>OX457002.1:1337718-6337718 GCA_949752705.1 Callimorpha dominula | reverse complement strand
GTGCACAGTTTTGTTATACATACATATGTATACCTACAATAGTTTAAACTAAAACTAATAATAGTCACGAAACTTGAACACCAATGTAATTTTTAACCGTTTCATTCATTAACAGTGATGGAAAATCTAGCATCTATCTAGCTTATTTATCTTTAAAAGAAAACTTAAGTGAAATTTCTTACTACTTTACGCTCTCCGCGCTTCTCACGAAGGCGATATTTTAACATTCAATGTTCCTTTGTTGGGTATTTTAGTGTGATGAAGGCAAAAACTAGAGAATATTGTTAATTAGCGGTAACAATCAACCGCTTGGCGCTACAAACAATACACAAAGAGGTGAATAAAGCGTTTGAAAATATTTTCTGCGGCTTTATTTCCAAGCCATTTTGTTTTTAAATGAAACGAGGCGATTTTTCTTGCACAGTGTAGGTAATATTGTTATGTTGTGTAGTAGACAACAAGCTTCATTGTCTTATGTTATAATGTCTTTACTCACAGTAGAAGCCGCTTTGAACGCATTAAGTTCTTGAGAATTTGAGAAATGAATGCTCAGAAATGTAAAAATCTATAATTTTTATCTTTTCGCCAAGTTCTATTGTAGACAAGGGCTGAACCAGTGTTCGGTTTACTCAGCTCGTATAGAAAACTTCTATTAAGTACTCGGTGTTAAGGAAGCTTTCAGAAGCCAAGACAAGCGCTAAAAAAAATATGGGTATCAAAAACAATTATGAGGGTTACGTAAAAACAAAAAAAAAGAATTTGTTTTAAAAATCTTATTGTTATATATGTATTTCGGCTTAATTAAAAATGGTAAACCTAGTAAAATTATATTCTACTTATCAAAATTTCCCTAACACTGAATAAATGCCTACAGAACTACTCATTCATCTTTTTATGAACTGAATGATATGTAATTACGGTAAAGAACATACTCGTAATATATTATGCTTATCTAACTAAATATTTAAACAACGCAACGGTAGAACTGTCAAAACTGACTGTTTCGTTACACCATTTCTATTAACATTTGCATCATTTATTTGATCAGCTATAAGTACTTAGAAGCAGGAGAGATTTATGAAACTCGCATATCTGGTAATAAATTTTATTTAACGATGATATTGCAATGCCTTCATTAAAATTATAGTTGCTTGTCACATGGAAGTTAACATCCGTACGTATTGCAACTTGCAACAGCATAATTTTGTATCAGTATAATTTATGGACTAAGGTGCATATATAAATTATGTAGGCAAATGGTATGCTCAGGTACAGGTACTATATGATAATCAGTGTTGAAATAGGTACTACAATTTTTACACACCATTAGATATTTACACAAACTTCCGAACAGTTTTAAAGGCAAATTAAAACTTTCGTTAGTGGTACTCATAATAATAAAAGATATACCGTTACTACGAGTGTATGTTACGGTGAAATCGTATATCCTTAATTAATTCTTAATGATCACGGCTAAATACTACAACTTATTTATAGGCTTATTATTGGTTTCATTGTGTGGCGGCATGCAATGCTATTTTATATATGAAAAATCAATGTTTGTTTGTTTGTCCTGCACCTCGAAACCATTGATCAGATTGTGTTGAAACTGTGGTAGGGTGTTCTGGGGACGCCCGCGAGGGTTACTTGGCCAAAAATCTAAGTATGTAAAAATAAAAAGGCATTGCAACGTATGCCGGGTGCAGTTAGTATTCATATAAATTACAATTTTAAATACATTCAGATATGATGAAAAATATGTTTGAAAATATAATAAAATAAAATAGTGTCCCACCGGTATTGGGTACAGGGACCAATTTACCGGTGGTTAGGGTTCCAGTGACAGAAACCTCCTCACTATGCGTGCCATATCGAGGAGAACAGCCTTCTGCATCTGGCTCTTAATCCAGCCGTATAACGTAAGCCTTTGAAAGTGTTGGTCGCGCCACTTATCATATTATACCTACTTAACAAATGCGAGTATGTGATTTTACTTCAATGTACTTTATTCAACAGAACAAGAGTTTCACTTCGTAATGCACTTAAACCCGGCCGATGGTATCGATTTCGGGTGGCAGCAGTAAGTGCGTCGGGCACACGTG
The DNA here is from genome assembly GCA_949752705.1 of Callimorpha dominula. Lineage (NCBI taxonomy): Eukaryota > Metazoa > Arthropoda > Insecta > Lepidoptera > Erebidae > Callimorpha > Callimorpha dominula. Next base: position 6,335,616 of record OX457002.1, on the reverse strand, counting down.
GTTTTTCAGCCGCCAGCCCTCCATTCACACCTCGCAGAGGGCCCCGTCCCCCACCTGCTCCGAAAAAGCTAAAAGTACGACCCTTAGGAGTTAATAATGGTAAGAACCAGATTTATTTCACTTCATTGGTACAATAGAATTTCGTCTCGATTGGAATGCAGAAGCCAGAACAAGGTAAGTCGACACAAGCCCGTTTACTTGAAAAATATTTCATACGACCCACGACACTACTTCAGTCAGATATCCATATTCACACTAATATTATAATTGCAAATGAAACTCTGCTTGTTTGTTCGTTTGTTACTTTTCAAGACTAAACGGCTGAATGAATTGTTATGAAATTTGGCAAGGAGATTATATTCTGGGCAAGGACATAGGCTATTTTATTATACCGGAAAAGTGTAAAATTGCCGTTGGATAAATTTGAATTTCCACGCGAACTTTCGTCGCGGGCAACAGCTATATCATATAATTTTACTAACCAATAAACATTACTTAATTTGATCGATCGATTTTGATCTACACACTACCTTTCCTAAACTAACTTTACACTTTTCGTTAAATTAGATGGTATTTTACACCCTTTTTATTTCCACTGCGAGGCATGGGTGATTCATTAATGTATGTTATTTAGTACATTTAAGACTAACCACTTAAGTACCTACACGCTACGGTGCGAATAACACTAACCTACTTACCTAACAGACTTGTTCCCGATATCTTATTTCTAACTTAGGTCGTGGAATTCCAGTAATAATAACTCACTGAAAATATTATATTTTTTTTAGGTACAGTTACAGTAAAACTTGAATGGAAAGAACCAAATTCGGATCTTCCAATAATACGTTATAAGGTGTTTTGGAGCAGACGCGTTAAAGGCTTAGGAGGCGAATTGGATTCTGTTCTAGTTAACCATCAAACTGTTCCTAAGGTATATTTTTTATTTTCCTTATTTTCGTTGTCATCATCATTTTATTTTTTAGTTCCTAAACTCACTTAATATAAATGAATTCGAACTTTCCTACATATTTCGAACAAGGCTTTAGTTATTATTAATGTTATTTTGAGCTGACACCAATCAGAATGCCAAAAATTCCCCACCTCGGAGAACGTTACAATGTTTTTAAAAAAACAATTCACTATAGAAATAGTAGTGGGTGTCTAGGCAAACCTCATTTTAAGATACACGTGACAATAATATGAATATTGATATAAAGCACTTTCTGATATAAAATCCTATTTATTTAATAAATAGATGATGTATCGAAAATAAACATGTAAAATATTTAATGATTAACTCAATACATTATTTTAATTTAGGTTATTAATAGCACTAACCACAAAAATATTAAACAATATTTATTTCCAGGAGGAGAATAACATAGAAATAAAGGACTTATTACCCAACTCAATGTACTTCTTACAAGTCCAAACGATCAGTCAATTTGGTACGGGCAAACTTCGTAGTGAAAAAGCGTCAATTTTCTACAATACCACTAGTAATGGAAAAACAGGTAATTTCTGATAAACATTCATAAAATATATGAGTATAGCTCTACCAGAATGTCATGGCACAAAAAACAAAACAAAAATAGTGATGGTCAGCACCGATCATGTTAAATTAGGAGATTTGGCAATCGCTGCTTAGATTTTGTGATTTCTTTTTTTTTATTTAAATAAAAATGTCGTTAAAGCCATTTAGATCTCAAGCAAGAAATGTGATTTTCAATGTGTATCGTATAATACGCGAAGAAGAAAGTGTAACTCAAACGCAACTAAGTCTGAAATGCGCGCCTTACGTGTCCTAAAAAGTCCATTGGGACCAATTGAAAATTTCCTTTCCAGTATAGAAAATTGTTATCAATGTTTAGCACATATACAAAGCTGAAGACCTAATACTTTGTTAATGTTCACACGCGCTGAACGCTAATTTCCATTTGAAAAAATATTTCTATTTTTATCTGTTTATTGAGAAAGGCTATAAATAAAACATCATCCTGCTATCCACAGAAGCGGAGTATTGACCATAAAAGTAAAAGAAAATCCGGGTAATTGTAAAATAATAGGTATGGGATGGTGCATGAATTTGGTATATAAGTACCTACCTATAATTAAAAAGTGCTGCTAGTAAATAATATAAAAGTATAATAATGTTTAGAAACCAGAAACCAGAAATTGAAAAAAAGTGTCAAGTTTGTTCAATCTAATTTCCCTGGTATTGTACGCTACGAACCTTACTTTACCTATTTGCCATTAAATTCATGTAGACATATTTTACATTTTTTTTTTAAATGTCTTAAATTACCTACCTACATACCTCTACCTCCGTTAATGAAAGAGGGCCTCTCGTTTAAAGTAGATATGTATGCAGGTAGGGAGGGCATCGTTGTTGTTACAATCAAATAAATCTTTAATTGAGGCTCCTTAACAATAATTGGCGGTCTTCAAACTGTTACTACATCGATATTGTAAAAGAATATCATACTTTGTAGTTAGGTACATAACTTCTTTTTTCAGAACCAGTGCCGGAAGCATTAAAACGAGAAACTAAGAAGATAAAGGGTTTAAATATTCATAAATTAATCTGGTATAACAATAAAGTAAAAGCAAGAATATCATGGCAGCCTATACCAAATATTTACGAGCAACCGGGAAGGTAGGTATATGGCCTGATTGTTTCTTTTAGTTGCCAATAAAGCAGCATAATTAAAATTTTGATAGGTAGTTATGTACGATTTTAGTCGTTATTATTAAATATAATATTGTTGTTGTCGCACTCATAATGCAGTATAAAGAGTATATATATTTCTATGATAGTCACATTTTACATTCCAGTTATATAGAATGCAAAAAAAAAACACAAACGTAAGTGTAAGACAATAGGTACTATAAAAAGGAGCCAAGTGGGGCTAACGCACAAGATTAAGAAGGCCCAATCGAACTGAACATTTTAAAGGCTCTCCACATTCACCGTGACTAGACTATACTATAGAATTGTTGTGGTCTCGCTTTGGATCAAAATAACGCACACATACTTACTTATCTTTTTGAAGTGAAAACTTCTTTAGCGGTGTTGTGCACTTTTTGGGATAGATAAAAAATGTTAAACTCGCGTCAGAACACGAGACCCTGATCGAAAATTCGTAAGACGGAGCCGAGTTACTTATATTTAAAAAAATATAACAAACGAAATTCAAACATTTAGGAGCGGCCAGGAGCGCAGAACGTCCAGTGTACCCTTTGTATACGTTTAGATACTTAAGCATGTTATTACCTACTTTTTATTTTTAACCTAATCCTACTAATATTATAAACGTGGAAGTTTGTGAGGATGTATGGATGTGTGGATGTATGAATGTATGGATGTTTGTTACTCTTTCACGCCAAAACTACTGAACCGATTGCGATGAAACTTGGTATGTAGATAGCTGGAGACCTGGAATAACACATAGGCTACTTTTTATCCCTATATTACCACAGGATCGGGACTTACGCGGGTGAAACCGCAGGGCGCTGCTAGTTATATATATACAGATGTGTGTGTGTATGTATATAAAAATACATTGTGAAGTTATGTTTTCACTTCTGACGTGCAGTCCTACGACTGACTGGTTTTTTTTTAACTTGATGTGTTGAAGTTGAAGTTTACCATTTTTTACTTACATGGTTTTCGAATACGGTTCATTGCTATTATTGGGATTTTATGCTATCTACATGTTGCAATTTGAGTCATGAAATTCTTATTAGAATAAAACATTGCAATCGTTTCGTATAACCTTAAGTGTCAAATCGAAAAAAGTACAGGTACGTTTTAATTCTGGTGGTATATTTCAGGTATTACGTGCATTGGAAGGCAACAAAATGTAGCAATCCAAAAAACTTGCGTAAGGACGGTTTGTCAGCTACAACTGAGGTAAGATTCTAGATACAAAAAAACAATTTTGTTTATCTTCTTACTATTTTAATAGGTACGTTTCGGAATAGTGCTCCTTGATAAATTTCAAATCTCTTTTGTGAAGTTAGTCGCTTATGAAAAAGAGCGCCAATTAGCGGTGTTGCCATAAGCCTAATAATTTTTTACCATGACTCGTTTTTAACGATGCGAAGTTGCTGTGGTCCAATTGTAAATCTTAAAATACAATATGTCTTTCAATCATAAAATTACTTTCAAACATTTAAAAGAAGTGAGACCATATTCGTTTAGAAATTTTGATGTAGCTAAATCAATTGTTTATGGTTAATAACTAATAAAATAACTTCGATCTTATTAACATATTTTGCTTTTTTCCAGCAAATTAACTTTGAACTGTATGAGCTGGAATATCAGTGCAGTTATAAAGTGAACGTCAACTCGTCTCCACGTGTAAAAACATTTGAATCTGAACTCACTTTGAATATTCCTGCTTGTGAATATTTCAAAAGAAAGTCTAACACATCTGCAGTAAATTGCACTAGCTAATAAGAAATATTAGCAAAACATAATAGACGTGTAGATGTAGAAAAATAAAGATAGGTCAACTTAAGTATATTGTAAGACAATTAGGAACAAATTAACAAAAAACAATAGGCGACAAGTTTTCAGTATTGTAAAAATAAACCAAGTGGCTACAGTCGCATTGAACTTATATTTCCAGGAATCACTAAATGATTACTGATCCTCACAAAATACATTGATTAATAATTATTTAGTAGGTACGTAACTACTACAATAAGGAACTTAATGTTACATTTCTACAATAAGGAACTTAATGTTACATGTCACAAAATAAGTGGCACATTAAATAAACACAATGAAACAGTTTTACTGCATTAGTAAATACATACACTCTATGCACTGTGACATCAATTTTTTATATAATTCGGTTAGTAGACAATGACCGCAAAAGAAACGGTTCCTAATAGTTTTATATCTGGATACTTAATTATAGTATTCATGTAATCATCTAAACTATGTAATATCTGCATTATGTGTGAATATTAATTTATAACATGGTAACTATAACAAGTATTATTGTATAAAATTACATAAATATTAGTAATTCAAGAAAAAAATTTATATCACAATAATTGAAAACTATATTTTAATCCTCTAATTTGATACTCAAAATCCTTCTCCTTTTTATTTTAATAACCCTGTGATGACTACGACTTTTTTCACACAAGGATGATTGAAGTATATTTTATTAATATATAATACAATATTTATACAAACTGACAACAGATGATGTCAATTTGTCTAAAGATAAGTTACAAAACAGCTTGTTTCATGGATTAAATAGATACCGATTTGAATAAAATATTGTGTTGTTTTGGAAAATGTTGAAGCTTTAACTCCTTTCGCATGTTTAATAAAGTATTTGTAAAACATTTTCAAATATGTTTCATTACAATTACCCACGTCACGGAAGAATGCTAAGAACGTTACTGTTACAAAGGGGAATATTATACAGGTAAAAGCAAAGTTTTCTATACATTTAAGTTGTCAAGTAAATCACGGTCCATCTGATAATAAACAGTTACCAGCTGCAACGTAAGGCCCACCACAACAACGTTTACACCACTATATTGCTCCAAAAGAAGTTTTCTGAAGTTTTTTGTTAGAAGAACAACAATACAACTGAATAAGTGCTGTAGTTTACTTTTTCAGTCAAGCTACTTCAATCACAGACAAAAAATCATTACTTGCATATATACATACACTAACGCTTGTATCCTTTTTTTTTCGTGTGGGAACCCTTTTGGGTACCACCTCACTGATCACTTGGCGAAGGGGTTATGTAGGAATCAAACCAACTAAAACCACACGGTGTTCTGTCACGGGTGTCTAGGGCCGGGGGCTCAGGTATAACCTAGGAAGGAACTCCCTGTACCCCTGACAGACTTGACATAGAGTAGAGTAGTCTCACAGTTGTGAGTGGGACCCGTTTTACCTTTCTGTTTAGAAAGGCATGAGTGGAGTCGCACTACGTGTTACTCTTACCGGCGCCTTGAGGCCAGTACTCATGAAGGCCACTGGTCTTTTGCAACGGAACAGCGCTAAACCCTTTCCCGTTCCCTCTCCGCCACCCCGTTGGCGTACATCACCTCGTCGGAAATGAGGCAGTAAACTACACGCTCTCACTCCGTGCTATAGCTAGCCCCATGGTCTCTGGCGAGATGATTCCCACACCTATAGCTGTCTCCAGATCGTAGTACGCCTAGACCCACGCTGGACACTCCCCTAGGAACGTCTATATCTCTGAAGTGGTAGGCAGAGAGGTATTACAAATCCTAAAATAAAAATTGGAAAATTAGGACTATATTGCAAGTAAGGCAATGGAAGTAAAACTATTGCTTATATAGATGGATTGGGGAATGTAAGCAATAGCTCGGTCTGGGTTCTTTCAGAGCGGTAAAGTTAGTCTGATGAAGGCCTTGGAATCCCTACCAATAGCAGTGGCTCTTGGGGATTACCGTACCGTGCTGGCGTCAAGTGGTGTGGTGGTTTTAGAATGCGCAAGTAGGCATCATGTCAAACATACACACATGTTATGCGTTAGGTATGAGTGGCGGAAAAGTTCATTGTTTCAGCATTTAATGATAATAAAATAAATCAGGCAACAGCAGACTTGCTTAGAGTGCACTAATATTTTTAATCACTTAAGAGTTCACAATATAATACAATAAATCTGTTATAATGGGCAACCAATTTTTTTATTTTTAAATCCCTTGATCTTGTGATCAAGAGATCTAAAAATTATGGGTTTAGATTTGTGTGCCTACTTAATAAATTAAATAAAACATATCAACATTTAAGATTATAAATTTAATGTAGTATTGAATTGTGTTTGAAAAACACAATAGAGATTCTATTTCTATTTTGTTGGTAGCTTTTTTTCGAGAATTAATGAGCGGTTTAGTGGGCAACTTCACTCTCATTAATGAGCGGTTTAGCGGGCAACTTCAACCTGTTACTTTTGTGTGACGGTAATGCGCGCGCATCTTAGAATTTCACTGTCATCATTTTTTCATACCGCGCCTAAAGAAGTATAACTTCAATAAAATCTTTTTAACAAAAAATTAAACCGACGAAAAGAACTAAAAAGCAAAAAATAAATAAACCCTATGTCTTAAGTATTGAGCTTATTTACATAAACTATCTAATTTTATATAAACTTATTTTAAGTCGGCGCCAAACAACAAACTGATTAATTATCAAAATTTTATTTGGCGCCGACTCAAAATAAGTTTATATAAAATTAGATTGTTTATGTAAATAAGCTCAATACTTAAGACTTAAGGTTTATTTATTTTTTGCTTTTTAGTTCCTTTCGTCGGTTTAATTTTTTGTTAAAAAGATTTTATTTTATGTTTTTTTTTCATCATCATGATGATGATGATGAAAAATGATGATGATTTCTAAACGCAACCTGATAAAGTAATGAAAAGTAAACAGAAACACTATTCGTTCCTGCAATTATCGAGGGTTTCTCTCATTTTTTTCAGGATCTCATCATTAGAACCTGACTTCCTTGACATGAGACCACCCTTGAGGTATACCCTATCTAACAAAAAAAGAATAATCAAAAACGGTTCATAAATAACGGAGTGAGGGCTGAAAAAGTAAACAGAAACACTATTCGTTCCTACAATTTTCGAGGGTTTCTCTCAATTTTTTCAGGATCCCATCATCCGATCCTGATTTCCTTGACATGGGACCACCCTTGAGGTATACCCTATCTTACAAAAAAAGAATAATCAAAATCGGTTCATAAATAACGCAGTGAGGGCTGAACAGCCATTAAAAAAAAAAAAAAAATATATTATACGGTCGAATTGAGAACCTCCTTTTTTTTTCGTCGGTTAAAAATATAAAATAGGTAATTTGCTTACCTCCGGCGAGGTGATGATCTGTCGTTGTTTTGATACCAAAAACAAAGGTAATTTGTTTTATTTCACTAACCGATTTTTCTCATAAATCAAGCTATCCACTTCGAGTATTAGTAGCCTGTCATTGCATAGACTTTCCATACCATGGTAGATTAACAACTCGCCTACTGAGTGTGTATTGCTTGATTTAGCAATTTTCACTTAATTTTTAAAATATTGTTCAGAAATATTTGCCTCTTTATTGGCTTCTTTACATAAACCTTAAATATTGCAAATTTCACACTCCTTTGGGAGTAAAATTTACATAAAAAGGAACAATAGCAATTCTTTTCACATGTCGGTTTCAAGCCGTCTTCAGTAAACTTTATTGGTCTTTAGTCTTTAACATTTTTATCATAATCATTGTCTGCATAAACGTTTTTTTTTTTTATCTTAAATCTACTTACTGGTGCTTCACTTTAAAATGTGTTATTGGTGTGAATGATGAGCATTAATCGTTGATTAAGCTAGCCAAAAATAAATGTTCTAGCAGTACTTTTATGCACTAAAATAATATTTTGAGGAGATTCAATTTTTACTGCTTTGTGTGTAAAAATATTTTTTATCTGGCAATAATTTTTCATCTACATTCTGTAACGATAAGCACCTAACTTCATGTAGGACATGCAACCCTCAGAATGTCAAAAGTAAATAGAATAGAATATTTTCAGAAATAAATTACTAGTATTATATTACAGTAATCACAGTTTTTGCTGATAATTATTAAGTGCACGTATTGTGTTAATTTATTGTGTTTCAAATCTATGTTATAATTTGATAGTGTATTTATCTTATTAGAATTTTTTGCGAATGAGATACATAACAGTGCATATTGTACTTTTCTCGTCTTAGCACAGAAATTAATGTTTTCTGCACTTTCAAGTACAAGACTTTCTACTGAAATATCATTTAGTGTTCATCTAATAATATAGTTAGTGTTGTAAGACGTGACGAATATTCTCAGGGCGTAACCGTTGCTCAGAGGGGTTGAAGGCTGTGTTAAAATGATATTTTTTAATATTTTGTAAACCGTAGCAAACAGTGTTGTTCTGTAAAATGGCTGAGGACGAAGTGCTTTTCGACGATGTGTACGAGCTGTGCGAGATCATTGGCAAGTAAGTATTGCATGTAATTTTAATTTTATCACCTGTTACAAGTTAGTGTCGATCGAGTTATGTTCTTGCTCTACTTGTAACATATTTCTTACATATTTGCCTATCTAGCCTTAACAATAACCACTTATTTAATATATACTGAAGGACCTAATTTTTCCAATATAAATATGTTATTTCCTTTCCCAAAAAAATTAATCAAATATCAGACACTTTTAAAGTACATTCATTTTCCCATTTAGTAGCAAATAGTTTTTATAACTTATTTCAGTTTTATGTATTAATAATTTTAGTTAGACTTAGTGCTAAGATGAAAACAATTTATAGACAGATAGAGAACTTTATACTTATATTAAATACTTCTACTATTAGCTTAATTTATGTTCTAGTAAAAAATTTCAAATTCAATTTCAAATTGTAGAAATGAATTTACAAATTATTAAAAGGCAAAAATTTTTTTTGCAAGAGCAAATTACTCATAATTATAAATGTCTAATTGTTCTATCATTTTATTAAGTATTTATTTAACTGTAGACATAGGAAATTCTGTGGTATGTAGGTCATCAACTTTTATTTTTTGACGGGACAACATCTTATAATTCGATGGAGCTGGCTGCACGCACGAAAAAACATGACTCATGCGGCGTCACCTCGCTTTGAGGCGTTCCTATGACATTGTCACGTTCAACTATCGTCAGTAAACTGACTTTACAGACAACCAATTTTTTATCTAATCCTGTGTTTTGGTTTGTTGTGATCTTCTTAACCTTTTGAAAGCCATATGTGACAAAAATGAGATGCCCCAAACCACGAAATAAACACTAAGACTACTACTTTTAACAAAAACATTTTTTTCATGCAACATAGATGCTTTAAAAGGGTTAAAGTAATGATATAATTTGTTTTTAATAGTTATTGCTACTATACTTATTATTATAGACTAGTATTAATTTGTAAATAGACTAGATAAATTTCCACAATTTATTTCTAAAAATAAATTGCTATGAATAATAATGTACTATTATTTTGTTTGAATTCCAACTACATATACTTAAATAAAAATGAAAATTGAGGTTTTTCTTTTATTATTTTGTCTGTGTGTTTAATAAATTGTCATAGACAACTGAAATAGAGAATCAAAGATAGCTTCAATGCATGGAGAATAACTTTCTAATAAGTCTCTTAACATCATTTTCTTTATGGAAAAATATGTAAAGTTAGCTACTGTAATAACTGTATCTAACATGGCTGTTTGTTCAATACTTCAATAAATATAAACGTTGTCTTTATATGTGAAGGCTTATTATTTTTAAGGCAATGGCTGACGGCTCTTAGTCCATTGTTGTTATTGGTTACATGCTAGCCATAACTCACCTGCACTAGACAAGTAACAAAACAGTAGTGACTAATACAACTTTGTTTACAGAATTAAACATTAAGTCACATGTGCCATGATTTGCTTTTATATAGGTAACATCTAAAAACATATATTTGTAAACTCAGTATTTACATAATATACTATGTACAAGGTTATATTGGAAACCTGTGACCATTGACTCTTTACTATAAAAGTTGGATTTGAACTTTAATTTTTATTTGGAATTTGCTTATGGACTGCAAGCTCAATTTATTGGTGACCTATAAAATATCTTGCTGTTCTCAAAATCATCATTATCCAAGGGATGGAACTGTTACACCAAAAATTGAGATTAAATGTAACAAAACTTGATTAGTAAATACAAAAGTTACCATCTTACAAGGTCTGACCTTATTCTAAACAAATAGTTGTGTATATTTCAATACTTTATAATATTCCCTAGTGAACTACTTCTTATAAATACTTAAACTGTCAAAATATTGTTTAAGGGGACCATTCAGCTTGGTTCGCCGCTGTGTGCACCGACAAACTGGCCAGCAGTTTGCTGTCAAAATTGTTGATGTGGCTCGGTTTACTGCTAGTCCTGGCCTTAGCACTGCAGGTAAGAATAAGACATTTAAAATAATGTTAGTATCTCTTTTATTCTAGATCACGACTACAGCACTACCTAGGATCCAACTATAGTTAAGAACCATGTAGGTGACCATAAGGATATAAAAGACATAAAACCCGGTCAAACTGTTTAGAAAAAGCAGAATTACGAATATAATTATGCACATCAGAATTTAATACTTAATAAAAAAAAATTAGGGTTCTCTCTTATAGGATCTCTTGTGCCTCTGTTACAGCCAATTTGCTTTGAATCTACTATACCGATTTAGTTGAAATTTTTAAACCCAAAGATGTGCAACGTAAATAAATAAGTTTTGAATATGAGAATCACTTTTGGGGTCCCAATTAAAAAAAAAAAATATATATAGCAAACTACGGTGACGTATCAAATGATAGGGTTCTGAGAGTCTTAAATACACATTTTTTTATTTTATGTTTAGAAAAAGTTTCAAAGCTATTCATGAAAATAGATTAAAATTGACCATTCGCCACTCGCACTTGACCGGTTTTATTCTGGTTTTACATTGCCAGTAAAAACGTAAACAATACACATTAATAATTAAAATATAATGAATTTGTTGTGTCTAGTGTATTTTTAGCTTCTACGCTCTATTCTATACAAACTTATATCAGGGATTAATTCATTAATTATATAATTTGTATTTTCAGATTTAAAACGCGAAGCGACAATATGTCATATGCTAAAGCACCCCCATATTGTGGAATTGTTGGAGACATACAGCTCTGAGGGCATGCTTTATATGGTTTTTGAATAGTAAGTATTTGGTTTATTTCATCACTTTTTCTTACAAAAATAGTGGATTTTTATGTATAAACATTTTCACGACAGTATAATAATATACAACACACAATCGATTTGTTTTTCACTCTAAAATATTATTGAAATCTCAAAATTTTTACTAACGAGTCATAATGATGTTACTAAATTGTAAAATTTTTGTCAATCTGCTAAATAATTTGTGTGAGTGTGTTTTGGTAACTCAGGATGAAAACTCATCCATGCGTAAAACCCTAACTAAAAATAGTCTCGTGCAAACTGAGTCTCTAATGAGTAAATTTAATATGTGCGTCTTTTTGGTGTAATATCATTAAATAATTGTAATCTGAGAAGAGTCGATGAGAGATATCGATGTAGGTTCTTTACTCTCTAATTATTATTATTATCAATCTTGCATTGTTGTAAAGCAATCCTACACCACATTATTTTTTATTAATACATCCAGCTACAATTCTATTTTTAATTTAACGATACCACAGAAATAGTTCTGAAAAAAATTCTAATTAATAATAACCTACGTGAGTTTGTCGAGAAACAATCAATCTTACAGAGTGATTGTTTCTCAACAAAAGGTTTCATGCAGACAGGTCAAGGTTTTTGCAGCAAAGTAAGTTGTATTATTTAATAATCATAGTAATATTGTGTTTTATATTATTTTCTATTTCTATTATTTTAACTTTAAGTTGATGTTTATTTTGCTTGTCGACTAATGCCGCGTTCCAATAAACAAAAAACGATTAGCTTTGCTTACGGACGGTAAAATTGAACATTCAGCGAAATTTTACCGTCCGTAAGCAAAACTAATCGTTTCTTGTTTATTGGAACGCGGCATTAAACAACTCAGTATTTTGTCACGGGTGCTTTGCGGTGGATTGGGAATCTTCATAGAAAAAAAAAACCTAAAAGCCTTTCAGTTTTCGTTCGGCTGTCTCACAGCAAGAGGTCAGGTATTGTATAGTGTCTGTATTCCCTGTTCTTCTTTTTTCAGCATGGATGGTTCTGATCTCTGCTTTGAAGTGGTTCGTAGAGCAACCGCCGGATTTGTCTACAGCGAAGCTGTTGCGTGGTGAGATATTAATTACTATTGTTTTTTAAGAGTTAAAGACAATAGACCTCTATTGGCAAATTTTTGCTGCATGTCTGTATGTTTTTCTGTGGCATCGTAGCTCCCAAACGAATGGACCGATTGAAGTGTGATTTTTTTGTTCGGAATTTGACATAATCCAGATTGTTCTTAGATATAATTCAAGAAAATCTGTTCAGCCGTTCGAAGATCATCAGTTCTTTTCGAATCGTTGAAGGGATTTTCGAGTTGGGGTATTTTAAATTTATGATTATTATATTGATAATTGATACGTGTGTATTTCGTACAAATTATAACTGCGCCGTATAGCTTATATGGAAATAGAACACCTCTCCTAAACTATACTTACTTATAACGTAGTTGACCATGAATATTTGTGTTGGCAGCCACTACATGCGCCAAATCCTGGAAGCTTTGCGCTACTGCCACGAGAATGATATAGTACACCGTGACGTTCGGCCACACTGCGTGCTGCTGGCCGGCCGGGACAACTGCGCCCCTGTCAAACTGGGCGGCTTTGGTGTGGCCGCGCAGTTGCCCACGCCCACTGCACATCACGCTCCACCCGGTTAGAGATTATATAGCTAATTGTAGGTTACGAAAATTTTTTACTGCATACTAGCCGTCCGCAGGTTCACCTGCGTTTATGGTCACTGCTCCGCTCCTACTGGTTGTAGCGTAATGTTATATAGCCTATAGCCTCCCGCGATAAATGGGTTATCCAACATTAAAAGAACCAGTAACTTCCTGAGCTTTATAATATTAGTATAGACTAAAACAAACATACGCACACATTTATTTTCAAGTTTTACTAATATTTGATTCAGGAAGTCACTCAATAAAGACCTCATAAATGACTACAAATGATTATCAATGTTGATAAACGGCAATCTATAATATAAAAATGAATCGCAAAATGTGTTGGTAAGCGCATAACTCAACGCATGGACCAATTTGGCCAATTCTTTTTTTTAAATGATCGTTGAAGTTCAAAGATGGTTTTTATGGCGAGAAAAATTCGAATAATTGCCAGAAACCCTTTAAAACAGCCCTTTTCTTTTTTAACAGCCCTTTTCTTTTTCCCATACAAACGTTTTCTAACTAAAACGAGCTTTATTGCTTTTGTATAAAGTTCATATTGAATTACAAGCACTCACTGTTGTTTAAACAATGTAGGTATGTTACCCTATACCTACTGTTCATATTAAATAAATTCAAAAAAATTAAAATCTTTTGCTAAGCGCAAAACTCGAGAACGGCTTGACCAAATCGGCTATTTTTGTTTTTCATATTTTCGTTAAAGCACAAGGAAGGTTCTTAACGAGAGAAAATTGGGAGGAAAATAGTAAAAACAACACTTTTATTTTCCTATACAAACCACATCTAGATAAATAAAAATGAATCACCAAATGTGTGTCGATGTCAGTGTCAATCAATAACTTTTGACAGAACGAAGTCTGTCGGGGCAGCTAGTAAATTATATAAAATACTTTTAATTACTTAAGTGTACCGTTTGCTTTTTCTTAAATATCTTCTTGTGGCGTCATTGTAGAATGTCAATAACCCTTACAGAATATAAGAAGATAATATGACGAAATCCAATTATAATAATTCTTGTGTTCTTCAGATATATTATTATATCATCTTATATCATCCATTGCTAATAACGACAGATGAAGACTGATTGTGACTTGAAAAGCCATATTTTAATATTATTACTATCTATTGTTTCTGCGAGAGTTTCCTATTTGTATATTTCTCGATCTCGATTACTGATTGGATCACTAATAAATTTTAATAATATTGACTGATTTCCACCTGAGTGATACAAAATATAGAGATTTAAGTATGTATATATACAGGGTGTAAGTGACACCGTACCGAATCCTGAAATAATGTTTTCAGACCATCATTCTGAGTGGAAAATCATTGGAAATTTGTGCCGGAAAATTCATATTTTTTTTCTTAAAAATGGTATCACAATGAGTAAATAGAACATTTTACCGAAAAAAATCGGTAAATACCCCATACGACCAAAAACTGCAATGTAAAATATTTATGCAATTAGCTGCTTCGACGGCGCCTTGCGCTGAAGGTCATTCGCCGTACCGCACAGTACGCGTGTTGCGTTACATTGCGTAGTTCAAAATCAAATCCTTAATCTCGCATTTTTACGATGAACAGACTTTTGCATTGTGATAAGTATCCAAAGAAAGACGTTTTTGTAAGTTATTCGCGACGGTGATACTTACACGCTGTAAAGTTATCTATACTAATATTATAAATGCGAAAGTAACTTAGTCTGGTTTCAAGCCTTAACTCAAACCATCATCATAAAAATTTTGCTTATACCTTGTTAGGGGTACAGAGAACCGCATAGAAACTGCCATAAAATTAATACTTTAGGGTAGGGTATGGTACGGGTACGGTAGGGTACCTCAAGGATGTCGATGAATTTAATGTCGCGATTCAAAGCAAAATGTGTAACGCCATCTAACGAGGCGATCATAAATAAGTACATTGCGTCCAACTTTACTTGAGATATTCACGATGAAGCTCAATATTTTACTCGTAAGACCCCTGTATCTGGATTAATAATAAGTCTGAGATCAGGCCCATTAACATACTTCATTTCGTTTCTAATAAGTTGATGACAATAGGAATTGTATTATGCAGAGTTGGTGATGGACAATCGACCGCTAATGGGTCCGATGGGCCAAGCTTATCTCAAAGCAGATGAGTATGGTAAGACAATGCCCTGCATGGACATTATGTGCAAAATATCATCGCACAATGTCTCATACAAAATAGGGCTGCCATCTATGAAAATAAAATCTAAATCAAGATTTATATATTCAGTTTGCTTAAAAATACTAGGAGTTTGGTTATATAGTGAGAACAAGGATCTGTTCAAAAGTTTGTTAGATGAACTCTAAAATAGGTCAGCCCTGAATAAGCCCAGGCAGATGGCAGCCCTACAGACACCACATGTCTTCTGCAACGGACATGCTGATCACCATTAACCGTTATATTGGCACATTTTTTCATTAACACTTTTTTCAATTCCCTGTCTCATTATCTCATTAGTCCATAAAAAAAGTATTAAATCTTAAGTCGTTAATAATAAATGTTGTAAAGATGGACGAATAGAGAAGAAAAATAAATCGCTAAGAAACGCGCTTAAGTGGTGATTGTATTCGCGTAGCGTTTGTAGAATATGATAGATACCGCATTTTTTTTGTATGTTAATTACGCTGTAGTGCCCGTCTATTTCAGTTTACGGCAATATAAGAACTAACAAGAAAGTTCATACAAACTTTGCATTGTTACTATATCGTTGTTGAAATGTGTTGTATATTTTTTGCATTATGTCATAATAATATATCTTAAGTCCTATGCGGTAAGGGACATTATATTTATAATATAATTTTAATAATACTCATAGCCCCGGCAAATATGTAGTGTGTTTATATCCCTATATGTTTGAAATCTGAGTGTGCCGTGTCATCAACTTCCCTAATTTGATGACACGAAACACTCTGAAATCGCAGATTAGTAACAAGAAAAATTATATCGTTTCGAATCGTTTTCTGGTTTCTTCCGCTTCTAAGTACATGAACGTAAGCAATATTGATATAGAATTGCAAGCGTTTCGAAACTGAACGTAGCTTAGTGTTAAGGTGAACTGCTTAAAACACGTGCTTAGTGTATTTAGTTCAAATCATGCATGCACGCGTCCCCGCCTGCGTGTTCCTCGCACACACGAGTACATATCTATAATATAAAGCATGATATGATTTGAACTCTGTATACACATATCTGTATGTATGTATGAACTAAACATAAAATAAACTGTAAATAACTTATTATCTAACTATTTGTTCTGAAAATAAAAGCTGACATAAAGCAATAAAATAAATACTTATTCGCTACAGTTTTTTGCACGTCAACCCGTGTCAATGTCTATTGATGCACCTGTCACGAATGGATTTTGATTTTATTGTTTTTTTTAAATTTTATTAAACATGATTTTTATGGTGTTATTATAACAGATGAGACTCACAACTACGGTTCGATGTAAATTATGATGACTGAGTGAGTTTTTTTATATTTGTCATTTTCTATTAAATAAAGAATAAAAGGAAGCTACGAAATTGTTGTACTCTTGTAGTGGGAGGTATAAAAATGTTAAAGAAGAACAGATTTTCTATATTATATTTATATAGCAGAAGAAACATCGAGAGAAAGGTTTGAGGAGAGAAACAGAAAGGTATGTCAGGGTGCTTTGTACATGTAGTAGTCGAGAGTGACAAAAGGATATCATGCTTATTAGGGTAAACCAAAAAAAAAACAATTATATTTTATATTAATTTTTATAATTTTATGTTTTTGAGCCATTCATGATAAAATATAAAAACAATTGAGTCAACATGTAACATTTGAGGTTAAACTTTAACCTTGAATATCTTATTAACGAGTCGACTTGGCGAAATCATATTAGACTTTGGAGATCGTTTAATTTCTTATAAGAATATGTACTGATTTCTAGAACACGCTAATTCGCTAGAACGCAGAAATTGCAAGTAAAAAAAACGGAAATAAAAAATCACATTAATATAAAAAGCTCGAACTTTACCAGATTTTGTTTTCATCATCTTGAACGTTATTTTCAGGGTAACAAGAAAGGAAATGATTTTTTTGGCGCTCCCGCTTCCGCTTATGGAGATGTATGTGTGCGGACTGGAGCCTCAAAAGAACATTTGACAGAACTAATAGGATTGAAGAATAAACAGATTGACAGATATAAAATTGCGAAATCGTAGTTGCAAGATACAACTTCTCATTCCCAAAATGTTATACCTTACTTAAATGTTGTGACTCGAAAGACCTGTTCTTAGGAAAAATAGTTATTACTGCCAAAAGAGCTCTTTGCGTATTTTTGAAGAATTCCATTTAAAATTTGTTTTTTTTATTTATCCGGTCATTGAACCTAGACGATTTTCGTCATTAACCTAAACCGAGGGGTCGTGTTAAGAAAAACAATGTATAGGTATCTACTACAGGTCTACTCTCTACGCATTTCACCTGTAACATGATAAATTCCTTATTATTTCTCAGGACGCATCGGGACACCTCACTATATGGCTCCGGAAGTGGTTTCGAGTCAGCTGTATGGCAAACCCGTGGACGTATGGGCAGCGGGAATACTGCTGCACGTACTGTTGGTGGGATACCTGCCATTCACTGGTACTCGAGAACGGCTCTTCGAAGCTATCTGTCGCGGTAGATTGAGGGTTAGTACCATTGAGTTTAGAATTGCAAAACATAGTTACATCGTTTTTATAGATTTAAGTAAATTTTAATATTATATATTTTGAAAGACATAGGTTCTTTCATAAAATATACGTAAAATTTATTTATACTTTACACAATGTTAAAATACCCGGCTCGAAGGACCAAAATACAAGTACACATTAAAGTTGATAACGACATGTTATAACCATAAATTGAAAATTTAAAATACCCCCGACTCGAAAATAGGATTAAGGAGGATCAAGGATTAGAAAAGAGCAGATGATCTTCGATCGACTCAGTAGATTTTCTTGAATTATATCTAAGAACTCTCTCGATCAAGTCACCTTTCAAACAAAACAAAAAAACGCACTTAAATCGGAGCTACGATGTCACAGAGAGACACACAGACACGTTAAACTTATAACACCCCTCTTTGCTTTGGGGGTTAAAAATTGTTTACCATAATAGTGTACGGGCTTACTATATCTCTACTTATTGTTTTCTCGTAAAACATGATTCTTCGTTCTAAATATGTATCAAACAAAGAATAAGCATTCGGCTTAAAGAAATCGCTGATTTGCGAGAATAGCGACGGAACTAAAAATTATTGATTTTAGAGAATGGCAATGAATTTTGTCTAGAGTGTTTTGTCTTCAATATATAATGAACTTGTCGCTTTCTAACGAACTCTGTCTACGATAAAATATCAACGAGTTATGATCGTTTGGCGTACTTAGTTAAATTCGACTGACTTTTGAATTACGTCGATATTCTCGCAAACTAGGGAAATACTGGGGATCTTCGTTAATCTGTCGTATACCTTCGAGTACCTCTGTAAATATTTTTTTCTAATTTCGTCTTGTACAGTTCGACGCGCCTATGTGGGACGATATCAGCGATGCAGCCAAAGATTTAGTTCAGCGTATGCTCACCGTGGATCATACTCAGAGGATTAACATACAAGAGGTTCTTAACCATCGTTGGATACGGGTACGTTTATTATTACCATTGAAAAAGCAAGGATAAGGTTTATTATCCAAATACAAAGTAAACCATCTATTTGGGATAGTTCCTCGCAGGATTATTCGATTTTTTTTTTATTTAAACTTTTTTTTACGCCGTACGTATATCAAAAGAACTGTTAACTTTTCGACGTCCATTTTGAAACTGACAATCGTAGTGTTTGTTTTGGTGTTTCTCGTTTAGTAGCCCTAGTCACCAAGAGCGGTGGCGCGACTGGTCGTGCCATCGTGGTGTTGTAATGAAATTGGATCCTAATTAAGAAATATAAAAATATGTATAGATTAATCTTATATGCGCTTTTCTCATACAAACGATTTTTTTTGTTCTTTTTCACAAAAGTAATATTTTAAGCGTGTATATTGTGTTATAGGGCATCGTATTTATTCCATATGTGTGTGTCACGTTGCGTGGGTGTGGTGCAGGACCGCGAGAAGCAGAACCGCATCCACCTGGCGGCGACGGTGGAGGAGCTGAAGAAGTTCAACAGCCGCCGCCGCCTGCGCGCCGCCACGCTGGGCGCCGCGGCGGCCGACGACGACGACGACGACGACGAGCCGCCCGCGCGCCGCCAGGTGCTGCTGGAGGAGGCCAACGCCGCAGGTGACCAACCTTCGCTAGATAGAAAGATTTACAAACGTCCATTCAGCCATCCAACCATTGATCCGTCCATCCAACCATTGATCCGTCCATCCATCCATCCATCCATACTCACAAACTTTCGCTTTTATAATATTAGCAATATTTTGTTTTTTTTTGTTGCCAAACGATAACTTATCTAGTTTTGTGATAAAAACTAAAAACAAGAAACAGTAACCTGTTCTAAACAAGTTCATTTTATTTCATTTGACTTAGACTCAGTAGGTATACATCCTGGTTTCAATGCGGGCCTGTGACACTGATCCCATGACATGGTACTTCATTATAGTTATTGACCGTTTCATATTAAATTTTTGCAACAAGTACCTGGTAGACATTGCAATGCCATTATTATTTTCTTTCGTTCAGAAGCCATACTACAAGGTACAATAACAAATTAACAAAGGTACTGTTTCCCTTAATTATGACATGCGTTTAGACGTTACCTGTTTAAAAAAAACTCATTTGAGAGATCACCTTATTTATAATAGGCGAAAGGTTACGTTCAGTTTATGAATAAAAGCTTCGAACTTTCTCTAAGAGGCATAGTTCCAATAATGCTTTCACAGATGGCGGTATTTTAAATTTTGCCTTCTTGCGACCCCATCGAATAAGAAAAAACTTAATACATACATCTTTGTCGTAATATTTAAACACTTAATTTCACTAGAGTAGTTAAATAAAATTTATTTTCACCATAGGCAACTTCCCAAAGGTTGTTTATCCGTTTTCTAGCCGACAAGCTATGCTTACTTAGGGTTAGGATAGCGCTGAGTAATATATCGCAAAGTAACTATATATTAGTTGTAACTAGAGATCGCCCGAATTCCGGCCGTTTTGAATATCTTGTTTTATTTAAAAAAAAAAAAGATAAAGAAAGATTTCATTGACCAGTATAACTTCAACTGTCATCGTATAGAATTTTGTAGAAGACAGGTCAAAATATATACTGGACTTATACTGGTTTACGTAGCTGTTTTTAAGTTTGACATATTGTTTTTAAAAATTTAGCTTTCTGCACTTCTTCTACATGTAAACTTTAAGTATTTAAAATTTCACATTTCTGTCTGTGCGCGTTTACTTAAAGACAGGTCAAAATATATACTGGACTTATACTGGTTTACGTAGCTGTTTTTAAGTAATTTTTAAGTTTGACATATTGTTTTTAAAAATTTAGCTTTCTGCACTTCTTCTACATGTAAACTTTAAGTATTTAAAGTTTCACATTTCTGTCTGTGCGCGTTTACTTAAAAAATGCATAGAAAGAATTCTCTGCACGTATTGATATATAGATTCACTAGCTGATACCCGCGACTACGTTCGCGTGGACTTCAGTTATCCCAGATGTTCGTTATCAAGGACGCCGAAAAGTAGCCTATGTCCGTCCCCAGGTGTCAAACTATGTCCATACCCAGTTTCATCAAAATCCGTTCCGGCAGACAGACAAAGTTACTTTCGCATTTATAATATTAGTACAGATTTCCGGTTTTGAAGCTTATCAAATTTTACTAAAAGTTTTAAACTAATATGTTATACCTGACGGTATATTGCTATGGCCTGTTACGTATCTGAATGTTACAGCTGTCAACTTGGTGGTGGAGTCGTTGGATGATGTGGCAGTGCTCCAAGACGGACCGATGTTCATGGACCCTGATCTATTTCACAGTGTACTTGATGACCTGCAATTAAGAGCCCTTTTAGAGGTAATGTTAATCTAACCTAAATGTCATTCTATTTAATATTTTTTGTGTTATTGTTTTTTCTATAGTTAAAGACAAAAGCGGGTCATATTAATAGTAGGGTTACATTTATATATGAAACGGATAGCCGTTTGACCGGATAATATCCGGCCAAACATTTTGTCGAGTGCCTTTCGTGCGTGTCGGAAGTAATGCCCCACGTTGGAAAAGACAATTCTTGCTTATGGAAGATAGTAATCCATCGCATCTTGATACACCTGGGCAGATGATGATAGTTTTTTATTTCACACACATATGGCCCCCTCACTCCTTGATAGCTAACACCCCACAAAACATCGCCGAAGCCGGGTAATGTCCACGTACCCTATTCCTTCTCTTGAGCTTCGAGCATAAACTTGGGCATTCTGCTTATGAAAATGTTGCTCAATATTAAAAAAAGGTTCCATAATTCAGTAATAAAATCTCTAATTTTTTCCGTGACCTTAGACTGTGTCACAGTCTAAGAAGTTGTTTTTATTTTACCGTCCTCTTCATTTTTAAATCATCGGTTCAGTCTCTTCCTAAGTAGCAATTGTTATCTTAATAAGAAATTGTAGATATCTCCCAGTCAATAACTTAATTCTTGACAATTGTCTTGGTTAAAACCATATAGGCCATCAAGATAACTTGAGGTTGTTCACCTAGACAGACGTAAGCAAAAGTGGGCAAAGGTTTACAGAATAAATTAAGTAAAACTTTGTAATGGTCATATATAGCGTATAGTATATTCTTCCTTTTATCTTCAAGATATCTCGAAGTTATACTAAAGACATAATATTGTTGTGTAAGGTATTTACAACACCAACCTCAGAACTTTTAACATTACTGCAGAGAATAGAACAAGTCTTGTAGAAACTAACTTTAAATATACTTGTATAAATAAAATAAATTACGGTGTGGTATGATTGTACAACATATGCAAAACAAAATTTCACACCTATTAAATTCAAACGCAAAACAATTTAGCGTGTAAAATGAACAAACAGCTTTAAAAAATCGACGGACTTAATAAATTACAAAAATTTATACATTAGCACAAAAAAAAAACAATGTAAAATATTTATATGTTATATTTAAAAACTAATGTATAACATAGCTTAAAATGCCGTTAAAACCTGAACTGAGTACGAGTAAAGACAATAAAGTTTTGCAAAGCAAATTAGAGTAAGGACAGAATTAAGTGATTAGGAGTAATGTTATAGTCTTGCCCTTTATTACGTGAGTTTGACCAAATTACATATATTTGACAAAATGTGGGTTAAGCAATTACCATACCTACGTTTTGTACTGCTATTACAGCAATTCGGTTCTCTTTATCACCCAATTTCAGTTTGATATCACAAGAATATTTAACATAGATTGGCGCGAAAATCAGCCAACACAATTAATATTCATATAAAAATGACAGGTTCCTAATTCAAAATCTAATGAGTATTCTTGTTTGTTTTTATTGTCACAATATTTATTGCCAGACTGTGTGTATATGAAAAACTCATAATTATTTATTAACCCCTCATAATTCAGTAGTACACCTTTACTTATACTAAGACACAATAGGTCTTCGCATTAGGTACGCTACAACGGACCCATTCTGTACAGATCTACGACCGCATAGCGTGCACGGTGGTGGTGACGATGGGCCGCGCGCCGGCCGCGGAGGGCCGCGCGCGCTGCCGCCAGGCGCTGGAGGCGGCCACGCGCCTGCGCAGCGCCGGGCCCGGGCCCGCCGCCGCCACGCCCGCCGCCGCCTCCGCCATACACGAGATACGGAGACTGCTCGCGCTGCCACACATTAAGGTACGTGCTACATATTATTACTTGCTGCACTGGCGGTCGTTCTATATATTTTTTGTTTTTCGCCAAAAAATACTAAATAACAGTCCAGGCCATTGCCTATTTTTTTTGGGAAAAATTTAACGTATGTCGCCACTAGTCTAAAATCTATTATATTCCATCCTACTGTTCATACACTAAATTGTATTATCAAGGAATTTAAAAAATACCTTTTATAGCATGTGGTTACCGATATTAATGTTACCTACATCGTTTAAAGTGCAGGAAAAATAAGCGTGATCTAATCATTTTTATAGACTGAATTTTAAGTGTATCGTATGTATGTATCTTTTGCGCCTTATCCAAGTCTTTTGATTGTGTGAAATTTTGATCAGAAAATTACATCATTACCGCATCATGATCGCCTTACTTCTTATCTAAGTAAAAGGATTCATAAAGTGTTGATATTAATGGAAAGCTCTCTCCAGGGTCTGTGGTAAAAATGGGAGTTCCGCAAGGTTCTATTATCTTCCTATTTTTGTTCTTAGTTTATGTTAACGACTTACCTTATATTACTAGGGATAATTACGAGATAGTGTTGTTTGCAGATGAAACTTCACTTTTATTTAGACTAAAACTAAGACTACAAACTTTAACGATGTAAACACCGCTACTTCGAAAGTGGTTCACTGGTTTAACGTTAACAACTTACTTTTTAATGGAGAAAAGACTAAAGGTATACGGTTCGCTACTCCTCGCTACTCCAAACGTGAAACAGGTGAAAACCACTATAAAGGTTAAAGAAGACTAGTTAGAACTGGTGGATATCACGGAATTCTTAGGCATTACTCTTGATTCTAAGCTTCAGTGGGCCCCACATATTGATAAATTATCGAATAGACTCAACTCTGCAGCATATGCCGTTAGAAAAATTAGTAAACTGACTAATATTGAGACAGCCAGATTAGTCTATTTTAGTTATTTGCATAGTATAATGGCGTATGGCATTCTACTGGGGGGGAAACCAATATTCAATCTGTCTTCTTACTGCATAAGAGAGCTATCTGAGCAATTTATAACTTAGGCAAGCGTGATTTACTACGGCAGAAATATAAAGAAATAAACATAATGACGGTGGCATGTCAGTCCATTTCCGGAAACTTGATTTATGTTTATATAGACTCTTTTAAACACTTATAAACATCAAGGTGTTATAACTGCCTCTAGACTCCAAAAAGCTAATAAATCTTTTCGGGGTCATTGTGTGCGATTTTATAATAAAATCCCAAATAAGCTACAAACTTTAAGTCTGAACATATTTAAATCAACAGTAAACCGACAACTATGCCTGATACTCACTGGTGGATTATATGCAGGATAAAAACTCTTGGGACTAAATTATTTTTAGATTTACAGGCAATTTCAAATACTTAATGCAAATGTAATGTGAGCTACTATGTTTTTCATCTACTGTTTTTGATGTCTTTCTTTTCATATTTTAATCTTATCTTGTTTAGTTTTCAGTATCCATACATTCAATGCTTATTTTACTTTGCTTGCTTTTAATCTTAATAACATAATAGCACACGATAAAACAGTGTTGTATTATATTATTTCATTAAATATCTATTGTTCAACTATCTGGTGATGTAAAAGAGTGGCTGTGAGTTTGTTTGCCCGATTTCTTCTCACAAGGCTCAATCACCTACTTGGGAAACGCGCGGTTATAGATCGGCATTGGCAGATAGCGATCTTACCTAATTTCAACGCGGTATTATTAGTTTTAATATATTCTTTGCTTTACTTTTCATAAAGCAACCTGATGTTGCATGACATTGTGTTGATCTATGATTATTAATTTTTTTTTTTATCAATTTAAAAAAAAAATACGTTCTCTGGTACACATGCAATTGCAGCTCATAGTGCTATTAAAACTATTTTATATAAATAATTGACATCAGCATGATGTTTTCTAGACAATTTTGAGACTAGCTCAAAGCTAATACAAAATTGCAAGGAAAACCTGAACACACTGGGGCAGTCAAACAAAATTACATTAAGATGGGTACAAGGCCATTCAGGTATCGATGGCAACGAAAAAGCCGATGAACTCGCCAGAGCCGGTGCAGACAACCGACAGCATGGCCTAGAACCATTCTGCGTCATCAGCAAACAGCGAGCGTATTCTATCATAAACGCCAAATATACATCATTGGCTATTAAGAGATGGAAGACCACGACTGGTCTGAGACACTCGAAAGCCATAATAAAGGGCTATGATAATAAAGTATCTAAAGAACTTCTGGAGCTCAAAAGATACAAAACCTGTGCAGTAACAAGAGTCCTCACCGGACACTGCAAACTGAACAAACATATGTTCAACCTAAACTTGGGTGAGAACACAATTTGTAGATTCTGTCAAGAAACAGAAGAGACTGCAATGCATATTTTATGCTCTTGTGGCCCACTAATGCGGCACCGAAGTATTCACCTAGGGTTGCACATCATGCAACTGCTGATAGGATTTGGAGGTTTCTCGCAGCCATAAGTCTGAGCAGTGAACTGTAAACCAGAAGTGCGCTACAAAAGACCAGAAATAATAATAATAATAAATCTTTATTTCGAACACAAGATTAGTCTATTTTAGTTATTTGCATAGTATAATGGCGTATGGCATTCTACTGGGGGGGAAACCAATATTCAACCTGTCTTCTTACTGCAGAAGAGAGCTATCCAAGCAATTTATAACTACAACAAAAACAAAATACAAAAACTAAAAAATACAAAATAAACAATTAGGCTGTCGTTTTGATCCAATGCTTGTACATGCATGACGTAAGGATTCTTTCTGACAGACTTGTTATAATAACATTCCTACATCGGTCACATCTGGACATGAACTGTGCGATACGATTTCTCTGGATGGCTTCAAAGAATTAACTCGCGCCTCAAAGAACATACCGGAAGCGCTACAGAAGTGTGGTAGTCCCATGAGTTGCCTAAAGATGTTATTGTAGGCAACTCGAATGCTATTAATTGCTTTCTTAGTATAATCAGTCCAAAGTTGACAAGTGTAGAATGTCTGACAAAAGGAGCGAAATAGTGCTACCTTAACGTCTGGGGAAGACTTACAGAATTTTCTACTAATCATATTGCCCACAACACATAAGGTTCTCCGTTGACGCTCAATATCACTATCATCCTTCAGGTTTGACGTCACAATATGGCCAAGGTACCTAAAGCTTTCCACTACTTTGACTGGCTGTCCGTCAAGATACAAGCTGGGAACGTTATCCGGCCCCTTTCCGGACCTAAATATTACCATCTTTGTCTTTTTAACATTGTATATTAAGTTATGGTCTCTTGCAAACTTCTCACAAATCGAAATTAAATGTCTCAAACCTCTTATCGTCGGGCTGAGAAGCACCATATCATCAGCGTAGCTGAAATTGTTGACATATCTGCCATCCAATCTGAGCCCCACTGGGGTGCCGCTCAGCTCAACGATGAGATCATTTACGTACGTATTAAATAGGTCCGGAGACAGCTCCTGTCCCCACTTGACGTTATTGGTTTGATTACGATACCAATAAGTAAGCAAACCAATGACCTCATGCGGCGCAGATGTACGTTGTAGCTTTTGCCATAACAAGTTATGATTCAGAGTGTCAAAAGCACGACTTAAGTCTAAAAAATAGGCGTATACGCCAGTCTGACCGCATTTGTAATAGTTGACAACTTGTTTCGAGCCAAAACAAGCCATATCTGTTGAGACTTGTGATCTAAAACCGAATTGACCATCGTCCAGGTGTAAAAAAGGCACTAAGTTTTTATGAATAAATCGCTCCAGCACCTTGGCCAATATTGTTGCAAGTGAGATTGGTCGGTAGTTGTCCATGCTCGATACATTACCCGTTTTATTTTTAGGGATAGGCACAACAAGCGTTTTAATCATTTCCTCAGGAAGGGCGCAATGTCTCAAACAACCATCATATAACTTTGCTAGGACTTCACATATATGCTGATTCGCATTCAGCAAATGATCTATTATCAGACCATCGTGCCCTGGACTCTTACCGCATCTCATGTTTCGTAATATGTCGCTGATGTCATTAGGCTTTACCAATAATTGACTTTGTTCTATGCTATTCGATCTATCTGGTAATCTACACCCTAACGTAATACTACTGTCTAATTTATCAATACTACCCTTATTAAAATGCGGTTTAAGCATGTTAGCTATAAACTTTTTATTTACTTCACCTTCAATATTAACCGGCATGCTAATTTTACTATTTAATTTTTTCGTCTCTTTCCAGAATTGCACAAAGTTACCCTGTTTATGATGTCGAGCCAGCGTGTCCATTTTTATTTTTTGTTGATTGTTCTGCACATATTTAACAGCTGCTTTAAACTTTCTCCGTGAGCCGGACATATTATCATAATAATACCCTGAACGAGGCTTCCCAAACGAGACCCACTGAAGAAAATCTTGTCTAGCCTGAATCTCTTTTACATGAAAATTCCATCTTACTAATTTACATTTACGTTTACGTAAGTTGGCACTCTGACCCGCAGAAGATTGCAAAATGTAAATAATTTGAGAATGAAAATTATCAATAATAGTACAATGATCGCAATCAGTACTTTTGCCAATTCCGGGACATTCAAAATCATAAGTATTTTTATATAACAATACATAAAAAATTTCAGAGCATAACTTAGAATATAAATCTATTTGAGATCGATCTCTTACTCCCTAAATATGTTTTAAATTAAGTTCAGTCTCTGTACTATTAATTGATGACTTAGCCGTAACTAAATTAAAATCACATTTAATAACCATCGGAAAGTGATACAAGTAAAGCGGCTGCCGCAGTGGTGTTACAATGCTCGAGCCACCGACATGTGCCGTGCGCCTCGCTCACAAAACTATAGGTATCAGGTGCGAGCCGCTGTATATCTACACATAGCAGCGATTGCTCGTTACAGTAATCGACTAACTCTTTACCAATTAGCGAACCTGGGCGCGCGTTAAAGTCACCTAATATAATTGCACATTCAATATCACTACAGACTTTTAATAATCGCACTTATCTGCTCAAGACATTCAACATATTCAGGAAAATTGTCGTCGCAATTCGTAGGCATATAAACACTAAAAATTTGCACATTTCTCTCAACTTATACTAATCTTACCGCCATCAACCTATCACTGTTACATTCAACTACACTTACATCCGTAAACAACGTAGATCTCCACATCAATGCAATCCCTCCATAAGGACGTCCCCGCAGCACTCCATAGGATGTATCAACGGATGACTTTCCGACACAGGAAAACTCTTTATCGATTTTATTTAGAAAACTCAAGTCATGAGGCAACAGCCAAGTTTTCTGTAATGCAATTAGGTCCACCTGCCTACATAATTCTCTGACATGATCCACTGATCTTCTTATCGATTTACAATTAAAAGATGCTAATGTTATATGTTTTGCGTCCATAATTAATGTTTGGTATCCACATTATCACCCTTACCGGGACGTTGTTGCCTGAATCTGCGAAATACTAATCCTTGTGGCCAAAAATCGTTTCTTAAAAACGTACTCAGTTGGGATGTAGCTATTGTTATTTTAAATGAGTTAAGTTTGTATCTCTATTTTGTTGTAACAACTCAACAGACTGACATTCTTCTTGCATATTTTTAATGTGATCTAATATATCGGCTTCTGTGATATCTTTCTTTGTACGCGATAAGTAAATATATGCAAGAGAATCCGCTACTTTCAATCTGCTATTCGTTTGCAATGTGCCTCGTATGTTTCTGTATTTATATGTATTTTTCTTTTTGTTTACAACTGTAGTAAATCCGTCACTATCTATTTGTTTACTAGTAGTAGTGTGAAATGGTCGAGGTAGCACCAGGCACTCAAAACAATAATAATAAAAATAATGATGTTTTAAAAGATAATATTTTGGTATTAAAAGTAGGTTGAACATTGTGTTTTAAGCTGTAAGCCGGCAGGTCACGCTTTATACAGGCACTAGGCACGCTATGTTGTGGTATGTGAAATTGGTCATAATTATCATCCGAGAAGGCATCGTCAGAAAAAGCCCCTATAATGTATGTGTGTTGCAACACTAAATTTCTCTACTGACATTATATCTCTAACTCGTTTGGTTTTCCCACAAGTTGATATACTATACATAATATGACGTAGAAACTAAACATATTATGTGCATTAATTTATAACCGACTAGCTGTGCCCCGCGGTTTCACCCGCGTAACTCAAATGCCAGGGGAATATCGGGATAAAAAGTAGCCTATGTGTTAATCCAGGTCTCCAGCTATCACAAACTTTCAAATTTTTTTCACATTCAATATCTTCACTATATATTATAAAACAAAGTCCTACGCCGCGTCTGTCTATCTGTTCGCGATAAACTGAAAAACTACCAAACGGATTTTCATGCGGTTTCCACTAATATATAGAGTGGTTCATGAGGTAGGTTTAGGTGTATAATATCTACCCGTGCGAAACAGGGGCGGGTTGCTAGTATATTATAGAAATGTATGTATGTATACAGAGCCTTTTAACAAATCGCAAGTGTGTTGACAACATCTGCCCTCACGCGTCTGCCCGCGTCCGAGCCGAGTGGCTCACGCCACACGCCACGCGGCGGCGATGTCCCCATCACCCGCAGTTTTATATTATAGTCGTAACTTTAAAAATATTTTTGACCAAACTACGTACTTTAAAAGACAACGTTTATCTACTTTGAATATCAAAACCGATAAAAGTATTTATTTTCATAAAAATCTATTTGTTACTGCTAAATGTGAATTGGGAATAAAAAAACAAATTTTATTGTATTTATGGTTCACTATTTTGGTAATAATGGCTTACACATAAAAGATAGATATATACTGTCGCGGACTTTTTTGTAGAACTATTTAGGAGAAACAATCCCACCGTACATTATATTCGTGTAACTCTTACAGTTTTTCCACCGCACGCCAGAATAGCTTGCAGACGACAGATTTTTTTCCGACTTACTTAACACTTATCGTTATATTTTGGCCAATATACACAATATCTTCATAAATTATAGCCTATGTGTTATTCTGATATATAAGCTATATTACTGTAAAGTTTCATTAAAATCCATTCAGTAGTTTTTGCGTGAATGAGTAACAAACATCCATACATCCATACATCCACACATCCATACATCCTCACAAACTTTCACGTTTATAATATTAGTAGGATGGATGCCTACCTACACTACACTCCACAAAATTTATTTTACAACACAAAGGCCAGGTGTTCTAACAATGAGGCATATCTATATATCAACGCTGCAAAAAACCTCTTGAGAGCAATCGAAGTCGATTAAACGACTACTATATTTGTCTACATATCACATCTACTGAAGAATCGTTGTATAGAGGCAATTTTATCGATTTGACGTATATTTACAAAATATTTCATCCCCTTACAAAAGTTTTATTAGAACACACGTGTCGCGAATACGAAATGAGGCTTGTCTTATTCAAACAAAATTCAATATTCATATTATCTGTTGTTTATAACTTGCGGCATAAAGAATGGAGAATCTGTCGGTGCTACTGTAGCGAATATTTGTTTACGGACATATCTTTATTGGATGGATAAAGTTGATATATTGCTAGGCTTGTACTGGATTTTATTACGATTTCTTTTTAACACGATTTCATTAGCTTCACTTGTAGCTAACTAGTTAAACAAATCTTGAAATCCAATTTTAACCTACTGCTAATTGTCGTATCGACATGAAACTTTGCAGGTATATTATGTAGTTTGGATGACATTACTATAATTTGACATTTTGGAACTGATGTGATGATAGAGCCAGGAGGTTGAAAGTGGAACTCTTCTCGAGTTTGGGCTAATATGATTCGTTTGGACGAGTCCAACAGATTGAGCTTAGTCACGATGGTCTGTTACTTCTCAATTCGGTTCTCCATTAAAACGTGTTTTTTTTAAGGTACACTAAACTATAATTGTTTATTTATGTAAATTTTATTTATTTTTGTGAAATTTGTTTAATTTTAAAAATGTAGTAGGTACTTGCAAATTGAAACCTGTAAGCGTACCTAAGTATTACCAAGGTTAAATTATTTAAAATAGCAAAAATTATTTGACCCACCAAATGAGATTTCTGAAGATAAAAATGAAAGTGTTTTCCGATTTGTTGACAACCTCGATAATAATTTATCACAAATTCATATCGAACAATTGTCAAACATTCTAAAAAGTACGAAGCCGGTTTTGCGATAAAGATCAGATTTTACACCTGCTTAATTTCATAGGTATTCTGCCTACGACTATTTTTATATCTTTTAATTTGGGTGAGATAAGTACTAATAAACTGTATCTTCATTTAAGATTCAGCAAAACTAATATAGTAAATGTTTAAGCTATTCCTGTGGAAAACCGAAAAGTTATTCCCTATAAAAGATACACCAAAGCAGTTTTGTTCAGGAAATTATATTAAGGTATCTCACGTAAAGTGAACGAATTCAAATAGGAATGTGTAATTATACAAATGTATGTAGATACAATATTTACTTACCAGTTGGTCGTGTAAAAGTTTCATATTATGCGTTCGTACCTCGTCGTGTGCATGTTTAAGTAGGGCTACCATTACAACTCACAATGACGGACAAGTTTCATAGGTGCCTTCTGTTA
This sequence comes from Callimorpha dominula, assembly GCA_949752705.1. Lineage (NCBI taxonomy): Eukaryota > Metazoa > Arthropoda > Insecta > Lepidoptera > Erebidae > Callimorpha > Callimorpha dominula. The sequence continues at coordinate 6,303,524 of OX457002.1, read as the reverse complement.
TGTATTCACAACACTACAGGGAACTGCGTGGCACGGATTGAAGGAAGTATAACATTTTACGCCGTACAGCTTTTACGCAACTCCTACTGATACACAATTATTTGCGTGGTACGTTTTTGAGCTTGAAATATATATCTCCAGATATTATTATTCGTAAACTGGGGATGTGTATTGTTGTAGAACTTGTTACAGCTTTGTATAAGCAAGCCAGGCCCAATCCTCACTGTAGGTATAAAGCTACGAGTAGGTTCCGTCGATGGGTCGCACTAACTCAGTGGGTTGCCGCGCGCCAGTGTTTTTACGATGACACTATGAAACTGCTGCCGCTATAACCTATACTAAACAATCCCAGACATCACAAGTTATTAAAAATTCATGATAGTATTAAATTCGGAACCGGATTCTGGAATGTAGATTAGCAATAGCAGTATAATTTTAATTTAATGCGGCTTTGCCCAAATATCAGTGAACATTTGTATATACTTCTGGTAGATTTTTACATTCAGGAGCTACCCTTTACAGGGCCAAAAGAGAAAGGTACTTCGGTCGCAGCAATTAGAAATACGCAAATGAAGAATAAACTAGAAGGCAGGGTTGGCGTAGCTTTTTCTGTCAATGAAAGTCAAAAAGGCTTAGTTATTGCCGCACTGCACGGTCGGTTAACTGATAGAACAACCAACTGGCCGTTGTATCTGTTTAGTACAAAACTCAGGTGTACTTTATTTCTGGATCGCTTCTCAGACAGAGTGAGTAGAAAGTAGATCAGTTTAAAAATAATGTGAAACTAAATTCATAAATAAATCTTTTCGCGCCCTGACAAATATTAACGGCTCTTCACACGATTGCTATCTTGTATTTGAAATTATGTGTATACATTTTTTCTGTATCTTCAATCGCTTTTGTCTATGATTTCTCTTATTTCTCTTATATATGTATCTTATTTCTTTTATTAAGTAGGTAAGAATTATTTCTTTTTACAAAATCATTTAAAAACATTTTACCTATTTGTATATAGCTGGAAAACAGATTTTGACTATAGAAATATGTATAATATTAATTAATATTTTATCATAATACTTTACTGTCGCTCGCTTGTTGTACCATAACTAACGCAACAACAAGCGGGCGTAAGCGTACAATGCATTGATTGCCCATTTAATATCTGTCAATCTTTTCAACTCGTCTTTTAATTTCTTTAGCTTGTTTTACTTTTTTACTCATTGTTATTTTTATTTATTCTATATATTTTTAGTAACTAGACAATGATATGTAGGTACACCGTATCAGACCGAATACTATATAACATATAATGTATGTATGATGTGGTTGTACTATTTAATATATAAATTCGTATAAAGCATAATGTGAAGCGAGATTGCTTGCCATTTAATGCTGGGCATTACAATTGATATTCGTATTTATATATATAAAATACGAATATCCAGCAACAACACTAGTAGAATGTGTAACACTTTCTTTCGTATATTTTTGAAATTTAAAGTTGTGTCGTAAAGGTTGGATAAGCTGTTTTGTGATTTTTTGAAAGTTGTATTTTTGTAGCTAAGTCATTATGTTCGATAGTATATTTGAGTTTGGGTTCAAAGTTTTTATATTTTATCATACAAGATTATTGATATAGAGGCCGCAAAAAGTAGACTCTTAGCATCATTATTTTGGATAAATGAATGGTTGAATATATAAAAAAGTTTTCGACTCGCCCTATGCTCTAATTCACTATAAAATGTGTAATGTATTGCACATAGGTTTTATTTCTTGATGCGCCATTTTTAAATTCAGCACCAAGTTAATCGATTCGTTTGATATAATTAATAAATCGCCATACCATCGACGACTATCACTCGTCTCTACCACTTATCTTGTTATATTTGTTTGTCATGTTACGTCATCATAGTTTGTGAGCTTGTTTTGTTTTAGATTCTGTCTTTGTTCGTGTGCATCGAAATGTAATATTGTTTGCTTTTCGTGGAACCCCTTATTACAAATTTCGAGTGAACTCTTTGTTCGTAGGAACGTTTAATAAATTCCTTTGCTTGTCACTAGAATTTGATCTAGCTTTACTTTTCTCAAGTGGAATGCAAACACATATAACCCACCGACCACCGACAGTGGCTTAGCTTTAATTTTCTCTGTAGTATGTTATTCATGCGGTTTTTTATTCTTTATTAAGGTTGTGACGAAAATGGCCATGGCATCAAATAAATTTTGTACGGTGAAAACCTGTGTGCTTTGTGCAAGAACGATTATGTCATTCGTCCGATTACCATATGTGCATACGTATGTACGTATACGCATCCCGTTTAATATTATTTGTTAATTTAATTGCATCTATCTTACCGGGTGACGGTGCATGAGAATGTTCTATATATTTTTTTACTATTGTATGTCCACCGAAATCATTGTGCTCGAACAAATCTTGTCATCATATTTTTGGGTGGCAACACCAATAAAACTCAGTGCTCACTTTTTTATTTAACGAAAATATATCATCCTATCACCTATCACAAAATATCAAGTCTTTGACGCGTTTACATTTTCCTGTTTCTATTAACGTCGACATATTTCTAACTAAAACTGTTTATAAACGAGCAGAAATGTACAGGACTAAGGTAAGTATGAAATTGAAGGTAGATATAAAAAAATATGACGTTTCATTTAACAAATAATTTGTTTATTGAAGGAGTTTATTATTGCCAATTGTTTAGATTTGTAAGTTTACCTTATCTAAAAGATAGTAGGTATTGTATCAATCACCATCCTGTTGCATTACAGATAGATATAGTAATATTGTAATGAATCATTATTAATCAGAATATTTAAAAGAACTATTTTTTTTTGTTATTAAAAAAATCAACCTCTACTTATAAAAAATAAATAAAAAAATATTGATACATTTATTTACATAACTACTTTAATTTTATAGAATTATAATCAATACAGTTAATTACCACCTACTTTCGTGGAGTCAACCATTCGATGACATGTACCATCGATATAAAAACCCATCGATGTAATAAGCGTTCGAAGAAGTAGGTGATGAAACGACCCATAGATGAAGTAAACCTTCGATGAATGGATATCGATGAAACGATCTTCGATGGAGTATGTGTCCATAAATCATACGAAACTCATGGTATACGTGCGGATATATCTGGCCGCCTGTTTAATAAGGAATTCTTATGCAAAAAGTTCCAGCCCCTTAACTTTGGTAATAAGAAACGCAACTTATCTGGTAAGATAAAAATTCTAAAAGATTGTCATGAGCAAAAATTTTAACTCAGTGAACCAGGACAACTCGTGACTGAAATAAAATAGTGTTGAATAAAACTAGTAATTCATCTTGAAAGCACAAAATAACTAATTAATTGAGTTTACGTGTGACACGTGTAAGAAAAGCAATCGTTACGAACAAGAGTAAAGAAAATGGCCGAGCCCTTGTAGGAATGAATGTCGTACAGATAAAAACGCCAAATTTGAAATTATACACTAACAATCAGTAATATTTTCTGTAGCAGCACTCCTTTATTAAATACCTAGTTGTGGCAGAAAATATTCCGAGTGACATAAGATCTATTATAAGTAGTATTATATAGATAGATAGATAGAAGATAGAATAATCTTTATTGTACACCATTAATAAAATACAGTTAAAAAAAATATCTTACAAACTAGAGTACAATGGGCGGTCTTATCGCTAAAAACAATCTCTACCAGACAATCTTAGGATGAAGATAATTTTCAAATTATTTAATAAAATCATAGTAGTTGTTGGCGTACTATTCTAGATATTAACAAATACTAATTATATACATACATATACACACATATACAGCTACTTAGTGGATATAGTATAGTATTATAGACAGCAATTTAGATCTTAGCTATATTTTTATCAGTGTAAATACTTGGTTATTGACATTGATGTCAACGCTACCTACTATTTTATTAACAGAGTGATGGTCTATAAATCACAAACGCTGTAGGGTAAATCCGGTATTGACTCATATCTTCTAACTTACAAATAATACGCACATGATTTTAGTATTTGCACTAAAAGCGTAGCATAATCAATGATTTATTTTATTTTATTTTATTTAAATCTTTATGCACAATATGTACAAAGGCGGACTTAATGCCGATGGCATTCTCTACCAGCCAACCTTGGGGTGGTGGAGAAATCTTATAAGGTAGGTGCACAGAAATCACATCCATTCTATCTATAAAATCAATACAAGTTACACACAGTACATAAACAGAAGTACACACTATTACTTACATAAAAAATATAACAAAATAATAATATATATTCAAATCATATATACACATATCCATATAAATGCTTACATTATATTCATACACTATGAATACCGAAATACAGAGTCGAGTAACTAGCGTCAAACTCATTCAGTCATCTCATTGTGAAGGAGATCACGAACTTTCTTTTTAAATATAAGACGGTTTGTGGCCATCCTGATTTCAAGAGGGAGTGCATTCCAGAGGAGAACTGATTGAACGTAGAAAGACGAATTTACGAAGTCGGAGTTGTGGGAGGGACATAAGAGAAGCAGATTATTTTCTGAACGAAGATTTCTGTTATGATTAGAGGACAAGAAGCGGAAATAGGGAGCTAGATAGGAAGGCGAAGATGGAGAGTTGAGAAAAGAAAAAAGAGAAGTCAGTGCTCGCAGATTACAGCGCTGGCGAATAGGTAGCCATTTTAATTGGGAACGTAAAGCAGACACATGGTCATACTTGCGAAGATTGAAAATGAATCGAATGCAGTTATTGAGAAGACGATCTAATTTATTGAGAAGGTCTGCATTCAGGTCAAAATAACACACATCACCATAGTCTATAATAGGCATAATTAGTAACTGCATGAGCGTAGTTTTTGTTTTAGGGGGCAGGAAATTCTTAAGACGATATAGTGCTCGCAGGGTACCAGTGACCTTTTGACTCACGTGAGTAACTTGAGCTCGCCAGTCAAGAGTCGAGTCAATGAGTAAACCCAGGTCCTTGACCACTGGACTTAGAGGTATAATTGAACCATGAAGACAACTGATGAAATTGACGTAGTATCCAACCTGCTTATCATATGTTTGCTCCCTACGACAATCGCCTGCCATTTAGTAGGGTTCACAGATAAGCCAAACCTTGACGACCAGCATTTTATAAATTCTAAGTCTTTGTTGACTTCGGCAATGGCTTGTGATATGTCTTCAACCCTTGCTTGAGCATACAGCTGCAAGTCATCGGACATGCGTCGGACTTGCGATAAAATGATTGCGGGTTCGAACTCCATCCTGTAGACTACCGACGGCAACGCGGCGACGATAACCCACTCCATTCATTCATTCACACAAACTGGCCTGTTGGTCTTGTGGTTAGTGACCCTGACTGCTAAGCTAGAGGTCGTGGGTTCGATTCCCACCCAGGACAAATAATTGTGTGATGAGCACGATAATTTGTTCTGTGTCTGGGTGTAATTTATCTATAATCTGTATCTATTTAGAAATATATAAGTATGTTTATCAACAGTCTGGTTGTCATAGTACAGGCTCTGCCTAGTTTGAGATCAGCCGGCCGTGTGTGAGATGTGTGAAGTTATTACTATTTTTATTCTCTTTATTTACTTAAATATACATATAAATTACATTTTTAAATACATTAACTATAAAAAAAAACATATATATTTAAAAATATAAAAAATAGTGTCCCGCCGGTATCGGGTACATTGACCAAGCTACCGGTGGTTAGGGTTCCAGAGACAGAAACCTCCTCACTATGCGTCAATGCTATCAAGGAGGACTGCCTTCTGCATCAGGCTCTTAATCCAGCTGCCTAACGTGAGCCTCTGAAGGTGTTGGTCGAGGCTCTTAGCAATTAACCCATGGGCCGAAATGACTATCGGCACCAATCCATCCAATGACAATCTCGTGGGCTAAGTCCAAATATTTTATTTCTTTGTCTTTTTCGGCTTTTAAGAGATTGTCGTCATGGGGAATGGTGATGTCAATAATCATTGCTCGGCGCTCTAATCGGTCTATCACCACTATATCAGGCTTATTGGCAACAATAGTCCTGTCAGTGATGATAGATCGATCCCAGTACAATGTTGCACGACCATTTTCGAGAACTGGGTCGGGCACATACCTGTAGTATAGTAACTCGACAGACACAAGGTTATATTTAAGAGCACGTTGCTGATGGACTATCCTGGCCACTTGGTTATGTCTATGCAAGTACTCGCCGTTGGCAAGACGAGAACAACCAGAAATTATATGCCTGAGGGTTTCTCCGGGACGATGACACGCCCGACAAATGTCAATTGTGCCTATTATTATTATTATTTCACTTCTCTTCGTATTATCGTAATATCTAAAGATTACAGAAATACATGCTTTTCTTATAACAGATTTCCTACCAAAAATCCCTTTAACGATTAGAAAAGACCCGATAATCTCAACGGCTAAACAGTTTTTCATAAATTCATAGCTAAGAACACCCGATTAAGTCACCTTTCAACCAAAAAGAACTTAAATCAAAATCGGTCTCTCCGCTAGGAGCTATGATGCCACAAACAGATACACACGTTTAACTTATAACAGTGCTAGTCCTATCCTTTCCGCCGCTTTTTTGGCGTCCTCATCTCTTCGCAAAATGAAGCGTCGGAGTCCCACGCGCTCTCGATGACCTCTAGTGGCTTCCCACACCTGTAGCTGTCTCGAGGACTTTGCGCTGCTGGACACACTCTGGTGTCATGGCAGACTCTCTTACTGGCTGATAAAGTTGATTACTGAGCACAGCTGCTTTGGGAAGTACCTGTATCGCAGAGATCGGAAGCCAACGCCACCGCCACGCCCACGCCAGGTACTTGCCAAAGCAGCTGTGCCCAGTAATCACCTTCATCAGCCAGTATGAGAGGCTGCCATGACGCCTCTCTAGCTATTCCACAATGAGGGGCCAATGAGGAGACCGCCAAAATTGTGGCGTGCCCCTGCGAGAAACTTCTAAAGAAATGCAACATTGCGGTACATCAGAGCCTTTGTTCTCATAATATTACATTAGAAAAATATTATACTCCCAAATAATTACTACAAATTATTACATTCTCAAAATATTACATACTGCACAATCACAGCCAAAGTTTTATTTATTTACTTAACTATGCACATAAATAGTACATAATCAGACTTAATGCCTAAGGCATTGTCTAACAGTCATCCATAGGGTGGTGCAAAAACAAGATATACGAGGGCGGCACTGAAAATTTCGGGAAGCAAGGAAGTCTGTATTTACTGCTTTTCGAAGTATTCTCCGCGAAATTTGACGCATTTTTCCATACGATGGAACCAATCATTGAAGCAACCATTCCATTCGGAAGTTGGGTCTCCAAAATGGCCGTTTTGTAGGCGTCCACACCTACTTCAGGTGATGAAAATCTCTGACCACGCAATTTATTCTTTATTTTAGGGAAAGTATAGGAATCATTAGGGCTTAGGTCGGGGCTGTACGGCGGATGGTCTAATAATTCTATGTTTTCTTGCTTTAAAAACTCTTTTGTTCTGTGCGCGGTGTGAGAACTCGCATTGTGGTGATGGAGGATGATGCGGCGGTTGCAGTTCTCTTTACGGAGTTCAGCAACGACCTGTGGCAAACAAATGCGAGCATACCATTCTGCATTAACCGTTCTTTGTCCCTCAAGAGAAATAGTCGCAGAAATAGTGGCCACCATTTTTTTTGCAACACTCCGTGAACGAACAATTTTTGTTGGCTTTAACTCATTTTCGAACACCCAAACTCGTGACTGGTTTTTTGTTTCGGGTTCGTACGCGTATATGCAGGATTCGTCACCTGATACGATGTTGTATACAGCATTTGAGGATCCTGCGTGGAATCTTTCGAGAGTTCTGACGCACTAAGTAACGCGAGCCGCTTTTTGCTCTTCACAGAGCGAATGCGGTATCCATCGGGAAAACAACTTTTTTACACCTAATTGTTCATGCACGATTATTTGTATTTGACTCATGCCAAGGTCTAAAGTTGCCTGATTTTCGCGGTATGTCACATGTCGATCTTCCTCAATCAGCTTACGCACAGCATCAACGTTTTCTTGGGTGACTGCAGTTTTTGGACGACCTTGACGGGGATCATCACTCAAGGTTGACACGTCCACGTTGAAATTCAGCAAATCAGCGATAAATTGTGGTTTTGGATGGGGCTTCATCACCAAATGCAGAAATCATCCGGTCAACACACTGTTTTTGCGTTAAACCACTTCGAAAGTCATAATAAATCATCGCTCTTGAATTTTCTCGAGTCAATTCCATTTTCTCAACGACTAAACAAGTTTGACAAAACCTTGTGATAAGACCGAGAATCTTTTTTTAAATAAATAAATGGTATTCGATTTTTAAAACCAAGGTGTTTTCAATTAAAAAGATTTTAATATGACAGAAACAGTGAAAATATTCAAATTCCCGATACTTTTAGTGCAGCCTATGTATTTAGCTGTTATGGTGAAAAGAACCACACTACGAACGCAGTTTAAAGATGGCACACAAGAATTAACTCCCGAATTCCATCTAAACCAACAAGCCTCCAATTTTTAGCGGCATTAAAAGCAGAACCTCGAATTCCAAATAAGAGATTGATAAAATGTGCTTTCCACTGCCCTGATCAAAAAAGATCTTTAAAATATATTGAAAAAAAAAATTGGTAAAATAACCGACTGTTTATCAAACAAAATCGCATTAGAAGAATGCCTAAATATGTTAGTTTCGTAAAATCACCTTCCTTAAATTATTTAATGAGTTACGTAATAGTATTATCATTTTTGATTTTAAAATACAATTTTATTTGTCACTGTGTTTGATTGTAATTCTAATATTTTGAGAATATAATAATTTGCGAATATAATATTTTGCTAATGTAATATTATGAGAAGAAACGCATTAGAGTCCCTGCCCAAACTGGAGCCCCATACAAGGCCGTGGCCCGCACAATCGATAGAGTCTCCTGCAGGAGGCGTCCCCTCCCTCAAGTTGAGTAGAAACCGTGAAAGTGCGGTTGCCGCCGTCTCCATAAGTTTGGGAGCTAGACTTATGCGGACAGACAAACTAAAACTTATAACACCCCTGCTTTTTGCGTCTGGAGTTAAAAAAGCCTGGATTGAAAACAATTGGAGCACAACCCGTGCATAGTTGACAGCTTATTTTTTATTTTCCCAATCAGAGTCTATTGAATCGACACTTTATGCACTTACGTTTCCTCTGATTTGTTCCTGTATCGGATTGGTGCTCGCATACCCATTATAGCTGAGTCATTCGCATCACATTTACTGAATTTTATTGTGTAAAAGAGCACGTATTCCTCCAGAAGTGAAGAGACAAACTTTTGAGCTTGCATTTTTCACAAAATTGTTTACAACGTAAAATACTTAACAACTGAAGTTAATTTCGCTATTTTTCTAAAATCGTAAGTATGTTCTGTGATATGTCTATCAAAAGTTGTTTTGAAAGTATGTGCAACTGAACGGTATTCACAGACCTTACAAAGTCAGGCTTAGTAAAAACTTGTATTTATAATATTGCTTTGAAATGTGAAGAGTTCTGTAAAACTTCATGTATCTTGCTTATTTAATTTCTGATTTGATTTTCATTTTAACTTTGATAATTTTAGTGACATATATGTATTATATTCATTTACTACTCGAAATTGGTATTTAAATTATTTTTCAGCTTGTGATTTTTACTAAATAATCGATAACATGTCCACAAAAAAAGTGTCATAATACAAAAACAGCTATTTCGGGAAGACACGACTTTTATGCTTGTGAATTGAACAAAACACGATAATGACGATGTTTTTACAGCTGACCAAATGCAACATTTGCTTTTCAATGCTATAAAAATGTCAAAACATACCGAACATGTTATATGACACTTTTTTATGATATGACACTTTTTTGCCGGGAGGTGAATTGTACTTGCAATGACATGACATTGCTACGAATGTATTTAATTCATATACACTGTTTATATACATTCTTTATTGCATGAAAAAAAATAGGATGTATTTGCGACACGCATTGTACTTATACCTAAAAGGTTACTGGAAAGTCTAAGGAAAATGTGTCTATTGTAAACCACATTTACATATGTAAATGTTGTGCTTCTTGTCACTTGCATGCTTTGCGAATTGGACATAGAAAATGTAAAGGTATATCAAATGGGTGTAGATGGATCCTATACAGTGTGCTGGTAAAGCTCACTAAATCCTTCTTTGATAAAGTACCCAAATATACTCGTATTACTGTAATATAACGTTATGTTCAGTACATTATCTGTATCGTGTTGTAAAGCAGATGTTCGCTACAGAATGGCTCATTGAATTGAATTACATAGGGCGTTGGAAATAATATTCAGGTAAAACATTCTCGACCTTAAATGTTTCTTTTGGGCTTGGAAATTGAGACGTGTATTTGAGAACTCTTTCGGGTTATTATAATATTTTACTTAACGAGTATTTTACGTATTCCTATGTAAATAGTACATAAGTACTCTTTATATAGTACTAGTTATACAAACTTTACTGAGCATGTTACATTTTTTTCTTCATAGTTTTTGTTATATTAACTGACAGTATCAGTGCATCAATTTTTTTGTTAATAATAACTCATTTTCAAGATTATAGTTACTTATTGTAGGAGTCGTAGCGAAAATAACCGCCAAGGGCCAAGATGAAAATATTTTATTCGAAGCGAACGCAGCGAAAGCAAACTATAAAGTAGTAACACCGAACCTTTTTGTCCTCATTCTTATCAATTTTTTACCCATAATTAATGAATACTGCACTCGTCGCCCACAAATATCATTTATCTCGACCAACTTTGTTGAACTGTCAACCCTATTTTATATAATGAATGGGATCAAGTTGGAAACGGTCTCACCGTTTATATTATGAGAAGGTTCCTTCATCAGTGTTCAAATTTTATATACTTATTCTAAAACAATGTGTTCAACAAGCAATTCAAAGAAACAAGAGGCTTTCATTCCTTCATGATTGTATTTATGCCAAAGCATACTTCAGACTAATTATAGCTGGTGATAATTCATGTTTATTTTATAATATCATTTCATAGAATTAGTCGCAATCATCGAAATCGCATCGCAAATATGAGCAATTAATGCGCTTAAAGCATTTTACTGTAAATATCCTGAAATATACCTACTATCAACTTGTAAATGTATGTAATAATTTATACTGATAGGTATGTGATGAGCGCGTCCCCAGGGTGGCGGATAGGGGAATGCTCGCTAGGCGCCTTGCAAAAGACGTCTGGAGGGTAGGAGCAAAATAAAATAGCTCTCGCGGACCAACAGGCCGGAGAAGGATACTTCGACAACAAACCCCTGCCTAGAGCTTCTTCAAGAGAAGGCGAGGTCTATGCAGTGCTGAGCATTTAGGCTGGAGTGCTCAGAAGGGATGGTGGCGGAGGAATCCATATGGGATCAACGGCAGCGCCCACACCTTAGAGTATAAGATACAGCCTTGGCTTCAGGTGACAACCTGTTTTAACAGGTGACAACTGTAAAACCTTACAGTCAAACAACTCCTCCTCGTTTAATATGAATAAAGGCAAAAGAAAGATGTTGATCACTACTAGGGCGTACCCCGGAAGCGACGTTAAAGGCGATAAAGATGCGAAACATGCGAATAATGAAGATTATGCTAGGGCGTCCCCCATAAGCGACGACCAAAATGACAAAAATGCAAAATCGCATACGAATAATAATATGCAGCCCCAAATAAGATTAGCCACGTGGAATTTGGGCACTAGCGAATGTTTTGCAGTCGCGGCAAATCAATATTTGCTGTCTGCAAGACTCTAAATGGAAAGGAGCAAAATCAAGGGATATAGGAATGGGATATCAGCTACTATACTACGGTACTACGAACACCCGCAACGGAGTTGCTATCGTACCAGACACAAATCTGAAACAACGTATAATCAACATAGATAGAAGAAGTGACCGACTTATGGCAGTAAAACCCACCACGGCTGAAGACATGTGGTTTAGGTTTGAGAAAAAATGCCCGCAGGAAGCAGAATCGACATTTGGTATATCTAAGGGTGGGCTGAACGATAATAAAGACCCCACGTGGTGGAACCAAGAGGTTAAGGAATCTTTAAAGAACAAAAAGGAGAGCTTCAAGGCCTGGCAGAGCTCAGGCCTTGATGAAAACCGGATGCGATATAAAACAGATAAAAAGGCAGCTAGACGCAAAGTGGCGCAGAACAGAACAGACTCGCGAATAAGGTTCTACGCAAAGCTCGAGAACGCTACAAATGACAAAAAGATATTTAAAATTGCAAAACAACGGCATAAAACTAGCCTGGACATCAGGGTCAATAAATATATCAAAGACAAGAACGGTCATCTGCTAACAAAAGATGACGAAATTAACGACCGATGGTGTCAATACTACCAACAGCTACATAACGAAGAATTCCCGAGCCAGCCGCCACAAGACCTACCAGAAACAGCTGGACCACTCCATAGTATAGGTGTTGAAGAAGTTGGAAAGGCGCTTCGGAAAATGAAGTACCACAAAGCAGTAAGACCTGACAACATACAAGCAGACCTTTGGAAATTGCTTGGGCCTATTGCCATGGAATGGCTTACGAAACTTTTTAACGCAATCCTAACTTCCAAAAAGATCCCGGAGTTATGGCGTCATAGTTATCTAGTACCTTTTTACAAAAACAAAGCAGATATCAGCGATTGTGGAAACTACTGGGGGATTAAACTTACCTCACACACGCTGAAAATATGGGAACGTATCCTTAATAATCGTCTGAGCCAACTGATTGCCATGTCCGAAAATCAGTATGGTTTCGTGCCGGAAATATCTGCGACTGATGCAATACAAACGGTAAGAATACTAATGGAAAAACACAGGGCCAGTAGGGCTGCAGGAGTTACAAGGCTTGATAAAGTACGAAACGAGTACATCAGAGGCTCCTTTAAGATAGCGCCCATTGCAGACAAGATGGCCGAAAGCCGTATGCGCTGGTATGGACATGTGATGAGGCGAGACGAAGAGTATGTTGTAAAACAAGCCCTAGCTATCCTCGAAAAGAAGAAGGGCAGAGGACGTCCGTACGCCACGTGGTGGACAACCGTTTCCAAAGATCTGGAACGAGCTCAGATTAACGACCAGACAACCCAAGACAGACTGTCTTGGCGCCTTAGAACGAGGCAGGCCGACCCCAAATAAAATGGGAAAAGGCACAGCAGAAGAAAAGGGTATGTGATGAGTTTATGAATTATATGATTTTGTTCAGTTTATATTAAAAGCAACAGGAAGCGTCGCGTATATACGAGGTTCAAAGATGAAATTGTCGGAAATATTTCAAGGGCACGTACCCAAAGTTCTTTGTACAAATAAAATACCGCGTCAAACAAAATGTTTTCAATACATCATTTGTTAAATGTCAAGGGAGTAACGGGGTCCTTTTCTCTAAATTTATTACAGAGACATGACAACAAGAGTTGTAAAATACAAAAACATCGAAACCTACTTTGCATTCTCACGGACTGTTTAAAGTTTGTCACGAGAGATAATGTAAAAATTCCAAGTAGCATCTGGTAGCAACACGTTGACGGAAAATATGTTTTGAAGTGCGTCACATGTTGGGCTCCCATGTCTAGTTGCGTTAAAAGAATGAGCTGAAAAGAGCTGAACTCGAGTGCTGTTAAACTACTTTTTTATCGTTTTCGGCTATTTCGTAGAACGTGTGCGGTAAAATTTCAATTGTAGTTTTGCTTGAATTCCAGGTTAGTAAAGTGGTTAGAAATCTTGAAACATTCTGACAGAAATTAATAAAATATTTTTGGAAAGAGTTTCTAAGAACTAAAATTTTAATATAAAAAAAGAGTTTTAATTTTGAGAAAACCCTTGTTTGGTTTTAGTGCGACTGATTTTAAGAGGTTGCCTGGAAAATATTGCTTGCTGTGATAAGGCCCGGTTGCCATAAGAATATCTGTGGCATTTCTTACGGGTAGTTGGAGCCCTAAAAAGTCCGACAACCTGGTCTAACTACAGAACTTCGATGTCGCCTAGTACTAGGGTTGTGGAGGTCTGATGGCAGTCGCTTCACGTAAAATATCGAATTTCGGCCATATCGTAATTAGACTGAAAGTCGACCCCAACTTAGTTGGGAAAAGGCTCAGAGGATGATGATGATATATGTATTATGTATTTCGTGTACAATAATGAAACGAACCAAACTTGTTGTCCATGCCCAACAAAAAAGAAGTTGACAGCTGTCACTGACGGGTTGCACTTCTTGGCTATTATTGATAATAAAAACGAGTATGATAATATAAGGAAGTGTGATATATAATGGAGTATCCTATTATAGCTTTTAGGGAGTGCAAAAAGTGCATTATTGAACTACAATCATAAATTGTGAAACTATGTGTATAATGATTTGAAACTATGAGACTTGAAAAAGTATTGTAAAACTCATAACAGGTTATTGTTTTTAAACTTTCGCGACTATACATATTTGATGTGTTCATCGGGACTTAATGCTGGAGTCAGGGCCAATATACTGGATAGAACTACACCAACTACAGGTCCTTTCCACGAACGGGAAGCAGTTGAAATCAAAAGAATTAAAAATTTCAACAGAGAAGATGGGTACCGCTTGTCAACATCTTGGAATCCTGTCATCAGCAAATGCAATAGTTAGCGAATACACGCTACTCGACAACACTCAACGACCGTTGTAAGTGTGGTGTGTCGAAGTACCGACAGTGCGAACGTAAATAAAAACAATGAAAACCAAGTGCCGGTAGTTGCCGAAACTCGCACTTCACGGAGGCGTCGCTAAGCTCTCTCCAGTCTACCCGTGAGCCCGTGATCGGTGCAATTCGATCGAAACGTCGGGTTACCAAAAAAGTATTGTACCTTCTAATTATTACCGCGATTAAGTCCCGATTAACACATCATAAGAGGTTACTTGATACACATTGTATATCTACTGGTTATCAAAGTTTGAGTGTTATTGTTGTTAGTATTGTTTGCGGCGAATACGTATCACCAAGGTGAGGGGACGCGGGACACCGAAATGACAGTAAATGTTTTTTTTTTCACATACATGTTTTGGCAATAATTGCGATATAAAAAAATATTTCATAGTATATTTTGTGTTGCCATCCACCAATAAAAAATTCTATCATTGAAAAACGAATTACCTTAAAGTTAACTTGATGGTAAATTCATTCAAAGAGTTATAAAACTCTAGCATGAATCAGGACGAGACCCGTTCGAAATAATAACTCTCGTCAAAAATTAAAAAGTACGCAAAATTTTTATTTCTAAGGTAAAACAAACGTAATTCATCTTTCGAAGTTAATTACAACTGTTTAATATTCAACCGACACTCACTATCTACTAAATTAAGCATAGAACTTTCAACTTTCCCGGGTATTAAATTTAAAAGTAAAAAAAAGATACGACTTAGACGACGCTCAGTTTTATCCGAGATACGGTTTTTACAGAATTAGCGCGTAATCCCCACTCTCGTCGGCTCATTAATCAACCGCTAACGACTTTAGATTGTGGGCTTTAAATGGGGTGAATGCTGACCTAAGCTCAGATTTTGCGTTCTCAAACACTTTGAATGCACTTTTACATCAATTCATATTTCACATTCTAATACTTGATATGAAACGTCGTCTCAGGTCATAACAATGATAAAAAAAGCCTAATTTGAAGAATATCTATTTAAATACTGTTCATGTACCATGATTTTGTTTTCAGCTATGTATGTAGTATTACATCCAATAACCACATTTGATATGAAATGGAACCGTTCAACCGATTTCCTTTTGGGATCCTGGTCCACATATGTAGCGTGTAGTTCACCTAGGTGTCTTTGTCTTTTACCTTCAGGATATCTTAACTTCACTCCTCTTGACAATAAATAAGTTCTCGTTTAATATAATATAATGTTTAGTTTTATAAATTTTCAGAATCATGCTGAAGTACCGAGATACAAATATACCATTTTTTCTTGTATTTGTTTATTTGAATTGACATACATTTATCATACCTGTTATGAATTACGTTATGTTATGTGCTAAAACTTTCACTGCGACTGGAACTGACATCACTAAAACCCAACGCTTTGTCAAAGTTAGGTACGTAAATCGTTTTCGCCCTTTTCAATAAATTGAATTCAGTTTAGACTTTCATAACGGTATCCATAGGAAACTGTCGGCGTTCATTTAATTGTTTCATAGCAAACTGAAATCTAATTTTAATTGAATCTCTGCCTGCTTATTGTTCAGCAAATGAATTGGGATGGAGAGTAATTTATATAGTAGGCATTGTTTTAGTTATCTGTTACTGATTTCGAGGTCAAATATTCTTCAGGGAGAATTCGGTTTTTATTGAAACATTTTTTAATTTCCGATTTTACTTACGTAGCTGTAAATTCGATAATTATTTTTATTATTGTTTTAATAAAAGCCTTTAAAATATCTGCATTCTCTACCGTCTGTATCATGGGGAATGCTCCGAGGAATTTCTCGGACTTATACCGGCCGCAGCGTTTCACCATCGTTCAACGCGACAAAGCTATCATCCCTATCACCTGGATAATTGGCAATCCACCGCTATGCGGTTCTCCAGAAACTTTTTGTCTCACACAACAAATCTCTGGAGCAAATTGTCGCCTGCGGTATTTCCGGAGCGATACGACCTTCAAACCTTCAAGAAAAGAGCGTATTCCCATCTCAAAGACCGGCAACGTACTTGTGACTCTTGAGTTGCAGGTGTATATGTGCGAAGGTAGTCACTTACCATCAGTTCACCGGTCTGCTCGTTTACCCCCTATAATATATAAAAAAAATGCTTGACATAGTTACACAAAGGAGAATAAGCAAAATAGTACTACTCTCTACTTATCCTGATTCTAGGCGAAATGGGTTAATGTGGTTCTTTCTAGGCGATGGGCTTACATCCCCGCATCCTTACCGTATTTAAGTATTCTTGTATGTGGGAACAAAGTACAGTGCGTACATATACATAAAATGACTACAACTGAGAGTTCAAGACCTCGACGATCATATCGAGGAATTTTTCAAAATTGTGTTCACTACTTTTAAAGGTATTTACGTCTTCCAGTTGACAAGATACGCGGAAGAATGTTGAATTATAGTTCCTTAAATTTTTTTTTTTATATGTTTATGCTGTGTTTTATTGATTTTTTTTTTATTTTCTAATAAATATGTATATATCTGTGCCTTAATATCGAATTCTTCTTATATAAGTTTTATCGTTTAGATTATTTAATCTATTCTTTAATTTGATTTTATCATTACTACATCTCGACGATGGCAAGAATCGAGGTTCCCTTACACCATCTAGAGACAAATAGATATTAAAGACCAACAAGTGCGGCCCAATTTGCAAGTGTAAATTGTTTTAAGTCCCTGATAAATATTAACAAAAACATTATATCTAAAAAGAAATAGAAAATAGTAATATTTTCTATTTCTTTTTACACTTGGTGTTACCTTCTTAATGTTCGTATTACTTATCGGCTAATATACCTTGACATAATACTTTCCCCAACATCCGTAAGTTGTCGGTAGGATTAACCGTAATAATAGGAGAATAACACAAAGTACCCGCCTGTTGTAGCTAGTCGTCAATAATACAGAGTCGTTAAATATCAAGCTTTGTTCGCGGTACATGCCGGGAGCTAGATTCGACTTGATAAATGTTGAGCACGAGACACGAAGGCAATTTCAATGGCTATACATCAGAATTTAAGAGTTTATGTGCCACGGTTGACGAGTGCTAGTACTTTGGTAACGGTGGGGATGGAAACTCTGTTTTAATTTGCAAACGAAATACAAAGCAAGCAATTGCAAAGAACAATTTGACAGACGTCGTATTAAGTAACCAAATCAGTTAGACGTTGATTTTAATCATTGTTCTAGAAAAAACAATCTTGCAAAAGCCTTCTTGATATACATCTAATATGATGCGATATTTTCATTAACATCAAAGTATTAATAGAAAATAAAAATAAAAAAAATTACCAAGAAGACGTACAGTGGTTTGCTTGTCACCTGTACTAGTAAAATTCCTTGTGGTTTTAGTCGGTTCGATTCGGACATACCATTTCTCCGGTGACGTGATAGGGGTTGCCATAGAAAAAAGAAAGGTGTCCGCGCTTTCCATGGTCGGACAACAATATGACTAAATGGGAACTACTAAAATTTAATTCCATTTTTATTATGCATCCCAAAAGGTTTACAAAGGTGTAAAAAGCTTAAAAATAGAATAGTCTCAATTTTGGACCCTGACGGGCACAGCAGCAAATTAATTATTACTTTATGAACATCTTTAAGTAATAATTAATTTTACAATTTATATACTGCTGCAATACCAATCACAAGGATGGAGTAGTTTATTGTTATTTGTATCAGTAATCATACGAAATTTGATTCACGTCAGTACTTACGTGAATCAAATTTCGTATGATTAATATTTTTTATCTTCTTTTCCTTGATTGTCCTTATTAATTGATGTAGGCTTCAGCAATGTTTCGCTTCGCACTTTCCGAACAACTTATTATGCTTATATATATAACGCTTCATATTTTTGTAACATTAGGTAGGTACTCAAACTCGGATTTCCTTTAGAAAGTATTGAATATTTGGATATCATCACTTATTACCCCAGGAATAAATAATCTGTGCACGACCTTGCACGAACAAAGACTTCTTCCAGTCGATTTTTTAGCATTCACGAAGACTTACGAAAGTATGATACGTGAAGCGTATATTTTTTATATTAAATGTGCAGTAATTATACCTCAGAAAAGTCACTCGGAAAACTCAAAACGTAATAGTATTTATATGCTGCAGCATTGTTTCCTGGACGAGACTGAGACTAACTAGATTCCCCATGATAAATGTACTGTACGAGATACGGGGACTTCTAACAAGATTAATGTTGATTAACCGAACAATATGAACTAGGTTGTGGCAAACTCAACTTTTAGACTTACTACACATATGACAGCTATGAATTAAATGGCACATCATGTTTATAGCCACACTTAGTTAAACATAATGTTGAATGAAGTTGCATAACCCCTTATGGCGAAATTTTTTTACACATCGTCATATATACGATCTGTTACTCTCGAAATCACGTCATCATTCAATAATAACAATAAGGAACCTGACCTTCGAAGCATACTTAAAATAACTACAGAATACTGATTGTAACAGTAATATATTTTTTAGAATTCGGTTTAGTACAACAAGCAAGCAAGACTACTGCAATGTGCCTCTGTTTGCCTGTGTCATTGATTTTTGTTAGTGTAAAAATAAGCAAATGCAACCTTTGGCGTAGCTAGAGATGTTCGCAAGGGAGTTCAGTAAATCCATAAAAGTAGTTGCGAGTGTCTACCGTTTACGATTCTTTAGAGCGGACTGAGTATTTTTTGGTTAATGCCACCAAAAAAGCTTCGTACGTCCTGTTCCAATTTAAAGTCTATCAAAGACGTTACCCCAAATGGTTTAGGTGATAGTATGTGGATTATAACGGTTAGTTGAAAAAATAAACTGGCTTCCATTTACTAGAAAAGTTTAAAATACAGACAAAATGACCGACGATAAACATCAACGATAATACAGCAAGTGCGTTACGTACGTTTTAAATCTTCAAAACTAATAAACTTATAAGTTCATAGAAGGGAGTCAAGTGTTGAAAACGAGAGTATTGAATAATCTATAGGTAAAGTTCGGTGCACGTTAATCGGATTCACTTGTTATGTCCACGCTTTTACTGATCATTCACAACCGAGTTCGTTAAATTTTACTTATAAGTTTATTTGAAATATTTTGTCTGGCTTTTTTACACAGATGTAGTCAAATTTGACATACCAATACAGATTTGACTCGTATTAATTATAAGTATTTTAGTTGGGTTCGAGGGGCTCTTTATCAAAGCCAATAATTACTATTCAGAGTTTCAACTCAGTCGGATACTCAAGAGTAATGAGTGAAAGAGACGTCTGCAATATTGTTATGTTCTACCAGCAGAGCCCGCGAGACTTTGCCTTCCCAGTGTACTTCTTCAGTGTCCTGTACCATTGACAACGTTTATGCCAGAATTTATGATGTTCGGTTGAGTACTTCATGCGTAGAAGCACGGTGTAAAAGCACGACACACAAACAAATAATTAAACTCACATTTGCATTTATAATAATATAATAGTTAGATATATGGCCTATAACCTTCATAGATAAAGGTTCTAATTAATGCTATATTTTTCACATTAGCAGTATGCTATATACATTAGCAGGGGTACTGGGAACACTATGCATCGTAGATAGGCCTTCTTGTTCTGAAGTTTTTTGACCTCAAGGTCAAAATATCGAAATACTATAGACTTGAGTTCTGCTTGTGATAAAGGCTTTTAAAGCAATTTTATCGCAGATTATCTCGTTTTTATTAACTCGAAACTATAATAGATCTACCACATATAAAAATATATTTACTAAAATCAGTAAGTGTTCTTACTTTTTTCTAGCTCGAAGTAGAATCTCTGTCTGGTACAAATATATTTCTGACACCCTCGGTTTATTACCCACAAAAATATTATTTTAAATTCGCACCTAGGTTTTGATAACATGTTTTTCAAAATTATGTCTAAGTTATCAATATTTTGACCTTTTGTGACATAGTTTTTACGAACTAAAATCAGTAGATTTGTATGTTTAATATACGGTATAATACTAACAACTGAAATAAAAACACTTAATTTTTACGTCAATTTAAAAAATAGTCAACTACTGTGCTATTTTTGCAAAAAAGAAACTGTACAATTGAGTATTTTTTGTACTGTAAAAGCAATTAATAAAGCATATTATCCCGTTTTATTTTAAATGGAAGTAGATAACGCAGAAAAAATGTTTCACTGAAATCAGTAGATATTAATTTTATTTTCCTAGCTCGAAGCAGAACCACTGACTGGTGGAAATAGATTCTTTACCCTTAGGTTTCAAGCTAGAAAAAAACTGGTTTCAGTTAACATTTTTTTTTGTAATCTATTAGGTATCCTTTTTCATTAAATAAAAACAGAATAACATGCTCCTCGAATTGCTTCTTACATCTGCAATACAAATAAAACTTAATTCTATGCATTTTCGGTATGTTTGACTTTAACATAGTAGTTAACAAATTTTTAAATTTAAGTTTTAATGTTAATTGTGAGTATTATATATTAAAAAAAAACGTATATTTAAAACATATTTTCAAAATGTGTACTAATTTCAGTAAAAGATGTTTTTCAGAAAAACTTATATACAGTTTTTTAAGAATTATTTTCACTGTCTTGACCTTAAAGGTCAAGATAGTAAAAATAGTTCTTACGTATACAAAATTAAGTGAATTTGTAATGAACTATTGACTAGAAATATTCAATAAAATGCGGATGTCAATTTTTTGGAGTTCTGGGAACACCGTGATGCTTTTACTACTACTTATCTAATTAACATTACTATATGAGATCGTCCCAGAATTTTTATACGCCTTTTTGCTCCCTCCACATTTCTCCTGACAAACTTAGCGCAATAACCTTGATCGTTTTGATTCACAACCCTCTCAGTTCCTTTATATACACGGTTTTCTTGGAAACTGGGCTCTCAAATGGAAAATTTTAATTACTAAGGCCTAGAAAAAGGCTCAAAGAAAATAATCTCGTAATTGAACCGTGGGAATAATTCCTTGTGTACTACGCTTTTGCAGCGCCAATGAATTTTAATTTATATTATAGAAGTTTGAGTAGCTATGTTTTTTTCAATATAAGATTTTTTAGCACCCAACCTGAAAAGTATCTCACCACAAAAGAGTTCATTTTTCATACATTGTTCTTTTAGCAGCAAATCCATCTTAGTTACTTGCTCTAACTAGGAAATACTCCTGCACTTAAACGTGTGCTACTTTTCAGGCGGTGATTGAGGCCGTTAGCGGTATAGACAGCGCTTTGCAAATTTCCTTTAACCTCTCATTGTACTTAGTATCTTATATTCTGAAACGAAGAAGGTAGTACATACAATTACAAAATGTATTTAATTTTGAAACAGCCAGAACACTTAACAAACAGTGTACGGGTATGCTCTCCTCTGCGGTGGGTCGATAGTGCATTCGACTGCTTCGCCGGGAGTCCTGGGGTCGATTCATGCTTAGTGCACATATATTTGTATGTATGAATATGTCGATTTGCATCAGTCTGGGTGTTTCAATGTATAAAAATTACACTAGTTTACACGGTGTTCACACCACAGCTGAAAGTTGTTAATTTATTGTATATTTAGGTAGAGTTATCCAGAAAAAATAATAAAAAAATTCTGTCACGTCTGATTTGCATTAATACTAAAAAGATAAAAAGTGTTTAATTTTTGGCTTTTTTTTGAATGGATCAGTCTTTCTTATAATGGACCAACGGTAATCCCCTAACATGTTTTCATCCCAAAAATCTTGTTGAAAATGTTCCCCTTGTTCGTCATTCAAACTTCCTAAGTTTTCAGGGAAAAAACTCAGATGCGAGAGCAGATATTTCAAATGTTAAATGGACTTAGTAACAGACGGAACTTCGCATATATAATACCTGCCTTGTTTTTTGTATTATATCCAACTGTCTTCGTAATTCAAAAATAACAATCATTTTCATAATTACTGGGTTCTCTCCATAGCATTGGTGAACCAAATTTCAGGTGTACGTTTTCTCCTGATGACCACTGGAGTAAAACGATTCTACAGCTTTCGCAAACAACTTGCAAAAGCAACTTTTGTTTGCCACAGGAAATCCAAAATAATGAAGATATGCACTTTTTAATAAATCTACAATAGGTCTACTCTTTTTAGAAAATATTAACTGTCCACAAACGTAGCAAAAACGATCAGAACTTTGCTTATACTTTCTACTCGACGTTTTAATTCAATCCGAAACAAGATATTTGTCGTTTGAAGCGAACGAATGAACATTAAACTGACGTCATGGCTTTGGGTAGTTGAAAAAAAATATTTGACTGCAAAAAGAAATCGTGACATGATAGATTATTTCTGCTGACACTTTTAGGTTTAAGAAAGATAGGTTAACATATTTATTTACATTATTTTCAGGGTATAATAAAAAGTTGAAATTTGTAATACAAGCTAGTGTTATTTATAAATTTACAAAAAAAGTAGTAATGTATGTTCATCCCAGTTCTAGAACCTATAAATACGAGGTCTGCTTAATTCAGTCTAGATAGCTATATGTAATATGTCCCAGGATTTTCTCATATTCTGTTCTCGTATTCGCCGGAGCAGGAGCAGAAAAAAATATTTAGTTTAAGTCCTTACCATTTTACGACGTAATACGATATTGTCATATGGCTTGCCTTCATTCGTGTTCGTGTTCTTGGCGCGAAACGAACGCATAGTGCAGCTTACTCATAATAATATCACACGTGCAATCTAACATAATTTCTATATTAATATTTTAAAGACTTTGTTCAACTTCTGCACCTATTTGCGAACTGGTAAGGATAAGTTGTCTTCTAAATACTATTCAACCTTAAAATATCTCTCTCGTCCCGTCTTTCTGGTAGCTTAAACCTAATGTGCGTCTCTGGTAGCTTGTCACAATTGATTATATCAGCTTTTCTATAGTAAATTATGATACACTTTGATGATATCCTTGAACATGATTTTTAGATGTTGAAGCTCTCAAAACGAAACTTATACTTACCTTACATTTGTTTAAACAAAACACTGTTAGTAGCCACACAAAATGTGTATTTATAATGCTGGTGCGCTCATTCATTCAGATCATATTGCCAGCTTCATTATTATGTTAAACCGCTTGATGTAGACAATATGCAAAGCTGTCACTGTATTAATATCGATCAAGAAGCATTTTTCATATCTAAATCTAATGTTTTACAATATACAAAGTATAGAAGGAAAAACCAATATTAATATAAGGTTCGCCTCAGCTTGTCGTCTTCCTGACAAAATATTAAATATTACCATAAAACGGGCTCCGAGTTGCCAATATAGCGTTATTACATTTATATCAGGGATGCCCGACACTTCCTTTGACACGGGATTAAAGGCGTGTAAATAACAAATATAAGCCACTTCATATTGATTTTGAGACACTGTCTTATATTTGTAACTAATGTATGTTCATCGAATTGTGCAAAATTAATCTAATTCCAGGAGTGATTTTCCCTTTATAGTATCGTAAATAACTCCCACTTCTCGCCTTTTATTACGTCTATTGATGGTTTCGGCAAAACCTATTTATTTTATTATTGTTTGTGTTACAATATCAACAGATATCCTATTCTAGGAGCCGTATTTTATTTTTTTGATGATGTTGAGAATGATTTTGATGATCTAAAATGTTTATATAGATGACACAGAAACGTTTAATTGGTTTCTGGTCAGCCACTGGTAAATATTATATTTATTTTGCAGATCGTCACCATTACCATCCTACTCATACGACATCCGCTGATAAATATACGCTTGTTAAAACTATTGTAACTTTCAGAAGGGTACGGTTTGTACTAAATTACGAAGTTTGTTAAAACTCATAATTAAAAAGGAGTATACTTAAAAAATCATGGGAATAAGTTTTGATAAATTCGGAGCTATTCTCGTTTTTGATTTGCGTAGATATTCCTTGATGATAATATCCAATGATCCGTATATCCGTCATTAAACGGATTTTTTAGGAGGTTTAGTTGTGTCCCTATTAAAACATAGAATTTGACGTAACACAACAAAAAAAGACTAGAAAAATTATGAGCATCACTGTCAATTTAAGTTTATTAGTAGTGCATAATATTGTTACCAATCAGTTATTGGTACCATTTAAATAATCATAATGTTCATAATTATTAGATTACAGTACTATTATATATATTGACATAGTCGTGGGTATTAATTTAAAAAATCACTTAAGCCCCGGTCCTAGACCTCTTTGTATATGTCTACCTGACAGTGCGGCACCTGTTTAGCAGTACGTGTGTTGAGCAGTTGTGAAACTTACCGATTCCTGATTTTGAATGATCTTATTAGCTGGGCGACGACAACGCGTTTAATATGAACTTTTGCCACGGTCATCTCGTGTGGTTAAGCGTAGCACATTAAATCTATTAAAACAAACCCTTGAGCAGCATACATATAAAAACTTATTAATAGCTGTACAGAATAAATTATACTTTACAAGAACAAGTTTTCTTACTTTTATAGTAAATTACCTGACGCATTTAAGAATAGACTATCACAAAGTAACCAAAGTATGGAATAAAAAAAGGGTCAACCAACCCTCGTATTAGGTATTGCGCTCTACGCTCACTCGTCAGTGTGAGTTTTACTGTGTGATCAATGTCGTCACTATATTGGGTGTTGTCTATAATTTATTGCGAGCTCTGTGGGTTGCAGATCTATTGCACTGTCAGTCAGCATTGCGGTATATGCATAATATATATTGTTCTTTTTATTTGACTAATTTTGTTGAAGTTATAACATATCTCTAGTTAACTATTGTGACAGTCGATTAAAGTTGTAAAACTTCCACGTCTCTTTTCAGACGCTGGCATTTAAGTTATATTGCATTATAACTTTAGTACTTGTTCATAAAATTTATTTAACCAAGTTCGCCATAATTCACATCTAATTGTACTGCTTAAAAGGACTTGTTAAGTAGGTTGTATTGTTTAATTATTTTTGGTAAATTAATTTTGATTTACTCCTGTCGCATATATTTTAGTTGTGGTATTTTAATTAGGTGTATAACAAGGCAATGTTTTAGTGTAAAAAAAATGTCATGAAAATGTCAATAATGTTGTAAGTCGCGCCTAACATAACACCATGGCGTGTGGTATCAAATACTATTCTATATATTTATAATATTATATATATGAGGCCACTAAAGAAGTTAGTTCTAGAGGTCTATATAAATATGATTATTTTTCAATCATAGCAGATTTAATGACATATGAATTTGAAGATATAAAAAAACAAATAACATGGTTCTTTAAGCTACATTTATAGTTCCGTCTAATACCTATTTAAGATTTATATTTTCCGGTTTTATATAAAACTTTTATATTCTTTCCAGGTGAGTTTTCCAGTCGCCGGTTGGTGAGTACGACAATTTTATTTTCATCAAAAGTGTCGATCTACAGTGAGCCGTTGAAAGCACTCCATTATAGGAGTCTATTATTTTAAATTACGACCGTTACCAGAATCGACTTCGCAATTTTTTTTTAATTTTAAAGACGAGCATGATGACAAATGCGCAAATATTATGATTTGGTTATTCGATTATATAGTCCAGGACATTGTATTCTACTTGGCCATCACAACATTTTTACACAATTGAAATTTAAGATTGACTTATATTAAAATTATATTCTGTCCAACTGCAAATCCTAAGAAGAAGATGAGGTCCTTATTAAATAAACAGGCATAAATAACTCCATACCCCTTGATGACACAGGGGTTTACCGTATGCCGCCAGACCTCTGCACACCGTCAGACTCACACACCTCCAGTATCAACCAGGACACGGGGCACAGGCGCGCGGGGCCGATACACATGCCGCTTGCATGCACGCCACCGCGATGTTACGGGGTCAGGGAACTTTGCCCAACAACAACATAAACTTTTAAACTTTTTTACATTTCTTAAGCAAAACCATAAAAAATATATAACTCTTTTTTCTCTAACTATTGATTTAAAAAATCTCCTGTCATCAACCACAGACAACCAAATAGACAATGTCACATCCGACGACACTTATAGTTGCCATTCTCAACTACCGAACTTTAATACAAACACTAACCATAAATGTAGATTTTTGGTTTTTTAGGGTTCTTAAAAAAAAGGGCACCTTATAGGATCACTTCGTTGTCCGTCTGTCTGTGTGTAAATACCCTTTTTCTTTAAAATCCGTGAAGGAATCAAGTTGAAATTATCACACTTATGTCTGCGGTCAATGGAATCTGTAAAAAGATCAAGCTTCTAAGTCAATGTAACACAAATCTTATAACGAGACAAATTGATAAAGATGCAAGGGAATTCTATGTCAAATACCTCGTGTTTCTTTTGTTAAGTATACTTTCTGTTTGTAAAATTTATTAATGGTTAATTGTAAATGTAAGAATATTTAACATATCACTTCAAAACAAATAAATTTTCTACCTAAAATTTCTAAACTCTTCAAAATTTGCATTAATTTAAACGATTATGCCTTCACCAAAATAATTACAAATTATTATTTATGATACCATAACGAAGAAGATTAGCTTGTCCCAGAAAATGACATCAAATCTTCCGCTTAACTCTTTACAGCACCGTTAATGTATTTAGACTAAATAGATTGAAAATTAAATTCTGTAATAATGTTTCGCCTCTCGACATGAATTTCTACTCACTGTACAGGGGTACCTGGCTCATGACGTTGTATTCGGTATTATGCCCTCGAAACCGTTTCAAGGAGGTATAGCTTAGTCGATAAATTGGCTGGTATCTATTAATTATTAATTGTCCAAAATGATCCATCAGTTTTGATAACATTTAGTAAATAAAAATATATTCATATCGCTTAGGCTTTGAATTCAGTCCTTGTATTAACGTAATGTGTTGCCTTGCACAAGGGAAGGTATAATTATATAAGTAACTGTAATAGAATTAAAAAGTTTAAAATGGTTCTAGTTTAATTTGCCCGACGCTTTCTCCACGGTCATATTTCCTTCTTGTCTAACTCACAGATAGGCAGTCAAAAATATATGTATCTGTATCTATAGTGAAGCGCCTATTATCTGTTATTCAACTATCTTCACTTGATATTTAAAGGCCTTCCGTACCAGACCGTATTTGTACGTATTCGATAATATAATTTATCATGTTTTTCGTTATCCAACCAGTTCATTAAACGTTCCTAAGGTCACCTGGAAGTGATTGCTTTAAGCGATAAGTCCTCCCTTTGTACATTATCAATGCTACACTTACTATGTATCGAATTCTCTGTAAAACTTGGTTTACAAATAAAGTATTATCTACCTATCATACCAAACGCTCATGGTGTAAAAAAAGCATTAACCCTTTTTGTATGGAAATAATTTCCTTTCTGTATTTGTTACTATAATTTATTAGTGAAACTTCGGCTTTCCGGACATTCTGAATAGCAATAGTTTTTTTGTTTAAATATTTTGCTTTAAATTTGTAAGGATAAATTTGTGAGCATCAACCGCACGACTATTGCTATACATATCAAATTCACTTAATAACCGTAACCGCGATGTTGTACTTATCTCGATCTGCACTCAAGTGACCGTTATGGACGCCTAGCCTTTTTATCACCTCACCCGCCTGCCTTTTTTCAAACGGACCAAACGCCGTGGCGTCACCGATATAATTAATCATAATAATATCTATTAACTCTTTTTTTATTAAATAGTGAACTGTTTTATCATCTATTGTAGTTTACCTCCATTTTTAATAAAATAAATACGAGTTTTTGATGTAGCGACAATACAATTTACGATAGGATGTTTCACCTTAGAAAATACGTCTGTAACAAAACAACTATTAAGTATAACAATTGATTATTACACGTGCTTTACATATTTTTGTTACTTATTTATCTGTATATACGTGGGCTGTTTCAAAAAATGTTAGTGAAATGAAAAATAGTTGGAATGTGAAAAAAGTTTATTTATAGCTTTTCAAAATATCCCCCTCCAACAAAAATGCATAAGTGCATTGGGCACTTATGCATTTGGGTGGACCACCTTTCAAAACATTTTGAAAATGTATCTTGGGAGGTCCAAAAAATAACCGCTGAAATTCTTCGATGGCCTCTTCT
The DNA here is from genome assembly GCA_949752705.1 of Callimorpha dominula. Lineage (NCBI taxonomy): Eukaryota > Metazoa > Arthropoda > Insecta > Lepidoptera > Erebidae > Callimorpha > Callimorpha dominula. The sequence continues at coordinate 6,274,531 of OX457002.1, read as the reverse complement.
GCAGTGTGCACCGAAGAGCAAAAAATGCTTCGTGGGCGAAATCAATTCTTGCCCAAGAATCATTTTTTGCTCTTCGTTGGGAAATAAAAAAATCGCATTTACGGAGGATGGGGTAATATTTGTACCCCCGAAAGTATTCAAATAGTCCATGGTTCTAGCAGCTGTGTTAGCGGGCGCGTTATCTTGGTGAAAAAGAATGCTACGGACACCGTTCCTAGGTCGCTGGCTATTCAATTCCCCGAAAGCTTGAGGTAATACCATTCACTAGTAACTGTTCTAACATAACTGCTACCGGTCCACTGCGTCGAAAAAAACCGCTTTAATTTTTTTTTAACGCTCCGACCGCGAACGACTTTTGTGGGCAAATCGTCTTCTTTAAACACCCATTGCGTGGATTGCTGCTTCGTGAGGGGATCGTAGCTGTAGATCCAAGTTTCGTGAGTTGTAAGGATATAGGATACATTTTGCGAAATTCCTTCTTCGAACTTTTCTAGAATAAATGCACCAATCAACATGACGGGATTTGTGCTCTTCGGTGAGAGAATGAGGTATCCATCGGTAAGCAAGCTTCCGAAACTGCCTGTGATCCAATCTTCAGTTCGGCCTGAATCTCTCCATGTGGAATGTGTCTATTGTCCCGCAATAACCAATCTACCCTGATGACATTTTCAATGGTTACTGCAGTTGTAGGTCGGCCGGGTCTGGGGTCATCGAACATCGTTCAGGTTCTCTCAACCCGTTTAAATTCACGAAACCAATAAGTAGCTGTTGCTAATGCAAGAGCAAACTCCCCAAATCCAGCTTGTAAATTTTCGTGAGATTCCTTGAAGGTAAACCCTAGTTTATAATCATAAAAAAATCATAGCACGAAAAGCTTCCCGCGAGACGGCCATTGTTGCAAACAAAAGAGTGACAGATTTAATTTATAAAAGTGTTAAAAAAAACTACACATAGGTGGCCAATGATTTTCAGCAAAGAGATTTGTATTGAAATTAGCCGTCAATTCAAAATAGTTTCTAGAAAATAGAGATTGTATTTATTCTCTAGCTAACAATTTTCGTAACAACCTAGGTATCTTGTTTTGAACCAGAAAAATATTAAATATCTTTTACCTACACACAAATAGTCTACGGGTAACATAGACAACCTGACAACCTGCAGCCCGCGGTGTTAGCAATTCAGTCTCAGCAAACATACGAGCTTCTATTCAGGCCTCCGAACTCTCGACTACTACAGAAATATATCGATATTGCATGTACCGAAGCGTCCTACCGAAATGAGCCTTTTGTTTTACGGCGTATTGTTTCCGTAGTCCTCTCTGCATGCTTTATTGTTATTTCAAGGCGGTGGCTTTCTTGTGTGTTTTAATTTATTGTAATGAATATTCTTGTATTCTGCTTTAAAGTTCTTTGTGCCCCGAAGATGTCTATTTGTTGCGATAATCGAAATACAACAATACGTTCGTTTGGGAGTGTCTACATCTTTTCGTTGGAATAAAATGTCGCATGCAAATATTTGTATAACAGAACTGTAAAAGAGAATGCCCGTTCATGGTTTTACTTTTAGACGTTCGCGTCATTATTTCAAAGGTAAAAAAAATATATTTATTTTAATGGACTTTTCTGAAATGGGCAATCTCCTGTAATGTTTAAAGTTTACACTTCTCAAAAAAAATGTTGTTTCAAAGATCTATCACATTTTCATTCGATGAAATATTCAATCGTCTACGAGTTATCTCTATTCTCAAATGACCTTCTCAATCTTGGTCAAAAAAAATATTCTTATACCTTATAAAGAAAACGTATCGTTTCACCGGCTCACCTCTCTCGCGAGTGCGACTCGTGGAGGCCGTAGCACGGTTCGTAGCGAGCTAAAGTGGCAAGAGTGCTAGCCATCCACACTCAATTTCGTGTCTCGCTCCCGTTAACTCCGGTAAAAAAACGACACAGAACGGAGAGTCCGGGAAGCGAGGCGAAGTAACTCGAGAAGGCGCTTTGCACCAACTACAATGTCGCTCTCGATTCGCCTCGTCTTGACTCTTGGAGAGTGTAATTCAAACTAAAGCATAAATATTTTAAGAGTGTCAAAAATAGGAATTTCTTTCTTTTTGTTTTCAGTAATTTGTTTATTATCTTCTACCTTAGTTTTCATGAGTTTCTTTACCTTCAATTGTCTCATGAACCTGAATCAAACATTTCTTGCTGACAAATACACAGATATGCAAAATCTATCGTACATTTTCAAAACAATTTTTTTTTATATAGGTATGTACAAATACCGAGCTACCGTGCTAAAAATAATTGAAGCAAAACGTGTTCTTACTTGAATATATAAACTTAAAACAATAAAAAAAACAAAGAAAACCATTTCATATTTAACGGACTGTCAAACTTTAATACTAACATTGTGTATTCGCTTCTACACGCAGTGACAGTAATCCTACAGGCGTGTCACACATTTGAAAGTACTATTAAATACATGAAGCACTCTCTTTTATATGAAAGCAAAGTCCTGAACCACATTTGGACAGACTTGAATATTATTTAGTATTTAGTGTGGGTGGCTCTTGCATTATTGTACGTGGTGCCAGTTCTGCTCTTGCTTAGTAGATTAAAAATATATATAATTTAGTTTATATTAATTATATCCATATGTACATAGGTACATATTTATTTAAATCAGTCCACACCATGATTACTATAAGAATAGATGTAAATACACTTCCGAATGTTGAGCGCGTTCCCTTCTTCAGCCGGTGATCGCTGGGTAGGCCATCTGCTGGTGCTTGGGTCAAATATTTTCGTTTTCGTAACCTCAAAGAGGTCTCCAGTGCAACCTTCGCTAGTCAAAGAGACAAGAGTGAAACAGAGCTGCCATAAATGTAATCCGCCTCGTCAAAATAATATTCGTCCGCAGGAAACAGCAATGTTTTACCCAACAAGAATAGGCACTGTCGTTTCGCAGTACAGGATGATGCATCGCTGATATTCTTGGGGTATAAACGAATAACGAATTGCATATAGAAAAGATTTAAACTTATTGGATTCCATTGATTGATTTAAATCTTTTCTTGTATGGGAAATTATCAAGAGTTCAACGTCCTTATAAGACTTGACTTTTACAAATTAACATTTTAGGAATAAATCTAGTAAATGCTTCAAAATGTTAAATATTGTAGGTATAAACGCTATGCTGAAGCTTTTTTGCGAAAAGTAATGTTTTATATATTCTGAACAAAGAAAACAAAGGGTATTTCGTGGTGTCCTCAGGGTGTTCGAGGGATTAGCTTTCGGGGTATTAACAGAATCCGTTAAGGTTCTTTCGCTGATCAAAGGGGTGCTAAACATCGTTCGTTATTCGATCAACAGATTGATGGCAACGATTTGTGCGGGTGCCCTTACATATTTGTCTCTTTCGTGTGTCGGCTCAATCTTAATATTAGAAAGGTTTCAATTTGCGATGTGTGCTTCTCTTGTGTTGTTACTTCAGTCGTGTTATCTAATCTTCTGATATAAACTCGCCATAAAACAGTTGTAGTCAAGTAGAGGAGACTTATTGCATAATTTAGTCAATTGCATCATTTACATACGCCTTGATTATTAATAACAACATAGTAGTGACCCCCCCTATCGTCAGGCCTCTTTAATATCAACCAATTAAGATATTAGCATCATATTCTTAAACGCAGACTGCTGTTTTCGTTTTTTTCCTGGCGGTAATGAATGCTATCAATCACCAACTGACCGCTTAATGTGTTCTGCGAAGCTTAGTGATGTATATTAACGTATTCCTTAACTAGGGTTTGAGTAAACAAAACGTTGGCTTCGGAATAATTAATAAAATTGAACAGGAGATGCAACACTCATATGAACTACAACGAGTTCCAGGTATAATGTATTGCATAAAAGGACAAAGTTTGGTTCCACATTCTAATGGATACGTTAAAGCTTGTTTCCTCTATTTTCTGTATCCCTTTTTCCTCTTCCAATAAAAAAATATTTGTAATACTTTCAGAATTTACTGTACTTAATGCTTTCACTTCGTAGTGCTGTCCTGTTCACTCTTCAGTAATGAGTGAAGCAGTTGCATCGTAATATTCGCCTTTTGATCGCTTGCTTCCTTTGCCTGTAAAATATAGGTCGCAACCGCGGTTAGTTTACTTTTCCAGAAAACTCATTTGAGTTGCCACTCAAAACTTTATAAAGTCTTTTAACATTTAGATGTAAATTTAAATTTGGCTTGGCTCTTAATGTTTGAGTAGCTATAAAGGTTCAATCAATTCCTGGTCAAATCTATTGGGTATCTGGTTTTCGCTGGTTCTCAGAACTTAGTGAATCCAAGTAGAAATCGGTATTTTGATTCGCCGAACAGTGTTATAATACAAACTAGCTCGTTGAGACACACATATATAGGAATAATAACGCTTATTTCACATTCTCGTTTATTAAACTTACGGGATCACAAGCCAAATTAAAAAAAGATAATTACGCAGGTAGCATGAACCAGCCGTCGCATGACCTTCCCGTTTTAATTTATTTTTTAGCTGGCACCATTTGCTTCGGCTCCGTAATCAATATTTCCAATACTTTGATATATGAGGAAGAATTTAAAATATGTTTTAAGTTAGCTTAACTGTAGATTGTAGGTATTTTTATGATTTATCTGAGCGGGTTTATACTCAGGTTTAGTAGAATACCGAGCGAGGTATATCCCTGGTATTTTCGTTGAGTTAGTACCGCTTGCTCTGACCAGGATTAGGTGAATACAAACGGGAAACGGAGACACTATTTCATTTTGAAGTTTCTAGCAAAAATGAAGTGTTATGTAATTATTGCAATTCTGTATTTTCTGAAAATTGACTTTTAGGCTGGCATAGAATATGACGGCAAAAGCTATTACAGTATAATATATATGTATTTAGAAATTTATAAGTATGTTTATCAGCAGTCTTGTTACCATAGTACAGGCTCTGCCTAGTTTAGGATCAAACGGCCGTGTGTGAGATGTGTTAAGTTATTATTATTATACCTGTTAATGGATAAAGGAAGTATTTGCTAAGTTTTTAACATGATTTTATTAGCTTCATATTTTGTAATCAACTAACAATGTAATCAAGTCTTGGAAGTTCATTTTAACCTACTTCTAATTCTTGTGTCGAAATGAAACTTTGTATGTAGGTTCCATGAAGTGCCGATGTCAATACCATAATTTGCCATCTTAGAGCTTATCGGATGATGGAGCCAGGTGGTGGATACTGGGACTCTTCAGTTGTTGCTAGTAAACCCCTCGATTTTTTCTGCTTATATGATTCATTATGAGGAGTCCAACAGATTAGGTTTGATGCCATCATCAAACCTAATCTGACTCCATAGTCAGGATCAGGATCGTAGCAAACAACAAATAGTGTTACTCGTTTCATTTGCCAATCTACATCTAAGACAAATACAAATAAGTGGGCACATGCGGCGTGCGATAGTGACTGCACAAATAACAATGTGCGACTGGCCTTACAAAAATTGGAGTCATTATGTTTTTGTTGGATTTACTATAATTATTCTATTTTTTTTTTTAGTTTTTCTAAACTATAATTTATTTTAATAGATGACTGACAATGACTATAAACTGGTATTATTAAATATTCTGTTCAGATACTATAAATATGTCTGCACCAACTACTCAAAAAGGAATAAATATTGAATTTGCGTTTTAAAACAAGAGCTATGGGTTTTGTAATCAGATCTAATATGTGGAATGGTAACCGTTAAACATAGCTAGAAAAAGTGGAGGTTACATTGGAAATTTCATGTCCATCACTTTTTACTAAAAGCGGGCCTTTTAGTAAAATGAGAATTATTGTTTAGGTCAATTTTAAAAGATTTGTATTGGATTGAGTATATTAATAAAGCTATGAAGCTTTAAACAATTATTAGTTTAAAAACTCAAGTTAGCATTCTTAAAGTTCGTATTTGTAAATGGCATAAAATTATCTCTTACTAATTTAGCTCTCCTAATACTCCAATTGTCAGTTATCCCGACAAAAAGGTTTGTCGCAAGGTTCAAAGGTAAGGTTCAAGTTATTACTCAACCATTTTTTTAAACGTGGAGCTAGTTCACTTATTCCTCATAAATATTAATAATGAACAACGAGGCTAAGTCATTTAATAGATCCTGGCTGTCCTTTTACAAGTCCGGTCAAAGATTTAATTGAAGGATCAGGGTTGTGCAGATAAACGTAACTTCAAACGATTAAAATATGAAAAAAAAAAAGTTTTAATATACAACTTTTTATTTCGTCCGTGCCTTTTAAAACAACATAACTTTTACGAATAACTTTCAAGGATTTATACGACTGGCTTGTTGACCTAGTGGTTAGTGACCCTGACTGCTATGCTACAGGTCGTGGGTTCGATTCCCACCTGAGTCTGGGTGTGCTTTGTGTCCGTTGTTTGTATGTTTGTAAAGTCCCCCGCGACACAAGAGTAATTCCTAATGCGGGGAGTTGTCTCTTCCTTAAAAAAAAAAAAAAGCGTTCCAATAAACAAGAAACGATTCGTTTCGCTTACGGACGGTAACATTTCGTTGACTATCTATTTAACGAAAATTTTACCGTCCGTAAGCAAAACGAATCCTTTCTTGTTTATTGGAACGCGGCATTAGTGCATCGGGTTTAAAAGAATACATCTCTGTTACCATTACGTTTTAGCTTTTATTATGATATAAAACAAGTCAGACGCAATTATTTTGTGATTTATATTAATTACAGTCTTTTATCTAATAAAACATTGTGAATCGCAAGATGTTTTGAAGTTTTATCGCAAGATGTTTACAAATATTAAATTACCACTTGAACAACTCTGTTACTTCTTGAATACACATATGAATATAGGTAGAGGAACGCAAAAAAAAGGTTAGATTACAAAAAAAAGCTTTGTTTATGTGTATTATGCTTTTATTAAAGTATACTTAGTTAAATAAACATAAAAAATTATAAAAAAAATTAAAATAAAGAAACTTAAAATTCACTGAAAAAAAAAAAACAAATTGCTGACAGTTATCTTTTATTGACGTAATGTGAAGACGTTCTTTGAATGTTCTTAGTAGAGCATTATTGACTGAGAGCAGACACCCCGCCTTATTTTCTAAAACCTCGAAATTAGTACCATCTCTATTTTAAGTACCGTGACAAAGTTATCCTGTAAGGGTTCCTTTTTCTCTATTGTGGAACGGAACCCTAAAAAGACCTTTAACGCAATTGATGACTCGAAACGATCTTAGGAAAATATTTTAAACGAAATCAATAATATTGTAATACTGAATGCAGTACGATCCTTTAAGACGTCGAATTTAGCTATGTATTGAGAACAATGACCATCGTTTTTGAACAATTATTTCGGATTTGTTGAAAAAAAAGTTCATCTTTTAAACATAGAGTACGCTATTTGTCACAGCTCGTGTGTGTTTAATGATAGTAAAAATAAAAAAAAAAAACCCAACGACCTCGTAACAAAAGGATTTTCACATTTATAAATTTCGAAACAAACTGAATTCGGTAACTTCTTCGTAACACAACCGCACAAACGTTTTCTCTTACATTCTACAGCCTCAACTCCAAATGTTTTAGAGCATCAATAGATAGTCGGCATTGGAATAAGCCCTTAAACTTTTGCGTTCATTGATAAAACAATTTATATGTTTACTGGAATTATTGCAATGTTTTGGGTATATACATACCAATTCTCTGATGTATCGACTATGTTACATGTGCCATGGTTACAGGCTTACTGCACATTTAAACGAATATTAAAGTTTATTAAATATAAAGTTAATCAGGCGTGTCAGTTGAGAACGTACTCCTAAATTGTACACATCACAGAGTGTAGTAAATACTGCACACGCCACAGAGTTCATCATGCAGTGATCCCTGCGGTTAGCATACTCTTGGCTAATATTAGTCGCGTTCTCTTTTCTGTATATACATATATACAGAGAGTACACACTCTAGCCGCCATTTGCCGCTCTACACTTCCGCGATAATAATACGTGAAGATAATTCTTTAAACCCCTTTTTAAGAAAATTTTGCAAACGTAGTAACGTGAATTTTGGAATATTTACAAATTACATATAGAAGAAGTGCAGAAAACTAAATTTTTTAAACAATATTTGCTATAAAATGAAAAAAAAAATGCAAAAACGGGCTCATAAAGCTATAAGTGTCCAGTTTTTGGCCTGTCACAGTACAATAGTCTATACAATGACGGGTCAAGTAATATTGTCCAATGAAATAACCCATGGTCGAAATTCGACCACCTCGCGATCTCTGGTTTGACTTAATATGAAATAGACACTTGAGTTCAGCGCAGTGCAGTTTAATATAATCATGAACATTCAATTATGGTCTTGGAAGCTTGGAATATTTGATTAACGAATATAATTATGTATGCATCACCGGTGCTACCTATTAGTTTAGGGTTAGATTATCCAAACCCGAAGTTGAGGCTTGAATAAATTACTTCCTAGTTTGTTGTTTTCGGTCAGAATTGAATTAGTGATCTGGTTTCTCGGTGTATCCACTTAACTTCAATTATTTTGAACTCTTACCTGTGTATATTGGATTTCTACGTATTGATGATTTATATCAATTTTTATACATTTTGTCAGAATGTATAAAAGGGGTACTAAAACTCGATAGATGTTTTTAAACTCTCATTCACATAACCGATCAGTTGAAATTCATTTACATATTTTCTTTATCACATTACTTATTTCTCGATCGTATTAAGCTGAAACAATAAATATGTTTACATGATATATGTTAATATTCACCGGATTGCAATCTGTAAGTAGGTATTTATAAACAATTTATCGAATAGTATGACCTGTAATTTAACACATGGCTTAAGGGTATTGAAGATTGCATTGTGTTGCATCTATAGATGATGATATTTAAATATCTATTATTAGTAAACCTTTATATAGATGTTGGCAACAATTCTGTTACTTCACTCGCTAAATTAAACTTCACTAAATTTTCTTTATATACGAAGTACACCTTGTACACTTAGAAACAAGGTCTTATTTCAAATTGAAACAAGTAGGTAACATATGTCGCTATCGAAATAAGCAATTTATTTGTCGACTAAAGTCTGATACGCTTATATAAACTTTAATACCACGTAGCGAGAGCCGCTATCCATCTCTTTTGCTCTGTGTTTTTAGTAAGCGTCTTCGTAGGTGTAGATTAAAAACACGTCATCTTTGTTCGTTTTGAACAAGTTTTTATACGGCAATTATACAGCGTTTGAATAAATGAAGACTCTCGCTGCGTGGAAATAAAGTTGTATACGTTGACAGGTTTTAGTAAAATTTAGCGGCGCTGAGAAATAGATGCTAGTAACAAATAGACCTTATTACGAAGAACACTAGGTTGATTTCATATGAAGAAATTAAGTCAGGTTTTAGTTTAGTCGAGTGTACAATAGAATCGGCACCATTGTCACTGTTACCTGTACATTTTCAACATCCCACGGTTACAAATTCTACGACTACAAACCAAATAGAAGAGAATTTGTAATAGACCAATACTCTTCTGATACTATCTTAAAGCTTTAATTTATTGAGACACGATTTGAATCATTGCCAAATACATTCTAATATTAGGTATTAAATCCAAGTTCACGTTAGAAAATATGCTTCGGAAAATAAGAGTTCTTACCAGAGTTAAACGGCAGGAGTTGGACATATAATATAATGTTTTTAATAATCAAGAATAATTATTTCTGCCATATTTGAATCAGCTTTTCTTACGTTTTACTATATTGTTATCGTATACTATATTCACTTACATACACCAAGTGTCGAGACGTACTGTGACACTTCCCTCGGAAACTGATGAGGGTTGCGAGTGCCGGAGACAAGACACAAGGCCACAAAAGCACGTTGTGAAATGTATACGATCAGGAAAAGACTTCTTATACGTCGACGAGTGTTTTATATAAGGGACTTTCGAAATATATGTAGGTAAACGTTTTTTCCCGTCTTCCTGCTATAATTTTATCATAAAAAAAAACCAATGTATTCTATGGTTCATGTTATTGTCATAAAGTCTCACTTTTTATCAAAAATGCTGAAGAAATATGAGATGTATGACTTTTTATCATTTGGAGATTTTAATTATTATTTCCAAAAAGAATAGGTAATTTAAGACTTTACAGGTTCTTGTTAAATTCCAGTGTCATTATATTCTATTAACAAAATAGCAGAAATAATAACTTTGTATCACAATGATCTACATTATATGTTCTGGGAAAAAAGACACACTCGGTTTAATTTCCCGGATCGTTTCCCGGAAGACATCTTTTAAGTCAAATATTTATAACTATACGCTGGCCTTTTAGTGGCAGTTTATATCTGACCAATATCATATATATATATCGTTTGACAAATATACAACTTATTTTTATTGTGTTGTATGTTAACCGAATCACGAATTCTACTATCGATTAGTCATTTAAAGAAAAGCATCGATTTATAAATGTAAAGGATGTACTTAAGACACTGGATAGGGATTTGATTTTATCTAATTTCGCAAAGGATAACTTTTTAATTTTTACTATCTCTATATAACAATACAATATTATTGTTTATTGTTCACCATAGAAAAAGTTACAACATAAATGAAAAACATTGAATACTTATCAGTATCTCAGTTTTAACTTAAGCAACATTAATTACACCCTTCTTTTCAAAATCATGCACAAAGTGGTGGCTGTTATCAATATGTTTTGAATTTTTACACAATTTACAATATTTAGCTAATGCAATGGTACCAGTATTATCTTCATGCATTTCTACACGGTCGTAAATAACTTGGCACTCCTTTTACAGCTAACATCTCTTCATCATAATCAGCTAAAGCATAATACTCAGCATGGGTCGATACTATCGAGACATTTTTTTGTTTTTGTGACTTCCAGAGTATGACATTTCCCTTACAACAATTCCTGTTGTAGACTTCCTGTCTGCAAGGCATCCATTATTTTTTCATAACTGGCTTTCATAATTTTGTGTAAATTGATTTTAGTGACATTGTATGAGATAAGTAATTCAGCACGCACAGAGCATATTTATAATGGGTACTATTGTGACTGTTCTGGGAAAGACTCAAAATAGTTCACTGAATATGAAACATCTGGGCATGTAATACTTGCTACATAAAGTAAGGTTCCTATTTAATTTCTGTATTTTAAGTTTTTTTTTACTTTTTTCTCCAGTCTCTAATTTAAGGTTGAGCTCTATTTGTGTCTCAAATGCTTTCGGATCCAGTACTGGTTTCTAATACTTGTTTTTAAGTACATAGTAGACATTGTTAATTATAGTTTTTAACCATTGACATAAAAATACATCTAAATATTACTTATTTTGTTCAATTTAAAAAATATTCTTTAATATCAATTGGATCTATAGTTGTGTACTCACAAAAAGTCTTGTGCCGAGTAGATGATGTGGTCCGAGCAACCACTGTCCAAGAGTCATGTGACTTTATCACTACTCATACCATAATAATTTATTTACTCGCATTGATGACATCATTTGCACTAAGAATTAGTTAACATGATCATATGCAGCATGATCACGTTGATGCTACCATGATTCCTTCCTCTTCCACGTCCACTATAATCTCTTGTTTGGCGACGGCCACGCCATTATCTGTTACCTCTCCAGTTGTAATTTTCTTTCCATCTTAAACCTTCTTGAGCAACAGGGCAATCCTTCAAGTAATGTCCCACATTGCCATATCTGTAACAAGTTTTCTCCTTCTCAGTTTTTTTAGTGTGGAAATATTGTGACTAGAACAGGGCCTCCACCTTTTTCTTGTATTCAAGGAGTTATTATGTTTTAACATGGTCGACAGATTTTTCTTTATCAGCGAGGGCGTCTACAATGTATACACTGATGGTGAAAGGGAGAACAATAAAAAAATAACCGTAACAACAATAATAAACCGTCTTTCCACTATTATCAAGTCGCTGGCATTGATCTCAAACTTATTTAGATTCTGATCGAATCTGCACTTTCATTATTTTTAAATCAAGTTATTTTCTTTTACACAAAAGCTTGTTCACATTCCTCTTGATGGAATATATAGTTTAGAACTTCTTTAGCATTTTAGCTTCAGTGTGTTAGATACAGTTAGATGTAGTTTTTTGCTTTCTTCACTTCAATGGGTCTGCTTTCAATGACTTTGTAATAGTTTTTCATCTCTCGAAACTTCAATTTGTCGTAGCCAAATCCATCGACCACTGAAATTTGTAGGGTATGATACATTAAGTAGTGTTAGGTAGTTCTTAAAATAAATTTTAAAAAGGTATTATTATTAGCACCAAGTAGGTCTTCTTTTAACAAATTTAGAATAAAACTACAGGTTTAGAGTGAAATTTATAAAAAGCATGTTTATTAACCTGTTATTGTATCATTACTTACGACGTTTGAATGTAGTACAGAACAAATAATAATAAAATGTAACGAACTCAGGTATTAGGCTAATGGTATAAAAACAAAAAAAATGTTGTAAATTGCTGCGACGTCGGAATTGACCGCAGTTAAGCGGCAAACGGAAAGAAATTTTCATTTGATATTCCATTTTTATGAAGTAACTTGGTGGTCGTACGGCCAATATCGTTTGTGGAACCCAACGTACGTATGCGAGCGAGGATTCTTAAGCGAAATTTTAAAGGTTGCTAAATCAACAACGGAAGGTACATTAAAAAGTGTTTCTATTTGCCGATGAAAGCGTTTTAATGTTAGAAGTTTTAGTCTCGGGCCAGAGATGGTCATAATAAATGGTTTTCTCATGTTTTGTTATAACATATTATAAAAAAATAGACGCATTCTCCAAATACCAAAAAAGAACATACTAAACATGCTTATTTCGTTTGTCAGTCTTTAGTAAAGGTAATGAAATCGAAGTAAAGAATACAATTCTACTTAGCCCTCACGAACGACTTCTAAAGTAACAAACGAATTAGTTAGTGAAGTCCGATTTGAACTTACACACACATATCTAATATAAGTTATATCCCGTAAAGCACAGTTATTTGCACAAAGTGAGCACTTCTTATAGTACTAAATAGATTATTCGACATAGTTACTTATATTAATGAAGTGTTAGCAGCTTTTATTGCTTCTGTCACCAAAACAGATGTAGCTTCTTAATTTTGCCTAGCAGGAAAATATGTAGGAAACCCTAAATAATTAATACAGCCCCTGTGGTTAGAAGGTGGTAAGGGCACTCTACAAACGTTGGACAAAGATTTATTATGAATGGATAAAAGTGGATCGTGGGACATCTTTTTACTAAATAGTAGGATGTCTCACCGCGATTATCTGAATTCCGACTGGGTTGCAGTCCTGGTTGCTGGCCTTTTATTAAAGAGCCGGTGATACAGGGATATTACTTACTTAGGGAACAAACAATATAAAAATTTCATATCGTATCGACTACTAAAGACTTACTAGTATTTAAAAAAAGAAAAATAAAGTCAGGGTTGAAGAAAGTTTCTGCCAAATAACAAGATCAATCGTAATTGAGAATTCGCAGCTAACAATAACAAAGGCTTAGATTATTTACGGTTTATATGAAAAGTGATGTTATGTAATATATATATATTGGACGCATACAGAGAGTTAGTTTTGGAAAATATAAAATTTTCTTTTTTTTTTAAATTAACAAAACATTGCTCCACTGGTTTGTTAATTTAATGAAAAAAAAAGAAATTTTATATTTTCCAAAACTAATTCTCTTTTTCGTTAATTTAATTGCTTGCTTGCTTAAATAACTAAAATAATTTACAAATACAAACAACACAGTTATCCGATGTTCGGCCTACTAAGATTGTCAGCATAAAAATGAAAATAAATAGCACCTAATTAAAAAGGCAATTGTTTTGTTAGGTTAAACTTGTATATATTTTTAGAATTAACATAGATATAAGACCGCACTCAAAAGTTACTAGCAACTGCAATAGAGCAGTATGTACTTATTTTCATGAAGTAACTTTTTTTTGGCTGTGTCACACAATAGCGCACCATCAGCAGTTATAAATCAATATTTTATACGTACATATGTGGTTTTTATGCGTGCATCTTTCAAAACACAGAAGACAATATAATTGCACATACATGCGAGCTATTCATAGGTTCATATGACAGAATTCATGCAATAAATAAAAAAGTTGTTGGCTGTGATGATGTTACGGATAGTATTAACTAAGTGTTACGCCTCAAGCAGAATACAGTTCTTACAATTAAGTAACGCCCATGTTTATAATAGCAGTACCTATTCCTGAATGACTAAATAATTAATTTAATAGGTATCCTTCATTTATCCGAAGCTAGGGAGAACTTGAAAAGACAAAAAAATATTTTTTAAAGTATTTTAATAGTTCTTAGTAATTAGATAAATATCACCGAAAACGTTATGTATTTTCTTTTTTTTTTGCAACTTGATAGTTTTATTTAAAAGTGTGGCAACTTAAGTATGTTACATTTGCGGTAAAACTAATTCAATCAGTAAACGGTTATAATTACATTAGGCGCGGATACTTTTATACACAGCAAATGAGGTACAAATCAAACATTAAATCGACTCAAAATCATTTATTTCAATTAAACCCATTATAGGTATTTTTGAATTGTCAGGATTAGTAGTCATTCAGTCTAAGTCAATCGTGAAGCTAGTTGCCTGATCCAGTACGTAGATCCTGTGGAGAAGAACAGGCAAGAAACTCTCAAGGACAGTCTTTCATATCAAATTAATAGCCGCGTTTACAATTACAATTACAATTAACCCGTCCTTTTAGGACGGGTTAATTTTCGCACACCGAAAATCAAAAAAAGTACGACTTAACAATAAGCATTAAAAGTTAAAACACTAACTTTCTGGGCTGTTAACTCAAAGATTATAAACACGACACACAGGAAGGCTCCAAGGGCACCATGAATATTAATATGACATTTTCCACCGCGCAGAGTATTTTGCATTAAAATAAATGCCCCTTTTCCGTTAGTATCCCTTACATTTCTTTTTCAGCTCATCAGCTTGTGTGTTTTACCAGAAATGGAATATTATTTTTTTCTCTATTTCGTGACAGTGAGCGGTGAAATGTCTTGCGACATTCCGTGCATTGGGTACTTTATTGCTTGGAGGAGCTAACTAAATTAGGCTCATCATGCGAGTGACAGGAAACCGCCTGCGTACTCCTATATAACGAAATATCAAAGGATGTCAATCAGTATATAGAGCGGTGTATGCCGTCTTCTTACTTTATATTTGTTTAAATATTCCGGTAAAGTGCTGCCAATTTTAGAGAGCCCTGCAACGCACTGTGAGTCACAATAGCTTATTCGTTGTAAAAGTGGAACATTTTGAATAATGGGCATTTTTAGCTGTATAAAAGTCGACTTTCAAATTCTGACCTCGTCCAAAGAAACAAGCGCATCACGGCTCAACCGCGTATTCTCCGAGATATCTGGGTCAAGGTAACCTTGCCCCTTTTAATCCTATTCCGCGTTTGTGGTCTTGGAATCAAACAAAAAGGTTACCTATCTTATATGATTCAGGTATTTAATATCATCATTTATCTATGTAAACCATTTATCTATCTATGAATGTAGCTTAAATCTGAAAAGACACATTCTTCTAACGACGTTGCAAGTAAAATAGATCAAACAAAAGCAACAAGGGTAATTAGTTCTTCTCTGGTAGTTCTAGCCGACAAGTGATATAAATTGTTCAAGAATGGTTTGTGTGTGGCATAAGTATTTTTTAATCGTTAGCATATGCGTGTTTGCATCAAAGTTTTGTAACGGCATTATATTATCTGAATCAGCTGATTGACTGAATTATGAATTGTGTTAGAAAGGTATAAATACTAGCATTGAAAACTCAAAGATGAAGAGAGATCCTCTTCATAGATTATATAATTTTTTTTTTTAATCTAAAAGTGGGTAATGTTTCATTTTATTTAATCAAGTTGATCTAGAAAGCGCAATAAAAGATTGTGCTAAGATGATTAATCGAGTCAAAACTAAAGAGCACAGTGATGAATGATATTTGGAATGAAAACGGGCACAGAAATGTTTGTGGTAATTAAGCGAGCTGCACCAAAAACAAATTGGCTCTGTTAGAACATATCCATAATTAAATAAGTCGAATATGTTTATATAAAAAAATCGTTTCTCGTTGTTTGTCCGGATGAAATCCTAAATTAATAAACCAGTTTTCATAAAATGTTGCCCATTATGTGCAGTTTGCTCCAATTTGATAGATAGGATAGTTTTTATCTCGACTTGTCACAATTTCTTTTTTTGCAATTAGGGACTAATTTATCAAGTTCGCTCTTACATGGAATACTGTAGTCACCTTTGGGATGAGTCGGCTAAGTACTAGCTACATAGATAGCTACAGCAAGTACCCAAATAGCCTAATATGTATATAAAAATTTCGTGCCACGTTGTTTGTTTTGCGATGAACTCCTAAACTAATCAACCGATTCTAATAAAATTTTGCAAAATGGGTGCAGTTTGGTGCAACTTGAGGAATGTATATGGATAGTTTTTATCTCAATTTATAGTCACAATATTTTTTATTGCAAATTTCTTAGTTACAGCAATGCGTGGCAGGGTAGCTAGTTCGACTATAAAATATATATTTTTTTAACGAAAGACATGCTAAAGACGTGTCACCAATTAAAATAAAACGTCTTGCATATTTTTAGTTCTTTTCTTGATCTACTCATAGTATTTTTAATTGCAATATGAAACTTGAAATCCAGATGACCACTTACCTTACCACCTTCAAAGGTCACTCGACGACTAACAGTAATATAAAGCTTATGTGTATGTGTATATAATTGTAAATGTCTTTTTCGCGTTTTCATATTAACGCGTTTTCTAAACATATGCTTGTTATAATATTATCTACATGTAAATATTAATGTTATACAAACCTTATGCTCTTAAAAGCATTATGAAGTAAGCTTTAATTATAAATAAATTGAACTGACTACCTTATGGACGAAAAGGAATTAGATGTCCATAATGAATATCAATTTACTTTTCAGTGTAGAATTAAACTCTTCTCAGTAGCCATGTAATATTTGTTTATAATTTATCGTAGTAATATGACATATTTCAATATTCATTGCCAGTTAAAACCAAGGGAACTTCACGACATATATAACATGAACTATAAGATATTCCACAAGAAATGCAATTCATCCCTCATTGGTTAGGATTGAGCATCCGAACGGGCTTCTGATCGGATCCCACTAAAATCTCCATTTTAGTCATAACAACGGGGTGTATGGCGTCGTGGCTTTGTTGTTTTATTTATGAGTAAATCGGGGTGTTGGTTTGAGTGCCAGTACGTATGATTGACCCTAAAATTGAATTATTTCCAACTCGACACCCTTTCGCAGTGATCCCCGAACGTCGAGCATGGTATTCAAAGTTTGATTTAAAAAACCTAGCAATACAATCCTACATTTCTATGACTTAAATAAAATAAAAAACTACAGTCGATGACGACTGAGTGTAATTCTTCTTTTGTTCATTCAAAATATTTTCTCCTTGAATGACCGAATGCTTTCAGCCCTTCTGTAGGCTGGTGAAGTTTTATTGTTTCCTGGCAGAGTATTTTCTAGTAATTTTTTTAAGTTTGCATTCAATATAAATTTTACAATATAGTAGATATATAATATTTGAAGGTCGTTGGAATGAGCGTTATTACTATATTCCTAAAAGAATAGTAGGCAGGATGATAGGTGTGCTACATGTGTTGTAAACCTGGTTTACAACAAACGAGAATTTTATAAAGATACTAGCTGACCCGGCGAACGTCGTACCGCCATATTTTATTTCTCTAATCGCAACTAAGGAAATAAAACCCTTCCGGTAAAATCTAATTAGCTAAATTGAAAATAAAACTAAAGTAATCAATTGAAAAATTCATATTGTTGTACAAAATGACTCGTCCATCAGATGTTAAATCGCAAATAACAGACAAATAATTAGCTGAATTATACGGTATTTCGTTCACTACAAAATAAATTTAATTAATTTTATAGCGTGAACAACACGTGGTAATTATGCTGTTAAAATGTAGCTTAGATGACACGTTCGTAGATTTACCATAGCAGCGCCATCTATTGATTACTTACTCAACCCAGTCGAAAGGTATCGACATCTGTTAGAATCATTTGGAGTTAACAGATAATTGTGACTGTCAAATAATAACAGACAAATAATTAGCAATAAATTAAAATTGCGACTATAATTTGAGATTTAAACTATCCTATCTCTCAAGTTGGATCGAACTGCACATGGTGTGCGAATTTTATTATAATCGGTTAAGTGGTTTAGGAGTCCATTGAGGACAAATATTGTGACACGAGATTTATATATATTAAGATTGAAATTCATAAATAATTCAGAATATATCCCAGTTATGCTTTCAACAGATGTTATCCTGAATAAGGCTTTTCAAAAATATTCTTTCAACAGATGTTATTCTGAATAAGGCTTTTAAAAATTATTTTGCCCTGTCCGTTCATTTTGAAATTAAGTTAAGTTTCGGCAATTGACTAATATAAAAACCTACCTGTGAAATGAAATTTCGTATGTGAAAATTTGCTGTTGAATGACTGAATCCGCTGTTTGCTAATGAAGTTAACTACATTTAGAATAAATTTTAATGAATATGAAATTTATCTATGGTTTTATAAACACCTTCATGATGTAGCGAGAGAAGGAGATTGCTTGTCTTTGTGTAACTACCAGCAACAGTAACAGGCGTGGCGGCCTCTTAAATAAATTTAACCAGTAAAGAAGAATTTAATTATTATTAACGCCTGAACTGTTCTTGAATAAAATTGAATAAAAATTATGTCTATAATACGCTGATCTTTCGTTTCGCCGCGATTTATTATTCAAGCTGATTCCTTCGCAATGTCGTTTAGATCCAGCGATATAATATTTTTTTTGCAGTTGATCTTGAATCTCTAATGCTGACACGAATTAGACCCCTGATTTGTGTGAAAAGAGCACATGCCGCATTAAAAGTCCGGCTGTTTTGAGCTGGGCCTCGACAGTGGTGTGTGAGTGAATGAAGGCGGGGGGCGGTTGGTTCGCGCAGCCTCCGAACAGCCCAGCCTGCCAGTCGACGTCGCGCAAAGCGGGCACTACTACGCGCTACCCGCTTTTATTACGCTCAACAACTAACCAAAGAGTGGTATTTATAAGTGCTTCATTATTGTAAGTAACATAATACATTAAACATGCGATACAACCAAACATTTAAAGTTAACCGTGTACACCATTGAGTCGACCTTTCCAAAAACATCAATTCAAACGTTAACGCTACCGGCGATAGGTTCATGTAGCTTTTTGTGCCGTTAAATGGCAATTACAGTCGTTGCCGTAGCTTAATATGACGAATTTTCCATGTACAATATGCCCGTAGTCACCTGAGATGTCTAGAGGTCGTTGCGTAGACGATTTCAGTCAGATACATTTGTGTGCGCGCCAATCACGTGTATTGTGCACACTATCTTGATATATTTGCTAACGGCTCTCAAGTCCATTAAATACTATTTTTCGTGGAGTGGATGGCTTATTCGAAAACCTGTAGACGAATCCGAATATGCTAAATGGAATTCAAAACTTGATTTTCAAAAACCAAGTTTCTGATTTTCTTGTAACAAAGGGCGTCCTTATCAATTGTTGAAAGGTTTTGATATGTAGTAGTGAGGAAAAATGGGTGCGATTTTGTACAATCGGTGATTTTATTTTATTTACAATGATTGTTATAAAAATTTCGGTCTGCGAGGAAAAAAGTGTTTTGTTCAGAGTTTAACACAAATTTCTAAATCCAAAATATGTATGGTCAATATATTTCAGTTGGCAACTTACTGACATTTCGTACTCTCTTTGTAGATTTTTACATATCGGGCGGAATCGCCCGTAAGTCCCTGTTAACTGTCGTAATCCCGTAGTGTAGCTCGTTTCGAGTATACATTAAAAGCCTTTTGGGTATTTCTGAAACTTTGGAGCACGAATCAAAGAGTTAGCCTATTTAGTATTGGATGTTGATTCAAAGTTTTTGTAATTGATGTTTAGTGAAAATTTAGGAAATATAAACATGTACTTATTGTACTTCAATGTAGAAATTTTCCCATAAAAGTTGTAGCAGATAAACAGATGTAGTATCGTCATCATTTTTATCTTTATAATCTTCTGCCAGTTACACTCAGTGGATTTTTGTATATTCATCATACATTAATCCGAAACGTCTAAAAGACGATAAAATTTCGAATTTATTTCATAAGTATTACCTCCTTGAAATTAAAATGTCCCTACGAACTTTATTCAGCTCTCAAATGTATAACCTTATTACGTTACCCTCTTCATGAAAGCTTTCATGAAGAGGGTATGCTGGATACGTTTCCGAGGTATAATCTAATGCTGACCTGTCTCAGTCCTTTAATTTTCTAAACTTCGGAGCTAAATCTATCTGTTTTTTAGGTCTGTCAGATCGTTTTCTAATTTTTTTGCAAACGTTCAGTACATTTACATTTTATGTTTGAATGTTCAAAAAAAAATTGTTTTATAGACAAAACGTTGAATTTATTAAACTTTATTATAAAGTATTATTTATATTTTTTACCATGATTTATATTTTTTTCCTTAAATATCATTTTCTCTAAGAAGTGCTACGCCAAAATGATAAGCGTTAGAGAAATTGAAAAGGATTTCGTTAGCGCGAGTGAACTCGCTTGTTGGATTATACTGACTTAGTTCGAAAACCAAGGATTGCCAGATGGTATAATCAAAGAAATAATTCATTTTGCTTTTTGGAAAATCATTCATAAATTCAAATCTCAAAAGCCTAATTAATCTGTTTTGTTAATCAGTATTTTTATATCGGTCCCCTCTGTTTTCATAAACATCTTAGCATTTTAAAATTTCATCACTTGAAGAAATTTAACTTAATAAGCATTATATGGGTATCCTTATAATGCGTAGAATACTGGCTACTGAGAAGAGTTTCATTCTCTACTGAAAAGTGAATATATTTGCTCTTGTAGTCTTTGTGAATTGATATTCATTATGGACATCTAATGCCCTTTCTTCCATAAGGTAGTCAGTTTAATTTATTTATAATTAAAATTTACTGCAAAATGCTTTTAAGAGCATAAGGTTTGTATAACATCAATGTTTATATGTAGATAATATTACATCAAGCAGATGTTTAGAAAACGCGAAAAAGACATTTACAATTATGTACGCATACACATAAGCTTTAATATTACTGTTAGTCGTCGAGACGTGGCCTTTGAAGGTGTTCAGGTCATCTTGATTTCAAGTTTCATATTGCAATGAAAAATACTATGAGTAGAGCAAGAAATGAACTAAAAATATGTAAGACATTTTATTTTAATTGGTGACACGTCTTTAGCATGTCTTTCGTTAAAATAAAATATATTTAATAGTCGTACTAGCTACCCTGCCACGCATTGCTGTAGTTATGTAATAATAACTATGCGATGTCCATGTATCTCTCAAGTTGTACCAAACTGCAGCCATTGTGCAAAATTTCATTAAATCGGTTCCTTAGTTTAGGAGTTCCTCGCAAACAAACAACGTGACACGAAATTTTTATATATATACCTACTAGCTACTCGGGCACTTGCTGTAGCTACGTAGCTAGTACTTAGCAGAGCCATGCCAAAGGTGACTGCAGTACTCCATGCAAGATCGAACTTGATCAATAAGTACCTAATTTTCATTTCGAGCTGGCTACCCTGCCGTGAATGGCTGTAGCTAAGTAATTAGTAATTAAAAAATATTATGACTATAAATTAAGATAAAAACTTGACATATACAGGCTGTCCTAGAAACCAAGAATGGGTAATCCTGGAACATCTAATAGCACACCTATCAGACGCTCAAAATAAATCCAGAAAACAAAACAAGCTGTACCCAAAGTATAGTTTAAAAAAAAAACGATTTTTTTGACATTACTGTACGTACGCCAGGGCCACAAAAGAATTAAATTTGTTGTGTTTTTGGTGTTATGTTATTCGTCACAGACTATACTAATAGAAATGCAGTAAATGGTATGAGTACATATTGTACTTTTTTGGCAAAAATAATATAAACGCAGTTAATACAGTTTACAAAATGGTATAATACATCATTATGTCTTATGTAATTACGAAGTTATTGCTATTAAGATGCAGAATGAGTAAATTTGATTTTGAGTAAAAAAAATATCTAATCTTCTTGTCTTAAATTGTAATATTAATAAAAGCGTTAAGTTACACATAAATAAACTTTTATTCCTTATTCCATTTAACCTTATTCAATTTAATAACTTATAATAAGTGTTCAAATTGTCTGCCACCGATTCTGATACACGTACGTCATCTTCTAATGAACGATCTTCTAAGAAATCGTGCGTAGCGTCGCTGAATTATTTTTGAAGCGGCTTCCTGGACACGACTGCGTAATTCATCCAAATTTGATATTGGTTTGGAGTACACCTCTTCTTTTAGACAACCCCAATTAAAAAAAACAAATTACAGACGTATTTATTGAAAAAAAGTTATAAAAGTATTGAAGAATTTATGACAAATGACAGTGTATTTCATATTTTATTATTAGTTATTGACATCGTAATGTACTTATTAATATGTTTTTTGAATTGTTTAATTAAGAAATGTAATGTATTATTTCAACACAATGTATTTTGTTAAGAAAAAAATTACTTATGACTTAAAAAAATTAGATTATTTAAGTCCGGGGAACGTGGAGGCCATAATATTAGACCCAAACGACCAATCCATTTATTTGGATACGTGGCATCTAAATACGCACAGACGTTTGCAGCATAATGCGCAGGACATCCATAATTTTGGAACCAATGGGATTCTTTTACCCCCTCAGGCATCTCTTCCATTAGATGTGGCAGATCGTTGATAAATTCCATACAGCTTTGGCGAGATAAGTTTCCGGGCAGTTCAAATGGACCAATTATCTTCCCGTTTAATATACCAATTCAATTATTTATTTTAAACTGGTATTGTGACCTCTTCTCCCATTAGATGCGGATTCGTGTGTTTCCAACTGTGTAGATTGTGCATGTTGTAGTGTCTGTCTTTTTTAGAGTAGACTCGTCGCTCCACAGAATAGCACAACAAGCCAAGTCGTCGTATAATCACCAAACAATCGCAGTTCAAATCAGTAAGCAAAACTAATAGTCCAATCAAAAAAGCCAGGAGTCGTCGTTGTATAACAGATTCTTAATTACAGAGAAATGCAAAAGGAATACACACATGCGATACCGAACAAGTCGAGTGACGCACTAAATATTTTCCCATAGCCCTATGTTATGGGCTCTGTAGCGAGCGAGAAAAGGTCTTCGTAATTACATAATATATAATGCTGTATTATACAATTTTGTAAACTGTATTAACTGCGCATATTTTTGAAATAATTGGCCACTTAGGTTTTCATACTTTATTTTTTTATCACATTTTATGCTTAAAATTGAAGTTTATATTATTTTTTCAAAAAAGTACAATATGGACTCATACTATTTCCTGTATTTCTATTAGTATAGTCTGTGACGGATAACATAACACCAAAAACAACAAATTTCATTTATTTGTTTCCATGGTTTACATGAATGTACAGTAATATAAAAAAATCATTTATTTTTTAATTATTTTGGGTACCACTTGGTTTTAGGTAGATTTCAAAGAAAAGTCTACCTATTGGTGTTGTACCAGTTGTCGAGTTTTTCAAAAATTTCTTCACTGGAGGTCTAGTTATAATCCCTAGACCCCAACACAACCGCCAGTTAAAAAGTATATATTTTACCGGTACGATAGAGGTCGCAATTATGCACCGATTGCTTTCAAACTTGGACGACAAATCAATATATATATATATATATATAAATATATATATATATATATATATATGTATGTACCTCAATTTTACCGGTACGATAGAGGTCGCAATTATGCACCGATTGCTTTCAAACTTGGACGACAAATCAACAGGGCAAAAATGAAGGTTAAGTTCGTGAATATTCCCCCAATTTTTTTTTGAAAATTTGCCTCTGCGGGCCTGCGGCAGGCCCGGTTTTTTTTTGTGATTTTAGGTGTATTATTAGGTGCTCCAGGATTATCCATTCTTT
Organism: Callimorpha dominula; assembly: GCA_949752705.1. Taxonomy (NCBI): domain Eukaryota; kingdom Metazoa; phylum Arthropoda; class Insecta; order Lepidoptera; family Erebidae; genus Callimorpha; species Callimorpha dominula. Next base: position 6,250,268 of record OX457002.1, on the reverse strand, counting down.
CTGGGACAGCCTGTATATCTTTTAAGTTGGACCAAACTGCAACCATTGTGTAAAATTTCATAAAAATCGGTTCATTAGTTTAGGAATTCATCGCTAACAAACAACGTGATACGAAATTTCTGTAACAAAAACACAAAAAGACCTGTTAAAATACTTCCTTAAAATATAAAATTTAATAATTATAATTCTTTTGAACAAATTCGCTAGAGCACATTGCGTCTGTGCAAAGCGTGTGTTGATTTTCATTTGTCACTCACACATTAATACGTCGGACATCAACACGTTTTACATTTTTCTGTATATTTGCTTGTAAAGGTAAAAAGTCCAACGAACCATTCGTTGAATCTCATTAAAAGCTACAATATTTTTATAATTAAGTTTTCTTTAAAAAGGTTTTAAGACAAAGTAATATTTTTTGCTATGAATTTTATTATACCATCCTTAATCCCGTTTAGTCATTAAGCTTTCAGATCCCCCATTTAAAATAAATTCAATTTGTTATGTAACTTGTTTCAGTTTCAAAACATTAGGATCTGATATGGTCAGTAATTCGCACACAATAGCTCTCTCTTGCGATATGTTCATAAAGATTCTGAAAAAAAAATTATACAGGGCGCATCAGAGTCAAAACTTAGCTTATCAACAGACGCACAGTAATTTGAACCCATTTGAATATATCCTGAAAATATTGAAGAAATAAAGACCTCAAATTAATATACAGCAAATTCATATTCTGAGCTTTTAATTATTACCTATATTTCTAGACCATTCATCTTTTGGCGGTGACGTAACATACAACACACAAGTTGAAGTTTTGAACTCTGCTCAAAATTACTACACTTTATATAAATGACGTTTGTAGTTTTATGCGTGTGGAATTGTGTTTTCTGTTAAAATCTGTTGTATTTACATCAACTAGTGAGGTAGAGTATACGTTCATATATTTTTAAAGTACTGTATGGAATTGAAGTTTTAATAAGGTTTATTAATCACGTACTGTGTGCGTCGTATTTCGGGCATGTCCGACTGGTTTCGGACCCGACGGGGGAACCTTATCACCGTGATCCCATCACATGAATTTGAATACCACTTACAAAAGTTAATATTTCAAAAATATACTATTATTTTGACAAATTTGTTTTTAAAATGAAATTACATATTAAAGATGCATCATATTTAACTTGTATTTAATTATTTAAAGTAACTGAAACAATTTATTAGGACATTCTAGTATAGAATATAGTTCGTATTGTTACCAAGTCAACTTTGATGATCGTTTGTTCTTATAGAGTCGAACGATTGTATATTATGATTAAAGCAGTAATCGCTGTACCCGATCTTCTTAATTGTATCCTTTTACACATTTTCAATGGAGGCGTCCAATTATGCTCCGATCGGTGTTTGACCGTCTGTCACCCATAAAAATCAAAGTGTATATGCGTTTTGGAAATGTGATTTTTCTTATCCAGTCGAACGATTATAGATTGTGATTCAAACAGTAATCTGCTGTACACGATTTTCTTAGTTTTTTACCTGTTACATGTTCTATGGAGTGGTTTGATTATGGCACAGGAAGTCCTCCGAGGAATTGTTCGGACTCATACCGACCACAGCGTTCCGCCATCGTTCAACGCGACTAAACTTTCATCCATCAGACCGATACGAACTACAATCCTACAAGAAAAGAGCATACTCCCACCTGAAAGGCCGGTTACGCACTTGTGACTCTTGAGTTGCAGGTGTCCATGGGCGAAAGTAAAGAAGTTTAAATGCATATTAGAAATAAAAACTAAAATAAAAAAAGTGTGTGTGAAATTCACACACGGCAGAAGTGAAACTTCAGGAAAGTAGCCTACGAGAGAATGAGAAATAAAAAGTAAAATCGACACATATAATTTAGTAATGTCAATAAAATTTAATTTTAGATAATTGATATAAAAGTTATTGGTCAAATTAACACAGATGTGTTAAATAATTACTTAAATTTTCTGAAGGCTTTGAAGGACGCAGGCGCAAAGACAAAGATTATAGGAAACACTGTTTACTTGTATTCGATCACATTCTCTCGCAGGCTAAATCCTATTTATGAACATATTTGTCTCTTTTCAAGACTATAGGAAACACTTTATACTTGTATTCTATCTCATTCTCTCGCAGGCTTAATCCTATTTATGAATGTTTGTCTCTTTTTAGTATGAGTTTTTCGTTTCATCGAATTTAAAATGACAACGATTCTAAAGAAGTTTCACTTCAAAATTAATTGCTTAGGGTTTTCTATAATATTAACAATGGTTTGTAATGGATGCATACTAGCATGTAGCCAGCATGATGTACAGTTAACTAATTCTTCCCTAATGTACTATGTAAGTATGTATACAGGGTTTCTGTTTCCTTTTATAAATTATATATATCTTATAGTATCCTTGGTTTTTATGACTATGATTTCTGCGTGTCCTCATTTCATTTAATTAAGACACGCAGAAACATAGTCATGTCAGATGCAACTACCATTAGTTGCAGATTGAACCCAGTTAAGAAATTGAAACTTTGAAGCTATCTTAGAAGTGTTTAGATCTAAACGAAAAGAAATAAACATGTATATGTACTCGTATTATTTGTGCTTCTAATTGTAAAAGGGCTTAAAAACGCCTTTCTTATGTATACTACGTGGGCTTTATCCAGCCCTAGAAATAACACACTACACGAACTCTTGTATTTCGGTTAGACTAAATGTCCTGAGGCTGTTATGTTTCTAAACTTTGGCTATTAGCGTTCCTTATTTTCCCAACTGATAGTATGTTGGTCTGAGCGTTGTATGAACCATGACCTATTTTCTTCACCACGTAAGATGACACCCTGTTTCAACACGGGGCGAACATAAAGTGACATTTATGCATTGCTGTAAAAATAAAAGTTTCACCGCTCCCGGTCTGTGGGCGCGTTATTATTATTTATTATTCGTTATATTTGGTACTAGCAGTTCCCGCACGGCTTCTCTCGCGTGTACATATTTATATATTTTGCGCGGAACCCTACTTCTTTTTCTAAAATAAAAGTGGTCGAAGTTACTCCTTATAACACCAGCCATCGGCCAGTGAAAGTCCCGTGAAAGTCTGTCGTCCCGTTCCGGAGATTAGCTGGAAAAAACAGACAGACAAAAATTTTAAAAACTGATTTCTAGGCATGCAAATAACTGTATGAGCTTAAAAAAATATATTGTTTTGACATTACACTTCAATTTTGTTTTTTGTATTGATGAGTATTTTAATTTGTTTCGTAAGTATGTGCTTTATTGTCATCCTTCAGATTAACATGTTAGATATCTTTGTGATAATATTACTTTATATGTTTTCTAAGTTTGAACTTAGGTTTTTACCTCCTAGAAAATCAAGATTGATGAACAATTAAAAGGAGTTGAGTGAGGCGAATTTTTCGCTATGGATTTCAAATTACCATGTGCTTTATAACGTGAGACGGGTTTTCACATGTTAGTTTTGAAAATGAGTAGCAAAGCAGTTAATGAAAAACAAAATTACACATTGAAACGAGGTATTTTCCTTTTGAGGTGTGTGCAAGACTTATGAAGGGTCGCAATTTTTTCTTGTCATAGCTTGTCTAAAGAGCTGAATTCGCATTTGAAGGATTTGAAAACAAATAAAACATAAACATCCTTTATTTATTTGCTTTGTCTAACGCGTCATTATTTGTCCGCGAAAGAGAGACCTTCTACTTCGAGGGTATTATGTTTCCATTAAAGTGTGTGTTTCTTAAAACCTCGTAGAGCTCTACACTACAGTAACTTTGTTTTTTTTCTGCTCTGATCGAATGTTCTGTGTCATGTATAGAAGTTTTACAACCTTAAAGTGTGGGGCGTATTTATGGTCTTATTCAACATTGTCCATATTTTCCAAAACACCAAAAATAAATACATTGATTATTACCTCAATAATTATTAATACTTATTAACTACTAATATTGACTCCAAACTTCATTCAGCCTCTAATCTCGATGGTAGAGAAATTGGGCAACGGACAGCTGATACAAAATCCGGTCAGCTCTGCAGAGATATCTCATTGTATGACAGCAACTACGAACTTATGACCCACTGACCCAATTGTGAATTGCAGCAGTCAGCGATCTGTGTATCCTTGCTTATTTGTTTCAAGTTCTGGCACTGATTCCCATTCAATTCATACATATTCATGCCTTCGTGTAATTCTTGAGGGAATTTGTCGGTGTTTTATTATCGAGAAAGTAAATTTCAATCGAGTTTTATCAAATATTCATGGGTTGTTTACTTTTCTTAGTTTGGATAAAATCTTTTGTTTCTAAGGCAAAGGTGTCGTTGATATATTAGGTAAACCTTCAGGGAAATCAAATAATATACGAATGACTATCTGCTACTGAATTTCATTACAACTAGCTCAAGTCTGTCAACATGTTTGTTTCTTTAGAAGTATAAGATTAGGTATATGTCTGTTTATTAATTGACGTCAATATGCGATCCTTAAGATTGCTCTTAATAATTTATAACTGTCTTGTACAAAAATATATTTAATTTCTTTCTGGATCCTTCTGTTAAAAAGCATTTTAATTCCTGGTTGAGGGCACAGGTATTATCCGAACCACCCATGTTATGAATGCATCTAAAATTTTTCGTTTTACACATTACTACTAATGTGTAAAACGAAAAATTTATTAAAAAATTACAATGTTATATTCCACTATTCACTCATGTATTTTATTACTTATTAAGATGTGCGTTAACCAGCAGTTAATTGAATATTATAACGTATTTCTAATCATATATCATAATGTATAAACAATATTTATCTGTATATAAGTATACGTATATTACATACTTTTTAAATTAATAAAATAGAATTAGCTAGTAGAATTAACTTGGACTTATTTCTTTTAACACCGGGGTTTATATTTTCACATACATAAATCTATCATGATTACGAAAAAATACAGCTTCCTTTTGCCTTTACTGTCAAGGTTATCTTTAATTTTCATTCAGCAATTGGCATAAGCGAGGCTCTGAAATTTAATGAACCACATTCGGGTCAAGGCTGTCTGTTACATGGCCTCAAACGACACTTTAGTTTGAATTTTGCATCAACAGATTTTGAATGTGGAAAATTGGTTCAATTGGAGTACAATCGAGAATACTTTAAAATATTCACAAGTTCTCAGAGTGTACTTTATTACAGAGAATAAATACTGAGGCAAGTTGCCTATACCATAAAAATAATTGGATTGATTTTTATGTTTACTGAGGGTAGTATTAGAGACCTAATTTGTTCTGCAAAGTTTATTCATCCAAAAATCAGCCTATGCCTGGTATGCTGGTTGCATTATTTTTTTTTTCCTTTTCCCAATTAAAACGTGCACCGCTAGCGAATTCTTCCGACTGTGCACGACTTGAATATTTTATGCTTGCAGTCTCGCGGGAAATTAATGTTGGGTGCACTAAACCATTGTGCTTAAGATTTTCCTCAGAGTAGGTCGTTAGAATTTTAAAGATGGGATTTAGTGATTGCACCGTATTAATTAACCAAATTTTTCTACGTTCCTTTAAAATATTTGGATCCTTTGAATTATTTGCTCCGTATTAAATATTTTATTTATAAAAATGAAGTGAAAAGCAACTTAATGATGTAATGAATGAACCTTTCAAAACCAACAAGATCGAATCAATTTGTAAGGGTACACGCTCTAGGGAGTGATAACAAATATAGAATTGGATTCGTCAGGTACACCCTGCCACTAAGATCTAAACTGTGGCTTACCGCACGCAAGTTGAGTACCTCAGGGACTATCGTAACTCCGTAGTCTTTTATTCCACTATTTCACTTGCCGTTACGTCACACAGTATAATACAGTGAAGTTAACACTCATATTAATTACTGTTTTACTGTTACTTTGATTCAATGTGATCAGACAATCAAAATCGTCAAGGCTTGGTAGACGATGTAATTTTATTTCTTTTCCTTTTCGTCACATTTCTATCTCTAATTTTAAGGCACATACTTTATTGAAGACTTGAATGTGTTATTCACAAATTGTATTATTTACTTAAAAAGACAGATGTAAGTTTAACTTAAATATAATCTGAATTCTTCTAGCTTCTCTCCTTTTTTACAATAGATTTAGGTTAAAAAAATACTCATTTTAAAATATTTATTCATACAGATCTGTTGATTACAATCTTTCTGTACTATATTTTTAGTATACTTATCATTCTGATATAGTTAATATGGCTACACTTTTTTAATCAGGGCACAAAACCTACATGCCATAAAATAGTTGATCCTCAATTAACAGTTAGTTGGGTACAAGTCACAATTAACTAAAATTTCGTACTAAATGGCGTTCCTGAGTTTAGATTGAACGCGTTTGTTGTGTAATGCTAACTGGTGTTCCAAATTGAATTGGATGTACCTGGTTCAATACACAAGCCACGCGCGTAGATTTCTACTAAACAATGTCGTTAATTCTTCATATTAATTTTTAACTATATATTATTAATGACAGATTATGCTTTGAGTTTAGTATCAAGTTTATCAGCTGATTTTGGTTTTCATTTCATTACTTTTTGTTCGTTTTATTATCGTCATGTATTACTTTTTAATAAAACTTGTTTTAAGAGTTTTGGGAATAAATATTTTTGCGAGAAACGGAATTGAAATCTGTAACTGTATAGTGCCGTCACTTGCGCAAGACCTTGCCGAGTTTTAACCTAAATATTTGTTATTACATTTTAGTTCTTAGGAAATTGCTTTCATTTAACATACCTGTGATGTATTAATCTTATTTATTGTTGTTTGAATTGGCACTTTTTCTTTTTTCTAAACGGGAACCCCTATCCCCTACTATTCTCAATACCACGTTTGTTTAATCAATTTAAAAGTGCTGTGTTCGTTATTACAAATCGCATAGCTCTTAAGTTTTCTCATTTAACTATCTCATTCTAGATATTTCAGTACGAAGTCGAACTTGTTTGTGCATACTGGCAACGAGAAACTTAGGAAGTGTGCTAGCAAATACTGTTTGCCTCCGAAGTGGAACAGGTCTCCGCGGTTATTCTTACCGCTAAAACACAAACTTAAGCTATTGTTCCATTACACGGAATGTAGTTATTAGGTGTCACTATGAAATTAGCTGTTACCTGAGAATGGTTTTTGTTTATAATGTTCCATGTATAACTTTCGTTTCAATGACAAATTCTGAGTTGTTTTTGGAAAGTTCGAGATGATGTAATAATAAAACCGAGTGATGAAGTCTAGTGAAACTTTCTGCCAAAATCATGGTGCATTGATATGCACAAGCGGTGAGAGAACTATTCGCAGTTGAATTTATAAGTGTGGTGTAAAAAAAAAAAGAAGTGAAACTATTTTTTATCGTGTACGAATGACAGAGCTAGAAGTCTTGGCTTCGTTGTGCGGATGAGAGGATGCGCGACTGTCGGTTGTCCGCTGCGCGGAGACGCTAACGGGAGAGGTAAAGGCGATCGGAAAGGGTGTCGGGCCGCGAGCGCGACGATTGGTGCCCGCACGAGGCGAGACGACATGCACTGACGTGCGCCCGGCGCTGCGCGTGCTGCGGCGCGGCGCGATGCCCACCTGGGTCTGACATGGAGGAGGGTGGATATTGGCGGCCATCTTGCTCGACGCTGTCACTTGCGGAGCACCATGGCAGCGCAACTCATTTATGTGCGCGCCACGCGCCACAACCAGCGCGGCTCTCGCATCGACATCCCCCCCATGCACACCACGCCCACGCGCACCAGCACGCGCACGCCCATCATCTACAGCATGCGCAACACGCGCAGCATGCGTCGCACGCCACCTCGTGCCCAGTACACAGCCCGTTTAGACAACCCACGCCGGAATATTGCGCCGCACATTCTCAGGTATTCTAATTTAAATAGTATGTAAAAACATGTATTTTTTGTACAAACCAACTGTAGAAGTAAGTTTCTAAATATACTAAATATATTGTGGTTGATGACTAACCTGAGGTAAGAAGTACTAAGTAATATATCATACTTTCAAGCTCTTTGAATTATTTATGAAACTGAGTCACTAGTGGCTGCACCTTCACTTTATTTATTACAAGAGGCCGCTATCTCGTTGGGAGCATATTTACAATGACATCGATTTGTTTCAGTAATTAACTTAAACGTAAAGACTTTTGTGTAAATTTTTGAGAGCCCTTACAGTCTTTAATCTGACCCTATCACAAAATTCTTTCTTATCTGACGTGTCCTACCTATAAACTACTTCCCTACCAAGTTCCAGATCTCTAGTTGTAATAACAACGGACTTTCATAGAAACTTGCAAGTGCCCTTAGACCTCCTTAATCCGGCCCTGTCGCAAAATCCGTTCTTAGTTAATGTCTCCTAAACTATCTCACTGCCAAATTTCATCTTTATAGGTCAAGTAGTTTTCCAGGTTTTGTGATTATTTAGTAGATGAGTAAGTGCGAGTGAGAGTTTCTTTTCATAGAAATATGTTATTACTAGCGACCCGCCCCAGCTTCGCACGGGTGTAATGTAGATTAATGTGGTGAACAATTATCGTCATATGATTATACAAATTAACATAAAACAATATTAAACTATACATATAAACCTTCCTCTTGAATCGCTCTATCTATTGGTTTCACCGAATTAAAATCTTTTGCGTAGTTTAAAAGATCTAAGCGTACTAACGGCGGAAGCGACTATGTTTTGTAAAGATGAATAAAGATCCTACTAATATCATAAACGTGAAACTTTGTGAAGATGTATGGATGTATGGATGTATGGATGTATGGACGTTTGTTGCTCTTTCACGCCAAAACTACTGAACCGATTGCGATGAAACTTGGTATGTAGATAGCTGGAGACCTGGATTAACATATAGGCTACTTTTTATCCCGATATTCCCTACGGGGTCGGGACCGCGGGGCGCTGCTATTATATCATAGTTAAATATTATTTTCTAAAGTACATAAATTTCTTAAAATATTATAGTTTTTTAGAACTTAACAGCTATTTTTTAAACTTGGATCCCTATTGCGAATTACGTTTTCTATCTTGGGCTATTAAAATGATGTTTTAACGAAAATAATCCAACGCTACTTTTTTGGCAATAGCTATCTCAAGGAGTAGGTAAAACTATCAAATGATACATACATAAAACATTCTTGTACTTGTTTACTCTTCAATTAAAACCAATCCGAAAAAATATATAATAGTAATAGATAGGTTAAAATTAATTATATTAAAAGGAACTTTTTGTGGATTGGATCCTTTTCGTTTAACGGCGGCCAATTGTAACGGTAATCTGCAAAGTAAATTTTAATATGCTACTGGACTAAGTAAATGAACAGTCGTACAGAAAACGTGATCTCCACAAAAACATAAGTTATATGAAAATAATTTTACAGGATTAAGTACATAGAGAAGCCGATGGACATCTTTTTTATATATTTTTTTAAATTACTCAATTAATACTAGTTTAAAACGACCTGAACGATAAATATGGGTAACACTTGGTTCTGTCTTAGGTGAAAGCATTATTTTATCATTCATAAAGAAAAGTGTTCTGTGAAGAATAAAAAAAAAAAGAAATCAACCAGTACCAATAAGTCCTTTCGGTTAATCATTAAATATTACAGTCGTGCGAGATTCGAAGTCGAGAGACAAAGTCTATTATTATCTACAGCATTAAAAAAATGTGCTTAATTTAACATTTCAATGTTTATGCGAATTCGCTTTCGAGGGTCACTTAGAAGGGATCACGCGCACGTTTGGGCGTGACATGTGGCGTTCATACAATATAGGCGCATTTATGAAGACGTGTTCCATGCTGCCTTCTCGTTCGTATTGATTAAATCCTATTAGATGGCGCATGTGACTTCCAAGTATAATCATCTAAAGGTAGATTGGGGCGTCCAAGCTCATACATTTGTATGAAGTTTTTTTTTAAATATATTTTAAAGTAAGCCATATATTATGTCTGTTTAGACGTACGTTTTAAGCGTCTACTATTTTGTTTCTGAAATTCCAATGTTTGCCTGGCTCGATAATGTCAGGTTGTTTTTTGTCTTTAAACTTATTCATAATTATCAAAAGGTTATGTTGTCCTAGAAGGTAGGTATTACGATTAATATTGGTAAATCCTGAACGAATCCGTGTAGTTTTAAACTACAGAAAATATAACACTATAAGTATTATTATATACATATAGTGTTTGAGGTATCTTCATTTACTTTACCGTCTGTAAATATGCATATTTATGTATGTATGTATATGTATAACAGTGCAAAATGAAACCAAGGCCCGCTGGATTAATTAGCAGCACTTTCCTTCATAAGGGGACATCCAGTAATTACGTGAGGTGATTTTGGCGGTTTTTCGAACCCCCTCCCCTTACCCCTAATCTCACGTGAGATTTTTCAAAATGCGGAAAATAAATTGTAGAAGCAACTGCGGTTGTAGTACCATTTACTTCACCATGTAGGGAGAGTCTCCCTACTACTTTACATTATTATACTATTTACATTTTACATTATATACTATTTTAGTGGAGAAACATTTGTTATTAAATTTAACTCAGTTTTCTCGCAGTTTTACACTGTTGCGGAAAAAAATACGTGATATCTGCCGACGCCCCCATCTCCCCCACATGAGATTGGGTGAGATTTCGCTCGACACCCTCCCACCCCTAAACGCCTCACGTAATTAATGGACGCCCCGTAATATGTTAAGCTAAGCTTGAGTGCGCTTTAGTCAAGATAAGAAAAGTGAAATTCGTTTAAGTACTCCTACACAAATTAGTGACTGAATTTCATGTCTCGTCATCTGCGGGTTAAATTATCTAACTAACGTCACCGTCTCTAATTTAAGGTCAATAATCCAGCAGAATATATCAAGATCCAAGTTGCAGAAATATTTTAAGATGTCTTGCGCTAGATTTGCGACAAATGCCATATATTATATGGCTCTGCGATTGCTGTAATGAGTCACAGACGCTAGTGTGGGCAACTCGCTTTTTATAAATGACAGAGGCGCTGCCAACAAATATCGACTAACGTGTTAAATCCAATTAAAGTAGCTAAACAAAGGTTTAGAGCTTAGACTGCTATAGAGTGTTCGATTTATGAACTGTCTCCCCCCACCATTTTTAAGTGGAAGATTTAAAAAGTGAGGAGTATAAAGGTTAAATGCAAAAAAGAATCTTTTCTTTTTTCGAATCTTGTGCCTCAAACATTCTTAGCCAACTCATAATTTAATAAATATAAACACAGGATAACTTCAGGAAAATATGAGACGTTATTAATAATTGTGAATGAACATGGCATTTTTTCTCATTATGTTTTTATGACTACACTAACAGTCTAAAACTATTAAATGAAAAAGGATTATTACCATCTCAATATTCGTTCAAATATACGCCCACAAGTTTGGTCTTACTAATAATACTTACTCTACTATTTGATTCCAACATCTTATCTCGACAACTAGGACCACAAGTTTACTATATCTGTCAAACTGTATCTATATTATAAATGTCAAACCACTTAATTTTATGGTCATGTTATTTATTAAGGTTGTAAATCCTGAATATTAATTTAAATTAGAGTTTCAACTCTAAATCTCAAATGTAAATTAATTTTCTCACGTCTCAGAATATGTAAATCTTGGGCCTGTAAGCTCAAAATCTTTGAAGTGACAGCAACAAAAAAGTTTATTTGTATGGAATACGAAAACATTTTTTTTTATTCTGCCATTTTATTCTGCCTGCTAAATCAAATGCTATACTGTTGACATTTGTAAGTGATCTATTTTAATGTATAAATAAAGTTTTACAACTTGTCTTAAAGCTTCCCTTCCCCTCCTTAATAAATAGCCCTAAACAATGCCATGGCTGTATAACAGCTGCCCTTGATTGATGGCAACTTAGTACATAATATATCGCAATGTGAGGAGATTGATGGTATTCCGGTAGACATTGAGAATGTATGAATGAGGATGGATAGCATTACAATGAACTCTTGAAATATGTAGGTTTATGCAATTCTTAGTCAATAATTATACCGTTTATAATTTGCTATTATGCAATTTTCTGACTTTTTAGAAAACACATGAACATTTTTAGAGGAAAGCAAAAAAAGGTTAGATTACCAAAGAAAAAGCTTTGTTTATGTTTATTATGCTTTTACTAAAGTAGATTTGTTAAATTACTTATTTAAATGAAGAAACTTTAAATTCACTGAAAAAAAAACAAATTACTCTCTTATTGACGTAATGAGAGGAAACGGAAAACTCTCAACATATCATATTGAATACCGAAACTTCATTAAATGGCTGATTTCTTCTGTAATGTAATGTAACATAAACACAATTAGGCACATTCAGTACCTAGTGTTACCTCCTCTCGCTGGCAAAACTGCCTCCATCCGTCTGGCATACTTTTTTTGTTAATCCTCAATAAAACTTTGTGGCATTTGGTCCTATTCTTCTGCCAACGCCCTTTTTAGTTGTCTTAAGTTGGTTACTTCTTCTTTGTTTAATTTGTCTTCCCAGTTTATCCCAGACGTGCTCTATCGGGTATAAATCTGGTGAACGGGCTGGCCATTCCAAAACTTCGATGTCAACCTCTTGAAGGTATCATGCATTAAAAGAAAATTATCTCTAATTATTAATATTATATAAAAAAAGGAGTCACAATTTGTTCTAAGATGTCCGTTTTGTATCGTGTCGCCCCATACCATCACTGACCCGCCACCGTAAGGTTCTCTTCCGACCATGTTACACTGAGATATCATTCCCCTGGTCGTCTCCACACTTTGACCCTTTCATCATCTGGCTTGAGGCAAAATCTGAACTCGTCAGTGAACAATACTCTTCTCTAGTCATTGTCATTCCAATTACGGTGAGAGCGAGCGAAGTTATTCCGAGTTACATGATGGCCTGTGGTAAGAAGAGGCCCACTGACAAATACGAACGCCTTCGTCTTATGGTTTTAGTGCTAACTGTCACATCTCAAACTTGCCTAGCTAGCCTAGCTCTGACCTCAGAAGACGTTCAAGTACGATTTCTTAACACGCTGCTTACAATAAATCTGTCGTCCCTAACTGTGGTAACTTTTTTCTACCTTGCCCTGTGCGTGTCGTATACTCTCCTGTCTGCCGGTATCGGTTCACATTGCTAAAAATAACAGATTTGGAAACTCGCGACATTTGAGCCACTTAATTGTAAGTGTAACCGTGTTCGATTAAAGTTACAGCTTTAGACACTTGAGCTACCTGAGATCCGGCATTATCACTTCAATCTTTTAAGTGGTCTATAAGTAACGCCATGACAATGAATTTTTGTGAAAAAACACAAAAACAAAACTGGAAATTGTCAAATACAACAAAAATCTGTTAATTTTCTAACAATACACAATGAGGATCAGTCACATAACAAAATATTAGATTGCTGAAAATGGGGGCGTATGCCCTATATTATGCTGATCATTTCATTTTTTTAATGATTTAAATCCAACAAGAAATGACAAAGTTATTAAAGTTTTCTTTTCGGCTATTTCGAAACGCTTGCTCGGAGCTGCGCTTGGTATGATGACGTCACACGTCGCGAATCGCGCCCGCCACAATAAACAATACTCAACAGTAAGTATCGGGCGCCCGGCGGCAGGCGCGCTTTCACACATAATCACAGATTGCGTTTATCACATGACAAAATCACCCACCCGCTCAGGGGACCTCTTTATTTTTTATTGTACAGGGGGCAAACGAGCAGACGGGTCACTTTATGGTAAATGACTACCGCCGCCCATGGGCACCTGTAACTCAAGAGTCATAAGTGCGTTGCCGGCCTTTAAGGTGGGAGTAGGGGGACGAGTGGGAAGAGGGGGGACTGGGACAGGGGAAGGACGGGAATAGGGGAGAGGGAAGGGTTAGGCTCACTCACGCGCCGAAAAGCAATGCAATCATTGCTTCTCTGCCGGTTTTCTGTGAGGCCGTAGTATCACTCCAGTCGAGCCCGCCCATACGTGCCGAAGCATGGCTCTAACGTGGTCTGAGTACAGCCCTGGCTCGAATATCCTTGGTTTACTTGAGTAGGTAGGCATTAGGCATGAACGAACGAACATCATCTGTGTGAACAAACATCAAAGCTATCCGCCGAAATTCAAAGAGAAACGATGCACAATAGGTGGGTATATTATAATAAAATCTATACGGTCAGTGGATCTATTCCTGAATTTTAGGTGTTTGACATGCGCATTGGAGCATTTCATACTTAATTGTCTACTGCGCATCGAAACTGATAACTTTACGAATGATTAGCACTAGATCCGTTGACCATATTGTACCTACTGATATTAGGTAGATACTCTAGCTAGGATACTGCAGGTATTTACGTCAAAATGATCTTCGCAACAGTACCTATAAAGGAGTTTTGTCATCTCTCCGCATTGCTCTACAAGATTTTTGTTCAGTCAAAAAAGCTTATTAGGTGCAATAACGCTTGTATTTTTACATTTTGGCACAATGCAATACTTATTTGACGGCATTATCACTTTAAAAAATAATCTAAAAAATTAGCAATCTTCAGGTCGTTGCCCTAACTGCGCTGGACTAGAAGCTTACCAAGCTGGCGACGCGACGGCGACCCGCCACTTTTGCCGATACGCGATGAATGACGTCACAGCCTATACGGTCTTTCTCGCGCGCTTTTTTTAAGTTGGTGCACTAAAATCTCAGTATCTTGGTCATTTTTGATCCGATGAAAAAAATTTAAACACAGTATTTATTGTTTTTTTATAGCTAAAAATCTGCATACTTAACAAAAAACGTGACTGATCCTTATTATTGAATTATCACGTAGCGAAAAAAATACGAATGAAACTCGGAAATAAAAGACGATTAAAATCTTCTTTTTTCAAGTTACATAATGCTGATAAAGGTGGCCAGTGCGTAGGGAGAACATGATAAACATAATCGAACTTTTTTTGCGTTCCTCTAAATATGTCCATGTGTGTAGATAGATTTATTACTTAAAAACTAATAAAATCCTATTATATATTAAAACCTTTTTTGATGAATTGCTAGTCTTCTTCAAACGGAATATACGGTGATGGATTTTTCAAAAATTTTCGTTAATGATAGTTTACCGTGTTGTACAGTGTGACAATTTGGTACAAATAGCTAAAAAAGTAGTAATTTAATAGAAATAAATGTAATTTAGTAGTTACGTGAATTAGTTAAAAAGTAAGATTCCACAAATTACCAATCAATGTATATCGTACGTGGTATATGTACCACCTACGTAATACATGGATGTACTTGAATTGTTAAATTAAGTTACTCCACTTGAATATATAGTGTTGAGACACATCCCAAGCACTACAAAGTAATTCAACATTATCTAACAAAGTCGAGCGGTCTCCGCAAGTTTGGTGTTCATTACCAGAGTTCATGCAATGTGGTGTGCTATCTCATTTATACTTTACTAGTAAAACCCTTCATACGGTGTCCTGTTTCTCTATAATTATTCACCCTCTGTATATCTAAAATGGGTGATCTGAATGTAGAATCAATAAAGTAACTTTCGGTGAGTTACAAACAAATTAAAAATAGTCCAATAACCTTCTTTTAGAAAACCGTCAACAAATATAATATAGAAGTTTGATCAATCACGTAGTCGTTGGTCCTGCTCTCATATTATATGTACATAATATATGAAAATATATAAACCATCATTTTTAGGGTTCTGTACCCAAAGGGTAAAAACGGAACCCAATTACTGGTCTGGCACCAGGCTGTATCTCATGGTCCGTAATAGGTAGATAGTTGAGATTTTCATAGAATGTGTATATCTGTTGCCGCTATAACAACAAATTATAAAAAAAATAAAATTAAAGGGGGCTTCCCTACTAGAGACGTACTTTTTCTGGCTTATAGTATCTTGTACGATGGTGGTATTTTTAATTGATTGTGTTGAGATTGATTAATTATTTTTTAGTTCTCTTAAAACTGACGCCAATAAGAGTGCCCGTTATTATTCGTAAGTGGGGGCAAATTATATTTGGCAAAATGTGGATATTTGATAAGCCGTCGGGGATAGGTAAAGGTGTGAGTGTATGTACATATGTGTATGTATGTAGTAGTAAGTAGGTAAAACTTTGAAAGTAGAGGTATATTATAATCCGCAACTGTTATATCGTCGTTCCTCATTTATAAATGTAACTAATAAAAAGATAATTACCACAATTTATTAACATTTTTTCCATTTAATATTTAAATCGTTGCAAAAATATAGATGTATAGTGATTAGTTTAACAGAATAGTGGTAGAAATATATATATATATATAAGTATATGTATATATTTAACAAATACCTAGAATCCCCAAGGTACGGTCAGCGAATGAACGTTAAATTCCTAGCTTAAGCTGAAAATTTTATGCTAGCGTATGTGCCCTCACGGGAAATTAAAAATCTGTCCGCTGTCGTCACTCAGGCGTACATTTCCTTTTATTTTAATACCTGTTAATTGAAGTGATAAAATCATCGCGCTATTTGCTGTATATACCTCGTGTATATGTTCAATGTTGTTATTTTACTTACATTATACATTTATAACATTAAAGTTTGTTACCATTTTTCATTGAACAATACATTGATATACCAGTAATGTATTAAAATGGATCGAAAACTTAAAATCCATTTAATCGTATAGATGCTTTTGAACCAGATAGATAGTGTCAGAGTTATGGACATAAGATATATAGTCAATTTGTTGGCGTTTTAAATCTTTGGTAATACGTGAGCTACACTTCGACTGTGTGTTCGAATTACAAAAAAACAGTCAGTCGTAGGAATGCACGTCAGAACTGAAAACATAACTTCACAATGTATTTGCATATACATACATACACACACACATCTGTATATATATAATTAGGTTAAAAATAAAAAGTAGGTAATAACATATCTAAAATGTATACATAGGGTACACTGGATGCTCTGCGCTCCTGGCAGTTCATAAATGTTTGAATTTCGAATGTTATATTTTTTTAAATAAAAGAAACTCGGCTCCGTCTTACGAATTTTCGATCACGGTCACGTGTCCCTGACGCGAGTTTAACATTTTTTACCCATTCCAAATAGTGCACAACGCCGCTAAAGAAGTTTTCACTTCAAAAATCTAATAATCAGACCACTGTTCGTAGGAATGAACTTATACGTAACAAAGATACATTTAACTTAAATTATTTTAGAAAAGGAAATAAGACAGTCTCTTGGCAAACTCCTATCACTGTTGCGAACTTTAAAATGACAATAGAAGAATGAGAACGTCCACATAAAACTTTGCAGGAATGTGAGCCAAAAGTTCGCGTTTCATAATATATGACGTGATTATAGTATTAAATGGCCTTATGTATAAAAGAATTAAATTTTTCTAGGCACATTACGAATATTTTGGAATGTAACAATACGAACTCTAATTAGAATAAATAGAAAAGTGGAATTTATGAATCGCGAAGAAGAATTTTATTTGCCTAATTTAAAATTCTGGTATTTAATCATGTGGTAAAATGTATGTCGACCTTTTCACTTTAGTCTTAACTACTAAAACATAACCTGTTATACATATATTATTTGCTGCTCTGTATCAATGTAAATATCTAACGAGGAAGCAGAACAGAAGTCTCGCTGAAATGAGAGCCGATTCGAAAACATCCGTCCTTCAACAGATAGAGGGCAGTTAAAATATACCTTCTAAACTAGGCGCTCTCTTGTCAATGGCGTATTTTATTTCTGCGCAAATACATTTTTAAATGCCGTTTAAGATTATTACATGCGTATAATTAACTGTCGGTAGCGTGGTAGGTGGGGTTCGAACCCGCAACCACTTGATCCATGCCTGACGTCTTACCCATTAGATACGTAATGTAATAGTAATAGTAATAGTGTAATAGTAACAGTAGCCTAACAAGAGTTAGTCACTCTTATCTAATTAACTAAACATCAGTACATACAGTATGTATATACATGTACATACAGGCTGTATCTGACAATGGAACACTTACTTAAATCACTGAAAGGGCATCACTCTAGCATACAGTTACAAAAAGAAATTTCGAGAAAAAACTATCCGTTTCCAAGTTAAGACCGTTTGAATTTCCAGGTATTTTACCTCAGTTTACTATAAAAATTGGTGGAATGTGTAAAGTTAAAGATTTGAAATCTTACATATTTCTTATATTGGATTTTTTCATTCCGATACTAAGAAAATCCATAAAAAACTAACTTTAGGAGACTGATTGACCGAAAAAACTTAATATTTACTTTTATCAGAGAACCAGCTTTACTTTTTAATTAAAGTAAATCTCTCTGTAATCCCTGTTTATAGTAAATGCTTTTCATTTAAATTGATATTTTTTAGGGTCTACAAAATGCAGATGTTGCATTTAGAATATTGGCTCTTGGCGGATTTTCATAACACCGGTTACTGTCTATGCACATACTTTATATTCATACGTATATTATGGTCACCAGACTAATATTACCTAAATGACAATTTAACGTTGTTCAAGTTTGAATAAATAACATCGAAACACCGATATTGGTGCCGATTCTATTGTACACTCGACTAAACTAAAACCTGACTAAATTTCTTCATATGAAATCAACCTAGTGTTCTTCGTAATAAGGTCTATTTGTTACTAGCATCTATTTCTCAGCGCCGCTAAATTTCAATAAAACCTGTCAACGTATACTCAACTTTAATTCCACGCAACGAGAGTCTTCATTGATTCAAACGCTGTATAATTGCCGTATAAAAACTTGTTCAAACCGGACAAGGATGACGTGTTTTTAAGCTACACCTACGAAGACGCTTACTAAAAACACAAAGCAGAAGAGATGGCATTCAACGAATAGCGGCTCTTGCTACGTGGTATTAAAGTTTATTTAAGCGTATCAGACTTTAGTCAACAAATAAATTGCTTATTTCGATAGCGACATATGTTCCCTACTTGTTTCAATTTGAAATAAGACCTTGTTTCTAAGTGTACAAGGTTTACTTCTTATATGAAGAAAATTTAGTGAATTTTAATTTAGCGAGTGAAGTAACAGAATTGGGGCCATTGGTGCCGATTCTATTGTACACTCGACTAAACTAAAACCTGACTTAATTTCTTCATATGAAATCAACCTAGTGTTCTTCGTAATAAGGTCTATTTGTTACTAGCATCTATTTCTCAGCGCCGCTAAATTTCAATAAAACCTGTCAACGTATTACTCAACTTTATTTCCACGCAGCGAGAGTCTTCATTTATTCAAACGCTGTATAATTGCCGTATAAAAACTTGTTCAAAACGAACAAGGATGGCGTGTTTTTAATCTACACCTACGAAGACGCTTACTAAAAACACAGAGCAAAAGAGATGGCATTCAACGGATAGCGGCTCTCGCTACGTGGTATTAAAGTTTATTTAAGCGTATCAGACTAGTCGACAAATACATTGCTTATTTCGATAGCGACATATGTTACCTACTTGTTTCAATTTGAAATAAGACCTTGTTTCTAAGTGTACAAGGTTTACTTCTTATATGAAGAAAATTTAGTGAATTTTAATTTAGCGAGTGAAGTAACAGAATTGGGGCCATTGGTGCCGATTCTATTGTACACTCGACTAAACTAAAACCTGACTTAATTTCTTCATATGAAGTCAACCTAGTGTTCTTCGTAATAAGGTCTATTTGTTACTAGCATCTATTTCTCAGCGCCGCTAAATTTCAATAAAACCTGTCAACGTATTACTCAACTTTATTTCCACGCAGCGAGAGTCTTCATTTATTCAAACGCTGTATAATTACCGTATAAAAACTTGTTCAAAACGAACAAGGATGGCGTGTTTTTAATCTACACCTACGAAGACGCTTACTAAAAACACAGAGCAAAAGAGATGGCATTCAACGCATAGCGGCTCTCGCTACGTGGTATTAAAGTTTATTTAAGCGTATCAGACTAGTCGACAAATACATTGCTTATTTCGATAGCGACATATGTTACCTACTTGTTTAAATTTGAAATAAGACCTTGTTTCTAAGTTCACAAGGTTGTTTCTAAGTAACAGAATTGGGGCCATTATTCGACTACATTATCGTTTATCTGATATCGCACAGTTCATCAACAAGCAGTCAAGCAATCAACAAGCAGCAGAAAATAACGATTTTTATACATGCAAAAAAATTTATAAATATTATGAACACAGTTACTAAACGTTTGCGTTTTGTAAAAATTCTTCGGAATGTTTTGAAATAATAGTTTATCGTTGAGAAAGCTTAAAAAAATAAAAAGACTGACAGCACAATTAGACAAGTATAATAAACACAGAACAGACCTAATTAATATTTTATCCCCCTCGATTTGTACTTCACCCACGTCTTCGATCCTTTTCTACGATATTTACGCTGAACTTATCAAGACACAATATATCTTCATTAAGTAATACAATATTTGTCTGCTATTCAACTGACGTTAAACGAATAGTGGGATTTTCTCCATAGTAATTAGTGTTGAGTCTGCCAAATGTGGTCATTATTCTGTCTCACTTCTACTTAATAGTTTACTTCTCTTCGTTCATTTTGCTGCATTTTTTTAAATGTTTCGAAAAGTTTCATTAAAGACTGCATTACCGTTGATGTTCCTTTAGTTTGATGTAAATATTTTATACGTATTTATTATAAAAGTAAGAAAGAAAGAAAATATTAAGTACAACGATCAATCGATTTATGCTTTATTATACTCCCACCTTGTCAAGACAAATGTATGTATGATATTTCTACTGTAAGAGTGGTGTAAATGTTAGAAACAGTCTCAAAACCACTGATATAAACTATGAAAATCACTAACTAACAGCAACTGCCAAGTTGTTCGTACCTCTGTTTGCACTCAAGTCAAACGTTCTAAACATATTGCTACCCTTTTATAATCCCACAATTGGTTAATATTTATCCATCGACCAATAGTATTGCGTTACAGGTATAACCAGTCAAAGTAATATCTATTAACTTATTTTTATACAACATACAAATAAAGCGTTATCTATCTATCTTGTCCGAGACGTGTAACGAGATGACTCAGCACATTTTAAATGGTATGTGACAGTACATGGCGAAATATAATATTAAAAATATCAAAAATGTGCGGGTGGATAAAGAATCTTCCACCTAATGGTCTCGACGATGGAGGGCGAGCACCACTGAGCCAGCCAGCCTGTGACCACGGCCAGTGCAACCTAGTCGAAACGTCAGGCAAATCAGAGGTATGTTATACCTATTTCGTGATCGCGTTAATTCCCGTAAATACGTAAATAATATTATTGCATTATACTGCTCATGATTTATTATTTTTAAAATATGAAGCCCACATAATCGCTTTTCTACTAACAATACCTGCACTTGATCTCCTATACTCAATGTCATGGTAACTAGTACAGTAACAATTATTGTATTTTCAAACACATCACAACTGACACAGTGGAGCCGAAACTCTGAATAGAACTCTTATATTCGGTTACCGCTTTGACAGCCGTGGCTGTATAAAAGTGTAACTTTATAAAAGTGACATGTATGATGCAATAACTGCACTGCTGCTATCAGTCGGGCAGCCAAAGATCTTAGATGTTTTTTTTTTTATATTATAGGGGGAAAACGAGCAGATGGATCACCTGATGGTAAGCGACTACCGTCACCCATGGACACCTGCAACTCAAGGAGTCACAAGTGCGTTGCTGGCCTTTGAGAAAGGAGTACGCTCTTTTCTTGAAGGTTTGAAGGTCGTATCGGTCCGGAAATACCGCAGGCGACAATTTCTTCCAAAGATTGGTTGTGCGAGGCAAAAAAATTCTGGAAAACCGCACAGTGGTGGATTGCCAATTAAAGTATGTATATTGAGTTCAACGAAAGTAGAACGCGAAAGTTTAAAAGTCAGTATTATTTTAGGTAATCATGATATACTTCTTTATACTATACTAGCAGCGCCCCGCGGTTTCACCCGCGTAAGTCTTGGTACCATGGGAATATCGGGATAAAAAGTAGCCTATGTGTTAATCTAGGCCTCCAACTATCTACATACCAGGTTTTATCGCAATCGGATCAGTAGTTTTTGCGTGAAAGAGTAACAAACATCCATACATCCATACATCCACACATCCATACATCCTCACAAACTTTCAAGTTTATAATATTAGTAGGAGTAGGATTGTATATATATTTTACAGTAGTTATACCACAGATAAGATAATAGTTGCTTCGTAACAGATACATCACTCCCATACAAAACTCAAAATACCTACGTTATAATAGCCTACAAAATTGAAATAATAATACCTGGCGTTAGCTGCGACCAGAAATATATCTTATTTACGCTTTTCGAAAGTTGAGAACGCATTGCCCACCGCGCGACCTTCGTCTGTGCATGTAGCCGAACTGCCGGACACTGTAGGGTTGTACAAAGTACACAAATAATGAAATAAATTATTTATTTGGAGTATGTCCCGATATACACTGCGAGCACTGTTCAGTGCTCTTACTGGGGATAACTTCGTTCCGTTATGGACTGACAGTATACTGCCGAAGTATCCTAGGGAAGTATATGACGTCATAAATCGTTGCCATTTTTGTACTGTGAGCACTGGCGTTTTCGAGGAAAGGTGCTCTCAGTGCTTTGATCATGTGATCAACTACATTTTTTTTCCAGTTAGATAATAAACACTTATTAGTCGAAATATGTTCATCACTTTTACCGTACATAGCCCCATTTAAATAATTCGGTTATAAAGTTATTATGCATTCAGTTACTTAAAAAACAATATTTTCTTTTAATAAAAAGTAAACTTACTTTTATTATGCGAGTAATTGTCAATTGACTTGGATATTAAATTTTTAAATATAACTACATTCAAACAATTTTTTTTCTTGTTGAACAGATAACTTGTACATATATATGATAATTATTTTCACATCAAAACAGCGCCACAAAACATAGATGCCATACTGGACTGTGTTCCGTATTAAACAGTAACCAGTAAAGCTAATCATAAAGGAACGGCTTCGCAGTATACTAAATTGACGTCAGTTCTTATAGTGCTCGCAGTGCATATCGGAACACATACTTGATAATAAAATTTATGAGTGTTGAGTTTTATATAATGACAAATAAAATTATTTCCCCTATGAAATTTATAACTTGAATTATAGGTAATTTAAATATCCTTAAACCTTCGATAGTAACATAAAATGTTGATGCTGTAGACAAATACAGCACTATCACTACATCACTACATTTTACACCGCCGCGTTTGTCTGTCTATCTGTTCACGATAAACTCAAAAACTACTCAACGGATTTCCATGCGGTTTTCATCAATAGATAGAGCTATTTATGAGGTAGGTTAAGGTATGTAATTTGTTAAGGTTTTGTGTAAATTGGTTGAAATATGATTATGATTGTTGAAGATGTCTCTGCTACCTGTGCGAAGCTAGGGCGGGTTGCTAGTAATGGCTGTTGCGTAGACTAGAGAAAGATACCTACTCTTATAATTTAATACTTTTGTATTACATATTATATTACACAAAAGTATTAATAACAAATAACTACCTACTCAAATAAAAACCTCAATCCGTGGCGCTCTCAATATGTTTTACATTTCAGTAGCTCTTATTATTATTTTCACTATATTTCTAACTATATTACATATTGTGTGAGAGAAGCAGCCGTCAGTTCGCCTTGCCTGCAAGTAACAACAAATGAATACGCTGGCAGTCCACAGCTCTCAAGTTCGTACCTTTCGTAGAAATTATGGGTTTATTATTGACGGTTTAATAGACTACATTTATTACAACTTCACTCTGGCTAATCACTCAAAACCTGATTTAGTGCAACATTGTATAGAATATATATATATAAGTAACATTTATTTTTTGTTGAGAAGATAACTATTATTTATTATTAGTACAGCCACGTATTTTTATATTATATTGACAAAAAAGTAATAGCTAAAATCATTTTTACAACTTATTTTTAAAGGATTTTACAGATCACTAACATCTAGCAATAACGCAATTTAACATAATAAATACATTTAGCAATAACTAAACATCTCCACTTCATAATAAGTTCGATTTGACATTTGGTTTTTATTTACGGAGAATAGGTACCGTTCTGCCGTGCGTGCATGCTCTCAGCTACGCGTTGTCGCCCCTACTGACACTTTTACCGTGGACGGATAGCTAAATTTGTAGGTATATAAAACGCGACCTCGAGTGAGTGATGTAGCCCTGGTTATACTAAATATTTTACAGGATTTTAATTTGTTTCATTTAATAAATAAATATAATATGTTTCATAGCGCTGTAGTTAAACAATTGGTTTAGTAGTCAAGGTCAGAGTATTTGTCATAAACAATGATATGTGCCTGTACATTGTCGTAGTCGGATGGAACTACCTTGACATTATAGAATAATGTACAGTTCTGTATAACAAACGCCTAAAATAGATAACTAATATTTATTATTACTTAGTATTCAACTATTGCCAATTTATTGAACTCAAACTTACTCTTCAAACAAAATTAACGGATTAATAAATATGTCATAAACACCAGTATTTTACGATATTTATAAGTCTATATTTAGTGCTGGAATATTTATTCTTATTCATTACAGACGTCTTATAATACCGTCCTCATTCATTCATCTCCATTCATTTACTTTCGAAATTGTCGTCAATATTTTGAAGGTATATTTGATTTATTTGAAGTCGCACTCCGTTTAAAGTAAATAATATATCAGTAGACATTCAGTTCATCGAAATTGATCAAAGATTTTAATTTACTACGCTTGGCAGATACGAGGAACACCGCCTCCAGATTCTTGATGAGTGACATCTTGGTGGGTGGTACATTTCGTACAGAATGTTAATTAATTTTGATCACAACGTTCTAATTACACAGTGGATTCTTACTGGCTAACTAACTTGTAACTATGAAATTGCCTATTTTTAATACTGAATAGTAGATCGTATTCTTCTTAGAATTAAAGTTCAAGTACATTTGAACATATAATCTACTAGCAGCGCCCCGCGGTTTCACCAGCGTAAGTCCCGATCGCGTGGTAATATCGGGATAAAAAGTAGCCTATATGCTAATACAGGTATCTAGTTATCTACATACCAAGTTTCATCGCAATCGGTTCGATAGTTTTGGCATGAATGAGTAACAAACATCCATCCATCCATCCAAACTTTCACATTTATAATATTAGTGGGATTTATTTCAAATTCAGATGTTCGTTTAATCTCTCGTAGTAAGAATGAATATTATCACGTTATTTTGGAATGTTGTACATTACAGTAATTTTGTCGTTGCACTAAAGGAGTATAGATGGTACGCTAAATCGGCGATGTGTGTGGACTGGGTATCGCTTCCATCCTTTAAATTATGATATCAGAAATAGCCCTGTGGCTTTCCGGAGTCGGAAGTCGGCAACGATAACTTGAAAACTAGATTTTAGTCAGATTTAAGTCTGAATTAGCAACATCCTGTACCCAAGTGATAATCGTTTAACCGTTTGTGTTGAAGGCTACTGCTTGTTACATAATCACCTTTAAAATTTAAAATTAATTTTCAATGAAAAGTTATTTGAATGTCGACTTCGTTCTTGATTGTTGAAATTCTCACATCTGAAAATATTTACCAAAAAAAGGGGAGTGAGTATACCACCATTTCTTGTACGAACATTAATTGCGAATTTTCGGTCAGAACGGAGAGGCAATATTGATAAACATCTCTGCTCGTTCAGGACAGTATCTTTTGCCATTAACAGGTTGAGATCTTTATTTAACTCTTGTAACAATTCCTGTGGCAAGAACATGTACCTTGAAACTAAATATAACGCGAAAACGTTGAACAATGCAAGCAAAATCCAATCAACCATTTTTTATTAAATGCTGCTACGTCTCAACGACTTATAACATTTTATGTGACAAGTTAAAAATGACACGATGGACAAGTAAAATTACAGGTTGCCTGTTAGGTAGTAATAGTTTCATACCTTGTTGCTTTTACGAGCAAAACCGCTGACCTCCCGGGATGCTCGTTATTAAATTATCTGACAACTTGCCAGGCTTATATAAGCCGTTGTAAAATTAAAAAGCAGCTTTGTGGCTTGAATGTTGATGAATATATATATGTCTATGAAGTTGATATTGTGTGTCAGGAACATCGTTAGTTAATAAACAATCTCACGATATTATAAACTGACGTAAAATTATAAATTGCACGCACCGTTTACAATTTAACGTATTATTTCTCAATAGTTTATACTCTATCAATGTCAAATTGTGAACTGATCTCTAACTGGCTCTTGACGGAACGCACCTTGCGCGCTGATTGGTTGAACGTGAAGTGTCCTGCCGGCTGCCATGTTAGATTAAGTATTTTTGATGTTTATTTTGTCACTCAAACGACACCTATCTTTGTTACTTAAATATATGTGGATACAGAACGAGCTACCGCTAATCAGGGACGCGGTTTATAATTTTACGGGTGATAAAACCGGACAGATTATGACCACTGCAGATTCGTTCCCCATTTGACGATTTGACATTCATAAATTATAAACTACTGTGAAATAATACGTAAAATTGTAAATGGTTAGATGCAGTTAGTGCACTTACAATCAACACACAACTACAATTGATAGGAAGAAATTCATAAGAGTCTCAGTTCGGTTTTATCTTTACCTTTCGTATTTAAATCAACTAACGCTGCTCACAAATGGAACAATATTTAGTTTACTATGCTAAACTAAATATTAGTTTTTAATTTAATTTTTTTTTAATTCCACTTTTCACAGAAATATAATGTCCAAAAATTACATTTCGTCGATTGAAATAATGCTTAACAACGACTTCCGTTTAGAAAAGTACAGTAAATACACACTACTTATCTGTAATAAACCTCGGAAATTCATGCATTACTGTCACAGTTCGAAATTGTATAGATACATTTTACAGAACTCGATTAATGAGAACGAAGCACAGAGAGCGTTGTTTAAACAGAATTCATACATTACGGTCGAAAATTAGCCCAACGAAATGGACACAATGTGCAAATGTGGAATAACAGTAAAAGCTTTATTCCCAAATCGGACATTGAAACAGAGGGTTGTCATAAAAATATTCATATATATGTACATAGATCCTACGTCGGTAAACGCAAAGCTCAAATTACTGATTCACATGATATATAATACCAAATATCCAATTCAGATTGAAAAATACATTAAACATCTCATCTGTCTCATCTAACAGTAGATAAATTATCTCTTTTAAAATATTTTATTGGATAGTCAAATTTGGCAGTCATAGTTACTTTTTGGCCCACAAGGTTATTTTTTTGCATAAATAAACGGGCACTTGCAATATTTTGCTGTTACATACCACTGTGAAATTAGGTAGAAACATACAGGACTGGCCTGTTGATCGTGAACCTGACCTGTAGTTTCGATTCCCACCCAGGACAAATAATTGTGTGATGAACATGATCATTTGTTATGTGTCGGGTTGTATTTATCTATCATATGTCATGTATGTACATATTTAAAAACATATATGTATGTTTACCAGCAGTCTGGTTATAATAGTTCAGGCATAGTAGTTTGGAATCAAACGGGCATGTGTGGGATGTGTCAAGTTATTATAAATGAAGTAAGTACGTAGGTATACGTGGGCACAACTTTGATAGATTTTCTTACAATGTGAAACGTGCATTCTCTCTCTAACATCTTACACACAAGTCTTAGGTATTTGACAAGCAGTGTCAATTCTTCCCAGTACATCTCTGTTGTTTTTTATACATCGCGGCAACGTCGGTTGGCAAACGGTAACTTGATGGTAAGCTATTACTGTATACTACGGACGATTGTAATTACAGGGGACACGGTCGTATGTTGCTGACCCTTTAAAAGTTGTTATTGTTTCCCTTTATCCGTTATTTTGCCATGTCTTAAGAAGAAGCAACATATTGTACGACCGTGTTTGAAAATTCTTTGCATCCAAAAAGTGACGACGGTCATTTTCGAATATCGTACGATTTACAATCCGATTCAAAATTCTCACTTCACTTGTGTACCTATTCGACAAATTACGACGTCGGTTTGTTGTTTTTCTGTGACTTCATGTGGTCCGTGTAATCGGTAGCGTTTTATTATTTGCGTTAAAGTTGTTATTAGTTCTTTTTCTCTGATCGGCCACAAAGCTCATTGTTGTGATCAAAATTTCCGTAAACGGAAAGATCAAACAAAAAAAAACATCTCATTAAACCATATTTTTCTTTTATAAAAATCGTTTTATTTTTTATTTATAAAAACTAAAAAAAAAAAAATACAATAGAAAATCGGTAAGAAAAAGAAAGTGAAACAAAACCAAGCAAGAAACGCACCGTGTCGTTTATCAACGAAGAAGTGTTCAGTAATTAATCATTAGGACAGCGACAGTGCTTCAGTACGTCGTCCGTACACGACATTGGCGCTTCGATCTCAAAATAAAATGTACTAATTGAGTTATACAAACGCTGAGTAAGATTATGAACGAATGTAGCGGTTTAAGAGCGTCGACCCATATTGTAACCAAACAAACAATATCGTACTGATATTACGAAAATCGACGTTTTAAAGTATTTATAATTTCTTGTGCTTTAGTAATAATCGTGTTCTGAATATGAGCACCAAATAGAAAGATGTGTTTGGTTTTATGACTATGAGCATAGGTACAACGGTGTAAGAGGCATTATGTTACGGAAAGTTCTAAGAAAACTTTTATTGTTGTAACTTAAGTCAGTGAAATTCATAAAATATTCAAAATAACTCTCAAAAAGGTATAAACAAACACATTTGTAACGAGTTTTTCCTATCCATCATTACTTGATGTTGAAGGTAAAACCTTATGAATGAAATATGATGTTTCAACGTCTTGCTGACCTTCGCTCCCACATCCACTACCTTGTAACTCTTTTATGGCTTAGTTAGTTAACGGTTATTTTATATGAAACTCAGATTTATTTATATTCAGAAATAGATATATATTTTGAATTGTACATTGGTTTGGTTGAAACACAGTTGTGTCCAAATTGTGTCCGTGAACTACACTAAGTCTAAGTCATAGACCGGAAGAACGACTTTTTTGTCAGTAAACACATTTTTAAAATTAGGTCTTTTATCTATTGGTACTTACTTCCCATCTTAGTGATATCTTGAAAATCCGCTGGATTCATTAACGCAAAGAGTGTCGGTACAGACAAGAACGCATACAGATAAATTATGTTAACTGTCTTCATACACATTTGTTATAAACGGACAGAAGTGACAACATATTTATTACTGAGGCAGGTGCCTTTAAAAAAAGCCACGATAGAGTACAAGAAAAGAATAGCGTTTAAATCCTCTTGATTGATTACGGTTGACGCGGATGTCGATCACGAGTAACCGATATAATACGGACCAAGGAAGAGAATAGTAAGTACCGATACCTATTTTACTAATATATATCCTTTCCCTAGCAACAGATGCAAACGCATGTTGTAAAGGTCGATTTCAGATATCGGAATGTTGTTCTCAGTTTAAATAAAAAATGAAAAAAAAGACCACCTTCTTTATTTCTCTTGCCTTGAAAATGTGATACGTTTTTTGATCAGTGCTTCAGTTCTTCTGTTGTGAATTTTTACACCGTGAAGTAGTTACCTAAATCTTGTTTTTTTTGTTCAGTTCAGTGATCGTGTCTTTAAAATGCAACACGTTTTTGTGTAAAACGCCTTTATTGTTGAACAAAGGTGTTGGTAAAAAGCAATTACCAACCAGCAATGTAATCAATCAAACAACATTCAAACATTTTATGCAATCAGCTGGTCTTGATGGCAACGAACGTTTAAGGTCATTCATCGTAACGCACAAAAGGAGTACCTACGTTGGTAACGTTGACATTGCGTAGCGTCAAATGAAACTTATGACTATAAATCTTTAATCTCGCATTTTTATGATGAACTGACTTTTATATTGTGATCCATAGAAAGGCGTTTTTGTAAGTTTTTCGCGTAACTCAAACTTACACGCTGTACATATATATAAAATTATAATGTTTCCATATGATTAGATAGTACTAATATCTGAAGCTTCTGTAATGCACCCTCTACCCTAGTTCTAGGACAGTAAATCTTTCCCAAATTAAGGAATTTACGTTGGTAGTCGAAAATATGATATTGGTTAATCTTTATCAACAATCAAATCAGCCCAACCGCAAACAATGGTTCGATAATGCTTAAATATAGGTAATAGATATAGTGCAAGCATTTCCGGCCGCTACTGCTACTGGTGTCGTAGCAGCTTTCGTACAATGGCGTTATTTCCTTGATAAAGGGCCTACGTCGGGTCCAAAACTAGTTCGGCATTCCCGAAATATACACGTGAGTAAAACCGTATAAATTCTTAATTAAGATCATAATTAGCACTTTATTTGATTAGTCTTTTTTTATCACGAAAATTACGATAGGTACCTACAGACATGTATGTGTATTATCTATTTTATTAGAAGAATTAAAGTTCAGAGTCACCGATATACTGTCATATACAAATTACTATAAAATATGAATGAAACCTAGTAGCCTGTGCTCTTAATATCTGCTTGAAACATTCTAGTGAATGCAATTTTAACTGAACTGAATAAAAATAACTTAAGTGAAATAAAAGTGAGCAAATGCCACATTACACATATATACTTAGCGTAGAGAGTTTGAACTCTGTTAGTTCGCACTTTATATAATATGTATATTTATGTTCCATGGGGTGCGCACTTTATACAATATTAATATTTATGACCTCGAGTACCTATTTAATAATTTTGCAACGAGATGCCTGAAACTCATATTGAAGTAATTCTTATTGTTATTTTATAGAACACGTTTCACCATAATTGACACAAACATTTTCTTATCAGTTTGCCATGTGATTGAGTTTAAGCGGAACAGTAGGTAGGTACATATTGTCTTAGAGTTGAATATATGTATTATTAGGAATATTTACATAGGATACTATCGGGACTTGATAAGTGAAGATACGGTATGTCAATATTTTCCGGTACTCCGTCAAGTATATATGTATTCCACATGTGTGTTTCCCTTGTAATAACTGTTATTTGATGTCTTTGTAATTCTATACAATTTTTTTATTTACCTAGCCGCAAACGTAAACAGTAGAGAACTTTAAACAAACTTGACGCATATGACGACTTAGTCTCTAAATGGATGGTGTGTTTACATATCGTTTTGTCATGAAATTAGCTGAAAAATATTTGGATGAGAATCTGCTCAACACGGTTAATATGAATCTTTTCGTGATTAAAATTTTAAAACACAATTGTTAAAATCTTTAAAAACACTATACAGTATACATCATCATGATCATCATTTTCATTTCTGCCAAAGCTCCCAATGTTTTACATTGGCTCCTCCAACATACTTTCACAATAGAGTTTATGTGTTAATAAAAATCTTTTTAACAAAAAACGTGGGAGAGCCATGCTTCGGCACGTATGGGCCGGCTCGACTCCGCAGAAAACCGGCAGTGAAACAATGATGGCAGTGAAACAATGTTTTCATTGCTTTTCGCCGCGTGAGTGAGGTTACCGGAGGCCCTAACCCTTCCCTCTCCCCTATTTCCGTCCTTCCCTCTAATCCCCTCTCCCGTCTTCCCGCTCTTCCCCCCTCTCCCCTCTTCCCCTATTTCCACCTTAAAGGGGGGCAACGCACTTGTCACTCTTGAGTTACAGGTGCCTATGGGCGGCGGTAGTCATTTACCATCAGGTGACCCGTCTGCTCGTTTGCCCCTATACCATAAAAAAAAATAATTTAATCGATGAAAAGAACTAAAAAGCATAAAATAAATAAACCTTTTAAGTCTTAAGTATTGAGCTTATTTACATAAAATATCAAATTTTATATAAACTAATTTTGAGTGATGATTTCTAAACGCAAATACCTGATAAAGTAATTAAAAGTAAACAGAAACACTATTCGTTCCTACAATTTTCGAGGGTTTCTCGCAATTTTATCAGGATTCCATCATCAGATCCTGACTTCCTTGACATGGGACCACTCTTGAGGTATCTAACAATACTAATTTTAATAATAGCACTTATGTTGCTCTCTCGACGTTAGTAATTATTTTCGAAGCTAATACCATATCAATATAATATTTACTGTTGATTTACCAACAGGGTTCGACCCTTAAACCGAAATGAATGAAAATTAATGAGCCTTGAACTGTCGGTAACCGACACTGATTAAGGTTAGATATTATTACAAGGCTGTGTTACTTTCAAAATTAGAAGTCATTAGGTATATAGGCATGCTTTATACGTAAAGAGTAATCTGAAGTACACTACTGTAGTAACATACATTTCTATTATTTAAAATTAGGTTCAACGCATATTAATTGAGAAAAATACATTGTCACATTAAGTTCAATTTTCAAAGAAATAAAATCCGCTTTTCACCGACAATAACTTCGAGTTAACAATTGAATTGAGAACAATTTCCTACTACGAATTGCGGTTAGCTTAAAGACTAACCAACCAATCAGTAGGGACACTAAGCTAATGATTAACATTATAATGAATATAAACTAACACAGAATAAATAAATTGCAGAAGTTTGGCATCAAATAAGCTGTAATAATATTACTAAAATGCTCCATGGCACGCATGTGTGTGATGGCTAATTAGTTATAACTAGTTCTTCATAAGTTGCGTATGATTTTATCTTCGACTTGAGATAATGAGCATGACAAAACTTTTTTTTTTTTAATTACTGCCCACGTATCATATCTTGCAAGTTAATTAGCATATTTTATTTTTAGACAAAAGCGTATTCGTAGTGACTTCTATCCAAACTATCCGAAGTCTGATTCTACAATTTTTATTGTCGTGAACAATAAAGGTTACACACGTGCACAACTCAAAGATAATTCAATCTTGGATTGAACAACAAGAAGATATGGAACTAATTTCATTACAAAAATAAGTCATTGCCATTAGTTTCTGTTTTCATTAGTCTGACTTTCATAATGACGCTTTGCTGAAGCGTAGTCAAGCGACAAGGAAAACGGAATTTAATTTAATTTCGGCCATGTTTAAACAGAAATATAACCAGGTAACCTTTATTCAGGAAGCACGAGAAGACGAGCATTAAATCCTCTTGTAATGTTCATGTTATTCAAGAACGGTTCTGTTTTTATAAATATATATGGATACAGCTACATACATTAACAATGAAAAGAAAAGTATCCCCTTTACATTCCACTGCATATCTTTCTCTTTCTTTCTCTCTACAAAAATTGATAATTTGTGTAGAGAGTTGTTATAATCTCGTTTATTATACACTTTTTCAACTAGGCTTGAACTAATGACATTCAAGAGATTAATAGAGTTATGTAGTTTGCAATAAAAGAGCAATCTTGCCGCTATCTGAAAATCATATACATGTGGCAATAAAGTTGGATACATTAATGTAATGCTTCATTGTTTCTGATAACCTCTAGGGCTGTGCGGTCTTAGTATTAATAAATATATAACAATATAACAAATCTTTGTAATGAACTGTGGGCCGGTCATGTCTCCAGGCGGACTGATGTTCGCTGGAGCCGACATGTGCTAGAGTGGAGACCGCGATTAGGCAAAGGTAGTGTAGGGCGCGCCCTGCGGCACGATGGACGACTTGAAGAAAGTGGCTGGCAGCGGATAGATGCGGACTGCTTAAGACCGGGATAGTTGGCACTCCTTGGGGAGGCCTTCATCCAGCAGTCGACGGCGATAGGCTGATGATGATGAGTTGTTTGTAAATATAGCGACGCTTTGTTTTTAATATATGATCTTGTTGTCGTAGTAGAACGATCACGATATCGTACATATTAACTTTACTCTCCCAATATCTCAGATTTAGTTTTTTTAACTACATCGAACATAATCGAATACATTAATATCAAGGAAGTATATTTCTTAAAATATTTATTTAATGCTAAAGATTGAATTAAGAGTGTAATGTGTCAAGATTATTCAAGTACGTTTTCTTGATTTATAGTACTTAAATAAACTGGCTATTGAAAGGTTTAGGTGGAGCAAAGGTCAAATGCTATGTTCATTGAACCTTACATTTACCTGTCCCGTACATGTCATCTGGTCGGTTCGAGCCAAGCATATTGACTTACTTTCATATAAGATCTTCGTTGAAAAGGAATATAAAAGTAGATAACCCTGATTGTGTCTGCGATTGATTGGAACGGGCAATGTTTGCACCACGTGATAGCCGAAGACCAAATTGGATTGAACAATGCAAACGTTATCCGCATTATTTTGTTTATTATTAATTATTCTTGTATATAGTACGTTCGGTTATTGTAGTTTTGTTTACGACTACGTAAAAGATGGACGTAAGTTACATTTCTTAATAATTTTCTTGTTAAGTATTGTTTTTACTGGTTCGAGATACTCTTATGGTTAAGTACATTAAATTTATGACTTACGTTCGTAATTACTTTTAAATTGCAGGAACGCTTGCTTCACTAAAGGTGCCTCTAAAAGAGCAATATTTTTACTGCAATATGTGGCAGATGGCTACAATATTTCCGGCCATCACAAAAACATTTTAATGCCATATATTTTGGCAATATATTTGAACCAGTATGGCTTAATATTTTTGTCTCTAAATGAGCTACAAAAACAATAGCTGACAAAATCATTCGTGTCGCAGCGGCTTATATTATTTTCAAAAAAATGCAAAACCCAAAAAAAAAACAGATTGTGGATACGACCTTACTTTATTTAAATTAATTAATTAAAAAATATATTGAATATATTTCCCGTTTATAAGACATTTTAACATAAGTAAATGTCAATACAAACTAGATATCGTAGACGTCATGATTTCTCATTTAGTGACTGTTTAGTATTAAACAGTTATTGGATTTCCTAACTTGCATCATAGCTTATTTAAAATGAAATAGATAAATATAGTACAATTACCATTTTTATTTCTGGACATTTATTAGCTTCCCAAAAATAATAGCTTACATTGTACAAAGAACAAAATACATTTTACATAAAAAATGTTTTACAATAGCCGCGTATGCAATTTGCATTTCGCATACTATTAACGAATGATGAAAATTCAAATCCACTCTTGGAAATATAGGGCACAGAGATGTGGGCCTTCCCAACCACAACTCGTGGTTCAAGCCGGGCATATATTAATTTCGTGAATGCGGTTTTGATCTTTAGATTCATATTATTGCCAACAACATCATTTTTGGTTATTGAAAATCTCATGTTATTGACATGGAAGTAAAGTAATTTTAAATGTATTAAACCAAAGTTTATGACTTGATTTACAGAATACGAGTATAACGTAGCATTAGTTGTGTACCTGTTGCTTTATGTTCACAGGCTCTGTTGATGGTCCTTTTCCATCCAGTTTAAAGCGTGTTCCGTACTATTGTTACCAAGTACCATTAAAAGGACCTTGTACCCGGATGATTGTGGCATGGTTTTTCGATATCGTGAGACGGCAATGCATGCGAATGTTTTACTCTGGATGTGGGGGCAACGAAAATAGATTTATAAGCAAACAAGAATGCGAGTTACATTGTGAATCGAAAAGGAGGATATAGTCTAATTCTTTAATAATAATGACTATGTTTACCTATTAAAATGCTCTTCAAGTAAATTTTTTTTTCACCCCTGAGTTTTGCAGACTAGCTACAAACGTTTTTAGGGAATCTTTTTTACTTTAAAGGTTTTATGTAATTTTAAATTTCTATTGAATAATATAGTAACTTTACAAAAACTGTTTAGTTACCGAACGCATTTGGAACTAATTTCCATTTTCATACCCAAGACCGCTAAGAATTTGAATTCTTTGCTATGCTAAGAGTAACTGAAGTAATAAATATTTAAAACTCCAGCTTTCAAGTATTCACGAAGATTATGATTCATTTTGACGATGTGGCTTTTATATTGTCAGCAGTAACTTCTGAAAAAGTATATTTTACGACGAAATATTTATGATAATGCAATATAGGGTATTTTACGAGTTTTTTGACGAGACTACCGTTGAGTTTATGGGATAAAATAAATGTGTGTAAAAGATAAACCGTGCGCCTATGTATTCGTCTTGTATGTAAAAACGTACGTGTATTATGAAAATTTTATAATTGTATTATATGTGGTTTAAATCAAATGGTAAGGCATGGCAGTCTGTTAAATTATAGACAACAGACTCCGTAATAAATCAATGATCTTAGTCAATCTATGCGGATACAAATAACTACCAGATTTCTGGTCTGGTAAGTTTACCGGTTAACGTGGACCGAGTCAACATTAATAGGTATGGATTCTTAAGTACTTGCATATTTTTTTCTAATCGAATTCAGTAGAAAGAAGCCTTTTAACTCTTTTGTTAATAATTTCATAATCAATTGATAATGATAATGACGCTCTTCATTTTGAGCATTTTGCATTACACAATTTGGTTACTCTCGCGATCATTCATTCATTCATTCGTTGTCTGTGATCTGTACTGTTTGAATTCTGCCGCGATTTGTTGCGTTCAAATTCCGCGGCTGGACTGAGTGAACGGTTCGATGGTGATGCGCGCCCCCCGACCGGCACTTCCGCACGACCCGCAAACTCGCACGCATCGACGGCCGTCGATGCATTTAATGAAATTTAAGAAAATTAAGAATCTATAAACTGCTCTGCTGTGCTATCAAGTACTGTGCCGTGACCAGATTATCGTCGGTGGTGCCGCCAGTTTCTTCACCAAATCAGAACTGCAGGTGAGTCTAGCTTTGTGGTTTTTTGCGTGACTTAGTCGTGGCAGAACCGAATCAGCAAGTAAATATGAGAATTAATACAGTCCACTTAGCTAAATTAATTATTCGCAGAACTACAATTATTTTCTATTTATAAAAGCCATGGACTTAAAGGGACTAATTTATTATCTACCATACTCCCTTTATCAGTTTTCTCTTTTTTTTATTAATAGGGGTTAAGAAACAGTGCTTCTTCTTTTCTTAGTTCACTACTACAAGATAAATGGTGATGTTTTTGCTCGAATCAAAGTCGCCTGTAAAAGAAATATCATGTGTTGCTATTGGTAAATACGGTCACCAGAGCTTTACGTGAGATGGCCATACAAGTGTTCAAAGGTGCCAGCGACCATATACCACCAGGCGAAGAACCCGTATGCTTATAAACGACGATGTGCTCACGAATAGGGCACTGCGTCCTCTTGAGCATCGTCGTAAAGTCGCCTGCTTATAGGTTTTCTATAGGGTTAACTTTGTGTGCGAAATCTCTCTTCGAACTAATTGGACTCTCACCATTTTATCATCAGACGACTAGACGCAGAGAGAGGTTCGGTCGAAACACCGAAAAGTGGAACGAAACGTTTTGATAGATCCTTTTTGGTACGAATCGCGAAGGTCTGAAATGAACTGTCTGCATCTATTTTTTCCTGACAATTATAATCCTGGAACGTTCACGAGTAGAGTGCATAGGTTTCTCTTGGATAGTCGTATACCATCTTCGTCTTCATCATCACGTTGCATCAGGTGAGTTGAGAGACAAACGCCTATTCCAATTTAAAAAAAGGCGAGACGCAAAAACTCTTGCTTACATCGTTTATAATCAAACTTCACATCTTTTTGAATCATAAATTGCTTATTACTAATTAACTAATTTTAGAATCATTGTTAAGTTGTAATGTGTGTTTCCAAATTGACGAAGTTAAGCAAAAAACCTTTCTACTTCAAAAGTGGATGCAGTAAACGCTACAGATAATTCCTAAGGAGTAGAAGTGTGCCGCTACAAAAGCCCTTTCTTACCCCACATTAGAATACACAAATGAAAATTATTAAGCAACTATAAGTAACTGTGCATAGAAGCAATGACTTAACGAAAATGTTAATACCTTTCGTGTTACTAATCGAGGTAGGTAGGTGCAGCTAGCGAATTATAGAACCATCACTTATTTGTAAAGAGTATGCGCCAGGGTTAAGAAAACTGTTTGGTAAGTAACTAATGATAGAAGCTTTAATTATTGGAAATTGCGAAAACATGAAAGACCATAATTTTAACGCTCCAATATATTTCTAAAAAATCTTTCAAGTGCGAGTCGGACTCGCGCGCCGAGGGTTCCGTAAAATATTTTTATTATATGATGTAACTAAAACTTAACGGTTTTCGCAATTTTTCCTTTATCTGTGCTATAAGACGTTGCTTCGTACCAAATTTCAAAATTCTGAGTTCACGAGAAGTACCCTGTAGGTTTTGATTCCCTTGCGAGTGTCGAAAATTTGCGGCATAAACGGCTGTATCTTTTGATTGCGTTGGTTTAGAATTTTGATTTTCTCCCACCTCTAAGGGACAATAGACCTGAGTATTTGATATAAATTTCAGCTTGATACCTTGACGCATTCCTGAGAAAAAGGGTCTTGACAGACAGACAGACCTTCGGACGGACGGACAACAAAGTGATCCTATATGAGTTCCGTTTTTTCCTTTCATGGTACTGAACCCTAAAAAGCAATATCCTTTAAATATACACTAGCCGTTCCTCGTTCACAGCTCCTCTCCTAGGAATAGTATTTTACATACCTTATAACTTTGCTCATTAAATACTCCATCCAATACAAAAATAATTATTCAAATTTCACTTATAGTTCTAGAGATTATCGCGTTCAGACAAACAAACAAACTTTTGAGATTAGTCGCAGATTCTTAAGTAATATTTTTGAAAACCTTAATTATGTACGAGTAGGCTGCCTGCGACATGGACGAGTTTTTTTCAATAAATGATTCGTGAGCATTAGATAGTAGTATGGTTATTATAAAAATATAATCAGCTAAATCAGTTATTTAATTATTATAATAACAACAGGATATTCTAGAACGTTCCGAAATTCTGGTATGACAATAAAGGTGCTACTAGCATCCCAAACGTTATTGATTTGACAACGCCTTATATACATGTACCTATGATATATAATCGATTTACGCTGTCATGTGTCTTAAGTAATATCGTTATTCCATTATTTTTGTTACGAAGAAAAATCTATGACTTTTCTCCGTCGATGATGCGGCACAAAATAAAGGTGAGTGTAGATACTAGAGCCTTAAATGGCAGGTATAAATCAAAGGTTTAGACTTTTATGCTGTCTCAATCATATCACGATGTATGCAGCATCGACGGAATATAACCGTAGTCTGGGAGCTTGTTGCCATTCAATCGTCAATCGAAGTCGCACACATATCACACGCAACGTTCACCACAGCAGAGTACTTAGTTGATTCGTTATTATTTCCAAATGTGTATTAATGTGTGCTATGACGTCATAAACCCTTATTTCATCCAAGTTTCTGCAGAGCGTATCGGTTTGACGTTTAAATAAAAAGGAACTGATTTGACTTTACAGTGTACCTACTGCCGTATTACTTTACTTTCTGTAATACTGTATTGTCGTATATCACAGGGTGAGTTTCGTAGAAAGTCACTTTGTTAAGCGTGACGTAATTAGTAAACAATGACCTCAACATTTCTCAGAAGGTAATTACAAGTTGGCGAATTTGTAAGCTCTCTTGCTCATTGTGTAAATGTTTGAAGATACTGTACCCCATTCTATTGCTTTTACACGATATTATCGTTCTTAGTTTTGTTCTAAAACCATGTAGAGTATATTATTTTCAGTATTTGAAAAGAAAACGTTTAATAAAACTGTACTAATTGCAGAATGCTAACGTAACTGTTCCACTACTTCTTTTTACTTGCACATTGGACTGAGACAAATTTTACAAATGTTGCAATTTGTTTTACTTATTATACTTCTGGCTTTTTCTTTTTGTACCATTGTTGCAGTTCAGTTATGGAATTTTAAATGTTTTACTCTGAATGCTCAGTTTATATATAAAATGTAGAACATCAAAAAGGATTCATTGCAATAATGTTTTATTTTTCAAGTGACTAGAGGAGGTTTGAGGTCACAGATTTCTTGCAAACTTTAACGTAAATGTGATGTGAACGTAAACTGGGCTTCAAATCGATCAAAAGATGAAAAGGTAGTTTCATGTTAGTAGTTGTCGTTTCTAAAATTACAGGTATGTTTTAAGAGATGGAGGAAATACTTTGTTTTTATATTTGGCTGTCTGTATCGGACTGGTACATACTACATAGTAATCACTAGTTTACTTACTATTACAAGACCCTAATCATTGTACGTCTTGCACAAGCAAACAACTAAACATTACAAGCGCAACGTTAGGAGTTGTGTCAACAGGAGAGTAATTTGATTCGCTCTTCGTCCCTCGTACATGCAGTATCCATCGTAAACAGTGTCTCAGTCCGCATAGGAAATTAGTTTTGGATTTTTAATGTCGGTACATGTTTATAATATATGTAAAAGTATGTGTAAGAGTATCCATGAATTGACAAAGAAGTGGATTTTTGATTTTGTTTGTACTCAAGGGAAATATGCGTTTTCCAGGTCGATAAGTACCTACGTTTCGTGTTAAATAACCTCTCCAGCCGTGATGGTGTGCATCGATGCATAAGGCAATGAGTAATAAACTTATCAAACTTCAACATTCGTAACATATTTCTTAGAATAATAATAATAATAACTTGACACATCTCACACACGGTCGTCCGATCCCAATTTTAAATTAAATACTCATCAAATGTAACAATACAACTCTCCGACTTATTACTGTCATCAGACCATTCTTAGCTCTTCTTCAGTATATTGCCGATCTAGACAGTATACGTCATTTGAGGCCTGCCATTGGAGCCGCTAACAAAAAAACCGTGGTATTCGGTATTCGGCCGAATAGTATGAAAGTTGCCGAATAGGCCGAATACCAAATATTTGCCGAATATTCGTTGCAAGCCTAATAAAAGCCCTTTATTTGTAAGCATCTTGTTCTCTTTGATCGAACTAAATATTATGTGTAGAGGAAAGATATTAGAAAACCTGAACCTAAAGCATAAAATGGGAAGTGTTTATTCACTTATGTATCTTTTTTCTTTTCTTATGTGTATATACGGGAATAAACGCGATCACGAAATAGGTATTACATACCTGCCTCTCAATTGCCTTACGTTTCGACTGGTTTGCATTGGCCGTGGTCACAGGCTGACTCTAAAATATATTGTTGAAGTGAACCTTCTTTAGAATCGTTGTAATTTGAAAATTCGATGAAATGAAAAAGTCACACTTAAAAAGACACAAACATTCATAAATAAGATTTAGCCTGCGAGAGAATGACATAGAATACAAGTATTGTAGTACACAGTAAGTAGTTGCTGAAACCACTACCTTTTTTACTTTAAGATAAATAATAATAATTAAAAGGCATTTAAATATAAAATATAAAACAATTGCTGTCTATAAACAAATCGAGGTCAAAAGTAAAAAAAAAAAGATACTAAATAGCAATGCAATTGCTAACGTTAGCGATCATCGAATTATCGAGTCGTTCATTACAACGATCTGAGTCACACCACGATATATTCAATGGAAAACGTTGAACGGCTGTTGATATATTGGTGATATTCTATACGATAAATTATTTTGTCTCGAATAGTGTCCATATTGAATTAATGATACAGTTATTTTGGAAATAGTTTTTACTGAAATGTGTCTCACGAGTGGTTTATTTTTTTAGCCGATTTATTTTTAACTCGACTTTAGACGAAGTTAGTCAAAATGTATCATTTAGTTCTAAAATAATTTCTGATGGAATCCTTCTCTCCCTTTCCTCTACATTCTATAGAACGGTGAGTGACCTCATTTATAATACAATAATATTGTTATCGTTAATGAACAGTCGTTGGGGTAAGCTTAACGAAAAGTAAGTCTAGTCGTACAACATTATTTATCTCACGTTATAATATATATATTATAGATAGACGACAATTTCATGATATGTTCAAACGAATCGTAAAATATTTACAAATCCACAGCGATATCTTTTTGTTTTTGTGATGCAACTAGGCGGGTACAATTATTTTATTTTAAAAGCGAAGTGCAGAGAAATGTTGTTACAACTTAAAAGAGCAATAGATAACTTCCTTCTT
The DNA here is from genome assembly GCA_949752705.1 of Callimorpha dominula. Classification (NCBI taxonomy): domain Eukaryota; kingdom Metazoa; phylum Arthropoda; class Insecta; order Lepidoptera; family Erebidae; genus Callimorpha; species Callimorpha dominula. The sequence goes on along the minus strand of OX457002.1, from coordinate 6,208,019 downwards.
TATTTAGGTTTTTTATTAAACATTTTATATCATGGAGACCCTACATAATTACATGGCAAAACGTGGATTGACATACTTATCATCAAACGTCGACCTTCAAACGATACGGTCAGTTTTGGCCCTTTAGGTATATCATGAAATACGGTGGTTTATAAAGTCACTCAATGTAATGCACTAATCACACATGAATCAATTCTAAGATATGGCCATAAACTATATTTGTTCTGTGTCTATGTGTAATTTATCTATAATATGTATGTATTTAGAAATATATATAAGTATGTTTATATTGTTTATCAGCAGTCTGGTTACCATAGTACAGGCTCTGCCTAGTGGGATAAGAGTGATTATGAGAGGATAGGGAGGTCGTGGTATCACTTCTGTCGAGCCGGCCCATACGTGCCAAAGCATGGCTCTCCCACGAAAATGCGACAAACGAACTGTGTGATACTTTTGTAAGCAGTAAGTGTATTTGATATATTTGGTATGAAATAAGTACAAGTACTTACTTAATATAGCAATTGATTTATGATACTATTAAATTTAACAATAAAGCTTTTCGTACGTCTCAGTCGAGGCGCAAATATTTTTCAGTCTTAAAATAAGGATAGTTTTTTTATTAAATCTACTAATTAAAAAACACAACATGTATTTTTATTGGACACTTTCTATTTCTTACACACAAATTGCAATTTTTTTAATAAAAAATAAATTTATTAAAATATTTACAATAACAAACATGCCATAAATAATTATACAATGTAATTAATTTAATCTATAATATAAAAAAAAACTGTGTCATAACTAATAAAAATATGACAAAAATGTGCTGAACTATTATAATCCTTGATTTGTAAGAACCTATGTACTTACCACATTTCACTGTAAATAAAGATATTCTATTATTTTCTAGAAAAAACTAGAAAGAAACTTAAATCTTCTAATAGAAAAACACAACATATAATATTTGCATTGAACCCTTCCTATTTCATTAAAAAAGACAAAACTAGGAAGAAACTGAAGTAGGTAGATGAAATTAAAATACTGTAGGCGGACAGCCCGTGTTTACGTACCACGCGGCTGTAGATGATTATTTCAAGGACAGCGCCAATTCACAATACTGGATAGATAATATTACCCTGACCGTGTGTGAGATGTGTAAAATTATTATTATTATATTGATATTTTAGGCTGAGTACATACTAAGACGAGACTCTACGAAATGAACCTGATGTTAGTGTCCAAACTAACTACTACGTTTATTTTGTTCGAGTCACGTACCGAGATCGGAGATTACTCGTTGACATATGTCTCGTCAAATAACTGCCAAAATTGTTATAATGGAGAATGGTGGTGAGTTTATTACGTTATTGATGAATTCTTTTTTTTATATTATAGGGGGCAAACGAGCAGACGGGTCACCTGATGGTAAGTGCCTATCGTCACTATAAGTTTAATGTAGAATATGAGTAGTTTGCGAAAACAGTCGTTGTAATAGTTAAGGCAGAATCAATCAATAATACTCGTGATGCACTTTTCGATCAGGCATTTTGAGGTCAGTCTGACGTGCTATTATAAAAAAAAAAAATCTTCTAAGTTATTCTGCCGGCCTCGATCAAAACCAGATGTAACATTATGACTGCTTCTAAAGGTCGATCTAAAAGTACTGCGGACAGGTGGGGATTTTTAGTAAGTATACCTACATGTAGACACAAAAGTGATGCTAACATTATCCTCCAGGCCTTTTCTCAATTAAGTTGGGGTCCATTAGACCTCCACAACCCGAGTACTAAGCGATATCGAAATTCTGTAGTTAGACCACTGTTATGTGTTGTTAACGTGCTCTACAAGGCACGGATGGGTCTCAATGTGTTAAGAATGGTCACCCACCCTAAGACTTTCCTGGCTATTTTTACTTAACCTTGTAATTCCCTAACACAGCCACGAACCCCTCTCAAAACAAAAGTGATGGTAACATAAGTACCAAATGTTTGTAAGTCGTCGCAATTATATATTTAGCAAAATATATTTTAGTACATTACTCATACCAACAATAACAACAATACATTAGTCCATAATGGACCGCCTATGAGTCTAAATGCGGAAACAGAGCTCTATACCAATACCAATATCAATACATTAGTCCATCTGTTTTTACACAATAAATTAAATATTCATTGATATGATTGCGCGCTCCAATATATTACCGTTAACGTTGCCATATGAGATTGCGAATTTTATTCAATATTTCTGCCTTTAACAACACAGCCTGATATTTTACGTTGAGTTATACGTTAATTGTGACGTTTTTTTCAAAAGGTGCTAAAACAGAACAACTCCTAAACAAGTAAATTACACATAAATACTAGCATAGAGACTAGAATAGAATATTCTTTATTGTACACCATATAAAGATAACTATGGATCTTAAATTTAGTACTAAAGTTAGGTACAATGGGCGGTCTTATCGCTAAAAGCGATCTCTACCCGATAACCTTTAGATTGATTGATTGATTTATTTATATCTTCATTGTACACCTTTTAAGTGAGATACAATCCAAACATAATGTAAACATTTATCTTATCGGTCCCGGCGATCTCTTCCAGAAAACCTTTGTACGGATATTATCAAATACATTTCAGGCTAGTCTGTTGTGTACTGATATAGGTAGGAGTAGGAGTGTAGGAATTTGGGTTTTGGGTTCCATATTCAATATAAGCTGTATGAACCCGTTTATTGTCACAAGCATTTAATTATGATTTAAAGGTACAATAACAATATTATTTAAATAGGCAAATTATATTGTGTAAGATATAATTAGTAAATTTACTGTTTTTCAATTGAAAATGCTGATATGATTCAAGCAGGCGCTGTTCCTCATTCGAAAGTAATAATTTATTATTGATCATCATACAAAGACATCAGCCAAAATCTAGTAATGTTGTTTTAGAATTTCTGTTACTGTGGAAAAAAATGTTCGTATTTAAAACAAGACGATAATTAAATTTAACTTAAAATCAACCCTAATTTTTGTTTAAAGAGCACACTAATTGCAATACATGAAAACGAGATGTGAAATGCGAGATGGCAAATTCCCTAGAATCACTGCTTCCGCACTACCATTTACTAAAGACCTCTGGTACAGAATGTCACACTCTGATACTCAAAGATTTATTACTGCACAATTTCCTCACACTTCGAGTGCACGAGGATGTTCAAATATTGGAATCTAATGGAATAGAATGTATCCTCACCCTCAAACGGAATCCGTCTATTGTTAAGATAAATTTCAGTTGAACGTTACTTGTGTTAGATTTATCGCAGGGTTTGGAATGAGGGTTCATGCAATTCTTTTCTGCATTTATTGTAGACATTTCATGACTGAACAATCATTTTAACTTTGTGTGTTGTCCTAAAATAAAAAAAAATATTAGCTATTGTTGCACACGATATTTTTTTCAAAATAAAAATAAATTAATGAATCCACTTTTGCATTTTTAATGTTAGGAGAAACCAAGAACGACTCGTAAGAATTGAACAGAGGGTCTCTGTTCAATTCTTACGAGTCTTGTATAAATTTAAAAAAGCTGTTTCTTTATTATTCCAGAACGAATCGCTTTTTGGAACTTACATCAGCAAAAGATGTTTGCAATATTCCTAGAAACAAATAAAAAGCACTGAGCCAAGAATCATCTCTATCTTGTATACGAATCTGACATGTTTTTCTATTTTTATATTAGTATTTTTCGAGTATTATAAGTATAGAAGATGTTGCCAAATGGAATAATTTATGTCTTCTTGTTGAGATAATACTTTATAAAACTGTTTAATTTAACTTAATATTTAAAGGTATTTTTTTTTGTAAACCAGCCATGAGTATTATGTATCGGTAAAACAACTTATGTTACGAGTGTCATTGTGTAATTAATTTATTTTATTACATATCGTCACAACATATTAGGTTTATCGACACACTGTTTTATGAGGACATATCAATACTGTATTTCCCAAACGGTGATTTATAGTGTATGTGTAGTTGCTTATATAAAATTGCGCGAGGTCACTGCTTCCGTCGTGACTCTGTGACCCAATTCTGCGCTCATTAACGTGTGGCCACGTTGCACCGGACACCCCATGCAATGGTTTACTTATTCAGTGCACTGAGGTTTTTTGATTTTGCAAAGCGAAACGGTTTACGGAAACAACTGCAGTGAGACACGAATAATTCATATCGGATTTCGCGGGGCCTCGGAAAATCATTCATCATGCGGTTTGATTTTTTTTTTCACTATAAGAGCTTTGCTATCTCTTATAAATATGTACATAATGTGGGTAGACCGTCATATAACTTTATCTATGAAGTAGTATTTTCTGGTAAAACGCCATTCAAGTGTGTTCAAAACAAGTGATATTGTGGCTTGTTAATTTCCTACTCATTGTCAGTTCATCCCGTGAACGCGCTCTTAATCCTCTTATGTATTTTTAGATAGTAACGAACGATAAAGAAAAATATTGTGTTGCCAGTATTTTTAATACAATGACATATTTGTTTACATTTATTTTATGTGGATAGTTAAATATATTAATAAAAAAAGTACAATTTTATAGATACGCACAAAAAAATTATACATACTAGGGCGCTATATAAGTTTTGTCATACTTTGTGAAAAAATCGGAGTTCATAGGTAGAGTAACATTGAAAGACATGAAGAGTAAAACAAAATTCAAAAACGTGGAAAAAACATAACATTTTAGGCCAGGATATATATAAGCTTAGAGAAAAAAAAAGAAAAATGGACTAGGATTATATCGGAATGGGATATCCAAAGTGAAGCAAAAGAAGCAAATGGCGACAGATGAAACGATGGGCAGACGAAACTAGGAAAGTTGCTGGCCCAGTCTAGGTTGTAATAGTAAAAGACAGACAAAAATGAAAAGCTTTACAGGAGGCCATTTATTTTATGGGCGTCTCTGCCAGATAAGTTTATCAAATTAAACTACATTTTGCCGGAAAATACTATAATAATAATATCGTATATATCATAATATACTCGTAGTATTTACCGGCAAAATGCAGTTCAATTATGTATATATTATGATTGTAGCTCATTAACTTCCTGTGATGCCATTATTGTTAAATAAAATAACATTTGTTTTTTTTTACATTTATTGTATGTGGATAGCTGAATATCTAAATAAAAAAAACATGAATTTAATAGATACACAGAAAAATTATATATATGTCAGAAATTCGTGACTTGGGATTGTGTTTTTTTATTTATGTTAATTGTGATTTCACAAGCATCACAATGTGTATCAGAATATTTATTTTGGTTAAGGAAGGACCATGCAGAGATTAGAATTTTTCCAACAGAGTTATTGCTACAAAAGTAAAGGATTTCATTTCAAATTATTCTGCTTGACTAGATCACGGTATCATAAAAAAAAATGTGCTATAAAATGATTAATCGTTGATCATAACAATCTTTGTTGTATGTTTGTGAATTGTCTTCCCAGGTCGGTTATTTAAGCAAATTCGATGTCCTGAACCTGGATTTAATTTGAGGCAATACCAACGCTTTATTGTTTACCCCGGTAGAGCAGCAACGTAAACCCCTGTTTCCGGTGTGTAATCATGCGTTATCAGCTGTCTATGGCTGACAGCGGCTGTCACGGCCACTATGATAATTTATAGTTAACTTTATGCTTTTCATTAATACGCATTTTTATTTAAAGGTCTCTTATTTAAGATTTATTGATATCGTTGTAGAAGTTAAGTGGTTAAACGCCGCTATAGCATTCCCAAGATTTCGGTAATATTTAATATTATACTACTATACTACAAAACATTACTTACGTTCTAATAAAAAAAAAAATATATATTTTCATTGTTTGTTACAGGTAATGGCGCGTACAAGGTTTCACTTGCCGTTGTTTATGTACGTTCGTCTGATTGCTTTATTTCCTGCTAGGAAGCTCACCTTATGATTTATAAGTTTGTTTTGTATTATTACAAACCATAACACAGTGTGCTAATATGCTCATTCTGGATCGATAATAAATTAAAAAAGAATTCCAAAAATGTATGGATTGCGACTTTTCCGCACGACGATAGATACAACCATATTTTTCTCGGTTGACTTGCATAATATGAAGCACAAAAATTAAAGTAGTGGATAAACTGGTTATAATTGTAGAAATAAGTCATGAAGTACCTGCTGTAAACTGCTACTCGTAACTGCACTATACGACTGGCCTGTTGGTCTAGTGGTTAGTGACCCTGACTGCTGAGCCAGAGGTCGTGGGTTCGATTCCCACCTGAGTCTGGGTGTTCTTTGTGTCCGTTGTTTGTATGTTTGTAAAGTCCCCCGTGACACCGGAGTAATTCCTAATGCGGGAGCTGTCTTAAAAAAAAAAAAAAAAAATGTGAGGGATCAAATATAAAGTAAGTTTAAATATTTTTTTCTTTAAATTTTAATGGCAGTAGTTCATCTAGTAATCACTTCTTTAATAACTAAGTAAATTAACAAAATACCGTTATTATCCGACAAGAAGGCATGTCCAAGTTAGGACATCATGATTTAAGGATAATGCAAGTACATAAAATCATTCTACTTATTCCGACAATTGGTATTCTCATGTAAATTCGGGACGTGGGAGGTGTGACAAACGATGTGCGTCCTATAATGTCTATTAAAAGCTATTTATCTAATTTATCGTTTTGTCACTTTAATTATTATATTGTGATGAAATCATTTTTAGACTTAAATTAAAGTCAACCTAGTAATGGTTACATACCATAAATGCCAGCGTATATTTGATATAATAAAATACAATCAAAGTTTGAAAATTTAAACTAGCGTTTAAAAACTGTAAAGCCTTGAAAATTCTTTGCAATCCCAAATTCATAAGCGGCATTGTATGCATCAAATTCAATATTGTGTAGTACCTACCTATAATAACGCTAATGCAAAATAGAAATAAATGAAATTCCAGACAAACATTTGAGGATATAAAAACAAAGAACCTTCTCAAATAAGAACGTTACAACCGTATTTTTGAGAGATATTTTAACTTTGAAATTCAAATTCGTGGAATCCTTTTGAACAGTATCTATACTGCTCATTTCAATAACATTCTCAGTGTCATAAATTGGTTTTATAGAGTTGCTTTTATGTTAATATTATGCATGACCATATATATCTGATAAACTGAGAAAACTGTTAAAACAAAGTTTGAGGTTCTGGAAAGACAAAGAAAGAGAAACAGTTTCTAGTTCTACTTTCCCAATAAGAGCGAACGTTCAATCAACTGCACTCAACACATTGTAAAACTCTAAGTTTACTATATTATCCATTAGTTATCATTGTAACCATAAACTGTAATACGATATTTATGGTCACGTTTGTACATATGTTCATCTAGGGTGGGGTATGCAGATTGCAGAGGTGTATAACACCCATGTTTTTAATTGTCTTTTGTGTCCCATAATTAGAGCGAGGCTATTGCTGTTTATCGGTTACGATTAACAACGTTGTACTTCTGCTGAATATTTTGTAATTGAAAAAGATAATTATATTTTATCCGCCAGGTGGGAATCAAACTCAGGATCCCACGCTTGCACTTAAAACTTATTGTGACATTAACGATTCCGTAATATGTTTCGTGTACACATACGTATATATCAAATATATATACATATATATATATCTCGGGCTCCCGATGCAAAACAGAAAACATTTTAAAAATTCCATTATTGTTTTTATAGAAATTGTAGTTACTATAATTAAAGCTCGTTCTAAAATATTTACACACACTCCAAATTCAGTTCCGCCACAATCTTATTTTCGATTAGACTGAAATTTGACCGGCTTTACGTGTATGTACGTTTCAATTCTTCATGTCTTCTGTTGTAAAGCGTACAGCTGTTTAATTCGTTTTAGTAATACTGAAATAACACAAACTTGTTGCTAATATGTTATTAGGTAGTTTTTAATTTAGGAATTCCATAAATATGTATAATTGAAATATTGAGATTTGTATGTAAACAAAGTTATGATCGTAGGTAAGCTTTTACAACATAAATTATGCTTTATTCCAATAGTCTTCATAATAATAACACACTCTGCAAAAAACATGATTTAAGATCGAATAACTCTCAAGAATCAGAGACTACGCTAGTACTTGTACGTACTTATAAGACGAGCATATAACGTAACCGAATTGAAACTTTCGATCACAATCAAACAACGTCTGAATTACAACCGCGCCTCAAAGTATAAAAGTAAACCCCAGAAAAATTCCAAACCATTGATTGGGTAATGCTATTTGTTAAACTTGTCCCACTTAATCAGGCATTCTGAAAGTCTCAAGTAAGTTCTTAGAGTCAGAAAAACAAATTAGCATAAGGTAGGAAAGTTTTCGGATCTTACGAGCGCAATAACTGTATTTCAGAGTGAATGGGTATGCTAAATAGGGTGTGTGTTCGACGTATCGATTTGGCAATTTACGAACTTTATCTATAATGCTGTTCTTGGCGTTTCCATTTATGTTGAGTTTAAGGAAATAAAACTTAGGAGTTTATTTTGAATTTAAAGTTTTTTTTTAATTCTCCTGTAAAAATTACTGCTGTCGTCTTTGGTAGCTATTCCTCAAATACGGTATTAAAGATCCTCGTATGCGTACCTGTTTAGTACTGTTAGAAGTTGACATCAAATTGCTTGCTTATTGTAAAAATGATAAATAAGACTTTCCCAATGCTGTGTGTTCTTTGTACTAGGATCAACAACAATAACCCACGACAATATTGGTCATGATACTTGGCGAGCCCTATGCAAAGTTTTGGAACCCTGAATAGATTTCATGATATGTAAATAAGAGTAGTGAGAAATAATATAATTAAAATTCATAAAAGGTAGTATGGCTAAAACCCTACATCAAAAACAAAATAATTTCGGCAATAGGAGAAATTTCAACTGTTCTGCAGTAAAATTTTAAACAAATGGGCTTAGTTAGGCCTTCATTTGCATCGTTACTCATAAATAATTCCGATTCTTCCTTTCTCTGCGCTTATACTAGACGGTGAAGTAATGAATCCTGTGGCTTTATATTGTCCTTGTAAAGGAAATTAAAACGCCTTACACACAGAAGCAAAAATCATTAGCAGTAGATTTCCAAATATGTATTATCTTGTTATTGGGTATAATTCCCACTAAATCTGTTTGTAAATAATTAATTCTAAACCAACTTATTAATGAACAATTGCTTGTAGCGAGATTTTTCTATTAAATGTTATGTGTCTGTATTGTTTACTAAATGAAAAGCATATCTTCTCATCATTAAAGAAATGGAAATACCTCAAAGTATCATGTTGAAACCCCGTGCGTGACGATGCAGTCACACACTGCGAAATGGAGTAATTTTTTTATTGTATTAGTGAATATTAGAGAATCACCTTCATCTCTAATCTTTACCATACAATAAAAAACTGATCAAAACACCCCTTCAAGGTTACAAAACACAGCCGCCTTTTGATTGATTACATTTTATTACTTTCATACATGGTAAAAGTATTGAAAGTCAGAGACGATGTATCTTCAAAGGATAAGGATTCTATCATTTATTTTTTATAGTAATTATAAAATTATCCTACTAATATTATAAACGTGAAAGTTTGTGAGGATGTATGGATGTATGGATGTGTGGATGTATGGATGTTTGTTACTCTTTCACGCCAAAACTACTAGACCGATTGCAATGAAACTTGGTACGTAGATAGCTGGAGACCTGGATTAACATATAGGCTACTTTTTATCCCGATATTCCCTCGGGATCGGGACTTACGCGGGTGAAACCGCGGGGCGCTGCTAGTATATAATACAGCACAAACTCACATAGTGTTATTGACAGAAATACCTAACAAGCGTCTAAGAACAGCGTTCCAGAGCGCGTAACAAAGCATTAATTCAAACGTTATAAATTAACTAACTAATGTTTGTCGTTAGCTGCTTTTAATAAGCGTATTCACTGCACACGTTTTCGTTAATGATTCGCTCCGCCCGCCAGTCGTATATTCCATTTCTGTTTAGTTAAATATCAAATTTCGTTCTCACTACTGTGAAAATTAAATACATAAATATAAACTCTGTATAAGGAGATTTTCAATGAAGAGGTACACTTCACATTCACAGGTTCTTAAGAATAAAATCTTTTTAGTTAATATTATTATAAATTTTCTTAGTTAAGGGACAATAATGACTTTAATTAATTGTACTTAAATATCAAAGGAGTATTTTTTAAATTATTAAATTAGTTTTGTTTTGTAAGTTAGATATTTAGAAATGGGTTACTAGATACTAGTACAAACATTTATGTACTACTCATAAACTCATTTTAACATGTTTCTTTTTAATATTTAGCATATTTTTACTTTTTCATATATTCACATTTAAAAATTGATTGCAATTAAGTCAATATTTATTGATCTATTTTAATTTGAACCAATACCAAACCGACGCAGACGTGCTATTTTTGCTTTCTTTTAACTTTCAGTATGTACACTTTGAAGTGTTAATTTTGGTCTTAATCATGTTGGTAAACATAGCTTAATCTACTGCTTAATAGCAGAATAAATAGCTTTAAGCAAAATAAATATCATTATTGTCACTGTTTTAAATTCTTCAAAATAGTGCAGATTGGTGTTTTCATTACCTAATAATAATAGCCCTTGTAATAGTTAACTAAATAATAAACCATCAGAAGTTTAGTAGGTGCTTATTGAAAATAATTCATATACGTATATATAAATGAGTTTTAGACCAATCGTGATATTTTAGTTCAAAACATTTTTATTCGCTGGGGTTAGTAAAATTCTATATAAATTTAACAATTAATATTTTGTCTGAAGATTGTTAAAAATTTAACTATTGGTTTAACGTTGCCATATTAATAATTGAATTGTTTAATATGATAATGCTTAATATGTCTTTGTTAATTATTATGAAGAGATGTTTCCGGGCAAGAAATTTTGATTTAAATCAGGCGATCTGGACGGCCAGTTCAAATTTGTGAAAAGGGAGATCACTCGGCCCGGAAATTGGTGTTTCAAAATCTCCATCGTTGACCGAGCTCTATAAGTGGTTGCTCTGTCCAACCAACAATGCTCGAGACCAAACTCAGCAACTTCCAAAAAATAAACTCTTTTAACATCTTCCATCTAACGCTCACCAGTTACGGTTATGATGATTCCATCGGATTCCTCAAAAAATAAGGGCTAATCACTTTTTCACCAAACAGTCTCTTTAAGGGCATGCAATGACTCTGCTTGCATTTTATGTCATGTGTGTAACATTCCATTGCTTGTTGTCAAACCATAATGACATTGCCATTTGCAAAAATTAAGGCACATTCATATCATAACAAATTTTTTTGCGCCAACCTTTAAATACCGCTCATGCATAACAATCAGGCCTTCCACTTCAAGCGTATGTTTCCCATAATAATTTGGTTGAATAGTTATGCCCATAAATAACACACAAGAAAAGTGTGATTAAACCGTGCAAGTTGACCTTTAAGGACTAGAATTTTAAATAGGTTTATCTTTCATACTAATTATATATTTAAATTATCATAAGAAATCCAAAGTATTCTGAAGCTTTTAAAAAGCCATGATAGTGCAATAGTTCTGAAGTTTCTGAATATGCTGATCCCACTCTTGACACACTTTATACTAAGTAGGAAGGATTAATACTAACACGAGTATAATACGCGATTTATATTGATAGCTCCCGGCATGCGTTGCAATGCCAATTTTTTCTCTTTTTATATATAGATTTTTTGGGCCAGGAACCCTCGCGGGCGTCCCAGAACACCCTACGAAAGTTTCATCACAATCTGATCAATGGTTACGGGACGCATAGAAAATAAACATACAAACATTGATTCTTATTTATATAGATGTGTGTGATATACACGTGTTTTTTCCTCTAGTTTAACATTGTGTCTATTCAGTTATGTTGTATCTAGATTTCAAATCAAAATTTACTTGTGATTTTGTGAAGTTGTTCGAAATTTCCATCCTAATTTATTGTTGAGATATGGCATATCGCAAAACAAACCTAAAATTTGGCTTGCTGTGTTCGTAGCATTTCACAATAAATTGTGTCAAATAAGTAACCCAAAACATTGCAGACGTCTCGCACTTTAAAATTGAATTTGTTTGGACCGATTCTAATTGTCACTTGAAATAAATAATGTTCCTTGTCGGGTTTTATTAATATAACAAGAACTCTTGCTTAATTTTATTGTATTAGCATTTTATTCTTGGAAGGTGAAAAATAACCTTTCTTTATTTTTAAGTTTAAATATGCTTTAATTGTGTACGAGATGACATAATTTGAAATCATTAAACATTTTTTTGCATATGCGACTTCTATTTAACCATATCATACCATATTCATCACATTTTGTTTATCACTACATATTATAAAACAAAGTCCCCGCGTCTGTCTGTCTGTCTGTTCGCGATAAACTGAAAAACTACTGAACGGATTTTCATGCGTTTTTTACTAATACACAGAGTGATTCATGAGGAAGGTTTAGGTGTATAATTTGTACCCGTGCAAAGCCGGTTGCTAGTTTTATATTCTATAATTAGGTAGTTAATCTTGCCATTTATGGTTGAAATGTCTATCCAAACATTATATTGATGCCTGCTTCCAAACTATGTTATATATTTGATTTAATTATTTACCATTATTTATTTTTTTACTTTGATTTACTATTATTAAATTCCAGTTTAAAAAACGATTCTAATTTCACCCCCATTAAGTTTTTTGTTTACAGTTAAGTAGGTACAAAATTTAAGAATATTAGAAGTCCATACAAGTACTAGATGTTTCGAAATGCCTTTGTTCTTTTGCCACACCGTCATTCTAACGCTTAGTACAACCCTAGGGAATACTGTACATAACATAATTAGAATTTCAAATCTTGTTCAATTCCTTCCCGCATGAAATACGTATGTATGTGTACGCGGCCTGAAAATTTTAGACTTTTAACAATTACAAATATTTCACAGAACAAAATTCACTGAAATAAATTTCAATTAGTATCTAGCAAGCGTTAAACATCTAGTAAATGTTGTTTAACGGTAACCGAAGGAAAAACAATGGTTGGTCTAGAATTTTACGACCTGATTTTTTTCTCTCCTTTCCAAATAAAACTGTTGCGTCCTGGCCACCAGTGAGCTCAAGTTTTCTCGTAAGAGCACTAGTGAACTTTATTGTGCTTGGTATCTTGTTTGCAATGTTTATAAAATCGTCCGCTCGGATTGTAATTGCTTTGAATTCGTTTTGCACTTAGCTCTTCCTCACTACTTTTCATTAAAGATATTGCGCTTCAGATTGGAATAACTTTAGAAGGCTTACCAAGTCTTTTTATTGACAGAACGAGCAAGAGTTGGATAAAAGATTTCAGTCTTTGATATTCCACAGACTTTTTGATTCTACATAATTTTGTTATAAGATTTTATTGGTACTGATAGTACAATAGACAGAGTTTACATGTTATGAGGGTTATCATACTACTACTACATTGATTCAGTACTTCTGCCCTATTGTTAATTCTGAGTAAGTTCCATATGTGTGAAACTAATAACTTCCATTTATATATATAGTATTTCTCAGAGCGCGTGCGGTATTAACGTTCACGGGGTAACTTTACTAGGTACTAAACAATAGAGTGAAGTGCTACTGCTAAGCAACTTGCAGACGATAAATATTTACTGCAACGATATACATACAGTATTGTTAATGTTCTGCAAGTTACATATGATTATGTGATTATCAAAAACTTTATTATCTAAAAATATTGTTTGATCTTTAGATTATAATATACATTGGTCCAGATTCCTAATCCGCGCCTGATAAAAATGAAGCCAAAAAATATACACGACTAATATAAATATACACGATTCACTCGTCACACGCGAGAGAACATTCGCCGCTGAAGTCCCGAGCCGCTGTTTATAATACTAAAAAATGCCTGGTTGTGCTGTCAAATCCTGTAAAAATTATACTAAAAAAACATAAGTGTCCGAACATCACATTTCATACATAAGTGTTCTATTTCCTCCTAATATATTTATAAACAAAATAACAAAATTTGAAAATAAAAAACGACGCCAGTACTAGAGATGTTGCCAGGAACGTGAGTTCCATTTACCCAAATATAATTATTTTTCATTCTGTCATTATACCCAAATAATAACAGGATTTATTGGCAAAACTGCATTTAAATGTAATTAATCTGAAAATGCATTTGTACACCTCCATGAAAATAATACTGTTAAACTAATAGTGGAGGGATGCAGATTTTTTAATGTAGTGAAAACTGAAAATATGTTACAAAGTTTACCATCTAAAAGACAGCTAAGTATTCAGAAAAACTTTACAATTACAGGGATTGTAAATAATAAGATATATACTCACCTAACACATGATTTTGTGAAATAGATTTAAATTTTAGTAAGTACATTGACATTTTACTATATTCAAAAAAGAAATGAAGTTATTGACATAATTTTTCATGGTATTATCTTTATTTTTCTATTGCATCTTAATTGTGTCGTGCTCATAAATAATATTATTTAAGTAGAATGGTGTTATGTATATATGTAAGAAGTATCTGCAAAATGTTATCAAAAATAATACATGTTATTTTTAATATTTGCCCGAGTACCTACAAACTGACTGTTTTTTAGTTAATCACTAAACATACTTAAACGACGAATTTAAACATTAATTATTTTTAATTTGTCGTCTGTACAAACCAAGGCGAAACATTTACTTTATTTTATGAAATTACCTTTAGTTAATCTGTTCCTGTGAATAAAGTTTCATTTCATTTTATTAGTCAAAATTGCTTATACGTTACATTACAAATAAATATTTCCTACTAAGTACCTTTATTTTTTATTTTACATTTGTCTTTTTATATCTTATTATCACATTGTCCCATTTCCTTTTTTTCTGGTATCTCAAGCCGCTGAGAAATAAAAGAATATTCTGTCGTGTCTCATTTATGACAGTTACTGAAATATAACGCATCTTATTTGACCAAATAAATTAATAATAAGAATAATTTGTTATCCTATATATAAGCTTTAGAAAAAATAAACTAATAATTGTAACACATTTAAATATATTTAAAATGTCTTTATTCAATATTACATCGAAATAAAAAAAATATTTTTAATAAAAAGTCCCTAAATTTTAGGGTAACCTCTATGCGCTGGTGGTAAAACCGTTATGCATTACGGTTTCACCACCAACGCATAGAGGCCACACAAGCACAAAGATTGTACGTAGACACTCGCGTTGGGCAGGGTTCACTCACACAGCTCCAAAAAGTGACTTTAAAGTAAACGATGAGTTTTGTACTGGTCACGGTATCTGGACCTATATATAAATCTAAGGTTTGATCATTAAAAACTTAGTATATAAAACTAAAAATTACGCTTTAATATATTCAACATACAACACACTACGCATACGCGTGCTTCACTTTAGTGTAAATTTAAAAACGCACCACCACGCCTTAGAGTTGTTATTTTAATTCATGATCAATTGATTCAAATACAAACAAACATTTGAATCAATTCTATCCCATTTTGTGCACAGGTCATAAATCATTCAGAATGTATGTAAACGTCTTCATGTAATACTAGATATTATGCACAAGGGTATATTCTATATGGCATGTATTTAAAACTTTAAAATTTTAATTTTGATTCCGGGAAGATATAGAATAAGGAGGAAAAGCCGTAGTATCTTAAGATGGCCCTTTAGAAATCATAAAATGGTATTGCTTACAATAAGTCACGGAACGAAAGTAGAGGCAGATTTTATTCAATTAATGTTTTATTTTCGTTAAGTGAAGTCGGATATCTAATGAAATGTTTTTTTTACGTATAATCCTGAATGAGACTAACTAACTAACTCTAAAGTTGGGCGAGAACACAATATGCAGATTCTGTCGATAGGTAGAAGAAACAGCAATGCATATTCTATGCTTTTTGGCCCATTAATGCAGTACCGAAGTATTACCCTACACGGTGTTCCGTCACAAGTGGGTGTATTGCAGGGGGACCCGGGTATATCGAAGTATTAACCTAGAGTTGCACATCATGCAGCAAGCTATAAACCAGATGTTCAATAAGTCCCGAGACTAACTTAGAGATGGCGTATCTTTTTTTTCGATTTTGAAAATCGATCAATGAAATATTGAGTTACGGATATTTATATGCCGCTACTTTTGCTAAACAATTGAAAAAAGAGGTTCGTGTGTTGATAAAACATTTTTTTTCATGAAAAAGAGAACACCGTTTAAGCACAACAGCGGCTTATAAAATGTCATCCGGAATCTCCTCCGTCTAAACCAACCATTTGTCAGTGGTATGCCGATTTCAAAGCTGTCGTATAAGCATAAATGATGCTGAACGCTCTGGTCGTCCAAATGAAGCAGTGACTCAATAAAACATCAACCAAGTACTGAAAATCGTGAAGGAAGATCGGAAGGTAAAGTGCGCGAGATAGCTGAGATAGTGCAGATTTCAACTGGTAGTGTTTTCACTATTTTGCATTAAAATTTGGCCATGAAAAAGCCTTTTTTTCCAAAGAGGTGCGTTTGCTAACAATTGCTCAAAAGCTACAACGTATCAATGATTCAGAGCGCTTTTTGGTACTGTTCAATAGAAATAAAAAGGATTTTTTCATCGGTATGTGACAATGGATGATACACGGATGCACCATTTCACTTCGGAATCCAATAAACAATCAGCAAAGTGGATAATCGCAGCAACGAAAGCTTACAGCACAGTGAGTAGAAATAGGAAAACGTTAGAGGGACTGTATCGCGGTTGAAAGAATTTTATGAAAAAAACTTTGTTTTAGTATTTAGTATCGGTACTCATTAAACAACGTTTTATGTACATATTTTAAGCCTTTATAAATTTGCACACTAGATTTCAACATGCCATATTGTTACAACCTAGCAACTAGTACCAACAATCCAAGTTCTAATCAGATGCGTTCGAACCATCACCGTCTGGCTAATTTCTGAACTGCGAAACTGTCTGTTTTACGATCCAGTTTTATATTAACGGCAGGTACTGAGTTTTACGTTTCAATGCCAAGAAGAAATTAGGTCAGGATGGAATAATTTTAATAAGTATCCTGTGTTGAAAGATAAAATAGCGTTGTCATTAAATAAACGAGTTACTATTGAGGTTTGTGATTACTGTGAATAAAGTTGTTTATGCGACGAAATGAATGATTGAAAATGCGACGTTATTAACACGCTCATGTAAAAACCACGTTAACCATGATGCTCCAACTCTAATATTAATCTTATAAGCCCTAACGACTAACCTAGTTTTTTTAAGATTATAGGCACTCGACCGAAGTCTTACCTGCTTGTATTCAAAGAAGTTGTCAAATATTGTGTCACCTGTATATATGCAACTACCCACATATATATGTTAATAATATCAAAACATTAAAATACTCCTTCGAAATAACGTCGTTTTATATTATTAGCAGTTCTTGGATTCTAATAAAACAAAACAGACGTTTTATGATATATAAATTATATTAAATTTCAACGTAACAAGTGACGTTACTTAAACCGACGATTTAT
Source organism: Callimorpha dominula (assembly GCA_949752705.1). NCBI lineage: Eukaryota > Metazoa > Arthropoda > Insecta > Lepidoptera > Erebidae > Callimorpha > Callimorpha dominula. The sequence continues at coordinate 6,190,321 of OX457002.1, read as the reverse complement.
TCGCTCTAAGAAACCTAACGGACATTAGATAACTGCGTACTACGGACGGACGTAGTTATCTAATTGTTATACTCGTATTGAGTTCATTCTTTTTTCTAATGAGTTCCTTAACCTTTAAGCCTTTGGACAGCGACAAAAGATCCCATTAACCCCCTCCTCATTAGTGACGGTATCATTTAAAATTTGCTTAATAAACGACGGCTGTTCTCATGCTTACTTCGATCTTAGAAGAACGGAAACAAATTTTTGTTTTCAAGAAACTTATCAATTAGTGTCATATTCAACTAGACTGTTATTTCTGCAGTAAGCATCGTCAACTACAGTTGCTTTGTAAACGAACCTTAATTAATAACTCTGTATTCTGTTTCTTGCTTGGGAAACGAGTGTTTCTTTGTTGTGTATTTACGGCGCTGTTCTTTTAGTGTTAACATTGTTCAAAGTTCTTTTTGCGAAATTGTTTCACGCCTTTCGCGAGAAGTTCTTTAATGGTGCTGATGTTCCACTTTTATTTTCTGTTAAATTTACATTTCTTTTATTCTGAAATATTTGAAATAGTCCAGTGTTGTTTTAAAATTTCAACCTTTATTCAGAGTTAATTAATGCTGATTTATTTTTAAGTTGCTGAATATTTTAACAGATCTTATTGACTCATCTAGAACAGTGATTCAATTATGCACCATTTTCTGAACACCCGGTGCACCGGGACTCGAAGATTATCGTGGATTATAAATATGTATGTACATTTTAGTGAGTGCGCTTGAAAGAAATTAATCAACAATAAAGTACATTTATTTCAAGAGCTTTTTACTGAAATCCATCAACGGCCCAAATCAATAATCCTATCTTCAAGATCAACTGTGAGGATTTAATAATCCCGCATATGTTTCAAGTAGGTGAGACGTCTTTTGTGCTATCATTATTAAGATGCGGTTGGTTCTAGACCATAACGCTATACAATATAAGAATAATTATCCTCGTATCATCACTGATAAATATCAATAGAGGCACACCACAATGACAGCAGCCCGATTAAGTAACTGAACAGGCTAAACCCTGATGGCTCGCTATGCTGGATCGTCTACAGACTGAACCTGTATAAAACTTGACAGTCGGCTTTCATTCAGCAATAATTGTTGTCATCGTTGTTACTTAAATTTATTCTCTCCTATAATATGTAAAAGTTCAAAAGGTTTACTTTTGTGTATTTTCCATTGGTATCTGACGGCTTATTTGCCGAATTTGCGATCGTTACACAGTTTTCGTCGCACCATACAGATAGCGTAAGCACAAAAGGTACACAATTAGCGTAGACTACGCTATTGTTACTGTCCTAAACCTTTTTTTTTTAACACTGACTGCTTGCGCGGGATCTTTTACAAATATCCTCATAATGCAAATATATTTATGTGTGGCTAAAACTGCAATATCAAATAACAATAATTCAAACATTAATTGTCCATTATTAAAACAGGAATGCTTTCACCTTAAAAAAGTGCAATATCTCATAAAGTACTTCAGTAACAAGATGTGCAGTACGTTCACTGAATTCCAAATGATGGTAAATATGGGTGCGCACCCGGATTCATATTGGAAGGAAACTAATAAAAATAACACCATGTGTTTCTTTTTTATTTAGCGTACCCTTTGTGTCTTTTTTAGTAATAAAATTTTGAATTCTCGATTTATTTTCAAAAGGCTGAGTTTATATTCTCAAGAAGTCTGTGAGCTCGTTCTATAGTGCCATAACTTCGACGAAATCTGATCTGGTGGTCCGGGATTAACTTCTCTTTTTTACTGTAGGCGATAATCTGCTCATAAACAGAATCTCTATTAATTTTGATGGAATAGGTGGTAGAGTGGTTGGCCTATGAGATTTGACGTCGTCCGGGCTTTGTTCCACAAAGATGAAAAAATATAACACGTCTGTTTGGCAACACACACACTCTGATTCGTGGACTATATCAATTCTTTAATCTCATTTTACTTTTCCAAACACTGTATAGTATAAAGGCATTACCTTTTAAATATATTGTTGACTCTAATGATGAAGATAATGTAGACGTATCATCCTTGTTACACTGAAGCGGCTAAATTGAATACTACAATAATTATTATCATTAACAATAACATTTCCCGGGTTGTCGTTGTTCCCGTTTGGAAAACCAATATAATCCAAGACTAATACTATGGTGACCGAAGGTTTAGTCTTTGAAAAACAAGTTGGACAATATTTTCTCGAAATGAAGTTATCACCAGATCACTTGTTCTGCTTGCAACTTTTAAACTTTGGCGTTCTATTATATATCTACTTAGTTATGTATTTATACGGGAATTAAAGCGAGCATCGCCGTAGTCACAGGCTAGTGCAATCTGGTCGATACATCAGACAATTCAGAGGTATGTAATGCCTATTTCGTGATCGCATTAATTCCCGTATAAATACATAATCACTTCACTCTTTAGTTTCTTTAAGGTAAGTTTCAAACAAGCACCGGGTCCGTCTAATTTCCGTGATTAACCGCTTTGTCTAGAGAATACTGCACTGTTGCTTTCTTAGATGTTTAACAGGCTTTCGATCGAGTTTGGCATGACGGGCTCTACCTAAAAAGACTACCGATAAACTATTTTGTATTTGTCAAATCGTATCTGGAAAGCAGACACTTCTTTGTTCAATGGAGGGATAAGGATATTCAGCAGGTTCTTTTATCATTTTAATTATATCAAACCTCAACTACTAATCTGTCAAGTCTTATAACATCAGTTACGTCAAACAACTACGTTACTCATTTCAAAGACCGTTATAAATGTATGTAAAGATATAAATTAAAGTCGTCCTCTAAAGACCAGAGTAGTAGTTAAATGAATTATTTTGTCAGTCTCGGTCGCATCTGTACAAACTTAACTACAAGTCAGTCGCCGTGATAACGACAAGACAAACCTACTCGCAACAAAACCCTGTCTTGAGATCTTAACACTGTCAGTGTAAATGCGTTTATAAACGTTTTAAACGGTCTTTTAAACCAATAATTATGAACAGGTCGTGGGCGTCGAACAAGACATGGCGTCTTCCAATTCCTTAAAAAGTGATTATGCTGGATATTTTTGTGAATATCTTACTACTCTAATCTACAAAAAATGTTTCTCTTACTAACGTGCTGTTTTTAGGAGTTGTTGTTTTGTCGAGAACTTTGTTTGAGCGTAAGTACTCTTTCATGCGGTTCCTGAAGTTCAATATAATTAGAAGTTCTTTTTCTGTTTTCATTTTATTTTCGTTGGGATTGCTTTTCTACGTAATTCACGAAATATGTTTTTATTTGAAACACCCACTTTGCCACAACGATACATTCTTGGAATCTTATATACGTCCGCTATTGCTAACATTATCTTAAGACGGTTTGGCTAATCTTAGATTCAGGAATTTACCAGGTCCACGATTTATGCCATACATACGTCTTTGATGTCCTACAACCCAGTTGTTTCCCACAATGTTAAGGAATTATAATCAGAATGAAGATTCGCTAAGTTAGCGTAGTTTACAATGCAAATATTGACCGGTTTTTGACCCGAAATGGTCATGTCAACGATAAAGGACGGACTTTGATCGGATCGGATCAGTCAGCTTTGTGAATGTTACCAGTCACTGTGTATCTGTAAACACAGTGCGCTTCGAACATCTGCAGATCGTGTTTACTCTATACTGTCCTGTCACAGTTTTTTTTTTAATTTTTCTTTTTCGTTTGTGTATGTATTTTCTTTCATTTGTTTTGGAGTTTATTACTTAAATTTAGTGCATTTCCGCACCACCAAAGGTAGACTGGTAGAGGTCGCCTATGACATTAAATCCGCCATTGTACATTTTGTGCATAAAGTGTTAATATAAAATAAAAGCAAATTTATCCGAAATACAATTGTACAAGTCACCAAAACACAAGGCTTACACAAAAAAAAATAAACCAAAAGATGGTGCCTACAGCTTTCTGATGAGTTTAGCTGTCCAAAACTGAGATCGTTTTGCTATTAAGAAAGCGCTCTAGGGACATCCTATCTGCTCAAAAAGAAACGCAAATTACAATAAGATAAAAAATATGTACAAATAATAATAAAATTAGTGTTTAATCCTGCTGGTCCCTCCTAATTTTTTAATATCTAAGATGTATCCACATTACATTCAAGGATATTGTCATTTGACTACATTGCTAGTAATTTGAGTCGAACGTTACTAGTATATAAACCCAGTGACAGAAGTGAATATATATTTACCTTTGAAGTAGGTTGTGTTAGAACCATTAAATCCTTAGGTGTCAGACTTGGTAGCGAGAAGTTACTGGCTTTACTGGTTATGGCTTTCATCCCCTACACCCTAGACGTGAACTTAATCCACCAACGAAAATTGGCTTAGTTGAAGAGGTTAACAAGGGTGTTAATAATTTGTTGACGATTAGATATATGGTTGAACTTACGAAGCTATGTTACGTAAGAACTAACAAATGTAAGTTTAACCACATACATTGAACTGCATCGGTGCACTGGTTAATTAAATAATCTAAGTTAAACTTGATATTTAAAAAGAAAAAGAATTTATAAGGTTCCTGTGAGTGGGCGAGTTGGTGCAAGAAAAAAAGTAAAATAATTTATAAGCCTCGTGTGAGTGACGTTTACTGATCAGATCGGCTGTAGGTATACTGAAGAAAGGCTTAGTTAAAAGCACCCGTAACAGATTAGGATTTATGAAAGGACTGATGAATGGGGAAGAGGCCGAGCTGTATGTCAGGATTGTGGCAAATGGCGTTCTATCGCTTCTTCTTACCCCGGACAGGAATAAGGCGTGATTATATGTATGTATGTATATTTAAAACGAAAGTGATATATGATACGTTATTTACAGATTTTGGATAAGGTTTATTTACTTCAGCCTTAAGAATAACAGCTTTACGAGCAATACAAAGTAAATGAAACGCATGGAGTATTGCGACAGCCTCATATTTAAACCTTAATGAAAGGCGACGGCCTTGATAAACACAAGAAGCACTGCGCCAAATGACACCATTGTATATAAAATTTATTGGGCCATTTAATCCCCTGCCAACCTCATGGCTATTATACCTTAGACTTGAGAGTACTACTGTATTGCCAATATGACATCTTTACAGCTGAGGAGGAATCGTCGTTTCTTTTTTCTCTTCGTGTTCACATGATGAAAATACAAGATAAAGTACAGTTTTTATCAATTTATATGTATATTTATATATGTAAGTATATTTGTTTAAAAACAAGTCCTCTGCTTGTAAATTGCTGATCTTGGAATATGCGAGGAGCCTGTAACATAATGTCGAAGGTACTAGGTATCTGAAATGAAAACCTAGAATCATACTAGAACATCTTATTGCCAGATAAAGAGTTCAATAAAAGGGTCTCAAAAATCTGTAGGAAACGAATGTTTTTATTGAAGAGGCATGCCTATTTTATATCCGGATATTGGAATTTTGTACCGGCAGTCAGAGAAATCAGTGAAGTATGTAAAGAATCCCTAGTGAGTAATAACTGAGTGAGGGTTGATTAATGAACGTCGTTCTGGGAAGTGTCAAAATGTTCCGGTGTCCCTTTACCGCCCCGACACTCATTCCTTTGTATTATGACGTTTATGGTCACTAAGCTCGTATTCTTTTGTGGAAGTTCCATATTTTTTAAATCTTGTAATATTAGAAGTTACACGTCGGGCGTAAACTGTTCTCCTTACCGAAAAGTAATCCATTAATTTCATCTCCGGTCTGATTAAAATCTTCAGATATTAAAGTTTGTATTTTTAAGATTTCACCCCCTTTTTTTAAATGGGCACATTTTTTTTATTTAGTTAAGGAATAAGCGTTTGTCTTCAAACTCACCTGATAGAAAGTAACGACGAAGACGGATATCTAAAAGAAACCCATTCACTCTATTTTTTTTAAGGCTCTAGGATTCATTCCATTCATTCATTCCAGACCTTGGCGACTCAACCAAAAAGGAGCTTTCAAAAGTTTAGTTCGTTACATTGATGATGTTATATGGCAAACTAATTCTACTAAAGGTCCTCGTGTCAAATTAGACTTGATGGAGCTTAACTCTGAATAATATTCTTGACTTGTGACTGTGACAGTTACTGAAATCATTTAACTAATATTTTTTACTTGTTATATACTTGGTTTTACTCCTGTCCACGGAGAAGCTTGTAAAGATTTTAAATTTTTAACAAAAATACCAAAAATCAAAGTTCCATTTATATGATATAGATTCACTCGAGAACTATTTAGCTGAACCAAATTAAATTTTAGAACCAAATAATATTATAACACTTGAGTCTTCAAGTGTTATAATTTAGCTTTACGTAAAAGAGATACTATTCAAATATTTTGGTTTGAAAGAAAAATGTTTAACTAGAACTAGATCTAATACAATGTAGTTAAATATAACACATTCTTTTAATTTCTAAAGTTTGACAACTTCGCCGGCAAAAAGGATAAGTAAATTATTAGAACCTTTTACTATTTAGAAATATATATATTATTAATGTGTTTGTACATATTGCAGTAATATATATATCATTAATGTGTTTGTACATAGTGCACCAGTTGCAGCGACAGTCATTGATATATCTGTCACTAAAGGGTTATTTTGAAAATTTATCAGCCAACAGCAAGGCACAAACACAAGGCATGTTTATAAAGCATTCTTAACTGTGACCGTCGAATTTTGGTTTAGATTGTATGTCTGTTGATGAGTAGAGGGTACTTACGAGAAAATTAGTTACAAGTAACGATACTAAAAAGTAAAGGTCTTAAGAGTCTCCTAGTGAAAGTCTATAGAGTAAACTTATGTTCAGCGTCTACTTTTAGAAAGCTAGTGTTCTCCGTCACCGAAAACAATACGTCTTCAATGTCATTCTATTCTATCTTAATTTGACGACATCTCTAGTTAGGTTATTGAATAACCACTTCACAAACTGCAGTAAACTCTTCCTGGCGTATAATCGATTATTCTGCAGTTTGCTTATGGCGCATGATACTCAACTCTGCAAAGTAGGTAATTCAGGTGTTCAAATCGAAATCTATCCGGGAACTGATACGTGAAGTTTTACGTAACTCTACATTCGAAGCTTTGTCAATCTATACATTCCATGGTTCCATTTCCTTGGTATTCAATACTTATTGTTTCATTAATGTCAGCCTTCCATTAATACTCAAAATAGTCGCATTGTTGGTCATTTTTAAATAATTGCGATTCACGAGATCTATACCTACGAACCTAAAATTTTAATGCACTTTTCTGGTAAATATATATTTTACAAATATATCATATTATATAAGTTGTACATCGAACTGTCAATATTTTTTATTGGAAACCTGTTGGTCTATTCAAAGTGATGTAATATTCAGCTCTGGTAAATGGGTTTGCTATGTAAATGACGAACGAAATGAATTGACTACATTTGATCTTTATAAATTATTCTACTAGTCATCATTTGAGCACTTTAAGAGCAATATATTACACGAGTTATTTACAAATACTTTATATAGCTATATGTGATGCGTATTGTATGTAAATTTCGTAATTTTAGCAAATGCAACAATTTTAATACAAAGTAATTTTCATTTCTCGCGTAATCATTTGTGATTATTATTTGTATCATTACAAAATTCGAAAAAATCAATAATCTAATAAGTTCATCGTACAATTAATATATTTTTAAATCTATGCACGTAATATACTTTATTCAAACTGTATTTATTCAAAATATAAAGCTCTTTAGCTGCAGTGGCTCGGTATGCAGGAGTGAGTGGCTTTACATAGTTGAATTTAGTGTGTATTGTCGTGGGTTTCAGCTAAAAGTCGTCGGCAAATTCTCCAAGAAATGCAAAAATAAGTACTTAAGTTCCAACATCCACAAGTACGAACAATTTTCGAGTTACTTCACTGAAATTTTCTACATTCAAAAAACGAAAAAAAAATAACCTAGACTCCATAAATATATGATTTATTTGTAAATCTTTTCTTCATGCTTATACTACTATTTAGTACTAGCTGTTGCCTGCGACTTCGTTCGCGTGGACATTTTGGTGAACTCTATCCACCGGGAATTGTACATTTTTTCGGAAGCAAAAGTAGACTATGCGGCTATTCCAGACTATAATCAATCACTGTGCTAAATTTCATCCAGTTTTGTTCAAGGAAGATAAGAGTAACAAATATCCATCCATCTGTCCATCTTCACAAACTGCCGCCTTTATAATATTAAAAAGATGTCACTATTTTAAGGATTGCAATGATACCTACAGCTAAATGTAATGATAGAATAATTTGTTGAATCCACTCCTGTAAGTACAGTACATGGTGGAATCGTCAACCTTTTGAGAAGATAAGTCGATAAGAAGATTCGTGTATATTTTTGTCAAAAAGATTTTTTTCGGCATGTCATCTAATACTACAAACTAATAATCACAGTAATAATTTTAGAAGCATTGATACAAAATTTGAAAAGATAAACTGCCAGAAATTATTTTATATGGAGTTATTATCACTATCACTTTAGTTCATGTCAACCTGGTTGACATCCTCATCGCGTGCAATGACCTCTCTTCGAATATCAATAAAAGTATTGCTGATAATATTTGTATTGATATTCGACGCACATTTACATTTCGAGTAAAAGAAATAAATAAAATCATTCTAAATACCTAATTCAAATTACAAGTCCATATTATTCAAGAAGACATTTTCGGTATAATACGACTAAGGTACGACACAGCTAATATATAATCCATCTAATAGGTATTGGTAGTGCCAATATATGCGAAGTACATAAAGCTGCTACGAGAAGCGCTAGTACATCTAATATTGAACCTTATTCAAACACTATAATAGATTATTCTAGTTTGCGGATATTGTGTCGGCGTCTAGAGCTATTTTCACATTTGTCTAGCGGCTTGACCAGTCTATTCACTTCGATTTAATCGATTCCTAATTAACATTGCCGTTCTAACACCTCGATTAATTCACTTTAATTTGTAAATCCCTAGTATTTCTCACCAATACCTACCATATGAAAGCTTTTGATTACTATGTTAAACTTCTCTAATGAACGAGCCTGAAGAGATGTAACATCTCCAGCCTCAGCGACAGATTCGCATAGAGATATAAGAGCTATGCTACACAATGGAACCTCTCTTATAATCACTACATCACTACGTAATATAAAACAAAGTCCCCCGCAGCGTCTGTTTGTCTGTTCGCGATAAACTGAAAAACTACTGAATGGATTTTCATACGGTTTTTACTAATAGACAGAGTGATTCATGAGGAAGGTTTAGGTGTATAATTTGTTAAGATTTTGTGTAAATTCATTGAAATATGTTGATGATTGTTGAAGTTGTCTCTGTGCGAAGCCAGGGTGGGTTGCTAGTAATAGATAAATTGAACTAACAAGAAGTTGGTCAACACAGTTTCTTGTTGTTCTAAAACAGATGCAGAATATACATAAAAAAATAAAATATCTCTATTAAGAAACACCACAGCCTAAAGGTTAGCTGCGATTATTAAATAAAGGTAAGTTGAATTTAATTAAACTAATTTTAAGTCACTATTATAAATTCAACCACCAATTTAAATCGTTTAGTTGCAAATCTCGGTGCTAAGAGTCTCTCGGGTATTCAATAAAATATTCCTTACTTTTTAACCCTGGCCCAGAAAAAGTGGGTCAAGGTGCATAACGAATTCCCCACGTAACGGCTCCCGCACTTTGCAAATAAGTAAAGCTTATTTACAAATGTAATGCGTTTTTGCTGTTGTACTGAGATTGTACATTTCATTGTTGGTTTTGCTGTTGGCTCTAAATTAATATGAGTTTCCGAGATACAAAGGTGCGCCGCTTCTTACTTACACATGGAACATCTTGTGTTATATTGCAGTTGAAGTGTGTAAATTCACCCGCAATAACAGAGTAAGGTAATATAATATCTTTTTCGAGGAAGACAGGTTGTTTATTTATTAGGTTTGCATCTGTTTCTACGAATCCGAACAACTGCTGGTATTGAGTTAAAAACTTTAAATTTAAATTGCTTATTTATGTATTTCGTAATAGCAACTTATCCTAGTTTTATGTAAGTATTATTGAAGTGTTTGGGTTTGCAAGTCAGTTAATCCAACCCAGTACGCTAGTAAACCGTCATAATATGCATTTGAATGAGTAGTTATCTATAATATGCCTCGAATCACGTTGCTTTTTTTTTAATATTCATTTTGAAAATTCTCTACGTTTAGTTTAGGTGCTTAACCGTAAATAGTAAAAACGACATATACATACATTTTGTCTTCTTTGGATCTTACACTGCCATATTCATTTAACATTACCCTCAAGATGAATAGTTCCGTTACCCCATTTATATAAACATATGTATGTAAATGGGTATATATTATTCAACAATTACCTCGGGGTCATATTATAGAGATGATTGTATGGAACATTTAAGGTATGTCATTGTTATTCGGTAGTAATGGTTAGGTACATTAATTTTAATGCAATGATAAGGGTTTATTGCGAAATAGAACTCAAAAGTGCACCAAATTTACTTTCCTAGCAATTGGTTAATCTGCAAACGCCTAATAAAATAAAAATAACATACTAATCGAATTGAATCGATAATGCACACGAGTGCAATGCCAATTGTTACTTATAATAGAGAAATGATTTAGTGTCGACTCACTGTTTCTTAAAGTGCTTTTGAATTGTATTTTTAATCTCTACTAATGCATCGTTTCGTTTGATTGGAGTCTGAGGGTAGTTTTCTAATAAATTAAATGGTTCGATGCTGATTCTTTACGTAGACTCAAGAACTGTGTAATTGGCTACTTGAAAGTTTTCAAGAAAGTGTTCTACAACTCTCAAATGTTTATTTTACACCTTCTATAATAATATTTTTTATTTAATAGAAAACTTGAAACTGCGCGATCACGTGACATTCGAATTGCTACGTTACGTCACGTTTCGATATTATTTCATAAACAAAATTAACTATGTTCTGAGTGTAATTTGATAGGAAAGTTTTAAGATTATCTAGCTTTTTCACTGGATTTGTGAAAATGACGTGCTAAAAGCCGTGTACTGTGCCAATGTGTAGATGTATGACTATATAATATACAAACAAATTGACTATAATATACACTTTTCTAAATCTCTTAAACGTTGAAGGCAGTGGATACAGATGGCAGATCTAAAGTTAACATCTAATAAATCTGCAATTTTCTTTTATAAAGCATTTACAAACGATAATGTAATCAAACGATAAACATTTGCAGACGTTGTCTTTCAATGAACCTCATCGGATCGCATCAACTTTTGCTTAAAAGGAATCCCATTTATAACACGTTGAAACTTTTAGAACGTGCTTAATAACGATTACATTTACCAAATATAAAAATATTACCTGTACCATACATATAATTTATCACGAGGCCGCGAGGCTATCGAGAAAGCAGTCTTGATGTCGGTCTGTCTAACCTTAATAAAAAATGTTCGAACGTCGATAGCAGTGACACCTGTCACAGGAACCTTAAAATTCGACAATGGATTCCTTTCTGTAACGTTTTGTGATAGATAGTAAATAGTTTCTTGTGGAGTTGACGTTTTTCTATTTTTTGAGAAAAACGATATTTCGAGGTGCTATACATCTTTTTTTTACGCGACGTATAAAAAGTAATAAAATTATACCTCAAAATATCGTTATAAAATCGGTTTAAATCAATATTTCTTAAAAAATCCAACGCTCATAAACTTAAATGGCTTTTGGATGAAAGCTGGTTCGACCAGTTTTAGTGGTTAAGAAAAAAATGTCGCATTTGGCAATTAAGGCTAAAAAAAAATGATCGTTAATAAATTAAAAAGTTTAAAACCGAACTCGCTGACATTTATAGCACTTTTTAATATCATCACAAGCTACAATTTCAGAAAGAGTCAGACTTCTACGTACGTTCCTTTCAAAGTTATTAAATGTTGCAAAAAAACTTTTTTAACTTTGAGCTTCATTTGCTGAAAATAGAAGCTCTTGGCGACTTTGAACAGGTCTTATTTTGTAAGTAATTTAATGGAGAACAATAAAGCCATAAGCATATATGACAAAAAAACGTACTGGAAACGAGATAACACACAAAATTTAAAAAACGTCTGTTTTTTTCGTTAAGTTGTAAAATAATAAAATGACGCCCCATTTGCCCAGACTGCGGTTATGAAAGTTTTTAATCAGCGCATTTTTTACTATTCATCCAATAATAAAAATGCGTTGTTATCCGAAATTTAGGTATTTTAGTTCCTTGACTGGGTTAAAGTTATTATAATTATTTATAAATCATATATTTTTTCCTTTACCGAATGACTGAGATTTATTAGAATTATCTGTTCATAATTTAAGTAGCCCATCTGATGTAATAGTTTCTGCATATAGAAAACCATTGTATTACTGATTGTAAATACGTACTGCGTGTTTTTGTTCCCAACTTTACATAAAATAAGTTTTATTAATATTTTGATAATGAAAGGCGAAAGAAAGAAAATCAAAATATTTAGAATTTCATTTCGTAAAACTTTTCTATATATTCCAAGCTTTCTTCTGATTACTGTCTCCTAGCTGTGCCCGCGGTTTCACCCACGCAACGCCCGATGCCGTGGGAATATCGGGATAAAAATCCAATTTGTTTATCCCGGTCTCCACCTATCTACGTATCAAGTTTCATCATCGTTTCATCCTCACAAACTTTCACGGTTATAAAATTAGTAGGATGTTTTATTATATACACCGTCACAAATATTTCATTAAAAAACATCACACACTTGCCTTGGGTTACAAAACAATAAAAAATCGTAAAGTTTACTTAGTGAAAGCTCTCGTAAATAGATTTCCACAAAAGTGATCGGATAAGCTATTCCTGACAAGGAATGTCGCTGGCAAATAGCTACAGACATACATACATACAAAATATCATATATATCAATGGTAGTTTGAGCGTCTACGATATTGATTAGGAATTACGGTCGGAATGTCCCGACTTCGGTGACCGACGCTAATGTTAAATACATAGATCAAACCCCGTTAATATCGCCAATACTGAACGTTAGAATAATATCAACGTACTACATGATATTGAATAGGTTTTACTGTAGGTATGGTTCATTATGGATACTGTGGTAAAGTCCTTTACGATTTTCATTTCGAGTATTCAGTGTATATTTTCTTGAAATATTAACACTTTCTTTCAGTGTCTGCTGACGAAAGGAATTTTATATTAAAATTTCCAATCACTTATTACGTACAGCATCTTTATACTGTAGCTATGAAGTCACCTTCAACAAAGCAACATCGTTAGATCCAAAATGATATATTGCCAACCTTGTATCAGCTCATACGCCTTCAAGGATAACGCTTTAAATCTTGCTGAAGAGCAATCTCTTTGAAGTGTACAAAGGAAACGATCCTTCACGTACCAACATCACGATTTCGGACTACCGAAAAAGAAATTCTTTTTCATTTTCAAGTCAAAATTATTTCGTAACTGAACTTGCAAATTATTGTCGATGCTTTATTTCAGCAGAGGAATTCTTAATACCCACACATACATAGCTACATAAATCTTTGGAAATCCATACTTATATAATACTATACTATATCTATATTAAAGCTGAGGAGGCTTTTGTTTGATTGTTTAAACGCCTTAATATCTGGGACTATCAGTCTGATTTAAATAATTATTTTTGGATTGGATAGTTTTCATTGAGGAAAGTTATAGGCTATGTAATATCACGCTACCACCACCCTTAGGAGCGGAGCAGGGACATAAACGCGGGTGAAACTGCGGGGAATAGCAAATTTGTTATATTAATGTATAATGTTGGCTAGAATTTAAATGAAAATTTTAGTCGTTTATTACTAGCATGTGTCCTTGAACGGAACCGAAAATATCAACAAACCAATACGAAGCCTATATTTTGGAACCGTCAAATACAACTCTTGAAGGCTGTGACGAGTTCTTATAAGAAGACGTTACCTTAAGATTCAATCATTTTTGCTGTCCAATTTTAATGACACAAACTAAAAAGTTTACCCATTGAATCTTTCAGCTAATTTTGTTTTTAATACTTCCTTAAAAATGATGTAATTTCTAGCATAGCATAATTATACCTTTGCCAGTATTATCCATTTTGAATGTTGAGAATAATTGTCCATGATATTTGAAGCTTAAGGTCACAAAAAACAAGAAACTATGTTAAAAAGTAGGTATTGCAGGTACAGGTAAAGGTAAAAGTGAGTATGGAGTGGAGACAGGTATAGTGGAGATCACGAATGGCAGCTGTTTCTCCGCTTCGAAAACAGTATCGTGCTGTGTCCACGTTGTATGCATAAAAAAAGATAACATTAGTTATTTTTAAATTTTTCAATAAACTCAGGTACCGTAAAAATTGGTAGTTTTTCAATATAGAGATACTTTTTTAGCCAATTATTATTCCAAGCCTGAACTTGTATCACTAACAGTTATTTTCTTATCATTTTAACTATGCTTGAGCAAAGTATTCAATAACTACTCAATAAATGTCTATCCAAATGTTATCTATCTATTACTTATATTTGCAAGATTATTGATGCTGATAATGCGCTTCATAATCTAGATCAAATTATCAAAAAAAAAGTGCGTATTATATATATTGATAGCTCATATACATAGCTTTTGTACAATTTTTTTATGGTAAAAAGTGACGATATGTTGCGTGGTATCTTCTTTTCTAGGTGCCAGGCTACTAAACATATACCTTGAAAAAACATGTATCTCTGTCAAATATCATTGAGCCGATAGCTGAATAGACAATTCAGAGGTTTAGTGAGGTATTAATAATTAAGTTACCATCAATTTTTTATTGAAAAACCCTGCACTTTGGGATTTTGTTCTTGTCAGAGTTGTCGCTTACACACGCTTATTGAGCACAAAGCAGTACGTACGCGTACGTGTCTCATGTTATATTCACGACAGTTTCATCTTGTTCTAGCATATAACATGCAGATAGATGGCTTATCCTCCAGTATATACAGCGTGTAAGTTTGAGCTACGCAAAAAACTTACAAAAACGTCTTTCGGTGGATACTTATCACAATACAAAAGTCAGTTCATCATAAAAATCGTTAAGTTTCATTTGACTCTATGCAATGTAAACGTTAGAAACGTAGGTACTCTTTTAGTGCGGTACGGTGATTGACCTTAAATGTACGGCGCGGTCAAGACCAGCTGATTGCATAAAATGTTTAAATGTTGTTTGATTGATTACATTGCAGTTTTTGGCAGTGTGCGGCATTTATTAATTTGTTTTTTCGGTAAAATGGTCTGTTTACTCATTGTGATATCACTTTCAAAAAACTATAAAATATTAAAAAAAAATAATTTTCCAGCAGAAAATTTCAATGATTTTTGAGACAGAATGATGATCTTTTGATTCGAAAACGTCAATAAATACCATTTCGTAGGCAACGAAGGCAACGACACCCGAAGATATATAAACATTAATTGGCTTACTACGTCAAATGTAGTCTTACTAATAAACGTAGCCATGTTATGTAGGTTTCGTGTATTTATAATATTAAATAATATTTCCATTTGAAAACATATCTGTATAATGGGATCGTAACGAAGTTTTTAATTAAACGTTTTATAGGGTTGTAAACTCATTTAATGGAAGTAATTTAGTTTTTTATGACTGTGTCGGACGATTCCAATCGGGACAAACTAAATTTGGTACGTCTTACGCTTCTGTTAATTTTATTGAAAAAACATGTTAGCGCATCAGAGAGATGGAGACTATGGAATCTGTAATTACTAATTATGTAGTCCAATTACAAGTCTTACGTCTAACGTTTTAGGTACAGCTAAGTTATGTTTTAATAATTGTAATTAGTAATTTATAGAAGCTTGTTATATTCAATACGACTAGAGATCGCCCGTTGGTCGATATAAGACCATAATTCATTGAGTTTGGAATCTATTGTTTTATTTCATTAAGCAGTACGCACTTGACTTTTTTTTTTTTCATTGCATTCATGGCATGTCAACATACAACAAAAGTCTTTTCGCATGTTGTATGTATAAAGTTGAATAAAAATCTTTTTCGGTTTGTATCTGGCTGGTTTTAATATCAATAAATATAGGACATTAAGAAAAATAAAAGTAAATAACACTTTACCGACATTTTTAATAGTTTTTCTGTCTACCAAATTAGTGAATCTAACGAAGAATATCGATATATTCCGAAGTTTTGTAACAAAAAAGGAAAAAAATGCGATTCAAGCTGCGAAAAAAAATTGTGACGTTAATGGACCCAATGCAGTGTCAGTAAGAGTAGCAATAAGTTGGTTCAAGCGTTTTCAGTCCGGGAATTTTTATTTCTAAGATGCAGCTCGCTCTGGTCGCCCTCATACGGACAAAGTCAATCACATTTTTTAAAAAATGGAGCAAGATCGGCATATTAGTAGTTACGATATAGGAATACGAGGAACTGAGGATTGACCACAAAACAGTTTTGACCCTTTTGAAAAAGTCTGGCTATACAAAAAAACTCGAAATTTGGGTGCCACACGAGCTCACTGAAACCTAATGACTCGTGTACTCATTTGCGATTGTCTCTTGAAACGGAATGAAACCGAACCATTTTTGGAAAGATTGATGACTTCATCACTGGTGATGAAAAGTGGATTACCTACGACAAAAACGTGCAAAAAATATCATGTTCGAAGGGTAGTCAAGCTCCACAGACTGTAGTGAAACCCGGATTAACACGCAATAAGTTATTGCTGTGTGTATAGTGGGATTGGAAGAGCATCGTTCATTATGTTTCCATACAAAGGTTGTCTGGAAGACATCGCTTTTAGCGATAAGACCGCCCATTGTACTTGCCGCTTAGTATGTTGCTACTAAACTGTGTTAATTTATGTCTAACTGTGGTGTACAATAAAGAATGTTCTATCTATCTATCTATGGGCTTTTACTGCCGGGCTAAACCATCGATTCGGATCTCTACAGCCAACAACTAATGAGACTGAAGCAAGAAATTAAGAACAAACAGGTCTTTTATTATGATAACGCCAGACCACTCACATCTTTGGCCAAAATTGAGAGAGCTTGGTTAGGAAGTGTTAATGCATCCACCATACAGTCCTGACCTTACACCTTCAGATTTTTACCTGTTTCGGTCTCTTCAGAATTTTTTGGGTCGCGTTAAGTTAACATCAAGAGAGGGCTGTCAAAACAACTTGTCGTAGTTTTTTTGATCAAAAATTCCAAGATTTCACTAGCTACAAGATGTCAACAAGTTATCGAACAAAATGGCACATATATATATTATAATTAAATCTTGGAAAAAGATATCTTGAGTTTGTACATAAAATACGAAGAAACTTTTCCCCAACCTTATGTAGTCTGCGCAATACTTCAAGTTTCTGTTTTAGTTTTGAAGCAATTAGTTATTTCAATAAATCCCTACGGGAACACCGAGAACGGGTTACATGATACAAACTAGTGCCTTAACTTAAATATGTTATGTATTTGATTACATGGGCATTTTCTTTTTATAAATAAAAATTATTACAATATTAGCGGTCTGCTCTAAAAATATATTATTGTAGATTAATTTTTTACACAACCAAACTGACAAATAAATAGGTACAAGGTTCGACTTTAACGGTTACGGTGACTAGAAATTTCCTACAATAATGTCAATTGTACGTACCCTGTCTTCCTTCCCCGTTTAGCTGTGACCATTGTCCTAAAAAAAATATTCTTGCAATTGCTCCTCCCATTGGAATTATCCTGCTGTAAAAAAAAATACAAATTAATCCTAAACTGCCGAAGAAGTTATTATTATATAAAAATGAACGTGTTATTACATTTTGAATAATAACTCTTTTATCGTACTCAGTAAATGTTGTGAAAGCTTGTCAATTTGTGAACACCATAGTCAATCGAATGTCGCGTCGACTGTCCATTTCCTGTGGGCGATTGCCACTTGATAGTCAACAATCTCGTTAAACGTTCCGCTTTCATGATCGAAGAATTGTGTTTTTCTTGCTGCTTTGTGGGCATCAAAAAAATAAAACTAAAATAACATTTCGAGGGAGGAATTCTCGTTAAAATTTGTTTGCTACGAGTATATAAGAAAATAATATTTCGGTATTTCTGTTGCCAAGCAGCTAACTTATCCGTACATAACTGGTATATTTGTTACTGGCCAGGGTCCGCGGCTTCTATCGCGTGAATTTACATATTGTCAACCAAGTCAGGTCTGGTCAATCTCTCGGGAGAAATACTTGTTCTTCTGGAGGGTATATTATGGTCCTCTAGTAACGTGTATGCAAAAGTTCATAATGATCGATGGGGCAGTTTAGGCGTGAAAGAGTAGGTAATGAAATGACTTTAATGCTGAAATCGCACATAGTCAACAGATCATTGTCATGAAGGATTATTTTTATTTATTTATTTAATACTTCCTGCATTTTACATTGCACGGGGCGGACTTAATGCCACATGGCATTATCTACCAGTCAACCTTTGGATGATTCAGTGAGGGACATGATAGGTGCTTAGGGAGAAAAGAAAAAAAAACATAGTTGACAATAAACTGATAATACTCTCTGTTATATATACAAGACAATTTACAATGCTACATAATAATAGATAGCCGAATACAAAAAATACATATACATCCTTGCAGATAAATATAAACACATATAAATAAATACATACATACATATGGTTGTGAGGTCATGAGGATATTTCTGCTTATTATTTTCTATAAAATTTCCGGACTTTAGCTTTAAACGATTACCATGTCATATACTAAAGGTTCGAATTCTACAATAGCCTTGCATAGATTTTTTCAATAACTAGTCGTCCCCGCTGTTTCACCTGCGTTTATGGTTTACTGCTCTGCTCCTATTGGTCGTGGCGTGATGTTTTATAGCCTATAGTCTTCCTCTAATCTCTATATCCAACACTAAAAGATTTTTTCAATTCGAACCAGTAGTTCCTGAAATTAGTGCGTTCAATCAATCAAACAAACAAACTCTTCAGCTGTATAATATTAGTATTGATATATCCTAATATTGACAATTCATACCAGCGTTCGGTCCAAAATCCGCTGGTCGTCAGAATAGAGTAGAAATCAGATTGCATCAGTGGTAATAGTTGCCTTATGCGTGTCAATATTGGACGAGGATTAAAGATTAGTATTCTGTTCTCATGTGCAATTAGTCAATCGAGTGATATTTGTGGATATTTCCGTTCGTTTATAATGCTATAAATGCTTGAAGCAAATTTTATAAAAGCGGATTTCAACCTTCTTGCATACAGCTAACTGCTAAAGTTTTTCTGTTGCTGCTACTGCTCAATACTGCAGTATTGAGCAGTAGCAGCAACAGAAAAACGTAAGAATTAAATTTAAATGTAAGATTATTATACAAATTTACATCGAATGTTTTACTACAATATTATATGATAATCTATATCATCTGTATCCGACAATATAAAATTAAAACGATACAACACTTTTTTGACAATTCTTTTTTATGTGTTACTAGCGCCCGCGGTTTCACCTGCGTAAGTCCCGATCCCGTATGAATATCGGGATAAAAAAGCCTATATGTTAATCCAGCTATCTACATACCAAGTTTAATCGCAATCGGTTCAGTAGTTTAGACGTGAAAGAGCAACAAACATCCATACATCCTCACAAACTTTCACGTTTATAATATTAGTAGGAAGTAGGATGGTATTGTATAAAAATAAATCTCTAGTATATTTAGCCCCCTAAAGTGCCTTTATGACCATGTTTTGAAAAGTCCAACTTAAGGAAATTACCACTGCAGGTGTCACGATTTTCGAAAATGAGTGGAGTAAAACATAATTTGTATAAAGCTCATAAAACATAGTTAGCGACGTTAAAGCTGTTTTGGAAATAACAGTTAATATATTATTTCACAAGCAATCGATAATATTGTCTAAGTCATTACTAATCATAATAAATAACTAACATTGTACTTAAGGTAGCTTGCTAAATCTATTTCGTGTGCTATTTATCACACAAGGAAACGAAAACAGGCTAAAGGTAGGTATTTTAAAATACGGAGAGGCTGGTCGTACCTTTGTAAAACCTTTACCCCTAAACAATAAATCCAATAAGAATACAAAAGGTAAATACAGGCCCGATTAAAATGTACAACATACACACAATGTACAGTACAGCTTTGTGAAGCTAGCTCTGAGTCAGGTGAACAATATGTGATGATAACAAAAATAATTGTCATACAGACATAATGGAACCCACAAATTTCGACATAGTGGCATACTTTTAAACAGTTAAAATCATCTACTCAACTGCAACCGTGTTTGTCGAATCGAATATTTGTAGCTATATAATATAATCACGTATCTGTATTAATTTAGCCTTTAATGTCCCTCATTAATTTCGTAGTATGCAAAATTAGCTTATGTTTCCTTGCCTTCCTGGGTGCGGTGCCAATTTTTACATTTTTTTTTTATTTTCATTAGTAGCATGGCATCTGCTGCATGTAATAAGCTCGCGCTCTACCGCTTGGGATCATAAAATCAGCAGACAAAGGTCAATTCCTAATGCAAATCTTCTTAGCCCCGTCGCAAGAACAAACGTGTGTTTGTAATAAACTAAAAACTCAACCGAGAGTAGTATAGACACTGTAATATGTTTTACATTTGTTTTTTTTTTTTAACTAATGGTAATGATAGTCAACACACTAAAATTCGTCTTAATCACTATTGTACTGCATGACTTTAACCCTAATCATGAAATTACTATTAAAAAATACATTAAATTTTTAACTAAAATTTCCTTAATAAATTGCCTCGTTAGCTCTCCTGCTATTGGCAGCAAACAATCTTATTAGTACCTCGCTTTCTGCATCTGAATATTCAACGAGTAAATTAATTATTATTAAAAGTGCCTCTGCTATCACGCTTCGTAGAAAATAATTTCTTCAAAGTATATCGACTCAAAGGAACATTAAATGATCAAGGATCTTTGAATATTATTTACTTTTATTAAAGACACGTCCGTACTGAAGAATAAGTCGTGCTCATAAATCCTTCACGTCTTTTTGGGACTTTACGATATTTTTATTACAAACATACTAAAGAAAATCGAGTCCTGAAACATCTATAGAGCTGTGGATCACTCAGTTAACTGTTCCGTCAGATAACAATCCTTGCAATTGTGCAATCAATTTTGTGACGCAAATTAGTTTGTTGACGTTATGAAAAAAAGCTTTTAAGTTTCTTGATATTTGTATGTATTATGTTACAAAATAAGTTGTACTCAGTTCTACTTTACAAAATGCTAAGGGAACTCGAGGGTGTCTATCTTATAACTATGACATATTTCATTTGCCGAAAAACCTGCAGTGTACCTCATAGTAGAGAGGAACAAAGGAAGTACACTTGTTTTTCGTAGCAACGTCAGTTTCGTAACAACGTAGCTCTGACATACGCTAGACGTAGCACGTCTACGGCCATATATGACGCGTTCCAATGAACAAGAAACGATTCGTTTTGCTTACGGACGGTAAAATCTCGTTTGAATTTTCAACGAAAATTTTACCGTTCGTAAGCAAAACGAATCGTCGCAGTCTTTGTCCCATAAAATTATGGTATAACAAAAAATAACATTTATCCTTTGTTTTTTAGCCTTGTTTTTGCTAATACTGTTTCATTCTGTCATTAGTCGCTGTAAAGAAGTATTTTCTACTTCTACTTTTTGATTTGTCAGTGGCAAGAATAAAATATTATAGCTTATAAGTAGGTTAAACATTTTTTTTTTATATTAAGATAAAACTGTCTTTATCTTTAAGGTAACCAACTCAACCTACATTTACAAATTAAGATTTTTGTTTTTAAAACTATAATAAGAAAAATATACGTTTTATGTCCAAACAGAGTAAACAAATATTTTTTAGAGACACTTATAAAGACGGAGCTCTCCAAATAAAAAGGTCGATAATAGATTGATTCGAGTTCTCTTTATAGAACAAAAATAGAACTGCAAAAGCTACACAATCAGTTAAGTTGTTGGAATCCACTCGTATTCCATTTAATTTTCTTTTATATTCTTTTGAGTGCGTCTCAATTAGCTTCACTTGGCGTTTTATGCCTCATTGCTTACTTTTGAAGGTTTTTTCACACTAGCCGCTACTAGTAAGTGTCTTTTGGAATTAATGGGGTGAGGAGGACGGGTGAAGCCACGCCGTAAATTACAGAAAGCATTGCTATGAAGCAACGCGTGTAATGTCCTTATGAAACAAACAAATGACCCCTCCGTAGTTTATGTTAGGATATTGCAAATATTTTTACTAATCAGCGCAAGATGTTTCTTTCCGCTATATAAGAGAAATATTGACTACGTAGTTTGGCTTCTCTTCGTCAGATGACAGCTAAAGTGCATGTCGATGTACATATGGTTTTTATTAAGTTTGACGTTCTTTCAGAGTCCTACAGAACCCATATAAGTTTGACACTATTTTCGTTATGAATATAGCGATTATGTCCTTTAATGATAATATTACTACCTAAGAGATCATGGTATAGTAAAACGATTTAAAATTTGCTACAAATATTGATGTATGTAAATAGTGACGAAATCAGACATCAAATGTAAATAAGCAAATGGAATTGCATGCCTGCTGGATTTATTGAATGGTTATGAAAGGGGAGCGACAAACAATATGTGACATTATTTCAATTGTGAAGTTTTTTTTTTATTTATTTATTTAAAATTTGCATAAGTTTTTACATAAAATAAATTTGCAAAACTGCATAGCAGTTCTCCATATAGGTCATATTGTATTTAGTTACACTTATTGTCGTTATCTCTTCTACTAATGGTTTTGTTAAATCTAACTGACATATCTTAATTTGTGCTTTTATAATCCACCTACACAGGTAAAGCCTGTGTTTCATTAAACATGGTATGTACGAAATTCACATTCCGTACACAACTACACAGTAGTTGAGGTTACGAATAAATTTTCATATTGCATTCTAAACTCGACGCGACCGCAAATATTTATTCTAGTGATGCGACTCACAAGTTTTCCCATTTGACTCATATTTGCTCACAAGCGAGTTACTTATGCGTTCTACTTGCTCTTAACGTTAACATAAAATCTACTTTTTATTACTGAGATGCCAATGAAGTGTGTATGTACATATATGTCGTGGCAAGGGCATTTGAAACAGTCGATAATATCGTGAAATGCTGGCATTCACGAAATAGTAAATTATTATTTTATTAAACGTAATTCTCATTCTGTCAATATGTTTATCGACGTTTGGCCATATCATTAATACATATTGTGGTTTGTATTATATATCTGCTATACATAAATAGTTTATGTATACTTGAGGTCTAGAAATGTATTTTTTGTATGTAAAATACGTAATGTATAATTAATTTCATTTGGAATGCTTTTCACTTCCTATGGGTTATATAGTCCTCTTGTTAATTAATTAACCGTCGACTCGACATGTTTTCTCAAATAACACGTCCTCAGTGACAGTTGCCTGGAAAGTCATACGATTTTTTATAGACTCAGGTTTCTATAAAATTTAATAAGTTAATAAAAATTTTAAGTTGCTGCCAACCTACACGATATAAGGATAAAATAGAATAAATTAACTTTGCATAGGAAAGTCGAGTAATAAGAGGGGTCACTCGTGTAGAATGTCAACCATCCCTAATTCACACAACGTTCGCATTATTAAAATATTAACAAGTTCCTATATATAGCGACTGTAATGCTCCGACTGTTACACAAAAGGTCAGGGGCTGTGATATAAAGATGTTTTATAAGGGTTCAACTTTGCTAATAGTTTGGGTAAGGCGTCAACATGCATTGAGTAGACATTTGGGAATAAAACGCGGTCAGTAAGTGTGTAGGTACTTACTTGACTTCTGTATCTTTATTTGCAAGCATTCGCTACAAGGGATTGAATGACATCGTAAATTTAGATAGAGTCAACTTAGTTACATTTAATTTTGAATGTTTCGTCAATGAGACGCCTATTAAGTTTGATAATCAACGATTTAGGTGTAGTTTAAGAGATTTACACGTAATCCTACCAACATCTCAGTCAAACTATATCCTCTAGTAAACACAGGGTTTGCCAGAATGAGAAGTTATAGAAACGATTCCTAATGAAGTTATTCAAAGTTGGTAAATTGCGAGTTTTACAAAAAATACACAATATTAATGACCTGTTTCAATAATGACTTTATTCACTACGACACACACTGACTTGTTATGCAAATGTCTTATTTGAGCTTAGATGTGATCTCAAAAGTGTTGAAAATCGTATATACTCGTACATCTGAATAACTGTGCATCCACTAGCTCGGCTTAATAGTTCTGTTCTGGTCTTAATAGGTCTGTTATGAATAACAAATTAATGTATTAGAACGTTGACCACTTGATTTGTTTAAAAAGGTTCACTAGCGTTTAATAAGAAAGGGTTATATGTGTCTACTAGTCGCCATATCAGTGGGGTCACTTGCTTGTAGCCACCTCTGTCTCTTTTTAGGGTGTGGAGACACTACTTGGTTTTTACTCTAGTCAGATAGTCTAGTCCAGGGCAGAAACACAGCACTGTACTAGTTACTAGTAGTGCTTTTAACCAAGAAGTGAAATCAGTTAGACTGTTCCGATTCTAACAGTAATCGGATGTGGCTCCTTACCATCCTTACTTATACCTACTAATGATTAATATTATTAATCTTTACATAGTATAAAACAAAGTTGCTTCCGCCGTTTGTACTCTTAGGTCTTTTAAACTACGCATCGAATTTTAATTTGTTTTACACTAATAGATAGAGTGATTCAAGAGTAATGTTTATACGTATAGTTTAATATTTATTGTTTAACATGTGACAATAATTGTTCACCGCATTAGTATCTACATTACACCCGTGCGAAGCTGGGTCGGGTCGCTAGTAATATTATAAAATGTAAAAGTTAGTTTGTTTAAAAGGCTAAAAAAATTACGTTAGCGAAGCCGCTGGCGAAAGCTAGTAGGTAATACATGGTTACTGGTAATATGTCGGCAATATATTGAGGGGATGTAGAGGAGGTCATTTGCAACCAAATTACCCCTATGAGCGTTTCGAGTTCAAATGAAATCACTTGGAAAATTTATTTTATATTTATTAAAATGAAAATAATCTCCAATACTTTTTAAATTAGAGGTACAAAACTTTACAATTTTCATATTTCTTAACAGGTTTTTTACTTAAACAACCGATTTCTGCAAAAAACAATTAAGTACTCTATCGGCAGAACATTTATAAAACATGTACAACTTCTTAAATATCCAATGACATACAATAACATACCAGTTAGAAAAATCCCAGTACATCAGTCGGAAGACTTTCCAGCGTACTGCTCACTCATTACATTACTTTACTCAAACTAATACCTGAACGAACTCTCCCTGCTTTTCCATACGGGGCTTAAACTTAATTCGAAACTCATTATGACAGTCTCACAGGTAACGATATTGCAATAGTTATTAAACGAAACCGTTCGCCAAGCCACTTTGAAATTTAATTTAGACTAATTAACGTTCAAAACGTTTAACGCAAACGTGTCTAGTGCTTCCATATTTATTACCATATTGCTTCCATAGTCAGCAAATGCTTACTGATATGTACGGCAATTTTGTGTGGATGACTACATAGATGGCGCAGCGGTTTCAGTGGTCACCAAATGACACAATGTTTGGAATGTTGTGGGTTTGATGGGACACGATAATTGTCTGTGAGATTCAAAGAAAAATATTCGAAGCTGTTCGTTTATTGCGGATGTATTTACCTTGTTTAGCACCTGCAACTAGTTTATCATAGAGGTGTAAATGTAATAAAATATTGCAATATGATTTTCGCATCGTTTTATCGTACTATTGAGGTGATATATTTCTGTAATTGTCTGTACTGTTCGAGTCCAGTAGACTGAACTCCTGTACAACTTTGCTAATTGTTTCTAGGCACCGCTGATCGTCAGTCGCGCTATATTAACGTTTGTGAAATTCGTTACATTGTGGAGGAACGGGTGTTATGTCCCTCCAACACAAAAAAAGGATCCTCCGACTAGGAGAAGTGAACATGCCTGGACGACCGCGGCCCAACGGTTGGTGTTGGGAAGCTATATATGTATATAGTCATAAACGCGCGAACTTTTATTGCGCGATGCAGGATCAAGCAGGTATCCATAGTTCGGAGTGTATTCGTTAGATGACATTGAAGTATGTTTTCGCTGTATTTACGATTAGATGTCGCTTCAATATAAATAAAGAAATATACCAAAAAACACTTTAAAGTGTGATAAGATCGCCGATTGTTATACCGTAACATTTGAAACTTGTTTTGCACTATTTTCTACTTAAAGGTGAACAATAAAGGGAAATAAAAAACGTACAAAACACAGTAAACGTGCCAAATGGTATTATCAACAAATGTGTATATAAAAACCAGATATAGAACCAGACATTTTAGACATAACAAAATAAAATACGTAAACTGTAAAAGCCAATTTGATGCCGGTGCTAAAGTATGTTATAATGTATCGTCTACATACCGTTGGTAAATCACGCAGTAAAATAAACATTTCACTTGGTGTGTAAGATTTCATTGGGAACTGAAAATCCATAGAAGCATAAAAACATAGAGTTTTTTTTTTATATTATAGGGGGCAAACGAGCAGATGGGTCACCTGACGGTAAGCGACTAAGTCCGAACAATTCCTCGGAGCACTCCCCGTGATACATGCGATAGAGAATGTAGAGTGAGGCTACATCTCTACGCAACGCCAAGGGGTCAAGCCGATCTGAAACATCCTGGCAATCGATGATTCGAGTCGCTCTCCGTTGAATGCGGACAATAGGAAGACGTAAGACTGACCTAGATTGTAATATGTAAGGCTTAGACTCTAGTATACCATCCACTTGCCACTAAATACTGAGGTTAATGTTTCAAAAACCACAGATCATTAGCAAGATTTTTTGCTTCACAGCCTGCTAGAAACATATCCGACGCTGTCAACGTTATTACATAAGAAAATGATGAATCACTTTATGTTAGCGGGTTAGCTTGCCAAGAATTTCCTGTTGTACTTCGACAAATAAGATTATTATATTATAATAGGTACTATACGTAGTCCAGTGTGAAGTGAACATAAAAAACAAGAAACTACGTTCCGTATTTTTGTAGTCCGGAGAGAATAAATATTGATTACACTTTTGAAATATACAGCTCGTAGAAAGGTACTACCTACTTTCGGGATTGCGGTAATACAATTATCTTTTGTGAGAACTTTAACTGCTGCCTTACCTTCCTTATCATCAGTTCTACTTAGATAAAAATTCTATAATCTTTGGATATTGGTTTTGGTGACGATCATTAAAAAACAGAACCGACCGTAGCACAATCATAATTACCCCTTATGCTTTTAATTAAAACTTACTAACTTCCTTTAATTAAAACTTATTTCTTCTTGTCTTTGCTCAAGTTGGCTAAGCTCAATGGGTTATCTATCTACTCTTTAACCTATCGGTACATATGGGACTCAAATCAGCTTTTGTCACTCTCCAAACATCTCGGAAAAAAATTTTGTAGTGTGAAGAAATATATTATGTACGCAGTTTAGTATTTACGTTTATACTAACATTCATACTTTGTCGTTCGGAATTAAGGCGATCACGTACTTAATAGTAGAGTCCAGCCTATCACCACAGTGTCACCTGGTCGAAACGTCTGGCAATTTAAAGTACATACATACATTTAAATTGCGTGACGTAGATACCTATTAGATACGTAATGGCGTTAACTCCCGTAAATACAATTATATACATACGTTCAGTCAATCGAGAACAGGGAAGTGATATTTAGTTAGCTCTTACATACGCGAGAAAAACTTGCCCAGGAGATCTTAAGTTCCAATTATAGGAATATACTCTTATTCCCTTTGTAAGTAGAGTTAATGAGTTTAGGTTTGTATAAGTACGCCTTTATAATGCAAGGAACTAGTTCCAAAGAGCCTACATTTGTAGATTTCGTTAAATAAATAAAAACAAAACTCTCTGAACATTAGCTAGATTTTACTTTTTCTCAAACAAAATGCAAGTTAAATTACTTATTCTGGTCACGGAATAAACTTTTTCTAGTTTTCTACAAGTATTTTAAAAGCTAAGTTAGAATAGAAAACCAAGCGGTGAATGTAAATTTCTTACGTCACAAAGTGCAATGACCAAAAGTGGTACCAATATTTCTCAGGCGTTAAACTCAAATTATTGTAGTAATTATTTTTACAATTTTATGCAACTATTAGCGTCAGGAATATGGTTTGTGAACAGGGGATATAATTTGAAAACAATATAAATAGTTATTTGACTTCTATTTATATTCGCATTGACATGGACGTTCAGTCATTCATGATTTATAGTTCCGGTATTTTCGTTAGAAAAAATATATGAATAAACAAATGGTTAGCCGATATAGTAAATTATTTGAATTTTTTTTTATCTTAAAGTAAGTATTAACTTTTTGGTTTTGATGCAACTCTGTACAGGATTTCATACATTTACGAGCATTGTCCTTTAAAGGTAGTTTTAAAGATTTATAGGGTATTTATAAACAAATACAATTGTGACTACAATGTGTGTAAAAAAATCAATTAATCGAAAGCTAAGCTTCTTCCAGGACTTTATAATACATTAGCTATACCCGGCGTTGCAATGCCATGTAAAGTAAAAGAGTAGTTAGAAGTATAAAAGTTTAATCAACAACAGAAAACATAAGAACATAAGTTTTTTATTTATATACATTTTTAGGTCAGAAACCCTCGATTTGATACTTTTGTTTCATCACTATATGATCAATGGTTTAGGAACCCATAGAGGACGACTAAAGGAAAAGGAGAAATTGAATACATAAAGGAACACTTTGTTGTCAGTCTGTCTGTCAAAACCCTTTTTCTCAGGCACTCGTGGACGCATTAATTAGAAATAAACACAAAATACTTATGTCAGCGGACAGACAGACAGACAAACTCGGCCTGAGTTTGTTTTGGGACGAGATGACGAACGACCCAACCCTCGGTGTGCAAGTCAGACTCACAATTGTCCGGTTTTTATTTATATACATTTATTGCGTACATTTATTGTAGTAAACACTTATTTACAAGGTTATGCATAGAAATAATGACTGCCTTTCTTTTCTTACACGTATGCTATATACATTTATACAAACCTACCCACCTAAAATCGCCTTGAATATAATAAGTATTCGAAGAAAAATAAGACGTAGTTCTACCAAAATACAAGAAATAAAATGTTTCAATCCTTACGACGGATACCATTTGTAGGGAGATATAAAACTTTTCACGTATTATATAGAAAGTATCCAATATTAGATCTCCTCGAAAGCCAGAGCGCGATACAGAAATACAGAAATATCGACTTTACCTGGCTTCCTCTGAAAATGATATTATTTATACCTATCCTTAAAGAAATGTTAGTAGTTTGTGTTAGTGCGTTTTTATAGAATCATTTTTATTATGAACTAACTGACCCGACAGACGTGGTCCTATCTTAACGTTGAATATTGACTGACAGTTATGTCAAAAGCGCTAAGGTTACATTAGAAAAGTTAATATGGTCGTTTAGTTTTCTTAAATTTTCTAATTTTCCACGCAACTTTCTTAATTTTTCTTTCATAAGAACCTTCTGACAATAACAAACACTAAAAAAAAAAGAATTTGCGAAATCGGTCCAGGCCGTTCGCGCGTGATGCCGTGACCAAAAGAAATAGGGATTAATTTTTATAAATATAGATTTTCTATACCGCGCCTATTTTTAGACCCTTCCTACACTAGGGAATAATCTCAATATTACAGCTAGTTTCTCATATACAATACATACGCAAATAAGAAAGACTAGGGCGAGTAAGCTTTTGCGTATATTTCCATAATGCTCGTACGATGCAGTATTGAAACACTCAAACCCTTGAGACCTGTTGGTGGAGAAAATTAGTATGGCCCTTCGTTTATAAAAAAAAAATGAGCCATTACTGTACCTACATTTGACATAACAAATGTCATGCTAGCCTCACATCATATAAAAGACTAGCTGACCCGCGCAACTTCGTTTGCGTCACATAAGGGAGAGAGATAAATTTTCCCCTTTTTTGCAACATATTTTATTGATGCTCCGCTCCTATTGGTCGTAGCGTGATGTTATATAGCCTATAGCCTTCCTCGATAAATAGGCTATCGAACACTAAAGGAATTTTCCAATTCGAACCAGTAGTTCCTGAGATTAGGCACTTTCAACCAAACAAACAAAGTCTTCTTATAATAATAATAAAGATATGAAGCTACAACACGAATCGATCGAAACCGGTCATATATGAATCTTGCCTGATGACCTGTATACAAAATTCCCTATTGAGATAAAGCAACGGTCCGATCGTCTAAACCTTATATTCATACATCGTGGGAGAGTTATGCTTCGGTACGCATGGGCCGGCTCGACCGGAGTGATACCACGGCCTCACAGGAAACCGGCAGTGAAGCAATGATTGCGTAACCCTTCCCTCTCCCCACTACCTCCCTTCTCTCCGCCCTCCCCTCTCCACCTCTTCCCTCCCTTCTCTCTGACCCCCCCTCCCCCTCTTCCCTCCCTTCCCCTACTCCCACCTCAAAGGCCGGCAACGCACTTGTGACTCAAGTTGCAGGCGCCCATGGGCGGCTTTAGTCACTTACCATCAGGTGACCCGTCTGCTCGTTTATATGCCTATATCATAATAATTAAATATATCATTGAACCTACAAGTAAGTTTTTGAATCTGTCTTTCTATATTATTCTTTAGAAATGTTTGGCAGTGGTTACGTCTAGTTATTATGACATCACACAACTTGCGAAGGGTGGCTTTCGTCGCTGTCGTTCCTAAGGCAACATATTATCCCCTTCATCCTATATTATTAGGTGTGTATCTGACTTTTCTATGAAACGCCGTATTGGACTGATGAAGGGTCTGTCCTGTTAGATTAGATTCCATCACATTTTTCGTACAAAGTCCGCTAAACAAGAAGAATGTTTATTACATTTCAGTTATATGTAGGATATCGTTGTATCGGCTAAGGGTTGTCAAAATTTAGATCTGTTACTCAAGGAAAACACACAGTCCCGTTATTGATAGATATTATGTTTGATGTAGTGATGTAAAAAAATTGAGCAACTAGAATTAAAGAAGCGGTTATATTTTTTACTACATTATTTTAGAGAGTAAGGCAATAAAACACAACTTGCAATAACTTAATAATGGTAAATTACGGAATCATCAATACATCAATACAAATAAATAAAATTGAAGTGTCTGTAATGTCAAAGTAATTGTTTTTTTTAGCTCATAGAGTTTATATTTGTCTGCCTGTTTGTTCCGGCTAATCTCCGGTATCGGGTGTACCGATTTTCATGGTACTTTCATTGGATGATAGCTGGTGTTATAAAGAGTAACTCAGGCTTTTGTTTTGGAAAAATAATTAAGGTTCTGGGCAAAAAATATAAATATGTACACGCGAGCGAAGCCCCACGGAACTGCTAGTCCGTAATAAAGTTAAACCTGCAAAGGTGCTGTACCTGATAAATTAATGTATCATGATTTTGGCAGCGTACTATTATTGGACCGAAGGTAAAGGTTATTTGATTTCTACAATCATGCAAGCGAAATAAGTTGTAAATAATTCTTGACTGTATATAAATCAATGATGAATATTTTATTAAATTTGTAAACGAATGCACATATCCTACTATTCTACTAATATTATAAACGTGAAAGATTGTGAGGATGTATGGATGTTTGTTGCTCTTTCACGCAAAAAACTACTTAACTAATTGCAATGAATTTTAGTTTGTAGATAGCTGGAGACCTGGATTAACACATAGGCTACTTTTTATCCTGATATTCCCACGGCATCGGGACTTATGCCGGTGAAACCGCGGGGCGCAGTTATTTGTAAATAAATTTGAATTCGAAGCAGTATTGTCGATTGTTTTTAAAGGATTTGAACATGATATAGGTCAATCATTTGAACATTGAGCGGACCTACATATAAAGTAGTTGCAAATAATGTTGATGTATAATATAATATAGCAGAAATTCGGTAACTAAACACTCGACTGATGAAATAGCTATGCTGTATTACTGACAATAAAGAGACGACCTGCGACCCGAGCACACAACCTTGAGGCAACATGGGCAACTAACTTCATTGTTTGGTTACATTTCTGCTAAAACTAACACTCATTTACATCTTAGTCAAATTCTGCAGACAATGTTGAACAATAAACAGTTGCTATATGACATAAAAAATGGAATTACAAACTTCAATAAAATAAGACTTCCACCTTTTAATGCATAGCATTTTTAAACCCCGATGCGTCAAGAGGGGTGTTATAAGTTTGAAGTGTCTGTGTATCTGTCTGTCTGTCTGTGGCATCATAGCTCCCAAACGGATGAACCGATTTGAGTGCGGTTTTTTTTTGTTTGAAAGATGACTTAAGATCGAGAGTGTTCTTAGATATAGTTCAAGAAAATCTGTTCAACCGTTCGAAGAAGTTCGAAGTTCGAAGAAATCTCTTTTGTAATCGTTGAAGGGATTTTCAAGTCGGGGGTATTTTAATTTATGATTATGATGTTTTTAGGTGGTCTATCTTCTTTTATAATAGTTTCATGCATCATGCCTAAATAGTTTTTTTCATCTAAATATGTTATTTAGATTAAAAAGCACACACATCACAATATCAACAAACACATAAAGACATCTTAAACAATCATCATCAGTTGATTTTTAAAGATGTCTCTACTACCCGTGCGAAGCCGGGGCGGTTTGCTAGTTAAAGCTAAATAACATATTTAGACAAAAAGGCTATTTAGGCATACAGCTGCGCTAGCGTTGGAGAATCCCCCTATGGGCGTCCACGCTCAGAACACAATGCACCTGGACGTTTACTTAAGAATACCAAATTTCACATTCCTCAAAAACGAATGCTTTTCACGTATTAATGTATAGACATACAAACAACTTATAAATTGAATAATTAAGTACTATACTTAAAATCACTTATAACTAGCAACATACAGGTGGGGTTGTCTCAGAATATCCTAACTGAATTATTAAAAGCTAGTCTCTATTACCTGCAAAACCAATTTTAATTTAACCCACGACCGAACATTATCCGATGAATGGTCCTACTAAAACTTTGCCTAAGATAGACAGGGACAGCTTACATTACTCCATACTCGGCGATTTCAATGTCCCAACCACACGACTATTTGCGCCAGTCGAACGTAATATGTATAGATGGCTGCTTTGGGCGGAACATGTGGTAAGAATATTAAGTGCGGAGGAACGACGTGCCATATTTGTTATACTCAATAGCCTCGGAAAGTCAAAGGACATCATTTGGCGATGTTAGACGATCACGATAAGTTAGACTGTGACGACGGTTGAATGCTTGAGATTATACCTCTGTATCTTTTGTGATGTATTTACATATACGTATTTGTTTCGAATTCATTCGATGGATTTGTTGTACTTGTTAAGCAAAAGTTAGATGGACACTGCTAGGGTAGTCCTAAAACTTTTTTTCTGCTTGTAAGTGGGACAATCAAGCAATTAGCTTACTGTAGTCTACCGTTGGACATAAGCCTTTCCCAATTTGCATAGCAGAAAAATTAAATAGTAAAAAATTGGTATAGTAAAATTTAATATGCTTAACCTCTTGAGGCAACCACCATTTGAATAAAAAAATAACAAAACGTCTACTAAAAGTTATTCAGTTATTCAGCCTAATATCTTCCAAGTAATTGATCAAGTATTGCGGTCAGTAACGACTCACGGGTAGCGTTTCGGTGTGTAGTTTTTTACGTATTAAAATTCCCTTCCGTAATCTAATCCCTTGGGACCTTTTCTCTGTTATTTACTTACACATCTGTATATTATACTAAGTCCCAGGGAGACCGAGCTTCTCTCGGTAGCTGTTTGTAAAAATGCATTTTTACAAGAAATTCAACTATGCAGTTGAACATAAAATTTCATCAATATCGTTAAAGCCGTTTCCGAGATACTCGAAATATAAATACATATGTATATAAATAAATACATACTTATAAGAGTTGCTCGTTGAAAGTAATAAGATAGTTATTGTATTTAAACCGTAAATAGAGTGGTTTTCCTGTAGTATTTATCTACTTTTTATGCCTATGTCCAGTCTACGAAATTGTTTTGGTTTCTATTATAAGTACTATGAATTTATAAAGACGAAGCTGTTTGAAGAGTACAACTATGATCTCCTGCATTGAACACTTGTTGTAAGTTCGGCCCACGTCCAGGTTCCGGCCAGCACGAAAAATCACGAATATCTTTTATTATTCTTTGCGATAATTACTAATCCTATTAGAAACATGACTTCGAGTAATCAAATATACACCTTGAGTTATATTTCGGTTGTGGTGCAGGAGTAACTAGTAACTACAAATGATTACATACTGGTTTCCTACCCTATCTCCATCCCCAAAAAAACTACAAATGATTACATACTGGTTTCCTACCCTATCTCCATCCCCAAAAAATAAGTGGCTTTGGTTTCATACCAATAACTTTCCGTACAATGTCAGTCAGAGATATTTGGTATGAAAGGTTGATTATGAGTTCCTGTTCCTTCAAATGAGAAAAATGTTTGATGTTATGTTATGACAGAATATTTGAATAACATACAGAATATTATATCTGCATGTCAAATTTTGTTACACGTATGCTTGCTTCCCACGCAGATATTAAACTCACCTCTACCTACCTACGCAACCACAATGCGTAGTCAGAACGACACTGTTGATGTGGATTAAGACACCTATTAGAATACTCATGGCACTTATGTGAACGGCCCGTTACTCTGAGAGGTAGCTTCACGTTCTGAGTCGCACGTCAAGAGTCATGAATGGTCGACCATGCGTATAGTTCATGAATAGTGATGTACAAGTGTTGAAAGAAAATTATTTCTAACATACATTTATCGCTTAATTTAGTTATATTTTAAACTCGTTGATTAAATATAAGAACGAACTTACTAAATCGCTTATTATTATAGAATGTTTTCACATTATCTTTTAAATCTATTTTCACACATGTAGCTTAGTATATACTAGACCCCTACCTTACCTAATTGCCGATATTTAGTACTGGGCTAATGTAAAAAGTATCTTCTTTTAAAAAAAATGTTGTAGTTTTTTTTCTTTTTTTATTTCTTATTTTCAAATACTACTTCAGTCGTATTGTAGCACGGTAGGTACATCAACCACGTGTATTAACCAAGTACACCGGGTATTTGGTTTGATCGCTTCCGTTCTGGAGCTTCCGTTATGGAAACTTTGTTTTCAATAATGGCTGACTGGAGTCGAAAGTCAATAACCGGTACATTAAACACAATATTGTTTTGTTTAGCTAACAGACTAAGCATCATAGTGTATTATTTGTATGCTCTGAAAGCGATTGTGTAAGCATATTCTTCTCAAATCATGTTGAAATGAATTAACAGAACTCAGCTTCCAACAATAGTGATAAGTAATACGATACTGATTTATTTACGTCAAATTAGAAATGGCATTTACATTTATAATTTTTTTCGACTTGACACCCATCGGCAATAAAAACTCTTTACGAAGATAAAATAATAATTTTCATAAAAATTGTAAAATGAATTTGAAATTATGAAGTTATATTTGGTCATTTTGGTATAATTTATCTATAATATACGTATGTATTTAGAAATATATAATGATGTTTATCAGCAGTCTGATTATCATAGTACAGGTTCTGCCTAGTTTAGGATTGTCTTACAAATTCATTCAAAATATATTGAACTATTTAAGCCGAAGTCGAAGATGCACCAACAATAATTTTACCGTTCGTAAGCAAAACAAATCGTTTCTTGATTATAGGAACGCGGCATTAGGTAGTTGATTACTCCAAAATGCCATAAATTTTAACAAAATTTCTCACACTTAAACATTTTGTCACATGTCACATGCGTTTTTTCAAGGAACTAATTTGGTCTCTCTTTTATTTAGGATACTTTCAAACGATATAGCTTTTACATGCAGTAACATATGTAAACTATTATATCCAGTCACACACATATGTAAATATGAACGCGTGTACGGGATACATAAATATCATACATTGTTTAGAAAAAGGAATATAATATTGGAGGAGTATAACTCTAGCTTCAGTGTAAAGCCATGAATTTCAGAATAGTTCCTACTACCGTCGAATTCCTCTTCAAAAAGTCACCCATTAACTAAACATACATATCACTATTAATTCCCGCACACATATCACCACCGTAAAAGTTATCGCGTCTACCCAGAACTAAAACTTGACACTGTTTAGCATAATTTTACCCTGGGTAGCAGAGATAAAGTTCAGTAATAGACAGACAATTGTAGTAAATGTGTGCCCATAATTAGAGGGTTCTGGAAAACGTTCCCGGCATCAAAATTACAAAGGCTTTGGTGCGAAACTCGCGTCCAGGATGAGACCACAAGGGTCGACGCATATAGTGATTGCGAATGAGTTTCTATATGAATACTGTCGCATTAGGGACGTAGTTGTATGCATGGTCGATATATTAGAATAAAAAACATGGTGTTATTCGTATTAATTAAAGAGATAGGATTTTTCTCACTGTATATATAGGGATTTAATTAATATAGTCAACAAGTATAAACAGAAGAAAATAAAGGTTTTTGCATATACTAAATTAATTTTAGTGTACTTATAAACCGAAATAGTTTGTTAAGAATCCCATGTTATTTTTTTAGAACCTTTTGACCGCCAGACCGGAAATGCATCGAAGTATTATCCACTTCACCTATTCACCTCAAATATCTTCAAAATTATGATATCACCAACGAAATTTAAATTATTAGTATCATACAAATGTATTTTTTACTTATTATGTCGTCTCCTGAAGATACCGCTAAACCATCCTCACAAATTTAATGAGAAAAAAGTGCCGGCAAAAAAAAGGAATCCTGAAACTGAAGTTGCTGAACATACGCTGACAAAAAACTTCCACTAAATCCTCCACTTATTTCATTATTTATA
This sequence comes from Callimorpha dominula, assembly GCA_949752705.1. Lineage (NCBI taxonomy): Eukaryota > Metazoa > Arthropoda > Insecta > Lepidoptera > Erebidae > Callimorpha > Callimorpha dominula. Next base: position 6,153,029 of record OX457002.1, on the reverse strand, counting down.
TTATAATTTCATTATTTCCGAAACAATTATATATCAGCTGAATACATTGGATAGACATCAATTACGGTGAGAAGTGACAAATTTCGCCTTCGCTAAAATTTCAACAACCAAACTGACTTGACCCGCGAAACATATATAATATTCAGATACGATTTTCTTTATTATCTTATCTTAACGCAAGAGCATGCTTGCGTCTCGCAAGAGCATGCTTGCGCCTCGCAAGAGCAGGATTGCAATGCCTAACTAAATTTAGAAAATATGACATTTGTAGTTTGTCATGTCAATGTTTTTACAATATTTTTTTCTATTCTTCCTAAGTCTCCTTCAAACCGCGATCTGGAATCGCGATTAGTGACGTATTATTCTATTTTTTTTTGTTTATTATTCGAGTTTATTATTCAGGAGGCCGCGGCTCTCTTGTCCTTTTTATTCGTTATTGCAATATATTTAAATCAATTAGTAAATAAAGCTGCATCAAACATAACAAACAACCTTTGTTCCCCAGAGTGCAATGCTGAGTGATTATTGTTATTACCGAACATGTGATCATATTTGGTAAAAACTATAACAAACTGTTGCACAACACAACAACTGTTAACAAACTGTGTGCACTATCTGACAAATGAAATAGATACTGTTCAGAAATATAACACCTACTGCTTTCTATCTAGTTTAAGACAGCCAATTTCCCTACTACTTTTACCCTCGCTGAAATCTGACCACGTAGTTTTCAACTGTTAGTTGCGATCACCCGTACAATTCCTTTGAAACTTGACTGCACTGACGAAGTTTTAAGGCATACAAATTTTGCATGCGCCAATTTGTCTCATGTGTGTTTACGGCAATTTCCGTCTACATTGGCCTTCCTTTCGACCTCCTAAACTTTCGTGAATCATTTTCTATCTGCGAGAAGAATTTCGTTTGTGACAAAAGACTGAGTATAAAAATGAAGATAATGGGCTCACGTTTCAATTTAGTCTTCCTTTCTTTCTTTCTTTCTTTCTATATTTTTAACCCAAGTAAGATACTTTTACACATGTGGATGGATATCATAAGAATGGGTTATTTACAAAACTTTCTTCTTACCTGGAGAACTTGTATAGCAAGCTACGCAACGAAAAGTTAAAGCTAAACAACACTTTAGTCTTATTGAAACATACCTGAATATGGACAGTTTGATACTAGACTACTAGACTAATAGAAAATCTAAAACCTATTTTCGTCCTAGTCCTCCTAATTAGACTTTAAAAATGCATAGTACGGAAGAATTAAGGCAAAATCTCCAAAAATTATGACCACTAGAGCTACATCTTTTGATCTTATAATTTTAGATATATTTCACTTCAATTTCATACGTATTTGGCTTACTTTTAATTAAAGAGAACTTGGTTATGTAGTCGTAAAGTTTTGTAATAAAAATTACACAATCAAAGTTACATAGTCCTTTCAGGTTTATTTTGCATTTAAATCGAGTTGAGTGATAAATTTTGTGTTAGTTCGGCGACGGGTACGCTAGGGACTTTCCAACTCGCCGTGTGACAGAGTAAGCAATGACGAAACTTGTAAATTTTTCTAACAGCACTGAAGCTATTATTTTGTTCATGTTATTTAGTCGTGAGTTGTAAACTTTCTTTGTCGTATATATTATGTTATTATTTCTTTAAAACATAACACAATACAGGATATAACACGTTGTAGGTATTTTTACCTCTGTTCATGTAAGTTTTAGCGTCAGCTTGCTTCATACCTATTAGTGATTATGTTTGACGACTAGCAGTAATAATTACCGTTTTTTTTCATGTTAAAAGACAGACACCTATTTCATACGAACCGGTGAACTACATTATACTCACATTGTATTAACTTCATTTTATTACTCATTTCCATGAGTTTGCATTTCTATTTCCACATTAACTTAGTTACATACCACATTAACTAGATGAAAACCCGGCTTCGCTCGTATGAAATGTGACTGATAATACACAATCTTCGACTTTTGCCCAACCTGGGTGGGCCCAGCGTCGCTAGGAGACGGCTGTAGACGGGGGTTGTCCGGTCGATGCACTTTACGGTGCACCGGTTTGGGCGGAGGCTCTGACCGCCCAGAATAGGGCGCGCCTCAGGCGCCCTCAGAGGGTCATGGCGGTTAGAGCCATACGCGGATACCGCACCGTGTCGACGGAGGCGGCCTGCGCTTTGGCCGGGTCCCCGGATTTGGAGGCGGAAGTGCTCGCCGAAGTATATCGGCAGGCGGCTGAGTTCCGGGCGGGAAGCGGCAGTCGGCCCCCGCCCGAAGAGGTCCGCGAGTGGCGAGAGGCCGCTCGCCAAGCCACCATGGCTCGTTGGTCGTCCCGGCTGGAGGCTCCACGCGCTGGCTTTGCCGCCTTAGAGGCGCTCTATCCGGTCATCAGCGAGTGGGCAGGGCGGCAGCCCCTTTCCTTCCGACTGACGCAGGTTCTTTCCGGACATGGCTGCGAAAGTACCTGCGCTCGGTCGCTAGGAGGGAATTGAGTCCCACCTGCCACCACTGCGATTGCAGCGAGGACTCGGCTCAACATACGCTATCGGTATGCAGTAATCGGAGAGGTTCTGTCGCTACGACAGGAATTTTACCGCGGTCGCAACCTTCTGTGAGGAAGTCCTCTCGCAGAAGGAGGCGGCGGAGCGGGCCCGGGCGGACAATGTCCACTCGAACCAAATTCGCCGCCGGCGAACCGGGCGGCCGAGGCGCGCTTTCCAGCGCCTCATGCCGCCCTGAGTGTGGCTGCGGGTGGTTGGGACGGGTTTTTCCCTCCGCCCGCTATAGTAGCCAGCCGCGAGGAGGCGGCGTGTGCCTGGATGCCTCCTAATAGAGAGGTCTTTACCCGAAGGTGGGGTCCTAGGGGTGCTAGGGGGGGTCCGGATGTTTCATAAAGCTGTTCCCGGTTCCCTACTATTTTAGGCGCAGGATAGCACACCGTGTTGTTTTAGTCGGTTCGATTCCGACACACCGCCCCACCGAAAACCCCGGTGGGGTGACGGCCCGAGGGGGTTTCCACACGTAGAAAAAAAAAAGACTGGTCATCTCTGGACTGCTATTACTTAGATATAGTAATTTGCGCGACTGTTTATATTTTAGAACAATACGTTACATTGTCCTCACATTTCATTTGCTCTTATAAGCAATGTAAATAGAGACTTGTAAAAACATGTTAAAAAGGGGCCTCGGAGTTTCTTTCTTGACTGTTCTTCTTCATAGGACCTACGTATTGGACCAGACATCTAGCTTATTAGATGTGTAAATCGGAACTTAATCGCGATAACATAGTTACCGTTACCCCAGCAGAAGCAGGCCTAAGACGGTGACGCGGCGGGTTCCGAACGCGCCTCTCCTATCTGGAGGTGGGATAGGGCCCCCCGATCGCACGGTGTGGTCCCCTGCTGATCAGGAGGCCATAGTCTGCAGGGATTCCCGGAAGCTTCCTTCCTAGGGTATCCCGGGGCCCCTGCATTGACTCACTTGTGACGGAACACCGTGTGGTTTTAGTCGGTTCGAGTCCGACGTACCACTTCACCCTCGGTGAGGTGATGACCCGTGGGGGTTTCCACACGAAAAAAAAAAAAAGGACTATAGGTATATGATAAACTTGTATTGGGAAATTAAATTATGAAAATATTTAGACCAAGGTTTCATTTCCGGATATATTACACGCATACCATTCAAGGAGTAACCAAAATAAATTAAACTTTCAGTTTTCTTCTTCATTGGTAACAATGTACCATTTTATTTTTTCGCAAAATTATATTTTGTACACGTACGCGAATAAGGGATGTCTGTTGTTTATTATGAAACGTTCGTGTTACATACATATATTTTTATTTGCACAGTGAAAATGTTACCTTCTACCCTCATAATTTTGGCAAAAACGCTCTTATCAGAACTGTGAAGTACCATATTTTAATAATATTTAAACATTATACATTCGTGCTGTACCACCCCACCTACTGTTGATTTTCATTAACTTTAACTAGATAAGTTATTTCTGTATTTATTAGGTATATGGAATACACTATTAGAATCTTTAGTATTCAATAAACATTAAAATTTAATATCCATTATTAAATGTTGTCAATAAATTTTCTAATAAAACACTGAAGTGTACATTTTCAATCTGTAATTAATTCGCTTTCATTTTTTACCAGATTTTTACGGTCAACTCTATTCAAATAACAGTAAAACAAACAACACCCTTTTTAATCAATTGTTCGTCACTCTCTCCGTTCAGTAATAAATTCGTGTTTTTCGCTTTGATTGACATTGTATTTTTATTGAACGTGTATCCATATTAGTTAAATTTTTATTGAATTGTGCTTATTCTTTTTTTCCATCTATACAAGATATTTGAAGCTCCTCTAAATGGAACTTCTCCAAAGTATTAAACTTAATTACAAAATGTAAGAAATACTGGGTTAGGATTATGTGCATATCTTTCTTCGTAGTTTTAGTTAAAGAAGTTTAAGAGACGAATAGAAAGTACTCGGTATTTCAATAGTTTCGACATGACATCATTTTCAGATAGTATTGGCAGCCACGGGTTTCATTAACTAAACAGAGGCCGATTGACAAGGGTTTGACCCACCTCCTGCCCTAGATTGTTCGACGAAACTGCTATGTCGATTAACACAGGCTGAAGAATAAAACATCCATATAACTAAATGATTTCAGTCGAATGTTCAACCTAGCGCCTACAATTGACTTTTACTCGGTGAGGCTTTTAAGGAACAATCGGGTGGATTAGCCTTCGCTTCACCCGCACCGAGAATGCTAATGCTTTGCTATTTACAACCTTTCTTGGGGTGCTTACATGGATTACTTGGCAGTGTGCGGTGATTTTATCTTTTTTCTTTTAACAAGCCTTTTGTCCTAGTTCAGCTATTCTTTTAAATTTGTATTAGTTATGTACCAGGCGTTTGCATCCTCATTCGTATCAATATTTCAGATTTGAACTAATTTTGTGAAAACGAATTTAAACTTAACCTTAAAATATATTTATTTCAAAAAAATTCTTTTGTTAATTTTTTGTCTATTGACACAGACACTACCATCGTGTAACGTAGGATTAAATTTAGAAATATTTTACAATGGCGTCTAATTTGTCTGGTCGTATCTTTGTTTAGGATTGTGTTTAATAAACGCTTAAGTGGATATTGGTATGTCCTCTGTTGGCAAACGCTTCGTCCTTTAGGGACAAAATACGGGCTTGGCTAATATGCTACCTACATTTTTTTATTAAAAATGTAAACAGATAAGTTGCCAGCTCAAATTTTTGTCAAACAGTGTTTTTAAACTCTGAAAATTTTACCGTGTACCAGTACCATTGTAAATTTACGTTTTAATTTTATTATTTACATTGTTAATGTGAATTTTCAGATTTCGATTCTTTCGTGTTCTTGGCATCATGTTATTAGTCCATCCAATATTTAAGTATAGTATTTTGATATTTGTTTAGGTTAGCAAAATTAAGATTAACCTTACTTAATTAAGATAAACAGAAAATTTTTCGACCATGATGTCATTAAACCTAGTTATTTTAATAGACCACCTTACGACAGTTTTCGAAAATAGTTCAGTAATTCATAAATTTTAGTATTATCAAAATATAATAGCAGAACCGTGAATGACACTAACAATGGCACATGTATTACTTATGCTCTTATTTTGGGATGAATTTCGCTATGAAGCAACTATGCCGCGAACGAACTGACTGAAGCCATATATCTATAGTATAGTATAGTATACAGTATATAGTAAGTATAGATATATTAATATATAATAAATACGTATAAATAGAAACAATTCGGACCCCAGTGGCAAATGTGGCCCTGTCCGCCTCATATTTAGGGAGACAGAAAAACTTCGCTCTGTAATTCAATTAACACGAGCAACGGGTTATCTTACTGGTTGCTTTAAGGCCATATCGAGTTCTCCGATGCCTGTTGCGTAATCTACGAAAGGCCAGAATAAGAAAAAGCACTTATTCCTTTCCGTTTCTTTTTCCACCGTCTCCCTAGCGTTCATGATGTCTTAGGAAGGACGAAGGACGCTCCGAACCATGGAAAGAGTCTGAGATGTAATTATGTATTCACACGGGAATAACGGGATCACGAAAAAGTTTTACATACCTCTGATATTACGGTAGTAAATAACTACATACTGACGATAAATGGTTACTGTAACTTAGGGGCTTCAGGGCTATTACTCGGTCTTTGTTAAAGTTATAAAAACCTTTAAATAGTAAAAAGTATACTGCTATGCTATGATGATATTTGATTGACATTAATATAGGGTACAAATTACTTATTAGAGCTAGTCTGAAGGTACTTCCACGATCGACCGACTTCTATACGAGTGCTTGAGAGAATATATACCAATACTATAGCTCTCCTAATTTATTTGGTATGACATTGACCCTTTTTATTTTATTTCTACGTTACCATTCGTCTCAAGTATTCATAATTCATAGAGTTAATCCCTTTAGATTGAGGCTACCACCTGAACTTTCTTGTGCGCCAAGTGAATATAATGAAACCAGGACTAGGAAGCTAATTATGAACGATAACATGAATTCAAGTGACATGTTGTATTTATAACAAAAGTAAAAATACTTATGAATGTTCTTGTGCGGAAACTTAATAAACAAAAGAGCTAATTAGCGTATTTACTGCGCTCCACATAATTATGCTGATTACAATATTGTGATTCAAAGAATAAAACAAAGATACGTTGATGGAATAAATATTTCATTTGTAAATATTTTAAATATTTTTTCATAAATTAGGAAATGTTTGTTCGGCTTTTTATTTTAGGTAGGTACTATCAATTAATATGACTTCAGAGCTAAACAATATTGTTGATTATTTTTGTTTTTTTGCTATTACCGCTAGACAGAAGACGCTGATATGGCAGATATAGTTTAGTATTTCAAGATACGTCTTCAACATTTATTTTATTATTATATAACGTGCTTATCGTTCGTACAATCATTTGCAAAATATGATATTCACTAAACATAGTATTTTTTTACAATTACGAGGTTGTATTGTATTTTCATTATTATGGCGGCAATAACACAGATCCAGTGGCCTTTTATAATAATAATACATTTTATTTCAGAACTGCTTCCATAAATTAGTTAGTAGATACAATGGCAGACTTACAAACTAATGTTAGTAATGTTATACCTAACCTAACTTAAGTCTATGCTGGGCGAGGCAGTTCAACACCCTGGGGCGGCGTTTACTTGACTGCGTGCAGTCGTATCCATCGCCCCAAGAACGGAGAGTCCCACCGATCATCAAGTGCTCTCAGAATGCTGTTGGGGCTGTCGCGCACACGGTATAGCAGAGGAGCGCATCTCTTGCGCATAATTGTGGGGAAGCCGTCGACATTTGCGTCTGCAAACATGCCCGACGCGCTACAATAACGCGGCAGCACCATCAATACCCGGAACGTGTTGTTGTATTGAACACGCAGGTCGCTATATGCCTTCTGCGTATAGTTCACCCATAGGCTGCACGTGTAAAAGGATTGGCAGAATGCTTTAAACAGCGTGATTTTTACCGCGTCTGTACAGTGCGCAAACCTATGGGCTAACATGACACATCGAACAGCCAGCGACTTGCGTTCCCTCTTCAACTCTATGGCGTCTGTCAAGTCCTCCGTGAGCCAGTGGCCCAAACATTTAAATTTTGTTACTCTTTTAAGAGGAACACCACACAATGTGACTAAAGGCACATTGTAATAACTTTTATTACCTGCTTTGAAGGTCATGAACTCGCTCTTAGCTGCATTATATTTGAGCCCGTGGGCCTCGGCGTAGCATTCACATATATTAATCAGTCTTCTCAGAGCTCCGATCGATGGGCTCAGCAGCACCATGTCATCAGCATAACTACTTAATAACATTTTATTGATACAAACACCATCAATATGACATCCGACTCCTGTGCTGCTGAGCCTATCAATCAGATTATTCATATATAAATTTAAAAGTGCTGGCGAAGACAACCCCCCCTGTCTCACGCCACACTCAAGTTTGTATTCAGTCGAGAATGAGCCTGCCCATTTTACTCGATTTAATTGGTTTTCATACCAGTATTTGAACAAATTCATCACTTCCAGTGGCACATCAGTCTCGCTTCGCATTTTTTTTCCATAGAACATTATATGAGACCAGGTCAAATGCTTCTGAAAGGTCCAGGTAGTATACTGGTGTTTTCCTTACTGTGTAGTACTGTACAGTTTGCTTGAGTCAAAGGATAGCACTCCTCCGGACAGAGGCCGAAACCCTTTTTGTGTTCTTCTAAAACTTTCAAATTATGATATGATTTGATACTACACTTCTGAATTACCTTCGTTAAATTATCTTCCTACAATGTCTTCATGCAGATCGCTCATATTACTAGCAACAAAACTAACTATAGTCAACCTTAACTGCAGTCAGTATAGCAAAAAAAAACGTTTAGGTACTTTAATCATTATTCGGAGCCTTAAATGAATTCAGTTTAACATTAGGTTACCTCTTATGGTTTTATTTATATTCTTTATTGAGATAGAGCTCATACAAAGAAAAAGTATGAAAATTTCTTCAAATGACAAAAATGCAACATAACCAAGTTAATTACTGGCTTCTTTACAGGTAGAACTTTTATTACAGTTTAGAATCGAAACTATGAAGGTCTAATAATCTAATCAATAAATGAAACAATTATAGCAAGAAACTTGCACCATTCAAATAATCTATAGATGCCTTAAAAGCTGGCAGAGAAAGTGGACTGTTTAGCGCGGACCATTTAAAATTGTACTTTTGTTGCGATACATAAGTGCACCTGGTGGAAGCCAACGCCTCAAACTCGTTCTTATTTCAATATAGATAACTATGTAACAGCATTACCCATACATTACACAAAATAAAGCTTTACTAGTACCTTTATTAGTATTTCCACAGCTGCAAAATGTTTTCACAAATCGAAAACCGTTCACGGATGCGAATGCTTTGCCCCATCAGCAGTCCACTAGGGCGAATATTTAATTCTTCGCTTGTATTACGTTTCTCTTTTGCGATCAACTTTCTTTGCCTTTGATTCTCAGTTATTACAGGTTATTTTCTTACTTTTTATTATATTTAGCGAAAAGCCCTCGAAAGTCTGAATTTTATACACCTTTTATAAAATATTTTTGAGAAAAAGATCTAGGAAGATTTTGAACGAATATAATCCTATTTTACCTTTTATGCTGATCGGTTACTGCATCTTAAAAGATATCGAATGAAAATTTTAACCACATCTCGAGGGAGACCTATCGTTTTCCAATACTATAAAATTTTAACAAACTTTAGGTCGCAATGCTTCGCTCATGCTGTTAAATCATTTGTGCTGGTTATAGTCCGCGCGATTGGTTGAACTTAATTTGAGAAATGTCGTCTTTTAACAAGTTCCTATATCGTTAGATTTAGCGGGTAATATTGTCACAGAATTCGATGTTAGGCGACACAAAGATTGATTTGACTAACTAGTGGCAATCGGCATTAAATTGTAATAATGTATTGATTCAGTATGATTTTGTAGTTTGCTGTTCGGGGACTTAATTAAGATTTAATCCTGAATTTAAAGTTTCAATTTATCATACTACCTGTCTATTAAATTGAAACACATTCGTATAAACGTAATTAGAGACCATTGTATAGTTGCGGCACATCATTAATTAATGCTGTTGTTCTTGTCATATTACTCTCATGTAACATACTCCGTATGAGGCAAACCTAACTTAATAGTCGCACAATTTTTTTACTTTAACTTAATTTGTCTTTATTTTCGTAATTAATACTTAGGTTTAGGTTAAACTTAGGTTTTTACAGTTCATCGTGATCAGATCGCATACATATATATTTTGCATCATGCCCAAAATGTTTGTCTAATCAATGAGAGAATAAAACAACAATTTATTTTGATTCAGTATGTTTGTTTCACGTTTCATCATTTTTTTGTATAGTAGAGGACGTTAGTATATAGTCACGACTAATATCAAATTTAGTTGGCCAAGGCCAGTAACGAATTGTAAACTACCACAAATAACCTATTTAAACTGCGATTATTTAATAGCTTTTCAATACATGGGTGCATATCGTCCGACACATAATTAACACGAACGGTGACCACAAAATGCTACCATGAGATTAAATTTTGCAGGTGACCTCTTTGACGCTGCCAGTAGATTTTATGATCTGGCAAATCACACTACTCCCTGAATGAAATACTTTCAATAATGAAATTCCTCTAGGCGTCCCGTTTTGTTGCCCAGCTTGGCGCAGTGCCACTATGTCAGTTTTGGCCGAGTCTCTGTACCCTAGGAAATTAAACTGCAAAAACTAACTTGCCTGGAATTTATTGCATCTAGTTGTATCAAGTGCTGAAACCTCGATGGCTAAGCCAAGTGGTTTCTGAAAAATGAACAATGGAACAGTTCCAGTTTAAAAAAAAACTGCTTTTGTGATTTAAACATTGATTTGTACAATCCTTGTTCTTTGCTGACTATAATGTAGATAAGAAGTAGAAGAGTTGTTGTAGTAATCCACTGCCATTCTGTTTATATCAATATTGTACTATGAATGTGGCAAACGGGTATGATCTCGTAAAAGGCTGCCTTCACTGATGTAGGACTTCCAGTGCAGGTATCGGTCCATTGTAATATTATCGTAACAATCGGATATAATATTTGTTTTAGATTTTTAGTAAGTGCTTTAATAAGTTTTACATTTACTCGCTTTTTGTTTGGATTTGCTACCTTTTCTGCTATATTGTTTTTTGACACTTATATTTTTGCTAAGAACGATCTTAACATTTGTGGCGATATTAAAATTAATAATTGTGCTTATAATTGTAACTCAAAATAAAGGTCTTAAATAAATTGTAATACAATTTGTTGCTCCGAATTTTAAGATGCATTAATTAGCTTAACGTGATTAAAACCTTAAGTCAAGATTCCAGTCACGTTGCTATTATTATTTTCTTTATCTCAATCGACTGCAGGCGATGGATCTGTTCAATCAGGCACATATGATAAACTTTATTTCTTTAAATATGTTCCAATTCAAATAATGAAAATCTGTTTGAGAAACCTTGTCACCGTGTTACCAAAATTTATCAAACTACTTTTGAAGAGCCATACAAAACATTTTTACTGTGACATCAAGATATGTATAATTATTAGCAAGTACAGTGATTATACACTTTTAGTAACAATTACAAAATTTCCTCAAAGGTCAGTTGTTTTTTTTTTATATTAAGAGCATTAAAGGCCTTAATAATTTCGATATTAGTGACATAAGTAAACCTAAATTCACTGCTGGTGCTGGTGCACCCAGCAACCCAACACAGCTGGTGGAGAGTTCAAAGATTTAGTAGTCGTTAGATGTATGTATATTAGTAAAAAAGTTCTCAAAAGCACCATGTACACATTATATCAGCTTATGACTCTGTGGTGGGAATAATCAAAAACAAAACTGTTACTTCAGTTCCTCATTCGCTTGATGTAACTTGCCCTATAGTATTCAATCCGCTTTCAACAATATTATTTTTTGTGGATGTGTAACAGTGTTACAGTCTGTTTAAATTGGCAAATCTTGTAAAAATATCCAAAATCATTTTTTATCACTAATCGTGCTTGCCATCGTTTTATTGTAATAAATTGGAAATAATTAAAAAGGTTTTTCATAATCCCAAAGTTGGTTTGTTGTTTGCCTTGTAAGTCTTTTAAGTGCTTTATTCATAAAATGCCCTTTCTCGATCATTTTAACAACAGCTTACTCTATTATAAGCAGCGAACTGTTCGGTTTTAGTATTTAAAAAGTAAAGCTTTAAATTTTAATCATAAAAAAACGGAGGTCATGTAATTAATAAATAGAAAACTTGAAACATGTTAAAAGTAGGCCTTCAAAAAGATGTTTTTTTCATTACTCTGTAGTGCTCTTTTAAATCGTATTCTGCCAAGAATTATTGCTTGAAAATTTCAACGAAATCAAAGCTCTGCCAGCGAAAGTATTACATAAAGTTGTTTTACAGACGTCAAAAACAAAAAAAATAACTCACTTTACTCCAGAACGACAAAATCTTCAATACATTGCACCAGTGCTTCTTTCTTTTTGGTTTTCTTTTTGGTAAACACAAATGTGATCTATCTTAAAATAAAAATTAATTTCAGGGTTCTTTTATTCCACTCTTATAAACATTCGCATAACCAAAGGCGGTGTCAGCAGTGTCGTTCGAGCTGAAATGTCCTGTGCCCTGTTTCTGATAAAGAGAATAACGATTACATATTTTTTACTGAAATAATTTACAGTTAACCTTGCGTATCTTACGTACACACAAATTATGTATGTTTTTTTTTTTCTTTTCTTTAATTAATTATCTTAAATTTTCTCTTCTGTCTCGGTCCTTTATTTGGTTCAACAATTCTGTTACCTCGGTACAATTATTTTAAAGCACAAAGTTATATATATTATACACGTCTACTTCCAATTAACTCGAAATAATTTAATTTTCGTAACAATATTCACAGTAACGTGGTTATAGCGAGCGAGTATAGCCAGCCAATAAGGGTCGCAGGTGCGATTCAGTCAACAGGCTCTTAATGTAATTATTTCCAAAAGGTATTTATTTTACATAATGATGATTACCATTGTATAATTCGATCCGGATAAAATTGAAAATGTTGGTAGATACCTCGTGAGAGAGATTCAAATAAGATTTGCGTGTAGGCGGGATATTTACTATTTTAATTTTTGTAATTAAAAAATCTTATATTAGCTTTGTTTATTAATTAATAAGAATTTTAAGTGCTTCAAATTTTATCTTTAATGAATGTAGTATTTTAATTCGTTTAAATAAAAAAAAAACTAAAAGAATTAATCAACTGCCTCGTTCGCCCTTTTTTTTTTCTTTTTTTTTTTACGTGTGGAAACCCCCACGGGTCATCACCTCACCGGGGTTAACGGTAGGGTGGTATGTCGGACACGAACCGACTAAAACCACACGGTGTTCCGTCACGGGGTCCTATTGCCGGGGACTCAGGTGTACCCTAGAAAGGAAGTCCCTGTGAGCCCCGGCAGACTTGGCCGCCTGCTCGGCAGCAGGCGACCTCACAATTTCGCGTGGGGGCCTTGCCCCCTCCGATTTAGAGAGGTGCGCGTGGAACACGTCGCGCCGCCGTCTCGGGCCTGCTTCTGCTAGGGCGACGGGTAACCCATCCCATCACCCTCAGGCAAGCGCTCATGGAGGCCGGAGATCGTCTCGCTCTCTCCGGCGCCTGGTGCGTCTTCTTCGGGACGGAAGAGTGCTAGATCTCTCCCGTTCCCTTTCCGCCGCCTCCTTGGCACTCATCACTTCTTCGCAGAACGAGGCGGCGGAATCCCATGCGCTCTCGTGCTGGACCATAACCATCACCATGGTTTCCAGTGAGAGGCTACCCACCCCCAAGGCCATCGCGAGGTCAGCACGTTGCCGCGCCCACGCAGGGCACTCCACCAGAGTGTGGAGTGCGGTGTCCTCGCGACAGCCCATGCAATGGTGGCACACAGACGTTGGCTCCCGGCCTATCCGACACAGGTACTTACCAAAGCAGCCGTGTCCGGTGAGCACCTGTGTCATCCGGTAGGAGAGAGCGCCATGTCGCCTCTCCAGCCAATCCTCCAGGATGGGTCTTACCGCCACAATTGTGGCGTGCCCCGCGCTGGGTCGCTCAAGTCGTTCCTTCCATTCAGCCATGAGTACCTGGTGGAACTGGGACCGTTGTGGCCTCGTTAGCCCTGCGGTATAAGATGGTGCTTATGTTTACTTGTGATGTTGATGTCTTGGCTTCGGTTACCCAATCATTATCGGCAAATCTTTAGCAAATTTTCAGTAAGATCACGGAGTCTGAAAACGTACCTGAGAGAGAATAATAGGCTTAACAGAAATGTCAAGGCTTCTATTATGTATAGGATAATAAACTGTCATTATGGTGTTTAATTTCAACTTGAGTTTGTTATTATTATTATAATTAAGAGGCGCTACTGTCAAGTACCTAATAAAGTAGAATATAGGTAAAAAAACTTTATTGTACATTAAAATTTGCTTAGAATTAAATACGAAATTGAAATGTACAAGGATAGGCTTTATCGCAATAATCACTTCTTACAGGCAACCTTTTATCCTTTTATGGACAAAGACCAATATTATTAAAAAGATCTACTGTAATTACGTGTCAAAATAAGTGTAATTATTATTATAGACATAAGCTGTGTTTCATGATCTGAGTATTATAACTATGGTTATTTCAAAACTTAAGTATATTTATAAACAAACCAAGCCAAATAAAGTAATTCACCGACAGCTGGAAACAAAATATACATGTACAAAAATTTATCAAAATATGGCTAATCGAATTGTCAACTTACCGGTTCTCTGTTATTCCCTTTGATTCTGTTCCCCGATCAGACTCAATTCAATTTTGTCCTCAGTTTAATTGGCTTCGCTAAACAAAGTAATGGAGTTGCCGAAATGGATTTGCATTGGTTTGAAAAAAAGACACCGCTCTTCTGGGCTAACATTTCAATTTCATTTCGAATTTAACAAATTTTCGCATTCAAATGCTGAGTACTCGCATTTTGGATGTTCTATGCATAAATCATTTATAACATTTTATTAAACTAAAATAAGTGTGTTGCTACTGTATGTACCTACTATGGACGTAATTTTATTTTGTTTTTTTATAATGAATAGAGCGGCTGTCGAGCTATCTGCAAGTAACTGCAGTGTGTACAGTTTTTGTTAGCAAATAAGCAATCTTTTTAACGAGATATGTTTGGTTTAACTAAACTTTTTATTTTGATTTAAGTAGAGTTATATTTTCGGTAATTAAATTACCTATAGATGTTTACTATTTTGATATTCATCTCGTAATAGATACATTTTATGTGTAAACAAATCTGTAAGAACAGATTTTATTGTTATACTTGTGAACGTTTGATGTTTCTACTACAACGGTTTTGTACCGTTCTCAAATCCGTGGCTTACAAATCTGCCTTTCGGTTGCGAGCCAAGTTGAACACGCACTACCTCACACTTTTCCGCGAAATGGTTACGTCAATAGTTTTGGGTGCAATGCGGCTGCCAGAAATTGTGTTGTTTTTTCAATTCACTGCATTCTTCGAACGAACAAAAAAACAGTTACACAGAGCTACCAGGTCCTTGATATCCACATAATACTTAACTATAATTTATTTGTGACTTTGTTTATTTATTTTTTTAGTGGTTACTTGACTTCATATTTTATTCCATGATATATATCTTCTGTTATTATTAGATAATAATGTTAGGAATTTTAAATTTTAATGCCTAACCTTACAAACATTATCGTGATTAAGTCCCGATTTACACATCTAAGGTCTAAGAGGTATCTGATTTCGGGGATGGAAAATATTATCTTATTTAACATTTAACATTGTATAGTTTTAGGTAAAATTTAATTATGAAGTACATATATTATGTGACACAAACATGTATAAAATATGAGAAATATGCTACAACTTATAAAAACACGATACATCAGTATGTTCTGAAAATTGTTCAGACGATACTTTTAAGTAATGCTAGGTTCTGGCAAGTGTAATCGTCAAACTGTTGCCAATATATTGCAAAAATTACGTAAAAAATAGAAATAGCAGTCAATTCATTTCTTAGATAAACATGGTACATTATGGTTATACGTTGTAAATATAAATCCATACGAATTACCAATGCACAGTCATTAACCATAAAAGTAGAATAGATATGAACTTTATTGTACACCAATTACAATGAAATCACAAACAAAATCGCAGAAACAATGTCTACAATGGGCGATCTTAACGCTAAAAGCTATTTCTTACAACCAACCTTTGAATGGACAAAGACGACGGTACCGTACTTAAAAGAAATGTAATAATGGGTAGTTTATGGTGTAAGAGAGTCGCAATAGTTTATTTTTTTAAAGTCATACTGTAATAATCACATTTTAAAAGTGTTAAAAATTAACAGTCAAGTAATTACATATACAACCAAAATAGCACCGATACTAAATTATACATATTGGAGTAATTTTTTTTAATTAATTGACTAAAGACTAGAAGCATGCACCGGGAAGAGGTGAACCTCTTCCCGGTGCATGCTTCTAGTTGAATTGTCAACTTGCCGGGTTAATATTATAGCCAGGTAGCATGTTAGACTTAAGAGTGTCCCATCGCGAGCCTCAGGTGTACATAAAGTATACGACATTCAAATCTTCAAGCATAGAGCGTACTCCCTTAAACCTTAAAGGCCGGCAACGCACTTGTGACTCTTGATTTGCAGGTGGGCGGACGTAGTCACTTACCATCACTTAACATAAAGATGAAAATAAAATGTACCTTGCATTACAGAAAATATCATAAAGTGCTTAATATCAGTGAGTTCAAGTAAAAGATTCTAGGGTTTAGCTTTTACTAAATCTAAAAGTCGTTTAATGAAAATAATTCAGAAGTCCAGAAGCGGATAGAAATTTAGGTAGAAGTTTAGCTCAGTTAGTTGAAAAAAACAATGAATTGAGGGAAACAAATCGAGTATAAGTCATGGACAATAAGTCTTGATTTATTTCATACTTTTCTTGTACTTTTCTTTTGCGAAACTTTCAGTCTAGTTTATTGTATTAAGTGTTGTATAAATTTACATTGGTTGGAAAGGAATATGAACAAAGATCCAAACTCTAAACAAAGAACTAGAAGCATATCCTGTAAAATTTCTTATATTAAAATATAAGAAATTTTACAATAGAGGACAATAGGAAACGGTTAATAATACCGTTATTCTACATTGTAGTTTGAGAACAGTAGTAATTTATACTTCGATTGTTTTGTTTCAGACAGTGACAGTGTTTTCAATAATGAAATAATCTACAAAATGTTATAACTTTCAAAACTGAAACGAGTCCAAGCAAGTTGTTCCTTAATATTTCTTACTAGCAACGTCCCGCAGTTTCACCTGCGTAAGTCCCGATCCTGTTTGAATATCGGTATAAAAAATTGTCTATATGTTAATTCAAGTCTCCAGCTATCTACATACCAAGTTTCATCGCAATCGGTTCAGTCGTTTTGGCGTGAAAGAGTAACAAACATCCATCCATCCAAATTGTCACATTTATAATAATAGTGGGATGAATAGAAGCCAAATAAAACTGGGGCATGTTTCTTTTGTAAGCATCAAAAAAAGTTTGTAATTTTTTGATGATTTAACTAAATTGTTTTTTTTATTTAGTCATTTATAGGAAGTCTTAAGATTTCAAATTCACTCTACAGATCTGCTACGACCTTTTGAGAGTATTATAAAACGTTCTGCAAGAGAAGAAATCTTTTCAGGCAAAAGTAAATGTAACATTAAACCCGCAATGTTATCAAAATAGCAACCCCTTCTGTCGCTCTCAGTCCTCGAGAGTATTTGTCATGAAAAATGTGAACTGGCAAAATTCACAAATACCTACATTTTGTTGATAAGCTAATATTTCATCTTTTGACGACAGCTAAATAGTTGAGTTGGCATCTTTGTTCCTAAAACCTTTAGGTTTAACCGAGAATCCAAAAACTCAGCATTTTGTCCTTGCCGAATTATACCTAACAAAATAAAAATACAGAATACAGAATACCTATAAAACTTATTGCTAACTTCCCTCAACAATAATCATTGAAATTTTCTATTAACATCGTTATTGTTATCCGACTCCTTTAAACTGTTCATTATTTGTAAAACGAGCTCTGTTACTAACTTCGTACAAACTCCGTTGCTTTCAATTATTTCGATTTGATAGAAATTTCCAATATTCCTAGCTGAATAATTTATTAACAAGATTCGATCGAATTACAAAGTTGTTTTTACAAAAATTACCCATCTTGTCTGGCTTCTCATTATGTATCTGTGTAGGGACTAGAACTTCGAGTATAACAGGCACAATGCTTTTAGTTTTTGTTTAGTTCGTAACTAGTATCGAGCTTATAAAGTAATTTTCAACATCCTACTAATATTCTCAATGTTTTGTATCCTGTTCACGTACATCCGGTATACCAAACCTTACCGTTCGAAGTCGATTCGATTACTTCTCAATACGAACACAAAAATTCTTGACGTATTATATTCACAACTCATAGTTGCTCGGAGGTGTTCGTGCGACAAATAGAAATGTGAAGTCCTTTCATCTGAGGCGTGAGACCCTCGCGGCCTCGTCTCAGAGCCGCTTTTGACTATAAAATATTTCTTTTTGTGTTTACTTTTTGCATAAATCTGAGGATGTCAGCCTTTGTGATTTACTCAGTCGAGTGCAAACACCACGCGTTGGGATTGTCAGTATAAATAAGAGTACAGTTTACGATTATTTTATTTTTGATTTTTGAATAAACATGCATTACTAAAACTATAGATACTACTACAAAATGATATTATAATATCTACAGGCATAATATATATTACTATTTCGTAAAGCACATATAGAGTGATTAATCAAAAGAAGCGAATGCAAGTGTTTAGTTTAGTAGACACAGATAATAAATGTTAAGTTTAAACAATGACAATCAAAATTAAACAAAAGAAAACAGTCCTTAAAATATCGTAGAAGTGAAAAGTACATATATCGTATAGCACGCTGTTTTGTTACCAATTTGTTTCGCAGCTGCTCAATAGCTTTCGTAAGTCAGATATTTTCTTGAAAAATATCCTGATGAAACCGCTTCCCCTGCTAGTTTTATTGCAATCGATCTTTCGGTAGTGCTGTTCGCAAATGGAAAATAGTTTGAAAATTTTGCTTGGAACTCGAAATTCGAATGTAGGCCTTAAAGAAAATAAATGGAGGTAGTTTTTTTCAACAAACCGATGCGAGTGCCCACAACTATTTCGCTCTATTTACGTTGCAACGCAAACAAGTTTGCGATCGGGTCTAACAGTTCTTTGAAAGCTCTTTATGGATTTTCTTTATTACTTCCCATGTCATGTAACCGCTCTGCTTTATTTTACAATTGGACATCTACATACATACTATCTGGATCCGCATCCATACAACTAAACACGCATGAAACTGTGGATTGCGGCTGGTATTTATTAAATGAAATGGAATCTACTATAGGCTTTATAGCCTAAACGTGGACTAAAACGGTTTGTCATTATTGACGTAAACCGTTTTAGTCCACGTCTGAAGTTGTGACTGTGCGAAACCCCCATCATTCCACCGATCACGTACCACTCCATCGATTACTTACCACACGTAAAAAAGATCACAAAATGACACTTTAAAATGTCGGTACATTTACATAGTTACAGTTACATTAATATACACTACCGCTAACAAAGGAGCCTGAGAATAAAAAGTCATTGTACTGTTTTCTAATTCCCATCAATAAATTTATAACAATAAATTTGACTATTTACATAAATTAGTTACTGATCAATGGCTTCATTGATCAGTAACTAATTTATGTAAATAGTCAAATTATCATACGGTGCAAGGATCATTGTGACTACACGCTTCGAGCGCTACAATTAATCAGTTATGGTAATGTACAATAACCGAAAACTTGATTGTTTTGTTCACTAATCTTGATTTGAAACGACTACATGTGTTGTTATAGAACTTTAACCACGAATTACTTATTTATTATATGAGAAATTAATTATTTATTTTACTACGAATTAAAATAAAACTTAACGATTTTTTATATGTTGCTAACTTTACAGTATTTTTTTTTGAGAATAATACTAGTGGATAAAATATTTCTTGTTAACTCCAGCTAAGCTATATTGGGTTTTAAGTGGGTTTAAGTCGGTAACGCAATCGTGAATAATTGATAGCAAGTCTGACTCCTTAGCCAATAACCTACCGCCGTTCAACAAATTGTTTATCGGTTTATTTTAATTTCACGGTCCTCAGGCAGAAATGCGGTGGGTACTGACGCAGCGAATACAATGTTACAGGCACACTCGATGAAACGTCACGGGTTATATGCGGCTCGAATATTGTATGAGAATAGGAAGGAAGCTTGTAACATTTCGAGACCGATTTGAAATATCTCAACTTTTCAAATTCTTGAAGCATGACATCGTATATCCGAAGATTACAGTGGATAAAGGAATTTTTATTTTAATAGAATAATATAGCAATGTTAGTCATACAAAATTGAATAGTAATTTGAATACGAGCTGATTAAGCACTAATTAAACGAAAATCATTGTTTGAAATCCAGTAGCGCTACTCTTATACACAACACATACCAATACATAGATACGGAATATCTGTTAGTTATTTAAAATATATACGCCCGTAAAACACAGAAAAGATTTGAGTGACCGCGCTATTCCGATAATTTATTTAAAATATTTAAAATTCAACTATAGTTGAATCAGAACTTTTAGTTCAAATGAACATTAACATCTCGAAACCAATTTACATACGAGTACGTTGGTATATTTTTATTATCTACGTTATATATATCTATATCACGTCCCTGTCGGTCCAAAGGTTGCCTGTAAAAGGCCGTCCCTAGCGATAAAGCCGCCTTTTGTATAATAAGTATTGTACACGTTTCAAACTTGTTACTCATTATCCTTTATTGCTTACTATGTTTTCTATATGTAAATCACTTGTGTTAATAAATTATATTTATCTTATAAAATTGGCTCCATCATGGTAGTGCATTCTAGCCGTTTGCTTTTATATCAACTTAATTAAATTATAACTTAATTACATTTTACGTGGGAGAGCCATGCTTCAGCACGTATGGGCCGGCTCGACTCCGCTTGATACCACGGCCTCACAGAAAACCGGCAGTGAAACAATGCTTGCATTGCTTTTCGCCGCGTGAGTGAGGTTACCGGAGGCCCTAACCCTTCCCTCTTCCCTTTTCCCGTCCTTCCCCTCTCCCCCTCTCCTCCCCTCTAATCCCCCTCTTACGTCTTTCCGCTCTTCCCCCCTCTCCCCCTCTTCCCCTATTTCCACCTTAAAGGGCGGCAACGCACTTGTGACTCTTGAGTTACAGGTGCCCATGGGCGGCGGTAGTCATTTACCCTCAGGTGACCCGTCTGCTCGTTTTCCCCCTATACCATGAAAAAAAAAACATTTAAGACCAAATAATTTATAATATTTCTTTGAAAAATATAAAAAGGGAAAGTCATAAACAGGGAAAGATATCCATGCCATCCTGATATTTGAGATACTACAGCTCCAATAATCTCGTCGACTTATGCCGCGTTACAATAAACAAAAAACCGTCCGTAAGCAAAACGAATAGTTTATTGGAACGCGGCATAAACGTACCAAATTCTATAATCTAAATATAAACATTATGTCCAAAATATGCCGAGGCTCACGAGGCTATAAAGATTTCTTAAGGAAAAGAGAACGTGCATATTTCGGATACTTCACCTCTTGACGGTTGCTGACATGGGATTGAAAGCTTGTAAGCTTGACGTGCAAGGAAATGGAATGCTCGTAAATATCTAACCTTTATTTACTATTAAATAAGTATGACTTTGTAATAGAAAAGTCCGTGTAGATGACGTGTGATATATCGCTGTTTAAAGGTAAATTGTATTTGCTGTTTTCTGAGAATACATCTACGCTGCTCAGTTTACTGCTCTTAACGCAATCGTTTCTGTGTACCAATATGCTGCTTGTTATGGATTTTATTCAACAGGAAAAGATAATCATTTCCTACAGAGTTTCGTACAGGACGTATCTCTTTATGTTGTGTAGATACGTAAATGAAATATCAATGAAGCATAATCAAGAGGTTGCGTGAACCCAATGGTTATGCAAACTTTATTTAAATGTATAATAATTATATTATTATTAATTTCACATTCTTGAGGTACTTTCCTTGAGATATAATGCATTAAAAAATATTGAATAATGGTGGACGTCGCATCAAGTATATTATAAAACAGCCACATAGAGACCCTTTCCATTTAGGTGGGTTATAAAAGGAATGATTAGTATACTAATATGATCGTTAACACTTTTATTTCAAGTATTTCAGTAGTTTGTGTTCACGTTATTAATGCTTATTTAATATTATTACGAAAAAAGAACTAAGTGTAATAGCCTCTAACCCCATGAAACAGACGTGAGTGAGATAAATGTATATATATTTAGCAGTGTATTGAGTGACTTTAGAAGTCTTTTAAAAACAGGATAAAAACATACACCGGTGCTTGTAATTTGTCTTGAAACTTCCAATGTAATTTATACCTTCAATTAATCCTTTAAGTAACAGCATCGAACGACGTTGGAGATGTTGAATGAAAGTGTTACAGTTGGCCAGCTCAACAGTAATTCTATAGAGTTAATTTATTAGTATTTTTTCTGAAGCTTTGGTAGCAAATATAATAATCATACTGCACTGCTCTAGTTATATACTGTATAGTATCTATTTAAAACGCCCGTCTATAAAATTACTCTGATAATAGATAAGTAAGTATATATAATATGAATAGATACGATATAATTAAAGCTGAAGAGGATTTTTGTTTATTTTTTTTTTGTTTAAACGCGCTAATCTAATAATATTTTTGTATATGATAGCCAGATTCATGAGAAATAGTGTTGGCTGTGAAACCCTTAGGAGTGGAGCAGTGACCATAAACACAGGTAAACTGGCTAGTTTTTTATAAGGTCAAAGATGTCTGAGCTGCATACTGTGATTGTGACTGTTTTCACAGTATTTATATTATCAGTAAAATTGCAGATGATAAAGTCTGAAAACTAATAAAATATTTCTTAGTAAGTTATAAACAACCTATTTCAAATATCAATAACTGCCGTAAAGATATGCGCATTAATATAGATCTCAAAGTTATTAAAACGAAACAAGTTCATATTTTTTTTATTTAAGCCCTCATAAAATCTCGATGACGATATATTGCAGGCATTAAACGCTACTTCCCTGTTATTTATTGATCACATACTTCGCCCGACCGGCTTAATGAATACACTTTTATTCATTCATCATGTCTTGTTTTTGTTTCAGGTAAATTCTGTTCATCGAACAAAAAGTGACAACGATACGATTCATATATTG
Organism: Callimorpha dominula; assembly: GCA_949752705.1. Taxonomy (NCBI): domain Eukaryota; kingdom Metazoa; phylum Arthropoda; class Insecta; order Lepidoptera; family Erebidae; genus Callimorpha; species Callimorpha dominula. The sequence goes on along the minus strand of OX457002.1, from coordinate 6,129,888 downwards.
TAAGTAAAAAGCCCTTTAACAAATGTGTGTACCTATTATTTCTCTTCAAATATTCACTTAATATAATCAGAGATTCAGAAAAACATCTAAATGAACAACCCTTGTCATATGATAGGCTTTATACATCACTCACGTACCTCATTCGAGGGAAAGGACTGTCCTGGATTTAGGATCAGTACATGAAAAAAGGAAGGGAAAAAATTATGAGCAAACTTACTGTCGCAAGATATTTACATGCATTTCTGTTCAAATGAATGACATTTTTATGTTTCTTTGTTTTAGACTTGCAAGAAAGGTATTAGTAAACTTTTGATGTATGTGTTAGGTTATTGTGGATGGTGAAGCGCTCTTGCTACAATTCCCCTTATTATCTCAGCTCTGGGAAGGAGTTTGAGTTTGAAAGTTTCTATATAACTTTGAACTATAAATTTTGTTTGTCAATTCCCATACAATTATTATTTATTCCAACTTTTAACATAGCCCCATATAGCATTCGCAAACCGAGGCTAAAACTTTGTTCTTTGATCTCGTTAAGGTTAATATTCGTATACGTAAATTAAGCATATCTCTAGCTGTTTATAGTAAACACAATTGGATGTTTTCCCTCGGAAATGTCACTTCTGTGATACACTCTCGGATATATTATATCAATAGTAAACAAAACAATTATAAATCTTCGACACACGGTATAAGGCCCTGTTGCGGAGCAATGCAATGTTCTATAGATATATGTATGTATAAACAAGACAAACACAAGACTGCAAGTGGTGCTTTTATGCATGTATTTTCTTAGAATGGCTTGAGATTTATGTAGAAAATCATTAGATGAAGAATTAGTAGGTGTTTGAAGTAAACCGGTGTTTCAAAACGCACATTCGCAATGTACAGGACATCCAATCCAATATAACAAAAATGTGATGTTTTATCGTAATCGGTTCAATTGTGAATACTCATCTATCTCGCTCCAGATGTAGCGATCTAGTCAAAAGCGGTATAGGGAAAACAACGTAATTTCTAGAACCGACCGCTAGGAAACCTTAAATTTATCAAAGCTTTAAAAAAATAATACATTACATGTTTGATTTTTGTTGAGTTTATTGCCATTCAGTTTTTGTTTATAAGTGTTTTTAAATGCAAACATTACTTTGATTTATAATTTTTTTTTTATTGTGTAGGGGGCAAACGAGCAGACGGAACACCTGATGGTAAATGACTACCGCCGCCCATGGGCACCTGTAACTCAAGAGTGGCAGAGTCTATACAGATAATTAAAAATGACATGTCTGCACTTCGTAACAAGCTTAACTTGTAAAGTTAAAATAACAGCTTGTTACGCAGTGCATATGATTAATTACCAGTACTTATACCGAATAAACATTTGTAATTTTTGTCTGTTTGTTCCGGCTAATCTCCGAAATGGAGATGATGTTAGATGTCAGATAGCTGATGTTAAAAGGAGTAACTTATGCTACTTTTATTTTAGATAAGAATTAGGTTGTCGTAAAAAAAAAAAATGTACACAAATAAAAAAATTAACGTCTGTGTAATATAAAATTAGCAGCTTTTGACTAAATGCATAAAAAGGTTTTTACGGTACTTATATGAAGAAAAAAAAGGCCAAGTGCGATTGGAACTCGCGTGGAGAGGGTTTCGTTTTATTAGCTGTAACAGATAAAACACTTTTTTGTCTATCTTTTTATTTCGGTTTAACGTGCCACAATGGCAAAGCATTAAGCAAAACTGGCATAGATTTAACTAAGAGTTGCTTTACCCACAGGCGATATACGTGGCATGTTCACTAGTGAGAGCTACCACAAGCGTTGTTGTGTTTTAAAGTAATTTTTCAATGATATTAAACTTTATTCAGATTCCGTCATGAGAAATACAATTATACTTGCTGTCTCGAAGTGACAACCACTTTTGCCAGTTCCACACATGATCGTCATGGCACTTTTGTCCAAATAAATTCATCAATACGAATCATTATTTTACCCTTAAACAGCAGAATGAGACTAAATCGATTGACATTACGATCACGCAATATGAATAAACAGTTTTGTGGCTAAACCGCTATATCTTCTGGTTTTATCCAAAACCCAACACAGGCATGAGTTAATAAATTTCAATAGTTTGCCGAAAGTTCAAACTTTTATCCAAATGTTATATGTATATTTGTCACAGTGCCGTGTGTAAAAGAAAGATAGTCTTTTATCTTTTGTACATTACGAAAATCGCGATAGCAAAGCCGTGGGCACAGCTAGTTTAATAAATGAGTAAAATATCTTCTAACTACTACTAAGATGTTATCTGAATTCATGTCTCACTTCCAGTTTCATCAATACGTAATACTGTTATAAGGGAAGCACGAGCTCATCTATAAATATATATTGTACCTATCTTTAGGGATTTCATTTCGTAGGTTGATATTGACGCGTAAAAGCCTGCACTTATTTTGGCATCCATTCAAAATTCCTCTTTTTATTACTTTAATTTTATATTTTAGAAGTTTGACTTCAAAATCAATGAAATACTTTTGACCGCAGGCTCTCGACAAAAGGGCTTTTAACTGAAATTAAAGTCAAAATTAGGTTTGCCCAAATGAGCTGGTTAATAGTATTATTAGGTCATATATTTTATTTACATTTGAACCATTTAAAAGCGAATTTTGACTGAGGCTGGTACTTAAAAGTAGTTATTAGGTTAGGTCTGGTGATACTTTTGTCTACATTCTAAGCATTTAAAAGTTATTTTGATGCTATAGTCGTTATAGGTACTTTTGATTATGAGCGTCAGCCAAAATACTTTTAAAATAAAAAAATTTGCAGTCAAAATCAATTAACCAATTATTTACAGACAAAGTTACTTTTGACCAACCTTTTCAGTTAATACTAGGTACTTTTCACCAAATAGGCTGCCAAGGTCTGCAGGGGTTCCCGGAGGCTTCCTTCTTAGGGTATCCCGGGTCCCTTGCAATAAACCCACTCGTGACGGAACACCGTGTGGTTTTAGTCGGTTCGATTCCGACATACCACTTCACCGTTAGCTCCGGTGAGATGACCCGTGATGGTTTCTACACGGGAAAAAAAAAGGGACTTTTCACCAACCTGTTCAGTCAAACAACTTTTGACCAACCTGTTTAGTCAAAAGTAGTTATGGCTGTTTTTTCAGTCAAAAGTACTTTTGACCGATTAAGAGTTTTGACTGTAACATACGAGTATATACTTCTACTTGATCGCTAACGTAGCACATTTTATTAAACTGTTGTTAACTGTGTTTTGTCGTCTATATAAGTCGTCATCGTATATAAGTGAAAGTAGGCAACAAACGTGGTAATGGAGTGTCTGAGTACCTCGATCTCGTACCATCGAGGTATCGTTATCGATCGTATCGTTCTCTGCAATTACATTGTCGTATGTGACTCTTTGTAGCCTCGTTATCTCACATTTATCAAAAAATATATTTTTTTAAAGTATCACACAATACACATTATTATATGTTCTTATCAGTTTTATTTTATTGCAAAAATACGTTATATAGATACAGTTCGAAACACCAGATTTCCACATAATGATATTTCGTTTTCGAAAACAATATCTTTGGTGCCAGATGTTATTATGCTTCGCTGTTGCCATAATCCGCCTTCCTGGAGTATCCTTTTTACATAATAATAAAAGTAAAAAAGTACTGACTTAATAAGAAAGACAGGAAGTGTGTGTAATTATGCAATAATAGATAAAGTTTCAGTTTTGAGCTCGGCTGTAAACGATTTATTATTTTACCTAAGAAATGTAAATATCACTTTAGCTGCTACTAGTAAGCGGCCACTGGACCTTCGGATACAGTCTAATGCACGATAACCCTAGAATTGGAAGCGTCCGTGAAGATGTTCGACGGATATCGCTACGAATACCGTGATCGTTGCTGATCCTGTAAAGAAACTTCAAATACTGTGCCTACGTCCTTGGAAAAAACATGACCGACCGCGCGACCGTAAGAGTAAGGCAATAGTTTTAAAAGAACGGGCACTGGCCCCTGCTGATATCGAAAAATTCTATAAAGTACAAACCGAACAAGAGAGAGAAAGGCGCACTAACATTGAGTATCTTCCATCATTATTTTATACAAAATGTTTTTATCTTTTACTAGATCAGCATATTGCGAAAGTTAGAAGTAAAAAGGATAACCTTATTAGTAAAAGCCCTATGCCTTTCCGAATGTAAAAATTTTGAGATGTAAATTCTATTTTATTCCCTGGAAGTAATGTAGGTCTAGGTATTCATTACCTCGCATTTAATATTGTGTACAATATTATATATCTCCGTTGAAAAATCTCAGCCCAAGACGTTTCGCCATGCAATATACATAAACACCATTAAATTTGACTTCCCGAAAGAGAAAATTTCATACTTTTGCAATGTTCATTACCATCTAAGAATACCATCATAGCCGTCTACATAATGTTATACAGGATTACAAGCTCTGTGGGATTACCCTGGAAGTAATTACTTGGACAGTTGGCCCGGTTGGCGCGGACGCGGCGAGCTTCGCACCAGAAATTAGTTAAAATTAAGGACAGGCGGGGGAACAAAAATGTTTCGTGCCATGAACACGGTACCGTGGATGTGACGCTTTCCGCTTCGTTGTTTAGTTTCATGTTCATTTACGCTTTGTTTACCAATGCTTTTTCTATGTTATTGTCGTTTTGCTGCCTGAAGGCTTTTATTTTGTACTGGCAGCTTTCTATCGTTTTCGCTTTTGCTCCTAGTCATAACTACTAGTATCAGTTTTCGTCAGTATGTAAGAGTTTCATGGTTTAATGGTTTTATGTGATATGCGATTTTTAAATTAATTATTCATTTTTTGCTCATCGACATAACACAGTATTTTGTCATAAATCTAATGATATTATGTACGTGACACATTTCTGACATGTCAAAAGTTTTTCGGGAGCTGAGAGATTCAATTATCAAGAACCGAAAGGACCGTCAAAATTTGATTAGGTTGGCGGTGTCGCCTAAACTTTTACGTATCATTCATAAATTGAGCACCTTCTGGTGCAGATGGTTGCCGAAAGGCAACAATTTATAAAAACTTTTGACTGCCTACAAATTCGAGATTGGTCTATCACCTTGCAACTTCTCACATGCTACTTTACCTTAATTTTGTTTTGAGTTTTGAAAAAAAAAGTGGATGAAAATTGAGTTGCAAGATTCCATTACACTCGTAGATAATAATCTAACGTATATCTATAATTTTAGTACTTAGTATACCTATATAAGCTATACAAAAAGAGAGTTACTAACGTAATGTTTACGTGAAGTTTTAGGCAATTATATAATATACATTCAGTAGACATTTATCGCCTCGCAAGTTGCTTAGCACTTACACTATAGTTTGTTACTCGTAGTAAAGTTACTTCGTGAACGTTAGTACCTACCGCACACGCTTTGAGGTTTACGATATACATAGGAATTGGATTAACACATGAACAGCAGACTTGGCAATTACATACTAAGAATAAATAATAGACGTACACCTATTATATGTATATTACAAAATTCGCCTTAAGTACGCGACAAATCTACAAACTTTAAAATGTTTATTACTCAATTTCAACATTTTGGCGCACAGATAGTTGATCATCTGAATTAATAATACTTAAATTTACGGGCACAGAAATCTAGGCGGGTGAAGCCGCTGGTAAGGCTAATTACTTCCTTATAAAAATCCCGATTTTCATCAAATGTGCTCATTCAAATAGTATTTTTCAAGATTTGTGAAAATAATTTCAGTGATTGAAAACTCAAATTTAAGCATAAATTTGATTGTTATTGATATTGCTACGAATGCCTATTACTATTTTATAACTTATATTATACTTATATATTTTCTTATATATAAATGTATTATTGAAGTGAAAACTTCTTTAGGCACGTTTGTGCACTTTTACTACGGGGAAAAAGCACCGAACTCGTGACCGTCCCGCTAATAATACGTCATCTCCGGACTGCTATTACTTAAATATGTAAACTTAGTAGTAATTAGCGCGTCTATTTACATTATAGAATAATATGTTACATTGTCCTCACATTTTTGTTCTTATAAGCAATGTAACCAAAAATTTGTAAAAATTATTTCGTAATAGAGTGTCCTTAGAGTTTCTTACCTGTTTTTCTCCATAGGATCCACATATTGAAACAGGCAACTAGCTTCACGACTGACTTAGTCTGACTGACTCTTATTCCTGACAATTCAAAAATACCTATTATTGGTTTAATTGAAATAAATGGTTTAAATTTGATTTCATTTGAGGCTTCTGTGCTTCTGGAAAGAGCTAGGCTGGCTCAACTAGTGAGCCTTATCTGAACGCATAATGGACCACCTATGAGCCTAAAACAGAGCACTATACCAATACCAATATTACCTCTAATTACTTATTAAGCTGACCATGATTCAAAAACTCCTTGACCGAATAAAACCCGTTTTGCAAAAGCCACTCACTAAAACATTACATGATCTGGAATTTTATTATACACTAATATCCACATAGCGTAACTAGTCCAGTCCAGTTGCAATTTAGTGCTTCCAGAAATCATGTTTAGTAGATATACTAATTTATTTGCAGCTTTAATATTATCTCTCTTCGTTACATATCTAATATTTCAGGACGCCCTGTAATAAATTTCCCTACCTCTAGTAGATAATGGCAGGATAGATAAAGTATTTTTAAATCTATATAATATGGGAGGCAAGACATATCAGGGGCGTTATTACATATCGCTCTTACACACCTTTTTGGGCAAGGAAGGCTTGATCTATATCCGTGCCGTTTCAGCTAATGGCCCCAATTCTGTTACTTCACTCGCTAAATTGAACTTCACTAAATTTTCTTCATATAAGAAGTAAACCTTGTACAGTAAGAAACAAGGTCTTATTTCAAATTGAAACAAGTAGGTAACATATGTCGCTATCGAAATAAGCAATTTATTTGTCGATTAAAGTCTGATACGCTTAAATAAACTTTAATACCACGTAGCGAGAGCCGCTATCCGTTGAATGCCATCTCTTTTGCTCTGTGTTTTTAGTAAGCGTCTTCGTAGGTGTAGATTAAAAACACGTCATCCTTGTTCGTTTTGAACAAGTTTTTATTCGGCAATTATACAGCGTTTGAATAAATGAAGACTCTCGCTGCGTGGAAATAAAGTTGAGTTATACGTTGACAGGTTTTAGTGAAATTTAGCGGCGCTGAGAAATAGATGCCAGTAACAAATAGACCTTATTACGAAGAACACTAGGTTGATTTCATATGAAGAAATTAAGTCAGGTTTTAGTTTAGTCGGCACCATTGTCTCACGAATGACAGCTGAAGTCCCATCTACGATCCGTCAATACTAAGCAATGTTGATAGGTGCTTAGCTGATTATTGTTTAATATTGAATTCATGCACATTCAACTTTACAGGTATGTCTTTTAATATTATCGACGCCTCCTTTCTTCAGTTTCACAGTGTCAATGGATTTATTCATGTCTTTCTAAAGAAAGTATCCAGACAACTATTTTATTCATCACGATCCAACCACCTTTCTTACTGCCATGTACTTTTATTTTTTATTATCAAACATCTATAAATATGACCAGCTTTTACTGTTTATGAAAATGTCAGTGGTAAGGTCGATTAATCATTTTATTAACGATACTTTGTTCAAACGTCAAAACTTAGATCTGATTGCATCACGCTCACTGTGACATGCGGTTTTGTAAATTCCGAATTTATAACCTTCCTACAATCATTACATCATATCCTTGTCTCGTCAATTGATTGTAGAGATGTCAAAGCAATAAAAGCTCTGATTGAATGCGATCTGACACACAATAGGTGAAGCACGCAAAATAAATGACAATTACTTTCAATGCAACATCATTAATGCCCGGTTTTGCTTTCGGACGGTAAAATTTTCGTTGAATCCGAGCATAAGTTAATTTAAGCGTTCGCAAATCATGGTTGATTTGACTAAAATACCTATCAAATTTTTACTGCACATGTTACAAAAATCTAAGTAATATTTAATAAGTTTAGGGTCCTTGGTAAAGGGTATAAATATCTATATCAATCTACACATATCTAAATGTAGACTGAATTTGGGGATACATACGTAACAATCGTAAAAAAAAAAACAATACTTAAACAACTAATACATGAAAACTGCTATGCATTACCGAACAGAAATAACATAACATTATCTTATATCGCTCCATTTTATGGCTCACTATAACATAAGCTTCCTATAAAATTATACCGCACAAACTTTTTATAACGATGTTAGATGAACTTATCAACAATAAAACATTTCTGGCCATACAAAAATCCCCTTTTTCCTCTTACATGGCGATAAAATGGGATTATATTGCGCCCTTCTAAAGTTACTTCTAGTTAGTGTGATGTCAGTCTGCATGACGGAATATTAGACCAATTTGGAGAGAGGACATCCATATTATGATGAAGTATCAGGTCCTTTTCTGGCTGCTTAATCTCCTAACATGTCAGCGGATCAAGTTGCTTTGAAACGTTTGATCAGTGCCAATCAAATAGAATTATAGACGCAGATGAAAGGATTTACTTTCTTCGATACGATATGTAAATAAATGAATTTGCGATTTACTTAAACAAAAATTCCTGTATACATCAGAGCTGTGTGTACAGTACAAATATATAAATTATGATATGTGTACTGTGAAGACCGTTGCGTCACAATCAGCCTTTTAAGTCTTCTGCTTCGAAGGAGGTGCTTTAATACTCTCACTATTGATATAGTCTGATCTTGTAATAAAAGTCAGTATTGACATTGACGATTATTTCGATGTAGTCTAAATGAAAAGATTTCTAGAAACAATATGTACTCAAATTATTTCAAATAATAACACCACTACACGCAATTCTTTTTAGCAGACTTCAAAAAAAAAGGAGAAGGTTCTCATTTCATCGTATTTTTTTTAATGTATTTTACCCGCATACTCGAAGTTGACTAGACCGATTTGGAAAATTCCTATTTTTATTTGAGCAGGTATACTTCCTAGTTGGTGATCATTTTTGAAAGATGAAGATGAATAATACAGCTTTGTACGATTTATCATGATTTTGGTGAATTAAAGTAGTTTTTTTTAAATTATGAATTTTATCAATTTCAGCTTTTAAACTTTAGCGTTCCATGATATAATTTCAGGCTGACTGCCAGCCTGTAACCACTGTCAGTGCAACCTGGTCGAAACGTTAGGCAATTCAGAGAGGTATGCAGTATCTATTTCGTGATCGCGTTAATACCTTATAAAAACATAATTTCATCAGTATCATCAATACAAACCAGAAGAGAACCTTAACTTAGCATAAGGACGTTATTGTTTTTTTTTCTGAATACATTATCAAATTGAATGAAATTAAGCTAAATTCATTGCCATTCTCCTAAGTTTCTCTAAGTAAGTCTAAGTTTATCTTATTTCATTTGTGCATCCACACTCAAATCTTAGGTTCACTCATACATAGAAACGGTGCTTTATCCTCCACACATGAACAAGGAACTAATTTGACTAGGTCATAATTATATCGGATTAGTTATTCATGACAGATATACGTGTGTAGGTTGTCGTTGCTAAGCTTTCCTGACCTTTTCTATTGAAAGAAAACACTCGTCTATGGAAAGTTCATGTGTAGTAACTAGCAGTAATTTCAGTAGTTCTGTAACAAAGTTAAAGCGGAATAATGGTCATATTTTCTCAACAATGCAGTCCAATACTCGGCAATAGTTTTGCTCCGTAAATCGATCATTCTACGTCACAAGAATCCCGGCATTAAGATGTTGAAACTCCGCCCTATTTTTCACTGTTGTCGATTTGAAGTAGTTTATTTATCAAAGAGAATACGAATTTTTCTTAAATATATCATGTGGAGTGAAAAATACTTATCACTGGCATTTTATGATTCTTAAATAAACAAGTCTCTAGAGAACATATGGACTCGCTTTTCAAAGTCAAGTCACAAATTACATCGTGTATATTATAGTATTCATATGTGAACATAGATACATGTAAGTGTTAAGATTTTTTTTAAAGATTGTGTAAAAATTGCATAATTGTAAAAAGTACGTATTGTGGTACCGGGAGGCTAGTTTACTCTTTTTCTCCACAACTTAAATTAACAGACGAACGTACTGTCAGTACATCTACAACTGCATCGTTTTATTGTAAATTTGAGCTTCAACACTAAAAATAACTATGATTTTTACTCAAAGGTTATTCAAAAGTATTGATTTTGTAATGCTAAGATAGACAACTGAAATATTTTTCGCATTTGTGTCAAAATATTTTCTAATGCTCACATTATTTTTTCCATGTTATTGCTTTAGCGAACATCATTATTACCTGCCTTCACAGTACATATCTAGTGGCCGGGGTCAAATGATCACACTGGTAATTTAAAATATTTTTGTTTCAAAAATACCGTACAAATGATCGTTATTCATTTGTGAAGTGTTTTGACCAGTGTGTATCTTTTGTGGCAATAATTATATAATATACGGTTTCATCCGCGTAAGTCCCGATGTCATAGGAATATCGGGATAAAATGTGTTAATCCTGGTGTCCAGCTATCTACATACCAAGTTTACTAGTTAGTAGTCTTTGCATGAAAGAGCAACAAACATCCATACATCCTCACAAACTTTCACGTTTATAATATTAGTAGGATAGTAGGATGATTCCTCATTTAAAAATTGATCAGATTTAGATGATGTGAATACGATGTTCCTAATATTCGCTTATATTCTTTTTTAAAGTCTGTGATAGAAGCTCCCGATCATATATCGGTAGTCCAATGTTTCCACCTCCTGAAATATCGTATGCCAATGCCCCATAAACACTTCGGTCGATACATAAACGGCACTTAGATAAGAGCAAACGACACTTGAGGTTACATTCCAGTGTTTAATACCCTCGCTGTCGATTTTGTTTTAATGTCTTCTGAATAATGTTATTATGACTACATTTTAGGAACGACTTAAGAAAACATTTGATTACATTATAAAAAAAATCACGTGAACTGACAAAAGCATTACTGCACACTGTTTGAAAATTCAAAATGATTCAGCGATAAAGTGTTAGTTTTTAAGCGACTTCAAAAACGAGGAGGTTCTAAATTTGGACGTTTATATTTTTTCATTTGTGTTTTTTATTTGAAATAAGTTTAAAGATCTGATGATGAGTTTATTTTTTAGACTAATTTGGGTGCATTGAAGTCGGTTATATACTTTTGTTAAAGTTAATTGTTTTCTGTCAAACTAACATTACAGTAAACTATCTACTGGGAATTGAATAGAATATAATCTGAAATTTTAAGGACAAAGCTCTCGATTGCGTACATATTATTTCTTCCGAATAAAGTAAATTCATGTAAAAAGTATTTTTTACATGAATATACTTTATTTGTATAAGTAATCCTTACACAGCAGTTTCGATATTACAAGACTATCAAACTGCGTAGGTACTTCTATTACAAAAGATATCTTCACATTTCAAGTCACCTTCATTTTATTACATTTCATTTCATTGAAAGGGATCTATCCGACCTTCCGATTTACAAATTAACCTAGGTAAACGGTTTGCTGCTCCGGTCCCTATTTCCTATTGTACCGTGACCATTTTATCTTTCCCCGTTACGTACGAAACGAGTCATTATTTTAATAATACCTTACTGAAGCCGACAATCTAAGAATCCCTATGAAACCTACGCCACAGTCACTGCCATGCTGAAACTTGGCGCAACTCAACCGATATAAAATTATATTATCAATGAGTCAATTTATTTATATATAATAGAGATAGATAATGATATATGTATATGAATAGGTGGGACAGGTTGAGACAATTTATACATACATATACCTCTATATAAATTGCCTCAACCTGTCCCATTTGTGTATGAAGGGGTAGACAGAGGTGTACGATACCCATGTTTGGCCTACCTTATATTATATTCTATGTTATAGGTAGCGAGACATATATTATCCAAATGATGCTCTTCTGTGCTGCACAAAACCTAATAACGTTCGACTGGATCAAACCTTAGACCGCAGGACTACAGTCATATTCATTCCATATTCGTATTGACCATACAAAGCAGTACAAGGTTATCATTATTTTCAATCAATTCTAGTTTCATATATACTATGTAGAAGTATAATAATGTAGGTAACTCTTTACACGTAAATCAGTGTGACAATTGAGATTCGCGTTCTATCCGCGACCCTCTGATAACTGACGTCACTCATGCTATTGTACCATTCATCAAAGGAGTCCCTTGTACAAACGGACAATAATTTAAGAGCGTCCCATTCAATTCCTCCTGATATTGTCTACATGTAGGTCAGTTTGGTTAGTTTGACATGTATTCAATGTATGTTTTTTTGGTACCGTTTGTTAGTGTCGACTCGATATTTGATTCGGGTTTTTGCCGAAAACCCTTTGTATTTGACGAATAAATAAAAGTCGCGGTCCCCCCCCCCCACCTAAAGAGTGCTTTGAAAGCTCTTTTAGTAATAAATAAAAGGTTTTATTCTAATCTGATTCATTCCTTCTATAATTTATATGTATTACTTTTATATTTTTTGTTTTAACTTTTGCGTTTAGTCTGCAATTAGTGTTTTTTATAGGATTTGATTTTAGCTAATTTAATCGAAGGGTTATATTTCAACATTTATCCATCCAATATACTTGTGGTCAGAATCACACCGAAAAAAGTCGTTCACAATTTTATGTGAAAGCTTCCTAGGTAATTCCACGATCGGTGTTAAAAGTATATTAAAATTGAATTAACGTTTGTAACGAAGTACCTACTCCAAGTTTTCTCTAGAATACTGTTTCTTTTTTTTTCAGACTGGAGAGTTAAATGCATTATTATCAGACACAAATTGGAGATCTAAGCTCTGTCTTGTGTTTTAGTCTGATAATTCACTTCTTTATGAAATTTCATTCAACTGGATACCGTTTGAGTTCACTCGAAAACTAATAATAGATACGATTCTATAGAATAACTTTAAAGGAATATCAACGGATTAAATACGGCTCATATGTTTAATATTTAGAGACACTATATTAAATAAGTTGAAAAAATATCTTAAACATTCTGTTTATGAATTTTTAACGAAAGACACACTCAGTACTAACTGAAGTTTCTTTGTCTTGAACTTTTACACCTAACCAGATTATACTGTTCTTTGTGTACATGACCTAATTAAAGCTTCCTTTGGACAAATTTTCCGGTAAATTCTGAAAACTTAAGAAAACTTCATAATTAAAATCCTTGACGGCCGTCCTAACAAGAAATCTTTTCACCGATCTTGCAAACTTCTTTTACTAAGAAAACGTGCTAACAGACTTAATTATTGTAGGCTTTAACAAGGTACCGAGCCAAACTAATTATATTCTATTAGGAGACCCTCTTAAATCCACGATTAAATTTGAAATAATTAATTCAGAGTATACAAATTGCCGAATCCGTTAATTTAGAATATTTTCAAAGGCTCTTGAGAGCGTGTCAAATAAATAGATAATGTTCAAATATTGCGAAGAAAACGAGACATAGAAACGACATATTCATATTGAACAAGTGAAGGATCACTTGTTTAATATAAATATGCCGTTTCTCTGTCGAAGTGAAGTCGTAAAAACAGGTCTATCATCGAAATTTTAAAGTATTTAAAATACTTAAGTTTTGTTATCGCTACTTCAAAAACCTCGTATTATTTTATAACAATTGGGGTGAACATGATAAAACAGTTCGCTATGAATGAATCAATTAATAGACATTATTACGACTAGTTATACCGGTGACGCAACGCTATTGGTCAGTTTGACAAATAGCGGGTAATGATGGATATAAAGGCTAGGCTAAACGATCACTTGAGTGCGGATCGACATACGAACAACATCGCGGTTACGGTTGTTTAGTGAATGTGCTGGTGAGGTTGTTGCTAGTAGTATTGATATTTTTGTTCTGTATTTAATTCGTAGAGATTAATGATTTACATTTAATATATTGTTTGGTAATAAACTAAACTTAGGTTACTATAGTAATACTAAACACATTACTAATTAAATATTCTTAAAATTTATGTTTAACATTTGAAAGCAAGTAAAGAAATTTATATGAAAGAAAGAAAGAAGAAACAAATACGTTTATTAAACACAACGACATATACATTTTAACATTATTTATTAGTGTATCACGATGCGCGCCACTAGATATGTGTAGGTACGTATCTAAACCTATATATGTTTTTCGTCGATCGGTTGCTTTAAAATTTGACTACAACGTTATAATTTTAAAGATATGAAAAAATAAAATAAGCTATGGAAGACAGCCAAATAAAAGCGTTTAGTTAGGTTATCATAGATTTTTTGCATTATTTATGGGATCATTCTAGAGATATTTAATAAATAAGAATCATTCATATCTGTTAACAATTGGAGACACAAAAAGATACTGTAAATTTGTCTTTTCTCTTCCAAGTATTTTTTATTACATCACTAGTTCTCACTTTTCTATCTTTATGTTTCTCTTAGCTTTGCTTATAGATCAGGGTCAATAATTTTTGAAACGAAAAAAAATAATAGTAGGATGAAACCCATTGGAAAAAGGGGAAGAATATTATAAAAATAAAAGGAAAAATAATTTACAGGCGATCTGAGGTCGGGAAGGGGAAGGGGGTGAGTTTTGAGGGTATAAAATGGTTTATCTCGATTTCCGGAAAAACTACAAGTCCTATGGAAAAAAGTCAAATGGCAAAGTTGTAGGTGATAAAAAGATCTACAACTTTTGTATTTACATTTTTTTCACATAACCTCAAAGTTTATGTAAAAAATTTAGAAAACCAAGTTTTTGGTTTTTTATTTTCATCTTTTACATAAATTGGTGTGTGTGCTTTCTGTTCGTTGAAATCTCTGCTTTTCGATGGTGTAAAAAAATATATATATTACCATAGTAAATCTCAGACAATGCAAAAAATCGAAAAAAGTCGAATTCGAATTTAAATTCAATTTTTAATTATTATATACAATTCTGAACTATTTATTAAAATTTACACTTTAATTACTCGAAAAACGTAAGATTATATGTTACATTGATGAACAAAAAAATTGCAAATCGAAATATACTAGTGTAATTAACAATTAAATAAGTTAATAAAGTTAATATTTAAGATGACATCTACAATATTTTGAGAAAGTTGTAGAATCTTCTTTAAGTTACATGCGTAGATGCCTATTTATTACTATTTTAAGATAACTTATATACCTGAGTGACCTACGAAAAATTTTAGCCCATCTAAGGTATTTCATAGAGAAGTGGGGTAGGGGCTAGGCGGGTCTGGGCCTTACTACATACCTGCTATTTCGTAGCAGCTGTAAAAACCGTTAATATTTATAAATTTCGTTCGAGATACAGAGCAGTGTACAACATTGTTTATAAAAACACACGTGCAGGCTGAGTTACTTTGAGAGAATTGTGACAAATTTACTTTAAACATAAAAACGTTTGGAATCTGCATTGCAAGGTAAATACTATCTTTATTTTAATCTATATCAATCAACTCTAACATAAAAATAGTAATATTTTCATTCAAAAATAGTATACTTAACGTAACATACCCTTAAAATTCAAATTGAATGATATTTTAGTACAAGATTAAAAAATAATAATCTCGTTTATTTTGCACAAACAAATTTAGTTATACTCACGATAAAATTGTAAAGGCATTATTAATTCGATTTTGTCTTTTCGGATTATCAGTATGGATGAATCTGTTTATATAATCTGCAATAAGGCAGATGATAAGCAAGTGTATGAAATAAAAAAAGCACCTTTTTAATTCGTTTAGTGGTGTCTAGCAAGAAAAGAATCGTAAATAAATACAAAAAATTTGAGACTTTGACATCAGCTTCTATTCATTTCATCATCAGTTTTTTTTAGATTTTTTGAATTTTCTGAGAAGATTTACTAGGGTAATATATATATATATGTATTTACACCATCGGAAAGTAGAGATTTCAACGAACAGAAAGCACACCAACTTTTTGAAAAAAGCTGATATTTTGACGGGTGAATTTTCGATTGAAAATTAGGGTGCTTTTTCGATATTAAGTCAAAATAAGGTAAAAAAATAAATATTTCAAATCAAATAAATAACAGTGTATTTGGGACATAAAAAGGTAAGTTTTCACCAAATTTCGTTAAAAAAAAAATGTTTTGTAAAAGATAAAAACCAAAAACTTGGTTTTTTGAATTTTTTACATAAATTTTGAGGTTATGTGAAAAATTCAAAAAACCAAGTTTTTGGTTTTTATCTTTTACAAAACATTTTTTTTTTAACGAAATTTGGTGAAAACTTACCTTTTTATGTCATGAAAAAAGTGTAAATACAAAAGTTGTAGATCTTTTTATTACCTACAACTTTGCCATTTGATTTTTTTCCATAGGACTTGTAGTTTTTATAAATTATTTTTTTTCACTTTTTTATTATTTTTAAAGGCTTCTACCCTGGTCTATTACTTAACTGTTAAATTAATGTAATTTTTTTATTATTCCAAAGGTAAAAATAAGAACCTCCTTTATGTCGACATGTAGGTACGCATCAGACAAATAAATTTTTATATCAATCAATCAGCCTATCATAGTCCACTGCTGGTCCTCTGCCTTCCGCATCCAGTCCATCCCTGCTACCTTCTTCAGGTCGTCGGTCCATCTGGCTGGGGGGCGTCCTACTTTCCGTTTGCCGATTCGCGGTCTCCACTCTAGGACCCGTCTGCTCCAACGGCCATCGGTCCTCCGGCATACGTGGCCAGCCCATTGCCACTTCAGCATGCTTATCCTGCGAGTTATGTCGGTAACTTTGGTTCTTTGTTGGATGATCTCATTACGAAATTTATCCTTCAAAGAGACTCCAAGCATAGCTCGCTCCATAACCCGCTGCGTGACAATTTGTGGACTAGCTCCGTCGTTAGTGTCTACGTCTCGGCGCCGTATGTCATAACAGGTAGGACGCACTGATCGAACACTTTCGTTTTAAGGCATTGCGGTAATGGCGAAGAGAAAACTCGACGTAGTTTGCCCAATGCTGCCCAACCTAATTTGATCCTTCTGGTGACTTCTTTCTCGAAGTTTTTTCTACCGAAACTCTACTAAACTTTTATAGCTGTGATCTAATTGAATAGTATGATTAAATGGTCAAACTAACAACGTCTTTATCTTAAGAGCTTCATTCTCAAGAGTATTGCAGCGTTCTAAGTAATAAACCTCCCCCATAATGCTATTAGTCACGTCATATCCTGATGTTGCCGAAAGCTCCCCTCGGCAAACAAATGAGCCTCTTAGGAAGATAGAATATCTAGAAACGGTAAGTGTAACTACCCGTGAAGTAAAGGATCGGCTCTAAGCTACCTGAACTAGAAAGTTCTGGTGAAATCTATATTGAAGTCTGAATATTCTTTAAGAATCTACGGTTTGACAACTTAACATAAAAGAAAAAGATTTTTGAATTTCTAGCTTATATACCGTGAATAATTTAAATCCATGCAGCCAAAACGTGCACAAGTTCATTCTATGCAGTGGTTCATCCATAACCTATGATGAAACTTCGAAGTAATTGTCCCATGATGTTTATCCTGTAACCATGATCTCTCCAAAGCATGTAAGAAGCATAACATGTAGTCAATTACTAAGCGGCTTAACGGTTTATGACGACATTGTTTATCCAAACTAATCACTTCACCCGGTCGCCACTGCCTTACAAACATCAGCTTAATAAATATTTACTTACTTATTTTTTTCTTAGATAAGTTGTAAATGTATCTTGTACCCAGATATATACCTATATCCCCCAAGGGGTAAGTAGAGGTGTATTAAACACCCACATTTTGCCAACTCGACCGGGATAATCCCACGGTTTCACTGACAACCGGCAGTGAAGCAATGATTACATTGCTATTCGCTGAGTGAGTGTGGTTACCGGAGGCCTTAACCCTTCCCTCTCTCCTCCTCTACATCTCGTCCCCTTTCCACTTCCCCCACCAACGCACAGGCAACGCATTTGTTACTCTTAAGTTGCAAGTGCCAATCATTTACCATGAAGTGACCCGTCTGCTCGTTTGCCCCCTATACCATAAAAGAATAATATTGTTAAGTCCTACTCACGTAAAGCCTACTGAAATGGAAAATAGAGAGTATATTGATAGGAAACGATGTTTAAGAAGTCCCTTCTTCAAGGCATTGAAAGGGAAGGGATATTGCTTATATTTTGGAGTGTAAGCAATAACTTCAAGCAGGGTCAGGGTCGCATATCTGTTACTCAAATAAGCTGTTTTCGGGAATTACTCACTACATATTATAAAACAAAGTCCCCCGCCGCGTCTGTCTGTCTTTTCGCGATAAACTGAAAAACTACTGAACGGATTTTCATGTGGTTTTCACTAATAGACTGAGTGATTTGAAGAATGTGAAGGTTTAGGTATATAATTTGTTAAGATTTTGTGATTTTGTGATAATTGAAGATGTCTCTGCTACCGTGCGAAGCATATGAATTTTTAAATATTGAGAAATTTGACATGAAATTTCATATTTGAAAATGTATATGTAATAATTACTTTAAACGAGCAATTCTTGTATGTATGTATTTATTTATATATGTATTTAAATTTCCGGGTATCTCGGAAACGGCTCTAATTTTGATGAAATTTTGTATACAGATACAGTTTTGCATTTTAAGTTCAACTGCTTAGTTGTATTTCCTGTATAAACGCAATTTTACAAAAAATGACGATTTTTCAAAAAGCTACCAAGCGAAGCTCCGTCTCCCAGGTACTTTTGATAATACTTATAGCAATAAATAGTCATATCTAGAATATAACGACACTTTGGGTTTACATTAAACCATTTACATTCCACAATGAGCGCGAGGGCGGGAAATTGATAGCCCTGAAAAGTCAAGGATTAACGGCTTTGTATTCATTTGGAACAAAAAATGTGGTGGTTTTCAGCAAACGCATCAGTTTTTTTGTTGTGAGCTACTTTTCATCTCTATAGGAACTGTGGAAAAGTAAATGCATAATGAAATACTCCTGCTGTGAGAGTGAGATTAATAAAAAAATCCAATATTCTCGGACAATTTTGTAATAGCCATATTAGTGCAATAATTTATTGAAATTAAAACTTCTTTACGCACGCTTGACTTGGGGAGTAAGCTGGTGAATGCGTGACGAGAGCCTTACGAAAGTGTGATCTGGCGAGGCGAACGGAAGTGGAGAGGGAGATATAAGTTTGTGAATATAAAAAGAGAGAGAGTTACCATTCGTATATACACACTTTCTGAAGCACACTCGTTTTTTTTTACATTTAACTTGTTTGCCAATTTATTTATTTAGAAAAAAGTATCTTGTAGTATGTTTTACATTACCAGCATTATTTTTCTTAAAAGTAGGGCAATATTTTTTCACTGACTTGATGATTAACGGTTACTGTACCTTAGAGCTGCTCACAGCATCAGAAAGCATCGCCGTAACTGCTGTAGCAAGACAGGTACTAAGTGAAGATGGCTTTCCCAATAGAACAGATCCTCCGTACGTGGCTTTGCAGTAACTTTCTTAAAAGAGGAAATAAACATGCACAAGGAACGAGATTGACTTTCCTACCGTATTCTGTATGAAAAATAATCTACTGCGGTTACCTCTTTTAAAATCCTTACACAATTTTGTGCTTTCTAATCTATCATAAGATCTAGAGTATAATAAATAGAAGTCTAGATTTCCTACAATGTCAAAACAGACAATAATGTAACCATTGTAACAAATAACTATTTAACGATCAAACTTAAACCTCTCACTCGCAAATTAATCCTGAAACTTATATTTGTGTAGATAGTATATCTGTAGATAAAGCCAATAAATTAATACTGTCCTCTAAGATATATAGTAGTTGACTGACCACAGACACTTTCTCACAGCTGTTTGGTGTTGCCAAAGTTGGAGAAATATTTGCTGAAAATTTATAGTTTTACGAAAAGGTAAAAACCGCAAAAAGAGGATCTAAGTTACTGCTTTCTATTCACAATTTTCATTGTGTTATTAAAAGGTTCTTTATCCACTATTTAATGGCTCGTGACCATGATCGGTGGAATTTGATCGAAACGTCGGGTAAAGAAAAAGTATCGTACCTTAAAAATATTACAGCGATTAATTCCCGTTTTACACGTCTAATAGATAATACCTGTTGTTAACTAGACTTAAATTGCTCCAGGTCTTTGATATCATCTATAAAACTCAAACTGAAAAAAAATAACTCAAGCATAGCCAAAAAGTTCACGTCATAAGGACAATATGTGCGGTACTCGAGTTTCTTGGTAATTACTCAACTCTTACGTTTCATAAATCTTCTGCAAAATTGACAAATATACTGATGTGTTGTGTTTGAGCGATAGCTCAAACATTTGATATAATTTCTACATATTAATTTATAACTGTAAGATAAATACACCTATGTACTGCTGTTAAAATAACTAAAAATGTTTTAAAAGTATTTCATTCCAACGTTCCCTTATAAAAGCAGCATTAGGAACCTTAGGATTAAAAAAAACAGTGCTATTATTCCAGATACATGGTATTGTGAAAAACGAAAGATTTTTTTATGAAAACCCATTTTACAGTGTTGTTTTTTTATTATTGTGGTACTTTTATTAAAATAATTACTAAACGTTAATCAATGTGTCTTTTTTTGGATTTATTTTGTTTATGTATTTATCAATTAAACTATGATATCTTTGAGATATAAAAAATATATTTATAGACATTTGTTTTTGCAAAACACATACGTAAAACCCTTACACTAGCAATACCAATAGACTCCATCTGGAACAAATTGCGGGAATGGTTTACGAATGTAATGGAATCTCTTGACCTTTCGTATTTAGTGGGATTTGGAACTAAGAGCGGCCTCTTGAGTGTGTTTCAACAACAAGATAAGAGTAACCGAAGGTATTCAATGTCTGAAAATGAGTATATTCCTTTTGGTTCTACTCCAAGAACACAATGGAAGAAGTAGATCGGTAATTGCAGTTACTTAGAATTCCAATTAAATTCGCTTGAAATAAAATAGCCTTTATTCCAGTCCTGCTTAAGATAAATTGTAAGTGTAGTGACTACTAAGACATTGTACTCAATATATTTCTTAGTATATATCTGAAGGCAAACTAGAATAACGATAAATAAAAACAATTTACCTTAGGGCCAATGTTCAGTTAAACTAATGAAAATATTTACAGCGCATAAAATTATTAGGACTTAATTAGGTTTTCTATTTTCCAATTGTTATTTATTCCATTGGCAGCTATCTAGCCGAATAATGTAAATCATGCGTCACTAACTTCAGAGAGGTGAAACAGATTAATTGAAAACAGGTATTACTCGTATTAGAGCAGGGCAGTGCTTCTACTGTTTGACATTTACTTCGAGGTTAGGTGTATATTTTACTGTGCAGTGATGATAATTTAAAAATTTTGAATGACTTCAATTTAATAGAAATAATTTATTTACTAAACTAACTGGTTAAACTAACTGGTTAGAGAAAAAAAAAACTATTTTCTTAACAATATGATTCTAAATGTTTTAAAGGTAGTGAAGCACAAATAACCGAATGATAATATCAGAGACGGGCTATGAACAAACAAATCATACTAAGGGCGTGTTTTCTTCTATGGCCTCAACGATTGTTCGCTCCGAAAATATACGTATGTAATCTTTCTTTTCTCAGCCGACCTTGATAAGATTAAATTCGATACATTAAGCTTTCCTGGCAAGGGTGCCAACTGCCAAATGTCGGTGAGCCGCAACTCGATAATAAATATTGCTGGACAGGGCGCCACATGTAGTCAAGTGTTTTGTGGCCATTGTGTTTTCGTCACCGCCGCAGAGCTAAAAACAAGCAATAAATACCTTTCTTATTACCTTTATTACCGACATGTTTTTCCGCAAACGCACTCTATTTGCGCTTCAAGCTTCAAGCGGCGTTGATTAACTTATTAACTGTTTATTTTTAAATTATCTTTTATGTTAAATGCGAATTTCTCAAGCGATTTGGGAAGGTTTACTTAAATTAGCTTTGCTTTTTTTCCGTTTTGTATATTCAATTAAACAAAGGATATTATATGTACACATTTGCAAAAAAAACCTAAACGTATATCTAGGTTAAGCTATAAAAGGTAAAACGTTATTACATCTTATAGGAAAACCACCTTTAAGCCTTTGTTTTGGGTATTATTTGACTATTGAAAAAAAAAAACAAAGATATAGATTTTGAGACTACATTTTACATTTAAAAAGTAACTAAACCGGGATTAGTACAGTTTGAAAATTACTAGTTTATTTTGTTTCTGTTAACTGTAACCCCCGAATACATTCGCCTCCTTCGTCCTACTTATAGGCTAATTATACATCGTATTTAGTTCGCAACTTTGGAATATTATCTACATTAAAGTGTACTGTTTACATAATGCTATTTCTCTTTATCTGTTCAACATGACTAAACAAGAACCATAAAAGATTTTATGTTTACTGTTTTAAATGAACTAATTGTTACTGCATTTTTTATATATACTGCAGCTACTGGCAATGTCGAAAACATTGTTCAAAATCATTTCTAAACATTTTATTTACCTTACTTAAAAAGATCTAAAAAAACTGTTTTTAATTTATTTAGATTTGTGTTTTCAGCTCATTTACCTTCGTTTAAAAGATCTAAAACAACTCTTACAAAGAGTTTACGACGAATAAAACACTAATTAATTTAAGTTCAGTGATTTAGTCAGATTATCTAAAATGATAATTGACTGTTGGAAGTTTTTCTTACTGAAGTAGGAGCTCGTTTGGAACACATGAGAACGTGTTCTCTTGATTGAATCGAAGATCAACGGACGAGTCGAGCAAGTCTCAACAACTCGTCGATGGGTAGAAATTGCGGATACGTGATCGAGAGGCTGTTTCGATACTGGCAGACTCGATGGTGCAATTTGGAACGAATGGAGAGCTATTTTGCTACGCTTTACCCCAGTCGACTTAACATTTTTATTTACCTAAGGGAAATATCTACGTAATAAAATGTCACTCTAACCTAGGTCGTCGTCCAAATTAGATTTGCGACCTCTGGTGAAGTAGTGAATAATGTAGACAAGTTTTTATTTATAATGACATTTGGTTTACGGTATCTATGATAAAGTGGGAAATCCTTCTATTATTCTTGCTATATTTCTATTCCTGTATACCTTTGGAAAAATTATAATGTTAAGTAAAACAATGTAAATTAATATAATGATAAATAATGTAAATACAAAGTTTTAGTTTGGGATACATTTACATGCCAAAACAAGGCAGAATATGGCATGGTACTACCTGGGCATTTTTCAGAAAAATGCACCATTGTAGATTTGACATGTCCTGTGACTTTGATAGCTATTAGCTATATGAATATTTTTTCCTGAGTTGTAAATTTTTTCTTCTTATAAATCAGTTATTTAATATTATATATATTGTAATATTAAAAAGTTGTGGAAATAACTTAATATATTAAATATTAATAAAACAAGGCAAAATGCTATGCGATTTTGTCGAGTCCCACGAGCTCCTTGCTAAGTTTGGAGGTAAAAATTATCCCTCGTTTTTTTACGGGATGTTCGAAAATATAACTTAAAGATTAGTACTTAAATTCTTGTTTTCCGCTCTAAAATAAGCAAGCAAAGATCGAAAACATCAATAAAATATATATTTCGTTATGTCCTACGAAATCGCGTATGGTGGAAATTCCTACTACGCGTATTTTTTAAGACCTGTAATAATAATATAATCCTTTTAAAACAAATAGTGTATTTGAATTCTCGTAACATTTTCTTTAGTATTGACAATTTCCATTTTATTTTAGTAGCCTAGTTTGAAAGATATCAATGTAAAATGTGTTCGTCACGCGGTGCTCAATATTTTGTTCCACCTACACGACGGTTTTATTCAAGGTAAATATTGCTGTTTTAACTTTGTTTATAAAGTTAAATACATCAACCTATCTTGATTTTGATTACCTTTTAATATTTGGCATATTTACATCAATTTATTTACTGTTGCAGTTTCAAATTAAATTAACCAAATACGTCACACGTGTTGTGTGGAAAGTGACGTAATGGAATTCTAAGGCATAGGTTACATGAAATGTATGAAATATTTTTGATTCTTAATTAAAGTTGTATATTTAAAAAGTATATTTTTTATGTTCTGTTTGTCCTGGTGGTGAGTGATAGTAATATTTGAAAGTTTATTTCGTTATTGTATTAGTACCATAACCACACCATAACCATAGTTAATCTAAAATAAAGAGTAATGTCTATTATTTCATTTCAATAGCTCTAACGATTAAAATCTACATTAACAATTTTTATAACAATTTCGCTTCATTCGACGAAAATGAAGATAAAATTTTCTATGACATTCTACCATTATATCGTTAGTAGAACCAATCTATGGATCCACAATGTTAATTTTCAGTCAATTGAAGGCAGGAAAAGAAATAAGCTTTTTTTGCTTTGCAATATTGCTTTTGGCTATCTGAAAATTCACATTCGTTTTTGGAGCGAAATTTTTAAATATAAGCGTGTAATTTCGATTTTTATAAAAAAAAGCGTATTCGTAAAATCGTTCGTGTACAGCTCCCTGTCATCGTAGAGCATTTTTTCGAAACTTTATTTCTTCGTTATGACTTTATGAGTTATACTATCAAGCACAATTATTTAAAAATTGAATTTTTAAGTTTAAATAAAATAATACCACCGCAAAAAAAGACAAAATTTTGTTTTTGACAAGGTTGTTTTGCTGAATTTTTTTTTATTTCATTATTTTTCGACACTAAATTACTATTTAAAAAAAGTTTATATTTTTTTTACTAATTTAAAAACATCAAAAACAATTTTTCTATCTTTATGGTGCTAGTCTTACAAAGATAGAAACAAGTTGTTGATTAAGGAGCTAAACCGATTAATCTAAGAGAATTCTTTAACCAAATATTGACTAAAGAGGAATGTAAAATATATATAAGTACTTAAAGTTTATAATATATATATAGAAGTAGCTAACATTTTCAAATAATAACAATAATAACTTGAGACACCTCACACACTGCCATTAGATTCCAAACTAGGCAAAGCCTGTACCATGTAACCAGACAGCTCATAAACATACTTCTATATGATTAAATACAAACATATTATAGATAAATTACACCCAGAACAAAGGTCGCCTCATCAAACAATTATTGGTCCTGGGTGGGAATCGAATCCACAACCTTTGGCTCAGCAGTCTGGGTCACTAACCACTAGACCAACAGGCCAGTCTAAACATTGTGTTACAAAATTTAAAGAATATGCGAAATCGCCGAGAAAAAGCTACGTGTGTCCAGTATGTATGTTGACCTTTTATGGCCTGGAAACCCTATACAATGACAGTCCAAGTTATGATCCTAATATATAGTTCTAATGATCTTATGATGAAATCTGGAGACAAATATACTAAAACTATAATGAAATGTATTAAAGTAACTGTTACCAGGATACTGCCCACTGGTGGTTAGTCCGCTATTATTAACTAAACCACCAACTAGGTCAGGGCTCCAGAAACAATATTATAGATTTCCTTATTGGATGGTAATAAACTGTGATATTTGCCGCTGCTGGTAGAGTTCAGTTGATATTTACTACTGTTAGAGTTGGCTTTTGTGACACTATAAATTCGTCATCAAATAGTTCAGGGCTATTGATAACATAATAACTCTGTTAATTTCTTCGCGTTTTATATCCTACAATCGACATTCCCCGAAGTTTCACGCCATTAATAGTCACTGCTGCCTAAAGATCGTAGGTTGATGTTAAATAGCCCATCATAACCAGTCTGAAGAATTGGTGTATGAAAAGCAAAAAAAAATATTGAAATCCGAATCGTGGTTCCAGAAATTAGTTATTAATTAGTTTATTATTTTAGTATAGAGATAGCTAAAAATAATGATGCATTTGTAAACTTATAGAACAATAGTAATTTGAAAAAAATAATTAAAATACAACTCAAAAATCCCAAAAAATCTTCTTTGAGAATAGAAAAGAGCTGATGATCCCCGAATTGAATTATAGCTAAAAACACGTGTTAAACTTATAATCGGGATTAATACATTAATCATTATTTCAAAACGCTCACTAATCGCTCTACAAAATATAAAATAAAGAATTAATGATTTCAAACTTGAAAAAAACTTTGAATGCTGACACGGCGGCCTAGGAATGAACTCTGAATGTTCTTTAAAATTTTATTATACACCATACATACAGGGTGATTCTGTCATCCTATACTAAATGCATATTTACAAATTTATCTATACAAATAATAAAAAATAATAATTATACACATTGCTATAATTTTTAGAAACGTCTGTCTGTCTGTTTGTTTGAACACATATCACTTCAAAATCCTTGACTTTATTTATATACCAAAAAGAACACCCGAAGGTTGACTGGCAGACTTGTTCAGAATTTCTATAGTAAGCCATAATAATAATACATATATATATATATATATATATATACATGCTTTAAAATGTAGGTGTCTGCATTTCTTTTACAAATTAACTCTAAGTATTCCAAATTTCACTCAAAAAAGAGAACAATGAATTCTCTAATATTTATAAAAGCATGTGGAAATTATATTCATATTTGTAAATATTTTTAGATAATACAAAATATTTAAGCAAAACTCATGGCGACGCCCGCTAATGAGTAAAATAGCTATCTATTTATATTATTGAATTGATACTTGATGAGAATTATTTACCCCTTTTTCAGCATATTTTGCGTATAGAGGAAAGTGAATACTTACTTTTTATATGGAGAAGTGTAGAAAGCTATCATTTTTAAACAGTATGTGTTATAAATTTAAAAATAATGTGAAAACGGCTACATAAAACTAGACATATCCACATATTGTATACGGCTATGTTTATGTATGTTGACCTGTCATGGTATGGAAAGTCTATACTTTCAACTTATACTGGAAATGTATAGTTCGATTTACGTTACAAATACCTAGGTTTAAATTGAATAAATATTTATTAATTTCTTACATAGTACGATTATTTCAGTTTTGAAGTCGCTGTTCTTTAATATTTTTATGAAATAAAAGGAAAAATTAAGAAATGTCCCTGCCTCAACAGTTGTATGAGGCCGATTGAAACTATTTTGTTAACAAGAAAAAATATATGTCGCATCTTCGGTCATTAGTACGGATGCATAGAGTGCCCTCTATAATACATTCACCGGAAAGGAACACAAGCGCTATCTATCGGCGTTACGCAGAGTCTAGGCCGAGGGTGTTAACGTGCGGATGAGTTCACTTTAAGTTTGGTCACCGCCGGGTCAACACTAACCTAGGAACAGTGGTTCTTTGCGTGTTTGCAATACATCAGTGATTAAGTATCAAAAGGGAGTTTTCTTATCGCCTGTACCCACTTCGTGCCGACATTGTACCTAGTCCTATGCCTGAGGAATCCCCATATAAGTATCTAACGCATGGTGACGTGAGCGCGTCGTGTCGATGCGAAAGCGAAATTATTCCTTTACATTTCATAAAACTCACTAAAAAGTTATTATTAACCGTACATAGGCAAATACAAAGTATTTTAAGAAAAATACTGTGTAACTGTTTGTATAATATTAATCTTTATTTAAGATGATCCGTATAGAAGTTTTACTATTGTTTACCAAGAAGAATGCCCTGCTACGTTTTACTATTCAGACTTAAGCTTTTCTTCAAATTATCTCACAATTCTTTGAACAAAAAGGTCTGCGGCAGTTTGTTTTTATATTTCAAGAAGTTATATGCCTTTTGGTAGATTATTATTGTTACAATTGAGCAGTGAGCAGTGCCTCCATCCATCATCATGTCGAAAGTAACTTTGTTTAGCATAACATGTCCGTAGAGACTTATTTTTCTCAGCTAGATAACGAGTAAGATTCTTCAAGATAAAATAGTAATTTATCTTTTTTCTTTTCCTTATTATAGTGGTAATTGCCGTTCTCGGAACCAGTTGACGCGTTGAGCGTACAAAATAGTGGAGAAACCCATTCTTTTGTTTTAATCATCTCTTTAGTACTGCTTTTGTCCATGTCGTTAATTGACTTTCTTTTTTCTGGTTACAATAAAACGTTTTGAGTTTATTATATCTTATTGTGCAAAGCTTTAGGTGTACATGCTTAATTATATTGACTGTGTACTCGGTGGGATGTCGTAAATATCCCTAGAATAAGCCTCACTCTCATAGACACACATATGAAGCGTCCCCCATTTGCATCCCTAATCAATATGTAAATAAAAACTCCATTTGTTTTGGAACAAAAACGTTATATTAATGGCCACTTTGATATCACAAAATACTTAACTTTAAAGAAAACGAGAACAATTTTGTATATTATTAGTGAAGACTTTCTAACAAAAGGTGGAAGATAAACTCTCTAAGACTTTCATAAAGTATCATGTATGATCTGAATTCAAAATTTAACAAGCCGTTTTCAATAACAGCACCACAGCGATATAAAAGCGCCCACTTCACGTATTACAGACTGCCATTGTGGTAGGTTTTGAGCATGTATTTGTTGTGGCTTCGTGCACAGACTGAACAAATGATGAGGGCTGCATTGTGCTTCTTCTATGAAAGGCAATCTGCGCTAAACATTACTCAAAACTAACAACTATTTGTGAGATCAGCGTCGACAATAATGGGGCTAGAACTAATTTCAAAGGTCATAAAGCTTCAGCATATGTTTTATTTATTGCATATTATATATTTATGAGAAATTAAAATTGATTTTTTATAACAAGGCTAAAAAACCGAAGCAAATAATGCTACAAGCAAAGATAATTCCAATAAAAAAAAATGATTTTATTTTTTTTACCGACGCAACTTTTTATTTTTTATGGATGACCACGCAAAACTTTTTACAGGATAGTCCGATTTTGAAAGTTCTTTCTTTATTGGATAAGGCATACTTTGAAGTATGCCCTATTTAAATTTCAAATAAATATATTAACTCTAAGGGTGGAAAAATAGGGGACGAATGATTGCTCACCCATTGACTTTTCACCTGTGAACCGATTTTGTTGAAACTTACCACACATTTTATGTAGGTTTAATAATACTATAACCTGACGATAGTTCATTATTTTATCTACAAAAAAAAACAATAATGAAAACGTTTTAACAAAAAATAAAATCGATGAAAGAAGAAAGTCACTGAAAAGTGAAAATAAATTTGTTAGCCTAACTAAACTCTTACTTATTTTGTGCATGAATTGTCAAATAAATAAATAAAAAAAGTAAAAACTTAGAAAAGCGGAATCTAAGGACTACCACAACTACCTACTCATGTACAATGCTGTAGAGCTGGACCAGGATTTTACCAAGCAGTGTTATCAGACATATAATCATCAAGTTAATAATGTGTTTGTTTACATATTGTGCGTTTTATATAAGTTTTAAATTTCTAGACTAACCTGTTAGTCTAGTGGTTAGTGACCCTGACTGCTGAGCCAGAGGCTGTGGTGATGAACAGGATCATTTGTTCTGTGTCTTGGGTGTTATTTATCCATAATATGTATGTATTTAGAAATAAATAACTATGTTTATCAGCAGTCTGGTTGTCATAGTACAGGCTCTGCCTAGTTTGGGATCAGACGGCCGTGTGAGTTGTGTGAAGTTATCTTATTACTTTAAAGAACAATTCTTGTTTGTATGTAGATATTTATTTATGTATGCATTTATATTTCGGGTATCTCGGAAACGGCTCTAACGATTTTTATTGAATTTTGTTTACAGATACACTTTTGCATTTTAAAAGTTTAATCGCATAGTTGTATTTCCTTTAAAAACGTAATTTTACAAAAAGAAATATAAAAAAAAAAACGATTTTACAAAAAGCTACCGAGCGAAGCTCGGTCTCCCGGGTACTTATTATTACTGGTATGTTAAGAAGAAAAGGTCTAGTAGCAGTAGTTCGGTTGGTAGTCCGGTTGATCGAACTACTGCAACTCTTCAGTTGCATTAGTTCGGTTGTAAAAAAACATCGAACTAATGCTACTCTTTTGTAGCAACAGTTCGGTTAATAATTTAAACAAATCACACGTTTTTATAATATAAAGGAAACAAGTAAATTGAAAGCAAACAAATGTATATTTTAAAAGGAACATGTAAAAGAGCACTGAGTTATTCTTACTAGCGTATGGCGTAGACAACACGAATACTACTTTTGCGCCTCATGAGCACTGCGGGGTGCAAGGGGAGTAGGTTAAGGTGTCAAAGACAAAACGAAAACTGTACAGATGTGAGACATTATCTTTTTTCTTGATTTCTGCCTACCCGATTTACTTACCGTGGTTTATTTACTTACACTTACAGAAACTGGTTCTGACAATGCCGACTTTACTAGTGACGAAACTATCTTGTCGAAGGGAATTGCACATTTCTTGAGATAAGATGGCCCTTCCTTTGTAAAATATAATTAAATCCTTTGATTATATATTAAATCATCATCTTTGGCATGCTCTAAACATATGTATCACTTGGTAACCATGTATCTTTATTGCGTTTTCTTTTTAGATAAATTTGATACAACTTTCCCCGTTTACGTGACCGATTCACAAAAATCTAAACTTTTTTTAGATTTATACGACGTTATACGGAAGGAAATCAAATTAAATAGAAAAGATACCAAGTTAGTACAGGTTATGTTTTTTATATAATTTGATTACCTTCTTTTAAAAAATGAAGATTAATTGCAGAAAAAAACATAATATCCTATTAATTATGAAAGTAACCGCAGGCGATTACTAGCCACGCGTTATCTTGTTACAGGTGCCCTAGGTAGGTACAAACCCGGTGACAGGGCTGTGTGTATTTTTTTTTTTTTGCGCTGCTGAGCGTAAACCTAGACTGCAGTCGCGGTGTCTACTCCATACGCTAGTAATAATAACTCAGTGTTCTTTTTACATGTTCCTTTTAAAATATACATTTGTTTGCTTTCAATTTACTTGTTTCCTTTAAATTATAAAAACGTTTGATTTGTTTAAATTATTAACCGAACTGTTGCTACAAAAGAGTAGCATTAGTTAGATGTTTTTTTACAACCGAACGAATGCAACTGAAGAGTTGCAGTAGTTCGGTCGCCCGGACTACCAACCGAACTACTGCTACTAGACCGAAAAAAAAAATCTTGCTGCCATTAATTCCTTTCAAAAGTATTGAAGTAAACTTTCTGATATACAGAAGTAACAAAGAAGGATTAGTCTCAAATCCAAGGCTCAGAAGTGAATGTTGAATATAGACTTTACTCGCTTTATATATTTCCTGCTAATGGTGCCTCGTCCGTGCTTTCGTTTACCAACATTCCTTGTCTGTAACTCTGCGTGTAATAATACAACAATATTATTGAAAATACTGTTTATATTTATTTCTGCTACTTAAATAACAAACAGAAATTATTATAGATCAGCTAATATCGTAAAAGAGAACTGAAAAAATCATATTTTCACCTAGCCCTTTAAATAAATAAATATTTAGAGAAAATAATTATTTTATTGAAATATTGTCTTCTAAACACATATTTTTGAAAACTACTAGGCAATGGTATCGTTTTATGCCCTTTTATTTCAATAACAACAACACAAGTGACAACTGTGTACACCAATTTTACTGCAAACTTCAGGCAGATAGTTCAACGCAAGAAATGTATTTTTTTAGTAGAAACGCATCGTGACTATCATAGTGTTTAAAAAACAAACCCCAAATGAAACCTACTGATGATCCCTAGCCTGGAACATAATAATTTGTCATTGATAACATACATTAGCTATATTTACAGATTTTCACTAATACTACTGGATAATTTCTGTCGCTATATCTTTTATACCCAAAACCCTATTATTTGGGTATATTTTTATACAAAAAAATGTACCCAAACTGTGTACATTAAAGTGAAATAAATAAAATTATTTAAAAAAAAAGACGACTTTCTTCATTACTGATCATTGGCATTCTTATTATCATTTAAAGTTGTATATTTGTGAAAGTAAACAGACTAGCATAGAGGGTATATTATATATTTATATCAAGTTCAACTCTACAGAGTTGAACTAAATATAAAATATGTAGAAAATGAGCATAGTTTAATTAATTCTACCACCTGAGTTATGCCTCACTTCATCTTTCTTCCTCTTCGCTTATGCATCTGGACAACTCCATCTTTACTTTATAGCCTGCTTATTAACATATTAGCTTGACAATCACAGGAGCTATGTAGTGTATGTGTACTTACAACGTTGATTTGTTAGTAGTTAGTAAAGTGTGAAGAGGTACAAGTGTAAATGTGTAGGTTACTTATGTTACTATGGTTCAATAATTTCCACAAACAAGTTTTAACAGCAATCTAGAATCGTAATAGAGACTCCACACAAGACGCACCCTGTTTAAGATTTTTATTTTAAATAGGAGCATGATGACCATATTTTTATGCGTTTATCTTTGAGGTTTATATAACCTTTTATACAATAAATATAAAATGTCATTCAATTGATCCTATTTAAAAAAAGTATATACATAATTATATCTTCACTCACCACTCTCACCAGTCTTTGCTTACTTGTGAATAATATTGTTTTTTTCTAAAAATAATAACTACGTAATAATAAAATGAACAATAAGGAAGGCTGAATAACACGAGTTTAATACACATTCCAAACAAAAAACGCTGTCAATATACATGGCGGACCCAAAATTGCTTAAGGAATAAAGGCAGGAATTTCAGTTTGGTTCACAAGATCCTTGTTATTCATAATGTTATACATATATATTTATACAGATATACATTAGAAAATATTTACTCAATTTTAAATATTACCTTATAACGTTGATTAATAATAATTCTTCGAAGTCACGAAACTTTATCAATGAGAATCCTCCGTCTACCCGAATGAAGGTCTATTTTACATCTTTGGCAACTACAACTTCCAGCCAGTTTACCTCCCGCATTTTATAATAGGGGTTAAAATATAAAATTTGCCGTTTTATCGCACTTGCCACTATGATTTAATATAAAACCTGCAATGGTAAGTCATTTCAGTGACACTTTTTTTCTCTAAAAACTATAACATTCTAAATTTAAAAAATAGGGTTCGACCTTCGATTGTTTTTACATTCAACTTTCAAATTGCCGATGGATACAGCTAATATCAGAGTGATTTTCGAATACGAGTTCCAACGTAAGACTACGCAGCAACTGTTTGTAATGTGTGAAAAGATACGGCTAAAGAACGCACCGTGCGTTTTTGGTTTTACTGATTTCGTAGTGAAAGCTTCGACTTTAAGAATGAACCACATGGAAGACCAGTCGCTGAGATACATAACGATGACTTGAAGGTGATGGTGGAAGCCGATCCGTATCAAACTACTAATAAATGAGCGGCAGCGGTTTGACTTTAGCATGCCCACCATAATAACTCATTTGCAAGCAAATGGGTAAAATTTGAAA
The DNA here is from genome assembly GCA_949752705.1 of Callimorpha dominula. Classification (NCBI taxonomy): domain Eukaryota; kingdom Metazoa; phylum Arthropoda; class Insecta; order Lepidoptera; family Erebidae; genus Callimorpha; species Callimorpha dominula. The sequence continues at coordinate 6,096,205 of OX457002.1, read as the reverse complement.
ACCTGGAAAATGGTTGCGTCATGATTTGATTGATTTGCAGAGAGAAGCGCCTGTTGATGCTTGCTTTACTGGGTTTAACTGGTACAGTAATGTACGTTCGGCTAAGACTGCGTTGTAACTACTAATCCTGCATCGCGCAATGAAAGTTCTTCCGCCGATTAATATACACACAACTTCCCAAAACCAACTGGCAGTCCGCCAGCCACGATCAACTAGCCTGGTCTTAGAATCTTCTCTTTGTTTTGGAGGGACATAACACCCATCTCTCCACATAGGGATATTGGACCGAATTGGGAAGTTTGATGAAAAGTAGATTCCTTATGATAATCGTTAGCGAACAACGCAACGGCTGATCCTAGGCCAAACGCCACTACAATGCCCTAAAGTGAAACTTACTCATAGAAAGTATCGGTAACGGTACCGAACCGGTGGTAACGGTTTTGGTACTCACTTCGTGGTGTTATTTACTACAGTTTAATTTCAGGTTGGTCTATTAATAACATCAGATGTACAGTACTCCGAACAATGGTGGCGACACTCACAGAAAAATCGGTCTTCACATTGCCCGAGACACAGTTTTAACACTACAAGACCTGCACTTAGAAACCATTCTTCATCCTCACCGATTACAAATTTTACCGCGATTTGGATAATTTTTCCATAAAAAATAATCTTGTCAGGAAGCAGTACAATACAAGGTTTTTGAAAATTTTTCTTGGTATAAGTGGCGATATAATTAATTAAAAAATGTTCAAGTCGGTCGGTACGCCTATTAGGTCTAATCATGCTATCGTTATAACAGCCCTTGTAAGTCAGAAAGAAAACACTTATCCAAACCTTTGACCTTTGTCCTCGTACTTGAAGGAGAACAAATCTATAGTACTAAATAATTTGAAAACTGTGTAAGATATCATATTATTTATGTTTGTATAAAAATCATTTTATACATTCCTTGCAATAAGGATCATACCTTCTCGTCTATAGATGTCCTGAAAAAACAAACTTTGTAATACACGAACAGTATCCCTATGGCTATCGCTCTACATTTTCCTTCTTATATTTGCTAGTCAACCTCTTTGACCTAATTACGTGTAATGATAATAACTCATGTAAACGAAATACTTACGAAAGATAACATAAATACTTATAGCATACTGTGTAAAATTTTTTAGTTGTAATAAAGACTATTTTTTTTTTTTTTCTTAAAAAGACAACTCCCGCATTAGAAATAATCCTGTGTCGCGGGGGGCTTCACAAACATTCAAACAACGGACACAAAGAACACCCAGACTCGGGACAACTATTTGTAGATCACACAAATTTTTGTCCCGTGTAGGATTCGAACCCACAAGGCGCGGCGTAGTGGCGATATTACACTATTGATATATAACTAGCATTGTATTATAGTTGTTTTTCAAATATTATACATGTAAACTTATATTAATACATAAAGAGAATTCCTTGAACACATTTAAAAAAAAATCACTTTGAACGAAATTTAAATTTGGAAGTTTAAAGTTTATATATAGAAGAAGTGCAGAAAGTTAAATGTTCAATATATGTTAGAAATTATCTACATCAAGCTGCACGCATCCAGTATAATATGTTGACCAGTCATCATACGGAAGTCTTTGCAATGACAGTTCAAGTTATATTAGCCAATTAAATATACCAAGCAAAATTCACACTTAATGAATCATAGTATTTCTAGTGGATGTACTGTAAGAGTTATAGAACATGTACAGTCGAAACCAGATTTACACCAGATTTTACTTATAAAATTTATACTGGATGCGTGCAGCTTGGTGTAGTTAATTTGTAACCTTGCACCTTGCATTTATCTTTGAAAACATCTGATCGGTATTTAATATATCTTATTTATCAGGCCGGCCAGTATTTATTTACCAAATATGCTTAAACAGTTACCAAGATAGTGAACGATTTTACTTGTACATATATTTTTACAAAGTCCTAAATTTATACTCTCAAGTTAAATTAAAAGTAATTTTTATTTACTTTTACAATTTTAAAAGAATATTTTGCAAACTTGTGACAAATATGCATGATGCCAGTTTGTATTTTATACGTGACAGTATTAAACTCGAAGCAACATTCATTGTGACTTAGTTCCAGACAAAACTTGTACTTTCGAGCTGGTAAGGTCTATTAATGAGAAACTGATAAACCTTTTCATTCCTCTATCACAAATTAGATACACCTAAGAGATTCGACCAACCTCTCACTTCTGGTTCGTGTCAGTAAACTCCACTGACGAATATCTGTGTGACACGCTACTCAGTCCGCTGTGTATTGATAAAGCCTGACTACGAACACTATCCGTCTGCCTCGTCAGTCCTATAGATAAGTACAAATTGGATATTGGCCTCCCGGGACTGGTCACAGAGAACTATTTTGTTTAGCAGGTATCTCTAACGCAAACTTATTAGTCTAATGGGCACAATATTAAGTGCCTTTAGACGATTCTATTTTATTAACTTTTAAATTACTCGTAATTAAGAATCACACTGCTTGACATTCTTGATAACCACTGCATTTTTTCTCCTTATGTCTTTTCTGGGTAAAATAATTATAAAAGAAACAATCTGAAACTGTCATTTCGGAATGGTTGTAAATATGAACTGAAAATAGACCCCGTTATCTATTTCTTGTATTTAGAATCCATGAAGTAAAATTAAGCATTACTTGTGCCGGTTGTAGAGATTTGCCTTAAGCCAACCAAACATTTTATTAAACAGAAATATACACGCGATGTGATTATCTAAAAGACCTCTCATGATTGACGTAAATTTTATCTGTCATCGTTGCTTAAAGAGCAAAGCGTAATGATGATTACCTAACCCATTGGCTGCGAATAAATTTTACCATCGCCATCGTAACAACCTGATTCCATTACTGAATTTACATTTAAATATACATTTTCTGTACGATAATAAGTTTCAGATTCCCATATTTTATATTATTCACCAAATCGGGCGGTTCAAAATGATTTTATAACGCTGCCGCCCATTACCCCAATACAATTAATATACCCCCAATATACAAAGTAAATAACATCAATTAAAGGCATGTTACAAAATTTATTGGAGGTGCTATGGCTAGCAATTAATAACATTGCGTTCGGTCGGTAGTTGGCCAGAGCTTTTCACCCCATCCCAGATGCCTGTGCCTTTTGTGTTGCATCTGATTTTATTAATTTACGAGTATATTGCTCATTCGAAACAGAAAATCTGATTACAATGCTATTAGCTAATTTGTTTACCGTGGAATTGGTGTTGAAACCATGATTCTTAATGCAATTTCTTAATTTTAATCACGGTACCTACATACAAAATATAAGAAAACATTTTGAAACGGAAGCCAGTGAGTTGATTCTAAACTCTGAATGAAGAAAAGTAAATGAAAATTTACATTCTTTACTCAATACTTTTTTCTTCGTCTCTTGTTACTCAGTTAAACGGTTTTAGAATAAAAGTTAATATTCTTATTCATTTTGTGGTTGGTATATTAGGTGTTTAAGTTATGAATAAATAATACAGTCACCAAATTATTTTTTTGGTGTGTTAATGATAATTCCATGTAAAACCAGTTTGCTTTTGTTCAATATACAATGAACAATAAATATATAAAGTTTTGGCAGTTTGTTTGAGGAGTAACGGCTTCTAATACGCAAGAGAGGGGTTGAGGGGGGATTTCAAGTGATGAGCGGGAAGTGGCAGGCAGTCATGGCAGTGTGCGCGCGCTTTTCAAAGAAACAACGTATTTGGTGTGTCCCGATGTCTAAAAAGTAGGTATTTTATACACAAAAAATTGTCTCTTTTTACTATATTTGCGGGCGAATTCATTTAATCACATATATATATATATATATACATATATATATATCTGTAATAAAGTTGGAGGCACACAGGTCCCTCTCAAAGGACTTCCTTACACGACTGTCGGCACAAAATGAGAGCTATACAATTTAACTGCGGGGCCGCCCACTGGGTCGCACACAGGGAAACAATAATGGCTCCAATTTGGGTGTTTAATAACATCATTGTATTTCATATTGACTTTCGTTTGCGTCTGCGGAGCCTTCTGGTTGGTCTGATATAACCTTAGGAATTTTTATTTCTTAAGTACCTATATACCTATTTAAAAGGAGATTATCAAAAATACGATCCACATGCAGGTTCATACTGCTACTGAGAACTTAATAATAATAATAGTCCACAATGAAATGAAAACCATATCGTAGCGTTTTGTTCATACTTCTAAAATAATAAGAAAAGCATTATGCTATATAAGTAAGCTAGGTAGCCTGCTTTGCACTTTAAGGCCTAAGTGATGGCTTGATATAAATGACACATTTTGTATTAAATAACGCGTTATTTGTATGGGTTCTTCCATTTCCGTAGAAGCCTAGGGAATTAATTAAATTAAAAATTAGGACGTTACTGGACTTGCACATTCTCAATACTCAAAACTTACATACACAAATGATTGCTCCATTCAGAAAGAATCCTACTCAATAAATAAAAACTCGACAACGACAGCGGAGGAAAAGATGCAGCATCGGCCACTTTTTTATGCATCAGCGGTTGACGTTATTAAATATTTAGGTAACTACGGGTGGTCAATTGAAACAAATTGATATAGGTAGTCAAATAAATACGAAGCGAACGAACGAAGTTGCAAAAAAAGATCACTTATGTGGTTTGTTTTTAGAATAAGCATCTAAACTACTTGATAAAAAAGCTTTAACGCCAGAACGCGTTGCAATACGCGTCTACTGTTTTGTAATAATTTTATATCGAAAAATACGCTAGTCTAAAGCGATAAAGGTCCTTTATTTTGTATCATGTATTCTTAAGGGACTTTTTCTGTACTACGTCTACCTTAAATCTAATATAATATTAAATTGTCAACTTACACATGTCAACGTATACAAAGCGTTTTTCAAGCAGCTTATTATTTTTTTACGCATCATAGCAAAAAGCATCATAATGAATGATCTATTTAAAGCGCACTGGTTAAAATTCGGCCTGTGTAAATGATTATTGTTCGACTTAGAAACTGTCTAATTCCATCTGTGTGTGTTTAATATTCTAGGTAGCTTTACTGCCTAGGCAATGATACAACTAATAAACTGTAGAACCTGCAGAATGTTAAACAGCCTGCTTTGAATTCACGTTTAAATAAGTCATCGATTGTCCCGGCATTGAGTTGTCCCGGTTATATACCCTATGTACATATATTTATTGCCAATAAGATATGTACAATTGAGTGCGTCTTATCACTACATATTATAAAACAAAGTCCCCCGCCGCGACTCTGTCTGTTCACAATAAACTGAAAAATTACTGAACGGATTGTCATGCGGTTTTAACTTATAGACAGAGTGATTCATGAGGAAGGTTTAGGTGTATAATTTGTTAATATTTTGTGTAAATTGATTGAAATATGTTGATGATTGTTGAAGGTGTCTCTGCTACCCGTGCGAAGCCGAGGCGGGTTGCTAGTAATATCATAAGTTTAATAAAATATTTTGTCTGCTACAGCATCAAATGCCAGAGAACTAACGAAATACTAAAGTAGTGTATTTTACAGACTACATTTGTATAGCAGCTATATTCTTTTTAGAAGTAGAGAAATACCATATATATTAAAAGTAGAGAAATAAGAATCAATTATTGCATGCTTCGTACCTTCGTTTCTGTATTTAATTTTAATGATACAGCAAAAAATTTCTTGAACCATTAAAAAATAAATTTATTTCTGAGAAAAAATCTTTGTTTCCGAGTAATGAGTAAGGTACGAGGCGTACCCTCGCGCGTGTGTATCCATGTAGTCGTGAATCAAATAGTAAAGGAAATGAACTCGGAGTTTCATTGTAACTGTTGTTGCCAAAGAGCTGGAAAATAGTTATTGTGTTGTCTATTCGACCTTATCATTTGATTTTTTGTGTCACACACACACAAAGCCTATCTGTTGGTAAACAGTTATTGGTGTCTACTCTCTAAAGTGCCATTGTAATACCGGCGGCTCTCTAGAGCTCTAGTAACACTAGTCACTTGTGTAATAGATATATAGATAGATATACTTTATTACACACCAACTGTTACAAAAGCATTCAGTGGGTTAAATAAACCGTTGCAGTGTTACAATGAGCGGCCTTATCGCTGGCTGCGATCTCTTACAGATAACCTAAAGGTAATTGGCAGATTGTGGTGCACAACTACAAGGAGACTGGATATTTCACTATTAAACAATCACATTATTTGCTAACTTACATATATACGACAAAAACATCATTTTATAATTTAAAAAACACGTCTATACACATATAGGCTCACATATATTACATTTATATGTGTATTTTAAATACATATTAATATGAACTAGAGATCGCCTTACGGTCGAATTTCGACCATGCTTTTTTCATTAGCCAGTATAACTTGAGCTGCCATTGATAGACTTACTTAATATATTACTTATTATACTGGACACGTGTAATTTCATTAAGCCTTTTCACGTAATTTTTAAAGTTGTAGGACATATTGTTTAAAAATTTTAGCTTTCTGCACTTCTTCTTTATATAAATTGTAAATATTTTAAAATTCACGTTACTACCTACAAAGAATTCTCTTCACATATTAATAAAATGATGAATACCACTTACGAAAGTTTTTATTCGAAAATACATACATACATACATATCCAATTAAATATAAATAAACTACTTAAGTTTTTAATAAAATATATACACACATTAATGATAATGATACTCCTCTTCCGAAAGTAAAGTTGATACTTCCCCCATCGCAAGAAATGGGGTATGCCCTAATCAAACTGCATTATAGTTATCGTTACAGAGACGTGTACGATAAAACATTGTTATATATGCAGTGATTGTAGCGAAAGTCAAACTTAAACTCCAACAATCGAAAAGGTAATTGTCCACAAAGAAGTCATAGCAGCTTGTCTTCGATTACTATGTCCTCATTATCTTTTTAAGGCCATTATATGGATTTATGACCTTCTGGAGTTTCTTACAAGTCGTATCTTTATAATATGTACAGATATACATGCTCATATTTAGCTTTATTTATTATTCATTTATTACCCGCGAGTAGCGACTTTGTATCCCTATGCCGTGTAAACAAAATTTATGAACATTTTGCTAAGAAAATGTAGGTGATAAGCGCGTTTGCTTCGATCGTGTTTCGAGCGTAATGAAAATTGAAAATACGGGGGAAATTGCCTTAAAGAATTACGTGAAATTGTTGACATGCTTGAATTAATATTTTATAGCTCATATTTAAAGTTGGGTCTATTTTGTTGTACATTCAGTAAGAAAAAGTTCGGTGTACATACAGATTTACAAAGGGTACTTGTAAACAATCAGTGTACTTTTTTTTCTCATCCTAACTTACTCGTAGGTTTATAGGCTACTAGCAACCCGCATTCGCACGGGTAGCAGAGACATCTTCAACAATCATCATCATATTTTTACCAATTTACACAAAACCTTAACAAACAATATACCCAAACCTTCCTCATGAAGCGCTTTATCTATTGGTGAAAACTGGCATGAAAATCCATTCAGTAGTTTTTGAGTTTATCGCGAACCGACAGACAGATAATATGTAGATGTAGATAATAGTGCTCTGTGAATTAGAATTTCTTAAGCTGTACGAACACAAGTATAAAGACGCGTTTCAAAATTTGGAGACTGCTAAAAAATATTTATATTAGATTTTTAAATAGTAAAAACTTTATCTTTTATAAATTGAGTAAAAATTACATGATTTTGCGTATAAAGGATATCTATAGACGCGTAAGTCGTAAGATATCAAAATGTTTATTTACATAATTTACTGATTATAGGATGTGAAACCGTTCGTTATGTGTTTGGAACCATTTTTTTTTGATTCGTGTATGTAGTAAAATATCCTTTTTTCTTTGATAACTATAATTAAAATTTTTCAATTGTCATTAAAGCACTTACAGGCAGTAAAAAGCCCTATCAGGGAAATAAATTTTACTACCCATTCAGAACTGAGTTGCGGAACTGAGGGACAAAGCAAACTTTGTCATCCTGTTCGTTGACATTTGAATTTTATTGAATAACGAAGAGTATAGAACCAGGTGATCCATTTTTCTTTACCTTCTTTATGCCTCTGAAATATTACGAATGAATTGGTTTATTCATTGTCATTTGTAAATTAAAGGAAAACGTAAAATAATATTACTTATTATTGTGTTTATTTAACGGTATCCAAATTAGTCACAATTTTATTTATTCCGGCGGCCCGTTCGGTGTGAATCGTACTTAAGCGGCAGACCCGGAAAATTCATTACTCTTTCGGAGGCGAACGGTTAGTAGCAGACTGTTCTGGAAGGAAAACTGTGTGCAGACTACCACAACGGTTTGATGGTAGAGATAAGTCTCTGACTTGTTAAGCGTGCAATGCTATAAAACCTTCGATAAAGGTAAGAGAGCTAAAATCCTTCTCCTAGGAGCAGGATTTTACCTTTATCCAAATCGAAAACTCCTCGTAACTTGATGGCAAAGTTTACCAACTAATTTAATATTCTCAAATTAATTATTTAAATACCAATTAGGTAATGGTAGATTGGTTAATGAAAGTGATTAAAAGATTGTGGACATTTAGACTATCAAAAAATAAATTACTGCATTTTGAGTACAATATTATAATATTTTAGTTATTGCCCTGATAAATTATGTATATAACATGAAATCCTTTCTCATAATGAAGTTACAGTGTTCGATCCCATTACAGATTTACAACTCGGTATAAGTTTATCTTGTTTCCACAATTGCTTGTAAAGCTATGCACACAAATTTAGAGTTAGCTGTCAGCCAGCAAAAGAGGTCTTGTTAAAATGATAGATAAAATAAATAATTGTTTCAAAACTGAGACTGTATCTAACTACTGAGAAATAGCCTCGAAATCATAAATCTTCTTGGTTTGTTTCAGGTAAATATCAAATCCTCTAAACCAAAACCCAGCCAACATGTAAGTCTTATTTCTAAAGATCAATAACACCTAGCAAATAAATATAATTACCTTTCCATCTCTAATGACAGACTAGGATTATTCAAAGTGGCGCCATTTGAACTACAAATCAAAACAACGCCATCTGCCTATGATTTCAAACAACGCCATCTCTTAATTGCGAATGGCGCGTCTCACCGCATTTGGTCCTGCCTACAGCCTCTCTACTTCACCGCCCACACATTGAACTAAAGGAATGATACTGTAGCGACATCTATTTTACTTGTATTTACTTAGTGTACCGGAAACAAATCCCGTAACTTAGCGGGGATGAGCATGTTTCAGTTTCTTTTGTAATCCAATAGGTGGCGGTATGTTGTTCGTGTACGAAATTAATAAAACAGGTATGCTCAATCAGGAAGTATTTGTTCAGTTTGCGTTTACTAATCTTGTGCCTCAGCGGTGAGGTACGAGCATCAATACTTTGTTGGGGTTCGAAGTCTAAGACAGATCTATAAAGGACTTAGAGTATTGCGAATCTATAAATGCTCATAATGGGATCCAAGGAAATTTTAGATAGGTGTCCTTTTTAATATTATTCTAATTCTAATAGATGCTTTTAATAAGGTGCATGTAATTGTCATAGTTATTCGATGACACAGCTTCTAGATTAACTACCAGTAATTCAAACCTAGCATTGTATTATAAGGAAAAGAGATCATAAAGTTAACAAAAGTAACCTCATTTAGAATCAGCCATTATGGGTACTAAAACCATTATAGGTAGTAAGCTACTATTAAACCTATAATAAGAACTATATATGAGGAAGGGCTCTAATATATTTAATAAATTAAAAACAACTATAGAGCATCTACTAGTCGCTATGTCTACAATTACAACAAACTCGTTATAAAAAGCCACCTCATAAATGTATCAGGTATATTCGCAATACAATTCTCGGATCGGAACCCAAAAGCAATAATGAAGTAGGAAATGAACCCGTGTGTAGCAAACCGCTGACATGCAGTTTGCAAATGACAACTCGTTTCCGTCGTCGATGCTTTATAAATTTATTTTTGTTTTATGGATCTGTATGTATTCCGGTATTTTGTTGCCTTGAATTTTTTAAATCTTGTGTTGTGTTTATACCTAAGGATAAGCTGTTAACGTAGATGTCCCCTTTTTTCATAGGCATTTTCACGATGAAGGAATATATATAAGGCATAGATTTATGTTAGACGCTGAATTTTTCAGTCATATATTTGAATATTCTAGTCTAGTCAAAGCTTTGGTTATTTATCACAGTTTATAGCGGTAAAATTCTCTACTTCTAACTGAGACCCTGTCTTCTAGCTAACAACAATCTCTGTTTGTTAGAATTGTACTTAATCCATAATTAAATAGGTACATACAAAATATGTGTAATTATTAATGAATCACTAATATTGTATAAATCATAATATTCTAGAAAGGACGAATTTTTACATAACCGTTTTCATAAGTTAGCAGTATTCTTATACACTATACAAAAGGGTGGGTTGTCGAACAACACGCACATCCCTGCACAAAGCCTTTACGTGCTGAGAATAAGAATACAAAGAAAGACACAGTCGTAAATGTAAATAACAGAGCTTAGCTATGCATCCTCTTTTCTTTATAAGGGAACTCACACATTGCGGGGCCAAAACCAATTTCCATCAAGGTTGGATTTTCACGCAATGATAACCCAGGATTTGACTGAAATTCTGCATTTATTATAGCTGTTGGTTATGGTAACTCCTAGATAAGTAGATATATCTTGAACTGATTATTATTATATAATTTTACCTAGGTGAAAGTGTGATAAAATATTCCTCCAACACAAAGAGGATTCTCTGACCAAGTTATCTGATAAGACTTGCAATTGTTTGCTATAACTAAAGATCTCCTGGTGGTTGAATTTCAAATAATTCATTAAGATTTGAATGTTTTACTTCATTGTTCAGTATAAATTTAGCTGTCATTGTATAGACTTTCCATACCATAGCAGGTCAACGTCAAGATTTTCGTTGCGGTTTTCACATCATTTTTAATTTTATAACGGATATTGTTTTAAAATTTTCTACATATAAATTTTATTATTCCATAATTCACCTTCCTCCATAAGACTTTTGCTTTAAAATCCTGCAACGTGATTAATATATCGCTATCACGGTGCAGGATTAGCAGTCTTTCTAACTTTGCGAGATAGTGTTAGGTTTTTAACCGTAACTGTTTATAGGTCTAAATCTATTCACTCTCCCACAACTCATATGATCGACGACGTTCAGGAAGAGCATTTGCAGTTAGGTCAACCATGCTGCTTCACAAGTTTTCGCCTCGTACAACTGCAGTAAAAATCACACATTACTACATCGACGAATTGTGATCATCACACCGATCATTATACTGATTCCTAATTACTAGAATGTACTGTCTAGGTGATAACTTCCCTTTTTTTTAATAATACATCATTAAATTACTATTCTGTAACTTATAAGCGTATTTGCTTTACAATAATAATAATAATGAATAAATAATCATTTATTCATTTCCGAATATCGGTATATATATATACAGCAAAGTGATAATTATAAGCAGCCACATTCTACCTCAAGGCTTGCAAATATGTATGCAACTACTATATTAGTTAATGTGTGTCAAATCATTACACTTGATTGGGCTATTGTATGATGCATCTGAACGTGAATATATTCTACTTAATCGCATATTATATTGTATCATCGAATCCAGCCATGTTCATATAACCAAACTAATGAATCAAGTCACAAAGTTAAGTCGTACTGTGACAGAATTGAGGCAGTCCGTAAAGGCGTCAGATTTTTTCAAGGTCATTTAGTAAAATTTTCTAACGTGATCATAAAATATTTATAGCATACCCTTATATATGCGAATGTAGGTTATCGTTTTATGGCGACGTGACATGGCGTGATGTGATAAAGTTATGAACGTGACACAATGATGGGAACCAGAAGAGTAACTTAGCTCAACATGTATTTTTTCTCCCGTAGGGTTTGAGTAACCTACCTTACCTGGTTATATTAATTTAAAAAAGAAATGTCAGACTTTTGTGTTAGGGTTTTATAAAGTATGAACACAATTTTTTTCGGATTTTGTTTTGATAAGACAGTCGGAGGACAATGTTTTGTTTTGATAAGATGTAAACCTGTTGTTACTAACACACTCCTTCCTTTTGCCCTGTTAATTTTAGAGCCATATTTATTTATCCCTTACATAAAATGCTTAAAAACAAAAAAGCTTAAAAGCTTATAAATTTTAAAATTAGTGAAAACGGCTACATGAAGCTACACGTCCACTATATACTGCAAGGCCTCGCTTGGCTAAGAGGATTTGGAAGATTTGGAAGATTTGGTGAGGAGGTTATGAATTGATAGAAGCTGAGGGAATAATGTATATTAGGAACTGAGCTATCTACATACAGATATTACAATTTTATTAAGGCTGCATTGACTTGGTTCCGCGACTTGACTGCTGTCCACTCTGACTGTCCACTGAACCGCTTCTCTTCTACGTATTAATGGGAATTAACGCGATCACGAAAAGGTATTACATACCTCTGAATTGCCTGGTTCTTCGTCCACCTCCACTTTTTTGATGTTTTTGATATTTTCGTTTCGCCATGTACCGTCACATATTTGTTGTACGTGAAGCGATTGAAATTAAAAAACACAAAACTTTCAATCGGGAAGATGGTTTCAAATTATCTACAGCGTGGAATCCAGTGATAAAAAACATGCCACCTCGCTTTTATGCGCAGTCGGGTGAACACCAGAATAGGGCCACATCGGTTTGCTTACAGAATAGGGACACTGTTAGTATAGTATGTGACGGTACATGGCGAAACGAAAATACCAAAAATATCAAAAAAGTGGAGGAGGATGAAGAACCTTCTACCTCACGATGTCGACGACGGAGGGCGTGCACCGCTGAGCCAGTCAGCCTGTGACCACGGCCAGTGCAACCTGGTCGAAACGTCAGGCAATTCAGAGGTATGTAATACCTTTTCGTGATCGCATTAATTCCCGTTAATACGTAGATAATATTATATCATGGAACGCGAAAGTTTAAAAGTTAGTACGCTTCTCTTCTGTTCTTTTTCTAAAGAATTTGTACATTTGAAAATCCCACTAATATTATAAATGTGAAAGTTTGGATGGATATATGGATGGATTTTTGTTACTCTTTCACGCAAAAACCACTGAACCGATTACGATGAAACTTGGTATGTAGATAGCTGGAGACTTTGATTAACATATAGGCTACTTTTTATCCCGATATTCCCACGGGATCGGGACTTACGAGTTATATTACCAGCCAGTTTTATTCGACACCCGAAAGAGGTTCGGGCCTTACAATATGTTGACCTGTCATGACCTGTGCACGAAAAGTCTATCAATGACAGTTCAAGTTATATTGGTCATGAATATAAAAGTAATATGTTAATTATGGACGAAATTCGACCACCAGTCTATCTCTACTACGAAGTTACTATCTTTTATTGGCCAAATGTCACCAATCAAGCTCTAAAATTGCCGTACAGAATATTCTCTCAAGGTTACAAAAGTCATTAAACTGTCGTATTTTACCTACGTTATGTACGTTACGTGAGTACCAAAGTTTTATCAAGTGTAAAGAGTTCGTCGAGACTCTTTGTAATAACCCACGAATTTATGGCAAATTTATATCTTTGTTATGCTGAAAAAAACTCTGTTATGTCAGATTTACGCTTTTTTGCTTTACGTCAATGCTTATTTGTGTGTATATTTGGAGAAAAATTTTATTGCACTCATCACGAGGTAACACTGTGCATTATTTCTACTTTCAAGTTCACGATTCACACATTCACGAAAATAAATTACTTTCAAGATAAATCTGCATTTACTTTAACTTATCCTATCTATCTTTGCTTGTAAATCAAATCTTGAGTAGGCCAGACTCTTTATTTAACAAAATAAATTAGGTATAAGACAATATTTATAAAACAAGACTAATAATCACCTAATAAATATTATAAGGAGTTGAACGGTAACCAAATAACTAAAGCCTTTAATCCTATAAATAACTAATGTTATAAATGCCAAAGTGGTTCGTTAGTTTACTTGTTCCGCATTCATGCTTTAACCACTCAACCGATCATCAAGAACTGGGCAAACACGTCAGGAACACAGAAAAGGACATCCGCCTACTCTGTAAAAAGTATGTAACTTTTTACAAATCTATTACAAATCTAATTAAAGACCTTTTGTCGCTGAAAAAGATCATTAAAACAGCACTTCAGTAACAAAACAAATGTATTTGAACGATTTCGTGAATTCTACTGAGAACAAATTGAAAAAAACTGTTGAATAAAACTTTGGGTACGTTCACATGACAGGCGTAAAGCGCGCGTTGGATTTTTGTATGGCATTTCTAAAACGCGTGCGCATCGCTCGTCATAGGAGATAAGTAGGTGACGTATGTAAACTTCTTTCACACCGTACATGCAATATTTTAACTTACAATATCCAAAGTTTTGAACAGTAGCAGTAATTAGTTTAAATATAGGAAGGACACAACAGATTACTACTTGAACTGACATCTCTCAGTGACTTTCCCTCTACATCACTACCATCTGCTACAGATTGTAGCAGATTGTAGAAGTAGGCCGGGTTTTGGTTAGTCAACTCGGTAAAAAAAGAAGTAGAAAAGAACTTGGCATTTTCATCAGAAATAGTTATTTCGACTTTTGATATGTCCTCGGCGCAACTGCTTACTCTTTGCTATGTAGCTTTGCTGCGGGTCCGATGGCACTATACTATGTTTGGATATCAGTTTTTTATTACAAAAACCGTTAAGTCATTAAGACCTTAGGACTGCACATTACGTGTTGACAATGATGTTTAAATACATTTAAAATATCACACGATTCCAGGAAGAGAAATGATCAACAACGATGTTATTAATATAAAAAAGTTATAAAAAGATTGTCGAAATGAAAAAACTAAAAAGTATATTATGATTTTAAGCAGGTGAATTAGGTAAGGCATAAAATGATTTGCTTTTGGTAAAGAGTTATTAATGTTACGTTGTGCGTGTTACCTTAAGTAATATCTTTTACCGAACTGTTGTAACAACTAAATACTTTTTGCCACAATTTCTCTAAATATATTCAAATGTCCCCTCAACTAAAAGCATTAAGAAGTAAAACGAATGTCAATTCCCACTAGTCGTATAACAGCGAATTGAAATTCTTTTATAGTTTTTTCCATACTAAAGCGTCGTAAATCCGTTTATTACTGCACTCAAAACAGTATATTAAAAAATGCTGACTTATGTTAACTTCGTTTCTGGACTTGAAGATTATAACCTATTCTATTAGTATCACCAATGTACACTTCATTTATATATCTTGACACGTAGGCTGTCGTCGGTCCTTAAGCACGTTCGTAGCAACCGCGACCACTTCCCTTCTTATAGAATCGATTTCAGTATCTTGTCTTTAGTTATTTATCTACTCTTGAATATTCTCGATGTCTCTAGAAGCCTATGTTATGGAATTATCTTTAATTAGTTACATAAAGACACTTTGTCTAAAACTTACTCATTACAATACAAATATGTAAGAATCATATTTTGTTTTGTAGGTAGGTTTTACTTAATATAAGCTATCTCGTACAAATTCCGAAAAACAAAATTATAAAAATCCAATCAAACTTCACAAAATTTCAAATAAACCAATCTTAGTTTTAAAGTACTTCAGTGGCTTTTCGTAATAAGTTCTCGTGTAAACTTGTACCTAATCTTGAACTGAAAGTCTCTTTAAATCATATTGCAGGGTATATTCTAAAGCAATAAATCGAGTCTATGACAACATGTGATATTCCAAACAAAATTAGGGTGTATCTTTGAAGGTATTCTGACAAAGAAGAACTTTCATCTGATAAAATTCTTTTTGAACGGCAAAATTTTAACATTTTCAACAAAATAAATAATTTTGAAAACATCGCATTCCATTTAAACATTTTATAAAACTTGTTCTTTGATAATTTCATTTTATATCAAATGTCTCCTTTGTCGAATCGTTTGGTAAAATCGCAAATTCATCATTCATCTCAAACAAAGTACAACATTGAGACACAATACGTTCATTAATTTACGAAATTTAACAATCTATGTAACAAATTAAAGTTTTCAAGTAGGAACTTAGAGACGTATTCTTTGATTCGTTATGGAATGTTGATTTTTCTTCGATCAACGAGATATTCAGTATTCAAATGCCCTTAAAATATCGGTGGGTGGTTCTAATTTTATCCTTTGTTGATGTACGTTGGCAAATTTCGTTTCTTGTACAATATTTATCTACATAATATTGTCTGTAAAAGGTCACGTAGTCTTAAAAACTTAGTAACTCACTACACGATGCAAACTACAAAATAGCGTATGAAACATTTAGGGCACGTATTGACAATATGTTACACATGACAATAACATGGTATTGTACATTTTTAGATTACATGTATTCTTTTTCTATATTCCTTTCCCTAAATTTCATTTACAAAATCTAGTTTCTCAGAATTATTAATTTCCCAACTTTGTCTCTGGTAGTGCACACAGTATAACGTTACAACTCTCCTTGTATTGTCCAAGTTGCGGTTACTATTAGAATTAAGTACGGAAACTTTAGGTTCGCTTGTAAAATTATAGTCGTTAACGTTTCCAAATATTAAATCAGAATTTCTTGTCTAGATTTTGAAGACTTTTAGCTATCTTCATTTTATATCAGTTCTTTAACTTGACAAATTGTTCTGGTACGGTCACTTAATTAATCATTGCTAAGAGAGGGAACTTTATGAGTGACTTGTCTAGATGATTAATTTCTTGAAAGAGAATCCATATTTATTTTTAATAAAAAGCTTCTCTATTTTGTATTCCAGAGCTTGTCGCCCAGTTTGGGATTACACCAATATACCAATTACAACCGTGCATCGCATGACAAATGGTATTGCTTTGTGGACTACGGCTACAGTTGGAATGCAATATTGTTCTGTCTCTCGTTAAGAACTCTTGACATTTCTGTTGTGTTAGAGGTGCACTGTTCGATGATATAAATGTATCTAACGTCTACTAAGCTTTACTTATTATGACTTCTACACGATGTAAACAGTTAAAAATATTTCAAATGTCTACATTCTTTCTTGAAAATGATATATAGTCTATATAGAACTTGCAAAGTATCTTCGGATATTTTTAGAAAGAAATATAACATAGTTCCTAAATGTTTTTCTTACTCCTGTACTTTGTAATTAGTAAAAGTCCATGGAGCCTGGAGCAAATAAAAATATCTCTTCAGAGTAACTACTTCAATTATATATATTCACGACCTTTGAGGCAAAGACGTTCATTAGCATACCGCCAGCATTTAATTGTGGCATGCCTTAGGGTATCCCACTACCTTAGGTCCTTACAATAGGTTTGTGTGAGTTAATAGAAAAAAAATTGAAAAATGTAAAGTGAATAAGTGAATGTGTAGTGTAATTTTAAGAGCATACAAAAATGTGTTTGTGTTTTTCTCTAAATATAAATAAGTTGTAAATAAGTTGAATATTTCCAACTGTGGAATTACTAATGTTTTTTTTTTTAATGTGTAGGAGAGGAAAAAAAAAAATAATATTGCTATATATATTGCTCTAAAAAATTAATGTCTTTTGACACAAATGAATTGACCATGAATGTCACGTATCGTTCTGCAAAGCGCCTATTTATCAACTGTCTAATCAAAGGCTACAGTGGTTACAAGGTTTAAACAATCTTAAAACATGACTTACCCCTTTATTCAACTTACATGACGTCTAATTACAAAATATTACAAAGGACAGACCAGGGGACAGATACAAAGAATATAAAATACGTTTTGTGTCGTACCACATACGTTTTTCTAACTAATCAGTAAACTAGATTTTATATGAATTAAAAGAATGATCATCGTATCTTTTATATGAGTAGTGGAGTCCAAATAGTTTTTAAAATTTTGTATTAATTAAGCCAGTATTCAGGATTAATTTTCGACAAACAAATGTATCGTAACCTGGTTGTTTCTTTAACAAATGCAGGGCGACATTCTCGTAGCAGATGCAAGACATGTTCCAAAGAAAAGAATTCCCTGTGAACCAATTCGTGGCGTCTCGAGCTTGTTTGACGGTAACAGACTGCAAGGGAGCTAAGATTAAACGCGTCCTGTTTTTTCGATAGAAAGAAAGAAGTATCTCCACGAAGTACAGAAACGACATATTAGATTTGGTTGTGCCTTTGATACAGAATTTACTTTTGCCATTAGGCATCTCAAAGAACTATTTTTACAAGCAGCGGTTTGTGTTTTTTTTTCTGGTGAAACTTACATAGCGTCAAACCAACACACGATGTTTCCGCTCGGAAAACTTTTATTCGCGACGTGACTGAATCGCTGACCTTCGGCAATTTCTCTAAACCATTTCTGATGAGCATTTTGGATCAGAGTTTTGCTTTCCTCTACATCTATTTATCGTTTTGAGGAGAGAGAGCAAACGTGTATCTTTGCGAATATAGAAACGATCAGCAGAACACAACCTCTGCATCGATCACGACTTACCATCACGGAGGTCTTTACGCTATGTTAATGGTATCAATAGAGAGTTCCTAACGGATATATATTATGTATATCAAGTTAACCTTTCATTGCTAAATAATCTTTAATCAGAAATTGAATTAGTCTAGCAATTTATAAACTAATTCTTGTATTTCGACATTCATCTATTTTTTCATCTGCTCCGTGAAATTACTGAATCACATTTACGAGATTACCTATTTGGCTTTTATAGTTTATCAGCTTGTGTCGCGTGCGAGTTTATTCGTTTTTTGCAATGTAGTAATAGCAATTTTCCTTTTAGATGTCACGCTCATGATCGGCAGACGAGTAATATTTCTTATGTATTTATTTGATCGGAAAAGTGACTACTTGATTATAATGAAGACTGCATGTAACTGACTTTTTAATTAATTAAATACTCTTTACTCTGTGACTTTGTTGCTACAGTCCCCATTATCTTTGTTTCAGTAACTTACCAGTGCAAGTTGGGTTTAACTTTGAAGTTTTCGGAAACTTCAAACTAAGTTCGTACTGCACTTTTACAGGTATATACTACTGATGACTCGCGAATATTCGTTAAGTAGGTATACAGTATTCGGTACTTACTATGGTTTTTATGTAAATTGTATTCACTTGATTTGATTGAGTTTTAAAATCAATGAATAGATTAGATTATCTGAATATTGAATTTTTTTTTAGTATAAAAGAGTATTTCTCTTTTATACTGAACGGATTTCTCTAAATAAAATAAATCTATAAATTTAACATAAAGTTTCATTTAAACATACAATAAATCAAACCCTTTTTAAAGATTTGAATGGTCGGACTAATATATATCTAATTCATCCGCAATATGCGTGTTTAATAAATAATTAACATCTGGTAAGTTGTTAATTAACTGTTAATTAAGTATTTTTACAGGCGGGTTTTCCCTTCCACCCCCTATAGTGGCCCCCCGCGAGGAGGCGGCGTCCCCGTGTGCCTGGATGTCGCCGGTTTTTACCCAAAGGTGATGCCCGTGCTTTCGCGGGCAGGCGCTAGGAGGGTTCCGGATGTCTTAATAAAAGCTGTTTCCGGATCCCTCCTTTTTAAGGCGCAAAACGGCTCAGCGTGTGATTTTAGTCAGTTCGATTCCGACACACCGCCCCACCGAAAACCCTAGTGGGGTGACGGCCAAAGGGGGTTTAAACACGCACAAAAAAAAAGGGCTTCCGGTAACCTCACTCACTCAGCGAAAAGCAATGCAACATTGCTTCACTGCCGGTTTCCTGTGAGGCCGTGATATCACTCCCGTCGAGCCGGCCCATACGTGCCGAAGCATGGATCTCCCACGATCAAATTCTTAATAAAAAAATAACTCATTTCGCTATTAAAGGATTTTTTTAGTTTTACTAAACTATAGTTATTAGTGTGCTTACTATCGACTGGTGCGCATTGACTGTTTGCACTAAGAGCGGAACCTCTTCAGATCGGAAAATGACTTATGTGGTTGTGAACCAGATAATATAATTTTGCAAGAACATATGATTTCTTCCCTTTTGTTCTCGTTGTTTTTCGTTTGGTTCTTTCCTTCTTGAATCGATAGTCCGATACTGATTATTCCGAATGATATTTCATACATTTCCAATAAAACATACGACACTCCAGCTTTTGTAATAGCCAGGATCTCAAAACTTTCAGCATGCTCTTTTTGACTCGTAATTTCTGGATTTACCTATGTATTTAAGTTTACTTATTGCGGCGGGGGAAGCTCTCTTCACCCACCACACATAGGAGGTTCAAAGATTAAGCTTTTTAATTTTTGTTACCAATCTTCTCGCGACCTCACGTCTCAATACAAATAGGAAACACTGGCCTTAGCTAGAATAAGAGTCCGCAGTAGGCAGTCCTTATGCACCAGGGCGTAGGAGAGTCACTCTAAATGTCGAACCTATTTGTTTTAATTATTTTTAAGGTACATTAATATTTATGCTATTCTTTCGTACAACTTAGAACACAACGTTACATCATATAGACAATTGATAAGCTTTCCGGCGAAAAAATATCAGTTTTTCTTTTACTTACACAGCATAGCACGTAAAATTCTTCACAAGTAGTTCGAACACGTCTGATAGATAGTTATAGCGAAACAACAATTTATTGAAAATCTTTATAGATTTTCAAAAGAAAAGAAAAAGACAGTTTATTTTGTTCTTAAGAACAAAATAAACTGTCTTTTTCTTTTCTTTTCACTTTTCTTTTTCTTTACTTTTCTTTTCTTGTCACAATATAGATCAATCACTTGTTTGTTTTGTTTCACATGTTATGTATATTTGGCACGTGTAATTACGTATGGATGTGTAAGTAATTGATTTTCGTCATAGTTACAACTATGACAAGTACTCAACAACAACTACAAAAAGAGTAAACCTTTCTGAACATTGATTTCTAGAATTTTAATTTAAGTCTTTCTAAAATAAAAAGAAAGTAAAGCTGCGAACAAATGAAACTTATGAATTGCTTTTCAAATGGTCTAAAGCTAGTACCAGTCTAATACTAGATGACAGTAAACTAACAATAAACAAGTGACATGGTGCTACTATAACAAGTTCCTTATTTTGTTTATGTTGATAAAATTTTACTTTTTAGATAAAGGGAGAGTTATTAACTGACCACTTTCTGTGAACTTTCACGAACTTTGTTCTCTGCTCTGTAGCTTGACCCAACTCAGATTAACTAAACAAACTTACATTTATACCGTCTAAACACAAATGAAACCAGCCAAGGAAGACTCGTAGGCTACTTGAGTACATGTGTGATATACATATTATATCGTAGTGTTGTGCACAAGTTCCTGATATCTAGTAGAACTGGAACCCCTAGCAGTGAAGTATAATGTTATTCTTTTTTATTTAATCATATAAACTTCAATGGTACTGCATTGTATTTTGAATTTCCGCTGAAGTGTTTACAGGACTGGCACAGTAGTCGCCGTATCAGGTAAAAGTAAGGGTGGATCGTCTGTCACTAATACAATTCCTTTTTTCTTAAATGTGGTTCTATTATATATATGTACATCCATACTGTATATACTTTAAAAATAATTATCTTTTAAAAAAAGTATCACCGACTTTAAGGTGCCTAAATCATGATAAATTGTATTTTGTTTAAATATAGTATGGGTAGGCCAACTAAACGCACTGCTCCAATGAGACAGCGAGGTTTCGGAGCAAACGAAAATATTATCCATATATACAATTTTTAGATATTTGTTGATTTTTCAGAAACCGCTCAACCGATTTCGATAACATTTAAATGGGACCACCTGGGAGGTATACCCTTTGAAACAAAAAAAGAATTTTCTAAATTGGTTCAGGCGTCTTCGAGTAATCGGTGAACGTACATAAAAAAAAGATTCCGATGAATTGAGAACCTCCTCCTTTTTTGAAGTCGGTTAACAAGATGATACACCGAATACACCAAGATAAAAAAAATCCAGATGTTTTACAACATATTCAATATGATAATAAATAATATCTAAGATGTACAGATAGTGTGTTTGCAATATACCATCTGTACAGATTTACTTTGATGTTACAAGGTTTATGTATATAACGTTCCTTTTTATAATAATAATTGGGTTCGGTTATTCTTTTCATCCGTGTGGAGACTGTTTGCCCCTCGCCCCTGATATCGTCCCACACAAAACACTGATATAACAACCGTAGGTGATTTGTTGTCTATTTCATAGTTATGTCAACTATAGAAGGCCTGACTATTAGAAAACATTTTAAAGAGAATGTGGTCTAAACGTTTCCACACGAATCCATTTCCTTTATTACAATTAGTTGTCTGTTAACCGAAATGTCCAGTTAGAACCCAATAGACACAAACAGTTACACAGTACTAATACATAAGCAATTTACAAACAAGCGTCACGTCTTTACGTTAGAGGAACCAAAATATTTCAAGCGAAATAATCAAGTCACTGAACTTCTGTTTAGCAACCTAGTCGCTCCTTTTACCTACACACATTTTAATCATGGTTCTCAGCTAGAACACAACTAACAACGTAAATAACTGGTTATTTACGTTATTCGCAGCCAAGTGAAGGGGGCTGGCCCTTCTCATAACACGATACTACGCAATTATATTACACAGCCACTCCACTTATACCTTCTTAGACTTATATTGTGAGAAAAAAAGAAAGTAGATATGTATTACGTCTAAGAAATCTAATCTATATTCTATAATAAATGAGTATTATTATACGTAATCTCAGTGTGAAATCCTTGCTCTCTGATACAAAAAGAGTCCATCACTTTCATTCACTTTTGTATGTTATTATATGAAGAGGAAGAAGCTTTACCTGTGTACTAACAGATAAGGCGATGACTGATTTCTTTACGATTGTGAGTTGAACTCAACAATATGCTATTGTCACGAAACTTTTCACAGGGTTTTATTACGAAAGGTTGATTGTTCGGTATGTTTTGTTACAGTGTCTATAATAAGCATGGCTTCACAATGTAGAAAATGTATCGAAAACTTTTTCATATCGTTAATTTTTCTAGCCATTGAATGACACCAACAATCATTATCATCTGCCTACCCTTATCCTAATTTTATTTTGGGGTCGGCGTAATATATTTTCTTGTTCCATTCTACTCTCGTTCGTCATTTCACTGCTCACTCCCTTTCATATGATTGTACTAATAATATGTCACAAATATACTCGACTTTGTTATACATATACAGACTAGCAACTACTAATCTTTTGTTTCAAAGTCAAACAATTTTAATATGAATGAATTAATTAGTCCCTTATCTAATAGAATAATTAATAATCTTTTGATGAAGTTGTGAAAAAATCATTACTGTACGATCATTATTCTCATACCTAAAAGTATGTATATTTTTTTGTAGAGTATATAAAATTTAAATGAAACTTAAAACAAAAATAAAAATCAGGACATAAAAGCTTCTTTATACACTAAAAGCAGTAGGTATTACAAGTTGGCTTGCAGAAACTTTAACATACTGCAACAAAGCTTCAACGATCAAGGTTATTAAAAACCTTAGAAGGTCTTAAAAGTATTTTGTTTGAATTTAGAAACCTCCATTGAAAATGTATTTCTATAACAGACTGTATAGTCAAGTATAGTATTATGGGCACTATGAAACCTTAGAGGGCATTAAGAAAGTATCCATATACTACACCGATACATTATTTATCTTGTAATCAGACTAGAGCGTAAAAAATGTGCTGTTTACGTCTACATTTACCTTGTACATATTCTATAATGTCCAAAAAAGGAAAGTATTAAGTCCCGT
The DNA here is from genome assembly GCA_949752705.1 of Callimorpha dominula. Taxonomy (NCBI): domain Eukaryota; kingdom Metazoa; phylum Arthropoda; class Insecta; order Lepidoptera; family Erebidae; genus Callimorpha; species Callimorpha dominula. Next base: position 6,072,205 of record OX457002.1, on the reverse strand, counting down.
TTGATAGGAAGCAAGCCCGGATCTGACATTTATCGGGCACAGTTCCAATCTTGCCTGCAACAGAAATTTTCTGAAAGTTACATTTCGAAATTAAACTCGTAATATTAAAAGTACCAGCAGACCAAAGCGCTTCACGTGGTTCAAAATTTCTTTCATATACTAAAACATAAATCGCCATCTTTGTCTTTATGACTTCTTTGGTGCATTTTTAAATGTTTACCTAGTTTTGGTATAGAGCAGTTGCGTTCCCGTTTTAAGGATGTTGACGTTCCATTCGGCATCAGTCGGTGTCAGGAGACGAGCCGCGTGGCTGTGTCGCGCGCTCGCGAGTTTTTGGTTACGACGACCTTTGCAACTTGTTGTACTGTTACTTGTAATTGAAAACAGTAATATGAATTGCACTAATTGAAAAAATATAAGGCAAATAATAGTGTATATTACATTTTTTATTCCATTGTTATAAACTATATTAAAACTTAGTAGTTAAATTTATAGTAACAATGTAGGAATACAGCAATAATGAATTTCTCTGGCTATTTTTTGTAAATATTTAATAAACAAATACTCAAAGTGGTTCAAAGACTAAATAAATGGATAATAGAAGAATGAAGAATAGAATAAAAAGGAATAAATAAATGATTTCGAAATGCTTTGCTATGTAAGTATTTAAGCGTATTATCACACTCTTTTCTATGCCCCTAAAATTAATTAATTCTAAAGAATTTTCAGTAAAATCATCTCCATTTTTTGTTGACCTAGAATACTACATTAAATCTATAGTAGTTCCTTGTGTAATACTTTTAGGTATTTAATGCCGCATGAGTTTATTTTTCATCCTCTTCCTTATATGTATAAGGAAGAGGATGAAACACTTGCCATAAAAAATATATCTACGTAATTATGTAATTACTTCTTCAGTCTATGAAAGTGATGTAGCGATTTAGAGATTTTCAAATTTCGGAATTGTATTGACCTTCCTAGCGGCAGATCATGAAGACAGTATGTCATGGAAGACAGGCATATTATTTTATACATAACTCTTTATAAATCGTTTACATAAACTAAATAGTTCACAGATACGGTTTTTTGGTTTAATTTAGTATGCCTTTTTAATATACTCGTATTGTCTTTTTATTCTGAAACAACCTATTTCTTATATGTAATTATTTATTATTGCTCTAAGTAATAAACTATCCTTAATTTATAAAATTGCTACTATTCATTAGTCGGAGTGCGTAGAACACTTTCGTTATGAGCTTTTCTTCAAACAGTATTAGTCTACCAATTTTATCTACAAAGTATTATTGTTTTGCGAATAATAATATTATTTGTATTCTATTTTCTGCTAACTTGAGGTCGGGGCGAATCTCGCGTGGGTATTGGATTGAACAAATATCATTACTGTCCTCTCCGATGCCATTATTGTTCTGCAGCTAAAGTTACTAAGCTCGAAAATGACAAGTTAAGCTAGGATTGGCTTTGACTTACTTTGTTAATTGTTCAAACAGTTATTTTAAAAAATATATTGAAAAACTGTAGATACCAAAATGTCTTTCTCTGTTTTTCCGTGTGTGTGTTTTATTATACTCTGTTCATGCATTTATTTTCACTTTGACAGTTCGATACATAGCCAATTAGTGATGTTAAAAAATGTCACTCACATCGATTTTATTGAAGAGGGAATTTTAATCGATTTAAAAATAAAGTTCATTTTAGCTATCCTGAATACTAAACCAGAGGTCGTGGGTTTGATTCCGACTAGGACAAATAATTGTGAGATGAGCACGATCATTTGTTCTGTGTCTAATATCATAGATTAATTACACCGAGATATATACATAATTAGATAGATTAATTACATATAATAGAATAGAACAAAGATGTATGTATGTATTTAGAAATATATAAGTATGTTTATCAGCAGTCAGGTATAGACTTTGCTTAGTTTATTTGCAAGCTCTGGAATGAACGTCTATTTGTCCAGACAATTATAATCCTGGAACGTTCAAGAGTAGAGTGTATAGGTTTCCCTTGGATAGACGTGTACCATATTCGTCTTCTTCATCACTTTCCATCAGATGAGTTTGAAGACAATTTTTTATTGATTTTTGAATATGCAGTGGAAACATTTATTCACCTCAGAAACTAAAATCATTTATTTAAAATTAAATACTAGATGTACATTATCATAATGACTACGAACGGTTATAAATAGTATAATCAAAACAATATATTTTTCTAACGTTTTAAAGTTTAATTTCTGTCTTAAGGTCTGGCACAGTTACATTCTCAAGCAACTGTCTAAAGAATAAAAAACAAATGGTCAGATTATATAAGAAGGTACAGTGTGCAGGTTCGCTGTACTAGATTCTGTGGAGCGGTGAACTTCATCTAGCATAAACCTCCGTTTGACCTAAACAAAAGCGAGCGGCAACAGTTCTATTGTCTTTGGATTCTTTCGGAGACAGATGTCATGGACAGTTGTCCTAAAACCCTGTTTGGCCATGGCTAAGATGACAGAGTGTAGAAAAATCATCCAGATGTTAGAGATACCATGGGGTTTAAGTCGTTTCGACTTCGTCCTTCGTCGTGCTCTCGTCATACAGACCACTAGTCGGTGAAACTTATAACTTCGGCATCGGACATAGACGGGAATATTCTTCGCTTTATGCGACTTCTTTGAACTATTACGTTCAAAAAAGTCCAACACACCTCATAGTCCGGCGGTCAAAGAAACGAATCAATAGCTTTTGGGGCTACGAGGAAGAAAACTTCAATAACAAATTAACGAGATAGTAGGTGCCGGCAAAGGCTGTTCTCCTTCTCATAATCGGTTTAAAGAATTATGGTGATGTATTTCTTAAATTTACTAATCCAATGTATTTTATTGTCATATTCTGTATTTTTTAAGGCTTATTTGTACTTATTTATCAAAGCCTTGGTTCACCTTTTAACAGTTGCCGTAGTATTTTTTGAGAATGGCTATAAACATCATTTTTTTTTTATTTATTTTTTTTGACTTGTCGAATAACATTGTCTTTTGACTTCGCGGCCAGTTTTTGAATGACTTCCACTACATTCTTGTAATTCTATATCTTTCAAAAAATGTAATGTAATTGCATTCCATTTTTCAATAAATTATCGCATTATTACACGTTTCGCGTTACCAGCACTACTAAATGCGAGTTATGCCTACCTATCTTAAGCTTAGACCATTAGCTACTTAATATATCATCGAAAAACAGTCAGTTATATTCAATGATTTGGTCAAGCGATATCATATTACTATTTTTTTCACGACGCTTTCGAATACTTTGTGATATTATGTCACCGCCACATAATAAGTAGGTACCACAGAAAAATATTTACACCTAGTACATTAATTTAAGCCTATTTAGTTCTGACAACACAACATGTGATATGTCTATTAGAAACACGTGTAACCGAACGTCTGATTTACCCACCCTTGTATTTTGAATATAATTGCGGATTATATCTATATATGTCATACGATTTTATTCGAGGAATTATTGAAAATTATTATATTATCATAACGACCGAGCGGTAAGGTTTAGGAATGCTTTGAATTATATGTACATATATTTGTTCTGTTATACTATACATAAAACAACACTAAGATATGTACACAGGTACTGTTAATACTAATAATAATATACTAACTTGGACTTTATTTTTTGACGTGATAAATCATCTTATAAATCGATGAACGCCGGCTGCGCGCACGAAAAAGCATGACTTATTTCCGCCTGAGCCGAGCGTGCAAGCAAGAGCGCGGAACAAGCGATAGACAGGCACGATCGGCCTAAGCGTTCGGCTTGTGACGCATCTAATTCTCTCTTCCACTGTTTTCTTATGACATTATCACGTAAAATTATCGTCCGTAAACCGACTTTACCTACAGACATCCATTTTTTTATAGTAATCATCGCTCGAAGCAACACAAAAATATTATTATAACTGAGTATATTTCTTCTATAAGGAATCCCTTTTTTTTGTCTATGCTGGTATCTCCTCTTATTCGAAGATGCATATTTGTGCTCTGGACTTTCATTCGTCTGACGAACATTTCCACGACGTTGTTATTAGACGAAATAAAACCGTGTTATTAGACGAAAAAAATCAAGTTAAATCAATTATGTATGCGTACGGGAACTAACGCGATCACGTAATAGGTACGAGTATAACACACCTTTGAATTGCTAGACGTTTTGTCCAAGTTGCAAAGGCCGTGGTCACAGGCTATATCAATTCCCATACGTTTACATAACTATATATCAGGAACGCGAAAGTTTGAATGTTACTTGGTACAAGCAATACTCAGTTGCAAACAATATTTTTACTGTGGGTAAAGTCACCACCTTTTCGCCACATACTCTGTACAGCTTAATTAATCTTACACACAAAAGCCCATTTCATTAATGTCCTAGTAAAACGAAGCCGTGATACCCATTAACCTTTAATTAATATCAATTCAATTATAAAGTATGATCCTCCCGCACATATATTTATGTTCGAAATTGTCGACATGTTTTTATTTAAACACTGCGTTACTTCTAGGTGAATATTTGTAACTTTACGTTACGCAATACATAAGTTCATTAAAAATATATTTTAGCTACAACAGTAATGTGTAGATTTGTACTACATGCATTGTAGAATTAACTGTTCATTGTTACAATCGATATGCCAGTATTTGTAGTGGTGTTGAAAGTTAGTTACTAATGTTAGCAAGATTGATTTTCGTTTTGATATAGCTAATTAAAAGAAACTATGAATGTATTTCTGAAAGTTCTGGGAAAACTAGTGTTTTTGTAAAATCACAGAAAAGATCATGCTTTAAATTTAAAGTATCTGTATAATCTCTCTTAGACGTAATAAAATATATGAAACAGATTTTAATTTTCAAACAGATTTAAGAATATCTATTAGTATCTAGACATATATATCCAATTAAAAAACTCTGACATTTCTTTTATTCAATGAAACATTGAATGAGAAGTTATGGAAATTTTGAACATTGTCTTACCCGAGTATGTTCAACTGAAAACAAAAAGCTTTGATTTAAGTGCAAACAGTTGCAAACACGGCGGCTTAGGCGTTTTATTATCCGACACAATCTACTTAATTCCATATTGATTAAATCAACAAATAGAATTAGATTTTTTTGAATATAGCTATTAGTTTTCCAAAGGTCAGACCGGTATTATTTAACCCTAAGATCACCGATTTATGATCTGAGATTTAATCATTACTACTAGCTTAACTCGCTACGCAAACGTTGACAATTTCAAGGACCCCACAATGCAGTGAAGGGCCATGTAGTAGTCCTCCATCGCCCTATAGGATTTTTACCGACTAAAACCACTACTGTTACGGCAATAAGTACTGTCACATTACTAACTTTGTGGTGCATTAACATAAGAGAAAAGAGTGCCGTTAATTGATGACATCATTTAGAAGAAAGCAGTTTTCAGAAGCTACTCGCCACCTTATCTTGTAATTATGAAAAGGTAGGACACGGGTTTATTTACAATGATCGTTTTTAAAGCTTTAAAATAATTAAACAAATAACTCACTAATTTGTTAAAATAGGCATGACACCTTACAAGATATTGTTCCAATTAAACAGTCTCAACTGTTTCATAATCATACACTCCAATAAGACAAGGGTTCAACGGAGCGAAGCCTCTTTAAACATATTCAGAGTTCTTGTGTATACAGAAATGGTGAATATGAATGATGCATTCCTTAACAATAGCTCCCAGAATAAGCACACTTAAGTGGCAATGGACTGGCCACGTTTGCCGAACGACGATGGACTGACGACCTGAGAAAGGTAACTGGGAGGGACTGGATGCGGAAGGCTGAGGACCGAGTGCTATGGCGCACATTAGGAGAGGCCTATGTGCAGCAGTGAACTAGAATAGGCTTATTGATTCCTTAACAAACGGTGAAACTTACATTATTGAAGACTTATTAAAACCTTTAAGAGATGTTCCATAGTTTCTTTTGCGCATGCTCTTCGTTTGCACAGTAGCAACAGTGAGTACGATTAAATTGTACTGAAATGTTGTAGAAACATCGTTATCTGGTATTTAAAACATTTTTACACTTTCCTTACTTTTGGTGTTGGAACCGACATGTTAAGGCACTCGATTTAGAGGTTAGATAATAAAATCGGTTTCTTAATTATTCTACGAGGCTCATAAAATGTTAGTCGTAAAATTTGGCGTTTTAATATTACACTTCAGTCGATTTTTATTAAGTTTATTTCTACCTTTAAAATATTTGAAATCCTTAAGTAATCAAATTTAATTTATTGGTGTTGTTGCAGCATTTTGTTCAAAATGTGGTGAATGTTCCTAAATAAGTATTTAGTTTTCCAAAAACAAGTCCTCACACATTATTTTAAAAACATGTAATCATTATTATAGAACGATAATATAAGAAAAAAAAATTGTTCATGCTCTACCTTATTCACGGGTTCTTCTAGGGGTACGACCAAAAGATGCTTACATCTTTCCAGGTATAACACGTTACATAAAACATTCAAAGGCGCCAAAAACGCTCAGTATTGGTTTTCAGAGCTGACATCTGTGTAATTAACAACGATTAGACCAGTTTGTAATCTAATACATAAAATGTAAAACCATAAATACCATTTATCCCGTGTATTAAGACTTAGATAGCATTTGCCTCTATACTTTTGCCTTATGAGAGACAGTTCTTGCTCGTTCTTTTGTTAGTTTTTATTTTCTAAACGAAAGTTCTTTACACAACGTGAGAATTTGATTATATCGTGTTATACGCTCTAAGACCCATACGTCTACCCCTTATAGGATACTAATATTACACACTTTGTCAAACCTAAGTAGACAAACGGCTACTTTTACCATAAATATGTTTAGTTCCCTAAGGAACAAAGTGTGTCAATCCCTTGCGAAATCGGGGTTATGCTTAGCCAACTACCGCGCAACACTTGACGTGAGAAACTTGTAAATATTTAAAGTTTTAGAGGTTAACTTTACCCGAATACTTGTACTTGTAGATGTATTGTGAGGTATCTTGCGAAGTAACCTGTTTAAATTGTGTCCAGTACTTTGTAGATTTTGACATAATAACAATAGAAACCACGTTCAGTTTTTAGGGTACTCTATTTACTAGCAACCTGCCCCGGCTTCGCACGGGCAGCAGAGACATCTTCAACAATCATTATCAATTTACACAAAATCTTAGCAAATTATACACCTAAACCTTCCTCATGAATCATTCTGCCTATTAGTGAAAACCGCATGAACATCCGTTCAGTAGTTTTTCAGGTTATCGCGAACAGACAGACAGACGCGGTGGAGGACTTTGTTTTATAATATGTAGTTGATACTCTCTATATTGTGTATGTTTTCATATATTAATTAACGTAGTAATTAACGTAAGTAACACAATTTTTGTATACATAATATAATATATTTTTTTTTATTGTTACATAACATTTTCCTTTGGCTTAATTTCTGTCTGGGTTCGTGTTTATTAACTGTGCTTAGTGTTCGTGTAAATCATCACATGCCTTAGCAGGAAGCCAGCGTTGCTTTGTGTAAGAAGTCTGTAATAATTAGCTTAGATCATTTGTCTTCTGTAGAGTTACTTTTAATTTTGATTGTTTTAAAGTTTATATATCTTTATAGTTGTTTTTATTCAATACTAATGTTAATACTTTTTTTTAACAAAAGTTACAGTAGGTACTGACTTGCTAGCAAGCTTAACAGAACAAGTGACAAGGTTTAGTGACGAGGTTTTTATGAGACTCATTTTGTCATGGGACAAGCACAAAAAGCGTCAAAGTTGTAATCTTGAGATTTTAAATCGAGTTTTCCTATTATCTTTTTACTTTCAGTAACTGCCATAATCTTTATTACTCCCAGTCATTGTACGTGCTTATTTGTGATTTTCCTATCTAATGCTTTTGTTTACAGCTCCATATTAAACGTTCCTTTGCTAAGACATTGCTCGGATTAGATCTTCGGATAACACAGAGCCGGATTTAGGTCAATATCGCAAACGGGTACACTGCCAAAGAGCGATTAGTGACGAGTGCCAATTTACCGTGCATGCCATCCATTCGCCGATAGGCGATACCATCATCCGTTGGTAGCTCTATTGTTAGGTACTGAAAAATTTTTTACGTTGCTTTCTAAATTTCCTCGTTTTTATGTTGGCCATCAGCTACTACAGTATTTGGAAGCGAAGCATGCAAATGAAAAGTAATTAGTAATATGAAAAAAACTTTTAAACACTGAATTTTTTTGAAGTGTTATTTAAGCATCATCTGTATTTTGTTTAAATTATCATTTCTATATTATTGAATATAAGTATAAAATTGCTTTTCGAGTACTTGAATAAAGAAAAATTGAAAAATAAAACATTTACTGCACAAACATATACATCAAACAATAAATATGCAGTAATTAATCAGAGTACAATGATAATTATTACATTCCATTAACATTGAATACTTTGGTTTTATGAAACTGCAAGTAATTATTGATGCTAATAAACAGCAACAGTATTTATTTAGTGTAAAGTACAGAATATAGCCTGTAAACAATGCTATCAGTATTGTATTGTGTTTCTGCTAATGAGTAGGATTACTAGCTGCCATGCTAATGGTAGGGTGGTAAGCAAGTGGGTAACGTCTTATCCTCTTACCTCTGTATCAAGAAAAATTATATGTTAGTAATTAAATGCAAACACAATTCTGATATAATAGTGTTCGTGTGTGTTTTTCGATACATAATAATATTTTCTACCCACTGCTGACACTGCTAAATTAATATCTTTGATTTTAAGTATGTTGCTTCTCTACGAATGCCATTAGTCTGGAGGTTAGAGCAGACTGTCCCATATAATCAAACCGAAACTGTTCAGCTGAAAGTAGTACATAACAAAGCAAGACAAAATAGCACCAGTATAGGCAAAGAGATTAATATGAACCTAACTGTAGTCGATGTTACAATATTGTATAAGTTAATTTTGTTAAAAGGCCAGATAAAGGTAACGGTAAGTTTCTTTGAAAAGTAAAATTTATACAACGATTGAAATCAGCCCCAAATCGTGTAAAGTAAACCTCATAAAACATTTAAATAGATTATACATTTATAGTCCAAAAGTCAGGGCACCGCGCAACTTTTCGTGCTTCTATTGAAATATATACCCGTTGAAATATTTGAGTCTGTCAAGAGATCCATAAATCTGACAATGATGTTTTATCGTAGTACTTCCAGATACAGTAAAGATTTCGATAAGGGAAGGATTTCCTGTCTTTTCTTAAGATGACACATTTCATGTTATTTATGTTGACGATCCTGTATTTTTTTGTAGATAAAGCTGCGATGGATTCATGCCTGAAGCTTTGGATACGGAGGTATCTGTTGACTTTACCTACGCATAAGTATTACTCCATTTTCAATAAAAGGAAGAACTAAATGTAAATGCGCTTTATCTAATGGATAAGGCGGGTATTGAAATTACATTACTTTATTCACTTGATTTTTCGAGACCGTTGTTAAGGTTTTTAGTTTACCAAGATAAAAGGGAGTTATTGACGTAAACATTAAGGGTCCTTATTCCTATTGAGAGATAAAAGCGTAACAGTTTTGGACGGTCCAGTCGACCGAGCTGAGTAGGTATTGGCATTTCCGGTGATCTATAGCTAATAAACGTCCCACATAACCATAAAGCATCTCCGGACAATGTGTTTTGCGATTAGATTATTATTCAGGCCCAACAAACAAGAACAAAAACATTTCATATCAGTTTGTGTGAAGTGAAATAAACATAAATCTCATTATCCACTTACATAAACTAAGTACATTTTTACTTTTGTCTTTCACGAATATGCAAGTAGAAATGCAAGCCCTTTTTATATAAAATTACTATTATATTATACTCTACCAAGGCACTTTGTTTTTAATTTCATTGTATGATGAAAACAACTAAATGAATGCTACAAACATTGAGAAACAATGTAATAAGAGAAACCTCTTCCTCTTGTGCACTAGTAGAATTTGCGGATTTTCAACAGCCCTACTCCATTTAGACTAGACATTAATGCGCTGCACTGTAGTCATTTCCTATGCTTAGTAAGCATAGGAAATGACTACAGTGTATAAATAAATAAATCGTATAAAGCTAGTTTGAGTTCTACAAGTTAGCACTTGTCCCGAATTAATTTACAGTACAAATGCGGCCCTGACTGATTTATTGTTGTCGCTGTTTCGGAAACCGAGCACTCACGGTAGGTAACGATCGAGTGGTCTGCAAATAGGGGCTGTGGGTTTTGCTTTCGTCTACTGACAAATGGCTCCACCAATTCGGGACGATTCTAAAGTTTACTAAAACCTGATCTTCTTGATTAGAGCTTTGAATTTAGGATTCAGTGCCTTTAGGCTTATTGGAGCTTACTCGCATAAGTAGAGTTAGTCGTGACGCTTGAGAGCTTGTCCCTTGTATCCCATTTGCCGCTATCAAATAATGACGGTGCTGTTCTATATACACATAACTTTGCCCTTAGTTTTGGAACAATGTATCTCATCGGCTAATCCACGCCTCGTATAACAGAATAATGCTGAAGATTGCTTGCTTACCTTGATGATGTAAGCAACATTGCGCTGGTGCATAGGATCCCTTAATACCTTGCCCCAGTTAATGGGTACGTACGTCCATTTCTGGTTCGTACTGAACGTTTTATTGTGTTTATGAGGCACTTTAGATTTTCTTGTGTCTATGTTATAATTGTATACATGTATAAGGAGAGTAATCTCCGGAGTCCCTGCTCCTGTTTGACGAAATCTTTCAGGTTTTTTCCAGATGCATAGGCTATATATTGAAGATTTTGTAAAAACCGGGTGAATTTGGGACGGGCCGCTCATTTAAGATAAAAGTGGTAATTCGAGAGAAGACCTTGTCCGCTCTTGCTTAGCTACTGAACTCGGTTGTTTGGTGGTTTAACCAGGTATCAGGTCGAGTGTATGATATTATGTTGTCTAAATGGCATCATAATTTAAAATATTGTACCGGTAAAAAAAAAATTAAAGAAATTGAAATGAAAAAATATCATCATTTGCGCAAATGTTTTACTCATACTGCACAAGGTTTTGCCCATACCGCAGGTCTTCGGTGTGGAACGGGACTGAAACTGCAGTACCTCAAAGAGGTAGGGGTCGCGTACCCGTATGTCCAAAATGTCCTGTGGTTGGAGAGACCACTAGGACAAGTACACCAACTGGCTATTGAAATTAAAAACATATAATTATATTTTGCTATACTAACTTTTAAACTTTCGCGTCCCATGATATAATTATGTATTTTAACGGGAATTAACGCGATCGCGACGATCGTCCATCGTTTCGTGATCGCATTAATTCCCGTTTAAACACATTATTATATTTTACTATTTAATATCAAAAATTTTAAAGTTATTTTTGAATTTAGTTTTTTATTTATAATATCGCATAACTGCTAAATAAGAGTTTTTATTCTTAACTTGTCCTCAACCTCTCCGCTTGTTATAAACAGGAAATTACATCTTTGTTTGTAAACTTTTTCTAGGTTTCTAGAAAAAGCGTCAATAAAGTAGGTACCGTGTTTTATCTAAGAAAGAAAAGCGCTAGTTTCACCGAACAGTGTATATTTCTTCTTTGCTCTAAATTCTTTATCATATTATACCATTTGTGCGACCATTTTGTATGACTGGCCTGTTGGCCTAGTGGTTAGTAACCCTGACTGCTATGCTACAGGTTGTGGGTTCGATTCCTACCTGAGTCTGGGTGTTCTTTGTGTCCGTTTTTTGTATGTTTGTAAAGTCCCCAGCGACACAGGAGTCATTCCTAATGCGGGAGGAGAAAAGTTTTATCTTTGCACTGGTTGAGATTTAACTTTGAAGGTATCTTACGGTTAAATTTAATAATCAACATAATCTTAAATCTTATTAACACTAAAATGTTATGTTCGTTATAGATGGCAAGTTTTATATCAATGTCTGTTAAGGATGTGGATTACTTTAATCCCGGTTAGTCAACAATTAAAATTGAAATCGTTTTAACTCTTGATGACACGTTTATTGGTCAGTTGCAAAGTGTAGAGTGACTTGTAAGTAATTGAAGTGACTCTAAAACATGACGTCAAGGTTATGCTTAATTATTGAGAGTTTTTATACTGCGTCGCTTCCCTGCGGATTGCTCCTATTATTAGAGCAGGCGTGAACAATATCGAATGTATCATCAAATTCGACGAAGACAGTGCATATCTATACTAGTGTAAATAATACGTTTTATACGTAGGTACATACACATTTAACAGTTTAAATACAGACAGACAAAATGCCTTGCTTCATGTTGTTAGACAAAGTACAGTAAGATGAAAGAATCCGGTCTTCAATATTACCAATAAAAATTCGACTTTTAAACTAAAAAAGCGTTTACTATTAAGGTTTCTACGCACTCTCTTTGAAATACCGACCTAAATCTTATTATCAACCATTGAAATGCTGCCCTTCCAACACTGTAATCTGCTTAAAGTAGCGACATTATTCTAACTGTTATGGCGTTACACTGTCTGATTGTGAGCCGAACCTTGTCTCTTTTATAGGTCAGATTGGATGTTGCGAAACCCAGAAAATCTTGTTTGCATTTTATACTGGCTTGAAGCTTAAACGAACTAGCAGGCGACTTGTAGTAGCTTAAATGTCTTGATACTTTAATACTCCTCAGACCTATTCTTGGAGAGGAGAAGAAAATGAAGATCTAATTTGCAATTCATTTTTTTCTAGTAAATTACTATTCAGTTGTTTATTAGTCTTATCGGGCAAAGATAGTGCCATGTCGAATGATTTACGAAAATATTGGGAGCGTAAAATTTAACTTCACCAGAGCAGCTTGAAAGTTTTTAATATATACATATACATATATATATATATTTTTTTTTTAAAGACAACGCCCGCATTAGGAATGACACCTGTGTCGCAGGGGACTTTACAAACATACCAACAACGGACACAAAGAACACCCAGACTCAGGTGGGAATCGAACCCACGACCTGTAGCATAGCAGTCAGGGTCACTAACCACTAGGCCAACAGGCCAGTCAAATAATTCAAGGCAATTTATCAATATAATAGCATTATTTAATGCAAAATATGTTTCACAAGGTTTTACACTCATGACCTACATTGCTTAATAAGCGTCACAATTTTTTGTCAGTTTATATTTGCCAAGCATATTTCTGATTTTCAATAATTAAGTAAGTATTCTTTGTTGTACACCAAATACATATTATTATATACATGTAAGAAACAACTTAAAATGCACAATGAGCGGCCTTATCACAACAAGCAATATCTTTCAGGCATGTATAACATGTACTACTAGTATACGCACACATACATATTTACACAAACATATATACATTTTAGTTGACAATACAATAACAGTTAAGATTTATTGTATGGGCTAATACATACGTAAACTTTATTTATTACATATATTCACATAATAAATAAATACATTTTATTATTTTATTATTACTATAATAATAAAATAATTAAATTTATTTAGCAAATACAACAATTAACCCACACAATAATACTGGAAACAAAAATCCGCATAAATACATAGTAGTTTGCAACGTTGTCACCTGTACTAGTGAAAATTCACTGTATCACAGGTGTCAGCGCCTTCCGCGGTCGGAGAATAATCTGACTAAATACAGACCATGTATTACAACTTATACAGCATTATTGCATCACAAAGATGGAGTAGTTCATTGTGATTGCAAATATACTTTCTTAACAATATTTGTTTTTTTTTTCTTTAAAAAGACGACTCCCGCATTAGCAATTACTCCTGTGTCGCTGGGGACTTTACAAACATATATACAACGGACACAAAGAACACCCAGACTAGGGTGAGAATCGAACCCACGACCTCTGGCTCAGCAGTCAGGGTCACTAACCACTAGACCAACAGGCCAGTCCTGTCCAGCCCTAATATTATGTTAGTGTGTGAATAAGGGTGTGTATGTGTAATATGTGAATGAAGCTAGTGTGAAAAGGTATGTGTATGTATTGCAACTTTACCAGAAAATGTTAAATGATTGGCTAAATGCAGTGGTATTTTCTGCACAGGAGTGAGCCTTCGTGTCGTTTAGTTTATTTTCGCAGAACAATTAATCATTTATGTATGAAAAAGCGGTATTGAATATTTGGACTGCATAATAGCTATCCACTTGAGCAAAAAGTAGCTTAGATATTGTTTAGTTTCAAAGGTTTGTTGCCCTCCTTACTTAAGACTATACACCTTATTTAAGACGATTAAGAATTAAGTGAAAATTGTACTTGCAGACAAATTTTTACGCCGAAACCCTTTAAGAGTAAAAAGATTTTAGTCAATATTATTTAAAATGATCCAAGAATCATGTCTCAACTGTAAATGTATGCTGGGCGCTTGGCATATTAAAAGAATTGTACTCACACGTCTATCAAAACGCCTTATTAGGCATTAGCCAATGTAAATTTATGGGAAAGGGGACAAACGAGCAGACGGTTCACCTCATGGTTAGTGAATCACGCCGCCCATGGATACTTGAACTCAAGAGTCACGACTGCCATGCCGGTCTTTAACGTGGGAGTAGAGGAAGGACGGGAGAGGGTTTGGGCTTCCCGTAACCTCACCCACTCGACGAAACATAATACAAGCATAGCTTCACGCCCCGTTTTCTGTCAGGCCGTGGTATCGTCGAGTCGGCTCATACGAAAGCATGGCTCTTCCACTTAGTAAAAATATAACACAAACTAAACCGCTACGTACTGGCTAACCGCAGTCTCCATAGAATGGAAATATTTACAGTTATCGATTTTTAAAAAACTAAAGAGTACATCCAGAGTCCTCCACTTTTAGTTTCATTACGTCCACTTATCAAAATTACCATTTACAAGTTTAGGAAGTCCGGAATATGCTTCTGTGTTCTTATAGCAGTAATAAAACTGCTAATTTTTTTAACATAATTAAAAAAAATCTAATGCTTATATGTATAGATATACACTTTACCCTAAAAAGTAGTGAGATTTGCGTGCATTGCGGGATGCTGTTTATTAAATTTGGAAACTAAGTTATAGTCGGACGTGCTTAAGCGGTGTGAACGAGCCGCGATAACTTTTAACGATGTACTGTGAAATATTCTGTTTGCACCGCACCGACGTATTCATTTCAATGCGTCTCTGTTGAACGAGGCGATGTAACGATATGGTATTTGTATGCTGGAATGTGAATAGAAATATTTACTGCATAAATATGCGATTTGAGGCGTCCTTATTATTTTATCGTTCATGGCTGTGTGGCATCAATGGAGGCGAATATATAATTCATTATATATTTTTACAACTGCATTAAGCTTGTGAGGTGTAAATTACTCTTGAAATCTTAATGTGAATTAGTATAGTTCCGCAATAAGTCACATAATCTTCCGCTGATAACAGCTATTACCGATGTCAAAAATTGGCTTTCCTTTTTAACCGACTTCAAAAAAGGGGAGGTGCTCAATTCGTCGGAATCTTTTTTTTATGTATGTTCACCGATTGCTCGAAGATGCCTGAACCAATTTAGAAAATTCTTTGTGGAGTTTACTCCTTAAGAATCGATTTGCATATAAGGTGCCCGGTATGAAAAAAATGTGAAGAGTAAAATGTAGTGATCGGAGGGAGGGAGGGAGGGAGGGAGGGAGGGAGAGAGAGAGAGAGAGAGAGAGAGAGAGAGAGAGAGAGAGAGAGAGAGAGAGAGAGAGACTCCAGTAAATTGTAAACTCCATTATTTCTAATGAATATTTTGGTAGTCAAATAAAAAATAACTTACTTATTGTGGGGATGGGGTCTATGACTGAAAGAAGATTGGAGCGCTGTGGTCTACTGACGGCCTATAAAAATAACAAAACACCAACCATTCATTTTCTTAACTCAAAGTACTTCATTAACTTAACTGACATATTTAAAGTTTAACAGTGGGAGAGCCATGCTTCGGCACGTATGGGCCGGCTCAAAAGGAGTGATATCATGGCCTCACAGAGAACCAGCAGTAAAGCAATGCTTCGTTGTACTTCGCCAAGCGAGTGAGGTTACCGGTGGCCCTAACCCTTCCCTCTTTCTATCTTCCCCCCTATCTCTCCATCTCCCCTCCTCTCCTACCGGACTCACTTCGCTCGCTCTGGCTAAAGAGAACTGGCGCAAGCCTGTAGTACTTAGTACTAATGATCGCAGGGAGGCCGGCAAGGCACTTTTGACTCGAGTTGCAGGTGCCCATGGGCGGCGGTAGTCACTTACCATTAGGTGACCCGTCTGCTCGTTAACCCCCTATTTCAAAATAAAAAAGTTTGACATCGACTTGACGGTAATCTTACAATCGATTATAACAATCGCACTTTCTATTTTCACTGGGTGAAATACTTAAAAAAAATTGTACCAATGAAAGTAAAAATACTAATATCGCTATTAAAAAACAGGGGTTGATCGTAGAGAGTTGAAAATTCAGGGTTGTATGTATTTTCTAATGCTGTATCATAACAAAATAAAAAAAAAAAATTATCTAAAAATAAAAATTAGGGGTGGACTACCCCTTGACATTAAGGGGGATGAAAAATAGATGTTGTCCTATTCTCAGACCTACCCAATATGCACACAAAATTTCATGAGAATCGGTCTAGCCGTTTCGTAGGAGTTTAATTACAAACACCGCGACACGAGAATTTTATATATTAGGAGATGATTTAGGCACATTGAAGTCGGTGATACTTTTTTTAAAAGATAATTAATTATACTTGTAATAAAAATAAAAATATGCCAATGATCATGCAACCGGGTTTCGTATACCTTGACTTTTTTGTAATATGTTCTATTTTTTTTCTTTTTTAATTAAAATGACAAATAACTTTAGCTACCTTTTTGCAACTCAAAATTCCCTAAAAACATTACCATTTTTCATATGACGCATTACATAAACATTAAATACAACAACTCGAGTAATACTCCCCTTAGTCAAAACACGCACTCAAATAAATCAAATTATAATTTCAAAAACTCACTAGAACAAACAGAACAAACGGCGAAAAATATTCGTTTGTACGAATTATTTCATCAAGTAAAGAGCGTTCCCGTGTTGAACACAACAGCACAGTACCTTGTTACGTATGGGGGCCCGAATTGGCGGAATATTTACTTTTACAAGACAAATAAGCCGCCTTAGTTATAAAACTGTGGGTTATCCTGTTTTTATGTGTCCAGTGAACAGTTGAGCGTTGAGTATGTACAGAAAAGAAGATATAAGCCCTTCAGCCGCTGATATATTCCCTACGAGCAATCCCAAGCTTTAGCGCATAAAAAGTTGGTGTCTACTATAAGCCCTTCGACCGCAGATATATTCCCTAGGAGCATTCCCAGGTTTAGCGCATAAAAAGTTGCTGAAAACAGTAGACACTACTAACTAATATTAGACATGCGAATGTGAGTTTGTTTGTAACGCTTTCACGAATTAAATACACGATCAACGTGAACTTTTGCATACACGTTACATACACAGGGGTACAGAAAAGGACATAGGGTATCTT
Organism: Callimorpha dominula; assembly: GCA_949752705.1. NCBI lineage: Eukaryota > Metazoa > Arthropoda > Insecta > Lepidoptera > Erebidae > Callimorpha > Callimorpha dominula. The sequence continues at coordinate 6,054,542 of OX457002.1, read as the reverse complement.
TTATCCAGAAAATAGTGACTGTTCCCGAGCCCAAGCCGTTTTTAACAACTTCCTTTCTTTTTCATTTTTTTTTTATCCCACTGAGATCTCTTTACAAATCCTACTAATATTATAAATTTGAAAGTTTGGATGGATGGATAGATAGATGGATGGATGTTTGTTACTCTTTCACACAAAAACCACTGAACCGATTGCGATGATCTCGGTATGTAGATAGCTGGAGACTTGGATTAACGCACAGGCTACTTTTTATCTCGATATTCTCACGGGATCAGGACTTACGCGGGTGAAACCGCGGGCCGCAGCTAGTTTATTATACGCGAAAAATATTACTAGTTGGTACTTTGTATTAGGTATACTGTTTAAAAACTGAAATGATGCGAAAGAAAATGCAATTAGAATATTAGATGGTGAAAAAATAATCAATCGATGATAATATGTATTTACTATACTCACCATTAGTGCTGCTTGAAAAAAGCTTTGGTTACCTACGTTTCTTCATGGTCCAATGTATTTTGGAGGGATATAAGGGCACTTTTCTTTATTGCCACCGTAACGTAAACGTGTCCGACTAACGCGCTTTCCTATTACACGCCTCATTTAAGACGCTTTAGGTTTGCGCTAGCTCCTTCTTTTCAGCGAATCAATTTAAAGCTACAGAACTACATACATATATGTAGTATGGCTGTAATTAAACATATTTTCCTAGAGAATAAGCACAAGGTCAATGTCTTTGGTTTCGTTAGATAAATGTTACTTACATAACAATATGATGATGTCGTGAAGGTTGCTTACAAATCTGCAAGAGGCATTGTGAGAGACCATTCTATACTTTTGTAAGAATTGATGACGATATACGAAACCTTACATTTTATGTCAAGCTATATTCCTATTTGATAAGCGATTCAGGTTTAATACAGTACGATAAAACTTACATAAAACAAGCTAGCTCTTATACAATTGTATTTTCACGACTTTGACGTAAAAATGTAACAAACTGAATTTATGTTTCCAAAATAAAATAAGGTTTGTTGGAAATGCTTTTAGAATTGCCACAAAAATATGCTAAACAAAAGGAAGTCCCTGAAAAAAATTAAGAGACAAAAAAAGTATCATAATGACATTAGGAAAGTGTCTGCCCACTCGTTTTTTTAACAACTGTTAGAAAATAAAACCCTCTTTTTGGTAAGGTTGTACTGAATTTCAGGAACCACGACTCTTCAATGTGACAAACTGTGTATTGTGTAACTCAAATAATAAACCATCATTAAAATATAGGTAGTTAATAGTTATATGAATGACTTCTTTTATGAATAAGATCAAACATTCCACGAGTCTGAAACAAAAATGAGATAAGAGCCAGTTATTTATATATATAATATGTTCAGATCGAAAATACTACGATTTCAATGATGTTGAGTGCTGTTTTATGATTCGAATGTGATTTTACAGACGAAACCAGGAATTTTATTACAAAAGTTGGCTCAAATCCGAACTTGGATTAGATTATCAAGTACGGCTGTAAATTAACAGTATTGTAGCAAAATGTCTCGGACTGAAGTGTTTCAAACGTTACGAACTCTCGTAGAGTATTTTACATTGTCATTCAAAATGTTGTTAGTTTCACAATGTTTTTTAATCCTGGACTATTTGAGTTTGCAAAACGAAGGGATAAAACCGAGTCAGTAAAGTGCTCCGTCCTTCTGTGTTACATCTGGCATACATGTCTGTGAGGCTCTTTTATTTAGGTTTTATTCTATACCGGTGAGTGGTAAAAAATCTTACGAAATACCTAATCGTAGCCTTAGTGCTTATTTATCCTATCGACCAAATTTAAATAACTTTAAATGCAGATTCAGAGGTATACAGTAACACCTTTTCGCGATCGCGTTAATTCCCGTAGATAATATTATAACTTTAAATGCAGTATTGTTAAGACTTTAATTTCAAACCTGTTGTTTAAGGAAGCTTAAAAACTTTTTGCTTTTAAAACAACAAAAAAATCATTTGAATTTTATTTGTGACACGGTACTGTAATGAAAATTTTGTGCTTATTTGTTCTATGTCCAGTTTTTGTTTTATATCCTACGTCGTAAGAGGCGTTGAGTGCTTGAGTGGTCTATGTCCCTTCAATCGACCAATCACAGCCACTTTGTTCTGTGTCTAATGAGGTAGTGTCCTAACTCCACATTCGTAATTTTATTTGTGCTTTTTTATTTTATCTCCATACAAAATCAGCAAGGTATACTTAGTTGCCATCAATAGATGAAAATTATAACAATCAATTCATTGGTAACTCATGTATTAAGAAAGACTTTCAAATCTTGAAACTGGCATTTTTTACAATAGAAAAAAAATGGTAGATAGGACAAATAAGCACTTGTAATGGCAAACGGTCTCTGTAGCCAATAGCCTAATCTGTAAAAACCTAATAATGCACTGAAAATAAGTCAATCTCGGCAAATCAGATAGTTTATGATAGATCAGTAGGTACTGCTAGATCATTGATGCTAAATGTTGCAGAATACGTAACGATAAGATATTTGTTGTTTTAATTATCTAATTATCGACTATAAATCTATAACCACTATTAGATTTGGATATAGTTAGACTGTTTGATGGGTGGATTGCACACTTAGCCACAGCACACAGTTGCTGCAGCATAAAAGTCGGATCCTAAACTTGATATGGAATGCTACCTTCCTAACAATGTAATTTATGTTGCAGTTCATTTTGTCTGTAAAAAAGACAGTAAATGGTGCCGATTCTATTGTACACTCAACTAAACTAAAACCTGACTTAATTTCTTCATATGAAATCAGCCTTGTGGTCTTCGTAATAAGGTCTATTTGTTACTGGCATCTATTTCTCAGCGCCACTAAATTTCACTAAAACCTGTCAATGTATACTCAACTTTATTTCCACGTAGCGAGAGTCTCAATTTATTCAAATTCTGTATAATTGCCGTATAAAAACTTGTTCAAAACGAACTAAGATGACGTTATTTTAATCGACACCTACGAAGACGCTTACTAAAAACACAGAGCAAAAGAGATAGCATTCAACGGATAGCGGCTCGGCTCGCTACGTGGTATTAAAGTTTATTTAAGCGTATCAGACTTTAGTCGGCAAATAAATTGCTTATTTATGCCGATAGCGACATATATTACCTACTTGTTTCAATTTGAAATAAGACCTTGTTTTTAAGGGTTTACATCTTATATGAAGAAAATTTACTGAATTTTAATTTAACGAGTAAAGTAACAGAATTGGGACCAATACCTAAATTCTTATAATCATGTTATAAACGATTTTAAACTTTTAAGATTTGTACACTTAAAAGACCTTAAAGCCTCAACCGCATTACTTCATGTGAATCGATTGTAGTGTATCGATTCAGGCCTAGGCTAATTTTTGGATAACTAATATACTTATGAAACCTGGTCATATTGAGTTTATACTACTACGGCGTAAAGAAAACATTACATCACTAATTTTAGAGTCAACATACATACTGTTTATATGCTAAGTATTGACTCTAAGTGTTATCTAAGTCATCCATGTTCATGTGTCACAATGTCGTAAAAAATGGACTCCAGTACCGATGAGTCATGACGTTTATTTACTTGTAAATCACCACTGTTGGCGAACTCTTCAATGACGCTATCCATTAAAGGGGCCCATCCATCAATGAAATGTGATGCCTCATATAAGTACGACGCAAAAGCTTGGGGACAGAATAAATCCGACCTTATAACGTACGTAGGTACTTCCAATATTTGATATATTAGACGATTTTGATTCAACATAGTTTTTTACAAAATATGTATTGGTCTTTACCCGTAAATATAAAATCAATGAGTATCGAATAAAACCAGCGAGAAGGCATAATGTAATAGAAGAGGGTTCACTTGTGCAGAGAAGTGTACACCATATTAAAGAAAATGTCTACCTGGAAATTAAACCAAATAATAATAATAACTTCACACATCTCACACACGTGAGAACATCATCTCATGCCAAACTAGGCAGAGCCTGTAGTATGGTAACCAGGCTGCTGATAAACATACTTATATATTTCTAAATACATAGGTACATATTATAGATAAATTACACCCAAACACAACAAATGATCATGCTCATCACACAATTGTTTCTCCTCGGTTTGAATCGAACCCACTACCTCTGGCTCAACAGTCAGGGTCACTAACCACTAGACCAACAGGCCAGTCAAATAGGTAGTAACTAGTCTATGATGTTCTATGGGACCTACGTTATTTTTAAAGTGAAAACTTCTTTAGGCACGTTGTGCACTTTTGCTATGGGGGAAAAGCACTAAACTCGTGACCGTCACGCTAATAATACATATATAGATCCACTACAGGGCGCTAATCTAAACATTGAGTTGTGTCAGCTCCTCGTTAATGAATCTTTAAAAATATAACTAGTTTATATATTTTGGTAGAACCGTAATTATTTTTCCAAAATAAAAGTAGCCCAAGTTACTCCTTAAAACACCAGCTATCTGCATTCCGGAGATTAGCCGGAACAAACAGGCAGTCTAAAATATAAAAAACTGATTTTTAGATAGGTATTGTGTAAATGTAAGACGATTATTTTAACATTACAAACAGACTCTTCAATTTTATTTATATTGATTTCACATTCCATAATTAGTAAATGCGCCCAATCCAACGTATAATGAATAAATATATTAATGATTACTAGAGATCGCGTGGTGGTCGAATTTCGACCATCGTTTTTTCACTATCCAGTATCAGGTCAGGTCAACGCATATACCTACTGGACGCGTGTAATTTTATTAAGCCTTTTTCACGTAATTTTTAAAGTTGTAAGACAAATTGTTTAAAAATTTTATCTTTCTGCACTTCTATATATAATCTGTATGTCGAAGCGTCAATACTGATTTGTTATTTTCTCGATTAATTGTGTAACGTTATTTAATTATTATCAATCGGAAACGTCAAGTGAATGCTCTTGGGTGAGGTCGATACAGGAGATGGCAACACTAGGTCAATAGTTGTCACTTGACGTTTGACAGTTTGAACATAAAATTATTAGACTTCACTTTTGGGAGACCCATGGTTCGGAGAGGTTGTTAAGTGGCCATCTTGTATCGAATTCACCGCGTTTCCATTTTTAAATCCAACTACATCTTGTAAATCAAGTAGAATTAGTGTGTGCTATTTAGCAAAGTAAATTAATAGACGATTGAACTAAGTGATTCGATTATTATTTCGATAATTTACCATGTCCGATAACGAGGAAAATCACATGTTTCCGTTATGTAAATATTCCAAAATTCACGTTACTACTTTTGCTTCTTAAAAAGGGATACAAAGAATTCTCTTCACATATTATATTAATGACTAGCAGCGCCCCGCGGTTTCACCCGCGTAAGTCTCGATCCCGTGGGAATATCGGGATAGAAATGCCATTACGCCTATATGTTAATCCAGGTCTCCAGCTATCTACATACCAAGTTTCATTGCAATCGGATCAATAGTTCGAAAGAGTAACAAATATCCATTCATCCATCCATCCAAACTTTCACATTTATAATATTAGTGGGATTATGTAAAATTAATATATAATCTAAAGCTTTTAAACATACTCTACCTAAGTAGATACAGTTAAAGTTCATAGTAAAAGTCAAAAAGTCAACCAGATCTTAACAGTTTTAATACACAAAAGTATTGCTATGTAGATTCATATTTTACGGGAGGTTTTTCATTACTTTTACCTACTTTTGTACATTAAGTCTTACAAACAGAATCATATATCATGTTGGTGCGCTGAATAGATTTTTGAGAGATAAGTTAAAATGGTTTCAACTTAAACTTTTCTCCATTTAACTAGTCCATTTTATTATTATGATTTCCATTATGGAAGACACTGAATTTTGCACCAGCTCTACACGTAACAAAACCTGAAAATTAAAGCAAAAGCAAAAAATAAAGCTTAAAACTTATGCATATAACTGCATAATAGACCACCCTCTTTAAAACCAAAATGTAAGTTTGGTGCATTCAGGAAGAGGAATATATGTCTATGGATATATTTAATCAAATCATCAATTCATTCTAATATACAAAAGGAAGCTATAATTTTTCTAATTCTTTTATTTTCTCTTTTATTAAATCATCTACACTTCATGCCTATACACAAGCCGATAAATTTGTTTCATCGAGTACCAGTTTTGAAGTTGAATGCGGATGTGAATGTTGGTTGATTGGTTACTATTCTAAAACTTAAATTCCGAAAATTCTACACATTTGTTTGCCACCTTAGCTGTGTAACAATGAACACATCCATCGGGGCAGCAAATAAATAATACAAGTTACTGCCGTTAATTTTTGGTATTCAATAAAGAACTTTCGTGTGACAATAGCAATTATGCGGTTCTTACTACTGTACCGTAAAATGGAATGTTAACCTTTGTATATAATACTTTTGTCGGTTGGAGTCCCTTATATATTTCAACCTTATATTAGAAGTATGACGGACACTAATGGCTACTTCGAATCAAAGGACGTAGCTTAGTGAGTTTGGCTTAGAAAGATATAGAGCTACGAATCCCGTAATCCACGGAAAGCTTTTGTTATTCATGTAAAGAAAGTGGCCAAATTAATGATATTATCTATTCAACCTACGTCATTCATCACTAGCGATGATACTGGCTTCTCAACCGATAGCATTTTCTCGACAAATTTCCTGTCGTCGCGTACATTGCAGCTAGTAAATCACTCTCAGATGTTATCCATTATTGTGTCATGGTAAAGTTTATGAACGCTCTCACTCAACCGCAACGCTTTAAGGTTTTCGAGAAAATTTGTGTTTTAAAATAAAAGCGACGGTACCGTAATGGCTAAGGCGTCACATTTGCGATCATAAGTTTCCTGATTCAAATCCTGGGTGGGATTATAACGACGTGAACCTATTCCTAATACAAACATTGACCTTGGTTGGAAGAATTAATTTAGTAGTATGTCATTATTAGTATTTTTACTTGAAGTTCCTGGTTAGCTTGTTATTCCTGTATATAAGAAGCAAAAGTTTAAAATAACTACTAATCAAATAAACCCGTGGAGAAACAGAGTAGCTCAGAATTCTTACTTGCAAATAAATTAATTGTGAGGTGTCACACTAATCAGTTTTCAAAATCAGCATTTTTAGTACCTAGTACTCACAATCAACTTGACACCTTTAAAATCAAACTGAAAGTTTCATTGAAAAGTATAGAAAATAAAGAGGGTGAAGCAAATGCCATTTTTCTCTTCACTTTTTTACTAGAATTTCCTTTGAAAATGGTCGTGAAAGGAATCGCGTCAAAGAGCTTATTATATAAAAAGTGCATACAAACGCCTTTCTGTCGTGGACTTTTATATTTCATTTGGTGTTTTTTTTCAAGTTTTTTTATTAAATTACTTTAATAAATTGTGAAATTTACAAAATACATGAATTTGACAAAACTTACAAACAATGTTTAACTCATGTCGTCTAAATGCGTACTAATAACTTTTCACAAGCCATTCAACACAGCGGTATTAAACATGATTGGATTCTAACAAAAGGAGGGTTAATCAGGCGTATCTAATCAGTGTTTCATCTGCTACTGACAAGACAAAGACTTGTGAAGGTACATGTTAAAATAAGGAACATGAATAAATAGCCAATTTATTCTGGAAATTTCTTTTTTTTTTAACTGATTTAAATTCAAAAGTAGTCTTACGTTGAATGTACTTTTTGGTCAATTTTTCTTTTTTTGATTTCAGTCCTGCTTTAATTTTCTTCGATAATAGCATACCCCTTAACTTAAACCACATCGGTTTCGAAACAAGTATTAAAAAGTATATTTATTCTGGTAATAAATATGCTATTGTGGTGAATTAGGATGTTCGAAAATTTTTTCAACAGTGAAAATTCAAAACATGAGTTACCTGTTAGAGGTGAAGCAAGGATCGAAGAAGTATGTGCTTCGTCTTGTTAAAATCCTTCCTTATCCATTAACAAACGGAGTCAAATACTAAACATAAATAATCGTCTGTATTATAAAAAACAGTTGTTGCGAAAACTTAAGGAGACAGATTACGATAAATAACTTCGATTCGCCAGCGATATGTTAAAGGAGTTAAGTCACTTTGTTAACATGCTGTTTATAAACAAAATTGTCCCTACTCGACAGAGGAGAATCCGCAACATATATATCAGTAACCTCTCCATTGCCCGAAGGTCATACTCATAACCTAGGCTGCTATGTCAGGAAAAGGCACCATCGATCTCAGAATTGTGGCAGTCTCGCGTGCAATGCGTTATTAGCAATCTTCGTTCGAGTTTAGAGGTGTGCCAGCAGCATGACGGTCGGCGTCTAGACAACATTGTTTTTTTTTCACTTTTCCCCGATCTATTATATCCCGACCATAATAAAATAAGCCACAAAAATTCGATGAGTTCGAAAAGATCTAGTTCATACGGAATATTTTTTTCCATTCAAATAAACAAAACAAAACTATTAATATATCTATTATCGGTTTTGTCCATCCAAAGGTTGCCTGTAAGAGATCGCTCTTAGCGATAAGGCCGCCCATTGTACATATCCACTTTGTGTATTTATTTAAAGCAGTATTTTGTTGGTGTACAATAAAGATTGTTCTATTTAATTCTATAAGCGGCTTGTTCACAAACACAACACTTGTGACAGAGTCGAAATATCGATATCTCAATAAAAACAAAATAACGTGGTGAGTATCTTAATATTGAACAATATTTATATTGCCAGTTTATCAGTCTTAATACTGTCAGTAGCATGGTATGGTAGTTCAAAATTTATTGTACGAGAATCCACAAAGTCTACGACATTTCCTCATTTCAAAAAAAATAATGTATATAAGTATATTGTACAGCCATAAAGTTTAACTTTTACCTGTGATATATATAATATATATAAAATATTAGTATAGATTATTAATTACAGTAATATTATATATGATTTCCACTCGATTTGTCAAATTTTGAAATGTCATAAACAGCGTAGATGTTTTATTTCAGTCAGTGAAAAATTATATTTTTCTTTTTAATTTTTTCTTTGCTCTACGCCAACGAAGATATGCGGCTATATTTCCAATGTTTCAGAAAGTCCCTTGTAAGCTAACATGTTGACCAAGGCGTCTATGGCTCTTAACACTGACGTAAGGGGGCGCTTAACGACATCAGTAAAGCGTAAGTCCTATATATTGTATGCTTCGTAGCAATAAAAACTACTAACCGTTGTATACAGTTATCTAATCTAACCATGCAATGAAATAGTAATGTAATGTAGATTTATTTAATCGTTTTCTGAACAGAAACCTCATCTTCCAGGCATGTAAGCAATAACTGGAATGTGTGAACATGTTCAACAGAAGTTGGTCTTGATGAATGAGTGGTTCACTCATTCTGACGTACGTCGCTTTGAATTGAGTATAAAAAATAAACCATCTATCTTCTTTACCCAACAGATGCCTCCTGTTTTATAAAATTTATCACATATGTATTTATTTCTATAATTATATAAGTTTATGCTATGCTTAAAACTTTAGTTGTAACCATTTATGAATGGAATAGATTCTTTAACCTGCAATGTAACATTCATAAAACATATAGAAATTCATATAACTTACCTAAAATACATGGGATAATTACAGAGACTGATATCAAGCTAATCGGTGCAGTAGATGCCATAGTACCTACTAACTAATTTATATAAGTACTTCTGAAATAAATGTATTATTGATGAATGAGTTATTATTATTATTCTTTTTATTCATTTAAATATACATATAAATTACATTTTTAAATACATTCAGATTATATCAAAAATACATTTAAAAATATAAAAAATAGTGCCCCACCGGTATCGCGTACAGGGACCAAGCTACCGGTGGTTAGGGTTCCAGAGACAGAAACCTCCTCACAATACGTGCCGTATCAAGAAGGACCGCCTTCTGCATCAGGCCCTTAGTCCAGCTGCCTAACGAGAGCCTCTGAAGGTGTTGGTCGAGGCTCTTTGCAATCAACCCATGGGCTGATATGACTATCGGGACAATGATTGCTGAATTCGACCACCTCGTGGGCCAAATCCAAATATTTCATTTGTTTTTCTTTTTCAGCCCTTAAGAGGTTGTCGTCATGGGGAATGGTAATATCAATAATCATTGCTCGGCGCTCTAATCGGTCTATTACCACTATATTAGACTTATTGGCAATAATAGTCCTGTCAGTGATAATAGACCGATCCCAGTACAATGTTATTATTATTATTCTCTTTATTCATTTAAATATACATATAAATTACATTTTTAAATACATTCAGATTATATCAAAAATACATTTAAAAATATAAAAAATAGTGCCCCACCGGTATCGGGTACAGGGACCAAGCTACCGGTGGTTAGGGTTCCAGAGACATGACCTCCTCACAATACGTGCCGTATCAAGAAGGACCGCCTTCTGCATCAGGCCCTTAGTCCAGCTGCCTAACGAGAGCCTCTGAAGGTGTTGGTCGAGGCTCTTTGCAATCAACCCATGGGCTGATATGACTATCGGTACAATGATTGCTGAATTCACATCCCACATGTCGACCACCTCGTGGGCCAAATCCAAATATTTCATTTGTTTTTCTTTTTCAGCCCTTAAGAGGTTGTCGTCATGGGGAATGGTAATATCAATAATCATTGCTCGGCGCTCTAATCGGTCTATTACCACTATATCAGGCTTATTGGCAATAATAGTCCTGTCAGTGATAATAGACCGATCCCAGTACAATGTTACACGACCATTTTCAAGAACTGGGTCGGGCACATACTTGTAGTACGGTAATTCCGCAGTCACAAGGTTATATTTAAGAGCAAGTTGCTGATGGACTATCCTGGCCACTTGGTTATGTCTATGCAAGTACTCGCCGTTGGCAAGACGAGAACAACCGGAAATTATATGCCTGAGGCTTTCTCCGGGACGATGACATGCCCGACAAATGTCAATTGTGCCGTCCTTCAGGATATGTCTCCGATAGTTGTTCGTCATTATTATTATTATTATTATAGTGTCTTCTCAGTTGGCAGTGCACTGTAGGCTATTCGTTTTATGTAATTTTCGGAAAAAACCGTTGGTCTTTCTTTACACTGGTTGATATTGACCATTTCACAATTTTTCGGATAATTTCTAACCTCAAGTAATTTAAAATTGGAACGTTCCAATATTCTGGCAATAAGGTTGTATTCGTGACTGAAAAAATCAATCAGAATTAAAAAAAGTATCCTAGAACCTGGTTGCCTACCGGATCCAATTGCGAATGTAGGAGATCAGTTAGAAACACACGTACAGAAGAATCATGTACATAAAGACCACAATCTTCCAATTAGAATTTCCAAGTAAATATACATAAAAATATAGTGATCCTCATTTAGTGGTAGCACCAATGCTCCTGCATTAAAAAAACTTTATCGAAAACTTCCTCATAATCGGTCTACCATATATACTTACCGTCGGTTAAGTAAAACTTTTTTTTGCGTTTGAGTAGGTCCATAGTTGATTTAAATAATCTTTATAACACACCGCAGATAACACAATATTCATATAATTTTTTTTTTTTATTTGATAATGCGTTACTGCCCGACTGCCGACTGATATTTGAGCTGCCAAAATGACTGCCCTGCCTGATGGAAAGCATATGACCTAACGGAGCTTGTATCTTGTAAATACTTGTAACAGTCATGTTAATATAATAAATCACGGCATTAACATAGAATTAATACTAGGCTTCCATTAAGTTACCTCGTTTGTCAACTGGTAGTAACACTTACCACCATTAAGTGTCAACTGAAAGCTTTCATTATTTTTCCCCTCCATTAAAAGTCCCTCAGATACTTACAGAGAAGGCATTCAAAACTGAAGTGCTGTTTTCGAAAGCTTTTTTTATGTTGTTGAAAATTTTTCACTAAATTTTAAGTTATTTACGTTGAGGTTTCTAAACATAGACACTTCAAGAGGTTTACAATTCTTATTTCAAATTAAGCTCACAAAATATGACCACGCAAAATTAACGAAACGCTCACACTACGAAACTAACTTTTTTTAAGGAAACAAGAAAGGAAACTTGTCGCTTTGTTTATGTATTTCCTATTAACTTTCTTCAAACATCAAGGACACAAAAAGTTTATTATAAAAAATTAAAGTAGCTTCGATTAAATTTATTGTTGAAGAGGAACAAATTTTAGAACCGTCGCCGAAAATCGGTGCAACTGTTGCCAAAAGTGTCTTATAGTTGGCAATGGCCCGAGGGCTGCAATCCCTTTCTTATTTGGACTCGTTTGATGAAGATTTTATATACCAGATTGGCTTTAGTCAACCCAATCGATCATTATAATCTTCCCACTCAACTTCATCTTATTTCGTACTTCACCAACCTGGCTATTTGAGCGTCAAATTGTAGTGAAGTTTTAGAAACCTTTTTAGATATGAGACGTTTTTCGATTACAGTATTTAGGCCTTTTGTATTCAATAAAATAAAGAAAAAATATGAACCAAAATTAATGGACCAGTCTTCCAACAAGTTCCAGAAAAGGAATAAACATTAATTTTTAAAGAGTACCTAAATGCAAATTGGTTTCCTTGTTTGCTGAGCTTCGAGCTGTACTATAATATAATAGTATCAATTACTTATTTAAGAAGTCTTATGGGTGTCAGGAAGTTCTTTAACTACAGTTTACGAAGCAAATTCACAACTTATTAGTGTCGCCTTAAATAGAGTTGTGGAAATTTGGAAGCGAAACATTAAAACTTATGCGCACTAATGTAGCTAATTTTGCAACTGTGTAACCAAACTGAACTGTGAAATTGATGATATTGTGAGCAAAACAACATGCACAGGTACATGTGTTATTTAGATATGCGATACGCCTGTGGCACTTTTAGTACATCACAGCGAGTGAAATAGCAATAATTTATTGGATTTTACGATTTAAACTAGGTCATTCAGTTGCTGGCAAATCAGCTTTTCAATTTTGAACAAAGAGTCTATCAGCCGTGGAAAGCCTTCCCTGGAATAAGAGAGTTAGTTTTATATTGACTTCATGGTTGTGTGCTGCAGCAGTGCTTTGACCTCGCGAAAGGCCTTTATTATTTCTTTCATGCGACATGATCTCCCTTTACAATATTATATTATTATTATTATATTATAATATTAGTAGGATAGGTACATACGAGCATATCATTTGTTTTCCGCGACAAGAGAAATGTCAGGTTTAGGAGATGAAATTTGATTTCAGACTCAGAAAAATGTTTTCAGGTTATCTGAGGCGAGTAAACGTAAACATAACTCTTCAAACCAAAATAAAAATAACCGAGAAGAAAACATAAAATGGTCCATTTCTAATTAAAAAAAACAAATTGTTTGCTGTCTTAAGCAAGAAATTTGTTTTTTTATTTTACCCATATTACTTGGCAATAAAGTCTGATGAGTTATTTTGTAGTTCAAAAACTTTTACAAAGTAAATTAACGTCACCAAAAAAGGAAGTATAGTCTAGTGGCCTACCCAATTTTTCAATGTTCCTTTTTCAGCAAAAGTAATTTAGACGATTAGGTCAACTCTAATAAGATTGTGACTACTTTTCATTATCATCGTGTCAGCCATTTAACTAAACAATCACCTTTTTTCTACTAAGAGTAGTGTTGCACTGCCTTCATCCTATGGCTCCCTATTACTTTGACTAGGTCGACGACTGGTAGAGGATGTCCTGCATTAATAATTCGTGTGGCAATCACGGCCTCTGTCTTTAAAGTTTAAATACTTTTATTAACAAATAACCAACCATAGCCCCCTTAGTGTGAAGCTGTTTACATTTTTCAGTCACAATACATGTTGACGACCGTATCCTACTATCTTTGTTAGACTATGCAAACGTCCATGTACGCTTGTTTGCCACCTTCATGTTCTTAAAACATATTGATTTGTCTCCATTATAAAGATATATGCATATAAACGAATATTTATCATCTAGTAATTGTTTTTTACTCAATATTTTACGCCTAAATTCTACAAATCCGACGAAAAATATCACGCAATGCAGTCGTATGTCAGTCACTAGAATAAATGTTTAATGCTTGTTCGCTACGTCAACATTTCAAGATAACATGCGCCTTTTGCTTTTCACTTCAACGTTAATAACATGTACATAAATTATACGTAGGTACGTATTATTGTGTTTATACAGAATATTAAATATTGTTACTGTTTGTTTGTAAATTTAAGTGCACCTACTTCTTTTCTTTGCATCACCCAAAGGTTGATTGGTAGATAATGCCTTAGGTATTAAGTCCGCCTATGTATGAAATGTGCAAAAAGTTGAAATAGAAAAATAAATATTAATGTATTTTATATAGCTTTCTAAGAATCATCCTTTGCTTTTTTCACGAGAACTGATGTGAGCTATAAGGACGATTTGTTTGACTCATTTAATTTGTTGACGTTGTCTCATTAAAATATATGGGTACTACTGGTTTGTTTAACTGATACACAACAAAATAAAACAAATGTTTCAAGATTGATCACGCTTTTGACTTTAAATCACATCATATTAATAAATATTTTTTTTGTCGTACCAATTAATCCATCCTCAAAAATTCTATAATTCTGAAACATGGTAACCAAAATTTCGTTCAATCATGCTTCCACAATTCACCGCATTTTATATCCGGGTTGCAGTTCGGCAGATTAAAGTATATTGCGTTGCTGCGCCTCCATGCAGTTGAAATTCGACCAAAATATTGGTGCTATAGCAACTTATTTTGTACTCACTGCAACCAGATACGCTACGTATAGCGTAAGGTTCTAACATATTTTTAATAATTTCAGTTTTGCCTCCACGCCGATATTTTTTTTGTAATCCTCAGTATCAGTATGCAACTATATATAGACACTCTACAGTTCATCTAGGTAATATTAATTGCAGATCAATTGTTCTACTGAGTACTATTTAGTAGCCCACACACGAGCCTTAATTGATTCCTTTTCCACTAGTAACTTCTAGTGAATACCAGTAGTACTATCTAGCTGTGTTATCGTCTTCTGTAAGATGGAACTACGAAACCAGACGAGCAGCTCCAGTTATTATTTTACAATCGTATTACTATCTCATAGTCGCTTTCCTCGTTATGAATTAAATCACATGGAAAAATAAGATATTTCTTTCTCAAAACATTTTTCAAATGAAAAAAATACAATCAAATTTCAACCATTTGGTAGTTGTTGTTAAAAATACAATTATACCTCATAAGTTACAGCTTTCGGGCTCACAGCCTACAAATACTTTCCTTGGAATATGAAAATAAGTGGAATTTACATTATATGTCCCATTCATTTGTAAAGTGGCATAGGAATAACACGTATTAAACGTTTCTCGTCTCACGTAACACGAAACCATTTTTCGAAGTCTTAGCTAAATTTCATCTTCTAAACCTGATATTTCTCTTGTCGCGGAAAGCAAATCATATGCTCGTATGTACCTATATTGTATTAGTAGAGGAACATGCGAATATAGCCGATTATTTCAAAATATATTCTGAACATAGCAAAACATGAAATACCAAACCATATTTGGTTCGGTATTTCATGTTTTGCGAGTTGCCGGTTGGTCTAGTGGTTAGTGACCCTGACTGCTGACTGCTGGACAAATAATTGTGTGATGAGCACGATAATTTGTTCTGTGTCTGGGTGTAATTTATCTATAATATGTATCTTTTTAGTAATATCTAAGTGTGTTTATTAGCAGTCTGGTTACCATAGTACAGGCTCTGCCTAGTTTAGGAAAAGACGGCCGTGTGTGAGATGTGTCAAAATATTTATTATTATTATTAAAGCATGTTCACACTGTAGAATTTCATGAATTAAATATAGGTATTTTTGAAGCACAAAGTCCTATTTCTGGCTCGGAAGTGAGTTTCTGATTAGTTATAAGTTGGACGTGTCTGTGTGTCTGCCTGTGGCATCATAGCTCCCAAACGCATAAACTGATTTCAGTGCGTTTTTTTTGTTTGACAGGTGATTTGATCGAGAGTGTTCTTAGGTATTTTTGTTCAGCCGTTCGAAGATCATCAGCCTTTTCTAATCGTTGAAGGGATTTTCGAGCCGGGGGTATTTTAAATTTATGATAATTTGGAT
Source organism: Callimorpha dominula (assembly GCA_949752705.1). Classification (NCBI taxonomy): domain Eukaryota; kingdom Metazoa; phylum Arthropoda; class Insecta; order Lepidoptera; family Erebidae; genus Callimorpha; species Callimorpha dominula. The sequence goes on along the minus strand of OX457002.1, from coordinate 6,038,325 downwards.
TTTTATTGATTGGATTTTAATTTATGATAATGGCTAAAAATTACAGCTATTTTAAGTAGAGCGCTGTTTTAAGTTAAAATTTGAAAATCTTTTACTTCTTTAGAGAAGTAAAAGATTTGAACTCATTTGCATTAGAAGTTTTAATTACGTTTGTTACTGAAGAAGGAAAAAGAGCCTTGAAGTCCTGGATTCATACTCGTTGTCATTATCTGATATAATATTATTGTCTTACATTTTTAAGGACGTATATATATATTTCTTTATGGTGATAATGTCTGGAAAATACTAAGCACCAATATAATATAGGGAAACGAGACTGCGGATGCAACCAACGCCAATGCTTCTCATATAAATTACACTTGAATCTAAGCCACAGAGATGTATACCATGTTCGCCGGATTTGCTTACCTTGTGCATCAAGCACCAGGAACCCATTAATAGTAAACAATCACCGAGCTCCCATTTACTGTAATAGTTCAGTTAAATCACTTTGTAAGCTCCTCTAGCAATACTCTTGTCTGCTACGTTACTATGGCTGCTAAGCCATGTAGTTACTAATAAAATTTCCATAGCGTCTCTCCACAAGCGATGCCGTGTCGCTAGAAATGGCGTACTCAAGCTCAATGTTGCATCTTTTATCAGCCTTAACCTCGAGAGGCTACGTTTTTTAGTTGTCTCGAAAGCATTCTTTTATGCCATGTTATAAACTTTATAGATGGACTTTTACACTGTGACTACTACCTCAATATGACTAAAATTGTCGCCACATTAAAAACTCGTATTTATTTGATTAAAAATAGGGACAAACTATAAAAGATGATAACACAGTTCACTACTTAATAAAAACAAGTTAATAGAAATTTTTTTGACTGGTTATGGCGGTAACGCAATACCATTGGTCGATTGATAAATATTAACGAATAGTGGGTTTATAAAGCTTAGAAATAAGATGAGAACTTCACTTAAGTGCGAACAGAGGTACGAACAACTTGGCAGTTACTGTTAGTTAGTGATTTTCATAGTTTATATCAGTGGTTTCGAGACTGATTCTTACACTAATATGACTATAATATATTATATGCCATCAAAACTATGTCGATGGTTATTGTTGTCTTTACAGGTTTTTAAAGTAAAACGTGATTTCGTGTTAGCATTAATGGACTTGCCCTAAACAGGTAGTTTACTAGCTGTGCCCGACTGCGACAATTTTTACGCCGTATTTGTGATGTTTTTCTTCCAGTGAATACTATCGCTAAAGCTCCATAAGATGGGATAAGCTTGGTACCGCCAAGTGCCACTACTCGTGTTACGAAAGTTTATAGGCGTCGGTTACTGCTACACAACATAGTTGAATAATAAAGAACAAACTCTTGAGCTTTATGATATAGGCAGATGTAATGTTACACATTTCTTTAGTAAGAATAAAGTGTATTAAATAGACAGATAGGCACTTTTTATTTCATACCAAAAAAGCGTTATAGAATCTAAAAATATAACATTAAGTAACAGTAGAATAGACGGTCTCATCGCAGTCTGCGATCTCTCAGACAACCTTAGTATGGATTATATTTTATAGTAGTAGGTAACTCGTGGTGCACAACAACTAAAAAAAATACAATTAAATAAAATCTGTAAATAACAATGTGTTTAATTATACTACAATTAGCATTATTATCTACAAATTAGACATGCATACAAACAATACACATGTAAAATATGTAATTATTTTGGAGATAGGTCATTACCTATCTCCAAAATAATTACATATTTTATATGTGTACGCTTTTTTTCAGAAACTCATCAAGGATCATTATCCTTGATGAGTTTCTGAAAAAAAAACGTATTTATTCACCAACTGTATTTACATTCGTTTATACGAGTAAATACCACATCATTAAATAGTATTGTTTTATTTTTGCGCCTCAGAACATATAACTGAGTTTACCCAAGTTTGGAAAACGAAAAAAAACCCTGTATATTTGAATACCTGCAAACCCAACTCTGACCGCAATGAAATTGAATTATGTCGGCCTCTAAATTGCAAATTGGCTCATTTATTTATTTTCCGCTACGTTACCAGTTTAATCTTTAGATTTTTGTTACCAAAGTAGACAAATCTCATAACTCAATCTTATTATATTTGAGATTAGTGTCAATTGATAAATGATTACATATTTATTTTAAGTGCTTGCTAGTATTTGCTATAGGTACACAACACTTTTCGTAACTTATTTTTATTATTAGTTTACAAGCCTTTTAAGAAGTAGATATCAGAACCCTATCCGTGTATAACTCCGTATCCGTATGTAACTGTCTACTAGTATACAGGTTTAATAGGTTAGGTTTCGTATTACTCAAGTATTGGCCGAACTCCAAAACTCTAAATAAAATGCTGGCGATTCAGTTTACTTTCTATGTCTTTTTTATCGCCATAAAGTGTACTTGAAGTGCACCTCATGCTCTGTAAAAAAAATTGTCTCTGCGTAAATAAAAGAAACTATAAATATAAACTATTTAAACTGTTGCCCAACTATTTACCGTTTGTTTATCTACTAATGCTCATTTTTCTCTTCGTAAATATACAAATATTCACGTCGCCTAAAAATGTTTTTCATTTAACGTAAATAGTTGCGAACAACATGCGTCAATGCAATTCAAAAAGCAATTTTGCCCATAGTTCTCTCTTTAGATAGGCCAACACTACGGAAGGCAATTTCAAAAGATTAATGACAATGGAATGGCTTGTGACATCAAAACCACTGTTTCAGTTCTCCACTTGGATAATTAATTCTCTTCTCATTTCACTATTTTACTTCATAACTTTAGAATTTACATTGACATTTAATTAATAAGCTTTTGTGCAGTCTAGAAATAGGTATCTACTCCAAAATAAATAAATAAGTTTTAGTTGCTTAAAAAATAATCTTTGCTTACTTGCATTTCTAGGTAATGCACTGTAATTTTCTCCATGTCACTAATATATACATATGGGCGGGAATTGAAAATAGATTAAGTGTACCATGAAAAAGGTATAGATAATTAAGAAACCCTTTTAATTTTCAATTAACTCTATACATATACAATAATAATATACATGTGTACAGAAACCATGTTAAAGGAGGTAGGACTCAACATATATTATACTGGACGCCTGTAGCTTCTTATAATTTTCAAACTTATACCTAACATAATATTGATTAAACTATTATCTGCACTTTTTCTACATACAATCTTTAATTATTCCAAATTTTATATTTCTAAGTGCTCGAAATTTACTTAAAAATGCGTGGGTACAAATTACACAAATCTCTTTACGTATTAGTATATGTATAGAAGAAAGTTAGACTAGTTCACCGATATTGACTCCTAAATATTCAGCCTTAAGCCTACAGCATATACGTTACAAAAACCCTTTTGATTTGTCTTTCATATACTAGTAAGAAAAATGTGTGACACTCCTTTTCATATAACGCTTTTTATATTATATGTATGTACAATATGTACATTTTGATATATGTCAACAGTTGTATCGGATTATGCTATCTAGAAAGAAACTTGAGTCATGTTTACTCTATTTCCATCCCTTCGTTTGTCGAGTAAGAGATACGCTATGAAGTATCTTATTCTATGCTGGACTAGTTTCTTTGTAAAATTGTGACGCGCATTTAACACCTACCTATGTTTTTGTTTTGGATTGATTCTATCCGTGTCTTTTGCGATTTAACAATGAAAGTTGGTAATCACTATGTCTTTATTAAGTATTATAAATAAATGCAGAGGAAAGACAATAACTATAATATATAGCAAAAGTGTATTTTCGTAATCCTTTTGCATTAGCTTCATCTCTATACGACCTACATTTCTAGTTCAAATGTTTGTACGGATTTCACTTAGCAAGCAAAGTTTGTCTGCTCACTATGCTGTGTTCTTCAACAGTTTCACATTTTAAGTGCCCCACATACGAGCCACGAACAAACTCGCGGTCCAAGCTTCTGTAATAGTGCTGTTAAGTGTCTAAATTTACACAGGACACACTAACAATTGTTATGCGTCTTTTACATCTCTTGAACAAAAATGTGTAAGCTAAAACGGCTAACATAAATGACGTATAATAAAAATAATATGATCGGGTTATTTTTATCATGAGAGATAAAATAATATACCACGAGAACGCGTTTATGGCCTTATTTACGGGCGATAAACCTTTATAAATTTGGGAACACACAAAAAATCCCATGTCATAAATTCAGCTCAAATATCTAGATACCTACGTGAAATGCAAATCAAATCGTTCATGGCGTTGAATGATCTTTGATGTTAATGTCTGATATTAACGACAATAAAAAACGCGTATCTAGGGAGTGTCATTCAGCAGGGCTTGTTGAAATTACGGAGATCACTTGTATCCACAGTGACAGTGCTTCTATATCGTTTCTTACTTTTTATATTATATGTTTAAACTAACAACATTAGTTGTTAGTTTAAACATATATGCTTTTTTAAGATACTTCCACGGGTTGTCATATCCCGAGGGTGTTATGTCAAGGAGTCTTACTGTCGGGCCCAGGTGTAACTTAAGAAGGAAAGTCCTCTTATACATGTCATAAGAAATACCTGCATTAACTTAATGTAAAGTTTGGTTAAAATTCGTTTCATTGGCCTTTTTTGATGAAACCGTCGACACTGTTTTTGTAACTATTCTCCAACGATAAATAATGTTCCGTCTGAATCTATTTGTAACTGTCTTGCCAACACTATTTTTCAGTTGGAGCGCACTAAGCAAGCGAAGAAGTGTTCCTATTGTGCTAGAACCTTTGCATACCCCAAGGGAAGTGGTAGAAACAAATGCGCTCGTATCTAAGTTGCTATAAGCCACAGGCGTATCAAATCTGACGTCAGAAAAGAAATAAAAGCGTACGTGAGCTACTTGACATAGAATTAAATTATCAAGGAAGAAGAATAGAATAGAATAATCTTTATTGCACACCAACGACATATTTCTTTAAATAAATACACAAAGTGGATATGTACAATGGACGGCCTTATCGGTAAGAGCGATCTTCTACAAGCAACCTTTGGATGGACAAAATCGATAATAGATAAAAGAAAAATGGGTAGTTTTGGTGTTAGATAGAAGTAAACAGGAACAGGCATTTAGTTGAGAGGAATTATAAACGTAATTTTGAGTAACATGTAATGTTATGTTGAAGTTACATCTTAGAATAGCTAAAACCGATTAGTTTGGAATAGTTAAGACTTTCTTAATCTAGCCAAGTCTTGTCTTGTCCATGATACATTGTATTATTTTTTTTAATATGAAATTGATCGATTGCTTTTAATGTAGATTTTGTCGTAAAATCTGAGGTCGCAGCAGTGCTAGATGACCTGTTTTGTTATGTTGACAATACTGTTACGTAATTATAGTTCGACAGTAAACAATCCTGTACAATACAGTAAACAGTAATGACGTAACAGTGTAAAAAAAGTAATTTAGCACATTTGAGGTCGCAACGACCTCAAATTCTACGACAGTTCTCTTTCCGCACAGACTCTAACAGTATTTATTCTGGATAAAAAGTACCCACTATCTGTCTTTTTCTGCACTCCTGACAACGTGTAGGTATGCATCCCATGATGTTCGGTTGAGTAGCGTGATAAACAAAGAAACAAGCGCACGTTCACATTTATAATACTAGTTAGGATTGTAGATTATTGCATGGATAACAGATTGCTAGTATTCTTGTTACTCATAAGTATGAGTAACGAGAATACTAACGAGTGTAAGTACGCCGAAAAGCAATGCAAACATTGCTTCACTGCCGGTTTTCTGTGAGGCCGTGGTATCACTCCGGTTAAGCCAGCCCATACGTGCCGAAGCATGGCTCTCCCACGATAACTACTAACTACTGTAATAATGTCTTTAAGTTTGAATTTCAACCATTTACACTGAAAAAAGACAAACACACACAAGTACATATTATGTATGTTTAACGTGTCAGTACTTATTGTATGTTCTCCTACAAAGGTCTTACATATGCGATATGCTGAAGTTGGAAATATCTACATGAAAACATGTTTTGGTTACTTTGGGCACTTAGGTTATTTACTTAATGAATGCGGGTATTTTACTACCTCTAAGTTAAACCCGGTTTCCATTGTACTCTTATGTCTGCGATGTTTTGTCTGATATTAATAGGGCGTAAGTAATATTAATTTATTGTTCCTCTTTTAATAAAACTTCAATCCGGGCCTCTTTTCTTACTGGAGTGTAGTACAAATTTTATAACGTGTTACATCTAACGACCGTTAACTAGCAGCTCACTAATGTCCGGTTCCTATATTCAAGAAACGATTTGAAATATCGCATCGGGAGAGGGCGTCACAAACCTTAGCGATCAACGCCAATTTATTGTAAATAGAAGTTTTAAGTCCCAAGTCCACTCCACAGTGTAGGTTTAAAGCTACAAGCAAGATACCGGCGGGGTCGACTAATCGTGCCAAAATTCAGTGGCCTCATATCACGTTATATCGATGCTTACTCACGCCCTGCGTCGCGTCATCCATTCGTATTTAAACTATCGAGTTGTTCGTCACTAGCGTAGGTTTATTTGTTTACAGAAATAGAGTAATAGGCACATGACTTACTGGTAATTAAATATTCAGATTAATTAATTCTTTAAAAAAAGACAACCCTAATGTCACTGCGTCGTCAGAACAGATAAAGTTACGCCATAGAAAGAGAGGCAACTACAAGGTAAATATAACTGTCGGTAATTAGTGCTGTGCGACCTGAATTGCGACTTTATTGTGTTGGAACAAGAGTCGCTATTTATGTAAGTGATTTGGCGGAGTGAGACTTCTGCATCTGTACTATTATGTGTATGGTTATAAATAAATAAATAAATGTATCCTGTGCTTTCGCATGCGCATGCTGCCTCTGTAAATGTGTAAATTCATTAGGTAAATATGAATACACACAATAAATATTGAACTTTAATGTTTCCTTGCTGTTGATTCAATAAGCCATCTGCTACATCATTTATTAGTCTGTGCCTCTGAGAGATTCTATGAAAAAAATCGCAGGTTTTAAATGAGAAACGTAATGGGAATAAACTCGATTACGTTTCAGATGTAAAACTTGCTATATTTTTCTAGATTATGGAATTAAGGCTCAGCAGATTTCGATTCCAATTAGAGCTGGCGGACTGACCCAGTACCTTCACTTTACAGAAGATATCACCAGAGCTTCTTTACAGGAGGCGATTGGCTTGACACTGTATAAGTTACAGTATACCCTACAGGACGGTGATGCCTGTGTTTTAAGGCAGCGATAATACTAGTTTTTATTTGCATAAGATAAAAAACAAAGCTGAGAAATAAAAAAATAAAAAATTAATCCTGAAAAAATGAGCAAAGTTGAAGTTGTAGATTATAGTTTTCATGTAAGACAATTTTACAGCATTAAGTTTGCTATGCCTGGAGACGCGGCATGGCAGCCTCTCCTACCGAATGACGCAGGTACTTACTTACTACTTACAACAATTATCTGTGTCGGATAGGCCGGGAGCCAACGCCTGTGTGCCACCACTAGATCCACACCCACACTACACACCCTCGTGGAGTGCCCTGCATGGACGCACCAGCGTGCTGACCTGACGGTCGTGGGTAGTCTCTCGTTGGAGACCATGATTATCCATGGTCCAGAGCGAGAGCGCGTGGGATTCCGCAGCCTCGTTTTGCGAGGAGGTAATGTATGCCAAGGAGGCGACGGAAAGGGAATGGGAGAGAACTAGTACTCTCGGTTTCGTGTTGTAGCTTGATTAAACAAAAACTATCTACCAGTTCGACGATTACGATTAGTTTAAGCATTTTGGCTTTAAATATAGAAAATTGTAATTGACATCACGAAATTCATTCTAATGATAAGAAGCGTAATCCTCCCAAATAAAATAAAAAATTACTTTCTGTTTCTTATTGTGTAAGTGCGGATTATTTTTTTAGATAACTATGAGTAAAACTATTAAAAATGTATACGATTTCAAAGTATTTCTAAAAAAAATTAGATTGCTTTGTAAAATTTTGTAACAAGTAGACAGAGCACAGAACTTATACTTTTCAAACGAAATCCGCTAAAAAGAAAACGAATATCTTCAAACTAATGAAACTATTTCAGAAGTTCTGATAGCGTAATTTATATAAACTTTTGAATTTGCATGAGTTATGTGCTCAGTTGTGATCTCACACCAAAAGTTCTGCGTGGTCCTTTCAGTAATTTATTTACTTCTGAAATTGACTTTGCAATCGACATGTTATATGCCCCCGTTAGGGTACATAAAACGACAAAACTTTTACCATTCGTATGATGAAAAGTATGTTTGGTAATCCAAGCGTATGCGAGTTGTCTTCAACTTTTATCAGGCACTACATTTCGCCCGCACCTTTATTTTTTCTATCCTTCGGGAACAGTACTTTTTTCTGGATAAAACATACTTTATGTCCTATTCCGTATCCCTCGCAACGTATATGCAAAATTTCATGTTGAACGGTTGAGTAGTTAAGACGTGAAACGTAACAAACAAACATTAAATTTTTTACTATCTGTTGGCCCGCGACTTCGTTCGTGTGGAATATTTTGGAATATGAAATCTATCCCATGGGAACCGTACATTTTTACGGCATAAAAAGTAGACGAATGGGCTGTTCCAGACTATAACCTATCTCTGGGCCATCTGGGCAATTTGATCCAGATCCTCTCAGCCGTTTTTGCGTGAAAGAGTAACAAACATCTATCCATTCTTGAATCCTCACAAACTTTCGCCGTTATAATATTAGTAACTAAGTTAGGATAAAAACTTGATAGAACAAATAAGTCTATATAAACAGACTAACATTGCTTCAACATAATTCAAATGTAAAGCGTCTCTTTATGCTCTTCGCCCCTATCATTACTTACGCTCTATAAAACACTTGCACCGTGTTTAAAAACTAAGTGTTCACGTTGTCACGATAATGAACGAGGAACATCCTTAATAAAGATGTTACTATAACTTGTGCACTTAAAAACTTATTCCGTAGTTCTTCGACTGGGCCATTGGCCAGTGTGGGCAAAGAAAACATGACAACATTTTCTGTCACGATTTTGACAAAGAAAATACACTCAGTGCGGTTTGTACGTTACTATTTGTTTAGTCTCGGAGTACCAGCTGCGACATTTGTGTGCCTGAAGAATGTCTCCAAGGGAATGTAACTTTCCACTCAAGTTTACAGTTGAAGTTTGAGGTTTTGTTAGTACCGTGCCTAATTATAGTGATAAAACTTAACAGTCATTTGTGTACCGAGTATACTTTTTATGTCTGAATCCCACTTTTTGCATGTTCTCACACAAAGAATGTTTAAAAATTGTCAGAGAAATTTATTATGTATATATATAAATGAATCAAATCAAATTAAAAATTCAATTCAAATTCAAAATCATTTATTCAATTAAAACACCAAGTGACATTTAAGAACGTTAAATTGAAGCTAGAGTTAAAATCATAGATCGGCGCAAACAGACGCCACAGCATGTACTGGATTGTCGAGGTAAATTAGGTGAAAACACCAAAATCTACTGCCTGCTTGTGTCGATCTATAACTTCCAGTTTCCAAAATGCGTAGAGCCTTATGAGAAGAATACTGGCAAAGAAACTCATGGCCACTCTTTTTTAAAAGTCAGATCTTCAGGTACAATAGTTTTAGTGTTACACGAAAGGTAAACAGGATGCAAGCTGATGCCACCTGAATTTCATTTTATTGAAATGCTCCAAAAAGCTAACGTACTAAAAAGTAAAAATCACTCAGTGATACCGTTGAAGGTTTGAACCTATTAAACATAGAAATCATTCAAGGTGCACATCCACCTTCATTCAGTTACAAAATCTACTGTTAAAAATAATTCGTGACTGGATTAAGAGGCTAGAGTTGCAGTTGATCGAACCAAAATAATAGTATAGGCTAAAGCATCGCTGACTAGGCCGACCAGTCACCCCAAGCAGATCAAATCAAATCTCATTTATTTTCATCATCCATCCTCCATAATATTTTTAAAGACTAGTGATCGCTAAGATGTCTAAATTTGCCCAGAATTCTAAATAATTGATGACAATAAAGCCCTTTCGAAACATAACAGGTTCCAAAAAAAGAAAATTGATAAAGCTTTGAAAGACAGAGGATAAAATGGTACTCAACTGTTTTATCTTTACCAATTTACCAGCATAGTATAATAATATATTGTATAAGTGAATTACGGCTAATATTTATAAGAGATAAAAATGAAATGAGGACCAAAATAACTGTTATTTTAAAAATCGGTCTTAGACACAATTATCTTTTAATTCGTTTTATTTACTACGATACTTTTGCAGGGTAAGAGACGATAAACTGTATTACCTATCTACGTATATTTTTCTATTTGTATTTTGATTTCCTGGCAAAATCTGCAAGAAGTTTCTTCACATTACATGTATTACCCTCATCTCATCAAACTTACATCATTTGTAGTAAATACCAATAACATGAGACTATCTGCAAACGAAATCTTTGCCTTATTTTGGTGTAACTACATTTTGGGAGCCTGTTACGTGGAAAGTGAGTTTATATGTTAGGCAAAAACTAGTCATAAGGTCTTTATTGCTTACATAAATTGTTTAATAAAGCTACCCTGGGTGTTTGTTTAGGTACAAAATTATCATTTACAGTTAGTCACCGCACCTTAACAGTGGTTATTATACAAATTAGTAAGATAGCATTAAGAAATGAGGTACTAGAAATAAACAAACGAGAAAGTGGAAAGAGATTTATCCTTACGTGATTCAGGACGTAGAAGCGTGCGATAAGTAATATTAATAACTTTGTACTTACGACGAGAAAATACAAGGTTTATTTAGCTATTATTTAAATTACTTTTGGAGAGAGATAAAGTTCTAGATTCTTATTTGGACATCTATTGTAAAAACGGTCGCACAGAAAGAACCTAAAGAAAAATAAATAGGTGTATCAAGAACTGTTTTCTGGGATATTTTTCAAATACCTATTTTGTTTTACATTATCAGATAAACTAAAAACCATAGTTTAGTATTTAGTTTATCAGCATGGATAATAAGTATAAAATTTTATATTCGTACTTAGGTCAAGATACAATTTTTTTTAAGTGTGAAAATTCAAAGTATTATCTATGTACTTTAAGATCCAATTGACATTCCTACTACATAAATACAGATGGGCGGAATGAATTTAAATTTGACATAAAGAAAACAATATTTATTTTGCTTAGAACATAACTTGTTAATGATTTCAAGAAGTTTGTTACGAGTTTTTATAAAATTTTGCTAGATGTATCATTCACAGAAATTCACAGTATCAGCCCGTTTTTTATTGGCCATATTCTATTGGCATTTCTTTTAAAAGGGTTTTATTCTTAAGTTCGACTTCTTTATTGGATTTAAAACCGAAAAATCAAATATTCACACACAGCTTCATTAAAAGTTCGGGTGGTATCGATTTCGAATTAATATTCAATGGAGGTACAGTTCCCATCTCATCAGGAATTCTAATCAGAACGTCCAATCAATTATTGAACTTTGGAAAACATCTAGGCAGTAAAATACGAGACGCCCTTTAAATTGAAAATATTTTACTCCCAAGTGTTTCAAGAAGCTTAGTCCTTTAGCCGCTGAAGTAAGCCTTTATGTATCGGTTCTAAAGTTGTACTGTGTAAACATTAGACCCGCTTAACTGTTGTTACGATCGCTAAAATAAATTCAAGTTACCCTTGTTAAGTGGAGCTTTAGTCCAAATATGTCCCTTGGAAGAGTTTAGGATGCTGCTCGTTACCATATTTACGATTTTTTTTTTTTTCTCCCCATTCATGTTTTATTCGAATAATTAAGTAGCCAAATAATGCATTTTAAACGCTCAAAAGTTACTATTTGAATACATAAAAAATTAGTATTAGTATTCATGATACACAAAAATATACTATGTATCAACTACTGGTGTATAGATATCGGTGAATACGATTCGCGATTTTTTTTACACTATCCAGTTTTAGAGTTGTAACCACTCGCCTGTTCATGCGAGCCGATTACGGCAAAGCCTTTACGTTTAATGCATGCGGGTTCTATTGTTGAGTGATAGGAATGTAATACATTTCGTACATCTTTTACTTTGCATAGAAACGAATAGAATGTTTAATGTAATATTATGCAATTTCAAACCGTGATAACATTCGATCCCAGGTCGGGCACCTCTGACTTTTCGATTTTTTTTGTATTATATTATCACTTGCTTTATATTTGAATACAACGCATATAACATAGCACTTTTTGATCGAGACTAAGCATAACTTTGGTTCTAGAAAAACTTATGTAGGTATTATATACAGAAATATATATAATATGTGTGAAGTTTTGTTATTGAATATGTTCATTTGCATTGGTCAGGGCAATTCAAATAGAGATTACCTCGCGCTAAACGATGACCCGCATCTAATTTTTTAAATCTTTTTGATGGTATTTCAACTAGTCAATAATTTTCAAATCATTGCCAAAATGAACGCAATTCCAAATTCCCTCTCACTTTATTCCAAGATTCAAACTTGCCACTTCCCTTCAACCAATTTCACTCATGGGTAAGGCAACGGACTCGTGAAGAGCAAAACGGTCGCTAGGCCGACACACCTGGCTTCGGGCAGTCTAAACTGGTGCTGACGAAGATCTCACTACGTTTGACTTGCAGACTCAGTCTCAACCGACTCGCCATCAGAATAGTTATAGGACCATTACAGAACATTTGGCTCTGAATCGGCATCTCTTCACCCTTAATGTGACAGACAGCCGTCTATGCAGTGGATGTCTCAATGCAGAGGCAACGGTCGCCCTCGTTATCCTGGAGTGGCCACACAACGGGCAAATATCCTCGCGGATGCGAGATCGCTCCTAGAAGCCTGTGAACGCCCCAGAAGGCTTCTGTGCTTCTGGAAGGAGCTGGCTGGCTCAATTAGCCAGCCATATCTGAATGCAAAATCTACCTTTTTTGAGAATAAATGCGGAGTCCTTAACCAATACGAATACCAAGTTTCAAACTATTATTTGTTCAACTACAATTTCCCGAATGAGTTGATGAGTTCAAAAAGTATCTTACACACGAACAATATTTCACTTTTATTTATGTTTTTGTATCAAACAACGTAAAAGCGTCACCCGGCCTTTGTCGCAACTCGCAAACACATTAATAAATCTCCTGAATTGGTTCGGTGGCTCCGTCTACTATCCTCTGAAGCCTATTAGATTGCTTGTTTTTTTCTCCTGATTCGAATGAAGTCTGGGCAGAACTACTAAACGTAATCAATCGATAAAAGATATCAAGACCTGTGATGTATTTATAAACTTAAATTCTAGTGTGTTGTAGCACTTCAAACATTTTATGGATTTATACGCTTAGTGACCTTATTTTCAATTACTTTAAATTCAATTTGTCCACTAGAAATATGAAATGATTGCAAAAAAGCGAACGGAGTAGCGCAGAATAATTGCAGAGGATCGCACATCTTGTGATGAGGCCTGATACGATGTGTTAGCTGAAAAGAGATATAAACGACATCAAGACGGCTCAATGTCATCAAGCGCAAACTCCTCATGTCATGCTTGTAGCAAAATGTATCGTTACAGCAACCAAAAAAAATGCTTCTCAGACATTACTTTGTCATAGACGTAAATGATGCCTTTGATGATAAAAAAATTAAAGTTATTTTAAATATTCTTATTCGTAACTTTTGCATGAAGGAGTTTCTAATTTCATTGTTCTTATTTTTGTTAAAAGATTTTGCGCTACATTCATAATGGGTTTACATCCAGTAGATTTATGGCATCACTTCTCCAGTGTACACGCATATTACGAAGATGGCGTAGTTGATCCCGAGCCCTCTTCCCTTCTCCGAATACACGGAAGTGGCATATTACGCTATTATGTGTTAGACGTATACTCTCCGAATGAAAAGAGACGTATATTTTATTCAAGTTTCCTTGTATATTATTACGGGTTTTATGTACTAACTTTTCTACGTTTAATCTTTTTGCACACACTAAGTTATAATATTAGTAAAACAACTGCTTTCTAACCTGGTTAACACTATGCGTATATTTTTTTTAAATAGTCTGATTTGATGCTTTTTTTTGTTTGTGAAAAATACTTTATCTAGAGTAGCTTAGCACCGATTAAATTTAAAATAAAATCAACAAAAATGAAAACAGTCATCTTTATTGGTGGAAAACAAAGGTGATAGATTTTTCTCCTGCAACTTTTGGAAATAGAAAGCTGCTTTTTCCAACCTCATGGGAGGGAGGTTGGAAAAAGCAGCCTTGTGGATTTAATTTATTAAAAAAAAACCGATGAAAATAAATCTAAAAATGAGTAATAAATTAGTCTGAATAACGTAAACTCCCAAATTGACGTAAATAACTAATTTCGAGTCGACGCCAAACAACTACTTTGAAAACTTTTAAACAAAAAATAATTAAATGATGTTACGCTCCAGCGTACCTAATTTATTTGTTTATTTATAGAATTAAAATTAGTTACTTTAATGAGTCAAAGAACTTAGTTATAACGACTAATTTGTTATTCACTTTCTAGATTTCTTTATCCTTGTCTTTATTTTTTTGTTAAATTGTTTGTATACTAGACTCTTATGCTAAACTAAGGTAAAATTGTACTTCTCCTTGTAGAGAAATGAAATATACAACACATTAAGACTAAATTAACTTTAATCTTTATACAGGGAGAATTTAGTGCCTTACCGAAGCTTACCGAATGGCACTTTGTATTGAAATACGACTCGGTACATCTGTTGTTTATTGTGTACCTTTTGGTATCATTAAATTGAGTGGAAGCCTCTTCCACTGGCTGAAGAATAACATATTCAAATTGGTTACCGCTTCTTAAAAGCGCAATAACAGTTTGAATGAGAAAGACGTAGGGGGTGTTTATAAATATGATAATATATGCATTTTTTTTAAGTGAAAACTTCTTTAGGCACGTATGTGCACTTTTGCTATGGAAAAAAAGCACTGAACTCGTGTCCGTCACGCTAATAATACATATAAAGATCCACTAGAGGGCGCTAATCTAAACATTGAGTTCTGTCAGCTCCTTATTAATTAATGTCACCAACCTGCTTAAGTGACGTTTTAAGTTCGTCGTTTCGTTTAAGTTTTCACTTCTATCGGCAGTCCCATGACTGCCTATTTTTTTTGTATTATTAATGTGAAAGTGTATTGTGTATTAAAATATTTACATTTATTTAGTATTTAAAGATATATACCTATATACTACCAATAAACTTATCTAGACACGAATTACGTTTTAGTTTTGCTATCGAAATAAATGGGATTTCTTAACAACAATTCAATTCCCTGTGGTCCAGTTCAGAATATTGAATAGGCTGATGATTGAAGCACACAATTGCTTTTATACCGTCATTACCGTAAATTCCCAATGTTTTTGCCGATACATCGGCTGAATTGACCAACTAAGCTGTCTAACGACAATTTATAGACTCATTGTTTACATGGTGAATGAACCTGGCTTTGCAATGTTTATAGATACACATTTTATCCCTTTTGTTTTCATTCCAAACAATAACAACTTCATTTGTTATTCGTATGTCTTACTAAATATCAATATATTGCAAAGTTCTATACATGTAGGTACATATACATTTTTTTCGGGATACAATTTAAAACACGGAATAACATTATTGAATAATTCACATTGTGAAAAATAACAAAATTATACCGTGTAGTCATTTTTTATTGCTTCAGTTCATAAAACTATAAATTAAATTCATGTGTGCTCGGCAGCGTTACGGGAACCGCACGAAGCAATTTATCATTTTCAACGTCCAAACATTTATATAATTGTTGGTCCATCTACAGGACTTTATTAACATCTGACTTGTTAGCACAGAATACTTTGTAATCGCTTGTGAGGCAGTATTATGATGTCACTAACTGTCATACTGCCCGCCTGCATTATAGCCGCCTCGACCGATATCAAAAGGATTTATTGTTTTATTCAAACTAGAGATCGCGTCGTGGTCGAATTTCGACCATGGTTTTATCATTGGCCAGTATAACTTGAGCTGTCATTACTTATATATATATATATATATATATATATATATATATATATATATATATATATATATATATATATATATATATATACATATACATAGACTTACTTACCATGACAGGTAATCACATATACTGGTCACGTGTAGTTTTATTAAGCCGTTTTTAAAGTTGTAAGACATATTGTTCAAAAATTTTAGTTTTCTGCACTTCTATATAATAATTGTAAATATTCCAAAATTCACGTTACTACGTTTGCGAAATTTTCTTAAAAAGGCGTACAAAGAATTTTCTTCACGTATTAATTGAAAGATAACGAAACGTGAATTTTATATTATTTGTTCATTCTAAATTTCATTTTCACAGGTAAGTAAGTTTTGTTTTCTCTTAGTTGATTTATCTTCTATGTATTAATCACGTCATAAAACCTATTCCGTATAATATTTTTGCTTATCAGCTAGTGTAAGCCATAGGTCAATAAATAATAAACTAGAGAATAGAGGTCATTAATATTGTGATTATTAATAGCTATCCCCTGAATTCCGAAGGCGTATTGTTTTCGTTCGATCTCATAGAGGTGTAGAATCCTCCAGACAAAACAAAAGTATACATACGTTGACCGGCTGATTATAGATATTATTTATACATTTTCCTTAGGGTAATCGATGCAGATAATGGAAATTTGTATAATATATTTTAAACATTAGCGAGATGAATAGGGATAACAATAAGTAATCAAATCAAATGAAAATCATTTATTTCAATTAAACTATTATAGGTATTTTTGAATTGTCAGGAGTAGGATTCAGTCAGACTTAAGTCATTCAAGTCAGTGAAGCTAGTTGCCTGTTCCAGTACGTAGATCCTGTGGAGAAGAACAGGCAAGAAACTCCAAGGACACTCTTTTTCAATCTGTTTTTTTACAATTCTCAGGTTACATTGCTTATATGCTCAAATTAAATGTGAAGACAATGTAAACTGTAATAATACTATATAATTACTCATATTTCCTAATATAGTTACATGTATCAATCACGTTTACAAGGAGTCAATGAATAAAATATCAAGCGGACTTGAATCAACGACAATCAGTTAATGTCATAATAACAATTGAAAAATGGAAGTTATTCTAATTAAAGCAAGTTCTTTAAAAAATCCCTAAATATAAAAATAACGTAAATGTCACGACAACTTAAGGATACTAGAAAATTACAATGAATACTTCCTGAACTGCTCATGCCAGACTAAGCACGAGCTCAAGGAAATTGGCATTCTTTCTACCTTAAATTCAGAAACTAAATGCTCGCTTTAAATAGCAAAGTAAGTGTAGGCGCAAGAGGATAAAAACCCCGAAACCACTGCGTTAGACCTTTACGAGTTATTTATTGCTAATGTTTTACTCAGAAACGTAGAATTTGTCGTACACGTCACTACACAAATCCTTACCCCTCTCTGCGGGAAAAGCTTTTATCTGAAGATAACGTTTGCACTTTAATCCGTTACCGAAGGTGTAGTCTTAGTTTGGCAGCTGACTAAGAACAGATTTGGGTCCGACTATAAATACCGTCAACTTGATTTCTTATTACAGGTGTCAACATTGTTTTATAATAAAATACAACCTTGTATTTGCTCTATACTGGACATTGTATCTAGATTAAAAGTAAATGCAGATGTTTCCTTCGACTACTTTTTTTGTATTCCTAGCTAGTGCTACGTTTTCTTTGGTTTGAACTTTTAAAGTAATTTTCTCACTGTAGTAAAATGTCTTCTAGAAATTGTGCCACTCGATCATGTAAAATAGAAATCTTATATCCGTTGCTTCATCCCGAGTTCTTTCTCAGGTCATTACTAACCTTATTTTAAATATTTTCTTTAAGAAACACCTTTTTGTAGAAGCAGATTGATTACATCGTTTGATTTCTGTAAGTTAAAACAGAAAGAATCGAACGATCGATGACAATATCGTGTCTCAGTTCTTAGCAAGTCTTCTGTGCATATTTATTTGTGTTGATTTCATCGGAAGCCTTTAGTGTGTACTGTTTAATAGATAAACAAATACGTCGTGATAAGTCATCTATCGAATAGTTAATGAAGCAAAAAAAAAATGCGTGACTCATCCTGAGAATAATACCCACAAATAGCAGTTTAGTTCGTGACATAGTTTACGGTAATTGCGTACAATAAGTAGTACACATAAATAGCATAAATAGAAAAAGCTAAAGCGTATGCCAACTTAATCAAATGATAAATGAGTTAATTTTTGCAAATATATGTCTTTTCAGACACCTTTACACGTCGATTTCTACTTTAAAGCTATATGGTGCCGGCATTTTCTATACCTAGCCTTGAGAAGAAACACTGAAACACACTCAAGAATTCAAGTCTCCATAAATTCAAACTGTGCAAGTGCCATGAAGGCATCCAGGGCGGTCTTTATACGAAAGAACGATTTCAATTTTGAGCGGACCAGGCACTGGTAATCACGGAACTCAACCACATCTTAGGAAGCTCTACGACTCCAACCGATCTTTCACCGCCGTCAGACATTTGGGAAGACCAATGAAATACTCAAAAGTGTCAGACTAAAAATGAAGCTAGAATTTTTTTATAGTTGAATATTAAATTAGGAAGTATGCCGTACTTGCTTCAATGTAATTTCATAGAATATAGTATAACTAGCGCGAATCCTAATTAATTTCCTAGCCTACTAAATTTTCCAGATAACATTTTACACTTACGAGCACGGTTTACCGTAAAATTGTATTTTTAAAAATAATAAATTACTCTCAGGTATGAAAGTTATCAAAGACTACCCGTTGTGAAGTAGATTCATTGCATTCCCTCAGGCCTCATGTGTTCTTGCGATGATCAGTATAGAGCACTTTATATTATTATACCTACTTATTGCACATCAGAAAAGATATACTCTATACCGAAATAACCTTTTATCAAAATATTGTTAACATTTTGCATAGTTGTTAAAACCAGGATGAGTACACTGCAGAGCAGCAATCTTCTAATCAAGGTATTATATATTGTACCTCGATTCGCAAGTTTTTTTTATTTCACGGCTATTTTAGGAAAGAAGTCAGGTGGAGAAAAAGTATTGGAATTCGTAAAGGGAGCTGTGGCGTATTGGATTAGAACGCTTTAAAATGACATTTTTAAACTGTTTAAAAGGCACGTTAAAATATATAACCCTAACGCACAAGGAAATGTAAACTTTTGGATTAGTGTTTACAAATTGACATAACCAGTCCAGAGTAAATCCCTTTCGGCCTGTTAGTGCTAAGTAATACCCCCCGTATGACAATCGGATGGCTTACGCCTGCAGTGCCAGTGATATGTGAACGTCATGTACAAATTAACATAGGTCCTCATTGAACAAGCTGTCGAAGTGGATTCCGCAGCTCCACTAATAAATTGAGTTAAGGGTGGATATTCACTTAATTCGCATGAATACTTTCAGCACTTACTTTTAAATTTTGTTATAGATGTTATCCATTAAACAGGGCCCCAAAATGTCATGCTAAATATTGATGGTGGTAAAATTTAACTTCACTTCTATCAGAAAATTATATTAGGTTATTACTGCTGGACCGAGGCTCGAAAACTTTAGATCCAAATGGGCTATGAGTAATGGACGATTATAAATTTTTTTGAGAGTTTTTAGAACTCTATTCTGGATGACGATGACGAATGTCTGCGTAGAAAATAAATTCTTCCAATTCGTTGTCATGCCTATGAGACAAGTAGATTTATTTATTGCTAGCTGTCCAATGAATATATTTTTACCTCGATCAAGAAAGTGTATATTTAAGTGGCCATCATATCGTCATTTGTATTGGAAATCCGATATTGACCCCGGCTGGGTTCAGTGAAGCATGACATTAATCCAAGTTGAGAATGAAATATTAGGTCATTGCTTTACGGCAAAAAATGGTAGTTGACATTTATCGGTTATATGATTAGAAAACGGTTAGTATTCTAATGATATGACCGATAGACACTTACAATACCTGATTAGTATTTAACTTTTTCAATATTGTATGGCAATGGATATTTCTAATTTTATTTTGACATTTCAATTAGTATTATGACTATTCAAACTGCAGCGCCATCCGTGCTTCAATCAGTAAATTCAAAGTTTAAAAAGTATTTTGTTTCCTACTTAAATTATATATTACACCGTTCCACATTCTGAGAGCACACCGCCACATCTGAAAGCACTTAGAATTGTAAGCAGTTCAATGTTAGTGTGTGGATTTAGTGTCTAGTATGCTACGCTCCAGCATTTGCTGTATTATTACTACAATTTTAGTTAGGAATAGTAATGATTGATTGTATGATTGTGTGTTATATATATATATATTAGGCATTACTTTATGTTGGTTTGGACGATGTTCGTCTATAACTGTAGTCAGACAATATTCCGACTTCTACTGTTGAAGATCCTCACTTTAAATATATGTATGTAATATGATTCTGAAATGAAATAATTATATTAACAACGTCTTTGTCCTCTGCATGAACTGTATCTGATTTAATTTAATTGAGACCTTTGGTATTGTTTGATTTAATCGTATTATCCGTTTTCTTCGGAAGTGAATCTGTTTATTTCTGTTATATATCTATTCCAGTATATATGTATGTAGATATTATAATCACGCATGAACACCTAAAATATTTTTTCATTTAAAGTTATTGCTTACACTTTTAATTGTAATAATTTAATGGTAATTTACACCCGTATCTACATATTTTTATGGACCTTTTCTTTTTAAGCTTAAATACTCACATCTTACTACTTTGCAGTTTATCCTTTAAGAAATAAATATACAGGATAGGAAAGTACAAACGGTGCTTACTTTAATACTTTAAGGCCACGTTCAGATGACGGGCGTGGAACGCGCGTTCAACACCGGTCATTTAAACGTGTCCTTAGACTATGTTCAAAGGACGGGCGATAGCCGCGCGTCTATCGCGCGTTGGTTTTTTGTATAGTGTTCACATGGCGAGCGTTTCGCAGAAACTCTGTTTTCAGTTTCAACTCAATTTAAACAGAATTTTATTTCTGTATCAATTGGATTGATTTCTTGTATTTTATATTTTTATTTAAGTACGAAAATAAACTGCGTGAAAATGTGTGTAGATTTGAAGTGTCACCGAAATCACTTCAATAATCACGCGTTGTCGCGTTGAAAACGCGTGCTCATGTGAACAAATGTACGGATACCCAAAAATTTCCAAGAGGGCGTCGCGGCAACCATCGGATGAAAACGCGCGTCAGCATGTGAACGACTTGAACAACATGCGTGTTCTTGTCGCTGCGTCAACGCGCGTTTTCCTAACACGTCAACGCCCGCCATCTGAACTTGGCTTACTATAAAAAGAAATATTATCGCTTTTGTTAAGTTTGATAACATCGATTAATTTACTGTTTGATATTGCCGAAATATCATTTATATGTAAATTATTTTATCATCACTTATGTTGTCACTTTTACATCTACTAAATCCTAAAATGAAGCGACGGAATACATTAGAGATATTCATATAAACCTCACTTACGACAGATTTGTGGTAGCGCAATAAGCACGTTGCCAAGGATTATCTATGTTTTATCTGAATAAACAAAATTTACAGTACAGCTCCGGTATAACAATAGTGGCACGTATGCCAGTGCACACATTACCATACGAATGGGCACTACTGTTTTTGTGATAGGAGTTAGTGTGTGCACTGGAAGTTATTAATCTGTAACTTAGTTTTAGTTTCATAATTTCCTATTTAAATGTTCACATGGCGCAAGTTTTTATCACATTAACAGGAATATACATTAACAGGAATATAACAGCAGAGGTTTCATTACATTAACAGGAATAATGTATATTAAAAAGTCACAAAGAGTTCCCCTTAAGACATTTGGATGTCATGGAAGCGATGGTACTAATTTAAAAATAATCGTTCTGACTAAATACATCACTATTAATATTATATATTTTATAAATATAACATTCGAAAATACTTTGTCTGATGCGACTGTTAATTTTAACAGTCGCATCAGACAAAGTATTTTTTATTAACTATTTCCTAAAAGGTGCTCTCAAGCTCAAGTTAATTTGTAAATAGCACGCAATGAATAACAAAAAATATTCGAAAGCATTTATTATTCAATAGAGGAATGCCGTTGGGCATAATGATGTAAATTTAACTAAACTATACCAGTCTGGTCGTACATCCGTAAACTATCTTTCCTAACTGCAAAAAACCGCAAAACAGAGTTTCCCTGAGACAGACGATATGTACTCGTATATATGGTTGCCCCGCTACAACTTTCATTCAATGTCATTAGAAATTATGATTAGATTATTTCTAGAAACATGTAGATAAAGTTAATTAAGTTAGTGGTATTCAAAAATATTTTTTTACAAATTCTTAATTCGAGTGAATAAGATATTTACTATGTCAAAGTTTTGATCGTTGTTGTCTACTTTATAAATAAATCACGTCATAGACAACAAAACAGAAACAATATATTAAAAAGTCTATATTAAGCTACGATATTGCTAGTCATTTACCCACCCGATAAGATATTGTTATATCCATGAAGGAAAAGAGAGATGTTATCAACGCAACAACAAAATAGAACATTTCTAATTCTAACGATTTTAAAACACACTAAAAGAAAATACTTTAATGTCAAACCATCTTAAAAAGTATTTTTAAAGAAGCTACAGAACACTTCGTTTATCTTTCTAATTAGACGTGGTGTAGTATTTCTGATGGTGAATTGAGAATTGTGAAGGGAGAGTGTCACCTGGCAGGCCACCAGGCAAAGTAATATTTAAAAAATATAAGAGTAAAAGTGAATAAAACGTGAAAAGTTATATAAACTAACCAAGCCTGAAGCGGTAACAATCAACTTCCTTTAACTTTCCTTAATTAGGTATTTTAGGTTGCGCAGGATAGAACTAATAATATAACTAATAAATAAACTTTTAATTAGAGATTTACTTTACGACTACGTTGTTAAAAAAGTTATGAGACATTTAGACGGTTCTCCTACTAGCAAAGCGTCCCGCCGCGGTGCGCAGAGCGACAGATCACCTAACGTTGTCAGTGTGTTGTCCTATGTGTTTTCTATACAAATTGAGATACTTGCTTACAATGTACTCGCTTAATGGCTAACGCGTTTGGTAATAAATTAATTTTCTTTTAAATCATTTTTTTATTTACCTTTTATCTCTTTATGGCGTAATACGTCGTAATAAGTAAGTAAATAATTCGGAGCAGGCATCCCTAAACACGCACACAGTGACAATTTGTTGAAAATAACTACACACGCTCGTACTCGCACATAGTTCTTAATTGGAGCCCGTTTTATGCTCATCATTTGTTAGCGTTACTCTGTCTAGACATGTATATAATCAAAGCCGACACCTTCCAATAACCGTTATACGAATTTCATTTATTTTAAATATTTAAATCAATTATCATTTCTTTAGTGAATCCTGACTAGAAAAGAGCCCCGATGTCGAGTTTGTTAGCATGAGTTACGAAGAAACTATTATCTTATCTGTGGCATGAGCGGTTTCTTAGTCTTCTAGATTCGAACCTCACCCTGTGCACTAACGGCGTGAACCCACTCCTAACACGAGCATTTGCTTAGCTTGAATGGTTAACAAGAATACTAGTAATGTGTGACCCACGTTACTAGTATTCTTTATTAAAAAAAAATAAGCCACTGCGGACATGAGTATATTGTATACTCATAAGTATAATGTAGTATGTAATACATATATTAGGTATACAGACTTCCAAAGCCCTTACCAATTAAATTATACCGATTTCAGATAAGCCTTAAAATTACGACATGACCTTTGTTACGTACACCTTACACAGATTTGTATTCGTACTAATTAAACTTGTTCTGTATTATAACGTTGCTGTATATAAAGGCGCTTTTGTACAGACTGTTACCTTATTCGCATATAATTCTTGTGATATTAATTACCAATGCGGTTTGCGGTGAAAATCAAGTGCGCGGCATATATTCGTAATACTGCTTGACATAAGATCATTTCACGTTAAACTATAATTAGTTCTACGAACTATCAATTCCCTTTGAAGTTCAAAACATTTCAGGCAAGAACCAAATTCCGTGCATACATCATATACCTATGATATTCTTCTTTAAAGTATTCTATCATAATTAGATAGCTAGTAACCTTCTTGATTACTAATAAATTGGTGATACATGATTTTTTTTACTGTCCCAAACAACTAGAGTCCCAGTTCATAGATAGTCAAGTCATAGATAGAAAAGGTTAAGCCAGACCTCGCGCAGTCTTAGCTAGAAAATTGTACATTCTTTCGGGACGCAATCTCATATTAGTATAGGTACACGCAATAAGAAATCGCGTGGGGGCGCTCCTTGGCAGCACATTTTAGGACGAGAAGCGATCTCTAGCCCTTTTTCGAAATGTTCTGAAGTGGTCGATAGGTATACACTACCTCACGCCGCTGAACGACTAAATCTGTCATTGTTCTGCCGCGATAAATTAATTCATGATTTTGCGCTTCGGAGCAAAGTTTGCTTTTAAGGTGTTCGTAAATGTTACTGAAAAGGTACTCATTTACAATAACAAACTAAGTGCTGGTTCCTTATCGCTTTGCGTAACAAAACAGTGAAACCTTCATTTTAACTCGGCGCTCGAGCTGGTTATTCAGGAAAGTTAAGTTAATATACTTAATCTCGCTATTTCACTATGTCTTGGCGTGCGCATCGTATTTGTTTAGCTAAATAATAGAGCAGTTTAACTTACGCGGTGGTATGTCTCGATGTGAAAAAGTACTAGTTTAAAAAAAACTTCAATTTGATAAAGTGATACGACACAAGTCATAGACAAAACAAGACATTTTATGAATAGAGTTCTAGGTGTTTATCATTAGAAAAGTTAGTATTGTTATTGTTGCCGTTACGGGCAAATGAATTGAAAATGTTACTCTATTTTAACTTGAAAAGCTGCAAAGCAAATAGATTCGAACATATATTTAACACTGCAAAAAATATCGGCTCATTCGGTAGTTTCTCTAAAATTTATTGGCAGTTGAGCAATTAATTCGGATTGAGCGCAATCCTACAGCTTTTCACCGTTTCCAATTGAAAATCTGAGGCGACTTTGTTGCGGTCACCGATACATTTGGTGGATTACGGGACGGGCGCAATATCGGCATCGGTTGTTGAGCATAGCCGTATGCCAAACGCACTCAGGCTTAAAATGAAAGAGACTAGGAGTGAATTGGCGTGTGATAGCCAAACCATTTTAATGTTACTATGCAGTTTAGGAGTAAATGAAATGTCACAATGTTTAAAATCAAAGAAATTAAGAGGTCCTATTCTATTTATTAATCTAAACTATAAATTTGATCTTAGTAATTAACGGTAGATTTGTTGATCTACCGTTATAGACTCTAAAACAAGCCACTGGTAAATTATTTTTCATTAAATGTTTTATTTGCACACCAGGTTCATACTTTACTAGTCTTTCAACTAAGTTAATCCTCGTTAACCTTACCTACGAATCTAAAATATTGCTACGAGAGGATACAATACATTAAAAGACACAGAAAGTGAAAACATGTCAATAGAAAGATCGCATACTAAATTAAAAACATTACATTGTGTCACCGGGTCATTGAGTCAATTATTTTTTTGTTTGCAGGCCCTTCTACAGGCGCATGATGTGGTCGCCCGTGAGGTGTACGGAGAAGAGTCGCTTCGGGCATCACCACCACCAGTCAACGGTCGTACTACTGCGCCGCCTCCCGAAGACGAGGATGACACCGAGCCGGAATTTGAGAACGTGACCAGGGTGCGCCTCGTGCAGTTCCAGAAAAATACTGACGAACCCATGGTGAGTCTCGGTAAATGCGACTTACTGCGACAACATGACTTAATTTTTTTTAATCGTATTATATATTATATTCTAATAGAATTACTTTAATATCCTATGGTTTAGTAATTACAGTCGTGCCCTTTGCTCATCCGCCAATGGGTCAAATGCTGTCTAACGAGCAGTTTGTAGGCTTCTTTTGTAAATATGCACAGTCGAGCGAATCCATTTAGAGCAATAATTTGTTGTACTTAATAATAATAAAAATGTAATGTTCATGATCAACACTAATATAGAAGAGCTCTTGTCGACGTAATTTTTCACCAGGTTTGTGCACTTTTACATGTAGATTTATGTAGCTATGTGCTAATGTAATCACGAATACCCAGGACAGTCTACCACGTTTTCTAAAAAGAAAGGTTTTTGCTCACTGAAATGTCTGCGATAAAATATGTAGAAATGTTTTTAAATCTTCTAGTACAATAGTTTAGTAGATATGATTTCCACTTAGTTAGTTTCTTAAAATAATCCAAGACCTATACTGAGGTAATACTTATATTTATAAACGTGAAAGTTTGTGAGGATGTATGGATGTTTGTTGCGCATTCACGCAAATAGTACTGAATAGATTGCGATGAAACTTGGTATGTAGATAGCTGGACACCTGGATTGACACATAGGCCACTTTTTATTCCGATATTCCCATGGCACCAGGACATACGCGGGTGAGACCACGGAGCTCAGCTAGTTTAAAATATTTATATATGTTTTAAATAGCGCCGTTATTTATATATTGTGAATACATGAAGGTGCTATATTAACCTCTCATGGGGCAAATTTAAATATCTATACTACGAGAGTTCAAGTTATACTGGCCAAGGAAATAAACCATAAATCTAGTCACCATAAATCACTACATATTATAAAACAAAGTCCGCCGCCACGTCTGTCTGTCTATTCGCGATAAACTCAAAAACTACTTAACGGATTGACATGCGGTTATCACCAGTAGATAGAGCGATTCATGAGGAAGGTTTAGGTATATAATTTGTTAAGATAAGTAAGTAGTAAGTTTAGTAGTGATTTGATTTGGTTGAATTTGGTTGAAATATGATGATGATTGTTGAACATGTCTCTGCTACCCGTGCGAAGCCGGGGCGGGTTGCTAGTAGATAATAAATCAATTTTAACACCTGTAAAGTCCCAAGCTTTTAGGCAAATGCACAAAGGGAAAGTGTCGCGATTTAGCTAAACAGCTCTCAAATATAGGAAGAGTAAATATTTGCTTACAAATGTCGTACGTTTCCATTATCCGGGTCTATGTCAACACATTGTGTGCAAACATAGTATTGCGGGCAGTAGCATATGCGTCCAAAAGCGTTGCAGATCAATGATCAGCACAATTCACGAAATTGTATTATGTTTTGTTTTGTCATCGTCATCTGTAAAGGTGGCTGGAACCGTATCAGTACTTAGTTATGCAAGTAGGTACATTGATTGATGAACATAATCAAAACGTCCTGAAAGATAATTAATATGTGTAGAATTTATTTTCAATTTATAAATTCTTGGTACTTATTTAAGTTAGATGTGTAATTCGGGACTTAATCGCGATAATATTTAAAATGTACAATCAGGCAGGCAGTCCACTCGTGACCACGATCGGTTCAATTCGATCGAAACGTCGGGTAACCAAGAGGTATTGTACCTTTTAAATATTATCGCGATTAAGTCCCGAATTACACATCTAGTATGTATCAAAGTCGCGAAAGTTTAAAAACACTTATTTAAGTTCAACCTTACTCCCTATTCTGAACTCTACAAATAAAGTACTACATATATGTTACTGACGGAAACGTGCGGTATGTTTGACTAACCCTTATTAAAGTTCCATCAGTTGCGAATGCAATTTCGTCTCCGTCAATTTTCTTCTGTATCCCATTTTCTACGAGCCTTCCGTATACCGCATTGTATCTTATTACGTTCTTATATTATACTCATGTACATAAAAACGTAATAAGACCGTTGAGGCAGTCATAACAAACACATCCGTTAGCCACGGGACATAAGCTGAAGTTTATGCGCGATCGTGAAGTACTGGGTTCAACTTCCGAGTTGGACACATTGCTCGCACAAGATTATGCAAACTTGGCACTTAGATTGCCATAGGCCCGCCACTCATTACCTGGACTTACAAGTATAGCTTATGGAATGTATGTAATCAGGGATAGGCAGAGTTACAATCCTACCTATGCCAAGGCGATATGCAGGCGTATATTTTTAAAACAAAACATTGACATACTTTACTGTGTAACCATATGCAAGCCACTGAGACGAGGAACGTTCTACAATGCACTGTCCAGTCTAGTAATGCCGTTACAGAACCTTTATATCCAGTTGTTACTATGGAAGAGATCTTATGATATATTTAATAAAAATACATTACTTATACTTTGAACAATTTGTTTCTTAGGGCATAACTCTGAAGTTAGCAGACGACGGTAGATGCATCGTAGCCCGCATCATGCACGGTGGTATGATACATAGGCAGGCCACCCTGCATGTGGGCGATGAGATCAAAGAAATCAACGGCACACCTGTAGCGAACCAGTCGGTAGCACAACTACAGAGGATGCTGGTACGTATTTGTACTGTTAGTTCTATATTTATTAAAGATGTACGGTTGTATTCACGTGTGTATTTCGGGGATGAACGTCTAGTTTTCGACCTTACGGGGGCCCTTTATCAAGAGGTGAGGCAACCTGCCACGTTGGTCTTCGGGAACAACACTAACTAGTCAGGAAGAAACCTTTCTCCGAGCCTCTTTCCCAACTAAGTTCACCCATCCTAAGACTGACCTGATCACTATTACTTAGCCTTGAAATATGCTAACCTGCTCGGTTACCACTTAGCCATGGGCCTTTCTAGTCAGGAAGAAACTAAATAATATCAATACCAAAAAGTTATTTAAAACTTTATAACCCTAAATATTGCGTTAAATACCTATTGAATTACGAATCTCTGTAATTCGTAATTCAATAGGTATTTAACGCAGTTTCGGATTTTGAATAATTAATAAAGCACGTAAACGTTCCAAAAACAAAATCCGAACATAGTTAATTTAATTATTCAACTGTTTTAATCACTTTATTTTGAATTGAAATAGTCAAATATTTTCTCATGAGAATTTCCCAATCAACACTGATTAATAATTTTATTACGCTCTCGTTAAACATAAAAATAATAACATAAGTACTTAGTATCATTGTTTTCCACCGATGGGAGTAAAACTAAGATATCATAGACATAATAATAGATGTTAGCCACTCTTCGTCTCCTCCATTAGTGAAAGTTACTTATCGTTGTTGATGGATGTACACATGTATGCATGTTTTAATGTTTGAAAATACAATTTTCAGCGTGAAGCTCGAGGATCAGTGACATTTAAGATCGTTCCTTCATACCGTTCAGCGCCACCACCATGCGAGGTAACATGGACTTTATATACATTTGTTAATGCTCGAACGGATAAAATATCCTTTGGTATTTAACCCCAAGTTTTTGTCAGTGTGGTTTTAAAAAGTAGACGTACTATTAGCTCATTATTAACACTAGTTTAAATTAAACACTTGATTAAAAATATACATAAATATTGTTATTTCAATAACACTATAGTTTTAGTAGTGTGGTTGTAACGCTTGTTTTACACTAAAATATATAGAAAAAGTCGACAAGCGCACACAAAGTTCTGTAAATGCTTGTCTTGAAGCAAAATTTATGTTAAAATTGTAAGAAAAATAAAAATTTTGTATTTTTGTTCTGACTAGCTTTTCCGGATAAAGCCTTCGCCCGTGCTAGTAAGTAACGAGATCAGACCCGTTGCTACTTTATGTTACGTTTATGTTGTTTGTCTTATTTTGTGTAAGGGCGTCTCCACACGTTTGGGTTTTGGTCAGGTCCGGATGCATTTAGGCGCTTGGTCATGTTCCTGAACTGCTTTATAAAATAATGTATCTTCAATAGTATTGTATCATACACAGTATTTTCTGGTGAAAAAGTATAAGATATCGGTCTCTGTACGGTGCTCTGTGGCAACAAATTCAATTCAATCTGTACGGTGATTCCAGTGTTTTTATGACAGTGGTTATAAAAAATACGCCATAGAACATTCCTCTATACTGATTTTAAATGGAGTAGCAACTTACCGTTTGGATGAATTATATATCAATTGAATCATGTTTCTGAATATAAATCACTGTTCGGACTGAACCGTGCGCTTAGAGTGAACCGGGCGCTTAAACGGACTGGTTAACCTGCATGTCTGTGGCCGCCTTTATGTTGTTATATGTCACCTGGGCATGGCTGACCCCGCGATTCCCTGATTCTGTGCGCTTGTTGTTCTTTTCTCATTGCACAATCATCTTACATCACTTCCTCTCTACTGTCTTGTCACTTTTTCTTTTTGTTTATCATTTGTTTTTGTACTGTATTAACTGTTAACAGCTAATACAGTAACATTTTACAATCATCACCCAAATTTGACATTTCATTAACCATGTAGAAGTTGAACTTTGCCATTTCTTCAATCATTTAGCATACGAAGTTTGTAATTTTAAATCCGATTTATAGAAAAAAAAAACACGTTTTATTGTAAAACACAATAAAAAACAGTAAGGTATTTTCATACAACAGTAGCAAACACTTCATGCATGCATGCCTGAGTGCTTGCGTCTTATGCGTGATTGCAGACTACCTTTAGGTAGTCAGCATTACGTAATAAAGTCAGTTTTGTATAATATGGATAGTTCTGCACCATTAATTCTTGCCTTCACCTTGCCTCTGAATTTCTTAATTTCTTACAAAGTTAGAATTCATCCGAATCAATGACTTCAACCAATGAACATATGTACTTAACCTAAATGCAGTAATTACAAAATTATACCGAACCTGTAATTTAGCATACCCTTAGCCTGATGGTGGATTGCGTCCTTGGACTTATGTGCTTTCACCAAGTTCTCGGTATCACTGCATGAAGATAACATACAGTACTACTTAGAATATGTTATTTATACACAGTCTTGTCCTAAATATTCTAACAAGGAAAGCATTGCTTTTTGTTCTATGACATGGCATATTTATTACTGCCGTGTGTGTAAGTTCGTTTATTTCGTTCGTTCATTAAATATTAATAGAATAGCATTTTATAAACATGAAGCTCAAAAATTTACCGCTGCTAATTAAATGGTATGTTTTAGAGACTAAATTATCATAACATTTAGAGCATGCCTTACTCTCTAAAAGAGACCATAAATCATACTAAATGACGGCCAATCTTTAGTTCTAATAAAGTCAAAGGCTTTCCTTCCCGCTAGTGTGGATCGAGCTTTATCACACGGTGGAGTGTTACTGATAAAAGGGTTCTTTGAGAAATTGAGAGCATGGTGTTGTTAGAGGCTTAAGAACCGTAACGGTTACGGTTCTTAAGCCTCTTAAGCCCTTTTTCACAAAAATATGGCTCAATCACTCCTTCATAGCTAACACCCCACACAACTGTCACTCAAGCCGGATAACGTCTACGTTGTACTCTACTGACTCATTGAGTCGCTTCTCTAGAACTTCGAGCATAAACTCAATTTATTTCTCGTCAGTATTTTTTTTTCTGTTACCTCTCTGTACCTCGTTACGTTGTGCCGGCTAAGACGTCATTTTGACTATACCACCCTATTCTTTTAGAAATTTATCGGTTATCTAATCAGTGCGTCTCTTATAGGCTGCTAATCCTAAGTCATCTTTTAAAATACGCCACATGGTTCTGCTTGCTATAAAAAGGCGTGGAAGATATCCCTTAGGAAGAGCGAGCTCACTGCTTCAGTCAATCGTTCCATCGCATGCGACGGTGCT
The DNA here is from genome assembly GCA_949752705.1 of Callimorpha dominula. Taxonomy (NCBI): domain Eukaryota; kingdom Metazoa; phylum Arthropoda; class Insecta; order Lepidoptera; family Erebidae; genus Callimorpha; species Callimorpha dominula. The sequence goes on along the minus strand of OX457002.1, from coordinate 6,006,357 downwards.
AAGAAAACAACGGAGACTTCTTTTTGAAGTCAAAAAGTAATCAAAATATTACCAGGCTCCTATATCATTCTGTTTTTTAGTTTCTAAAACTTTCAGTGTGTCCCCGTATAAGGCCAGACTGTGTATATTACTAGCATATTTTATGTGCTGTCGGCGATTTAAATAAACATGAAGATATCTGTCACCCTTTTACTAATTATTTTGTCATCATGTCATCATTATCATTGTTCGTTTTTCCCTTTAATTGCTGCAAAGCTCTTATCAATTTATTTATTTATTCTAGATATTCGTGCGAGCGCAATTTGATTATGATCCGTTAGAAGATGAATTGATTCCTTGTGCTCAAGCGGGCATTTCGTTCAACACTGGAGACATACTACAGGTATTCATTTTGTAATATGTAAATGAACCCCAAAACATTATTTTTCTTTATTTCCTTCAACACCTAAGTGTCTTGTTGTTCCCGTGGATTAACAAAGTTTTAAGACAAGTAGGTAACCACGGAAAATACAGTATGTACAGAACTAGTATAAAGAATAATGTATGTAAGAGACCAAGTAAACTTTATTCCTGTATTACAGAACGCGCTATAAAGAGGTGCTTGACCCTCGATACCTTTATTCATAATACTACTATGCAAGAAGTTCTATCTATTGTTTGTGAGAGAAACCCATCGAGGTTGTAGAATAATGTATATTCATGTTGTTTCCACAGTTGTAGTATAATTAAAAGAGAGCTAATATAGTTATTAGCTCTCTTTTAATTATAAATATATTTTATATGGACCCAATTCCATGCGTCATCATTATTCGTAAATGCTACCTGGATGCAGTTATAAATAATGAATTAAGGCAATATGCCACACCATGCTGCCTTACTAAGGTGGTAAGAAAATTGAATGTGTTCAGATAATCAGTAAAGACGACTCTCACTGGTGGCAAGCGCGCAAAGACGCGGCGGGTGGTTCCGCCGGCCTCATCCCGAGCCCCGAGCTGCAGGAGTGGCGCGCTGCCTGCGCAGCTGCTGAAAGATCCACCACTGACCAAGGTAACCATAATATTAGTGCTAATAGGATCTTGAACTGGGTACTGAGTTTAGTTACACTTTTCCGTGTAGATGTTCTAGGCGTTGATGTGATTACAGAAGGTCTAAATTAATGTGCAATTTTTCCATCTTTAATTCCAAAAGTGCCCGGTGATGGCAATACGCTTGCCCTCTATTACGTAAGTTTGATGGGAGTTACTTTCGTATTAGAATGGACAATGTCGGGTTTTGGCGAAATAAACCATACTGATAACTTAATCAGTATATATGAGCTTTAAGAGGCCGTATACGAAATTTTGCCAATTTCGCTGATTTACGTGGTTTTACAGACGTGATTTTACAGTTAAAATACTATATTTCTATAAGTTTTTATAAACAACATAAAAGATCATTTCAATTTAGATCTAATGTATGAGCCACTTTTTTACTTTTATAATTCAATTTTGATTAATCAACCTCAAACCGGTGACTGTTTTGTAAATTTTGCCGTAAGAGGTTTAGAATATCACATATTTACGAACTGTTTTGAAGTACCAACGGTATGAAAAAATTACAATGTATGTAAAAGTCGTCTATACAATGTATGAAACACTTTTTACCATTTTAATATAAAAATTTTTAGTAAAAAAATGTTTAACTTAGTCAAATTTTACAGAAAATGGACAAAGTTTTGCTTTTGATTTCGGCTGCGTGGAACTTTCATTCATAAAATTACAACAACAGAAATAAACTTCAGTTCAAAGTTAACCCATTTTCTGAAAAAAAATTGCAAAAAATTTAAAAAATATGGTAATAAAAAATGTTTTAAAACAACCTAAATCTCGCATTATTATTTTTAATAAAAGTAAAAAAGTGGTTCACTCATTAGATCTAAATTAAAGTGATCTTTTATGTTGTTCATAAAAACTTATAGAAATATAGTATTTTAACTGTAAAATCACGTCTGTAAAACCACGTAAATCAGCGAAATTGGCAAAATTTCGTATACGGCCTCTTAAGACTACTTAAAGCTCATTTAATATAATACAATTACATATTAATAAATAAATATGGTAGAAGTTGTACGCGTTTTATTAGTGTCACACTAAAACAACCCAATTGGAATAGTTTTCCCTGTCAACTACATCCATACATCCTGGCTAATTAGCCTATGGTCCGCCTACTTGCCTGATAGGGCAAATATTTTCATAAGCAGTTACCTTATCATTAACGTTTACAACAACAGGATTGTCGAACCTAAAACGTTTTAAACGCCATTAATTACTAAATATCGCTCCTTAGACCTGTCTGTTATAAATTTACGAGTGCTACGCTCCTGACCTCTGTTTCTCAAATGTCAGGCACGTAGCACGAGGCGTTGGATTTGCAAAGCATTATGTTGATGTTGTATGTGTATGTGGATGTACATAAATATATATGTTTTTATATGCCCCATGATCAGTTGAAATTCAAAGTAAAGTTCTCGAATTGTATTTTATTAAAATGTTAATAAAGTTAAATATTAAAAGATTGATTCGGATGTATCGTGATCATGGGTGCGCTGATAATGGCTTAAAGATGTCTGTATGAAGTGCAGGTCTTGACAACATAAGGAAAATTAAATTGAAAATACTGATAAAGTACCCTTTTAATTTAACATACGCATTGTAAAACCAAGTCAAAACCCGCACTTTATTTTGTTTTTATGTAGTAGGCAAACCGTCCATCCATGATCGTCAAACATGCCTTATGACTATTTCTGCGTTAAATCGTCTTAGATTATACGTGTTCAAATTGTTATTTAAAAAAAATTTTAAAAGCAATGACCTTTTATTGATTTCTTTATTTTTAGGACCTGTATCACCACTGTCAATTGTAAAAAAACTATATGATATGCAAGGCTTCTTTCGCAGTGTTTGATTTTAGTACGAAATACGCCATCAGATATGAATAAAAGGACACATCATATGCCTCAGCCATCATATGAGTCAGATAACTTAGAGATGTATCGATATTACATTGTAATAAAATACTGATATCTGCGGTCAAGGATGACCGCAGTTATACATACATGATACTTTAATTATTGCGCTTCATTCAGAAATCTATATACTTATATAAAAAAGCTGAAGTTTGTTTTTGAAGTGAAACTTTTTTAGAATCTAATTTAGAATGTAACATCACGCCTCGACTTTTAGGAACAGGGCAATGACCATAAATGCGGGGAACGACTAGTATGCTCTTAATAAGTACCTAACCCTCCCATGATACGATCTGAATATTAAAAGTGGTGAAGCATTCCCTAAAAATGAGATAATGTTTTATTTTATACTTATATTTAATATATAATTATACATATAGCTTGTATTGCAATCATGGTCTCCATAACTTACATTAATATTTCGTGTTGTGCTTGCGAATCATCATTGGACGAAGCAGTCGGTATGTAAAATTGATGATTTCTTATTTTTATACGAAAGAATACTATCTACCATACATGTGTACTATTTTGTACTAATCGAATTGTACCTCTTCTAATACTGCATGGTACAATCCAAATATCACCCCAAAGGAATTAGTTTCTATACAAATATAATGTACCTGTACTAACCTTTGTAATCTGATGATCATTCCAGTACTCAAAGACTTTGGTAATGAAGTCCAATGTAGAATGTAATTGTATTTATGCTGATCTCATTGTTCGATCGGTGACAGAAGTCGCTGAACACATCCAAGTTTACAAACGAAATTAATCTGTAGCTTGATAAAATTAACTGTCAAGACAATCAGTTTCTCTTCGGCCTTAACATAATTAATTTAATCTTTCTCAACACAACGTCTTGAGCTTATCACACTAATATTGTAAAGCCGAAAGTTCGTGAGGATGGATGCATGTTTGTTCCTCTTTCACGCAAAAACGGCTGAACGGATCTGGATGAAGTTTGGCACAGAGATAGATTATAATCTGGAATAGCAGATAGCCTAATTTTTATCCCGGAAAAATATACGGTTCCCATGGGATAGATGTCACAAAAATTTACTCAAACAAAGTCGCGGATAACAGTTAGCTGTATAATAATCTCAAGTCTCTACTTGAGATTAGTAGTAGTATAGGGTAGCCCTATAAAGCTTTTTAAATTGTCGTCTTGCATACACGTCGACATGACTTGATTCCTTAATACATTATAGTGTGTTTTATTGTTTTGTTTAACATTTACCATGCTGATGTTTTCTCACACACATATATGTGAGTTTCTTTATTCCACCATAACTTCTAAATGCCTGAACGGATTTGGATGTCGTTAGAATCCTTACATCATCCTTAGTGACACCAGCTATATTTTTTTTTAAATCAATAGGCGGCTGTATTTCCGTCATTCATTTTATAACAGGGCAGTTATGTTTTTTATTTTTTTTATGCTTTCCTGTATTCATAGATCTTTTAAAAATAATTAGAATACAAGATTGATATTATATGACACTCCTATGTTTGTTTTGTTCAATTGGGAGAAAAATGTGTTCAGCAGCTTCCAACACCGACAGTGCAATCCTCTAAACTAGTTATAACTTTGTTTCATCTCGTACTAACACTCACTTTAAGAAATATACAGCGATTCTTGAGTCCTGAACTTTGTATGTGTACCCTTGTGACAAAACATACCAAGACAATCCCTTTGATTTCTCAAAAGAAAGGGGCAATGTAGTTTACAATTTACGAAAATACGTGTTCCCGTATTTCCAATGAAACAAGGTTTAATATTAGTTTAGTTCTTTACAAGCTCGAAAGATCGCCATATCAAAAAAAAAAATTTTGAAATATGCTATACCTACGTTTATGTGTTAAAAAAGGGAGGTTGTATAATCCCTAACGTATTTATCACATAGGAAAATGCTTTGTCAGAGATGTACCTAGCTCCATGAGTCTGGCTGAAAATATATTATTGGTGTTTAAAAATTTTAAGAGTTCATCCGCAGGGATATTTAACAATGGTTACGTAATAATAATATAAAAAACAATAGTGACAATAGAAAAAAAGCAATATCTAAGCATTTGCCGTAGTGAAAACGTAACGGCGTTCCTACTTAGATTAAAGGATTTCTTAAAATAATAATATTACAAGAAGTGTTGCCATTGAAAATAATACAATATATTATTTTAATGGCAACACTGATGTTTAGTATTAAAAAAAAAAATCTACTCCTTACCTTTTAATGCCAACTTCTCTTTTTACACTTTTAATTATTAAATACTTATGTAATCTCTGGCATCAAAACTGAGCTCTTGACAAGACATGTTCCCGCATTGCGTGTGACCAAACCGTGTAGTAGCCAGTATACCATATCCATTCCGTTTGCATGACCCGTGTTATAATGTTATGCGGCTAGGAGCCGAAGGCTGCGTGTCCCATACCGACGGTTGTGAGAACACAGGTATTTTTTCATCAATGTTTTTCTAACTATTATTATATTATATGATGCATGGCAATATTACCCAACCTGGATCCTGATGGTTTTTATCAAATTGACGTGATATTTGAACTAAACAGGTTGGGTTCTTAAGTTTGGTTTCATGAAATATTCTGCATTTTTTATGATAATAAAACCAATATTTAAAGGCCAAGCAACAAGCAAAATACCTAGACATCTGTGTTTCATTTAACTAGTATGTATGAAAATTGGCAATCTAGAATTCGGTTTGAATATCAAAGCAAGTAGTTATTCTATGAAATCAGGTTTATTTATAGAAGCTCGACTTAGGACATTGATGTAAGCTATCAAATTTTTGTGTAGTGTGACGTACCTTAGATCATTTCTCATATATATTTGTTACTTTGTTGTCTGTTTATAGTAGTGTTCTTTAGTTTTGTCGTACAACAATCTGGACTAAAATATCCTTAGCACGTTATAATTATCCTTTTATAATTAAAATAATTTGTCTCTTTTCGTAATTTTTCGGCAAAATAAGGAATGAGCTGACCTCTTTCTTTGGCCAATACTAATTTTAGCCAAGGTTAGTTGATATTTGCACCGTTGGGAATAAACTGGACGCACATGTTACAATGTATATTATATACATATACTTAATTATTTTATTTCGCTTCGGATATGTACAGTAATACTTTATGAAAGTTCATGTTACATTTGTATTTAAAGTTTAAAAGCTTTCATATATTTGTATATTATATAAAAAATTAAGCTAAAGTAACAAACGTTATCGGTATACGAAACAATTGAGTATCAATATTGAAAGGCTTTAGATTGGTGAATAATAAATATTATACTTACATAAAAATGCATGAATAATAATATATTTTGGTCATTACTTACATAAAATGCAAATATACTCAAAAAGACACGTATTAAACCTTTTTACTGCAGCATGATTTATAAAATTTTAAAATAAATAGCAGAAATTGGCTTCGATTTTTTTTGGTGCAGCATTTTTGAGGAATACTTTAGCAACATTTACTATTTTGTTACTGTTTGTTTCAGTGAATTGTTCTATATTCGGACGCAAGAAAAAACAATCGAAGGACAAGTATTTAGCTAAACATAATGCCGTGTTTGATCAATTAGATGTCGTCACTTACGAGGAAGTCGTCAAATTGCCATGTAAGTTATTTATAAAAACCCATGTTATTTTAGACTACACGGATCGTGCAATGGTAAATGTGCCTAGCCACTACGCTGTGCATAGTGTAGGGGGTTCGATTCCCACACTAGACAAAAATGTATGTAATACCCAAATAGTTGTTCCGAGTCTGGGTGTTCTTTGTTTGTCTGAAAGCTTGTAAAGGCCCACGCGACAGGAATCATTCCTAGTGCGGGGGTTGCTTTTTATAAAAGAAAAAAGCTGTTTTTTTATGTAGTGTCTTTTTTCTTTCTAAATGTTCGTATCTTGTACGTATCCTGCACAATCGAAGAAGAAGGGAATGGGTGATCAGGTCAAATCGTTGTTCAGACCCAATGGGGACCCTTTAGAACTGATAATGGCTCCCGTCGGTTCTGAAACTAGTTGGGCATCCCTGAAATATACACTTGTATCTTTAATTAACCTTTAATATACTTAGAACCCTGTTACGTTAATAGTACTAATCATTACTAATCATTTACTATCAGCAGAATGTATAATGTTCTTGTATTTTCAGCGTTCCAAAGAAAGACCATTGTCCTACTGGGCGCCCACGGCGTTGGTCGCCGCCACATTAAGAACACGCTCATTGCGCGTCATCCGGATCAATACGCTTATCCTATACCACGTGAGTTTATAGTTAATATTTTTAATTCAATTAGTGTGTGAAGATAATTTATTTTTTAAACACCAATTATAATTGCAATATATTTTTAGCTCTAGCTGTAGATTGTACTGTTAGTTTTTACGTGGGTCGTATGTTTGTAATATATCTATTCCATTATCAAACAGATGTGTGGTCAAGTAGCCATATCAGTCAAGTCTACATTTAGTAAAAGCCTTCGATCAGCAAACCGAATCTTTTTCTCCCTCTCAATTTTTATGTTATGCTACTGAGGGGAAGAGGGAACCACACGACCCTATGTGTTGAGGTTTTATGGCATTATTAATCGCGCGTTCAATACTTTTGAATTTTGTAAGGTTTTAATATTCATTCTTTTTTTTTATGGTATAGGGGGCAAACGAGCAGACGGATCACCTGATGGTAAATGACTACCGCCGCTTATGGGCACCTGTGAATCAAGAGTGCGTTGCTACCTTTTAAGATGGGAATAGGAGAAAAGGGTGGGGGGGGAGAGGGGGTGGGGGGGAATAGGGGAGAGGGGAAGGACGGGAATAGGGGAGAGGGGGAAGGACGGGAATAGGGGAGAGGGGGAAGTACGGGAATAGGGGAGAGGGAAGGGTTAGGGCCTCCGGTGACCTCACTCACGCGGCGAAATGCAATGAAATTATTGCTTTCACTGCCGGTTTTCTGTGAGGCCGTGGTATCGATCGGAATCGAGTAACATAAATCTCGTTTTAAGAATCTCGTTGTGTAGTTTCAAGTTTTGAGTGAATTGAACTGATCATGGGCGGCGGTTGACTGATCATGGTCGGGGGTAGATTGATCGTGGTCGGGTGGGGACCTATCACGATCAGTGCTATAAACATTAATTTAATAACAAGTCGCGTAACTTTAAAACTAGATGGTAACGTTTCAGATACTACTAGGCCGTCGAGAACTGACGAAGAGAACGGCAGACACTACTATTTCGTAACTCACGAAGAAATGATGGCTGATATAGCTGCTAACGAATATTTAGAATACGGTAAACATTATTTATTTAAGTAATCTTCTCTTTCTCTTCATACTGCATTTACATCTTTCATACCATTGTAATTATCTCGTGTCCGCTGCTCAGGCACGCACGAGGACGCGATGTACGGCACGAAGCTGGAGACGATCCGGCGCATCCACTCCGAGCGGCGCATCGCCATCCTGGACGTGGAGCCGCAGGCGCTCAAGATCCTGCGCACCGCCGAGTTCGCGCCCTACGTCGTCTTCATCGCCGCGCCGCCGCTCAACAACGTCGCCGATGTAATTATATATATTTTTGTTCAGATTATATTTGCCATAATTTTGCTTGTTGAGAACAAAACAATATTATTAAGAACGTTTATCCCAATTTTATTGATTTAAATTCCAAAACAATCAATTTTTATTATAAATACCATATCATACTATAAAACAGAAATTATGGACAGAGATTTATAGTACTATTGAGTGAACTGAATTTCCAAAAATCTCCTTTAGAAATATGGGTTAGTAAAGAGACACCCGATACATCTGTGCTCGAGCGAGGATAACTTTTAGTAAGCTAGCCAGAATTTATCTGTATAGAAGCTCGCGGAGTATCCTAATGACGCGATTCGGCAAATCACATAACGCCATCTATCGAGTCCAAAGTCAAACATTGTACATAAGCGGTTATTATAGCGTGCGTTCCCTGTCCAGTACGACGGTTCGATAGAGATCCTGGTGCGCGAGTCGGAGCAGCTGCGGCGCACGTACGGGCACTACTTCGACCTGCACATCGTCAACAACGACATCGACGACACGCTGGCGCAGCTCGAGGCCGCGCTCACGCGCCTGCGCTCGGCGCCGCAGTGGGTGCCCGTGTCGTGGGTCTACTGACTCGCCTCCGCAAGGACTGCTTCTATTACGGTTTGACACAATTAGCCTGCCCGACTATTTTCTGTTGTGAACGAAAGCTATTGACGTGAGTGGTCACGCGAAAAGGGACACGGACGAAAGTGGGGGGGAGGAAATCTTTGACTTGAATTGGAAAAGAATCTATTTAAGACGTCGTTAAAGTAAAACAATACTCTAGTAAACAGATGCTCACCCGACATTACAGAAACTCACTATCCAAGATGAGTCTGATGTATTGATGATATTATAAATATGTCGGACTCGAGTCACAAAATATTTAATTTAAAAAAACTTCACTTCAAAATATTGTGTTCAAACAAAAAACACAAAATTCAAGGATTCTAAATTACTCAAAAAGAAAATAACCATTTTCGATCTCTCCAGATCTCTTTTCTCTTGACCACTCTCAAATATACGACTTATTATCTTCTTCTGATAATTTTTCTACGAAATGCGTAAATTAAAAAAAAAACATTCTAAGTACAACGTATTGTATCAGTTTTTTTGTGACATAAGTCGTTATACGTAAAATCTTACTTCGTTCGCACCTAAAAATTGAGACCAAAGACGGAAAATGTCACCACAAACATCACAATCATTGTACAAGACACAACGAGGTCTATACAACACTAGTTCAGTACTTTAAGTATGACACAGTTTGTTCACTATTGAATACTGTATTTTGACGTCACGCTAAGGATGTTGTCACATGAATACTTTGCTATCCTATTTTGATTTAACAATGCTTCGTAAATCATAAGAGTATAATACATTATTATTATTATTGTCTTAGAGGAATTATAATGCATAGATTAGTAGTAATGAAAACGACAATGATCTTACTTTAAATTAACTAGACGTTCACTGACTTACAACGGACATTCAATTAGAATAATCAAAGCATAGATCTACTAATATCAAAGCTGACTTCAAACCCGTTTGATGTTATCTACACAGAGCAGATGACAACTGTTATCTTTTTTGTTAAGTTAAGAAAGACTTGACGTACAATATTTAACTTCGTGCTACTCCATACGCTATTACTCTATGCTCAATAATACCTGTAAGACTCGATATTTCGTCATCTCATAGATCAGTGGTTCTACGACCGAAATTGCTCAAAGATAAATTTTGACATTAGTACTGACCAACTATAACTTGAATATTGAATATAATATGTACTTTTATTAGTCAAACAAATAATAATATTATAATAATAATTTATTGACACATCTTACACACGATCGTTTGATTCCAAAATAGGCAGAGCCTGTACTATGGTAACCAGACTGCTGATAAACATACTTATATATTTTTAAATACATACCTATTATAAATAAATTACACCCAGACACAGAACAAATGATCATGCTCATCACACAATAATTTGTCCTGGGTGGGTATCGAACCTACTACCTGTGGCTCAGCAATCAGGATCACTAACCACTAGACCAGCAGGCCAGTCAAGTTTAATACTAATTCAAACCGCACCGGTTGTTTCTGTCATGAAATATAAAGTACAGTCAGACTACATCAGTATACGGGATTACATTCATTTTTATTATTATCGTATTATTACAAACAAGGTCAGCTCTTCGCCTCACGATATCCGAGTTCAGATATTATTGAGTAATTTCGGGCGTTGCCTAAGATTATGTTTAAAATACAGTATACTGTTATCTAAGATTTCATTAAAGACCTGTTATTCTAACTTAAACAAGTATTAATTTGTAATTGTTGTGATATATTATTGTTTAATTTATTCCCTATATTGTAAACACTTCTTTATCACGGATAACTAAAAGTCTTGAATAGCTTGCATTGTTAGTTTGGTGCATTAAAGCTCAATACACTATATGTGCCAAATGTGTAACAACCAACATTTTGATGAAAATGTAAATACAATTTTCGAATTCACTTGCACACGACACAACACAGGATTTTTGGAACAATGTACATAATTATACATTAGTACATAATTTATATTTAAATAAATAATTCTCTAGAGATGTACCGTAGCTCAAATGTTTACTTCGAGATTTAAACATAAGATCTATTCTACCTTTAGTAAACTATTGTAAAATCTTGTCGATTTCCAACTGAAGAAATGTGTTTTATTGCACTGTGTGATAGTTTTCAAACACATATTATGCAATAATATATGAATTTATTTAATCATTATTAATATTAATTACTAAAACAAAATTAATTCATTATATATTCTTAATTATCCCTTCAAATAAAAAATTGTACTTAGTTAAAAAAAACTCATTATTTTTTAAGGCACCAGATACTTATCTCCTTAAAACTATCTGACACAGTGCTAAGTATTTCCTAGTTGAAAACCGGTCTTTTGACTATATCACAGGATTAGAATTCACAGGGTTGCAAGGTTCACGAATAGTAATTTTTTTTCAAGTTAGTTTGTACTATTAACACTTTTGTATATTGTACTTATTGCTTTCACTTAAGCGTTCTTTGCAAATCACTAATATAAGTGTTCGATTTTAAATGGTGCCATGGAAAACATAATTATGGTATTATTGGAGAGCTGTGAAAGAGTTTTAAGTTTTAGATATATGTTTTGTTTTTGTTATTGTTTTATCATGATTCAATCATGTTTAATGGGGTGGATTGTAGAATAATGTCGTTTTATAAGCTGAGCTAAAAGTCGCAGAGCCTTCTTGCACAGAATTTCTTTTCCAAGATTTAGAAATTGAAATTTAGAATGTTCTGCGAGCTGTTTTTAAGAAATATTGCCATGTATAGCTCCAGTGGCTCAAGGTACGAAACTGTAGAAATGGTCTCGTGCCATGGAGCGCATGTGGCACTATTGTTCTATAGACCGTGGCGCCATCTCTGTATAGGTTCCATTAGCTTTTTACTAAAACTTTTGTCAGTTTTTTTTTGTATGTGGCGAACATTGTAAACATCAATATGAATAATATCTTTGGCTAGTACCGCAGAGACCAAATTTAGTTCTTATATACTACATCGGTTATATAGTGTTGAGTTTTTAGACATCTTATATTTGTTAAAGATTTTCAAATTCATTACAGATCTTCGCCACATGCATATACATTTTTTCATATTTTTTTCATGCCTGCACTAATACATTCCTGTATATAAATTTAATGAATGAGTAGTAGAATTTTACTATATAACTCTCACTGTTTCACTATTTTTACTTTAAATATATTTAGGCTAAGTAGGGTTTGTTGTAAGGGTTGGTTGTTATTATTACGGAGGAATGTTTAACTTTATAATTATGTTCAATTTATGGAATTACAAATATAATGTGTGTTTGTGTGTGAATGCTCAATGAATTAGATGTTATTTTTAATTTATAATGCATGCCATATATCGAATACAACACGTTTACGCTAACGTGTGATCAGGTAAATACGATAATGAATAAATAAAATGTTATGTTTCCTAATTGAGTATGAGCGACACATTTCACTTGTAATACCATAAACGTTTTTCCTTGTTATTTGTTAATATAATTTGCTTAATTTTATGTTTGCATCTACTCAAAGAGCAAACTGTTTAGGATAAGGTACACCTAAAACGATGGACACAATTCGTTTTCGTATTTATTGTTATTACTTTTAATACTTTGTTGTTTTAGTTTTATACATTTCTTAAAGTAATATAATCAATCAATAGTAAATGAAAGTAGCTAAATAAGCATACAATATTGAATTAATAGTTATATCATGTAAACGAAGTAATGAGGAACGGTGTGCGATGAGTAGCACTAACATCTTCGTTTTGTTGAAAGTATTCAATGTTGCCAGTTAAAATATTGCAATTTTTTACAATAAATACAATTTATAAGTAAAATTGCGTTGTTTTACAATTAAAGATTTTATTACATCGGTATGCAAAATTACAGATTTTTCTATTTAATTTCATATATTAGAGAATATAAATATAGTATATATATTAATGAGGATTGCGTGCAAAATATAGATATTTGTTAGCTAAATCATATTTATACAACATAAGATGCATTATTTGCTTAGAAATGTTTACTATCTTATACTTATTTGTTATATCATCTAGATTTGTATTTATCAAAGTTCTTTTAAAATATACACCTTAAATTACAGTGCTTATTGTAGTTATTTTAAGAACATCTACACTGATAGGACGTTGACTTTAATATTGCTATACTGAAATAAGAATTATTATTATATTTATATAATTTCTCAAACGTCCATCCATCTATGCACTGTTATTATTATAAATTGTGTTTGTTTTATTACAAGTTATCGTTTTTAATATTATAATGTGTTTTTTCTATAACTTGAAATTTATAAATGCTTCAAATAATTTAAATATTGAATAATTGAACTTTTTTCCTTTTTCTATTGTAAGTGTTTAGTGCTGCTCCTATTTGGACGAGAGTTTGAGATTATAATCTTGCATTGTAATAATGATTATAGGTAATTAATAATATATTTATCTGAGAGTATTTTAATGTTATAAACATCACAAATGAGCGACGCCTGAACCCTAAACATTCCATGTCTTTTTTGTTCATGTTAATTAAATTAAATTATTTATTAAGCAAGTAGAACCAAAATGTTATATTATTTAGGTCATGTGACTGCTATTCGTTACAATCATGTGTTACTATGTTGACAAGGTCATCTTGTACTTATTTCAGTTATAGCACTAGGTGTCCAAAGGGTTATTTTCCTGTGGTTTTATGTTCAAACTTTCAATATTTTACATCACAATATGGCATGTATAAATGGATGGTATTCCAAATAGTAGTTAATTAAATGTACTAAAAGTTTAAATGTAAAATCACATGAAATCGAACGAATCTTAAACTATAGTTAAAATGTATTACCTACTAATTTAATTCTTAAAATGTCATGTCTGGTGTAAGGTAATTTGGATTGAATAGTTATAATATTGTAGATCTTGCGTTCGATTCAAATTCACTTCGCTGAAACATACTCATAAACAGGAAGTGGATGTGTATCAAAATGAAAACAAAACAAAAACTAACGGAAAGTGGTTTTTATCTGGAACACTAATGATGACTGAAGTAAAATCTTATAATAACTGTTAACAATTGAATAAACAGCACAAAATATTAACTTGTTTTATTTATCACCTAAAGTTCCTGGATGAAATAGAAGATCTTTAACAATTAAAGTAAAAGTACGAAGGCTTTGACGTGCCAACAATAATTGTCCAAATTTTAACTCATTTAGACCATGTATGTAGGAAACGAACAAAAAAAACAATTGGCAATCAAGCATACGGTTAATCCTACTAATATTATAAACGTGAAAGTTTGTGAGGATGTATGGATGTATGGATGTTTGTTACTCTTTCACGCCAAAAACTACTTAACCGATTGCGATGAAAATTGGTATGTAGATGGCTGAAGACCTGGATTAACACATAGGCTACTTTTTATCCCGATATTTCCACGGGATCGGGACTCACGCGGTCGAAACCGTGGGGCGCTGCTAGTCAATTATATATGGAACATGATGACAGGTCTATATGAGTAGGCAAGATAGAAATAACCGCAATATTTTTTGTGCTCTCGTTTCATACTTTTGTTTTTTTGTATGGGAGTTACGCAATGCTGACAAAACGGTTAGGTATGTAAATTACCTACTATCGAGAGTTTTGGATCTTCAAAAAATAATAGTGGTGATAGGAGGTGGTTTAAGTATTAGATAGCCAGCCTAGCTCGTTCCACAGACCTCTAGGAGCGACCTCGCTCCGCGAGGATACTTGCTCGGGGTGTGGCTATTACTTCGCGCTCCATGTTCAGGTGGGTGGCTGTTACCTCCACATTGAAACATTTGTCTGTCGCATTGATGGTGAATAGATGATAGATGTAATGGTTCTTTAGTGCTTCGCTGCCCTAAAGGTCAATAAAACTCACGTTCTATAAGACATTGAGTCACATTTATGCGAAGATGTCGTCCAAAATTGTTCCACCAGGATACACCAACTCCACCACAGTTGGCTGAAATAACAATATTCTGTACAAAATGGTCATCGAATGTCCTTTAAAATAAAATAAAATTTATGGCAATATCACTTACAAAGGTTGTTTTATTTCATTAAAAAAATATATGTATGTTTAATTCCATCATAGAACATTGAAAAATAACAATGGAAACTGGTTACCTACTGGTACTTTTTGGCTTCGGAAATATTCAGAAAATATCAACAGGGGGAGCGAGGGGTTAAAAACTTGCTAAAAAATATAACATGATTAATAGACGACCCCTATGTATATTATTTCTATCATGTGTTGTGGTATTGTTCATAAAGTAGAACAGAACATCTCCGATGTTTTAAGTTTAGATGTGAAAATATTATTTATAACGGGTCCCAAGACCGATCCTTGCCGAATTCTAGCTTCGATATTGTACAGACTGGATTTTTCATCTCCATGTTTCACTTTGAATAGTCTGCTATCTAAATACGAGACCATGATTGGAAACACTGAGTGGGGAAGTTTTTCTTTTATTTTGCGTAATAAGCCCCTGTGCCAGACAATATCGAAGGCCTGTTGCACGTCTAAATATGCCGCAGATGTGTATTCCATTTTCTCGAAACTGTCGTATCTCGTGCTCATCACTTGAGCTAGATGGACCTGTTCGGTAGTTGAATGTGACTTTCTGAAACCGAACTGATGTGTCGGCATTAGCGGTCGCGCACCGGGGTCTCGGATTTCGGAAATACCGACCAAATCATGAACTTAAAAATACCGGTATTTATTTCACAACAACCGGGATTTTGGATTAAATTCCAACTAGATAGGTAAATAATTAGATGAATGATTGTTCTCCCACTGAGTTTGCATCTGTGAACTGATTTTGTTGAAACGTGGCAACCATTATGTAGTTCTTATAATCTAAAAGATTACGGTGACTTGTGACTTGATATCTAATGATGTAGACGGAAGTAATTTAAAGGAACTCCTCAACGGTTTACAGCAGCTGCCTCGCGCTTGGGCTTATCAATTTTTTTTTCAATATCAAGATGAATTTTAAACCAATAAAAATTGTTTAAAAATTTATAAGAAATAACACCGAATATTAAAATACGTAATTATATTTCATATTAGGTTAGGTAAGTAAGAGTTTTAAGTAAGTAACTAATAATTATTATATTTTAAATACAAAAAAAAACTTTTAACACAAAAATTAAACCGACCAAAGAAGCTGATTAATTATTACATAAAATGAAATGATAACAATGAATACATACTATTGAAAGAAACTCATACCCAAAATATATCATGGCTTTATTGAGAAAATTATATTAGAATTTTCTCGGTATGAGATTAACTGATTCAAGTTTTTATTTTGGTGATTTTTAATGGGTCCAATAGGACACTCAAGTCAAGAGAATATCCTACATTTAATTATTTACTTTTGTTTTGTATAAGATTAAATTCTCGCCCACCACTTTAGCACGACTCCGCTGAGGGGGAATACCTTGGGTATATTGGGCTACAAATGAAGCCATTAAAACAAACCTTTTTGTAGTAATTATTTCCGATTCGTCTAATTTTTATGTTTAATGCTACTGGCCTACAATTAATATTACTAACTTAAATGAATGTATACCTAAAACTTGTTTTAATCCCGGAAATAACGAAAATACCGGAATACCGGGATTTATCTGATGTCATAAATAACGGTTTTTAAGTTTTATACGTTTCATGATTATAACCTTATTTTATTAAAAATGCTTAATCATTGAAACATTTATTTTGTGAAGTGACAGATTAAGAATGCTTTATGTTCCTATCCCATTCCATCTTAAGAGGGAAAATTTTAAACAAAACCCGATACCAACTCGCCTGCCGAGCTTAATATAGTAGGCCAATTTCCCTTCAAGAAATTGTGTAGGAGGCCCGTGCCCAGTAGTGGGCAATAACATTTTTGAATAATCTTTATCGGTGATCCAGGTGGTCGATAATCATTCAATTTGAATCAGGGGATACAAAATTTAATTGAATGATACTTGAATAATACCACGTTCCAGGCCAACAACTATAGTATATCACTGGAAAGTGTGATCTTCCGAAGTGGAAATTAAGAATTTAAATGAAAAGGTCCGGAGAATGCTTCCACTCTTCTCAGATATCATCAAGGATCTTAAAAATATAAAATATTATATCAACACTGAAAAAACTCAACATAAATTATAAATTACTTGTTAGGCGGCGGTAGCGTAATAGCTAAGGCATCGGACTTGGGATCGAATGGTTGCGGGTTCGAATCTCACCCAGTGCACTACCGACGTGAACCCACTCCTAACTCCTAACACAAGCATTTAGCTTAGCTGGAGGAATTAACAAGAATACCAGTAGTTTGTGACCCATGTTGCTAGTATTCTTTAAAAAAAAAACCATTAATAATATTAAAACTATTGATTTAAGGTTCCGATACTGTGCCAAGAGAGGTAACCGATAAAGTTTCGTATAAAAACTATTGAAATTTTTTGTTCAGAAATGAATAAACTGCCACACTGACAACACTGTAAATATATATAATATATGGGAATGTTCCGATATACACTGCAAGCACTGTAAAGTGTGACGTCCTGTAACTAGTATAACTAACTATGAATCCTTTATAGTTAGTTATACTAGTTACTGTTGAAAATGGAACGCCGTCCAGTATACAGTCATCTGCCTGTACAACTTAAGTTATGGGGGAGAAGTCGTTGTTTTACATTTTTTTTTGCTCTTTCAACTGTTCTTAAAAATTAAATATTCAAGTCAATTGTCAATTATATTAATCGCAAAATAAAGTAAGTATACTTTTATTAAGAGAAAATATTGTTTTTCAAGTAACCTAATGCATAATAACTTTATAACCGAATTATTTAAATCAAAGTGATGAACATATTTCTACAAATAATTGTTTATTATTTAACTGGAAAAAAAAAAGTATAGTTGATTACGTGGTCAAAGCGCTGAGAGCACCTTACCTTGAAAACGCCAGTGCTCACAATACAAAAATGCCAATTATTTATGACTTCATATATTTTCCTAGGATACTGCGGCAGTATACTGTCAGTCCAAACGAAACGAATTTCTCCCCAGTATAAGAGCACTGAACAGTGAACAGTGCTCGCAGTGTACATCGGAACTTACCCATTATTCCTTGGCTTGCTGCTCATGCCTCATAGTCATAGACATTGACATAACAATTAATAACAATACAATACATGTATTTATTACCTCAATGCTCAAATCCTAATTTCAGGTGTTTGTTTATTTGTGAGAATACAAGTTGTACACAAATAAATAATTCTGCTATAAGTATTTACAATGGCTCAAAGGGAACGCCGTAATA
Organism: Callimorpha dominula; assembly: GCA_949752705.1. Taxonomy (NCBI): domain Eukaryota; kingdom Metazoa; phylum Arthropoda; class Insecta; order Lepidoptera; family Erebidae; genus Callimorpha; species Callimorpha dominula. The sequence continues at coordinate 5,987,807 of OX457002.1, read as the reverse complement.
ATGCGGGAAATCGCATGGCAAAATTGCTCGATGAAGAAGAAGAAGACGATTTCTACAAAACTACTTACGGAGGATTTCAAGAAACTGAAGAAGACAATGACTATGTGTATGTTTTAAGTATATTAAACACAAACACTTATATAATACATATTCATCACAAAAAGATTGAAAGACGAACTTTAAATTTGTGTCTATTATCAAATGATTGATGTTTGGTGGTGTTATTTTAGTAACTTTTGTTGTCAGCGATAGATTTCCTCTATATATTCAAGCAAGGATGCTTTAGCGGTTGAATTAAAACTAAAAAATAATATTAGTAACTCGCTACCTCAAATATTTAATTTTAACAAAGTAAATTAAGAATTTCATAAAGATCCCCCAAAAGTAACAAATTTAGATGCGGATACAGATCTTTTTTCTCCCTTAGATATCTGCGGATACGAATATCCATCACTAATTAAAACCTACAAAACTGTCCCCGAGTTGATTGAAAAGAAAAAATAAAAAAAAGAAATAATATTCATGAAATATATTATATCTAAATTTTAGGCAAGAGAGAGAGACTGAAGATCTTGTGGATTCAGACTTTGACATTGATGAGAATGATGAACCAGTATCTGATCAAGAAACTGATGAGAAAAAAACACGACAAACTGGGACTAAAGCTTATAAGGTATGGTCTGAATCATATCCTCAATGAAATCAATACTTGATAGCTTGAGGATATTATTTTATAAAACAGTCTAACAAAATCACTTACTGTAAAATAACCCGAGTTATTGATCCTGTAAACTTTACTATTAGTTCGGTCAAAATAGACATTCAAGGTTATAAATATTTGTGTAGATCTGGTAATTGGTACCATATATATGAACTATGAAAAGCACACACCCTGTATAGGTGTACTCATGTATATTATGGAGAACACAACTTTTTCAACTTTTTGAATTGCTATGAAATTGTAATTCTTAGAAAGAAAAGTGTAACAACAAGTTTTTAGATAATACGTGATGATCATGCATGATCTACAATTTTTGTCTGACCTGTTTTATGATAAAGTTTGGCCTTACTGTTTGGCTGAAAAATGCAAAAGAAAAATATCTTTTTGCAAACCTTGAATAACTTTTATTGTAGATGTGGGATTGCTGGAGACTTTACACATTTGATTTATAATGGTATTACAGGTATTTGTATCAACTCTGTGCAAATTATTGTAACCCTTGACTAGACTTGACCAGACTATATTATGAACTCAAAAACTTGCTATCTTGATAACCATGTGTAAGTTTTTCAAAATTTGGTTTGTAAGAATTCAATCTCAATGTGCTTTAAGTTAAAGATATTTTATATTACATAACAGCAGGAGGCTATTCAGCATGCTGAGAATATAGGGTTTAAAATAAGGTGTATCAATCATAGGTAGCATGTATAATTGTGGTGACGGCTCGCTCTATTTTGTACCAGGTACAGATACAACACTGCATCCATCAATGATCCTATTGGATAACATTTACCTTGCCTTAAATGTACATCAACCATTTTATTTTTTATAGGATCCTAATAGAAAACTAAAGAAGGGTGATAAGCCAGCTACATCCACAATAGATAGAGTAAAGAAACTTGCTGAAAGAGAAAAGAAACCAAAGGAACCCAAACCTGAAAAAGAAAAAACTGAGAAAATCGAAAAGTTACTTATTGACACTTCTATCGGTAAGATTTTCCTATTTATATAAGCATATCAGGTTCTTTTTCTATTAAGGGCATTCAATAGTTGAAACAAAGTAACTACTTGCAGGCTGTATGACAACAAGAATACATAGATACATGCATAGACTAGACTAGACTAATTCAATAAATATTTGCTCACATTAAGTACGTAACCTTATTTGACTCATTTATAATATTGATATTAAACATTATGATGTATACATATATCTCTTCATGTCACATACATATAGTTACCTTCCCCTGGTATTGGTATTGGTATAGGGCTCTGTTTCCGCATTTAGACTCATATGCGGTCCATTCTGCGTTCAGATTGGCTGACTAGTTGAGCAAGCCTAGCTCCTTCCAGAAGCACAGAAGCCTCCTGGGGCGTTCACAGGCTTCTAGGAGCGACCTCGCTCCCGCTAGGATACTTGCCTGTTGTGTGGCCACTCCCTCGCATTCCAGGACAATGTGGGCGGCCGTTTTCTCCGCGTTGAGACAGCCTCTACATAGAGGACTGCTTGTCGCATTGATAGTGAATAGGTGTCGGTTTAGGGCCAAGTGGCCTGTAATGGTTCCTACAACTATTCTGATGTCAAATCGGTTAAGACTGAGCAGTCTTACCAGTACCTTCCCCTGCCTTTGTAGTTCATTATTTATTAACGCTTACTCCTCAAATTATTCCCGATAGATAAAAACAAAGTCGCCTAATACGCAGAACCAATATTCCCTACTGTAAAGTGTTAACGCTGCACTGTAATGATTATAGTGATTTAATGGCGAAATAAAGAGTAAGAAAGTGTTCTACGATCCACCTCCTGGCTTCATTATCAGACCATCCAAGCCAGAACTTGCGGGGCTTACTAAGAAAAATAACAATTCTACTATCTACCTCCTGGGTCCATCATTACTTCAGCTCCAAAATGTCAAATTATAGTATTCTCATCCAAACTACATTTACATACAATGTTTCATTTCGATACGGCAATTAGATATAGGTTAAAATAAATTTCCAAGATTTGTTTACATAATTACGTTAAACTATTAAAAGCGTGTTTAAAAATCAAATCATTTTTATGTTTTTCTCACTCTTTACAGAGCGTAAGTCAATTAGACGAAGTACAGCAGTGAAATCTGCAGAAACACAGCAGAGAATCAAGATAAGATCTGAACTGAAGAGAAAAAAACCGAAAAAGGTAGAAGATAAAATGCCAACACAAGAGGAATTGTTGGAGGAGGCACTCATCACAGAGAAAGAGAATCTAAAAAGCTTAGGTAAGATACTCAATGTTACATTTCAATATTACGTGGGAAAAATAGACCTTAGTAAATTTTGTCTATTGTGAATGGAATCACAATTTTGTCTAATATAGTCAAAATTGTTTAGAGAATATTGGAACACTGGTTTGGTTTTGTAGTAGTTACCCACTTTATTACTAAACACATTTCTTAAACATAAAAAAGAAATAAACAAAAATAATAGGTAATTGATAAGCCACTCCCGCACTTGTTACTTACTATATTTATCATGTATTTTCTCTGATATGTGATATTCTCTTTAGAAAATAAATGTCGTTAAACCTTTAAGACATTTATTAGGCTTTCTGATACTGGCTTATGCCAGTACTTGATATGTCTCCTAATGGCCAAGCTGCTATTAGTTTGCCAGTAACAGGGGTTAGATTTACACGATCTTCCCTTCCATTGCTGCATTGCCCATTGCAACATCAACAATAATGTAAGAAAGTTATTGTCCTGGCAGGCGTTATGGTAAACGGTTCCCTCCACTGACTGTATGACAGTAGGTCAGAACACGGCTTTACCTCCAGAAGCTCAGGATCCGATTCATATCATTATGTTTTTTATTGCAGAAAGATTTGAACAAATTGAATTAGAGAGGAAAAAGATACGCCCTACAAAGAAAACAATCACTGGACCCGTAATAAGGTAATATATAGCACTAGCTGTGTTGTTTTGTTTCACCCGCGTACTTTATATTATTTATTAGGCGCATTCAAAATAAATCACTGATTAGTAATTTATACTATTCAGTATAGACAATATTTTAGAAACATTTTCTTGGCACGGATGCTTTCACAGTTTGTCTCTTGGCAATTCTCGTTTCTTGTTGGGCTGCCAGGTTACGTCACCTACCCATTACCGTTACTGTTAGCAAAAGCAGGCCTCAGACGCGCGGAAGGGGGGGGGGGGTTAAAGCATATCGATCCTATTTCTCATGAATCTAGCTATGATGTAGAAAAAGAATTTGCCAAGGCTGACAAGATTTTTTTAATTCCAGTTGTAATGGAAAGCATTTTTTAATTTCTTAATCATAATTTAGCTACACGTTACTTGTTGAGTTTGGGAGCTATCCTAACCTCGTACAGGCTGACCAGTTCTCCTGTAATCGTCCATAGAACCTCGCGGATTTCGGCATTTCAGCTATTGATAGGATAGTAGTGGTGACCAGGTCGTTGCTAGAACCCCCTTAACGAATACCTTGCCGTAACTACGATATATTTGCTAAAGTTACGTTCCTGTTCTAGTATTGTGGTATAGAAAGATGGTTGGTATTCAAAATGGTTATTTGCCATTCATCGTTCAAGAGCAACCTATTGCTACGGTTATATTCTATGTTTATCTATAATTTTTTAATTAAGATTTCATATTACTTCAGTTCAGCAATTTTATCAAATAAAGATATTGTATTTGAAGTAAATAAAGATTAAAAGAATCTGGTATGTAAGCCAGCTATGGGTACATACAGCATACAGCATTAACCGACATAAGTTTGTCAATGTGTATTTGTAATAGCACATGTAAAGGATGAATGATATAATCTTAATCTTATTGTTATCTTCATTAAAGGTACCATTCATTTGCTGTGCCGTTAATCGAAGAAATACCAACAATACACGAAAAAGCCAGTTTGACCCCATTGGGTGATCTTAACTTGAGCGATATCATCAAGAGTGAGGAAGGTAATTATGAGTAAAAACTTCGATTAGTGGTTTGTGACCCTGACTGCTGAGCCAGAGGTCGTGAGTTCGATTCCCACCCAGGACAAATAATTGTTCGATGAGCATTATCATTTGTTCTTTGTCTAGGTGTAATTTATTTATAATATGTATGTATTTAGAAACATATAAGTATGTGTATCAGTAGTCTGGTTATCATAGTACAGGCTCTGTCTAGTTTGGGATCAGATGACCGTGTGTGAGATGTGTCAAGTTATTATTATTTTCTTCTGCAAATTCTCCGATGATCTCAGGTCCCTGCATGTTGGGTCCCTGGTTATATTGTCTTGTCATGTAGACCTTAACTAGTTTGCCATTTCCAGGTTTACTTACACCAACCGATTTAGACTTACCAGAACTAAAAACTGAGATAAAAACTGAGACAATAGAACAGCCGACGGACAGGTTAGAGCCTGATATAAAAATGGATGTTGACGTCATCGGTCCTGATGAGGAAGTTAATATTGAAGATGTGACAGCGTAAGTTTTATAGTAGTTCCCGCGCGGCTTCGCTCGCGTGTTCATATATATATATTTTGCGTGAAACCCTAACTCTGATTCCAAAATAAGTAAGTTACTCCTTATAACACCAGCTGTCAGTGAAAGTCCCGCTGAAATCGGTCCAACCGTTCCGGAGATTAGCCGGAACAAACAGACAGACAAAAATTTTAAAAACTGATTTTTAGGCATAGTTATCGTGCAAATAATTGTATGAGCTTAACAATAACTATTATTTAGACATTACAAACAGACACTTCAATTTTATTTATTTGTATTGATTTACTGTATTCGATACATTTTATTCAATCCATTAAATATATTTACATATAGCGAAAGAAACTTAGTTCCAATCAGGTGTTCCAAAGACACTTCACATGTTTCTTAAATTATTATAGTATTAATCTTTTTTCTTTGATTATTTACCCGTCTAGATAGAGTAATTCAAACAAATAGTGCACAGATAATGGGATACAATTACGCACTATGTGTGAGTACGCACGTGTAGTTATTGTCAACAAATTGTCATTGTGTGCGTGTTTAGGGATGTCTGCTCTAAATTATTTATTTACCTTGTTTTATTATAGTAAGGAGATGAATGGTGTATAAAATAATGATTTAAAAGAAAACTAATTTATTACAAAACGTAAAAAGTGTTTTTAAATATCGGTAATATGTGTTAATGTTCATCATCTGCTAGAAAGGAAAAATGACCGGCTTAATTCAAATTACAAAGATACCAATGTAAAGTAAAAATAAGTGATTAAAAAATTAAAGAGTTTGTGGCGACTTCCGTATACATGTTTGCGTTCTAGTATTATCTTTCGGCGTAATAAATGGCGTAATCTTGCTTTGCCTGGAGAGTCAAATATTGTTTCTAAATCTGAAAAATCTTGCAAGATGGTTTCCGGCTCTTCATTTACTGTATCCCTTGAACAGGAAGGTTTCGGTTCAGTGTAAATATCAATCCCTAAATTGGAAGTAGGCTGGACCTGGTAAAAATATACAATTAGAATTATTAGATTAAATTAGTCGTAGTTCTGTTTACAACGCCGATAACACTGTAAAACATAAGATGAGATTAATAAACTAAGTCAAAATTTTTGTAAAATAAACTGTAGTGTGTGGATTTTATGAATTTATATAATGTTTTAAAAAAGCTATATGTTTAAAATAACCCTCCACATAGTGACTTAATACTAAACCCACTCGGGTATTTTTATGTAAGAAATGAATAGGAATAAGTCGACAGCGTCATCGTTTTACGATTACCCATAGTTTTTGTAAAATTACCCCGTATTGCCCCGTAATAAACTGACAACACCGGCTAATCTGTCATACATACAAACATTGAAATATTAATATGAAATATTATCCGTATTTTCTAAGAAAATAATGTAAATTAAAACGAAAAGTAATCTTAGTGTTGTTAAAAGTTTTTCCAAGATAGTTTCGACATAATTTAATAGCACAGACCGGCATGATTAATTGTTCTCCGTAAGCTCGCCGCCCATTACAGATTCAAATGACAATGATCATAATGATGTCTATGACACGCAACTCTACGAAATATAGTCGTCTTTTTTAACGCCGTTCTATGCGGCCGAATATGTCATCTAGACATGTATATAATCAGTCTTTTTTTTTCTAATACATTTTTAGCAAAGAAGAGAAATCCATCAAGAAATTGGATCAAAATGTGAGATGTCATGAACGCACGCTTCTATCTTTCGAGAACGACATAAAGGACAAAGCTTTCAATGCTTGCTTCCCGAAGTCACGACCGAAGAAACGAAGACAGCTTTTGTGTGCTGTTACAAAGTAAGTTAAATGATTATGCTATTGATTATAAAACAGTTTTGAACTTTTGGACTAGTAAAATCCTGCTTTAAAACATTCGATACGATCATAACGATAATTGTATCAGTTTTCCAAAATTACCTTCCACCATATACAGGCGCACCGAATCCTAAAATAGTGTATTCAGACCATCATTCTGAGTGGAAAATCATTGGAAATTTCTGCCGGAAAATTCATATTTTTTTGTGTGTGATATGTGATTATGTGAAAAGTGATATCACAATGAGTAAACAGAACATTTTACCGGAAAAAAATCAGTAAATACTCCATACGGCTGAAAACAGCAATGTAAAACATTTTTGCAATCAGCTGCTTTGACGGCGCCGTGCGCTGAAGGTCATTCACCGTACCGCACACGTAAGCCGCTAAGCGCATCGCGTTACTTACACGCTGTATAGTAACTTTATAAAATCGTCGAAATAGCAAGATTGCATGGTGACAGGAGACACATTGGGAGTGTTTTAGTGGCCACCATCTCCTACAGCGTGTTGGATGTGAGGTAGTCATAGGGCTAGGTAAATAGATTTCTTAAAAATCTAGATACACTTTATACAATTTTTAACAAAATCTAAATTATTGAATCTCTCGCTCCAACATTTGGGACCCTGTTTCCGGCCATACAAGCCTCTATTCAACTTCAAAACATTTCCACATTTTACTTCCTTCCGGTGGTGGTAAATATTATTTCATCTTCCAATATTCTAATAAGAAAAGCAGATGGCATATCTATTTGTATAACAGAGTAACCCTTTCGAACTGAATGTGCCAGTAGCATTTGTACTGAACTTATTCTGGCCACAGGTGCATAATGTATTGCAAATTTTTGATCTTAAAGCTGTGAAACCCTCTTGTCACTAGACAGCTTTATTAATTCCATTATCTTTTGTTTGAAATATCCACTTAGAATCTAGTGTTTAAATTTTTACCATGCCTTTGTTTTTTCTAATGCATTTATTTCTTTTTGTATTGCCATTTTCTAACCTTTATTCTCTATTGTTTCTGAATATGTAAACGGATCTTCGTAAACTGTTTAAGTTAGTTTCTATGGATTTTCTCAATAACCGAGTGAAAAGTTAAAAAAAAAAAATTGTTTACGATTTAAAATCTTTAACTTTACACATTCCAGCCGCTTTTATGAGAAATGGAGGTAAAAGTATCTGGAAATTCAAATGGTTATAACTTGTAAACGGATCGTTTTTTTTTCAAAAAATCTCTTTGTAACTGTACGCTAGAGTCATGCCCTTTCAGTGATTTAAGTAAGTGTTCCATTTTCAGATACACCCTATATATTTTTAATTTATAATGTGTTCCAGGAGGCCCGCCCGCTACATAGACCCTATCACTAAGCTGCCGTACCGCAGCGTGGACGCGTTCCGGATCATCCGCGAGGCGTACTACCAGCAGCTCGAGGCGCGCGCCGGCCAGCAGTGGCGCCGCGCCGCGCCCCCCCCCGCCTCCACCTACGTGCAGATACACATCAAGTAGACAACGCTACTATCAAAACCTACTATTCGATTTGATGAAATGGGTATAAAAATATCCGTTTCCTTTTTCAACTTTGCAGAACAAGTAGGGTAACTAACTTTGTAAGGATAAATCGTTCGATTTTGCAAATGAAAAAAAAAAAAAATTATCTTGTCAACCTGAAAACAGATTAGTGGTATAGTATTATAACCTTTAGCAAAATCTTTTTAACAAAAAATTAAACCGACGAAAAGAACAAAAAGCAAAAAATAAATAAACCTTAAGTCTTAAGTATTGAGCTTATTTACATCAACTATCCTATTTCATATAAACTTATTTTGAGTCGGCGCCAAACAACAAACTGATTCATTATCAGAATTTTATATGTACGTTGTTAAAAAAAATCATAAATTTTTTATTTTATGATTTTTTTTCATCATCAGCTCAGCTACGTGATGTGATCATTTCTAAACGCAAATACCTGATAAAGTAATGAAAAGTAAACAAAAACACTTCGTTCCTATAATTTTCGAGGGTTCCTCTCAATTTTATCAGGATCCCATCATCAGATCCTTACTTCCTTGACATGGGACCACCCTTGAGGTATACCCTATCTAACAAAAAAAATAAATAATGAAAATCGGTTCATAAATAACGGAGTGAGGGCTGAACAGACATAAAAAAAAAGAATATACGGTCGAATTGAGAACCTCCTTTTTTTTCGATTTTTTTTATTTAAACAAATAAAGGAATAGCCTAGCCTTGGATATGTCATTATTATAAAGTAAGTTTTCAACCTAACAGTGTTGTGAATAAGAATGTTAATCCTATGACGACTTATGCCACCGGTGAAAATAGTTTCAGTGAGAAAATAACTTTAGAATTGCTCATAGTCACTTAGCTTTAAAATATACTCATTAGAATGTATTTAGTTTTACATCTACAAATATTTTAGATAAGTTTGTCAGATATATATGACCATAGCGTTCAAAAAGACTTTTCTATTCTCATGGGGCAAAACATACTGTAGTCCTCTGTCTAGTATTTGATAAGGACAGGATGGCGGCTGGTAGAATTTTCTGGAAACTAGAATGTGTTATTTGCTACAGATTTTTTTATTTAACAACGTTAATGCAATAAATTTAACTACAAGGTCGGGGAACTGCTTACCATGCATTGTTGTGTGTATTTATTTGCCGCATTAGGAGTCTAGAATATTCTATATCTAAACTAATATTATAAAGAGGAAACATTTGTGTTTTTGTATGTATGTTTGTAATGTTTACACACTAAAATTACTGCACCGATTGCGATGAAACTTGGTATGAAGATAGCTGGAGATCTGGATTAACGCATAGGCTACTTTTTATCCCGACATTCCCACGGGATCAAGGCTTACGCGGGTGAAACCGCGAGTCGCTGCTAGTTTTCTATATTTCTATATTATCTGTATTTTTCGTGTACGAATGTGAGAAAAATCAGAACCTAGTAGTGAAATTTGAGAAATTTTAAATTAGAGGTATGTACTGTACATAGAATGTTATTAAAAATACCATCATTTGAATAGGAAATATCAAATGTAATTGTTTTGTATGTAGCATTGTAGAATAAAACTTAAGTGAGATATAATTGCATTTATTTCAACACTTACCTATTTATCATTTAATTGTACGATTATTTTTATATGAATAAAAATAAATGATACACCAAATTAATATACATAGTCAATTTATTTAACGTCAAATAAATAATTACAATAGTCTTAAAACTTAGGAATTAGATTCAATAACTGTACAAAATTGTACAAAAGTAATATGACAAGAAAAAACAATACGTCTCGATTCTAGTAATAACAGTACCCTCGTTTTATATTATATTTCAAAGAGACTGGAAATATAATAAGTATTTTACGTAACTGGTTACGTAGCTTTTACTATAAATAGTCATTCGTTGAAATACTATAAATAGTCATAGAAACAAATAAAAGAGAAACTTAAAATCGGCTAGCTTTAACTTAGAAATTCTTACTCGGTATATATGTAGGTAATTTCTAAAATACCTAGCGCAATTTGAGTATTAACTACCTTAAGGTACTAGCAAATACTGTAATTACTAACAATTATGTCACTTACGTTACTTGATGGAAAAAATAAAAAAACATGCCATGCCTTAACTTTTCAACCGCCGACATGGCTTGATAATCCGAAGGACCATCCTGCCGCTACAATGGCGCGATTAGAGAGTGCAGTAGAGAGTTCGGATTTTATTCAATATGTTTATGACATCATAAGTATTTGCTAGCGCTTTCAGATTCCGACTTGCGGATAAGGGACAGAATGTATCTATTCCAATATCTTGTTAAACCTCATCTTTAACGTCATCAACCCTTTTATGTCGTTATCCTTTACTTGCATGTAAATGAGGCGCATAGTGTTCTTTATAACTTACAAAAATTGTCTAAAGGTGTGCTGTAAAGCTAGGATTTAATCTTAAATCGGGGACACTATTTCTCCTCGGTTTCTTCTCCTTTAACTCTTTTAAAGAGATCAAACCGGAAGCTTTGATGTCTACCCTTGAGTGGTATTTCGATGGGTCAGTCGTTGGCAAATATGGATACTCTTTCAAGTAAGTCTGTGCATTTTTCATTTTATGCTCACTAGCAAAGTCAGTGAATGGCGAGTCCAATATGTCATACGTGTTCATCGTGGTGTCAGCGATATTATCCATCGATCTAAAAGCTTCGAGAACTGCTTTCTTATGAGGTATACCTCTCAAACTACCTTGTCGACTTAGTTTACCTTCGGTGACGTCAGTGAACAAGTCATCTACGTTGAATTTCTCCGAAATCTTTACCAGTTTTGTGTTTGATCTCTCTTCACTTGCACATCTTCCTTGATTTTCCTGCAGTTGGTTCCAGCCTTTCGCTATTTCGGATGACGGCATCGAATGAGATTTGATATTTTTTTTCACCCTTCTTTGAGGCCGTTCATTTATCTGTTCGCCTTCGAGAGATTCAGTTGATTGTTTATGCAGGAGTAATTCGCATTCGTTTAATTTTCGAGGCTTTTTAATATCCGTTAGTTCTTCCAAAGACTGAAAATATTCCTTTGCCAATTTAAATCGATTTCTATATTCTATATGCGCTGGCTCTATTTTTTTTTCGGGAGTTGATGCACAAGATTTATCTGGAGTGCTTTCAATAATCTCCAGTTCGATATCAGAAAGGCTCAAATAAGTTGTTTCTTTATTTTCATTCTTCATGATTTCGATATCATAGGAATCCGATGTTTTGGTGTCTAAACTAAGATTGCTAACTGTTTCTGATGTTTGACTTGTCCATAGATTTGTTGGAGTTATTCTAGGGGTTGTACATTTTGATTCACTGTTCGATACACTCGCTTGCTCGGCTGCGAAATTATATTTAGATACAGCATCTGTAAAGATATTTATATTGTTAGTGCTAACCTGTATCCAATAAACTAAAAAAAGGTTTTTTTTTATTTCATACATACTTGAATTTATGCTGTTGAATTGTGTTTTCTGTGAATCTACGGAGCTTGTTCTGCACACACGTTTTGTTAGTTTTGGCTTTTCAGTAGTTTTTGATACATTTTCATAAAGTGATATAAAGCTTTTTACATTAATTTTAGGTAGTTCATCGCAGGATTTGTATTTATCTAAAGCATCTGTTGTATCAGTTGGAACCTTATTGAAAATGTCCATTTCAGATTTGCTAAATGATTTCTTGCGCAGAATTTCAACCTTTGGAAATATAGACTGAACATTTGAATTCCTATCTTCGATTGGTCTCTTAACATATTCTTTTTGTGCCTGGCTGTTTTGCAGTTGGTTTTCGCATATTGTTTCATCTAACGTTTTATGATATGCATTTTGCATCATTCTAGATCTTTTTGTTTTTAAATCGGAGGCTTCTGTAATGTTTGTATTTATAGCTTCTGCATTTGTAATATTCATTTCAGGAGATTTGGTTGCTATATCTTTTATTTCATCGACATTTAGACTACAGTTTAAAAAAATCATGCTTTTCTGACTTTCTTTTCTTTGAGATATGTTGTGTAATGATTGACATTTTCTCCTTGACAACGGTAATTCTTCAGTATTAGATATGTTGTGAAATAAAGATATGCGGCTAGATACTAAACCACTCTCATGACACATGGCGATATCCGTTGTTGAAGAATTAACCTCGGTTGGTTTACCCAAAAATGTATCAATTTTATTCATTATTTGCTTCCTCGATGTACCGAAAAATCTCTTAGGACTAGTTTCAAAGGCTTTAAAGATTTCTTCCGGTAGTTCTTGTTTAGATGGAACTTGACCGTTATTAATTAACTCTTGATTATCTTTATTAGAATCTCCACTGCCATAACTCTTTACTTTGTCTAATGTCTGATTTTCTGTTTGTTCGGACTGCGAAATTTGGGATGGCAATTTCTTTTTAGGAGATTTTGTCTTGAGAGCTTCAGTCTCATTCTGCATCTGATCGTTATCCAATTTTTCATCCCAAAATTTCTTCCACTTTTCAACAATTTTAATGTCACTCTTTAGGGACTCTTTTTGATTATCTTCAGGTTCTTGTACTCTCAATGACGGCGCCCTATCAGTATCATGATTGACGTCATTTACTTGACTATAGTCACCGGCGCTTAAAAAGTTTTTAACCATCTGTTTTCCTTTACGCTTACTAAGAGAATCATGTTTTAATTGTTTTGAAGAATTACGTCTTTTCTTGGGAATTATTGTAGTAACTTGTGATTTGGCTTCAATTTCCCTAATTCTCTCATCCCAATATTTCTTCTTCTCGAGTACTATGTTACTGCATCGGGTTTCTCCAAATTGTGTTTCGATTTTATTTTCGTTTTCGTACTTAAAATAATCAGGTGCGTTATGAAGGGTCTGACTTACTGAAACAGATTCAGTAGCATTTGCCTGAACCTCAGAAATCGTTCCTTCTAATTCTTCAATGTGTCTTTTCACATCTGATACTTCAGATGCAGAATTGACACTGCTGTCTTCAGTTTGTGTTATATATTCATCTTCTACACGCTTATTATTTTCATCAGCAACGGGAGTAGAACTTCTTTCTGAATTAGGAAAGTACTCTTGGTACATGTCGTTCAGTTCAGCAAATGCCACTGAAATAGTATCAGTTTCTCTTGGTTTCGTAGTTATTTCAGATTTGGATACATCCTTAGTTCCTGATGATATGCTTCGATCGCTTTCTTCAATGATAGGCGTAAACGTTGGTCGCTTTAGTTCCCACTTATAGTGCCGCACATCTTCCTGTGATTTACTTGTATCACTTTTTAATTCATTACACGTTTGCCAAATTTCTCTTTCAGCCGGACCCATATTTGATATTTCCTCCTGTTTTAACCCTATAATCTCGTCACTATTTGGCAATTTCTGTTTACCAAATGTCTCATACAGGATTGTATTTTCGTTGTTATTACTATCTGGAGAACTGTTATTATCATCAATACTTACGTATGCCGAATCCCACATATCTTTCCTAGGTGTTATATTTCTGTCGGAATCACTTTGGTCAGGTTCGAATTGACTGTCGCTAGTAGTTGATGCATTAGAATTATCTATTGTTTCAGAGTCTAAACTATGAAACGTAGATGATATAGCGGAATTACCCTTCTTATTATCTTTAGGTGTGCTCAGGTTATTATGCAAAGGGGTCAAATACACTGATTCCTGCTTAGTATATTGTTCGCTACTTTCGTGATTAATTGAGTTTTCTTTTTCTGTCATAATTAAAGATTTCATTTCAGGCGCTGGAGAAGCAGCCCTAATTATGGGTGGCAAAGAAACTGGTGCCCCTATGATGAAATCAGCCGTAGGTGCGTTATCAAAATGTCCACTTTCGAATTGGTGCATAAAAAATGGATTAACAAATTCATTGCCAAGTTCTTCTTCAGGTATTAATTCAGCTTTTGGATCAATGAAAATAGACCCATCACGGTTTACTTTTTCGCCACTAATTATTTTGAACACTGGTGTCTTTGGCCTTTCAAAATCTAGGATATTCGGCTCTATAAATGGATTGTTATTGACCAATGATGACGATACTGTCTTGACTGGCGACGGTGTTACGTTAGGATCTATTATAATTGTTATTGAACTGTTTCGAGTTTCTTCGTTTTGGGAATTATTAGTTTCATATTCGGAAGCTACAAATGTACCAAAGTTATTTTCTGCAACATAATTTTCTTCAAACATTTCATTTAAAAATGGATTGTTTACAGTGATTGATGGCACCCTATTAACAGAAATATTGTCATCTAGTTGGTCGGGTGAAGAATTTTTTGTTTCTAAACTATCTGGTGTATTAACTCTACTCAATTCCAATGGAATATTAATTGAAACGTTGTCATCATCACTTGTATTCTCTACCATATCGTCGTAGCAAGTTTTGGATATTTCTGCTTTTAGGGAAACTGATATACTTTCCGGAACGATAAATTTTTCTCGTTTATCTGGCACGATGTATGGGCTAACGTTTGTTTCCGACAAAGTTGAATTTACAATATCGGGAATACCTTGTTGATTTCTTGTAAAATTGCCAGCTTCTAGTCTTTCGTTTCTTAAATTCACTAGTTTTTCAATAACGAGATTGCTGAATATTTTACATACTCTCTGCATGATTAAAATTTTATAAGTGGCTTTTTTAAACTTCTGATATTTTACCGACTTTTCACGTACAGTGTTGGCAATTTTATCACCAGGTTCACTATTAAGATTTCGGATTACGGTAGCTTTATCGATCATCATTAAACGTTTAGCTTCGTCATCGCTAATCTTTTCTAAAGTCCCGTTTTCATTCAATAACATTTTCTCAGTGACGAAATCGACAATTCTAAGTACTACTTTCCTATCAGTTCGAACATCAACAATATCAATTTCTTCACCGTCTTCTAAACAAAAACTATCTCTTTCCAAAATGTTGATTATGTTATTTGAAGCTGTTACATTAAACGGTGAACCAAGTATGCTGTGTCCTCTACTTGTAATCGACACTAAATACTTTCCTTCTAGTTTTACCATATAGCTTACTTTTACGTGATCTGGTCTTCTATCCACGTCAATTTCAATAGCATACTGTGATTTAGGTATGTAGTACGTTTTATTCATATCATTTTTTCCATAGTTTCGAAAATAAGTTGCGCCTTGTGTTAATGGTAGTACATTTTCTGTAAAGGTTTGTTTTGATTGTAAGCCTAGGAGTTTATGGCGGATCATCTGTGCTTTACCCAAAATCGGCGGTAACACCGTCATGCCATACGTATCCTTTGGCCCTCTGATTAGAATGGTAATATCTCCAGGGTCTAAACATTGTTGTGCCGTTGGATATATCTTAAAATGTGCTCGGTTATTTATTTGCACGGCTGAAAGTCCAGAGCCCTTAGCAGCGTAATCAAGCATAGATTGATTAGTTTCTGGGGAGGTTCTTTGTGAGACTGGTTTAGAAACGGGAGCCGCTATCTTCGATAAAGCCTGTCGGATTCGATCTAAATACGTAGCAAGTTTCCATTCTTGGTGTCTGCTTAACGAGTCGTTTGACTCCAGCTCTTGACGGGAGAAGACCTGAAAACGAGATTTAAGTATCTTAAGATAAATTGCTAAGTTGGAGATATTTTTTTTTAGATTAAATTGCTAAGTTGTATCTCGATCTTGCATTCATTGAAAATAATATAGTTTAAATATTATATTATGTACTAGCTAGCTAATAAAACATAATGTGACTATAAATTGTGAAAACTAACAACTCACTACTAATTAACTATCTCTCAAGTTGGACCAAATTGCATACAGTGGGCAAAATTTCATTAAAATCGGATCATTAGTTTAGGAGATCATCGCGGACAAACAACGTGACACGATATATTTTACATATATATAATAGTTTTTTAAGTTTCACCCTTCTATTAACAGAAAGCGAGGTTTGATATTGGATTTTCGGAAATACAACCTTCATCCTTTAGTCGCAATAAAAACAACTTTGTGTTTTGTTAGATGTGTACATAGACCCATACCTGTAAATACTACTGTACTTGTAATGGTGGACATATCTATATCGGCTGTACGTGCGGCCCTTTTTCCAAAAATTATCTATTCGTGGGAGAGCCCTGCTTCGGCACCTATAGGCTGGCTCGACCGAAGTGATACCACGGCCTCACAGAAAACTGGCAGTGAAGCAATGCTTGCATGGTTTTTCGCTGAGTGAGTGAGGTTACCGGAGGCCTCTCCGTATCTCTCCTCCTCGCCCCATATTCCCCCCTTCCCCTACTCCCACCTTAAAGGCCGGCAACGCACTTGTGACTCTTGGGTTGCAGGTGCTCATGGGCGGCGGTAGTCATAGGAGGTAGATGGCAACTCATCCAGGAATTACGGTAAGTAGTTATTTTGTTACGACCCACATCGAAGGCGTGGTTATCACCGCAGTTGTGTAGAAAAAGTAGTAGTTAAGTTCAGAAAGTAAATTGAATTATTACGTTAAAAATTGTATGTTGTGGACGCGACAAAGAGTTTCTGACTCAGCACGCTAAATGAACAAATAAATGAATATAGATCTAATATCGTGTCGCAAGGAGGCTGGAGGAGTTCCGAAGCAGGTGTGGGTCAAGATGTGTTGAAAAGGCTGTTCGGTGTAAGTTCATACGCTATATTCCTAACTATCAAATAAAGTGAAATACTCACTGGTTCTACACCAAGGTAGTGGTCAGCGATGGTCTGGGCGTGCTTGAGGGAGAGCCTGGTGGGCGGGTGGCCGGCGCACGCGCCCGGCAGCGCGGCGTCCAGCGCGCCGCACAGCACCCAGCCGTGCCGCCACACCGTGTCCAGGTGCTCCACTCTCACGGGGCCTGTCTCCGCTAGCCATTGCAATACCGCTTGCTTCTGTTCCTCGCTCGAGAATACGACTGCAATTTATAAAGATGGCGTTAATTAGATTGTTACTTAATCATTTTCTGGAAATACTTAAAATTGTTTAGAGTATAATTAATGACTAGATTGAAATGTGATACCAAGGTCACAATATTTTTCCGGTTTTTGTTACGCGACTTCTAGCAGCACTATCTTAAAATTATTTGTTTAATAAATAAGTTGTTCTTATTTCTTGTATTATTTCTTATTATTTTATATTAAACCTTTGGATTCTTAAAACTTTTTTTTAAAGCTTACAGGAGATATTGTTGTGTTATAGGTTTAAGTAAAGTTCGTTTTTAAAAACCACCAAATACCACTTCGAAGGCACAGAGAACTATTAGATAACGGTCGGACGGAAGTAATAATAGCCGGCCCGATTATAAACACGGTAGTTTCGACGATACCTATTGCTATGAAATCCGATTTAACAGCCTCATGGTCAATGAGGAAGAGCTACCGTTTCTATGAGTTGCAGGATTGACTAAGCTGTCTGTACCAACTTATGTCGACCTCCGAAAGAATCCATAGAGACGGCCAACCCACCGGCTCTTCAGCGCTCCTTCGCTTAATGCTCAAATGCGAAGAGACCTGTGGTGCAAGAAAGGAACCCAAAACTCGGGTTACTCCCTCGGCATATAATTCACCGCAAGCAGCAAAAACTCTCTCAAAGACAGAAGAGGCATTGTAACATCCGTTGAAAGGCTTTTGCACAGTGACGAGGTGTTCTATCGCAGCGTAATTATACCAATTATAATTAAGTTTAAAAAAAAGTATATACCTAACCGACTTCAACGCGCCTGTCATGTCATATCAAGTCATGATAACAAATAAACTCATCAGATCTTTACGAAATTTAAATTGGACCATTTCGGAATAAATCTCTTTCGAACAAAAAATAATTTTGCAAATCCGTTTATAAATGACGGAGTTATGCCCGAACATATATGTATATAAAAAAATAATATATAATAAATATAAACATCTTAATTGACTTCCTCAAAACAGTAAATCGCAATTTAATCAACTCATTCACAGCGAGTGCTACCTATTTCCAATAAGACAAATAATATGCACACAAATTTGCTAAAGTATCTGTAGCCCTAGTATGAGTTTGTACAGTTTACGATTATGAACATTACGTCAGCTAACTATACAGGCTGGGTACACTACGGGCGGGGCGGGACGGCGGCGACGCGGCATGAGTCCGCCGGCTGTCTGATCCCTTTATAACTAGTAGTCGCCTAGGGGTGGAAATTCGACGTCGAGTCACTGCTCCGCTCCTAAAGGACGTAGCGTGATTTTAAACCTATAACTTTTCTCAATGAATACTACTCTATACAATACAAAAAGATTTTTTTAAAACCGACTGGTAGTTCCAGAGATTAGCACGTTGAAACAAACAAACAAACAGTCCAACAAAAACTCTTCATTTTTATTATATTAGTATAGAGATATGGAAAGGGGCTACTGTAAACTAAGCAAACAGTTGCGCCATCAAACCGATTTGAGCATACTATAATCTCTCGCAGACGATCTTGTCAATATATAGCAAAACATCACTGTAGATACTACGAGAGATGTGCTAACTCGCGTGCCAGTGTGATCCTTTCTAATCCATACAGGATTAAATTACATAACCTAAAACAAAACAAGTAATATGTCAAAATGATTACATACCCGGAGGAAAAACGAAACAACCACCAATTCCTTTCATTAATAACACCAACCGAGATAATATCTCAATCAAGCACAACTTTCCACCACGTAAGGCGCAGTACTGAATGAATTCGTTACCTTTTGATACGCGAAAGTTCGGCTTTATTCACGAAGCGCTTCTACAAAAATGGTCGTTAAGTAAGTGAAATTAGCTTTGAAACAATTTTATGCATGTGAGATAAACATCGTGGTAAAAGGTTAACGGTTGTGCTTGTGAAGTTGTGGTAAATGTTCATAAAGCAGAGTGTGCACTAAACAAGTAGTTTTAATAAAGTGGGATACGTAGATGGGCAAGCGACTTCCATCGTTTATGGCCGTACATGAGTATGGAACGGAGATTAGTTCTTCTTTCTTCTTTGTACGTTTTAAGTTAAAGGACTCGCACTTCCAGGCCATAACTGGTTCGAGTTACAGGTATGCGAAGCTGTTCTTCTTGAGCAATATCCTTTTCCCTCCTTTACCTATCTTTCCCTTTCCTAATATATCCTAAATCACCCTTCTTTACTCCAAATGTTTATGAAAAGATTATAAATTAAGAAGATAACTATACAATGTTTTTAATAATGATCACACTTATTTTTCACAATTTTTAATGTATTATAAAATTGTGAAAACCAGTTGAAAAGTGTGAAAAAAGTTTATATACAAAAATTAAAGATAAATTACAGTGGTACTGGGTAAGAATATAATCCCTCGGTCCAACATTAATAGACAGATCTTGACTCGTCCAATCTGTAACCCTCGACGGTAACAGACAAGAAAGATGTTCTCGTCCTAAAACTTATTACCATCAGATACTGACGAATTGCACAACACGTAGTCCTGCTACTGAGACGGGAACGGGAGCACTTAAGAACTTTGAAAAAACCCTATATTAAAACTTCACGTTTCGCCTAAGGACAATAGCCACCATCCTATTAAATAATAATAATAATAATAACTCCACACATCTCACACACGGCCCTCTGATCCCAAACTAGGCAGAGCCTGTAATATGGTAACCAGACTGCTGATAAACATACTTATATATTTCTAAATACATACATATTATGGATAAATTACACCCAGCCACAGAACAAATTATCGTGCTCATCACACAATTATTTGTCCTGGGTGGGAATCGAACCTCGAAGTCAGGGTCACTAACCACTAGACCAACAGGCCAGTCAAGTCTCAAAGTCATAGATAACACACTGTAGCGTGTTTTGTGCGCCTTTGTTTGTGTAGATATGCATTCGTCTATATTATTATGTACATAGTTATCTCTTAGTACCAGTAGGTTTTCTATTTAGTATTAGTAGGTAGTTGAAAATATTCTGGCGACATATTGAATGGCAATATCAAGTACAGATTTTTTAAATTTAGAATTACCGGACGTGGGAACATGTGTAAATTTATGAACAAAAGGGTATATTTGAAATGTTTTAGAACTGAAATATTATATATTAAGCATACATTCATTTGGATTACAAGAATGTTTCAGAATATTTGTAGAAATTCCTTCATTGTTATGCTCTTAGAAGGAAAACCAGACCTCTTCAATCCCGCTTTGGAAGAAGATTAAATAAATAGTAAAATCAAGTACTTAAAGTTAAAAACAAAATCTTTCGTTAGTGTATTCTCGACGTAAATTTCACTTTTAGTAGATTTTCGGTCGTGATAACTAAATAAATGTATAAACATTTGTCTGTTGGTTTTAAGAAAATTCCGCCGTTTGTGTATTTGGGAGAATTCCCACCGACTCTTTAAAATAATACAACAATAGTTTATTAAATGTCAAAGTCGCGCACTTGGAGTAACTGAGCGCAAAGTAAGTTAGGTATTTCAACCTACGTTCTTTGTTTTTTTTTTTCAAAAGAAGTAGGTCAAATCCAAATTTCCATAGGACGCACAGAAATAATGAACTTCAAATACCTATCTATTACACAAGTCCTTGTAGAGGTACATGTTCATAGTTAGTGTTCGATTGAATGCCTGAAGAGTTTTGGCCCTGTCTATCGTCAAATATTGCATTATAGGTCACGTAGAACAATCTCATTAAAACAAATCGAAATTCCAAAATAAAGAATAATATAACCATTAACAGAGCAATTAATATGTATTCATAAAATAAATAATAGTACCTACCTTAAAACCAGGAACATATAATGGTGATAACTCAAAAAAATAAGTTTCACTCAAATTAATGAGTTTTTATATCAACTTGGCGAACATACTATACTCGTACATAGAATACATATAAGTACAAAATACCTATATTTATTTTATAAATATGATTTTATACTAACGGTTTGGATCTTGAACGACTACTACTGCCACTCGTACTACTTCTACCATGAGGAGAAGAAATGAGAAAGCAGGTTTAAGATGTAGGTACTTACGAGAATACTTTAGGTATTTATGGAATTCCTCTAAAGACTCTATTTTTATTTAGATCTATAGAATAAGAAAATCTTAACTATGTAAGTAAGTACTCACTAGCTCTAAATGCCGAGTCGATATGCTTCAGGATCTTAAAGAGAAAGCTCTGCTGGCCCCAGAAAAGAGTAAGAAGCGTGGCCGGCGCGAGGTACCGCAGCGTCGTCAGGATAGCATCTAAGGCCGATGACCACATGCCGCGCTCTACCTCCAGTTCAGGGTACTCCGGGATCGTGAACAACCCTGAAATAGGAATAACATAAAATAAATTTTACACCTTTTATTATCCCCACCTTTAAAAAAAGACATCGACGTGCCAACAACATCCAGGAAGATTTGGGTCATAACCAGATCGGACATAGAAGGTGTATGCAAAATGGAGAACTTGACTATAGTTAGGGCGTTTGCTGTAAAAAAAAGGTAATTGATGTGAGTTTTTGGCTCATGGCTAAGTGGTAACCGAGTAGGTTAGCACATTACAAGGTTAAGGAATACTAGCCAGGTCAGTCTTAGGATGGGACCATTCCTAACACATTGACACCCCTGCGTGCGGAGAGCACGTTAAGCCGTCGGTCCCGGATGCCATACGAACATCTGTGGCATTCGTTACCGGTAGTTGGAGCCCTAATAAGTCTGACAACCTGGTCTAACTACAGAACTTCGATATCGCCTAGTAGGGTTGTGGAGGTCTGATAGGAGTCGCTTCACGTAAAATATCGAAGTTGGACCGTATCGTGGTTAGACTAAAAGCCGACTCCAACTTAGTTGGGAAAAGGCGCGGAGGATGATGATTGATGTGAATTTGGTATAACAATGCTTGTTTACGATGTTCAATAGACAGGATAGGTCGTTATCAAGTCCCCTTAAAGTTAATCTTTAGTTAAATCTATTTGCAATCGTTTAAATATGTATGTCAATCACTTATGGCTTTTGAGGTTTCTTAGATTTTTGTTACATACTCTATTTCTAAAAATAACTGCAAGCAGATTGTCTCAAAATGGTTACAAAAACTTAATTAACTGAGAATCTTTTGAAAACACTAATTTAAATATTTAATCGTACCAGCATAGATTAACATGCACATGCACATGAACACACACACACACACACACATACACATATATACACAAACACACACCTATATAACATATGTTCCTATACTTCTTTTTAATTTGTCATAAGTTTAATTTATATTATTTGGTTATAGGCTTATAGCCTAACTACTACATCTGGCTCATATTGTCCACACCATCTGAGACTCGATGTATGTGGGAAGCCTGGTAATTTGTCTGACAGGATCTTCCTAGTTCAGATACCAGTCTCTCACAAAATTCAATGTTCCTTAATTATGTTATTCTTAATATATATAAATCTCGTGTCACAATGTTTGTCCTCAATGGACTCCTAAACCACTTAACCGATTATAATAAAATTCGCACACCATGTGCAGTTCGATCCAACTTGAGAGATAGGATAGTTTAAATCTCAAATTATAGTCGCAATTTTAATTTATTGCTAATTATTTGTCTGTTATTATTTGACAGTCACAATTATCTGTTAACTCCAAATGATTCTAACAGATGTCGATACCTTTCGACTGGGTTGAGTAAGTAATCAATAGATGGCGCTGCTATGGTAAATCTACGAACGTGTCATATAAGCTACATTTTAACAGCATAATGACCACGTGTTGTTGACGCTATAAAATTAATTAAATTTATTTTGTAGTGAACGAAATACCGTATAATTCAGCTAATTATTTGTCTGTTATTTGCGATTTAACATCTGATGGACGAGTCATTTTGTACAACAATATGAATTTTTCAATTGAGTACTTTAGTTTTATTTTCAATTTAGCTAATTAGATTTTACCGGAAGGGTTTTATTTCCTTAGTTGCGATTAGAGAAATAAAATATGGCGGTACGAAGTTCGCCGGGTCAGCTAGTAATAAAATACTATAGAACTTAAGTTAACCGATGTGAAATAAAAGAAATATATTATTATTATACTAACCAATGCTTCGCGGGTGTTCCTCTCTGCTAACGTTCTCTTTATATTCCTTCACTAAGTCTTCTGCACTATCCGACATTTTAGTTTGATATTTGCCCCATTATCTTTGTAACATTAATGCTGGTGATTGTTAAATATAAGCATTTATATAAAATTAATTTTACGTTGTGTGTTGTTTTGGTCAGGCCACCGGTACTAAGGTTTACTCTCTAGATCTACGTAGGTATAAGATTAGATAAGATTAAAAATTAGATAATATCTCTAATATATATTGTATTTAGTAACATATGAGTAATGTTTCTCAGCATTCTCGTTACCATAAGTACTGGTACGATTATGTATTGTGTGCCATAGGCTAGGCTCTGCCTACTTTGGGATCAGACAGCCGTGAGATGTGTCAAGTTATTATTATATTATTATTGTACTATATTTAAGTGCTACATTTTTTTTTTGTTGACGAGGTGGAAGATCCTACATGGATTTCCACCGCCTTGGGGAGGCGAAGGCGGTCTGTCGGACTCTTACCGACTAAAAACCACCCCGGTGTTCCACTACCTGCCTATGATCAGGGGAGCGAGAATCGCTATATTTAAGTGCTACAATAAATCAACCCATGTTTACCGAATTTATCTAAAATGTACCTATAAAATATTTCGGAACAATTCTAACTGCTGTACTGCTTTAAATGTGATTCTTACCTGCTTCAAATAAATATTTCATTCTCTGCAAAGGTGTGCCAATTAATTAAAAAATAATAAGGATATTAACACAGCAAAACCATTATGTTTTCATTACATTTTATTCTTAACTTTAAACTTAATGTATTTTTGAGGCAAACGTAGAAATGCAGAAACGCCTTGTCTGTTATTACTGTTATTATTAGACATAGCCGGCGGCTTATTAGACATAGCCGGCGGCTTATTATAAAGGACACATTAAAATTTACAGAAGAGTATTTTTATGATGATTTAACAATTTAATTACTTCTTAAAATGAAAGCGTTTAAAATGTTATTTCCTATATAAAATGCTTATTTGCTACAATATCGCTGCTTTCGCGTAGGACTGTTTTAAGAAGACAGAACGTCACATGTAAGACAGTTCAGAGGAGATTAAACATATTGATGAAGTCCGCGGTACCTGGTCTAATGTAAACACAATAACGTATCGACAGGAACAGATACTCGTGAACAGTTCCAGAAGTAAAAATTAATGGCCACTTATTTAAAAAAAAACCATAAACCACGTGTTTATACAAGGTGTTACAGAAAGATGTGGTCAAATAGAAGCGTTATGTGTAGCCGACAAATACTTGATTTAGCTTGAAAAAAAAATGGATTTTGAAAAAAAAAGTTATTTTTTTTGGGAAGATGCTTTTTCTAGTGTAGGATGAGTGTGCACATTTCTACAACACATTATAAATTTTTATGTGAATTTCTAAGATTTTTCTTTTTATTTTTTTAATGCAGACATTTTCAGATAAATAGGTATGTACATTCCATCGACATCCTAGGTATTAAATACCTATAGTCTAATTCATGTCAGCCTTCTCCTATGTAATATTAGCTTTATCGGTAAATTTTCATGTTTATTTAATACCTAGATACCTTTACTTATTCAGTATCAAGATAAGGTTTCTATATTAAAAACCACGAATTTTCATAAAATTGATAGTGCTTTACATTATTCACGGGATCTACTATACAACCCTACATGACCACAACTTTCTGTAACAACCAAGTTCAAGCCCAAAAATCCTAAACTGAGCCGTGCTATGTGCGTAATATCAGTGGACCGTTAGAACTATATTATTAACTAGCTGCGCCCTGCGGTTTCAGCCGCGTAAGTCCCCATGCCGTTTGAATATCGGGATAAAAAGAAACCTATGTGTTAATCCAGGTCTCCAGCTATCTACATACCAAGTTTCATCGCAATCGGTGCAGTAATTTTTGCGCGAAAAAGCAACAAACTTCCATACATTCATACATCCTCTCAAACTTTCACGTTTATAATATTAACCAACCGCCAAAAGACACACGCAATCGTTTCTTGTGTTTCTTCAGTCTCGTCTTGTCTTGTGGGAGGCTCTACGACAATTGTCAGTTATTTAACGAGTACACTCACTTTTTAAACGAGTACTAGACTATAGTTAGGTACCTATTAACAATTAATCATAATGCTTTTATGTAGCTTTTGTTTACTCAAGGTGTAGTTAAGATCTAATGGCTTATTATCTTAAAGGTGTGACTGTATGAAGTCATAGCGGTGCGAATGTTTTCAAGATAACGTAAGTTTACAAGGCTTGTGTGTGCTACGTGTAATGTGGCGTTGGTATATTACCTTAGAATGACAAAGAAGTTTAAAGTATGGCAAGAGAATTTTACGACTGGTTGCTTGTGCCGGTGTCTCTTTAGTGGAAAACCCATGTTTTAAGTACCTACTTGATTACTTTTATTTACCGATTTTGTCAATAAATTTAGGTATGGCCACCGTCATGATACATATTGTATAAGGATAAGCGATATCAAAAACAGTAAGTAAATATTTAGATACATATTAAAGATGTTCGATCATGGGGTAGTACAATTTAACATTAAATTAATTAGGTATTCATATTATGAAATGGGTTCTTTTAAATAAAAAAAGACATAATATTATGAAAAATGCTAATAAAGCTATGCTGAATAATAAATGATTGAAGCTATAATATATTACTTATAAAAACATGTTTTGTTTATCTCATTGAGTACATACGCACTGTACTTTATTGTAAACTAGCAGTGCCTCGCGGTTTCACCCGCGTAAGTCCCGATCCCGTGGGAATATCGGGATAAAAGTAGCCTATGCGTTAATCCAGGTCTCCAGCTACATACCAAGTTTCATCGCAATCGGTTCTGGGGTTTTTGCGTGAAAGAGTAACAAACATCCATCCATCCATCCATCCAAACTTTCACATTTATAATTATTTATTAGTGGGATGATTTAAAATTTTAGATCTCAATCACTGTCATTGTGTGTCGTTTTGTATCCTCTGTTATGTTACCTTTGTACGTGTACCATAACTTATAAAAGAAACAGTTGTCTCATATTGATAAGAATTAGATTATTTTAAGAAATGAAACCCTTTTCGTTACGTCAATAAACAACAAACGTAAACCACCTACATGTCAAAATAAAAGTCATGGATATCTTGACAAACGTCAAATACTTTCAAGTTTAATAATATAATTATTTTTACTAAATATCGGATACCTACTTACGTTTTATGGCCGAAATCTGATGTGGAAAATGAGACGTTACATTTCGAGACGTCAATTGCTCATCAACCCGTATTAGATTTTGAACAAAACGCTACAAAACGCATTGCAACAATAAAATTATAATGGGTGCAGATCATAAAAATGAAATAACAAATCAACGGTAACTAGATAACAGACATAAGTTATTCAATGTCGAAATATTACGACTAACTACTGATATTTGTATTGTTATCTACTTACTAGAAATCTTCTTTATCACACTATGCATATCAACATAATATCACTGAGGACTATCCAAAATAATCGTTAGAAACGCAAGAAGAAGTGACCACAACTATCGGATTTTTACTATCCATCTCGGTAAATATGAGTTATCTTATCTTGCTATGAGTATACAGGTGTTGTGTCATCTTTGCTATGATTGGAGGAAATTGTTTGTCTGTCTGTTACAAACATTCGCTGTGTTATAAGTTTAATGTGTTTATCTGTGTCTCTGATTGTGACGTCATTCTTAAGTTTTCATTAAGTTCAGTGCAAGTTACTTTTAATAAAAAAAGTATATATATAAATATATGTGTGTTTATTATTTTAAGTACCTATTACAATACAGTCTTTGTTTATATTTTTGATAGTTACCTCCGTAGTATTCACGTTTGAGTAACGCCGTAGGCGAAACCGTTTGAATATCTTGTTAAACCGCATATTTATTAATGTTTATGAATCACAGATAGCTGGTTAAATCCGAATGCAAACATTAAATAAAACATTAGCATGTATCATATTGTATAATTAGGATTCAAGGCACATGTTTCATAAACAAGAGATTTCTCACCTACTCTCCAAATCATTTTGTTCAAGATTGTTCTGCGATGGTTGTAAAAAATTACCCACGATAGCTAAATATAAGGATAGATCCGGACATGGGGTCAGTTCACGTCTGTGAATCTATCTCCTGATCTAACCTCTCTACGTCTGTAGATACACGATTTGGAGAGTAAACCATCATATATCAAAGCCAATACAAAGAGGCTTCGTTCGCGTGATTCTTAGCTTCAAAAGTTTTTAGCATTCACCAATTTTGGCCATAGAAAAGCACGCAACGCAACGCAGTTAGTTGTCTAATTAAAACAGCAAATTTTAGTCAGTTTACCATTTACAGAGTTATAATTATTATTCAACAAGAGTACAAATCATTTTAATTTTTTAAACACTTAGAAAATCTCTATAGCAACTACATTTAATCTTGATCTGATCGTTTTTGTATGAAGAGGAAACAACCGAAATATCAGACAATCTTAGGCTTAATTGTTCTTCAATAAACTGACTTCGTAACACCAATAAGACATTAATAGTTTTACTGTCATAAATGTCTCTATTGAAACGAAGACGCCGCGCGCCAGCGGATTGGGGCTAGATGGAAAAAGTGTTAGCGCAACGAAAAATGCTGACCGGGAGTTGATTTATATTATTATCTGTGGGTTCTGCACGACAGTACACAGTATACTACTTACTACGAGCAACACTACTGCTTCACAGATGGTGGAATTTTAATTTCAAGTTTTTACAATATTTACTATATTTTGATAAAAGTGATTCAATCCATTATCCATCCGTTCCAACCGGGTGTCCCTAAGACATGTGTTTTTTTTTCAATTCTAAATAATTGGCCTCTAGGACGTATGTACCTATGCAGCAACGGCTGGGCTAGAAGTCCGTACGAACATTATAATAGTTAAGTAATTAGTAGGGTAGGTAGATTTCTAAGCTCAAAATAAATTATTAGTCGGGCAATACAATATCTGAAAAAGCAGTGTTATTTGTCGTCCCTGCGATTACTAATATTACTCTTCATATTTTTTTCTTACTGGGCGCCATTATGAAAATCGATTCTTAAGTCGAGTAAACCATAAAAAGATACTTAATGGTTTGACAACAGTAAGGCATGACGTCAGTCATTAGTATATCATTCGAACATATACCGGACCTACGTTTAGGCGGACTATTATTAAAAGGGTAATGATATGATCAGATAGTCAACTATCATATTGTCTGTATCTCAGCTTCATCCCTCTTTTATGCTATAGTGGAAGTATCGGATATTGTATACTTTAGAAATAACATATCCATTCTTACTAATACAATATTTTTTATATCCTTTGGCTGACGATGCTATTGCATACTTTTTGTCTTAAATATTAAAAATACCGTCTTGTGGATCAAATATTGATAGGTTTTTTTTTGTGTATGTTGTCATTCATGTCGGTCGCAGATATTGTAATTATCTCTTATCTCAGTGATGAATCCAAGTAAGGCACCTGCTTGATAAGATAAAATAGATAACCCGCTTCATAATACAATTGTTAGTGGTAATACTGGACGGAAAAGTGTCAGGCCGCCTTATATATCTTTAGTACTTTATTTAAGACTAGCAGTTTCCGCGCGGCCTCGCTCGCGTGTACATTTTTATATATTTTGCGCAGAACCCTAATTCTATTTCCAAAATAAAAGTAGCCTAAGTTACTGCTTATAACACCGGCTATCTGCTAGTGAAAGTCCCGTGGAAATCGGTCCACCCATTCCGGAGATTAGCCGTAACAAACGGACAGACGGACAGACAGACAGATAAAAAATCTAAACACTGATTTTTAGGCACAGGTATCGTGCAAATAGCTATATGAGCTTAAAAAATAACTATTATTTTGACATTAGAAACAGGCAACAATTTAATTTATTTGTATATCAATACATTCATGGGCACACCCCTTGAATTTACTGATTTTCTTTAAATATCAGGCCTGCACCAATACGTACGTCTGAAAACGATTGCATAATGCTAAGTGGACACCGTTTCGTCGTTGTTCGTTCGTTTCTCGTCCGAAGAAAAGCACTATAGTTTATTTTCATTTTAAACTATAGTTTAGGCACCTTGCAAGAAAATTTTGTAACTTCAACTAAACTATAATAAAAATGCAAAGAAATCTACTAACTAAAGTTTTAAATTTTTTATGTGATTTGATCATAAAGGGGATCACTCGTACATAAAGAGAGTCATCTCTTGTCTTAATGCTATTCTAGTATAGTTACTAGAAACATAATTTGAAATTGTATATAAATTTATAATAAAAAACACCTACCTACAGATTACGTAAGCCAAATTACTAATATTCTAATTAACATCTTAGTTGTTAATGCGATCCGTTTGTTAGTAGGTAGCTTTGATTCGAGCAGAAATATACCACTACCAGGCTGTATAATATCAAACAATGACCGTCTACCGAGGCGATACCAATAACAAAATTTAATTACCAATAATAAAATAATTATTTAGGTACACAACTATTTCCAAAAGTTTTTAAACAGTCGAAACATCTCTTTCATCTTAATACGTCCCACCCATTTTGAAGAGGCTTGATAATTACACCTGTTCGTCACTTGAGCCGATTATGGAAATACTTTTGAAGGTTGATACGGTTGATTGTTGAACGAAGTCTCTCTACTTTATTCGGATCTGCCTCATCCTTGGGACTCATGGTTGGTGTTTTTAAATTGCTAATAGACGTTTGAACAAAAGAGACCGGACAGCCCATTTATTCATCTCCGTATCAAATCTGTTCCAAAAAAAATATTTTTCATTTTTAATCATATTAAGTATGGGTATTTAAATTTGTAATTAAAACACCTAGCTACAGATTACGTAAGCCAAATTACTAATATTCTAATTAACGTCTTATGCCCGGTGCCTAGAACCAAGAAACGATTCGTTTTGTATACGGATAGATAAAATGTAATTATATGAAACGGTATAAAAAGTTGAATCGTGCAAAGTTCATACCTATCCCCTTTCTGAACAGCAACCTTGATACTGTTTTTTCTAAAGTCATGATATATCCTGTATAGCCTATATAGTCCGGGTACAGTTTACATTTGAATGCGAACGTAGGTGTATGAGAAATGGGTAGCAATCCAAAAATATTGGGGAGCTTAGACAAATAGGTTATACGGGCGGTATCGAGGCAGCAATTTTTCAGGATGGAGCAATTGGTTTAATTTGTGCTTGATCTGATTGGAGGAAACAGGCATAAATATATGTTTCTTTTAATTTTGAAACGGCCTAATGACAAAAAGCCAAATAGCCAGAGTAGACGGAGCGTTAAGGTGTGTATGCAAGTTTGACCGTCGATAATAATTTATAGAAATGCAGTTTGAGCGTGGATAGTAATTTATAGATGATTCTTATTTAATCAATACATCATCTTCATCAATCCATCAATACAAATAAATAAAATTAAAGCGTCTGTTTGTACGTAATGTCAAAGTAATAGATTTTTTAGTTTCATACAGTTATTTGCACGATACTTAGGCCTAAAAATCTATTTTTTAAATTTTTGTCTGTCTGTCCGTCTGTCTGTTTGTTTCAGCTCATCTCCGGAACGGGTAAACCGGTTTCCACGGGACTTTCACTGGCAGATAGTTAGTGATACAAGGAGTAACGTACCCTACTTTTATTTTGAAAAAAGAAGTAGGGTTCCGCTCAAAATCTATAAATATGAACACACGAGGAACTGCTAGCGTTAAATATTATTTGGAAAACGGGAATAAAATCAAACATATAAATATTTTTCTCACTCACCATACGGAAAGCAAAAATGTACTTTAGAAATGTGAGTGACGAATGTACGTACAGATGTGTTTTACTTCAACTGTTTATTTAAACCGTCTAGGTGTAAACCGTATAATACTAGGTCTTTCACAACACTTATAACACTTAGAAGGAAAGACGCAGCAATAAGATAAGTGTACAATGCAGTAAATAAACCTACTTTCAAAATGTTATCGCGACAAGTTTAAGTGCCGATTATGAGATACCTTTGCCAAGAAAGTTTACGCTAAGGAATTTTTCTTCATGGCAAGGTATATTTATGTACATATATAGATAACTTGATTAAGTATTGCTGTATTGAAAACAACTGGTGGTGGTGTTCCTCTTATACAAAAGGAATATTCTATATCCAGGTTAGGTAATATTATTATAATAGCATTGTGGGCTGAAGCACAGATTATTGGCTGAAGTACAAATTTTTGTTGTTTGGAAGTTGCAATCGGCTTCAACCATAGATAAAATTGGCAATAACTTAACTGTGCTTAAATCAGTTGTAAGCACAGTTTTGCTATCAGACGATTCGCGCCCGCGCTGGTTATGTGACAACTCAAGTGTAGTAAAAAAACGCGAAATCTATACTTTAGCAATAAAACTTATAAGCAGGTATAATATTTTTATGACAACTGTAACTAAGATAATTTGAAGGTAGTTTTTTTAAATGCGTAGCTTGCGCACCAGTCCCTTGCACTCCACTAGCGTGTGGTACAAGTAGAAGCGAAGCGTATTAGACTCGTGGAGTCTAATACGCTTCTCTATGGTAAGCTATAAACTACAGACGCTATACATTGAATTTTTTGTATCAAACTATTACAATATATATTTACAGGGACATTCATTGTATAGTCTTTTTTATTTTTGGGATGACTGTTAACTCACCGCTCACCCGGTAAGGTGGAAGGTAGCCGAATAGCTCATGCAATCACTGAGTATCATGCTCGATGTGGCGACCACATAAATTATAGATGAATTTATCTTGAAAATAAATGTTTTCAGACACTTCTAAACGTCGATTAGTTCTTTTTGGGAGTCAGAATTACATCTTCAATAACACTTGGATGTTCTAAACATTATTATGCCCTAAAGAAGATAACTTACCATCACGGCATCTGAACATATTAATGTGTAACAGAATATTTATTGAAACTTCAGACATTCAGATGTGACCTTTACGCCCTTGGTCTATAATTCTACTTCACAAGTATTATTCGCTAACATAATAGTGAGAAATTCTCAAGGCGCGGTTGTAATGTAATATTTTATTGTTACCGATATTTCTATTCTTACTAAAGATAACATCTTGAATTTATCTTGATGTATATGTTAGTGGGTTGAATTACTGAACAGAATACATGATTTTAAACCACAAGACTTACAAAATACTAGTAGATATTAAATGAAAAAATCTCCACTAAGAAGGCTACAAGAGTTATTCGTACATGATTGTATTAAAGGTATTAAGTAAAATAAAACTCGGATAAGTGTGAATTAACTTGCGGCCTTTAAGTTCCGTACGAGTTTAAAGTTTAGCCTTTTCGGAAATCAAGAACCTAATAAACTGATATTCATTTATTTATAGGTCAATTAGAGGCAACGAGTTCTGCTGTAAAGAACAGATAAGGCGGTGTAAAGACTATTTACTAGTGAAAATTTAAAGAGGAAGGTTACAGTAAATTTCTCAAATTGGGTCCGTTTGACTAGTGAAGAACCTCTGAACTTATGAACGCTGTGACTAGATATTTGTTATCCAGACCTCCAGGGGAAAGGAAATAGGGTTGGCAGCTCATAGACTTATGAGTTGTGATTGTTAATTAGCATTGCGAACTGCCACCTTGAATTACCATTAGCCAGGCCAGTTGGAAGACAAACGCCTATGCCATTTCACAATAAAAAAATAAAATGCATATAAAAAAAATTTGTGGGTAAAACATATTTTATTGTGGCGGCCTTGTGCTTTAAAACTTTTAATAATTTTTATAAGGTTATTACTTAGAAAAATATTTATATTTATTGGGTTTCCACATGAAAAAAAAAAGTTTAACAGTTGTTTTTAGTTGGGTTAGAGAAGAAGAGTCATGAAAATCCTAAGATAAGATAAAACAACGTTATCATGGTCGAGTTATCTATAAATCTAAATGGAAGAAAAACACACTATTACTTTATACGTCTCAGAGATTAGTCCATGGCATTAGTGTACAAAGCTTGACGGAGTATGAAGGTACATAAATAGTCTAAATTCACTACTTTAACTAAGCGCATTATTATATTATTTATATTTATTATTGTATTATTTATTTTTGTAGAGACGTGTTTAAAACGATACATTTTTTGAAAAATATCAATTGCCGTATCATTTATGTATACCGTATTACTAAACTAATGCAATTTTATAGTCAATATAAAAGTAGGTCAAAAGATACACAACTCTTATCCAAATAGGTATAAACCTGCTGCGATTGTGTATGGGTATCGATATCTACTTGCCAACAGGTGAACGTTTGAGCGTTTTGTAATAATTATAGTTTAGTGAAACAGAATAAAAACACGCTTATAAATGGCGATCCGCGAATTCAAAGAAATAAATAGATCTACTATCCACCTCCTGACTTCATCACTAGACCATCGCTGCCAAGCCTAATCTGTTGGATTCAAACTCAAGCGGTTTACTATATTAAGCCACTGAAGAGTTCCACTATTCACCTACTGGCTCTTTCATCAGATAAGCTCTAAGATGTCAAATTATAATATCTTTAATAATGTCTTTAAATTACATATACATATAAAGTTTAATTTCGGTAAGACAATTAGAAGTATGTTTAAAACCAATCCTTTGTATTCTATTGATTTTATACGTATCCCTGTAGTAAACGCAAATTATTTTACTTGCACAGTAGTAAGTTAAACGCATTAGTGTTTAAACAGCTCGAGAAAATCTTTTCAATTACCTACTTAAATAACGACAGGAGAAACTCGGTCTTTTTAGGTATTACCATAGATATACTGATGTTATCGAAAATTAATTGCACAGATGCCTTATGCTCAAAAACAATTATTACGCCAAGTCGGGCAATAAAATATGTTAAAATTCTGTGAAAATTGTTGTCCAGTTGTATGTTAACGTTTTTACATTATTTTATGATTGTCAAATTAACAATAAATCGAATCGGTAAACGGAAGGTAGGACAGTCAGATGGACCGACGACCTGAAGAAGGTAGCAGGGATTGACTGGATGATGCGGAAGGCGGAGAATCGGGTGTTGTGGCGCGCATTGGGAGAGGCCTATTTCCAGCAGTCGACCTTGATATGCTGATTGATTGATTGAATGCGTGACGTCATGCGTAGGCATTTCATACAAAAATGTACGTTGTGACGTTTAGTAAAAGGATACTAATTTGGCTTGACAGTCATCTACCCGATTGGAAAAAGGAAACCTCAAGTGAGGATTAGAGCGGGAAGTTTGCGTATGTACCTAATATATTAACTGCTACAGTTGGAAGTGGGTTAATGGCTTATTTAAACGACTTATTTATCCAAACTTAATGGACCCGTCCTACGTAACTCACGTTCAAAGTAGTAGTATTGTGTAAGAAGTCGATATATTTTTTATAGTCAAATCCGTGTTTGATTTTTTAAGGCTAAGCCTACCATTAATTACATTTACTTTTGACTGGTCTGAGAGTCTAGTAATCATCCTGACTGCTGAGCCAGAGCAGCATGATCATTTGTTCTGTGTCTGGGTGTAATGTGTCTATAATAAGTGTGTATTTAGAAATATATAAGTATATTTATCATCAGTCTGGTTACCATAGCACAGGCTCTGCCTAGTTTGGGATCAGATGGCCGTGTGCGACACGTATCAAGTTATTATGATTACTTATATATATATACACTCATGTCTGTATCGCTGAAAGCAGGTGCGTATTAAACACCCGCATTTTGCCGTCACTTTTGGAATTAAAAATGATAAAATTAAGAGTATGTTAAAAGGGAAAGGTGTGACGTAGGCATGAAGAGAAAGCAATGGAAAAAAGAGATATGGCTTATACGAACGGACTGGGGGGTGTTAGCAATAGCTCAACCAGGTCAGGGTCGCATTACCTGAACTGGCTGTTGAAAGGAATTTCCAGGCCTCTATCTCCCATAACTATATAACTTCTACATTTCGTTATTTTGTTTATCCCTCGGAAACAGTACTGGGGCGGCCTGATGTTGAGTGAACCTGATTGAAAAAATGGACCAAAGATGTTACTATATGGTATCCACGAGATGGCAGAAGAAAGGACGTCAAAAAACAAGATGGGAGGACGATATTAAAAAAATAGCTGGAAAAATATGGCAAAGAAAAGCGGAAAACAGGACAACATGGAGATGCTTAGGGGAGGCCTATGCCAAAGGGCAAGCTGATAACATGGAGATGCTTAGGGGAGGCCTATGCCAAAGGGCAAGCTGATAACATGGAGATGCTTAGGGGAGGCCTGTGCCAAAGGGCAAGCTGATAACATGGAGATGCTTAGGGGAGGCCTGTGCCAAAGGGCAAGCTGATAACATGGAGATGCTTAGGGGAGGCCTGTGCCAAAGGGCAAGCTGATAACAATGTTACCGATGTCGAAGGCTGAAACGACGAGAAATAAATTAAATAATGTAATTAAATAATAAATTAATGTTATAATTAAATTGAATGAACTATTGATATAATCAATTAGAATTAAGGACTTGTTTATTACTTGTTATAAAGTTATTGTATTGTATTCTCTAATCTATCAAATCGAATGCATGGAAATTATTTAATATTGTAAGTCATTTAATATTGTTATTTAATATTGTTAAATTGATTCGACAATTAGAACTGTATGAAATGAAATGTATATATATTTATCAGAAATAAAGGCTATTTGTATTGTATTGTATAAGTATGTTTATCAGCAGTCTGGTTACCCTAACACAGGCTCCTAGTTTGGGATCAGACCGCCGCGCGCCGTGTGGTGTCAAGTTATTAAGTTACTATTTTTTATGGATGGAAGCTACTCTATGTCGTTTTCTGTACCCCTGGCAACGTGTAAGCGGTAATTTCATGATGATGAAGTAAGTGGCGTAAGCGGATGAGTAGTTAAGACGTATAAGCGTAACAAACAAACACACTGTCGTACTTATAACATTAGTTAGGATTAAGTAGTCTGAGCCTATAATGTTGTAAGGCTAATTAAATCAGGCTGTAAAGCTATGTTTAAATAGACTTATTTATTTGGGGGTGGCCTTGTACAACTTAGATAGTAAGCTGTCATTACAATGTTATCGCTTAGAGATTCGTGTAATCTGAAATATGCATATGCCTTCCTTAGACATGTATTAAATTTATATAATTATGTGTGTGTATTTATTTTGAAAGGTATATAAGATAAAAATATGTTTAGAAGAGATCGCCGTCAGTGATAAGACTGTCAATTGATATGCCTGAATGGTTGTAATAATGTCTGTACTGATTACTGATGTGATTGAAAAAAAAAAAAATATACTGACCATTGAAGGTTGGTATCTACTATCTACACATAATCAATATATAAGTATATATATATTATTAAAAACACAACCAACCACTTTCTTCACTTAAGAACTCATGACTTTGTGATCTTATTAATCTCGAATCCAGTAGTAATCTTATTGGACAGATTCTTCGCCGCTGTCATTTTGATTATTATTATAACAGTTAAATACATATATATATTTTGTAAAATGTATGTTTAACACTAATAGATAAGGTTGTTCCAAAAATCATACTATCAGTTTTCACAAAATCTTCCAGAAGCTCACACCTTGATACAAAATCAAGGGCGTTTATAAAACCGCTGTGAGATAAATATATTTTTTGGTTTAATTTTAAACTTTATGATAACGGAATAAGAGCGCCTTTTTCATTTACAGTGATAATATTTGACGATAGTGTCGAAAGATGAACGATCAGTTTATATTTATGTAATATTTAAATCACATGCTCAGGCACTCTGTAATGTACGTTACTCACATGATGCGTTTTGAACTTATTTGAAGGCAAAATATATAAAGGCATAAAGTATTAATTACAGATAAAGGTTTCAATTTTAATCATAAGTGAGTAAGATTGTTCTCAGTTGAGCACACATTGCATTAGCTGAAGTAATATCTAGCCACGAAAGTAATGGAATCTTGCAACTGGTTTCGTAGTTATTTTCAGCCGACTATGGTAAAATATAACTATGTTGACGGGAATAGTATTCTTGTTAACCCCTCCAGCTAAGCTAAATGCTTGTGTTAAGAGTGGGTTCACGCCGGTAGTGCCCTGGGTGGGGTTCGAACCCGCAACCACTTGATCGCAAGTCCGACGCCTTAGCTATTACGCTACCGCCGCTTAGTTATTACATACAGTCAGCCTGTGAACAGTGCAACCTAGTCGAACCGTCAGGCAAATCAAAGCAAAGACTGGTACTTGAAACGCGAAAGTTTAAAAGTTAGTATGGTAAAATAGTAAATGGCTATGCTATTTAGAATATAATTAAATAAAAAAAAATCTAGTATAATTTTCTCACTCGTCCCTAAGGAAACCTACCTAAATGAGGAAAGTCTTCACATTACTGTCAGGAGGTTAGAAATTTTATTTCTTACATTTTTCACAGATGATTAGATATGGTAGGTACCTTTTTGTTGCGGATGAATGCAATGGTTTTTCAGTCGGTACGAGTAGGAGTCTGACAGACCTCTTCGCCTTCCCAAAGGCGGAGGACATTCATGAGGTTCTACTTGATGACAGGTCCTCAGCAAAAAAACGGGTATATACCTTTAAGTAACGTTTTTTAAAATAGTATTAACTTTAAGTCAACTGTATAGTATAGTATTTAATAGTTTGCAGTTTATTCCAGGAAGGTCTTTTCCAATATGGTTATACTGGCTGACTAGTATCTGGGATATATTTATTCCTAACGAATCGTAAGTGAAATATTGGGCGGTATTTTGTTCAAGGTTTTTTAGCCACAGTTCAGAGCACGCATGTATTACCAGTATTATTCATAAAAACATTTTTTACATTACCATTTTTGTCAAGAAATTCCTTAACGCTATGGAAGTTATTTTAGTTAAACCGATTGTAAAATTTCTATTTAAACTATCTAATATTTAACATTTTTAGAAAACTAGTAGATTGTATTATATGTTTATTAAGAAGTGAGTTGGTCTATAGGGATTTCACTAACAGAGATGGATGATAGCGATGATAAAGCCTTTTTACTCGACTGCGGCGAAGGAGGGTTATAAGTAGAAACCTGTATATATGTATGTATGTCCCTATGTTCCCTCGTAACTATTAAACGGCTGAACCGATTTTGATGAATCGTATGTCGTTAGATTCACCTTAATTGTGCCAGTGTCACTGGGTATATTAAAATGTTCAAAAAGAAACTCCCAAACCTATCGAGTGGGGTATCAGAGTTAAGAGTTTTAAAATATTATTAAAAAAATATATACAATTATGTTTCTTAATGTAGTCAGGTTTTTTAAATTTTTATTTATCCTACTTGTTAAATGATTCACGTGCCCGTTGTGTTTAAAGTTTGTACAATACAGTATTTTAGAGTTAAGTATTTCTGAGTTTATTTAAGAAAAGTATTCTTGTTTGCATTTTTTCAAATACTTAAAACAATATCGAGAAACCCAATGCCCAGTGCATTAAAGAAATCAAATTATGATAATATTGTGAAAAGTTTTTGTGTTTTTATAAAGTGTCTGTGGTACAGAAAATACTGTTTATCAGAAGGATCGGAAGGTTGACTAATAATATAATATTATTAAAAGCAGAAATTTTACTTAGATTTTTCTTATAACTTCATTATAGCCTTCCATACATTGCTGTTTTCCAAAGCCGTTTTTTTTCCGTTGAACATTCTATTTTAATATATGTAACTGTTTTTATACTAATGTATGTGTCAGGATATCCATTGCATCGATAAAACCCATGGATTTGTAAGAACTTTATCGCTATATTTTCTTACGTTTTTTGTAAAGACATTAACTTTAATTCTGCTCCATGGTTCCGTACATTAATTTTCCAATGTTGAAATAGAAATGTCACATTTGCATCCAGTTTAGATTTCATAATACCTTTCCACTGATTAGAATATGTAGTCTGAATAATCTAGTTTCTGTATGACCGTTAGAAACGACAGTCAATTTTTGAGTAGCATTATTTTCATTTTGCCATTTCTTTAGTTCTTTGGTAAAACCTTTGGTGGAGTACAATTTGCTTAATATTTGCAGACAAGTTGTGCACTAACTTGCGTTTTAAAAATATCCATACGAATTCGTAGTGATATTGTTTTTAGCGCATTTGTGCCCGGTTCCTATAATCAAGAAACGATTCATTTTGCTTACGGATGGTAGAATTTCGTTGAATTTTCAACGAAACTTACCGTCCGTAAGCAAAACGAATCGTTTTATATGAGTTAGAGGGCTCGGACCTCGTAGCAACAGGTTGTTCGATTTACAGGTATACGACCCTAACCTGCTCAACCCAACTCCATCAGTATTTAAACAACATCTATTTCGTTTCATTTTCTTCTCTTCTTACGTATGTACCTTTTTAACATATGTGTTATCATATGAGCCATAACTTGAATAACGGACGGGGTTCCGCCTCAGTGCACTAAAAACTTACTGTTTGAAACAGGTAGCAA
The DNA here is from genome assembly GCA_949752705.1 of Callimorpha dominula. Lineage (NCBI taxonomy): Eukaryota > Metazoa > Arthropoda > Insecta > Lepidoptera > Erebidae > Callimorpha > Callimorpha dominula. The sequence goes on along the minus strand of OX457002.1, from coordinate 5,947,548 downwards.
GGCATCGAGGGCGGAAGTTATACTAGCGTTGTGTTTACAGATATTGTGAATATTTATTCGAAAATGCACGACGTGCTTAACTTTACAGGTTAAGAATTATGTACTTACAATGGCTTTTAATTATTTCTCTTAGATTAAGTCTTTCTATCGTTATGCGTCAGTCGGCAGCAGTTGCCTTAGCACAGTGCTATTAACAATTTTGTAATCAAAAGGAAACGATCTTTGAATAATTTTTAATAACTTTTACATGTATCTAACAGAAAGCACATAATATATATGTTTAAAAGTACATATAAGATTATCAAAATCGCGTTGTTTCAAAGATAATTTGCCCAACAATGCCGTTTTTATTTCAATATTTTAGAGTTTATTTTTTATAACGAGTCACATTTTTCTACTATTGAATATTGAATAAAAATGTATCTCTAGAAAAATGTATCTCTATTTTTTTTAAGAGAAATGGTACTGTCGCTGTGTATCATATTCGCACTTCATTCATATATTTGTTTTATAATGAGCTATTTCACTACATAAACAACGGATTTTACATAATTATCTGACACTCATGCATCGCAAAAAAAAAACACAAAATATACGTTCTCTTTACGTAACACGAAAACACTATATGCAAATACTTTCACTGCTAAACCGCGAAACTGAATTCTAAATATCTATATGGAAATAGCGACCAAGAACAACACACAAAGTTTATATTTTATAAAATTAATCGACTTCATTTCTTTTGAACAATACTTGAACAGTATTCACCTCCACGCGCGGAGAAAGAGCACTGAGTAAAATATTCTGTAATAAACATTATCAATTGTTTTATATCAGTAGGACAAGTACATACCCAGCGACTGTTCAGTGATGAGCCTGTGCGACTAATTGTTTCGACACTTTACACATAGGTACTTATTTATTGCTTACTTTTATAAGACATTGACTGAGAAATTATTATAGGTATGTTTAAATATTCATTCAAAAAAGTTCGAGTTATTGGATTGTGAACCTATAGTTTCGTGATTATTTTGTACATTAATTATTGGAGTGATACTGATTCAAAATGAAAGGCGGTTTTGAACTGCGTAAGAGTTAAAAACATTGATGTTATGCATTCTTACTTAAATATTTATAAATATACATTTCGCTTTCAAACCAAAAATATTTATTAGATTATTCTCGGTTTCTAATCCGATAAAAATGATATACATTTTAATACTAAATTTAACCACAGCAAAATGTGTTGTTGAATGAGAAACATACAGTGAAGCTTTATTAAATAATGTTGTTAAATCGTTTTTTTTTTCCTTTAAACCGTAATTACTCCTATTAAGGCAGGGTAATTTTGGCAGTTAAGATGTGAAAAAAAAATAATTTCACAACAGGAATAGACTGTCCACCAAAATGAAAATTTATTGTCTGAAACTTTTTTTCGTTTTACAATTATTATAGTATAACCAACACTATCTATAGAAGAATTACCACAAAATAAGTCGTATTTTTGTTGATTGTAAACGGTCTTTTATTAATCTATCCTATCTAACAGATATTCTATCACTTTCAGTTGACCGAACAGTTTCAACTCCTAACATTTATCATAAGCTTAGTTTTGTTGTAAATGTAATGGCACTAATAATTATATTGTTATTTCCGTAATACTTACACAAACGGTTACATTTCGTGCGAGATGAATGTGAATGTTAAAGTGTTACTTTGGTAATAAACGTTACGAAAATTAAACGGCTTTGTTACAAGAGTTTAACACGTGAGAATGTTTTTGTGTAACTTATGAAATATTTATTTTTCATTAGTTTTTACAACACACGATGACGTGCGAGCAACATCAGGAAGTGACATGTTCTATGGAATCTTATTAGTGTATTGAACAATAGGACTTCTAGTCCATGAACTAACTTAATAATGCTTTTCGTTTTACTGCTTATAAATTATACACATAATATTATATTTGACTAATAAGAATGTCATTGATTTAATGTACAATGTATGTTTCATGAGGAGCATGATTGATTGATCGTTCTCAGGTGTAATTAGTGACAGCCGTGTTGTCTAATTATTATTGACACATCATGATCTCGCGTCGACACGTCGTTTAAATGTTTAAAGTTAAATTAGTCATACAGCACTTGATGAACATATCTAAGGAGACCTGTTTACCTGATATATTTTCTCGCAGCTTTCTAAAGAACAGTCACAAACAAAACAAAAAAAACCCTAACCCTAAAAATTATTAATTTATTAGCATTGATTTATATAATTATGAGCATTTTCTCAACTTTATCTTTACATATAAGAATTACTTGCTAACATCTAGTTCATTTTAAAAAACTTAATTCTCTGTGTTTCTAATCTGTGGTTTAGTTCGTCTCTAATGGTGTGTAATCTGTTACAAACAACGGCCACACGTCCGAGATCATATGTAGGTACACATAAACTAGTCGGAGGTATGATAACTTGTCGCAAAGTGTATGCTCGGCCTTAGGTACCTCACTACGGCAAAGATCAATTATCGTGAGTGTTGCAGAATAGACTAGTTAAGTTTATTTAAAACAAAATTATATAATATTGTTTTAAAACTGATTCACATTGCAACAGGCCGTACTCAAGCTGTGCCCTGACACGTGGCGCGTTTAGTTTTGAATGAATTAATTTATTTTAGACCTGGTGGAACCCACGACTTGGCCCGGTGTAATACGAATCAATCCGAAAAATCCCTATAGCCTTCAGCCTATATCGTTACAATTTTTAGACTGAAATAATTCAGTCTCAGTAAAAAATCTGTCAAATCAAGTGGTCTTGTCATAATCTGCCAGAAAACTAAGTATTTGGGTTTTGGATCTCTGCTATTTAAATATGTAAGTAATCGAATCTAAATATTGCTTTTTAAAGCAAAATATTGTTTCTTTAAATAGAACATTTTATTGTGCCCAATTGCTCACCTGTAATTTGTTGTACACAATAATCAAAATTTACAGAGTCATAAGCTATTTTTGACGTTTATGGGACATGAAAAGAGTTAATTTGCAAGACAACAGGACCTGGTTATTGTATTTATCAACACAATTGTGTAAAATTGTTCTTAGTCTGGAAGAAAGTAGCCGTAAAGTGAAACTTCTGCACCATACATTGTATTAATCTGTGGAGATGCAAGATAAGCAGTTATATTATATCAGATGTAAGATAGCTCCATACCTCACGTACGTAGTACTGTAACACTTATTAATCTACCAGCACACGCTCGTACATTGGAGCGGTGTTGCGCGATAGTTTATTTATTTCATGTTGTTGAGTGCAAAAAAAAGCTTATCTGTCGAAAAAAGGAGTGTAATGATTTCAGGGTTCATGCGTGTATGGATGTATGGCGCGTTATTCCATTTTTGGCAGGGCAGTTAGTTTGCTCTATTTTTTAAATAAATTACTTGTTTTTACTTTATGGCTTGTTTATCGTGTTGGTATTGATCTTGAATTCAATGTCAATCAAATATTTTTGTGAAGTCTGCAAATTAATCACTTAGTTGTTCCCTTATTTTCTTTTGTACCTTAAATTCACGGTAATCCTTGAAAACGCGTGAAGTGTCTTTGCCCGGTTGGAACCTAGTTTTTTTCGCTATGTGTTTATAAATATATTTAATTTATTGAATAAATTGTATGAAAATTTAGTAAATATTGTAAAATTTCGAAATTAAGACTGGGCCATCTGTGAAAGTTGCCCTAAGTAATATACGGATAATTAGTATACAATCAACATTAAATTAGATTAGTATCGGGCAGAATCCAAAGATGGCGTAAAAATAAAATAAATCAACTGGCAGTCAGCATTTTTCGTAAAACTTTTTTCATCTCGCTGCCGCCGAGCGTCTAAAGTGTTACGTGTGATAAAGAACTTCTTTCCAAAACGTTATTATTTACATGCGGGTTGTACTGGTTTGCAGCACCTTATTTTTGTCTCGTTTATAAAGTAAAACATTGTTTCTAGACAATTGAAAAAGTAGCCGTGTGTTTTTATTTCTTGTATTTTTAGCGGCGAGGTGCGGCCTTATCTTTTGCATTGCAAACCAAGCATTTCAAGCGAATCGAATAAGGCATCTGACTATTATTATCATGATTTTATTAGCATCACTTGTAACTACCTAACTATGTTAGTAAACCTGGGAAGTCAAATTTAACCTACTTGTAATAATTGTAGTATCGAAATTTAATTTTGCGTGTATATGTATTTTGGACTCATAAGATTCGTTTGGACGAGTCTTCAATAGATTGAGCTTGATAACGATGGTCGGATGATGAAGCCAGGAGGTGAATAGTGGCACTCTTTTTAGGGTTCCCTTCCTCAAAAGGAAAAAAGGAACCCTTATAGGATCACTTTGTTGTCCGTCTGTCTGTCTGTCAAGACCCTTTTTCTCCAGAATTCGTGGACGCATCAAGTTTAAATTAATACCAAATACATAAGTCTGCGGTCCCTTAAAGCTCCCTCAACTCAATCAATAGACATGGCCACTTAAGCCTTAGATTTGACCAAATTTGAACATTCCGCAGGTAAATCAAAACGTACGTAGGGTACTTCTCATTGATCTAGAATCATGATATTTAAGGTAAGGAACAAGGTCTGACAGCACAAGTAAAGGAAAAAAGCTGAAAGTCGTTAATTTGTTTTTATATCACATAAAAAAATTGTTTTTGTTACAAACTTATATTTTGCGGTTCGAAAGTTGACTTTGTCGTACATCGCAACCGCAAAGTTAAGTTTGTTATTTGGAAAAGACGGGCAAAAATTCTCGAGATGGACGTACTATCTAAATACAATCATCTTATTATCCAATGCAACATTCTAAAGGCACAATGGCATTTCATTTCTTTCTTACCAAATATATCCATAGGAAGGAAAAAGATCACTCACCTATTTTTTTCCTTTCTGTTAAAAATATTTTTAAAAGGGAGCTGCCCCGTCATACCTTTCGTGTATAGGGCTCAAAGTCTCCAGAGGATCAGTTGAGTGCTTAATGTCCCTCATATAACCCTCGTTATATGATCACTCACTATCTGTCATGGGGGCTAATTGTGACACATCGTTAGATAAAATGCAATGTTTTGATTTTAATATTGTTACATTTAGTAACTATAAGAAGGCAATGATTATAATTGCAAAACAAATCAAAGGATAAGACGAGAAAAACGCAAAGAAAGTGCCTTGTTAGAATCCTAACTAATAAAGGAGAATGCCCATTTCAGTATGAAAATCAGTTTCACAATTTTTTTTTTTGCTATGTCAAATATGTATAAATTGCGTTATTAAGCCTGCATTGAGTATTAATAAACGTATATTGTAACAGAACTTGGAGTTATTCAGAAATTAAATGTCAATTTAGGTAGTCCTTGTAAGATTTAATTGCAAACCCCAAGTTTACAGAAGAGATTCAGGGTCGAAAAGTCACATTAAAATAATTATTTTTTTACATTTGAAATAATGACGCCAACGTCTAAAAATTAAACCATGAACGGGCATTGTCCTTTATTTGTTTGTTTGTTTATTTATACCTTTCATTAGAGTATAAACGTAGAGGACCGTTTGGTACCTTTTTTTTTTTTTAAACTTATACGAATATTATTAGCTAATATTTAAATTATCTTAATACTTTGAACGTGTATTTTTGGACTTTATTTATAGGAATCACAACAGTTACGTTATAAGTAAACCTTTACTTTCCCAAACTTACATCGTGAGAGAGCCATACTTCGGTGCGTATGGGCCGGCTCGACCAGATTGATACCACAGCCTCACAGAAAACCGGCAGTGAAGCAATGTTTGCAATGCTTTTCGCCGAGTGAGGGAGGTTACCTGAGGCTCTAACCGTTCCCTTCCCCCTCTTCCCCTACTCTCTTAAAGGCCAGCAACGCACTTGTGACTCTTGAGTTATAGATGCCCTTGGCCGACGGTAGTCATTTACCATCAGGTGACTCGTCTGCTCGTTTACCCCCTATATCATAATAAAAAACATGTACAAATCCAAAACCGATGTTATCATATTACAAGAAAATATGTCTAAAGATAGATGAGATTCACTTAAATTCATTTAATTTAAAACACTTTCTCGCAATATAATATAAATGACTGTAATAGGACACTGTCGGATGGTGAAAATTAATCTGTAGTTTGCGGTGTATAAACGGAATGAGCTAAAACATTGTTCCATGGTAGTAAATTCAGTTAGCTTGAGATCCCTTTAATAAGCTTTCGTCTTTTTTAGGGTTCCGTTCCTCAGAAAAGGTACTAACAAAATATCATGATTCTAGGTCAATGGGAAGTACCCTATAGGTTTTGATTTACCTGCAAAGTGTTCAAATTTGTTAAAATCTAAGGCTCAATTTCTAGGAAGCTCGATTTTTTTACGGCTTCAAGGGACCGCTGCGCGCTGACATAAGTATTTGATGTTAATGTCAACTTGATGCCTCCACAGGTTCCTCAGGAAAAGGACCTTGACAGACACACAGACAGACAAACAGATATAAAAACAATTTAACGACTTCCGGATTTTTCTTTTACTTGTGCCGTGAGACCTTGCTTCTTAACAAATTTCAAGATTCTAGGTCAATGGGAAGTTCCCAATAGGTTTTGATTATCCTACGCTATTTTCAAATTTAGTCAAATCTAAGGCTTAAGTGGTTTTATCTTTTGATTGCGTTGACTTAGAAGTTTAATTTTTCACAGTATTTGGTATTAATTTCAACTTGATGCGTAAACAGGTTCCTGAGAAAAAGAATCTTGACAGTCAGACAGACGGACAACAAAGTGATCTTATAAGGGTTCCTTTTTTCCTATTGGGGAACGGAATCCTAAAAAATTGATTTTGTGATTACAAACTTATATTTTGCGGTTGAAAAGTTGACTTTGTCGTAAATCGTTGCGATTTACGACAAAGTTAAGTTTGTCTTTCGGAAAAGACTGGTAAAAATCTTCGAGAATTGATTACCGAGATGGACGTACCTACTATCTACATACAAGTTTGTTTGCTTACGGAACCCTCGGTGCGCAAATCAGACTCGCACTTGTCCGGTTTTTTTATTATTCGCCCCTGAATTACGAAGTACGTTGTCATCCATATAATCTATATCCACAAGTCACCAGGAACATTATTTGATTTCACATTTTATGACAAGCTTACTGCTGTGTAACGGCCATGAGTCCAGACTGAGCAGCGACGAAGAATGAAAAGATCGAATAGAAATAACCCATAATAATTTGTCCGACCTGGGAATGGAACACAATCGTATGGAAAGTCAAATGCAAACTTATACCAAGAGACCAAAGAGGCATTTAGACAATAAAACTATATCATCATCAGCCTATCGCCGTCCACTGCTGGACAAAGGCCTCCCCCAAGGAGCACCAACCATCCCGGTCTTGGGCAATCCGCATCCATCCGCTGCCAGCCACCTTCTTTAGGTCGTCGGTCCATCGTGCCGCAGGGCGCCCTACACTACGTTTGCCTAATGGAGTGGAGACCGCGATTAGGCAAAACTATATCATCTAGTGAATTTACATAACCTGATCATAATACCAATGATATTATAGGTATATTTATATTAGTATATTCATCCAATGGCACTTAAAATACTCATTTAAAAAATGTGTAATTTAGTTATATTAAATATATAGTCTAATAGGGATACTAGTGAAAAACTCCTTTCTGAAGTCTGCATACCAAGCAACTAAGAACATGTGTGTACTAAAATCTTTTCTTAGTTAGTAACATGTAAGTAGTAATAATAATAATATAATCAATCAATACCTAGTGTATTTATTTTTAAGGTAAAATCTAAACAAAAGAACTAAAGAGCAAAACTAGTATACTCTTCATTGATTTCTGAAAATGTTCGACACACTTTCTCTTGTTAAAATACAACATTTTACGCATGACCGGAATGCGATGTCGGATTTGTGTAAAAAGCTGATTGCTGTAAACAAAAGGAAAAAGTATAAGCTAAGTTAACTGTGTTCTTTTGCTAATTTGCAATTCAATAAGTTTAGGCATCAAATAACATGGTGTTTCGTATACAGAGTGTATCTGACTTACTTAAATCACTAAAATGCATGCCTCAACCATTCATTCCATTATTGAGAACATGCGTAATTTTTTAAGTTATTTTCTTTGTGATTTTCTTCATAACGCAATGAATAATTCTAAAATTAAAAAGTACGTTCGATACATAAAATCTTTAACTTTACACATTCTACTTGCCTTAATGGTAAGTAGCAGGAACTTTACACATTCCACCTGGAAATTCAAACGGTCATAACTTTTAAACGGATAGTTTTTTTTTCTAAAAGTCTTTTTGTAACTGCAGAGTCATTGCCCTTTCAGTAATTCAAGTAAGTGTTCCATTGTCAGGTACAGCTGTATAATATGGTACTGCGTTTAACGCTCCGAAACATTCTATTAGAATCCTGTATTTGTCACGCTCGCGCTGTAACTTATTAGTTACATCGCGAGCGTAAGTGTAAGTTATGTTATCTTTTAATTCAGTGCTTTGAGTTATCTGGGCATATACATACATATACTACATTTGGTGATAATATGATAAAGCTGAAGAGCTTTTTCGTTTGATTGTTTTTTTGTTTAAACGCGTGAATCTCTGAAACTATCAGTCAGATTTGAGTAATTATTTTTGACTCAGACAGAGTATTCATTAAGAAGAGTTATTGGTTATGTAACATCACGCTACGGACCTTAGGAGCGGAGCAATGACAAACGCAGGTGAAAATTCGGGGATCGGTTAGTAGGTGAAAATTTGGAGATCGGCTAATAGGTGAAAATTCGGGGATCGGCAAGTAGGTGAAATTTCGGGGATTGGCTAGTAATAGATGTTCTGTGATCACCTTTGTTCTCAACACACTACAAATGTCCAGGTGATATATTATTAAATATTATTGACGAAGATAACATTTCAGGAGATTTCATCGAAAAAAATAACGTAACACAAACGTGATTTCCCTACCTGTAGTCCTTTCCTTCTATCTCTAATCAACAATAATACAAAAGCACACAATATTTTCCACCCACGTACTTAATCACTTTATTCACGTGCAAATTATAAAGGTAGACCGTTTATATTGCCGAGCACCAAAATGTACGCAGATAATTGATGTGTCAGTCGCACCGGGAATGCATCCTATTCACCGCGGATTGTACCTTCACAATGGCTGGGGTGTACGAGTAATATGCGGATTAAACTTGGGTACAAATTAAGTTGGCACGCGTTGTTCACGGTTTATTTATTTTTTACTATTATGCTGTATGGGATTTTGTACGCAAATTTTGTTGGAAAACAAGCAATTGGAACGTTGTCAACACCTTTATGTATGCATTTTTTTTTATGTTATAGTTTGTTTTTAATAACTATATTTTTTATGAACTCAAGTCGTCTCGTAATATGCATATGAATGTGTAGTGGGTATAAGTATGGTTAACACCTAGAATAGTAAATGGTAAACACTCTTAGAAATACACATGGACATGATAAATAATATGTATTATGATGTTGTTCAATAAAAAACTTTTGTTAGGAGTTCTTAGAAGTGGGTTCACGGCTGCAGTAGGTATACTGGGTCGGATTTGTCATTGGCGAATGTTGTTGTGAGGTCTACGTTCGAACACCCTCATGGCCTGCACTGTAAAATAAAATCTTGAGACTATAGATATAGAGTACGTTATTGAGGTCATGTCATTACTTCGTTCCCAACGTTATGAAACCATTTTTTAATACATTTAAAAAAAATACCACTCTGTAATTTTTTTTTTCATGTCACAGGGTTCAAACAAGGCGACGCATCACCTGATGGTAAGTGACTACCGGCGCCCATGAACACCTGTAACTAAAGAGACACAAGTGCCTTGACGGCCTTTAGGCCTCGGTCACGAAGTCAGCGGGAGCGGGGCGGCAGCGGCGGCGGCGCGGGGAGCGGCGCGTTTCGAGGCCTTAAGGTGGGAGTAGGGGAAGGGTAGCCTCACTCACTCGGCGAAACATAATGTTTTTTTAGGTTACGTAATAAAAATGATATAGCAAATTCTATTTGTTAGACTACCTATGGTGTAGTATATATTATAGTGTTAGTGTTATTTAGTGGTAGTAGTAGTAGATAGTACTAGTATTAGTGTAGACAGTGAATAAAGAATACGCAAGCCTATACTAAACACACTTACTTGAAGAGTTACTCCTATTTTGTAATCCATAATGTATAGAATTAATCTTTGATACCAAATATCATAGACAAACAGTATCAATTAAGCCACCATGATTAAGTTAACCGATTACCTTGTGTTCTGATGCCGAACGTATTAAGCTAATGCTATTACTTAGTATAATGTATGATGAGATACACCTATAGCCTTGTCATGATACGTCTAGGTAATGAACTGTTTATTAGGTATGGATATGAAAACTATCTACTATTTTATTTTGGTGTTAATAAATATATTAATATTATTATTATTTATATTTATTTTTTGCTTCTTCTTTTGGACATGACAATGCATGCAATCCATCCCGGATTGCATGTCATGCGGGCTTTAGCCAAGCATGACACGATATAAAGTATGTGGATAAAACGGAACACGATGTAAGAAATTTTCGGGTGATATGGCAAGTGTTCAATATATTGGCTTATTAGTAGTAAATGTATTGAGGGCATTTTCAAGATATTGGTGCCGATTCTATTGTACACTCGACTAAACTAAAACCTGATTTAATTTCTTCATTTGAAATCAACCTAGTGTTCTTCGTAATAAGGTCTATTTGTTACTAGCATCTATTTCTCAGCGCCGCTAAATTTTACTAAAACCTGTCAACGTATACTCAACTTTATTTCCACGCAGCGAGTGTCTCCATTTATTCAAACGCTGTATAATTGCCGTATAAAAACTTGTTCAAAACGAACAAGGATGACGTGTTATTAATCTACACCTATGAAGACGCTTAATAAAAACACAGAGCAAAAGAGATGGCATTCAACGGATAGCGGCTCTCGCTACGTGGTATTAAAGTTTATTTAAGCGTATCAGACTTTAGTCGACAAATAAATTGCTTATTTCGATAGAGACATATGTTACCTACTTGTTTCAATTTGAAATAAGACCTTGTTTTGAAGTGTACAAGGTTTACATCTTATATGAAGAAAATTTAGTAAGTTTTAATTTAGCGAGTGAAGTAACAGAATTGGGGCCATTATGGTTTTGACTAAACCACGACAATCTATATTTCACCTTATGTTTTCTAACTAACGAAGTCAAAAAAAGAGTTTAATAACTCTAGAGCCGTGTTGCTAGACCATTAATATGCAATCTACCAGTGGTAATACGATGACCCTCGTGATAAGAGCTTATACTTAGACCAAGGGAAAGAAAAGAAAGAGAAAGAGAAACAGGTCATCTCCGGCTTTTTACAGTAGTATTTAGCATGCGAAGTATTATGCAGTTTCGTTATCCATCTAATCGGTGATTTTCGGTCCACATGAAAGTGGCTAGAGTTGAAAAGGAAATCTTCCCCTTACCTCCTACATAGTCTAAGAGTTATAAGATAAGTTAAAATATAATAAAGCTGACTTACGGACTTTCGGTAATGCTATATCTCATTCTAACCTTCGAAGCGATAAATGCCTGGTTTCACTTAGCTTTCTGTATTTCATGAACCGTAATAGGTAGACAGGCAATTGAAGGGGCCCCCAAACAAGCGAGGATAAGAGAGAGAACAGTGTATGGCTTTCTCGCTTTTAGAACTAACACTCGTAGGTGTTAACATTCGCATACATTGTAAATCACCGAATCTAAGATTCACGGAATCGCCTTGGTGTATGTTAATATTCCCTGGTGTACGATCGATTCAAATAAATTAATGATACAATTTCGGACTTACATAATTGCAATTGGTAATTGTCAACATACACCGGCGCATCTTAACATTTACTAACATCGGACATTCACAGTATCATTTACAAAGCTAAGAATTTTTTTGTACCACTTACCGTTTCTTTGGTGAATAAATTACTTTAAACGAGTGAAGTTTTGTTTACCTGTAAAAACAAAAGAGACGTATTAGGCTACAATAAATGCGTACCTATTTCTATAAGCATTTGAGGCATATTGTACACACTACAATTATTTTTATGTTTTTGGGAATTAGGACATAAAAAACTATGTAGGTACTATATTATCAATTGGGAGTGCCCCCCAAATTGATATCCCGGACGGTGGTTCTATCTAGACTCCCTTCGTGGCTCAGTGTGTACTGTACCTACATAATTACTAATTTAATAAATTAAATTTTCTTTATTTGGAACTGATGACAGATTACAATTATTTGGGGTTTAAATCTTGTTTTGGTTTCCTTGTAAAAGAAATATTGAGTTACGGTCTCGGGCATTTCAATTATGACCGAACTAATAAAATTTTTAATAAGTCGATTTTGCAATACTTCGTAACAATTTATAGGATCGGCTCCTTAAGTGTCAAGGACAGTGACGTATCAATTATACTAATTAGAGTAGACACAAGAGTATATCTCTTTGTAATATGCACTTGTGTACTTACGTCTGAATGAATATACTCGTAATTGGTAGCCATTTGTTCATCGCTTAAATATGTATATTGAATAGTTTTAAAACTTCCCGTTATTAGCGGTTGTTATATTGCTATAGTTATTAGCGCTTGTTACATTGCTATAGTTATTAGCGCTTGTTATATTGCTATAGTTATTAGCGCTTGTTATATTGCTATAGTTATTAGCGCTTGTTATATTGCTACAGTTATTAGCGCTTGTTATATTGCTATAGTTATTAGCGCTTGTTATATTGCTATAGTTGATTTATAAATGGCAATAAAAACGTCTTACACGTTAGAGCGTTACATAAAAATAGCGTTACAGAGCACTGATCCGCAATAAAATAGTGAACAAAATAAACATAGTGTTTCTTTTTGAGCGCTGTTTTGTTTTTTATTGAGTTTTACTGTCATAAGTGAAAATATGTCTTACTTATATTGATTTTTGTTGTCAGTGATTGTCTTAATACACTATACGAACGGATAGACTAAAGCTTCAAATACCTAGAACACAATACATCTGTGTGTGCAATGCTCAAATTCATAAATATTTTTCCAAAATAAAAGTAGCCTAAGTTACTCCTTATAACCTTATAACACCGGCTATCTGCCAGTGAAAGGCTCGTGGAAATCGGTCCACCCGCGCCGTAGATAAGCCGGAACCAACAGATAGACAGGCATAAAGACAAACATTTTCAAACTGATTTTTAGGCAGAGGTATCGTGCAAATAACTGTATGAGCTCAAAACAAAACTAAGTACTGTTTTGAAAATTGAAGTGTCTGTTTGTAAACAAACAGACACTTCAATTTTATTTATATGTATTGATGTGGCTTCTGAACGTTATATATATTTAAAAAACACATCTATCTAATATTAAAATAAAATGTTTATTAAAAGTAGAACTTATTAGTGTTATTAATAAACTCAGTTAATAAACTATCCAATGATTTCATAAAACGTTGTAACTGAGTTAATTACGATTGAATTTTGTCGAAAATGCACCAAGAATGTCACGGATCCTATATATGCCGTAGTAAGATTAAGTGGAAATAGCTATTTCAAGAGAACATTAATAATGGATCCATTCCCTGGAAATACTCTAAATCACTCACACTACTATAACGTTGAAATCTTGTTGGATTACGTACGTCAAAGTAGTTCTATTAACCATGACAATATAGACGCACTAAACAGTTATACGTAATAAAATATGTTCGTCTGTACCTCTGTAAGTAAGGAAACAAAAATTATGATTTAGAAAAACTAAATAAACACGTTTTAATAGCGAACCAAATATCATCATCATGGGTCATTCATCAGACGATTATTACTAAGCCTAATCTGTTGGACTAGTCAGAACTCGGAGGGTTTACTAGTAGCCACTAAAGAGTTCCACTATCCACCTCTTGGCTTCATCATCAGATCAGCTCTAAGATACCAAATTATAGAACTGTCATCTGAACTACATACACATACAAAGTTTCATTTCTATATGACAATCGGAAGTAGGTTAAAATTGATTGAGGTGATGGAAATTGAAGTTTATATTTATTACTTTAAATTCATTTTTGTATGGAACTTTTTGCCGCCGCGATTGGTCGGATCCGCCCACTTGCGCTCGGCTACCGAGGCGCGGTTACTGTTCGGTTTGAATCGTACTTTAGTCTCAGTTACAAGTGAAGCTAATAAGAGCGTCTTAGAAAGAAAAGATTTTTAATTTTTATGGTAGTTTAACATCTACAAATGCTAAATATCGATACATAGATGAAAATAATTAAGATTAACACCAGAAGAATTCCGGAATATAATTTTCTGTGTAAGGATACAACAGTTTAAATGGCTGAAGCGAAACGGCAATATCTGTTTTATTAAATGCAAAATATGTCCAGAGCATAAAGGGTGTGCTAAATGACATGCAGTAACATTTCGTTCTGTGGAATGCCATGACTATGTAGCTTCCCAAGACGGCTGCAAAGTATGTAGGCTGGCTTTCTCATGTGGATTCATCGGAAGAGTGAAGAACCATCAAATATGTCTACAGAGTGTAATTGGAAAAATAAAAATTGTTACAGGTTGGAATGAGCCAAAAATACCTGTATAACTGCTAAAGACATTTCCAAGGGAAGCCCTAGTCTGCCATCAAATTCGAATGTCCGTATTAAGTATTTGTAACATGGAATTGATTTTATGAATTGATTATAAGGATTTCATAATAGAATTCAAGATATGATATGCCTGCTTAGCCTGGCCAGGCAAATGAAAAACCTCGTCATGTTACGGTAAAAGATTGGAACGAATTTATTTTTAATGCCTAGATCGTCATTAACATGTCATCATTGTTTATTGTCGGTTGCTGTCAAAGTGTATTTTTGAGGTTGTGAGTTTTTTATTTGTTGAAATGTCATAAACTATTCATAGTCGTGAGAGAAAAGTGGTAAGTATTTAAGTATTTGTCGAAAAGAAACTCTGAGGGATTGGACTATATTTTTTTCAAATATTACCAATTTAGTTGTCAACATGACTGATAGGTACATAATAATTATAATATGCACAATGAAATATGACTAATGGCCTATATCATTGTAAAACAAGACATTATTTTGTAGTTTCAGTTAACGAGGGAATATTTTACAGTAAACAATGCAGACCATATCTATGGTATGGAATGGAAAAAAATTATAAAACAGTATTTTTTTTTAATTAAATTACTATATGTTTATTTTTTTACGATGAACGCAACATAAAACAAATCAGTGCACACTGTTAGTAACAATCTCATAACTGTTGCTATAAACTATCAAAATCACTAAATAACAGTAACTGCTATGTTGTTCGTACCGCAATCAGCACTCAAGTAATTGTTATCAATTTATAATGCATGCCTGTCCTTTTAACTCCCTACTATTGTCAACTGACCAAAGCGTAGCACTACCGGTATAACTCATTTTCCGTCTTTTAACTTATTTTAACTAAATAGTGGACTGTTTTATCATCTATTATAGTTTGCCCTTGTTTTATAGGTTTTTAATTTTTTCTTAGGTTTGAACTGTCGCGCTTTCACACTGTGGACTGGACTTGTAGTAATTAGAACCTGTTTTACTAGGTACTTTCTGAAACAACTACCAGCCCACTCAACCATACAGCTGTTTGATGTGCAAACTGTGATGTCACACGACATACCATGAGACCATGACAGTTTGACGTGTTTTATTAGGAAAATGTCTGAAAGTTCATAAAAATGTAAAACAAAATATGATACTGTTTGGTTTTTACTAAAATATTCATATTTTGCTGAAACTAGTTTCTCATAAATGCTACCCCAAAAACAGGAATAGGGGACCTATTCCTGTTTTTTGGGTAGCAGTAATGTTAGGTACGTTTACCACCGAAAAACACTCGAATAAAATTAAAAATAAATGTAATAATTTAGTACCCAGCAACGGAAGGAAGGTATATATTATACCCTATATGAGTTACGTGGTGTGGGGGCTTTGCGGTTGCAAATAGTTTGCTGCGGCCCGGCAAAACTATAAAAAAAGTTCTACAAATTTTAATAACCACGGTTAAGCACGGGTAAGCAAATTTAAAGTCACTCTGTATAAAAATAAAAACTTACTGCCTTTAGTTTTATAGTTTGTTGAGGAGTGACGAAGGTATGACTGTGATATATAGTTCTTAATTTAAGAGTATATTGCCCATTAAGATACCTCAAAAAATAAAGACTTTAACAAAAGGAGTTAAAAGGTCCTAAAACATTATATGACTTGTTTTAAGTACCTACGTAACAACATTGAAATTATTTAGGTATTCCTTCCAGTGTTTTTTACATGCTTGATATATTTTAAAGATTTTTACGTTGAAGAGAATCAAGGACAATTACGGGCATTTTACAAACTACTGCATTATACACTCTTTAAGTAAAGAGTTGGATTTTAAAACGCTATCTCGCAATACTTGTGGCCTTACCCTATCCATTGATAAACTCATCAATGAGATTAGCTCAAAGCTAAAGACATCGTTAATTTAAACGAATTGACTCATGGCCTTTATCCTCCATTCATTGTTTAGAACAGAGGTTCTACCTCCGCTGAAGTTATATTTTTTATGCTCTGCCGATATGATCAAAGTTGTTCTTACCTAAGTAATTTTGTTATCGACAACGGAAAGAACGAAGTCTATATTTTCCTCTCAAGATAAGAAAATTATGTAAAAGTGATTGCTTATATACATCTTCTGTCTTCATCAGATTATGGAACAAAAGAAGATCAAAGGTTTTTGTTTTGTAGTACATTTTGTGTATATATGTCAAATGTGTAAATATGTACGTATGAATAAATTCATTAATATGTCTTGTTTGTATATAGTATCATTGTTAATATGTATGCATATATTTTAATCAATATAAGTAAGTACTCCGAATGTTTCACCAAAAGCTGCCAATTAACTGTTACATAGTACAATCCATCCAAAGGTTAACTGGAAGAGATCAAAGCTTGCGATAAAACTGCCCATTCTATCACTAATGGCTTATTGCATCCTACTGGTTGTATCTAATGTTTGATGCGCAATGAAGTGTTTCTATCTATTGGAGTGTTAATGTTTTTACCGAATTAACTTTCTACGAAATCAGAAAACGATACTGGCGTTACAAATTTGACAGCTATGTCTGTACGTGATTTGTAACACAAAAAGGGAAGATAAGTAACAACTTTTATATATAATCGATTCGGTCAGTTCGACGGCTCCACCGATCTACTGGCACAGTATAATGTATATACAGTATTGTATCTACATACAAACGGTCGGATCGCCACGCCTTGAGTGCGGTATACAGTCGGTACCAGGGCTGCCAGTTTGTATAATTGGATACAAAATTCGTATAACTCAAGCAGGTAGATGAAATTATGGGCAGCCCTATCGCGTGTTTGCGTACCGACCGGCTGTAGGTAATTATTTCAAGGAGGCCGAGTCACAATACTGTATATACATTATACTGTGCTACTGGTATAGTTCTATCACCACACAAAATACTGCGGGTAGATTGCATAATGATGTATTCTAGACTTCACGTAGGTATAGGTATATATATTTTTAAATACATAGATAGGAAAACACATATTCACGTATGCAAAATAGTCGTAGGAGAGGGAATCAACTCGCGGGAGTTGATTGCTCAACCGCTGCGATGTATAGACAAATAGGTTTGTGATATCATTCCTTTCATTCGTGGTAATTGCAGTTACCATTACATTTATTGGTTACCATATTGCCTATTCGTAGTAAAACAGAATAGCTAACAACAGTCAAGAAATTACATTGGGGTCAATTGATTTCGACAAGATCTAAAAAGTCAGTGTATTTACTGACACTAAAGATCGCTCGGCGGTTGAATGTCGACCATGGTTTATTTCATTGGCCAGTATAACTTAAACTGTCATTGTATAAACTTACGTACCACGACAGGTCAACACATAGTGGGTTGATGTAACTTGATGTTTAACGTCATTTTTAAATTTGTAAGGCTTTTAAATTCTTTTTTTTAGGTAAAAACTTCTTTAGGCACGTTTGTGCACTTTTGCTGTTTGGAAAAGCACTGAACTCGTTACCGTCACGCATATCTTATATATATAAAAATCTTGTGTCACGATGTATGTTGCCAATAAACTCCAAAACTACTGAACCGATTTCAATAAAATTTCACATGTACCCGTATTTTGGTCTAACTTACTGGATAGGATAGTTATCATCTCAATTATTCGCTTATGTCGTGAATGTAAACGAATTAAATGTATCAATTAATTGTTTCTTAAGCAAGTGTTTAGTTTTATGAAGTTCTCATAGATGGCGGTGCACGTTGATTCATCGATAAAATTATTTAATATTATTTGCCATCTAGGTTTCAAATACACCCAATAGATGGCGCTGTGTTCTGTTTCTTAGAATATAAATTCTATTACTTTATTTCACGTAATATTTATTTATGTTCACGATATAACCGTATTATTTTAATGGTTTGTGACTGATATTTTTATAATTATACTGCGTATTATGTTACAATATTATTACCATTAATAACAAAACAAAATTTGTAATATTTTTGTTAGAGAATTATTAAAGTTTAAAAAATGTATTAAGGACAAGAACTGCGCGACAACAGAATATAGCCAGATTTAGAGAACTCGAAAGAACGAGGTAACAAACCAGTCGCGCATTAACACGTGCATCATTCTTTCGCCTTGCGTTCGAGTATGAACCAGACATTAATTACTCTGCACATTCGAAGATTACAATTGGTGCGATGGATAAAATATGCCAATATTGCCACGCGTTGAAATTCCGAAATGAAACAACCGGTATGTGTTGTGCATCAGGAAAAATTATACTGCCACCTCTTCCTACTCCACCGGAACCTTTGAAATCACTTCTTGCTGGCGAATCAGACGATTCAAAATTATTTTTACGTAAGACACGTAAGTTTAATTCTTGCTTTCAAATGACATCTTTTGGTGCAACTGAAATTTGCGATTTAACATCTGATGGACGAGTCATTTTGTACAGCAATATGAATTTTTCAATTGAGTACTCCAGTTTTATTTTCGATTTTGCTAATTCGATTTTACCGGAAGAGTTTTATTTCCTTAGTTGCGATTAGAGAAATAAAATATGGCGGTACGAAGTTCGCCGGGTCAGCTAGTAATATTATATATATATATATATAAATATATAAATCCACTAGAGGGCGCTAATCTAAACATTGAGTTTTGTCAGCTCCTTGTTAATTAATCTTTAAAAGTATAATTAGTTTAATAAAAGTGAAAACAATATATTAATTTGTCTGTGGAAGTGTTATCTTTACTTTAATAAACTTGTGAACTAAATACGTAGTGACAAAATTAACGACACTAAATATCCAGGGATACCGGAATCTGTATGTACTTATGATAATGTCACTAGTTAAGTAGATGGCATCACTTTTTGAAGTGAAAACTCCTTTAGGTACGTTATGCAGTTTGGGATGGGCAAAACAAATGTGTATATGTCTTTTTACTTCTGAAGTGCAGTCCTACGACTGACAGTTTTTTTTTTAATTATATCTTTCTGCACTTCTGACGTATATAAAGTGTAAGTATTCCGAATTTCAAGTTAATGAGTTCACAATTTTTTCTTTAATAGGGGTACAAAAGATTCTGTTCACGTATTAATATTTATATACCTATATTGGTTACAATATTACCATAATAACAAAAATAATAGTTTCCACGTCCAATAGTGAAGACAGCATCCAAACACAATTACGTCGTAATTAAAATAAGATTAATCAAACAGATACAATCATAGATTAGCTATAATTAATCCGTTCTCTATGTAATTACCTACTAAATGTTATATCATTTTCTTGGAAGTATCTCGTTGTATTACAAAGTCAATAAGGTTGAAAATAAATTAGCCAGACTTTCAGTTTCAAAATCTCGCGTGCGCTGTCAAACAGTTCAGGTGATAAAAACCGTCTATTATAGCTCCTCTGTGATTGTTTTTACCGTTTACGTAATTGTTTGTAAACTGTTGTAACACGCTAGATGTTTTTTTTGGGCTTTTGTTTTATTTGACGTTTCCTTGTTTACTGGATTAAAATTGTAGTCTAAGTAACGAGTTTAAAAATAATTGTAAAGTTGAAGATCCAAGACTTAACAATACAATTACCCAAATAATCTTGTGAGATAAAACAATAGTGCTTAATGATGATTTAATCATTTCAATTTAAACTATTTTAATATTAGACTAGAATTGAGAGTTTATTTAAAAAAAAATAAACAAAAATTCAACCCGTCGAAAGGAGGGACTGAAAAGTGAAAAATAAACTTTTTAGTCTAACAAAACTTCTACATTAATAGGTTTAGTGCCGACTAAACCTATTAGGTAGGAGTTTAGTTAGGCTAACAAGTTTATTTTCAGTTCCTTCTTTCGTCGTTTAAATAATTAAAAAAAAAAAACTAGGTCTCTGTCATGTTGTAGTATCATTAGAACTACACGTGTGTGCTAAGTTTCAATAAAATCGGTTTACAGGTGAAAAGTCAATGGGTGAAAAATCATTCATCCCCTATTTTTCCACCTTTAGGGTTGAAATATTTGTTTAAAATTTAAATGGGACCTGTTAAAAACAGTCTCAAAACCACTGATATAAACTATGAAAATCACTAACTAACAGCAACTGCCAAGTTGTTCGTACCTCTGTTTGCACTCAAGTCAATCGTTCTAAAAATATTCCTACCCTTTTATAATCCCACAATTTGTTAATATTTATCCATCGACCAATAGTATTGCGTTACCGGTATAACCAGTCAAAATAATATCTATTAACTTATTTTTATTAAATAGTGAACTGTGTTATCATCTATTATAGTTTGTCCCTATTTTTAATAAAATAAATAAGAGTTTTTAATGTGGTGACAACAGACCAACTTGTGGAAATCAGACTACCCTGTAAAAAGTTATGCGTGGGCATACATAAAAAAAATATATATACAGGTCGACTTCTCAGTTTTTTCGTCGGTTAAAAAACTAAAATTGTAATGTTAAGTGACCTGACTACCTTCACTCCCCAAAAAATACATCTACGTGTCATAGTCCTGTATATCATAATCCCGTTTTCTGTTTGTGCTGAATTCTTTAAGTGCGCGCGATTGATATCGTATTAATAACAGCTTGTCCCTTTCTGTTAAGCAAGACGTGTGATTGTTTTTCACCTTAGTAGAAAGATAACAACCTCTAAGCTAATGATATAGGGATGCCCATCTGGTGTACACTCATCACGAGTGAATAATATATATTACGTATATCGACATCACGAGAACTACCGGCAATATCAGCGAAAAGCACTTCAGCGCATAATTATAAGGTATTAGATTTCGCCTGCGACTTCTATATTTGTCTAGTTTATGTTGAATTTATACAGCAATACTGAACTTTAAGTACGAGATATTTTATTTAATAAAATGTCTTGTTTTACTAAACAACTCATCCAGGTATCCTCAATCTATGTTTCCGACGATATGCAATGCCTATGAACAGCTGCGCCCCCCTATTTGGAGATCTTCAAATAGTGCTATATTATAATAATATTAAAATCCGTTGTGTATTTAACATAAAAGTGCTCGCAGGTTCCCTGCCGCTTGCTGCTGCTATCTAAGTATGCATAAAATAAAATAAAAAACACTTTAATTTATGTAGTGCTATAAACAGATGGTCCTTTATGAGATTATACTGCCTATATAAAAATATCATTATGATTTTTTGGGGGCTATCAATTCATGAACAAAAATACATATATGTTTAGAACTAACACTATTGTACCTGAAGATCTGACTTTTAAAAAGAGTGGCCATGAGTTTCTTTGCCAGTATTCTTCTCATAAGGCTCTACGCATTTTGGAAACTGGAAGTTATAGATCGACACAAGCAGGCGGTAGATTTTGGTGTTTTCACCTAATTTACCTTGACAATCCAGCACATGCTGTGGCGTCTGTTTGTGCCAATCTATGATTTTAACTCTAGCTTCAATTTAACGTTCATAAATGTCACTTAGTGTCTTAATTGAATAAATGATTTTGAATTTTTTGAATTTTGAATATATGAATTTGAACAAACTTGCAATCCATAATATACCTGTACTTGTAGATGATGAAGTCGGAGATTTGTCATCCATGTAGGAAATAAGAATACAAATCACGAAATTAACTACGTAAATGTAAATATATATTAATATAAACATAATTAATGTTCACCCACTCGTTTGAGTGCACCGTGGTCTCACAGTTTTAGTTGTGCCATGAAGGACGAAGGTGGTTAATCTGCCTTTGCCTATCCCTTCAGGGTTCCCGGTGTAAGTGTATGTATGTAAAATAGTAACAGAATACAAAACTAACTCGGATTCAGTTACAAGTCCAGAGAGGAACATGTAACTGAATCCGAGGTTCGGCCTTATCCCTGAATAAGATCAGGAATACGGCGCCCGGATAATACGGCAAGGTCCGTTGTTATTGACTGACAGCTAATGCCTGTCAGAGGTTACGTTAATGTTCTTTTAGAGTGTAACCAGACCAGGTCAGACTAATCGTGCCCAAATTCAGTGGGTTGCCGCGCGCCGGCTGGGCCGCATTTTAGCCAAACGCGCTGCGTCGTGCGTCGCGTCATCCGTTTGTATCTAGACTATAAAGTTATTTGTACCTAGCCTAGGTGTATTTGTTCACAAAAACAGAGTAATAGGTACATAACTTACTGGTAATTAAATATTCAGATTAATTAATCGTGTAAAAAAAGACAATCCTAACGTCGCGGCGTCCTAATCCTATCGTCAGAACAGATAAGAGTTACGCGATAGAAAGATAGTCAACTTGTAGATGAATATAACTGTAGGTAATCAGCGCTGTGCGACCTGAATTGCGAGTTTATTGTGTTGGAACAAGAGTCGCTATTTATTTAAATGATTGGCGGAGTGGGGCTTTTGTACTTGTACTATTATGTATTCTGTGGTGAAGCAGAGGTGAGCTTTCACTCTCTTAAAAAATGATAATTATTACAATGCGCCTGCAATTGAAATGCTTACAATAACAAATGTTGCGTGTTAAACTCCCGCTGTTCATATAACTGGCATATACATTATACATGCACAACGGGGCAACGATAAGAACAAATCCAATAGATTTATATGATTGACATTAGCCTGCAGTTTCATCCGCGTTTATGATTACTACTCCGCTCTCAACACCCGTTGCGTGATGTTATACCTAAGCCTTTCTACAAGAATTGGGCTATTAAGTGTAAAAATATTTTTTCAAATCCGAATGTTAGTTTTTGAGATTAGCTTGTTTAAACAAAAAAATAAGTCTAGCTTTATTTTTTTTAGTATAGTTACTACGTATCTTTTTAAAATAAGATTTGTATGAAGCATTCTCCATCTCCATACTGACT
Organism: Callimorpha dominula; assembly: GCA_949752705.1. NCBI lineage: Eukaryota > Metazoa > Arthropoda > Insecta > Lepidoptera > Erebidae > Callimorpha > Callimorpha dominula. The sequence goes on along the minus strand of OX457002.1, from coordinate 5,923,968 downwards.
AAGAAATGTGAAACTTCGCAATTGAAAGATTTGTACACTTTAAAGGTCATCAGTAGTCATTACACACTATACCGTCACGGTAACGGCACGGCTCCACTCCAGCAATTAAGTTGTTAATCAAATCTAAGCTATAAAACGTAGTCGTATAATACATTTCATAATGTCAATATGAAAAAGCCGACGGCGCGCGTATTGACAATAATTGACATTATGAAATGTATTATACGACTACGTTTTAAAGCTTAGATTTGATTAACAACTTAATTTCTGGAGTGGAGCCGTGACGCATGACGGTATAGTGTTTGATGAGCTTGAGACAGTGTTTAGATGACGGGCGTTGGCCGCGCGTTGGGTTTTTGTCTAGTGTTCACATGGCGAATGTTTCTCGGCAATTGAACGCGCGTCGTTGCAGTTAATTTCGAATTCTGTATTTATTGAAAGTGGGCGTAAAAACAGAAAATTAAAACAGATTTTTATTTCTTTATTAATTTGGGTTAATTTCTTGTGTCAAAATCTCTTGTGTAAAATCAAAATTTTGTATTTTGAAAAAAAACTGCGTGAAATGTATAGAATGAAGTGTCACCGAACTCATGCTATGTGAAAAACGGTATACGGACTTTTATTTAAATGGCCAAATCCTTTTATCCCGTTGAAAAGGCGCGCTCATGTGAACGAATGTATGGCAAACCGATGATCCCCGTCATCTGAACGTGGCCTAAAAGGGTCTACACATCCGATCCGAGTTCTCTATCTTATCACTTCACTTCTAATGAGTAAGCGCTGAAGTAAAAGGTTGTCTATCTAGTAGTAAAACACTATTTGTCGATCTTGTAACCACAATAAATTTCCCTAGCACAAAACATCTATTGTTTTCTTCCTCGCTATTGCTGTTTTATCCAATTAAAACCATATTGGTTTACTGTTATGGTTGATTTTGTTTTAAGTCCGAGGTAGGTAACGGATAATAACTGTATTGATATTGCATCTTGAGGAAAACACTTGAGAGTGCTCGACGCTAATGTTTGCTATGAGTGGTTTTGGAGCTTAAATATTGAAGGAAGTGATTTGATTGCATCTGATGGCATTTCTGAGAACTTCCATATATATTTTTTTTAATATGACACCTCTCGCACTGGGAATGCTTTACAAACATTAAAAAAACAGTCACAAAGAACACCCAGACTCGGGACAACTATTTGTGTATCACACAATTTTTTGTCCCGTGTGGGAATCGAAAGCACAAAACTCGGTGCATATATTAAAAAGGTAAACTACATATTTGTAAAAGCGGATCTGCACTGAAATATTGATTGATCTCGTCTTTCCTTTCTGCGAACTATTTGGCTTAAATGGGTAACGAAAAATATATTTCAATAGCAAAGAAGTATGTTATCATAGCCATTTATAATATTAGTTACGTTTATTTAGAATTGTATACAATTTTGGACGTGAAGTTTAGCCTTCAGATTGCCAAAACAATAAAAGTCATTAATTCATATTACACCGGGCCGAATCAAGTAGTACCAAAACGGCCTCGCTTCAGTTGTTATGTGAATTGCAGCATACTTGCTGAGGAAGTGTCATCTGTACTATATAGTATGTATAAAAAAATCATCGGTTTTGCAACATCAAAAAAAAGTCTAAACAAAACGGAATTCATGCTTAACTCTTTCGGAGCCTCATCACCGCTCTTGACCCTTTGGAAAAATGAATAAGTTTATGTTAAGAACGTATAATTTAAAATGCAATATATTATTTTCATTATTCAAAAATATTTAATTTTCTTTAACGGTAACAGAAAAACTGTGAAGTAACTTGTATTATTAAATGTAAAGTTCAGCTATCCGGATCTAATGAATCTCATATTGAGAGAAGTCTCGCTTTAGACTACTGGGAAAAGCAGGTGGAGTGATATTAATATTACGATCTACTGCTAATATATAAAGCTATTGTTAAAGGCTAAGGCGTCGTATTTAGGATCAAGTGGTTGCGGGTTCGAAGCCACCCAGTGCACTACCGACTTAAACCCACTCCTAACACAAGCATTTAGCTTAGCTGGAGGGGTTAACAAGAATTATCCTAAACGTGATCACTGGTAAACTGAATCCCCTATAATTACAAAAGACATTGATTATAGTGGTTATAGTCACGTTTCGAAATCGAATGAAAGTGTACTTAATTACCTATGTATTTATACGGGAATTAACGCGGTCACGAAATACACGAAATACTACACCTCATATTATGTCAGCCTTATGTACTCAAGGTAGTGATTATTCTATCGTAAAGATTGCTTCAAGTAAGACATAAATAGAAATAATAGTTATGATTAAATTTTTGTCTTTCTATGAGCAATCTGTTTTTAGAATACTGCTATAAGGTTAACGTTTTATTTATAAATTTGTGGGGAAAATATTTCTTAAGGTTGATTAGCAAAAAATGAGAAAATTCACAAAAACATCGGCTACGGGGTCTATCATGTTCTTTATTTTATACTTCTGTAAGTGGTGAACAAACTCTTGGCAATGGTAAACATAAAACATATCTAAACACTTCCAATACTAGATGAGGGGCTATTGCAACATTAATCGAACTACGTTCCTCTCTTTGGAATAACTTTATGGAGGACTTTATGACAGTTTGTGTTTTCTATAGCGCGAAGGTTGCGGACATTTTTAACCAACTACAAAAAAGGAGGCGTTTCTATGTTCCACTGTATATAAATATTTTTTTTATGTATGTACTGACTACTGAAAGACGCCTGGACCGATTTGGAAAATTCTTTTTTTGTCTGAAAGGGTATACTTCCCAGGTGGTCCCACGTTCATCAGGTCAGGATCTGATACTGGGATCCTGGAAAAATCGTGCGAACTGTTCAAATTTTATAGGCACACTTAAAGCGATTTGGGTATTTTGAGGCCCATTGAAGTCGGTGATACTTTTTTTAAAGGATAGTTATTGTAACACATATTTTTAAAATGGTCTTAAATGGTCAGGTTAATATATTGGTAGGTACAACTATGTGTAAACTATTTAGTATTTTATATAACCAATATTATTATTTTTTTTTACTTAATAAATACTTTTCAAAGCCTGATCTGTTTTACGTGTAAGCGTTCTCCTGTAAGATTTAGTTTCAAGCCCTTGCTAGGTTTTGAAATGGGACAGCCTGTGTTATATTAAATAACTATAACTCAAAAATATTCATACGATTAATATTGTTCAATATTATAATTATCTATAGTGAGTAGTCCAGCAGAGTTCAAAAGGTCAATATCGCTTCACGAAAGGTAAAAAGGTCAAATAACTCACGATTTGTTATTATGTCTGTTGAAACTATATTGTACTCGCCAGTATTCAAATGTATTTGCGAAATAGTTGGAAGTAAGTGCCTTGATAGAAACGATTCTGACTTTAGGTTCGGTATGCATGACAAAGTGGAATTTAAAGTACTTATCAAGTACAAATTTTCGACTGAATCTGTGGTGAAACCCCACGGCATTCAGTCTCAATGATATTATACGCATTCTAGTACTATATATTATTATAGTATTTTTTTTAGTTAGCCTCGCACGTGTCCCACTGCTGGGCAAAGGCCTCCCCCTTACGCTTCCACTCCTCTCGGTCCTCGGTAGCTCGCTTAATGTAATGGTGAAATGGTTAAAAAAATCTAATCCTGAGCCACGTGTACAAAAATGAACAGAAATCATCAACTATTTATATTATAATGGTAAAACTGACTAGAGACTAACATTAAATGATTTAATTACATTTTCTGAGGTAATTAGAAATATATTTAAAGGTGTATACTGGAACATCTAATACTAAATTTGTTTAAATAAACTACCCGCTGACACTACAACGTACATTATATTAGTTTTTAATAAGATGCGTAAACACTAAAATATTAAAAATGTATAGTCGGAGGAAATGAGCGTTTGCATTTTATGAAAAACTAGTCGAAAGATGACGAAAATACAAAATCATGTTTTTTTTTTAAATAGGTACTATTCCAAATTTAATTCTGTCTAGAAATTATTTTTCCGAAATCGTAAATGCGATTTTTGTCTGTTAACAATTCGGCTTTAATGATTTCTGTTTGGTTTGCAAACCACATTCAAATTGCAGATATTTCAATTCTAAAAAATTGTGACCACTTCTCACAATATTTTTCGTTCGCTCAAGTTGGTCAAATTATTTTATGTAATTGTTCTTACGATGAGAAATTTGATTTTAATTTTGATTCGGAACCACATAGACTATGCTAACAGTGTAATGTGAAGAATAATTATGTTTTATAACAGGCAATTCAAGCACAATGCAGATTTACTGCATTCACTACTAATCTTAATGTTTATGAATTTATTCGATTTTATGTTCTAAATATCGTATCCTCATTGGTTCTTAATACCTAAGTGTGCAAAATTTCAAAATAATCACAGGTCAGGAAGTGTATTAAGATTTGATTACGAAATACCGTTACAGTTGTAGATTGTTACAGATCAAGTTGATGCAAAGTGCACACAATTTAGAATATAAGAAAAATGCAAAGAATTTTAAGTAAATAAAACTGTTCGCAGTTATATCACGACTGGTTAACCTGATATATTATATTCGCTTCACTTATTTTATGTGCCAACAGAGAGCAGCGTCGGATAACAAAATAAAAACAGCAAAAAGTACAATTGATCAAATATTTGTAACATGATATTGCTGTAAGAACTACGGCCTCTTGTGTGAAACCTAAAATGTAACTGTAATGTTTTAACAAGCTTATAAAAAACAGACAACAGAAGACGTTTTTGAAGATATTCTAAAAAATATAGATGGACATATAACAAAATAATAAAACGCCACTCAATTATAAGATGTCGTTAACTTCTATAATGTTCCATACTCACTGACACTTTAACTTGAATATAGGGTAAGTGGCTGTCAATTCAATATCTTTTTATTAAACGTCAAAACGGTGGCTTCGATACATTTTTGTATGAAATAATAAACACTAATATCTTTAAATGTTCATTTGCCAATAATAAAATATATTGAAATCGTTAAAATAACATGGAGGACATAATATAACGCTTTATTTTAAGATACATTGCCTGAACAGGCGAAATAAGTTATGTTAAATATGAGAATATACCAAATTTGTAGCAACAGAAAAGCACAAAACGACATCTTACAAGTCGTTAGGTAACAAGATCACCCAAAGGTTGGCAACACGCAAGTTACAGCGCTGGTCTTGCCATTGTTTACAAAAAAAGTTAGCCATGTACTAGGGGACCTGTCGCTCGCAGAGACACATCGCTCGACTTTCACGGTTTGATTATGTGACACGAAGTCACAGTCAGACCGATTGCGATTTTGTGGAACATGATCGCTCGTCATTTGCCTTGTCTACACTACCCAGTTGTCATTGACATGTCGCCCGAGGACGCGTCCTCATTAATCAAAAGCTGTCGGACGACTGTCGAGGGACACGAAAGTCGCGCGTGTCGACGCTCGCAGAGGATTCACTTTTGTTGTCACATATGTTCCGCGACCGCGTGTAATGTCGTGGGACACGTATGTTTTCTGTCGGGCGACAAGGTGGCACGACAAATGTTTTCTAGTGAAAACAGTGCATCTTTTGGCGCATTTTTAGAATCGAAACTACGTCTCACATATTGTGAAACGATTTCACATTTATAAAAAAATATCATTTTTTATTGTACAATGTTAAAACACTGATAAGATAACAACATAGTCAGATGGTTATCAGTTATACATCACTGAAGAACCATTCGTGTTTCATTCTATCTAAATATCAAGTCAACATTGTATGACTTAATGCATGAAGTATTTCCCTAATAGTTAGTAATAGTTAGAAGATTGTATTAATTATGTAACCAGAAAGTTACACTAATCAGTGTGATGCTTGAGTCAAAATCTCCTTGCACAATCGTTGTTAACCATCAGGCGAGCCGTGAGGGTTTCCCGTACACTGTATGAAGTGTACAAAAGTACTTTTTCTTTTTGTTGCTTCTCTTGTGAGATGATCCATGCAGATACCTAAATTAAGCGTGAGACATCTTTTTATCGCAGTAATATTAGGTATGTATAAAATATATAGAATATATAATCAGCCATTGAGTACGCTCTAAGGCCAATACCAGGCATTATTTATTTATTTAAGCTTAAGTGAAGTGAATCTACATCTAACATACGCATTTTAGCTAAGTGGGAAGAATTAACGACAATATTAAATAATATATAAACCACGTCAAAAGAAAGCCGTACCAAAATACCGTACGAACAAGTACAGTCAATCAGAGAAAAGTTCAAGGGCAATTATAAATTTATTAAAAATAAGTTTGCAAACTAAGTATGTAAACAAATCTTGGCATTCAATTTTAACCTTTTTCTAGTTGTACTACAAAAAAAGAGGTAATAAAAGTCTTTGACGAATAATTCAAGCCCATGCAAAATAAGGTTATTATGACGTTCACATTTAATAAAAGAAACCAGGAAAATAGAGGAAATTTTGACAGTTTTCACAATGATGATGAGGTTAACTTTGAATCTGATAATAATGTACACAACTTGACTAGCGAAAGTCAAATTGATAAATAATAGAAGTAGGTCTTTAGAATGGTATAAAACACTACGAGTTGAAAATAGACAAGTTACATTTATAGGTGCAAAGGTTTTGTTGCTAAGAAATCTAAAAAAAACTGTCAAATTTATTAAAAACTATACGGTTTTACTCACGTTTGTATTTCAGGGATGCCCGACTAGTTTCGGACCCGACGGGGGGCCTTTCTCAAGGAGTGAAGCGTCCTGCCGCGACGGTGTCAGGCGTGTGTCAGAGTGTGACGCCTGACACCGTCGCGGCAGGACGCTTCACTCCTTGAGAAAGGGCCCCCGTCGGGTCCGAAACTAGTCGGGCATCCCTGAAATACAAACGTGAGTAAAACCGTATAGTTTTTAATAAATATGAAAACCACTCACGAAAGTTTTTATTGTAAAAATTGTCAATCATAATAATCTTAACTGGTCTGAGACAACAATAGAATTAGAAGTATTTAAGCCGTTGGGCAAAACAAAATTAAGAATATTTGTAAATTATGGGTCGTTTGAGACTCATTTTACAGTATTAAAAAAAAACTATTTTGGGAATTTGTTGGAGCTTAAAATATTAAGTTGTAATAATAATAATATAAACGATTGGGACATGTCGTCTGTAATAGAATTGCCGACACCGGGCGCGGAGTGATGACAGTAAACTCGTTGGATTGACGGCATTAGGAAATGAGCAGTTGAGATGAGATTAGCAAAGGAAAATGCCATAAGTAAAGAGAAACTTATACATACAAATTTCTAATCTTTGCGATTTTATTTTACTGTTACCTACAGTCAAGATGTCAAGATGACTATTAAGTTTTTCTAATATTCCTCAGGAAACTTAAGATGAGTAATGTGTTGTGCCAGAAAAGCTGGGTTGATCGGTGGTAAACCGTAAATAATTTTCATTTTTTTACTTATATAGCTTCCTTATAAATCTCAAATATTAAATATAATAATATTTTAAATAGAAAAAGGGGTGGTTTTCTAAAGTAATTTATCTTTTGTAGATTTATATTATTTTCGTTCTCGAGACCGTGTCTAAATTTGCTCTACATACAAATTTAAATATATTCTTATGCTGGAATCACGTTTCTTAACAAATTTCCCTAGCTATCTCAAGTTTCAGTTGCGGATTAAAAAACAACTGTGTATATTGATAGATAGAAAGATGAACACATAGTAGTTTGTTTTCATGTCAGCATTACTTCTAGAACTTGAAGGTGAGTATAATTGTATGAGTTTAAATTTACTACATAATATGTATATTCATTCATCACAATGACCTTTAAAGGAAAATTTTATGATGAAAGAAGTATATTAAATATTATAGGTCCATTCTTGGAAAAGAAAGATGAAGTAATAATGTCACCTTAGTCAATCTGTACATCAAAATATAATTATTTTGATGACTGTACCAATTTTAGCAATAATAAAAATCAATATTGAAATAGATCAAGTGTGTACTCCAAAAATAATAAAAAAGTTTTTATAAATAAAAAATATTTCTATATAGGGTGGATCCAAGGAATATTTAGGGTTCCGAAAATGATTTTTATTATATCTTTCTTAACTATATCCGTACTTCTTCATACTGAATACTACACCTTAAATAGTATATACAACAGAGACTGCCAAAATATCAATACTCAATACAAATAAATAAATTTGAAGTGTCTGTTTGAAATGTCAAACTAATAGCTTTTTTTAAGCTCATACAGTTATTTATTTGCACGTTACCTATGCCTAAAAACCATCAATCTCCGGAACAGGTAGATCGATTTCCACGGGACTTTCACTGGCATATAGCTGGTGTTATAAAGAGTCACTTAAGCTACTTTTATTTTGGGAAAAGAATTAGGGTTCCGCGCAAAATATATAAATATGTACACGCGAGCGAAGCCGCGTGGGAACTGCTAGTAGTAACTAAAAAACTACGAAATTATATTGCTATAGATTTTCCAATGCAATTTCGTAGAGGTGATCTTAAATCAAATAAGAATGTACAATCTAATCTGGTATAGGCGAATAGTAATTTAGTTTTAACCTACATTCACTATATTATGAAAGTGAAAGATTGCAATCCACTATTGCTTTTCTAGTGCAATTTCCGTTACTGCTTGGTACGTTTCATTAATCAACAATATTAATACATTCTAATAAAATTATTATAATTCTAAATTCCTTACAACATATTTAAAAAAATAAGCTTTCAGATTAAACTACGTTAAATATATGATGAAAACAATTTTTTAAATTTTTTGCAGAATTGAATCAGAAATGTCAAGATACACGTAGACGAAAGAAAGTTATTCACATAGCCTTACGGATCAGAAAATTTAAGTGGCAGTAGGCAGGCACAAACACGCAGAATAGATAGGGATGGAAAATTCCAAAAGAGAGACCAAGTATCGGAAACCCTAGTGTAGGTCTTCCACCAAGGCAGCTTCCAACCGTTTTCGTTGGATGTCCTATGGCTGATGTTTTAAAATTTAGGGTGAGGTGATAATAGCTAAAACTTCTAGTATATTGTCGATATATTTCATATAGATAGTGGCCCTATGAATATTGTAGTAAACTGTCAAATAAAATCAGTTTATAGTAATTTAACTTTAATATGGCAGGTTCTGGAAACTTGTGAAATAACAAATTGTGACGTCATATTTTGCTATCGCCTAATTTCTTTTAAATTTTCACCGTTTTATATAACATTAAATATTCGGTTAATACGGTTCATGAGATACAGCCTGGTGACAGAGAGACAGACGGACAGTGAAGTCTTAGTAATAGGGTCCCGTTTTTACCCTTTGGGTACGGAACCCTAATTATGCGAAAACGGCTGCAAATAATGTACAAGTAATGTATGAGGATATACAATGTCAGTTTAACTAATGCTGGTCACGAAATAAAAGAAAACATTCAAAGTCCAACAATGTTAGTGAATTATGGTCGAAATTAGAACACTATTCGAACACTAGCGATCTCTATTTTTAATTATTGTTGTACAGAGCCGTTGCTAGCTATTCAACGAAAAAAAAAATAGTTGACAACCGTGTCACGTTAACTGTTAATGAACTTTTGTATTGTTCATTTCACTCAGTGACCTCAATATCCACGAGTTTTATGTCTGACATCGATTGTCTAAGATATGCGATTCGATTGCTCCTTTAAATTGATCTCAAAATATCACCAAGTAAACTAATACTTAGTATTGCACTAAAATATATCTTTCTTCATAAAGCAATTACATATCCACGCGTAAGCCATACTTCTCCAACAAGGTGTAGCATAATAGACTTCTGCTGAAATTGAAGCTGCTTGATTGATCCAGTTCCATCCCCCTACAGACAATTGTAAATAGAAAGCAGTAGTGGTATTTCTGCTGGTAAGTTGTGGCTAGCATAGAATGCCATGGAATGAAAAGATAGAATTGGTAAAGAATAAGTGATAACTTAGATGTAGCGAGTGCTTATAGGTAACGCTTGCCGTCAGGCGTTGCTTACAAAATACAAATAGTCTTTATTTACTTTGAAAATATTTTTAACCTATAACTTTAAATTCTAATGAATTTTAATTATCTAAATTGTCAGGTTTTCTTTCGACACAGGCCTTCTTAAGCTCCTCCATTTCTTTCTCAGAGTAAAGCTCCTACACCCCTTAGGCTGATCATCTTCCCATCGTTTTACTGGCCATCCTCTTGAGCTCTTCCCATTCCTTGGGTACCACTCCGTTACATTTTTGCTTGTGCTTACTTAGTTGCATAAAAATCTATCTAGATTCTAGGAGATACTTTTCATATCATAACATCAGTAAAACTCGTTATTATCATCATTTTGAACCAAAACATGGAATGTAATTGCGATTGCTTGTAGATAACGTTTAGATAAACAGATGGATGGATGGATGAATAGATGGATTTGTGTAATGTATAAGTATAGGGCAGTTTTAACAGGTGCACGAGTTTAGCTAAGATGCAATTTGTATGAATATAAGAGAAAACGAAACACAAAAAACTCGTGTGTAGCTTAGCGTAGATCCCCATGGAGCTTGTGTTTTGTAAATTAGACTTTTGTACAAGAAAGTATGATATCCTGGGACATACATACACGTATTACACATGGCTATTTAGGCCCAATTAAGCAGAGCTTGTACTATAGATTCGAGAGCGCAGGTACACACAAACATATGATATATGATGAAAAAACGGAACCCTTTTAGGATCACTTCGTTGTCCGTCCGTCTGTCTGTCTGACAAAACCCTTTTTCTCAGGAACGCGTGGAGGTATCAAGCTGGAATTTATATCAAATACTCAGGTCCCTTAGAGCTGTGAAAAAATCAAACTTCTAAGCCAACGCAATCAATGTTTATGCCGCAAATTTTCGCAAAAATTTTTGACACTCGCAAGGGAATCAAAACCTACAGGCTACTTCCCGTGAACTCAGAATCTTGAAATTTGGTACGAAGCAACGTATTATAGCACAGATAAAGGAAAAATTGCGAAAACTGTACATTTTTAGTTACATCATATAATAAAAATAAAAATACGGTAACTGAGTCCGACTCGCACTTGGCCGTTTTTTTTTTTTAAGTAAGACCTGTAAACCTGGAATGCGCTCCCATTATGAAACATGATGTCTACTAGCCTGTATACTTTCATGACCTCATGACCTGCCTCAATAGAACTCTACAAACGTGTTTATTAGGTACATACATACATATGTATATAGTATCTGTAATTTATTTATACCGGGCACACACATTTCTCCATCACTCAAAGTTTGGTAGAAAATGTTAACGCCGTCCGCCTTACGTGTGATGCACTGTGGTGTCAGTATCATCACTAATCTCTTACGTTTTTTGTTATATAATCAAGTCAATCTTAATTCAAGCTTGAGCATTGAGTGTATTCATAGGTATCGTGTGGCAATAATTCACAATACTAATTCCGATACATAATTCATTATAATATCTCACGCATGGCACCTCACATTACTAGTAATAAATTACAATCATTTTAATGATCCGTTTTTGCGTATATTCTCGGAAATTGCTAATAAATTCTAGCTGCATATTGCTGTTTAATTTACCGTGAAAGTAAAAGAAATACATTACATTTATTTGTGTTTATATAGCTGCTTTAAATGATTTATTATTGCTTCAATAAAATTAAAAATACTATCATCAATTCGTTGTTGACCGCTTGCACTAAAAGTTCTTACCATCAACTACGGTAGTAATGGGTTTCAAAAGTTGTCAGTTGTTGCATTTTCTACTCTCCTGAAGACGATTACTACAATAGTATAGTTATTTTTAAAAATTTATTTACTGAATTTAATTTAAGAAATGGGTATGAATTTCATCAAAACACTTAACATGGAGACAGTTACGCTATTTCACTCACAATATCGCCCCGTTTCTGAATGGCTGATCAATGCAAAATTAACTAATCGTATGTCAAATCTCTTGTCAAGTAGGTAAACAATCAGTTACTGAAAGCACGATTAGGCATCTATATCAAATGTTAAATTTTACTGCAAAATCTTATGTCAAATGCTATTCAAATGTTCAGTGAAATTGATTATATATAATATAATTTTTTCAGAAACTCGAATTGATTTGACACCAATGTTAACTTGACATTTCTGTCAATATTTTGATCAGCTTTTCAGAAACCGGGTGTAAGTGTGTCAAAGTTATAAAACGATTTAATTATTATTACTTATGTTCATTGTATTACCATAATTATTGTATCTTTTACCTGACATTTCATTTTTTTGTACTTTATTTGTGAGTTTGGATGTTCGGGGTAACCTCCGGTACTACTGATCCGATTTTGAAAATTCTTAGTGTTGGATAGCCCATTTATCGACGAAGCCTATAGGCTATATAACATCACGCTACGACCAATAGGAGCGGAGCATCAATGAAAAATGTTGCTAAAACGGGGAAATATTACAAACGCAGACGGCGTTCCGCGGGTCAGCTAGTATTAAATAAATGAATCTTAAATCTTGAATTACAAACACATCAACAACGCTACAATAAGAAATTTAATTATCTTGTTAAATAAAGATAAAAAAATAAATTCTATAAAAAGATATGAACATGTTCTTTATTCAAATATAAAAAAAAGTCAATTTCGATGGACAGAGGGATTAATTACTGCATAAATATTCATAAAGTGAAGCTTGCGATATTTTAAACACATAAAGAGGTTACTCACTTCGAAGTCCCGTTACTAACTCGGTACGGTTTGGTATAATACGGGTGTTTGCGATTAATTTAAGTATTGAGAGTAGAGATAACTAGAGAAAATAGAGAGAAGAATATTATGATAGTATGTACATAAAAATAAAGCGGTGGTTCTGTTCTGGGTCTGCCATTTAACCGCCTCACTTCTTGACAAAGAGCGCTCTTAATGGAATAAAGTTAATAAAAGACCTTTATAGTTGATTAAATTATACTTATGAAGGTCTTATAGAAATTGAGCGTATGTTTTCATCATTGCTTTTGACTTCAGTTTCAAATAACAATGTTGAAATCATTACAATTTCTTTTGTAGTAAGAGAACATGTGTCTTAAATTATCTTTTATAGTGTATGTTTTGTGTGTGATAGTTGTGTCGAGCCAAAATGTCGAGCATAAACACAAAAACCATGTAGGTTATACTGAGGACAATATGCATTTTATCTGGTCACCATAATACAGGCTCTGCCTAGTTTGGGATCAGACGGCCGTGTGTGGTGTGTATCAAGTTATTATTATTATTCTCTTTATTTATTTAAACATACATTTAAAATACATTTTTAAATACATTGAGATCTTAAAAAAATAACAGTTATTTATGTGATTCTTACTGTATCTGTGTCTATTAGTTGTAGCTGTATGTTTGTTACCACATGAAATTAGTATTCATGTAATTCTTACTTTGTGTCTGTTTGTTGTAGTTGTATGTTTGCTAAGTTCACCATTGCACGGGGAGTATTCTCTAGAGCAGTGCGGGAGTTTTCTCTTCAAAATATATTAATTATTAAGTTTGTGTTAAATATATTAAGTTTGTCTTTCAAAAAAGACGGGCAAAAGACTTTGAGAGTTGATTCCCGTATACAAGTTTGTTTGCTTACGGAACTCTCGGTGCGCGAGTCAGACTCGCACTTGTCCGCATTTTTATTTGTGTTACCCACTGGTCAATCTTTCAGAAAGCAATGCCTTAAGTAATAAGTGAGGTGTCGCAAAAAGTAAATAACCATTAGTACTTCAAACTACCGGTAAAGACAGTTGGTTAAAGACGTAAATGCATTACCCTTATAATAGTTTGTCCTATTTTGTTAACTGCCTTAGGTCTAATCGCTTCCATCTTGACCATGGTAAAAATATTTAGTTTGGACTAATGTTATTTGATAGATAAATTTAGAACGTAAACTATTCTATATATTTTTATACATCCGAAGAGATTATTTGGTTTGTAATGTACATATAAGCACAGGTTTCTTGAGCGTATGCTCAAAATTACAAAATACAACACAACTATTATAAAGATTGAGAGTTGAGTTGTGTTTTGGTTCGAGCATCACAAGGAATAATAAAAAAGTAAATATATTGTGATGTGCATAGAGCATTCCATTTGTATTCTAGTAAACTAGATTCCGAGATGCTACAGAATATTTTTAAACCAATTAAAAACGAAATTAAAGAAAACAGTGTGTTTTCTCGTTTCAATCTCTATTGATTACTATTATATCACCTATTTTTCAAAACCTACAAATATACTTAGCTAATTTTGCATTGTGTTATTTACTATTTTGTATTGTGGATTGATATATTTTTATTCCTCTTATGACTGTAATTATTCACTTACTTTTTTCTTTTTATGGCAAACGAGCAGACGGGTCACCTGATGGTAAATGACTACCGCCTATGGGCACCTGTAACTCAAGAGTCACAAGTGCGTTGCCGCCCTTTAAGTTGGAAGTATTGGAAGAAGGGGAGAGGGGGGAAGAGCGGGAAGACGGGAGAAAGGGATTAGAGGGGAGGAGAGGGGAAAGACGGGAGTAGGGGAGAGGGAAGGGTTAGGGCCTCCGGTAACCTCACTCACGCGGCGAAAAGCAATGCAAGCATTGTTTCACTGCCGGTTTTCTGTGAGGCCGTCTATCGAGCGGTGTCGAGCCGGCGATATGTGGCGAAGCATGGCTCTCCCACGTAAATACTTACTTGCGAAATATTCACACAGTAACAAAAAAACTATTGAACGAAACAACACTAAAAATTATGTACATTGTTTTCAACTTCTTTCAGCTAAGTTACAATATTTAGTGACATATTTCCTTTCAAACATGACAAGACGGCCGTTAAGTCTTCTCCGTTATGTTTGCAAAGTTCAAAAGGCTTTGTCAGAACATCTTATTTACAATACAAATGTAATTCGTTCTTCGTTTACTGACACATAGGGTGGTTCTCATTTCCTTTGATGTTCATCTCTTATTGAATTAGACGGTATAAATAATATATTCTATTGTTCGTCCTTGTAATGTCATCATCTTCGAACTACTGACCTAAAATAAGAACGACATTCTATACATCTTATTCATTCTGACATGACGGTAATAAATACGACGAGGTATTCATATTCATTGAATAAAAGAACACTATTAGTGTTATTTTATTTCATTAAAGGTGTTTCTATTTATAAATTGATATGTATGTTTATCCGTGTTCTAGAACAATTTTGTTTGGTGACCGGGTGGAAGATCCTCATGGATGTCCTCCGCTCTTGGGGAGGCGAAGGGGTTGGACTAAAAACCACCCCGGTGTTCGCCATTGCATTCTTCCGCAACATGTTCTAGAACTCATGGTACAACTCATGGTAACTTTGCTTAGTTTGGGTCTAGCTGTAGATGTAAGATGATGATGATATAATGTTTTGATGTACGTCTTAGGATTAATATCCTAGGGCATATTACACAGCCTCTCTAATATAATGATTTATATTATCAGTGCATCTACGTATAACATAGTTTAGTAAATACCTTCAGTCCATCCGAAGTTTGCCTGGAAGAGATTGATTTGAGCGATAAGGCCGCGCTGTGTGCACTACTAATAATAATAATAACTCTACACATCTCACACACGGCCGTCTAATCCCAAACTTAGGCAGAGCCTGTACCATGGTAACCAGACTGCTGATAAACATACTTATATATTTCTAAATACATACATATTATAGAGAAATTACACCCAGACACAGAACAATTGATCGTGCTCATCACACAACTATTTGTCCTGGGTGGGAATCGAACCCACGACTTCTGGCTTAGCAGTCAGGGTCACTAACCACTAGACCAACAGGTCAGTCAACTATACATCTCCTGTTACATATTCTCTGTAAAACCCTGGTGTACAAATAAAGTGTAATCTATCTATCTCACCTTTAAACTTTCGCGTTCCATGATATAATTATGTATATACTATTGCGTGCTCGCGATAATTCTCGCACATAACATAATTATAATTTATATTACTAGTATTACGGTATACATATAATGTCGAAATACATAGAATAGACTTGGTTTTTGTTTGGGTCTTTAATTATATTATAATTAAGAGCAGAGTCAAACTTTGACGAACTGGTTAACATTCTCATCATCAAAGAGCCTCTTACAAAAGCCACCAGAGATCTGAGTTAAAAATGATTTGAATGTTTATTAAATAAAAAAAAAAAAAAAGGAAAAAAAAAAAAAAATTAAGTCATAAATTAATACGTCTTTCGGGGCCTACTCACACCAACTCGCCTACTCACAGGAGCCTTATAAGTTCTGTCACTCTTCGCTCATCGTTTCAACATAAATCGCAGAAATAATTTTTAATTTCTTGTCACACTATATCTGAACATTTTAGGCGTACAAATTATACACCTAAACCTTCCTCATGAATCACTCTTTCTATTAGTGAAAACCGCATGAAAATCCGTTTAATAGTTTTTTAGTTTATCGCGAACAGACAGATGCGGCGGGGGACTTTGTTTTAGTATATGTAGTGATAATATGATAAGTCTATTTAGGTAATTAAAACTTACGATGGTAAGTAATTATTGTGAGACTATGACTAGACTAGACTATGTGAAAATTGGCTAGTAGTATGGTCTAGAGTTATGTTTCCTTGTGTAAATGAAAGTATACAGGGTGTCAGTGAAACGCTCTAAAACGAAGACAGACGATAGTACTAATGGTACCTTTGATGATGGGTCCGAAAAAAATCGATTCCGATGTTTTTTATTTTTATTTTTTTAGCATTTTTCACGCTCTATCATGTTAGTACAGCTACATGCAACGATAATTTCATAAAAGAATCAATCTGCAAAAAATTAGACACCTGCGGCGTCCGTTGACCAGAGCACCACCTGTTTTTGATTTTTAATGACATTATCGTTACAATTACCTGTACTAACATGATGGAGCATGAAAAATGCTAATAAAAACTGTAAAAAGATAGTTTTTTTTTTCATCCGAATCGATTTTTTTCGGACCCATCATCAATGGTACCATAAATACTATCGCCTGTCTTCGTTTTCGGGACCATTTCACTAACACTCTGGATGTTTCGGGGCTTATTTGAATCATGTCTATCATGATCTGTGAAAGGTTATTATGTATCTATTATTTAGTACATGAGTGTTACATATTTGTGACAGAGAAATATCGAACACTCTTGCACGTAGCTACGTTGCATATAAATCTTCGATTAGATACTCTTTGTGCAGACACTGTCCTGTTCTATCTCCTGAGGTGAAGCTGTTGAACGGTGGATAATAGTGAGATAACCGCACGTTCACTTATATTACATTGCGTTATCCAACTATAGATTATCTCTGCATTATCTACAGTTATAAACATAACTGTTAATGTTTCTTTGCATTGTTTAAATGAATGTTGTATAAACGTTTAGCTATTGAGCTATCTAAAGACTCGTATAGAAGAAGTTATTAGGTCATTAATTCAAGACACAGTGTTTGAATAGTCGTGTGCGTGCATATTAATTTAGCATGTTGTAGTTAATGCAGCTAAGGACTAATTCCTTCTAGTTCCTTGACTAAAAGTTCAAAACCAAAAGCTAAACTGAAATAAATATATACATTTTGTAAAAAGATCTGCTGAATCTGAAGAATTCGGTTGCTGCTACGGCAGGATGCCACTATTACAGTTATCTTTGAAACTTTTCTTCACCAGAAACATCGTAAAATATAACCTATAGAATACGACGAACCTGTCACTTTATAGAATATATGCATTTACAAAATCAACAATACGCAATAAATGATTTTTTTCGTGTTCGTTACTCAGTATCTTTGCCATTTTTGAAGAATTCGAGAAAAAGTAACTAAATTTTTTATTGAAAATATTATAATTCAAATTGCGTCTTAATATTAATTTGAATAGAAACACCTCGGAAGCGTAACGATTTAAATACTTTTTTTGACTTTGGCTTTTTGGATTTTTGGCTTGAAAAAATATAAGAAAAAATCTGGGATTAACTACCCCTTAGGGATACGGGCGTGTGTATGTATGTATTTTTAAAGTTTGTTGAAGTCGTTTTATTTTTTAATTCTTATAGACACCGCACTTTTAAGTCTGCTCATCTCGCTTATTTAATAAATACGACAAGCTGAGAATATTCACACAGACAGAGATCAGACAGTAAACAGCTTTAAAATATCTGATACCCACAAAGCGACTATTTTGTTTCAAGGCATAGCACGTCTTTACCACTTAGTATCAATTTCCCTGATGTCTTCATCTTCACTAAACAATTCTCAATGTGTGCAAATAGACCTGTTATAATCAAATTATAAGTGTAAGTTCAGTTCATTCAACTTTTACCTAAGTAATCTATACTCGGATCCATAACAACAATCAATCAGTTATTCGTCACTAGTATATTGGGAACAGATCGATTTTGTGAAATCCATAAAATTGGTGCTGCGGTGTACAAAATTATTTTATATAAAAAATATCTAGACTGAAGTTATGATTGCGGATATATTCGTGAATTAGGGTGAACGCTCATGTTGTCAGTCACGTTATTTTAAATTTAGATTGAGATATTAACATCACGTTAGATATTGCTATAATAATCAATTTTTAAACTTTCACGTTCCATGATATAATTATGTATTTACACTTTACACGGGAATTAACGCGATCACGAAAAGGTATTACATACCTTTGAATTGCGTGATGTTTCGACCAGTTTACACTGGCCGTGGTAACAGGCTGACTGGCTAAGTGATGTTCGCAATTCAGAGCAGGTTAGGAATTCAGAGGTATGTAATACCTTTTCGTGATCGCGTTAATTCCCGTGTAAATACATAATTTTGTAATAATCAATGTTTGACGTTCGATTTTTTAGAGAGAGAAATAGTTTTTACATTATATCGATAACCACATCGTTCGTGTAATACTTCCTTGGTTTCACACAGTTTGTAACGCATTTTATGATTGATGTCTTTTCAAGTTACGTCAAACGACGCTCAACATTAGTATATGTTATGTGTGCTCATAATAGACAGTAACATAATACATACCATATACATATAGCTTTATATTTAATATAATCCACAGTGACCACATAAGAAAGTGATAGTAAGCATGGTTTCCATACCGTGTGCAATTAGTTTCGTGTGGACACAGGATTGGCTTTTAGATGGCAGTTTCTTTTACTTTTTTTATGTTTAAAGGTAATGAAATAGTAAGTAAAAAGCGGGCTGTGTTTTAGGTAATTCAGATATTTATTTGTTATTATCTTTTTTATCATTAGCGCTTATTTACTTGTGATAAATTTTAAATAAAAATTTAAAAATATTGTACGTCTGAAACTTTTCAAAATTGTGTTATAAAATTCGATTACAATTATAGATAGATTAATTAAATACATAAAACAGTTAAAAATCACGTAACTAAATTGTATAAAATGTCATTATTAATTACTCCTACCACTAACAGATCTAAAAGTTGGGAAATTCACCCTACAAGTTCTAAATCAGAAATCTTGTATTACCAAATGTCGCCGTCTATGACGTAAACAATAACAGTTACCTACTTAGTTTTTATGAGTATTTCAATGTTATACAAAGACATTACACCAACAGAATATTAGGAAACATGGACTAAAGGCAATAACTATAGCAATATTCTTTTATGGGCATGAGATTTTTTCCTCTCAGTATCGACATAGGATCAGTGGCGGAGTGAAAAGGTTTGTCACCTTAAAAATTATTTTTCTTGCAACATTCAGTTATGAAATAAGTGACTAACTTTGTTTGATAAAGCAACATGTACCCACTGTAAAACTCTATCATCCCTCAACTACATACATATAAAACCGTATGTGTAATGTGTTTCGCTTGCTTTGCTATACATTATCGGTCTCAGTACTCACAGTCAACTGTGTGAGAAATTAATCATTCATTTATGATGATTTAATTCGAGAATAAAGAAAAGTTAAGAATACTGGAATATTAAAATTTGAATTTTATTTATATAAGATTCACAAGTGCGACTCATGCGCATGAAAAAAAATGGTTTTGGTGTATAATTTAAGTAATTAATTCTTCAAGCCTTAGGCTGCGTTTCCACCAGAGATGTGAGAGGATGCGAAGAGAGGGATGTGTTTGTTAAGAACCAATAGAATCTCTTCATTTACCTAGCCTCGCTCAGCGCAATTCCTGTGAAAACGGCTTAGCGGAGCGAGGTTTTTGTACGTACAAAACAAATGAGGGATGGATGCGAGGGATGTGTGCGAGAGATGTGTGCTAGGGATGAGGCGAGCGAGAAACTGCTAGCAGTCACTAGACGGTGTTTGTTAGAGGTCAACGTGTATTGTACAGAAAACATGGTTTTTTTATATTTAACAAATTGCTATGAAGAAATGGGGGCACAAGACACAGAAATTATTACTAAATTTTTAAGCAGAGCTGCCTGTCTATATTTAGTGCGCAAGCAGCGGGCAGTGGCAAATGCGCTCCTCTCAAACCACACCTTACCCCGCTCACTCGCATCTGAAAAGAGCCCGCTTTCCCGAGTTTCACATCGTCGCTACTCATCAGCGGCCTAGCACATCTCTGGTGGAAACGCTCACATCGTTTCGCAGCATCGTTACGCATCCTCGAACCGCTCAGCTACCTCGCACATCTCTGGTGGAAACGCAGCCTTATTCTGTGGTTCACAAATGAGTGATCATAAGTGTGATTTTTTACTGACATAAGATTAACGTTCCTTCGTCGTACTATGAAGTTAACAAATCAACACATCTATCAACAATATAGTTGTGTTGGGTTTTCTGAATTAGGGCAAATGAAAGATCTTTATTCTATTTAGAGTCGTAAGAACAACATTATTCTTTCTACTGTAGTAAAGTAAAAGGGGACAAATGTCTTAATTTTTTTTATGGCTGAACGGATCTGGATGAGATTTGGCATAGAGATAGATTTTTATCCAGTACAAAGTCGCGAGCCACAGATTATTATGAATTAAAGTGCCAAATGTACCTACAGACACGATAAAAGTTGAGCAGTTAGTTACATGTGCGAATGCATTACTCATGGAACGTTTATCGTATTAATGTGGAGTATGCTATGTCCTTTGCATCGATTTAACTAATTACACAAGGTCCAAAAATGGTACCTTGTGTAATTTACATAAAATTTACGTATGATTTTATGATGTCAGTCGATTAATTATATTATTTACGAGTATTATAACGTCTGGCCAAAGTAAGGGCAACTAAAAGTAGCTCGCTTTTTATTAAAATTGTAAGAATTACTATCCGTATACCGCAGTTTACGTGCGCTTTGGACACTGCTCCGAATTATTCAAATCTGAATGATCATTCTAGAGATTACCACGCGGTAATTCGCGTATTCGGTATACCGCGTATTCGGTATATAAACAAACAAAAAATCAAATAAAATACTTTAGCTTTTGGTATAGATGTCATAAAACATGATGTAATCTTTTGAGGTAGTTCAGTACTTCAGTCAAAGTTGTATGTTACTTTTGACCCAGATGTCTGTCACTTACAAACTGACAAGTATGCAAAACTTTTCAACTACAAAATGTATTACGTAATTTAGGTAGCTTAACTCAGTTTTGCTAAAGTTTACACTATAGTAGTCAATTTCACTGTCACGTAAGGTAAAAGATAAATATCAAAATCATGACCATTTATTTCAATTAAACTAATTATATATAGATATTTTTGAATTGTCAGGAGTACAAGTCAGTCAGAATAAGTCAGTCGTGAAGCTAGTTGCCTGTTCCAATAAGTAGATCCTATGGAGAACGATCTCCAAGGATAATATTTATGATATAAAACGCGACTTTTTTTTCAACCGTTCAATAACAAATAATACCATGGAACATTACATTTAATCGTGTTACGGTTTCGACATGCAACCTACTTCATACGAACCTTTTTCACGGGCACCGAACATTTCAATAAATATAAATTATTTTTTGTAATAAATTATTTATATTTGCGGAACATACATTAATGTTTTTATGAAAGTTTCGATTCCGATATACATTTATTTCCGTTGAAAATGTGTTATGACTCATGATACTAAATATTGATTATTATTTTTAATAAATCGATGGATATAAAAATTTCATGTCACGCTGTTTGTTAGCGATAAACTCCTTAACTAATGAACCGATTTTAATGAAATTTTGCACTATGTGTGCAATATGGTCCAACCACCCAAAGATAAGATTATTTTTTATTTTATTTTATTGCAAGTTACCTAGCCACAGCAATGCGTGGCCAGGTAGTTAGTACCTACCTATATAAAAAAATCGAGTCACGTTGCAATGTACTCAGAAACTAATGAACCAATTTTAATGAAATTTTGCACACTGTGCAGTTAGGTTCAACTTGAGAGGTAGCATAGGTTTTATTTCAATTTATAGTCACAATATTTTTTAATTCAAATTACTTAACCATAGGAACGCATAGCAGGGTAGCTAGTATAGGTATTTATTTTAAATATATATTTTATAAAAACATTATTAAGTTCGTCTAAGTAAGACATCATTATGTAATTTTAACCATTAAATATCCTTCAACAAATAAGTAATATGTGACGTGTTTAGTTGTGATATATTGTTGCACTATGACTAGGCTATATGTCATATCATTGTGTCAGTGTATTCAATTGTTAAATAAATAAAATAAAATAAAAATAAAATTATATTAATAACAAAAAAAGTGAAAATTAAACGTAACCGCGGATCCAAGCATTTCTCTTCAGACGTTTGCAATAGCATGTTGACGAATAGTATTGAATAGATTTTACGACAAATAACATAGTAACGTTTCTAATGTATTGTGAAACATAGTTATTATGTTTGGCGTGACAGGCCTTACAATTTCTTCGGTAGTTGCGTATTAACATGTCTAAACATTGCTGTTACTATGGTTTATCGATAAGCAATATTGCGACAGTAGACCACTATCGTTGTTGGAGTTTTATTAAAAAATAATACTATAGAGGGGCTCGTGGCTAAGTGGTAACCGAGTAGGTTAACACATTACAAAGTTAAGTAATGCTAGCCAGGTCAGTCTAGGATGGGTGACCATTCTTAACACATTGAGACCCCTCCGTGCCTCGGAGAGCACGTTAAACCGTCGGTCCCGGGTGCCATACAAACATCTATGGCATTCGTTACGGGTAGTTGGAGCCCTAAAAAGTCCGACAACCTGAACTAACTGCAGAACTTCGATATCGCCTAGTACTTGGGTTGTGGAGGTCTGATGGCAGTCGCTTCACGTAAAATATCAAAGTTCGGCCGTATCGTAGTTAGATTGAAAGCCGACCCCAACTTAGTTGGGAAAAGGCGCGGAGAATGAAAGTATAATATAATACTATAAATATATAATTACACCCAGACACAGAACAGATGATCGTATTCATCACACAATAACTTGTCCTGGGTGGGAATCGAACCCACGACCTCTGGCTCAGCAGTCAGGATCACTAACCACTAGACCAACAGGCCTGTCATTGCAGGTACACCAACATTTTACTAAACAGCTATTTTTTCAAGGTTTTTTTTTAACGTACTATGAAATTAATATAAAATAAAAAACTAAGCATTAGTCACTATTTATTAGTGACCGGTCCGTTGGTCTAGTGGTTAGTGTGTGTGTGTGTAGTGACCCTGACTAGTGAGCCAGAGGTGCTGGTTCGATTCCCACCCATGACAAATTATTGTGTGATGAGCATGATTATGTGTTCTGTGTCTGGGTGTAATTTATCTATAATATGTATGTATTTAGATATATTTAAGTAGCTATGTTTGCTCTGCCTAGTTTGGGATCAGACAGCCGTATGTGAGATGTGTCCAGTTATTATTATTATTACTTTAATAATATTCTTAAATAATTAACTTTGAAAAGTATATAACCGACTTCAATGTGTCTAAATCATAATAAAAAAAAACTCATCAGATTTTTACGAAATATATAATAGGACCATTTCGAAATAAACCTCTTTCTAACATATAAATAATTAAGCAAATCCGGATGACGAAGTTATTCCCGAACATACTTAAAAAGTATGCATATAAATATCCAAATTGAGAACCTATTCCTTTTTGAAGTCGGTTAAAAATGCAACATAATGCTATTTCAAATAATTATTATTACATCCTTCTTTTCATACTGTATTAAAGCGTTAGAAGTGCTAACATGTCAAATAAACACATCGCTTCATTTATGTTCATTTAAAGATCAGTTTCATGTTATTATGTTCCTCATCTATATCATTTCTGACTCAACATAATGATGCTGTGACACTAAAGTCGAGCAATGACCCAACTTGCATGATTTGTTTTATTTGTATCGCGACGGTCTTTCAATGGATTTGTGTTTCTTGTCACACAATGCTGATTGTGATGTCATAGCAGGTGGTCGAAAACCGCACGGTTGCTTCATACATAGATCGCGATTCTTGCCACTTCACAGAGTGTTACAGAAAGGCAACTAACTAGGGGGGTAAAACAGGAACTTAATTGTTGAATCAAGTCTAAATTTGCTAGAATTAGACTTACTGAATAGATAGTAGAATGGAAAATACTTGTCTAATTATTTACTGAATTAAATATCTATTAAAATATGATAATATTTCTCTTTCATATGAACACACACATAGTTCAAATGAAAGTGAAATATTATCATATTTCTCCTCGTGTTAACTCGTGTTTCTAATAAAAAATAGAACAATACTGTCAATGGTTAGTCCTCTCGTTAGTGTCCTTCTAGTATTTCATGTTGAGAGTTAATTCCCGAGTGGTGGCAGGCAGTTAAGAATAAGGTCCTGCAGAAAGGGGTTTATACTCATTCAAGATAAAAATAAACACACGCTACAAACATATCAACTGTGCTTATGCGTAAGACGTCAGGTGACAACTGGGGTTCCTATCCTTGTTGCCTCTCCAGTCACAGGGAATATAGGACATTCGAGTACGCGACCCCGGCCTCTGCGAGCTACTGCAGTCTCAGTCCTGTTCCCCATCCGAGACTTGCGGTATCCTAGTACTTTTGTACCCTAGGTGCCTCTCCTTGCCCATTTTTCATTATACAAATTTATCTTCTTCCTTCTTTCCCGTTTTAAAGCGACTACCTTACCAAGGAGGTATGCGGACAAATTATATACCTAAACCTTCCTTATAAATCACTCTGTATATAAGTGAAAACCGCATGAAAATCCGTTTAGTAGTTTTTCAGTTTATCGTGAACAGACAGACATACAGACGCGGCAAGGGAGCTTTGTATTATAATATGTAGCGATGTTCATATTTTCTGTTTAAGCATCACCCACTTTAAATCATTACTAGTACACACCTGTGCATACACACCAAACGTGTAAGACATATTACTTTTTTTGTGATAAGGCACGCCCAATGTGCATTTGATCCGTTTATTTTTGTTTTTGGTGAACAATAAAGAACACAGAAAGAGTACTCTCTTTCTGTGTCTAATTAATGCTTAGACAGAATTTACAGACATTAACACCACCACTCCGGCGCTATTTCGTCCCGAATTTGTCCATACATATTGTGATTGAAGCTTAGAAGCCAAAAAATTTATAAAAGTAATTTCAATTATCTGGAATTTTATTCGTTTAGTGGCACAATACCGTTTCTAAATAAGCAAAACCATGACTAATCTAAATTAAGTACGGTTTAATTCTATGTAGGTTTCAGGATGTAATCTGGTCTAATAATGTAATCCAGTAGACAAAATGTCAATTTCAATCTCACTTAGAAGTTCGATTCCAAATACATTTCTTCATCGGTCGATATTCATCATAAAAAAACACATGTCCTTCTTTAAAAAATAATGTGTTTGAATAATGGGTTTATGATTTTTTATATTGAAAAACAAAATGACAATGGTCCCAATTCTGTTACTTCACTCGCTAAATTAAAATTCACAAAATTTTCTTCATATAAGATGTAAACCTTGTACACTTCAAAACAAGGTCTTATTTCAAATTGAAACAAGTAGGTAACATATGTCGCTATCCAAATAAGCAATTTATTTGTCGACTAAAGTCTGATACGCTTGAATAAACTTTAATACCACGTAGCGAGAGCCGCTATCCGTTGAATGCCATCTCTTTTGCTCTGTGTTTTTAGTAAGCGTCTTAGTAGGTGTCGATTAAAATAACGTCATCTTAGTTCGTTTTGCAAAAGTTTTTATACTACAATTATACAGCATATGAATAAATGGAGACTCTCGCTGCGTGGAAATAAAGTTGAGTATACGTTGACAGGTGTTTATGAAATTTTGTGGCGCTGAAAAATAGATGCCAGTAACAAATAGACCTTATTAGGAATAACACAAGGTTGATTTCATATGAAGAAGTTAAGTCAGGTTTTAGTGTAGTCGAGTGTACAATAGAATCGTCACCATTGTACATTAATTTAAATTTAATTCTCAAATACAGCTACCGTTGACATTAAAGAAACATTTTAAAGAAACATTTCTTATTTATAGAATGAATTTGGTACCCGAGATCAAACAAGCTGGTAATGACATTTTAAGTTCATTGACCTGACCTGTTGCCTCGCTAAAGTGGTTCACGAGCTCACAGTCACAAAAAGAAGTAACAAATACGTAGATATCGTGACTGTAGTTCTATATTGTAATAGTAAGCATTATATTTGTAATATGTAATTATGTTTACAAAGATGTAAGGACGGAAATATTAGATTGAAATGATCCGGGAAGTGTTGAGTCTTCTGTAAGGCCGCATTCATACAAACGAAGGTGTGGTTAGATGCGACAAAGAATAGATATTTAAAGAAGAATGAAATGTTCTGTATTTAAAACTGCATTAAGGTGATGTCAAATTTTAGGAGTGTTATGTGTAGCCGACAGATGCTAATTTAGTTAGGAAAATATATTAACTAAATAGTATTTTTTTTCCTTGCATAGTTACACATTTCTGAACAACGTATTGTAAATTTTTAGATCAATTTTAATGGTGTTCTTTTATGCAGACATTTTCAGAAAAATCTGCCTCTGCATTCCATCAATATCCTTAGTATTAAATAGCCATAGTTTCATTTATGTCAGCCCTGTCTCTTACGAAGTATTAGCTTAATCAGTCTGTCAATTTTAAAGTCCAATTCTTCAGTTTCAAATACACGAATTTTCTTAAAATTGTTAGCGCTTTAAGTTATTTATTTGTTTAATTCGACCCTGAAAAATATAACCACACATTTCTGTAACCCTCTGTATACATAGTTTTAAATAGTAGAAAAGAAACTGGTAGATTAGAGCAGACAACTAATAGATTAAAATGTAATCTAACATCCGACTCATCAATTCGATTCCCACCCAGGACAAATAATTGTGTGATGAGCATATGATAATTTGTTCTGTGTCTGGGTGTAATTTATGTATAATATAGTAATATATAAGTATGTTTATCAGCAGTCTGGTTACCATAGTACAGGCTCTGCCTAGTTTGGGATCAGACGGCCGTGTGTGAATTATCACTACATCACTACATATTTTAAAACAAAGTCCCCCGCCGCGTCTGTCTGTCTGTTCGCGATAAACTGAAAAATTACTGAACGGATTTTCATGCGGTTTTCACTAATAGACAGAGTGATTCATGAGGAAGGTTTAGGTGTATAATTTGTACCCGTGTGAAGCCGGGGCGGGTTGCTGATTATTATTTTAATTATTAATAAATGGCCGTTAGTTAGTGTATTGTGTTCGGAAAATTCCTTAAATGATTACTAAGGGTGTTGAGGCCTTTTCTGTAGTATTTGTTTGCAATAAATATCTATAGCCTTCTTTGTTTGAAATAATACATCTTTTCGCGCGGTTGGAATAACAGATCAGAGTGTATTTTTAGCTTGTGAGTACCTAGTGTTGTGGACATAACAGATGTGTGAAGTATTTATATAAACAAATTTCTTTAAATTAGTACATTACACTGAACTACTGATATTGATAAAATATTATTTATATTTTAGTGGTTATTGTGTATTAAGATTTGAGGGTATATTTATGTTGATATTATTTTCTATTAATTCCACTAATATTATAAATGTGAAAGTTTGGATGGATGTTTGTTACTCTTTCACGCCAAAACTACTGAACCGATTGCGATGAAACTTGGTATGTAGATAGCTGGAATATATAGGTATATACATCGTTCAAATGCTGAATTTTGTATAAGTATGTAACAGCCAGATGGACCGACGACTTGAAGAAGGTAGCAGGGATGGACTGGATGCGGAAGGCGGAGGACCGAGTGCTGTGGCGCACATTGGGAGAGGCCTATGTCCAGCAGTGGACTATGATAGGCTGATTGATGATGATGTAACATTAAATGTACCTACTGAAAACATTTTTTTTATATTATATTATTATTATATATATTTTATATTTATATTATTATTATTATTTATGTACTAATATTATAAATGTGAAAGTAACTCTGTATGTCTGTTTGTCTGTCTGTATGTTACACTTTCACGCCTTCACTACTTCGCCGATCATCATGTAATAATTAATGCATACACATTTTCAGGGTTACAGAGATGGATATGGGGTATCTTATATCCAGAAAGAAGTACTGTTGGAAGACAGAAAAATAACACGAGCTAAGTCGCTTGTAAAAGTTAGTATGACATAATTTATCAATTTATATAATTGATTTTCTTAATATTCATTAAAGGAAAACCGGTATTCCACATAAATTAATTAGTAAATTAGTAATTAAAATAATATATTCAAACATGATGATGATGAAACTGGAACTCGAAAACATCTAACTAAAGCTAAGAACTATCTAGATGACGCCAAAAGCACAAGAATGACACAAAAATCTTGATGTGATGTATCACTATCACCGAAAAGTAAAGTTTAGGGTACGATGAGGCTGTCGTACCTTTGTAAGGTAAACAAGCCTCTAAATAAATGATTTTTTTTTTAAGTAGAACTAATAAATTATTATGTCATTATAAGCAGCTATATTTGCTGGGTCACCGCCATAAAATAATATTATTGAGAAGATTTCCATGGTCACCGCCTACTATATTTATTAGCTGGCTGTTTCGTAGTTCTTGTACTAACGCTCTAAAAATAACGCGAAAAATACAAAGAATATATGTCTAAATATTAACATCTAATTAATAGGTCTATATAAGGATTAGGACATTTTGATTCTAGCTATGTCGATATACAGAACCGAAGTTCAGTCAAGTACAATTATGTATCAATTGATAAATGATAAACAAATTTATTTTTGCAAATGAATCTTTTCAGAAACTTTTATACGTCGATTTCTTCTTTAAAGCTAGATGGTTCTGACATTTTCTATACCTAGTCTTGAGAAAAAATGCCTAAATAAAGCCAAGGATCCAAGTCTACATAAATACAAACTATGCAAGTGCCAATAATATCTAATAACTTTTAACTTTTACTAATATGTTTAAAAATAAGTAGTTCTTAAAAAAATATTCTCTGATTTTATAGTTTGAAATACATGCATTTGGTTGTTTAAAGACAAAAATGTTATATACATGTAGCTAATATTTTTGCAAATTATTTATTTAGTTAGTTAGAGTGATGCTATCACTATAAATTATTTTTGTGTGTAACCTAATGTTTTAATGCACACATATGTTTCATAATATAACAGCTGCAGCAGTGTAATTCCGGACATCCCTAACTAAATTCTCAATTTGAGAATGTTAAAAAAATGGCAAAAGGACAAGCTAAGTCATAAATTAAAAAAAAAGTTCCTAAACTTTTGTATGGCATATCCGTATCAGTATCATTGTTAGCCTTATGCAATATACATATTATACTATTATTTTTATGATTTGTTCAGCTATATATATTCATAATTTTTACTTCTAAATGTATTTAATGATACTCCATATTTATAAATGCTTCTGTAGGGGCGGGGACGTCCGTGTTCTATGTGCACTGAGAAGGTCAAGTCTTGTAATTACATATAATTGTGTTACAGTCCCGATGCCATAAAAGTTTAGTTTCTTGTCATCATTGCTTAACAAATTAATATACCTAACCTGATACATACTTGGTAACGGACGGACGAGCAACGGTTTGAGCACGACCTTGGGTCCGTGATTCCGATCATTGCGAATTTCATCTACCTAGGTTCTTTAAACTTGAATTTACTGTAAAAGTATCCCGATGTTTTGAGTTAGACATTTTTTTAAGTTTAATTTTTCAATTACTTGGATTAATCAATTATTTGATTTATTTGGCATAAGCAAATATAACACACAGCTGTATTAAATAATTTTGTTTTTTGTGGATTTATAACTAATAAGTTTCGTGTTATAAAGCCAACAAAAAATTTCTTACGCTCCATTTCTGTTGTCTAATACTTTTAAATCATAAATATCAAATGAACATGTTAGGTAATTGTGACGTCATAGCTTTGTAAAGAAAAGCTTGTCAATTTAAGCGTACATTAGTGCTTCAAGACGCATATCAAACAGCGTGATCATCGTTTAACAATACTCTCACGTTTCTTACATTAGAGAAAAAGGTAACTTTGCATGATTTCAATTGTTGTATTATTTAAGTTTGATTACAAATAAACATGTAAATGATACCTTTAATTAATTATTTATTTAAATTTTTTACAAAAGAACAATGGCGGACTTAATGCCAAAGGTTCAATGAAGTTAATATTATTATTATTATAACGTTATTGTTGATAGCGAAGGTGAAGTTCATACATGGTCTTGATAGTTTGGTGGACCTTTTTCGTACATATAAACTGTTTTTAAATAAAATGTTTCCGATATGATTCCTTTTATACACCTTCATATGTGTGCTTAATACGATGTATGTGATTATTTTACGAGAGTTTTATGGCTGATGTTTATAATCAGTGTTATCTATCTAAAATTCAACATACTCGTAACATGTGATATCTGTTGTTTGTTTGCTATTGATGTTTAGTTAAGTTATTTAAAAAATAGTAAGCAAACACAAGAAGCATTGCATTTTTAACATCAAACTTTTTTAACTGACGGCAGCACATTTGATGTGTATCCAGTTTATAATTATTTAAATTTAGAAGTAGCCAGATACAAATCTGATAAGATTAGAACTGAATAAGAATGTTTGATATTCAATTCTGAATTTGTAATGCCGGATGCTCTGCTGAAATCATAACACACTTTTTAATAGTAAAAGTGACTCTTTCTTGCGATTTTGTAAATTAAAAAAAAATGAAGAATTTATTTCTTTTCTTACTGAATTTATTAACACACAATACATTAAAAATATTGAGTGGGAACATTAACACAAACACAAAACCAAAAACAGTACACACTCACGCATATAAATCTTTTGAATTATACTATTGCATGAGCACTTGCTCTTTCACCATACTATCTTTATAACTGTTTTCACTTTATTTCTCGACGTTTTAAACACATATACATAACTTAAAAATATAATTCTGCCAACGACTTCTGTTACTCTAGTTAAACTGTACATTAAATTGATAGGCCTGTATAGGATTCTTGTAAACATAACAACGTAGTTTTAGAATTAATTTTGAAGTCCGTTTTAAGTAATATTATCTTAAATACCAATTAATTCTGGCTTCTGATTTTGGACTTAGACGATTGAAAACTTACACTAATTTACAACTATTTTGATCATAACCAACAACAATATATAGTCTTAGTTTCAATAGTCCTCTCCAGGTAAATTTTGGATTTAACCACGTAGACTATGTTAGGAATCCGACGCCGGTTAATAGGTATCTCGTTAAAACAACAATCTTTTATTAAACAAACAGAAACAATCATTAATACGAAGCAAAAACAGCTTCAACTTACCTTTAACGTTAATGACACTCCATTATCTCCAAACACCACAAATTTCTTTCGCAATTTGCCATCAGTCACAACAGAAAAACGTTAAAGCAAAATCCCTTATCAACCACACTGCCCGTAAAGACGATAACAAAACAACAAACGTGCGAGTTAACGTTACAATATTTACGTGAACGCCGTAAATTTTATCGCGTAACACATTGGACTCGCAAACGAGTTATGGTACAGCAGAGAACGGTGAGTGCGGCCGCATTGGTCTCATGTTAGAGCGCAAATGACTGTAGTCAGCGAAGCAGTACAATCGCTCTGACGTCAGTTCAAATGAAATTAAAAATGAAGAAAAAAAATATCCGAAGAAGCTCCAGTACCGTGTATCTATAGAGCGTTATTGGTAACATGTCCATTTAGAGAAAGTTTACAGAATTACTTAGTCATTGGCGTCGATTCGAAAGTGCAAGTCTTTGCTAAATGAGGATTACAAATGACTCTTGTAAACATGCAAAGAAAACGTGTAGGACTACGTACAAGAACAAAGTGGCGACTTTTTGAACGAATACTTCCGTATTTAGGCAATTCGCTCCCACATTTCTTTTGTTTCGTTGTGTAACACATTCTTGTATAAATGTTTAGCGTAAACGGTGTACTTAGAGTTTGTTCTCATTTTGTATCTGTTTTCATGATTACCATATTATGTAAGTAGTACAAGTATATATAGGTAGTACTTACAAGTAATTATAATTTGACTAACTTTCTTTACTTTTAAGCAATTTTACTTTAAGTTCACATTTTTTCCCCACCTTTAATAAAAATGCAATAAAATAAAAAAATCAAAGCGGCAAATAATAAATATTATACATTTTTATAGATTAAAAAGGATAATAATGAATAAGAATAAATAACGTAAAACATTTATTATGTCTTTCGTTAATCGGTTTGGGGTAAAAACTTTGACGAAAGAAGAAAGGAACTGAAAGCAAAACAAGGTACGGAACCCTAAAAAAAAACGAAATATTTTGGCGCTGACTTACTGCTACTTTAACTATTCATTGTTATTTGTTATAAATATTTAAACAACAATCATTTACTAGTTTTAACGTTCTCATTAACATTGAAAAGAAAAACCCAAACTGATGTGTTACTGTTAACCGTTGAGGTGTTCCCTCGATTTTCCTCCGTTTACGTTATCAGATCAACCCCAGGTCGTTAAAACTATACACGTGTGCCAAGTTTCAACAAAATTTGTTCACAAGTGAAAACTCATTGGGTTAACAATCAATAATAATAATAATAATTAGTTAATTTTTTCGTAAATACCACTACTACTCGACCCAAGTCTACTGTGCCAGCCTGGCAGTGTAGAATTGAGCGTCGTATAGCTGAGGCTAGGACGCTCATCAGTAAGCTAATTAACTTTCGATTGGGCAATACGCGGCCAAAGGTGATGCGCTTTGTAAAACAGGCATTTTTGGGGACTGACATCAGTCCTCAACAATACATGTCATGTGTCACAGAGCGCATAGACTTTCTAAAGCAAAAAGTTTATGCGTGGGCAAATAGGATACGACGTTACAAAAAACGAATTGATAGGTATAATCAGAATCGTATATTCCAAAGAAAAGAGTGTTACAAATACATTTTGGCGTAACATCTGGTCGGTGCCTGTCACTCATACAGAAGGTGATTGGATACGAGATGTTAAGCGGTCATGTGAGCGTATACAAAAAATGGAACCTATTGCCATAACCACAGAGGACGTAAGTAGTGCAGTCCGTTCATTACCAAATTGGACATCAGCTGGACCAGACGGACTGCACAACTTTTGGCTTAAGTGGTTCCGAAGCTCACACGTTCGTTTGGCATCTCAATTCCAATCAGCTTTAGATTCAGGGTTATTACCCCATTTTATGACCACTGGCATTACCCACTTACTCTACCAATCCGGTAATGCCACGGATCCCAAAAATTATAGACGTATCACATGCCTACCAACCGTGTATAAGCTTCTAACTTCCATTCTGAGACTCAAAATTACTTTACATTTAAATAAAAATTCGATCATTTCTATTTCTCAGAATGGATGTAGAAGCGGGACCCGTGGTACTAAAGAGCTCCTTATCATGGATATGGCCATTAGCCAACAGGTACGTCGTAACCGTAAGAATCTGTCGACATGTTGGATAGACTATAAGAAGGCCTATGACTCGGTTCCACATACGTGGCTTTTGAAGGTGCTAGAGTTGTATAAAATTGATACAACTCTTTGCACTTTCTTGAAGTCATGTATGAGGCAATGGAGGACGGTACTTCGCTATCCAGGATGTCGGCAGATTGAGGCAAGCAATGTACCAATAAAGATTGAGCGGGGCATATTTCAAGGTGATAGTCTGAGTCCCTTGTGGTTCTGCCTGGCTTTGAACCCTCTCAGTACTCTGTTAGAGGGTTCAGGGCTAGGCTATAGGTTGCAGAAAGGTGATCTAGTTATATCTCACCTTCTATATATGGATGATTTGAAACTACTAGCCCCCACTAATTTGCAATTGATAGCGTTACTGAAGGTAACTGAAAACTTTAGTAACTCTATCAGGATGGAATTTGGTGTGGACAAGTGTGCAGTCATGCATGTAAAGAAAGGTGTGATAGTGGAATCTGAAGGAGTCGAACTTTCCGATTCAACAAAACTCAGATCTCTGTCTGCCACCGAAACCTACAAGTATCTAGGTATATCACAGTCATTGGGAATACCTGAACCTACTATGAAACAAGCGTTGCAGGAGCGCTTTTTTGGCCGCCTGAAAAAAGTGCTAAAAAGTCTTTTATCAGGGGGTAACAAAATACGTGCCTGCAACGGTTGGATCATGCCGGTTCTGATGTATTCCTTTGGTATACTTAGATGGACTCAGACGGAACTAGATGCCCTTGACAGGAGAGTCCGTTCACTGCTTACTGCATTTCGAATGCACCACCCACGTTCATCGGTAATGAGGTTGTATATCCCACGAAAGTTTGGGGGTCGTGGACTTTTAAATATTAAGACCTTACACAATCGTGAGATATACAACCTTAGAGAATATTTTCTTCATACTGATGTGGGTGTGCATTGTAATGTGGTTGCAGTGGACAACGGACTCACTCCGCTCGCTCTGGCTAAAGAGAACTGGCGCAAACCTGTAGTTCTTAGTATTAATGAGCGCAGGGAGGTATGGAAGGGCAAAGTACTTCATGGTCGTTTTTATCGGGCCCTAAATGGGCCTGATATAGACTTAAAAGCGTCCACATCTTGGCTACGGTTCAGTGATCTCTTCGGAGAAACCGAAGGTTTTGTCTTTGCAATTATGGACGAAGTTGTTATGACAAATAACTATCGGAAATATATCCTGAAAGACGGTACGGTTGACATCTGTCGGGCGTGCCACCGCCCCGGTGAATCTATAAGGCATATTATTTCTGGTTGTTCTTGTCTTGCCAATGGTGAATATTTGCACAGACACAACCAAGTGGCCAGGATTGTACATCAACAGCTAGCCCTTAAATACAACCTTGTGAATTCAGAGGTGCCATATTACAGGTATGTGCCCAACCCAGTTCTTGAAAATGGTCGAGCCACATTGTATTGGGATCGATCTATCATCACTGACAGAACTATTGTTGCGAATAAACCTGATATAGTGGTGATAGATCGATTAGAGCGCCGTGCAATGATCATCGATATCGCTGTTCCTCATGACGAGAATCTCGTGAAAGTTGAAAAAGATAAACAAATCAAATATTTGGATTTGTCTCACGAGATTGTCGATATGTATAATGTCGAATCGGCGATCATTGTTCCAATTGTCATATCTGCTCATGGATTAATAGCCAAGAGCCTCGATCAACACCTTCAGAGGCTCGCGTTAGACGGTTGGATCAAGGGACTGATGCAGAAGGCAGGTCTTCTCGACACGGCCCGTATAGTGAGGAGGTTCCTGTCTTTGGAGCCCTAACCACCGGTATCTTGGTCCCTGTACCCGATGTCGGTGGTCTACTATTTTTTATATTTTTAAACATATATTTCTTTATGTACATATTTAAAAATGTAATTTATATGATAAAAAATGAATAAAGAGAATAATAATAATAATATATCATGCTTATTATAATCAGGTTCGCTTCCGACTTTTATGACCACAGGCGTAACTCACCTACTCTTTAAGTCTGGTAGTGCCACAGATCCCAAAAATTATAGACCTATAACGTGTTTACCCACACTTTATAAATTACTTACGTCTATTCTGAGAGTGAAGATAACATCTCATATAACTAACAATACTATTATGGCTTACTCTCAGAATGGATGTAAAAGTGGGGCCCGTGGCACTAAAGAGCTCCTTATTATTGACACGACCATTAACCAACAAGTTCGTCGTAATCGAAAGGATTTGGCGACATGTTGGATAGATTACAAAAAAGCCTATGACTCTGTGCCGCATACGTGGCTCTTGAGAGTGATGGAGTTGTACAAGGTAGATACAACTCTATGCACTTTCTTGAAGGCATGTATGCGGCAATGGAGAACGGTACTCTACTATCCAAGATGTCGGCGGTCTCAGGGTTACGGCGAGTATATTAAGATCAGGCGGGGTATATTTCAGGGTGACAGTTTGAGTCCCTTGTGGTTTTGCTTAGCTTTGAATCCTCTCAGCACTTTACTGGAGAGTTCAGGGCTAGGCTATCGTTTACGGAAAGAAGGTCAGGTTATATCCCATCTCCTTTTCATGGATGATTTGAAACTGTTTGCATGCAACAATTTCCAATTGATAAAATTACTTGAGGTAACTGAAACCTTTAGTAAATGTATCAGGATGGAATTTGGTGTGGATAAATGTGCAGTCATGCATGTAAAAAGAGGCAGGATTGTAGAATCTGAGGGGATGGAACTCTCAGATTCCACACACCTTAGATGTCTTTCCGCCAACGAAACTTACAAGTATCTAGGTATGACACAGGCGTTAGGTGTAAATGAATTGACTATGAAGCAATCGTTACAGGAACGTTTCTTTGGCCGCCTGAAAAAAGTATTGAAAAGTCTTTTGTCAGGTGGTAATAAGGTGCGGGCCTATAATGATTGGGTCATACCAGTCCTAACCTACTCCTTTGGCATACTTAGATGGACTCAGACTGAACTAGATGCCCTGGATAGAAGAGTTCGTACACTGCTTACCGCGTACCGAATGCACCATCCACGTTCATCGGTCATGAGATTGTATATCCCGCGGAAATGTGGGGGTCGTGGTTTATTAAATGCCAAGACACTCCATAACCGCGAGGTATGCAACCTTAGAGATTACTTACTCTCCGTTGACCTGGATGTGTATCGGGATGTGGTGGCAGTTGACAACGGACTCACTCCGCTTGCTCTAGGAAAAGAGAACTGGCGCAAACCAACAGTACTTACTATTACAGACCGCAGGGAGATATGGAAGAGCAAGGCGTTGCATGGACGTTTTTATCGGGCCTTATATGGGCCCGATATAGATTTCTTAGCATCAGTATCCTGGCTACGGTTCGGTGACCTCTTCGGAGAAACTGAAGGTTTTGTCTGTGCAATTACAGATGAAGTTGTTATGACGAATAACTATCGGAGATATATCCTGAAGGACGGCACAATTGACATTTGTCGGGCGTGTCATCGTCCCGGAGAAACCCTCAGGCATATAATTTCTGGTTGTTCTCGTCTTGCCAACGGCGAGTACTTGCACAGACATAACCAAGTGGCCAGGATAGTCCATCAGCAACTTGCTGTTAAATATAATCTTGTGGCTGTCGAGTTACCGTACTACAGGTATGTGCCCGACCCAGTTCTCGAAAATGGTCGTGCAACATTGTACTGGGATCGATCTATCATCACTGACAGGACTATTGTTGCCAATAAGCCTGATATAGTGGTGATAGACCGATTAGAGCGCCGAGCAATGATTATTGACATCACCATTCCCCATGACGACAATCTCTTAAAAGCCGAAAAAGATAAAGAAATAAAATATTTGGACCTAGCTCACGAGATTGTCGACATGTCGGATGTGGATTCAGCAATCATTGTGCCGATAGTCATTTCGACCCATGGGTTAATTGCTAAGAGCCTCGACCAACACCTTCAGAGGCTCACGTTAGGCAGCTGGATTAAGAGCCTGATGCAGAAGGCAGTCCTCCTTGATACGGCACGCATAGTGAGGAGGTTTCTTTCTCTGGAACCCTAACCACCGGTAGCTTGGTCCCTGTACCCGATACCGGTGGGACACTATTTTTTATATTTTTAAATATATTTATTTTTATTTTTTTATAGTGAATGTATTTAAAAATGTAATTTATATGTATATTAAGTAAATAAAGAGAATAATAATAAAATTGTAATTATTTCTCTCATCACAACGGTAGGTACAACTTAGGAAATACAACAACAGATCAGTCAAACTATTATTCCTTTGTGAGAGACTGGTGTCTGTGTTAGGAAAAACCTGTGTTACAGATCACCAGGCTCTCATCTCCTGGACGAACTATAGTTACATTGATTGCATTGCATGTACCAGTTTAAATTAAATGTAAATAGTTAATATAAAGACAAAAACTGTGTGTCTGTGTGTGTGTGTGTGTGTGTGTGCGTGTGTGTGTGTGTGAGTGTATGTGGGTGTGTGTGTGTGCGTGTGTGTGTGTATGTGTGAGTGCGTGTGCGGGTGAGTGTGTACGGTACCCATCAGTATAGTTCGAATTAAATAAGCTAAATTATCTTGGTGGCACAAGTAGGCTTTCTGTATCGTCATAATTTAGGTTTTGTAGCCATGTCGTTAAAACTGTTTTTAATTTAAATTTATTGAGGGAGTATATGCAAAGGATTGAATTTATTTTATTATATAGATATGGGCCTAAAAAGCAATAGAATCTATGTGA
The DNA here is from genome assembly GCA_949752705.1 of Callimorpha dominula. NCBI lineage: Eukaryota > Metazoa > Arthropoda > Insecta > Lepidoptera > Erebidae > Callimorpha > Callimorpha dominula. The sequence goes on along the minus strand of OX457002.1, from coordinate 5,885,034 downwards.
TAAAGTTGTTTTATAAATTATGTCAGTTTGATAGATTTTATGTTTCCGTCTTTTCGCTCCATTAATTAAAGGATCGTAGTTAGTTAGTGAGTGAGACTTAAGAATTAAACGAAATACAAAAAGTTGCCGAACTGTATAAACATTAAACTTTTGGTATAAGTCTCTTGTGGGATACAAGAAGGGTAGGTTAAAGTGCTACCTTTAAGACTGCCCTTTGGGCACGTTCCAATTTTATCAAAATAGTTTTAGCGGCACCTCCCCAAGATGTGATGCAGTACATCAGTATTCATTGACATAATGCGAGATACGTTATTTTAAGTACTTTCTTATCACATACATGTCTTAAATTTTTAAAGATGAAAATTAGTTTCCTGGTTCTTAAAGTTAATACATCTATGTGAGCTTGGAAGTTTAAGTTTTTATCAATTAAGATTCCTAGCTATTTAAAAGTATCTACCTGTTGTAGTTCCTTGCAGGTACATGGAACAGGAGTTACATCTGGATTATGACATAGATGTGCAAATATGGGCAGAGGTGTTTCAAAACGCAATTTCTTATTTGTTAGTTGGAATGCTATGTATTTGGTCTTATCGACATTCAACAATAGGAGATTGCAATTAAGCCAATTGGTGACTCGATTCATACCCTTTTGTGCACTCTGATACGTATCGATCCAGGAATCGCCTCGAAAAATTAGTACGGTGTCGTCAGCAAAGGTGATTATTTTTCCAGTGTTAGATATATCTAATTGGCAAAGGTCATTAATAAAAATTAAAAACAAAGTCGGCCCGAGAATACTGCCTTGTGGCACGCCTATATCTATAGGGAGATCATGACTACGTACACCGTCTATTTGAACACACTGTGAGCGATCTGTGAGGTAACTTGCGAAAAACTGCAGTTGCATTCCACGAACACCTATTCGTTCTAGTTTATTGAGCAGTAGTGGGACAGAGACCGTGTCAAATGCCAATCATTCCCTATTTTTTTTTGCCTTTGTTTTATTTGTTTTTTTTTTGTTTTGTTCAAATTTAAAAGAAGCTACCATTACCCTACCGAATAAAAAAAGAATTATCGAAATCGGATTACCCTGTACAAAGTTACGCTTGGTCGTACATAAAAAAAAACATAAACTTGAGAACATCCTCAATTTTCCTGTCGGTAAAAATTACTATAATTACACCTCCCTTTAATCAGTCGTAATGACTTCATTTCTTCTGTTATTTTATGACCGCTCTCTATAACTACATCAAATATTAGTAGTGTTTAGAGAAAATACTACATATCTATCATTTATTAACTTTAATTTGTGCGAAGCCATTTCTTGGCGTCAGTAAAACTATGTTATTGTGGTGAAAGTGAGTATGGTTAAATTAACTTAATCTCTTTTACAAAGAACTATATATTATTGCACTAGCTGGATCTGAAATTCCAATTAATTCTTTGTAAACGTTTTCATTTCAAATGAAAAAGCACTTTCAGTTTTCCAAATTCATATTTTTTAAAGGAAAAAAAATAATTTATTCACTGCCAACAAACCTAGTTCATACCATTATGGATATTTTGAAACCTATAAAGCGAAAGAGCCATTCTTTGTAGCCTTTCTACCAATAAATAGCATTTATATTTATAAAGATACCAAAGTCGCTTGTTGTCAAATTGCATTTATAGACCATGTCACACATAATGAATTTAGAGACGACTATCTCAATCGCTATGAGACAAATTAATACTTTTTACTTTCAAAGCTTCTATCACTTTGGACCGAGACGGCAATTGGCAACTGGCACTTTATACGCGCATAAATATATTCTACGTCCGAAGGAAGGAAATTTAAGATGGAGTACACATAATATCAGCTGGTGATATTAAACAGATACTTAGTAACGGCTAAGGCGTAACCTTGCGATCAAGTGGTTGCGGGTTCGGAACCCACCCCGTGTGTTAAAAACGTGAACCTACTCTTAACACAAGCTTTAGCTTAGCTGGAGGGGTTAACAAACAAGAATACTAGTAACGTGTGACCTCCGTTAGTAGTATTCTTTACTAAAAAAAACACTAAATTACAACAAGACAATTTTATATTCAACTACTCTCTTTGATCATTGACCACAGATCTATTTTAAAGTTTCTTTTTAAAAAACTATAGCATCGTTTTATAGCAACGGCAGTAAAGCGTATTTTAGTAGAGAAAAGTACTGTCATTGTCATTAGAATTGAAACATCTGTGCGTGGTGTACATGACGCGACAGGTTGCTCTTGATAAAGGGCCTCTCTCGGGCCCAAAATGAGTTAGCTACCCCCTAAATAAACCCGTGAATAAAACTGTATATCTTTATTGAATGGTTTTTTAAATGTTTTTTTTTGTAAAGTACTAATAACGATTAATTGACATTATCACATCCTTCATTGTATCTATCATTATCACATCCTATTGTTTGTGAAAGTAACCTTAAAATTAAAGCTTATATGTGTTTTTAATCCTCTTAACTCGGACCAGAGAGAAAGTTATTGAGATTGAAGAAAACGACCATATTAATTAATTCTTCAGGGTTTATATACAGTACTGAATTTATCAATGGAACCTGATGATAATAATTTTACGATAATTGAATATAAATTAATTTAAACATATCTATTAATTCGACAATTCGGCTACTAATACGAAAATAAATGTGATAGCAGAATTAAGAATACCTTTAATAAAAATGATATCTGGTGTCTTCATGACAAACAAAACATACGGTAAAAGTTAAGGCGATTGAATTTTTTCGGACAAGTCATAACAATAAAAGAGAAATCAATACACATACATACATTTTCTACACTTGTGACGGTTATATTCTTGTTTCCGATCAAGATTTCACATCTGATTGCATTTTTGAGATTGAATTGTCGGTACTTTAACATATAAACTTCAATTGATTGGTAGTTAATCGGTCATAGAAGTTTTCACTTCAATACAAATCATGTGTTTTATAGGACGGAGCATTAAAATTGTAATTATCTCATTACTGTTCGAATGTTAGGTACGGATTTTTTCACAAAATCATTCAAATACCTCGAAGAATATTATTACGAATAAACATAATACATTGACCGTTTTATTTTAATATCTTCAGTAAAACTTTACGTGTACTATTAATCCGCATCTTAAAAAGAGGTACCTATCTGTACTTTTCAAAATACGTAATTAAACTATTATACCCGGTGCACAGCCCACTGTTAAAACACAGCAATTCATTTTTATCTGCTACCGAACAAAATAATGAGTATTTTAGTTAATCGTGTAACGTAATGATATTAATCACGAATCATATCAACTATTTCCTCATTTCAACCGAGGTTAAAAGTGACCTATATGTTAATCCAGGTCTCCAGCTGTCTACATACCAAGTTTCATCGCAATCGGTTCAGTAGTTTTGGCGTGGAAGAGTTACAAACATCCATCCATCCATCCAAACTTTCACATTTATAATATTATAATATTAGTGGGATTAGTGGGATTTCAACAGTTACTTTTATAAACTTGTTTGCATTTTGCTAACATATTGCTATAATGTAATGTTTGTTTTGTAAATTATATAGAATAATGATACATTGTCATCTATCAGCCAACCACTCGATCGCAACAAGACGCATTTGCTATAACATATGACGCAGGTATTTACAAACAATATTATTTAAAGTAAATTGCATCATTACTTCTATGGTTCGAGCTTGAATGCGGTTTAATTCCCCAATATATCAGGGTATCATCCCCAATATATGTTTTCCTATCTGGGAAAGCATTAGTACTACTAAAAATCAAAGCATAGACTCAGTAGCTACGTGAATAGAATCACGTTCCTGAAACAACGATATTTTAAATTTGGATGTCATATGATATCTTGAAAACGACAGTTTCCCACTCATTATAAGTAATCTCCATAAATCATAAACTTAGTAGTATACTCTACTATATACGGTATACTAATCTCGCTGTTGCGTGTACAATGAATACTGTGTGACATTTATTGAACAGGACAAACCAAGGAGTATGATATCACTAGCGGTTCCCGCAATTCCACCAGCACGCATGGTCGTGGCATGATGTTAAATAAATTTTCGTAAGAACTGAACGATTTTCATAAGAGGGAAGATTTTTTCATTTCTAACTATTAATTATAGATAGTGCGTTCAACCAAAACAGAAACTTAACCCTTATAATTATGCTCTTATCACAATACAGTTTAGTTTGTTTATTTTATAATTTCATGGTTTTCTTATATTATTATGAACTTTCCAAAGATAGCACATATAACTACTTTCAATGTTTCAAGAAGCGGCTTGAACGGGAAATTTGCAAGACGAGTTTCACGAGGTTTGTATGATGAGCTTGCTTTGCTCGCGAAATTATTTTCATGTGTACAATAGCTATTTGTAGCTCTGACAAAGGACGGATTTTACAATATTTTGCATTGCCGTTAAAATAATGGGGAATTTCTAACATGATCATGCGATTTAAAATATATGTTAAATAAAGTCTTCTATTATTTTACTTTTGCACTACTCATCAAATTTAGTTATATCAAAATCTAACTCTTTTGATGCACGATAGTTTGGTTAATTTTCGAAATAACAATATTTACACTGTCCCACATTGGTGTAATTGTTGTTTGTTTTTTAAATTTAGGTGTCAAATATTGACTTGACACAATTATTTGGTACACACGTTATGTTAAATAAAACATCTACTAATAATGCGTAATATCATAAAATTAAAAAATCTGAACCTGAACATGTAAAATGGAGTCCGTTAGATATGGTTAGTGTTCGAATCTTATCTGATATCAAATTTATTTCATTCATCATCATTCATTCATCTATCTAAATAAAAATTAAATTCTGTTCATTGGTAAGCGCATCACTTGAGAACTCCTGGACCAATTTGGCTAATTCTTTCTTTTATATGTTCATAATAGACAGAATAATGTTTTTAAGAGAAAAAAAAAATGTATGGATTGCCCGGAAAATGGGGAATTTTTTTGAAAACTGATATGACCACGTCTGTCCATTTTTATATTTAATTTTCGGATAGTAATCGATTGTCAAATATTAATCACCATTCTACTTGACATCCTTAATTAGGAGTAAGGAGTAGGACTAAGACAGAGTGGCGACCTGAGAAAGGAGCTGAGTAGCACCAGAGCTGGATGTTATATTGGAGGAGAATGTCTAAACAATCATAGTTATGCCGATGATATGTTGCTGCCTTACCCTTTGGCTAATGGACTAACAAAGCTTATCGATATTAGTGAAAAATATGCTTTACAGCACCACCTTACCAACAATGTCAAGAAAAAAAGGGCCCAGATAGGGTACTACTGATTAAGCTGTTTGCCATGGATCTAAAAATTGTCAAATTAAATTACTGTATTCTATGTCAGTCGTTCTACACTAGCGAACTTTGGTGTAAGTACTCAAAGAGTGCGTATAACACACTTCGTGTAAAAATAGTAACGCATTCCGGGTCATGCTCAACTTGCCCTGGCGGTGTAGTGTGACTGACATGTTTGCTGACAACAAAGTTCCTGACTTCTTTGCAGTCTTCAGAAAGTGAGTCCTCAAGGAGTCATTTTGTGTGAGACTCAGAGAAAGTAGTAATAGAATTGTCACAGCTGTTTATGGTATCTACTCTACATACCCGCTGAGGGAGATAAAATAAGAAGATATAATGTTTACGATATGCGGAAGGTGCGTTTATTTATTACTAGATGAAAACCTGGCTTCGCTCGGGTGAAAAGTGACTCATAATATACAATCTTTTACAAAATGTAGGTATACGTGTGAATCGACCTTAACGAACTCAAGATGGCATCCGAGTGGTCAATTTGGCGACTGCCATTTACACCATTAGAATTTAACAAAATACTCGACTATCCGAATTTTGCGGATATATGTTGTCGACTCGAAATCATAATTTTTTATGTTATATTATTCCGGTAAGGTTTCAGTCGAGTCTACCGTACCCCTTGACCGAATTATTAATATAGATGTATCTGTGACTGTCTGATTTTAGTGCCATGTTTATATTTATGTTCTTTTCTTTAGGTGTCTAACTGTGTAACATAATAATATATAAACTATTATTATTAGGATAAATAACTTGCTTAATAAAAGGTTATTTAACATTTCTTTGAACTCGAGTTAAGTCTCATGGGCATGCAAGAGTTTTTGTGAGTGATTGCTTTTAATCCTGTTTGTACCAGCTGGGTAATAAGTAGAATTACAGCAATGGAAGATAGGTACAATGGTTTTAAATGTAATTGGTAAACATATTTTCATAGAACACGCATATTTTCTATATGTACTCGTATTAACGAGGTGCCATCTTGAATAATGAAGTCAATTCAAATTAAGATTTTTGTTTATAGTTCGTTTAATTCGCTTAACTCTTAATTAACTTACAGAAGTTACGTACTTCATTAAGCTAATTAATAGTTTAGCGGATTATTTCAATTTTGTCAATGTCAAAAGCTGATTAAATTTGAAAACGGCCTATTGCCTGAGTTTCATTCAACAAGATTCTTTAAACTAATATGTCAGTATACTGTGTGATTTGAAAAATTAATATTACATTTTGTAGTTATGCTCGTTTTTTCTTGTTTTCTTAGAGAGTCAATTTAATGTCCTGAAATACTCTGAAAATTGTCGTTCGTTTTTCTTTAAAGGTATTTATTTATTGTAGATATAATCATTAAAATTAGAAGCGAATGATTTGATAAACCTATGATGTAACGTCATGCTTTGTTATATCGTACACTATTGTACCAAATCTACCGTTTTAACATTTAGTAAAAAGACAATGTAAAAGTAGCTATATTAGGAGACCATAAAAAGATACCGAGATAGAAGATATTACAAGATACGCCTGTCAAAATCTTACTAAGCTGATTTATGACTACTGATTTAAACATACAATCTCAAAGAGAGAGATTTATTTATGCTAATAAGTCATTTCTAATTTTGTAATATAATTGCCACAAGAAAACTGAAACGAAACTTATTGTAGTGTATTCATTATTATTAGCATTACGCGGCTCAGTTCTCGTGGTAATTGGGACGACGATGCTCTAATGCGTCACTGAGAAGCGTTATAGGTTCATATTACCAGGGATACGAGGCTCACGTCGAATTAGGTTCTATAGATAATTTTACGGGTATTAGTGACAACAGGTAAGGCCATATATACAAGAGACGTGACTCAGTTATAATCAAATTGGTATAATATAAGATGATATAATTTTCTTTGCCTAAAGTGGCTTGACATTTCTTCTTTTCTTTGATTCTTAGCATATTGAATAGATTTTAAACTGAAGATTCGTCTAATGCTCGCTATTCAGCAGTATATTACTTACGTGACGGTGTGCTGTTCGTGCTTTTGTTGCTGTTTGTTTTTCATCTTCTGTCTTTTTTATGTCTTTATTTTCTTATTTAACAGTCGTTTTAGAATCCATACGTTCATTGCTTAATTTTTTTCAGCGCTCTTGCGCAAAGTCCTTGGGAACACATTAGATTGTGCGTAAGACTACCATTACGTAGTCATCAGTAGTTATTAATTAATTTTCTTTATCAATAGCAGAGTCGCCTGTTTTTTTTTATAGGATTCACTTTGGTGAGTATGCGAAAGGTCTCAATTTTAGGAATTAATTGAACCTTCACCATTCCTTCATCAGACTACAAGGTGCGGACAGAGGTTCCATCTTTTCGTTGTCGAAACACCAAAAAGTCGAACTAAATGCTTTGACTGCTCCTTTTTGGTTTGAGTCGCCAAGGTGTGGGATGAGCGGTCTGCGTCTATTTTTCCAGTCAATTATAATCCCGCCACGTTCAAGTGTAGAGTGAATAGGTTTCTCTTGGATAAACATGTACCATCTTCGTCTTCACCGTCACTTTTCATTAGGTGAGTTGAAAGACAAACGCCTATTCCCTTTCATAATAAAAGAAATAGCGAGAATTGCTATTTATTATTTTAATAAGCCTTGCTTGGGTAAGCCTTCTATTCTATACCTTAATCTGTGGTACACTGAAGAAAGTAAATATTATGTAATATGTAAATTTAAGCAACCTTATATTTGCCACATATGATTTGTTTACACCTTCAGTTTTCCAGTGAAAACAAAAGTGAAATTTAAATATTTAAATATGGTTATATGAGAATGAAACTGTAAATGCTTCTTGAATAATGAATATATTTTAAAATTTCATCTCAATATTTTCTCATTTATTGAGGCCCACGTGAAAAAAATACCATAGAAGTACAGATATTATCAAAATGTATAATTATATGCATATGACTGGATCGTGGTGCAATGGCAGTCACCTCGACTGTTTTTCGTTGCCTGTTTTTTGTTTGATATCAGTTATTCTCAGTAATGTGGTTTTAATCAAGGTCTTCGTTAGGTATATGATTATAAAATCTCCGAGGCACAGGAATTATTCCTTATACTCGTAGCTAGATTTTGGCTGTACTTCAAAGACATCCATTTTGTTCAGTAATGGCAATCAAAACTATACTGTAGTACTCACCTCTCTTTTGAGTTCATCTATATATAAATAAGTAAAGACAAAACAGTTCAGTATCTTTTCCTCGTCTATTTATAGCTATTGACGAGCTCTAGACAGTGTTGTCAATATAATAATTACTTGGAAACAATTTTGACAGGTAATAGTAAAAATGATTATCTTTGAATACTAGTCCACTGGCAAAATATACAGCTGTAAGTTTGAGCTACGCGAAAAACTTACAAAAACGTCTTTCTGTGGATACTAATACAAAAGTCAGTTCATCATAAAAATGCGAGATTAAGGATTTATAGCCGTTAGTTTTAATGTTGTTTAAATGTTGTTTGCTTGATTACTTTGCAGTTTTTGGCCGTTCCTGGTATTTATTGTTTTTTCAGAAAAATGTTCTGTTTACTTGTTTTGATATCACTTTTAACAAAAAAAAATGATGAAACAATGATGAATTTTCCGGCAGAAAATTCCAATGATTTTCGACTCAGAATGGTGATCTGAATACACTATTTCAGTATTCGGTACGGTGTCACTTCCACTCTGTATATAAACATGTACGTACATATATTACATAAAAAGGCTAGACATTGCTCATTCTACGGAGGAGTCAGCTTTTTTTTTGGTGAATAGGCTCACTAGAAGACCTAATTCATAGGAAATAAGGCTTAAAACAGGGGTTGCCTGTAAGAAATTGCTTTTAGCGATAAGGCCGATGTTTAACCATATGTATTACTTGTATTTTTTATGTAAGTGTACATTAAAGTCTATTTCTATTCTATTCTAAAACACAAAGTGACACCAGTAGTGAGTGAAATGAAGGTTTATGACCACCTCTGACTGCTTTCCGTCCGGCGTGTCATGTACAAAGTTACCTGTATAAAGAAACTTGGGAAATAAACACACGATCCGCGCAATGGTGAGTGGCTATGGGAAATATCGTTATGCCTTTTGAAAATACCGTTATCTACGGTAAATGAAAGGTGTTATTTACTTCAATAAATTACGTATTTTTTTTTGCACTCGACTAAGTAGTGAGCGGTAGTCTCACGTTACTGTATTAGGTACAAAATAAATCGCATTGTTATATTCTCAACTTTTCCCGTCAGGTAGCAATTACTGTGTAATGGTAACTAATCGTTTGAAACGGAACAATGTGGTCGACACGCAATGATGTATGTTAAACGCTATTCGTTATTGAGATAAAATCGAAATGAATCGGTAATCCGTACAACTAGAGCAATCGTGCTTACATAGCTATTACTTTTTTGTTTCACTTCTTGCGTTATGATATCACGTACTATTAATACATCTCTTCACTTTTTAATGGTTGGTAATCACCCTAACAGCCACAAATATGTTTTACTCTAAGCCCATAGCGGTCAGTAAGTATCACAAGGGAAACTAGGCAATACTTACATGTATATTTCTTCATAGATGGTCAATAATGTTACATAATTATTGATTTGGTCATCCCACTAATCCCACTATCCCACTAATATTACAAATGTGAAAGTTTTAATGGATGGATAGGTGGATGTTTGTTACTCTTTCACGCAAAAAACCACTGAACCGATTGCGATGAAACTTTGTATGTAGATAGTTGGAGACCTGGATTAACATTTAGGCTTTTTATCCCGAAATTGCCATGGGATAGGGACTTACGCGGGTGAAACCGCGAGGCTAGGATATTATATAATCTAATCTTACTAATATTTTTTTTATTAAAAGACGAAAGTTTGTGAGTATGGATGTTTGTTAATCTTTCATGCAAAAACGCCTGAACGGATCTAGGAAAAAAATTAGCACTGAGATAGATAATTGTCTGGAATAGTATATAGGCTATATTTTATCCCGAAAAAATGTACGGTTCCCGTGGGATAGATTTCACCAAAATTTCCAAGCGAACGAAGTCACGTACAACTGTAATATTATTTGTATTCAAGTTTCAAGTTATACTAGGAGATTGATTTAAATTATTTAATTTTTGTGACATTCAAGGTAAGACATCCAAAATATAAAATACTATTTATATTCAAACGTTGACTGTTTCGACTTGTGACGAACAATATGTACAACTACGAAGAACTGAGTAGTGCCAAATTTAATGAAACCAGTTGCATTCTACCTATTTGTTTTTTCATGAACAGTCCTAATAACATAATCGAGTTGCTTGCAAAATAACTAAACTTGAATTACTGTACGAACTTATTGTAAATAATATTTTGATGCAAATAAACTGAGTCAGAAAGCTACTATTAGCTTTGTTAATTAATTTATTTACAAATTGTGGTCAGTTTAAAATTGCCAAAATAATACTCAATATTCACTCGTTCATGTAGGTCGCGGATTCAATAAATGAATGTCAATAACCACATTAAAGTGGTAAATGTGGCATGCGGTGAATGGTCAGTACTTACTGGTTAATGATAAGTTTCACTAATCATTAAAAGTAACATTAAACTAGAAACAGTAATAAATATAGTAATATTTTTATCTTCTCATAAATGCACGCAAACGAAATCGCGCTTTGTAGAAATTGGAAGACTTTAGACAAATCTTGTAGAACACGGAATAATAAGCTTATGATTTCATCTGATGCTAAGCCACCATCGTATACGGGTCTTATTAAGCTTATAAAACGTAATCGCAGTATGTTAAGTTACCTAAGTAACCTACTTGTGGTCCACCATTGGCAACAAAAGTTGGCAAACTTTTTTTTCTGGACAAGTGCTGCTATTCCCGTTTGGGGTAAAAGTTTTGAGAAACTTCGTTTTTCTGCGTTTTTTTTCTTATTTACAGTAGGTATAAGGGACAACTCGATGTGACGATTCGCATCTTGCATGCTTTTGGAGTCGTGGACATTTTATACATATTTATATATATTTTGTACACCAGGAAATAATTCAAAATTAGATTTAGTGCAAACAAGCGAGCGAGCGAGCTACGCGCTCAAAACAATCTAGCACAGACAACGATACGTTGCGATACAGAGAAAGCATTCATATTTTCTGGCACAGACAACGATACGTTGCGATACAGAGAAAGCATTCATATTTTCTGGCACAGACAACGATACGTTGCGATACAGAGAAAGCATTCATATTTTCTGGCACAGACAACGATACGTTGCGATACAGAGAAAGCATTCATATTTTCTGGCACAGACAACGATACGTTGCGATACAGAGAAAGCATTCATATTTTCTGGCACAGACAACGATACGTTGCGATACAGAGAAAGCATTCATATTTTCTGGCACAGACAACGATACGTTGCGATACAGAGAAAGCATTCATATTTTCTGGCACAGACAACGATACGTTGCGATACAGAGAAAGCATTCATATTTTCTGGCACAGACAACGATACGTTGCGATACAGAGAAAGCATTCATATTTTCTGGCACAGACAACGATACGTTGCGATACAGAGAAAGCATTCATATTTTCTGGGGCAATTAGAATATTATAATATCTACGTAAACAGTTTAATACAATTTTTGAATACTTTCAACGAATGTGCATATTTTACAAATGTTAACTGCTAGTATATCCCTTCTAAGTGGAGGCAGGAAAGGCTCTAGTGGTATATCTAGATAATATCAGTACGTGACGGGATTTTTTTGTACCCCTTTGTAAGCAAATTCTGCGAACGGAGGCATGTAAAATAAGGAATACCTGAAGTGAAGAAATGCAGAAAGCTAAAAAAGTTAAGTAAACGCGAAAACTGTTACATCAAGCTACACGAAAAAATAATAAATAAATTGAAATCATAATGACTTACGGTCGATATTTGACAACCAGGCAATCTCTTGTTATAAATTGTTAAACAAATGTTATAGTCACTTAAGCAAAGGTGACAATTCCGCAAACAGGGGCACACAGGTGTTCTCACACCCATATCTAACTCGCTTCATTGTATCACAATTTTATTTTAAGTCTCAGTGTCAAACAAAAACATACAAAAAAACTGCTTAGTTGTGTTACTGAGCATCGTCATCATTAGTGAACAGAATCAACTTGTTACTTCAAAGCTCGCTTCAGTATACTATTGAATGACAAACAAGCTACTTTCAAGATTTCTCCAAATGTGTTTTATAATCTTCGCAAGTTGTTTGCGTTAAGGTGTAATGTCTACATGACATTAAAGTAAAAGCTTTAGTAAGTGCATTCTTAATGAATGACGATGTAATATTTTGTAGTTTTTTTTTTACAGTCTTAAAGACTTGTTGCATTTTTTTTTTTTGTTGGCATTTTGCCTTTACAGCGTAAAAGGTTTAAGGCTGGTCATTTATCCCCAAAGACTAAAACAAGTTAAACATTTAAAAAAAGAGTTTAGAGTTTATTTAAAAAAAAACCGGACAAGTGCAAGTCTGACTCGCACACCAAGGGTTTCGTAAACAAACAAACTTATATATAGACAGTATGTCCATCGGGGTTCCATTCTCGAAGATTTTTTCCCGTTTCCCGAAAGACAAACTTAGCATTGCAGTGCTAAAAATACTCTCCTATACATCACATACATATGTTAACAACAAAGTCAACTTTTTTCTTTTCTTGTGCTGTGAGACCTTGTTTCTTACCAAATGTTGTGATTCTATCAGTCAATGGGAAGTACCCTATAGGTTTTGATTTACCTACGATATGTTGAAATTTGGTTAAATCTAAGGCTTAAATGTCCGTATCTTTTGATTGTATTGACTTAGAAGCTTGATTTTTGTACAGCTTGAAGGGACCGCAGACATAAGCACTCGATGTTAATTTTAACTTGATGCCTCTACGGGTTCCTGAGAAAAGGGGTCGTGCCAGACAGTCAGATAGACCACAAAGTGATTTTACAAGGGATCCTTTTTCATTTGAGGCACGGAACCCTAAAAAATAAACTTAGACATAAATGTCTCTTGTCAGTATCGGTAATATACCAGGTCCTAGGTTATAATAGGTACATGCTGGCAGAAACTTTTATGTATTAAAGATTTATATTATTATTAAAATTTATATTACTTCGTTGTTTAAGTACTATTATTTTACCGGCAGATTCAAAATATAATAAAAAGAATACGGGTAGGTATTATTATACTTCCTGGGATAAGGGTTCAAGTCACAGATCCTTCAAAATATATGGCTAAATAAATTTCTGAGAAAGTTCTAGAATGTACCATGAAATTACATGGCTAAAATATCAATCGAAACGAAGACCTAAGCAGACAAGGTTCGAACGAACGGACAAAGAACACTTTGCGATCAACTTTCCTATCTTTGAACGACGAAGTATATGCAATTAAATTTAAATAATATATTTCAATGAAACCCATAATAGGTATTTTTGAATTGTCAGGAGTAGAAGTCAATCAGAATCAATCAGTCGTGAAGAGAAAAACGTAATAATATGAATGGTATACTTTAGTAAATCAAAAAAGAGAAATTAAGGACGAGATGTTCAATTTATTTTTTATGGTATAGGGGGCAATCGACGGGTCACCTGATGGTAAGTGACTACCGCCACCCATGGGCACCTTTAACTCAAGAGTCACAAGTGCGTTGCCGCCTTTTAAGGTGGGAGTAGGAGAAGAGGGGCAAGGGGGGAAGAGTGGGAAGAGGGGAGAGGGGGAGAGGGGAAGGACGGGAATAGGGGAGAGGGAAGGGTTAGGGCCTCCGGTAACCTCATTCACGCGGCGAAAAGCAATACTATCATTGCTTCACTGCCAGCTTTCTGTGAGGCCGTGGTATCGAACGGAGTCGAGCCGGCCCATACAGGCCGAACCATGGCTCTCCCACGTTAAATTAAAAAAGTTGATGTTCAACAAATTATAAATATAATGATAAAATTAGAAAGGTTTTGTTTAAAGTTCTAAAAAACTATGAAGACTCGGATGCCTTTGTAAATTTAACAAGATTCCAATTTCATTAAGAGTCGTAACACATAGAATCGATTCGTACAAAATTACAATAAACTTAGTGAACTAAATAGATCAGGCAACAAATGCAAGTAGCGGGACTTCTAAGGCTTGCAAAACCACTACGTATTCAATAATGCAATTATATGTAGAATTTCTTCAGGATCATGCACTTAGAAACCCTACGAATGATGTGTCCTACTACGTCTTTGTTACATAAATAGATTTTAAATTACATAATAATATTAATAGTTATTAAGATTTTGATTTAAAGAGAAGGACACAACCCAATCATATCCCATGCTTAACTTTGTGTTGAAATAGTCACTAGGGTGCTGAGCTACTAGTAGAATAGACCTTTTTTATTATAACCCCCAACGCAAAAAGGAGGGGTGTTATAACTTGACTGTCTGTGACATCATGGCTCCTAAATTAAGGAACCAATTTTGATTAAGTCTTTTTTTTGATCGAGAGTGTTCTTAGGTATAATTCAAGAAAATCTGTTCAGTCGTTAAAATTTCATCAACTCTTTTCTAATGGTTGAAAGGACTTTTTAAGCGGGGTTATTTTAAATTTATGCTCGGTATACACGTCATCAGGGGTATTGAAGGTCTCAGAGTCTATACATGGCACGAATAAAAACATTATACACATACTAAACAACTGCTGTCAAGACCAAGGTCTCAAGAACCAGATGGTTTGTGAAGTGATTGAGGATGCAAAAGGGCTAATTTGAACTTTAATGAATGATAATGTGATATTAACTTCAGACTTACAACAGTCCTCCTTTTTCCGTCATGGTTAAAATGAAAGGAAAATAGAATTTCCTGATAATATCAAGGACAAACTGTATTATTAGTTTACCTGTTTGGTGATCAGAAGCCGGAGATACACCTAATAATGGCTTTTACTTCTTAATATAAATTGAATTAATAACACAAAACGTTTTCGAATATGTTTTTATCCAATTAAGCTAACAATCAAGCACACCCGAATGGTGGTGGGCTTATCTGTGCTTAACACGTGGTGTGAATTGGGTATCCATTATCAACCCTATGTCCTATTTCATAAAGCTCTGGTAAGTGATTTCCTCTTATGCACATTGGTCTACAGACTGTTATAATAAATGCAAGTTTTCTGTGTCTAGAAATTACAATCAAAACACCGAAAAGTGACCATATACAAATGTGTCATGTTACTTTAAAATTCTTACACAAATAATTTACTGCATTTTTAACAAAATGTGTTTTTTTTTCTGAAGTTGGTACTTCAAGTTCGTCCAAAGCCTAAATAATACCCTTTTGACGTTGCTTACAAACTCCAAAGCATTGACATCACGTAATAAACCGTGCCGTACTGACGTTTGCCTTTAAAAATACAACAGATAAAATTTTATAGTAAAACAAAGTATTTTGAAGCCCAAAATTGAACCTTAAACACTTTGTTTAAAAGTTCAAAATGGAAAGGCTTGGAAAGGGCCGAAGAACGGAGAAAAAGGAATATAAGCAAAATAACTTTCCTAATTAAAATTTCACTGCCCACTGGCAACCGTACTGAAAGAATAAAACAAAATATTTTCCCTTTTTTGCAACTGGCAGAATGAAGTTAATTCCCTTTGCCTGATAAAGTCAGTCTGGTAATTTTATATACTTGTATAGAGTTTTGTTTCCAGAGCGCTAAGGTTTTTGACTCCGTTGGTAGACAAATTGTGTACAAATAGGTATAGGTTTATGTATACACGATTTGTCTACCAAATGAAGGTGTATTTCTTATGTGTATTTCTTGACCATCATTCAAACCGTTTAAATGATGGTCAAGAAATATACATAAATAATACACCTTCATTGGAATGTAAACTCACTTTTAAGAATAAGGAAAACATTACAAATTAGCTCTAAAAGGTTGAAGAGAGGCAACAAAATCGTCTTCTATCTCTTCTATTTGCTTATCATAGCTTATTTAGTAGGTATAAGCTACAACACCGCGCCGAGTGTTGTGGGTTCAAAACCCTCACGGAACAAAAAGTGTGATCCACAAATAGTTGTCCCTAATCTGGATGTTTTTTTTTAAACCCTCCGTGACATAGGAATATTACTAATGTAGCAGATGTATTTAAAAAAAACAAAAAATAACTATTTTCAGCCTATAGTTCATTGCTGTTTTTGACTGCTCTATCCAACCTTAATACTGTACTTTTTTACATAAAGATTCATAGTAATGATTCACTCAAACGTCGGACCTTGCAATCAACCAAAACTAAATAACTTTTGCTTAGTAACTATAACTTTACTAATAAAATCATTCTTACTATTATCTTCCTCTAAATTATACGTGAAAAGACTTATTTGTGCCTACTTTTAAGCTAATTTCACCCACGGAGCAATGTGAAATTTGGAATACTTAAAATTTATTTATATTTAGAAGAAGCGCAGAAAGATTATTGTTTTAATCAATGTGTGATATAAATTAAAAAATTATTCGTGGGAGAGCCATGCTTCGGTACGTATGGACCGGCTCGACCGGAGTGATACCACGACCTCACAGAACACCGGCAGTGAAGCAGTGATTTTTGCCGAGTGAGTGAGGTTTCAGGAGGCTCAAACCCTTCCCTCCCCTCTCTCCCTCTTCCACCCTTCCCCTACTCCTACCTTAAAGAGCGGCAACGCAGTTGTGACTCTTGAGTTGCAGGTGCCCATGGGCGGCGGTAGTCGTTTACCATCAGGTGACCCGTCTGCTCGTTTGCTCCCTATACCATAAAAACAGAAACCTTGTACTTTGGTTGTGATAATATTAGCTGGAAGATAATTCACCCCTTGATTTACTACAAATTCAAAAAAGTAAACTGGAAATCCTGTTTTGATATTCGTGCCTCAAAATAAATTGCTTTGTACTGTAATAAAAAAATAGATTACCTGTTTCATACTTCAGCTGAACTCCTTAGATTTTATTTAAGTTTTAAATTTGTTATGTACATAGATAGATACCTACTACACACTTCATTGAAGATATACAACACATTTCATTGAGGAGGTTTTTTATAAGTGTAAAAAGTATTCACTACGGCCACAGTTTTTATCAATATGTGCATACGTAACAACATTACGTTGTACATTTTCCTCTGCGGCTAACCGACGCCCGCTGCAACTCTCTCAAAAAGGCAGAAAATTAAAATGCGAACCCACGGGTATTTTTCACAAAAATTCTGATAAAATTCGTTGTGGATTTTATGCCTTATGAAAGACAAGAGCTAACTAGACCGATAGTTTGTTGCCGAAAGTTTGTTTGTTATTAGTAAAATCATAAAAATACAAAGCTGCTCATGTAAACAAACAGGGAACCTTCCTAATGATAAAATAAGTTGTTAAAAAGAGCAAAAGTCCTACAAAACAAGGTTAAAACGGATTTTCTTAAATTTTCACGAGTTTCTTTATTTTTTAAATATGTAAAAAAAATCTAATGATTTGACAATAGTTACACATTTTGTTATTTCATATAAATCTCAACTGAGCCTACAGTTTTTTTTTCGTATTATGAAGAGATAAATTTGACTTCGAAATTTAACGCGTTTCACCAGCGTCATATGCTAAAATGGCTAGCAAGAAACGCCGTAATATTATAATAGTACAGTCCAGTGTTGTCTGACTGGAAAAGTCTAAGGTAGGTACTATTTTAAACTTTTTTCATATTCTATCATTTTTTAAATTCTCTAGACATCTTTAACAAGAGATCGTTTAGATTTCGGCGAAGGAGTGTTCCTTTTGATATATTTATATGCACAACTTAGAAGTTGAGTAACTTAGAACTTGTATATATTAGAAGAGTTTATGTTACTATTGTGGCAAATCCTATACTGAGTCAACACAATCCTTATAAATACTATAATAATATATATTTTAGTTGTTTAGGAAGTTAAACTTTGAATAGCTTGGCGCCTTTGCCAAAGTTGTTATAAGAATATTATTAATCCCAAGACTAGGATTTCGTTCCTTTTTTCGTGTAGTAGCAACTTTTGGAAAGAGGTATAATTGAAAATATTAACAGATCCTTTTAATATCATAAACGTGAAAGTTGGTGAGGATGTATTGATGCATGGATGTGTGAATGTTTGTTACTCTTTCACGCGAAAACTACTGAACCAATTGGTATGTAGGTAGCTGGAGATCTGGATTAACATATATGCTATTTCTTATTACCGTGAAACCGTGGGGCGCATCGAGTAGTTAATAAAACTCGGTCTACGACGATGCCATTATTTGGAATTCTGTGTCTCTGATGACTTGTTGCCGAGAGATGTAGTAGACACGGGACGCGATGATCAACCTGCCAAACCAATGAAGTAATTGGCACAAGTGTTGTTTAATCATTTATTAGAAGGAGAGAGAACCTCAACTACTACCTACACAAATCCACTCTCGAGAAGAGCACCCGGGACACAAGTACACCGCCTTTTCTAATTCGGCGATTAGATGATAGTCAAAGGAAGTAAAGAATCACTTCCTTACCAATGCCTATGTTACGGATTGGTCGGACGGAGACCATATCAACCACAACCATGACTCGAATCCCATAACTAAGTTTATTCATTTCTTATGATGAGTTATAAGCTACTTGTAGCTAATTATTTATACTGAAGTATGAGAGACAAATCAGAGTCATTATCGCAGGCCTATGTTTATGAAAAACGAGTTCTAGTAATCTCTGTAAAATACTCTTGTTATATATGTTTGTATTGTGTCTGTTTCAAGCACATGTATTGTGAACACCGCGCCTCAGGGGGCCTTTTGGGATTTGATTGCTAAGGAAAGGGTAGCTTTCTGTGCATGTATATTTGAGTAAACCATTCCAAAATCAAACGAGTTTATTACATACCCAAATGATTGACGCAGTAGATGCAGGCTGGGAATACATACTCGTAGCTACTCTACGAAACTGTTTTTTTTATGTAATAGGGGGCAAACGAGCAGACGGGTTACCTGATATGAAATGACTACCGTCTATAGGCACCTGCAACTCAAGAGTTACAAGTGCGTTGCCGGCCTTTAAGGTGGGTGTACGGGAAGGGGGGAAGAGTTGAAGAGGAGGGGAGAGGAAAGAGTTAGGGCCTCCGATAACCTCACTCACTAGCGAAAAGCAATGCAACATTGCTTCACTGCCGGGTTTCTGTGACGCCGTGGTATCACTCCGGTCGAGCCGGCCCATACGTGCCGAAGCATGGCTCTCCCACGAACAAAAACTCAAATTTATTGAAAAAGGTAAGGTATTATTTCATGCTGAAAATAGATGTTATTTAAACAATTTTGTTAAATGCAATAAAAATGATAATGATGGCAACCGAATAAAATTAGAAGGACCGTTTGCTTGTTAGTTAGTAAATGAAATGTGAATACAATTTTCTATTAAGAATATCTAATCGACGACTTCTGTGGCGCGCGATATGGCATTCGACTGCAACGCCAAGGGTCGGGGGTTCGATTTCCGGTCAGTGCAAATATTTTTATGCATGAATATTAGAAGAGGCCTATGTCCAGCGGTGGATTATGATAGGCTGATTGATTGATTGATAAATATGCCAATCGCGAAGGCGTTGTGAGACATCTTCTGTCCTAACTATTATAAGCTTAAGTCTAAGATGTTCTGGGCGTCCACCATTCTGTTCTAAAATAACGTTTGCCTGATTTTCGAGCATGGTTACGTTATTAAACTTTCTTTAAGAACAGAATACCTAATTGTACCAGTACAGAAGTCCCACTCCGCAAAATCATTTAAATAAATCGCGACTTACTCCGACATTATAAAGTGCAACTCTTCTGACGATGTTAGGTTTGCATTTCTTTACCTTTCGGTGTCCTTTAGAAGTGTGAAAAACGTGAGTTTCGGAACCTACTTACTATTAAAACAGTACGATGCCATATACTATTGCCTTCATTATAATTAAGTAATATTTATCGGACGACCAAATCGGTGAACAAGTAAATGTCCACTGCTGGGCCCACCTCATCATAAATCATCATCAGCAGGACGTCTACTGCTGGGCATAGACCTTCTTCAATGACTTCCAAGAATACCGGTTTGAAGCGTCCTGCAGCCATCGACTACCCGTGATCTTTACAAGGTCGTCTGTCTATCTAGATGGCGGAACATAATACTAAACTACTTATCTCTTTAGCTGTTGCCTTCTGTAAAGTAAAGGTCTTCTGAGCAGATATCTGACCATACCACACTCTGAAGTTATGGGTCAGCGAGACTTTGATGAGAATTGTGGCAATAGGGAGCCCGTGGCTATACATTAAAGGTTTTCAGTACTGATGTTTTACAGTTAAACTAACTTGAGGAAAATATTTTGGGATAATGTTCCTCTGATTTTATTTATACACTGATAAGTACATTGATAACGAACGCAGCTATGAAGGACCTAAATTAAAAATAGCATTATGTTAATTAAGAGTTAGATTTTTAATTTAGATATAAACGTGGCTTGTGATAATTTGTGAACATTATTAGTTTAATTAAATGTAATTTTATAAAAATAGTATTTAGGTACAGTTAGTAAGGAAATTTCCTAACATTGTCATGCCATTGAATTAAGTCCTTATATATTTTTTTAATAGTTACATCTTGAGATAGTTTATCAGATAACTACCTCATAGATATTTATGATGTGTTTGTGAACTTAATTCTAAAGTTCAATTGTTTGTTGTATCTTTATAGTTATAATAGATGAAATAAAAATGTTGGATGAAAAAGATGCTATGATCTTCTAAAAAAAATAAGTAAAATATTTCAATAATATTATAACATAAATGTAAAATATATATCGGCGTAGTATAGTTGTTGAGTCTAGTTTATTACCCGCCTAAGTCCCGATACCGTCTGAATATCGGGATAAAAAGTAGCCTATGCGTTAATCCAGGTCTCCAGCTATCTACACACCAAGTTTCATCGCAATCGGTTCAGTGGTTTTTGCGTGAAAGAGTAACAAACATCCATCCATCTAAACTTTCACATTTATAATATTAGGTTGATCGGGATAAAAAGTAGCCTATGCGTTAATCCAGGTCTCCAGCTATCTGCACACCAAGTTCTATCGCAATCATTTTAGTATTTTTTGCGTGAAAGAGTAACAAACATCCATCCATCCATCCATCCATCCATCCATCCATCCATCCAAACTTTCACATTTATAATATTAGCGGGATTAGTGGGATGGGGCATAAATCGGGACTTAATAGCGACAATATTTTTAAGGTACAATCAATAACTTTTCGTGAAATGTCTGGTAAACAGAAAGTCATACATACTAAATACCTATTACAGCGGTTAAATGCCGATTTACATATTATGCGAAATTTGCATACAAGTCGCGAAAGTTTAAAAATAATTATAGACTAGATAGTCTAGTTTAGATAACTCTCTAAAGTAGGTGCTCAGTTCATTTCGTTGCCAATCACGAACTTTTCTCTTGTCCATAGGGCTTCTCTAGGTCCTGTATTTCAAATCGATCGTTATTGACTTTTTATGTTCGTGTATTTAATCATATTATATATCACAAGTTTTTTACCATTATATTATCATTATTTTATTATAGCATTACCAATTACCATTATCAAATTTTGCGATTTCTGTAGTGTAACAACTATTGGATGTCCCTATAAATAAATAAACTAGTCCTCCTATTGGTCGTAACGTGATGTTATATAGCCTTCCTTAATAAATGGGCTATCTAGCACTAAAACATTTTTTCAATTGGAACCACTAGTTGCTGAGATTAGCGCGTTCAACCAGACAAAGAAACTCTATAGCTTTATAATATTAGTATGGACTAGCAACCCGCCCCGGCTTCGCACGGGTAGCAGAGACATCTTCAACAGTCATCAACATATTTCAATCAATTTGACTGACCTGTTGGTTTAGTGGTTAGTGATCCTGACTGCTGAGCCAGAGGTCGTGGGTTCGATTCCCACCCAGGACAAATCTTTGTGTAATGAGCACGATTATTTACTCTGTGCCTGGGTGTAATTAATCTATAATATGTATGTATTTAGAAATATATAAGTATGTTTATCAGCAGTCTGGTTATCATAGTACAGGCTCTGCCTAGTTTAGGATCAGACGGCCTTGTGTGAGATGTGTGAAGTTGTTATTATTATTATTTACACAAAATCTTAAGGAATTATACACCTAAACATAAAAAAAAAATATGTAGTGATAATTATGTGAGTTTTTTTCGTTTGTTTGATACGCTTTCACGCCTAAACTAGTCAATCAGTCTTCATGAAATTTTGAATTATGTTGTCAGGGGACCAGAAAAGGACATAGGATAGATTAATTGGCAAAATCTTCAGGAACGCGAGCGAAGCCGCGGGCAAAAGCTAGATATCTTACTAATAATATAATGGCGAAAGTTTGTAAGGAAGAATGGATGGATGGATGTTAGTTACTCTTTCACGCTGAAACGGCTGAACTGATCTGGATGAAATTTGGCACTTTTTATTCCGGAAAATGGACGATTCCCTTGGAATAGATGTTAGTAAAATTTCTACGTGAACGAAGTCGCGGGCAACAGCTAATATTTTAGATGCGAATGTGTGTTTTTTAACCCCCAACGCAAAAAGAGGGGTGTTATAAGTTTGACATGTCTGTAAGCCTGTCTGTGGCATCATAGCTCTCAAACGGAAGAACCGATTTGATTGCCGTTTTTTTGTTTGAAAGGTGACTTGATCGAGAGAGTTCTTAGATATAATTCAAGAAAATATGTTCAAATGTTCCAAGATCATCAGCTCTTTTATAATCGTTGAAGGGATTTTCATGTCGGGGGTGTTTTAAATTGTAAATTTATGATTATTTGTTTCTTTGTTTTTACGCTTTCACGCAGTAACTAATCAATCGAACGAAATTTTGCATACACGTTGACATACAGAATAGAAGATAGGGAGGGTATCTTCTTTCTAGAAAAACGGTACTGTTTACGACTCAATCCACGGGCAAGCTACTTGAAATTAACTACAGCTTTATTACGGAGTTAAATATTGCTATTTTCCATAAAATACTAATAGTAATAGTATTCTTTATTGTGGATCATAGGTAGGTACATGATACAGATATTATAGTTCACGTTATCTAGAATAGCTATGTCCCACCCATTGGACATACAATAGTTACAATAATTTGAATAAAGGTACATGCAATAAAGAATAATATATGTTATGTCAAATGTCATAAAATTGTATAAATAATGTAGAAATAGAGAATACTGAACACATTATGATTTTAGGTATAGAAAATGATATCTACATAAAATAAATATAATTATTATACAACAAATACATATTATGAGTTATTTATATAATTAATGTTTTGCGTCCATCATTATACTGTGGCGTCGTTAATATATTGTAATGCTTTCGAACTATTTAAATAGATACAATGTGACATGTGAGAGTTTATAATCGTCAATCGTTGTTGAAAAATGTTTTTGCAAATCTAAAGTTGAGGTTGTGAAAGTCAATTACGTAATTACTTGATTTTTATTTCAGTGTAACCTGGTCATACCTTAACCTACTTGTTAAATCCACACACGAATATGAATATGTGAAAATAGAAAAATCTATATGTTAGTTTGTAGAAATCTGTAAACTTAAAATAAACCCCCTCTCAACATAGTTGTAACTGTACGTCAAAAAAAAGTAGGTCGTTTTTTTTTTTAATATAAACTTCTCCATAGAAACCTCAACATAATTATAATGTACAGATTATCATATTAACATAACACTTCACTTAACATAAAACCCACAAACTACTAATATCTTAAAACCCCAGTCATTTTAAAGTACATCATTCCTATGACTGTTTCCAAGATAAGAGCAACGTTATTGTGCACGACTTAATCATACTAAGTAGGGTTAAAATTCTACAGTCGTGCAATAATACAAAATTAGACAGAATTAATTCGAGTGTATCGCTTATGTGCACATTAACATAGCCCTATTTGCATTTCAAGTGTTAATCTCGACGTGTGATAGCAAACACTGGCGGACGTGGTTAAAAGAATAAAGCTAAAAATGTGGGCGAATTCGTTAGATTTTTTTACGGTCTTTGAAGTAAAAAAGATCCTTTAAAGTTTGCCATAAAAAAAAAAAATAAATAGGTTAGATACGATTTTTTTTCCAGTGTACAGTTCTGTTATACATTTCAGTTATTGAAGAAGTTCGTAATATGAATAGGACTGACTTAGAATTTTTATATTGGATGGGGGCAATGACCTCTATTATATAGAGGTCAGTGGATGGGGCAAACGAGTAGACGGGTCACCTGATGGTAAGTGACTACCGCTGGCCATGGGCACCTGCAACTCAAGACACATGTGCGTTGCCGGCCTTTAAGGTCTGAGTAGAGGAAGGGGGAAGAAGGGGAGAGGTGGGAGAGTAACTTAACTCACTCGGCGAAACAT
Organism: Callimorpha dominula; assembly: GCA_949752705.1. Lineage (NCBI taxonomy): Eukaryota > Metazoa > Arthropoda > Insecta > Lepidoptera > Erebidae > Callimorpha > Callimorpha dominula. Next base: position 5,860,131 of record OX457002.1, on the reverse strand, counting down.
TATGCAAGCATTGTTTATAGGGGCAACCCATACGTGTCGAAGCAAGAAGAATCATTGTAATACCAAAAAAGTTTGTAAATTATTTTAATAGGTGGCGATATATTGCCCAATATATGTTTAAAGTACTTACAATTTGGGTAGATGCCTATGCTCATATTAAATTATTTCCCCAAGTCGGACAATAAAATAACTTAAAATACTGTGAAAATATCGCCCACTTGTATGTTTACATTTTAAATTTATTTTATAATCGTTAAATTAACAGTAAAAGTCAAATAAATGATTTGACGTGACATCATACCTTAGTACTTCATACAAAAATGTACCGTACCTATCGTTTTGAAGTTTACTAAAAAGATACATACTTATTTGATTTGACAGTCATCTTCCCTGTTAGACTTGAATGCTGCTCGGGCTTTTATGGTTTTACCCGACTGCCAAGGAAGGGTAATGTTTTTCACGCATATCTTCTATGTATGTAAAATGGTTTGAAAGCTATTTAAATCGTTCACAGATTGTGCAAATCTTCAAAGAGGATGGGACATCATTATTGTCCTCATCTAGACTGATATCCCGAGGTGTCCCTCAGGGATCAATTTTGGGTCCTCTATTATTTATTCTGTACAGTGCTGATATCACTAGCTGTATAAAACACTGCAAGTACCATATTTATGCTGACGACATACAAGTATATTTCTCCTTCGAACCAACAAAACCGTCAATATCAACTGCAGTTCGCTTATAAATGATGATCTGTGCAGAATATAAGAGTGGGCCCAGAGAAACACACTGGTCTTAAATCCTGCTAAGTCCAAATATATGATCCTTGGTAGCAAAACCAGATAAATAGTATGAATCCCACCCACCGCTGACATTAATGGGGGATAAAATTGACATTGACAGTGATTGAGGCACGTAGCTTGGGAATAGTCATCGACCCTGAATTACGGTTTGAGACTCACGTAAACAATGTACTGAGTGACTGTTTTTATAGATTAAAAATCCTATACAGAGTGCGTGAATTCCTAGATGTAGAACTGAGGCAAACTCTTGTAGACGCGCTAGTACTGTCAAGGCTTAACTATGGTGATATAGTATATGGGCCATGCCTACTGGCAAGAACAGAGAAACTGCTGCAACGTATACAGAACGCATGCGCGAGATATTGCTATGAAATACCTAGGCGAAGTCATGTAACACCTTTTCTCAATCAAAACAACAAAGATGAGCTACAGAAGGAACTTGCATTTCGCCAGTTTACTGTATCGTATCATGTTTAGCCAGACACCAAAATACCTGTATGAGAAATTGGACACATGACTATTGCACATATTCTTTGAGACCAAACCATTCTTTAAGCGTCCCAAGTCACAATACGTCAGCGTTTAGAGGGAGTTTTAAATATGCAGCAACACGATGTTGGAATGGGCTTCCTCCGCTCCTACGTAAATTGAGAACGGTTACTGCATTTAAATTGCATTTAAAAAGATATTTTTTACATTTACAAAAATCGTGTTGAATTGCAAATCGTGTTGTTTATTTATTTATTATTATTGAATGTATATACAGAAAAATGTATTACTAAATCTTTCAATTAATTAATTTGGCCCTAATATATTAATTCATTCATTAACATATATTATTAATAAAGACATATACGTATTATTTTCAATATATATACAATATCTTTTAATTTAAAAAGTAGGGTTTATGGACAGTAATTAAATTTTTTTATTTACTCCTTTATATTTATTAATGTAACACTCAACCGCAAATCGTAAAATATCGCTGGAATATCACCAAGGTGTTGCTGAAAATCAGCGCTGCGTCGCTTATAGTGATACAGCTTCAGGCTGAGCAACATCTTTTTTGACAGATACTGAGACGCACACTGCATTAACCTAAGAAATTAGGTTTAATGTATGAATCGACCCATCAAGGTTGTCTTTTTCTTTTTTAATTAAGATTAAAATAATAGTCTGTATATTTAACAATGTTATTAATCTGGATATTTAATAATTAATATTAATGGTTTTTATTGTCATTGTAATATTATGGATTTTTCTTATCATTCTCTTTTTCCCAACATTACCTACTTTTGTTTAATTATTATTTATTGTGCGTTTTCTGCAGTATGTGTCGTGTCTTTTTTCTGTCAAATAAATGTATTTTCTTTCTTTCTTTCTTGTATGAAATATTTTTTATTACCTACCTTATGTCATCTAAACGACTCGATGGATTTTGATAATTAAGGCATCATCATATTCGTGTTGGCAACCAAAGTGTCCTAGGACATGTGGATTTTGGTAATTGATAGATTGGTACAAAAACAATTCACAATTTCGTTCCTAAATACTTAGTTAGCCTACTTTTTGAAGGTTGTAAATTCCGAGAACAAAATCACATTGATGAAAATTTACAAAAACGAAAACCCGGAAGCAATAAAAACAATTTAATTTCTTTTGTTGAACCGCTCTTAATAGGTTTTTGGGATTATCGTAAAGCTGAAATGAATTGGGTTATAATTTTGTAAATAGACAAGGTACTTTAAAAACAATTGAGAAAATTCTTTGAGAAAGGCCTTCATTACCGTGTCCTTGTATATCACTAGGTGTTAGCAGATACCAGCGCTACTTCCCCGAGGTACCATTACGCTAACGACCATTTTTGACTCATGCAGAGGTATTTTTTGGAAATTAGAAAATTGTAACCTTAATTTAATTAGGTAGAACTCTGTTATAAAACCCGTATCTCGTTTATAAGATCATTACGTGTATGTGTTCTTTCATTAACTATTTTTAAATCTTGGTAGATAGTGACAGGCCACACTGAATGCCCTTATTATGCCCTTACTGGTCAGTAAAGGCCTTATGTCAAATGCACGAGACAAACTCGCATAATGCATGAAATAAACTTTCATGACGCATGAAACAAACTTGCATGGTGCATGAGAATTAAGCTCGTCTCAAGATAGTGTACAGATTACATAGTTTTATAAACCTTGAGATACATATTTTCTGTTGGTGTCCTATAAAAAGTTCAATGTGGTCATGGAAACCCAACTTTCCTCAACGGGTTTAATATTTCCCGGAAAAAGAATTAGGGTTCCCGCGCGGCTTCGCTCTCGTGTACATATTTATATATTTTGAGCAGAACCCTAATTCTTTTTCCAAAATAAAAACAGCCTAAGATACTCGTTATAACACCAGCTATCTGCCAGTGAAAGTCCCGTGTAAATCGGTACACCCGTGCCGGAGATTAGCCTATACAAACAGCCAGATAGATAGACAAAAAATTTAAAAGGTTGGTGTTAAGGTATAGGTATCGTGCAAATAACTGTATGAGCTAAAAAAAAACTATTATTTTAACATTACAAACCAACAATTCAATTTTATTTATTTGTACTGATAGCAGAAGAAATATATTAACATTATTTTCTGTTCAAGATTCATAAAAGCTGTCTATCTGGTGAAATTATATTTCTTGGAAATTAATAGTCTGGCTAAGATAATAGAGGTAAAGATTAGTATAGAAACTAACCGAATTACTGGTAACTGACTAGGTTTAGAGCTGACTGTATTGTGGTCTTGTAATAAAATTATCTTAGACATGGGAATGGAACGGTCTGTTAAAGATTCAAAAAAACATATTACAGTTTTTTTTGTCTACTATATAGGGTGTACGTAACAATGGAACACTTACTTAAAGGCATGACTTTAGAATGCAGAAACAAAAAATAAATTAAAAAAATACAATTCCGTTTACAAGTTATGACCGTTTGAATTTCCAGGTATTTTTGCCTCCATTTCTCACAAAAACACATGGAATATGTTAAAAATCCATACATTAACGACCTCTGGCTCAGCAGTCAGGGTCACTAACCACTAGACCAACAGGTCAGTCTTAATATGTATGTATTTACAAAAAGAATATGTTTATCCGTTTCCTAGAAGTCTAATAGTCTTAATAGCTATGTGTTATATGTCCCAAATTATTATTATTACTGTCTTTATTTATTTAATATATATATATATATAAATTACATTTTTAAATAACACATAAAAAATATTCTTAATATTATTAACTATTATTAGCGAGGAAAACTTTTAATTTTATGTTCTTCAAGAAAATCTGGAAGCTTTGTGAAACCCTCTTGTAGTTAAGTACTTTTTATTTTCAAACTAACCATTTGACTACGAGAACGATGTATGCATTGATAGCTTTATCAATTCATCATACTGTTTGGTAATCAAATTTATCATTAGTTAATGACATTCGAAGATTAAACACGAATAATAATTAATGTCATGTTTTTTGTACACTAATCAATAAGTTCCGGTTTCACTTAATAATTTCTTTGCCACACTAACTCATTGAGCTGATGGGAAATAACTACTTGAGTTTGGTGTAATTTTTATTTTTCTTTTTTAAAAGACAACTCCCGCATTAGGATTCAATAAGTAAATACATAATAGGAGGTACAGTAGTTCACAGAGTTGAGAGGGACGCTTCTGAAGGTCACGCCATCCGTGAACAAGACAACCAAAGAAGATTTACTTATTGGGACCTAAATACTCTTGAAAAAAAATAGGCAGTCATGGGACTGCCGACAGAAGTGAAAGCTTAAACGAAACGACGAACTTAAAACGTTACATTAGCAGGTTGGTGACATTAATTAATAAGGAGCTGACAGAACTCAATGTTTAGATTAGCGCCCTCTAGTGAATCTATATATGTATTATTAGCGTGACGATCACGAGTTCAGTGTTTTTTCTCCATACCAAAAGTCTACAAACGTGCCTAAAGAAGTTTTCACTTCAAAAATTACCATAAATAATTACAGTTTAATAAAACTGATTTGATTTGATGGCAAACAGAATTAAAGTAAAAAAGTTGTACTCTCCACCTCCTGGCTCTATCATCAGCTCCAAGATGCCAAATTATATTATTGTCGTCAAAACTACAAACACATTAAAACAAGACAATTAGAAGTAGGTTGTAATTGACTTCCAAGATTTATTTACATACTAGTAGCGCCCCACGGTTTCACCCGCGTAAGCCCCATCCCGTGAGAATATCAGGATAAAAAGTAGCCTATGCGTTAATCCAGGTTTCCAACTATGTACATACCAAGTATCATCGCAATCGGTTCAGTGGTTTTTGCGTGAAAGAGTAACAAACATCCATCCATCCATCAATCCAAACTTTCACATTTATAAAATAGTAGCGCCCCGCGGTTTCACCCGCGTAAGTCCCGATCCCGTGGGAATATCGGGATAAAAAGAAGCCTATATGTTAATTCAGTCCTCCAGCTAACTACATACCAAGTTTCATCGCAATCGGTTCAATAGTCTTCGCGCGAAAGAGTAACAAACAGCCATCCATCCATCCATCTAAACTTTCACATTTATAATATTAGTGGGATTAGTGGGATTTAGTTACAAATGAAGCTAATAAAACCGTGTTAAAATCGGTGGCTGTCGTGCGATACGCACAGGCTGTATTTCCACTCGAGTAAGTAAGTGTTACAACACCTTTCTTTTAAGGGGTACCGAGGAAGTATCCCAGATTTTCAGGTATTTAAAGGCGCTTTGCTTAAACTTGCACACCATTGTAATAGTTCGTTTGATGGATGAATAATACGACAGTAAAATTATAATGTCAACTTTATGTAAGTTAAGGCAACGCAAAACATGTAACTTTTACATTAAGTTTATATTTACAATTACTCAAAACGTAGTCGTTACATGTACTCAAGCGGGTAGTATACATTATATGGGCCTTGGCTGTACAGAAAATAATTTATGATTGTTTTTAATCGTCTTTCGTGTTTCAATGATAATTGATTATACTTGTAATTAGTTTCCCGAGAATCTTGAAAACGATAATGCGTAACTAACATTTGCAACTCTGAGATAAAATTATCGACATATCTCGATAATTGTTCATAATTGTTTAATTTGCATCAATTTTTATAACGATTATTAGCACGTTAGATACTTTACAATGTAATAAATTAATGCATGAATTACACGCGTCATAGTTTATAGTCAATAAATAAGTCCATTCTATTAATAATAGAAAAAAATTATTTCATTGGCATGAATGCTGAGACTGTTAATGTCTATCGCTCATTATCACATCTATTATTAAGCAATAACGACTTATTACAATATTTAATGTAGAAAATGTACACATATAAAATAATACAATTTTAGTGGCACGACTTGTCAAAAAACAAAACGTCGTGTTTGAAAGGCAATAATCATCAAGGACCTAATAAAATACACGTCATTACACTATTGATATTTTTACTTGAAAAAGATTTAATCGCTTGCACTAAGCAAACGTTTTAATTTAACAGAAAATACAAAGTTTTCCCTGTGTCCCTGGCCTTCTCAAACCAGCTAATCAGGTCGGACTTTCCTTCAACAGTAAGATATTTATAGAAGTTTTTTTCTCTACAGCCTTCGATGAGCCACTTTTGCTGTCCATTGTTGCTTAAGGTCAAGGGTTAATGGGATGGTGGTCCAATGGAGTCGAAGACCTTGCTTCCAGCTCACGATCAAAGGAATTATAAAAGGGATTCCTATTTTGCAACGCAGGGCATTTTCTAGTTAAGACTTTTTAAGTAATGGAGTGCCATTACTTAAAAATTCTGCATGTACTAACTAATATACTGCGACCACGAAATATGTAGGTACTTCCGTTACGTAAAAATAAATTGTTTTTTTTGCAGTTACAGAAGATAAAAAGATATCTGTATTCTACTGTATGGTAAAAGTTATCCAAGTAGCGAGTTAAAGCAATCATTGTATTACTTTTCGCCGCGTAAGTGAGGTTATCGGAGGCCCTAACCCTTCCCTCTCCCCCCTCTCCCCTATCCCAATCTCCTTCCCGCTATTTCCCCCTCTTCAAAAACTCCAAGGACACTCTTTTTTAACATGTTTTTTACAAATCTCTGGTTAAATTGCTTATATGTGCAAGTTAAATGTGAGGACAATGTAACTCTTCCCGCTATTTCTCCTCTTCCCACTATTCCCCCCTCTTCCCCTACTCCCACCTCAAAGGGCGGCAACGCACTTGTGACTCTTGAGTTGCAGGTGCCCATGGGCGGCGGTAGTCATTTACCATCAGGTGACCCGCCTGCTCGTATGCCCCCCATACCATAAAAAAAAAATAGGAAATTTCAGGTAGGGTTACTTCGGTTACATATATTAGTTTTCTAAATGATATTGTCTTTCTTTTTCTAGGTTATCATTTGTTCATCATCCTCCGTGCCTTTTTCCCAACTAAGTTGGGGTCGGCTCTCAGTCTAACTACGATACGGCCGAACTTTGATATTATATGATATGTCTGGTTAACACTGTCTAAATAATAGTTGACTTAAAAGTATTTGAAAGCTGTTGCAGAACTTTGGAAACGTTCTGTTAAATTTATGAAACATTAGCGTTCACTTAGGACTTCACCAGAGTAATTCTTGATCGGCCTCTGTTTACGTTTTAATCAAGTATACAATCTAAAATTTCTGCGTCAAAATTTCCAATTATGTAAGAATTGAGCAGTGTGTCTAATTCAACCATAAGATAGAACAGGCATAAGTTTCAATATTCGTTATCCAGTTCCAGGCAATACAAAACAATAGTGTAGGCGAGATAGTTTATCGATTACGTACGGGGCCTAAACTGCTATTTCGCCCACACTACAATGAGATATGGTATTATTGTGAATAGGAATAAAGTTGATTTAATTCTAAAAATAAGTCAACATGAAATACTTCATGACAGAATTATTGAAATCGAATTACAAGGTACAATTGTAAAACTTACAATTTTTTTTAAAGATATCGCTATTTGAAATACATATCCATATTATCCATGGATATATTCTTGTCATGTTTAAAAACCATAAATTAGTTCTTATTGGAAAACTGGAAAGCGTGTCATGGTTAATGGTTGTTAAGTTGTAACGACACAGTGTGCTAAGACCGAATCATAAAAATAGATAGATATAGTTTATAGTCCGTTGAGATAACTAAAGGTACGCTCTGGTAGTTAACAATATCATCTTAGATATTGTAACAATGTAGTAAGTTTCACAGGCCAAAATCAGATAGATGTAACTTAATTTCAATTATCTAAATGCTTGCATCGCGAGTGGTTTTTACGTCAGAAGTTTTTTTTTTAGGCTATAGGAGGTAAACGAGCAGATGGGTCACCTAATGGTAAATGACTAACCATGCCATGGGCACTTGCAACTCAAAAGTCACAAGTGCGTTGCCGACCTTTAAAGAGTCGGGGAACTGGGGGAAGAGTGGGAGAGTGGGGGAAGGGTTAGGACCTCCGGTAACCTCACTCACTTGGGGAAAAGCAATGCAAACATTGCTTCACTGCCGGTTTTCTGTGAGGCCGTGGTATTACTACGTGATAAATATAATTAACTAGGTATTGCCCGCGACTTTGTTCGCATAAAAGTTGTTTTTCTATACCTCGGGAACAGTACTTTTTACCTCTATGTCCTGTACCCCTGAGAACCTGTATGCAAAATCTCATGTTGTTCGGTTGAGTACTTAAAGTGTGAAAGCGTATTAAAAAACGAACGTTCACATTTGTACTATTAGTTAGGATGGAATACAATCCGAAAATACCTTTGCTTTTAATTTCCCTAAAATGTATTAAGGTTCATAAAAAATTGATTGTGCACTCTGTAAGACATATATTAATGTTGTAATTGGGTATCTAGTAACCGGCGTTCGTGTGGTGGACCCTTCCAGATGAAACCCCGGAAGGCAGATTGACCCACTGGAAAGTACCACCACACATATTGGGAGGCAGATTGATCCACTGAGAGGTGCCACCACACTACAAAAGACCTCAATTAGCTAATGAATTATTGGAAGGCAGATTGACTCACTGGAAGCTGCTGCCACACTACAAAATACCTCAACCAGCTTATTAATTATTGGGAGACAGATTGATCCATTTGGCCATTTTGTGCAGCGGGTATGCTGCTGAGCAGAGTAGCCAGATCTTTGTGGTAGGTGGATAACATCACCAGCTTTAATCACCGGTAATTCCTTATCATCAGAATGATGTGTGTGTGTGTGTTTGCTATTGTGTGTTGTAGTATTAAAAAGACTAACCAAATCAGGGTGATCAGGACATTGTTGAGACAGATACTGTTTATTTTTGCCTTGATTTCCATATGGTAATGCATAATCTATCAAACCTTGTTAGAGCTATTTTACTAACACACAAAGTCTTTACGACTGTCCAAAGTTGAAAAGCATAAGTTGTAATAGTCATAATAATTGGGAAATCATGGCAATGCGTGTTACACGAATTTAAACTTTATGGAGATAGAAATAACGAATTGGCAAGTCGCAAAGTTATGCAGAAATAATTTGTAGTTTTATGATAAATGAAAATATGTCTTATTTTTCAGGTGATAAGGTCCTATTAAGATTTACATGTAAGACAATAACATTTGAAAATTCACATTGAGCTTACTTCAAACCGCAGACACCTGCTCGTGTTTGACACATATAACATTTAGTAATAAAAATCTGTTTAAAGGTTTTTGAATCACGTGACATTTAGGTTTAAATATAGGTTTATGGTTATTAGTTTATGAGGAATAAGTTTTATATCATATTTGTTATTAAATAGGTGATAATAATCATTTATTTTCAGAATCCATACTGACCCTTGTATATTTTATAATAATAGAAAAGAGAGTTACTTAAGTTGATAAAAGACATATCTCCATCTCAGAATTGATCAAATTAGAATGAAGATGTTTCCCTTATTATAAAGTTACTAATAATGTATTAGTTCTGTGCTACTGTGTGAGTCAACAGTAGCTTCTGTGAATATTAATAGATGGCGCTACTTGTCGTATTTCAACGGTGAAAATGCCTGAAAATCTAATGTAAGGCTGACATCCCAATAACTTAACTATTAATCCCTGAAAAGCTAAAGATTTTAGGTATTTTATGTTTATTCATTTAAAGTAGTCCCTGTAGATAACACATTATAAAACATTTCTGAAAAAAAAAAAATTTATTACTACTGAAGACAGGTATTGAATGGAAATTTATCTTCTAGTCGTAATTATTCGTGGAAATTTATCTTCTAGTTGTGATTGTTCATTAAAAAACAATTCCTATTTCTGTTGTATGCTGTATCTTGAAAACCGGCAGTGAAGCAATGCTTGTATTCCTTTTCCGTTACCGGTGGCCCTAACCCTTCCCTCTCCCGTCTCCCCTATTCCCCTCTTCCCCTCTCTCCCCTCTCCTCTCCTCTTCCCCTACTTCCACCTTAAAGGGCGGCAACGCACTTGTGACTCTTGAGTTGCAGGTGCCCTTGGGCGGCGTTAGTCATCTATCATCAGGTGACCCGTCTGCTCGTTTGCCCCCTATACCATAAAAAAAAAGTATTCCTATACATAAATATTTCTGACCGTTTTAGTAAGAGTATCTTCAAACTTTAAACTGTTTATTGTGGATCATTTATCGACTAAAATTTTCGGGTTAGTGCCGATCTTTTCTATATAAAATTTTTATTTTCCGAAGTTAAATGGAATGGAATGGAAACAAATAAAAAAATAAAAAATGGTTCAAATTATTTGAAATTTATTTTGGATCACAAATTAAATCAATACACAACAGGTATCGTAAATTTTACAATTAGTTATTAAGTATTTCACAACCATAAAAACCACACATTCAATTAACAATTTTTATTACGATGCGAGATTAAAATAAAAGTAAAATTAGACTGTAAAACCGTTCATAAACAAAAAAGATATTTTTTTGTAAAGATTTAATTTTCTATGCTATAATGTTTATGGTGATACAAGATGGTGTTAATAAAGTTGAGTTCGAAGAGTGAAATTCTACTTCGTATAAATGTGATATTGTATTAAAATTTAGGTCTCTTAAATAGATTATGAAGATCAGATGCTAGAAATAATATTGTGTTGTTAAAACTTTTTCACATAACTGCTCTTTATTTTAAAATATCAAGAAATGGAGAACGTAATTAAATGATATTCTTATGTCAACTTTCGGGGAAAAACGAGAACGGGGTGACGGGTTGAATCGGCAACTACCCGATTTTTCCTCGATTTCAATGCTTATCCATTAATAAAATGATTTTTCTAGGAACACAGTTCGTTTCTAACTAAGCAGGCGCCGAAGTTCTACATCGGAACTTGTTTTACACAAATTTCCTACAAATGGCGCTCGTTTGCGAATAGTTTTAAGTGAACATTGAAAATTGTCGCTTCAAATAGTATCTACTAACCTAACTAAAATTTGTGAGGTTAATTTAGGCAGGCGGGTCATATTTTGCATAACTTTGGCAACGGAACTTTTCGTTATGGGACCGCAGGTAAGCGCAGGCATAATGCGGCTAAGCTTATGTTTTACGTCGAATTCGTTCGTTTGAAAGTTGAATAATGTTGGGAAACATAAAATAGTTCTTGTTAAGGACGCATTTTGGAAAATATGTTTTTGTCGTTTAGTGTTATGGTATGGCTACCAACCTGATCTGCACCATTTTGCTTTTGATTTAACTATTTTAATTTGGTAATGACAATGGAACAATTAATTGATTGATTATTAAAATTTGTAGCCATTGCATAACTTTCAACGTTTCCTTGTAATAAATGACCTTGCTACCTTTCTGACCTCTTTAATATGGTTTGGCCTTCAGATAATTATGGTGTTTAAATTTTTTTTTTTTAATGGAATATTAATAGGTGAAGAGAATTCTTTGTTCCCTTTTTTAAGCAAATGTCTGTTTGCGATAAACTCAATAACTAGCAAACGGATTTTCATACGGTTTTCACCAATAGACGGAGTGATTCATGAGGAAGGTTCAAGTGTATAATTCATTAAGGTTTTGTGTAAAATGGTTGAAATATGACGATTGTTGAAGATGTCGGAAAAAAAACAATATAATTATGATAAGTGAATAATAAAAATAATAATAACTGGAGACACCTTACATAATTTACATCAATTTGAGATAGGCTACAAAAGCTACTGGGGTCCAGTATAAATGCTGACCTGTCGTATAGTATAGACATGTTATGGTAAGACATGTCTATACTATACGATGACAGTTCAAGTTATATTGGTCCGTGATTTATAAGAAAACATACAAAACTTAATGAATCATGGTCGAATTTTGACCACCAGGCGATCCCTAGTATGTATACACACAAACTTCTTTGTCTTATAATTAAGCTAAATTATTAACAAACCATTGTCAGTTGAAAGTAATGCGTGACGATTATTATGGTAATTTGACTAGTAGTGATTTTTATCAGTATCTCGACTATGGTTCGTCATGCTCACTAAAATGTCATTGCTTGCGGCGTCGTCATGGGGCGGGTCATTTCTTTCCCTCTGATATGGCGATGGAGATGACGGCTGGTCTATGCGTCATACTCGTGAACGGGTGCTGCTTGGGGTGACTGGTCGGCCTAGACAGCGATGCTTTAGCCTATACTATTATTTTGGTTCGATCAACTGCAACTCTAGCCTCTTAATCCAGTCACGAATTATTTTTAACAGTAGATTTTGTAACTGAATGAAGGTGGATGTGCACCTTGAATGATTTCTATGTTTAATAGGTTCAAACCTTCAACGGTATCACTGAGTGATTTATATTTTTTAATGAAATTCAGGTGGCATCAGCTTGCATCCTGTTTACCTTTCGTGTAACACTAACACTATTGTACCTGAAGATCTGACTTTTGAAAAGAGTGGCCATGAGTGTCTTTACCAGTATTCTTCTCATAAGGCTCTACGCATTTTGGAAACTGGAAATTATAGATCAACACAAGCAGGCAGTAGATTTTGGTGTTTTCACCTAATTTACCTCGACAATCCAGTACAAGCTGTGGCGTCTGTTTGCGCCGATCTATGATTTTAACTCTAGCTTCAATTTATCGTTCATAAATGTCACTTAGTGTCTTAATTGAATAAATGATTTTGAATTGAATACAAAATGCCACTTTACTAAAATAAAATAAAAAGTGAGGACATTACTAGAAATAAATACATACATACATTTACTCATTGGAGCAAATGGGTCTTATAGTGGAGACCGTGAATCGGTAAACGGAAGGTAGGACGCCCCCAGCTAGACTGGACCTGAGGAAGGTAGCTGGGAGGGACTGGATGCAAAAGGCGGAGGACCAGGTGCTATGGCGCATATTGGGTGAGGCCCATATCCAGCAGTGGACTAGTATAGGCTAATTAATTGATACATATACTAACACCTATATCAAGATAGCCGAGAGGTGTACATTGTCCTTCTCACGTAATATAGGGCAAGCCTATTGCCATCAACCGGGCACTTCGGGAATTAAAGATAGGAAAATTTTGAGAATTAAGGGGATTAAGAAGGGAAGGATTGGATTGGGTATGTAAGCAATAGAGCTATAGCAGGTCAAGGTCGCATGCCTGCAACTCGAATTGCCGCAGTCATTGGGCAAATTGGGCAGTCAAAGCCCTCTTTAGGTAAGAGGGCTTTGACTTCCCGATTTGAAAACAAATAATATAATAATATTAGAAATACTCGTATTTAGTTTTAATTTTGATAATTCTATTTTTAACGCACTATTTTAATTGAAAGAAAGTCATTTTTTAATGCCAATAAAATGAAAGTAAAGAAAATTTAATAAAGATCCAACAAATTAGTATCTGTCAAAACACATTGCTCCATAAATATCTTAAGCGGATTAACACTAAAACCTGTGCGATAAACTTTACACGCTAAGAAATAAAAACATGGGCGAGCCAACAGTTAAGTGGCACCACAAATATTTAGTTTCCCAAGCAGGTAATAAATTCTGTTAAGTAATACCTGTCGTAGTGGCAATACATTTGAAGGAGCAAGGCGTGTCGATGGTTTGCCCTGGATTTATGGGAAAATATCTATCCCTTAGCCCATTGACCTTATTAGATATCGATTGCTTTTGATAGATAATTTACAAAGTAAACCGTAATGTAAATTTGTTATTTTTGGTTTTTATTGTATAGAGGGCAAATGAGGAGATGGGTCACCTGATGGAAAGTGACAACCATGCGGTGCCAAATATGTGTTTCGTACACAAAATAATATTTGATTTCATTTGATTTGAATACGATACGTATTCACGGGTTATGTTCCGCAATTTGACGTCTGCGGTGCGCCTATTTTCCGTGACGGGTTTGGCCCGGTATGTGGCCATACTCGTGCCCTCCAAAAGCCACTAGCCGTCTCTGTCAGCGTCAGCAAAACCTCGCCTGTGGCCCGAAGCGTGTATACGTGATCATTTTCCACGTGGTGGCTAGTCACTGAAATCGGGGCCAAGGAGGCGGTTGTTATGTAACAGGAGTATCTAACCCCGACACCTGCTCCGCTGAACCCTCCAGCACTAAGTTATCCCCCAGTACGGTGCTCAACTGCGCAGGCGCAACCGCAGATGGCACAGCCACAGTTGGGAGTATATCGAAATAGAATGTTGGTAGTAGGTAAGGTGAGGGAAGACCTGACCCTCAAACCGTATTAATATGTGTATCATACCAATGTAGGTAGAATGAAGACGGCACACTAAAAAAAGTACATACATTTATAAGAGAAATGATTTGTCTAACGAAAACATGGTTAAAGTTTGTCATATCTCTTCGTCTACGTTAAGTTGTTACGACTCCTAAAAGAGGTTGAGGCGTAGGCTTTCCTGATTAATTTGTACTTGAACCTCTAAATTGCGAAATTACGTATCTGAATTTTTTATTGCTCCACCTTTTTTCAGAAATAGCCTCCTAAACTGCCGCTAATTATAAACAAAATGCAAATCATTGTGTGTAGGCAATTATCACAGCACAGAAACAATTAGATACTACAACTGACAGCGCAATGATAAGTGAATTCGTAAAAAGTTTGTTAATTTTACTTATTAGCATTTGGAAGAATGCATAATTAATAGAAAGATTACATAAACTTACCCATTTCACCGGTGATAACACATTTCACAAAACATGAAAGTTGGGTACTGAGTTTATAAGCCAGTAAATAGTGCCAATTGTAAGTACTATGTACGTATCAGGGATAATAAATATCTATACAGGAGCAAAGATCATTGAGATAGAAGGTTATTACTTCCATTTTGTGGTTTGTGTGTACACTCATACATAAATTTTAGCCGGTGTACGTCTGCTCAGTTACGGTATAAACGACAGTTTTACAAGTCGCATACATTTGATAAAAGTTGACGTTTAAGATTTGAATGATGTAAGTACGTCAAATCAGCCTTCAAATATTAATTAAAAATATGATCAAGGTGGCGTGGCATTATGGCATGTGACCACGGCTATAATAACTGTGGTCGCATACCACAGATTTTAAACAAATTTAGAATGGCTTGCGACGACGGCTTTACCTTGCTCATTTTAATAACTATGTTTTGATTTTTGTCTGAAAATTTTCGTGTTTAATTCTTTTTAGGTTTTTTTCTTGATATATTATAGGTATAAACTGTACAACCACGCTGTATACAGCGGGTTTACTTTTCATTGTTCGTTAACAATTTAAATATTTTCATTTACTTATACAATATGCTATTTATACATATTTAAATTGTGCTCGTCAACGTACACAATAAAATTTTCTTGTCTTATATAATACGTGTGGTGGACATTTTATCAAAATAAAATTACCTAGAATTTATATAGCCTATATCACCTGGACCATTATTACAATTCTATTGATACCTCATTTATCAAAATCGATTCTGTAGTTTAGGCGCTACAGTGAAACACACATAAGTAGAAACATACAAACATACATAGACTGCCGTAGTCGGGTAATAACCTTCCTTTCGGCTTTGCTTTAGTCGAGTAAAAATCATAATTACAATCATAAGTATTAAAATCAGGCGGATTTTTACCCGACAGCCAAAAGCCAAAAGGAAGGTTAGTAGAGTTGATTAAACGGTCATTGAATGTTTTGTGCCAACCTAGTCTTTTTAGTTTTATGTGCATATAGGTGGGTACTTATTTTATTTCTAACTTTAATAATCCGTCTAGATTGAAAATAGATTTAAAATGATTGATTTCTAATGTATAACTGAATTATAAAAACTAAAAAATAAATATAAAGAGTAAAATCCCAAGAACTTAATTTCAGCTAGTATAAGAATAAAGGCAAGCCCTAGTAGCAGTGAGCAAGAGAGATTTTAAGTGAGTTAGATATAACTGAGCTAAACGAGCTGCATGAGGAATCGTATCATTTGAGCGATCAATCAATTGAATTAAAGCACTGAACAAAATGATATGTATTTATTACACACATTTTACGCGTCACCAGCACGAGGGTATTCATTCCTCCGGAGTCGTCTATCTATATACCGTTTTAGTGGCAACGTCATTAAACAGCATAGTTTTACGAATGTTCGCCAGCTGATCTCTTCCAATTTAAACTTTGTCCAACGTGTCACGCTCACTTTCTTATGTATTGCCACCAAGGACCACGATTTATGTAATACCTACCCTAGATTTTATTACCAAAATTTAAGGGGATTCCTCAGAAAGATCTCGTAAACTTTTTTATTATAATCATTTCCTTCACCGGCGCTCCTCTTAATAAAATCGCGGGTAAATGAAGTGCTCATCTCAACATGTTTTTGCCCAAATTGTATTCTCTGAAACCCTATCTCATGTTTATTAAGTTTTGTTAATACCTAATTTTGTAGTCAAAGTTTCAGTGTTATTTTGTGTACACGGAAATACACGCAAACATTGATCGTATAAAATGAAATTATTTAATAATATCAGATATAATGTAATCACATTATTTTACATATAAAATGAATTTACAATTTATATTTAATGCCTGATTCACTATCATCATTAAAAAAAATCGGTTGTCTGTAAAGTCGGTTTACTGACGATAGTTGAACGTGACAACGTCATAGGGACGCCTCAGAGCGAGATAAGAGCCGGCTCCATCGAATTATAAGACGTTGTCACGTCAAAAAAGACGCGTAAAAAGTAAATGGTCATTGTTTTACAAACTAAGAGCGTTTTATTTTTAACACCAAATTTGTATTTTAGCCAGTGATTAGGGTTGTTAGTGGTTGCAAGGTGACATTTGGCAGGACATTTGGCCCTGAAAGCCGCCATACAGCTGATTTAAAAATGAGCAGACATAACCTTTAAAACCCTTGCCCGTGTTGGGCAATTTATATTTAACTTTTGTATACTTTTTCAAGCAAATTTACCATAAATTACTTAATTTAATTAACAAGTTTTGACAAGTAATATTGTAGTTTACGGCCGCTAGGAGAACACGAAATTACATTACCAGACGTGAGAGAGAAAGTCAAGGAAGTCCGGCTACTGTTGAACATCTGGCAACTTTACCCACCATAGGTTTTTGGGGTGGGAGACAGATTCAATAACCCACAAAACGAATCCTTTGATGCTCTGGTTGTTTATAAGCACCATGCAGTTGTCGGTAACCATTTACCATCAGTTTACAATTTACCAACCTGTAGTAAAGAGTTGTGGTTATCTTATTACTTTAAACGAGCAATTCTTGTATGTATGTATGTATTTATAATTCGGGTATCTCGGAAAGGGCTCTAACGATTTTGATAAAATTTTATATACAGATACAGTTTTGCATTTTAATTTCAACTGCATAGATGTATTTCCTGTAAAAACGCAATTTTATTAGAAAAACATGAGGAAGTCACAAAAAGCTACGGAGCGAAGCTCGGTCTCCCAGGTATTACACATTGTCACGGAATTTATGGAAAGAGCTTAAAGTTTACATGACATTTGATCTCAGGGTGGTTTTATATGTTTAATGGTATTTAAATATTTAATCTGAGGAAAACATAGGTAGACATCTACTAATGCACCTGCAGGTACATATATCTAGTAAATAAAGATTGAAAACCATTTCACATAAGAAATAAAAAATATGTAACATAAAACATGAATAATATTCTTCAAACAGATAAAAAAGAGTGCGTGTAGACGTCTATGTTCAGCTTGGCCTAGCCTAGCTAGTTTTAGGTCCAGCAGTGGACGTTCTATTGCTAAAATGATGATGATGAGGTATAAACACAAAACATGTACACAATAGTATGAAATTGAATTGGCAACAGACTCACTACCTATAAAGTTAATAAAAAAAGAAATGCTGAAAACTGTGACACACATTTACATAATCGTAACAGAATATAATACTATAGACCCTATTATCTCAGTAATATTGAAGCTACCATAAAATGAAGGAAACAGACGTCCAATAAGGCGTCCGCGTAGATATTATATGAAATTTCCCCCCTTCATTCGAAATAAAGCAACGCCTGAAGGTAGAAAGAAGCAATTTGCTATAAATCTAACGCAGATGGAAATCGTTTTAGGCGTTTACTGGCTGGCTGTGTTTTCCTCGGAAGTGGAAGAATGTTTCAATCCAATATTTTTTTGCTTATTCCATATCTTAGGTCAGCATCGGGCTAAGATTTTTGCAGGGCAAACGATTTTAGCAGGAAAGAAATTAGGTTTATAAAATTGTACATTTATGGTACTTCACACTTATTTCATAGAATGTCTTAATGTTGGTGAATAGGTTGTAATAAAAGATCAAGATTACTACGCTTTAATCACTTGTTAAAATAATGCTTTTCATAAGATTCACACATTTTTACCACTATTATAATTGCGAAAGTAACCTGTCTGTTTCGTTACGTAAACTGTGCAAGCAATTTTGTTAAATCAAGAAATTCGTATTCAGTTTTGTTGCTCCTGCTAAGATGAGATATTATTACAAAATCACATTACACATGTAGCACAAAAACAAAATAGTATGAATCAATTATTTTGTGAAATAATCGGTTAGATAAGAGTCAAACTAAAACTGCAGTGTACGAGTTTATCTAAATTGGTTAAAATTCATTAAGGTTAAGTCATCAGTATTTTGCTTTTCATCTTAATGAGTTTTTAACAATATATTATAAACTGTGTTAAAAGAAACCAACAACTAATAAGCATCAACAACAACAAAAAGTACTACAACTAATGTGAACCGAGAACGCTGTACAATAACACAGATCCTACATTTGTATCAACGATGCAAATAGCGTTGTTTGTGTAAATTATTGTTATGAGCCATTGTCATGGGATCTACCACAATCAAGCGGTTAGATACGACCTATATTCGGAAAATATACATTTATTTATATAGTGTTAGAAGAGAGAGAGTGTCTCATTTTTCTAATTGTCATATTTCTAGTAATTCTTACTAAAAAGAAACATTAGTACAATTACCTTGAACTGGCTTTTGGCCGCGGCTTCGCTAGCATTAATGTAGACTTTGTGAATTCATTGATTATCTCTCGGGAACAACACTTTTTTTTCTGGATAAAAGGTGACCTATTCTGTACTTCTGACAACACGTATGTAAAGTTTCATTATGACCGTTTGAGTAGTTAAGACTTGAAAGCGTAACAAATAATTAAACGCACTTTCGCCTTCTAATATTGTCCTGATTAATGTAATAACAATTATCAACGAATAGTCTATGTTGTTGTTGACGGGTCTTAGTGTGGAGACCGCGCTTTGGTAAACGGAAGGTAGGACGCCCCCTAGCCAGATGGACCGACGACCTGAAGAAGGAGAAGAAGCAGGGATGGACTGGATGCGGAAGGCTGAGGACCGGGTGCTGTGGCGTGCATTAGATAAGGCCTATGTAAAGCAGTGGATTATAATAGGCTAATTGATTGAGTCTATGTCGTTTTTAGATCTCAATTTCTTAACATACTCAATAGATTGATGATCCTGTGTTACAACAGTCTGACATGAATATTTATAATCAACTGTCCACTTTATATCTGGTGTACAAATGTAACAAGCAAAATGAAAGACGAACATGCAAAATCCAGGGTTTTATGTAGCATATTTAAATAATTAGGCCTACAATCTGGCAGGCGACAAGTAAACTGTAGAAACATCTGCTGGGTCATAGAAACCACAACCCGGACCCGACCGCCCATATATTCTGTCAGTATTATAACTCCCCATGTTTTAATGTTATAAATCTTAATTAAATATGAGTTAGGCAGGGTTGAGTGCTGTACCTAACGTTGTATGTATTTGGTACGCATGCACTTTATTTGAATCATTTACCAGATGCGCGAATGTGTTTTTACAGTTTAACCCTTCCCTGGTTTAGTAACATTGCAATTAGTTTATGTGTGGCACTGCGTAGACCTGTTGACATAAAGGACATATATTATCATTTCTTATCACATTGATTTTGAATAGCGATTAGCTAACATTAAACTAAACTATTCACTAGTTTATCCACTGGTTGACGCTACGCAACAGGTCGCTTCACCCATTAATAAAAAACCCTGTCGGTCTAGAAAGTAGTCAAACTTCAACTTCAAACTTCAAACTTACCTGAAACACAATGAAATCAATAAATCAATCAGCTTATCATAGTCCACTGCTGGACATAGGCCTCTCCCAATGCGCACCACAGCATCCAGTCCTCCGCCTTCCGCATCCAGTCCATCCCTGCTACCTTCTTCAGGTCGTCGGTTTATCTGGCAAGGGGGCGTTCTACCTTTCGTTTACGGATTCGGGGTCACCACTCCAGGACCCGTCTGCTCCAACGGCCATCGGTCATACGGCATACACACGTAAATACAATTGTGTATATATATTGACTATATACAGCTCATCACTCTCTAAAAGTTATTATAACCTATACCGGGCCCCTTTATTTCGGGCAATTAATAAAATTGATTGTTAAGACCACTTCATTATTGCATTGATTTGAATTGATTTAGATCCTAGTCACTCATTTAATGAAATTAATTTTACCCCACATTTCCCAGATAAATAATAATTGTTAAAAGTGCGTTAATGTACGAGATAAAAAGACTCTCTCGCTAGTACAAAACCAAGAAAAAATATCAGATCCCTGTCACTAAGCCAAGCTTAAGGCGATGACGAAATATCTAAGAAAATGGTACCTAATAATAAAGATTTAGTAAACATGAGCCTAAGTAAAATCGGGAAAGTACACTGTTGCCATTATAGTGTCAAAAATTTAGTTTTTTATAGTCCACCTTCAAGTGAAGTCAAATGGACATCAGAATAAAAACCAGTTACACCTTACACTGATTAATATAGCGTCGAAACAGGAGGAGGAAAATTGTTATTTTTACGTAGTTTCAAATACTGTTATTAAATTAAATTGATATTTTGTGGCCTTTCAGTAACATTTATTATGCATGTATGTGTATTCATATTTCTTGTTTTGTTTTTTTTTGTTTTAAAAAGACATCTACCGCATTAGGAATTACTCCTGTGTCGCGGGGGATTTTACAAACATACAAACAACATACGCAAAGAAAACCCAGCTCAGGACAGGCATAGCAGTCAGGGTCACTAACCACTAGGCCAACAAGCCAGTCATGGTTTAAAAAGTTTAAAAAGGTACAATGACGGCACGTATGGGCCGGCTCGACTCCGCTCGATACCACGGCCTCACAGAAAACCGGCAGTGAAACAATGTTTGCATTGCTTTCGCCGCGTGAGTGAGGTTACCGGAGGCCCTAACCCTTCCCTCTCCCCTATTCCCGTCCTTTCCTCCCCTGTAATCCCCCTCTCCCCTATTCCCACTCTCGGCCCCCTCCCCCTCTTCCCCTACTCCCACGTTAAAGGGCGGCAACGCACTTGTTACTCTTGAGTTACAGGTGCGTATGGGCGACGGTAGTCATTTGCCATCAGGTGACCCGTCTGCTCGTTTACCATATACCATAAAAAAAAATTAAACTCAAACAAGTATAATTATTATTATTATGCTGCAATCGAAAATAAGCTGACGATAGGGTGCCCTCAGGTATATATTTTGGGACAATGTCTGTAGAACTTGGGGTTCGATGACTTTCTTACATTATAGGTAATCCAAATCAATCAAAACCTTTATGGTACTTACCGTTGAAGTAGAATCATCAAATTTGGCAGGAAGTAAGCCTAATGGATCTGGAGGAAAATTAAGTCAAGTAAATGTATACTAATTTAATAAAGCTAAAGAGTTTTTTTTTGTTTGTTGGTTTCTTTAAACGCGCAAATCTCTGGAACTACCATTCGGATTCGAATTTTTTTTTTGTATTGGATAGAGTATTCACTGAGGAAGATTATAAGAGTGGAGCATTGAACATAAACGCAGATGCTGCAAACGAACTGCGGATAACGGCTAGTGTAACATGTTCGCAGAGTGAATTTGTTTCTTATTCAAAATATATTTAATACTAGCAGCGATCCGCGGTTTTTCCCGCGTAAGTACCGATCCCATGGGAATATCGGAATAAAAAGTAGCCTATGTGTTAATCCAAGTCTCCAGCTATCTACCATCATACCAAGTTTCAACGCAATCGGTTCAGTGGTTTTTGCGTGAAAGAGTAACAAACATCCATCCATCCATCCATCCATCCATCGATGTTTTACTTGGTATTGTTATACAATATGAGATAACATGTTTTTCCACAGCTAATTTAAGTTTGGTCAGTACCTACTAACCTTAGCTATATTATGAATTTCAGTATGTTAATTACACTGACAATTCCCCAGATATATGAACTGTTAACTACCTACACAATTAAGCTCGTACGGGACCCTTGGGGCGCAAGTCCTATTTACCATTGTCCGGATTTTTATATAATATAAAGGTATAAGTCAAGCCTATGTAGGTATAACGCATTGGCAGATGGATCGAGACAAAAAGTTAATGAAATCAAAGTATAAGGCTTCGCACGCAGCATATCCCTTCAAAAACTTCCAATTTTGAATACCTGATGTTTTGAAATCATTCGTTATCCAATTTCTTTTTAACCCACTTCCAAAAAGGAGGAGGTTTTCAATTCGTCGGAATCTTCCCAGGTGGTCCCATTAAAATTTTATCGAAATCAGTCGAGCGGTTTTCTAAAAATCAACAAATATATAAAAATTGTATACATTGATGATGTTTTCGTTTGCTCTGAAACATCGCTGTCTTATTGGAGCAGTGCGTTTAGTTGGCCTACCCATATGATATTTAAACAAAATACATCTACTTTCCACTAAAAAACACATTGAAGTCGGTGATACTTTTTTTTAAAAGATATTATTGAATTTTATTTCGGAATCACTTTATATATTTTTACCTGAAGAGAATTCTTAAAGGCGCACGGACAGAAATGTGAAATTTGGGATACATAAAGTTTACAAGTAGAAGAGAAAAAAGCTAAAAAAAGTAATAAATTATGTAAAAACTGCTAAATTAAGCTATATCCATATGTGCATGAGAATTCAATAACATCAGTAATATAATTAAAATTATATGGGCCCTGGTCTGAAGTCAGTTGGAGACCAGGACTCCTGTTTGGAACCCACATAAAAAGATCAGAATGTTTTCCTGAAGTTGGTAATCCCCTTTCTTTATCCTACTAACTTTTTGCTGTGATGCATTGGATTTATTTCTTGGAGAATAGGAGAACTTGCGACCTCATGGTGACAGCGTGTAAAATTATCAGGGGTAGAATAGATTCACCTGATCTTCTTAGCGGATTGTCTTGAGGTTTAATCCCCAACAACTGTTGTTGTATCAGAGAACACAAGTTGTTTGCTGTGCCATTTTGTCATATCGTTGCTAGAGACAATTCGTCAGTACCATGAACGGTCACTGCACTTAACGGTCTCCTGGATTCGGATTCAAGTATTGATTTGTTTGCAGAGGGATGGGCGATGATTTTGTTTGCATGTTCGAAATTCAGAGAGGAAGATTCATGTTAGGTTTATTATTTATTTTATATTTGTTATTATTTTTTTTTTTATTGTATTGTAATATATAGTTAGTATTATTAGCCTACAGCGGTTTTAATTAAACTAAAATACATCATTAAACAATTTTAAGATGTCCGGTATATATTTTGATCTGTTATGGTACAAAAGTCTAAACAATGGCAGTTCAAGTTATACTGGCCAATGAAATAAAACAGTCGAAGTTCAACCGCCAGGTAATCTCTTGCATACATTATTCAACAAAATTTTCTAACATTAATAACTAACTTGAATTACCCTACCCTACCAAGTGTAGTGTGTTGAGTTTAGTGAGTATAGTGGTAGTTTAGTCACTATAGTCGTTAGTGACAACGTAACGTGAACGTACACGTAGTTTTATTTATTTATTTATTTAAAACTTCATGCACATTTGTACAAAGGCGGACTTAATGCCTAGGGCATTCTCTACCAGTCAACCTTAGGGTGGTATAGAACTGCTATAAGGTAGGTGCAAAGATACATTTGAAATTATTTATAAAACAAACTAACATTTATATTACTTATATGTACAATTTTCTAAATATCATTACTACATAATATACACAGTTTCATATACTTATACATAAACATACATAAGTATTTATATTATGCCTATACAGAGTACATATATATTCACACATATCATACATATACATATCATATATATAAGTAAATACACTACAAATACCATTATAAAGTCGTGTACTATCGTTGAGGCTATTCTGCTAACTCATTGTGGAGGAGCTCTCGTACTTTCTTTTTAAACGTGAAGCGGTTTGTGGACATCCTGACTTCGAGAGGGAGCGCATTCCAGAGAAGGACTGATTGTACATAGAAAGAAGAGTTGATGAAGTCGGAGCTGTGAGAGGGACATAAAAGAAGCAAATTATTGGTGGAACGAAGATTCCTGTCATGAGTAGAGTATAAGTATTGGAAGTGGGAAACTAAGTAAGAAGGTGGCGATGGGGAGTTTAAAAAGGAGAACAGAGAAGTTAGAGCCCGCAAATTGCGACGTTGGCGAATAGGAAGCCATTTTAATTGTGAACGTAAAGCAGACACATGGTCATATTTTTGCGAAGATTGAAAATGAATCGAATGCAGTTATTGAGAAGGCGATCTAGTTTGTTGAGGAGGTCTGCATTCAGGTCGAAATAACACACATCACCATAGTCAATTATAGGAACGATTAGGGACTGCATGTAGGAAGTTTTTGTCTTAGTGGGGAGGAAATTCTTCAGGCGGTATAAAGTTCGGAGAGCTCCAGTGACTCGCTGACTCACGTGAGTTAACTAGTTTTACTGTCACGTCCATTAGTTAGACGTAATAGAGCTCGGCTGTTTGTGATTGTGGTCGGTGCAGATTAACGCGGTTTTGCGCGTTAGACTGTGTGGAAACGTGACAAGGGATGGTTTACTTTGAGAAATACCTAGTAGTTTTTTTGGGTTACGTTCCTCAAAAGGAAAAAAACAACCCTTAGAGGATCACTAAGATTCATACATTTAGTAGTACATAAGAACAAGGCTATACAAGTAACATCGGTAGGAATGCCTCGGATTCAAGATAGGTAAAAACTTGTGTTTTGTGCAGTCGATCCTCGTCCACAAGATGTGACAAATGTTAGCCCATGAACATAAAGTTGCAAAGCAATAGAAAATAGAAGACGATATTGTGCAGCACATGTATGGTGCAGGTGACTATATGTTTAATTAGGTTTGTGTCACTCTTGTTAAACTGTATGCTTATTATAATGTGTGTGGGACATTATTTTGCACAATGATTGTCACATTTAAGACAAAAGTTCGACAACTTCGGTTATACTAAATTGTAGAAAATTCATAAAACTGTTGTTTTTGTTATATAATTGAATCTTCTTATATCATTTATACAGGTTGACTGCTAGAGAATACTTATTAAACTTGAGAGGCACTCAAGGGAATGTTCCGAACATCCCAAGTTTGCCTTCC
Organism: Callimorpha dominula; assembly: GCA_949752705.1. Classification (NCBI taxonomy): domain Eukaryota; kingdom Metazoa; phylum Arthropoda; class Insecta; order Lepidoptera; family Erebidae; genus Callimorpha; species Callimorpha dominula. The sequence continues at coordinate 5,834,289 of OX457002.1, read as the reverse complement.
AGTTTGTGGTCACCTATCAAGAAGTTTTTCAACCGCTATGATTATGATTGGTTGAGGCCATTATGGGAATATGGCTTGCATCCCGACTGCTTTGCTTCTTCTATATACCCTAGAATTGAAAGGTAAAACAGGCCTATCGTCAACATGTATTTCTTAGCTTTAGTAGACTTTGCTTTCCATCTGATATAACAAAATGTCACCAAAGCGTAATATATGGGAACCCGGGAATATTTAGCAAGTATGTGCACACCTTTAGATAACTTAATTCCACCTTAGCGTGACTTAAATGGTTCAGTTCACGCTGCGGTACACTACGGTTTCAAGTTTTAAGCAGAGTTTACGGCTCGAATGCGCCGTCGTCCCAAAATCGAGTTATGTGAGTTTCTCTAGGGAACAAATGTTATTTTTCTGTTTGTAAGCCAAACTAAATCAGGCGTGATTGTGATTGTCCAAAACACAATATATTTCAAGATACAAAAGAGTATTTTTAACCGACTTCAAAAAAGGAGGAGGTTCTATGTTCGGCTGTATGTATTTTTTATGTATGTCCACCGATATTTCCGTCATCTATGGACCGAATTCAAAAAACTTTTTTTTGTTTGAAAGCGTATGCTCATCAGGATGTTCCATTGTCACCAAGTCCGGATCCGATGATCGTATCTGAGGGCAAACGAGGGAAACCCTGAGAAATTAAGGACAGATGTATTGTGATTGTTGATTTTTCTTGAAATTAAGCAACATTGACGTTTAAAGTCACGAATGTTATTGTTATTAACCAACTTATAAAAAGGAGGAGGTTCTTATCTTTTATAAGGTCCCGTTCCTCAAAAAGAAAAAAGGAACACTTATAAGCTCAGACCTTTTCCTCAGTAACCCGTGGTGTCATCAAGTTAACATTAATACCAAATACTTATATCTGCGGCCCTTGGTGCTATAAAAAAATCAAGCTTCTAAGTCAACGTAATCAAAAGGTACGGCCATTTAAGCCTTAGATTTGACCAAATTTGAACATTTCGCAGGTAAATCAAAACCTTTAGGGTACTTCCCATTGATTTAGAATAATGAAATTTAGTAAGAAGCAGGGTCTAACAGCATAAGTAAAAGAAAGAGTCGGAAAGTCATTAATTTGTTGTTATATCACATAACTAAAAATTGTTTTTGTGATTACAAACTTATATTTGCGGCTTTTATTTTTGACTTTGCCGTAAATCAATGTGTGGAAGAGCATTTTTGGAACTGCAAAGTTAAGTTTGTTTTTCGTAAACAACAGGCAAATACTTTCGGGAATTGATTCCCGAGATGGACGTACTATCTATATTCAAATTTGTTTTGCCAACAGAACCCCCGGTGCGTGAGATAGAGGTTTTTTTATACCTTATTCAATTAAGTGTAGCAAGGTACTAGACAAACTAAAAATCTTACAACCTTATCTAAATAAAGTATCGGGCTCATTAAACTAAAAATCAAAAAATCTAAATCAAAATCATTTATTTCAATTTAACCATTATGGGTATTTTTGAATTGTCAGGAGACAGTCAGACTCAGTCAGTCGTGAAGCTAGTTGCCTGTTCCAATTCGTAGATCCAGTGGAGATGAACAGGCAAGAAACTCCAAGGACACTCTTTTTCAACATGTTTTTTACAAATCTCTGGTTACATTGCTTATATGCGCAAGTTAAATGTGAGGACAATGTAACGTATTGTTCTAAACTATAAACAGTCGCGCGAACTACTACTATATGTAAGTAATAGCAGTTCGGAAATGACGAGCCCCAACCAACGGCACTTGTTCACGAGTATGACGCACGCACCAGCCATCGCGCCGAACGACCTGACACGTACGCCACCATCGGCAGGACGTCTAAGCGGACACGGCATACTCAGAACTACCAGGCAACATAGCAAACTAACTTAATATGTTATTGACTACACAGTTCTCACATATAAATTGATATCAAAATATAAGATAATATAATCAAAACCTATAAAGTTAATATAATATCTAACGATCTGCAGTTCGGTAATTTACATAACAGAAGGTAATGTTCGAAGTATTGTATTTACTCAGTAAGTACGTAACTTATACCAAAAATAGAAAAATAAACACTTTAAAAAAAAAGTTAAATCGACTTTAAAAATCACTAAGCAAAGGCACTGAAAAGTGAAAAATAATCAAGAAAATCTAGAAAGGACACATACATGTGACACTTTTAAAGTAAAAGGTAACATCATAAAGGCACTAGGTACCTACTGGTCTGTTTGAAGTCGGTGCCAAGCCAAAAGGTCCTTGATAGATAGGGTAGGTCAACCGCGGCATCTGCGAGGGGCTCCAATTGACTGTTACTTGATATGTAATAACTTAAATTTTCTGCCATCGTAGTTGTATCAGGAATGTAGGATCACAATATGGAAAATGATTAATCACCTCATAATTATTATTATTATTTTTAATTTAAAGTATACTAGTAACGTGGGTCACACATTACTAGTATTCTTGTTAACCCCTCCAGCTAAGCTAAATGCTTGTGTTAGGAGTGGGTTCACAACAGTACTGCACTGGGTGGGGTACGAACCCGCAACCACTTGATCGTAAGTTCGACACCTTAACCATTACGCTACCGCCGCTTGAGATTGACATAATTATGGTCATAATAACTGAATAATAGTGCATATTAATAATTGAGTGACGTCCCCTAATGCACAAAATTATAAAAATTAGTCCTAATTTACGGATTGTATCTAAGAACATCGTTTCTTAGTCATACAAGTGATTTATAATTATGTATACTTAGTTATGTAGGCTTAGTTACCCTGGGACCACGGCCTGTGCTACCTAGTCGAAAAGTCAGGCAATTCAAAGGTTTGAAGATATTATGGAATGCGAAAGTTTAAAAGTTAGTACGTAATAATAATTATTATCTTTAATAAAAATGTATCACCGACTTCAATGTGCCTAAATCATGATAAATTGTAATTTGTTCTAATATAATATGGGTAGGCTAACTAACCACACTGCTCCAATGAGACAGTGAGGTTTCGGAGTAAACGAAAATATCATCCATGTATACAATTTTTAGATATTTGTTGATTTTTCAGAAACTGCTCAACCGATTTCGATAAAATTTAAATGGGACCACCTGGGAAGTGTAACCCTTTCAAACAAAAAAGATTTTTTTAATTCGTTCAGGTTAAATTGGTTTAGCTCTTCGAGTAATCGGTGAACATACATACAAAAAAGATTCCGACGAATTGAGAACCTCCTTCTTTTTTGAAGTCGGTTAAAAAGCGATCTGCCAGGTTCGCTTTCCGATTTTCGTTGTAACTGAATTGTGTACCGTAACGTGCAAACTGACTCAATGCCTATATTATAGTTACAAGTTTTCGAAATCCACTTATCGACAAACTCAGAAGAACCATGTTCGCAGCGTAGCTTAGGTTCATGCACTAATTGCCTTATATGTTGCAGCTACCACTACAACTAACTCAATTAGTTGATAAGTCAATTCATGTAAATGTAAACTTTGTGCAATCAAAATTACATAGAACTAAAAATCTTCAAAGTCCACGATTTCGTGATAAATAAAAATGAAAGGACCTCCATCAGAATATTTCAAAGGGTCCAATCACACTAGCTATCAAGCAACCACTTACATCAAAGCGTCAGAGTTCAGGCGCGTTAAACAAAACTCTTTCTCATAATAAGTACACTATCCTGACGCCTTTCAACGAAAATTTCTCTGTCACCCTAGAATTGCTTGCGGTTGAAAGCACATATTATCGATAGCATCGTGTCATGTCATTTTATCTACTAGCAACAATCTCTAAGCACGACTAAACCAAAGAGTTTCATATACATTGATGACTTAATCAGCGAACCCGGAATTTTTCTTAAAGTGATCCCGCAATGGCTTTATTTGAGCAGAATATGTCGAACTTTAAAAGTGTTAAGTGTTGCAACTTGGTGTGAGAGAAATAGATAGGGAAACATAGGGTGCATATTTGATCATTTTTGTTGGTAGGTATAAATTCATCCGTATTGAGGTGTTACGGTGACGGAATTTGCCACATTCTGATTTTCCGTGTCGGAAATGTACAAAGGGTGTTATTTTTGATACATTGAAGAAGTTGGAAGCTTTTGTAGGGTTCCTGTATCGAAATGTTGAGTTTGTTGATGTTATGCAATGTATAGGATAGAAAAACTTAGGTGATGCTTTTGCTAAATTTTTATTATAAGATTATATTCATAACAATGTATTTGAACTTAATTTTATGGAGAGTATACTTATATTTACTTTTTAATCTATACATATATAATTACTTGTCTTTTCATACATTTTAACAATATTCGTGATGTCAGAGGAGGTTATTGATATCAATATACATACGTACGTACACATACATGTTTAACACGTAGTTATTACAAAGATAAGTAGTAATTTTTGACCAGCTTTTGCTCGTCATAAAGCTTCCGGCAATGAATTCCACAGGCGTGCAGCTTGTACTGTAAAGGATTTATCCAAAAACGTTGTGGAATGCGTTGGAATTTCTAACGTTAGATTTTACGATGATTTATAGTATCGTGTATGTGTGTCGTGAACAAATATGAAATGTTTCTTGAGGTAGATAGGAATAGTAGGTTTAAGCAAGGTAGTAAAGAAAGTATGTGAATATTTCCAGCCATTTGTGTTTGCTACAAAATTCGGAAATGTGATCATATTTGCGTAAGTCAAAAATTTATCTTATACAGACATTCTAACGTTTCTCAAGTTAATCTACACCACAAGACGTTAAAAGTAGCAAAATGCATAAAACAGAAAAGTACAATTCATAATCCGTTACAAATGACCACAGTTTTATCCCGTTTCTTACAATAATGGTCGTAATAAACAAGGGTATTTGTTTTAATGACCTTCCGATTATCGTCTGAGGCGGTGATTACTCTCCGGTAGCCGAATTTATCGGGCCCAATTGAACGCTATTTATACGTCTTTAATTATATGGGTTACCCTCGGGGCAGCCAACAATCTAAAGGTATTGATCCAATATATTTGTGGTAAATCTAAGTTTATTTGGTATATTTGGTGTTATATCCGGTATTAACGTTTATTTGAGGTGGATATCGCGTGCTGTATTTTTTTTTTAGACCAATGCCTATAACTTCCAGATAGGCAATCTGATGTCAGCTTGAATGGATGAAGGCTTCATTACGATTTAAAAAACACTTTTATAGAACCATATAGCTATATCCACACCAGTGCGCTTTCATGATCACCTTACGTCTTCATCTGACGCATGCCTGAGTAACCACAGTGCATGCAATAGCATAAATGCTTATACTAGTTTGACAAGAGCGATTCTGAGAGTTTTACTAGACAACGTGGTGCAAAATAAAGATAAAACGAAGATTATCCAGATTCTCCTATTCTTACGAGTTTCCCACTAAATAGGCACGTATAGGTCACGGAGTTTGCACAAGTTCACACGCGTCCATGTTGAAGACTGACCAAGATACACAAGTGTAGACGATAAGCTGCGACTTAAGCCAATCAATGTTGCATACGTTTGACGCTAGTCGAATTGAAAGATGAACGTGAAAGCGCACTGGTGTGGACATAGCTTATGGGCGACTTTTGTGTTATGCGTACTGTTGCGTAATTTAATTTTGATAAAGAATCGGTCAACATTGTGTTCAATCAACTATTTTCGAACCTTCGTCGACTTTAGATTAATTTTACTTGAAAACAAATCTCAATTGTTGCCTGTCCAAAAAAACATAACGGTATTTTAAGAAATTGTTTTTTTTCTTCAGGAGTGTTGGTACAGATCGCAACTTTCGAGTTCTATCAACGCAAAGTTGTATTTCTGCTATTAAGTTGAGTCACCAAGTTCACTCTTGCTCCTGCTTGAACAATAGAATCAAATTGACAACAAGCAAGTTACACCACTTATGTTGCACGAGTTTCTAGGCACCAATAATAATTTACTATTAGTTGCACGAGCGCCTATCGTAAATAGGTTCGTCAGTTACAGCAATATTTCTTGCCGGGTATTTATCATTTTGATGTCCACTATTGTCACTAATACTTTTGACTCCGTAACCTGACGACCTAAGGGTGACGTGATGGACGTATTCATGAAGACCTTATAAATAAAAAGGGCATTCATCTAAAATTCTACGGCCTCTTTGAGCCACACGAATAGTTTTACGAATAGCAAAGTATCATTAAACATGTGGCTGCTCTGTATTGCCTACAATTACTTAGGAAAAGTATTAGTTACTGACCACAACCAATAAGAAACTATGGCGAGTAAACAGGATCCTTTTACTACTACACCACTTAAGGGTTGCGTGGGAAAAGTCTGTAGCTCCAGTGTCAGCGAATAGAATATCGCTCTTTAGAATATATAAGAATACTACTGCCGTTAATATTTCCAAAAATATCTCCTCTTCCTTCTCTGATAATAATAATATGTGGCTGTTGTATTTGTATATAAGTGTTACTTTTATAATTTTTTTTTGTTTGCCAATAGCGACGAAAGAATGGGTTGCTTTTGATGCAAGAACACAGTTACATGAATTTGAAGGTTACAACAGCAGGATGCAACAAAATGCCATACGCCTAACATGACTTTACCAGTTGGTAATCAAAGAAATATTTCTACACAAATTGATTTCTTGCAGAGGTGATATTCGAGGCCTTCGAGGAGCCCGCTTGTGGGGATGACTGTGACTTGAAAAATCAAGTGTATATCTTAATAAACCGACTACAATATCCCAATTAACACAGAACATCCACGAGGACATAGCCGCAGCATTTGTAAACCTGTTTTCTAAAATTTGCGTTATCATTTCCTGGTTTGCCAACGACGCGCGACGTGACGAAGCACATTCAGAAGATGAAATAAAAAAAAAGTTACGTTAAATCAATGATTAACAAAATATCATTCGTAGTTTTACTCTCTATTATATTATATACCATGCTTAACCCGCTGTGAGTTTGACCCCGCCTTGGGGTTGTGGCGACAATACAGAAAACCCAAGCAATTTACGACGCAGTACTTGGTAGCGCCTAAGGAAACGGTTTATTATCGCTGAGAGAGAGAGAGAGAAAAGACTCAAGAATACCGCTTCATCAGGCGCTTTATGTTCAACTCGTTTATTTATTGAAATGCTTATTGCACTGCTGTTTATGAGTGTATAGTTTTTTTTTTTTGAGATTATTACACTAGTTTCAATATTAGTGCTCTGAAGTGGATAAACTATGAAACGTAAAACTAAGATCGTCTTTTTCACACTTTTTTATATGATATTTATAAACAAATTGTGAACATCGTTAGTTTATTAACAATCTCACGACTCAAATCAAAATAACCTAACATAACATAACATGGCGGCTCGGGACACTTCACGTTCAACCAACCGGTGCACAAGGTGCGTCCCGTCACATGCTGGTTGGAGATCAGTTCCCAATTTGACATTGATAGGTTATAAAATGTTGTAGGTTATAAATGGTGGGTGCAGTTCATAATTTTTCGTCAGCTAATAATATCGCAACATTGTTAACAAACGATAACGATGTTCACAATCTTACGGTGATAAAATTAAGTTCTCGACCAATGTAATGTATATACATTACATTGGTCAAGAACTTAATTATGTTATGTAAAACAAAGTAAAAACATACGTATTTTATAAATATTACCTACTCTAGGTTTATTTGGAGCACTATTGTTATTTTTGTATTATATAGTCCAGCTAATATATCTCATATAACTATATAATAGGAGGAAATCTCGTAGACATCTGCTGGAATATTCACTTTTTTGGAGAATTGCCGAACAGAAAAAAAATTAGCAAATTTTACATTTATTAACTATAAATATTGCCACAAAGGCAAAACACCATTTTTTTTAATTGTTTTCGTTGTTTATTTAAACTTGTAGGTTTTAACATAACGTATAGTTTTATTTGAAATACGCATAATGCCAATGTTGTTGCAACTTTAAATACAAGAACTTTAAGAAGGAAATAAAGCCTATATGAATTAGAAAAAGCCCTAGAAGACATACATTTCGATATCTGGAGCATAAGTGAGATGCGCCGATTAGAAGAAAAAATCGAGGTATTGGCAGATTACATAAATCATATTATTAAATACATAAATCAAATTTCACAAAAGCGAAATAGCCGGTCAAAGAAGTGTACGATTCCTAATCAAACAGAAATGAAACATCAAATTCAAGACCTCATTGGAATTTCTGACCGAATAGCCGCACTCAACATCGACATACCAGGATACCAAAACTTAAGCTCAATTATTCAAATATATGCTCCGACAGAACAAGCAACAAAAAGAGGAACCAAACTTTTCTATGAAGAACTAACATAAATACTCGCACAATCATATTATACTAATGCGCAATTTTAATGATCAAGTTGGAGAAAAATACAAGGCAAGGAAGAATACGTTTTGGGAAACTTGGACAAGGAAATAGAAGCCCAAACGGAGAACAGCTAGTCGATTTTTTATTAGAACGCAATCTAACGCTACTTAACAGTTTATATAAGAAAAACAAAAATAATAAGTGGACCTAGATATCCCCTGACGGCAGCTACAAAAACGAGATCGACTATATAACAACAAGCCTTCGAAAAACCTTCACGGACACATCAGTACTTACAAAAACAATTAAAACACGAACCACTGCGTGGTCAGCACTTTAAAATCAGAACCACCAAGAAAATCCAGAAACATATAACTCCACACAAAACAGAACGGTATTAGCAACAAAATTTTAAAGGAAACTACCAAATTCCTGAAAAATAACAATATAAGAGGGAAGACAAAAACACTGATGTCAACGATATAATGAAGACTGGCATAATCCCTACACAGTGGAAAACGTAGCCATACGTAATACAGACCTATTAATCTGATGTCGAATATTTACAAGATATTCTCCAAAGTGATCGTGGAAAGAATAAGTAAAAAGCTCGATGAAAACCAACGACCAACCTTTAGTAATTTTTTTTTAACCCTAGATCCTTCAAAATACATCGAGATTATCAAGAATATCTATTCAAATAGTGAAGCGAGGATACAACGGGAAACCTTAGGAGAAAAGTTTAAGATCAGGAGGGGTGTAAGACAAAAGGATTCCCTATCACTTAAATTATTCTCATCTGTACTTGAAAGTATCTTCTGCAAAATGCACTGGAATGAATTCGGCCTCAAGGTTCACGGTGTAAAGCTGAACCACCTAAGTTTATCCTTTACTTTTTGAAATAAATAAAAGTCACAAGGGGCCAGGTTGGGTCTGTAAAAAGGATAAATCACTAGCTCCACACCTTCGATAGACAAATACTCGATAGTCTGGCGGAGTGAGCTGGAGCGCTGTCAAATTCAAATTTAAAATCATTTATTCAATTAAGACACTAAGTGACATTTATGAACGTTAAATTGAAGCTCGAGTTAAAATCATAGATCGGCGTAAACAGACGCCACAGCATGTGCTGGATTGTCGAGGTAAATTAGGTGAAAACACCAAAATCTACTGGTTGCTTGTGTCGATCTATAACTTCCAGTTTCCAAAATGCGTAAAGCCTTATGAGAAGAATACTAGCAAAGAAACTCATGGCTACTCTTTTTAAAAGTCAGATCTTCAGGTACAATAGTGTTAGTGTTACACGAAAGGTAAACAGGATGCAAGCTGATGCCACCTGAATTTCATTTTATTGAAATGCTCCAAAAGCTAACGTACTAAAAAAAAAACACTCAGTGATACCGTTGAAGGTTTGAACCTATTAAACATGGAAATTATTCAAGGTGCACATCTACATTACGCATTACTTTCAACTGACAATGGTTTGTTAATAATTTAGCTTAATTATAAGACAAAGAAGTCTGTGTGTATATACCTAATGACACCTTAAGCCCAAGACTGTTTGTCGTTTAGATAATATCGTTGATCGTATAGTAGGATTTCCTAATAAAGTGATTTTTTACAGTTAGCTTTAATTTATCTACAGGAAGGTCGATTACATGTATAGGAATTTTATTATAAAAACGTATACCAAGACCTTCGAACGAGTTGTGTACTTTATGTAAGCGATTAGACTTGTTTCTTGTATCAATATTGTGTATATCACTGTTTTTCTTATAGTCATTAATGTTGTGCCTAACAAACATAATATTTGCAAATATATACTGTGCTGCAACAGTAAAAATACCTATATCCTTAAACAACTCTCGAAGAGAGACTCTGGCACCTAAATTGTATATCTCGTTATCTAGGCTCGTTTTTGGAGAATAAAAATCGTTTCAACATCAGCCGCCTTGCCCCAAAGTAGTATACCATAGGACATGACGCTGTGAAAGTAGCTAAAATAAACTAGCCTAGCTGTGTCCGTATTAGTGAGCTGACGTACCTTCCATACTGCATAAGCTGCCGAACTAAGCCTACCTGCAAGGCTGTCTATCTGGACTCCCCATTGTAGTTTACTGTCTAATGTAATTCCTAAGAATACTGTTGAGTCTACAATACTTAAGATTTCATTATTTAGAGTTAAATTAGTACCTAGCTGTTTTACATTTTACATAGTAAATCTCACACACTTTGTTTATTTGAATTTAGTAGGAGATTGTTAGTTGAAAACCAATACAATACATCATTTAGTGCCCTATTCACACCGTTAAAAACTGTTTTATTACAATCGACTTTAAAAATAAGTGACATATCATCAGCAAATAGAACTATATCACAGAGATCTTTTAAATAAGAAGGTAAATCGTTTATATATATGCGAAAAAGTAGAGGACCTATTATAGAGCCCTGAGGAATGCCCATAGTAACAGGTAAGATTATGTTCTACACAGTCAAAAGCTTTTGAGAGATCGCAAAATACACCTATCGCATCTTGCGAATTCTCCCATTCATTAAAAATATGCCTTAAAAGAGTTGCACCAGCATCAATTGTTGAACGACCCTTTGTAAAGCCAAATTGTTCTTTGCGAAATAGATTATTTAGATTAAAATGGCTTTCTAGTTGTTGCAAAATAACTTTTTCAAAAATTTTACTAATAGCCGGTAACATTGAGATTGGCCTAAAGTTACTTGGTTCAGTTGTACAACCCTTCTTGAATAAAGGTATTACTTTGCTATACTTCATCAGGTTAGGAAAAACACCAGAATCAACACATCGATTGAATGTTATAGCTAGAAATGGTGCTATATTAATTATAATAGTTTCTCTTAATTTAACAAAAATTCCCCATGAATCCCCTGAATTCTTAGAATTAAGAGATTTAAACGTTTTTATAATGTCTGTGGGGCTTATGAATTCAAATTAAAATCAATTCTTACATTTGTTTACATTGGCCCTTAATAACAATTCAGACCTGGACGCACAAGGATTCAAGGTACTGGTTGTACTAACTGCTATATTTGTGAAAAAGGTATTAAAAGATTCAGCTATATAGCAGTCTAAGTTGTTTGTTATAAACCTATTATTAATATTAAATTTTAAATCATTATCTCGAGGTTTACTACGTCCAGTCTAAATATTAATATTGTTCCATGTAGCTGTTATTTTAATATTTGAAGACGTAATCTTATTACTTATATATAAACACTTTGCCATAGTACATGTTTTCCTAAAAATCTTTGAGTAATTTTTGACATATTCATGAAATTTTGGGTCAAAATTACTTTGTTTCATAACATATAAATCGTACAGCTTTTCTCTACTTTTGTATATTCCTGTTGTCGCCCAGTCACAGAATGTCGTTTTTGGCCTTTGCATTATTGTTTTTGACTTAAATATACTGTTTAATTCGATTTCTATCATATTGAATAAGTAGCCGTAAAGCTTATCTGGATCTCTTTGAGTCCAATCTAAATTGAAAACCTTATCACTAATGTTATTACTAAAATTTAATAATCGGTTACTAGTCATGGGCCTGCATAAAGTTTTGTTTATTCTATTTTCAGTTTATTAATTGGCTGCCAGGAAGAGGGTTTGCAAGCCACATTTCACATAACAATTTTATTACGATGTTGCCATGTAAGAAAAAGAAAACAATTATACAAATGTTTTAATTTTTAGAATTTTCAGAAATTAACTGAACCGAATCAGATATGCGATATGTGATATGTGATACTAAGCGGCTTTATTAAAAATAGTTTATCTATACTTATAATAAAACTGTAACAGATCCAATTCTGTATATTGAAGATATTTTGAAAATTTTTTTTGGGGGTCACTCTATGATCGATACTGAAGCCAAAACTTTTACTTTTAACTATAATTTTTTTGATTTTTGTCTGTCTGTCTGTCTGTCTTTCTGTCTGTCTGTATCATGGCTGCGCATCACGCTGAAATTACTGAATGGGTTTGAGTTCATACTACGGGGTCGAACGTAGTCCGATTGCAATCATTCTTTTTTTGTTGGCAAAGAGGAACAAACGGACACAAGGAACACCCAGACTCGGAACAACTATTGGTGGATTACACATTTTTATTTTGTCCCGTGTGGGATTAGAACTCACAACATTCGGCGTGGCGTAGTGGCGAGGCGACCACTTAAGCCATTGCGCCATCTGTGTATAATATAGACATATACACAATACCTTAAGTAAATATTTGTAGTGCAATATATTATCCTCATTAATATTATAAAAAGGAAAAATTTGATTTTTTGTTTGTAATGCTAACGGCTCCGAAACTACTGTACCGATTTTAAAAATTCTTTCACCTATAGAAAGCTACATTATCAGCGAGTTACATAGACTATATTTTATATGAATAATTATAAGATTTCAGCCATAAATAATGGTATTCGTAAGCCAGAAGATAAAGGGCTTTCGAGTTGTTTTATCTGATTAAATGGTCAGTCATACATCAAAACTATGTATTACAAAAGTGTTGGTCTTTAGTATCATTTACATATCTCTAATAAATAAGGCACAATAACGCATTTCCTGTCGAAAATAATGTAAAAATTAAAACCTGATTTTCAATCGTCATTATTAGGCAACCATTACAAAAAATAATAAAAATAATAGGCAGTCATGGGACTGCCGACAGAAGTGAAAACTTAAAACGACGCGTCACAATAGCATGACCGTGACGCGAACCCATACCTTTTGCCTCTACCAAAAAACGCTCAACGCGGCTAAAGAAATTTTCAATCTCAATTTAATATGAATTTCAAGTCCAATTTAATAAAATAAACATTGTTTTTGGATTGTTAAGAAATATTTTAGGAAGCATTTTGTATTAAAAATGATTTTTATCAACATATTAATATAGTAATAAAATTTTCACAAAAGGAATGATTAATCTTGTCAAAAGAATGATTATCTTTATAATAGGTAGATACAAATAAATGTATAAATACCAACCAATTTTATAAAATTTAGATTAGGTTAGAACTGCGACCACAACGCGAATGTAGAAATATAGAAACGCGTAGAATTAGGTGCCAGCCAGAACCTAATTCTATTGTAAAATCACAAATGTTTGTAACAAACATTCGATATTTTGAACACTGATGATTGATTGATTGAACACTCGATGTATTTGATAATACGTTTCCATAAAATAGATACCATATTTTATTGTGACTCAAAGAATTACATTATTAAATTAACTTTTAGATAACAGATGATCACATAGTAAATCAGTTTTGCGTCATCTATTAAACAGTATACTGAATTTTATTTTATTTTTGTGCATATTTAGTGTGCAATTTAGTATTTTTGGCGCTACTAGTTGTCGCCACATCAAAAACTCTTGTTTATTTTATTAAAAATAGGGCCAAACCATAATAGATGATTACACAGTTCACTATTTAATAAAAATAAGTTAATAGACATTATTTTGACTGGTTATACCGGTAACGCAATACTATTGGTCGATTGATAAATATTAACGAATAGTGGGATTATAAAAGGGTAGAAATAAGTGGAGATCGATTCACTTGAGTGCGAACAGAGGTACGAACAACTTGGCAGTTACTGTTAGTTAGTGATTTTCATAGTTTATATCAGTAGTTGTGATACTGTTTCTTCCCATACATTCGAATATTTTGTTAGAAAAAAGGGATTTATAGTTATACCATTAAATACTCCCCCTTAAAAATTGGGTATCTAAATAAAATGAAAAATGTTTATAATAATTATAATAATAGTGAGTTGCTTATTACCTCATTACAATATAGTTGTAGTAATAATAATAATAATAATAAATCTTTTTTCATTGAAAAGTGCATTACAAAAAACCACATATTATTACTTAATACCATAAAATTTCATGTTCACCCGCAGTCAACGGCACGACAGACACTCGCTCCCAAACTAGGAATGAACCTGTATTGGGGGTAGTCAGAGCCGTTGCGCCGATGTCCGCACAGTATATCACAAAACAAATATTTTGCTCAACATATAATAGTGGCTATTGAAATCTGGTTCCTAAACTAGGTATGACTGTTTATTAGGAACCAGTAGTAAACTAAAAAACTAAGGTAATTGCATGCATATTCACCTTCTATTTGTATTTATTTTTGTATATAAAGATTTGAATGTGTACGAGTATGTCTGTGCGCGTGCCTCTATACAGAGGCACGCGCATTCTTACACACATACGTGTGTGTATAGATTTGCTGTATAAGAATGTGTGTGTTTATGAGTATATATTAGTATTTTTCCAGTAGTATATATACGTGTGCATGTTGCTAGCATTATAATAATCGCATCGCAATTATCATCATCATCAATACAAATAAGATTGAAATGTCTGTTTGTAATGTTAAAATAATAGTTTCTTTTTAAACTCGTACAGTTATTTGAACGATAGCTATACCTAAAAATCCATCTTAAACATTTTTGTCTGTCACATTAGAGTTACATTAGAGCCTATTCAATTCTTATCATTTAGACTTTTAATAGTTCTCGCAAACACGTGTGAGATAATCGAGGATTGAGAGGACACAACGTTCCAGTGCACAAAAAATTTTAGGACATTGCGAATCGAGCACCGGCCGCCTGTTCACATCGGCTCACGGTACAAAGAGAAAGACAACAAGTGATGATATCTTAGAGCGCGCAGTAGAATTTTAGCTCTCAGCAATAGGTTGGCTTTCAGTTACGATCCAAACTACTGTAAATTTGGAGGAATGAGTAAGATTTGCCCTAAGTGCCATACAAAAAATGGAGAGATGAAGCTAGCGGTGTGTGCTGTTCCCAATATTTAGGAACTACCACAACCGACAAAATCTTTTGATGGACATTCGTCCATTGTCAGCACATTTTTTTGAAAAATGTTCGTAGGTGCGATAGTCTGTATCAGATGACTTCGTTTTTGAATAAAATATGTTAAGAAATTAAGGAAGGAAACTTTATACCCACTTTTAAGGTCGGAAGGGCAGGTTTACGGCCTCATAGCCAGTCTTTTCCCGCAATCAAACTTATAGTCACTGTTTTCCACGCGGGCGAAGCCGCGGGCACAGCTAGTGAATAATAAATCTGTAATATGGTAGTTAAGATAGCGTTAAAAGCTTTTTAGTAACCCAGGAAATAGAGACCTCTAAATGAAACGATTAGCAAACAGTAGATATACGTAATAACAGTCAGTCATACACAGATAAGTCGTCAGTCAACAAATATACAGCGCGCCGTTCAGTCAACAATGGCGAAAGAATTTCATTATTTTAATTTCAACGGTCTTGGAGAGTCTATAAGATATCTTTTGCATTACACCAATCAAAAGTTTAAAGATGTCAGACCCGATGTAAATACCTGGCCCGATGAGAAGATCAAAGCAAGTAAGTGAAAATGTTTTTACAATCATATTTTAACCGGTTGTTGTAATATAATAGACTGCGTTAAATATTTGCCTTTCTTAGATTGTTAGTAAAATATTTTGAAGAATAAACACATTAAATAAATAGTGATTATTTATGATGCCAAGTAATTATTTCTAGTTGTAGTGAGATTATCAACCATGTCAGTAATTAAAAAAATAACTTAAAACATGGCTTGTTCAAAATGTTGTTTTACTGTTGATCTGTAGAGCACTAAAACTAATTTATCTTTTGGTTGGTTGTCAATTAGAGATTTTTAGAATTAGAGAGTTTTATGTTTATCTATTAACATAATTATTATTATATTAGAGATCGTCTGCTGATGGCAATTCGAACATAATTCATAATTAAGTAAATTGTTAGACTGACTTCCCATGACAGATAGAAACGTGTGTATTCTGTGTGTATTATATATTTTTAAATAAAGGAAGACAACTCTCGCATTAGGAATTACTCCTGTGTCGCGGGAAACTTTACAAACATACAAACAACGGACACAAAGAACACCCAGACTCGGGTGGGAATCCAACCCACGACCTATGGCATAGCAGTCAGGGTCACTAACCACTAGGCCAACAAGCCAGTCAATTCTAGTTCTAGACGCATTTAGCGTAATGTAGCCGTTTTCACATTGTTTATTTTTTTAGGTTTCTGCACTTATTCTGTATATAAAATCAAAGTATTTCAAATTTCACGTTCTTCCATCTATGAAATTTTCTTAAAAATGCATACAAAGAATTCTTGATATTCTGATTCCGCTGATATAACTTTGATTGAGTGTGAACGTGTGCTGTGTAAATTCTCTTCACTTAATTCGTATTGGCTAATAAGAGTGATTAGTGATTCCTTGTAGCTCCTTTAGTGTTTTTATGGATAAACCACGCCTTTAGGGCAGTTCAAGAGTGAGATAAATAGACATTTAACACCTTCACTCAAAAATCCGTTTACAAAGTTTGACGCGATTGGTGAGGATTCAAATTATTCTCGAATCAATCATTGAGCCACCGAGTCGCTGTCGCAGGCGGTGAAAGAGACAACTTCGCTACGCAACGAGATGTGGGGCCGCTGTGACCTTGGCTGCGGTGACATCACCGCAGCCAAGGCCACGCGGACTACTCGCCGCAGTCGCCACTACATTACTGCTATCGTGTTGTTTATAATAAAATAGTTCAACGCTCGACACTCAAGATCGCAAGTATTATAATTATTTATTTGTTTGTTATATAGATCTCGAAATATGTCGTTTAGGCTGAAAAGATCGCCACCCAACAAGGCGTCCAAAAATACAAACTTGCCAGTAGAACAAGCACGATTGTGCTTGTTCTACTGGCAAGTTTGTAATTTTGGTTCTGCTTAGAGCCTAATATAACTCAAGCGATAAATGAGCCCGAGTTTGCTAACACTAACGTGCGTACTAAACGTCCGCGTGTGAATGATTCGCCAGGCGCTTTGAACCAATTGAGTGAATTTAATCAGGAATTGAAGTCAAAGAATTGCTGTCAACATGGCAGATTAACTAAGATGGTAACACATCAAAACTGCTTCCCGAACAAACAGGGCTAATAGCCGACATGGCTGAGCTAAAATAACAAAACTCACAAATACAAAAATCAAACAAGGAAATTGAAAAAGCCTTGTCTTTGTCAGCGAACAATACGAAGAGCTGAAAAATCATGTTAAGCATTTGAAGGAATAATGTATAGAAAATAGGAAATATACAGAAACCTTAGAGAAGACTGTTAGAGACCTACAATACAAGTTCAGTACATCAAGTGTTGAAATTCGAAATGTACCGGATCAGGAAAGTGAGACATCAGCGAACTTGATCAAAATTATTACTAACTTAGCGAAAACAGTGGACCTACCTCTAACACCTGGACATCTGCGGGACATATACCGCCTACCGGGGAACCGCGGTAACAGCAAAACAATTGTCGCAGAATTCATAAACGTACAGACTAAAACTGAATTACTATCCCGCGTCCGAACAACCTTTAACAACAGACAGACCAGCAGGGAAGCTAAATTGTATACAGAGCTACTCGGCATACCGGGTAAAAATCAATCTGTGTACATAGGCGAACACTTGCCAAATACTACCAAGAAACTTTTTTACTTAGCGAGAGAACTTGCTCCAATGGAAATATCTTCTTGCGGAAACAACCCGGGGATAAACAGGTCCTGGTCAATTCTGAAACAACTCTCAAAATGCTTTATGAATTACCATGACTAACCTGCTTAGTAGCGTCTGTAAGAAAAATAACCCTTTCAGTTCTTATCTTTGTTTACATTGTTTATTTTCCTGTCCTGTATATTATTATATATACATACCGCATAAAATTAACACAATACACACTTTTTAAACTCAACACAAAAACACATCTGAAAACAAACGCACAGCCATATAACAAAATAAACTTCAACATATTACTCACAAGTATCTTCACGTCCCTTATAATCCTTCAGTCTAAATAGAAATGCTAGTGCAACATACACTAATTATTCTAGGCTGACTGAGTTTCCATTTGTAAGTTATACTGTAACTGTGCGTCCATTAATAGTGTTAATTATTCTCTATAAATGGCTAATATAGCCCAATATCTAATAAATGACTTCGACGACTTTGCTGTTGCGAAAGCGTATAAATGTAATCCGTCCGAGTGTTAAAGTACACGGTAGTCAACTCCATTTAAATATTACACATTAATAATCACACTTAAATATTTTGCAGATGTTACTTGAGGAAGTACTATAAATGCGCAATTTGATATTGTTTGGCACGTATGAGCAACAATTGCGTAATGTAGAGTGTGTTTGTTTTTGCATGGAGTGAAAATGGTATATAATTAGTTTTAGTCAAGTTCAATGTTAGTAGGTTATTGTTAAACTTTTTCATAATATTGGTAATTGACTCTTCTGCTACATCTTTAACCACAGACCAATTCTTACCATATACTACGATTGCAGTGTCATCAGCGTATGTAAAAAATCTTGCATTCGGTAGGGATTGGGTACAGAGGTCATTTATATAAACTTGGAATAACGTAGGCCCAATCACACTTCCCTGCGACACACCGTATAAAATTACCATTTCTTTGCTAACAATCGATCCTATTTTAACACAAATTCGCCTATTTAATAGGTATTGAATTGGTTGTGAATTATACACCGTATGCCGATCTTTTCGCGTTTTTGAGCAGAGTAGAAACAGAGACAGTATCGAATGCCTTCGTTATATCGAAAAAAAGCCAAATATTTACCTCCCTCGTCAAGTTTTTGTACTACGCACCCTATTAGATCAGGACTGCACACTTAACATCCCCGGACTCGTCACTCAGCTCCGCCGTGCGGCTCCCGGAAATCGCATCAAGCATTCCGGCCGCTGTGCTGTGGAGGCGTCGAGCTCAACATCGAGTGACGAGTTTTTCTCTCCGCCGACGTCGCCAACACCTATACGTCGGCAGGGGAGAGGCCGGCAACCGACCTGCTTGGGACCCCGAGGCCCATCGGCTTCGAATAGGGCCCCCGCTACCGGTGGTAATGTGCGTCGCATGAAATGGACATCCTCAATAAACCAGAACGTCATGCGAGCATATTTTGTGGTTACCGAGGAGGAACTAACCTCACTGCGTATCGTGATCGTATGCTGTCTCTGTTTCAGGAACTTGAACCAGCTGTTAACGTTACGGCACAAAGACTATCGGATCAAGTACGGGCCATTCAACGATGTCATTTGTTGGATAACTCCGTGCTTGATAGGCTACGCTTGGACTTGCATAATAGCATTGTTACTTCTCCTCCTTCACAAACAGTGTCACAATAAACTTCTGGGTTACTACGACCTTACCCAGCAGAGGGCGGAGAGGACAGTGGTACTTCATCTGTAAGTACTCAGTACAATGAACAATTAGGAATATTTTGGAAGGTACTCTTCGGGAATATCGGACCATGAGTAATGACAACAGACCTCGTTTACCGCGTTTGCCAATGCATAAACGAAATAAAGCGCTAGTGTGTGCCCTTGATTCTATATTAGGTATTTATTTAGAAGAAAGTACAGATCTCAGTGATACACACTCAATTCTGTACTGTGCGGCTGTTGCAGCATGTCGAGTAGCTGGTGTTAAATTCCTAGAGAAGAATACCGCTACTCGGTCAAAGCTTGCTGCTCCGGCGTGGCAGTGCAGGATTGAACGTCGTATCGCTGAGGCGAGGACACTCATTGGCAAGCTTATCTGTTTCAGATCAGGTAACACGCGTACGAGAGTAATGCGTTTTGTGAATCGGGCTTTTTCGGGAACTGGTACCAGTTCCTGTAATTATGCAGCGCGAGTCACAGAGCGCATTGACTTTCTGAAACAGAAAGTTTATGCATGGGCAAACCGTATACAAAGGTACAAAAAACGAGTGGACCGATATACTCAGAATCGTTCCTTCCAAAGGGATGAGAGGTGGGTTTATAGAAGGTGGGAGCAGCCTGGTTTAGTGAGTGACAGGCATCTCCCAGATTTGGCATTTTGGCGTGACATCTGGGCGATGCCTGTCACTCACACAGAGGGTGATTGGATGCGAGATGTCGAACGATCGTGTGAGTCGATTGATACCATGGAGCCAATAACAATATCGAACACTGATATAGCTTGTGCAGTTCGTTCGCTGCCGAACTGGAAATCAGCGGGACCGGACGGACTGCATAACTTTTGGTTAAAGTGGCTCCGTAGCTCACACGTACGATTGGCATCTCAACTGCAATCGTGCTTAGAATCAGGTTCGCTTCCGACTTTTATGACCACAGGCGTAACTCACCTGCTCTTTAAGTCTGGCAGTGCCACGGATCCCAGAAACTACAGACCTATAACGTGTTTACCTACGCTTTATAAATTACTTACGTCTATTCTGAGAGTGAAGATAACATCTCATATAACTAACAACACTATTATGGCTTACTCTCAGAATGGATGTAAAAGTGGGGCCCGTGGCACTAAAGAGCTCCTTATTATTGACACGACCATTAATCAACAAGTTCGTCGTAACCGAAAGGATTTGGCGACATGTTGGATAGATTACAAAAAAGCCTATGACTCTGTGCCGCATACGTGGCTCTTGAGAGTGATGGACTTGTATAAGGTAGATACAACTCTATGCACTTTCTTGAAGGCATGTATGCGGCAATGGAGAACGGTGCTCTACTATCCAGGATTTCGGCGGTCTCAGGGTTACGGCGAGTATATTAAGATCAGGCGGGGTATACTTCAGGGTGACAGTTTGAGTCCCTTGTGGTTTTGCTTAGCTTTGAATCCTCTCAGCGCCTTACTGGAGAGCTCAGGGCTAGGCTATCGTTTGCGGAAAGAAGGTCAGGTTATATCCCATCTCCTTCTCATGGATGATTTGAAACTGTTCGTCTGCAATAATTTCCAATTGATAAAATTATTTGAGGTAACTGAAACCTTTAGTAAATGTATCAGGATGGAATTTGGTGTGGATAAATGTGCAGTCATGCATGTAAAAAGAGGCCGGATTGTGGAATCTGAGGGGATGGAACTCTCAGATTCCACACACCTTAGATGTCTTTCCGCCAACGAAACTTACAAGTATCTAGGTATGACACAGGCGTTAGGTGTAAATGAATTGACTATGAAGCAATCGTTACAGGAACGTTTCTTTGGCCGCCTGAAAAAAGTATTGAAAAGTCTTTTGTCAGGTGGTAATAAGGTGCGGGCCAATAATGATTGGGTCATACCAGTCCTAACCTACTCCTTACGCATACTTAGATGGACTCAGACTGAACTAGATGCTCTGGATAGAAGAGTCCGTACACTGCTTACCGCGTACCGAATGCACCATCCACGTTCGTCGGTCATGAGATTGTATATCCCGCGGAAATGTGGGGGTCGTGGTTTTTTAAATGCCAAGACTCTCCATAACCGCGAGGTATGCAACCTTAGAGATTACTTCCTCTCCGTTGACCTGGATGTGTATCGGGATGTGGTGGCAGTTGACAACGGACTCACTCCGCTTGCTCTAGGAAAAGAGAACTGGCGCAAACCAGCATTACTTACTATTACAGACCGCAAGGAGATATGGAAGAGCAAGGCGTTGCATGGACGTTTTTATCGGGCCTTAAATGGGCCCGATATAGATTTATTGGCATCAGTATCCTGGCTACGGTTCGGTGACCTCTTCGGAGAAACTGAAGGTTTTGTCTGTGCAATTAAAGATGAAGTTGTTATGACGAATAACTATCGGAGATATATCCTGAAGGACGGCACAATTGACATTTGTCGGGCGTGTCATCGTCCCGGAGAAACCCTCAGGCATATAATTTCTGGTTGTTGTCGTCTTGCCAACTTGCTCTTAAATGTAATCTTGTGGCTGTCGAGTTACTGTAGTACAGGTATGTGCCCGACCCAGTTCTCGAAAATGGTCGTGCAACATTGTACTGGGATCGATCTATCATCACTGACAGGACTATTGTTGCCAATAAGCCTTATATAGTGGTGATAGAGCGATTAGAGCGCCGAGCAATGATTATTGACATCACCATTCCCCATGACGACAATCTCTTAAAAGCCGAAAAAGATAAAGTAATAAAATATTTGGACCTAGCCCTCGATTGTCGACATGTGGGATGTGGATTCAGCAATCATTGTGCCGATAGTCATTTCGGCCCATGGGTTAATTGCTAAGAGCCTCGACCAACACCTTCAGAGGCTCACGTTAGGCAGCTGGATTAAAAGCCTGCAGAAGGCAGTCCTCCTTGATACGGCACGCATAGTGAGGAGGTTTCTTTCTCTGGAACCCTAACCACCGGTAGCTTGGTCCCTGTATCCTGTACCGGTGGGACACTATTTTGTATTTAGTAGTTTAATAGTTTAGTATAAGTGTATTTAAAAATGTAATTTATATGTATATAAAATAAATGAAGAGAATAATAATAATAATTTCATTTATTTTCGTCACATAAAACTCTTTACAGTTACATACAATCTATAACTAAGTTTTTAGTGCTGTCTAGTAGGTACATGTGAGGAGCTGGTGTCTGAAATAGGTCGGATCCTGTACTACAGATCCCCAGGTCCCCGCCCCAGAGTGAAAGATCAACATTAACATTTTCAATACAAAAAAGTTAACAAAATTAGTCAAATCGTCGAGCTAAATAAATACCAAGCCAAAATTAAAATACAGAAACTGTTGTATAGCTTGGACTACTTACAGACTGAAAGCCTATTAAATCCCTTACAATGATCATTCACTGCTGGGACCATCACAAGTACACACAGCCAAACACACACACACACACACACACACACACACACACCCACTCACACACACACACTCACACACACACACACAAACTCACCACTCACACCCACATGCGCGCGCATACATAGATACACAGGAAACCATCCATACATAAGGCAAATATGTTGTGTAATTTAGCGGCAGCGGAACACTGCCTCGTAGGTCACAGGTTACCCTAGTTTAGGAGCCAGAGTTCATCATATGTACACCTTTGTAATGATTCTGTAATTTATTTTGATTGTAAATTGTTTTGTAAAGAAAGGTTCTTTGATTTAATAAATTATTATTATAAAAGATTGTAGATCAATCGCGGAAAAGTTGCAGTCTAGTAATCGGTAACATGAATTTATTTGCAGCTCTTGCATTTGGCCAGCTTCCTCTGTACAAGGAGGGAGATCGCACCCTCAACCAATCACTGGCTATCGCCAAGTATGTAGCAAGGGGCACTAATCTGATTCCTGACGATCCCTGGGAACAGGCTGTGGTTGATAATATGGTGTATACAATTTATGATTATTGGACAAGTAAGTAAGAAATTTCATTTTATTAAAACAATTAAAACAAAAATCAAAAACTTCGACCAGTCGCAACAACAGAGGTGATTAGTAACATCTGGCGATCTTAAGTACCAGAAGAACAGCTTTCAGTACACTTGTAATATGTTTCTGATATAGTGTACTCGGTACAATTTGTATTTATGTTAAGTACTTAGCTACGACCTAACCATCAATGTATTACTTAATAAAATTGTTTAGTATAGACATTTACATACATTGGGACATACCATATTTGTTCTATTACTTACTTATACAAAATTTGAGGAATGCAGTTCCGGTTCGGGCTGCGGCGGGCGGCCGAAAGCTTGCTCCCGCGTTTGGCGCCGTTAACACTTTGATGCGTTATGACTTGTATTTGTATACTGCAATAAACTTTTCATTGCATCTGCACGAGCTTTAATTTGCCGAAGCACATTTAATGTATAGCAAACTCGACTACAACAAAAGAATATTTAATAAAACAAGAATATATTCATATTTTGACTAAACTAGACGTTAAATTAGCTAAAATGCCATTAAATAATCTCATACTAGAAACTGCAGTAATTTTTCATCAGCTACAGAGTGTCTGTATCGCATCCTGAGCACATTTCATTAATAAATCAAGATCTTCTACCGTAGTCAGTATATATTTAAAATAGCTACTAACCTTTTTTTTTATTTTTTAGACGTTAAACCTTACGTTTTAGAAACTGACCTGGATAAGAAATATGAATTCAAAATGAATGTACTTGAAAAATCTATTGATTTTTATTTTTCAAGATTTGAACAACATTTGAAGGATCACGGAGGATTCTTCATTGGAAAGGTTAGTTACCTATTTAATGAATGTTCTAAATTACGAGTAATTCGTCAACTCGTCCTACATGCCTACGGCCCATTTAGGACGACTTGCAGAAAATCAAAATAAATAATATTTTCATTCTGCAACTCGTCTCACGTTTCTTTTTGTGTGGAACTTTAAACTTTATCGACATTTGGTACAATTAGTAAGACGAGATACAACAATATTTTTGAAGAATTTTAATTTTTACTTTCGTTCATAGATTATTTAAGATTAAAAAAGTCAGTAGTAGTAGTTTAAGTTACAAGTTAATGATAAAACCTAAAAAGCTTCACTTTCAGTCACAACGCACCAATTCAAAATAAAAAAATATCAGAATAATATAAAGTTAAAGCGTAGGGCACATTTTAAATGTCGATGCATTTCTCTTTTGCTTACGCCACCTGGAATAATAA
This sequence comes from Callimorpha dominula, assembly GCA_949752705.1. Lineage (NCBI taxonomy): Eukaryota > Metazoa > Arthropoda > Insecta > Lepidoptera > Erebidae > Callimorpha > Callimorpha dominula. The sequence continues at coordinate 5,809,329 of OX457002.1, read as the reverse complement.
ATAAAAAAAACACTGGACAAGTGCGAGTCTCACTCGCTGTCGAGCATTTTAGAAATGTAATAAAATCTGATCTTTCAGCTAACCTGGGGTGAGTTCGTGCTGTGCGGAATGTTGGAATCGAGCGAACTGTTTTTGGGCATAGAATTTCCTAAGAAGTACCCTATGGTAAACGCCGCTGTGGACACAGTTAGAAACTTGCCCGGAGTAAAGGAATACATTGCGGAAAGAGGACCTTATAAACTTCCTTTTGGTACTACAAAATACAAAGGCGTTGAAATTTTGAACTTTCCTAAATAATGATATAAAAAGAAGCAAAATATAGCCCGTGCTTCTTTTGTTTTATAATTATAACAGTATATCCTTAATCCAATAAATGTTTCATATAACTTTCACGATATGCTTATAGCACCTTTTCTTTACATTAAAAAAACTTTGAAACGATGTGTTTTTACTAATTTAAAAATGAGCTGGAATCATGGAATCTTTAAAAAAGTATTCCCTTCCATCATTTCTTTATCTATAATATTTTCAAAGATTTGAAACGAATATTTTCAAAAGAGGATTTATTAAATATGCATCCTAAAGATACCGTATAAAAAATGTCGTTTAGGATTAATCACACTAATATTATAAATGTGAAAGTTTGCATGGATGGATGGACGATTTTTACTTTTTTACGCCAAAACTACGGAACCGATTGCGATGAAACTTGGTATGTAGATAGTTAGAGACCTGGATTAACGTATAGGCTACTTTTTATACCGATTTTCCCACAGGATTGGGACTAACGCGGATGAGACTGCGGGGCACTGCTAGTATTGAATAAATCCTCTTTGACAAATTACTGTAGAGTTTAGAGAACTCTCCGCTAATTCGTCAAAGAGGATTTATGTTGTTGTAAAATAATGATTACCGTCTAAGCGTGTGCAACTGGCGATACATAATTTAGAACAAAATACAGCCGATGCAACAGCTGTATCTTGCTGACGATCTGTGCATAGTGCAAAACGTCAGAAGATAAAGATACAAAAACTTCAAATGAAATTAAAATATATTTTTTAATTTGTTTTTTATATGCGTTTTCACACCTTAACTAAGTAACCGATCATCATGAAGTTCTGCATACACGTTGTCGTACAAAAAAGGACATAAGCTATCTTATCTCCAGAATAAAGTTGTGTTTTCGAGGGATACCGATATTGATTGACAAAATCTACATAAACGTGAGCGAAGGCACTAAAAAGCCACGCTAGCCACATATCTCATATAACTGTATAATAGGAGGAAATCCTATAGACATCTGCTGGAATTTTCACTTTTTTGGAGAATTGCCGAACAGAAAAATAATTTGGGAATTTTACACTTATTAGCTATATTCAAATTCAAATTCAAAATCATTTATTCAATTAAGACACTAAGTGACATTTATGAACGTCAAATTGAAGCTAGAGTTAAAATCATAGATCGGCGAAAACAGACGCTGTACTGGATTGTCGAGGTAAATTAGGTGAAGACACCAAAATCTACTGCCTGCTTGTGTCGATCTATAACTACCAGTTTCTAAAATGCGTAGAGCCTTATGAGAAGAATACTGGCAAAGAAACTCATGGCCACTCTTTTAAAAGTCAGATCTTCAGGTACAATAGTGTTAGTGTTACACGAAAGGTAAACAGGATGCAAGCTGATGCCACCTGAATTTCATTTTATTGAAATGCTCCAAAAGCTAACGTACTAAAAAATAAAAATCACTCAGTGATACTGTTGAAGGTTTAAACCTATTAAACATAGAAATCATTCAAGGTGCACATCTACCTTCAATCATTTACAAAATCTTCTGTTAAAAATAATTCGTGACTCCATTAAGAGGCTAGAGTTGCATTTGATCGAACCAAAATAATAGTATAGGCTAAAGCATCGCTGACTAGGCCGACCAGTCACCCCAAGCAGCACCCGTTCACGAGTATGACGCATGGACCAGCCATCATCTCCTTCGCTATATCAGAGGGAAAGAAATGACCCGCCCCATGACGACGCCGCAAGCAATGACATTTTAGTGAACATGATGCACCATAGTCGAGATAGTGATAAAAATCCCTACCAGTCAAATTACCATAATAATCGTCACGCATTACTTTCAACTGACAATGGTTTGTTAATAATTTTGCTTAATTATAAGATAAATAAGTTTGTGTGTATATACCTAATGACACCTTAAGCCCAAGACTGTTTGTCGTTTAGATAATCGTTGATCGTATAGTAGGATTTCCTAATAAGGTGATTTTTTACAGTTAGCTTGAATTTATCTACAGGAAGGTCGATTACATGTATAGGAATTTTATTATAAAAACGTATACTAAGACCTTCGAACGAGTTGTGTACTTTATGTAAGCGATGATAGGACCCAACGAGTTTAGACTTGTTGCTTGTATTCATATTGTGTAAATCACAGTTTTTCTTATAGTCATTAATGTTGTGCCTAATAAACATAATATTTGCAAATATATACTGTGATGCAACAGTTAAAATACCTTTATCCTTCAACAACTCTTGAAGACAGACTCTAGCTCCTAAATTGTATAACGAGCGGATGGCTCGTTTTTGGAGAATAAGAATCGTTTCAACATCAGCCACCTTGCCCCAAAGCAGTATACCATAGGACATGACGCTATGAAAGTAGCTAAAATGAACTAGCCTAGCTGTGTCCGTATCAGTGAGCTGACGTATATATGTCTCAAAAGAATCACCAGCATCAATTGTTGAACGACCCTTTGTAAAGCCAAATTGTTCTTTGTGAAATAGATTATTTATATTAAAATGGCTTTCTAGTTGTGTCAAAATAACTTTTTCAAAAATTTTACTAATAGCCGGTAATATTGAGATTGGCCTAAAGTTACTTGGTTCAGTTGTATAACCCTTCTTGAATAAAGGTATTACTTTGCTATACTTCATCAGGTTAGGAAAAACACCAGAATCAACACGATTGAATGTTATAGCTAGAAATGGTGCTATATCAATTATAATAGTTTCTATTAATTTAACAGAAATTCCCCATAAATCCCCTGAATTCTTAGAATTAATAGACTTAAACGTTTTTATAATGTCTGTGGGGTTTATGAATTCAAATTCAATAAAATTCTTACATTTGTTTAAATTGGCCCTTAACAACAATTCAGACCTGTACGCACAAGAATTCAAGGTACTGGTTGTACCTAACTGCTATATTTGTGAAAAAGGTGATAAAAGATTCAGCTATGTCTAAGTTGTTTGTTATAAACCTATTTAATGTTTCATGTAGCTGTTTTTTATTATTTGAAGACTTAATCTTATTACTTATGTATAAAGACTTTGCCATAGTATATGTTTTCCTAAAAATCTTTGAGTAATTTTTGACATATTCATGAAATTTTGGGTCAAAATTACTTTGTTTCATAGCATATAAATCATACAGCTTTTCTCTACTTTTCTATATTTCTGTTGTCGCCCAGTCACAGAATGTCGTTTTTGGCCTTTGCATTATTGTTTTTGATTAAGTCAAGTCAGTCAACTGAAAATTATGAGACTAGTATTTATATCAAAATTAGCACTAATAGCTTTTTCTAGAATCATATTATATGCTAGATTTGGCATACAAAAGTTGGTAAATGAATATTCCTTCTTTGAGTTTGTCATTAACATACCTAAACCTTTACCAATTTCATCGCTAAATATTATTATATTACTATTGGTACTGTACAATTGATATTGACTAGTTGTTTTGCCATTCTCGAAATTAACTACATTGTTATTTGCTGTCAAATAACTAGTGTGAACTGTCTAAAGAATTAGTGGTTTCATTGTGGTTATCAGAAAACAACAATGAATCATTAATACAATTGCATGAATTAACTAATTTACCTATTGCAAAAACTTGTTCCCTACTTTGTTTCTGTGAAAACTCATATTTACTACTAATAGTTCTCAGTTGCTCCTCAAGTTTCTTAATTTCTGTTTGAAGAGCTCCTGTGTCATCAAAATATTGTGAAGACATGCTATCTACCTCTATGGAGTACATATTAACCTGATCAGTTAATCCTCTGCCTATTTAATGCTACACTATCTATAAAGAACTTATGTTTATAAATAAGATTTTTTTGTTTTTGTAATAAATTTCTTAACACGAATGTACTTTTTCAATTTGTTCTTACTACATTTGATGACTTTTTGAGATTTATTAGCTCTGAAGGAGTCATTATCAGTTGTAAGATCTATAATGAGAGCTGAGTTATGGTTGTTAACTACCAATGCTGAACTGGGAGCGACCAGCTCCTCGTACAGACTCTGATTTGATGCTGCTACTATCTTGTCCTTGAAATCTTCATATATAAATATTGCCATATAGTCCGGTCAAATTAGACCAAAAAATAAGAGTAAAGCTACTTAAATTCCCACCAAGCTGAAAATCAGTAAGATTGTTTAAAATTTGATTAAAAATAAAATTTGAATCTTTGCCCTGTATGGAACTTTTTTTTCAAGGTAAAACGTCAAAAAAAAAGAGTTTTTCGCGATTTTCACCAAAACGGTAAGTTTTATTATAAAAATACTTAAAACAAAAATTGTAGATCATAAAATTATCTACGAAAAATGTGTCAATACTTTTTTTCTGGGGGCATAAAGAAAGCATTAAAAGAACTTAGAGAAATAAACAAACAATGGAACAGAACAGGTATTAACAAAATAGTCACTAAATTTTACAAACACCTGTACTAGTATTCAGATCAAAAGCAAAAACAAGAACCAAAGAAAGACCTAATCGAAATGCAACATCGAGTGGAACCAAAATTACTGCCTAGTGAGGTTGAAAAAGCTATACAAAGTCAGAAGATGGAAAGAGCTCCAGGTCCAGATAAAATAAAAATGAGCTTCTGAACGACACTCTCGAAGAACTGCTACCCATACTTACATCAAAATTCAACGATATGAAGCCTGGCATAATCCCTACACAGCGGAAAACATGGTACATCATTCTCATATTTCAGAACTGACAAAAGAAGACATACGTAATACAGACCTATTAATCTGATGTCAAATATTTACGAGGTATTCTAAAAAGTTATCGTGGAAAGAATAAGCAAAAAGCTTGATGAAAACCAACCACGAGACCAAGCTGGCTTTAGTAATTTTTTTTTAACCCTTGATCATATACACACAGTGAAACAAATAACATAAAAATATAAGGAATACGACAAAATCCTGTTTATGGCATTTATTGATTATTCCAAAGCCTTTGACAGCATAAGCCTTAAATAAATATGGGAGAGCCTGGAACAACAAGAAATACCTTCAAGTACATCGAGATTATTGAGAATATCTATTCAAATAGTGAAGCGAGGATACAACGGGAAACCTTAGGAGAAAAGTTTAAGATCAGGAGGTGTTAAGACAAGGAGATCCCCTATCACTTAAATACTCTCAGCCGTACTCGAAAATATCTTCTGCAAAATGGACTGGGATGAATTTGGCCTCAACGTTCACGGAGTAAAGAAGTTCATCTTTTATTTTTAGAAATAAATAAAAGTCACAAGGTCGAGACTGTAAGGAGGATGACTCACAGGATGAATGTGGAGATGGACCGGCCCCATGTTTCATAATCCATATAATAAATAGAGCACAAGTGTCTCTGACGCGTACCCCATGGACGGTAAACGAAACAGAGGACGCTAACAAACGAGATGGAAAGACGACGACGACGATCATTGGAGAAGGGTAGGCAAGAAGCACGCTGAACTGCGGGTAATTTTATAATGGAAACTACACACACACTTTGCATTCATTATCATGCAGTTCAAAATAAAGGGCTTAATTGTTATTATTATTATTTCAGTATATTAATTGGCTGCCAGAAAAAAAGTTTGCAAGTCACATTTTACGTAATAATTGTATTACGATGTTGCCAAATAAAAAAAACTATTACACAAATGTTTAAATTTTTAGAATTTTCAGAAATTAACTGAACAGAAATGCGATATGTAATACAAAGCGGTTATATTGAAAATAGTTTATGAATAATAAATCTGTAATATTGTAGTTAGGCTAGTGTTAAAAGCTTTGTAGTAACCCACAAAATAGAGAACTCTAAATAAAACGATTAGCAAACAGTAGATACGTAGTAACAGTAACAGAATAACAGCCAGTCATCCATGGATAAGTTATCAGTCAACAAATATACAGCGCACCGTTCAGTCCACAATGGCGAAAGAATTTCATTATTTTAATTTCAACGGTCTTGGAGAGGCTATAAGATATCTTTTGCATTACACCAAGCAAAAGTTTAAAGATGTCAGACCCGATATAAATACCTGGCCCGATGAGAAAATCAAAGCAAGTAAGTGAAAATGTTTTTACAATCCTATTTTAACCGGTTGTTATAATAGAATAGACTGCGTTAAATATTTCCATTTCTTACTTTAATAGTAAGATATCTTGAAGAATAAACATATTAAATATCTTGTGATAATTTATGATAATAAGTAATTATTTTAGATTGTAGCGAGATTATCGACCATGTCAGTAATCAAAAATTTGGCTCAAAACATGGTTTGGTTGAAATGTTATTTTACTGTAGATCTGTAGAGCACTAAAATCAATTTAAATTTGGTTGGTTATCAAACCAAAGGTTGAAAACAAATAGGTCAGTACCTCTTTATCGGCTAATTAGGCGATAAAGGGGTACTGAACTGTTTTGTTTTTATCTATTAACATATACTAGAGATCGCCTGCTGATGGAAATTTGACTATGATTCGTATATTTTTTTCCAAGAATAGACTTTCCGTACCATCATCAAACGTATATTCTAGACGCGTTTAGCTTGATGTAGCCGTTTTCACATTGTTTATTTTTTTTAGCTTTCTGCACTTATTCTGTATAAAAATTTAAAGTATTTCAAATTTCACGTTCCTCCATGTACGAAATTTTCTTAAAAATGCATATAAAGAATTCTTGATGTAAAATATTGTAGATCAATCGCGGAAAAGTTGCAGTCTAGTAATCTGTAACATGAATTTGTTTTGCAGGTCTTGCATTTGGCCAGCTTCCTCTGTACAAGGAAGGGGATCGCACCCTCAACCAATCACTGGCTATCGCCAAGTATGTAGTAAGGGGCACTAATCTGATTCCTGACGATCCCTGGGAACAGGCTGTGGTTGAAAATATGGTGTCTACAATTTATGATTATTGGTCAAGTAAGTAAGAAATTTTATTTTATTAATACAATTAAAACAAAAAAGCAAAAACTATGACCAACCGCAACAACAGAGGTGATGAATAAGATCTGGCGATCTTAAGTTCCAGAAGAACACCTTTCAGTACACTTGTAATATGTTTATAATATAGCTACTGTATATATGTTAAGTACTTGGCTACTACCTAACTATCAATTTATTATTTAATAAAATTGTTTAGTGGCTAAGTGGTAACCAAGCAGGTTAGGTTAGGTAGTATGGGGTGCTGTCTAGAAAACCTCCACGTGGTGCACCCTGGAAACGTTGGCGATGACGCTGCCTTTTGTTCCTCAGTTTTTGAGGACGGCGTCATCGCCAACGGCTAATATTCTAGTAAGGAGAGGAGGCCATCTTTCTTCGGCCACTTGGTTGAGGCTTGGCCCAACAGAGCGGGCGTGTCTGTCGATACCTCTGTTGGCTCTTCGCTCTTCGGAGCTAAGAGGATCAAAACCTCGGTAAAAAATCACGAAGGAGGGACCCTTCCATGGGTCGTAGTTTCTCTGCTGTCGTCAGTGGAGAAAGAGGGCGGGCTCGGCGTGCACTCACACTGCCACCGAGCAGGCATGGGAAGATTTAGTTTCCGTGCCACCGTCGGCATATCGTAATCCCGAAAGGAGTCGTGGTCATGTTTTGCGACTCCGATCGGGGACGAGGGTCTTGGCTTAGCCGCCCGGACTGCGAGGAAGAAAACCTCTCTAAAAAATCACCCCGAATCCCGTGTTCTGGTGCGTGACCAGGGGATGCATGGCTGATGGGTAGTTCAGTCGCAAGCGCACTCCCAGCCGGGGCACCTGCGGACCCCTCGGTTGGGCATAAACCTTCGCTTGCCCGGGTATTGGGGATCTCTGCCCGGGTCGACCTTTATTTCTCCCCCAATCGTGGGTACAAAATGGAAAATGAAATTAAAAAAATAAACAAACCAAGTGAAGAAAAAAAGAAGGAGTGTAGAAGAAGGAGCAGACGGCTAGCAGGAGAAGCTGTGTCGACGGACGAGGAAGTCTCATGTGAGACGACTCGTTCGGTGGAGCTCCCAGAAGTCAATTTGACTCCTGGGAACAGAAGAATGTCGGTGCGGTCCAGGGCCGCTAGTTCGACGGCCGACTCAGCCGAAGAGATGGAGCTGGAGGTCACTGAGAGTCGCAAGCGCGGACGCTCCAGAGACGAGGATGGCGACACGTCGCAAGATATGTTGCCACCAAAAGTGGCAAGCAGCCTCAGAGGGAGGTCGAGGTCGCGCACGCCGATCCCAGCTCCGGCAGGTTCCGCCTTCTGCAGGTCGGGTGCTTACAACCGGACCAGAGCGGAGGGCGAAATTGAAGCGGAGGAGGAGATTGCGGATCTCCTGCTGAAAATCCGGGAGCCGGTGGAAGGGGGTTCTGTCCCCCAAATACCGGTAACCATGCAGGAGAGAGCGGACGCGGCGGTGGCCATAATTAACAAAGTGGCCACCAAGTCCACGAACCTTAAGGGTTCTTTTGTAAAGGCCCTTAAGGACTCCTCCTCCGCTGTCTCAGGGGTCGTAAAGACCTTAATTGGTGACGTGGCGCGCCTCCAGGTGGCAAACGATCAGTTGGCGGGGCAGGTGGCTGAGCTCAGCGCTCAGTTCGCCATATTTCGGGCTCAGGCGGTCTCCCTTGAGCGACCGGTCCAGGTAGAGCGGCAGCCTGCTCCTTGCACCCCCTCTCCCTCCGAAGTTCCGGACTCCCACTTGCGTCAAGTCATTGACGCAGTGTGGAGGATGATGGACGGGCGCCTTGCAGGCCTTGAGGCAAGGCTTCCTCCGGCCCCCATCGTTCGGCCGCCACTCGCGGGTGATAAGCCCAAGGCCGCATCGGGTCCGACGCCACTTCCCGTCTCAGGTGGCCGCGTCGCGGTGTCGTATGCGGCGGCGACATCAGCGCCAGTCCCTGCAGCTGTGCCGAAGGCCGGGCGACCGGTTAAGGCCGCAGCAAAAGCATCGAAGGCCGGGCAAGCCGCTAAGGCCTCGGCTGCGAAAACGGCTGAGTTTCCTCCGCTTTCCACTCCGGCACCTAAAGGAACGACAGTTCCTTCTGGTGCCAAAACTGTGTCTGGCCCCTCCGCATCTGGCCCCCCCGCATCTGGCCCCTCCGCGTCTGGCCCCTCGACGTCTGCACCCTCTGACGACGGGTGGCAGAAAGTCGAGGGAGGCAAAAGGTCCCGAAAGCGGAACAAGAAGGCTGCCAAGAAAGCAGCCTCTGCACCGCAGTCGCCATCGGTGGCAGTGGCCACCACCAAGAAGCCGCGAAAACTGCAGCCGCCTAAGACAGCGGCTGTGGTGATCACCGTGTCGCCGGAGGCGGCAGATGGCGGGCTATCCTACGCGGCAGTATTTAAGAAAGCCCGGGATAGCCTCGCCAGTGAATTCGGGGCTTCAGGCGTCAGGATGCGCCTCGCCCAGACGGGAGCTCGGGTCCTAAAGTTCCCCGGGGCTGAGGGTGCGAGGACGGCCGACACTTTCGCCGAGAAGCTGCGGGGTATCTTCGCAGCGACGGATGGTGTCAAGATCGCCAGGCCCACCAAATGCGCGGAGTTGCGTATTTCAGGCCTGGACGACTCCGTGACGACTGAGGATGTCCGGGTTGTGGTTTTGGAGAAAACGGGATGCACCCCGGACAGCATCAGGGTTGGCACCATCCGCCCCGGTCCAGGAGGCCTTGGCGCGGTGTGGGTGAGGTGTCCTGTAGCGTCGGCCAAAATCTTGGGTGACGCTGGCAAGGTCCTCATCGGTTTCGTCAACGCCAGAGTCACAATTCTGGAGGCGAGACCGATGAGGTGTTTTAAGTGCCTGTCCACGGGACACACTCGCGTCAAATGCGCAATCTGCTTTGACTGCAGCGGACTTTGTTTCCGCTGCGGTCGACCGGGGCACAAGGCAGCGGAATGTTCCGCCGCCCCTCACTGCCCTGCGTGTGCGGCGGGCAATCTGCCCGCCAACCATCAGATGGGGCAGGGTGGCTGCAAGCCGCCCCGCACTTCTCGTCAAACTTCGGAGGCTAGCCAATCGACCCAGGCTGCCACCGTTGTCATTCCAGCGTCGTCGTCGTCGCCCATGGAGGAGGTTGTAGAGACGGTCCAATAAATGGACCAAGTCTCTAGCCTCATTGTCCAGACGAACCTTAACCACTCTGCCGGTGCGCAGGATCTTTTCCTGCAAACCATGGCGGAGTGGTCGATCGGTGTAGCCGTAGCCTCGGAGCCCTACTACGTTCCTCCCCGTCCAAACTGGATGGGTGACCGGGACGGCTCCGTGGCAGTCATCAGCTCCACGGCGGCTCATTCCCCGCCCTTGTCGCTAAGAGACAAGGGTACCGGATATGTTGCTGCCGAGTGGGGGGGTATCACCATATATGGTGTCTACTTCTCCCCCAACCGGAGTCTGAGCGACTTCGAGGTTTTCCTCAACAACTTGGAGACCTCGATGCGGCGACTAGCGTCTGGGCACGTCCTAGTGCTGGGGGACTTCAACGCAAAGTCCGTTGCGTGGGGTTCCCCCAGGACGGACGCACGGGGCGATGCCGTAAAGGAGTGGGTGGCATCGGTGGGCCTCTGTCTCCTAAACAGAGGCTCCACCAACACGTGCGTGCGACAGCAGGGGGGGTCGATAGTGGACCTTCCGTTCGCTACCCCTGCTCTCGCCGCACGAGTAAGGAACTGGCGTGTCCTGGAAGAGGTTGAGACGCTCTCGGATCACCTCTATATCCGATTCAAGCTCTCCCGGATCCAGGACCCCAGAAGGGGTCACACGGCGCGGCGTTCTTCCCGCTTCCCGCGGTGGGCTGTTACAAAAGTGGATAGGGACCTACTGGAGGAGGCAGCCATTATTTACGCTTGGCTGTCTCCGCGGCCTCAGACTGAGGAGGCAGACATGGGGGCGGGCCGCTTTCGCGATGCGACTACGCAGATTTGCGATGCGGCCATGCCCCGCATCCGAGGTCGTCGGCCTCCAAGGAAGGAGGTCTACTGGTGGTCCCAGGAGTTGGCGGACCTCCGTGCGGCCTGTACTCGTGCCCGGAGGTCCTACACTCGCAGCCGGCGGCGTCACCGCGAAGAGGGGGAGGAGGACCAGCTTCATGAGGAGTACCGAGAGGCGCGGAAAACTCTGAAGCTGGCCATTAGCCGCGCCAAAGAGGAAAAAAGAAAGGAGATGCTGGAGGGTCTCAATGGTGACCCCTGGGGACGCCCATATCGCGCGGCGCAACAAAAGCTCCGCGCGTCGGGCCCCCCCCTTACGGAGACTCTCCAGCCCAGCTTCCTGCAGGAAGTGGTTGAGGGCCTTTTCCCGCAACGGGTGGAGCACGTACCCCCGTCGATGGCCCCCTTGGCCGGAGACGACGGGGAGAACGAGGAGGATGGTGTTCCGCCCGTCACGGCGTCGGAGGTAGGGGCGGTTGTTCTACGGATCCGTTCCAAGAACACCGCCCCCGGGCCAGACGGGATCCCTGCCCGAGTGTTGGCCCTCGCCCTCGACCACATGTCCGACCACCTCAGGGAAGTGTTCGACGCTTGCTTGGCGTCCGGGCGCTTCCCTGACTGCTGGAAGAGCGGGAAGCTGCCATTCAGCTGCATCAGGGAAGCACTCCTCTATCATGGGGTGCCACAGTACCTGAGGCGGCTAGTGGCAGACTATTTAGAGGAGCGTACCGTCATGTACGAGGACCGAGATGGAGTTTTGAGTAGTCGGCCCATGTCGTGCGGTGTTCCGCAGGGGTCTGTCCTTGGACCACTCCTGTGGAACATGGGGTACGACTGGGCCCTTCGAGGTGACTTCCCCCCCGGGCTGGGCGTAATCTGTTACGCCGACGACACTTTGGTCACAGCCCGGGGGGTGAACTTTCAAGAGGCGGCGCGTTTGGCCACCAGGGGAGTCTCGCTGGTGGTCGGGTGCATCGAGGCGCTGGGCTTGCGGGTGGCCCTGGATAAGACGGAGGCCCTTTTATTCCATGGGTCCCGCCGTGGTCCACCCCCTGGCGCCTCTATCGTGGTCAACTCGGTCCTCGTACCGGTTCGGGCCCATATAAGGTATCTGGGCCTGATCCTCGACGGCAGGTGGCTCTTCGACGAACACTTCCGACAGCTTGCTCCGAAGCTGGTTGGCGCTGCGTCCGCCCTTGGGCGACTCTTGCCCAATTTGGGCGGGCCCAGCGTCGCTACAAGACGGCTGTACACGGGGGCTGTCCGGTCAATGGCACTGTACGGTGCACCGGTGTGGGCGGGAGCTCTGACCGCCCAGAATAGGGCGCGCCTCTGGCGCCCTCAGAGGGTCATGGCGGTTAGAGCCATACGCGGATACCATACGCTCCATGGCCGGTAGCGACAGGAATTTTACCGCGGTCGCGACCTTCTGTGAGGACGTCATCTCGCAGAAGGAGGCGGCGGAAAGGGTCCGGGAGGACGATCTCCACTCGGACCTAATTCGCCGCCGGCGAACCGGGCGGCGGAGACGCGCTTACCAGCGCCTCATGCCGCCCTGAGTGTGGCCGCGGGTGGACGGGACGGGTTTTTCCCCTCCACCCGCTATAGTGGCCCCCCGCGAGGAGGCGGCGTCCGCGTGTGCCTGGACGTCGCCTAATTGAGAGGTTTTTACCCGAAGGTGGTGCCCGCGCTTTTGTGGGCAGGCGCTAGGGGGGGTCCGGATGTCTTAATAAAAACTGTTCCCGGATCCCTCCTACTTAAGGCGCAGTACGGCACACCGTGTGGTTTTAGTCGGTTCGATTCCGACACACCGCCCCACCGAAAACCCCGGTGGGGTGACGGCCCGAGGGGGTTTCCACACGCACAAAAAAAAAAAAAAAACAATGTAGTCTCTGTATCGCATACTAAACACATTTCATTAAAACATCAAGATCTTCTACCGTGTCATACTAGTCATAAAATAAATTAAGTGACTTGAAAATATGAGTAACATTCGTTAGTCAGTAGATATTTAAAATACCTACTAACTTTTTTTTATTTTTTAGACGTGAAACCTTACATTTTAGAAAAGGACTTGGATAAGAAATATGAATTCAAAATGAATGTACTTGAAAAAACTATAGATTTTTACTTTTCAAGATTTGAACAACATTTGAAGGATCACGGAGGATTCTTCATTGGAAAGGTTAGTTACCTATTTTATGTATGTTCTAAATCATCACTTTAAAACTCTGCCGTTTTGAAATTTTTTTTCGAAACAACTTTGCTTTCTCAGTGAGTGCTAGATTTTTGTATCTTTAATGTTCGAAACAAGAGCTTTTTATAAAATCAAATTTGAGTTGAGTTTTAGTTTGTTTAAACGCACCAATTCAAAATATAAGAAAGCGTATTGCACATTTTAAATGTCGTTGCACTTCCCTTATTGCTTACACCACCTGAAATAATAAATTAAAAAAACAACGGACAAGTGCGAGTCTGACTCGCGCACTGTGGTTTTCATATAATCTTGTATGTAGAAATCGTCCATCTCAGAAATCGATTTAAAAGACAAACTTACCACTAAAAAATACTGCCCCAAAGATCGATTTACGCCTCAGTCAATTTTCCAAGCATAATTACAAGCACAAATTTAACATAGTTAGTTACTAATCGCAAAAACTATGTTAATTATATGATATACCTGCAAATTAACGACTTCCTACTTATTATATACCTACAATTAACGTCTACTACGAAACAACTAAAGTGTAAATCTTAATTGCACTAGACATTTTTCTATTACTGTTATAATTTTATAATAAAAACGTCACAAAAAATATAGGTTTAACTGAATCGTGTATCAGTTTATATTCAACTTGACCTTTTAGATAACAACACTGCGGCGTTTGTTAGCATTTTGATATACATATATTATATAAATAAACAGTGGCAAGTATCTACTCTGCATAAATAAATTTTATTGATAGGCATCTATGTGGCTTCGTTTTTTCAAATTTTCATTAAAAGCGAAACACCCGACAAGATTTATGCTGTACAAATCATGCCTCAACACGGTAAATCTATCGCTGATTTTAAGTCAGATTATTCGTTGTGACACGCGTCACTTCTTTTTAGATAAACAGAAAATAAATTGATTCCGTGGATGGAAATAATTCTTCTTCTTCTTCGTCATACTATAATATAATAATAGCTCCACACATCTCACACAAGGCCGTCTGATCCCAAACTAGGCAGAGCCTGTACTATGGTAACCAGACTGCTGATAAAAATACTTATATATTTCTAAATTCATACATATTGTAGATAAATTACACCCAGACACAGAACAAATGATCGTGCTCATCACAGAATTATTTGTCCTGGGTGGGAATGACTGGCCTGTTGGTCTAGTGGTTAGTGACCCTGACTGCTGAGCCAGAGGTCATGGGTTCGAACCCCACCTGAGTCTGGGTGTTCTTTGTGTCCGTTGTTTGTATGTTTGTAAAGTCCCCCGCGACACAGGAGTAATTCCTAATGCGGGAGTTGTATTTAAAAAAAATAAGGTAGAGTGGTCGTGGTCGTCACATCAGGGGTGGTGGCAAGCTTCACAACAATCCGTTGCCATTCCTCCCGTACTGGTTCTTCTTGTACATTCGTGGACCGTTCAGAGCAATTTTGATTTGGTCAGTCCAATGCATTGGTGACCTGCCGAAATAATTACATGAGATAAGTTATTGAGATTTGATTATAAAAGAGATAACACGTTGCGTAAAAAGAAAAAAAAAAATGTCTATCCCATTATGAGCAGTGTTTTATAATTTTTACGAATTTTACTGACATAAGCTAAAAAATATCACTCACTGTTTTTTACATTACATTTTTGATTATACGAGTACTTCTCGATTTCTATACTTGCCAATAGTCAATGCCATTTTCTATACCAGATTGCTTAATATTACTTAATTTAAGCTGCTAGATTTAAAAAGAATAACTGTAGATTTAAATAATAATTTTGATTCGTTTCTCTATTTACTATAATTATCTGATATGAAGACCAACCACGACCTAGACCCAATATTATTACTTTTATTTCTATTATTACTGTTATGCCAGTAAAATAGTATAAATAAGTTACAGAAAATGAATCTCCAAGTGTCGAGCATTTTAGAAGTGTAATAAAATTTGATCTTTCAGCTAACATGGGGCGAATTCGTGCTGTGCGGAATGTTGGAATCGAGTGAACTGTTTTTAGGCATAGAATTTCCGAAGAAGTACCCTATGGTAAACGCCGCTGTGGACACAGTTAGAAACTTGCCCGGAGTAAAGGAATACATTGCGGAAAGAGGACCTTATAAACTTCCTTTTGGTACTACAAAATACAAAGGCGTTGAAATTTTGAACTTTCCTTAATAATGATATAAAAAGAAGAAAAATACAGCCCGTATTTTGTTTCTTTTGTTTTATAATTATAACAGTATATCCTTAATCCAATAAATGTTTCATGAAAACTTTCTTTAGACAGTTTCCTTTTATTTATTTTTTTATATATAATGAATAGGCATCTTAATCACCACGTCTAATAATGATATGCTTATAGTACTATATAATTACTATTCCTCTGAGGACGACACGATGGTGCCGATTCTACTGTACACTCGACTAAACTGAAACCTAACTTAATTTCTTCATATGAAATCAACCTAGTATTCTTCGAAATGAGGTCTATTTGTTACTAGCATCTATTTCTCAGCGCCGCTAAATTTCGCTAAAACCAGTCAACGTCTACTCAACTTTATTTCCACGCAGCGAGAGTCTTCACTTATTCAAACTCTGTATAATTGCCGTATAAAAACTTGTTCAAAGCGAACAAGGATGACGTGTTTTTAATCTACACCTACGAAGACGCTTACTAAAAACACAGAGCAAAAGAGATGGCATTCAACGGATAGCGGCTCTCGCTACGTGGTATTCAAGTTTATTTAAGCGTATCAGACTTTAGTCGACAAATAATTTGCTTAGTTCGATAGCGACATATGTTACCTACTTGTTTCAATTTGAAATAAGACCTTGTTTCTAAGTTTACAAGGTTTACTTCTTATATGAAGAAAATTTAGTGAATTTTAATTTAGCGAGTGAAGTAACAGAATTGAGGCCACTGTCTACTTTAAGGTTTTCTTCCGTCATCGTCAGTTCCATATGAATTTCTCAATGAAATTATTTGAACTGGTCACATTCTATTCTTTCATCATACCTTTGCAACGATTTTTCTTCCCATGTCTGTCATAAAACATAAATCTAAACACATAACACATACAGAAAAAAATACTTCAGCGCCATCCAACGAAGACCAGTCGAAGTAGGTAGTGACTAGTTACCCTGCATCGCGCTATGAAAGCACTCGCGCCGTTTAGTATATATAGAACTTTCCAAACAACCATTTAGCCCCAACCCTGTGGGAATTATCCATTATTAACCGACTTAAAAAAGGAAGAGGTTTTACGTTCGGTTGTTTGCATCTTTTTTAAAGTCCCGCTCCTCAAAAAGAAAAATGGAATTCATAATTAAGATCACATTGTTGTCCGTCTTTCTGACTGAAGACCCTTTTTCTCAGGAACTTAGGAGGTATCAGGTTGACATTAATACCAATGTCTGCAATGTCCAAATACCTATGTCTGCGGTCCCTTGGTGCTTTCAAAAAATCAAGCTTTACGGCCTTATATACGAAGGGTGTTATTTTTGATACATTGAACAATTTGGAAGCTTTTGTAGGGTTACTGTATCGAAATGTTGAGTTTGTTGATGTTATGCAACGTATAGGATAGAAAAACTTAGGTGTTGCCATTGTTATATTTTTTTTACAATATTATATAATATTGTATTTGAACTTTATTTATGGAGAGTATACTTATATTTACTTTTTAATCTGTACATATTTAATAACTTGTCTTTTCATACATTTTCACAATATTCGTGATCCATACCGCATGGTGTGGAGCTCCATACAAATGAATGAATGACAAATACACCAAGCACAAATTACTATTTACAATCTAAAGTATAATTTCTCGATAGTTTAGAGAGAGTTTAGTGCCGGTTAGAGATCAGATCACAATTTATGTTCTCAATAGTAGGTACATAGCAACAGTAACAGAATAACAGTCATTCACACACAGATAAGTTATCAGTCAACAAATATGCAGCGCGCGGATCAGAACACAATGGCGAAAGAATTTCATTATTTTAATTTAAACGCCCTTGGAGAGTCTGTAAGATATCTTTTGCATTAAACTAATCAAAAGTTTAAAGATGTTAGATACGATAGGAGTGCTCGTGGAGGGGCTCGAAGAGAGGCTCGTGGCTAAGTGGTAACCGAGTAGGTTAACACATTACAAAGTTAAGTAATGCTAGCCAGGTCAGTCTAGGATGGGTGACCATTCTTAACACATTGAGACCCCTCCATGCCTCGGAGAGCACGTTAAACCGTCGGTCCCGGGTGCCATACAAACATCAGTGGCATTCGTTACGTTTAGTTGCAGCCCTACTGGTCTAACTACAGAACTTCGATACCACCTAGTACTTGGGTTGGTGAGGTCTGATGGCAGTCGCTTCACGTAAAATATCAAAGTTCGGCCGTATCGTAGTTAGATTGAAAGCCGACCCCACCTTAGTTGGGAAAAGGCGCGGAGGAGGATGATGAGATACGATAGGAGTGCCTGGCCCGATGAGAAAATCAAAGCAAGTAAGTGAAAATGTTTTTACAATCCTATTTTCACCGGTTGTAATAATATAATAGACTGCGTAAAATATTCCCCTTTCTTAGTTCAATAGTAAGATATCTTGAAGAATAAACACATTTTTTTTTTTAATTTTGAAGCAACGTGGGTCACACATTAGTAGTATTCTTGTTAACCCCTCCAGCTAAGCTAAAATGCTTGTGTTAGAAGTGGATTCACGTCGGTAGTGTACTGGGTGGGGTTCGAACCCGCAACTTCTTGATCGTAAGCTAAAATGCTTGTGTAAGGCACTCCTTACACAAGCATTTTAGCTTAGCTGGATGGGTGGGACGACCCCACCCAGTACACTACCGACGTAAATCCACTGATTTACGTCGGTAGTGTACTGGGTGGGGTTCGAACCCGCAACTTCTTGATAGCAAGACCGACACCTTAGCCATTACGCTACCGCCGCTTCATTTCAATATAAATTGGTTTTAGTGATCCCTAATTCTACAGTAAAATAACATTTTGAACAAGTTTGAAAAGTTGCAGTCTCGTAATTTGTGACATAAATTTGTTTACAGCTCTTGCATTTGGCCAATTTCCTATATACAAGGAGGGGGATCGCACCCTCAACCAATCACTGGCTATCGCCAAGTATGTAGCAAGGGGCACTAATCTGATTCCTGACGATCCCTGGGAACAGGCTGTGGTTGAAAATATAGTATTTACAATTTATGATTATTGGTCAAGTAAGTAAGAAATTTTATTTTATTAATACAACTAAAGCAAAAACTACGACCAGCCGCAACTATAGAGGTTATCAGTAAGATCTGGCGATCTTAAGTACCAGAAGAACACCTTTCAGTACTTGTAATATGTTTCTAATATAGCTACTGTATTTATGTTAAGTACTTAGCTACTACCTAACTATTAGTTTATTATTTAATAAAATTATTTGGTATAGACATTTACATACATTAGGACATACCCTATTTGTTCTATTACTTGTGCAAAATATGAGGAATGCAGTACCGGGTCGGGCTGCGGCGAACGGCCTGGTCAGGCGTGTAAATAGCCCGACCAGGGTGTGATTGCTCAACAGTTAGCGTACGAGGTGTAGGGAAGTAAACCACTTCTATCGATCAAAACAATCATGCCAGCACTAACCTGCAACACCGACCAAGTCCCGATCCTCCAGAAGGCAGCGAGCAGCGGCGAGGTTTCTACGGTCTCTTGCAAGGTATTGACCGGCCGGTCACGATCGTAGACTGGAGCACTCCACATACACCTTGTAAAGGTTACAAGCGAGTCCAAACACTACACGGCTATAGGACTAACGGAAAATCAGCTTCTTTTCACGAGAAATATAACTGATGTCCGTGGCGGAACAAAATTTTTATATATTAAAGCGTCTTCTTTGCGAAAAGCGATGAGAGCAGGGTATGTCCGTTTTTTCTTGCACCAATCAGGTGCAGCGCGTTTACATTATTTGAAGACTGCTAACGCCATCTCTTGAGATCGTCGAGTACATTGGCAATATTACAGCAGTACCAGCACTAATTGCATTCGACAAACAGAATGTGGTTTACTATAAAGACTATGAAATTTATAATATAACGAAATATATTATGGTGCGATTATGTATGCATTTTATAAATATATTGGCGCTCCACCACGGCCGAGGGCTTGCTCCCGCGTTTGGCGCCATTAACACTCTGTACCTACTGCATGTCCGTCGCGCCTTTGCCGGTTGCATTACACATGTACTATGACTGAATTTAGTCTCTAGCTCACTTCTCCTCTTAATCTACTCTTGTGACTTGTATCTGTTTATTGCAAAAACTTTCCATTTCATCTGCACGAGCTTATTTATTGCCAAAGCCAAGATGTTTTGACAAAACTAGACGTAAAAAAACTTTTTATCAAAAAATTTAATCGACGGAAGAAGAAAGAAACTGAAAAGTGAAAAATAAACTCGTCAGCCTAACTAAACTTAAACAGTAATTACTATACTAGTCATAAAATAAATTAAGTGACTGGGAAATATGAGTAACATTCATTACTCAGTGGATGTTTAAAATACCTACTAACCTTTTTTACTTTTTAGACGTTAAACCTTACGTTAAAGAAATTGACCTGGATAAGAAGTATGAACTCAAAATGAATATACTTGAAAAAACTATAGACTTTTATTTTTCAAGATTTGAACAACATTTGAAGGATCACGGAGGCTTCTTCATTGGAAAGGTTAGTTACCCATTTAATGGATGTTCTAAATTTTCACTTTAAAACTCTATCGTTTTACCATTTCTTTTATGCCGGATCCACAAGTTTGCCACTTGCCACAAATTAAAAACCTGTAAAAACGTTTGCCTTGATTTTGGGAATCAAACATCGCCATCCACACGCCAATGTCTGGACGCGGCATTAGAAACTACTTTGCTTTCTAAGCAATTGGTTTTTTGGCGATTGCGTCTTTCAAGTCTCAGTTCTCAAGTCTTCAAGTTTAAAATTCGAAATAAGAACCTTTTTATAAAATCAAATTTTAGTTAAGTTAAAAATATACTTAGCTAATTTAAACTAATTTGTTCGCATTAGGTAACCCTATGATCTGTAGGCACGGAGCAGTAACAAATTGTAGTTACCACCAACATCGCTTTCCTTTAGGTGAGATGGGCAGAAGCTTATTTCAATTATGGATGAAAAAAAATAATATAAATTTAAAGAGCAGGGCACATTTTTAATGTCGTTGCACTTCCCTTCTGCTTACCCCATCTAGAATAAAAAAGAGGGTTCCGCATAAACTTCTATGTAGATGGATCGTCCATCTCTGCAATCGATTATCCAAGAATTTTAATCGTTTTTATTGAAAAACAAACTTAACATTGCTGGTCTAAAACTCCCACATAGATCGATATACGCCTCAGCCAATTGTCCAAGCGCAAATTATTAGTTAGTAATCGCAAAAAAATGACTTTTTATTTGGATATACGAAACCCCTAAAGTGTAAATCTTACTTGCACTAGATTTTTTTTTATTATTGCAATAATATAAGTGTCACATATAATCGTGTAATCGTGCATCGTGTATCAGTTTATCTTCAACTTGACCTTTTAGATAACTAACACTGCGGCGTTTGTTTATATATTGATATACATATGCGTAAATAAATTTGATAGAAAGGCATCTGGCTCCGTTTTTCAACTGAAACCGTCCAAATCAGTATTGTTATTATAAGCGAAGACACCTGACTAGGTTGCGGTACTAACCATGACTCAACAGGGTACATTTTATTGCGTGCTAAACTCTCACATTTGGAAAATTCACAAAAAATGTAATCCATCGCTGATTATAAGTCATATTAGTCGTTGTCTCATACCACGTCATTTTAGGTAAACAGAAAATAAAGTACTCTAAAACAAATAGCTGATACCCTTGATGGTAATAACTACATGATATTAATGAGATTAGATCATAAAAGAGATAACCCGTCGTGCATAAAACGTTTTCACGATTATTTCGTACTTTTTTATTTAAGACTAACAGCACCCCGCGGTTTCACCCGCGTAAGTCTCCATCCCGTGGGAATATCGAGATAAAAAGCCTATATATTAATACAGGTCTCCGGCTATCTACATACCAAGTTTCATCGCAATCGGTGTCAGTAACAAACATCCATACATACATACATCCAAACATCCATACACCCTCACAAACTTTCATTAGTAGTAGTTCAGTAGGATTAATTATACATTTACATATAGAAAAAGGAAGAATTCAAGGAAATTGTCAAAGTATCTCATTTCCAATAGGAAAGAATGATTGCAATCGGACTACGTCTTTATAAATTTTAACACTCAAGGAAACTGTCCTGAGTTGAGGAATAAAAAGTACCAAATGAAATCAAATCAAAATCATTTATTTCAATTAAACCAATTATAGGTATTTTTGAATTGTCACGAGTAGGAGTCAGTCAGACTAAGTCAGTCGTGAAGGTAGTCGCCTGTTCCAATACGTAGATCCTATGGAGAAGAACAAGCAAGAAACTCCAAGGACACTCTTTTTCAAAATGTTTTTTTACAAATTTCTGGTTACATTGCTTATAAGCGTAAATGAAATGTGAGGACAATGTAAACATACCTATTATTCTAAAATATAAATAGACGCGCTAATTACTACTATACATATAAGTAATAGCAGTCCGGAGATGACCAGCCCCGACCAACGGCACCCGTTCACGAGCATGACGCACACGCCAGCATTCGTACCCTATGTCCTACCTCGTAGTATGAACTCAAATCATGCCAAGTTTCATTTGAATCCGTTCAGTAGTTTCGGGGTGATGCGCGACCATGATACAGACAGACAATAATTGAAAATATTATAGTTTCGACTTCAGTATCGATAATATAATAGAATGCCCCCAAAATCTTCAATGTACAAAATTTGACCTGTTACAGTTTTATTATAAGTATAGATTTTTAAGAATTGTACTGACATAAGTTAAAAAAATATATTTTTCTATAATACATTTCAAATTCACATTGCAATCTCATTTGAAAAGAGGTACAAAAATGCTGGGTAATCTTTGAGAGGACCCTAACTAATGTAACGAAAATTTCATCAGACTTCCCAAAAACTTGTTTAATATTTTTGAAAAGTCAAGTAGGCTTTTACTTTATGACTTGATAAAATTAAAAACGATAAACAGTTTTGTTTCATGTTTATTGACAATTTATTTTTGTACAAACTGAAATAGAATTATTTTGTATCAGTCTCACACTAAGTTGAAGAATTATAAAAAAGGTAGGACAATAAATACAGTCGGTACAAGAAAATGTTGCACTGAGTAACATTTTTCGTAATCATTCGTGTTTGGATTATTACGATTTCAATGCAGATGAATGTAAATAAACAATTAAGGAAACCCTAAAACAAGGCAAAGGGTTTTATTCATAATACCAATGCATTTTCTGTCTAATTTTGTAAAACTTCATTAAGATTTTTCGGTTCATGTAGAAAGACTTCGTTATTTTTTCACTAGCATTAGAAATTAAAACTAAAAAAAATTAACATGATTCCTTATAAGCTCGAACTATTGAAATTGAAAAAAAAGTCCATCTCTGTTTTTTACATTACATTTTTGATTATGCGAGTAGTTACTTCTCGATTTCTATACTTGCCAATAGTATACCAGATTGCTTAATATTGCTTAATTTATAGCTAAGCTGCTAGATTAAAGAAAAAATAACTTAAAACTCTGTAGATTTAAATTATAATCTATATCTATATATTTAGATTCCTTTATTTATTTAGTATAATTATCTGATACGAAGACGCCTGTATGATTACTCTTTTGTTTTTTAACGTGATAACGTCTTATAAATCCATGGTCCATGAACGCCGGCTACACGCACGAAAAAGCATGACTTATTTTCATGTTCCGCCTGAGCCGAGCGTGCAAGCGAGAGCACGGAATAAGCGATAGACACGATCGGCCTAAGCTTTCGGCTTGTGACTCATCTATCTCTCTTCCACTGATTTCATATGACGTTATCACGTAAAATTATCGTCCGTATATTTATATCGATGGTCCGTACCGACTTTACAGACAACCAACTTAATTTTTTTATTATTACTGTTATGCCAGTAAACCTTACATTTATAAAGTATAAATAAGTTACAGAAAATGAATCTGCAAGTGTCAAGCATTTTAATACCATAATAAAATCTGATCTTTCAGCTAACATGGGGCGAATTCGTGCTGTGCGGATTGGTTGAATCGAGCGAACTGTTTTTGGGCATAGAATTTCCTAAGAAGTACCCTATGGTAAACGCCGCTGTGGACACAGTTAGAAACTTGCCCGGAGTAAAGGAATACATTGCGGAAAGAGGACCTTATAAACTTTCTTATGGTACTAAAAAATACAAAGGTGTTGATATTTTGAACTTTCCTTAATAATTATATAAAAGGGCTGTATTTTGCTTCTTTTGTTTTGTAACTATAACAGTATATCCCTAATCCAATAAATGTTTCATATGTTAATAATATAAATGTTTCTTTGGACAGTTTCCTTTCCATTTATAATAAATAGATCTTAATCACCACGTGGAATAGTGATATGCTTATAGCACCTTTTCTTTATATAAAAAAAAACTTTGAAACGATGTGTTGTTTTTTACTATTTCGAAAATGCGCTTAAATCATGGTTTCTTTAAAAAAGTATTCCCTTCCATTATTTCCTTATCTATAATAATTCATAGGATTATTTGAAACGAATGTTTTCAAAAGAGGATTTATTAAATATGCATCCTAAAAGCCATTTATAATTATACTAAATACACCCTGTATTTAGTATTATTTTAAATGGCGTTTAGGATTAATATTTAAATTGTAAAATTTATGTTGTAAAATAGTGATTACCATCTAAGCGTGTGCAACTGGCGATACATGATTTAGAACCAAATACAGCTGATGCAACATCTGTATTTTGCTGACGACTTGTGCATGGTGCAAATCGTCAGAAGTTAAAGATACAAAAAACTTCAAATGAAATTAAAATATCTTTTTTATTTGTTTTTTACTTGTGTTTTCACGCCTTAACTGTGTAACCGATCATCATGCAGTTCTGCATACACGCTGTGGTACAAAAAGGACATAGGCTACCTTATATCCAGATTAAAGTAGTGTTTTCGAGGGATACCGATATTGATTGACAAAATCTACATAAACGTGAGCGAAGGCACTAAGAAGCCAGCCACGCTAGCCACAAGCTAGCCACGAAGGCAGTAGCTGGTCTAAAATATATAAGAACAAAGTACCTACCCTCGTGTAGTTTCACATTCACTTCTGGCTCTTGAGAATCTTAACTGCGACTTTTAATCGCACTCTATGCACGCAGGTGTAAATAAGCTTTTATTTTTTATATGAAGTAGTTTTATTGATACTAAAATATTTATTACTCGTCTTAAAATATTTATACGAAATAAACTACTGAAGTGAATGACATAATGGTTTTAACATATGATTTTTAAGATTAAATCGTGCTTAATCGGAGTACATTGACATCTATGCATCAAACAAAGCAACATTTTAAATTATTATAACACTGTCGTGTTACTTACATTTTATACCTATAAAAATATTCTCATTAACTGTATCAATAAGCTCAGCTCAACCTTGACTACACTGTCTACTTTAAGGTTTTCTTCCGTCATCGTCAGTTCCATACGAAGTACTCTATGAAATTATTTGAACTGATCCCATTGTATTCTTTCATCATACCTTATAATGATTTTTCTACCCGTGTCTGCCATAAAACATAAATCTAAACACATAACACATACAGAAAAAAATACTTCAGCGCCATCCAAAGAAGACCAGCCGAAGTAGGTAGTCACTAGGGACCCTGCTATGAAAGCGCCGTTTACTACGAGTATATATAGAACTTTCTAACCAACCATTGGGCCCCAACTGAGTGGGAATTATCCATTATTTTACATTTGCATCTTTTTTAGGACCCCGTCTATCGAAAGGTAAAAAAAGGATACATATAAGATCACATTGTTGTCCGTTTGTTTGTCTGAAGACTCTTTTTCTCAGGCACCAATGGAGGCATCAAGTTGACATTAATTCCAAATACTTATGTCTGCGGTCCCTTGGTGCTTTCAAAAAATCATTCTAAGATACGGCCTTATATACGAAGGGTATTATTTTTGAAACATTGAACAATTATGAAGCTATTGTGGGTTACTGTACCGAAATGTTGAGTTTGTTGATGTTATACAACATATGTGTTGTAATATAATATTGTTGTGAGGGTAGCTATAAGTTCGGAGACAATAAATCAGTGTTTGCCCCGCACTCGGTCGTTTCATTGTAAACACAACATGGTGACAGCGGTTTATCATTATTTGCCATAAATATAGCGAAAAGTAGTAAAATTAGTATATTTAAGTGAGAAAAGTGATCGTTGGTAGTTGTGATTAAAATGGAACACGCCCGACCGCCTTCGGATTTAAACATGGACGGCGCCGGTGGGCCGGCCGGCCGTGCCGAGGCCTGGAAAAAGTGGAGACAACAATTCGGGTTATTTGTGAAGGCTTCAGGTATAGACAAAGAAGCACCCAGTATTCAAGCTAGTTTGTTGGTTAACCTAATAGGGTCAGGTGGCTTCGATATTTATCAAAACTTTCACATTCACGGGTGACAAGGAGTGCGATGACGTCAACATATTGTTAAAAAAGTTTGATGAGTATTTCGGAACTGAAACAAATGTAACACTAACTAGATACAAGTTTTTTACCCGCAATCAAGAGGAAGGGAAATCGATTCAACAGTACGTGATTGCACTGCGTCTTTGTAGCAAGAATTGCGAGTTTGCATCTTTAGAAGACAGTTTGATCAGGGATCGAATTGTTTGTGGGGTCCAACCGGCCACGGTCAGGGACCGGTTGCTAAGAACTGAGAAACTCACACTCGACAAGGCAATAGAAAATTGTAAAGCCGAGGAAGTTTCACTGGAAAGCGGACGGAAAATAGGTAGTCACGGTGCCACTACTTCTGGGGGTGCCTCGTGCGTCGACAGTGTTGGAGTGAGGCGCCGCGGGATAGTGAGAGAGAGCGCGCGAGCTAGCGGCGTCAGCAGCAGCAGCGCCCGAGGTCACAACGCGTCCGCTCGTGGCAGCGCGGGCGCCCGAAGCCCATACCGGGAGGGAATAGGGGCGCGCACCCAGCCCTGTGGGGGCTGCGGGCGCGCGCTGTGCGTGGATCGTTGCCCGGCGAAGCAGGTCAGCGGTTTTGTATGCGGTAATAAAGGACACTTAGCGCGCATGTGTAAGTATATTCAATCTTTTAAAAGTGGGGCTCGTGATAGGGTACGGCGTGTGTACGAGGTCGAGTGTGGTGATAACGATGAATATGATAGTGATGCGGACACGGGAGGTGCGTTCTACGTATCGATAATCAATTCTAAGATAAATAATTCGAAAGACTGGTTTCAAGTGTTATCGTGCAAAAATGGACAAGAAAAATTTAAACTAGATACTGGAGCCGATTGTAATGTGTTAGCTTTTAAAAGATTTTTAGAGTTAGGGTTTAGCGAGGATATGATAACAAAGAAAGACTTTCCTTTGTTATCGTACACTCATAACGTGATACAAACTAAGGGAGTCTGTGTTTTGCCGTGGTATTTTAAGGATAACATTTATTATTTAAAATTTGTCATAGCCGACATGCGCTGTAGCAGTGTATTGGGACGGGAATCGTCTGAAACTATGGGTTTAGTTAAACGTCTTAGATCGATTCAGATATCTGATCACAATGATTTATTTAAAGGCTTAGGGTGTCTACCTGGTAAGTATCATATAGTAATCGACAAAGCGGTTCCACCCGTCATTTGTGCCTCGAGGAAAGTTCCACATGGGCTACGCGATCGGTTAAAAAGTGATCATCAGGAAGGTCAGCCACCCCACTCAGTGGGTACATCCGTTGGTATTAGTAGCAAAAAAGAACGATGGCATCCGTGTGTGTTAAGACCCACGGGAGTTAAATCGCGCGGTACAGCGCGCTCACTTTCAACTGCCCACTGTAGCAGAGCTAGCTGCACGCCTGCATGGCGCTCGGTACTTCTCGGTGCTGGACGCCAGCGCTGGTTTTTGGACTATACAGCTGGATGAGGAGAGTGCAGATTTATGTACTTTCACAACTCCGTTTGGTAGGTATCAATTTTTAAGACTTCCGTTTGGCGTAAATTGTGCTTTTTTCACGGAAAAGTACGACAACATCTGGAAGACCTGGAAGGGGTAGGGAATTATATCGACGACATGAGACCGGATCA
The DNA here is from genome assembly GCA_949752705.1 of Callimorpha dominula. Classification (NCBI taxonomy): domain Eukaryota; kingdom Metazoa; phylum Arthropoda; class Insecta; order Lepidoptera; family Erebidae; genus Callimorpha; species Callimorpha dominula. Next base: position 5,781,602 of record OX457002.1, on the reverse strand, counting down.
TGAGGAAATAAAAGCAATCAAAGAGATGTCCATTCCGTCTGATAGAAAAGACTTGGAAAGGTTTTAAGGTGCCGTAAATTATTTATCCAAAATTATTCCAATTATATTGAAGTCTGCAAATTGAATTCTATTTCGTCTAATATGGTAATTGAAAGCATGAAGGAGGTGTTCTCTCGCCATGGGGTCCCAAACGTCCTGATAAGCGACAATGGAACACAATACAGTAGTCGCGAGTTCAAGCGCTTCGCAGAGCAATGGGGGTTTGATCACGTGACGTCATCACCATATTATGCCCAGGCGAATGGGAAAAGCGAACGAGCAGTACAGACAATTAAATCATTGTTAATTAAGTCAATTAGAGGTAAAGGCGACTTTAACTTAGCTCTTCTTAATTTTCGTAATACGCCGAGGGACGGTTTGAGTTCTCCTGCTCAGTTACTCATGGGTCGCAGACTGCGTTGCCAATTGCCAGTTCATCCTACACTTTTAAAGCCCCGGCCTGTCGACCCGGTAGAACATCAAACTATGCTTGATAAGCAAAATAAGTCTAAGTTTCTGTATGATAAAAACAGTAAAGTAATCTAAAGAAGGGTGATTCGGTGATTTTTGTAGATGGCAAGAGGAGAAGTAGGGCCACAGTGGTCGGCCATGCAGACAATCCTCGTTCATATATTATACAAAATAAGATTGGGGCAAGATACAGGCGCAATAGGCGCCACCTAATCAAATGTGAACCTGATGAAAACGTAGATCAGGATAATTGTAATGAGGAGTGTGATAAAGACCAATTCAGTGATGCATGTGAGGATGCGGATTTAAAAGAGAATGAGTGCAAATCACAATCGGACGTAAGTCCTCTAAAAACTTTTGTACGTCCGGCACCCTCGCCCGCACCACTAGCTCGCAAAGCCAAAGAGGTTGCTCGGCAACAAATTGCTAACAAAAAAATTAAGATAAAAAAATAAATAATAATAATTGATGATAGGAAGTGTTTGTTTAGTCTAGGCTTCTAATAAAATTGTTCTAAATAGTGTATAACCAAAAACATTGTCAAATTTGCATTTCATGTATAAAAAGGTTAACTAGTTAATTTTTATTATTTTAGGGGGAAGATGTTGTACTATAATATTGTTGTGATTGTATAATATTGCTATGAGTTCGGAGACAATAAATCAGTGTTTGCCCCGCACTCGGTCGTTTCATTGTAAACACAACAATATGGAATAGAATAACTTAAGTGATGCAATTGTCATAATAATATTTTTGTTATAGGATTATGTTCATGACAATGTCTTTGAACTTAGTTTTATGGAGAGTATGAGACTGGCCTGTTGGTCTAGTGGTTAGTGATCCTGACTGCTGAGCCAGACGTCGGGTTCGATTCACACCCGGGACAAATATTTGTGTGATGAGCACGATTATTTGTTCTGTGTCTGGGTGTAATTTATCTATAATATGTATGTATTTAGAAATATACAAGTATGTTTATCAGCAGTCTTGTACCATAGTACAGGCTCTGCCTAGTTTGGGATCAGACGGCCGTGTGTGAGATGTGTGAAGTTATTATTATTATTATTATGTGAACTTATTATTTACTGTTTTATATATAAATATTTAATTACTTGTCTTTTCATAAATTTTCACAATATTCGTGATTCATACCGCATGGTGTGGAGCTCCATACAAATTAATGAACCACAAATACACCAAGCACAAATTACTATTTACAATCTAATGTATCATTCATTACTCTATAGTTTATAATCTAAAATTGAAATCGAAATAATGTAACCTAACATGGCGCCTAACCTAACATTATTATTTTGTTAACGTTTGATGTCTCTACTACCCGTGCGAAGCCGGGGTGGGTTGCTAGTTTCTCAATAGTTTATATTTTCTATAGTAGGTACATAGCAACAGTAACAGGATAACAGTCATTCATACACAGATAAGTTATCAGTCAACAAATATACAGCGCGCGGATCAGAACACAATGGCGACAGAATTTCATTATTTTAATTTAAACGCCCTTGGAGAGTCTATAAGATATCTTTTGCATTACACCAATCAAAAGTTTAAAGATGTCAGATACGATAGGAGTACCTGGCCCGATGAGAAAATCAAAGCAAGTAAGTGAAAATGTTTTTACAATCCTATTTTAACCAGTTGAAATAATATAATAGAATGCGTTAAATATTCCCCTTTCTTTGTTCAATAGTAAGATATCTTGAAGAATAACAACATTAAATACCTTGTGATTATCTATTACTCTAAGTAATTATTTATGATTGTAGCGAGATTATCAGACATGTCAGTAATTAAAAATTTTACTCAAAACACAGCTTGTTCAAAATGTTATTTTACTGTAAAATTAGGGATCACTAAAACCAATTTATATTGAAATGAAGCGGCGGTAGCGTAATGGCTAAGGCGTCGGTCTTGCTATCAAGAAGTTGCGGGTTCGAACCCCACCCAGTACACTACCGACGTAAATCAGTGGATTTACGTCGGTAGTGTACTGGGTGGGGTCGTCCCACCCATCCAGCTAAGCTAAAATGCTTGTGTAAGGAGTGCCTTACACAAGCATTTTAGCTTAGCTGGAGGGGTTAACAAGAATTCTACTAATGTGTGACCCACGTTGCTTCAAAATAAAAAAAAAATATTAGGTTGGTTATTAAACAGGCGAAAAAAGTGTACTAAACTATTTTGTTTTATCTATTAACATATATTAGAGATCGGCTGCTGATGGTAATTCGACCATTATTTTTAAACTTCTCGTACCATGACAGGTAAACGTATATTCTAGACGCTTTTAGCTTTATGTAGCCGTTACCACATATTGTTTAAATGTTTGTAGCTTTCCGCAATTATTCTTTATATAAACTTAAAGTATTTTAAATTAAACGTTCCTCCATTCGTGAAATTTTCTTTAAAATGTGTACAAAGAATTCTCTTCACGTATTGATGTATAGATTGTAGATCAAGCACGGAAAGTTGCAGTGTCGTAATCTGTGACTTAAATTTGTTTACAGCTCTTGCATTTGGCCAGTTTCCTATGTACAAGGAGGGGGATCGCACCCTCAACCAATCACTGGCTATCGCCAAGTATGTAGCAAGGGGCACTAATCTGATTCCTGACGATCCCTGGGAACAGGCTGTGGTTGAAAATATGGTGTTTACAATTTATGATTATTGGTCAAGTAAGTAAGAAATTTTATTTTATTAATACAACTAAAGCAAAAACTACGACCAGCCGCAACTATAGAGGTTATCAGTAAGATCTGGCGATCTTAAGTACCAGAAGAACACCTTTCAGTACACTTGTAAAATGTTTCTAATATAGCTACTGTATCTATGTTAAGTACTTAGCTACTACCTAACTATCAGTTTATTATTTAATAAAATTGTTTAGTATAGACATTTACATACATTAGGACATGCCCTATTTGTTCTATTACTTGTGCAAAATATGAGGAATGCAGTACCGGGTCGGGCTGCGGCGAACGGCCGAGGGCTTGCTCCCGCGTTTGGCGCCATTAACACTCTGTACCTACTGCATGTCCGTCGCGCCTTTGCCGGTTGCATTACACATGTACTATGACTGAATTTAGTCTCTAGCTCACTTCTCCTCTTAATCTACTCTTGTGACTTGTATCTGTTTACTGCAAAAAACTTTCCATTTCATCTGCACGAGCTTATTTATTGCCAAAGCCAAGATGTTTTGACAAAACTAGACGTAAAAAAACTTTTTATCAAAAAATTAAATTGACGGAAGAAGAAAGAAACTGAAAAGTGAAAAATAAACTCTCGTCAGCCTAACTAAACTTAAACAGTAATTACTATACTAGTCATAAAATAAATTAAGTGACTGGGAAATATGAGTAACATTCATTACTCAGTGGATGTTTAAAATACCTACTAACCTTTTTTACTTTTTAGACGTTAAACCTTACGTTAAAGAAATTGACCTGGATAAGAAGTATGAACTCAAAATGAATATACTTGAAAAAACTATAGACTTTTATTTTTCAAGATTTGAACAACATTTGAAGGATCACGGAGGATTCTTCATTGGAAAGGTTAGTTACCCATTTAATGGATGTTCTAAATTTTCACTTTAAAACTCTATCGTTTTACCATTTCTTTTATGCCGGATCCACAAGTTTGCCATTTGCCACAAATTAAAAACCTGTACAAACGTTTGCCTTGATTTTGGGAATCAAACATCGCCATCCACACGCCAATGTCTGGACGCGGCATTAGAAACTACTTTGCTTTCTAAGCAATTGGTTTTTTGGCGATTGCGTCTTTCAAGTCTCAGTTCTCAAGTCTTCAAGTTTAATATTCGAAATAAGAACCTTTTTGTAGAATCAAATTTTAGTTAAGTTTTAGTTTGATTAAACGCAACAATCTAAAAATATACTTAGCTAATTTGAACTAATCTGTTCGCATTAGGTAACCCTATGATCTGTAGGCACGGAGCAATAACAAATTGTAGTTACCACCAACATCGCTTTCCTTCAGGTGAGATGGACAGAAGCTTATTTCAATTATGGATAAAAAAATAATAATATAAATTTAAAGAGCAGGGCATGTTGCACTTCCCTTCTGCTTACCCCATCTGGAATAAAAAAAGAGGGTTCCGCATAAACTTCTATGTAGATAGATCGTCCATCTCGGCAATCGATTATCCAAGAATTTTAATCGTTTTTATTGAAAGACAAAATTAACATTGCTGGCATAAAACTCCCACATAGATCGATATACGCCTCAGCCAATTGTCCAAACGCAAATTATTAGTTAGTAATCGCAAAAAAAATACTTTTTATTTGGATATACGAAACCCCCAAAGTGTAAATCTTACTCGCACTAGATTTTTTTTATTATTGCAATAATATAAGTGTCACATAAAATATATTACAGGTTTATCTGCATCGTGTATCAGTTTATCTTCAACTTGACCTTTTAGATAACTAACACTACGGCGTTTGTTTATATATTGATATACATATGCGTAAATAAATTTGATAGAAAGGCATCTGGCTCCGTTTTTCAACTGAAACCGTCCAAATCAGTATTGTTATTATAAGCGAAAACACCTGACTAGGTTGCGGTACTAACCACGACTCAACAGGGTACATTTTATTGCGTGCTAAACTCTCACATTTGGAAAATTCACAAAAAATTTAATCTATCGCTGATTATAAGTCATATTAGTAGTTGTCTCATACCACGTCATTTTAGGTAAACAGAAAATAAAGTACTCTAAAACAAATAGCTGATACCCTTGATGGTAATAACTACATGATATTAATGAGATTATATCATAAAAGAGATAACCCGTCGTGCATAAAACGTTTTCACGATTATTTCGTACTTTTTTATTTAAGACTAACACCCCACACTAGAACCCCGCGGTTTCACCCGCGTAAGTCTCCATCCCGTGGGAATATCGAGATAAAAAGCCTATATGTTAATACAGGTGTCCGGCTATCTACATACCAAGTTTCATCGCAATCGGTGTCAGTAACAAACATCCATACATACATACATCCAAACATCCATACACCCTCACAAACTTTCATTAGTAGTAGTTCAGTAGGATTAATTATACATTTACATATAGAAAAAGGAAGAATTCAAGGAAATTGTCAAAGTATCTCATTTCCAATAGGAAATAATGATTGCAATCGGACTACGACTTTATAAATTTTAACACTCAAGGAAACTGTCCTGAGTTGAGGAATAAAAAGTACCAAATGAAATCAAATCAAAATAATTTATTTCAATTAAACCAACTATAGGTATTTTTGAATTGTCAGGAGTAGGAGTCAGTCAGACTAAGTCAGTCGTGAAGCTAGTCGCCTGTTCCAATACGTAGATCCTATGGAGAAGAACAGGCAACATTTTTTACAAATTTCTGGTTACATTGCTTATAAGCGTAAATGAAATGTGAGGACAATGTAACATACCTATTATTCTAAAATATAAATAGACGCGCTAATTACTACTATACATATTTAAGTAATAGCAGTCCGGAGATGACCAGCCCCGACCAACGGCACCCGTTCACGAGCATGACGCACACGCCAGCCATCGTACCCTATGTCCTACCTCGTAGTATGAACTCAAATCATGCCAAGTTTCATTTGAATCCGTTCAGTAGTTTCGGCGTGATAGACATTTCGGCAGACAGACAATAATTGAAAATATTATAGTTTCGACTACAGTATCGATAATATAATAGAATGCCCCCAAAATCTTCAATGTATAAAATTTGACCTGTTACAGTTTTATTATATGGTTCATGTTTATTGACAATTTATTTTTGTACAAACTAAAATAGAATTATTTTCTATCAGTCTCACACTAAGTTGAAGAATTATAAAAAAGGTACGACAATAAATACAGTCGGTACAAGAAAATGTTGTACTGAATAACATTTTTCGTAATCATTCGTGTTTGGATTATTACGATTTCAATGCAGATGAATGTAAATAAGCAATTAAGGAAACCCTAAAAGAAGGCAAAGGGTTTTATTCATAATACGAATGCATTTTCTGTCTAATTTTGTAAAACTTTATTAAGATTTTTCGGTTCATGTAGAAAGACTTCGTTATGTTTTCCCTAGCATTAGATATTAAAACTAAAAAAAATTAACATGATTCCTTATAAGCTCGAACTATTGAAACTGAAAAAAAAGTCCATCTCTGTTATTTACATTACATTTTTGATTATGCGAGTAGGTACTTCACGATTTCTATACTTGCCAATAGTATACTAGATTGCTTAATATTACTTAATTTATAGCTAAGCTGCTAGATTAAAGAAAAAATAACTTAAAACTCTGTAGATTTAAATTATAATCTATATCTATATATTTAGATTCCTTTATTTATTTAGTATAATTATTTGATACGAAGACGCCTGTATGATTGCTCTTTTGTTTTTTAACGTGATAACGTCTTATAAATCCATGGTCCATGAACGCCGGCTGCACGCACGAAAAAGCATGACTTATTTTCATGTTCCGCCTGAGCCGAGCGTGCAAGCGAGAGCACGGAACAAGCGATAGACACGATCGGCCTAAGCTTTCGGCTTGTGACGCATCTATCTCTCTTCCACTGATTTCATATGACGTTATCACGTAAAATTATCGTCCGAACATTTATATCGATGGTCCGTACCGACTTTACAGACAACCAACTTAATTTTTTTATTATTACTGTTATGCCAGTAAGCCTTACATTTATAAATTATAAATAAGTTACAGAAAATGAATCTGCAAGTGTCAAGCATTTTAATACCATAATAAAATCTGATCTTTCAGCTAACATGGGGTGAATTCGTGCTGTGCGGATTGGTTGAATCGAGCGAACTGTTTTTGGGCATAGAATTTCCTAAGAAGTACCCTATGGTAAACGCCGCTGTGGACACAGTTAGAAACTTGCCCGGAGTAAAGGAATACATTGCGGAAAGAGGACCTTATAAACTTTCTTATGGTACTAAAAAATACAAAGGTGTTGATATTTTGAACTTTCCTTAATAATTATATAAAAGGGCTGTATTTTGCTTCTTTTGTTTTGTAATTATAACAGTATATCCCTAATCCAATAAATGTTTCATATGTTAATAATATAAATGTTTCTTTGGACAGTTTCCGTTCCATTTATAATAAATAGATCTTAATCACCACGTGGAATAGTGATATGCTTATTATATAAAAAAAAACTTTGAAACGATATGTTGTTTTTTACTAATTCGAAAATGCGCTTGAATCATGGTTTCTTTAAAAAAGTATTCCCTTCCATTATTTCCTTATCTATAATAATTCATAGGATTATTTGAAACGAATATTTTCAAAAGAGGATTTATTAAATATGCATCCTAAAAGCCATTTATAATTATACTAAATACACCCTGTATTTAGTATTATTTTAAATGGCGTTTAGGATTAATATTTAAATTGTAAAATTTATGTTGTAAAATAGTGATTACCATCTAAGCGTGTGCAACTGGCGATACATGATTTAGAACAAAATACAGCTGATGCAACATCTGTATCTTGCTGACGACTTGTGCATGGTGCAAATCGTCAGAAGTTAAAGATACAAAATACTTCAAATGAAATTAAAATATCTTTTTTATTTGTTTTTTACTTGTGTTTTCACGCCTTAACTGTGTAACCGATCGTCATGCAGTTCTGCATACACGTTGTGGTACTAAAAGGACATAGGCTACCTTATATACAGATTAAAGTAGTGTTTTCGAGGGATACCGATATTGATTGACAAAATCTACATAAACGTGAGCGAAGGCACTAAGAAGCCAGCCACGCTAGCCACGAAGGTAGTAGCTGGTCTATAGCTAGTCAATACACGAAAATATATAAGAACAAAGTACCTACCCTCGTGTAGTTTCATATTCACTTCTGGCTCTTGAGAATCTTAACTGCGGCTTTTAATCGCACTTTATGTAAGCAGGTGTAAATAAGCTTTTATTTTTTATATGAAGTAGTTTTATTGATACTAAAATATTTATTACTCGTCTTAAAATGTTTATACGAAATAAACTACTGAAGTGAATGACATAATGGTTTTAACATATGATTTTTAAGATTAGATCGTGCATAATCGGAGTACATTGCCATCTATGCATCAAACAAAGCAACATTTTAAATTATTATAACACTGTCGTGCTACTTACATTTTATACCTATAAAAATAACTACGTCTCATTAACTGTATCAGTAAGCTCAGCTCAACCTTGACTACACTGTCTACTTTTAGGGTTTTCTTCCGTCATCGTCAGTTCCATACGAAGTACTCTATGAAATTATTTGAACTGGTCCCATTATATTCTTTCATCATACCTTTACAATGATTTTTCTAGCCGTGTCTGTCATAAAACATAAATCTAAACACATAACACATACAGAAAAAAATACTTCAGCGCCATCCAACGAAGACCAGCCGAAGTAGGTAATGACTAGTGACCCTGCATCGCGCTATGAAAGCACTCGCTCCGTTTACTATATATAGAACTTTCTAACCAACCATTGGGCCCCAACCCAGAATTATCCATTATTAACCGACTTAAAAAAGGAGGAGGTTTTACGTTCAGTGGTTTGCATCTTTCTTAGGGCCCCGTCCCTCAAAAAGCAAAGAAAGGATACATATAAGATCACATTTTGACTGACTGAAGACCCTTTTTATTATGTTCATGACACTGTCTTTGAACTTAGTTTTATGGAGAGTATGAGACTGGCCTGTTGGTCTAGTGGTTAGTGATCCTGACTGCTGAGCCAGAGATCGTGGGTTCGATTCACACCCAGGACAAATATTTGTGTGATGAGCACGATTATTTGTTCTGTGTCAAGGTGTAATTCATCTATAATATGTATGTATTTAGAAATATACAAGAATGTTTATCAGCTGGCTGGTTACAATAGTACAGGCTCTGCCTAGTTTGGGATCAGGCGGCCGTGTGTGAGATGTGTGAAGTTATTATTATTATCATGTGAACTTATTATTTACTTTTTAATCTATACATTTTTAATTACTTGTCTTTTCATACATTTTCACAATATTCGAGCTCCATTCAAATGAATGAACCACAAATACACCAAGCACAAATTACTATTTACAATCTTATGTATAATGTCTCGATAGTTCATAATATAAAATTGAAATCAAAATAATATAACCTAACATGGCGGCTCGGGACACTTCACGTTCAAAGAATCAGCGCGCAAGGTGCGTTACGTCATGTGCCGGTTAGAGATCAGATCACAATTTGACGATTTGACATTAATAAATTACTATTTAGAATTTAATGTATTATCACTACATATTATAAATCAAAGTCCGTCGTTGCGTCTGTGTGTCTGTCTGTCTAATCGCGATAAATTGAAAAACTACTAAACGAATTTTCATGCGCTCTTCACCAATAGACAGAGTGAGTCATGAGGAAGGTTTAGGTTTATAATTTGTTAACGTTTTGTGTAAATTGGTTGAAATATGATGATGATTGTTGAAGATGTCTCTACTACCCGTGCGAAGCCGGGATGGGTATAATAGTAGGTACATAGCAACAGTAACAGAATAATAGTCATTCATGCACAAATAAGTTATCAGTCAACAAATATGCAACGCGCTGTTCAGACAACAATGGCGACAGAATTTCATTATTTTAATTTAAACGCCCTTGGAGAGTCTGTAAGATATCTTTTGCATTACACCAATCAAAAGTTTAAAGATGTCAGATACGATAGGCGTACCTGGCCCGATGAGAAAATCAAAGCAAGTAAGTAAAAATGTTTTTACAATCCTATTTACCCGGTTGAAATAACTGCTTTAAATGTTCCCCTTTCTTAGTTCAATAGTAGATATCTTAAAGAATAAACACATTAAATACCTTGTGATTATCTATTCCGCTAAGTAATTATTTCTGATTGTAGCGAGATTATTAGACCTGTCAGTAATCAAAAATTGAACTCAAAACACAGCTTGTTCAAAATGTTATTTTACTGTAGAATTAGGGATCACTAAAACCAATTTATATTGAAATGAAGCAGCGGTAGCATAATGGCTAAGGCGTCGGACTTGCTATCAAGAAGCTGCGGGTTCGAACCCCACCCAGTACACTACCGACGTGAATCCACTCCTAACACAAGCGTTTTAGCTTAGCTGGAGGGGTTAACAAGAATACTACTAATGTGTGAAAAAAAATATTTGGTTGGTTATCAAACAGGCGAGAAAAGTGTACTAAACTATTTTGTTTTTTATCTATTAACATATTATATTAGAGATCGCCTGCTGATGGTGATTCGACCATTATTTTTAAACTTCTCGTACCATGACAGGTAAACGTATATTCTAGACGCGTTTAGCTGGATGTAGCCGTTTTCACAAAATTTTTAAATTTCTAACACATATTGTTTAAATGTTTGTAAACTTAAAGTATTTCAAATTAAACGTTCCTCCATTCGTGAAATTTTCTTTGACATGTGTACAAAGAATTCTCTTCACGTATTGATGTATAGATTGTAGATCAAGCACGGAAAGTTGCAGTCTCGTAATCTGTGACATAAATTTGTTTACAGCTCTTGCATTTGGCCAGTTTCCTATATACAAGGAGGGGGATCGCACCCTCAACCAATCACTGGCTATCGCCAAGTATGTAGCAAGGGGCACTAATCTGATTCCTGACGATCCCTGGGAACAGGCTGTGGTTGAAAATATGGTGTTTACAATTTATGATTATTGGTCAAGTAAGTAAGAAATTTTATTTTATTGATACTATTAAAGCAAAAACTACGACCACCGCCACAATAGAGGTGATCAGCAAGATCTGGCGATCTTAAGTACCAGAAGAAGGACTGCATTCAGTACACTTGTAAACGTTTGTAATATAGCTACTCTGTACAATTTGTATTTATGTTATGTACTTAGCTACTACCTAACTATCAGTTTATTATTTAATAAAATTGTTTAGTATAGACATTTTAATACATTAGGCCATACCCCATTTTTTCTATTACTTGTGAAAATATGAGGAATGCAGTACCGAGCGGCCGAGGGCTAGCTCCCGCGTTTGGCGTCATTAACACTCTGTGCCTACACTGCATGTCCATTACACCTTTGCCGGTTGCATTCCATATCCTACTAATATTATAAACGTAAAAGTTTGTGAGGATGTATGGATGTATGGATGTATGGATGTATGGATGTATGGATGTATGGATGTTTGTTACTCTTTAACGCAAAAAGTAGTGTATGGATTTTAATAAAACTGTACAATAATATAGCTTATATATCAGAATAACACATAGGCTATAATTTATGAAGATATTGTGTATATTGGCCAATATATAACGATAAGTGTTAAGTAAGTCGAAAAAAAAACTGTCGTCTGCGAGCTATTCTGGCGTGCGGTTCGAAAACTGTAAGAGTTACACGAATATAATGTACGATGGGATTGTTTCTCCTAAATAGTTCTACAAAAAAGTCCGCGACAGTATATATCTATCTTGTACGTGTAAGCCATTATTACCAAAATAGTGAACCACAAATACAATAAAATTTGATTTTTTATTTCCAATTCACATTTAGCAGTAACAAATTGTTTTTTTTTTTAAAATAAATACTTTTATCGCTTTTGATATTCAAAGTAGATAAACTTTGCTTTTTAAAGTACGTAATTTGGTCAAATATTTTAAAAGTTACGACGATATAAAATTAATATAAAATTGTGCGGTGCGGTGGAGGGGGGGACATCGCTCATCGCCGCGTGACGTGAGCCACCCAGACGTTGTTGACGGTTGTGTCCGTAATGGGAATTTTCAAGACACTAGCGATTTGTTAAAAGGCTCTGTATACATACATTTATATAACACTAGCAACCCGCCCGGGCTTCGCACGGGTACAAATTATACACCTAAACCTTCCTCATGAATCACTGTCTATTAGTGAACACCGCATTAAATTCCGTTCAGTCTTTTTTTAGTTTATCGCAAATAGACAGACAGACAGACAAACGCAGTGGGGGACTTTGTTTTATATTTTATAATATGTAGTGAAGATATTGAATGTGAAAATAAATTGAAAGTTTGTGAGGAGGTTCGGATGTTTGTTACTCTTTCACGCAAAAACTACTGAACCAATTGCGATGATACTTCGTATGTAGATAGCTGGAGACCTGGATTAACACATAGGCTACTGGCTACTTTTATCCCGATATTCCCATGGCATCTGAGTTACGCGGGTGAAACCGCGGGGCACAGCTAGTGTACTATAACTGAACCTAGTCCCTAGCTCACTTTTCCTCTTAATCTACTCTTGTGACTAAACTTGTATCTGTATACAGAATCAGGTTTAGTCACAAGAGTGCAAGTGAGTCTGCAAATACTTTTCATTTCATCTGCACAAGCTTAAATATTGCTAAAGCCAATTTCATGTTTAGGAAACTCGACTAAATCAAAAGAATATTTAATAAAACAAGAATATATTCGTATTTTGACAAAACTAAACGTAAAAAAAAGTTTTTATGATAAAATTAAATCGACGAAAGAGGAAAGAAACTGAAAAGAGAAAAATAATCTCGTTAGCCTAACTAAACTTATACAGTAACGTAAATATGAGTAAGCGCCAAACAAGCAAATTAATTATCATGTAAAATGATGGGAGCGGCGATTCTACGACGACGCGTCATTTTTTATTTGTTTGTATGAGTTTATTATCACTTTTCAGTTTCTTTCTTCTTTCGTCGGTTTAATTTTTATTCTTTAGTTTTTTGTAGCTAACAATCAACTACAGGTCTCAGTCATGTTGTAGTACCATTAGAATTATATATGTGTGCTAAGTTTCAACAAAGTCCGTTTACAGGTGAAAATTCACTTAGGGTTGAATTTTTTTTTTAATCAAACTGATGCAGTAATTTTCCATTAGCTTCAGAGTCTGTGTATCGCGTTCTGAGCACATTTCATTAATACATCAAGATCTTCTGCCGTGTCATACTAGTCATAAAATAAATTAAGTAACTTCGAAATATGACTGACATTCATGTTAGTCAGTAGATGTTTAAAATACCAACTAACCTTTTTTACTTTTTAGACGTTAAACCTTACGTTGAAGTAATTGACCTGGATAAGAAGTGTGAACACAAAATGAATGTACTTGAAAATACTATAGACTTTTATTTTTCAAGATTTGAACAACATTTGAAGGATCACGGAGGATTCTTCATTGGAAAGGTTAGTTACCTACATATATTTAATGCATGTTCTAAATTTTCACTTTAAAACTCTATCGTTTTACCATTTCTTTTATGTCGGATCCATAAGTTTGCTACTTGCCACAAACTACAAACCTGTACAAACGTTTGATTTGATTTTGGGAATCTAACATCTCCATCCACATGCTTGGGCGTCAAAAACTGACAGAGTTCACATCGGTGGCAAGCTAAGGCAAACGTTTGGCAAATCAAGCAAACGTACTATCCACATGTTTGAATTTGTGACTGCTTGTTGAGGTTTGGCAAGAGCTTTTTTGCTATTGCGTTTCTCAAGTTTCAGTTCTCAAGTCTTCAAGTTTAATATTCGAAACCAGAAGTTTTTATAGAATCCAATTTGAGTTAGGTTTTAGTTTGTTTAAACGCAACACTATGAAAATATATTTAGCCAATTTGAACTAATCTGTTTGCATTAGGGTTACCCTTATGATCTGTAGACACAGAGCAGTAACTAATTGTAGTTACCACCAACGTCACTTTTCTTCAGGTGAGATGGACAGAAGCTTATTTCAATTATCGATAAAAGAATAATAATATAAATTTAATGAACAGGGCCCATGATAAATGTCGTTGCACTTCCCTTCTGCTTACCCCATCTGGAATGAAAAAAAAACGGACAAGTGCGAGTCTGATTCGCATACCGTTCCGCATAAACTTGTGTGTAAATAGATCGTCCATGTAGGCTATCGATTTTCAAACCTTTTTTATTCGTTTTTATTTAAAAACAAACTTAACATTGCTGGTCTAAAACTCCCACATAGATCGATATACGCCTCAGCCAATTGTCAAAGCGCAAATTAGTAGTTAGTAATCGCATAAAAATATTTTTTGTTTTAGTATTGCCACAAAATAGTTGTCACATAAAAGATAGTACAGGTTTATCTGCATCGTGTATCAGTTTATCTTTAGCTTGACCTTTTAGATAACTAACACTGTGACGTTTGTTCGTTACGTTTTTCAAACTGTAACCGTCCAAATCAGTATTGTTATAATAAGTGAAAACACCTGACTAGGTTGCGGTACTAACCATGGCTCAACAGGGCAGGGTACATTTTATTGCGTGCTAAATTCTCACATTTGAAAAATTCACAAAAATTGTAATCTATCGCTGATTATAAGACAGATTATTTGTTGTCTCACATCACGTCATTTTCGGTAAACAGAAAATAAAGTACTCACAAACAAGTAGCTGATGCCCTTGGTGGTAATAATTACATGATATTAATGATATTATATCACAAAAGAGATAACCCGTCGTACATAAAATATTTTCACGATTATTTCGTACTTTTTTATTTAAGACCAACAGCACCCCGCGGTTTCACCAGCGTAAGTCTCGATCCCATGGGAATATTGAGATAAAAAGTAGCCTATATGTTAATACAGGTCTCCAGCTATCTACATACCAAGTTTCATCGCAATCGGTTTCTGTAGTTTTGGCGTGAAAGAGTAACAAACATCCATACATATATACATCCAAACATCCATACACCCTCACAAACTTTCATTAGTAGTAGTTCAGTAGGATTAATTACGAGTATACATTTACTTATAGAGAAAGGAAGAATTCGTGGAAATTGTCAAAGTATCTCATTTCCAACAGAAAATAATGATTGCAATCGGACTATGACTTTATGAATTATAACACTCAAGGTAACTGTCCTCCAGTTTCGAAATAAAAAGTACTCTATGTCCTACCTCGTAGTATGAACTCAAATCATGTCAAGTTCCATTTGAATCCGTTCAGTAGTTTCGGCGTGATGCGCGATACAGACAGACAAAAATTGAAAATATTATAGATTCGACTTCAGTATCGATAATATAATAGAATGCCCCCAAAATCTTCAATGTACAAAATTTTACCTGTTACAGTTTTATTATAAGTATAGATTTTTAAGAATTTTACTGACATAAGTTAAAAAATATACTTTCCATATTAAATTCTAAATTCACATTGCAATCTCATTTGAAAAGAGGCACAAAAATGCTGGGTAATCTTTGAGAGGACCCTAACTAATGTAACGAAAATTTCATCAGACTTCCCAAAAACTTGTTTAATATTTTTGGAAAGTCAAGTAGGCTTTTATTTTACAACTTAATAAAATTGAAAACGATAAACAGTTTTGGTTCATGTTTATTGACAATTTATTTTTGTACAAACTGAAATAGAATTATTTTCTATCAGTCTCACACTAAGTTGAAGAATTATAAAAAAGGTACGACAATAAATACAGTCGGTACAAGAAAATGTTGTACTGAATAACATTTTTCGTAATCATTCGTGTTTGGATTATTACGATTTCAATGCAGATGAATGTAAATAAACAATGAAGGAAACCCTAAAACAAGGCAAAGGGTTTTCATAATACGAATGCATTTTCTGTCTAATTTTGTAAAACTTTATTAAAATTTTTCGGTACTTGTAAATAGACTTCGTTATTTTTTCCCTAGCATTAGAAATTAAAAGTAAAAAAAAAATGAACATGATTTTTTTTAAGCTCGAGCTATAAATAAAAAAAAACAATCACTGTTTTTTACATTACATTTTTGATTACACAAGTACTTCTCGATTTCTATACTTGACAATAGTATACCAGATTGCTTAATATTACTTAATTTTACAGCTAAGCTGCTAGATTAAACAAAAAATAACTTAAAACTCTGTAGATTTAAATTATAATTTAGATTCCTTTCTTTATTTAATACAATGATCTGAAATGAAGACGCCTGTATGATAACTCTTTAGTTTTATTATTACTATTATGCCAGTAAACCTTACATTTATAAAGTATAAATAAGTTACAGAAAATTAATCTGCAAGTGTCAAGCATTTTAATACTATAATATAATCTGATCTTTCAGCTAACATGGGGCGAATTCGTGCTGTGCGGATTGGTTGAATCGAGCGAACTGTTTTTGGGCATAGAATTTCCTAAGAAGTACCCTATGGTAAACGCCGCTGTGGACACAGTTAGAAACTTGCCCGGAGTAAAGGAATACATTGCGGAAAGAGGACCTTATAAACTTTCTTATGGTACTAAAAAATGCAAAGGTGTTGATATTTTGAACTTTTCTTAATAATTATATAAAAGAGCTGTATTTTGCTTCTTTTGTTTTGTAATTATAACAGTATATCCTTAATCCAATAAATGTTTCATGTAACTTTCTTTGGAAAATTTCCTTTTCATTTATAATAAATAGGCATCTTAATTACCTCGTGGAATAGTCATAAGCTCTGCGCATTCTACGCATCTTTTCTTTATATTAAAAAAAAAACTTTGAAATTATGTGTTTTTACTAATTCGAAAATGAGCTTGAATCATGGCTTCTTTAAAAAAGTATTCCCTTCCATTATTTCCTTATCTATAATATTTCCAAGGATTATTTGTAACGAATATTTTCAAAAGAGAATTTATTAAATATGCATCCTAAAAGTCATTTATAATTATACTAAATACACTCTGTATTTAGTATAATTATACTAAATACAGAGTGTATTGTATATAAATGGCGTTTAGGATTAATATTTAATGAATCCTCTTTGACAAACTACCCTAGAGCTGTGCCTAGAGTTTAGTGAACTCTGCGCTAATCCATCAAAGAGGGTTTAATTTGTTGTTGTAAAATAGTGATTACCATCTAAGCGTGTGCAACTGGCGACACATTATTAAGAACAAAATACAGTTGATGCAACAGCTGTATCTTGCTGACGACCTGTGCATGTTGCAAAACGTCAGAAGTTAAAGATACAAAACACTTCAAATAAATTTAAAATATAAATTAATATAAATATTTTTTTATTTGTTTTTACTTGTGTTTTTACACGCCTTAACTCTATAACCGATCATCATGAAGTTCTGCATACATGTTGTTGTACAAAAAGGACATAGGCTACCTTATATCCATGATAAAGTTCTGTTTTCGAGGGATACCGAAATTGATTGACAAAATCTACGTACACGTGAGCGAAGGCACTAAGAAGCCAGCCACGCTCGCCACTAGCACGAACGCAATAGCTAGTATATAATACATGAAAATATATAAGAACAAAGGACACATGTGTTGTTTCTTATTTACTTTTTTTCTCTTGAGAATCTTAACTGCGACTTTTAATCGCACTCTATGCAAGCAGGTGTAAATAAGCTTTTATTTTTTATATAAAGTAGTTTTATTGATACTTAAATATTTATTACTCGTCTTAAAGTGTTTATACAAAATAAACTACTGAAGTGAATGACATAATGGTTTTAACATATGATTTTTAAGATTAAATCGTGCATAATCGGAGTACATTGCCATCTATGCATCAAACAAAGCAACATTTTAAATTATTATAATACTAGTTGCTCTACCTAAATGTTACACCTATATTACAATAACTACGTCCCATTAACAGTATCAGTCAGCTCAGCTCAACCTTGACTACACTGTCTACTGCTGATGTTCTGCCGTCGTCGGCAGTTCCATACGAAGCACTCTATGAAATTATTTGAACTGGTTCCATTATATTCTTTCATCATTCCTCTGCAACTATTGTCGTAATCTGGTCTTCCATAAAACATACATTTTAACACATAACACATACAGAAATAATGGAAATAAAAACAAACCGACTTCAAAACTGGACCAAATTACAATGGGACCACACGGGAAGCACCAGCTTTTAAAAAAAAAAGAATCATCAAAATCGGTTCAACCAGTCGAGAGTTCCGAGGTAACAAACATAAAAAAAATACAGTCGTATTGAGAATATTCTCCTTTTTTGAAGTCGGTTAAAAAGTACTTCAGTGCCATTCAACAAAGACCAGTCGAAGTAGGTAGTGACTAGTCCTGCATCGCGCTATGAAAGCTCTCTAGCGGGGTACTAGGTGTTAGGTGACGGCTTTGTCAATACTATGGTATCAACTGTTATGAGGAATGACAACGGAACTATAGGAGAATTTGAGTTTATGATTTTTTTTCGAATTAATAATAACCTGGACCATATTATCAATGCTAATCGCTATCAAGACCCAGCTACAGAAAGTTTGTTCTATGGATTCTAGATTACCAATAAACATACATAGATATATGTTTTAAATACATTCTCTATTTTATAATCTTTATTTATAAAAAAATCGTGTCACGTTGTTTGTCCGCACTGACCTCCTAAACTAATAAACCGAGTTTAATAATTTTTTTACATGCTGTGTGCAGTTTGGTCCAACTTGAGAGATAGAATAGTTTTTTTGTCTTACAAATCCTCTAACCACAGCAACGCGTGGCCGGGTTGCTAGTTTTATATATATAAACACCCAAATTAATGCAAATATACATATATTATCCATGCATACAAATACTTGCACTGAGCATGAAACGAAACCCCGAATAGAGGACACCGAGGGTTAATTGCGATAAAGACTTTAATTTAAAAAATAACATGTTTCATTATTATCTAAAAGAGTAACGTTTATCATTCACATTGAATGTGTGATGCACTTGTGACCTTTTAAAATCAGCATAACTAATAATTACTGTAAAGTAAAATATTTGCCTATAAATAATGGAATATTTTATAAAGTCTCGAAGTAAACTCAATTACGAATGTTCATATTGTAAGTGGTATTAGAATTTTAACCCTTTGAAATACTTTCAAGTATTTTGATATTTATCAGTCTGAAGTATTTTCTGCTACGTGTTAATAATGTGTGAAGATAGATACCCAAGACTGTAACGAGTGTTAGGCTGCGATATTTGTATCATAATTTAAAATAAACTAGGTAAATAAATAACTCCGAAACGACACAAGCGCGGTGGTAAGGTCTGACATGGATTGTATTCTTAATTTAAAACACGTTACTCAAAATATTAACAAAAGTTGCACTACTGAGCCAGTTAGCCTGTGACCACGGCCAGTGCAACCTGGTCCAAACGTCAGGCAATTCAGAGGTATGTAATACCTATTTCTTGATGGCGTTAATTCCCGTATAAATACATAATTATATCATGGAACGCGAAAGTTTGAAAGTTAGTATAACCTAACAAAGGGTTGGGTCACTAAAAAGATGTTTATATTATATACAGATAAATTTTTAAGCTCTGTTACAGAAATTATATTTATTTAATCCTTATATAAATTTCTTACAATTCGAGACTCCATCTCAAATTGTAAGAAATTTAACTTTACCTCTATTACATTATCATTAGAGTCTTGCAATTAAACAATTATCTTTAATTGCCAGACTGACTGAAATTGACTAGATTTAAAGCTTTACGGTTTCATTCTCGCAGAAAAATCGTAAAGATTCGAATCCCTAATTGAGAACATCAAAATCAACTGACTTGTTTAACTGCAATATACATAAACAATATTTTCATAGGGCAAATGGTCATTAAACATATATTATAGCAACAAAAAAGCATATCAGTTGCATACCTTTAATTATAAACAAACCATTCTCATTAGCATACATGTGATAATTTTTAAATAAAAATCACTTATTTAAGCCGCATGATTGCAGTCAACACTTTAACGCACATAGGTCGGTACTTAGTGCACAATGGAGAAAGAATTTCATCATACCAACCTGAATGCTTTTGCAGATTCAATTAGATACATTCTGCATTATACTAAACAGAAGTTCAAGGATGTAAGACACGATTTCATCACCGATCCCAATAAGCATATTAAAACAAGTAAGTGTAATCCCACTAATATGATAGATGTGAAAGATTGGATGGATAGATGGATCGATGTTTGTTACTCTTGCACGCAAAAAGTACTGAAGCGATTGCGATTAAACTTGGTATGTAGATAGCTGGAGACCTGGATTAAAGCATAGACTGCTTTTTATCCCGATATTCACACGGGATCGGGACTTACGCGGATGGTAAGGTTTAGCATAGGGAATGAGTACAATTTCTAATATAGCTTCATATTAAGTCTTGGTTTTAAATATAAAGTTTTAACAACTTGTCTTAAGGTTACGTAATGCGGATGCATTAAGGAATGAATTTTTGCTTGCAGCTCTTCCACATGATGGTTTTTCTCTGTACAAAGAAGGGGATCGCACTCTCAATCAATCACTAGCTATTGCGAAGTATGTAGCAAGGGGCACTGCACTAATACCTGATGATCCTTGGGAACAAGCTGTTATTGAAAATATCGTATACACTATTCATGATTATTGGTTAAGTAAGTATCGAGATATAATATCTCTCAATCTCTTGTGCTTTTTGAGGGATACTAGGAAAAGTTTGGCCTCCTGCAAGTGTAGGAAATCGCCAGAAATAATATTCCAAGACCGATCGGCAGGAAAGGTTTTAATTAGTAAATAGTATGTTGTCTCAGACTTACACTCTAAGGCAATCTTATCTTAGCAATTATTTGGCATAGTGGCAAAGGTGAATACAGTAATAACATGAACACTAGAAAAATAAAAAACCTAACAACATTCTCACACTGTGTGTTTTGACTTTTAGAGGTAGTGGCTTATATCTCAGAAAAGGACGTAGACAAAAAACGTGCAATGAAAAAGAAACTGATTGAAGAAACGATAGATCATTACTTCTCGAAGTTTGAGCTGCATTTGAAAGAACATGGAGGATTTTTTATTGGAAAGGTAGTTATGGAATTCAATTTTAGCTATTTTGTGTCTTATATATCTTTGATAGGAGAAGCAAGGTACAACCTAAACCACAGTCTAATTGCTTGCAAAAACGCATTTATCCTTTACAAGATTGATGATTGATATCTTGGTCCATCTGAGTAGAGAGAACTTTTACGAAGACAAGTTCCAACATTCCACTTGATGATAAGCGGTGACTCCCAATATAGTCAGTGCACCTCCTGTGTTACTTATATTATTCCACAATAGACACAAAAGACTGGTATTTAATGGTACGTATCTCCAGGGTCAAGATACAATCATGTCAGGGGTTATGAGTTTGATTTCTGCTCTGTGGAAATATTTGTATGCATGAATAATATGTCTATTTTCATTGGTCTTTTTCTTTTATTAAATACCAATGTTATTGTATTTATATCATCGCCTTATTATGATACAAGGAATAAGCAATAAGTTGATTAACAAGCTTGGTAAGCGATTAACGTTACTGATGGACACTTGCAACATAATAGGTACACACAGACAAGCCTGTTAGGTTAGTGGTTAGTGATTCTAACTGCTGAGCCAGAAGTCGTGGGTTCGATTCCCACCTAGGATAAATATTGTGTGACGAGCACGGTCATTTGTTTTATATCTGGGTGTAATTTATCTCAGATATTTATGTATTTGGTAATATATAAGTATGTTTATCAGCAGTCTGGTTACCATAGTACAGGCTTTGCCTAGTTTAGGATCAGACGGCCGTGTGTAAGGTGTCTAAAATTATAAAAGAAAGAAAACACACACTAAAAAGTTATATTAACCCCAAGGAAAAGACATAATCTCTTAGAATATCTTTTAAGGCAGGGGGAACTGAACACAGGGTATTGTTTTCTTCCATCTCCTATCGACTAGAGCTAATTCCAGAAACTATGTTGCCTACTTTCCCACTTTATTTTGAGGAATTGACTTAAAATATTAAATTTTCAGCTGACTTGGGTCGAATTCGTTCTGTGCGGTTTGGTTGAAGCAAGCGATTTGTTCTTTGGTATTGAATTGGCAAAAAGGTATCCATTGGTGGCAGCCGTGGTCGATATAATCAGAAACTTACCTGGAGTCAAAGAACACATCGCCACCAGAGGGCCAAATGAGCTTCCTATTAAAAATTTAGACTAACAAAAGTACCTGTTTGATGTTCAGTAATAAAATTGTCAATAATTGTACTGATGTGTTTGTTTGTGAAAGCTACTACTCTAGGCGTCAGCTATATTACCATTATTTTACATCAAGCATCAAATTCTGATTTAATGACTCGATCCACATTAAATGATTTAAATTAACTTCTTCAAATTTGATGTAAGTGATGCGAGTTTGAGTAACTGTTTTCCATCAAGCGTGCTGTATTTTGTTTTGCCAGAAAAAAAAAATGGTCACCCAAGTCAACCTGACAATCGAGTATTACAAATTATCTCTCTCAATAATCAGGGACTGAAGTTTGTTATCGACAAACATTAGAACTGTTTGTTCAAGCGACAAGCGTTCAAGACTCCAAAATTAGTTTTGTTCTAATTACTTTTTGAAACTTTACTTTTGACACTCGTTTGCTTTTCGATTCATAAAGGTTTCACGAAACCTGTATGACGGTTGAAGCGTAAAGGTGTCGAAGTCTCCTAAAAAGGTTTTCAATATGTTGGAGCTGATACCCATCAGCTCCAACATATTGAAATGTTGCCCTGAATATTCAAATTTATATTTATTGAGTCCAAAATATATTTTTACTTGATGTAATCGTAAAGCCCTACCTGCCTAACAGCAATTTATGAGATTAGAATAGAAGATTATAATTAATTAGATTTTGGCCTAGATTTACTTACACTGAGAGGCCTTGACTGATCGGAAATGAGACGGGTTATAACACTTGACGATTGTTGACTCTAGGTGTTAGTATAAAATCAGTTATCAGTAAAATGGACTTAAAAAAGTAGCAATATAATATATGTTTATATAACCAATTTGAAGGGCTCTTTTTTAGTTTGTTATTTGAGTTTAGAAATTAACGACTTCTCTTACGTTTATTTTGTAATATTATAAATGTGAAAATGAGTTTGTTTATTTATTTGTTACGTTTTGCTAAACTACTCAACCGCGAAGTCAGGGGTTCAAAAAAGGACATCAAAATCTATCTTAACGAGAGCGAAGCTTCGGGAAAAAGCTAGTTATTCATATTTTTATACGTTAAATCTTTTCTTCATTTGTGGTATTTTTATTTAATTTGGCTATTTTGTATTGATTCGTCTCCTCCTACTTTTATGAAAAGATTCTCGCTCACTCGCTCACTCACTCATCTATGGATTTTGCGACTAGGGGCTCTAAAGGCCCTCGCAAGTTTGTAAGAAAGTCCTCGGTTTTTTGTACCAGAGACCTGAAATTTGGCACGGAGGTAGTTTAGAGGTAGGGCACGACAGACAAAAATGGATTTTACGACAGGGTCGGATTAAAGAGGTCTAATAGCTCTCGCGGGTTTATATGAAAGTCCTTGGTTTTTTTTGTACAAGAGATCTGAAATTAGGCAGGGAGGTCATTTAGAAGTAGGACACGACAGTTAAAAATGGATTTTATGACAGGATCGAATTAAAGAGGTTTCGATGGGGATGGACATTAGGGGCGAGTTTAACATTTTTTACCCATCAAAAAGTGCAAAACGCTGCTAAAGAAGTTTTCACTTCAAAAATTTACGGCAGGGCCAGATTCAGGGCGTCTAAGGGCTTTAGCAAGTTTATTTGTAAGTTCTGGGTTTTTTGTACTAGGGGCTTGAAATTGGGCTGGAAGGTAGTTTATAAATAAGACACATCAACTAAGAATGAATTTTGTGACTAGGCTGGTTTATGGAAGTGTAAATTTATGTGAAAATGGTTTTTCCTACTAAAGACATATATTACGCTAACTGAACAAAAGTTTGACCTTTTTGACCTTGATGGACACAATGATGCTAAACAAAGCAGCATTGGAACCGCGCCATAATTGTAAAGTTCTCATGCATTGTTTTAAAAGCTTCTGGTGTTAGAATTGTTTGAACTTGAAATAATAATAGAAATAATATTTATCATCATTTTAGGATGACAGTTACAAGTTACAAGATGCGATAAAGTAAATGAATTAAAATGCAGCAAAAACAATATGTTGATCTATATTGAAGCCAGCCTTCATATAGTATAAGAGGTTGTGTTGAGTGTTTTGAGTTTAGTTTAGTATGTATAAAAAAAAGGTTAGGAGAAGTATTGGAGTTTACTCCTTAAGAATCGATTTGCATATAAGGCGCCCGGTATGAAAAAAATATGAGGAGTAAAATTTAGTGATCGGAGGGCAGCGTAACGCTTTATTGTGCTTTTTATGCTTTATTGGAGTTTACTCCTTATTTTCGACGCATGTAAGTAGATATGTGTATACCTTTATGTTATAAATATGTGTAAATATATACAGAATATATAGAGGGAGGGAGGGAGTGAGGGAGGGAGGGAGGGGGAGAGAGAGAGAGAGAGAGAGAGAGAGAGAGACAGAGAGGGAGAGAGACTCCAGTAAATTGTAAACTCCAGTCGTGGGTCGGAGCTGACACACACATTTTTTTTTTTATGATATAGGGGGCAAACGAGCACACGGGTCACCTGATGGTAAATGACTACCGCCGCCCATGGCCACCTGTAACTCAAAAAGTCACAAGTGCGTTGCCGCCCTTTAAGGTGGGAGTAGGAAAAGAGGGGGAGAGGGTAGAGGGGAGAAGGGAAGGATGGGAATAGGGGAGAGGGAAGGGTTAGGGCCTCCGGTAACCTCACTCACGCGGCGAAATGCAATGCAATCATTGGTTCACTACTGGTTTTCTGTGAGGCCGTGGTATCGAGCGGAGTCGAGCCGGCCCATACGTGCCGAAGCATGGCTCTCCCACGTAATTATTAATATTTATTTATTTATCTTTATATTGGACACTTTTTTTGTGTTATATATATTTAGGTCTCTATAACATTTTGCGGTTAATCACACACGACTATTTTTTCCAAACAATCCTTGTACGAAGGTTAGATGTAGATACTGTATACTAAATACCCCCCGTAACGTCCGCATGGACCCCAAATGAACGGGAGTGGAGATAGGGGGGAGGGGGGGGGGGGAGGTAGAAGGCCAACAAGTAAAAATGTTTGACGAGGCAACCAACAAAACTTCTACGTTTGGCCATTCCCTCTATCTTCGCCTAAGTCCATTTGGGGTTCATTCGAAGAGTAGAGTACCAGAAGTACCTACGTAAAATCGTACAAACGTAAATCAAACAAGACGAAGACTAACCCTCCTCAATGAAAACTCTATCCAACACAGTTCCAGAGATTACCACGTTTAAACAAACAAATAATCGAACAAAAATAATTTTTTTTTTATTGTGAAGACTCTTCAGTTTAATGCTATTAGAATAGATATACATTCGGTAACAACAACTTTGAGAATTAGATTTCATATATTATTTTACTTTCACTACAGCCCGAACTCAATTTAGTATCTCCCTCGGGCTTAAAAACGCTACTTTCCGCAGGTTTATGGAAACAATTTCTTGGTAAGACGACCGTTTTAATAAGATCCGTTATTAAGGAGAATAAGGTTTCCTTGGTGACTTTACTTTTTCGTTGCACTATTTTATTATAACCACCTTTAAAATCACTGTGCTGTCGCTGTTCATCTAGTTCCATTTTCCTATGAAGATGTAACCGTTCTTAGTAGGTATGGTTTTTTCGGTTTTATAGTGATTCGTATTTTCTAATGATACTGACGGTATTAATGGCAGTGGTCTGCCAATGAAGAGTTATCCCTAGGGTTAAGGAAGAGTAATCATTAGGTGATGAAGACATGGGAGAAAGGGGTCAGCTATTGAGAATATCTTCGACCTGTGCAAATAAGGTGGAACTTCTTTGAACGTTAAGTGTGTAATGCCCATCATTCGCTTGATGTGAAATTTGGCAGATTTTATGCCTGCCTCTGCGTAGACATTGAAATTAGGTGTGAGTGCCGGGGAGAATGTGGAAACAATGGCTTGGTCAGCTGCAAACTCAAATAGAGTTTGAATTATTAATTTCTATATTTTGGTAGGTTTACCCTTGTGAGTGATAAATCTACGCAATGCAAGAATTAATGCGTCCTTTGATAATTCACTCACCGCTTCTAAGTGAATATATTTATATCTAAAACATGTGAATAGACAGAGGTAGCACTTGGTGATTTTACAGCCTCTGCCGCGACGGTCCATAATCATGAAACCGTCGAAAAGGATAGTCTGGAGTCAACCATTATGAAGGTAAGTTACCTAGAATATTTTTCATTGTTTCACCTTTTATTCCTTTACAGGTAATACAGCCAGGCCGTGTGTCGTGCTAAATCCCTGCCAGCTACAGGCCATATATGTTCCCTAATTAACGAAAGAATTAGTTGAGGACCTGCGTGCAGAAGACGAATGTATTCTTGTAGAAATATAAGTCTTGTGAGTTGGTGTTTGGAGCTGAGTAGTATGGGTGCTTTCTATTGTATGTGTAGTCAGAGTTTTGTAACCTGCCGCCTATTTTGAGCATTCCGTGAGTGTCAATAAATGGGGTCAATAAGTGCTTCTATGTTTGATTTGGGATTAAGTTGCTTGCCCGTTGGGTGACTGTCATCAAAGTCGCCAACATATTATCAAGTTTTTTTTTCATTAATGATGGCCACAAAGGTTTTTAGTTTAGACGGCTCACTGTTAAGCTACCCCAATATTACACTACAGTTTGTCCAGTAAACATAGCGTGTAATTGCTAGCTCAGCTCTTAGGAAATCCTAAGAGCTGAGCTAACCACAGAGCATAGATAGGTAGCAAGAAGAGCTCCACAAAACTCAAGGCGAGGTATGATTGTCGACTAGACGGGGGCCACACGAGCCTTAGCACAAAATAAATTAACTTGTGAATGACCTGGTTGTTCAACTGATTTTATGTAAATGCAGGTGCCATAAGCCGCTTGGGAGGTGTCGCAAAAGCAATGTAGCTCTATTGTGGCAGGTGAGTCACAAATTACGTTTCTAGTTAGTGACAAAGAGGCAGGCGAGGTGATGTATATTAGATTTAAATCGAGACTATGGTTGCAGAATGGTAGTAGGCACTGGTTTGTACCAGGGTAACTCGCCTGCCCACAGTTTCTGTATGAGAATTTTTGGAAATATGGTGCACTGACTAAGGAGGCCTAAAGAGTCAAAGATTTTAAATGTGCATGAGAGAATGAATCTCTTGGTAGCAGGCTTAGTGTCATCATTGTCTATGTGTATGGTGAAGTGAAGTTTATCAGACCCAGGATTCACAAAACTGACTCAAGGCTAAGTCCGTTTGAGAGTTTATGGAATTTGCATTAAGTACCTTCTGTGAGTTGGAACGACATTTTCCTTAGTTAAAGCAACCTGACGGCAATGCACAGGACTGCATGGGAGCGGAAGTTACAATCTATTATTGTAACTTCCGCTCCCATCGTCATCCCCGTAGCAACATTTAATTTCTGTGTAAATCAAGGATTTTTTCCTGATCTCTTAAAGTATAGTAAAATCATGAAGTTATTTAAATCCTGAGATAGTAAAGATTCAAATATTTAAAGGCCTGTTTCAATCCTGCTAACATTTAATAGTTAAAAAAAAGATCATTCTTAATAAAATGCTACTTCATTTAATGCAATCAACATCCTACACGATAATCAATACTGTTTTACTAAAGAGCGTTGTACAACTGACACCAGTGCTACCTTGTTACAGCATATATTTACATCCTGCTTTTGAGAGGTCTTTTGAGGTATCTTTTACGATCTGTGTGCCATGAAACATTGCTGCTCAAACTTATTTGCTACAATCATGCCTGGATAATAGACAACAGCAGGCTTTATTAAAACGATGTCAATTCATATGGGTCAAAGTTCAAAATGTGACGGGATCGACGGGATCAATTTTGAGCCCGTTTCTCTTTTTCGTCTATTTTAACGATCTCCCAGATTGACTGCATAGCCAATCCAAAATAGTATTATTTGCTGACACATCATTATTTTTTAAAGTAGATAGACGTGTCAATAGCTCTGACGATGTAAATAATATTATATATTAAGTACAAGTACCTGTTTGCCTAACGTGGGAAGTATGGAATGTGGCGTTGTATTACGTAAGGAATACGTATATTTCGTAAATGAAACTATTTTTTTAAGGATAACGCTGGATTCTAGATTACAATAGGGCTCTTTGTCTTGACATTTCGTTCAAAGCGGCTAAGTTCTGCAGCATATTCATAAGGCATATTCTGTAAGGAAAGTTCGCCAATTAACAGACATAGATAGTTTTTATCACAGTGGCATGTCTTACAGTATTTTATTATGAGGGCATGCTGCAGATATAGAATCTAAGTATATTCATTTTGCAGAAAAAGCTATCAGAACATTTATAATCTACGTAGTTGCAAGTCGTAGTGCCTAGTCAGTACATTTATGAGAATACAAAGAATATTAAGGTGTGAAAACATAATTTAGATCAAATTTATACTACAAAAAGTGCAAACACCTGTATAGGGTTTTCTATTAAATTCTATACTAAAATAAAGCCAAATATTTTTCAACTAAATGCAGAGATATTTAAAGGAACATATTATAAACTAGATACTTTTAAAGGCGATAAAAATGCTTCGCAAAATGCTGGTCCTGCTCCACATCCACACTGCAAATTAGTAGGTACTTGTGGTGGTTTTTAGATTCTGCTTATTCTTATGAATTTCCAACTGTGTATTTCTTCTCATCTGACATGTATCTCGTTATTGATATTTTACATTGTTTATTATTGACATTCTTAATTTTACACAACATTGGCACAATTGAAAAATACCTGTACTGTATACCTGTAATAATGATTTGATATAGATTCGGCTCCTAAATCATTCATTACTCATTCCCTCGTTCGTGACTGTGCGTTTTACTCTCCCTGCGTCTATAGTATTAGAGTTTATTTTTGACTAGAAAGAATGTTTAAGTCTGACCTAATTCACTCTTGAAAAAAACATAATTATAAAGGCGCTATAACTTTATCGACTCAAGAAAAACAAAGATTTTTTTTTTAACATTTTTCCACTTCCCCTTAACTAAAACGCTTATTAAAATAACAGCAGACTACATAAGGGATGCAATATTTCAACCCCCGGTGAGATTATCAACAGGTGTGTTAACCTCACGGGCTGTGCTTGTAAGTCATTAAGTTTATGGGTCTGTAACTATTTACTGTGGCAGTCTTTTTTAAAAAGGTTTACTTTTATCAGTATACAACATTAGAATTTGATCTTTTAAAACTCTTCATATTTATAACGCAAAGTAAACCAACTGGTGTCTGCAGTATTCTGTTTTAAAGTCCAAGCTTTAAAATGAAGGTTTTATTGCTTTAATACTCACAACTGTCAATGAACGTCCGTCAGTCGCATTGTAGATTAAATAGAAGGACTAAATATTTCGCCATTTTTAAAAGATATTTCATTTAATTAGCATCGTTTTATGTTTATTGAAAATATCTGTTTTGACTGATATTTGTTTGAATATTGTCCCAAACTCGCTCGATAACTCAACCATAAACAAAATATTCAACACCACGCTCAGATTCAACCATCCTAAACAGCACAGCCGTCATATATTTATATATATGACGGTGCGTGCTGTTTAGTACGAAGAAACCTTTTCCAGGACCGTCTGGTCGGGGGGTCGGAGAAAAAGTTCTTCATATTTTATGTACAAATTCAAGACATTTTTTTTTCAACGTTTAATTACACAATGTGCCATTTTGTTCGATAACTTGTTGCTATCTTGTGGGTAGTGACATAATCATAACTCCTTTTCTGTTGATCAATTCCGGCCATTTTTTCTTAATTTCTTGCTTGAGTCTTATTAGTTATTGGCAGTAGAGATCCGAATCGATTGTTTTAATGGTGGATGGAATCAGCGGTAAAAGCTCATAATGAACGATGCACTTTCAATCCCACCATACACACAGAATCACCTTATTACGTGTTAATCCGGGTTTCACTACAGTCTCTGGACCTTGACTACCCTTCGATCCACTTTTGATCACCAGTGATCAATCTTTAAAAAAATGGTTCGGTTTCAATACATTTCAATAGAGCATGTCAAATGAGTACACGATTCATTAGGTTTCTTTCAGTGAGCTCGTGTGGCACCCAAACATCGAGCTTGTTTTGAGATGAGAATTTTAGATAGATTAAATTTTAATGATCATCCCACTATATAATATTATAAATGTGAAAGTTTGGATGGATGGATGGATCGATGTTTGTTACTCTTTCACGCAAAAACCACTGAATCGGTTGCGATGAAACTTGGTATGTAGATAGCTGGAGACCTGAATTAACGCATAGGCTAATTTTTATTCTGATATTCCCACGGGATCGGGGAACAACGGGGCGCTGCTAGTGAATATATAATTCTTTCAAACAGTGAGATTGAATGTACTACGGTTATTTATTGAAAAGTTTTTTATTCATTAGTGATATCGACTCTTAAAGATTAAATTGTTAGGTATCACCTCAGTGTATTTCAGATTAATTATTGGTTCAAAAAAGGCAACTGTAATAAGAAAAATTATCATTAACTACTAGTTATTTTCCTTGATACCACACGCGCAGCTTAATATGTACCTAGCTTTGTATGTTGCCTTACTGAATGGCTTCGCTCGATGTAGGAATGTTTTCGTACTAAGTGACAAGAGGCTACCCGTCCTTAGTATACTAACTTAGATGCCATTAGACAGTCCCATTAGACAGGGAACTAGACCGTGACATTAAGTTTCTTTATTGACCACAAACAGCCGTTAAAGTACTCCCTTGAGCTCAAGTTGTGCACATTATCATAATCCGATGTTATGGCTCATCTGGTGGTAAGCGGTCACCTTCGAATATAATTTTTTGCATAACTAAAGCTGTCATGAACATGAACGTATTCTGTAGGAATTAAACAAGAAAAGTTTTCAAAATCTATTAGTATGTAGGTTGCGATGTACCTAGTGACGTCTTCTCTGGCTGATTAAATATACTTAAGTAAAAAATGCTCACAAATCTCAAAAGCAAAAAGGATTAATTTCTATTAAAAATATTGGTGGCATGTTAATGTACTTTAACGAACTAGTTCTGAACTTGTGGAACAGTTTACAGGGAGAGTTCATTAAGAACGTCGTTACTTTGACGTTTGGTACAATGTAGAAGCGTTAGTGATTTCAAGTAATTTAGTACGGTATATACACCAACTAATATAGTTATAAACCGAGTAGTTGGCGCTCCTTGGGGGAGGCCTTCGTCCAGCAGTGGAAGGCGATAGGCTGATAATGATGAGACACCGGCTAAATGGGGAACTGTCATAAATGAAAAACTTATTCGCGTTTACTAGGTCTTCCAATCACTTTAAAGTACAATTAAGTAAGTAAAAGTACCTACAAACGCCAACTTGAATGTTTAAAATTGCATGAAACACGTATATAGTATCGATTGTCTTCCAATATTTCTCATTATTTTTAAATGGTTACTTAAAACTTTAATTTGAATATCTTCGTTATGCTATGGTTAAAAAATATATATTTTATGAAACATAAAAAAAGTGAATGAGATTATACGATGAATAACGAAAGCACTAGTTTTCAAAAAAAAGTGACAGAAACATATTTTAGACTCAATTGATAGCGGAGCAAGTGTCGTTGCTGTTAACGAAGTAGCTAAATACAAAAATAGAGAAGCAATTAAAATTATATTAGATGTTCCATTCCTTGCTAAACCTATATTGCGGAGTTTTAAAATTAGGTTTATTGTTATGCCACAACGGTTTTTGCCTATATCCGTACCATACTATGTCACAGAAGAAATACTTCACTTTTTACAAGTAAGGAAATGAAGTTTTACTCACTCGGGATTCGTTTAGACTTCCCTGTAATGGGACTTAACTTGGCATTGTTTGATGCCAGTTTTGAAGCACTCCTGTTTAGGGACAGTTGGTCTGATTTATAAGACTTGATAATACATGTAATTGGTTTGGGAATAATTCCTTGTACAAGATGTTTGTTTAAATGATAAAAGCTGCGAAGTTAAATTATATTATATAGGCTATTTGCTCAAGAAACCCTTAAAACATGCTTTAGTGATTTTATTACTAAAGTGTGTCACAAGGACCTTTGGCACCAATGTTAAGATTTTGCACACAACCGCGTCACAAAATTATAAGAGCATAATAAAAAAAAAGATTCCAAAGTAACGAATGTAGATTTAATAATTATTAAGCTAAGGAAAACTGAAATCGATCGTCGATAATAACAGGGTTTAATATCATATCTCACAACTACCGACTTGAACCCTCTACCAACCTGATCATTTCTCATAGGCTGAGGAAGTAATCTAAATATTAGTAATGTGCGGCCTGTGTTACTAGATTGACTTTTGAAAAATTAAAAAAATGTCTTACGTTGAGCGTGCTGGCGACGAGATACGATTATATTAATTTTCTCGCTATCAATAAAAAAAAAAACTGGTTTATAGTAAGAAGCCCAGACTGCTTCTGTTGCTTTTAACACTTTTGGTGTCAGCTTCAGTCCTGATTGTATAAGTAGTAATGTGAAATTATGAATACCAAGAACTTGAAGAACTACCAAGTGATTTTAATTTATTCAGTATTTCTTTCGTGTTAGCATTCCCTTATTGATCTTACTACAATTCGCCTTCCTACATAAATATCTACCCCGATTGATTTATCAACCGAAGCTTGTCATTAACAGTTCCTCGTCACACTGTTGTTGACACAATCGTTCCCTTTCCTTTCGTGATTGTGACTTTGCTACAACACACAGTTGTGAATTTGAGATATTCACTTCCTGCTTGTTCAATTTACTTATGTTACATCTGACATGCTTTTGGTGTAGGTACTTAATTTGAAGCTACTACTTCTGATTGAGCGATTTTTTATCGTCTGATTTTCTGCTATAACTAATATCGCACTACTATTACGAGACTGTATCAACTCAAAATAGGGTAAATTTGAGAAAATTCATTTTTCATACGTACATATCAATTCCCTACGCGTCAATAAATATAAAATAATAATAATAAATTGTAATAAGCCAAATTTTTCAACAAAACCACTAAAAACAATTCATTTTTTTTTTTATTTGTTAAGACAATAGAGTATTGAGTCAAGAATTGGAAATAACTTGATAACCTGCAATCTCTTAAATAATTCATTAATACAGAAATCCCTTAATTTTATCAATAATCTATATACAGTGTTCACTTTTTATAATCTTTAACAGGAAGCGAGTAATCAGTTTTCTGTCGTTTCTGAAAAAAGCTTCATTTTGAGTTGATACACTCTTGTAATAGCAGTGCAATATGTCTGTTGCATGCAAAGTAAACAAATAGTATATTTGAATATTGTTTTTGTGATTAAGGAGCTCTGATTGGTTGATTATTGTGTAGTTTGATAGTAAGCTCAAAATTTTCACATTGCTTTAATCATCTATTGATAATTCCTTACCTTAATTTCTGACCAAAATAACCTATTTGAATACCGCTTATTGCCAACTTTTATTTATTTTTAGTAACCGTTAGCTAGACAGGTCTTTTGAAATCTTAATGTGCCTTAAATATATTTTTTTGAAAAATATATTTTGCAAACACATGGCTAAGTTTTAGACCCGACTAAATGATCTAGATTTTTATTTTTCGATTTCTTCTTTCGCAAGTTTAACATTTAAAGGTATTAAAACTTCAAAATGTCTTAAGAATATTTTTGGGATAAAAATCGCTAACTTATAAAAAGGGACGGTTAAGCCCTTTAGCTAGGTCTGCGATTTTGTATTTAGGTATCATGGAAGAAGTATTGTACTAGTTTTTGAGGTATCTAACAGTTATCGCACTATTACTTATTTATTATATTGGTAATTTTTTATTTTCTATAAAATACTACAAGTTCTACGAATCATAATAGATGTTTACTATTCATATTTAAGTTACTAGATTGTACATTTACAAAATCACTGCGTTATCCGTTTGATTAACAATTAGTATACCTATATAGAGTATATATTACGTGCAAGAGCAGTAATGTTTGTATCATACCCAATAATTTCATAATACTATTTTCAGATAACAATTCAATTGTCAAAAGCGATTTCTCTTGTGGTATTTATGTTAGTGTAAAATCAATTAAAAATCTCATTATGGCGGACACAACAGATGTTTCGTTAGTGTGCCTGTGTTGATTAATCTCTACAATGCTTGATAAATATTTTTTTTCGTGTGTAGTGTTTACTTTTGCCGGGAGTGCAGGTACGATATTTTTATTTTTTGTTTGATTAAACCGTAAAAACTTACGAAAACTATTTAGTGCTGTATTTAGTCAAATGGTAGGAGTAGAATGGAAGTGAATGTGACAAAAATAACCACTTCGTTATTGATATTTGGCAAGGCGTACTTTTATATGTGAATGTGACTTTGCACTGTTTGGTCAGGACAAAGTCCATTGTATAATCTATCATTGTTGATCTTGATTTGATAATAACGTTGATTTGAATATTTCCACCAATGTCTGAAGTGTCTGTAAAAAATTTTATATTAAATATTTCATCTATAATATATTATTTTGAAACAAATTAGATTTTGATAGCTGAAGTAAAATCCCACTAATATTATAGATGTGAAAGTTTGAATGGATGGATGGATGGATGTTTGTTACTCTTTCACGCAAAAACCATTGAAGCGATTGAGATGAAACTTGGTACGTAGATAGCTGGATAGACCTTGATTAACAGATAGGCTAATTTTTATCCCATACTCCCACGGGATCGGGACTTACGCGGGTGAAACCGCGGGGCGCTGCTAGTCTAATATAAAGGTGTGTATGTGCAATCCATGTTAGCAGAAAACTGGTATTCTTATTGCTATTTGATTTATATTTCTTATTATTTTAAATTCCCTTAATTTATAAATATGAATGATAAGCGGAAGTTTAACTAAAGGATTCCAGTTAAACCAGGCTAGCTTATAAATAAAATAGTTAAGTTAAACGGAGACTTAAAAATTAATTCCGCAAAATACGAACAACAGAAAAAAAACACGGAATTTAAGGAAAATTACAACTTTAAATGGTTGTTTCGTTTCCGTTGCGAGAAAAAGACGTTGAAGGAAACGTAATCATGGCTCGCGTGGATGGGGGACTAGATGGGAAAAGGTGTTAGCGCAACGAAAAATACTGACCATGAATTGTTTTTTTTTTATCGACGCCATCTGTGGATTCTGCGCGACGCTAATGTTATTTGATGTTGTTTGTAAACTAATTATCCAAATATTAGTTAGGGTAACTTTCACAAATGGCGCAATTATAATTTCGAGTTTTTACGATATTTTGATACAATTTATTCAATTATATATATTTATATATAGCGAAAGGAACTTCCTTCCAACTGGGTGTCCCAAAGACACCTCACGTGTTTAATTCAAATCATGGCTTTGGCGATTCAATGGCAAGTTTCAGCAGCACCATATTGGTATTTATAGGATTCTCTAATTTAAACTGTATCAATTGGACCGATTTAAGCAAAATAGATCCAATCCACAACCTGGAAAATTTTGAGTTTTTGTGACCTATGTACTCCGTAATAAGGTAAACTATAATAAGGTATATTTTAGTATATCAAAGAAGAAGTCGGTCCAATTGCACTGTCTTCAATGACGTAAATTGACATATCAGATACCTATGTCTTGTAAACATGACGAGATTTCAGACTTAAACAAAAATAATGGAAAATCTCGACATTCACTAACTAATTACAATTACGCTTCGCTTTGATATTGTTCTTTATTGCAATGATCAGTCATATCCAGTTTCTGTTGCCTTAAACAATCTTTCATCTAAATACAATTACGCACTAAATTATCCTTACCAAGCTTTTTATACAAAACGGTATACTATTTTTACTTTATCGTGAAGTCGATAATTTTGCGCGATATCACGAGTACAGTGTATTGTTCTAATTAATTGAATAGGCAAAAAAGGTGTTCAAAAACAAGTTTGAAACAATCATTATATAAAATAGTAGTATCCCTCTAGGTATAATGATAATTCGATTGTTGAATGTTTTAAAGATTACTGTTGTTCTAGACATAATAAATAACCTTTGTTAATAATCTTTGTTCCATTTTCACATTACCTTTTTAAATTTCTGTGTAGTTTCAGTTAGTGAAATATCACTGGATTATTATTTTGGATTTGAGGATGCTCTACGTTCAGGAAAATACTTAGAAAACTGCAATACGCGTAAAATACAAGAGACTTGTCAAACACAATGTGGCCCCAACCACGCTTGTCTGCTAGGGAAATGTTTCTGCGTTAGCGTAAAACCTCCAATTAAAAAAAGCGGTAAGTGACCATGTAGTTTAATATTTAATGAATGGTAATGCATTGGTTTTAAATTGTAAACTTAATTTAAATTGACGGCTATCTTTTTTTTTGCTTCGTCGTCACTCCCCTGTCGACGAAGCGATTTTGTCGGTATCGAACCGACTACAACGCCACAACGTCTGACGTTCTGATGACGGGCAATGAAAGCGCGTCAACAAGAACACGCATTTTGTTCAAGTCGTTCACATGCTACTACTATAATCCCCATCTAATGGTCATCTAGTAGATTAATAATTATAAGACTGCCCATTGCATTGTCATTTTTTTTTTGTCAGAAAGCATTTGTTTCAACTGTATGTTATTATTAATATTCTATTAATATTAATTATTATGTAATTAATACCTAATTATCTTAATAATTATATTATTAATAATTATTTTAAGTATTTATTCGTTTAACCAGTATCATTCTCAGCAATTGACAATAACAAACTTCATATTTTCGATACATTATTTTTTAAACTAACTTTTAAACTTTCGCATTCCATGATATAATTATGTACATAATTACCTTATTTTTTATTAGATGAAAACAGCAACATCGCTCGGGTTGATAACAGATGCAATAAGCTCCGCACCAAATTAAGAGGTACTTTTTTGCATACGATTTTCTATAAATTTAATTTATGACAAGAACAGGGAAGGGTATATCGTATCAGACATCCCTAACTTGTATTATTATCCTTTCATTGTACATCGTATTACAGATGCACAGGATCATATAGTACCCCCTCGAGTAGTAGGTAGGATTTAATATATGAGTGTAAAGCAGTAACATATTAATAAAAATCGCAATTATGAATACAGAAACTAAAAATATGAACATCAATGTTTACCAATAAAAGTAGTAGGTATACCGTAGGAGAGAAGACTGATATGAATAACAGACACTATAAATAAATGCAATAGAATAAAGTACAACATATATACTAAGAGTGTTGATGAAATGTTAGACTTGTCGGGAAATGTACGTATTTAAATAACTAAAATCATTGACATAAAAAATTATGAAACTTTATTCAGAAATGTAAGGGCATTTCTTAATAAAGTTTCAGTTTTTTTCAGAAAATGCTACTCATGTGAAGGCACACGAGTAGCATTTTCTGAAAAAAACAAAAAAACTAAATCTTTAGTAGACAGGCATCGATTGTCATCTAGACATGTTTAAGTAGCCCACTTGCATGTTAATATGTTCAAAGGTTCAAGTTTTAAAATTAAGTAGCCTAAATTCATATAAGTACTTACATGAATTTGAGCTGCTCAATCTTAAACTTTGAGGAATCTAAGACATAATATACTTAAGGCGGGCCTGAATCACTCAAATTATACGATCATATACATAATTTTACATTGTCAAGTTTTTTTCATTAAGTACCGTAATGAACATTAATAAAGTCACAAATGAACTAATAAATACTCATAAAGTAATAAATTCTTCACTTATAAATTCAACAAACATATATGTAGACATAATAGACATAGATATTATATTGACACAATACCCTGAATATTTGCTTAACACTATATAAAATAGGATAAATGCATAATCGAGGTAAAAAAACATATTATTAATAACTACTCTCTTATATAGCTTTAGATGAATTTCTAGAAAAAGCAAGAAAAAGATTCGAAGATCGGGAGGACCCATCCAGTGAGAGTGACAGTTCTTCAGAGGAACCTGAGTCTAAGGAAAATGAACGTAAGGATCAAAATATTAAATAAATTATTCCTTGGTCTTCATGGTTCTTTATCTTTTGAATCCTCTACCTTTTTCCTAAATAGTTCTTTTGGGTAATACGAACGCTACATTTTAAATTAAATGACTTTACACTATCTAAAGTTCTTAAATTGGTTTTTAATCTAAAAACTTACTTAACACGTTAATTTTCAAACTTAGTAGGCATAGCATAAGATGGATGATGAACTAATTTGGACTAGCGGAAACATTCTGTCTGTTCCTAAACTTTTTTAATAGGTAAAAAAACATGAATATGTTTGCTAAAACATAATTTTCTTCAATACTTGAAATTGTATTGTGATTGCATCAGTAAACAGCCATTATCGTTGGCAAGTGAACTCTCTCAAGCTTGTAGGTACTTCATTGTTATAGATATGTTTCCAATAAAAAATAGCAACATGTTTTCGTTTTAAACATCGAAACATTTTTCAATTCAAAACAATGTGTCAAAGTTGTTCACCTTGTTTTTGTTATTGTGAGTTGATGTTTAAAGAATTCGTTAGTAAAAAGGAAACACACCATGTCTATAGTTATGGTGTGTTTCCTTCATAAATATATAAACTAAATAATAAAATAAACTATATCAAGAAACTCTCAAACTGCAAGCAGTGCCATCATTGACATTAATCACTACATATTATAAAACATAGTCCCCCGCCGCGTCTGTCTGTTCGCGATAAACTGAGAAACTACTGAACGGATTTTCATGCGGTTTTCACTACTAGACAGAGTGATTCCTGACGAACGTATGACGTAATTTATGGATGGCTCCTAAGCTCTTGCGAATTTAACACTTATACAATTTTTTCAACTTCCGTAATTCCTATTAAGGTCCTTCGAGATTTTATAAATTGCTAAAACACCTAATTACGTTTTGACTTGACTGTAATACTACTCGGTTCACACCCATTGCTAGCACCTTGTAGAACTGGCTTGCACCTAGATCCTGGACTAATTGGATCCAGGATTTAAAAGTTTCTAGATCTACAATGTGGAGAAAATAAAGGTGGAAATGAGATTACTAAAATTTGTTCCGGTTCGGGTTAACTGGAATAAAAGTACAAAATAAAAAATTAAAATCAATTGCAGCCAGCAATCTGGTGAAGATAGTGGTAAGGTAGAATAGTTTATAGTCGTGTAGCATTAA
Source organism: Callimorpha dominula (assembly GCA_949752705.1). Lineage (NCBI taxonomy): Eukaryota > Metazoa > Arthropoda > Insecta > Lepidoptera > Erebidae > Callimorpha > Callimorpha dominula. The sequence goes on along the minus strand of OX457002.1, from coordinate 5,741,828 downwards.
AACGGTCAGTTGGGCTGTATGTTAGGATATATGCATATATGCGTTTTTAGACTGTAACTACATCTGCTGTAACTGTTCTATGCGGCCTCAAGATTAATAGTTTAGTGACAATCTGTAATTATCAATGCCGGCATATGTCCACCATATTTACAAATAGCTACTGTTTGTCAAATTTGCCATTGGGACATGATTTGCCTGTCTGCCTTGTTCACCTGTGTACAACCAGTCCAACTGAAGTTTTCTATTGTAACTTTGATAACGTGACAAACGCTTATATATGATTAAATACAAGCGTCTATCTGTTGCGATCTAAGGACAAAACTTGTGGAATAATATCGATAAGAGGTCCTCGCTCCTCACAATTGAATTTTTCGTCTGATATCTTTGTACATAATGACCCCTTCACACTCTGCACTTAGCCACATTTCCAAGCAGTTTATTTAGAATCGGTAACATTTTTAGGGTTGAAGACTTTTTCTCAGGAACCCATGGATGTATTAACTTTAAATTAATACTAAATACTTATGTCTGCGGTCTCTTGAAGCTGTAAAAAATCAAGCTTCTAAGTCAACGCAATCAAAAGATACGGCCATTAACCCTTAGATAACCTATAGGGTACTTCCCATTGACCTAGAATCATGAAATTAGATAAGAAGCAAAGTCTGACAGCACGAGTAAAAAAAAATCTAAAAGTCGTTAATTGTTGTTATATCATATCAAAAATAGTTTTTGTGATTACAAACTCATATTTTGCGGTTGGAAAGTTGATTTTGTCGTAAATTGATGTATTGGAGTGGAAAGTATTTTTAGAAGCGCAAAGTTAAGCTTCTCTTTTTAAAAGACGAGCAAAAAATCTTCGAGAATGGATTTTCGAGATGGACGTCCGATCTATATACAAGTTTGTTTGCTTACGGAATCCTCGTTGCGCCAGCCCAACTCGCACTTGTCCGTTTTTTTTGTATATTATCTACTCATTTAAAACCGGTCTATATGCGTCAATCATGTTAAACCTTAAGCGCAACGATTATGCTTCCTATTTTCTGCGTAATATAGAAGTCCTTCTGTTTGCACGACGAAAACGTCTCGATCACATTGAACAAATCGTGATAATGGTGGTTTATGGACTTCAATCTAGTCGATTAGATTCAATTCCAGAAATTACACAGACTATTTGGTGCAATGTATTTATATTCCTTGACCTGTTTGTAACACTTAAGTCAATAGCATACAGACTATTTAAAATAGAAAATAAAGCTTTACGCAATGATGTTATAAGTATAAAATATACATACATATAAATACAACTCAGTATCTAAACTGTAGTTAAAATTAATTATCCATTGTTTGTTTCCAAAGGCAATTTCTACACATTTTCAATTATTTCTGTAAGTTAAGATACTCTTCAATCGTGATTGATTGAAAACTATCTATTTCAATCAATTAACTGTTTAATTAACGTCAGTAATGGAATACGGAGTATCGGATTTTCCTTTGCGTGCTTCATATTGAAAACTTCTACTATCGTATTTAAGAACGTAACACGGTAAATAATAGCAAGCCATTGTACCTTGGACTTTTTGATAGACTGTAAATATGTCCTTAAATATATAATTAATATTTAATATATATTTAGTAGTCAGTGTCAATCTGTTGTAAATCACTATAGACAGGTTTATCACTTCTGCCAGTCATTTGGAGGAAGTACTCATCCCTATTAAATGCTTCTTCTTGTTAATAATCTTAAAAGTCTTAGTTGGGTGGCTACCAGTTTATTTAGTTGATTTGTTACTTATCGTTTCGGATATTCTTTGCTCTTGTTCCTTGCTTGCCTAGGTTGGAAGTTTGTTAGGTAATAGTGTACGTCCAGCAAATTGCCCCCACCTCTTTGAACCGTAGCAATTTCTTTGACTAGAGTCATTTCTAAATATATAATGTAAAATGATTTTATAATAATTTTACTTCGAAGCCCCGAAACCCGTTACTGTATGTTTTCAGTCAGGTTTATTATCATTATTATTGTTTTAAGTGCCTAGTGCTACCTCGATAACTTCTGGTCTTTTGTAGCACACTCTTGCTTTGAAACCTCCAGATCCTATCAGCATTGATTGTTTGTATTGCCTGCGGTTGCATGATGTGCCACCCTAGGTTAATATTTCAAACAAAAAAAAATAGGGCTTGAAGAATTCTTGAAAAATTGCCTAATCTTTTGTCTTGTTAACATAACGAGACAAAATAACCCGCAGATGAAGTTCTGAAAGAAAAACATTTGAAACGAGTGCAGCACATCTTAGAACTTTTATATTACGTTACTAATCTTATTTTAGTCACTGAGAATGTTAAAGCAGTACTTAGGAAAAAGTACTAATGTAACTTTTATAAGCTCGTCAGAAGCCATCATAATGCCCTTGGTTCTGAAACATAACAGAAAATTAACTACCTAGCCTATTCGATGAATATTGGCCGATCAAATATAAGAAAAGATTACTAATAGAAGATTTTTAATTCCGTATATATCTGGGCCCTGTTTAATAAACTTTACAAATTGTAAATTGGAAATGTAATTTACAAGGTATTCTACAAGTTTCTGTTTAATAAAGAATACATTTCACAAATTTACCATGGTGGAAAACTGACAAAATTGTAAAATTGTACCTACAATTTTACATATTTCTGTTAAATAAACCTTTTCTCTTTATATGTGATAACTTACATATTTGTAATGAAAACTGTTTTATTGAACGCATAATTATTTATTTATTAATCAGAATTACAAATTTATCTGTTTTGTAAATTGCAGAACAATACCGACAGGACTTGCCTTGTGTTAGAATTTAACAATTTTGTACCTCAATTTAATAAGTGAAGAAATTTAATTGTTATACATTAAAAAATGGTTCTAGTAGTGGAGTAGTGACAGTAGTGACGATGAATATATGAGTGAATGGCAACGGCAAGATTTTCGCAAAAGGATAAACTTTACTTTTGATGTTTTAGATTTTGGGTTAGCAAAACTACCGTCGAATATTTGGTAATGAAAATAGGACATGATCTTAAACGCGATTCTAAGAGAAATGCAGTCCTTACTGGGTGTAAGGGCTGCATTTCTCTCTCTCAGGTTACTATAGGATAGGATAGGCTGTGGTTCACAATACCATCTTATAGCAGATGCACATGGTGTAACTAAAGGAATGATACATGGCTGCATAAAAAATGTGTCTAGGTTTGTGGTCAGTAAATTATTAGGAGAAGAAGTCTGCTGGCCAACTAATTGTCTCGATATCTCTAGCTTGTTTATGAAATATAATATACCTAGAATAGCAGGCATTATAGATGGTTTGCTAATCACATTGGAAGCTCCTTGCCAAAACGAATCTACATATTTAGACAGAAACGGATATCATTCCATGAATGTAATGGTAGTTTGTGGACCAAATTTGGAAATATTTTACGCAAGTGCAATATGGCCAGGCTCTGTTCATGATGCTAGGGCAATGGATGGAAACCATTTTCTAACGTCATAATACTAGGAGACAGTGGCTATGGCTTAACAAAGTGGCTAATGACGCCTAAAATTCCGATATAGATACCCAGAATGTTATCACTGGAAAGATATTTACGTGCTTTTAAATCAACACGAAAAATGGTGGAGAATGCTCTGGGTATAATAAAAGAAAAATGTCCATGTCTCAATCATTTAAGAGTATAGCCAATTATTGCAAGCAAAATTATATTATTCAGCATAGTTTTCCATAATATTGAAATACATTTAGGATCTCAGCATTGTACTCCCTACTCAGAACATTCAGAGACTTGTGCTTGATTTAAACCATATGATTCCGGCACGCTAAGACCCTATTACTAGTAGGTATTCCTTAAAAAAAAAGATTAAAAAAAAATCTTTGCCAATTATTTTGAGTAGTAGTTCATCAACATCATCATATTTACATTTTTTACCTCCTCCCGATCGCGTCTGCAGACGATTGTCCTTTTTTTTTTTTTAAATATTGTAATATGTACTTATTAGTAATTTCATAGTTCAAAATAAACTTAACTCACATAATACACATCAAACTTGTAACACCAAGTTGTTTTGTTTTGGAATAAAAAAAATATCGGTTTTTCCGTGTTCGAGAGCTACGGTGCCATAGACAGACACATAGCAAAGACAAAGACACGCAGATACAAAGGTCAAACTTATAACACCTCTCTTCTTATGTCGGGGACTAAAATGTAATGGGCAGTATACTAAATTACTTGAAATCTACTTTCGATTGTCCTTTCTCTAATGTTGTGTCACGTAGATGTTTTCAGTCTTTGTTATAGATGCTCAAAGATTTTAACTATTCCGCAATGTCTTTCCACTTTTTTATTTTCATATCGTAAGTTAGTTTTTCCCTAAACCCACCGAATAAAACATTTTTATTCTCATTTATTGGAGACAGAATAGTGATTTTCTTTATGTGCTCCATGACTTTCGTTATGAATTAAACAAATGGACAAGTACTCTGTAAACTAAATGCTAAAACCTAATTCGTTTTAGAGCTCAAGCTATTCTTATTCAAATATTTTCAAATTCTAAGATTTTTTAAATCTACCCTCGATTTCAGAATCTTCAACAAAAGCTCATATTTTTGTAGATACAATATTGTCATTGAAATCTACAGGCGTTTTCTGCACATGTAAATGTTTATTACACACATTTATAATGGTTATATTTGTAATGTTTTTGTAAGATTTTTTAAATCTACCCTCGATTTCAGAATCTTCAACAAAAGCTCATATTTTTGTAGATACAATATTGTCATTGAAATCTACAGGCGTTTTCTGCACATGTAAATGTTTATTACACACATTTATAATGGTTATATTTGTAATGTTTTTACTTGTAAAATTCTTACATAATTGTAAGGTTTATTAAATAGCACTTGTTATAGAACGTCACAAATATGTCATTTATTTACAAAATTGTTGGATTGTAACATTTATTAAACAGGATCCTGGTCACACTGTATCTACTGTCATTAAATTCTTCTAGGTTAAGCTATAAAGGGCTGTAATAACTATATTATTTTATTCTCATTCCCTACACAGTTCACAGATACAGTTCAAAAGTAGAATAAGTGACTGCTTTACTTACAAAGTAATATTATTGGAACGTGATGCCAAAACGTGAAATCTGTTTTCTTTGTAATTGTATGCGACGTACACTTTCTTCTTGATTTCTCTTTGAATACTATTTTCGATTTTATGGTATTGTCACTTTTATGCATACTATGTCATTTCCAAACAAAATTTCACCTCTCCGAACTGAACTGAACATATTTAAATGTGTAGGTACTATTAAATTACCAACCTTTATAAACTTCATGACATCCCTTTGAATGCTAATTTCAGAATATTGTATTGTCACTTTTATGTCTATTTCCATACAAAATTACACCCTTCTGAACTGAACATATTTTAAATAAATATATTCATAAATAAATGTATTCTTCCCTGAAAAACTTTAAATGGTGAGTATAAAATATTTTATAAAACAACTGTGTGGTGTCGCGGGACACCAGATAGGAATGAAGTTCCTTATTATAAAAATATTAATTTCAAGTTCTATTTGAGGTATAAAGAAAATTATTATTTGGGTATATATTTTTTATTATGATTTCGTTGCGCTAACACTTTTTTCCCCATCCGCTTATTGTTTGAAATGTAACGTGCGATAAGGAACTTCGATCCAAAAAGCTTAAACACAATGATACTATAACATATACTCACACATATCCTCTCACACATCCTCACACACATCCTCAAACACATCCTAAAACAAATCCTCATACACATCCTCACACATATCCTCACACACATCCTCATACACATCCTCACACACATCCTGTTACACACACACACACACACACACACACACGCGCAAATTTACTAATATAATTTATAAAAGAATAATTAGTAGTTTTGGTGTAAGTATACTAAAAAAAAAAGAAAAATGTTTTATTTCGTCATACACATCTGAATAAGTAGTTAATAACTTTGCATGAAGTTCTGGTGATCCTACTCACCAGAAGAAATATATCACTTCAATCCAGTCTTCTGACAGTTGGAGGTACCAACTCCGTTGGGTGGTTTCGCTTTAATATATATATTTATATATATGTACCTATATTGCTATTTGTATGTATTTGAAAATATTTGTTATTATTATGACTTAGATAATATTCTTAATTATACACTGCAACTCCTCTTGCCATACATAAACTCTCGTTCCATCCAATGGTTGCCTGGAAGAGATCGCAGAGCGCGATAAGGCCGCCAATCGTACAAGGTCTACTTTTAGTTTGTAAGAATGTCTTTAACCAGTTTTGTACAATAAAGAGTTGATCTATCTATCTATCTTCTTTGTGCCATGCAATGTTTATTAAATTATATTAATTTTGTTTAGAGAACTACATGAGATTTGATGAAATGGCCTTACGTCCGTCTTTGAGACATCATATTGCACATTTTTGTCCTAACTTGGACATAGCAAGAAAATGCATTCGAAAGTGCATGGAGCGCGGAAAACCAGCATTTTGCGGTAAAGATCACGTATGTTACTGCGGCCATAGGTACGACACACATCACGACGATATTAAAGTCAGTAATGAAACATACTCACCATTTAAGGATTTGTATGAAAAATATTTTGGACCACGAGATGGACCGCAGTTGATTATTAGTAGCACCACTGCATCGACTTCCAGCCGAATTGAAAGCACTACTCTCTCGAGTAAACAAGAAGAAATTACCACTGCCACTGAAAGTGGTACGGTGACAGCTGTTATAACTACTATGGAGACTAATCAAAACCCGCAAAACCCGCAAGTTACCACTAGCGGCGAAGTAGACACTACTGTCGAAAGTGTGACTACGGAAAGTGTTACTTCCGCTGAAAGCAGCGCTGTAGACACAACTACAGATATCGTTGATCGTTGAAATAAGTTAAAAACCATCAAACTCCGCAGCAGCAATCACAACATGCTTAATGACGCGGTAGGACAAATATTCTCAGAAATAAAAACATAGCTTAATCTTTTATGTTTTAATTCAGTTTAAATAATTAATACTGACAAGTGTTGTATTTAAAGGGGAATGAATTACTAATTATAAGTACAATCAATAGTATCTAAATTGTTTGTGTTACAAGTGGGTTCTTTATTTAAAACATCACCTACACAAGCCAATTAACAAACGTAATCAGTCTATAAAAGGCACCTAGACTCACAATATTTTTCTGTTATTAATGCAAATAGCCATCTCTTGTTGAGCATCGTACTCACTACACTGGTGTGGCAGGAGGAGAGAGACAATTTAAACCCACGTGTAATGCAAGCAGTCATGCAGTGCATGCAGTAAGTAGCATCGCAGTTCTTTTTTAATACAGTAACTGTTCTTTTTTACATACAACTAAGTCGACAAGCCAGATCAGGACTGGCCTGGTAAGCATTAATTGTGCCCATAAACTCTTGTAACCAAGCCTATCCTCCCACGCTTAGAGCTGTGCACTATTTAATAGAAAGGACAACACTGGGAGGTCAGGGGATTTGCAGAAGGGCATAATAGAAATATTGTGTGTATAAAAATATATTCTGTGCCATAACTCCTTGGGTAGTAAATAATAGCCATAAGCATTTCCAAAGCAATATTACAGGAATGCAGTCATGGGCTAACCCATTTGTCGGTCCAGGAATAACAAATCAAAAATGTATTTAAACTTATTCTAATAAGCTTAGTACCTACGTAAGCATACAATATCCAGAGGAAGGGGGGTTGAGCAGCTGCCCTCTCTTGCCCCCTACCTCGGCATGAATGCAGTTATACATATTATTGTATAGCCAAACAAAGGAATGTCTATGAAGAAAAAGTTATAAAACTATACTAGATAAGGTATTAAATAGTTATCATTTGTACGCCTTACTTCCGAATATCGCAGGTAATACCTTATGTAATGTTGTACATCTGATGTCGAGTAGGGTCACCGTAGACCCTTTGGCAATGTTGCTACAAGTGTTTATTGGCAGTAAACCTTCAATTTTGTGCTTGCCATGTAGAAAAAAAAACATATTTTGTGTTAAGAGCTGGAAGATAAATCATTTATTTACTATGGAGTTCCTTAGTTTTACTTCTTCGTGAGTACTACCGGTAAAAAAAAAAGATAGTCAAGGCAAAAATTTATGATCATTTTTTATGATACAAAAGGTGCAACAGAAAAGTGTGGTTCTAAATAAAAATATATAAATATGCATTATTTAATGCTAAACTCAAGGGATTTAATATTAGCCACTGAAGAGTTTTACTATCCAACTTCTAGCCTCATGATCAGATAAGCTTCGAGATGTAAAATTATAGGATTGTCATCCGTACTACATATACATAATATATAAAGTTTGATTTAGGTACATCAATTAGAAGTAGGTTAAAATTGGCATCTAAGATTAAAATGTCATTGCTTTACATCATTTACGCTGTTTACTAAACAACTCTGTAATTTTACCACACCTTACTGTAACACCTGTAGACAGTTGTCACTGTATCATCTATATTACTACGAGTACAAACTAGGAATTGCTTGGTATTCGAAATTCGACTTTAATGTTGTTTTTTTAAGTATCAATTTCCAGTATAAGTTATTAAACTATTCGTTGTTAGAACAGTGACCATAACAACCGGTGAAACGATAAATTTTACTATCAGTCTTCAGTTATGATGTGATACCACTGGATAGTAACATAATAGTCATGCAAAAGGTCTTTATACCAGATTTTGTGTGTTACTAAGTACACACAAAATCTCCATAAACCGCAGCGAAGACACTGCCAATGCCTGTCAGTCCTGATTTATATGACGCTAACAGAACCAACCACCAACTGAATGTTAATTACATGCATCCCTTTGCTTATAAGAAATACAAAAGAATTAGGGCACTGGAAGCGACGTGAATGAATATTATAAATGTTCAAGTATACATCATTACTGTTTGTGGTAGACCAACATGGCTTTAAATAGGTATATTTGGGATTCCCTCCAATACAAGACCAGAATCATCTAAAACAGCTCGGTAGACCGAGGCCCTACGGTTAAGATTGGGATTTTGAATATGTATATAAGAATTAGCTCGAAAACTTTCATCACGCGATGCAGCTTCAGTAGTAACCTTTTAGTTCATGTTGGTTTCGTTAGATGGCGTACGAATTGTGACTTAAATAATAATTGGTTATGTTATTAAAAAGGGTTGATTTAAAATATAATCAAATTCAAATAAATGTATCTAAAAATATTTTACCTACTTCAGTACTTAATATGACTACATTTATGATATTGCCTTCTGCATTTGACGATCTTTTTGTCATTTAAATCCTTTATGATCTGTTATTATCGCTTCCAGGTTAGCTTAGGCTTTTGGATAAGTACTATATTGAAAATTCAGAAATATTATAGTATGTTTACTACTTCATTTCTCTACAGGACCCGTTAAACTACATCACTGACAGTGTATTATAATATATCAATATTTACAACATTTCTCACTAAACTGAATGTTATTGTTTCAGTAAAAATTAAAGCAGAAATTTATGTAAAACTAGCAGCGCCACGCGGTTTCACCCGCTTAAATCCCGAACCCGTGGGAATATAAAAAGTAGCCTATGCGTTAATCCAGGTCTCCAGCTATCTACATTCCAAGATTTCTCGCAATCGGTTCCGTGGTTTTTGCGTGAATGAGTAACAAACATCCATCCATCTATCCATCCATCCATTCAAACTTTCACATTTATAATATTAGTGGGAGTAGTGGGATAGTAGGATTAGTATTTAAAAAATGACCAAATGTTTATTATTGGTCACTATAATACGTACCTTCAATTCTGTTAATAAATTTTCGTGCAAAAAATGTGGGAGTTTTTACAAATCCAGGGATTTAGGCAGCAGATGCGGTTTCACATGAGTAATGACGTGGTTCGAGTTTAATTTATATCGTCCAATGAATAATTTGAGCTATCAGTGGTGTAGATGTGTGCCAGTGAAAGCTTTGGGAGTGAGTAATAAATAGAGATACTTTTAATACTAAAGACTACTACTACTTTTAACTACTATACTATTAGCTAAAAAGCACGCGACCCTGTCTGTTTTGAAGGAATTATCAAAGCCTATGGATGTTTTAAAACATTAAGAAATGTTTGTTGAATATTATTTGGGCTTCAATAACATAAGTCTATTATAATTGTACGTCTGAACGATTAAAATTACAAAATGAAGTTGATTGCAATTATTACTTTGTATCCTAATGGCTATTTGCCTATCAATCTATATGTCGCAACCATTTCCGTTGGGCTTAGATGTAATTAATAAAGAACTGTCATTATGACTTTTAGGGTTCCGTACATTTTAATGTAAAACAGAACATTATAGGATCACTCGTGCGTCTGAGTGTTCATTTGTCACAGTCAATTTGCTCCGAATTTACTGGACCGATTTGGTACACATATAAACTCAAGCACATATGTGTAACGTGAATAAATAAGTTTTGAATTTAGTATACGGTCACTCTCGTTCGCCAAATTACAAAAAGAATTGCAAACTGTACCGTGTGATATATCATATTATTATTTTATGTTTTTTATGAAACCATGAAGAGATTTCGAGGATTACGAAAAAAAAAACAAAAAATAAATGAAAATCGACCTTTCTCAAAGGGAATTGTCAATTTTCACCTATTTTTTATATCTGAAATTATGTTTTTTCGACCTAAGAGGTAGCAACAACTAAGTAATTGCATATATAGCCTAGCAATTGGAAAAAAAATAGAAGGAATCCGACTCATAAACCCTATCGTTCCCCTGTTAGTACGTCAGTAGTAATATCATAACGGTCTTCTGTATTACTTAGGTACAATGTTGTGATCTATCTCCTGCCTCCTAACGTCGTCTAATGGTAGACAAGCAAGTACAGAATTTTAACTTTAGAGTAAAACATTCCGTAGTCCACATTTCTGACAAGGTCAAAATAATGCATCAAATGATTTATGAAAGAATATAGCTTCTACCAGTACTTCGTCATTAAATTTACAATTCAACTCAACAAAAGTAACACATGTTGCCGGTGCTTGTCCTGCCACGGTAGTAATCCATTTCACTCGGTTAAAAGCAAGCAATTTGCACTGCGAGATTAACACCTGACACTGTGATTACTTCAGATTTTGAAGTGTTTTGCCATTTTCGTAGGTTTTATGTAAGTATATATGTGCGTTTGGCGCACTACAGTGAGTATAGATATATATAACGGCGGATTTCATTTATACCAAAATAGTTTTTCTGAATTTTTTTTTTCCAATAGTAAGATGTATATTTTTAAAATCCCTAAGATACTACGATAATGAGAAAAAAAATAATCATGTTTATCCAGTATAACATTTTATACTACAAGTATTTATACTACAACACGCCTGAAATTTCAATGAAAATAAAAAAGATTATTTTCTTATAAATTTCTCAGTAATAGTTGACTTCTTTTCAATATCCTACAGAATTAAACATAAAATAATTTACTGTACCAATAATATGATATACTAAAAATAGCTTTCAAAGTCAATATAAGATAAGCACAGAAAGAGGGACATTGAATGCTCTGCTTTGTAATAATGCCTTGCTATGTAGACATAGTTCTGTTAAAAACAAAGAATTTTGTTTTTTTTTTTAAAAGACTACTAGTAACGTGGGTAACACATTACTAGTATTCTTGTTAACCCCTCTAGCTAAGCTAAATGCTTGTGTTAGGAGTGGGTTCACGTCGGTAGTGCACTGGGTGGGGTTCGAACCCGCAACCACTCAATCGCAAGTCCGACGCCTTAGCCATTACGCTACCGCCACTTTACAATATTATATTATGATTCTAAAATGTATTGGTATGAAACGTGCTTGTGAGGCGACCGCAATTTAGATACCGATGGATTATCCCATTAAACGAACAAATGCATAATGGTTTGGTCAAATTGAAGGGAGACTATTATCTAGAAATGGTGCAATCTCTTTCTTTGCTGAAATACAGTGCCTGACTCCTAACAACCAAAAAGAAAAAGTGTTTACGTCTTTTAGAGGCTTGCAAAGATATTAACACCTTTCAGTAAAATTTTGACTTTTATTTATTTTAGATACATTTTAAAATAAGATGCGGCCGGGGCACACAGGTTGAGTGATTTTTAATATATAGTATTTAAAATACTTCAAGACTTTTATCTCCTACACGTGCATAGTCAACACGCAAGTACATTTACATGCATGCACGGAGCACGCACGCACGTATGAACGCACTCAAAAAAATAATGTTAATTACTTGAGATGAGGAATTGAAATACAAAAGTCTGCACTCGAGCCGGGACTTGAACCCGTGATTGTTCCAATTTCGTAGAACCTGTGACAAGTTCAATGTCCTTGCCCCTGAAATATCTATCCCGGGTTCTTGACATGATTTATGTTAATTATGTCGCTCACAAAATACTGAATCATTTTTGATACCAGTCGGTTTCGAGACTTGACTGAGACTTGCGTTCTGAGTATTCTCTTTTTTTTATTTTAAAGATTTATTTATTTATTTTACAATAAAACTATCATTACAGGATTTACCCAATTAAATAGTGCAGCGATCACAATACCTTTCTTAAATGTAGAACACAGTATATTTATTGTCCATAACACATTATTCATAATGTTACCCTTGTGAATTCACTCAGAGTACAGCTAAAAATGTCTGTTTCCTTCGCTAAGGTTTAGAGTGCGAATCGCGCTCGTCAGTGGCGCCTCTTTTAAGAGGTCGGTTTGCCCTTACGGGTCCACGAGCATAAGCGTTAATAAGCTTATAATATGTCAAATTAAGACTGAACATCCAGATCTTAGTGTTGGGAGTTAAGTCTTTTAAGTACTCCGGGAACCTTTAACAATGGCAAATTCTTCCATCCATTCCTTCCATCTTGGCAATGTGCTGGAAATATCTCTGACTATACAACATGAGGCTTGTATTGGGAAGCCGAAGATGCACTCATGGAGAGTGTACGGCGGAGTCAAATTTTATTTGTATGAATTGCATCTTTTTTATCAGTATGTGTCCTGTGCATAAATTACAAAAATTTGTCCATACCAACCTACATGTGCTTCTATGGCAAGTCCGATTACATAACAATAGGTTCGGGATTCAAGCGTTATTGCCATTTAGTTTGCTATTTTACCTCAGACTCTAGCTTGACGTCGTGCAATGTTTTTACTTGAGGCGTGGACAAAAGAATTTCTTAAGGTGTTTCCTTTCCCCAGATAAATTAAAATGCCTGCACATTAATAAATATCTGGCAAATGTACTGACAAAAACTCACATCCGTCATATTAGCATTAACATTGTGTTGGAGCAGCTCGAGTGGCCTATTGTTCCCAATATACAATTCAACTTATTTTTACATACAATAATATAGCTCTAATAGCATCGTGATAAAGTTCACATTTAGTTGATGGACTCGTAATTCAGTGTACAGATAGACGTGGTGCGAAAGCAAGTTGATTTGCTTATACATTCCGTTTTCATTCTAAAATATATTGTTCTTTTTTTTTTTGCATCAAGTTGCTGTGTTTATCTTGGGTTTATTTTAAAATAACGCGATCGAAATCGGAACCACTTGCAACAAGATTCAGTTTTATTAGTACAAAGACTAATCATATTATTCTTAAAAATCTCTTTAGAGTTTGGTACATCTGATGGAAACCTTCGAGGATCCATATTACAATTCAGTCACAAATTATTTTGGTCAACCATCGTCGTCCAGTGGATTCAAAAGAGTATGGGTGACATACGCCCTCTCGCATCTACAAGATGTGCAAATGACACACGACTCACGTAATTAGCGTTTAGTATTTTCTTGTACTTAATAACATAGAAATAAGGTGCAACAAATAAAATGCATATTATGTTTAATCAGAAAATTTAATTGTATAATTTAAAAAAAACGGTTTATTTTTGATAATCAAACTGTTTTATCGTACTTTTATATTATTAAATAACTTCCGTAAACAAAACAGTCATAAAAAAGCTTTATGTAAGTAATATATCTATGATACTAATCTATTTGTATCTACACAGGTGAATGACTTGTCCATCCTCCAATATCGTTAATTATCCTCTCAATACTTACACGGGATATATAATAATAATCTAGTAGTTAGTAAGAAGTCATTATACATGAACGGTATCACACACTGTTACCTCATACGTACAGGAAAGCTAAAATACAAAACAAAACTTTTATGGATAACAACATGTAGACTTTTCTCTAATTTGTTCCTCATATTTTAACTTGATTCTACTAATTATCAGGTAAATAAACCATAATATTAAAAATAATCTTCAGCACTAAATAAAATTTAATGATAACCACACTATCAAAAAATTCATTACCTAGTTCCTCAATGCAAATTTGCTGGGTAGTAAACAAATCATGTAATATTGTTCAATTTTAATAGTTACTCATCATCATCCTCCGCGGCTTTTCCCAATGAAGTTGGGGTTGGCTTTCAGTCTAACTACGATGCGGTCAAACTTTGATATTTTACGTGAAGCGACTGCCGTCAGACCTCCACAGCCCAAGTACTAGTTGATATCGAGGTTTAGTAGTTAGACCAGGTTGTCGGACTTTTAGGGCTCAGACTACCCGTAACGAATGCCACAGATGTTCGTATGGCACCCGGGACCGACGGTTTAACGTGCTCTCCGAGGCACGATAATAGTTACTCATCTACGGTAATAAATCTACACATGAACATATTAATGCGTTTTTCAGTCTGGCAAAACGATGACTTTGTAGTTTATAAATTGAGTGAGCTTTTGAACGATCCCTTCTCCGTTTTATTTATCAGCTGGACTCGGAACAGACAAAATATGCTCTCCATAAATACATTTAAAGTATCTTTTTCTATGAAATAAGCTTTGGATTAGATGCTATTTTCGTTATGTAACTTGCCACTACTTATTTCAGAGCTACTGATTAGTGCAGATTGCACAAACCTCAGTCACCACCGTGGCACGGGCTGATTGATTTGCAGAAACAAGTAGTATTACAAATTAACCACAGTTAGTAGTGACTAAGACACTATGTATGCTATAAATATTGTGGCATGACTGCTGTAGATGTACCATAATACGGTTTACTCCTTTATTACTATTCTGTGACGAAATTAGGTTATACTAGAGAAACTGCCCTTTAGCCTGAAATTATTACACCTAGTTTACAGGCTAGGAGATGAACGTCATACATTGTATCTGGAGATTGCTTCAATGTGTATAACTTTGTTATTTACATTACATTTTTCTTCTAGTACAAGTAGTTTTCTCAGGAATGAAGCTTGTTGAATTGTTTACTCACAATATACTACTATTTTGATACAAAAGAAATTGAAATAGTAACGCAAATTTCTTTGATTGGTAATGGATTTAACCGTAACCCTGACTGGCAATGTTCGGGTTAATCTAACCAAGTATATACAACATTTTATAATGATCTGTTGAGCAGTTACGGGTAACAATTCTCCAACCATTAAATTTTAATAAAGTCACCTGCGGTTAGTAAAAATCATCCAATAGGTATCCAAATATAACCACCATTATAGTCCCGAAATTTGTAATAATAAAGACTGTTTTATCAACGCAATATCTCTCATATCAAGTTGATTGCACAATTCACCTTTTCCGAAACGTATTTTAGGGGACAAGAAATAAAGAGAAATGTAATTTAATACCTGACAGGCCCATACGTCATGAGAGGCATAACCAGCCGCGTCTCGAGGTTTGTTTCACACAAAATTTTTAACAGGAATACGTGAACATTTTGTTTTGTTCAACTTAATAATTTACTTGTACTAGTGCTCTTTACTTTAATATGTGTGTTTTAAAAACATTTTGACGTAAACATGAACCAAATATTAGCCAGCAGTGTGTGCTGTGATTGTAACTAGCTACAATAGTTACAAATTTAGATATCACTGCATATTATAAAACAAAGTCCCCCGCCGCGTCTGTCTGTCTGTTCGCGATAAACTGAAAAACTAGTGAACGGATTTTCATGTGGTTTTCACTAATAAACAGAGTGAATCATGAAGGAGGTTTAGGTGTATAATTTGTACCCGACTATATAAATATATAGTCTCTAGGGTTACTATAGAAGTCAGCTGATATGAAGCATTTGGAAAAGCATTACGGGTTGTGTGCAAAATGACCGACCTCCTTCTTGAGAAATGTTACTATTGCCTCACGGATTATTTAAATGACGTTATTTATTAAATTATTTAGTGAAGTGAAATAGTTGTTATCAAATTCAAATAATGCCAAAAAAAAAACAGTTATGTGCAGTAGTAAAGTACCTGCGCGTCCTTCGCGCAACGCTGCAACATCTTGTCGTTGTTTTTTAAAATGCAGGTTTTAAGCTAGCGCCCCACTGCGATAGCCTAACAGAACCTGTACAAAAATACAATTTATCAAGGCATTATATATTGTTTATTAGTATCCTGCGCATATTCAGCAAACAACAGCTTTAAAAGGGGTAGATCGAGCTGTGAAGATGATCATCATCGGGGCGTTTGACGATGATGATGCAGTAACAACGCTTTAGAAGAATTTCTTGAGAGTTAAGAAGAAGTTTTCTTTTCGGAAGGAATAAGAAAGTTAGAAAAATTATATTATAAATGTATTGAGTTGTAGAAAAAAAATATTTTTGTTTAAAGTTGCTTACATTTTTAAATTTATAAAATAACTTTTTGATTCATCCTCCACCAAGAGAGTAGGGCACTGCGGTTTCTACTCGCATTAGAGCTAAGTGACAGAAGACATATTGTGGTGATGAGACCTCTCGCGCCGCTTGCATACTCCAAAGAGCAAAGAGCCCCCGTCGGGTCCGAAACTAGTCGGGCATCCCCGAAATACAAAAGTGAGTAAAACCGTATAGCCTTTAATAAATATGAATACAACTCACGAAAGTTTTTATTTTTACTGTCACAAGTTTTCGCTCCCAAAACATATTTTAATAACTACAAGTTATTCTAATATAAAGACGAGAAAGACATGCAATATGTTTGTTGAACGTTGACGGTAAACATGAAAGCACGGCTTAAGAACATCGCGCGAGCTACTGACAAACCCTCTAATTCCATTTCAAACCTGCTGGGAGCCTACTGTCACAAACATTAATAAGCTTGTAGTAGGTAAAATCTGCGAACAAATATGTTGTTATGGAGATACCTCTTGCTTGGAACGTAAAGATATTAGAGGCAACATTGAATTAATTATACTATTTATGTTTAATGGGCCGAAATAAATAAAGCACATTTAAAAATTCTAAATGTTGATTATAATCATAACTTATGTACTAAACACAGCCTGTTTTTTTATGAGATAGGGAGCCTGATAGTAGTGCGTTGCCGGCCTTAAAGATGAGAGCATGTTAAGGAAGGGTAAGGAGGGGGGGGGGGGGGAGAGGTAGGGCTTCCGGTAATCTCACTCACTCGGCAAAACACAACCTGCCTGCTCACGCCGGTTTTCTGTGATGCCGTGGTATCACTCCGGTCGAACCGGCCCATAGGTGCCGAAGAGCATTATTGATTTATTTTTAGTATGTAGGTAGTGTGTGTAATATTTAAATTTGTAAGTCATATTGTTTTTCTTAACTTTCTGCACTTCTTCTATATATAAAATTCAAGTATACCAAATTTTACGCTCGTCCATTTGCGAAATTTTCTTAAAAATGCCTAATAAGAATTTTCTTTACGTCACGGCACGGCACTCGCTGACCTGCTGACTAATCACGAAATGTGGAAAACTACTTGACCTATGAAGAGTAAATTTGGCAAGGAAGTTGTTTATTGCCATTGGGGTCCAATTGAAAACCATCGCTCTGGTACCTATCCGTACAAGTCAATGTTCAACTACAAAGGGGATTCCCCTTTCGGTGCCGTCTGGAGACATTCTCTCTTAATAATAATTTATGATTTTATTTTTCATCTGCTGTGTATTTTTATTTTCTATAATTTTTGTTCTTTTATCTTTCTTTCTTTCTCGGATCTCGCAAGATTATAGGAAAGACCTTGGTTTTGTGTTGTGTTGATTTATAGGTAGGAAACGTTAATTAAGGACGCTGTTAGCGATAGGGCCAGATTGATGCGGACTTAGGGCTCGCCTAAGTGTATATGAAAGTCTTTGATTGTTTGTCAGTAACAGAGACCTGAAATTTGGCAAAAAGGTAGTTTATAGAGAATGCATTTTACGACAGGGGCGGACTAAGGGAGGGTAAGGGATTTCGCAACTTTATGTAAAAGTTCTTAGTTTTTGTTACTAGAGACATACGGTTCAGTTACTCTGGTTTACAATGTAACATTAATCAATAAGGTAGTTAACTTTTTCTTCACAGGGACTTAAGCCGTCTCTGTGAAGACATAATTTCATTTTCTCGGTATTGTATTGATTGACAAAATCTATACGTACATGAGCAAAACCGCGTGCAAAAGTTAGTCTATATATATATGTTTCAATCAACGTATGTTTGTTTGTCCCCTATGCATTCCGAATCCATTGATCAGATTGTGATAAAACTTTAGTAGGGTGTTCAGGGGACGCCAGCGAGGGTTCCTGTCACAAAACATCTATTCAAAATGCTCGGCGCAGCTAGTAATTTATAATTTAAAGACTCCTTGTATAAGAGAGGAAATACTGAGTAATGTGAGTGGGTAAGTAAAGAAATTATGTGGGAGAGCCATGTTTCCACACGTATGGGCCGGCTCGACCGGAGTGATACCACGGCCTCACAGAAAACCGGCAGTGAAGCAATTCTTGCATTGCTTTCGCAGAGTGAGTGAGGTAACCGGAGGCCCTAACCCTTTCCTCTCCCCTTCCACCCTTCCCCTACTCCCACCTTAAAGGCCGACAACGCACTTGTGACTCTTGAGTTGCAGGTGCCCATGGGCGGCGGTAGTCGTTTACCATCAGGTTACCCGTCTGCTCATTTGCCCCCTATATCATAAATACATAAAAAATGGTGGTGTAAAATACTACATAAAAATTAAATTAATTGCAAATGAAATTATAAAACTGAAGTAAAATAAAAAGTGGGAGTTAAAATATGATAATTAGAGATCGGATATTCGGATGCATATTTACCTAAAGTTGAGATGTTGGCTATTATGGAAAGCACTTTTTTATCGAAAGAATCCCGCGCCCATGTACAACTTTTCTATCTTTCATTTCACTTCTATGTAGTTTCTGTGTGTACAACATAAAAATATTATGTGATGTAATGAATAAATAAGTTTATATTAATTTATGTTTTCTTATTTACCACACCACCATTTCTCTTACACCTTACATACGTACATACTCGAAAGGGAAACACCTTAACTTAAAAATAATTAACTTAAAGTAAATATACATCCGATCAGTTATGCGATCCCGGAATCCTGGGATTTTATTTTAAATAAAAATATACTTAGAAGCCGCTTCCATAATTTTTTATCCAAAAAATAACTTTAGGTAAATATGCATCCGATTATCCGATCTCTAATCTTAATACATACATATTTTTAATATAAGGCTAAATAAATCTAATTCCATAGTTAATTTTTGAGTTTTCGTAATTTTCGTACCTGCACAGTGCACAAGGCTAGACAGAGAGAGAAATTAAAAAAAAGGATAGAAAGCAATCATAAGCTAGGTCTGTTCAGTTCAATTGTAGGCTCATTTTGAACTGCATGATTTTATGTTGTTCTAACTTTTCATAGTACTATTACGCAAACTGTTTTGCTCACTTTCCACTTTTTCTTCTCTTTTATACAACCAAGTTTTAAACCACTTGCATCACTTGCCTGACTTAATTAGTAACATTTCTATAAATATAGGCAATGATAAAAGTGTTGTTTTCAAGCATGATTGGTCCTTCGAGCCAAGAAGTGCTATGTTCTTATACTTTTATCATTAAACACTGTGTTCTAGGTTATTTTTTCTATCATAATACTTAATAAGTTTTCATGCATAGTCTAGGGTAATTAGTGCCGGATAAAAAATGAGGCTGGTGTGAGAAGTTTCTTTCCTAAGTAGATGATGTACATTTGCCTTTTTGACATGCATTTCGTCACCTCGACAAGGACAGCATTCCATCTGGTAAAAATCACATTTTAATTCATTCACTCATTTACATTATTTCGTTTACTTTTACGCACACATACATACCATTTCAATAAGACAATACCTACCCTACAGCATCTGTTTACACTCCTCCGAATATCCGCCTAGAGGATTAAACTTAATTAATATGTCCAAAAATTTGGCAAGTAATTAATTATCAGGTAAAAGAAGCTGCCTTCCAGCTAAGTCAATGAGCAAAATAACAAAATTCATTTCAATAATTCACCGAACAAACTTTGCCCTTTTTAGATATCTCTTTCTCCTTATCACAGTTTACTCTTTCTAACGTATTAGAGCGACCTAAATATCGTCGTCTCTTTTCAATACACGCGGTATATTGCTAACTTTAATGTTTTCTCTTTTTTGTGCATTTGCTAGTATTACGAATTGTATTGGGCTCTATTAAAGGGCTCTGTTATTATTGTTTGCGATAAATTAGAATCATCAATAACATCCACCAACTTAAAAAAGGAGGAGGTTCTCAATTCGACTGTTTTTTTCTTCATATGTTAAAAAATATGCCGCGTTCGTGAACAGATGTTAATAATTTTTTTTTTTATTAAATGATGTCTTGAGTGGTCGATTTAAATTCTATAGTAAAATTTTAATTCGGATGGTTGTAAAATACCTAATAATAGTCAAGTGAGGTGAATTAGACTATATCTTAAAAATGGAATAAAAGGAAGAAGTTATTTATGTAGATATAAAAATGTATAGTAAGAAAATAATATTTTTTCGAAATATACGATAAGTATACATACCAGAATTGTATTAGATTTGTGGTGTTAAAAAAAATAAAGTAAAATAAAAATGAAATCCTAAATACTTTAATCTGTCATTTGCGAAATAATCTCAAAAATCCAAGTGGAGCACACTCCCATTTCGCGCAGCTTCACTTCGATTGGCCACAGATCTCCCCTCGTAGCTCGTAGTAACGTGAGGCTGTCGTACGGGAGACCCGCTACGAAGCGGACGTCTACGCCGTAGCAACGGATAAGGGACCTTGACACGATTGTCACACCCTGCGATACCGAATTTTGTTTCTCTAACATTTTAATTTTCGTGGTTGACAGTTTACAATGGATTGACGCGAAGGTCAAATTTAATAACTCCATTCACTTTCGAGTGTTTGTTTAGTGTGTGTAGACATTGACTATTTGAGGTGCTTGCACGTGGAGTTGTACTCAAGGTGAGTGTTTATTTTTCACCCGATAATACTACTAGATATATATTTTTCTTTCACATGAAAGATAGATTATAGCACGTGAAATTATTGGTTGGTAGAAATATTTAGTGGTGGTTATGGTTTTTATTTATCGAAAACACACCACATGTAAATATTAACGAAACAATTTTATTAGGTATTGTGTTCAAATTGCTTCTCTCACATGAATTTTAAATGACGCACAATGTAAAAATAATTTATCTCAAAGAAAATCAGTAATCACTCTTAAGATTTTTCGTTGGTGTGCTTTTCGACATACATAACACAAGATCCATATGTCTCTCAGATCCATATGGCTTTATTTTCTTCTATTTATGATGGTATGTACAAATAAGTACGCTGGGATGTATCTATATGGATAAATAAATTTTACTTCAGGTTAATACAGATTCTTCAAGAATAATATTAAATATGTTGGTTTATTCTAGAACGCTTTTAGGTTTTATTTAATTAATGGCTTTTATTTCAAGAATGTAATTTTTGGGTTAAAATGAACATAAAACGAATTTCAAATGTATACGTATATTAATTTCCCATTTGTCCCAGTGCATATTGCCATTTCATCGGAGCATACTGCTGGTGATGAATTTTTACACTGAAAGATGAACAATAACTATAGGCCTCATAAGAAGCTTAAGTTTAGCTTAAGCTTAGTTACTTAAAGGACCAAAGTAACAGATATAACTCTTATCATTAGCAAGATAAAGTGGGAAAGGGCAGACCATATTCACATGTGACCCAGAAAAGCAATAACCGTAGTTCATGAACTGGAAACCGCAGCATGGGATGTCCTGTGTCCAAGTGGCGGAGAACCATAGGATGAAGACAGTACTTCTACTGTCTTCATCCTATGGTTCTCCGCCACTTTTTTGTTAAAGGACTTTTAGGGATTCCTACGTTTAGTAGTGGACGCCTTTCTTCGTTATTTCTATTTCATTTTCTGTTAGTAATTATTAATTTCATGGATTTATAAATAAATCAATGAAATTATTCTTCATTACATTGCATTCATCGTAACGTAACATTTCTCCCTATAAATAGGGAGAAATGTTACGTTTGGTTTTTTCGAGTTAGAGTTCGGATTTAAAAGGAACATTAAGGAAGTAATCGTTAAGTGTTAATAGTAAGTTTATCCATAAATCTAATTATTATTTCTTAGAATCGTTCGTTTGTTACGTAAAGGGCAAAAAGTGTCAACTTGTCATCGGCAGTTTTTCTTTTAATCTCAATGTCATCTGCAGATTTGAGACCAGGAAAAACTTAGCTTAAGTGCAGTATGGAAATTTATTCTACGGTGAGCCAGAGACAGTACTGGTGCATTACCGACTTTATCCTCCTCTTCAATGTACTCAGATAATCGTTCTTATAATCAGGATTCATTCATATAGTGTGATGGTACTCCTCCAGGTGAAAAGTTAATGGTATTTTTAAACCTCGATGTGAAAAGGAGGGAGTCTGTCGCATCAGAGCTCTTTTTTCATATATCATAGCTTTTTTTTTCAAAGGTGGCTTGATAGAAAGTGTTTTCAGCTATAATTCAAGAAAATCTGTAAATTCTAGCGAGTTCGTTTTTTTTATTATGAAATGGCATAGGCGTTTGTCTTCCAACTCACCTGATGGAAAGTGGAGATGAAGACGAAGATGGTTCACGCCGATCCAAGAGAAATCTATTCACTCTTCACTTGAAGTTCCAGGATTATAATTGACTATGAAAATAGACGCAGGCAGTTCATTCCACAGTTTTGCGACTAGACCCAAAAAGGAGCAGTCAAAGCGTTTAGTTTGCCTTAAAAACCTAGTAAATTACTTTTTATTAGTTATTAGTATTATTAGACTTTATGGCACTAAAGAGAGCCAAACAAATTAGTAACTTATTAATTAAAGTTTTCACGCTAATTACTATGTATACAACACCTCAACACCAATCCTTAGACTGCTGCCTGCCAACAATCATTTAAGACTGGTCGGAGGATGGATCGTCATATCAACTTAGATAAATAGAACAGGATGAGATGCTTCTCTAAAACAAAAGGACTCATTGTGTAAAATAAACACATTTTCTTTTCACCTCGGTCCTACACAATGTGACCTTAACTTCATATGGTAATATTAGAAAAGAAACGAATCCCGCTATTTTCAACCGTAATACCAAGAACATTTGATCTCTCTTTAAAAAATCTGAACTATTAAAACTATCTCTACAAACCAGTTATAACTTTAAAGCTGACGTAGTATCAGCTTTTAAACTCATACATATGTTGTTGGGACTGTAGAAGATTTATATCAGGAGGGACGTGACGTAATATGGAAGGTTTCCCTTTGAATGTTAACCTATAAATAACCGTCGCATTTGAGTCGAGGGTAGTCCTTGGAGAAAGGCGTGGGTAAGCCTTTATCGCGTAAGGTCCAAGTCTGAGAGCGAAATGATATAGAAAAAGGCTGCCAATATACAGACTTTAAGGTTAAGAACAATGTGTTTATAATATATTTTCAGCGTACTTATACCTACATAAAAAGTCGTGATGTGAGGAATCACTCTTCTTTATCTATGAGACGCGTTACAGGGATCTAGTATAGATAGGAAGACATCACATACCTGCAAAACATAATGGAACACTCTCGCTAATGTTACGTTAAAATATAAGTGATACTTTTGACACACACATGAACTCATAAACTTCAAAAATCAAAAATTACCGACCGGGATTCAATCCGAGTACTCAATTGTAAGATATTAATGGCGCCTTGCGAGTTCTATCTTTAAAATTTCAATGAAATATCCAAAATATACAAATAAGCTGCTACATAACTTTTTGATGCAACGTTAAGTTAACTGCAGTGAATTTTTAGTATAGAAATTAGTACAAAAGAAGTTGAATATAATTTTTTTTAATATGCTAACTACGCCTGCAGTTCACTCATTTTCTGCAATACACAGGACTTTAGTATACTTAGGATATTTTTATAAGTCTTAGAGATCGCTTGGTGGTCGAATTTCGACCGCCAAGTAATATTTATACTGTAGTGGGTAGGTAATACAGTTTTAATGGATTGTAAAAATATTGAATCATATTACGTACTCGTACGTACCCATATGCATAATACTGACTCCTTCAGTAGAAGCGGGTGACGTAACAGTGACATACAAGGTACAGAAATAAATTAACTCTCCATAAGGAAATTCTGTCTAGAAGTCCACTTATTACTCTTTGATTACAGTTATTGTACTATTCAGTAGAAAACATATTTATTATAACAAAAAGCACAAAACTGAATCAACAAAATATTATGGCGTGTATGACCGCGGTGCTGATATAAAATTTTGTATATGCACCGCGGTCATACACGCCATAATATAACCATTTAGACGTAAAAAAAAAAGATCAAAGAACTGGATGTTAATCTACTGAGCATTATGAGAAAAAGGATAGACTATGCGTCATAAATGCCTAAACAGTCTAGACATTTTGATGGGGTTATCGCCGCCGCGATGATAGAGTCGCTTATCTCATTCAGACATAGTTGTGGAAGGTGTCGGTATCAATATCTGTTTTTATTTTGGAGTACACTGTAAGAATTTTTTCTTTAGTATAAATAGTCGTTAAGAATGAAAGTTTTGTATAAAGTCCATTAAAATATTTGTTAGTAGTGTAATGTAGTATTATCATTGTTTTAAGTATAGCAAACTCACTGTTTTAGTTACATACTTCGATTAATGTTGACATGCAAATACATTCATTAAAATCAGTACAAGAGTATGATCAAAATGAGGTTCCTAGAATTTTCTTAGTAACGCCATGAGATCCACGAAACGAATAAACATACGAACTTTAAAACTTTCGCGTTCCATGATATAATTATGTATTTAAATGGGAATTAATGCGATCACGTATCGCTTGTTAATTCCCGCTTAAGTAAATAATTAAACAAACACACGATTTCAACTCCATATCAATTCGAAATCCAAATCAAATTCGAATCAGAAACAAAATAAAAATCAAATGACTATCGGGAGTTACGAGTAGTCTATTTTTCGATGAGAACTTTTTGAAGTAGCATGGCATCACATGGAAGTACAAAGAGAAAAATACATGGAATACTGTTATGTACATGTTAAATCCAGTTTCACATTAATTTATTAGTAATGTATTCGTAAACGTACAAATGACGAACTAAAAGCCTGCTCCTATGTAATGCAGCTTTGTGTTAATCTGGGGTATGATTGAAAATATATAATGAGCGTTAGAGCACGTGAATTGGAATCAGAGCTATTGATTTTCCAATTTGTATTCAACAAGATTAGGTCATCCATTAAACTGATTTATTAATATTCTGACATCCCAACTTTAATATTACAAGTGGGCCAGTAACTCTGTCTAGACAGAGTTTGCACAATACATCGGTTGGAATGGGAATTGTTGAAGAAGAAAATTCTTCGCAAATTCTTAATTACGAAAATTATTGCCTGAAGGAGTTAGTCTAATGGTTTTCGTTGGCCAGCGGGCTTTTATTGACGGAAGACAAACTTGCAAAACTGCTGACTGACTTGCTCTAATCGGCTATCCAGAGGAAGCCAGGCAGAGAGATATGGCCAGTGATGGCGATACTGTTGTACTGCTCGATGTTTTAGCCTTTATACCGGTACTGCATGCTCTGCTTACTTACAAGGGTCCATCTAATGAATAGGGGAGTCAGTCATCCAAAATTGTTATTAACCAGTTCCATAAAAGCATACCAAGCAATAGCTTTATACATATGTATATAGGGGTAGCCCCCATCATATACCTATGTTACATAGCGTAATATATTTTGCATTAAATAACTTAATAGTGTTGTACATATTTGACCCATATCCCATAGTATTCCTCCCACAGCATCAAGAATCTTCCTTACATGCGAGAAGGTCCCCATGGCAAGTAGAGACATAAAATAATGTATTTATGTACAAAAATTCTACTGCATTATACATTTACATTAAAAAAAAAAACATGTACTATAAGCAGCCTTATTCGTAGGACGCGATCGCTTCCAAAAATCTTTTAGGTGAATAGAAACGAGAATTATATAAAAAGGGTAGTTATGGGGTAATACCGATACCAACTGCTACAGCAACGGCAATATGTTTTTGAATCTTCCAAGATATAAATACACGAAAACACTTATAACATCTTAAATACACATATTTTTTACATATCATTATATTAATAGTATAGAATTCTAGTAGTTTTATAGGTACGTAGACAAGACAATATCTGACTAACTTCTGCACAGAGAGTTAAAAGCAGTACGTAACGAAACGGTGTAAAACGGGGTCTCAACAAATAGTACTTTATTATTTTAAGTTTTTTAAAATAGCGTATAGAAAAAAATATACTAGATAATACTTAAAAATACTAATTACATAATAACTAAACCTTGTATAGCAACATGTGTACATGTGACCCAAATTTCAATAACCTAAATATTCTGCAAGATTGCACATAAACGCCATATGGAAACAATGAGGCAAATTAAAGATGTGTATTAAATATATCCTCTTTCAGTGTTAATAACTAATTAAATAGGCTATTGAAGTGCTTCTTTAAACTACATTAGTGCAAGACTAACTAGCTTTAAATCTGATACGATTTAATCCGATTAATTCAATTAATTATAGGCAGGCAAACTTCATTCAGCGCTACAATAAAGGTATTAGACCGGCAGCTAGCGACAGATTTTATCAATCAACCGTATCACTAGTTGTTGATTATATAGTAGGTTTAATTAAAAAAAGATCTGAGCGAGATCTTGAGAGCGGGACATGTAGCGTGCAATGTCATGTGAAATCGCAAAAAAAAATTATAATTTTTAATCAATCGAATCACGTATGCCATTCATGCCTTGATGAAATGTATGAAAAATAAATCCAGCGGACAAGCACGTAGGTCGGGTCCATGTGACTGAACTCAGTCATATAGTGGGCGTGTTTAATAGTATTTTGTACACCAACCAGTAACCAAACAACCGTCTAACAAAACTATATGAAAAACCTTCGTTTGCTGCCCGAGTTACTTTGCGGAATATAGTAAATATATCGACATACAAACCATATTTTATCCCCAAAAACTGTTGTCCAATATTTTTCCTTCTTCCGTCACAAATGGCCCTAAGAATATTATCACGCCACGCATAAGAGGCCTAAGTAAATAAAAGGATATATTCCGATACTCGTACATATATGTATATAGAACGCACTTATAAGAAACTACTTATATCAGAAAAGGTTAGGTACGACCTAAAAGAGAAATAGCTTTTATTCTATAAAGACTTTAAGGTGTCTATACAATTATTGTGGACTGTTTTATCGGCACGCACGATTAGACAAGGCCATGTATACAAAAGCGAAATTATATTTTTTATTATTATTAGTCACTGCTATGGTTTGTATTTTTGATCGATATTAATATTCATATTATAGAAATCAATGTTCACGGTTTCGCTAAAGTAGATCGAATGTTTAATGTGGCTCTTAAATGTACTAAATTTCGTTTAAATCCGATATAAAGTTTAACATCATTAAGCAATTTTCATGAAAACAGATTCTCATATATTCAGACTTTTAATATTAGGAAGAGTTTGTCTTTACAGGGTGTTACAAAAAAATGTGGTATTTTAAAGTCGTATAGTAGATTACGTGAATAGGGTAAAGCCCTAACAATGTTATGAAAATTCGTAATTTTTAGTTCAAAAATCTTATTTTGAAACTGAAAAATTACTGAACTTTAAAATTGACTGATAAAGCTAACATTGCAGACTTAATTGAAAATACTAAAATTTTATATGAGGTTTTCAGTAAAATAGGTATTTTATAAAGTCTACTGGTCTGTTTAAAGTCGGTGCCTAGCCCGAAACGCAGTAAGTAATATTAGGAATGTAAACAGCTTTATTAATCACTACATATTATACAACAAAGTCCCCCGCCGTGTCTGTCTGTCTGTTTGCAATAAACTAAAGAACTACTGAACGGATTTTCATGCGGTTTTAACTGATAGACAGAGGGCTTCATAAGGAAGATTGCTGTGTATAATTTGTACCCGTGCAAAGCCGGGGCGGGTTGCTAGTAACGGAATAAAACTGTAATGAAATATATAAATATTGGGTGATGAGAGTGACCATGGGACAACCTCGGGGCATACCCTTTTAAACAAAAAAAAAAACATTTATTTGCACATAATAAAAAAATACATGCAGCCGAACATAAAGCCGATACTTTTTGAAGTTGTTTAAGAAACGAATAATAATAAAATTAAAATACTCTCGACAATAAATCTCTTTTTCCCCATTTTTTCCTAAACATTATATAAGAAGCATTAATATTGAATTTTATGCTTCTTCCTGCGAAAGTGACGAACTTTGTATATAAATTACAACCCCTTATTCACTCTCTTAAGAGTTTTTTTTTTTAACCGCCTTTTCAACGTGTACATTTATTTCTAAACAGATGCAGAGTTAGGAAACGTGCTTCTTCAACTTACAACCCCCTAATTCAGCTTCTTAGGGGTAAAATTTAAAAGCAATCCGCCATGTGTACATTAATAAGTTTTCATATAAACTTACAATTCACCCTCATAGGGCAAAATTTTGAAAAACGCCCATATACGTGTGCATTTACTTTTTATCCAGAATTAGGCATATTCAATGTCGTATTTCTTACTTTGAAAATGAAGGACTTCTGTACAACCGTTCATCTCTTATTTTTCCCCCTTAGAGGGGAAATTTCCAAAAATCCTTTCTTAGTTGATGCTTCCAATATAAAAGTCATCAACTGACAAAATTTTAAGTTTGTTGCTAGCCTAGCGGTTTAGGCTCTGCGCTGAGGAATCACTCAGTCAGGACAAGTTATTATTAATATTGATAGCTAAGAAAACTCGATCAAGTCACCTTACAAACGAAAAAAACTAAACAAACATCAACAAAATCGCTCCATCCGTTCAGGAGCTATGATGTCACAGACAGAGACACAGATACACAAGTTAAACTTATAATACCCCTCATTTTTGCGACGGGGGTTAAAAATAAATATGACGAATATTATGGAGACTGGAAAAACACTCTCTGTATTTAACATAGCCAAGAAAAAATAAACATAACTAATAATATATGAAAGTAAATATTTTTCTCTTTATAGGACATGACATTCCTCACAAAGGATATAAGATAAAGTTCGATCAATCTTAGTACGCCACATCTCTTCCTAAGTTTAGGTAGGAGCGTTGTTACAATCGGGGGATTAATTGATTCCTTCCGATCTCAGCACCGCTATTAATCATAAGTCATTATGAAACACTCGATTTTCTTAACGAAGTTTGCAACTTTGTTGAATGAAAATTTATGACTCAACTATTATTATTGAGAAATTAAGAATTAAGGCAACAGTTTACGCATGAACAGAATTAAATTAACTCTTAAAATATTTGTTCGCTAAATCAGATAAGTATAAGTGTTTCCGTGAGCGCGTGGTCCGACTACCTCGTCCGATGGATAATACTTTAAGTCACTCATTTATGATCTAACCTAAGAACTTGTAGGACCCGCTAAAAACGATTACCCGAATGCATGTAAAAGGCACTAAAGCACTTTTCGCAACAAAATTTCTATAATAAAAGAACCATAACACAAACAGCAAAAAGCAACCTTAATAAAGGAAAACTCATTCAAAGAAAAACATTTTGAGAATAAATATCAACAGAAAATGTTAAATGTGCATTCGGTATTTGATCTTTTTCTTTCATACGAATGTAGCAGTCGGGGGCGATTAAAGATTCAAAGAAAACTGAATGCTCTGTGTTTGTACGGCTCCTTGACCTAAAGTGGAGGGTATTTCTTGTATGAGGCCATTGAGAACAAAATGTGGTGTTAGTAGCAGCGCTTGAGTGGGTTCATTCATACAGTACAGTAAGTTTATTATTTTACATTTATGTAATGATCTTTTGGAATTTATTTTATTTTATATGTTTAAGATGCCAACGAAGTTTACATTCATGTACTTTTTAGGTGTTATTGAATTTGGAGGCATGCTCGAAATTAGATGAGGGGAAAGGGATGGCTACCATACACAACAACATAAAGCCGTATTGTATTTACGCTATGCTGATTGGCTATTTGTCTGTTATTACGTGTTTGAAAATCGTGATGCTAAGGAGAACACCCGAGATAAACATTCTAATCAATGCATATAATTCTTACCTAAGAAGTTCTTACTTAATTAGTAAGTGTCCAAGTCTTGCAGTATATTAAAAAAAAACAGCACGGTTCCTCTTCAGTTTCCTTATAAAAACACAGAAAATATATGAACATTTCTGGACCGTCTAATGGTAAAATTTAAAGTAAAATGTTTGTTATGTTTATAAACAAAGACTAATTAAAAATATTCCAAGAGGAGAAAGCTTGCTTATGGAGCTCAAAGTAGCCCTAACAGGTTGCCAGACGAAAATATATTTTACCGCTTCCTGTTATGGATTATATTGTTTTGATAGGGAGTGTTTTGTATCCTAAGTAGGCTTATTGAAAATTTTTGGGTACAATCCTCTTTAGACTCTCCAGAATCTGAGTACTTTAAGTGTAGAGTGTATCTATTTATAGTAAAGGCGTGGGTCTGAATTTATTAGTTTCATAAAGGTTTGTTAATCTAGTCAAGAAAAGGGAAACATTTTACCAAATTTAAACAACCGTAACAGTTAGGGGCACAAACAGTGCGCTATATGCGTTTACATGCAAACAAATTAGAACCACCAGAAAATACACTCACTTCCGATTTTGGCTAAGGGTTTTTTTTTACTTTACACATCTCACACAAGGCTGTCTAATCCCAAATTAGGCAAAGCCATACTTATGTATTTCTAAATACGGAGATATCTATGTATATAAAAATGAATCCCTATTTCCCTTGGTCACGGCATCACGCGTGAACGGCTGGACCGATTTCGCTACTTCTTTTTTTTGTGTTGGTTATTGTCAGGAAAAGATTTTTATGAAAGAAAAATGAAGAAAGTTGCGCGGAAAATTAAAAAAATTAAGAAAACTTAAGGACCATATTAACTTTTCTAATGTAACCTTAGCGCTTTTGACATAAGTGTCAGAGTTTTGACAGTTGGCGCGATTGACAGAATGCGCGCTGACAGATGCATCTGTCGGAACTATGTTATTGGAATATTTGTTTTTTTTTTTCAATTATACCCTTTCGAATTTAATATTCCAACTTAAGACAGGACAACGTCTGTCGGATCAGCTAGTTATAGATAAATTACACCCAGATACAGAAAAAATTATCGTGCTCATCACACTATTATTTTTCCTGGGTGGGAATCGAACCTACGACCTCTGGCTTAGCAGTCAGGGTCACTAACCACTAGACCAACAGGCCAGTCGAACTGAAGTTAGAACTTAAAGCTGTGTAAATTTTTAAATTTATTTGGTAATGTAATGTTCCTTAAATAAATTAATTTATTAACTAACTGTACTTATTCTCTATATAATAAAAGAGTGTATAAAAAGAGAAAAACAAAAATTTTGTGTTATTAATAGGTTAAGTAAAATAAGTCAGTTGAAGAGTGGCTCGTGGCTAAGTGGTAACCGAGTAGGTTAGCATATTACAAAGTTAAGTAATACTAGCCAGGTCAGTCTAGGATGGGTGACGATTCTTAACAGATTGAGACCCGTCCGTGCCTCGGAGAGAGCACGTTAAACCGTCGGTCCCGGATGCCATACAAACATCTGTGGCATTCGTTAGGGGTAGTAGGAGCAATAAAAAATCCGACAACCTGTTTAACCACAGGACTTCGATATCGCCTAGTTGGGTTGTGGAGGTCTGATGGCAGCCGCTTCACGTAAAATATCAAAGTTCAGCCGTATCGTAGTTAGACTGAAGGCCGACCCTAACGTAGTTGGGAAAAGGCGCGGAAGATGATGAAGGCAGTTAAAGGTAATGTACTTTTGTGGGTCTACTAATTAGTTTTTTCAAAATCTATGTTAGTTGTTACTCATTCTACATTATTCAACCAAGAAGAAACACATTTCATGGTTACAGAAGAGAGAAAAGCCACTGTGCAGTGACATATTTAATTAGATTTTTTTAATCAGACGCATTCAATTTTACGACAAACGGACGGTACGCTACAAAAGACCACGGTCACTGTCTACAAGTCCTACGAGCATAGTTCATAGCGAGTTTTTCAGCTGGTATGCTGGGTCACCGCGGTTATATGAGAGTTAGAGTTGGTAATGTATAAGTAATGTGAGCGTTTAAAAAGCACCGGTAACCACCTGGCATCAGGTAGTTTGTCAACCTTATTTAAATTATATTAGAAGTTTTCTAAATCGAGCAGAAAAAGAAGGTTAATTGAAATTTAACCTGAAATTATTTTAAGCTACCCAGAATATGTAAATGATGAGTAATAAGGGCATTTTGGAGCGTGGCTCAAGTCAAAATTACGATATGAAAATGAAACATCACTTTACCGTTCTTGAGACATCGCTTCCCTTTTTTATTTATTTTAAAAAGACAAATACCGTATTAGGAATTACTCCTGTGTCGCGCGGGACTTTACAAACATACAAACAACGGACACAAAGAACACCCAGACTGAGGTGGGAATCGAACCCACGACCTCTGGCTCAGCAGTCAGGGTCACTAACCACTAGACCAAAAGGCCAGCCATTTTATTCCTACATTTAATACTCATCTATAACAACAACTATAATATATTTCAGATTGTACAAAAAATATAAGAATTCTGCAAAGAATTAAGTTGACCACTTGGACCATTATAAAAATATACTTTATTCGGTTTGTCCAAATGTAAAGTCAAAATTATGTTACTTGGTCCATGTTGAGATTTTATTAACTAGTAAACATAAAATCGGACTTGAGTCTTTCCTTTTAATTTCTACCACACACAAAAAGGTTTTTATTGTATTTTATCTTTGTGGTACAGGTGGCAGGGTTTCAGTACTGAGAAATTGGATGAAGATTGAATTGGATTTGTCTAATAAAAGTCATGAAACCAGTGCAAATAGGCTAATCACGGGATGCGCTTGGAAGCATGCGGTTAATGCGTGATAAATAAAAATCGATTAAAACTGGTTCAAATTGGACCTGAAGGTTAAGATGCTGAGGTCTGAACAACTGCGATAATATACACAGGGTCTCATGAAAATATTTTCAAACAAAAAAATTAAGTCCATAAGAACATTCCAGCCCAAAAACTCTTACCTTGAAGTAAACTATCATTCCAAACATAAAATCGAAAGATAAAAGTGTAAAAAAATATACAAGAAACAACTCCATTAGGACTTAAAGGCGGCTGGCTCATCAAAATAACGGAAGGCAACCCTACATCAACGCAAGGTTTACTCTTAACCGACACGTAAAAAATTCAAAACCCACCATGAATATAAACTTGTGGATCAACTATAAAACTGGTAGTGGTCGGGTCGAAGGGTTTTTATTAATATGGTGGCCTTTGTCAAAGGCGACAGCGGTGACACGGGTATCATACTATTGATTCGTGGTTAGTTTTCACTGTGGTGTAGAATTTTAATATCCAAATTATTGGGTTTCAGTATCATGGAATTGCAGTAATATCAAAATTAATACCAATATGTTTTTGACACAAATTATGGTAATTTTGTGTGTTGTTGTATGAAATGTTTTTAGTACATTGCGTGCGCTCATCAAGAGAGGAGGAAAGTTTGAAGGGAATCAGATTTGATCGCTTTGTTGTCTGTGGTAAATTTAACAAAAAAGAGTTTTAAAAAAAAGAGTACAATCAAATTTAAAACTATCTAAAACTACACAAATTAACGAGTACTGATGTTTGAGTGGTACAAAAGTTATTTGCAGTAAACACTCATTTAGTTTCATTTTATTCCGTTGCTAAAAAAATCTACTTAATATAACAGAAGCGAGATATTTTAATATTACACTAGGTTTTACCTGCGGCTTCGCTTGCGGGAATATAGATTACTAACGCATTTATAATATGTATTAGTTAAGATTCTGCGATCGATCGTAACTCGGGCCACAAAACCGCTTGAGGTCTCGAAAGACCACGTGGTCGTAAGGTTTCAGTTTAGAAACCACCTCGTTGCGAAAGGGTTACTGTTAACCGATGTCGTTACTTGATTATCGTTTCTACGTAAATAGGAGTTTTGAACTTTTTCCAACTCTTTCTTTTTCGAATGAGCATCGTATAATTTTATGTGATAGTGGTTTCGTTCCTTTGGTTAGGGACTAGAATATTTTTTTTTTTAAATAATATTTTTATTTTCACACAAATAATTTAAACAATGTTGATTTTCTTAAGCTTTTGCCTCACAGCATATTTATATAGATGACTTTCTGTACCCTTAATATTTTTTTAATAATTAGAGTTCGCTTTAATAAATTTTAACTGTGTATCATAATATATATGTACTTAAACTCACTTTACTTAACACTCATTCCTAAAATGGCAAGTTGAAACTTTTTATTTTACAAATATATTTTAAGTATATACTCTTGTTCCTCAACGCAATTTTCAAATTTATTATTCAAACAATGAATTGCATTATCCCTAGCTTTGAAAACATGACATGACTGGATTGTGAATATTTTGCGCCTACCGCTTGTCATTCATGAAACCTAAAATGGCGTCCAAATTATTTTCCAGCAAAAATATCTTGTCATTCTTATAATGTCGTATATTATAGATTGACAGTTTCAAATTCAATAAAATTATTTTCGTTACGTCCCTTAAGACTTAAGCCTACCAACGTGCATAAGGCAAACGTTAAAACAAAAACCTAGCAGTGGAATAAACTAAACGCATTTGTTTAAATTTAAATATTAATGTATTTTGGGTTGTGGGGTTTTAAGGTAATAAGGTCAGAACACAAATATGTTAAAAGTAATCTTATACACATGGATCGCAATTATAACTGTTATTGGTGATGCATTGAATAATTAATGTTTTCAGTACAGACTATTAATCTTAACCAAAAACTTTACATTGCATTTTTTTTACATAAATAATCAAGAGTTAAAAGCACACTTTTACACTAGCAAAACAGTCGGTCACAAAAAATCACCAGACGCCTACAAAACGGTACTCAAAGAGAACAATAGCACTTAATTAATTTTCTTTTAGGATAACATAAAGGAGGATGGAAAAGAATAGGATGGCGGTCTGAACACAGACATTTGGAGAAAAGCGGATTTAAACCGTTGCAAATATAGTGATAAGTAAAAACAAACAAAATGAAACCTTATTTTTTATGTATTAAGATCTCTGAGCAATGCATTTGTGTTGAGAGCACTATTACACGGAGAATGAATGTTAGGAATGCCAAGAGGGATATGTCGGGAGTAATTATGGGTCGGCCGAAGTAGGTAGCGCATATTTTCGCCGTTGATGTTCAGTAATAGCGCAGTCTTAAAATAGTTTCTTGCCCACCACAGTTAGTTAAGTGACAATAACACGAGTTGTTTGAAATTCTTCAGTATTTGGCGTTGAATCTCTTGCTCTTTCTAAAAGTTTGCAATAAACTTGGGTATTACGATTCCTAAAGAGCTTAAATGTGGAAACGTGTATACCATTGTTATATATTACTGGAATACATAGTGTATTATAATCTCTATTGTTGTATTTAGTGTTGTGTATTACGCAGGTTACTTAATCAAATGCTCTATTTCCTACGAGTTTAAATATAACCAGTCCCCGTATAATTCTGTAGATTACAATGGATTTCTACTGTAAATAAGCTTAGCAGGATTTTTTAACATGGGACGAGATCTGTACTCAAAATTTCTCTTGTTTTGATTGGTTTGGTCAAAAAAGAGATCAATATTTAAAAAAGAGTACACTATTATTTTTAAAGTCTGTTTCGATTACGTGGTATCTGCCTTTGTGTGGAGTGTTGGGGATGTTTCCATGAGAGAATTTGTGAAATTCACAGTTATATATACCTAACGAGTAACGGGTTAAGATTGAGGTTTGCTATATTTTTTTTTTGTGCGTGTGGAAACCCCCTCGGCCGTCACCCCACCGGGGTTTTCGATGGGGCGGTGTGTCGGAATCGAACCGACTAAAACCACACGGTGTGCCTTAAATAGGAGGGATTTGGGAACCGCTTTTATTAAGACATCCGAACCAGTGCTATTTAGACCTAAAGTAAGCATTACTTGTACTATGAGTTCATACATATTATAGAATAGCAGCGCCCCGCGGTTTCACCCGCATAAGTCCCGATCCCGTGGGAATATTGGGATAAAAAGCCTATATGTTAATCCAGGTCTCCAGCTATCTACATACCAAGTTTCATCGCATTCGGTTCAGTAGTTTTGGCGCGAAAGAGTAACAGACATCCATCCATCCATCCAAACTTTCACATTTATAAAATTAGTGGGATGGAAACACCCGAACCACTGCATATATGTAGCGTATCTACATATATTCACAAATATGTATAACCAAATTTTGGTTGTCTAGTTGACGAGAAACGTCAATGTCAACCGTCATTATCTATATAATAATACGATAGAGAATTCTTCATACCCCTTTTTGAGCAAATTTTGCGGACAGAGGGATGTGAAACTTAGAATACTTACGTTTATATGTAGAAACTAAATTCTGAAGCAATATGTGTTATAAATTTAAAAATTATTCAATAACGGTGACAAAAAGCTACAGGGGTCGAGTATATATGTTGACCTGACATGGTGAACAAAGTCTATGCAATGACAGCTCAAGTTATACTGGTCTCGATATAAAACAAAACATTTAAAGTTAATGAATTATGGTCGAAATTCGACCACCAGGAGATAATATGTCTGTATAAATTTAATCGATACTACAATAAAAACCTTAAGGTGAATTCTACGTAGTTTCTAGTTAGTGCAAGACCGGCACATCTTTTGAAATAGGAACGATAAAACTACTTAAAATAAAATTTATCACATACTAACAATTTCAGAGTACTCATGTTTAACTTGTTACTTTTGTACTCACTAGTACAACTTCGATATGAAAGAAAATTAGAACACAGATCCTGAACTTGTTAACATTTAATTAAAACTTCTTAAATATTACTTCTCAGTAATAACTAAGAGTGGAGTTTGTATCGTGTAGAAAAACAAATCTAAGTTTTAAATCTCACAAGCTATTTCCAGTATATAACAAATGTTGCGAGTTACTACGAGACGGCGACACCGTTTCATTTCAAGTGCGGCCAACTTTATGCTCTGTTGGAATGTGTACTTGTAAGTATGACCTACTTACTTTTTGAGTACCAAGACCAGACCCAAGTACTAGGCGATATCGAAGTTCTGTAGTTAGACCAGGTTGTCGTACTTTTTCGAGGGTCTTTTCCCGCAATGGATGGAGCACACAACCCCCTCGATGGTCTTGGCCAGAGACAACAGGGGGGATGAGGAGGAATGTGTTCCACCCGTGACGGAGGCAGAGTTAGGGGCGGCTGTTCTACGGATTCGTTCCAAGAACACCGCCCCTGGGCCAGACGGGATCCCTGCCCGAGTTTTGGCCCTGGCCCTTGACCACATGTCGGACCACCTCAGTGTTCAACGCTAGTCTGGTGTCCGGACACTTCCCTGACTGTTGGAAAAGCGGGAAGCTGGTCCTTTTGGTGAAGCCAGGACGGCCTACTGATTCGGTCGTGGCCTACAGGCCCATGGTTTTGCTGGACGAGGCGGGTAAACTGTTTGAGAGGGTCCTCTCTGCCCGCATCGTCCAACACCTTTGCGAGGTCGGCCCCGATTTGTCGGACGCCCAATTTGGGTATCGGGTGGGGCGTTCGACTATCGGTGCTGTATTACGCCTGAGGGTCGTAACCGAAGAAGCGGTAAGCCGTGGCAACGTGCTGTTGGCGGTGTCGTTCGATATCGCCAACGCATTTAATAGTCTGCCATTCAGCTGCATCAGGGAAGCACTCCACTATCACGGGGTGCCACAGTACCTGAGGCGGCTAGTGACAGACTATTTAGAGGAGCGTACCGTCATGTACGAGGACCGAGATCAAAATCTGAGTCGTCGGCAAATGTCGTGCGGTGTTCCAAAGGGGTCTGTTTTTGGACCACTCCTGTGGTATATAGGATACGACTGGGCCCTTCGAGGTGACCTTGATCCCGGGCTGGGCGTAATCTGTTACGCTGATGACACTCTGATCACGGCCCGGGGGGAGAACTTTCAAGAGGCTGCGCGCTTGGCCACCAGGGGAGTCTCTTTGGTGGCCGGGCGCATTGAGGCGTTGGGCTTACGGGTGGCCCTGGATAAGACGGAGGCCCTTCTATTCCATGGCCCCCGTCGTGGTCCACCCCCTGGCGCCTACATCGAGGTCAACTCGGTCCTCGTACTGGTTCAGGCCCACATGAAGTATCTGGGCCTGATCCTTGACGGAAGGTGGCGCTTCGACGAGCACTTCCGGCAGCTTGGTCTAAAGCTGGTCGGCGCTGCGTCCGCCATGGGGCGACTTTTGCCCAACTTGGGTGGACCTAGCGTCGCTACGCGACGGCTGTACACGGTGATTGTCCGGTCAATGGCACTGTACGGTGCACCGGTGTGGGCGGAGGCTCTGACCGCCCAGAATAAGGCGGGCCTCTGGCGCCCTCAGAGGGTTATGACGGTTAGAGCCATACGCGGATACCGCATCGTATCGACGGAGGCGGCGTGCGCGTTTTGGCCGGGACTCCCTCATGGGATTTGGAGGCGGAAGTGCTTGCCGAAGTTTATCGGCGGACTACTGAGTTCCGGGCGGGAAGCGGCAGTCGGCCCCCGCCCGAAGAGGTGCGCGAGTGGCGTAATGCCGCTCGCCGATCCACCATGGCTCGTTGGTCGTCCCGGCTGGAGGCTCCACGTGCTGGCTTTGCCGCCGTGGAGGCGCTCCAGCCGGTCATCATCGAGTGGGCAGGGCGACAGCACGGGTCCCTTTCCTTCGGACTGACGCAGGTTCTTTCCGGGCACGGCTGCTTCGGGAAGTACCTGCACTCGGTCGCTAGGAGGGAATTGAGTCCCGCCTGTCACCACTACGACTGTAGTGAGGACTCGGCTCAGCATACGCTGGCGGTTTGCTCCGCCTGGGCGACGCAGCGTCTCGAACTCACTGCAGTCATCGGAGAAGATCTCTCGCTAC
Organism: Callimorpha dominula; assembly: GCA_949752705.1. Classification (NCBI taxonomy): domain Eukaryota; kingdom Metazoa; phylum Arthropoda; class Insecta; order Lepidoptera; family Erebidae; genus Callimorpha; species Callimorpha dominula. The sequence goes on along the minus strand of OX457002.1, from coordinate 5,702,203 downwards.
CGGCCGTCATACGCTCCATGGCCGGTAGCGAGAGTAGTTTTACCGCGGTCGCATCCTTTTGCGAGGATGTCATCTCGCAGAAGGAGGTGGCGGAGAGGGCCCGGGAGGAGGATCTCCACTCGGACCTAATTCGCCGCCGGCGAACTGGGCGGCGGAGGCGCGCTTTCCAGCACCTCATGCCGCCCTGAGTGTGGGCGCAGGTGGACTGGACGGGTTTTTCCTTTCCACCTGCTATCGTGGCCATCCGCGAGGAGGTGACGTCCACGTGTGCCTGGACGTCACCTAATTGAGAGGTTTTAACCCGAAATTGGTGCCCGCGTTTTGCGGGCAGGCGCTAGGAGGGGTCCGGATGTCTTAATAAAAGCTGTTCCCGGATCCCTCCTATATTAGGCGCAGTATGGTACACCGTGTGGTTTTAGTCGGTTCGATTCCGAGACACCGCCCTACCACCACACGCAACCAAAAAAAAAGTTGTCGTACTTTTTAGGGCTCCAACTACCCGTAACGAATGCCACAGATGTTCGTATGGCAAGCAGGACCTGCACTGTAATAAGAATCGTCACCCATCTTAATACTGTAATACTTAACCATGTAATGTATTAACCTACTCGGTTACCACTTAGCCACGAGCCCTTCCATGGGCTCAATAAGGGTCTATAATTACCTACTCAGTAGTTATAGACATATAGTTTTACTAAATGTTAATTTTTACTTTGTTAGGGTTGACTATCGGTGCAGACTTAACAGGGTTATTTGTAAGTATGTAAGTTATGATGCTGTACTAAAGCAAATGATGTGTAAACGTGTCTCAGGGTGCAAGATACAATGTAGTTTGATGCTGCCACTGCCTCGACATAAAATTAAGTTTGGTGCTGTAGGTTACAATTGTTACAAACTAAGACTATAAAATGTCGTTCTCCCAAAATAAATTTTGAGGTTTATTTATTATTTAATCTAAGGGCACATTATGCACCTCAAATTTATAGACTATGATTTCTTAAATTAAATGACTATACAGGGTGTATTTGTAAAAGGAACACTTATTTAAATCACCGAAAGGGCATGACTCTAGCTTGCAGTTACGTTATGACTTATTGAATTTTTAGGTATTATTACCTCCGTTTCTCATTAAACATGGTGGAACGTGTAAAGTTAAAAAAATTTAATTGTATACATTTTTTTATTTTGGTACTATTCACTTAGTTATTGAGAAAATCCACAAAAACGGATATTTTTTTACAAATATTCTTATTGTAATTGCATGCTAGAGTAAGTGAGTGTGTGTTAAGTAACTTTTTCTTTTCCAAATACACCCTGTATATCAAATTAATAAAATCCTAACTATCCTGTTAATAATCCATATTAATATTATAAATGAAAGTAACTCTGTTTGGTTGTTTGTTTGTTATCTTTTCTCGACTAAACAGCTGAACAGATCGTAATGAAATTTGGCATGAAGTAAGATTATATCCTGGGGAACGACATAGGGTACTTCTCATCCAGAAAAACAGTTCCCACTGCTCCCGAGGGATAGATGGATTAACAAAATCTATATGAAAATTCCCGGCCAAAAGCAAAAAAAATACGCTAAAAATCCAAACTAATGGTGTATAATATATGTTTGACCATGTATCACGACGAGCATCGACTGTAAAGTCAGGGGTCGAAGTTCGAGTTCAAATTAGTACAAATATATAAATATGTATATTTTTCTGTATGTTTATAAGTATAGTATCTAATACTTATATAATAGTTGGATTTAAAAATCGGTATTAAGAAAATATCTATGTTTAGGAGCGTTATGGAACTAATACCAGGGATGCTGCTCCAAAAGATGCGTAATTTGGAACTAATAATAATTAAATACATCGTCATTTTCATCTAATAGTTATTAAATACATATCGTATGAAAATAAATATTCATCATTCATTCGTTCAACTTTGCATTGGTGCAAATATTTTTTTTTTTTTTTATAAAGAATACTAGTAACGTGGGTCACACATTACTAGTATTCTTGTTAACCCCTCTAAATGCTTGGTGTTAGGAGTGGGTTCACGCCGGTAGTGCACTGGGTGGGGTTCGAACCCGCAACCACTTGATCGCAAGTCCGACGCCTTAGCCATTACGCTACCGCCGCTTAAATATAAATATGTAAATGTGCTATGCTTATCTGTGGCCTATTTGTTACATAGCATTGTACCGAACATTGTTATATTATTCTGAACTTTCTCATTATTTATTTATTTTAACTACTGATACTTCAATCAATAGTTTGTGTTTATTTCTTTTTGTGTTTCTTTCATTTCTCTTCAAGAAAAGTAAAACTTATTTCTTAATAGTAATACTTAATTAAAATACAAGACCTAATAAATATTTTACCCAGAGTATATTTTATTATACCTCTTTGTATTCAGAAACAGATCATAAACTTGTAGAAGTTCGTTAACAGATAATCTAGAAAATGCTTACCTCTTGACGACAAAATTCTTTGTAATATATCCTTTTTACTTAAGTTTCTTGGTAAACTTCCGCTGGAAATCTCTCAAAGCATTTCCACCTAATTGAGAAACACCCTGTACATCTGTGTATAAAGACTACAAGGGTCTCGTACTAATCCTGTAATCTGTTTTTGCAGAAACTCGGAACTTCGTCGACAGAAGGTTCAAACGAACAAAGTCCTCATTAGCCTTAACATTAATATGACAACTGTTTTCTTTCTGGTTTGTTTCTTTGAAAAATAAGTAAAAGCTTACAATTTTTTATTGTAAGTCAGATCACGGAACAGCTTCATCTTAGGTATATTATATGCAATAAAATATTAAATTGAAGTAGTATAATGTCTTCACGCGGAATTCCTTCATACATAAGTCCCTTGAAAAAGACCCCCTTCTGACTAAACACCGTGTGGTTTTAGTCGGTTCGATTCCAACATACCACTTCACCGCGAGCCCCAGTGTGGTGATGACCCGTTGGATGAATTAATAAAGCATTTTACGTAAATATCAAATCAAAATTCAAAAAACGAATTTCCATCGGCACACAGCTTAGTTCGTTGTAAGAAACGGTTGTCAAATATAAGCGGGGCTTAGAATAAATCGTTCAGACGTCAACATTGGTTGCTTGGATAGCCGTTTTGGCACAAAAAACCGATTCGGTACAGACCCTGAGCAAGAAAACTACTATTTGGATATCCATTGTATAGGATAAGCCCGAAAAAAACTGTGGCGAACATTTTGTTACTTCATTTCAAATAATACGACTGGCGTGTTCGTAAATACGTAATAGTGTGTGAATATTAAAACATATACTATAGAAAATTCATGACGTCCCACACATCACATTGCAGCTTCTACACTTAAGGAGATAATGTGATTTTAATAATGCACGATAAACATGAAAGCAAGGCTGCCGCAAATGTATCGTAACTTTTAGTATGTTACCGTTGTTTTTATTTCAGCTGTATGATGTTGCTAGTAAAACGAGATCGGGTTATTCAGTGAGTGAGAAGATTTTGAAGAAACTTGTAGCAGTATTTTAGTGAGAAATATATCTGACACATAAATATATAGTACATGTTACTGTAGATTTTGGCAATCAATTCACTATCACTCGGGAACAGTATTTGTTTTTGCATAAAATATGTCCTTGCCCTATGTCTTTTTTGTACCCCTGGCATGTTTACAAAACATGAAAACAAACTCACATTCGAAAGATGAAGATTTAGTTTAGTCAATTACTTATGCTAAGCAAGATAAATTTGATGAAAGTTTTATGGGGCTTTTAAGGTTTTTTTATAAAGTTATACGCCTGTGCATTTAAGATGCTAAATATAAAAAAGCGGTAAATTTGATGATTCAAGTTATATCAAACTAGCAACCTGCCCCAGCTTCGCACGGGTAGCAGAGACATCTTCAACAATCATCATCATATTTCAACCAATTTACACAAAACCTTAACAAATTATATACTTAAACCTTTCTCATGAATCGCTCTAGCTAATGGTGAACCACATGAAAATCCGTTCAGTACTTTTTGAGTTTATCGTGAACAGATAGACGTCTGTCTGTCTGTTCGCGATAAACTCAAAAAACAGACGCGGCGGTGGACTTTGTTTTATAATATGTAGTGATAATGGAATGGGTACCGCATCACAAGCTTTGGCTTGATCAAAAATATTTCGATACAATTTCTTTTATTATTAATATCAGTAACAATAGAGTTTTGGTGTATGGATAATATGTAGTGATTTGGTTAAGCAGATTTATTTGGGTGTCATTCTTATTGCCCGATTACTCGGAAATTTTTTATATAAAATTGTAGGTCTGTATAGGTAAAAGGTAGATAAATTTATGAAAAGTGGTCCAATAGATAATTCAAATTTTATCAAAGCGGTATTTGGCTAAGCAGTTTCATTTAGGAGTATTTATTAAAAAAAAATTGCCCAAAAAGACGTTTTATATCTTCCGAAACACTTTAAGTGACAAATGCGAGTCTATTTCCACTTCTGTAGAACAAAAGACGGGAGATACAAAACAATTAGAGTACCGCACACCCGTAATCTGCGAGTTCGTGTATAGGGTATTATTCTGTTGTAACATAACCCTCGAATTTAGGCGGATCAGAGGTTTGGGAAATCCTTTTGTTCTACTTGAATAAGGGCCACTAATTGTCTAGTACGTACATCTATTGAAACTGGGATAGCGTTGAATATTTCAAAATAATGATGTACCCTGTTCAATATATTCGTTATTTCATCTGAAATATTTATTTACATTTTATTGTTTGAATCTTATTTGTTACACTTTTATTCGAATTGATGAAAATGGGTTATTTGATTTTAGTTCATTTGTGTATAAATTTATGACAATTTTTATTTTTGCTCGACGCTATTTCATCAGATTTTGAAGTTAGACCAGAACTTCTGTAGTTAGACCAGGTTATCGGATTTTTTATTTATTTATTTAAAACTTTATGCACATAGAGTACAGAGGCGGACTTAATTCCATAGGCATTCTCTGCCAGTCAACCTTCGGGTTATGTAGAGAAAATAGGAAGTAGGTGCATTAAAAATATTACAGTTTATTAGGTAAATTTGTGAATTAAATATCAGACAAAAATACATAAACAAAGTATATAGGATAAAATACATATCATAAACATACATACAAATATGTACACAAACATAAAATGTACATATACATACATACATACAAATAAAAAACTTAGTAACGATTTAGATGATAAATTATCGGCAAGTTCATTCTGCTAGTTGTTCCAAAAAGTACTCCTTTACTTTCACTTTGAATGAGTAACGATTGGTGGCCATCCTGATTTCGAGGGGAAGCGCATTCCAAAGAAGAACAGACTGAACGAAAAAAGAGGACTTTTAAGGCTCCAAATACCCGTAACAAATGCCACAGATGTTTGTATGGCGCCCGAGACCGACGGTTTAACGTGCTCTCCGAGGCACGGAGGGGTCTCAATGTTATAAGAATGATCACCCATCCTAGACTGACCTGACTGGGATTACTTAACTTTGTAATGTGCTAACATAGTCAGTTACCACTTAGTCACGAACCCCTCTTTATTTCCTTATTTACTCAACATATTTTTATAATTAATTAAAGGAAAGCTTTAACGATGAAGATGGCATATGGAATTTAGAAAAGTCTATTGAAGCACCCGATTACCTAAATTAAAATAAAAAGAGGATCGGAGTTTTTAAGTTAAAACATCTGAATAAGATTTATAACGACTAATGGCAATAAATTTGCCGCTTATCTATAGAGAAGTTTTTGGGTCATCTCCTTCAAATATCCTAAAAATCTACTTACGTACGTCTTCAGAGTTGTCAATACTTTTTTTAAATTAACCATTTGCTGATTAACTTTTTCATAGAGGTCAACCTTTAGTAGTCTTTGTATCAGAAATAATGATAATAATTAAAAACTTGTATGAGATATTTATCTTTGCTTTTGGTAACCCGTATATGATACCTATTTTACAGAAAATTGAAAGCGTGTGTCTTTATTATGATCTAGTTTGTCTTTCCATAAAGAAAAAAAATCGATCTGAAATGTAAAACTATTTCAATTTCCTTTACGTTTTAGAACTATGTACTACGAGAAACAAAAGGGCTAGTGACATAAGAAATAGTACTTAAACTCAAATTATTAAGTATGCGCAATTATGTACCTGAGCGCTAAAAGTTAAATAACTACAAAAAAATGTTATCGTACTTAATGAGATAGACATAAACTCAATATAAATAAATATTTAAAAAACAATTGAGGAAGTTAAGGCATAAACCAATATATTCAACTAATATCGTTTTATTAGAAAAATTCAATAGCTTATTTCGGGGCCCACTGGAATTCTTCTGCTTATTCTTCCATTATTAATATTTTCTTTTCTTTCATAAAATCGTTTTTCGACAGTAAAATGTTTTGGAAATGGTTCTTGATTAGCCTCGTGATTTTCTTTATACGTTCTTTTGTGCAAAACTTTTGCTCTTCAGCTCATTTAAAATTGTTCAACTCTTGTAAGCTTTTGTGTTGTATTATCGTTCTTTGTCACGGACTTCTTCAACCGTTCGGATAATACGCAGTTGGTTTTTATGAAGCTGTAGCTGTATTTTTAAAGTAATAGTACATAATATGAATATTCAAACGCAGTTTTGTTATTTCAAATCATGGTACTCTACTGTCTTACTCACGAGCTAAAATACAGTACTATGCTTCTGTAGGGTAGCTATACTTTTCCTTTTGAGCGGTTTCAGCCACAGCGATTCAATTTTGCTGTGGCCTGCCATAAAAACGCAGCTTACATAATACTGTCTCATATCCTTTATTCATCACTTTGAAGGACAGACTAACTATTTATACTGCTTGTCGCCGGCAGGGTGCTCGTCCTGACATCCTGAACCTAAATGACGCATGGTACGGTTCTAGAGGAATTCCTTCCAGCGAATCCTCAGACTGTAGAATAAGCTCTCTGCCGAAGTTTTACTAAGGGACTACAGTATGAGAGTCTTCAAGAAATGGGTGTATAGGTTTTTAAAGGGTCAGCAACGCGCATGCGAGTCATAGACATAGGCTACGGTAACTGCTTACCATCAGGCGGGCCGTTCGCTAGTTTGCCAATGACGTGGTATTTATAAAAATAAACCTACCACTGCAGAGTATAGAAAAATAGGATCACTTTCCGCATGTTATGTAGTGTGTTCATTGAACTTGCACAACACACGACATCCTAAAACCTACATACAAGAAAAGGCATAATGGTTATGATGATGGTTTACCGCTAATTAGCGTAATTATTCTCGTTATCCTGAACTCGAATAAAATAACCAAATGTTTTTAATAGAAGGTCCAAAACGATTACCATTGTGTATAACACCTAAACTTTTTAACCCTCATATGCACATGTTCTTATGTTGAACACAAATTGCACGCCCACCTGTCGCGAGTTAATTGGATTCTTTATGCGAAAATACTTGTCCCTTCAGACCCGTACATTGGCCAATTAAGCATGACCTCTATGATATCCCAAATTTGCTTAGTTATCATCACAAGAAAAGATGGTTAGGGATCAAGTTATACTGGATCGTGACCCTTCCGCTTGCCTTGATTAACGTTTTCTTGCTTTTGTGTGTAACGTACCCGTTAATACGAATTAGTATGATTTTCTATTCGGCCTATGTAAAGAAGTTCAGCCATACGCGAATTTATCCATACCTTATAATTTTCGTTTATTTTTGGGTTTATTTGAAGGCAAATAAAAAGGATCCTTGGGTCGTTGACGCAGGTAATCTGACTACCCTTATACCAAACATAGAACATTTTATTGAAGTAAGTCTTATAATGAACTAATTCTGAATACATTTCTGATTCTGATATTACAGGCCAAATTATGTTTTAATTTTATACACTTTTAGGAGAATATATGAAACTAGCCTGTTTACAACATAAATAAATACCATGTAAATCTTTTAAACTACGGAAAAAAAATTCAACCCTACAACAATATAAACAAAACTGAAAAGTCTATGAGTCTAATGTATGGATGTTTGTTGCTCTTTCACAATTTCAATTCTACTGAATAGATTACAATGAAACTTGGTATGTAGATAGCTAGACCCCTGGATTAACACATGAGCTACTTCTTATCCAATATTCAAACGGCATCGTGACTTACGCAGGTGAAACCGCGGGGCGCAGCTAGTATAAAATAATTTAAGCTTATGAATTCAATGCAAAATATTGATATCCTAATTTCACGAGCAACCTGCACATCTATAATAATAGAGAAAAACAAATAATATCACAAAGCCAAGAGCTTTCTTTATATTCTTTGAAAGACAAATTTCTTATTCGACCTATCTGAATTCCAGCCACGAATTTGCCAATGACGTTTCTTCAATACTTCGACCGAGTGTTTTCTCGTTCCATTTATGATTTTCGTTTGTCTTTAGCTACCGTTTCTTAGCTTCGAGCCTGCACAGGTTTGAAAAGTAATTTCCATTGGCCTCTAGAACAATATCTTTGCTTTTGAAAAGTTACTGCCAACAATTTACAGTTTTTTTCTTTTTCAACTTCTTGACTTTAAATTTTGATCATCGGTATGTTCACTTAGAAAATGATAATGTTTATTATAGAGATATAAAACTTTTATAGAAATACTTGAACGTTAACTTAATCCTAATTAATAATAATATATAAGTTTATTTTTGAATGGAGTTCGTTATCGCACGTTAAAATTCAGAAGCTCGTGCGGATAGAGACTAGGCGAAAAAAGGGTTAGCGCGACGATAAATGCTGACCGGGAGTTGATTTTTTTATATACGCAATCTGTGGAGTCTACGCGATACTGATGTTGGTTTTATACTAATTATCTATATATTAATTCGAGTAACTTTCACAGTGGGCGCATTTTTAATTTCGAGTTTTTAGCCAACGAAAAAAAAGGAGGTTCTCAAACTGACCGCATAAATATATTTTTTTATTTTTTTACAATATTTACCATATTTTGATACAATTTATTCTATCCAATAAATATATTTAAATATAGCGTAAGGAACTGCGATTCAACCGGGTGTCGCAAAGACACTTCACGCGTATTGTATATTTGATATGTATGTTACACAGAGATATGTGTATAAACCACTAACATCAAATAAACTCAATAAAAAATAATTGCAATGAACCTTTTTCATCATCTAAAAAGCTAGTATTTATCTAAAAAAGAATTACAACAAGGAACAATAAGCTATTTATTCTGCCGATATACAGGTACGTAGGCAGGCACACATGTATAATTATGCAGCCTCACGGGAATTGCTAATGGACAGGATCCCTGTGGTTTTATTTTTAATCAAATCCATTCTACGCCTGTCCATACATTATTCGGACACATTCACGGGCAGGATTAAGTTTGCCAACATTTACGAAATCTTTTTTCCATTTCAAATTAAACACCGTGTCAATATTCCTATTTAGTTGTTCTTGGCAGTACCGAATGTGATTTTATAACCCTTATTATAGTGAATCTAGTTAGTGATTGAATGGCTTTTTAAAAACATAAGTATTTAATTTAAAAAAATATTAGCATGTACTTAAATAGATTTATGCGGTGTGATAATCAAATGTAGATTGTTATGTTCTCCTAATTTTTAATTTATTTTTTGACTGTACATTAATATACTAATAAGATAAATGTGCAACACTAGTCCAACTGAAGGTTGCGCCGGTAAGAGATCGCAGACTGCTCTTTGTACCACTGTTTACTGATGTATTTTTCTGTGATTGTATCCTAATCACGGTGTGCAATAACTAGTACCTATCTATCTATTTATTTGTAAATCACGTCAACGTATAATAACATAATATATTACTAATAATGACTTCACACATATAATAACAATAATCCACACATCTCACACAGAACAAATGATCATCCTCATCACACAATTATTTGTTCTGGATGGGAATTGAACTCACGACCTCTGGTTAAGCAGACAGGGTCACTAACCACTAGACCAACAGGCCAGTATTACGCTACTATGATGGTATTTATATGACTAATTAGCGGACCGGACAGACGTTGTCCTGCCGGAATGTAAAAAAATATTATTCCTGTAACCCTATCGCGGCGCCATCTACCGGGTCCAATTATAAATCTAAACCATTCTCGAATCCACCTGAAGACACACAAAAAAAATCATTGAAATCGGTCCAGCCGTTTAGGAGGAGTTCAGGAACATACACACAGAAGACCGTTAATATATATAAAGATTGAGGACGGCCACGTTTTGTGAAGTGTTCTAGTTTCGCAAAACCAATGTTTATGAGAATCGTTAACATAATCAAATCACTTGTAGTATAAAAAGAAAAATATTTATAAGTTGTAGTTTACAACTGTCGACAAGTTTTATGTAGTTAAGTGTGGGAATTTAACAAAGTTGTTATTTAAAATTATGTTTTCCATGTTCCGCGTCCTTGCTTCTTATACCTCATTTGTTTATAAAATAAACAGTTGCATAATATGTGTTATATTTATAGTCATGATTTGATAATAAAGTCAGCAAATAATATTTGAAGTTCTTAACTAAACCATTACCAGACTCGGTTTTGATGGTAGGTATGTTTAAATATTAATCAGATGTTAGAAAATGTTACTAATAATATTATAAAGACAAAAGTTTGTGAGGATGGATCTCAGATCAAGAATGGATGGATGTTTTTAAAGCTTTCACGCTTAAACGGCTGAACGGAGGTCAAATTTGGCATAGAGATAGATTATAGTCTGGAATAGCACATAGGCTACTTTTATCAACAACAGGGCAACAGCTAGTAAATTAGAATTAAAAAATATTGTTACTAGTAGTTACCATATTTTAAACTAACTTTATCATCATAATTTTTTTTTTGGTATCTGATGAGACGAATTTACATATAAACCGCAGAAATTAATGTACATAGGTAGCCCTGTCCACCTTCAAATGATGTATATGAGCATTAATTATATATTTATTTATTTATAGTCTTTGAAATCGGTTTATATTAAATTAACTTTTGAATGGGCATAAAATAACGTCAGTGTGCAGGTTTTGGCATAGTTCGCATAGTAAAAATAGCGTGACCTAGTTTTGTGAAACAAATATTGCGGAAAAATTTTCGCTGCGTACATAGAATCGGTAACATATCATATCATTCGTAATATGAAAAGAAAAATATAAGCTATAGGTCACGACCGTGGCTGGAATTTTACGTCCTTATTTGTAAATATATGTATATCAAAGTTAAATTATTTTTTTATTGTATTCCTTGTTTACGACCCATATTCGCAGTCGTAAAGCAAAAGCGGATACAATTAGGATGTTCGTTTTAATCGCAGACAACGACAAATAAAAACGTTTTACGGGCTCCTTTCGAAAGGGGTGAAGCATTCTGCCGCTAAGGTGTCACATTGTGTGGCGCCTGACACGTCCGACACCCCTGTGGGGTTCTGTCTGGTCTGATTGTTGCGCATCCCCGCAATACACTCGTGAGTTCCGTTCCATCACCGAAACCCTCCACTCACGAAAGTTTTTATTCTAATACTAATTTTTTTTTTGTATAAATGCAAAAAAGGCAACGTGTTCGAGTCAATTGTTGTTCTTTAATTCTGGGGTTTTATATCACTTGGTAACCGTTCTCATGACGGTGAATTGCTATAACCACCGTCTTGTGTAGAGTGGAGTACCGGTAAGGTACCCACCTTGTTCCCCTCCTTTCCAGTAGTTACGAGTAAGTCTGCTGAGACTAGAAATCTTCTTTCCAGTGCGTGACTGACGCTTTTGGTGTTGCTAATGGTTTATGGGATCCATAACCGCGCATTCCATAAAGAGAGTACGTGCTTGTTTCACCCTCGGCAAGATTGTAAAAAAATACACAGTTTACCTGGTCGGAAAGATTCGAAGCGAACGAATATTCTAAACACAGGTGTCTTTATGGGTCAACTTGAGGTATATATTAAAAAGTGGAATAAAAAATAAATAAGTAATTATTCCTTCTTCTAATTAAACTTGAGTAATTTTCTTAAGTGATCAAACAAACTTTGTCTGTCTCGGAAACAAGAAGATGATTTAACGTGGGAGAGCTATGCTTTGGCACGTAAGGGCCGGCTCGACTCCGCTCGATCACGGTCCACGGACCACGGTCTCAAAGAAAACCTGCAGTGAAGCAATGCTTGCTTTGAGTGAGGTTACTGGAGGCCCTAACCCTTCCCTCTCCACTATTCCCGTCCTTCCCCTCTCCCCTCTTCCCCCCTCCCCCTCTTTTGCTACTTCCATCTTAAAGGGTGGCAACGCACTTGTGACTCTTGAGTTACAGGTGCCCATGGGTAGCGGTAGTCATTTACCATCAGGTGACCCGTCTGCTCGTTTGCCCCCTATACCATAAAAAAAAAGATATACTGAAGTATTCCATACATTTACAGTTGATAAAAAATTATAGTTTTCTTATTTATTATGAACATTGTCCTCTGATAAAATCAAAGACAATAGAAAATTGCAGTTTGGAGTAGGCTTCTAGCAATACATAACAAAATCAAATTTAATGCAAAGACGAGCCTTATCCACTACTACCACCATCTACTCAGCCTACTACCAAGTATGCCAGGGGTTAAAATCTAAGGGGTAAAACAGATTAAAATTTATATAATTAAATATACTAACTAAAGGTACGCAACACATAAATATTACACAGTAACACGGAGCTTTTTAAACTAATAGTACTAAAACGAGACAGAGATTATCCTAATGGCATCTGGCATTTTCATATTTCTATCCCGTTTTTCCCCGGCGAACTAATTTACCTACATCCTTTTGATGGTAGCGGCAACATCTAACTCTCGCACCGTTTCAAATGGGAAAGTAAATTTGTTTAGCCAAGTGCATTACTCGAGCCATTTTGGAGTGCCTTGACTTCATAATTTTTTATTCTGGTATCTGGCTTTTTATGAAATTAAGCTGGTCGAAAGTGCTCGTAAATTTATATAAAGCCAGGTCAATTTCAATGTAATTATTTATTTGGGATATTGGTGTGGATGGTGTTTTCCTGTTTTGTATTGAATATTTATTTAGGTATGAAAGTGGTAAATGAAACTTTTCATTGTTAAATAAACCCGATTATCTAACAATGAAAATGCTTCGGCACGTATGGGCCGGCTCGACTCCGCATGATACCACGGCCTCACAGATAACAAGCTGTGAAACAATGCTTGCATTGCTTTTCGCCACTGAGTGAGGTTACCGGAGGCCCTAACCCTTACCTCTCCCCACTCCGTCCTTCTCCTCTCCCCCTCTCCTCCCCTCTAATCCCCCTCTCCCGTCTTCCCGCTCTTCCTTCCTCTCCGCCTCTTCCTCCATTCCCACCTTAAAGGGCGGCAACGCACTTGTGACTCTTGAGTTACAGGTGCCCATGGGCGGCGGTAGTCATTTACCATCAGGTGACCCGTCTGCTCGTGTGCCATATACCATAAAAAAAAAAAAACACGTTAGTGAGAATATTTATTTTACTTAAGAAGAATAGCTAATGAGTGAAATCTATATAGATATGAATTTCGTGTCACGTTGTTTATTCGCAAGGGGCTCGTGGCTAAGTAGTAACCAAGTAGGATAGCACAGTACAAGGTTAAGTGATAATGTAAGAATGTACTGAGGTCTAACACTCGCAATGTTAGCTCACCGTGGGGCAGCATCAAAAACAAGCATCACAAGCAAGCATCAAATGCGAACAGAAATCTGCTGTTGACTACCTTCTTAAAAAAACAGAATGATCATCACATTAACTAAGAATCATATGGTTATTTTTTCCTCTTTTAATCCAAACACCTAAATTCTTATTTAATCAAAGCTAGCTTATTTAATAAAATCTCCATGATTGTTCACACTTCTCAAAAGAGCTTATGACAAGTTTCACCGCAATAGGACAAAATGTTAATCTTTGGGCTGAAACGATTAAGGCCGCTCGGTCGCGTACAGATTGAAAAATGGCGTCTTGCTCCGCGCTTCTCTCGTGATCATTTGCATATTTAGACGACATTGGCGTTTATTTTCACTGATTGTCCTCAATATATCGCATTGTCTCATCGGTTTTCTATTGGAATGAGATTTTGGGGGGCGAATAATTCTTCGCTCTCTGAATTATTGATTAAGCAAGTTCTGCACGATTGTTTTGTTTCATTGTAATCATAAACTTAGTATGTAATTAGTATATTAAGTTTATGATTGTAATACCTTCTATGTTACAATGATTTTCATTAACTGTGACCAAGTAAAGCTCAAATGAAAGAACACGTCCTAGTCAGTGTTCTTAGACCAAAACGAATCGCGTACCCCAATTATTGGCACTGGAGATATAGAGAAGGAAAGCCATGAAAATTAAGAAATGTACAGGAGGAAATGACGTTAAGTATAACTCAAAAAAGTAGAACGTTAGGTGATTTCTTATGACAAATCTGTGCATCAATAAATTTACTCGTAATTAAAAAAAAAAGCGCCCGGCCAGACGGACTAGGAATAGATATAATTTGTTTTTTAATGTAGGTACATATAGTATAAGATCGACAACCAATTCTCAATAGTGAAAATGATTGTGTGATTCAGAGATTTTATTCATTTAAATGAATTATTATATATATTTAGATAACGTGCAGATACATACATTCTCTTGAACATTTATTATAAATATTTTTTGAAAAAGCACCGGAAGCGGAAGGGTGCGTCGGGAAGAGGACGTCGGTTAGTGTGCGTCAGGAGTATGGCTTCGAGAAGTGGGCATCGGCTAGTGGGCGTCGGGAATGGTGCGTCGGGTGTGTGCGTCGGGAAGAGGACATCAGGGACGGTGTCTCGCGAAGAGGGTGTCGGGAACTCGGCGTCGGGAAGGGTGCCTTGGGAAGAGGGCGTCGGGAAGGTTGGCTCTGGAAGAGGGCTTCGGAGAGTGTGCCTCGGGAAATGTCCGACGGCAAGAGGGCGTCGGAATGGTTGCATCGTGTATTATGCGTCGGAAAATCTACGTCGGGCAGAGGGCATGTAGCGTCGGGAAGTGGGCGTCGGGATGAGACCGTTGCCAATATGGTATTTGGAAAAGGCTTCCGGTCAGGGGCGTCGTGAGGCATGCGTCGGGATATGTGCGTCGGGAAGCCGTCGTCGGTATGTGAGCATCGGGAATGGAGCGTCCGTAACAGGGCGTCGGGCAATGTGGTTCGGGAAGAGGGCGTCGGGAAACACGCGGCCGAAAGAGTGCATCGGAAACGTTGCGTCTTTATAGAGCGTCGGAAAGGTTGCGTAGTTTATAAGGCGTCGGGGAATGTACGCCGGTAAGTGGGCGTCGGAAAAATTGAATCGCAACGAATGCCTCACGCGTCGCGGAGTGTGCGTAGTAATATCACAATCAAATAATTTGTTACACATTTGTATTTCAATATTTAATAGTTAACTATTATTATATGCATCTTTATAAGTCTAGGACAGGATATATAGATGCGATATATTCAAGAAGTAACAGAGTTCTTTAAATGGTAATTTAGTATGTGTTAAACATTAAAAAAAAAAAAATTATGTATAATTTACAGTTCTATACCATAAAAGAACTGTAACATAATATTAAAACAAAATGCTTGTGCATTTTGTTATTAATATTATGTTTTACTTTGTGGAGGGACGGGTGTCATGTCCCTCCAACACAAAGGGATGATCCTCCGACCAGGCGAGGTGATCATGCCTGGAGGGCCGCGGCCCGCCGCAGTGGTGACCCCGACGTGATGGGAAGCAGCCTTCATGGAGCAGATCAGCAGCATCATCATCGCCACTATCGTATAAACTCCTACAGCAATGAGCGGTAATTAAGTCTCAGCCAGCCAGCATCCTCGGCCTCAACAGGGATACCACACGCCTGCAGCGTCCGCTCCAGGCTGGTTACCCCTACGGCCTCATCAACGTCTAGGCACAGCACACTGCACCTACGGTCCACGTAAGAAGAGCATCTCTCTCCCGTCTACGCAGCAGCCAGCCACCACACGCGGCCTCGACTCACTGGGACCAGCGGACTTCAGCCCCGACTCACTGGGACTAGCGGCATTCAGTTCCGACTCACTGGAACTAGCGGAATACAGTTCCAACTCACTCCACATACATACTAATCCTGCATCGCGCTATGAGAGTTCTCGCGCCGATTAGTATATATACAACTTCCCAACATCAACCGTTGGGCCGCGGCCCGCCAGGCATGATCACCTCGCCTGGTCGGAGGATCCTCCCTTTGTGTTGGAGGGACATGATACCCGTTCCTCCACAACTTGTATGTATTAATATTATGTTTGACTTGTTTAATCTATACTAATATATAAAGCTGAATAGTTTGTTTGTTTGTTTTAACGCGCTAATCTCAGGAACTACTGGTCCGATTTGAAAAATTCTTTCAGTGTTAGATAGCCCATTTATCGAGGAAGGTTAGAGGCTATATATCATTACGCTAAGACCAATAGGAGCGGAGCAGTGACCATAAACATAGGTGAAACTGTGGGGACGGCTAGTTTCATAATAAAATGTCAAAAGTAATGGTAACAGAGTTAAATATTTTTTTCACTCTGACCCACAAAATCCTGTTAGTATTCTAAATTATTAGTTAAACATTTCGGCCGACTATAGTGACTAAAATTGAGTTGTTTTAAAAAACACGAACGTAAAGGAAATGTAATATTTTAATACAAATATATATATTTTTATAGTTTCAAATTACGATACGATACCTTTTGTTAAAACTTTTAAACAAAAACTAAAAAAACACGCTTTAAAGCGATCAAACCGTACTAAAGGTAGAAAATATTTTTTTATTGTAAAAAGCGTGAAGTGGTTTTATTATAGTGTTATCATATCCCGACGGCATCTGTAGCATCGATAACGGATGGAACGATTTTGATTTAGTTATTTTTGTTTGAAGATGCAAGTCATCGAGAATGTTCTTAGCTACAATTCAAGAAAATCCGTTCAGCCATTCGAAGATTATCGGCTTTTTTGTTATTTTTATTCGAGGGATTTTTGAATCGGGAGTATTTTAAACTTTTAATTTATGCATGTAATAACTCTACTCATTAAATAGCTACGAATGAATTATTTGTAAAATTGTACGTCAAGTTACCAAATCTTTCATTCAACAACAGAATTTAAACTACTATAGTTCATTATTCTTTAACATATCTAAAAAAACAATTTGGTTATGATCCAAATAAAGAGCACTAAAACACATGTTTCAAAAAACGTTATTCAATAAACAAAACACATTACGTAAAAGTTTGAACAATAAACAGCGGACGGACGACCATTTATAATTCAATTGTCCAACCCGGATTATTTGGTATAACAGAACAAATCAATTATTCACGCCCAACCTGCATCTATTTACTGAATTTCAAATAAAAGGTACAATTTTTATGTTTACTTCGAAAAATGTTGAATAAACCCCTCATTGTGTTTGAATGGTTTTTGATTACGAAGGGGGTTTTTACCTACTGAAATCCCCTTGGGGTTGCCATATCTTCGTGCATTATTACGTAAAACATATACATAGGAAAAACAACGTCAAAAAGTGATACATGAATCATCTTTGATAAAAAAAATCAAACTAGTAAAAAGTAGTCTTCGATAAAAAAGTCTAGTCATGAAACTCGGAGCTCTATTTGAGAAAGAAAAAATAAACCCTTGTTTACTTATAAAGTACCCTTTAATATGAAAAAGATATGGATGATATATTGCTAACATATCTATCTTTGTAGGATAACTCTGTTATTGATTTTCGTAAGTGTTTGTTATTA
Organism: Callimorpha dominula; assembly: GCA_949752705.1. NCBI lineage: Eukaryota > Metazoa > Arthropoda > Insecta > Lepidoptera > Erebidae > Callimorpha > Callimorpha dominula. The sequence goes on along the minus strand of OX457002.1, from coordinate 5,684,349 downwards.
CATGTATGTTCTTTAACAACCATATTTAAATGTCAACTGACGTTTATGCAGGTAGGTAGTAGGGTATTAAGGTAATTAAATGATTTATGCCGCGTTCCAATAATCAAGAAACGATTCGTTTTGCTTACAGACGGTAAACTTTCATTGAATTTTCAACGAAATGTTTACCGTCCGTAAGCAAAACGAAACGTTTCATGATTATTGGAACGCGGCATTAGTGTACTATCACAGAAAGTAACAAGATTACGCTTGGTTACATTAATAATTCAAATTGCTGAAAAGTCGTAAAACATCAGACAGGAGCGGACTTGCAGCTTTACTTCATTTTTAAATATCCAGAATCCTACGTAACAGTTGTTATTGAAGCGATCCTTGGCGGTATGGAATACTTGTAATGGCTTCTCCGACATAGTTTTCCAAGTGTATATGGTATTCTTCAAAATGGTGGGGTGTATCCCATGAGAGATTCTCCGCACTTCTAAAATCAGTGGATTTGAAATAGCAATGAAAGCCAAATACATCGACAAACTCCTTCAAAAGTAACACGCTTCAGGATTATTTGGTTTGAAATATCAAACCTGGTCCTGCCTGTGCATATTATAAACAATATTTCATTATTAACATAAAATATTTATTGTAATGAAATTGATTTTTTTTATTTATATTGTTTACAAGGGACGAACGTCCTTAGGGTCAAAAATCGAAAAAAAAAAAAACGAAAAAACATGTCTTTTATATTTTACCAACAGCGAAGCTATCAATTGTGGTTGCGCCAGACGTTTGGAGAACGCAAAGAAAATGTCAATAAACGACAACAAAATTTATCTTTTCCTTTAGGAAATTGAAATTTCGACCTCCGGCCGTCAAGTGGGGACTGAATGTAGTCATTGAGTGTTAGAATTAAGCCTTTTGTATCGAATATTCTTCACGATTTAGGGTTTTCTCGAGGGTTTTATTTTTTTTGAGAAAATGTCATTATTACCTTTAGTTGGAGAAGATTTCAGGATTAAAATGATTTCGTTTTGTTATGTTCTTGTACTTTTTTTAGGATTTAAGACAAGGTAATACATTTAGCTTTGAGTATTTAGATAAGTAGACGGGTGAGCGCAGTACTAAAAGTTGAGTGGTACTGACATGTTAGAATGCAGTGTGGACATGGTTTAAAGGAGAAGTTTTAAGAACGATAAATTTATTACATATTTACAGAAGAATTGTGTTTGTAATGTAATTTTTGTGGATGTCATAAGTTACTTATATGTTAAAATAAGTAAGTTATGATATCTAAAAAATGAAATCATCTAAAGAATGAATGTGTTAATAGTGGTTACACTATTAACACAGTCCACTAGATGATTTCACTATATCTATTTCTATTTCTTATCGTCTTTGATCTTGGTTACTAACGGATGTAAATATTTGATGTCAGGTTTTCTCATGTATATTGTAAAGGCAGGGCTTGTTACTTTGATAGAGATTACTTTGAGGGTTTATCATTACAAAGTTGAAGGAAATAAGATAGGAGTACTCTTTGCTTTTCAGTTGAGACTCTTGACATCGATAGTAAACAGTGTCTTGCTACCTTTGATTAAATTAAGATAATATCATAAATAGTGATAAGTTTGAAACGTTAAATTTAGTTGTTCAATTAAGCAAGTTTAGTAGAATTTATACCTCGATAAAAATAAATGTTCGTTATTCTATTCGTTAAGCCTTTGTTTTTTTTTCTACCTACCAGCTTATGTCAGATCAAGGACAGCTTTCTTAGCGCGGTGACATACTAAAAATATGGTGTCACATACATCGTGTCCGTGGCCCACATCAAAAGCAATCACCGAAGCCTATATAAATAAATATATTTAGATTTTTAAATGCAACCTAGATGGAAAACAAGGCTCATAGGCCATCTGACGTTAAGCGATTATATACTCTCTTAAGACCATAAGCATCGACCACACCACAAACGTCTGCTGATCTACTACCTTACTAGTTACACTAAGAGTATCATCAATACATTTATTCATCCGACATGTTAGAGATCCAAACAACACATTTTATTAATGTTCAGGGAAAAAAAAAGACATACACTGGCTCAGCTTATAAGGTGAATGGTTTCACAGCGTTGGTTGTAGTTTTAGACTTTTTTTACTATAATTGTCCTAGCGACTCTGTGAACCACTGCTTTGTCTTCGTGAAGAGAATGCCCCAATCCGTTTCATGGCCAACCTTATTTAAACTTCTTAATACTTCGAGGCAGCCAAACTTTCCAATAGTACTCACTGGTAATAACTCTATGACCTTCTGGTCTAGTATAATTATTGGTACAGGATTAGATTGCAGCCAAGGTGCTTGCGGCTTGATTTGAGATCAAGATAATATATTATTATTATTGTTGAAGTGCTTACTGCCACCTCGACAATTTCTGGTCTTTTGTAGCGCACTTTTTGCTTTACAGTTCACTGCTCAGACTTATGGCTTCGAGAAACCTCCAGATCTTTTCAGCAGTGATTGTTTGTATTTCCTGCGGTTGCATGATGTGTAACCCTAGGTTAATACTTCGGTGCCGCATTAGTGGGCCACAAGAGCATAGAATTTGCATTGCAGTTTCTTCTGCCTCTTAAAGAATCTGCATATTGTGTTCACGCCCAACTTTATAATATAATATAACTCATTGAACTATCTTTCTATCAGACTAAATAAGTTTATGTTTCTTTGGTCGCTCTGCTATGTTTATATTAAAGTAAAAAAGTAAATCTCAGTGTATTATCAAAATTAACTATAATAAAAATTTACTTACTACTTGGATCCATTTCACAAAGAAAAACCTAGTGATTTTATTCGTAAAAGTTGTTACAAATTGAATTTCGCAAGAAAACCCCGCTATTTTTATAAGCAATGTTATTTTAGGGGTAAAGGTATTAGAAATAAAAGTTATCAAAATCTCTTATAATATTTGTGCAAAAAATTTATGGAATTTTTTAATAAAAATAATGTTATACTATCCCGTGTTCTGTTAAACTAATTTGCAATTTACTTATCTCATTAAGCAATATTTCATTGAAACACATTTTGCCCGCAATACTCTCTTAAAAGTACATAGATGGATCAACCACAATATAAAGTGGCAGAGAGCCGTCAAATTAAACTACTACTTTAATATATATATATATATATATATATATATATATATATATATATATATATATATATATATATATGCATTATCTTTGGCCTACGGTCAGTAGTGGATGATGCCCTACGGCTGAGGTAAATGGAAGACATTTGAATTAAAAGAAAGTATTCAGACATGCTTTTATAACTCTGCAAAATATGATGGACGAAACTTATTTCTGAATGTACGAATAAATCTTACTATGGTATTATAATAGTCATGAAAAGCTTATTTAAAATATTTAACATGTAAGAGGTCCGTTTTTGTAAAATAATTATAACTGGAAACATCTCACACACCTATACTATGGTAACCAGACTGCTGATAAATATACTTATATTATAGATAACTTAACTTTCACCCAAATGACTCTTATTTATCTGCAGATAGTGTAAATTGTGCTTCTATTATTAATTTTACTAGATCATACAATATCTGATCATAACTAGTTTCTTCGACAGTTACCAAAGCCTTAACTATTATATAAAGAATTTCAAGACTCTTACATTAAAAGTGAAATACTGTCGAAACATTTTTGGCTGTAGGCAATGAGACTTCCTACACCCTCACTAAAATAATTTCCTTGGATATTGAGCACGACATATTAAACATGACTGTGAAATATAAATTTCAAAAATATAAGAAAAACATTTAATCTAAATGATTTCTATATCCCCAAAAAAAAAAAAATCGAACGATTAACTCTTTTGATTTTTGTTGGGGGATATAGAATAAGTGTTGAATTTAGTTTAAAAATATATTGAGTACCTCAAAAGTAAAACGGATGCCTTATAAGATCACTTCCTTGTCAGTCTATTCGTCTAGGTAATCTACCTCGAGAACACGTAACTAACAACTGTGGTAAAGTCAAGGTTTATAGTCTTAAATAAATACATACCAAGAGTTGTATGCAAAAGTTCGTTCGTTTATTATTTCAGGCAAACCATACTAAAAAGCGTTTATAAATACAGTAATATTATTTTTACTGAGATCAAGATACATATAAATTTGGTGATGTAGCTTTCTGAACGGGCCAAAGATTGTAGCTGACGTTTATAAAAGCTTCAATCTTCAAATCGCTCTAAAAAACATGCTTTTGTATATTCAGGACATATGAAAACAAAATAAGAGTACAATGATATTAAAAATGTACCGTTATTATCCGCTCATTAAAAACGAAAATGAGTTATACTTTATTCATTTAATGATTCAAATGTTGTGTGTTGTTAAAGCAATAATACTCGTATATTAACAATGAGAGTTAATTAAATATTCATGAATATCGTAAAGGTATTATAAGACTATACTGATTTATATTGTCATTTAATTTTGGTTGTAGGTACATTAATGAAATATTTACGTATAGTTACGTAGAAAGGCGTAATCATGGTTAAAGATCATTAAGTATAAGCCTGGGAGCTTGTCTATAAATGTTTACAAGTTGAGCGGGCCGGACGGCATACCAGTAGTGGTGAGTAGATATTTGTGCTCCTGAGTTGTGCCAAAAAAGAACGACAGATCGAACCTGGGCAGGACTCGAGGCCTATTGCTATCACCTCCTTTGTCTCTAAAGTGATGGAGTTTGTAAATAACACGGAACTCCTAAGATACCTAAAACAACACGATTTGAACAGCCATCGTCAGTACTGTTGTTGCCACCGTCGCTCGACTGCACTATCTATCTTCTAGTGTATCTCACACGGTGGGCTTTAAAAATTGAGAATCAAAGTGAGGTTTTAACGGTCAGCTTGGACATAGCGGAGTTGTTCGATCATGATGCCCACGGCCGAATTCTACCACCGCAATGCTCGCCGCTTGTAGGACGTTTATCCTCATATCTAGGAACCAAAATGTTGGCGCAATTAAGGTAGGAAACCAGAGAAATTTCCTCCGGTAAACGCTCCGGCTGTGGAACGAGCTCCATGCCGAGGTTTTCCCGAGCGGCTTCAGGACGTGGTTCTGAAAGAAGTGCACAGTTTTTTAAGCAATCGGCAATATGTATGCACGTCCTCTGGATTTGGTTTTAAAAACTATTAGGAATATCTGTTTTTTTTTCTTAATTTGTAAATGTTGTTTTGGTTCTAGAAGTTCAACATACATGTCAGTCTTCTCTGTTAAGGAATTGTTTAATCGAATAATAATTGTCATATATCATAAAATGAAAAATTGGCCTAAAACTTTCAGCGTCACAAGTTATTTACAAGGTAGGCCGCTTGAATTTATAGTATACCTAATTGTGACTACATGTTTTTGTCACACGTGATATAAGGTTTTATTATTTATTTATTTGAATGCCGGCCTTTACCAACATTAATAATAGAGGCGGTTTCCGGCTCCGCTTGGTCAGGCGGAAGATGTAGTGTTGCCAGTGAGCAGAAATGATCAACTCCCAATTTTTATTGTTATTTAATTTTGGTATTCTACCTTCTTTTTTTCTACATTTTAAGTTCGTTTTCATTTTATTTTATTTTTATTGTGTCTTGGGAAAATTTTAAGTTTTTGTGTGTGTAATTAATTGGGTACGACAATGTGCCAAAAATAAATATTTTTCTTTGTCTTTCTTCTTTCTTATACAAACGTTCAGTTAATTAAATTCAGTCTTCCTCTTGGATTTCATACTATCCATTTCCTGGGTCAGGAAAACTGTAATTCAGTTTCGTGTCAGGAAAGCGATCAGGAAATCTGTCCGGTAGACGGTATTATGCCTAATATTACGTGAGACCTAAAGATTTTCCGTCAAAAAATTAATTTGTAATACACTCCTGTCCACCCTTTTATGGATATACAGGCGTAAGTATAAAACAAGTATACACATATAGTTGACAACTTGTGCCTTTGTCCCGGAATACCTAAGCCTCTGACCAAATAACATAAACACCACTTTGTGTTTTCACAAACCCTCCCAGGAGCACAAAAACTTTTCCAGCAAATTTCTAACTCCATATAACATGGACTATTCAAACAAGTGACAGTCTCCCTAAGGCTCCCTGATATTTGTACTAAAGTTCCACTTCCCTCGAGCGCCCTCATCTAGGCTAGGTAATATTCATTCCGTTATAATGGAAATATGAATTATTCCTAGATACTCCAGTTTGTAATAGAGTAGTTTGAGTTAGTTTAGCAGTCTCTTTGATAGTTTCACCGCCAATTGTTACACTAGTAATTGGGATGAAATCAATTTTGCTTTTTAGATTTTGAACTATACCGTAGCGTAGTAAACTCACATCTTTATACATACATTAGTACATCTAATGTACTAAGATGTAAGTTTATATTCAAATATGTATATTGAGGAAGACTAGATTTTGGAGAAAGGCTTTATTATTACATACATTCTTACACAGTCTTTAACTAACTTCATACAGTCTTTAACTGATGCATCAGTTAAAGACTGTTACTCATTACAACATAAGATGAAGCTAAATGTAAACAAACAAGAACTGGTTGCAGGTTTTATGAGGATATCCTGTAACAGGTTATTGACAATTCAGGTTGCAGAGGATACTGATGATATGGTGAAAGGTACACGAACCGAAAATGACTATAATAACTGACCATACAATATACCTACTGGGGTTGTGCAAAGACCAGTAGCTCTGGAGACCACGCACGGGGTGTAGGTTTGAAAATCCACTATTCAGTACCTTACAAGGTGTTTGATGCTCTAAAGTATGTTATATCACACACGGTTGAATTGAAGTTTAGAAGACTTGTCCATTTGGAACGTTCACAGCCACAAATTTAGCGAAATATGAAGACACAGGTCTGCTCCTCTTTTCGTTTTAGGTTCATATCACGCGCGGCGGGTAAGAGGTCAACCCATTCACAATACGTCGATATCTATTGAACAAGGGTCATACGCTTATACAGATCCCTCATACAAGGTGGTGTACCCACTCACTTATTGTTTTAAGCATGTAAAAAAACACAACGAACCAAAAAAATAAATAAAATGACAATTCGTCATCATAATCACTACATATTATTAAACAAAGTCCCCCGCCGCGTCTGTCTGTCTGTTCGCGATAAACTGAAAAACTACTGAACGGGTTTTTATGCGGTTTTCACCAATAGATAGAGCAATTCATGAGAAACGTTCAAGTATATAATTTGTTAAGGTTTTGTGTGAATTGGTTGAAATATGATGATGATTGTTGAAGATGTCTCTGCTACCCGTACGAACGAACCCGAACGTTGTTAGTAACTGTATAATTCATTTATTCATAACAAGAACAAGAAAACTTTTTAAAATAACAAGATTTTTGGTTGTACACAGAAGCAGCCAGGAGTTACTTAAAATACAAGCGAGATAAGAGCTTACATTTTTTGTATAAATTAAGCCGGCATTAAATTTTAACAAAAAATTACAATATTAATTACTGTAGCACGTAAAAGCAAACAAGAATTAATATCATAAACTGTGTAAACCTCGTTACAAAAGGTCTATTTGATGCGAGCTCACTTCATTTATGTTATAGGTTGAATTCAAAATATTCATAAGTGTAACTCTGTTACATAGAGGTCTTTTAAGTTTCTTAAATATATTCTAAATTAATAAACATGAGTTAGGAGCTGCTCAACTTACGAGGTTCTAACTATACTACGAGTATCTTTTTTTATGCGTTTGGAAACCCCCACGGGCCGTCACCCCACCGGGGTTTTCGGTGGGGTTGATCAACTAAAACCACACGATGTACCATATTGCAATTAAAATAGGAGGAGGCCGGGAACAGCTTTTATTAAGATATCCGGTCCCCTGTTGGTGGCAAAAGCGCGGGCACTACCTTCAGGTCTTTAGTGTGGCAGCAGTGCATTTATCTGCAAGGGGGATTAGGGGATTGCCGCTCACTGCAAATATGCACTTTTGTAAATATGGTACTTGTATTGGTCTGAGTGTTTCTATGCATAATATGTATGTTTTAACAAAATAAATATGTTTCAATATCCAAGTACGTTTATCTGTTTAGAATCCATAGTACAATTTATGCTTATTTTGTATCTAAATTTGCTACCAATGTAATATGTTTCACATTATTATTATTATATTTAGTTTATAAAATACTTGTGGTTTAATTGAACAGATCAAGAATGAATACAAAAATGTTCATACTGTTCATCAAATACAGTTTATGAACGGCAAAAATGTTCTTCGTTATTTACATTTAGTTAGAGATTCCTAACGTAATGAGTAGATTCACAACGAAAAAATTTTGCAACCAAAAGTTTTGAAATAATTTATTAATTTGTGTGTATTATATCAAAGTTTTATAACTACAGTTATGGGTCAACATACAATCTACTACTTTTCTACGGATTACAAAAAAAATACTCAGTGGTAGGACTGCACGTCAGAAGTGAAAACACATACAAACATATAATTATATACATATACACAGACACATCTATATGTCATCATGACAATATATGTCGTCTGAGGAATGAATGTCGTGAATGTCTCGCGAGTTCAGTGATTTTCCTCCATACTAGTGAAATCATCATAAGTACATCTACTAGCGAAATCATCATAAGTACATACAGATTCCGGTATCTCTGGATATTTCGTGTCGTTAATTTTGTAACTACGTATTTAGTTCACAAGTTTATTAAAGTAAAGATAACACTTCCACAGACAAATTAGTATATTGTTTTCACTTTTATTAACCCATTTACAGCCGATCGTTATAACGATCAAAAAAATGTATTTAAAGTACCCTCAATTTAAAAATATATACAACAGGTATATTTTTGCTTATTGTCTATTAATCGTCGCAGTGATCATTTGGCAATGTCTCGGCGAGTGGTTAATTATCTTATGATAATAATTTTGAATTGTACTTGTATTTTAATTTGTATTAGTAGAATTAACTTCCATTATGTGTTCAAAACGGTAAGTTTTTATAAAGTTTCCTTGGATTGAAATAAATTTTATGTTAGTTTTTTATAAATTTGTAACCAGTCTAACAAAATATAAAGTAAATCTTAACTTTTAATGTCCTATTTCAAAAAAAAATTGGTGATAAATGTTATGATAGTTATAACGATCAGTAGTAATTTGGGGATGCATTTTTATTTTCAGATCAATGCATACTAAACTATTGTCTCTCAATTAAATCATTGATGAATTGGAACAATTAGATGATAATTCTTCCATTCCCAAGAAATATAAGTATTTTACCACCAGATAACGCTAATACTGATCTCACAGATGAAGATTCTAGTGATGAAGAGTTTGCGATTCGATGGGGATATAAGTTCTGGGTTAGTGCGACTAGATTGGGGTATGTACTGTGGTTTGATCCATACCAAGGCCATACAACAATTATTCCACCGCTTTATAGACAGTTAGGTCTGGTAGCTGGTGTTATTTTGCGTTTTGCTGATCATTTACAATTTGTTTTCCCAGATGCTCCTTGTCACCTATTCTTTGACAATTTGTTTTCTTTTATTGCTCTCTTTCACGAATTGAGTAACAGGGGACTCAAAAACATTGGAACAATTCGTGAGGACCGTACAAAAAAATGTTCTTTACCGGTGCTAAACGGTTCTTGCAGGAGCAAAAAAAAAAATCTCATTGATCAGCATGCAATTATAAAAACCTACATTGAAAGTCGATAGGTCCAACCAAAACATTGGTCTTTATCGTACGTCTATTCACGGCAAGAAATAATATTTCTCATTATTTTCTCACTGCTTGGACATGGCTACTCACAATGCGTGGCAACTTCACAAAAAGAATGGAGGAGACTATGATCATCTTACATTTCGGAGAACCATTGCTAGGAGTATTTTGGAAACATATAAAAGAAATGAGAAGCGCGGTCCTTGTCCCACTCCAAAAAACTATAGGGATACCTCACGCTGCGACAGAATTGATCATCTAGTGGACTACAATGACTCACAAACTTCACTTGTCAAAAGTGTAAAATCCATTTGCATCCCAAAACACGTTTTGTTACTTACCATACTCCAATGAACAGACTAAGTAGTTATTTATAAGTTTGTTACAGTAATAAAACCTTTTCAAAATAACAGCAGTATTTTTTTATTTCAAATAGGGATGCAATGTATAAACTGCTACTTGTATTACCGTTAGCCTACCCGCTTGTTACTACTGATCGTTAAACCGATCCACATTTTCCGAGCTTTTCAGAAAACCTAGCATTTTTTGCTATTTTTCCGTGTTTACAAAATGTGCCAAAGTGACAATATAAAAAAATTAGGATGATAACAGACAAAAAATAGTTTCAGTAACAACTGGATTAAACTAATAATATTCATAAAGATGATTTAATAAGGGGCTGACAGAACTCAATGTTTAGATTAGCGCCCTCTTGTAGATCTATATATGTATTATTAGCATGACGGTAACGAGATCAGTGCTTTTTCCCCATAGCAAAAGTGCACAATCGTGCCTAAAGAAGTTTTCACTTCAAAAAACTACAGTGGGATGTTTTACAAAGGTGCATCACTAACTTCAGTAAATCATGATAAATGTAATAAGCTGTATTTTTCATCACTTAACATTCCACCTTATAGGTGGAATATTATTATAAAATTTAAATATGACCAACCTTAAGTACAACCAATTCGATTAAAAAACAAATGGTAAAGATATCAGGTAAGCGTCTATACTTTGAAAAACTCAATGATGTTATGATGTTACGTCACGGGAGTCTGTTGCTGGCTGAGGGCCTATTCGTATTAGTAAACATAGGCTACGTTTATAAATACGAAGGAAATCCTAGTGAAGCCCGGCTCATCTAGACTAATAGTGGGCTCATTGTGGTTTGTTAACTCCCCTTCGATTTAGTGGAAGCTAGAAATCGGTTAGCGCTCTCCGACGCCCAGTACGGCTTTTGCAGTACCAGTGCTCAAATAGAGCTTTCTACCCTAAGTATATTATTCTATTATATTACGCTCCTCGTGTCTTTGTCGAAGCATAAACTGTAAACACCCCAAGTATCCTCTCGATTTTACTTGTCTCACAAGAGTTCAAATATTACATTAATACTATATATATATATAAAGTATTTCTTATCTTAAACTTTGTACTCAGCCCTCTCTATCTACAGATCTTAGTATTTGTTTCTTCTGTGGTGTGGTACGAAAATTGAAGATTAAAATTCAATAAACAAAGTGTAGGTTTTTTTCATATACGCAAGATTTAGTAGGTACCAATTTCTACACACTTGAAGAATGACAGTATCAGTTTCAAAACCTTTAAATTATGTGTATGTATGTTAGTTTGAATTCGAACTTTGGCAAATATACATAATATTCACTTAGCAGATACAAAAGAGTTAAAAAAAAAAAAGATTAGTAGTATTATTTCATGATAAATGAAAACTACATTTAATATTATTATTGTTATTATTATAATATCTGTCACGGTGACCTACGAATGGACGTAGTACTATTTCGTACAGGGCCGTCAAGGAAAACCGCATATCCTCATACTACGCTACGAGCATAACTGTCTCGGCGGAAAATTTACTGCGCCAACAATCGACGCCGAGGGACTCTTTAGAACACCCCGTATAGTGGCTGAATGTAAGCTTTGGCTTCAGGCATATGCATCACACGCTTATCTCAAAGATACATGGAAGGGAAATCAAGTATTATATAAACCACAATAAAGTACATATTATTTAAAAAACAATGTTCTCTTACTGGTTTTAACCTATGATGTGAAAATAACTAAGTTTGTATGTTCAATGCATATTTGAACATACAAACTTAGTTATTTTTGATTTATCTTTGAGGGATTACGGTGTAAGACCATAATAGAGGCGCTGAGAATAAAATATTATTTGCACAGAAAAGGTTAAGAGGTAGTAAAGTTCTTGTTTCAATATGTTCAGGGCATTTAAAGTGTAAACATTTTACATTCGAAGAAAAGTAAGAATAGTGAGATCTTAGCTTCAGGTTTAATAAACCTTTTCCTCTACTCATTTCTAGAGGATTAGATGTGTATTCCAAACATTAATGAAGACTAATTATGATATTTTTTTATTTATTTATTGCAAACACATCCCTCACAATCCTTACAGGAAACCCAATGCCATTGTGGGGCTAAAAACTAACATTGAAATAATTCATAATTTAACACATTATTTTATAAACTTAACCATTTTAGTTAACTAAAATGGAAGCAAAAATTAAAAGAAAAGTTAATTAGTCTAAGATAAATTAATTACTCTTTACTTATGTTACTACGTATATTATAATTTTTACGAGTACACTCGAGTTACACGAGAATATACCAGTTCTAGTGCCGACCTCGTTGATTACGGATTGCGCGAGTAAGTGACGTTTCCGCCAGTAAGTTAGTTCTGGCCGCAGGAACGACTAGCAGCGGTGGATGTCGCCTACTCCACACGTAGCGGCCCGGCACACAGAGGCTCATGTGCCCCAGCACTGTCTTGTTACACACCTGACTTCTCAAGATTATAGCTACATACAAAGCAAGTGATTATATTTACTCACCAGTTAGACATATTCTCGAAGTACCTTATTAGTAAAAATAAATTGTATTCCTTCAGTTTAAGCAGATGAGGAGTCTGAAACGTAAAACACATTTGGCACAGGTTAGTCATTACCAGTCCGCTAAAAAGCTAAAAATATTAATCTTGATAAACTTAAAACATTTTAAAAGCACGTACACATGACATATACCCGGATTCACACAAAAGCATTACATTATATAACGGTACATTAGGCAAGGTGCAGATGCGCGGGAACTCGGCACCAAAGCTATTTTCGTGTGATAGGGGTTCGTACATATGGCTGGGTCCGTTTTGAAAATTTATTACAGTGAAAGGTGCAAATGCAAACAGAAAGGCCAGAAAAGAAATATGGAAGGTACTTTGTTCTTTTTAGTGCATTACAAGTGTAAAGATCAGATAAAGAATGATTTAGCGGAGTACATTAGTAGTAATTTAAAATGTTGCTGCGACAGAATCTTTTTTTGCAAACAAGTAGAAACAAACGACCCTGCAGCTTTGAAATATTTGTAACAACTTCATAAAGTAGAAAAGCTAGAAACTTGCATTTGACTACAAATCAAAAATTTGCTATAAGTGAAAAATTTGTGTCTGAATGTGGTGTTCTATTATTAAATCTAATGAATAATAGCTAAATCTTTATGACGCCATAATCCATGAACCTCTGAACTGCGGTATGATTAAATATGTATGAACGGATCATCGTCGGCTTCATGTCTCTCCAGAGCCGCCATCTTTTACTTTTAATGTTCTTTTTGTGTTCTCAATTTAAAAGTCTGTCAGTCATGCTGTTTCGTCACGTGACTCGAAAGAGATACTGTGACCTTGTGACAGGTATACAAAGTAGAAACGACTTTATTATTTTTCAAACAAAAGAATAGGGTAGGTAACTTTAAGCTTATCTTAAAAATGTTTTTGTTTTAAACAAACGGTAATGACGCAATTGTACTTATGTGACAGCAAAATGTTGTATTTGGTGAGCTGTCCACAGCCAGGGCTAGTTGAGGACTTGGCTGTTTAGAGGCTATCAAGGGAAGTGCAGTTGTAGTGTAGGAGCAATATTACTTTTACATCATAACAGGTCAAGATTTATGTAATTGTATGATACGTTTATAAGTTATACATTTAGTACAACTCAGTTGTTTCATGGACCACTTGTTGACTTGATATAAAGGAATTAAGAGAAAGGCCGATGATGCTGTAGTATATTATTATAATATTCTGTAAACGATCTAATGAGTCCGTAAGACGAAAGCCGAATGGTAAAAAGTTGTCGGTAGGGCGGCGCGCTTGTGCTTTCGCACCCCGCGCCTTCCCCTCGCAGTCCCCGCAGAGACCGTGCGCCAACACCACTATAGTTCTAAAAACAAAATCCTATTCCGCTCAGGACTTTCAAAATTTAGTCTGGTTATAAAGTGTTTTATGCGTTTATATTTTTGTTGTAGCTAAATGAAAAAACGTTTACGGTTTTTGGACGATATTCACAAAATTTTTAAAGCCTGAAGTTCTGAATCCAATCTATTTGGGTTGCCAATACAAAAAAGGCGATGAGTTGAGATATTTCCTTCAAACAATGGGTAGTGCACACTGATCGGATTGGGATCTAATACCGCCTTTGGCAAACTACAGGAGTACGGTACACCCCTACAGTGCTCCCTCGACTGTTTTGCCTGGGATTTGAGTGGATTAAAGTCATGGCGTATTGATTTTTAAGCAAACCAATTTCCAACGTAAACAAACTGTAAAATGGTTTGACTTTGTTTTTATCGCAGAGACACAGTGATGACTTCATACACATTTTTACAAGTCATAGAAAGTTAGTTTAAATTTTGGTCTTTAATTACCTTGACATTTCACGACATAAGAGTGTGACATAAGACAAAAAGATCTATGTGGCGAGTAGGGGACTACCCCTGTCAGTACTAACATTCACCTGTAACTTCTGAGGTTACGGGTTTGATTCCCGCCAAGTGAAAATATTTGTAAGCATGAATAATTGGTCAGGGCAAAAGTCTTTTCGTATTTTGTATGTATAAAGTTGAAGAAAAATCTCTTGGGTTGTATTGATTGTATCTGGCTGGTTTTAATATCAATAAATATAGGACATTAAGAAGAAGAAAAATAAAAACTAAAAAACATTCTTCTATTTTTAAATTGTTTTTCTGTCTGCCAAAATGAGTGAATCTAACGTAGAAATTCGATACATTCTAAAGTTTTATTACAAAAAAAGGGAAAAATGAGACTAAACCCGCGAAAAACATTTGTGACGTTTATGGACCTAAGTAATGCAGTGTCAGTGAGAGTAGCACAAAGTTGGTTCAAGCGTTTTCAGTCCGGGAATTTTGATGTCAAAGATGCAGATCGGAACTGAGGATTTACCACGAAATTTTTGTTTTGACCTATTTGATACAGTCTGGCTATACAAAAAAGCTCAATGTTTGGGTGCCACACGAGCTCACTGAAAGAAACCTAATGAATCGTGTATTCATTTGCTATTCTATTGACACGTAATGAAAGCGAACCATTTTTGAAAAGATTGATCACTTTGTTGACTGTCAAAAGGTAGTCAAGCTCCATAGACTGTTGCAAAACCCAGATAACACGAAATAAGGTGATGCTGTGTGTATGGTGGGATTGGAAGGCCATCGTTGTTTATGAGCTTTTACCGCCGGGCAAAACCATCGATTCGGATGACCTACTGCAAACAACTACTCATTAGTTGTTGCAGTAGAACTCATGCAAGAAAATATCAACTGTATATATCCGCTACATCACATTTTTTCTTTAAACTAGCTTAATAACATGTTTAGGGGTTAATATATAGATCAATTTACTATCCGCAATTTGCCTCAACTAAAGTAAATGATTTCTGAAATAAATATAATTTATATCACTTAGAACCGTAAAGTATAACTGTATCTAACGGGAATGATATCGGCGAATACTATAAAAACTTTTTTATCACCCAGATCCCTATGATACAGTGTCGTGGGAAGATCTTAGCGTTCGTAAAATTGAGTGTACGCGGGCGCTAATTTTCCTAGAATAGCCTTGTAAGTCACCATAGTTATGTAAACAGCATTGTAAATTATTATTTTTACACGTTAAAAGTGATTCAGATTTTATTTTTGTAAAATATTTTAAACGTAGGTATGTGTAACGTATATTACGTATTGTATACACAACGCGGTTTGTTCTATAAGATATAAAATGAAAAACAACATAATATTTTAAAGGTAATCTGTTAAGTGCTATATTGAGCAACTCAAAGGAGTCTTGGTGAATATCAATAACCTAATTTGTTGTCCTAACATGTTTACTAAAATTAGGCGAATTCAATCTCCTTTTCAAACCTATTTCCATTTGATGACGTAATTTATCTCTTACATTGAATGTATAAATTATCATTAACTTTCCAGAGGAAATCAAACCAGTTGGCAAAAAACAAGTAAGCAAAATCAATGTATGTTTTTTTGTTCTCTATGCGTTCCGAAACCATTGATCAGATTATCATAAAATGTTGGCAGGGTGTTCTGGGGACGCCCGCGGAGGTTCCTGGCTCAAAAAATCTATATAAAAAAGGCATTGCACCGCATGCCGGGTGCAGCTAGTTTGAAATAAATTTTTGAACAACTTAAACTGGTATACGTTTTTTTAAGTAGCTTGAAATCTCCAAAACTATGGTCATCTCAAAGTTTAACTCCTATAAGGTGACCTGGTTAAAAACTTTGTGTATACATGAAATTATATTATAATCAGGAATACAGGAATCACATGATCGGAAAAATAATACGTCGACGTCTGACGTCAGTATTTACAGGCATAAATACAAAATAATTCAATAAGTCTTAAAACAAAGTATGAATAAATCCTGCCTTTCTTTGGAATAAAATTGTTCAAGATTTCAAATTCCATAATGTAACATATTTTTGATTTAAAGCCAAAATGAAATATGTCACCAAAAAGTTGCATGGCAGTTTGCCATTACATCTTTTGCAATAAAATATCAAAACGTACATTTCTTGTGCATTTATACCATATCTTTTTAAGAATAACTCTTGAGGTATTATGCCCACGTTCTTCCGATTTCAAACGTCGGCATATTCTTCACATTTTCAACATATTGTTTGTTTCGACAGAACGACATACTTGTAATCCTTTTATATTCTCAAACTTCGACCTTTTAAGAAGGTGTTTTCAAAGCCCGTTTAAGAATAGCAAGTGAATGTCGAGTACTGTAACTTCCCTCGCTTTCTTAACTACGTACATGTTTTTTTTACACTTGAAGTGGAAAACAGAAATGAACGTAACAAAAGTACGTGTTTTTTTTAAACCATATTTTTTGTATTATCTTTTATTAGAAATATTTTATTTATCCTACTAATATTATAATAGTGAAAGTTTGTGAGGATGTATGGATCTTTGTTACTCTCTCACGCAAAAACTACTGATCCGATTGCGATAAAACTTGGTATGTAGATAGTTGGAGACCTAGATTAACACATAGGCTACTTTTCACGGTACCGAGACTTACGCGGGTGAAACCGCGATGTGTGTAGCTAGTAATAAATAATTACATTAACTGCCACATTAATAGAATGTTACAATAGGTTTCCTTTACCTTGACATAATTCAAGGAATGCTGATAAAGTTTCTCAGAAATCTCAAAAGGGGTAACTTGGATTGCGCGTGCATGGAAAGGGCTTTTGAAGTGTCTGTATAAGTGATTTCTTCCGAGGGCTGATAAGTTTTTCCCGTGATATGTGTACACTTAGAAGGGGTTAACTTTCATAGAAGGGACCGACTTGTACTTCAATTTATTTGATATATCCGACTGTACTTGTAGTTTATGTTTTGACGAATCGACCGTTAAGAGATTCCTCTCTTAATTATCAATTTGCCGGCACAATAATCATACTGTCAGTCGGTTAGATAGTCCGACAGTCAGACTGTCTTACAGTCAGACAACCAGTCAGTCAGTTAGTTTGTCAGTGTATAAATCTGACAGTTTGACTGATATCTTTCAGTCTGTCTATCGTGACGATTATATTTTTATCTAATATATAAAATTCTCGTGTCGCGGTGTTTGTAATTAAACTCCTCCGAAACGGCTTGACCGATTCTCATGAAATTTTGTGTGCATATTGGGTAGGTCTGAGAATCGGACAACATCTATTTTTCATCCCCCTAAATGTTAAGGGTAGTCCACCCCAATTTTTTTTTTTAATTTTTAAATAAAGTTTTTTTTATGATACAGCATTAGAAAATACATACAACTCTAAATTTTCAACCCTCTACGATCAATTCCTGTTTTTTAATAGTGATATTAGTATTTTAACTTTCATTGGTACAATTTTTTTAAAGTTTTTAATCCAGTGAAAATAGAAATTGCGATTGTTATAATCGATTGTAATAATCGATTGCCGTCAAGTCGATGTCAAACTTTTTTTTTAATGGAATAGGGGGTTAACGAGCAGACGGGTCATCTGATGGTAAGTGACTACCGCCGCCCATGGGCACTTACAACTCGAGAGTCACAAGTGCCTTGCCGGCCTTTATGGTGGGAGTAGGAGAGGAGGGGAGATGGAGAGATAGGGGGGAAGATAGAGAGAGGGAAGGGTTAGGGCCACCGGTAACCTCACTCCCTTGGCGAAGTACAACGAAGCATTGCTTCACTGCCGGTTTTCTGTGAGGCCATGATATCACTCCTTTCGAGCCGGCCCATACGTGCCAAAGCATTCCTCTCCCACTGTTAAACTTTAAATATGTCAGTTAAGTTAATGAAGTACTTTGAATTAAGAAAATGAATGGTTGGTGTTTTGTTATTTTTATAGGCCGTCAATAGACCTCAGCGCTCCATTCTTCTTTCAGTCATAGACCCCATCCCCACAATAAGTTAGTTGTTTTTTATTTGACTACCAAAATATTCATTAGAAATTATTAATATGGCAAAACAAAGTGTGTCGGGTCAGCTAGTTATTATAATATTATCTTTCAAAAATCAAGCAATTATTTTATCTCGATCGAATAAATCTTTGTGTTTTTTTTAATATAATTGCGTTTATAGTCATGTATTATAATCGCTAATGTGATCACGTCTGTGTTTTATTTTTAAACATTGCACATATAGGCATACATAGGTTTGTATTATTGTCTATAAAAATACTGTGACAATTTGCTACTTCACTTTTTGCTACAGTTTATACATACATAAACATAAATCTTAGGTATACCGCACAACCATTATTTAGGTAGAAGTAAGCAATTTTTTTGCCTTAATGGGTATGATACGGTACTACTACTCTGTACTATATCATACGCTTTTAAATTAAGCCAATTTATATTCTAGCAGCGGACGAAAACATTCTCCAAAGCCGCGACACTCCGACCACTTTTATTATTTATTTTGTGTAACATCACCGACTGAATTTCTAATGTTACTCAAAGAAAACTTGTGATTATTGTAGAGTACCTATATGCTTATTGAATTTATTAGACGTAGTCGTACGGTTATAAGATTTACTTAGATGTTTTTTGTCAGCACTCAGTAGTATAGTATGTACACAGCAAGTAGTTTTTGTGTTACATAATACACTTTAAAGTAAATTAACATGATTATTTTTTTTTTGAAAAAAGAATACTAGCAACGTAGGTCACACTACCACATTACTAGTATTCTTGTTAACCCCTCCAGCTAAGCTAAAAGCTTGTGTTAGGAGTAGGTTCACGACGGTAGAGTACTGGGTGGGGTTCGAACCCACAACTGATTGATCGCAAGTCCGACGCCTTAGCCATTACGCTACCGGTAAAATAAGTTCGAACAAAAATTTCGATATAAGTTGTTTTCGGTTTCCTGTACCATACTTATAACAATACTTTATCGATATTGATCATAATTTTACAGTTAGGTACAAATCAAATGACATGTGTTGCCTCAGGAAAAAGTGAATCCAGAATAAATCACTGTAAAATATTACTGGACTGAGAGCCTTTGCAACGAAATTCACTTTAACTTTATAAATAAAGTTGCAGAAGGAAGCTGACAAATTAATCACTAACCAAAACCAAACATTTAATTACCTTCTAAAACTTTCTGAAACCAATTAACAAGTTGACTCAAAGTAGCATTTATTAAACTAAACAAACACTGTAAACAAGAACTTTGCTCATGAGTTTATCTAATTTAGGTTGCAAATGAAAATCTGCTGGAAGTTCACATGCCTGCAGAGAGCCCACACCCTGCTAAATAGACTAGAAATTCATTGTTGATGAATATGTTTATGTACGTTATTCTCTTCGACGTTGTTTATCTAGTTATATAGATCTAAAATGTGTCGTTAAAAAATATCCTGCAGCGTTATAAGCCTTTACGTTTGTGAAGAGTATCATGTACTCATCCAGTACAGCAGGCTTATATTTTGTACAACTTCTATACGTAATTTTGGCATACACCATATCAAGTGCGCGTTAAGAATAATTAAAATCCTCGACACAACTGTAATTATTCAGTTCGCAGAGGCTGTAAAATGCCAACTTATAGTTGCCCTTATCAATTTCACTCCAAAATTGCGTTACGGAAACAAAGTATGCCTAATTAATGTACCTTACTACATTAATACGGCATACTTTGATTTACATTGCCGAAGAGCAAAAAAAACTTACAGTGACAATACAGCTGTGTTTTCACTTGTACTTTTTTTATTAGCAATTCATAAAAATCTAAACAACAGACAGACAAGCACGCTTTATCAAGCGTTGTTGAGTGTTGTCTAGATTTTTAGGCATTGATAATAAAAAAAGTACAAGTGTATCCACCGGGTGCTTTAACAGAGCTAGTACTATTGAAATATAAAAAAAGCGTCTGCTCGTTGGTCCCCTATAATATAAAAAAAACACGCATAAGATCGTAATGCTGAAATGTTGTTTATCTGACTTATGCCTTTAATTCATAAATATTTAACTCTGTATTATTCTTGACTTTTTTTTATGGGATAGTTGACAAACGAGCAGATTGGTCACCTGATGGTGAATGACTACTGCCGCCCATGAGCACCTGCAACTCAAGAGTCACAAGTGCGTTGCCGGCATTTAAGGTGGGAGTACGGGAAGGGGGGAATAAGGGGCGATGAAGGGAGAGAGGGAGAGGGAAGGGTTAGGGCCTCCGGTAACCTCACTGGTGGTATCGTGGTATCACTCCGGTCGAACCGGCACATACGTGCCGAAGCATGGCTCTCCTACGAATATCGACTACATTTTATAGACCTTGTTTTAAGCTTTGTTTGCGAGTTACATAACGGTAAATAAGCATACCTTTATTAGTACCACGGTAACTATGAATAATTTCGATTCATCCTAAGAATGCCTGGAAAATATTGCACTTAGCAATAAGGGTGACCTTTGTACATTATGTGGCCAAAAAAATTCTGTATATATGATTGCTATGTTAATTGTAGCAATGATGGCAAATAAAGTGTTAGCTATATCTATTTAACTTTGGCTGGTTTTAAGCTTGTATTCGTAGTAATTTTGGATGCTATATGTGAAATATGTTTTAAAATAAATTTTATGTAAAATTTCATGTTCAAATTAACATAGGCCTTAGTGTTTACTCAAATCTAGGCTTAAAATATGGATTGTTTGATACAAATCCCAGTAGAACTGGTTTCTGCAGTGCATTGTGCATAGACGTTTGAGCGAGCGAGCAAATCTATCGGAACTAAACGAGATTGAGTATGTACGGTTCGGTGCACAAGCTGTGTAAGTGCAGGATTATGGGTGTTTTTGACCGGTCATGCGTGTATGACTGGATAATGGTTGTGTAGATTGTATTCATGAGAATAGTGTTTTCATACAAGGAAGTGTCAAAGAAACCTGTTGATGCGTTTAGCCTCCTCTATACATAATTGTTGTCAGTTATAGGTAGTGTTGTAAGACACTAGAGTCTTAGAGTATCATTTAATAAGACTTGACTTATTTTTGAAGACTCGAGTCTTATGAACAAGACTCAGAGTTATGGGTGTTGTTGTGTGGTCATATAAACAAAATTATTGAACACTGTTATGTAGATTTGGTCAATCAATTCAAGTACCTTCCAGAACAGTACCCTTTTCCTAGGTAAAAAGTACCCTTTTTTTGTGCGTGTGGAAACCCCCACGGGGCGTCACCCGACCGGGGTTTTCGGTGGGGCGGTGTATCCGAATCAAACCAACTAAAGGAACACGTTGTGCCGTACTGTAACTTAAATAGGAGGGATCCGGGAACAGCAATAGCACGGGCTAAACCTCCGGGAAAAAACCCTCTCAATTAGGCAACGACCAGGCCCACGGGGACTCCGCCTCCTCGTGGGGGGCCACTAAATCGGGTGGAAGAGAAAAACCGTCCCGTCCACCCGGGGCTGGTTAAAAATTACCCTGTACCAACGTGTGTTATCATATTTGGTTTATTGACAGGGACCGCTTTACTGAGTGGAGAAACATGAAACCTAGTAGATAATGTTGACAGAAGTAGGTAAGTTTAGATAATATTATAATTACTACAAATCCTGACCTAAAGAGTAGAGACTTTCGCATTCCATGTAATAATAATAATAATTATTATCACACATGGCCGTCTGATTCCAAACTAGGCAGAGCTTGTACTATGGTAACCAGATTGCTGATAAACATACTTTTATATTTCTAAATACATACATATTATAGATAAATTACACCCAGGCACATAACGAATGATCATGCTTATCACACATTTATGTGCCCTGGGTGGAAATCGAACCCACGACCTCTGGCTCAGCAGTCAGGGTCACTAACCACTAGACCAGCAGGGCATATAAAACTACATTACCGGGAGTTACCGTAATAGTGGGCGTAAGTCTTGAATTGCCTAACGCTTAGACCCGGTTACACTACAGGCCATTGTGGCTTTTATTTATGAACTACTACTAGTTAGAAAAAACGCATATGTAGCAAAGATTATATGTGGCTCTCGGGTAAAATGGCTATTTGTCAGTTATAAAGAGATTAAGTTTTGCGGTCTTCCTTCTCACAAGTACTTAGCGTTTCGAAGCTTCTTGGAAGGACAATATTTACGACGGCAAATATTTGAAGGAAAAAAGAAATATATATTTTTTTCTCTTAACGCTTTCATTGGTTGACATTTCCAGTAAGATTCTTGTCACGTCATCATTCGATTTTTTCCTTCTTATTACAATGCTAAGTAATCAATGTGATCTATACTTAATAATATATAGTTACTAAGACTTGTCCTGACTGACTAATTCATCAACGCAGAGCCTAAAACACTGTGGCTACAAAATTTAAATTTTGGCAGTTGATGTCTTTGTTTTTTGTTATGTTTTTACCAGCCACTAAGAAAGGATTTTTGAAAACTTCAGCCCTAAGGGGGTAAAGTAAAAACGGTTGCTTGGAAGTTCGTCATTTTCAAAGTAAGAAACACGAAAATGAATATGCCTACTTCCGGTTAGAAATCAATTTTTTCACAAGCATATCTCGTCGTCGTCTCGTCGCTCGTCACTTTTGAGGCAAGAAGCACAAAATTTCATATACCTGCTTCTGATTAGAAATTTATGTACACATATATCGGCGTTTTTTCAAATGTTACTCTTAGGACGAATTAGAGGTTCTATCTTTATATACGAACTTCGTCACTTTTGTAGGAAAGCTTGTTATATAAAGTTTAAGAACAATGAAATTCAATATTAAAGCTTACCTGTATATTTGATAAATATTATTGATAAGTATACATCTACGCTCTATATACTTCGTTGTGTGTTCCAGATTGAGCTCTGCGAGAAGCTAGTAATTTTAGCAACAAAATAAAAAACCGCAAACGTCGTTTACAAACAGATACTTAGCAACAGCAACAGCTAGTTACTTATATATTTCTTTTAATTACAGAAAAACAAATATGAACACAATATTAGACGCAAATAAATATACACTTTAAGTGGACAAAGAGGAAGGTCCGAACCCATATTTTTATATCAGCCCTTAAATATTGGTTGGACGAGATTAAGGGTGCTGAAGGAACTCAAGGGCTCTTAAAGTGAAATGTATCAAGTAATATCTTTTCTAAATTGGAAATTTCGACGTTGACAGTGTCTGTCCTTATAAAATTATTAATACCTGTTATCGGAATAATTTTGATCGAAATATTGTTAAGAGTATCATGATAGCTACAAAATAGGTAAAATATCCTCAATAAATAATAATAAATAAATATCCTTAAATCGTGTATTTTCGCATAAAAAATCAATAACAGACTTTTAGTTCAGTCTATAAAAGGATAACAATATTTTTCTCCCGCGAGTAATCTCGTTACAAAATACAGCATAGGTGCCGATACTGTGTTCATAACATTATTAGATTAGAGTAAACATTACTAAGATTCCGTTTGGCCTTGTCAAACGACATTTCGTATTCTGAAAATGTAGGCCTAATTGCAGTTTGACATATCTTGAACTTAATCCATAATTGGTTTATTGGTATTCGTAGAGTTAAATGTCATCTCAATCAACAACACAGTCGATAAAACCTCAATCAAAACCTTAGTAAGGTCAAAATCAAATTTAGTTCTTAATGAAGTTTAAATTTTAATTGGATCGAAAACTGATGACTCACATAAGAAAACATTATAGTTGTCTAGTTTTATAAATACTATAGAGTTGACACTATTAATAAAATTTTAATTGGATCGAAATCTCATGGACGAAATAAGAAAATTTTAGAGATGTCTAGTTTTATATTATACAATGGAATTGACACCATTTCTTTTTAATTTTGTTCTTTAACTCCGATTAAACGGTTACTGACTAAAAGGTGCCTTTACTCCAGGTTTTTTACGTGGGAGAGCCCTGCCTCGGCACGGATGGGCCGGCTCCACTCCGCTCGATACCACGGCCTCACAGAAAACCGGCACCGGTGATTTCATTGCTTTTCATTTGAATATAATCCATAAGTTTTAAATGTTTTGTTTTATATCAGTATACGCAGGTAGTTTTTTTTTTATTTAATTTTAACAAAATTTTACGTATAAATGATTTTTTTTCAAGTATTAAAATGTAGAAAGATTATTTATTTTTTTTACTTGCCTTGTTAGTATGGGCACAGATAATAATGTATATGGGTCAAATCTTGCTACTGCATTGACCTGAAATTTGGATTACTTATGTAATGTCGGTGAAAATGTAATAATATATTATCATGAAGGTACAAATAATTCAACAATAAACTTATTTTATTTGTTTTATGTTATCTTCTTAATATATATATTTAGATTTACAATTGAACCCGGTAGATGGCGTTGCGATATGGTTACAGGAATAATATTTTTTTACGTTTCGGCAGGACAACGTCTGTCGGATCCGCTAGTTATATATATTAGCTCAAAGAAAAGCATGTTTTAAAAAAAGGATTTTTTTTATATATTTTATTTCCAAACGTGAATTGTTTTCAACATTAATGGATATCATTTGATGACTGTGTAGGTTGGTAGGTGTAATTGCCATTATTTGCCTATAGACTCTCTTGCTCGTGCTTATAAAAAGTCGGGCTGCCTTCTTATTTGCCGACGTCGGTCGCCGCGTCGTTGTATAAAACAGAACCATTCGCCTTAATGACTTTTATTTTAATTTAAAACTGGTTACATTTTAAAATTTATAATAAATGTATAACTTTTTTTTTCAGCGTATGTATTCTATTGTGTCTGCATCAATTAGCCTAAGTCGACTGCTGGACATAGGCTTCTCCCAATGTGCGCCATAGCACCCGGTCCTCCGCCTTCCGCATCCAGTCCCTCTGAAGGAAGGTAGTTGACCTTCCTCATATTGTCGTTCCATCTGGCTGGGGGGCGTCTTACCTTCCGTTTACCGATCCGCGGTTTCCACTCTAAGATCCGCTTGCTCCAACGGCCATCGGTCCTTCGGCATACGTGCTTATTCTGCGAGCTATGTTGGTAACTTTAGTTCTTTGTCGGATGACCTCATTTCGAATTTTATATCTGCATGCGGCACTGCAAATAAAATTAATAAAAAAAATCTTTAAGGTCGATGTTAGGATATTAACACTACTCAATATTAAACGAATATATTGAATTTCTGTTGAGTTTTATTAAGTGAATGATATATTAAATTGTTCCAGGTAATGAAATGCTGCCATCAAAACAACATACAGTATATTGGTTAAAAAAAAATAAGAAAGAAAACGTACACAAAATATTAATTCTCTCTGCTTACATTTTAGTGTTTTGAACACTACTATCTACACTGTGACATAAATTTCGAGCGCGATATTTTCATACCATTTCCAAACAACTAATTTCTCATAATTTATATTTCATTAGATAATATTACACATCCGTATTTATACCTTATATTGTGAAGAATACAGTTGACAGTAATCCAGCAGAGTGTTGCCAGTGAGCGTAAGAGAAAGCTGTAAAGAAGATTTACTGGGGTTGAATAAGACCCTTTAAACAAGGGGTTACAACAGTGGAATCATACAGCAATTTAGAGTGTTGGTCCGCATTTATCCCTCTAATATCATGTGTTAGGTTTAGTTGTTTCTATATTTGGCACTAAGGTTTTTCATGACTTTAGCAAAAAAGCAACTTTAAATAACTATTTTCAATTATTCTGCAGCTGAAACAAAACTGAACTAAGCTTAAACCATTAGAAAATAAGAAGTCGATTATCAATAACTACGTCTGTACTCTGTTCGTACTTGCTGTTAAATAAAATTGCTTTTAATAAAGACATATACATATGGTAGTGAGGTGACTTTGATTATTTTAAATAGATACATCAAAAAGTCACAGTTACAGAAATAAAGAACCTATGACTACCATTGATCCGACATGACCGCATCCTTCAAAGAGTTTATGTCAAAATAAAAAAAACAGCTGCAGCTCTTTAAAAAAATACAAAGTACAGTGAATCGAATTACAGAGTTTATGTTTTACTCGTTAGCTTTTATCACAGGATTTTTTTTATCAAAAAACTCTTAATGCTTGTGCAAAGGGCTTACTTTTCACCGACTACAAAAAAGAGGGAAGTTCTTTCTATGATCACCGATATTTCCGTCATCTATGGACCGATTTCAAACATTCTTATATTGTCACCAAATCCGTATCTCAGGGAAAACGAGGGAAACCCTCAGAAATTAAGGGCACAGGTGTTTGTTGATTTTTTTAACCGACTTCAATAAAGAAGTAGGTTCTATGTATGTATCTTTTTTATAACTTTTTTAATGAAGTGCAGCTAGTTGCTAGATAAATCTACATAAAGTATCTGGCTTATTTAACTAACGTTAATATAATCTAACGTACTGCAGTTCAGTTACTTAGATTACAGTAAGTTATGTTTTAAATACCGTATGTAATCTACTTAAAACTACGTACGCGATATATGTCGATGTAATATTTAACTTGCTTTTGAACAAATTGATTCAGTCCGTATATAGCCATCGGAATATCAACCAGACACGAAAATGCTGTATTTACATTTCAATCCATAAGCCTATCTTCAGGAACTTAAATGTTTCATTAATATGTATTATAAAAGAACCTTATTTTTCGTGTCAATTTTCATAAAATTATTTATTTTCCCATTTAATAAACAATTCAAATTGGTTTACGCAAAGAGATACCACCGTTTGGGGAATAAATGAACTAATATCCTATTACGTTTCTCTCTCTGAATAAATATCATTATAATTGAAATTGTTATTTGGACAATGAGATATAATTTTGGGCCACCTTTAATGATCGAAAAAGTCGTTTTCGAATTGGTAAAGGCAATTTACTTTGTTGGAACAATACGATTTAAATTCTCTTGATTCTTTTCAATATCTGGTTTTGTATTCAATTGAACACGTTGTTTTGTGTTATTATATTATCCTCATAGAAGATTTTGAAGTGAAAACTTCTTTAGGCACGTTTGTGCACTTTTGCTATGGGGAAAAAAGCACTGAACTCGTGATCGTCACGCTAATAATGCATATATAGATCCACTAGAGGGCGCTAATCTAAACATTGAGTTCTGTCAACTCCTCATTAATGTCACCAACCTGCTAATGTGACTGCCTATTTTTTTTAGTCTTCTTACCATCCCACATTTTAAAATTTTATTTGTGACTTTATACTAGTAACCCTATTGTAAAATGTCAATACAATGGCTATTTACATCTAAGCAGGTATACTTACATGGACTTCGATGTTAAAAGTCGTTTCAACATACCTACTAGTTCTAACATGTTGAAATGAAAATTAAAATCATTATATCGTTATAATCACATGCATGATAATATGTCTATTATGAAAAATCGATAGAATCAACTAGAAGTGATTCCACCTCCACCCCTTTCCATAATTCAAGTTAATAATATACTACACACCTCCCCGATATGAACGTTGAGTCTGTGCATTGAATTTTAATGAAGGAATTAATATATTTGATGATGTTGTTTCTGTCAAGGGTAAATATAACCCCTTTTAGCCCTTTGAAGTCATATTCTTAAAATTATAGAACGATATCATGCTAATTTATAAGTAGTAAAATTATGGTCCAATAATTAATCGTTATTTTTATCATTAGATATAGTTTTTAAATGTAGAAACACTAGTAGAATATATTTCGTGAAAGGATTTTTCAGATTTATTGTAAATAAAGAAATTCGAATGAATGAACACCAGACATAACATATAGACAAACCGTGGGTATTAATTACGATCAGCTCATATAATTCAAAAGATTTATACATATAGTCTGATTTTACACAATTACTAATTTTACTCCATTCTTTTATTTTTTTTCGTATGGACAGGTCATCACCGACTAAAACCACACGATGTTCCGTCACAAGTGGGTCTATTGCAAGGGACCTGGGTAGGATACATACAACAGCATCGACTGCACTGACGTAATCAACCGATTATTGCTAGCAGTTCCTCGCAGGCCACCACGTTACTATGTAACCAGATCTTTCTGTACACCAAAAATGAGAACAACACACTACGCGCGTGTAACGAATTCAATAGATTAAATGCCAAACTCGATCATTTGGATATTTTTCATGACTCGTTGACAACTTGAAACATAAAATGTTGAAATCGTTTGCAAAAATAAATAAAGAACAAAACTGGCAATTATTACCACTTTTGTTTCTTTATTTATTTTATTCAATAAATTTCCCATTTAATTTTTTCATTAACAATTCAACATAATTAATTTTTGTTCTACATCCTTATTTTATTTGAAATAGTTGTAATTTAAGTTTAATAAATTTTAGTCAAACCTTCGTCAGTCTATTGATGTATACTGTCAATGTATGCCTTTTATAGTTCTACATAAAAGAGCTGTGCCATACTATATGTTTTTTTATGTTCTATGCGTCTGTTGGCGTGTCCATCTTATATAAATAAAAATCAATGTTTGTATATTTTTCCTCTATGCTTTCCGAAACCATTGATCAGATTGTGATAAAACTTTGGTAGGGTGTTTCTAGGGACACTCGCCAGGGTTCCTGGCACAAAATTTCTATTTGAAAAAATGGTATTGTAACGCATGCTGGGTAAGCATATTAAATTATCCTATACCCTATAGCTCATCTTCCAAATACGCCAAAAATAGATGAGTAGAATAGAATACTATGACACCAATTTATCGTCAAAGTTATAAAAATAAATATAAAAATTGTACTATAAAATTATATAAGCCTACCTAAGAAAAAAATAAATTACATTGGCTTAAATTCGTACCTACTGTGTGCAGATAATTTGACTTTGTTATGTACCAAGTTGAACACGAAAAACATTTCTGAATTCAAGTAAATTTTTAGTCTTCCATAAATTGGTTTCTTCCTTTTGAGGTCGATCTAAAAGATCGGTTCTTTGTTTTGCTTCGCAATCTATTGAGCTTCATTGGTTCCTTGGTCTTTATAGATTTTATTTTTCAACTTTTTCCTTTCATTTAGTTTTATGTGCCTTTGCTTTAATGGAAATATTTTTATTACTTTTCTTAGGTGACTGTAGTTTGAGATTGATTGAGTTAGTTTTTTGGGTACAAAGACAAAAGATTTATTTTTAAATCCAGAAATATTTATTTATCTTTTATGACTTAAATAAGGAACTGGAAAAATATATTCTTCATATGAAATATTTCTTATGATGCAGAGAATACTTAGTTGAGAAAAAAAGCCAATCTACTGGGAGACGGTTACCGATGCCTATAAATTAGGCAAAGCCTTAGACAAGGCACATCTTGCTACTTGTGTGACCTTTCGCACTAACAGAAATACAGTAGTACGTTAATGGTACTGGTTAACTGCGGTCATTAAATATTTTATACAAATATTTTTAGCAGCCTGTAGAAAGGGGTATCATTAGAGATAATCATAAAAAAATAGAGAATAAAAGCCGTTTCTGAATAGGCAACGGAAGGAAAATATAGAACGATCGAGTGACTGTTAGTATAAGGATTTTAATAGCCCTCTGGAAACCTTTTTAATGACATAAGCTCATTTTAATAGATCTAATTTTCTAGGCTAACAGTAGCTACAATATATAAGAAAGGAGATTTCTTATTTTTTTCCATTTTTTTATGAAATACCTCCATTCAAACAAACGAGCAGGCGGGTCACCTGATAGCAAGTGACTACCGCCTACTAAATAGTTACAAGTGCGACTTTAAGGTGAGAGTAGGGGAAGGGGGGGGGGAGAGGGAAGAGTTAGGGCCTAGGGAAACCTTAATCACTCGGCG
Source organism: Callimorpha dominula (assembly GCA_949752705.1). Lineage (NCBI taxonomy): Eukaryota > Metazoa > Arthropoda > Insecta > Lepidoptera > Erebidae > Callimorpha > Callimorpha dominula. The sequence goes on along the minus strand of OX457002.1, from coordinate 5,653,907 downwards.
AAATACAATGCAAGCATTGCTTAACTGCCGATTTTCTGTGAGGCCGTGGTATCACTGCGGTCGAGCCGGCCCATACATGCCGAAGCATGGCTCTCCCCTAATTGTTTTTCCTGTGTTTCTCCTCTATGCTTATAAAATTCCATCGAAGCCAAACCATACAAAATTATGTATTTACAAAGGACAAACCTTCGGCTTCAAGTTACTATAATCCCAGTCGCCAACTCTAAGATTTCGTTTACAATTTGGAAAACGCTGATAGCAGGAATTTTTACACGCCATCAAACTGCTTTGCAATCAAAACATTCCGGTCACGTGTTCTACAAAGCGTCGACACCCCACCATCAGTGGTCCCTTCCATTTGAACTGCTTAATAGAGTTACACCAAGATCGTCGTAGCGGGTTTAGGTAATCCAGAACTTGTAATGTATTCGTTTCTAATATTTTGCAAATGTTCATGACCTCTACACCTGACTGCGGCAAGCCAAAACAAGAAGGTTATATGTTTGACATGTATAATGTATGTAACCTTATGTACTTCTTAACAGTAGAATCTAAAATGGCGGATTTTTGGCGCTAAAATGTATATTTCCATTTCATTTTGTATCGAGTCATCAAAATGAAGGATTTTAAGAGGTGATCACAAAGATATAAATACAACTATATGTTTAGTAGTTAGTATTTATAACTCAGGAAGGTGTTTTGTTTCATTTAATGATTTCTTGTTAAATAATTAGGCAGTTCTAATCTGATGATAAGGACTTCTGAATTATTTCCGTAGTAAATCACCCCGGATTTACTATGGAAATAATTCAAAATTACGTTGATTCTAATCTTCAAAGGGCAAAGGTGTTTCTAAAAATGAATGGTTCTTATTAAACTAGGGACTCAAGATATTTTATTTCTTTTATTGCTACATTTCTTTTTAGAGGTGACAAGGTTGTCACAAAAGTAATCTTGTCTAAAGACTAATAAACTGATTGACCCAAGAATATCTAGATACAATTTTATTTTTATTTTAGACTATAAACACGATCTAATATTTTTTATAAATTGAAGATCAATTTTAATAAGTGTGTTGACATACAACCTTTTATTTTTTCTACTAATTATGCTACGTTCTATGAAAACCGTACCCGTGATCACACGATGTCGTAGCAAGGTTCAGTAATAACATCGTAAAAAACTTGTGGCAACAGAAAAACAATTTATTATACCCCTATTTTCGTCACCACCGTCTTTGTTTGTTACAGCTTATGTATGTAAATTATTTTCCAAGAAAATGTATTCTTTGCTGATCCATAATTTGAATATTTTGCTGTAAAAAGTTATAACAGACATAGGGGCTTACTTTGATTTTTTTGGAAGCGCTGAATTGGTAAGTTTAAGAAAAAGTATAAATAAATATCCTTATACAGGATTTGTAAATAATAATTCACGGCAGTTTTTTTAGCCTTTTAACTATAATATATATAAAGTTATCCTTTTGCTAGAGGACATACCTGAAAGCCGTTGTTAAGAAGTTATGTAATTTGTAATTTATTCTTGTGTATAGATTAAGTGTTAAGTTGTATAGATTGTACTAAGTTGTCCAGTCAAGTCAATAGTTACAATAGCCTGTAAATGTCAGCCACAATAGAATTGTTTTATTCGTTGTCAACCCTGTTACCATTAACAAAGAACTCAGCTTACTGAGGATCGCACGAGTCGTGGCCAGCGGAACTGTGAGAATGCTAGAAATTCACACTCTCAATTTGTTCAGTTGTCCGCTAAATTACTGCTAGATGGATGTGACAGGAATGACTGCGTTTGCTGCTTCCTGTGCATACCAATGTTATAATGTATCACGTGCACATCATATAAAGGTGAATAAACAGAACGTGAGCGAGAGTGAGAGTGTGGGTGATGCATATAAGTTTGAAAGGAAGAAGTGCACGGGTAACCAAAGCTAAAAAACTATTTCTGCTTCTGATTATCGTTGCACAAATCAAATCAAAATCATTTATTTTAATTAAACCATTATAGGTATTCTTGAATTGCCAGGAGTAGTAGTCAGTCAAACTAAGTCAGTCGTGAAGCTATATGCCTGTTCCAATACGTAGATCCTGTGGAGAAAAACAGGCAAGAAACTCCAAGGATATTTTTTTTCAACATGTTTTTTTACAATTTTCTTCTTATATTGCATATAAGCGCAAATTAAATGTGAGGACAATGTAACATACGCACAAAGCTCCATAGTTGAGGTTTGGTGATACAAGTTGCTGTAATATAATATTGTTGTTACAATAAACCAGTGGTTGTCCCGCACTCGGTCGTTTCATTGCAAAATTTACCACAAGTAAACAATGGAGCTTTGTGCGGTCATCGTTTACAGGTGAACACAAGAAAGTCTATTTATGAGTACTATTTTACTTACAATACAATAGCAGATTAAAAAAATACAATGGAAGTAAAATAGGAAAGGTTCTTTTATTTATAATTTAAATAGATCGAATGTATCATTCATGCAAATATACTAACTACTAATGAAACTGAAGATAAGAAGGAAAGACTAAACACAAAGAATCTAAATTGAAGATAGAGAGAAGTGACATACAAAAGATATACAGGTCTTCCAAATAGGGACACATTTTTAAGACTAGGTAGGACATGACCTATCCAATGGTACGTGGATCTAGCCTGGGAACGCTCGGAAACTTTATTTACTTTCCAAGATCGAGAGTAATAAAGTTGTATCGCGTCATGTGTCGTGTGTTTTTTTATTAAAAGTAAAATTTTGATGATAGTTTTTAACATTTATAACTTTTCATAGAAATTTGATAGTATTTTATTCGTTCGGACCTCACTTCGAATGAATTGGCGACGCCTTGTGGAGGATACTTGCATAAAAGTTATAAACTTTATTTATTTTCTTAACTATTGATAGGACAGTACATTTTATTACTAAGCAATGGTTTCTTCAATTACGTGTTATATTTATATTCTTCTACATTCCAAGCTAGCCGACAGAATTCTTTGTGTTAGCAATTTTTCTCTTCAAGTGTTTTTATCGTCTTCCTCGTGTCGGACTAGAATCGTAAACTGCGAATGTTTTTATATGTGAACACCTATTTCTAGATGTTTTTCATTTAAAGCAGTTAGTAGAGAAAAATCTTCGTCAGTTCAATAAAGCTGAATTTCTCTTTGTGCATTTTTTGCAACTAAAAGTATAGTCATTTGCAGTGTTTCCATTTGTAGTGTTTGCACAAATTACGTTTATGTTGCACCTTTAAAAGAAGGTGTTATTTTATTTATTTATGTCAGTGAGAAAATCTATGTTTTTCAAACATATTTCAAAGAGTACATGTTATACTTCCTGTTCTATTAATACTACAAAAAAAAATGGACCTAAAGTCCGAAAATTCGATCGCTTTTTGTAAAACATATTTAATGGCGACCACGGCTTTGCGCAGACGATCTTTGACAGAGCTTTTTGCTCGTCAGCGATGGATAATAATATAAATAATTATATTTATAACATCAAGAGACACTATAACAATGTATTAATATCTAGGCACACAATAATACTATCTAAGGACTAAGTAGCGTCATTCCAAAGCGGTAGCGTGGCAAACCAGTTGCCCCGTCACAACCGTGTCGCAAGCTCGTGTCTCTGCCTCAACTCATCTCTTTAGTAATCATATAACTAAATTTGTAAGCGTTAACAACCTTCTGATAAAATACAAGAAGTGAACCTTCCGAAGAGCTTTTATTTTAAACAGACTCTTAGAACACGCACACCCACCGTTAAGTTATAATTTACACAGTAGAATCAACCCCAACCTATTACTATCACAACATATACTAAATGGCATCATTACTATTGTTATTATCGATACATTATATGTATACTAAATGGCATCATTATTATTGGTCATTAAATATCCTCTTGTTACATTTCTATGCAGCAATCAGAAAAGATTTGTAACTTATAAATATATTTACACAAAAAAGTTTTCTTTCAATATCCAACTCGGAACAAGTGATTCTTCAGCAGAATGTAATCAAGATCGACTTAATGAACTTTCAGCGGATATAAGTAAGGTTCGTAAAACACATAGGGAAAGTTCAGGTGGAATTTGTTTTACGTCTTGGTCTTATTTGAATTATTTATGTCGATAACGAATAAGCCGATGGTTAACACAGTTGACATCATTACAAGATCATTTTTCAGTATTTCAAGAAAATCTATGGGAATATAAAAACCAAAAAATCGAAGTTAATTTATAAACTTTTTATTAACAGATACAAAGCAAATTTAGACTCTAAAATATATTACATATTAGAGCCCAAAAAAAATAGGGGACATCGAACTAAACATAAGATTTATTTTTTAATCCCGGGCAACAGACGTAGCAACTTTATTCTAACCTTAAAAAAGGTTCTCTTAAAAGATATAGTGAATATAGGGTTATGATTCAATGTTTTGAAGCTCCCGCAACACAGGAATCATTCCTAGTGCGGGAGGTGTCCAAAAAGAAATAGACTTAGGACCGTGCTTGGGTTGTGGAGGTCTCGCTTCACGTAAAATATCGTAGTTAGACTAAAAGCCGACCCCAACTTAGGTGGGAAAAGGCGCGGAGGATGATGATGTGTCTTAAAGAACCTTTTAAGTTTTCTGGCACACTTATGCACTTTAGATCTCTATATACATATTACTTACTGAAAAGCCATTGAACAATGCATGTCGTAAAATATTGCCAGTTTGCAAAACTATAAGTAGTTATCCTACTTTCAAATATGGGCAAACTTATATCTGATATTGCTCTGAATAAGTTTTAAAAAATAAGTTCACAATTCAAACTCAAATAGCCTGTTTAATAAAACGACAACGGTTAAATATTTGTTTTATGGTAGACAGACTGAACAAACACATTAAAGGAAGACCTTTAAAATAGCAAGATTATTTTTTTTTAAGAAGAGAACTATGAAATTTAACTATCAGGCAGGAATAAGCGTATCGCTTGAGAATGAGCAGCCATTATTCTACGGATCAGTTCTCTAAGCAAAAAAACAGATGAGCTTGGATGAATCAAAATTATCAAGAAATATAATGATTATTATTATAATTAATTTACACCTCTTAGAACATCTTTGTCCTTGGTTACGAGATGTCCACGTGGTGAATTCCAATCAGTACTTAGAGGTGTTTCTCGTCTTCTGTACCTTCACGGGTTTGCTATCTCAGAATCAACCCACAACAAGTCTACCAGGGACATGATTTCGCGCAGAACTCCCTTCTGAGAGCAACGGCTCGATAGAATAGAATGAGACCTTGCCCTTTCGTTTAAAATATAATGAGTAGTATTTAAACTTCAAAAAGAGTTTACTAATCTTATGTTGTAACAATATCTTTTGGTGTGAAAATAAATTCACATTTTACCCATAGATAACATATTCGGCGCTGGCTCTTAAAATCAATTTCACAGTCCGATAACTGACTTTGAAATTTGGCCAAAATTATCGCTTCAGCTGTGAATAGCGGCAATATAATGTATGTTGTATTATGAATTATGTATTCGCCCCAAAGATGGTGGGTGGCTTTATTAAAACCGCCCGTAACAAAAGATTACAACTCCGGTAACCTATAAGGTGAAAATTTATTAGCTAATTTTCCCGCCACCAAAAATCGCTTGTAATTATACGTCCATAAAATGTTATAAAACTTGGCAGATTTATAAGTGTTTTAATTGGATGTTAATGTTGATAGCGTTTTCGTGTTTTGTTCGTCTACTGTAATGGAGGGTCTATAGCTAGCTGTGCTTTGAGGTTTATTGTAATGTTCCTGTGGTCGCAGCGTTATATATTGTTCGAAGACTTTCTCAGTTAACGGGTCATGTACAAGGATTTTAACAGAGGTTTCTTAAATCAGACCTTTTTTTTTTTATTAATAGTAGAGATATTAGGTTTCGAACAACAGATTACTAAACCTATTAACAAAATTTTACTTCTCCCTAATATAGGAGGTCTAGCACCAAACATGATAATTTTTAAAAGGACTTGCATTGTTTCCCTTTTAGCTAACTTGCGGCCATATTATATTGTGCTAATCACTTGCCCTGTGACCGATCTGCAATAAACAACAGTGTACTTTCTACTCGTGGTTTCCTTTATTTAAATGACCAGCGAATAATTACCTACAGTACACTTATATATTCATTTTAAATATATATTCTAAACACAACTACTATTAGTTATTGAAGAGCTCTGGAATGGTTTAAATTTTAAACATAAGCAGGTAATTCATTAATTGCTGGCAATAAAAAGATGCGCTTGGTAAGCAGTGACGTATACCGTCCCGTTGACATGAGCATTTCACTTTCATAACCCTGTTAGGTCATATTTTCTAGAGGGAAAAGCATATAATTTAATTTTGATATAAAATGAAAATGTTAAAATTCTTGAAACTAATTCATTTTCTTCATTACAGTACTGAGATACTAGTGATTTAACGCCAATTGAGGGCAAATGTTTATTCTGTAGTAATTTGCAGCTTATGTCTATACAAGACATAGTATTATGGATTTGCCGGACGTTGTTTGAGTACTGCACATCGTAGACAAACCACTGATGTTATTGTTTTTGTTTCACTCTAACTCCATAATACCACACCTATCAATAACTTCTTCATAGAAAACTAAGCAATGTTAAAACCTTGTCTTAACACCGTAGAGAGAAGGAAATGTGAAAGTACTTTTAGTATTGCAAAGCTTCCACAACAATGTGAGCAGCTTAATGTCGAGCTTGCCATTGTAAGGATTGTTAATATGTAAGGTTACTATTTCCTAATATTAATCAAAATAAGGAATGTAAGACATTAAACAAGAAGTGTACAACCGATAACAGCAAATGCAAATGTAGAAAAATTTGGATGCAGATTTATAAACTTGGAAACATTCGTAGCGAAAACAACGTGTTTTGAATTTCTTCGGCCTTATTACTAAAAGACAAAGCGTAATTTGGCTTTGTAGTACAAACTTTATTTGCGCTCCTGAAGCAACAACAGAGAATGAATATTGAGTTTAAAATGAACTTTGGAACCGCAAAATATAAGTTTGTCAGGGTTCAATGGAATCCGGATATTCTTTTTTTGTGTATTCTCTCCAAAGCTGAAGCAATATCGGGGTTGAATTTAAATTTTTCACTCGATAAACAAATCTTTATTGACACTGCTAAGCTGATAGAGCTTGAGCCGCAGTTCGAAAATAGAACTGTATCCTGAAAACCAATACAATGAATGGATATCTTAAATATTAAAATAACTAGGTATATTGTATATAAGACAATAAATGTGTTAGACTTAATCGCACAGTCCGCAATGAAAATCGCTTAAAATGTAAAATTTTCGTGTATTGTTTCGTGTATTGTTGATAATCGCCTCTCATGACTGCCTTATTGCTGAATATTCAAACGTTACTCAATTATAAAATATCTTAGTGTATGTTATAAAATATCTAAAGTCTTGTCGTATCGTTCCATTCCACGACCTGTAAGTGGCTATCTAATCACAGTTCTTTCTATTGAATTCCTATCTGATTTGATGAATTGAATTTGCTGTGATCCACCTTGTTCTGTCCCTATCGATGACCTAAAAGTAATAGTGATTATTACTGAGCACTGGATGAAAAATTATAAATAATTACAATTTGCGTTGCGTTTCCAAGACAAATTAAGTCTTCAACACTACCCCTCTGATAAAATATGGCTTAATAAATTATCGGAGTACATGCCATAATATGAGGTCAACGAACAGATCCTATTCTACATTGGGTTACATTAAATTTAAGGTATGAGCTTATTCCTGAACTACACGATTTTTTCTGTGTAAACATTTTATTCTAAACCCACAACACGGAATATATATTATGTTGTGGTTTTGTATTAATTCTTTCCAGAAAACCCTCAGCAAAAGAGACTATTAGTATGCGTATCAAAATTATTTTTAGAATAAAAGAATCGCAAGGGATTTCTATGATAAAATCCATCACTCAATATATCTGAATGTAATTGTGAACCTTGTTATAATCAGTTTCAAGTCAAATTTCGGTTGTATAGAACAGTTTAGTTTAACAAATTTAGCAGCTTGATGATTGCGCATGCATTATTTAAACAAGATTCTGCGTAAACGTTAATACACTGAATCGAGTTCGTTTACACGAAAGTTTCTAATTACACAGACGATGTTATTTTCTATAGGATGATATGAATTACTAATTTACATTTATGCTCGATTTATTATTGATTATGAAGAAAGGTGGCCATAGAAAAATTTGACCTGAATAAGGAATAAGTTCAAACTCTGCACGTTTGTCAATGTGACAAACGTGCAGGGTTATTGAATAATATGCGATGTAATGTAAACAAAAAGGCTATTAAAATTAGAATATTAAAATCAGAGCCCAAGAGAATTTCATAATAAATCCTTTTACTAAAGATAAGTTATCACAAAACAACCTCTCAAGGAGCACTCTTACAAAAAGCTTCGCAAACTTCCAAACTTACCCTACCTTCTTCGTTTAATATCTATTAAATCAAATTTCAGGTAAGATTTCAGCGAACATTCAACAACGTTCCTCCCAGAATACAGCTTCAGTAAGTAAAATTTTACTTTCATAACGTTATAAAATTGCTAGCAATCATACACGGTCCGACATATTTACTGATATTACTCTACTTAAGCATATTACCCCGCTCTAGAAATATACTCGCCATTCAAAAACGTGCAGTATGAAATTATATGTATTATATTTCATTCCATTTAGAATGTTTTGAGTGTCGCGTATAGCGTCAGAATATGTACTCCGTGCACTCGGTTTGAGAAAACACTTTTGTTTTACAAAAATACCTGAGTAGAACCAAGACAATCTTGGATAAGAATCCTTTGGTATTCAATATCTAGTCTACGTAGAGTTCAAAAGAAAAAGCCATGTTTTAAGAAAAACAATATTATTTCTTTATATTTTTCATACGATGCAGCAAAAAGGATTGCAATTTAATTTTACTCTCGACAATATTAAGAACTTAAACTTGGATTAACTCGTGACAACTGATAACTATTACTTATTTACATTCTTATCTTATATATTTTTCATCTGTCACACCAATAACGATTCATATGAATACAAAATGATTACGAAACACGTTTTTCGCTTTTATTTATATATATTTTAATTAATTTTGACTAGTCTCGAAATCACAGCTATCGTAATTCCTGTAAATAGTTCAGAATTAACAGACTGAACTGACTCACAGATAGATCACAATTTTTTTTTATTCAGGACAACAAACAATTGCGCAATAATAGGTTACAAAAGTTTCCTTGTTTGTAAAATATTATCTTGATTAATCACGTAACCAGCACCTTTATCCACAAAATAATGTTACAAAGTAATGGTAGCATACTAGTAAGTTAAAAATAGAATCGGATCAGGCAAGGAATTTAATTAGCAGTAAATTTTCGTCCTCAAAATCAATTACGATAACGGTGACCCTAAAGTACCTTTACTTAGAGCAGGAGTCATAAAATAAGGAAACTACTATCTAACGAACTATTATCTAATAAAAATATTATTATTAATTGAAGACGGCTAGACCTATGTGTATCACCACACATGTAGTCTTCTATTTGTATAATAAAAATAGTTATACTGCCAAATGGTTTAACATTCAAGTCTTGTTTTCTTTTCAAACTAGCAACCCGCCCCGGCTTCGGACGGGTCTGAATTATACACCTGAACCTTCCTCATGAATTTCTCTGTCTATTAGTGAAAACCGCATGAAAATCCGTTCAGTAGTTTTTCAGTTTATCACGAACAGACAGACAGACAGACTTTGTTTTATAATATGTAGTGATACACTGCATTTGGAAATGATACAAGTCTTGAATATTTAGCTTAGGGTTTAAATGTAAAACATTACAAGCTATAATATGAACAATAAACATACTATTTAATACACAAATTAAAAAAAAATATTTTTAAAGTTTAATTTAATTTAAATATAATATATATGTGCCATCTTCTTCAATAACGTGTTGCCATCTTGTAGGTAGTGACATAATTCCGTTGCTATAGATGTCTTGGGATTTTTGATCAACAAACAGACAGTCCTCTCTTGATGTTAGTCTAACACTAGCCAAAGAGTTCTGAATAGACCGAAACAGGTGAAAATCTGAGGGTGCAAGGTTAGGACTATATGGTGAATGGATGGATTAACACTTTCCAACCAAGCTCTTTTAATTTTTGCGGAGTGGCCAAAGATGTGTGTGGTCTGGCGTCGTCATGATGAAAGGAAAAACCGGCCGGAATTTATTAACAGAAAAGGAGTTGTTCCTTTTCTGTTAATAAATTCCGGCCGGTTTTTCTGTATTTCTTGCTTGAGTCTCATTAGTTGTTATCAGTAGAGATCCGAATTAAATCGAATCGCATAATGAACGATGCCCTAATTACCTACGTAGAGCCATGTCCATGTCTACGTACAACTTTGATAATTAATCAGTTTGTTGTTTGGCGCCGACTCAAAATAAGTTTACATAAAATTTAATAGTTTATATAAATAAGGTCAATACTTAAGACTTAAGGTCTATTTATTTTTTGCTTTTTAGTTCTTTTCGTTGGTTTAATTTTTTGTTAAAAATATTTTTTATACATACAAAGTAAGAAAAGACTTTTTCCCCGACCAATATATATATTAATCAGGTTGTGGTACAACCGAGCAAAATAACTACAAAGTAAACTAATTAATTACTAACCCTAACTATATTTTGGCTGGATTTATTATGTCGTTCTCTCGTAGATATTAATGACCGCAAATAAAGTCAAAATGCATACATTTCCTCGGCCGGCAGTATACGATTACATACGCAGCGGGCACTATGCCAAAATATATATATATATAAGTTAGTAATTGCTTAGGATGCCGTTTACGGATGGTCATACAGATGTTTCTCCCTATAGATACAAACTGTTCATATTATAATGAATGCTTCTAAAAATGCACTATCATCCATTCTCCTCTCATTGTTGACGGACTAAAATTACGTAACACAGGTTGCAATAGCGGTAAAAGGGTATTTTTAGTTCAAATGTTTTTTTTTGTACAAGTACACACTAACTTTAAAAGAGGCCAGAAATGAAAAGGTTTGAAAAACAAATGTCGCCATATTTTAGAAACTATTACTTTTTCCAAGAGATATTTACAAATATGCGCAGTTGATTGCCAACCTCCGTAATGTACTGAACGGCACCTTGCCAGAGAAGAAGAAAAATAATTTAAACCTACGCTTTATGTATCTACTTAACTGTTATTTTCTAAATGTTTCGTTCATGGTTTATGGAGTTTAAATAAGATATCTCTTCCTAGCTTTTGCAAGCTTGCCTATGCACACACGTGCAAAACAATATAACAAAATACAGTTAATAAGTAGTACAATTTATTTGTATCGTTAAAATCAATACATTATATACCAGAACAACTAAGCTAAAAATTCATTTTAGTGTCAATAACGAAAGATTAGATCGCCACGAATCGGCTTTATTGTGTTTAGAGACGGTTGACCTAAAAATCATTGAAAGAAAGGCAATTTTGAAGACAAATAATGACATTGAGCTGAAATTGAGTTTTCTAAAGGTTAAACGCGTCGTTGAGTGTGCACGATCGTCATATTGAGAATCCTAGTAATGTGTAAGTTAATACTGTGCCAGAAGACATAAAATATTAACCCCAATTTTTTATAAAGTTTGAGGTAACACTTTTTTTAATTAGAATAAAATGAGTGTGGTGCCTGACACAGATGCGATAGGTCACATCACCGATCGATAAAGAGCCCCGTCCTATCCTGAAATACATGGATGGGAACAATGGTTTAAGTGGTCTCCTCGCCACTACGCCGCGCTGAATGTTGTGGGTTCAAATCCCACACGGGACAAAAATTTGTTGGTAGGTATGAGAATAAGTCGTAACGTATTTTTCACCCGCCTGCCCCCATCCCCAATTTTTAATAGTTAAAAACAGAAAAAATGGCATTGCAACGCATGCCGGGTGCAGCTAGTATATTATACTTGTAATAATGACGTTCCAAAAATGTGCATAAGCATTTATTACTAGATATTTGTCATAACTAGATATAACATATCTAGAAACCTCTACCTACTCTATATAGTATACATATGTACATATAATTTCATTCTTTAAAATTTTATTTCGAACACGAATTTATTCATAAAAATATTTTTATAAGACGATGATACAATCTTTGTATAGGAGATATGTACAAGCGCTTTAAAAGGTTCAGCCGAGTGAAAACGTATTTATAAGCTTTTCAACGGTATGGTAACATTTGGCAGCACTTAGCGAATTGCGTTTATTTAAATATTGATATTCTTAAACGTAGATGCGCCCGTTTAGACGTGTACTATAAAAAATTTAAAATTTATTTATGGTTTGTAATTTTTTATTAGTAATATTGGAATAGAGACTTTAGTGAGTGGTGTGTGGTACTTTGTGTCTATGCGGGCGACTTTCCGCGTCGGTGTCAGGCGCTTCACGACGTAAAAAGTCGTTCCTCCGCTTAATGAAGGTCTTAGTAGTTAGTCTTAGCCATGCATTTATTTTCTTTGTACTCAAACAGATTTATGACTGTAACTTTATTCCCCTTTATTTGAATCCTTAAGCTAGCTACTATGACTATAATGGTTTCTTGAGCTTATGATCCACTGATCAACAGGAAAACAATATTAGACAAATCTTGTTGGTTAGGTGCGGAAGGAAGCCACACCAATTCGATTCCGAGGTTAAATGAACCTATGATGAAAATATTTTTTAATCTAATTCCAACCAATCCGCCGTAAGATAAAGAAAGCATAACGACTGATACTATTAAGAATTTTTAGTTGAAGAAAGATGTGTCATTCTAAAACTATAAAAAATTATAATTTACTTGTAGAGAGTAAATAATGTCGTTGGATTAAAGTACGTAAGTTTGTTAGGAGGTCGATGCTAACGAATGAGAGTTATTAGTTTAAGACCGGCATAAATTGTCGAATGGATTTATATAGATTAAATTACCTTCTTATTTTTGAAGAACAAATTCAAATTTACTTTCATAAGATAAAGCTACATCTATCTTTACTTAAACAGATTTATTGGAGTTTCCATTTGTTTTTATTTCAAGCTGCAATACTTATTTCAAACTTAGGTTTATGAGTTTTTAAGATGCGTAAAAAACGTCTCGGTTTCAGATATTCAAATACCAGACCTTTTCCCAATGTTGTGATAAACCAAAGGAGGAACCCGTATCTCTTCAGCGGTCCTGCGAATCAAGCGATTTATGGGTGTTTTTAAAACTAATCAAAACGGCAGTATCCTATCAAAATAGTATTCAGTAATCTCGGTGGTGTCCGTTCAGGGATGATCGAGTAGATGGGTGACTGATTTTAAAAAGTTTGTAGCGGCTCTGTAGTGGCAATTAAGTATTATAATGTAAGTAGCACCTTTGCAAAGGTTTTTAATAACGGTCGCCATTACATTTGCCCAAGTGCACTCTCCCCATAAGCTATGGGTTAGGTAGCGTCATAATTAAAGTATATATTTATAGTAAGTGGTGTTAGTATGTGTTCAAAATATTATTATTATACTAGCTGACCCGGCACACGTTGTTTTGCCATATTAATTATTTCTAATGAATATTTTGGTAGTCAAATAAAAAAAAACTAACTTCTTGTGGGGATGGGGTCTATGACTGAAAGAAGAATGGAGCGCTGTGGTCTATTGACGGCCTATAAAAATAACAAAATAGTAACCAATTATTTTCTTAATTCAAAGTACTTCATTAACTTAACTGACATATTTAAAGTTTGGCGGCTCGAAAGGAGTGATATCATGGCCTCACAGAAAAACCGGCAGTGAAGCAATGCTTCGTTGTACTTCGCCAAGCGAGTGAGGTTACCGGTGGCCCTAACCCTTCCCTCTCTATCTTCTCCACTATCTCTCCATCTCCCCTCCTCTCCTACTCCCACCTTAAAGGCCGGCAAGGCACTTGTGACTCTCGAGTTGCAGGTGCCCATGGGCGGCGGTAGTCACTTACCATCAGGTGACCCGTCTGCTCGTTAACCCCTTCCATAAAAAAAAGTTTGATATCGACTTGACGGCAATCGATTATTACAATCGATTATAACAATCGCACTTTCTATTTTCACTGGGTTAAATACTTTAAAAAAATTGTACCAATGAAAGTAAAAATACTAATATCGCTATTAAAAAACAGGGGTTGATCGTAGAGGGTTGAAAATTCAGGGTTGTATGTATTTTCTAATGCTGTATCATAAAAAAAACTTTATATAAAAATAAAAAATTAGGGGTGGACTACCCTTAACATTTAGGGGGATGAAAAATAGATGTTGTCCGATTCTCAGACCTACCCAATATGCACACAAAATTTCATGAGAATTGGTCAAGCCGTTTCGGAGGAGTTTAATTACAAACACCGCGACACGAGAATTTTATATATTAGATATTCTATATATTCTATGTCAAGAAATCGCAAGCAACCTCCATAAGTTTTTTCCCATTTTTAAACCATTGACCATTTTTCGTCATTGAATATCAATATCTACTTTTAATAAGACTGGCAACATCTTAGTTTGCTTCCTTATATTTGAGTTCATTAAGAAGTCCACGCCCACTATATCGACTATTTTTAGACCATAATTATTAACAGAAACGATTTCTTGGTACGGCAATTCTCTAAAAAATTATATGATTTTATTTATTTTGCAACTCGGGGCTAACAAAGTATTCCAACATTGTTCACAAGTAATGTATATTATGTAATCATATTCCCGATGTAATTTACTAGCGTCCTTCATGTATAAGGTCTCTTTCATCTTTGCAGATGATTCAAACAGCCTTTTGTATAACTTCGCTAAGGGTTGTGTGTTAACTACGACAATTTATGATTATCAATATGTAGGTGTGTTTGAATACTCAAAAAGGAATAACTACCGACGCCCGTTGGCATCTGCAACTCAAGAGTCACATGCGTTGCCGGCCTTTAAGGTGGGAATAGGGGAAAGGGAGAAGAGGGTGGATAGAAGTGGGGGGAAGATTGGGAGAGGGAAGGGTTAGGGCCTCCGGTAACCTCACTCAATCGGCGAAACACAACGAAGCATTGCTTCACTGTCGCTTTTTGGTGAGGCCGTGGTATCGCTATAGTCGCGCCGGCCCATACGTGCCGAAGCAAGACTGTCTCACGATTGCAATTTTTTTCCCACACCTACATATATCTTTTTCTTCGCCTTACAACTGCGTCTTATTATTATATAGTATTTCCTTAGCTTCAATTTGTACGTGAGAATATTTCCTATTTCAAATATTTCCATCCCCCAAGGGTGCGATCAAACGATCTACGTTGTTTAAAATGTAAAAGGCAAAGCAAACGTTGTCGTATCAAATTTGTTACCAGTACGTGATTGAATGTTTGAATAAATTGCTGATCTCGATCCGGTTTTCTATCATGTTCTGTTTAACGTGGAACTTCAAACGAGTTAACTACTAAAACATAAATATTGTTACGAATAACCCGCCATCTATTGGCAACTGTGGGAAGTCGTATAGAGCTACAAAATAAAGATACACGCCATCTGTTGAGACATCACGGAACTAAGTAGTTAGTAACCCATTAATGGAATATTCTACGATGATTTGTGGATTCTATTGTTTTGTAGAATTTACCAGAGGTGTCGCGATTTTTCTGGAAATACCGTTTCGCTATATAAAGTTTCGGAGTATTTAGTTAATTTTTAAGTGAGTGTCAAGTGAGTTTAGTTTCAAGTGAATAAACAGCGACTAAAGTGTAAGTGAATTAAGAAGTTTAGTGTAATATTATAGTGATAGTAAATTATTGTAATTGTGTTGTTGCTAGTTTCCCTGTGTATTTTGTGGTCTATTGAAATAAATTGTGTCTATTTCGGTAACAATCTGGTATAATTCTCTTATCCCGAACCTCAGCTCGTAACAATATGTTTAAAGTTGTATCACCACTGTTAACAGCTCTGTTAGTTGAACATATTTTGATCAGCCTTTCAGGCACTAATCTTGTACACCACTATCAAAATATAGTTTAATACATATATAATATATACTAGGAACCCGCCCCGGCTTCGCACCGAAAGCAGAGCACATAATATATTATTATTGTCGGACATTTTCAGCAATCATCGTAATATTTCAGCCATTTTACACTACGCCTTAATGAATTATACACCTGAACCTTCCTCATGAATTGCTCTGTATACTGGTGAAAACAGCATGAAAATCCGTTCAGTAGCTTTTTAGTTTAACGCGAATAGACAGAGAGACACGGCGGGCGAGTAAGTTTTATAATATGTAGTGATTAGAGTATTTATTTGAATGTTTTAACTAAAATGGAAGAGTATGGCCATTGTGCATATCAATGTTATTTTCCCCTTAAACGAGTTCTAATAGTTGCTGGTAGCTACCAGCAACTATCAATAACTTTCAGTAGCAACGTGCACCTGCACATTTAGAGTTGATGGTAAAGTACTACTCCCCTAAATTATTAAGGAAATAAACTAATTCTGAACTTAAGTTACTTTTGTTTAAATCTTTTGTTTTATTATTCCGAAAAAAAATCGCTTGGAATTACGTTTGATGCTAACTATAACCTATATATAAATATGTTTGTTAATATGATTTTTATTTTTGTACTTTACTATTGTTAAACAAGATGGTACCCAAATAAAGACAATGGCTACCACTAAAGAAAGAGTAATAAATAGCTTGCTTATAGTAGTCATAACTCATGGTACATTCCATGCTTTTTGTTTGGCTGATAGAAATTCTACTATAAATGTTACCACTTTTGACAAAATCTTGTTTTTGCTTCTGTTTATAGTCTTCTGTATATAAGAATGAAAGCTAAATTGAGGTCTAACGATTGAAGAACACTATTATAGATACGGATGATACTAAAATGGTGGTCCGTCTTTCTGTCTGCCTGTCTGTCAAGACCATATTTCTCAGGAACCCGTGAACGCATCAAGTTGAAATTAATACCAAATGCTTACGTCTGTGGTCCCTTGAACCTACATATAATCAAGCTTTTTAGTCAACGCAATCAAAAGGTCCATTTAAGCCTTAGATTTGACCAAATTTCAACATTTCGCAGGTAAACCAAAACCTATAGGGTAGATAGATAGATAACAGTTTATTTGTACATTAGCATTTGCATACATTTTCATAATTACTACTTCTCATTGACCTAAAATTATGATTTTTTTTTAAGAAGTAAGACAGCATAAGTAAATATATATATATATATATATATATATATATATATATATATATAAACTTTTTTAAAAAATCTACCTAAAATCCGAATGTTGCTAATTTGTTGTTATATCACATAAAAAAATCGTTAATATGATTACAAACTTATATTTTACGGTTGGAAACATGACTTTGTCGTAAACCGATGTATGGGAGGGTATTTTTCGAACTGAAAAGTTAAGTTTGTCTTTCAGAAAAAAGCTGGCAAAAATCTTTCAGAATTGATTCAAGAGATGAACGGACTATCTACATACAAGCCCTCGGTGTGCATACGTGTGGTTTTATTTTCTAATATTCCCATTATCCCACTAATATTATAAATGTGAAAGTTTGGATGGATGGATGGATGGATGGATGTTTGTTACTCTTTCACGCCAAAACTACTAAACCGATTGCGATGAAACAACTTGGTATGTAGATAGCTCAAGACCCGGATTAACATATAAGCTACTTTATTTTATCCCGATATTCCCACGGGATCGGGACTTACGCGGGTGAAACCGCGGGGCTCTGCTAGTTTTATATAAATCCGAAATCTGTTTCAATGAACGGCTTAAATAAGTCCACACTTACGAATTCCTCTCACGGAACATACATACATACATAGCTATTAGTCCCTTTAGTAACAGAATCAGGCGGGCAGCCTATTCATGAGCACTCGCCCCGAATATTCGATTTGATAGGCTTTATGTTATCCCGCCCACACCAATTATGCGTTCAAATACGCTACTGGGAGGCTTATAGAATCGAACGTCTGGACCTTACCTCTTAAATAGATGTGACTAAGCAATAACTCATTGAAAGAATTCCGCGATCCCAGTATTGTAAGGGAAAATTGTATAAATGAGTTGGCAAAAATGGTGCCATCTATATTCTTTGGTTATTTATGGAATAAAAGGGAGAAATAGCGTCAAGGACTTCGATTCTTATTCTTTCCCCGACTTATTCATTTTGACGTGACCGACAGTTTCACAAAAGGACTGCCAACCATTATATTTTTGGGCTACATGTTTTGTACCTACCTTCGTATTTCTTTGACAATTAGAGAAGTGCCGATTCCACTTAATGTTTCGTGAGGAGTTTCTTTCAAGAACAATTCCTATATGAATTTATGATGTACAAAAATGATTTCTATTACTCGAGAAGCAGAACACACAATGGAGTTCACGTGAAGAGATTTTAGAGCATTTAATTGGTTACATTAAGTAGAATTTGCCTTGTGGACCTGCTAGGGGAAACTTCAAAGAATACGAGGTGGTTCGTTAACTTAAGGTTTTTGTCCCGGCGGTCGGTGGGGAGAGAAATTAACGTTGCTTATTGCTTATGTAATGTACTTGTTTAACTTTGAATTGGGAAAAAGTAATGAAATGAAAATGCTTTAAATTGGCTTCGAAGATTTCTGAAGTATCCGCTAAGTATTTTTTTATAAATTCTTAGTACTTGCCAAGACTTTACTCTCCTCAATATGGGTAGTTATAGTTCAGCTAGCATACTTTAACTTTTTAGAATCGAGTGTTTTTTTTCTTTTCACCGTCATGTAGACACTTTTTTTGTATTTTCAATTTGCTTATAAAGTAAAATTATAAAAAAATCATCTTGTCATAAACATTTCACTTGAAATCGGTAATTGCACATATTTCAACAGATTTTTTAAGGTATTTTATAAATTTATTTTTTACGAATAATAATAAATTACCGAAAAGAGTTTCAAAATATCTATAAAGTTATTGACGCCAGTTTCCATTCCTACGAGTACATACTACGACCACCAAAAGAAAAAAAACTACAACAATTCCTAAATTCACACCACTAAAATGTGGAATTTATTACAAGAACACGTGTTCCCTTCGACCTACAACCCTAGGTCCTTTAAGCGGGCCGTGAAAAAGCATATCTCAAGGCTGTCAGACTGTAAACGACAATTTACTTGTAAACGTAAATTTATTTAACATAATTTTTATGTGCACCTACTTCTTCTTTTCTCTGCATCACCCAATGGTTTACTGGTAGAGAATGCCTTAGGCATTAAGTCTGCCAATGTACCAAATGTGCATAAAGTTTAAAATAAATAAATAAATAAACGACCATTTTAGTATCATCCGCATTTAAAGTGGTGTTCTTCAATCTTTGGACCTCAATCTAGCTTTCCGCCAGGCGGATTGAAGTCAATTAAAAAAAAAAAAAAAAATACACACCTATACGAGCATACTTCCACGGTAGTAAGGCCAGAGTTGAAATTCCTTCCTCTGTTCATACCTATACATAGGATATGCGTAACTTCTGAAGCAACCGGACAGACAGTAATTAAGTTAGCCGTTAGGAGATACTTCTATGTCGAGTCTCCAGCCAATCCTCATAGAGTAGTGTTTATGATCACTCTGTAGTACCGTCATAGTTAATTTTGCAAGAATGCCTATATTATCGATAGTAATAACTTCGATCAAATTCTGAGTTAACATAATAAATAAAATGTATTAGATATACCCGTAAACATTTAAATAAACATATTATCGTTGTATACCAACATTTTTTTTTAAAGAACAGAATGATAATTTTAAATTATAATTGAAAAAATTAAAATAGTCAGAAACATTGAGTGCTCGATCTCACAAATTTAATTGAAACGCAAAAGGGCATGGGGTTGCTTAAGAGCCCTCCTTCAGTTTCATTAAAACCATTTGTCGCTCCCACAGTCCCTCTGGCCTCCTGTGTTTTGAATTCGTTACAAGAAAATTGTCTTTGGGTATTTAATTAGATATATTGACATCAAAAATTATATTACTGTAACTTTCATAGAGATTTTTATTCACTATACACATTCAATAACTCTTCCCTACCTAATCATCATTTAGACAGTCTCTGTCTCACTGTATTACTTAGATGTTTGTTTTTTAGTACATTAGCTTTTAGAGCATTTCAATAAAATTAAATTCAGGTGGCATCAGCTTGCATCCTGTTTACCTTTCGTGTAACACTAACACTATTGTACCTGATGATCTGACTTTTAAAAAGAGTGGCCATGAGTTTATTTGCCAGTATTCTTCTCATAAGGCTCTACGCATTTTGGAAACTGGAAGATATAGATTGACACAAGCAGGCAGTAGATTTTGGTATTTTCACCTAATTTACCTCGACAATCCAGTACATGCTGTGGCGTCTGTTTGCGCCGATCTATGATTTTTAACTCTAGCTACAATTTAACGTTCATAAATGTCACTTAGTGTCTTAATTGAATAAATGATTTTGAATTAGAATAGAAGAATAAAAATTGGATGCATTTGATTTTTAATATTCTTTATTAATGTTTAATTATGAAAACATTCTGGTACACCTATATACAACGTGCAATAAAATATTATCTACGTATGAACGGGAATTAACGCGATCACGAAAAGGTATTACATACCTCTGAATTGCCAGGCAATTCAGAGGTATGTAATACCTTTTCGTGATCGCGTTAATTCCCGTTCATACGTAGATAATATTATATCATGGAACGCGAAAGTTTAAAAGTTAGAGTAACGTGCAATAAAATAAACAAGTTAATAATTAATTCATTATATCCAAATAGAACAAACAGATTTAATCAAAAATAAATAATGTACAATTTGGGACTGAAACGCAATTATGGAGCTCCCAGGTGACGGCCCTGTATCCCGATACATACATATTTATCGACGTTCCCGTAGGACGGTTTCCACTACTATATTATACGCATACCATTACGCAGCGTGAATACGTGAACAAAGCCCTTTGGTTGCTTCCGATATTGACAGCGGTTTCACGTCCAATTTTTGATGGAAATACAAATACATACCACAATTTTGTCGACATGGGTTATGCATTGATAAATGTACGTTGATGAAGAATGCGTTTATAAAAGGTTATTGTTCTATGTGTGGTGTACGTTTGTGCGAGGGTTACTAGGTACATGACACACTGTAAACACTTTCATTGTACATATTCACGCCTATAAGGCTATAATTCGATTTTTTTTTTCATTACTCCGCTCTAGTGGATAATGTAATATAGCCTAAAGGCTTCCTCAATTAATAGGATATCTAAAGCAACTTTTTCAAAATTATACGTTATATATATAAATAAATATATAAGACTATACACAGCCCGAACCGACGAACTGTCAAAAGTGTACAAGTCTGACGAACAATATGGCCGAACATTTGCTAGACCAAATTACTGGATTCAACTCCAAAAGTCAGAAGTTCTGTCCACCAATTATGTTTTGACGTAGGTAATCAGCTAACTAGGCTAACAAACTAATCAGTGACTTCTCAGCACTTCTACCATCAATGTTTCGATAAATTAATTGTTAATATCAGAAGGTTAAGCTTCGGTATTCTATTGTGACAAAAGTTTTTGATATTTAATTCTCACAGATTTGAACGAGAATCCTGTACTATTCTACATCTGAATTCAAACATTTATATAATAGAGATTTGGTAAATATAATGTATTAATGATTACACATAAAATCATCGACTTGCGTAGCTTTGAAATTCATTTTCATTATGAAACGTGTATCGTAATCACCCCGTTAAGCGAGGCTTACGTGAGCTTATTATTTTAATGTGATGTACACGAACCTTGCATGAAATGTAGGCTTCTGTATCTACTGATATAATTTGGTGTTGAAATTAAAATACCTTTATTTTATGGCTTGTTTGTAATATTTGCAAACGAAAATTTCGTTTTATACGGCACAAAATGGGGTAACAAATTGAGTTTTGTATTGATTTAAGTACGTAATAATATAATTGTATGTAGTAAAAGATCTTAGTAACACTCTGCAAACATTTCAAACACTTAAAGTATACATTTGTTTACCGTATTTTCACTTCGAACCTCGCCCATAATAATCGAATTTAAATCCGTAGGAATGTCTGTGGTTTATGGTAATGGTAGTTTTTATATCAAATGTTGTTTTAAAACACTATAAAATAAATAATATTATAAAATATGCATAAACTTCCGACAATTCGGTTCGAACCCTACCCAGTGCTCTACCGACGTGAACCCACTCCTAACACAAGCGTTAATCTTAGCTGGAGGGGTTAACGAGAATACTAGTAATTTGTAACCCACGTTACTAGTATTCTTTAAAAAAATAATTAAATCATATACGAGTGTGTATTATGTTCATGTTGAAAAGATAAAGTTTTTAGCAGTTATCTTAACGAAGTCGTCTTAATCACATAAGTGCAATTAGGTACATAAAAAATGCACGATTTGAACCCGAGTAAATACGACTTAAAGGTTTTCTTTTTATGGTATAGGGGGCAAACGAGCAGACGGGTCACCTGATGGTAAATGACTACCGCCGCGTATGGGCACCTGTAACTAAAGAGTCACAAGGGCGTTGCCATCCTTTAAGGTGGGAGTAGGGGAAGAGGGGGAAAGGGGGGGAAGAGTGGGAAGAAGGGAGAGGGGGATTAGAGAGGAGGAGAGCATAAGGATGGGAATAGGGGAGAGGGAAGGGGTAACCTCACTCACGCGGCGAAAACCAATGTAAACATTGCTTCACTGCCAGTTTTCTGTGAGGCCGTGGTATCGAGCGGAGTCGAGCCGGCCCATACGTGCCGTAGCATGGCTCTCCCACGTAGCTTAAAAGTATCATCAAACACCTTTGGCTAAAATGCAGTATAATATTATAGTGAAAAATGTAAACAAAATATTATATTCTATATCTTTGATAGTTCTTGTCACGAAAACTTTGCCGGTACTTGTGGCGAAAAATAATACAATAAAATAGAAAAAAATACTGAAAGACGACCGACGGCGTCTATGGCGCGGCAGTAGTGCATTCGACAGCCACGCGGGGGTCGCAGATTCGATGTTCGATCAGTGCAAATACTATTATATTGGGTATTGGTGTGGTTGTTTCTATGTATAATATGTATACATTTACATACAATATATGTGTTTGTCCGTGTCCAAGAATATTAATTTGGGTCTAGTAAGTAAGTAAGTATAGTTTATTTGCCATTAAATGTTGTACATAAGTTATTATAGTTGATATAAGTGCTAACATTTAGTCATACTGACATGCAAAAACTTATATTAAATATTACAAAATTAAATGATGTTAGTATAATAAATTGAAAACTAGTCTACGAACGAAAATTAAATAACCATTTATAATCATAAAAAGAAAAAAAAACGTGAATGTCAATTATAGTACAAGTGAATTAATAATTATTATTTACGCTCTTTCAAATAGATCTTTCAATGTATAAAAACAGTTTTGTATGAGCCGTGATTTCAACTGTTTTTTAAATCTTGATAAATTTAGATTTTTAATATCTTCTGGCAACGCGTTAAAAACTTTGACACACATGGAAAAACATCTTTTTTTTGAAAAAGAGTTGTTCTAGGTTGATAATTTAAAACCAGTCGATCTCTGTTTCTTGTGTTTCGTGGAAAAACATCTTTAGCTTTGCTGAATACATTTGGATGCGATCTAACGAATATTCCAATTTCATAAATATAATTACAGGCTAAAGCTTTGCATCTGCTCCGTGGGCTTAAGTCAATATTCCGAGTTTTTTAAAACATGGCCGACACGACTTATAGGGCGGAATGCCTGTTATAGAAAAGTGCGTGAGGGCACGCACTTTTTTAGATAGCGATGTGTGTGTAATATATTTCCCACCATATTATTATAAATATTTATAATTATCAGAACGTTGACATCGAACTCAAGTTTCTATTAAGATTTTCATTACTATCCTACTAATATTATAAACGTGAAAGTTTGTGAAGATGTTGGATGTTTGTTACTCTTTCACGCCAAAACTACTGAGCCGATTGAGATAAAACTTGGTATGTGAATAGCTGGAGACCTGGATTAACATATAGGCTACTTTTCATCGGGATATTCCGGAAACCGCGGGATGCTACTAATAATATTTTTCTCCTTTGTAATGGTACCATCTTGTCTATATATATATAATAAAAAATGTGACATTATTTGTTCGCGATTAACACCTACTCTAATGAACCGATTTAAATGGAATTTTGTACAATGTGTACAACTTGGTCCAATTTGAGATAGGATAGTTTTTTTTTTTGCAGTTTACCTAGCCACAGCAAAGCGTAGTGGGGTAGCTAGTAGTTTAATAATTGAATGAATTATAGTCTAATTATGATTTGCCACATTTAAGGGGCCATTCATAAATTACGTAACACGAATTATGATTTTTACTCCCCCCCATCCTTGTCACAGGTGGTCACATTGAAACCCCCCCTCCCTGGTGTGATGTCACATATTTTGCAATTTCATACCCAGAACTGAAAAGAGCCGTTCTAAAAATATTATTTTTGTAATAAAAATTGCTTATATCCAATCTCAGCACTTCACACCAAAACTACCCATGATTTCATCTATTTATTGTCGATTTGTCCATCCAAAGGTTGCCTGGAAGAAATTGCTTTCAGTGATAAGGCCGCCCTTTGTACATATGTATTGTACCTGATATATTTCTTGCAAAAACATTTTTGTTGGTGTACAATAAAGTTTATTTCTATTCTATTCTATTCTATTCTTATGTAGTCTTTCGCTTACAGGTAATGTTTTGCGTTTAATACTTTAGATTTTGACATGTGACGTCACGAAGCTTATGACCTCACCCCTTGTCACACAATGTCACACTTCATTGGCCCCTCCCCCTTAACGTGTGACGTAATTTGTGGATGGCCCCTCATGGGAAATTTCGAATACTGTAAATTTATACATAGAAGAAGTTTACGGCTACGAAAATCTACAGGAGTCCAGTATAATATGTTGAACTGTCTAGACCTTGAAATTCTATACAATGACAGTTAAACACTGGTCCGACCACCAGGTGAATACTACTGTATAATATATATTAAAACACACCAACAAATTAAATCAACGCTGGCCAATACAGAAATCTAAAAGCTTTCATAACTCGTGCATCTTTATGCTACGGGTAATAGGTACAGTCGGTTCCCAATAACTACACTCGCTCCCCAAACGGATGCCGAATAAGCAGAAATTCTGTCCAATTTCCCGGTCTGTCATATTTATTGGCTCTCCGACCTAACTGGGAAATGCTGAATGTATGGCTGATCGTAAACCAGAGCGGAATTAACGAAGTCCGTTGACTAATGGCATCATGAACGTGCTTTTGATGTGTTTGATTGAAAAATATCAAAGGATTTTGGACGTGAAGCATCTGATTTACAGTTTAGGCTACAGAGTAGCATTGCTCGCTAAATTCGTGTATAGGTTTCAATTTATGTAACTTTCGTGTTAATGTAATGGATTTAAGACCATTTTGCGATGTGAGTACTCTATATAAATTTTCTGAAATTGATGTATTGTCTGAACTATTAAAAATTCTTTTGGAAAACTGCTATTATAGTATTGACGAATTCTGAAATGATACTAAAAAAATGATACTCGTACTAAAAAGTAAAACGGATTTGACTTGTTGTCTTTATTTAATAAGATTTTTTTGTTGTTAATTATCTGTCTACAAACGTTTTTTTTGTATGACATTACATTACTGACAGATGTATGTATTTTATATTTTAAATTAAATTTGATTATGTAAATATTAATATTACTTTTTGTGTTTATTAATACTAATGAATGATTTTTTGATGTCTATGTATGTTTCAACACAAAGTACGTTAGTTTATATGAAATAAATTACATAATATAGTATTTTAGAGTTTGGCGTATTATATTTATCATATTTGATAATGCCCGGTTCCTATGATCATGAAACGATTCGTTTGGCTTACGAACGGTATAATTTCGTTAAATTTTCAACGATAATTTTACCGTCCGTAAGCAAAACGAATCGTTTCTTGATTATAGGAACCGGGCATTAGAGGGCTCGGACATCCCGGCTACAGCCAGTTCGCGGTACATAGATATGTGACCTTGACCTTCTTGAGCTATTTCTTGCACTCCGCAATCCATCCGTATAACCTATCTCTTTCAATATACCCCCAAATTTTATTATCTTTAATTCCCAAAATGCCCAGTTGACAGCAATAGCCTTGCCCCTATTACGTGAGTAGGACTAAATTATACTTGATTCCCTTCTCCCTTCTACTTACCCCTTCGGAGATACAGGCGTTAGAATATGTATGTATGTTTTATACCACGATATGATACCACGGCCTTACCGAAAACCGGCCGTGAAACAATGTTTACATTGCTTTTTACCTCCCTCCCTCTTTTTTCTCCCCCTCTTCCCCCCTTTCCCTACTCCCACCTTAAAGGCCGGCAACGCACTTGTGACTTTTGAGTTGCAGGTGCCCATGGGCGGTGGTAGTCATTTACCATCAGGTGACCCGTCTGCTCGTTTGCCCCTTATAACATAAAAAAAGAAACTTAAACCATTTTAACATTATCACTTCTTTTTTTAGTTTATTTTTTTCAATATACTTGTTTTTCTTTTTAATCAAATATACCGTCTACTAATTAATATTGCTTGATTCTTAACTTGCTTCGTAATATTTATACTTGCTTTCATAAACGCCTAGTACATTCCTACTAGATTAATCATGTTTTATGTAAAAGACAGTGCTTTCAGCTTCATGTAACAAAAGTCTCAATTAAAAGTCACGAGCTAAACAGAATTATTACGATAAGAGGAGCGTACTGTTAAAAATACTTCGTGTAAGATAGGAGCGAACATACCGAGCCGATGTGGTTTGAGCAAAATTGCCTTATGGTCTAAGTTGTAGGTGAACATTTATATTAATATTACAGAACTGACAAATTTGTACGTTCGTGTGACTAACAAACATTTACATATACTTTGCTAAAGGTTATATAGTTTATATAACATCACGATACGTCATAGAAGTGAAGCAGGAATAGTAAAAAGTTGTCAATCTTTCAAGCGGTACGTACGTACGTCATCAAAATGACATGTATCATCTAAATTTAACCGCCGTTTAATGGTACTCGTAATCATAATAATTTAACCCGGATAGAACAACCAAGTACATTTATTAAAATTGTTAGGCTAAAGAATTTGTATATTTTTATCCGTTATTCTCGGAAATCATAACTTCAATTTGAAGTGATTTTTAACCAAAAAAAACGAAGGATACGGTTTTTTTTTTATGGATATGCTACGTGATATTTATTCCAATGTGAACATGTTAAAGATCTGAATATTCGGTTAGTTATTGGTTATTAGTAGTGGTTCTATTAAAATTGCCAAAAAAAAATCGAAAGGTATCAAAATACCTAGTTAGCTAGTTTGTCCTGCTCTGGATTTGGCCCCTACTATTAAAGTAAAATAGATTTGTATAGTAAATGCCATGCCAATTATTCTTGCCTTCGAATTTCCCGAAAGTGAATATCCGTTAAAACCGAAGTCAGGTTGTACCTACCGTTATTATATCGTATGAACTTGCAGCAGTATTTAGATTTCAATTGTAACTTCAAATTTAAATAATTGGACCAAAATCTACTAATAGGTGGTTTGGGAAAATAAAGATATGTAGAAAAAGACATAGTTTCAGAATTGATAACAAAAGATGATTGCAAAAAAAGGATAGGCGAAACGACATAAAGAGTTAGTAAGAAATAATAGTTCATTTACTGAATTTATCACATTTCCCTTTACGCAATTTAAAGCTGCTTGATAGTCACTATTTTGCGATAGTGCTGCTAGCTGTGATCCTCTGTAGGGTTGATGTATTGCTATAGCTAAGTTACTCTAATTAAGCAAAGAGCTGCTCTGCCCTACCAACTATAATCTAAATCTTTATAAATCGTATCATAATATCGTTATTTAGTTACGTTTTGTAACGATTCTAGCGATAATTGTAGATTAGATAGACATTTGCTTATTGATGAAAAAATACGCAGTCTGATAAAAATAAAATCTATAATTTTAATTTTATTGTTTTTAAACTTTCGTGACTATACATATCTTACATGATATGGAAATCAATAATTATCTTCTTAGAAAAGTTTAACCTCTCATGCTTATAAGCTAAGCGCTAAAGGAACCTTTATTTTGATTTCAAAATATTAAAACTTGATACCGGTAGTTTTTAATGTAGTTTAACGATTCGTTTTGCTTACGAACGGTAAAATTTTCATTGGAAATTCATGGATATTTTACCGTCCGTAAGCAAAACGAATCGTTTCTTGGTTAAAGGAACCGGGCATCAATCTGTACTTACTTAACCTTTAAAAACTACATTAAAAACTACCGGTATCAAGTTTTAATTTTTTGATATCAAAATAAAGGTTCCTTTGGCGCTTAGCTTAACGTCTACAAGAATTTATTATAAAACCCGGCGCTTTCATCATATTTCCACGTTAAAAGGCTATAAAGTTTTACAGCTACACGTTAACGCTCATGAATGACGTCATACTCAGTAGATGTTTTGCCTGCAGCTATTGGCAATTATAACAGCCTATCACTTCAAAGAGATAGGAAGATGTTGAACTGTGAAGCCTTTCACACGTTGGAGGCATTCTTGACATAAACAGACAACGATGCTGCCTCAGAAATGGGCTAAGTAATGAAAGTAAATTGAAATATTAATTACTCTACAGCTATTTGTTCTGCTATCTTTATATATTTATATATATATATATATTGTAACACGTGGAGTACTTCTTCTCAATCACCTCCGGCGTACTCCACCATGTGTAACGCTTCCACCACGTGTAAACCACGTGTAACGTGTAAAGCTTGGGGCTTTAGGATATCGGGGATCGATAGGTGTTAGCTGTAGGAGTAAAATTAAAATAGCAGGCAAACGCACTATGCGATATAATCAAGATCAGATTATTCATATAACAATTGTAACTTCACACAAATTAATTATAAATACTATTTCTTGAACTATTCCGTGCACCTTTGGCACGACAGTCTTCCAGACCGTCTTCTGTCTGCCGGGCGACTCTCTTGTCTTCAACATTTATTCTTCATAAAATATTTCGAACGTGTTCTAAATTAGAGTTTGGTGCCACCAGCCTGTGCCTCTCGCGTAGTAAAGAGTTATTCTTCCAATCGAAGGAGTATATAAGCTGAGCGAGAGTGCCGTCGCTACAAAATATATATATATATATATATATATATATATATATATACATATAAATTAATCCTTATTTCCCTTTGTCACGACATCACGCGTAAATGGCTGGACCGGAGTAATTATTTTTTTTTGTGTTTGATATTGTCAAGAAAAGGTTCTCATGAAAAAAAAAATTAAGAAAGTTGCGATTTAAACTTAGAAAATTTAAGAAAACTTAACGAAGGACTTACATGGGTCAAACCGCGGGGCGCAGCTAGTAATTTATAAATATTAGGTCCTTACCTGAAAAACTGCAGTTTTATATACGAAAAATCATACAAAATTTAAATGAAATAATCAATCCTATGCCAATACTCGATTATTTCAATGAAAACTGTTTTTTTTCTTAAGTTAATTGTTATATTATTGTCAGTGAGCTTTTGCCTAAATCCTTTTATAAAATACTGGCCAAAAAATAAACGGAAAACAAGTAGACGGCGCGTTACGTCCGATGGTGAGCTGTTACCGAAGGTTCACAACACTCTGGCACAGTACTACTGCTGGTTAATGATTGGCTTCTGTATGATTAAAAAACATCTGAAAATGAAAAAAAACTAATGATATAAATATGAGAGTGAGTTTCTTTGTTTGTTTGTTACGTTTTCAAGCCTTCGCTACTCAACTCATCATTATGAAAATTTCAGGGGTTGTGGGGTGATGTGTGGGTTCAGGTTTGTTTGGTGTCAGGGGTAAAGAAAAGGACATAGGGTAAATTTATTTTATCTAGGAATGAAACGCGTTAGGTACTTCTGGAACACTCGCTTGGAAGAAAGTTCCTTTCGCTAGATATATCTATATATATAAAAATGAATCCCTATTTCTATTGTACACGGCATCACGTGTGAACGGTTTTGTGTTTGTTTTTGTAAGAACCTTTCTTTTAAACCTAAAAAATTAGGAAACTTGCGCGGAAAATTACAAAATTTAATACAACTTAACGAGGGACTTACGCGGGTGAAATATATTTGGTGGATTGAATAAAATGTATCAAAATATAGTAAATATTGTAAAAACTGTAAATTAAAATTGCGCCATTTGTCAAAGTTGCCTTAACTAATATACTGATAATTAGTATACAAGATATGTTACCAATAGTTAAGCGCAGAATCTACAGATGGAGTAAAAATAAAATAAATCAACTCGTGGTCAGCATTTTTTGTTGGGCTAACACCTTTTTACGGCTAGCCGGCCGGCCGCCGAGCGTCTGAAGTGTAACGTGCGATAAAAAAACTATGATCCATAAAGTTATGTTGCTGAGGGATACATACATAACTGTTACGCGAGAGAAACCACGGGAAAATGTTGGTCTAAATATAATGGCACAAATTAATTTATAAAATAAAAAATATTGTTTTACATGACATACCTACAACGACTTTGATAAAAATGATACATTTGCTAAGAATATTTTTAATGTCCTAGAGCTTTGCTAACGGTTAGAAAGGTGTTGGTATTTTAGTGAAAATAATTCTAAATACAATTGACAGAACTAATGTCAGACGTAGGTCGTAGACGACCCAGGGCTTTAACCTTTTATAAAAATTCTGTATGTGTAGTATTTGGTTGATTCGTGTCTACAATAGGATCAAGTATTTGTGGATCACAGCGAGGGGACCACTTAAACCAATGGCTTAAGGTCCAATGCCATCCGTGCAGTAATGCATTAGATTTTAAGTTACATTTTATTTATTTTCTTTTAAGATAAATCGTTAATTTGTTAGGTAAAGATGAAATAAAGGGTATCGATCCTTTAACTTGCTACTAATTTGTTTATACAAATATTCTCGAAACTACTGAGATTCCCCATCATATTCCTCCCAGAATCTAATTAATTAGCTCTTCAACAAGTCTGCCAACTAGTCTTGAGATCACATAAGATAAGGGTTCCATCGAGATTCAAACGTCGCAATCTCGTGGGATCCAATCAAACGTCCGGAATGGTGTTTGTTAATGCAAAACTGCAAACTCTTGCAATCTCTAAGGATGTCCTTATTAACTGATAACTTGTGTCAATGTTGGGACACTGCTGAAAAAATTACTTGTTAAAGTCATTCTAGATAACAATAATGTTAGTATTCGAAATACGAATATTTCGCTGTACATCTGCCGACATAACTATTAGTTAATTTTTGACTATATATTGTCTATAGAATTGGTACACTATCTATTGTCCATAGAATTGATACATCTCACAATTTATAACCATGATTACTAGGGTTTGGGCAATCTCGATAGTCTCAAAGTCCCGTTACACAAGACAACCTACGACTCAAGTCCCGGGACATTCTGGAATATTTTTGGCGAGATAAATCAAGAAAATAAAAGAATTTTAGTAAAAATCAACATTGAACATAAAACAAATCGTAACATTTATTATGTTAATTATTTTATTTTAGTCTAAACAATACGTATCCTTGTTTAGTTTATAATCACAGTTTATGACAGTAAAAATATGGCGGTAAAGGAATATACGAAAATTGTGTCGGCATCGAGTAATTATTTGTTAAGCTGATAGATGGTGCTTTCAATGACATTAATAAATGCGTCAGTTAATCAATTTTTATAATGACCTTTTGAAAATTAATTTATACGATGCAATTTCAACAGTCGTGTCTCGTCGAGGCTCGAACATCGACCCGACAATCTCGGGACAACTAAATTTACAAAAGTCTCGGAACCCAAAACCTAATGAGTCTTCTTTATTACCAAACATTATTTTCTTTTCTATGAATTCTTCAATCTATTGGATAACTAAGCGTTCACATTTCGTAAAACATTGATTGTTTAGAGGTATGGTTTACGAGATATTAGTGACCCGCCCCAGCCTCGCACAGATGCAATATCCACGTATTGTAATAAAAAACAGCCTGTAGTAGTAGATGGTAATGATTTATTACCGCCGAGAGCTAATTTTAAAAATTATAACATAAACTTATCAAAATCAGATCAATAATTTCAGAGGTTAACACTTGCCTGCATCCAAACCTACAAACCTTTCTATCTATAATATTAGTATAGATT
Source organism: Callimorpha dominula (assembly GCA_949752705.1). Lineage (NCBI taxonomy): Eukaryota > Metazoa > Arthropoda > Insecta > Lepidoptera > Erebidae > Callimorpha > Callimorpha dominula. Next base: position 5,621,399 of record OX457002.1, on the reverse strand, counting down.
ATATCCATTACGCAATCCATTTAGTCTTAGAAATTTAAGAATATATCGCCTAAACTTATAAAATTTCTTCATCGATTCACCGCTAATTATTAAAATGTTTTAAGTTTTTACAGCAGCTGTCAAAAACTTAATTCTAAGCCTTTGCACAGGTCCACATTCGATAGATCAGTACCAACAAACAATCGACGCTTAACGAACCCCAATTAGCCTTTGACCGATCCCTGCGGTACAAATAGGAGGGAGGGGAGGGGAAGCATGTGTGCGGAGTTATAAAGTTCCTGTTTGTGTTGTTCTTTATGTAGTGCTTCTTAACAAACTGAAGTTCGCGAGCAAAGAGTTGGTGCTATTTTACGATGAGAATAGTTAATAAGAAGTACTTTTATATATATAGGCAATGATTTATAGACTATCTGGTTGTGGTAATTTTTAATGAAAGAAAGATAGAATAAAAGAAAAACAATATACTTATTGTAAGTTGCGGTGAGTCGATGAAGAAGTTTCATCACTTTAAGAGTTTATCTCTTAAATTTAAAGACTAAATTCTCACAAACTAGTACTCACAAGTTTATAAGTTTGGATGCAGGCAAGTGTTAATCTCTGAAACTACGGATCCAATTTTGAAAGTTTTTTTTTATTAGTAGCACTTGGAAACGTGCCCGGTACACCGAAAAATCCTTCAAACCACGTGATCTGCTGCAAATATTAAAGAGATCTGACAGACTGGTTTGTGTTTTCATAAAAAAAACAATTTACAGTGCCTCATTACATGCCGACGTGACTTAACTTGTAAAGCGGATGTAATACATCTCTGCCAGCCCCTTCTAGAATAAACCTGTGTAAATGTAGACTTTTTTTTAAGAATACTAGCAACAGGTGGGTCACACATAGTGAAAATGGATAATGGCCTTATACACTGGTTTTGCCGGTTAGTTTAACCAATCAAACCACAAACAGTAAACCTACATTGTTACGCTTTTCCAACAGGGCAATAAGGGCACACTGAGAAACATACGAGGTCAAACATGGACCACTCCCCTAGACAGAACATTAGTTGAACACGTTGAGAAGTATTATTGACCAAGTACCCCAAGATCACGTAATTATTCCCTCCTAATGCTAACTTAATACCTATAAATATTATAGATGTGAATATGAGTTTGTTTGATTTGTAAGAGAGTTGGGGAATTTAAAAGATTTTTTAGTAATATTATAAACTAGTTTTTTGCCCGCGACTTCGTTCGTGGGGAAATTCAGATCTATCCCAACAACCAACCCAATCCATCCCAGGAGCCGTACATTTTTCGAAATAGAGCCTATTCCAGACTATAATCTTAGTGCCAAATTTCATCCAGTTCCATTCAGCCGTTCTGGCGTGGTTGAGTAACAAACATCCATCCAGCCAAGCGTTCACGTTCACGCCTTACCTACTTAACTTATCATCATACAATTTTGCATACAGACAGAGAAAGGGTACCTTTTATAAAGTTCTGTTCCAGAGGTACATCACATACTACATTAACCCCAGCAAAGTCGCGGACAATAGCTATACTTTTAACAAAATATTATTCCAAAAATACAAACGCTTGAAATGCTGCAGTATTATTTTTACGAAAAATCAACTGTTCGGGTCTAACTTTTAACAGTCAGATATCAAACATTGGAATTTCAACCCTAAGTCCTACCCATAGAGCAAAATTTGTTGTTGTATTACCAAAGGTGTATTTACAACTAATATTAGTTATCTCGCTCGCACTGTGTGTACAGAACAAACACAAACATAGAGTATTGAGCTAATCAAACATCGTAAGGGTTTATAGAGTCATGTTAGTCACCATTTCAACGGTTAATAGTAGCAGGTTAAATGCTTCATCGGATATTGAATCTTAGCGAATCGTCACAATGATCATTTTGGGCTGCTCGTAATGTTAGTTAAGTGTACATCCCAAAAGTTAGACATAGTTGCTATGGCTATATTTATTTATTTAATTTGGATATATTTACCGGGTAGGTAGTTCTATCGCTGTTTATAGAGCAAACAGCTTATTTGGAATGATCTCATTGCCCAAACAAATATTTGTTACGGCTCTGTAACCTTGCTGAGGTGATGAGCTCGACGGACAGGGTTTAATTGAGTAACGGTGTACAGTGTACATAGATAAATTCCTCCACTATTCTCGATAATTTCATCTTGTTCATAATTAAACTATGAGTTATTTTAAGCTTGTATTAACATTTATTATGTATTTTTATGTTGTATTATGTTTTTGGAATGACGTTCGTTATCGCACGATACACTTCAGCCGCTAGGCGGAAAAAGTATTAGCGCAACGGAAAATAAATTCTGACTGCGAGTTGATTGTTTTATTTACGCCATCTGTGGACACTAATATAATTTGATGATGATTGTATACTAATTATCCATATATTAATTCGAGCACAGATGGCGCATTTTAAATTTCGACTTTTTACAATATTTACTTTATTTTGATACACTTTATTCAATCCATTATACATATTTATATATAGCGAAATGATCTTCTTTTCAACCGGGTGTCCCCAAGACACCTCATGCGTCTATTATATGTCCAATTCAAAATCAATTTCAAATTCAATATCTTTATTTCATAAAATTGATCATCAATTATTCGAAATCGGCAATTTAAAAAAAAATGATTATTATTAAAAATTAAAGATCAACACACACAGAGTCACCGCAACAATAGGTTGCTTTGTCAAATGTAAAATTCATAAAAAGAAGAAAAAAATTAATAGTAAAATATCATATCCACCCGTTTCCAAATGGTTAAGCCTTTTGAGAAGAAATCGGGCAATCAAACTCACGGTCACTCTTTTAAAACACCAGACAGTTTTAACAATATTCAGTGAGTTTTATTACAGCATTCTGTTGTGTGCTATTATGTTATTAAAAGTAAATAAACTAAAAAAACGATATGACAATAGGGAAACTGAAAATTAAGGAAAAAATTAAAAGAAAACACAAAAGAGAAACATAAGAGACTGAAAATAAGAAACATATTAGCTCATATTTACACATTGAGTACATGAAATAGTCTGTGAATCCAATATAATTCAATCCCAAGCGTTTTTATCCTGTGTATAAGTCACTACTAAGTAAGCTGTTAAGGCATAGTTGTCGTTTTACTGTTTACTTAAACTTATTTAGACTTAACATTTGAATATTATCTGGGATTTTATTATAAAATCGCACACATTAACGTCTAAACAACTTATTAATTGAATTTTGTATTTTTATATTGGTGTTTTGAAAATAGAATGTTCTAAATATGTATTACACTTTTGTTATCCCAATATCATTAGTTCATATTTTTAAAGGGGTAGGGAAAGGTATCGTGATGTGTAACACTAATTAGCAGAGGTAAGTGAAAAAACCCCTTCCAACAAATGAATAACAGTGTTAGTGGAAATTTAAATACAAATATTGATGCCTCTTGGATGTGAAATATTTTTAAATGTTTACTATAGACGGACACACGTGTGAAGCACAGGAGTGATTTCATATCTACAACTAATTTAAGGTGTAGCCAACAGTGCAAGGTACACGTGTACTTATCTATTAATGACATTCAAATTAATTATACTCCCGTGATTAGTCAGTCTTTATATGGATTAGAGATAGTATTTGTTAGATAATATAATATCACGTGTATTTCTAAACCACTCAGCTGATAAGATGCCGTGTTTTAAAAAATTACAGTTTCCCTTGATGTAATTAGGTATATTAAATATAATAGATAGAAACTGCCTTTCAAATCAAGCTTGTTTATTAACTAAACTACAGGACCACTCTGTGTTAGTTGCACTAATCGTGATTCTTCTTGCAGCATATGAAAGTCATAGCAGAAGGTCGGCTTTCTTCTTAGTACTTCGAGACTTAAAAAAAAATATCTATAGGATAAACTTTAATCCGTGTAAATTGTTCAAACCACTTCTCTGAAACGATAAAACAATTTTCATTATCATACTGGTTAAATAATTAGTTTTTAACATACATATAAGTTTAAAGGCAAGAAATTGAAAAAAAATATAAGTAAATATTAAATAATACAGATTACCCACTTTAACAAAACAGTTAAATAAATAGCAACTCTAATAAAAATAGACAAAGTACCATCTTCCACGCGCCTACAATTGTTTACACCTAACTTACAACCTTTTTTTTTTTTTTGATGACGAGGTGGAAGATCCTCATGGATGTCCTCCCTCCTTGGGGGGCGAAGGGGTCTGTCGGACTCTTACCGACTAAAAACCACCCCGGTGTTCCACTGTTTGCCCATGATCGGGGGAGCGAGAATCGCCATTGCATTCTTCCGCAACCCCCGACAGGCATTGACCCATCTCACCCAAGACGGGTTCCGTCACACCTAACTTACAACCTACTGATAATGTATGGCTAAATATTACGCTACTTATCATACCTAGTGATTGTAATCAATTGTTTAATTTTTAAACACCATTGACTCCATTGTTAATTGTAAATTTTAGGCAAAGTTTTCATGGTAGAAACATATTATCCTATTGCATTATATCAAGGCTCTATATATATCTTTATTTCAATCACAGACATGATACATTGGGTAAGCTACTGAATATTCAACAAATATTTATGTTACAATTCTTCTTCAAATAATAATTGCGTAACAAATAAATTCCCCTCCAGCAATCATACAAGTTAACACAATCAACCTACACAAAGACAAAGTAACAAATTTGAAGCTTGGAATAACTTGGTTGCACCAGATCACCACTCCGGAAACTTCCTACAATCGTAAGCTATACTTATTCATGAAGGAAGAGACCTCCGACATTAATTCACTAATTAACATTTTGGCTTACACAATACGATACGGGATATCCTCACAACTTCCTCTCGGCTTACGATATTGTTATTAGAAACTGTTGCTCATATTAATTTTGTGTGTAATTTAAACTTTCCTGTAATATTTTGTAGGTCAACTTTATCTTCAATAGGTGTTATTGGACATTGTACGTTATGGGCGGAGTTCTTATTTATAACGGTATCTGGCATATATATATTTAAAAATTATATATGATATATTATTTAGGTTAGGAGAAAGTAGTTTAGGAGATCCACATGTTAAAAATCAATGACAAGCTGACCGGCGTAACTTCGTCTGCGTTTGTTAATTTTCCCCGTTTTTGCAACATTTTTCATTGATGCTCCGTTCTCATTGGTCATAGCGTAGTAGTATATAGCCTATTCCTCGATAAATGGGCTATCTAACACTAAAATCATTTTTAAAATCGGATCAGTAGTTTCGGAGCATATTCAATGCAAACAAACAAACAATCAAATCTTTCCTCTTTATTTTAATATTTGTATAGAAAAAGGAAATTGTATCTCACAATGTAAGTTAAAAGGTAAATTCAATTCAAATGTACCTACTCTTTCTGTTGCAGTATGAGTCACTTTCTCCTCTTCTTTTCTTTCTGTGTATGATAATGCATCTTCCGTATTTGATTGTTATTGTATGACAAGGGCTAGTCGTATCCCAATTACTAGAACAAATGTCATCACTAGGAATCAACGCTAAGATTAATAGTTTCTTCCAGTTCTTCCATCTAAGGCCAGATTCTCTTCCATACTCGTATATATTCCTATTACTCCTAGGCCTCTTCTAACCATTGCCTGGGAAGTAAGCTTTTGATTGAAACCTTGTGTAATATGGCGATTTATTCAACTGTTCCCAATAATAGCTATATTTCCTCAAAAACATTTACGCAAACATTACCATACATATATTACTATTTGATTCATAAAGTGACCATTCCAATGTGATTTATTATCGTCCTATATCTATTGATACATTACTCTGACGGGGTACATTGATAGCAGAGAAATTTATGACTTGATAAGAAGCCATCTTTTAATGGATTGCCTATCCGTTTGAACGATTTAGGGTTGGGACATATAACAAAGGGATGCGACTTAACATGTTTGTTATTCAATTTTAGATCTTAAATCTTATAGCGATATTAATCTCAATATGGATCGTGGTAAAAAATTGTAATGTTTTTCTATTTCAACGTTCCGTCTTATGAATGAAACTTAATTTTAATTAATTAATTTTCAAACAAATACAAGACCCAGATGATGGTGTTGATAAAACCTTCTCAATACTAGTCGAATCACTTCAGCTGTGGAAACCCTGTCCTGTACTTCCACGCAGCTGAACCAACTCTAATTGTTTTTATGCTTTTGCGATTTTGATACATATTAGATGTGTAACTCGGGACTTAATCGCAACTCGTGACCACGATCAGTGCAATTCGATCGATACGTCGGGTAACCAACAAGGTATTGTACCTTTTAAAATATTATCGCGATTAAGTCTTGAGTTACACATCTAATATCCACCAACTCTATTCAGCAGCGGCGAGCGCATTACGGTATTTCATACACAACTAGCTTTTTTCCACGACTTTGTTCTCGTTAAAGTTATTTTTTTATTTCTCGGAAACAGCACTTTTTTTCTGGATGAAATATAGTTCATGGAGAAAAAAGTGTAGTCAAGTCTCTATGTCCTTTTCTATACCTTTGTCAGGCAGCGTGTATGAACAATTTCATGATGATCAGTTGAGTCGTTAAGGCAAGAAAGCTTAATAAACAAACAACCTCACATTCACATTTATAATAACAGCGTGTAAATATCACCGTCGCAAATAACTTACAAAAACGTCTTTCTTGGGATACTTATCACAATGCAAAAGTCAGTTCATCATAAAAATGCGAGATTAAGGATTTACAGTCAATAGTTTGATTTTGATCTACTGTGTAACGCGACACGCTTACGTGTGCGGTACGGTGAATGACCTTCAGCGCACGGAGCCGTCGAAGCAGCTGATTGCATTAATGTTTTACATTGCAGTTTTTAGACGTATGGGGTATTAACTGATTTTTTTTTCCTGTAAAATGTTCGGTTTACTCATTGTGATATCACTTTTAAGCAAAAAATAAAAATATGAAATATAATTTTCCGGGAGAAATTTGATTTTTCACAATGATTTTTCATTCTGAATGATGGTCTGAATACGCTATTTCAGGATTCGGTACATATGATTCATTCCCCATGGTTCACCCATATATATATAAAATTATATTAGTCAATGCAACGACGTGACTAATATAATTATATATAAAAGTATTATATACTAGCTGTGCCCGCGACTTCGGTCGCGTTTTTTTCGGAAAACAGCAATTTGTCGCTTATTGCATTACACCTGAAAGAAAGAAAGAAAGAAAGAAAAATATTTTATTTGTATCTTCAGTTATAACAATAAAAATCATATGCCTTAAGACTAGGTTGGTACTGAAGACCAAATAGGGTACCTGCGTCAGCTAGTGTCGCAGATCGCTCTGCAACGCTGGTATTCTCGCAGGCCCCAATTAAATTTAAATATCTACATTAATAAAAAATATACATATTGTAATTATATTCATATTTTACGTATAAATAATATCAATAATGTTATATAAATAATCATATACTATACATTTACTATACATAGATACTTGTATTTCACACTATTTAACAAAACAAATTAAATTTTCTCATATTCCTAAGTGTATTTCCGAACGCTTCTGTCATCTGTCAGATAATATTAATATATTATTTTTATTAAATTGGTAGTTATGCAATTGTTTATTGTATTATGTAATTGAAAGTAACAATGTTAGTGTATATCTGAAACTATGTCTTTCTATGATATGGATACCATAAAAGTAAGTAAAGTTGCCGCACATATTGACTAAGGTGATAATTTTTGTTGTATTAATAAACCTCTTTCTCCAGGCAGGATTTTTATACTGTATTGGCGGTGAAACAACCTGGAGCGTACAAAAAAGGTTGTTATGGTTGCTTACACGTAAAATAATGACATCATTTGGCCGTGGTAGCATAACTCATTTGTTTTTCGTTCGGAAGCTCACCTCACCGGGTTATTGGTGAGGCCATATATCAGGCTTAAACCAACTAAAACCACACGGTGTGCTTCACAGCACCGTATATGAGTTGACCGTCGTCGGTACGGCGACGTTTTGCCTCCAATGATCCACCCAGCGCTAGATAGCGGGCGGCAACTGGGCGATGTCCAGACACACCCTTCACGGGAGACTCTGCTTCGGGTGAAGAACATAAAACTCGTCTCGTAGACCCACAGCCACTCTTAGCGTACGCATGAGAGCGCGTGTAAAAAGGTTCCACCTGGAAGTTTTTTTACCGAATCCACACCGTCACCTCCTCCTTGCGCAAGATGTTCTCCTCGCAGAAAATCGTCATAAAACAACTGTGACGACCTAACGTCTCGATTCGTCCGACCAATTGGGAGACTCTTGCTGTAGTCAGTCAATCAGTGCCGCTTCGTAGAAGCTATGGGCCCCCTCGGTATACCTAACAGATAAATGTTTGCTTCTGAGCTTTGTTTAGTCACGGTGTAACATAAGATTTCACACTACTGTAACCGAACGGAAAATAAATGGTCTGAAAATATAAAAAAAACTTCACCGGATACATGTCAATATTTCAGCTTAGATATAATTTTTTTGGCGATAGTGCCTGCCATGCATTGTAATACTAACAAAGTGTTAAGTTAAGCTAACAACTAAGTCATAGATGCTTTAAATAAAAATTCTAAATCTAATATAATCATGTTGACGGGAATCAACGCAATCACGTATTTAAAAGGTATGACATACCTTTGCTTTACCGTGGTCGTGGCCGTGACCACAGGCCTGTAGGTACTGTAATACTTTTTAAATACGTGATCGCGTGAATTCCCGTCAACATAATTATATTATCATGGAACGCAAAAGTTTAAAAGTTTGGATCTTCTTTATCTTTAACTCTATTTATAAATATTTCTATATTTACTGGACTGGCTTGATGGTCTAGTTGTTAGTGACCCTGACTGCTGAGCCAGAGGTCATCTGTTCGATTTCCACCCAGGACAAATAATTCTCTGTCTAGGTGTAATTGATCTATAATATGTATGTATTTGGAAATATATAAGCAGTTTATCAGGAGTCTGGTTACCATACTACAGGCTCTGCCTAGTTTAAGATCAGACGGCCGTGTGTGAAGTTGTTATTATTATTAATGCCCTGAAACATATTTATGAATTTAAAGGCTGCGAGAGGCAAAATAGCTCGTTGGCATAGTGTAGAACCAGCTATCGATTACTCTGGGATCACCAAACAAAGAAAAAAAACTCCTGCTGCTTCAGCAATCACCACAAAAAGCACGATGATATCCTACGATTGAAAATATACATTCACTCGTAATCCTTCAAACAGACATGACAATCTGTAGGTAAAATCTAGTGTAACTAATAATATTTCTTTAAATCACAGATAAAAATCGATACTTTGTACTCTTAATATTTATTAGTTAATTAAATTGAGTGGTCTTATAAAAAAAATTTAAACCGACGAAAAGAACTAAAACGCAAAAAATAAATAAACCTTTTAAGTCTTAAATATTAAGCTTATTTAAAAGGTTTATTTATTTTTTGCTTAAAAAGATTATTATTTACGTTTTTTTTATTTCCATCATCAGCTCAGCTACCTGATGTGATGATTTCTAAACGCAAATGCCTGATAAAGTAATGAATAGTAAACAGAAACACTATTCGTTTCTACAATTTTTGAGGGTTTCTCTCAATTTTATCAGAATTCCAGTATCAGATCCTGACTTCCTTGACATGGGACCACCCTTGAGGTAAACCCTATCTAACAAAAAAAGAATAATCAAAATCGGTTCACATATAACGGAGAGGGCTGAACATACATAAAAAGAAGAAATATGTATATAAACGGTCGAATTGAGAACCTCCTTATTTTTCGTCGGTTAAAAACGATACCTAATTTAAAAAAGTAAATTAGTTAATGTATTAAAAAAAAGTGCAAAAAAAATAAAAGAGTGTCAAAGAGGGATTCGATCCGGCACCAACCTAGTGGATATCGTACTCTACACCAGATAAGCTCAAAGATAAGTTCGAAATAAGTATATACATTCTACTAACGTTACAATGTTATTAGAGCTTTCATTGATTTTCCTGTGGGAACCAAAGTTTAACTCGGGATAAAAAGTACCCTATAACCTGCGCAGGTACTCGAACTATTATCATACTAAGTTTCAAGCATATCCCTTCAGTACCTTCTGAGTTTATCGTGAACATACAAACAGACAGACAGAATGACAGACAGACAGACAGGCAAAAATTGTTTCAATCGCATATTCGGCATCAGCATCGATATCTTAATACCCTGAATCGATTTTTTTTTTAAATATATTCAATGTACAGAATTCATCCCGCTACAGATTTATTATAAGTATATATAGATAAAAGTAATGCAGCCTGTATTTATTAATTTATAGAAGGTTCACTTTATTTCTGTGACGCTCTCAACTGTGCTACCGGCCCTAAACTTTATTATTCAAACCCTTAAGGGACGATGTAGAAAAATTGTGAACATTTTTCTTTACAGAAACCAATTTACAGGTTCGATCATTGGGTTCTAATAAGCAATTACGATGCTGTAATGAATAGTAATTGTATCAAAACGTTGTTAAATGACACCCGCTATTCTGTGTTTATTTTTAACCGTATTTATTTAAGGCTTTGAATGACACAGCATTACAGCATTTATATACTTGCACATTCAAGCGATTTTTATTTTTTGATATTCGAAATAGGAGCTAATCAACAGCAAGTCGTCGCTAATCAAGTATATTTGGGTGTCTGGCTGTGGCATCATAGCTTCTATATGTTTGTCAATTGACATGGATATGACTAAACTCAGTGTTGCAAAAAAAAAAAATGCTATTGAGGTACCCTTAAGCCAGGTTTTTAATTGTCTTGATTAGGCTATATACTATAAAATAAGGAGAAGGTTCTATGTTACACTGTACATTTTATATTTTTATGTATGTTCACCGATTACTCAAAGGCGCCTGGACCGATTTGGAAAATGCTTCTTCTGTTTTTGTTGTTTTTGCCAGGTGGCCCCATGATCATCATTAGGCCCCATTATCAGATCTTGACCTTGATGAGTTCACGAGAAATCGTTTCAAATTTTACTAGAAGCGATTTATGTATTTAGAGGCGCATTGAAGTCGGTGATACTTTTTTTAAAAGATAATTAAATGATGAAGTCTTTGTATTTATTGTTTGTGGGAGAGCCATGCTTCGGCGCGTATGGGCCTGTTCAACCGGAGTGATACCACGGCCTCACAGAAAACCGGCATAGAAGCAAAATTTGCATCGCTTTTCGCCGAGTAAGTGAGGTTACCGGAGGCCCTAACGCTTCCCTCTCCCTCTCTCCCCTCCTCGCCCCGTATTCCCCCTTTCCCTACTCGTACCTTAAAGGCCGGCAACACACTTGTGACTCTTGAATTGCAGGTGCTCATGGGCGGCGGTGGTCATCTACCATCAGGTGACCCGTCTGTTGTTTGCCCCCTATACAATAAAAAAAAAGACTTTCTATCTAGCTGTTGGTTCGATATTCATTTTTGTTAGTGTCTATTAACTTTAAATGACCTGACGAGCCTGTTGGTCTAGTGGTTAGTGATCCTGACCGCTGAGCCAGAGGTCGGGGGTTTGGTTCCCCCCCAGGACAAATTACAATTAGTTATGTGATGAGCACGATCACTTGTTCGCAAACTATAACCAAATTTTTTTTATATGAACTTTTTCGATTTCTGTAAAAAAAAATCTCAAGTACGTAAGGACCAGAATTTTCTGTGCCTATGAACAAATTATAGAATACTGATAATGTAAATAAATTATATACTTATTTTGCAAACATTTCATTGATTTTGTAACATTTTGATCAATATGCACCTATCGTGTCGTTACGGGTAGCGTATAACATAATATAGTTAGAAGACAAACTAAAAATATACTTAATTAAATAAAGTAAAAAAAAAAAAATATTTAAATTTTTAACTATTCATTATGTTTTCACCCCGTCTAGATTTACACATCGAAATTCTACAAACGTTCTACTCAAACCAAATTTAACATAGCTTTTAGCGGTTTGCCAAATTCAGCAGACGAATGCAGCCAGGCTATTTGCAAACATTTCGTTTAATCGGAACGACAACATCTTTGTGAAATTGGTGGGGTGGAAAGTGTGTTTAGATTGAATGTTTTCTCTTTAACTAACCTTTACTGATAAATTGATTTTACTAATCAAAGAGGAAGTAATTGAATACGCTGCGCTCTAGTTGATGGCTAGGATATCAAGAGTTTCTAAAGACAAGACTGTAATTGCATAGTAAATTAAGATGTAATAGTAGTAGGCATTGTTCATATTTATAGGATAATGAATTGTAGGTAGCAAAGCAAGTAATGCCGACTCTTTTATATTGTCAAATCCTTATATTTTGTAAGTTAACATCGTTGGATAATTATTGATAACATTTTGATTAATCACCTCGGGTAACACAGTTGTGCAATTCACGATAAGAAAAGCCGACGATATCAATTGTCCCAAATTTCCAAATTAAACTTAAGCGCCATATATATAATTTTTTTTTTTTTCAACAGTTGTAAAAAAAAAAATATTTTTTGTTTCCATTATGTTTGCCCAACTGCAAACCAGCATAAGAATGGACAACTTAATTTTAGAAGTACCTGAATTGTAATAAATAAGTTTAAGATAATCTATTTGTCAACACATTTTTTTTCTTTGTGGTTAGTATTTTACAAATAAAGTGATATTAAACCATATACTCAATACCACATAAACAGTACCATAGGAGATTTAGTGAGTGTAGTAGAAGAACAACAAAATTCATTTGCTTAGTCCCAGTCAGACATTGCATTAGTCCAGTCCTGTTCCACGAAGACAAATACTGTTTGTTGTACAAACTAACTTAGAGTTTGATACTTTATCGGACTGATCCGTGGATTCACTTCACGTGGAGTAGCATTTTGCAGTGAGATAATTGAACTATTGATTTAGTATAGATATATATTTGATATACTTTGAATGGAATTAAAATTTATAGTGTTTTTTTTATAATGAAATAGTGTACAAACAATCTTATATATATCACAAATAACTATATTTATTTTATTTAAATTACTATATATTTCATAATACATTATTCTATGTGCTGATTGAAGAAGCTCAAGAAGGATGTGATACGTGCATAGACGGCAGGGTTGCCAGACTCGCAACCGTCTCGGTGGCCAAAGGAGGTGACACCGACCTGTTGAAAAAAAAAGCCTTTTAACCTCATTCCTAACTACCTAAGGATGCGTCTAAACGGGCAATACTATAACTACAGTGTATAAATGCAATACAAGTGCGGGCAATATTGCTGGCAATTACAGCCAGACTGCAATATACGATAATATTTTGAGTGTGGCGAGGCCACATAGCCACAGATATTCAGTACGGACGATGAATTTTTAAGTGATACGATCACAAGGGAGTCGAAAGTACTGATATATTGCCCGGCTAGCTCTATTGTTGTTCAGTTACAAGGCAATGGTGCATCCCTTTCTAAGTAACATGGAGCCATAAGTGAGACGACGCGATTTATAGCTATATTCTCTGTATTCTTCGTTAATGATTTCGTCAGCAATTGTTACCTGGCTTTGTAGCCCATGTACAAGAAAACCTAAGAATCATACTGGTTCAGACAGTTTGCAAAGATATATATATTTTTCAGACATAATCTGCATTAAAATGTTTTATGGTGTACAATTTTATTTTACCAGCAACGTGGGTCACACATTACTAGTATTCTTGTTAACCCCTCCAGCTAAGCTAAATGCTTGTGTTGGGAGTGGGTTCACGCCGGTAGTGCACTGGGTGGGGTTCGAACCTGCAACCATTTGATCGCAAGTCCGACGCTTTACCCCTTACGCTACCGCCGCTTACAATAAAGCATATTCTATTTTATTCTATAAATATTGCCAGTTTAAACTCGCCTTAACTTGTATTTTAAATGTGAAAGTCAGTTTGATTGTTACGCGTTCACGCCTTTACTACTACACGTTGTCAGTAAAAGACATAGGGCACCTTTCATTTAAAAAAAAAGTACTGTTATTGAGAAATAGAAAAAATCACTTTAACGCTAACGAAGCCTCGGGCAAAAGCTACTAAGTAATCTAATTGGTCTGGTATACTCAGCCTAGAGAATAGGAGTCGAGTCGGCTATCAGAAACTGGGAATCGTAAGGAACATGCCACCGTCTGCAATATTTTCATTACTTTTGCCCGTGACTTTGCTCCTGTGAGTATAGATTTTGTCAATCATTCGGGTATAACTCCAGAACAGAACTTGTTTCGGGATTAATAATACCCATTGTTCTTTTTTCTGTCTCTAACAATGTGTAAGCAAAACTTCATGATGATCAAATGAGTAGTTAAAGCGTAAAACCGTAACAAACCAATAAACAAACTCGCTTTAGTATTTAAAATATTAGTTAGGATTTCCATTGTAAATTCTACATGTTACCACTAAGATCACTCCTCAAAAAACAAGTAGGGTAAGTCCGGGGTAGATGACCATAGGGTAGTGATGGCCAATTGAAATAATTCATAGAACCGTTGACTAAGCATGGCTAGTTACTATTTAGTTTGCTTCGCGTCATACGTGGGATTGCTCCTACGTATGATGCGAAGATACGCTATGGCCCTCTACCACAGACTTACCCTAAGACAGAAACCTAAAGGATGACACGTTGAATATACGTAACGATTTTTATTTTTTTCCTTCCTAGAATATGTAGATCAGATTGATCAGAAGACTTGATGTCAAACCAATACAAGAAGTGATTGACTCACCAAAATACGCCTTCCGTTTGAATTAACAGCGAGAGGCCCACCAGAATCACCACGGCAGGTACCTACGCCGCCAGAACCACTGGTACAAATGTTCGAATCTTGCAGAATAATTGGATAACTAAACCAGCAGAGGTTATTGCTGATTATGTTCAAAGCCACGACTTGAAGGTTTGAAGATGTGCTGATTGAAGCATCTAAAATATTATATGAAATAAGATTCAGCAAATAACAAAACGATAATTACAATAAGTTTTGATACAAAATAACTTACCGTTAGAGGTTAATCCAAATCCAGAGGCGATGCCTATTACTCCAGCGAAGTTCTGGTGTATTTCGGGACCGGATGGTAGTGCGATGGGAGAAATAACGTCTGTAGACAATAAATTGTTACACATTTGAAAAATAAAGCAAATCTGGTTACGAATACTTTATGAGATATCCACATATACTGCTGTCAAATAATTGGAGAGTCTCTAGAAAACTGTCCCATGTTCCACTAATGGTCATGTTTATATATGTTGGGGCTATCATAAAATATATTTTACATATACCCTCCCATTCATTAGATAATATAAACAGTAAATTTGAAAAAGAAGCTTTCTTTGCAGTTCTTTAATTTGTTTTGTTAATTTCTGTTCAATATCCTCATCATAATATTTAATTATGGGGCAGCCAATGCCATCACTATCAAGTGGCTACTTGCCATTTAACCAGATCGTAGGTACCTGACATCATTTGCAAACATACAGTAAATAAACTATAACTTTATAAAAAAATCACTAACCTGAGAATGTAATTTTAGTTGGTAGGTAGACCACAGAGACATCATTTCGCGCGACAGCAATTGTAAACAGAGGATGCATTGCAACAACGCTGGAATCAATTCTGACACCTCCACTGAAGATGGTAACCGAACCAGCTACAACTGTGAGTCTAAATGCTTGGTGAACACCATCGTTCCAGCAGTGAGCTGCAGATATGACCCTGTTTGCGGTGATTATTGAACCACCGCATACACCGGTACCGGTGATGCCAAAATAGTTAATCAGAGTACCAACCTGAAATAACGTATATAATTTGATGATTTTCTTCATATTCAAATTATATGTATTTTCGTTTTTAAAGATAGGCTGTTGTTACAGTGACATTGGTTGATTTGGGCATCAAAACTCCTTTTAGTTCACAATTTTTATCAAAAATGCATAGTCGATACAGATTCCGAAACATTATTTGGCCAACCTATAACAGTTAAATAACATTCCAGTCAATTTTTATGTGGCAATAAAGTTGGTCTTTCGGGCTTCAAGATTAGCTGGCAGCCTATATATTACCAGCCAGGCAGAGTTTTACGTTTAACCCAGTGGTAGTAGAAACCAGGAAGAATTAGTGCGTCGAGGGCTTACGAAAGTAGCTCTCAGAGCTGAGAGTACTTGCCTCTGTTCAGCTCTGACAGTTCGTTAGACATCTTGGCCAAGGTCTGCAGAGGGCTTTGCAATGTGGTTAAACAACCTTTCAAGGTCAAAGATCTGATGACCTATAAACCCACTTCATATTCTCTTTGATTCTTAGTCTAACCGAAATTTAAGTATTATGTTAATGTCCCTCTTGTACTAATCATTCACTATCTCGCGGATACAACTCTGTATTTGCCGGGCTTTAGAGACACTCTTAGGTTTCATGAATCTAATTTCAGTAAATAAACGTTGTTTTTATGATCTCAGTCTTCCAAAGAGCTTGTATTTACTATGCATACATACCTATTCTATGTAAGTAATTATGTGTATGTCTGTCTATTTATATATTGACAACTAGCTGTGCCCGCGACTTCGTTCGCGTTTTTTTCGGAAAACAGCAATTTTTCGCTTATTGCATAGTACCTCTTTCTCCAGGCAGGATTTTTTATACTGTATTGGACGTAAAACAACCTGGAGCGTATAAAAAAAAATTGTTTTGGTTGCTTACACGTGAAATAACGACATAATTTGGCCGTGGTAACATGACTCATTTGTTTTTCGTATGGAAGCTCTCCTCACCGCACTATTAGTGAGGCCGTATATCAGGCTTAAACCAACTAAAACCACACGGTGTGCCTCACAGCACCGTTTATGAGTTGACCGTCGGTACGGCAACGTTTTGCCTCCAATGATCCACACAGCGCTGGCTAGCGGACGGCAACTGGGCGAGTCCAGACACCCTCTTCACGGGAGACTCTGCTTCGGGTGAAGAACATAAAACTCGTCTCATACACCCACGGCCACTCTTAGCGCACGCATGAGAGCGCGAGTGAAAAGGTTCTTTCTACCTGGAAGTTTTCTACCGAATCCACACCGTCACCTCCTCCTTGCGCGAGATGTTCTCCTCGCAGAAAATCGTCATAAAACAACTGTGACGACCTAACATCTCGATTCGTTCGACCAATTGGGAGACTCTTGCTGTGGTCAGTGTTTACTTCTGAGCTTTGTTTAGTCACGGTGTAACATAAGATTTCACATTACTGTAACCGAACGGAAAATAAATAGTCTGAAAGTGTAAAAAAAACTTCACCGGTTACATGTCAATATTTCAGCTTTGATGTAATTTTTTTGGCGATAGTGTCTGCCATGAATTTAATATAGTAAAATACTGTAACACTAACAAAGTGTTAAGTTAAACTAACACCTTTTTTTTTTAAGTCATAGATGCTTCAAATAAAAATTCTATTCTATTCTAATAAAATCATGTTGACGGGAATCAACGCGATCACGTATTTAAAACCTTGCTTTGCCGTGGTCGTGGCCGTGACCACAGGCCTGTAGGTACTGTAATACTTTTTAAATACGTGATCGCGTGAATTCCCGTCAACATAATTATATTATCATGGATCGCAAAAGTTTAAAAGTTTGGATCTTCTTTTTCTATAACTCAATTTACAAATATATGTATATTTACTCGACTGGCCTGATGGTCTAGTGGTTAGTGACCCTGACTGCTGAGCCAGAGGTCGTGGGTTCGATTTCCACCCAGGACAAGTTATTCTCTCTCTGGGTGTAATTTATTTATAATATGTATGAATTTAGAAATATATAAGTATGTTTATCAGCAGGCTGGTTACCATAGTATCCTATACCATAGTTTAGGATCAGACGGCCGTGTATGAGGTGTGTGAAGTTGTTATTATTATTAATGCCCTGAAACATATTTATGAATTTAACCTTTAAGTCTTAAGTATTAAGCTTATTTAAAAGGTTTATTTATTTTTACTTTTTAGTTTAATCCTTTGGTTTAAATTTTTATGTGTTTTGTTTTTTGCTTCGGTTTATAATGCTACATGATGTGATGATTTCAAAACGCAAATACCTAATAAAGTAATGAAAAGTAAACAGAAACACTATTCGTTTCTACAATTTTCGAGGGTTTCTCTCAATTATATCAGAATTCCATCATCAGATCTTGACTTCCTTGACATGGGACCACCCTTGAGGTATACCCTATCTAACAAAAAATAATAATCAAAATCGGTTCATAAATAACGGAGAAGGCTGAACAAACATAAAAAAAAAAATAAGTATATAAACGGTCGAATTGAGAACCTCCTTTTTTTGTCGGTTAAAAACGATACATAATTTAAAAAAGTAAATTATTTTATATATTAAAAAAAGTGCAAAAAAAGAAAAGAGGGATTCGATCCGGCACCCAACCTCGTAGCAGTCGTAATCTAAACCGGATAAGCTAAACGCTCGCTGTAATGTGGTTCGAAATAAGGTTATACATTCTACTAACGTTACAATGTTATTACAGCTTTCATTGATTTTCCTGTGGGAACCAAAGTTTAACACGGGATAAAAAGTACCCTAGAACCTGCGCAGGCACTCAAACTATTATCATACTAAGTTTCAAGCATATCCCTTCAGTAACTTCTGAGTTTATCGTGAACATACAAACAGACAGACAGAAAGACAGACAGACAAAAATTGTTTGAACTGCATAGTCGGCATCAGTATCGATATCTTAATACTCCTCAGTCAATTTTTTTTAAATATATTCAATGTACAGAATTCATCCCGCTACAGATTTATTATAAGTATAGATTACTTTGCATTTATTTGACTTTTCAGTATTGTGCTGCGAGTTTTGCTTTTACAAATACAAGTTTTAAATTAATGAGAAAATGATTATGTACTTTACAATAATTGAAATAAAAAATAAACTTATTGAAAAAATTAAGACGCAGTAGTACCTAAAGTAAAGATTTTAATTCATATCTAAATGATTAGAGCAAAAATAAACCCACCTGATAGGGAACTTCACCAAGGGCTGCAGCCGAGCCACCAATGATTCTTTCGTTTACATTACGTTCCTCCGCTCGGCGGATTTTCTCACCCAGCGGGATCAATTGATCAGCGATGATACTGTAAGGAGCATTATCGTTTATGTAAGCGTTGGCAGCTGCCACGAAACCTAAGAAGATGAGTACCCTCATGATGTTTTGAGTTTGGAGAGTAAGCTAATGTGCATGTGTATTTATATGCATCTTCTCCTTAAATCACCTTAATCGTTAAAATGATAGCAACATTTTAATCCGATTAGGTTTTATTACAAATTTGGGGGCCGCAGTAAAAACCCCGACATAACTTACGTGCGAACGTAGTATTTATATAATAATTTTGAATGTTTGTGTGTACATTACATGTCATGATCACTGTTTAAAATGCCAATCTAGAGCTCCCAGTAATGACATTAATTATTCGTTTTCAAGTTTAAAACACGTTCTTCCAGAAATAATATTTAAAAAATATTTTGCTAAGGACTAGTTTCTTTAATTTTAATTGGCTACAGTTTGTACTGTTCTAATCTAGCCTAGTCTGGATTTGAATAATTTCAATTATAAAATATTTTTATAGGCGCATCCCTTATATTTAGTGAAAAGCTTTCCAAAACTAAAAGGTATTTTTACATATATCATAATCATAATAATCAAACATAAACTGTGTCAATTTCATTGCAATTAAAACAGGAATAACTAGTTACTAAATAAGGTATCGAAAATATATATATATATTGAACTTGGACGGCATTTTGAGAAATCGTGAATTACACATTTATCAATCAGGTATGAACCTGATTGATAAATTGATTTAGATAACACTGCATCATATCTTAATTCTGTTTGCAGTAAGTAGAATTACGTGACATAAATTTAGTACTATCAATCATTTTGTAGCGTATTGATTACAACAACAAATTAACAATTTATTTAATATCTATAATATTAAATAAATTGTTAATTTGTTGTTATGTTATATTATTAAATAAAATGTTTAAAATTAAGTACATTTTAAAGCATTTACGTATACAAGTCAGAATATTTACTGTCACTCGCACTCATCACTGCACAGCATTACCTTGATCCAGGATCATGTTAATATTTTTGAACTATTCTCTAATAAAAACGAAAAAGGATTCACGGTAGCTCTCAGTAGACTTATGAATACTGCTCGTCGGAAAATGCTGTAGCAGAAATTCTAACAAAAAAATATATAACACACACTGAACGCATTCACTGAATTTTTATTCTGAATTTACTGGAAACAGATGCGTGTTGTTGCGCAACACATTGACAAATAAGTTTCAAGAATCATAATGATATTTTAGATCACGGGCAAATCAAACCATGATTTAAATAATAATAATAACCAAAGGCTATAAAACACAAGAAAGGTACTTGTTGGGTTTTAATTGTTGATTGTATTTCCAAAGTAGCCAGTAATGTTGGCCTGTTGGTCTAGTGGTTAGTGACCCTGACTGCTAAGCCAGAGGTCGTGGGTTCGATTCCCACCCAGGACAAATAATTGTGTGATGAGCACGAAAATTTCGTCCCCGTAGAGCGAGAAGTCATTATGTCCAAAAAAACTGTTTTGAGATAATGAGGGCTAAAGTTTTGAAATATGTAAATCGCCATAACTTTAGAATGTCATAACATATCTCTGTTTTTAGTTTTATTTTGAAGGAAATTAAATCAATTTAATATTATACTAGCTATACGAAGTAAATATCGAGTAATTACTGAAAAAACTTAAAAAACGTAAATTAATTATTTGTTCTCTATAAAATGTCTGAGTTAGTTAATTTTCGCTCTTAGTTAGTGATTTTTCACTCGGTTCTAAATTATTAAAAAAAAAATAACTCGAGTTCGTTAATTTGGGACTAACTGCTAGATATACAGACACAGAACAAATTTTGTTCTGTGTCTGGGTGTAATTTATCTATAATATGTATGTATTTAGAAATATGTATAAGTATGTTTATCAGCAGTCTGGTTACCATAGTGGGGTGACTGGGGGGCAGATTTTCAAAAAAATTTAAAAGACACGAAATCTACCTCTGCAGGTCTGCTGCGGGCCCGAATTTTTTATATTGAGATTCTAAAACTACTCCGAACATTTTTGGTTCTTTAGAGCGCACTCTTGCTTTGTAGTTCACTGCTCAGACATAACTCTGGCTTCACTTTGAGAAACCTGCAGAACACATTTCCTGCGGTTGCATGATGTGCAATCCTATGTTGATACTTGGGTGCCGCAGTAGTGGCCCCTTAGAGCATAGAATTTCAGTTTCTTCTGCCTCTGAACATAATTTGCATGGTATACATTCGCCCAACTTTAGGTTGAACATGTGTTTGTTTGTATTATCTACGTATTAACGGGAATTAACGCGATCACGAAAAGGTATTACATACCTCTGAATTGCCTGACGTTTCAACCAGGTTGCACTGG
This sequence comes from Callimorpha dominula, assembly GCA_949752705.1. Lineage (NCBI taxonomy): Eukaryota > Metazoa > Arthropoda > Insecta > Lepidoptera > Erebidae > Callimorpha > Callimorpha dominula. The sequence goes on along the minus strand of OX457002.1, from coordinate 5,599,788 downwards.
CGGTGGATGAAGAACCTTCTACCTCATGATGTCGACGACGGAGGGCGTGCACCGCTGAGCCAGTCAGCCTGTGACCACGGCCAGTGCAACCTGGTCGAAACGTCAGGCAATTTAGATGTATGTAATACCTTTTCGTGATCGCGTTAATTCCCGTTAATACGTAGATAATACAAACAAACACATGTTCAACCTAAAGTTGGGCGAATGTATACCATGCAAATTATGTTCAGAGGCAGAAGAAACTGAAATTCTATGCTCTAAGGGGCCACTACTGCGGCACCCAAGTATCAACATAGGATTGCACATCATGCAACCGCAGGAAATGTGTTCTGCAGGTTTCTCAAAGTGAAGCCAGAGTTATGTCTGAGCAGTGAACTACAAAGCAAGAGTGCGCTCTAAAGAACCAAAAATGTTCGGAGTAGTTTTAGAATCTCAATATAAAAAATTCGGGCCCGCAGCAGACCTGCAGAGGTAGATTTCGTGTCTTTTAAATTTTTTTGAAAATCTGCCCCCCAGTCACCCCACCCCCACCCCCCACCCCTTAGGGGGAATATTCTCCATTCACGAATTTAACTTGTATAAAACCAATAGGTAGACTTTTCTTTGAAATCTACCTAAAAATATTAATTTCTTTTGACTCGAAACCCAATAAATCGGCGCCCTTTGTAACTTTTTTTTTATTACAATGTGGCCCACTCTAAAAACTTCAAAACACTTTTAACACTAATTTAATGTAAACACCTATACTAAAAATACACATTATAATGCTATTATTTAAAAAAAAAAACTTATTTTTGTCCTTAAAACTTAAATATTGAATATCTACTAACAATTTTATACTTATTGGGTTTGATCACTATACCCTCGATTAGTCATCCTTGCTTATTCCATATTATTTGCCATATAAAAAAATCATTGTTCATAGATTTAACTGCCCTATTTAAAAATATCGGGTAAGGTTAATTAATGTCATAATTTAGATTCAGATATTGTTTATTGATACTAATAATTAATACTAACATAATTATAAGTCAATTGTTGCTAATACTTTAACACTATGGACTATATCGCTGGTCTGCAATAAATTATTATTTTTATGCATTTAATAAAAATGTACTGTAACTTCACGTAACTGGACACTTCAGAAATTTGTGAAAATAAAATATTGCAAGAACTTTTTGTCCGTTACGTGTATATCTACTGCGACACAGGCACCTCCTTTTATAAAGGTTGTCTTTAGAAAATAACTAAAGCTTTTTAGTTGAGTCACTACCTCATATTCAGCTCAGTAAATCTCTGATCGAATAAAATAATATTAATGCCAAATTCATTTTGATCTAGTATCATCATCATCCTCATGAAAATTACGAATTTAATTAAATCCTAGAATAGTGGAAGTGCAGTTTTAACGCATTCAATACGTATATTAAAACATTCAAATGTTAAATTTTCAAATGATATACTTCAATTACTCAATATATTCTTCTAAGGTCATAGGTGATAGACTAGGTAATTCCGCATACACACACACGAGTCGGTAGTGTACATAGATACATTTTTATAACATGTGAATTAATAATACTCCCTCGGACATGTGTGCATCCCAAGGTGGCGTTTACTGTAAATTGTAGGGTGTAGACAGATCAAAAAAAGTTTCAAAATTCCGATGGTCACGATTTTTTTATTGTTCAAGGACTCTCATTGCTCATTGCTCAAGGACAAGGTCAGGAATCTGAAAATATTTATAGACTTTAAATAGTGTTTCAAATCAAATCGAAATGTATTATGATAAATCATTTATTTATATTCAACCAATTATAGTATTTTTAAATTATCTGTGGTAGGAGTTAGTCGTGGTCGTGGATCCTATGGAAAAGAACAGTCACTCTTTTTCAGCATGTTTTTTACAATGTTTATGGTGATGGCTTATAGAAAGTATATGTTAGGACAATGTACCATAATGTTCAAACATATAAACAGTTCTAGAAATTACCACTATAGTTAAAGTAATAGTAGTCTAGAGATGACCAGCCGCAATCAACGGCACCCATTCACGAGCATGACGTATGCTTCACTCATCGTCTAGGTCAACCATATTCAAGGGATGAACCGGATGATCCGAAACATACACCACCATTAGCAAGTCTCCTAGGCTAGCATGACATACTCAGAACGACCAGACGATATAGAAAAACTAACTTATTAAGTCATTTGAACAAGCATTATGAAAAGAGGGAAAAAGGAAGACCTTAAAACCGGCTGGATGACAAATGTCCGTCGTCATCTGGAACAGTTGGGCCTAAGCAAACCTAACTAATCAAAAAGGTTTAAATTTCATCGTATGATTGGGAAGGCCGACCCTAAGTGCGGGTCTCCAGAAATTTTTTGGGCTCACAACCAATCTCTGGAATAAGTTGTTGCCTGCGGTATTTCCGGACCGATACGACCTTCAAACCTTCAAGAAACGAGCGTACTCCTATCTCAAAGGCCGGCAACGCACTTGTGACTCTTGAGTTGCAGGTATCCATGGGCGACGGTAGTCAGTTACTACCAGGTGACCCGTCTGCTCGTTTGCTTTTTGTTTTTTTTTCTGTTTTGTGTTTGTTCTTATAATATAAAAAAAAAACATTATTTGAAAATCTTAACTCATTTATTATTAATTTACAAATGCTGGTTGAAGAAGTCTAAGAATGATGTAACTCTTGCAAAGACGGCAGGGGCACCAGATTGGCAGCCAGCAGCAGAACCGAAAGATGTAATACCGACCTGTGAATACATAAGACCAATTTTTTATTAATCTTTAAGTTCATAAGGCTTAATGACATCAATAAATATATTATCTAGTCCGCCAAGTCCCGCAAACTTCACAGCGCTACACTCTACATTCTGTGACGCTGCAGAATTCATACAAAAATGTTTTGCAAAAATAAAAGTACCTTCATTCAGTGTATTTTATTTTTAAATTATCTCTATTCTCTTTCTTTGTCCCTATGCACGATCTTTTTGTGGTGTCTATCTCCATTCAGTGTCAAGAATAGGTGTGCCAAAGAAGACCAAAAACCTTTAACATTTTGCACGTATACTCACCAAAGTTGTCTGGCCGCCTATATTTACAGTTAAGGGTCCACCGGAATCACCACTGCAGGTACCAGAGCCACCAGCCCCACTGGTACAAATGTTTGAATCCACTACTATGAATGGGAAAGTAAAACTGCATACCAGATTGGAGATAATGTTCAAAGGTACGTGTTGAAGGCTAGTGGCTAGCTGACCACCTGAAATAAAAAAAAACGGATCTTTGAAAGAGAGTTTCAGAGCAAGTGATTAATTAATATTTTCCAAAAAGGACGAGGTTCTAGCAATATTTTTTTTAAATTACGAATTTATTTTGAATTCAAACACTTTTGATATGAATTTTAATAAAAAAAGTAGCAATGTCTTATGCTAGAATTTATGTTTTATTCTATGTAGTATGTAGTAGCTATCTATGTAGTATTATTTAGGTTCGTGGAAGTACTGGTTTTAATCATTAATGCGACGAATACAAACATACCATCGGCAGTTAATCCAAACCCAGAGGCAGTGCCAATTTGTCCAGCGAAGTTCAGATTTTCATGGTTAGCAGACGGCAGGGCTACGGGAGCAACGGTGGCTGTAGGCAAAAGTTAGTTACATTGTAATATGTATTAGTTACAGTGTACATTAAAGCATACAAAGTGGCTGCTTTACAGTTGTAAAGGAACCAGAAATTATTATAATAGTGGGCTAGACTAGTGTTAAAGTTGGATTAATTTATAAATGAGTAATAAATATAATTATTATTTGAAATTATAAGAAGTTAAGTTATTGATAAGGAATACAAATTTTGACGGAAATATTTTCGCCTGTGTTTTACACTACATTTTAAATTGTCAGCTAAAACGAATATATCTGAGAAGGGAATTGTGCAATACGGATCCTTTGCTACTACTATTCGAGTTTCAAAGTAGCTTACAGCTATAAAAAGAAGGATAACAAAAACAAACCTGTAAATGTAAGAGAAGATGGCAAATAAATCACGGCGACGTCATTACGAATAAGTACAGGTAACCAGTTCGGGTGCAAGGCGACAGAGCTGGTCTCCAGCCTGACACCTCCAGTGAAGGCTGTAAGGGAGCCGGCAACAACTGTGACTTTCCATGCGGTGTTAACGCCGTCATGCCAGCAGTGAGCTGCATAAACTACTCTGTTTGGGGAGACTATAGAACCGCCGCACACACCAGTGCCGCTGATGCCTTGGTAACTAGCAAGTGTAGCAACCTGAAACGGTGTTTTTTTAGATCATCTTGATAACCTTAAAATCAATTTATCTGAAAATTTTAGCCACTAAAGAATAAAAACAAGAGCAATTACTCCAGTGTCACAACTATGCATAGATCTACAAAATTCATCACTATTACTGTCTATACGTTACTATAATAGTTTCATTGTTTTGTTTCACCGAACCACGAATTTTACATATGTACCTATGTATGATATATTTTATAGAACAAAAGAAAAAGTGACGTCAGCAAACTTGTCACCACATTTTCTAATTTTAGGGGAGAAAGTTTCTTAGAAATTCCGAAACAAACACACAGAAAAAAGAATCATTGGAATAAAAAGCTCCCAAATTGGAAGACTTACATATTTGTAGTATCATGCTAAGCACCGGTAAGAGTTATGTTCGATTTTGTGAAGATCGGCTTCTTAAGTTTTTACTTATTACTTATCATGGACCAAAATAATTTGAAATCACAGCGACCTATAAAGTTATATAAAATACTCGAATAAAAACTTTCGTGAGTGTTATTCATTTTATTTAAAATATACGGTTTTACTCATGTGTATATTTCGGGGATGCCCGACTAGTTTCGGACCCGACGGGGGCCCTTTATCAAACTGTGGCTTAAGGTATGTGGGTGAGACTCGTCGGAGCGTCGCAACTAGGCTACATGAACATATACGCGATGTGAAGAACATGGACTGCAACAGATCGGCCGTCGCTGAACATGTTTGCAAGACGGACACGGCTCATTTTATACGTTTCGACAAGGCTTCCGTTTTAGCGAGAGAAAAATACTTCGTACCGCGAAAAATACGAGAGGCAATCGAAATAAGCTGTCGTCCGAACTTCAATAAGGACAATGGATGGGCATTACCTCGACCATCCTTGAAACTGATGTCCCACGAAACAGTTACGGCTCCAAACACTGACACAGTAAGTTCAGTGTCTACCACAGTGCCTGCGATAAAAGATTTCGCAACACACAACGCACTGGAAGCGCAGGCGTCCACATCCCGTCGGTCGTTACGACAAATGAATCGGTGGGACAGACAACAATCCAGTCTGGCACCAGCAACCGGCGCGGCAGGACACCTCACCCCTTGATAAAGGGCCCCCGTCGGGTCCGAAACTAGTCGCGCATTCCCGAAATATACACGTAAGTAAAACCGTATATTTTAAATAATTATAAAAAATAATTACACGAATGTCTCAATAATCAATCAATCTAGGTGTTTATGTGTAAAAACGTACCTACTAGTAATAAACATACAAACATACACAAATAAACTGTCAACAACAAAATCCTGTGGCTTTGCTGTAGTCAGTTAAATACACATCTATGAATAAAGTGGCAGTACCTAGTAAAATATTTTTAAAGTCCTCTAAAAATGTGAAAATAAAAAAATCATACCTGGAAGGGGAACTGACCCAAAACTGCTGGCGAGCCACCAACTATTCTTTCCTGTCCATTGCGTTCTTCCGCTTTGCGGATTTTCTCACCCAAAGGAATCAAATGCTGTTCAATGATACTATATGCAGGTACTAGCATCGGCTGGTTCACGCCGACGCTAGCGTAGGCAGCCGCCACCAGTCCTAGGAGAATGAGTACCTTCATGTTGCCTCAAAATTTTAGAGTAAGCTAGTCTTTTGAACACACTCGTATTTATATGAAAAAACTTATTTAGATAAACCTTTATTACTTCGAAGTTATCTTAATCTGATAATTTCTGCGGACTAATGGAAAATATGAAATAAATAATATTTAATGAAGACATTTATTTTTAAACTAGAGGACCCGGCGAATTTCGTATCTCCCACAATTTATTTAAAGATTTTCACAAACTTTTCTGTTAGTCCCCTAGAGTCCCCGGTTATATGTCCTTAGAATCGAATAGAATAGAAAAATCTTTATTGTACACCAAAGACATATTGCTTAAAAAAAAATACACAAAGTGGATATGTACAATGGGCGACCTTATAGCTAAGAGCGATCTGTTACAGGCAAAAAGGTAAAGTGTCTTACCTATAAACTATCTCCTTGCCAAATTTCAGGCCTCTATTAGGAAAAAAATAAGGACTTTCATAAAATGAGGCTAAAGCCCTTAAACCTCTTTAATCCAACCCTGTAGTACAATCCATTATTAGCTAGCTTGCCGCCTATGTACTATCTCCCTATCAAATTTCAGGTCTCTCTGAGTACTTTCAAATAAACTTGCGAAAGCCCTTAGAACACTTTCATCCGATTCTGTTGCAAAATCCGTTCTTACCTAACGTCTGCTACTTGTAAACTACCCCCCTGCCAAATTTCAGGTCTTTATTACAAAACCAAGGCCATCCATATAATCTCGCGAGAGCCCTTATACAACCTTAATCCGGCCCTATAGTAAAGATCGTTGTCAGTTGACGTCTCTTACCTACAAACTACTCCTCTGCCTCTACTGACTTTCATTAGAAGAATCCGGCCTTGTCGAAAAATCAATTCTTAGCTGTCGCGACTTACTTATAAACTTCTTTCTTGCCAAATTTCAGGTTCCTAGTACAAAAATCCTACCTATGTATAAGCTACCTCCCTGCCATATTTAAAACGACTATTATCAATAAATATCTCTCCTTCGCTCATCATCAGTTCGGTTTGCACGTGAGGTAACTCCTCGCATATTTAATTGACTTCGACGACCTATGACAATTGATCTTTTCTCCGGCAGTGTAATCAACACTATAAAACGGCACGGAATTGTTTTTACAGTTAACCAAATCGGTCAATTTGAAAACCTTGAGTCCAACTAAGATCTTGAGTCACACAAAAATTTATGGTTAGGTGTCTCTATACCTACAAAGTCAATATAGGTAGATAATTTATGGCAAATCATAATTCATAATCGCAACGTGTTGGTTTAACGTCACTTAACTAACTTAATCTTATATAAGGATAAGTTAGAGAGCTCGGACTAACTGGCAATAGCCCGTTCGACTTACAAGTACGCGACCCTGACCTTTTGGAGCTTTTGCTTACACTCTCCAATTCATCCGTATAAGCATATAGCCTTTTGCACAAAATCTACATTTTCTTTTCCGCAAAAAAGAAAAACTATATAATAAATTTTACACAACCACACGGAAGAAATGACCATGAACGCCTTCTATTAAAAGTAAATGGCGATGGAAGAAATGACAATTTTGAATAGCACGTCCGTTAGACGACAGGTCCGTCACGATCGTCATCTATTAAAAGTAATCCGAATGAACCATTGCAATACAAAATTAAAAACTTTTATTTATGCGATTTTTATCAGTTCTTTTGGGTTTTCTCTGCATATTTTTTTTAACCATTCCTATAGTAGAGCAAAATAAACAAAACAAAAAATATTCACATCCGTCCAGCCATATTTGAGTTTTAGCGAGTGTAACGAACAGTAATTAATTTTTATATAAAAGAAGATTATGCATTTTAAACTTCATTGCATAGCAAAGCAAACATATATTTTCTAAAACAATACGTAGTAGTGATAGATTCCCTATTTTTTTTTTTCGTTATCACCTCACTGGAGCTAACGGTGAAGTGGTATGTCGGAATCGAACCGACTAAAACCACACGTGTTCCGTCACAAGTGGCTCTATTGCAAGGGACCCGGGATACCCTAAGAAGGAAGCCTCCGGGAACCCCTGCAGATCTTGGCCGCCTCTTGAAACGCGGCCAAACCGTGGTGTATGGGGGGGCCTTGCCCCCCTCCAATTTAGAGAAGCGCGTTCGGAACACGTCGTGCCGCCGTCTCAGGCCTGCTTCTGCCAGGGTAACGGACAGCCCCATCCGTCACCCCCAGGCCAGCGCTCATGGAGGCCGGAGGTCGTTCTGCGCTCTCCGGCGCCTGGTGCGTCTACTGCGGGACGGGAGAGTACTCGTTCTCTCTGCAGAATAATATACAGATAACATAGTTTGTAAATAGGGAGTATATTGAAAGGGAAAGGAAGACAAGAAGGGCAATGGAAGCAAAAGGCTATATGCTTATACGGATTAATTGGGGAGTGTAAGGAGAAGCTCCAAAAGGTCAGGGTCACGTACTTGTAAGTCGAACGGGCTATTGCTGGTTAGTCCGAGCTCTCTAACTTATCCTTATTTAGTTAGAATGATAGTTCCAGAATTACGTCTGCATACAAGCAATGTTAACTAATCTCCGGTATCCCTTAATCGTAGTTACGTTAACTAATTCAAAGCCGTCAGAAGTCGAAGAAACGTTCAAAGTCAGAGATTGATTATAAAAAAGTTCTGTAATCGACAGTACGTGAATCATGTAATTAACAAATTATCAATGGATTAATTATATCATTATCTTCGTATCAAATTTGAAAAAAAAATTTTATACATTTGCACACGAACTAATAGATAAGAAATAAATTTTTGACTTTACTTTGGAGTTCAGTAAATGGTTTTGGCTGTGTCACGAGATTGTGAAGTATTATGAAGTGCTCTTCAACGTCTACAATTGAGCGTAGTATTTCTCGATAGTTTATAATTATAATCTATCAATGTTAAATTGTGAACATATTTGCAGAATTCGTAATTTGTCCGGTTTCATCACCCGTAAAATTATAACCTGCGTTCCTGATTGGTCGGTCTCGGCGGTAGCTCGTTCTATATCCATATAATTAGGAAACCAACGTAGGTTTGTTTGGAACTCGTACAAAAGAAAATTCACAATAAATGGCTTGATATCAGATATATGTAATTTTTTGAAATTACTAAGGAAAAAGAAAAATTTATAATAGACAGGAATTTGATAACTCGTGAAATAACAACAAAAATCTTTGGATGCGGTAAAAAATATAGACAATCTAAGTATAAGTGCGAGTCTGACTCGTGCACCGAGGGTTCCGTAAGCAAACAAACTTGTATGTAAGATAGTCGTACATCCGTCTCGGGGTTCAAAAGATTTTTGACCGTCTTTTCCGAAAGACGAACTTAACTTTGTAAATCTAAAAATGCTCACTCTTACACCGATTTACGACAAAGTGAACATTAACATTTTTTTACTGTTTTAGTTTTTCAATTTTTAGTGTAAGGTACAGTCGGGGTAAGAAAAGGTTCGTCACCTTAAAGTCGACATTTGCTTGCACCTTCATTTGAAACGAAGCAAAAATATCGCATTGAAGTTTGCAATAACAGGCTAATCGACTGATAGTGACAGGTCAACATACGGTGAAATCTGTCAACAGAAAAAAACCCAGAAACTACGACTAATCCCGAAATGTCAATCAATTATCGCATTCAATTATTGACTTGTTTATGTCCATATTTACTATTGATTTTTATAGAATTAAAATAAATGGTAGTCATTATGGTAAAATTTTATTTAAATAAAACTTAATTAAAAAAAAGTTATTAGCATCAATCACAGATTGCAGTCACGTTAAGGCGAGAGCATTACTTCCGTTCCTCTGAAACCCTCCCAAACATTTCAGCAATGCTCTACAACAGCTGCCTTAGTTCTTTCGTTATTTTTTTTCCACCGCTGCACGTTAAAACCCTATAGACTTTCTATCAGCTGATTTCGCAGGCCAAGGAGTCACCAATACTTCAGAATGCTGATAGCTGAAGCACACTGTCCTCCAGCACCGTTACGTAACTTACTGCGTTTGCTCTAAGTGGAAGGTCAATAACCTCGCCTACTCCATCAGCTGAGATTCAAATGTTGGCAGATATGCGTCCAGAACTAAGATTTAGCAATACAAATACTTCGTTCCGTTTACTATCCACAAGTTTATGCTCCCATGATGGGAAGATTGGAAGCTCTTTTCATCAGTGAAAATAGTGGGGCTCTAATCAAAATTTAAATATGTTCAGGCAAAATTTAAGCGTGTTGTTTTTTGAGCATTAGCTAAAGCCACTTTCTTGGCAGGACGTCGGTGATGAAGTCCCATAGAGTGCAACGCATTTCGCATTACTCTCGGAGATACGTCAAATAATTCGGCGAAATAACTAGTTTTTGACTGCCAACCATTGCCGACTCATAAAAAATTATTTCGCCCTTGGGTAAGAGTCGAACGGCGTCCAGAATTGGTATGACGGTGATCAGTAAGATTACCCTCTTCCGCATGTCTCCTAATCCAAAACCTGACAGTGTCTCTTGTAATATTAAGATTTGAAGATATGTCGCTAATGTATATAGCCAACTTCATGATCTGTAATATCTCTCGTGTATCAATAATCTCTCTTTCATGGATATTTAACTTCCTCGGCATTATCAAATTAAATAGGACGACGCAAAAAATATTGACACTGAAAAACACTGACAATTAAATAGAATATATTTGATTGGAACTCTTTACGAAGTTTATTTGACTACGTCATTAAAAAGGTTTCATGTTGATATGAAACTATATATAGGTCAGAGGTGTATACTATTTTGACCCTTGTTTTTATATCTAGTAAGTTTAATTTTGTATGCACTTGTCTACTGAGTACTTTGGTTTCAAAAGGTACTAGAGTCTACGACTTTATAAAGCAATGAATTCAAAAACTGACTCGACGAAGGTTTTTGTCCCCGACGTACGTACTGAGTAGATACTGAGGTATTTAGAACATTACTTACTGTAATGTAAATTACCGAACTACAGTTCTTTAGTTTATAATATTACCTTTAATTTAATAAGCTCGATACTGTATTAGACCAGGCTAGAAGCCTTTATAATAATATAATAATAATAATAACTTTTTATTTCAGACTTATGTCCATATTTTTGTTAGTATTTTTGTGTTAGTGACAGTAGTGCTTAAGTTAATAGGTTAGTATTTTTTTAGTTATTACATTATTTTATTTTATTTTAATTCTTTTATTTATTTGTACCTAAGACTGTCCCCACCCAGTGCTTCTGGAAGGGGCAGTCCGGTCTGGCAGCGATCATTTTCAGAATGCTGTTGTCACTGCTATGCAGGCGCTGTAGTAAGGAGGCCGCTTTCTTTCGCATAATTGCGTAGAAATCATCTATGCGAGCCTCCGCAAACATACCCGACGCGCTACAGCGCCACGGCAGTCCCAACAGCATCCTGAAAGCGTTATTATATTGTACACGCAGAACATTGTAGGCTCGGCGCGTGTATGACACCCACAGACCGCTCGTGTAGAAAGACTGACAGAACGCCTTAAAAAGTGTTACTTTGACATCCTCGCTACAACGAGCGAACCTGCGGGCAAGCATATTGCTCCTCACAGACAATGCCCTGCGCTCCCTCTCTATATCTCCGTCATCCCTTAGGTCGCTTGTAACAATATGTCCGAGGTACCTAAAGCTATCTACAACATTTAATGCTACGCTGTTGAGAATTATGGGTGGAACACTGCGTGACTGCTGTTTAGGCGCTTTAAATACAAGAAGAACACTCTTCTTTGAGTTGTATATCAAGCCATGCTCCACCGCATAGGCCTCGCATATCGAAATCAGCTTCTTCAACCCACTTATCGAGGGACTGAGCAGCACCATATCGTCTGCATAGTTTATATTATTAACACAGGTTCCGTCAATATGGCAGCCGACATGTGCGCCACTCAGTTGCTCGATAAGCCGGTTGATATAAATATTAAATAGCAGAGGCGAGCTTAATCCCCCCTGTCTAACTCCGCATTCCAGCCTGTACTCATCCGACAGAGTACCCACCCATCTCACTCGGTTTTTTTGGTTAGAGTACCAATACTTGAGGAGGGAGGTGTACTTCGCCGGCACACCCGTATCCCTCAACTTGTCCCACAATATATCATAAGTAACCAGATCAAAAGCTTTTGACAAGTCGAGGAAACACGCATATACCGGCGTCCTCCTCGCTGTGTAGTACCCGACAGTTCTCTTCAGACTCAGAATAGCGCTCTCTGTTGAGACTCCCGCTTTGAACCCGAACTGTGCATCGTGCAACTCAACCTGCGCAGTGAGGTCACTATTCAGCAGACTGTCAAGCACCTTGGCTGTTGTGGTAGCGAGTGAGATGGGCCGATAATTACCTATATCAGACGTATCACCCGTCTTATTTTTAACTATAGGAACGACTATTGTCCGCATTAGTGGCTCCGGCAAGTACGCGTGACCTATGCACAGGCTGAAAACATAGACAGTACTTGCGGCAAATGAACCCCCGCAAATCTAAAATGCTCAATACTGAGCCCATCGTGACCAGGAGATTTTCCACGCTGCATTTTTTTTATAATGTTAGCCACACTCTTTGCAGATATCTTTAAATTCCGCCCCTTCACAATGGGCTCACCATCACTCACCTCGCCAGACGCGGGACCCAAGGGAGACCGCACAGTAAACTGCTCCCTAAAAGCCTCGGCAATCTTCTTGTGGTCAGCAGAACCACCGACACTCATTGGGAGGCTAGACCCAACATTCATTTTTTTGGTGTGTTTCCAAAAACTTTTAAAATCTTTAGATGAGTGATCCGATGCAAGAATATCCATTTCAAATTGTTCTCGACTAACCTGACACCATTTCAATTTAGCTTTAAAATGTCTCCTCGCCTCCGACATCTCATCAAAGAATAGACCCTTGGCTGGTCGCCCAGCTAAATTCCATATTTGAAATTTAAACCGCGCCTCCCGATGTGGGCCCGCTACGTGCTTATTCCATCCAAAGACATAACCACCCTTTCTGTGACACTTTTTGTTTTTATTATACGTTTGAATGGCTGCTTGTGAAAGCGTATCAGTAATTTGCACATACAAATTATCAAGAATCAAGCGATGTTCCCTGTTATTACAAAAATCATCACAACATTCACTCAACTCCTTCGGAAAATCTAGATAGTTTAGAATGACAAATATCATGGTATTGATTAATTTGCTGTACCTGTCTCTCGCCCCATACGACGCGGTTTACAGGATTTTCCACTACCCAACCCCTAACTTTAGGCTTAAGGTTATTTAAGTTACATTCCACCACGAGCGGATAATGGTCCGACCAATACACGTCGTAGTGCACAGTCACACCAACAACTGACTCCCGCGCTGACTCTGTGACGATGCAGTGGTCCAACCATCTAGTACAACCGTGAACGTGAACCACTATAAAATGTATAAGTAGTTTTAGGGCACATACTTAAATCTACGCAACACCAGTTAAGGTCCATACAAAAATCCAATATTTCATTATAAAACAGTTCATCCGGGTGGGCATTAAAATCTCCCAGTATATAAAAAGCCTCAACTTCATTGTTCTCCTCCACTTCAATTACTGATCTAATCGCACCAAAACACGTGGTAAACTCAGGTAGGTTATCGTACGAGTTTGTAGGCATATAAACACTAAAAAGTACTGCTGACCTACCACTAACAGTTATCTTTATCGCACAGATCCGCACGTTATCACATTCTACCACGGACACAGACTCAAACGCACTCTTACGCCACAACAGCGCCACCCCGCCATATGGCCTCCCACTGAGCAAACCCGCCGCGGTGTCGACCGCAGACGTGCCGGTGCACCCGAAATGTTCGTCAATCGTGTTGAGCAGCGACAGGTCATGCGGCAGCAGCCAGGTCTCCTGGAGGGCTACCACATCGGCCGCCTTGCACAACGCTCTGATTCCTTGTAAAGATCTCTTCATAGATCTACAGTTGAAACTTATTATTTTACTGTTATAATCCATCAAATGTTATTATTACTTGGTCTGTCTGTACTACTATTTACAGTTCCCTTGCTCTTTTCTCTGTTCTTGTAGAAGTTCACGAAACGCCGGAACGATATGCCTGACGAACGATATGAAAAATATAAAAAGCGAAAAAAAAAAATAGTAGGATGAAACCCATTGGAAAAGGAGGAGAATATTATAAAAATTAAAGGAAAAATAATTTACGGGCGATCTGAGGTCGGGAAGAGGGAGGGGGTGAGTTTTAGGGGTAAAAAACGGTTGATCTCGATTTCCGGCAAAACTACATGTCCTATTGAAAAAAGTCAAATGCAAAGTTGTAGATTATAAAAAGATCTACAACTTTTGTATTTACACATTTTTCCCATAACCTCAAAATGTATGTAAAAAGTTAAAATAACCCAGTTTTTGGTTTTTAATTTTTATCTTTTAAAAAAAATTTTTTTTTTTCACGAAATGATTTGAAATATTTATTTTTTCACCTTATTTTGACTTAATATCGAAAAAACACCCTAATTTTCAATCGAAAATTCACCCGTCAAAATATCAGCTTATTTCATAAAGTTGGTGTGCTTTCTGTTTTTTTTGTTTTTTTGATACAAATACTAGTCTCATAATTTTCAGTGGCAATAAGGGGTACTGTAAATAAAAAAACATTCATAAAATACTTTGAACAAATATCGGAGCTCAATGCAAATAAAATAGTACTATTTACACTGCCAATTAGTAAAGGGTTGTCTCAACATGAAAAAAATATTAGGACTATGTTTAATTTAACAAGCCAAATTAATGGTAGATTTTATAATAAATTTCATTTAATTGACATCAATAGGATTGTCTATGATAATAGTTTTTTGACCACAGATAGTTATTATCTGCCATATTATTTTAAAAGACAAATAGCTGTTTCGCTATCATATTATTTTAGAATAATAGCCAAGAAGTAATTAACAATGATGTTATTAATATTAATTAATTAGTTAATATAAGGCAATAGCTTGGCCGCACATTGTGACATAAATTCTTTAAATTAATTGCTAAGACAATAGAGCCTATCTCTTGCATATCAAATCGTTTACTCGATAATGGTATTGATAGTAGAAATACAAAAATAAATAAAAATTATAGCAATAATGTAAAAAAGTCAATAAACCACAAACATAGTTCATCAAAATATTCAAGGATTATCTAGGAAAGACTTAGAAGTAGAATTATTTTTTGATAAATATAATGTTGATGTGCTCTGTATCACAGAGCATTGGCTACAGACAGGCACACCAGTTAATACTTGATAATGAACTTTATTCTGCTAGAAGTGTGTATGTAAGAAGGAAGTCAATTCATGGAGGGTCGTTAATTTTTGTTCGTAATAGTATTAAGTGCAAAAACTGAAAAGATGTTGTGAATTTGTCTGCTGAGCGTACTGTAGAACTTTCTTGTGTAGAACTGGAACACCATATTATAGTTAGTATGTATAGGCCACCACAGAGTGACTTTAGCATATTTGAGATAGCTATGGAAGAAGTTTTGAAGCGTTTATGTGTCAGTAGTAAGGTTTTGGTAGTTTGTGGAGATTTCAATATTAATATATTAGAAAAGTGTCCTATAAGTATAAGATTAGTGAGCCTATTTGAATCATTTGACTTGAATCATTTATTTTCTGAGCCAACAAGAATTACTTCTCACTCGGCAACTTGCTTAGATAACATCTTTAGCAATGGTGAGTATTTAAATAGGTCAATTTTAAGTGAGTTAACGTCTGATGACTGTGGGCAATTTGTTACATTTCCTTGTATGAAAGAAAATGGAATAAACAAAACTATATACAGGCCCATGACTAGTAACCGATTATTGAAGTTTAGTCATAACATTAGTGATAAGGTTTACAATTTAGATTGGACTTAAAGAGATCCGGAGAAGCTTTACAGCTACTTATGCAATATGATAGAAATCGATTTTAAAATATACTATTTAAGTCAAAAACAATAATTCAAAGGCCAGAAACGACATTCTGTGACTGGGCGACAACAGGAATATACAAAAGTAGAGAAAAGCTGTATGATTTATATGCTATGACACAGAGTAATTTTGACCCAAAATTTCATGAATATGTCAAAGATTACTCAAAGATTTTTAGGAAAACATGTACTATGGCAAAGTCTTTATACATAAGTAATAAGATTAAGTCTTCAAATAATAAAATAACAATTAAAATTAAATAAATAGATATAAAATTAAATAATAATAATAGGTTTATAACAAACAACTTAGACATAGCTGAATCTTTTAATACCTTTTTTACAAATATACCAGTTAGTACAACCAGTACCTTGAATTCTTGTGCGTCCAGGTCTGAATTGTTGTTAAGGGCCAATGTAAACAAATGTAACTATTTATTTGTATATGAATTCATAAACCCCACAGACATTATAAAAACGTTTAAGTCTCTTAATTCTAAGAATTCAGGAGATTTATGGGGAATTTCTGTTAAATTAATAGAAACTATTATAATTGATATAGCACCATTTCTAGCCATAACATTCAATCGATGTGTTGATTCTGGTGTTTTTCCTAACCTGATGAAGTATAGCAAAGTAATACCTTTATTCAAGAAGGGTTGTACAACTGAACCAAGTAACTTTAGGCCAATCTCAATGTTACCACCTATTAGTAAAATTTTTGAAAAAGTTATATTGCAACAACTAGAAAGCCATATTAATCTAAATAATCTATTACACAAAGAACAATATGGCTTTACAAAGGGTCGTTCAACAATTGATGCTGGTGCAACTCTTTTGAGACATATATTTAATGCATGGGAGAATTCGCAAGATGCGATGGGTGTATTTTGCGATCTCTCAAAAGCATTTGACTGTGTAGAACATAACACACTTTTTCTTAAACTTAAACATTATGGTGTTAATGGTATTGCTTTGGAACTAATTGTTTCCTACTTGAAAGATAGAATTCAACATGTAGATGTCAATGGTGCGAGGCCTTCTGGATTACCTGTTACTATGGGCGTTCCTCAGGGCTCTATACTGGGTCCTCTACTTTTTCGCATGTATATAAACGATTTACCTTATTATTTAAAAGATCTCTGTGATATAGTTCTATTTGCTGATGATACGTCACTTATTTTTAAAGTCGATCGTAAGAAAACAGTTTTTGATGATGTGAATAGGGCACTAAATGATGTATTGTATTGGTTTTCAACTAACAATCTCCTACTAAATTCAAATAAAACAAAGTGTGTGAGATTTACTATGCCAAATGTAAAACAGCTAGGTACTAATTTAACTCTAAATAATAAAATGTTAAGTATTGTAGACTCAACAGTATCCTTAAGAATTACATAAGATAGTAAACTACAATGAGGAGCCCAGATAGACAGCCTTGCAGGTAGGCTTAGTTCGGCAGCTTATGCAGTATGGAAGGTACGCCAGCTCACTGATACGGACACAGCTAGGCTAGTTTATTTTAGCTACTTTCACAGCGTCATGTCCTATGGTATACTACTTTGGGGCAAGGCGGCTGATGTTGAAACCATTTTTATTGTCCAAAAACGAGCCATCCGCTCCATATACAATTTAGGTGCTAGAGTTTCTCTTCGAGAGTTGTTTAAGGACATAGGTATTTTAATTGTTGCATCACAGTATATTTTTGCAAATATTATGTTTGTTAGGCACAACATTAATGACTATAAGAAAAATAGTGATATACACATTAATACAAGAAACAAGTCTAAACTCGTTGGTACCTATCATCGCTTGCATAAAGTACACAACTCGTTCGAAGGTCTTGGTATACGTTTTTATAACAAAATTCCTATATATGTTAGCGACCTTCCTGTAGATAAATTCAAGCAAACTGTAAAAAATCACCTTATTAGGAAATCCTACTATACGATCAACGATTATCTAAACGACAAACAGTCTTGGGCTTAAGGTGTCATTAGGTATATACACACGAACTTCTTTGTCTTATAATTAAGCTAAATTATTAACAAACCATTATCAGTTGAAAGTAATGCGTGACGTTTATTATGGTAATTTGACTAGTAGTGATTTTTATCAGTGTCTCGACTATGGTTCGTCATGCTCACTAAAATGTCATTGCTTGCGGCGTCGCCATGGGGCTGGTCATTTCTTTCCCTCTGATATGGCGAAGGAGATGATGGCTGGTCCATGCGTCATACTCGTGAACGGGTGCTGCTTGGGGTGACTGGTCAGCCTAGTCAGCGATGCTTTAGCCTATACTATTATTTTGGTTCGTTCAACTGCAACTCTAGCCTCTTAATCCAGTCACGAATTATTTTTAACAGTAGATTTTGTAATTGAATGAAGGTAGATGTGCACCTTGAATGATTTCTATGTTTAATAAGTTCAAACCTTCAACGGTATCACTGAGTGATTTTTATTTTTTAGTACGTTAGCTTTTGGAGCATTTCAATAAAATGAAATTCAGGTGGCATCAGCTTGCATCCTGTTTACCTTTCGTGTAACACTAACACTATTGTACCTGAAGATCTGACTTTTAAAAAGAGTGGCTATGAGTTTCTTTGCCAGTATTCTTCTCATAAGGCTCTACCTATTTTGGAAACTGGAAGTTATAGATCGACACAAGCAGGCAGTAGATTTTGGTGATTTCACCTAATTTACCTCGACAATCCAGCACTTGCTGTGGCGTCTGTTTGTGCCGATCTATGATTGTAACTCTAGCTTCAATTTAACGTTCATAAATGTCACTTAGTGTCTTTATTGAATAAATGATTTTGAATTTGAATTTGTTCGTTAAAATCTCTACTCCGATGGTGTAAAAAAAATATATAGTAAATCTTGTCAGAAAATGCAGTAAATCGAAAAAAACTCAATTTTTTTGCATTTATTGTCGATTATTTTCTTGCTAGACACCACTAAACGGTTCAAAGCTGTTTTTTTTGTTTCATACACTTGCTTATCATATGCCTTATTGCAGATTATACAATCAGATTAATCCATACTGATAATCTGAAAATACAAAATCGAATTAATGATGCCTTTACAATTTTATCGTGAGTATAACTTAATTTGTTTGTGCAAAATATACGAGATTATTATTTTTTAATCTCGCACTAAAATATCATTCAATTTGAATTTTTTATGTTATGTTACGTTAAGCATACTATTTGAAAGAAAATGGTCCCAATTCTGTTACTTCACTCGCTAAATTAAAATTCACTAAATTTTCTTCATATAAGATGTAAACCTTGTATACTTCAAAACAAGGTCTTATTTAAAATTGAAACAAGTAGGTAACATATGTCGCTATCGAAATAAGCAATTTATTTGTCGACTAAAGTCTGATACGCTTAAATTGTTTGTGTAGATTAAAAACACGTCATCCTTGTTCGTTTTGAACAAGTTTTTATACGGCAATTATACAGCGTTTGAATAAATGGAGACTCTCGCTGCGTGGAAATAAAGTTGAGTATACGTTGACAGAGTGTTAGTGAAATTTAGCGGCGCTGAGAAATAGATGCTAGTAACAAATAGACCTTATTACGAAGAACACTAGGTTGATTTCATATGAAGAAATTAAGTCAGGTTTTAGTTTAGTCGAGTGTACAATAGAATCAGCACCAATATTACTATTTTTATGTTAGAGTTGATGGATACAGATTAAAATAAAGATAGTTGATTTACATTGCTATGCAGATTCCAAAAGTTTTTTCTTTAAAGTAAATTTGTCACAATTTTCTTAAAGTAACTCAGCCTGCACGTGTATATTTATAAACGATGTCTACACTGCTCTGTATCTCGAATACTGGCTAACGGTTTTTAAAGCTGCTACAAATTAACAGGTATGTAGTAAGGCCCAGACCCGCCTAGCCCCTTCCCTACTTCTCTATGAATTACCTTTTGATGGGCTAAATTTTTTTCTTAGGTCACTCAGGTATATAAGTTATCTTAAAATAATAATATATTTAAATTTAAATTTAAATAGCTTATATTTTACGTAACACCTTCTTGTACCACATTTTACGCAAATAAATTATTATTATTATTTCTCTTTATTTATCTTAACACTTATAAATTACATTTTTAAATATGTACAAAACAATATATATATTTAAAAATATAAAAAACAGTAGACCACCGACATCGGGTACAGGGACCAAGACACCGGTGGTTAGAGCTCCAAAGACAGGAACTCCCTCACTATACGGGCCGTGTCAAGGAGAACTGCCTTCTGCATCAGTCCCTTGATCCAGCCGTCTAACGCGAGCCTCTTAAGGTGTTGATCGAGGCTCTTGGCTATTAATCCATGTGCAGATATGACAATCGGAATAATGATTGCCGAATCGATATTCCACATATCGACAATCTCGTGAGACAAATCCAAATATTTTATTTGTTTTTCTTTTTCAGCTTTCACGAGGTTCTCGTCATGAGGAACAGCGATATCGACAATCATTGCGCGGCGCTCTAATCGGTCTATCAGCACTAAATCAGGTCTATTGGCAACAATAGTTCTGTCAGTGATGATAGATCGATCCCAATACAATGTGGTACGACCATTTTCGAGAACTGGGTCGGGCACATACCTGTAATATGGCACCTCTGAATTCACAAGATTGTTTTTAAGGGCATGTTGTTGATGAACAATCCTGGCCACTTGATTGTGTCTATGCAAATATTCCCCGTTGGCAAGACGAGAACAACTAGAAATAATATGCCTGATAGATTCACCGGGACGGTGGCACGCCCGACAGATGTCCACTGTACCATCTTTCACGATATATTTCCGATAGTTATTCGTCATAACAACTTCGTCCATAATTGCAAAGACAAAACCTTCGGTTTCTCCGAAAAGATCACCAAACCGTAGCCAAGATGTAGAAGCTTTAAAGTCTATATCAGGCTCATTAAGGGCCCGATAAAAACGACCATGAAGTTCTTTGCCCTTCCATATTATTATTATTATTCTCTTTATTTACTTAATATACATATAAATTACATTTTAAATACATTCACTATAAAAAAAAAAACAAATATATTTAAAAATATAAAAAATAGTGTCCCACTGGTATCGGGTACAGGGACCAAGCTACCGGTGGTTAGGGTTCCAGAGATAGAAACCTCCTCACTAAACGTGCCGTATCAAGGAGGACTGCTTTCTGCATCAGGCTCTTAATCCAGCTGCCTAACGTGAGCCTCTGAAGGTGTTGGTCGAGGCTCTTAGCAATTAACCCATGGGCCGAAATGACTATCGGCACAATGATTGCTGAATCCACATCCCACATGTCGACAATCTCGTGGGCTAGGTCGAAATATTTTATTTCTTTATCTTTTTCGGCTTTCAAGAGATTGTCGTCATGGGGAATGGTGATGTCAATAATAATTGCTCGGCGCTCTAATTGGTCTATCACCACTATATCAGGCTTATTGGCAACAATAGTCCTGTCAGTGATGATAGATCGATCCCAGTACAATGTTGCACGACCATTTTCGAGAACTGGGTCGGGCACATACCTGTAGTACGGTAACTCGACAGCCACAAGATTATATTTAACAGCAAGTTGTTGATGGACTATCCTGGCCACTTGGTTATGTCTATGCAAGTACTCGCCGTTGGCAAGACGAGAACAACCAGAAATTATATGCCTGAGGGTTTCTCCGGGACGATGACACGCCCGACAAATGTCAATTGTGCCGTCCTTCAGGATATATCTCCGATAGTTATTCGTCATAACAACTTCATCTGTAATTGCACAGACAAAACCTTCAGTTTCTCCGAAGAGGTCACCGAACCGTAGCCAGAATACTGATGCTAATAAATCTATATCGGGCCCATTTAAGGCCCGATAAAAACGTCCATGCAACGCCTTGCTCTTCCATATCTCCCTGCGGTCTATAATAGTAAGTACTGCTGGTTTGCGCCAGTTCTCTTTTCCTAGAGCAAGCGGAGTGAGTCCGTTGTCAACTGCCACCACATCCAGATACACATCCAAGTCAACGGAGAGAAAGTAATCTCTAAGGTTGCATACCTCGCGGTTATGGAGGGTCTTGGCATTTAAAAAACCACGACCCCCACATTTCCGCGGGATATACAATCTCATGACCGATGTACGTGGATGGTGCATTCCGTACGCGGTAAGCAGTGTACGAACTCTTCTATCCAGGGCATCTAGTTCAGTCTGAGTCCATCTAAGTATGCCAAAGGAGTAGGTTAGGACTGGTATGACCCAATCATTATAGGCCCGCACCTTATTACCACCTGACAAAAGACTTTTCAATACTTTTTTCAGGCGGCCAAAGAAACGTTCCTGTAACGATTGCTTCATAGTCAATTCATTTACACCTAACGCCTGTGTCATACCTAGATACTTGTAAGTTTCGTTGGCGGAAAGACATCTAAGGTGTGTGGAATCTGAGAGTTCCATCCCCTCAGATTCCACAATCCTGCCTCTTTTTACATGCATGACTGCACATTTATCCACACCAAATTCCTTCCTGATACATTTACTAAAGGTTTCAGTTACCTCAAGTAATTTTATCAATTGGAAATTGTTGCAGGCAAACAGTTTCAAATCATCCATGAAAAGGAGATGGGATATAACCTGACCTTCTTTCCGTAAACGATAGCCTAGCCCTGAACTCTTCAGTTAAGTGCTGAGAGGATTCAAAGCTAAGCAAAACCACAAGGGACTCAAACTGTCACCCTGAAATATACCCCGCCTGATCTTCTATAATATTATTATTATAATAAATAGGCATCTACGCATTTTTTTTTAAAAAGATTCTACAACTTTCTCAAAATATTGTAGATGTGTTAATAAATATTAACTTCATTAACCTATTTGTTTGTTAATTATAGTAGTATATTTCGATTCGCATTTTTTTGTTTATCAATGTAACATATAATCTTACATTTTTCGAGTAATCAAATTGTAAATTTTAATAAATAGCTCAAAATGTCTCAAATTCGAGTTTTTTTCGATTTTTTGCATTTTCTGAGAATATTTACTACGGTAATATATTTTTTTTTTGCACCATCGGAAAGTAGAGATTTCAACCTACAGAAAGCGCACCAACTTTTTTATAAAAGGTGATATTTTGACGGGTGAATTTTTAATTGAAAATTAGGGTGCTTTTTAGATATTAAGTCAAAATAAGGTGAAGAAATAAATATTTCAAATCAAATAAATTACAGTATATTTGGGACATAAAAAGGTAAGTTTTCACCAAATATCGAGAAAAAAAAAATTATTTGTAAAAGATAAAAATAAAAAACAAAAAACTTGGTTTTTTGAGTTTTTTACATAAATTTTGAGGTTATGTGAAAAATGTGTTAATACAAAAGTTGTAGATCTTTTTATTATCTACAACTTTGCATTACTGTTTTCAATAGGACATGTAGTTTTGCCGGAAATCGAGATCAACCGTTTTTTACCCCTAAAACTCACCCCCTCCCCCTTCCCGACCTCAGATCGCCCGTAAATTATTTTTCCTTTAATTTTTATAATATTCTCCTTTTCCAATGGGTTTCATCCTACTATAATTTTTTTTGGTGTCAAAAATTATCGACCCTGGTCTATATTGTTATACGGTGGTAAGATTTTTAGTTTGTCTAGCAAATTGCGGCACTTAATTAAATAAGATGCAAAAAAAATATAAAAACCGCCGAACGGAGAACCTCTTCCTTTTTTTAAGCCGGTTAATAACAATACCCATCCTGGTACCGATGAAATCATCAGGGTTGCCAACATCAAGAATGTAAATGGCGTTACAAGAAGAGTTGGTTAGAAGATTTGTCCATGACTGGAGGTTTAATACTATGGTTACTATGGTAAGCTCTAAACAGCCGGGGGCATGTTGCGGCGACGCATATTATGTTTAAATACAAATTCAATGAATATTAGTTATAAGTTATTCATAAGCAGTTAATTAAATAACATGTACCAGTGTAGTGTATACCAGTGTACGTTATGATTGCGGGTATAATATGTAAAGGCGTGTATTATATATTTCAAATTCAAATTGTAATGTGGGTCACTTTTCATTAAACGGCTAGACTGCGTGAGGAATAGACCATCTTTTAATTGCCTATGTAACCTAACCTTACCTGAGTTTTATCAACGTTGTTCACTTTAAACGTTAATGTTGGTTAATTTCAAGAAGAATCAGCAGACCCTACATAATATGTCCTTAATTTCTGAGGGTCTCCCTCGTTTTTCCTTAGATACCATTATCAAAATCCAGACTTAGAGACAATAGGTGGTCCTATTGTTACCAATCCGGATTTTGATAATGGTAGCATACCCTTGGAGAGCATACCCTTTCAAACAAAGAAATATTTTTTTAAATCGGTCCATAGATAAGGGTAATATCGGTGAACATACATAATAAATATATGCAGCGGAACATGGAACCCTCCTCCTTTATTTTTAAATCGTTTAAAAAGGACAATTTGTCGGTCATTATACGATTAGATAAACTTAAAAACACTGTTGATGAACCTAACAAATATTTAACTAACGTGGGACAGAAACTATATGCAAATATTAGTCTTTTAGACCTATTACTATCAAACGTTTATTCCTGCTACTTCAGCTTCATCCATCTTTCTTCCGACCGATGAAAAAGAGGTTGAGAATATTATTATGGACTTAAGAGAAGATGGAAAGAAGAAAAGAAAACATATTTTGTTTCTAAAACACAGCTTTTACATACAAAATATTAAGATGTGACGGCTGGAATTGACCAATAAAATTGCCTAATAAAATCTTAAAGTACTTATTAAGTACGAGTTTAAACTCGTTTTATTTGTCCGCCTTAATGCATTTTTGACGGTCTTTCTAGTTGTCTAATCGAATAAGCGGAATTTCCAGTAGAAAGAAAATCACATGAAGTAATAACCCAATATTGTGACAAAACTTGCAGTTTACTTGTAACTAGAACATTATAAACTGTGTTTTCTTGATAAATTATATTTTTATTTTGCGCTTAAACCTCATATAGCTATTTATTAGTATTGAGTGTACAGTGATTTCAACTCAAATTATCGAACGGCATAAAGGCAATAACCACTGTTTGTATTTATTGGGTTTTAGCTTTGCATTATGTAGATCAGAAAGCAAACAAAACCAAATGCTAAAACACAAGAAACGTACTTATTGGGTTTTATTTTTTTATTGTATTTCAAAAGTAGCCAGTAATAATGTTTACTTATATGGTATTTATTTAATACTTCAACTACATTTCTTCAAACGTTCTTTAGCGCTAGTATTGACAGTTTGCGACGGGCATTGCATTCGTCCGTGAGTATTGTTATTAACATTCTGTTCAGTGCTGATTGTTTGTGTTAGAGGTATTAGAAACCTAAAGGTCGAAATAAGACCACATGGTGGAGGAAAAGGCTTGAAAAGCTAAGAAAACACGACTTATTATCAACTGATCTACCAAAGCAAATGGGTGGAAACGGTGTAAGAAAGCCCTGACTCAGTACAACAAACAGATCAGATAAGCCAAAAGAACATTATGGAGACATTTTTACCAGGATACTGCACAAACGTGCAAAGCATAACAATCTAAAAGTACTCGCTAAGATACCAAATAGCTACCTAGGTTTGCTTCCAAAACCAGACAGCACCTACACGATCACTCCTAGGATCGTACCCAAAGGATCCCATCTACAGTGTACAAAACTCTGATTGGAACATGACCAGCGCAATATTCAAGCCTAGTCAGGTTAAATGAGCTATTAGAAAATGTAAGCTTTTTAAATCACCGGTGGAGGATGGCATGTTCCCTGCAATTCTACAAAATGAAATTGAAATTCTCTTTCTTCATCTCGTAAAACTTTTCCGAGCAAATTATGCGCAAGAAGTCGCACCAGATCAGAGGTCACAGGTCACGTTATGCCTCATATTGAAAATAGATAAAAAGGACTCCTCCGTTCCAAAATTCTTTAGACCTCTTTTCTACTAAAGATTAAGAAAAGAGTTGTAGACCAACACATCAGACCAAAGTGCCAATGGTAATACTACTAAGAGAGGCTTCATGCGAAGGTAAACAATAGATATACCACAGAATGATACATGACTGGAAGGCCTTCAATCCGACAAAAATGGTAGTCATGAGTGGAACACCAACAAGACTAAAAAAACAACAAAATATGTTATTATAATAATGAAAAATATCAATATGAATCAATGCTTTATAATATGCTTGTTTACAAAGCGTGCGCTTTATACAAGTTTTAAATTTTTTCTTATTTAAAACTAGCAACCCGCCCCGGCTTTAAATTATACACCTAAACCTTCCTTATGAATCACTCTTTCTATTAGTGAAAACCGTATGAAAATCTGTTCAGTAGTTCACCGTTTTGTAAATAGATGCAATTTTTTTCTAACATACAAAATGTTTTTATAACTGTACTGACAAGGAATTTGGTTTAGTCCCACAAGTGCCGTCGATAATGTATGCTATTAAGCCATAAATACTGAACGATACAGTATTGCAGTTATACAAAAAATACCAAAATTTGTAAATGTTAACTCATTTATTATTCATTTATAAATGCAGGTTGAAGAAGTCTAAGAATGATGTGACTCGTGCAAATACGGCAGGGGCACCAGATTGGCAGCCAGCAGCAGAACCGAAAGATGTAATACCGACCTGTGAATACATAAGACCAAATTTTTATTAATCTTTAGGTTCATTAGAATTAATGACATCAATAAATATTATCTAGTCCGTCAAATCAAGCAATCTTCACAGCGCTACACTCTACATTCAGTGACGCCGCAAAATTCGAGCAAAAATGTTTTACAAAGTAAAAATACTATAATTCAGTGTCTTTTATTTTTATATTAACTCTATTCTCTTTCTTTCTCTCTATGCACGATCTTTTTGTGGTATCTATCTATCCAGTGTCAATAATGTGTGTGCCAAAGAAGACCAAAAACCTTTAACATTTTGCACGTTTACTCACCAAAGTTGTCTGGCCGCCTATATTTACAGTTAAGGGTCCACCGGAATCACCACTGCAGGTACCAGAGCCACCAGCCCCACTGGTACAAATGTTTGACTCCACTACTATGAATGGGAAAGTAAAACTGCATACCAGATTGGAGATAATATTCAAAGGTACGTGTTGAAGGCTAGTGGCTAGCTGACCACCTGAAATAAAAAAAAGGTCTTTTAAAAAGAGTTCAGAGCAAGTGATTCATTTATTTATTTATTTCTGAAAGGTAAGCTTACAAATTATTGCCATTACATGACAGGAAACATTGACAACATGGAAAAAAGCAAAATACAAGGCACGTGGCAAAATAATTAATTAATCTTTTCCAAAAAGGACGAAAATAAAGCATTTTTTTTTTAAAGTTTACGAATTTATTTTGAATTCAAACAATTTTTATATGAATTTTAATAAAAAAGTAGCAATGTCTTATGATTCAATCTTTGTAGTGGTATTATTTAGGTTCATGAAAATTGTGGTTTTAATCATTTATGAGAATACAAACATACCATCGGCAGTTAATCCAAACCCAGAGGCAATGCCAATTTGTCCAGCGAGGTTCAGATTGACTTGGTTACTAGACGGCAGGGCTACGGGACCAATGGTGGCTGTAGACAAAAATTTCGTTCATCATTGTAATATGTTTTAGTTGCATTGTGTATATTAAAGCTTACAAAGTGGCTTTTTTACAGTTGTAAAGGAACCAGAAATTGTAATAATAGTGAGCAAGACACAAAACTTCATTAGTGTTCAAGTTGGATTAATTTATAAATCAGTAATAAATATAATAAATTGTTATTTGAAATTATAAGAAGTTAAGTTATCGATAAGGAAAACAAATTATGACTGAAATATTTTCGCCTGTGTTTAACACTAAATTTTAAATTGTCTGCTAAAACTAATACATCTGAAAAGGGAATTGTGTAATACGGATCCTTTATTGCTTCTGCTACTCGAGTTTCATAGTAGCTTACAGGTATAAAAACTAGAATAACAAAAACAAACCTGTGTATGTAAGAGAAGATGGCAAATAAATCACGGCGACGTCATTACGAATAAGGGTCGGTGTCCAGTCCGGGTGCATGGCGACAACGCTAGTATCCAGCCTGACACCTCCAGTGAAGGCTGTAAGGGAGCCGGCAACAACTGTGACTGTCCATGCGGTGTTAACGCCGTCGTGCCAGCAGTGAGCTGCATAAACTACTCTGTTTGGGGAGACTATAGAACCGCCGCATACACCAGTGCCGCTGATGCCTTGGTAACTAGCAAGTGTAGCAACCTGAAACATTGTTTTTTTTAGATCATCTTGATAGCTTTACAGGGTCTTGATGATACGAAGAGTAGTATAATCGCATGCAGGATCTTGCTAGCGGGTCCTAGTCTACTGTCCCAAAATAATAGTATTGTTCTTGGGGAATTAATTTATCTGAAAATTTAAGCAACCAAAGAATAAAAACAAGAGCAAGTGATACCTTGCAACCACTTCAGTGTCACAACTATGAGTAGATCTACAAAATTCACCACTATCACTATCTATACGTTACTAAAATAGTTTCATTGTTTTTTTTGACCGAACCACTACTTAACATCATTATACCTATGTGTGATATATTTTATAGAATAAAAGAAAAAGTGACGTCAGCGAACTTAAATGTCACCACATTTTCTAATTTTAGGGGAGAAAGTTTCTTAGAAATCCCGAAACAAACACAAAGAAGAAAGAAATCATTGGAATGAAAAACTCCTAAATTGGAAGACTTAACATATTTGCAGTATCATGCAAAGAACTAACTAAGTAAGAGTTAAATTTGAATGTTCGATTTTGTGTTCGGCCTCTCAAGGTTTTACTTACTACTTATCCATGGACCAAAATAATTTGACAGCCACAGCCACGTATAAAGTTATACAAAATAATTACAGGAATGTCAATGTGTCAATGCACATATAAGCAAGGCAAAGTTTGCATACGACAAACTTATGTAGCGCCCTACGTAGATCTCCAGAATAATTTTAACAAATCGATTGAAACCCCAATGGTTATGAACATATAAACATACAAACATACACAAATAAACCGCCAACAACAAAAACCTGTGACTTTGCTGAAGTCAGTTAAATATACATCTATGAATAAAGTGGCATATACATATTATATAAAATATTCTTAAAGTCCTTTGAAAAAGTAATAAATAGAAAATGTTAATGATTATTGTAAATGTAAATATAAAAAAAAATCATACCTGGAAGGGGAACTGACCCAAAACTGCTGGCGAACCACCAACTATTCTTTCCTGTCCATTGCGTTCTTCCGCTTTGCGGATTTTCTCACCCAAAGGAATCAAATACTGTTCAATGATACTATATGAAGGATCTAACATCGGCTGGTTCACGCCGACGCTAGCGTAGGCAGCAGCCACCAGTCCTAGGAGAATGAGTACCTTCATGTTGCCTTAAAATTTTAGAGTAAGCTAGTCTTTTCAACACACTCGTATTTATATGAAAAAACTTATTAATAAACACGGGCTTTAGATAAACCTATATTACTACGACGTTATCTTAATCCGATAATTTCTGCGGACTAATGGAAAAGATGAAATAAATAATATTTAATGAAGATATTTATTTTTAAACTAGAGGACCCGGTGAATTTCGTATCACCTACAATTTATTTAAAGACTTTCATATAAACTTCTGTGAGTCCCAGGTTATATATTATGTCCTTAGAATCGAATAGAATAATCTTTATTGGATACCAAATACATATTGCTTAAAAAAAATACACAAAGTGGATATGTACAATAGGCGACCTTATAGCTAAGTGCGATCTGTTACAGGCAAAAAGGTAAAGTATCTTACCTATAAACTACTCCCCCTGCCTAATTTCAGGTCGAAAGTAGAAAAAAATAAGGGCTTTCGTAAAAAGAGGTGAGAGTCGTAGGACCTCCTCCGGCCTTGTCGAAAAATCAATTCTTAGCTGGCGTAACTTACCTATAAACTTCTTTATTGCCAAATTTCAGGTTCCTAGTTCAAAAATTCATGACTTTCATGTAAACTTGCGAAAGCCCTTAGAACTCCATAATCCAGCCCTGTCACAAATCCATGAGCTTACGTCTCCTACCTTTGTATAACCTACCTCCCTGCCAAATTTAATACGACTATTATCAATATCTGATCTTCGCTCGTCATTAGTTCGGTTTGCACGTGAGGTAACTCCTCGCATATTTAATTGACTTCGACGACCTATGACAATTCATATTTTCCCTAGAATTGTAATGAACACTATAAAACGGCACGGATTTGTTTTTACAGTTAACCAAATCGGTCAATTTGAAATCCTCGAGTCACGCTAAAATTTATGGTTAGGTGTATCTAAACCTACAAAGTCAATATAGGTAGATAATTTATGGCAGATCATAATTAATAATCGCAACGTGTAGTTTAACCTTCACTTAACTAACTTAATCTTTTCTTAAAAGCTACATTTTCTTTTACGCAAAAACGGAAAACTATATAATAAATTTTATACAACCACACGGAAGAAGTGACCACGAGCGCCATCTATTAAAAGTAAATCGCGATGTAAGAAATGACAATTTTGAATAGCACGTCAGTTATACGACAGGTCCGTCATGATCGTCATCTATTAAAAGTATCCATTCTTTTGTGTATTTTTTTCATTGTCTACATATTTTTTTATGAACACTACATACAGAAATGAAAAATCGAATAGGTTTAATAACGATTATACACTACCCTTTAACGATTAACGATTATCCCTACCGTGAGCTGTCAAAATTATCATCCTAAAGAACTACTGCAAAAATTGTCTCATTATTTAAAAATGCACATAAATATTATTGTTACCAAAGTAATTTATTGTGAAATGCGAAAGTGAGCTTTCATCAAAAACTGTCGCGTATTTCTTTTCTTTATTGACAGGGTAGAGGACAGAGGACATCAGGGTCACGTGTCCTGACGCGAGTTTTACATTTTTTACCCATCAAAAAGTGCACAGCGCGCTAAAGAAGTTTTCACTTCAAAAAAATACAGATGGAGTGGGGAGTGTGAGCAAAAGCTCGAGAAAGTCAGGGTTAAGCCTGTAATTCAAACTGGCTATGCCCTTATCTAATTACAATGACAATTTCAGAAATACGTATGCATACAAACAATGTAGCTAAAACTCTTTCTGTCAAAACAACGATAAAGGTAATCGCAGTTACGTTCACTAATTTGAAGTAGTCAAAAGACAAAGAAATATTCAAAGTCAGAGATGGATAATAGAAAAATCCTGTCATCGACAGTACGTGAATTATCGAATTAACAAATTATCAATTGATTAGTTTTATCGTTATTTTCGTATCAAATTAAAAAAATCGGTTTTATACATTTGAACACGAACTAATAGATAAGAAATAAATATTAGACTACTGAGCCTACTTTGTAATTCAGTAAATGTTTTTGGATAATATGTCACCGTAAGATTGTGACCGTCGCTAGTTTGTAGACAATCTCGCGATTTTATAAACTGAGAAGTATTATGAATTGCTCGTATCGAATAGTTTATAATCTATCAATGTTAAATTGTGAACAAATTTACAGGGTTCGTAATTTGTTCGGTTTCATCACCCTTAAAATAATATAATATAATATCTTCACACATCGCACACACGGCCGTCTGATCCCAAACTAGGCAGAGCCTGTACTATGGTAACCAGACTGCTGATAAACATATTTATATATTTCTAAATACATACATATTATAGATAAATTACACCCAGACACAGAACAAATGATCATGCTCATCACACAATTATTTGTCCTGGGTGGGAATCGAACCCACGAAAATGATAACCTGCGGTCCTGATTGGTCGGTCTCGACGGTAGCCTAACCGATAAAGTATTGGAACTAGCTTCATGACTGACTTAGTCTGGCTGACTCCTACTCCTGACAATTCAAAAATACCTATTATTGGTTTAATTGAAATAAATGGTTTTGATTTCATTTGATTTAATAGTGAAGAGAACTCTTTGTACCCCTTTTTAAGAAAACGTGGTAGAAACGTGAATTTTCGAATATTTACAGTTAATGTATAGAAAAAGTGCAGGAAGCTAAAACTTTTAAACAATATGTATTAAACCTTTAAAAATACGGTGAAAATGAAATTACACGCGACCAGTATTTATGTGATTACCTGTCATGGTAAGTAAGTCTAAACAATGACAGCTCAAGTTATACTGGCCAATGAAAAAGACATGGTCGAAATTACCGCCATGTGATCTTAAGTCCGTGTAATTAGGAAAAAGAAAATTCACAATAAATTACTTGATATATTATCAGGTATGTCATTTGTTTCTTAAATTAATAAGTATGTCACGTGTAGTAAGAAAATAACAAATAAAATTATCTGATCTAAACTAATGTGACATGGCGGCTCGGGACACTTCACGTTCAACCAATCAGCGTGCAAGGTGCGTTCCGTCACGTGCCAGTTAGATATCAGTTCACGATTTGACGATTAGACATTGATAGATTATAAGCTTTTTCGTTTTGTTATTTACTAACTTGTATAATTAAAAAAATAAATGTTGGGTGCAGTTAGAGATAAGTAATCACCCGGGTTTTTACGCAGTCGTGGGTTTTAACCCGGATGATTACCCATCTATAGGTGCAGTTAATAATATTTCGTTGGTTTATAATATAGCGAGATTGTTTATAAACTAAGGAAGTTCACAATCTTACGGTGATGTATACATATATAATATAATTAAGCATCCATAGGTTAAACATAAATTTCATGCTGTAAAAGGATCTCTAATCCGATCTTAAAACAATATACACTAAATATTTGTGTGATTCATAGCCGAAACATACAAAAGATATAGGAACTGCTGTAATGCTTTGCTAGTGAAACAGAGGAAAATATATAATAGACAGGAAGTTGATAAGTCGTGAAGTAACAACAAAAATCTTTGGATGCGGTAAGAAATATATGCAGTTAAACATAAGTGCGAGTCTGACTCGCGCACCGAGGGTTCCCTAAGCAAACAAACTTGTACCTCACCCACTCACTCACCCACTTACGTACTCACTCATTCATGTACTCACTCACTCACCCACTCACGTAGTCACTCACCCACTTTATTTTTATTTCATTTTTCTTTTTCTATTTTATTATATTCTAAACATCTAGCATAAACATAAGAATTTAACATAATGAGATAGTTTACCATGGAACGCTGAACCATCTTGGGAGGTGGGCGTTAATAACTGCGACACAGTACTCACTAGAGCGGTTATTTTCGTGCACATGTCTATTAAAAACATTGTTTTTTTAGTTCCAATAAATTATTAATTTAATTTAATTTACCTTTGTAAGATACATATAGTACATCCATCTCGGAGATCAAAAGATTTTTGACCGTCTTTGCCAATATAAAAACTCTTCAATACACCGATTTACGGCAAAGTCAACTTTCCAACCGCAAAATATAAGTTTATAATCACAAAAAGAAAAATATTATGTGATATAACAATAAATTAACGACTTTCGTATTTATTCCTTTACTTGTGCTATCAGATCTTGCTTCTTACTAAATTTCATGAGTCTAGGTCAATGAGAAGTACCCTGCAGGTTTTGATTTACCTGGGAAAGGTTTAAATTTCTTAACATCTAAGGCTCAATGGCCGTATCTTTTGATTGCGTTAACTTACAAGCTTGATTTTTTACAGCTTCAAGGGACCGCAGACATAAGTATTTGATATTAATTTCAACGTGATGCGTCTACGGGTTCCTGATTAAAAGGGTCTTGACAGACAGCAATATAGACAGACAGACAAAAGGACAACAAAGTGAAGTGAAACCGACTTGAAAAAGCACTAAGAAAGGGCACTGAAAAGTTATGAAAGGTATTTTGTGCCTTTATAATGTTACCTATTATTTTAAAAATGTCACTTGCATGAAGTCTTTTCAATTAAGTTTGAAATCGATTATTTTTCACTTTTCAGTGCCCTTTCTTGATGCGTTTTGAAGTCGGTGTAACTTTTTTTAAAGTGTTATTTTCTCTATTTTTAGTGTTAGGTACGTACATATTGAATAGATACGGTATTTAGAACATTACTTACTGTAATGTAGATTACTCAACTACAGTTCATTAGATTATATTACCTTTATTTAATAAGCTCGATACTTTATTGTGATAAGGTGGTGAGATTTTTAGTTTGTCTAGCAACATGCTACACTTAATTGAATAAGTTGTATAAAAAACCATAGAAACCGCCGAACGTAGAACCTCCTACATTTTTTAGGTCGGTTAATAACAATAACATTGATCACTTTAGACGTCAATGTTGGTTAATTTCAAGAAAAATCAACAAACGCTACATTATTGTAAGGTTTCGCTAGACTTGAGAGGATTTTTGAGGTCGTGGTGTTAAAATGTAAGGAGAGTGATTGATAGTCGACAAAACAACTTAAAGACTGATCTAGCCACAACAATAATATAACTTTAGAATGCCTTCATAGAAGTTGTTCCGCAACTTGACAGCCGTCTACTCTGACTGCTCGCTACGGCGATCCTCGCATCTGTTCATTTTCTGAAGAATTTATTCAATTCAAAGATTATAAAAGAAAAGATTAAAATATTATGTTAAGGCAGGCTTGCTCTTCACCCTCAAGAGTTTCAGGCGTCCTTAAATCCTGAGGGTCTCTCTCGTTTTCCCTCAGACACCATTATCAAGTCCGGACTTGGTGACAATGGGACCACCTGGGGGTCAGTTAAAAAGGACGATTTGTCATTCCTTATACGATTAGACAAATTTAAAAACACTGTTGATGAACATTACAAATATTTGACTAACGTGGGACAGAAACTATCTGCAAATATTAGTCTTTTAGACTTATTACTATCAAACGTTTATTCCTGCTATTTCAGCTTCATCTATCTTTCTTCCGATCGATGAAAAAGAGGTTGAGAATCTTATTATAAACTTAAGAGAAGATAGAAAAAAAGAAAGAAAAAAAGATAACATATTTTATTTTTAAAATGACCTACAGCTTTTAAATACAAAATTTTAAGATGCGGCGGCTGGAATTGACCAATTGTCTAATGAAATCTTAAAGACTTATTAGGTATAAAATCGTTTTATTAGTCCGTCTTAATGCATTTTTGACGCTCTTTCCAGTGGTCTGGTGGTAAAATTACTTGAAGTACTAACCCAATAACGTGACAAAACTTGCAGTTTCCTTGTAACTAGAAAACTATAAAATGTGTTTTTTGGATAAATTATATTTTTATTTTACGCTTAAACCTCATAAAGTTATTTATTTGTAATGACTGTTCAGTGATTTCAACTCAAATTTGTTATAACTTTTTAACAACAACAAAAAAAACAAACGAACAATAGTTTTGTTATAAGACTCTATATATACTATATGAGATAAATGTGATTTTTGAGTGTGTATGTTTCAGACCAGTACAAAAACATCATGAGAAACCTCATGAAAATTCTCAATAGTCAATTAACTATTAACTATTGCAAATTTTCATGAGGACGCAATGTCAACTTAAATCCCCTTCTGTCCGTCTTCTTTTTCTACATATTCTTTACCATATTCATATTTTTGATTTTCAGATTGATTCGCTTCAGAATGTTTTTTTGACTTCCATGTCAACCATTAGTTTATCAGGGCACAACATTGTTTCATCAAGCTTGACAAAATCTTAACGAAGAATTTCAATCGTGGCATTGCGTGTATTACTTTCTTGAAGGTAAAGTCTGTTTTCAAATTTATTGATACGGTTCTTTTAATTGCTTTACCGGAGAATTTGTTTAAGGTGAGGTTTTTGAACATTTTTATTATGTTAATGAAAAATTCAGCAGGAATTTCATTTAAATCCTTTTTAAGTCTAGAGTCTGAACCATATAATATTTAAGAGTGCACTCACTCTCAAATCTTATAGCGTTATACGCCTTATGAAAAAATGTTAGCTAATCATCCACTAATTTATACTTCAAAACAGGTAGGAGCTTCTAAATAACCTGAATTTGTTCTCTTCATTTGTAATTTGAATTGTATCAATAATTTGATCTTATTTATGTACAACAAGACATTTAGGAGAGACTGGTGCCCAGGATAGGTATTGGAATAAAATATATTTAATCGTGCTAGATACATCGGTTAGGGATTGACAATGGCATGTCGGAATAGCCAAATGGGTGCAGGTGTAAGCAATGACCTCGGATGTAGATTACTCTAGATCGCCAACGGATTTTTTTTGTCTCTATTCACTGCAAAGTGTTGTCATCTGTGAAGGATAGTACTTTACCAGATTTTAGATGTAGTTTAAATAAGTAATAAATGTAAATGGACAATTGCGATAGAAATCCTCTGACACCTGTTCATTCTAATTTATATAAGAACTAGCAATCCACCCCGGCTTTGCACGGGTACAAATTATACACCTAAACCTTCTCTTGAATTACTCTGTCTATTAGTGAAAACCGCATGAACATCCGTTCAGTAGTTTTTCAGTTTATAGAGAACAGACAGACAGATGCGGCGGGGGACTTTGTTTTATAATATGTATCGATAATAGAATGTGTACCGCATCACAAGCTTTGGCTTGATCAAAAATGGATTGATACAGTTTCTTTTATTGTTAATATCAGTAACAATAGAGATAATGAGTTGATTTACAGCGTCTTAAATTGATCTACCCCAATGAAAGTCTAGTTACACAGGTAAGAGGAGGGTCCTTGTTTCTGTCTTGTTCTGTTGTTTCTATGAACTGGTTTCACTATCGCCATCTTAAATGCTTAAGATGCCAGTGATACATGGTAATTTATTGCTTCAAGTACATTTTGATGTGTTATAGTGTGAGATATATGTAAGGACAATCAGCCCCATGATAAATAATATGAATAATGTTGAATGTGTATGATAGTGTACATTCTTCCATGTATACTAATATTATAAATATGAAGAGTTTGTTTGTTAGTTTGGTCGAACTCGCTAATCGCATTAGTCGATTAATCATTAGCTATTTAGAATTCTCATGAGGACCTAATTTCAACTTAAATCAGCCTTATTCATCTTTAATACATATCAGCCTTTGTTCATCTTCTTTTTCTAGATAATCTTTACCATTTGCATATTTTTGTGTTACACTATTTTATTTGTCTCACAAGATAATGGAGTGCGGGTTTAGTAATTAAGAATTGGGAAATAAGAACTGTTTGTAAGGTGCCCAAGTTGCTAAAACGAAGATTTACTTCGGAATATTTCTTTGACATCCATATCCACCATTAGGTTATCAGGGCACAACGTTGTTCCAACAACCTTGATAAGATCAATCATAGCCTATTTTTGAGAGCTTTCAATAAAAATAAGGAGGTTCTATATTATTTGGTTGTATGTATTTTTTTATGTGTGTTCACCTATATTTCCGTAATCTGTAGACCGATTTGAATAATTAATTTTATGTTGAAAAGGGTAAGCTCCTCAGGTGGTCCCATTGACACCAAGTCTAGATCTAATTATGTTATCTGAGGAAAATCCCATAAAAATTAAGGACAGATGTAGTCTGTTTGTTGATTTTTCTCGAAATTAAGAAACATTTACGTTTAAAGTGATGAACGTTAGTGTAACGACTTCAAACAGACTAGCAGGTACCTGGTGACTTTATATTGTTACATTTTATTTTAAGTCACACATGTATGTAGACTTTTATAATATATATAGAATATTACGTTTGATATCGAATATTTTCACTTATAAATGCCCTTTCTTAGTGCATTTGGAAGTTAGTTGAATTTTTTTTTTATGTATTTATTACGCTACGAATTTAAATCCTGGCACTGCGTGTACCTTCTTTGTATTACCTTCTATAATCACAATTCTCTATCTATTTAACTTAAGGAGCAGTCCTCATTTAAATTAAAGCCAGGATAACTTAAATGAGACAGTGAGATTATTAGAATCTATTGATTTTGTCTTTAGCTTTAATAAGAGTGTATTAGAACCACAACAAGTTTTACAAATTCATAGAGGTCCTATGACCGTAATCACATTAATTATTTAATAAATCTAGAAACGCGGTAGCGTCTCAAGCCAAGTTTAAGAAAAAAGAATTGGTAACGCAGCAGCAACAACGGCGCTTTAGTAATAAAATGATGATGATAAATAATAAATCAATCCAAAAACGAGCCATCCGCTCCATATACAATTTAGGTGCTAGAGTCTCTCTTCGAGAGTTGTTTAAGGATATAGGTATTTTAACTGTTGCATCACAGTATATTTTTGCAAATATTATGTATGTTAGGCACAATATTAATGACTATAAGAAAACAGCGATATACACAATATTAATACAAGAAACAAGTCTAAACTCGTTGGTACCTATCATCGCTTGCATAAAGTACACAACTCGTTCGAAGGTCTTGGTATACGTTTTTATAACAAAATTCCTATACATGTTAGCGACCTTCCTGTAGATAAATTCAAGCAAACTGTAAAAAATTACCTTATTAAGAAATCCTTTTTTTTTTTTTTTTTTTTATCGTGTGGAAACCCCCACGGGTCATCAACTCACCGGAGCTAACGGTAAGATGGTATGGCGGAATCGAATCGACTAAAACCACACGGTGTTCCGTCACAAGGAGGTCTATTGCAGGAGGACCCGCTTATACCCCAGGAAGGAGTCCTCCGGGAACCCCTGCAGACCTTGGTTGCCTTCAGCAGGCGACCACACCATGGAGTACGGGGGGCCTTACCCCCCTCCAGATTAGACAGGTGCGCGTGGAACACGTCGCGCCACCGTCTTGGGCCTGCTTCTGCAAGGGTAACGGTCAGCCCGACCCGTTACCCCCAGGCCAGCGCTCATGGAGGCCGGAGATCATTTTGCGCTCTCCGGCGCCTGGTGCGTCTTCTGCGGGATGGGAGAGTGCTTGTCCTCTCCCGTTCCCGTTCCGCCGCCTCTTTAGCCAACATCACCTCCTCGCAAAACGAGACGGCGGAATCCCACGCACTCTCACTTTGGACCATGGACAGAACCATGGTCTAGTAGTGAGAGGCTTCCTACCCCAATAGCTGTCGCGAGATCGTTTCGCTGATGCGTCCATGCTGAGCACTCCGCCAAAGTGTGGAGTGCAGTCCCCTCGCGACAGCCTCCGCAGTGGTGGCACGCAGGCGATAGCTCCCGGCCTATGCGACACAGGTACTTACCGAAGCAGCCGTGTCCGGTGAGTACCTGCGTCAACCGGTAGGAGAGGCTGCCATGTCGCCTCTCCAGCCAATCCTCCATGATAGGTCTTATTAAGAAATCCTACTATACGATCAACGATTATCTAAACGACAAACAGTCTTGGGCTTAAGGTGTCATTAGGTATATACACACAAACTTCTTTGTCTTATAATTAAGCTAAATTATTAACAAACCATTGTCAGTTGAAAGTAATGCGTGACGATTATTATGGTAATTTGACTAGTAGTGATTTGTATCAGTATCTCGACTATGGTTCGTCATGCTCACTAAAATGTCATTGCTTGCGGCGTCGTCATGGGGCGGTTCATTTCTTTCCCTCTGATATGGCGAAGGAGATGATGGCTGGTCCATGCGTCATACTCGTGAACGGGTGCTGCTTGGGGTGACTGGCCTAGTCAGCGATGCTTTAGCCTATACTATTATTTTGGTTCGATCAACTGCAACTCTAGCCTCTTAATCCAGTCACGAATTATTTTTAACAGTAGATTTTGTAACTGAATGAAGGTAGATGTGCACCTTGAATGATTTCTATGTTTAATAAGTTCAAACCTTCAACGGTATCACTGAGTGATTTTTATTTTTTAGTACGTTAGCTTTTGGAGCATTTCAATAAAATGAAATTCAGGTGGCATCAGCTTGCATCCTGTTTACCTTTCGTGTAACACTAACACTACTGTACCTGAAGATCTGACTTTTAAAAAGAGTGGCGATGAGTTTCTTTGCCAGTATTCTTCTCATAAGGCTCTACGCATTTTGGAAACTGGAAGTTATGGATCGACACAAGCAGGCAGTAGATTTTGGTGTTTTCACCTAATTTACTTCGACAATCCAGCACATGCTGTGGCGTCTGTTTGCGCCGATCTATGATTTTAACTCTAGCTTCAATTTAACGTTCATAAATGTCACTTAGTGTCTTAATTGAATAAATGATTTTGAATTTGAATTTGATGTCTTTCACACTATTTTGTAAATTTATGCAGATTGTTTCTAACATATAAAATTGACAACAAAATTTGTCAAGTTCCACCCGTATTCAATAATATATGCCAATAGTTGTAAGCTATAATACTAAACAAAACAGTATTAATGATGTAGATAGGTATACAAAAATGCTATATTATTATTCCAATATTTGTAAATCATAAATCGTTTATTATTAATTTACAAATGCAGGTTGAAGAAGCCTAAGAATGATGTGACTCGTGCAAGCACGGCAGGGGCACCAGATTCGCAGCCATGAATAGAACCGAAAGATGTAATACCGACCTGTGAATACATAAGACCATTTTTTATTAATATTTAGGTTGATTAGGATTAAAAGCATCAATCAATATTACCTAGTTCGTTAAATGACGCAATCTTCACAGCGCTACACTCTACATTCTGTGGAGCTGCAGAACTCAAATGACAATGTTATACGTATTTAAAGTACTTTATTAAGTGCTTTAATTTCATTATTATTTTAATTTTCATATTTCCTCTATTCTCTTTCTTCCGCTCTATGTAAGACTTTTGTGTGATCTTCATGAGCCAGCGTTAAGTATGTGTATTTTTTTTTTGTAATACTAATATTTATTAGCCCAAAAATCTTACAATTTAGATAACACAGTTTTACATATTCATCGTTAATGTATAGCGAAACTGTGTGTTAAAGAAGACAAAAATGATTACCTTTTTTATCGTATACTCACCAGAATCCTCGTAGTCTGGCCGCCTGAAGATACAGTTAGGGGTCCACCGGAATCACCCTGGCAAGTACTAGTGCCAGCAGCTCCGCTGGTACAAATATTTGATTCTACTATTAGGAATGGGAAAGTAAAACTGCACACCAGATTGGAGATAAAGTTCAAGGGTACGTGGTTAAGGCTAGTGGCTAGCGGCCCATCTGAAATAATAAATTATAAAATATATATTTTTTTTCAAGTTTCAGTAGCAAGTGATTAATTAATAGTCTTTAAAAGGTGAGGTGTTTTTGTTAATTTTTTGCATAGCTTAAAAGTTTCTTTTGAAAACCAGCAATTTTAAAATGAATGATTCAATAAAAAGTAGCAATGTTAGAATTTTTAGGAGTGGTTATTAAGGTTCATGGAAGTTCTGTTTTCAATGCGTTTTTTTTTAAATAACGTACACGTTATCTGAAAGATTAATGTGGCTTAATAAATGTATGATGGGGTTTTCCGTGTAATTGATTCGTTTCACTGTGTTTTTTTATAATCACATAGGATGTTCCAATATTGAATATAAGTTTGAACATGTTTTGGATTTTGAAACTTGTTGTCGTGAAGTTATAGTGAAGTTCAGTGAATTTAATAAATAATTAAGACCATGAACAGATAAGTTTAAAATACAGCGGTAAGATACTCGTAGCAAACAAAACAATATACTTACTGATAAAATTAAAATAGTAAACAACTAAAAATGTAGTTGCATATATTATGTACATCTAAAATTTGTAAAATTTTTACCTTAAAAGGCAATTAGAGTAAACTTCAAAGAGGGTTAGATTGAGACTTAGTATATAGTCCTTGCTATTTTTATTTGAATAGTCAGCGATTAAGTTAAACATTATTAGGAATTAATAATAATTATATGATTTATTCTGATGCCGGTTATCTTTAAAATCACTTTTCTAATTTGATAGATACAGGCAACATTTCGATGCAGATAATAACAGAATTTAATAAAAACTTAGTTATTGATAGCGTTCTATTGCAAGTATAGACAAATATACATAAATAGATATAGTAATTTAGTTTATAAATCAACAAGAGAACTTTATGAACAATGTCAGCTTACAGTCTCTTTCAAAGTGACGATTGAAGAAATACCTAGGAGATCTTCAAATAATCCACTAACGTGAAGTGCCAGAGATAAATTTATTGTAACAGCCTGTAATCGACAGCAGATTGATTATCTTATTACTTTCATATATCATATATATTTGAAAAACCAATTTTATTTGTTCGCACTCGAATTACTTACGTCGGCTATTAAACGATTACATAAAAATGACAACTATTATTTAATTTATAAACAAATAAAATAAAAATATTAATTTACTTATTTTAAGAGTCTCCTACGCCTTCTTACTAAAACTAAACATCGTGTGCGGAAGCCCAGATTCTTTTATCATTTTAATCTTTTAAAAAAGAAAACTCCTGCATTAAGAATACTCCTGTGTCACTGGGGGCTTCCCAAAAATTCAAGCAACGGACACAAACAACACCCAGACTCAGGGCAACTATTTGTGGATCACACCAATTTTTGTCCCGTGTGGGATTTGAACCCACAACACTTGGCGCGGCGTAATGGCGAGGTGACCACTTAAACCATTGCGCCATCCATGCAACTGGCAAACAAAACTGGCGGAACCAATGCATTTAGTTTCCACCTGATGGTAAATGACTACCGTCGCCCATGGGCACCTGTAACTCGAGAGTCACAAGTGCGTTGCCGCCCTTTAAGGTTTGAATATCGGAAGAGGGGGAGAGGGGGAAGAGCGGGAAGACGGGAGAGGGGGATTAGAGGGGAGGAGAGGGGGAGGGGAAGGACGAGAATAGGGGAGAGGGAAGGGTTAGGGCCTCCGGTAACCCCACTCACTCGGCCAAAAGCAATGCAAGCATTGTTTCACTACCGGTATTCTGTGAGGCATGTGAGGAGTAAAAGCATTATTTTATTCAGTTTATTTTTAATAATAAATCAATAAATATATTGTTGAACAAATATTATATACATTGTTTATTGCATTATATTTATCATTAGAGTAAGTTTGATTCCTATTGTAGAAGCCACGTTGTAAATCTCTTATGCCTATGTATGAATGAGTACTGGTACCATTATTCCTTTTGTATTAGCTCAAAAGAATTTGTTTCTATGAAAGCTACCCACTCACATTACAATCATTAAGATGCGCATACCGACCGCAACCCTCCATCAAGGGTGGTAGGATTTAGTATTATAATTATGATATTTGCCTTATTAAGTCTTTTTTTTTTGGCGTATGGTTAGGAATTCCAAATTTAAATTAATCAATTGTAGGCTATCTCATTTAACAATTTATTTATAAAAATATTATTCCTATGGCTTTTAATTAAATATATTGTATTTACATTTATGTTTCTACAAAAATGTTGTAACTCTTTCACAAATTCGGCTAGCGAGATTTGCGATGAAGAAGATACATATTTAACATAGATAGTCTTTTCATTAGGAACGTATTTACATGAATTACTTTCTTTACTTATTATTTTACTTGTTCTCAAATTATCTAGTTCGCATGCATCTATAAATCGTAATTCTACCGATTCATTTAAGGTAAAAGAAGTGTTAAAAGGGTTTGGTTGA
This sequence comes from Callimorpha dominula, assembly GCA_949752705.1. Classification (NCBI taxonomy): domain Eukaryota; kingdom Metazoa; phylum Arthropoda; class Insecta; order Lepidoptera; family Erebidae; genus Callimorpha; species Callimorpha dominula. The sequence continues at coordinate 5,556,235 of OX457002.1, read as the reverse complement.
TTAGGTCAAACTTTAGTCATATCTATGTTAGATGTATTTTCAGTTTTTTTTCTGAGCCGCAGTCATAAGCGAAACACACGTTTTATGCATATGTTTTAAATCACGAGATGTTATAGAAATTCGGGATAATGCATCCGCAGCTGCATTTTCCGAACCCTTAACTTGTTCTATAATAAAGTCATACTCTGCTAATAATAGTCTGAAGTTAAATAATCTACTTGATGGATCTTTTATGCTGAATAATGAAAGTAAAGGTCTGTGTCTATTGAAATCTTAAGATTTTTACTATATAAATATGGCCCAAAAATGTTTAATTGCCCATACTATAGTCAGCAATTCTTTATCAATGGCCGGGTAGCTAATTTCTGATTTATTCAGGGTCCTACTTGCAAACGATAATTGTTTACCATTTTTATTTGACAAAATTGCCCTGATTGCGTAATTAGAAGCGTCTGTCTGAACAATAAACTCATTTTGGTTGAAAAATCTGGATATTGCAAAAACCAGTGCGGATAACATTTTTTCTTTTAATTTTTCATATGATGACTGACATTATTCATCGCATATAAAGACAGCAATATTACAACATAATTTATTAAGAGGATAGGCTAAGTTGGCAAAATTCGAAATGAATTTTCTATAAAAGTGAATAAATGCTCCAAACCGCCTAGTTTCGTCTACGTTTGTTGTCTACGAATAATTTTGTACAACTTTTATTTTATCCGGGTCAGATAATACCCCATTACCAGATGCCCTAAATATAAATTTTGTTTCTTTAAAAAATTTCAAGTTTATTTTTAAAATATTCAAAACGCTTTGTGGTTTTTGGTATCCCCGCAATATTTTTCTTTGCCACTCTTTCTTTCGTATCATATAAACAAATAATAATATATTGACCACAATGGTCAGTCTAATTAATTTATTACAAAATTTCAACACAAATGAACATTTTTTTTTAGATTTAATAACACACTCAAAGCAATCATACAAGGTTTAGCCTTGTATGATTGCTTTGAGTGTTTGCAGGTGTTGCCTGTAGTGTTGTCTGTAATTAGAATGAAACACTTGAGTTTTATACGAGTACATGCTATTTCTGCAGTTTTTTAACTGATAAACTGACAATGTCATGTCATGGTGGTCTTTAAATTTAAGTTTCTTATTTATGAGTATCATAAAGCCACCACGTATTTCACGCTACTAAACGAGCTGCCTACCTGGTGGCTATCAAAACTGAACATAAACTAACTGTTTTTTAACCAACGTTCTGTGATAAAAATGTATAGTTTGTTATTTGGCTTGAGACTAGTTATGCGGTTACTGTTACGTAACCAGTTACTGAAACCATACATGGAATTTTTTTAAAGTAATGTGGGTCACACATTACCAGTATTCTACGGTGGGTTCATGTAGTAGTAATGAACTGGGTGGGGTTCGAACCCTTAGCCATTACGCTACTGCCGCAATTATTGACCCAAAACTGCTTGCGAGCCACCAGCTATTCTCTCCTTTGTGTTGCGTTCTTCCGCTGGACGGATTTTCTCACCCAAAGGAATCAAACGCTGTTCAATACTAAATGAAGCATCTAATATCGGCTGGTTCACGCCGACGTTAGCGTAGGCAGCTTCCACCAATCCTAGGAGAATAAGTACGTTCATATTGGGCCAAAATTTAAGAGTAACCTAATCTATCTAACACACTCGTATTTTTATGCTAAAATTGATTAATAAACACGGAGAATAGATAATGCTGTATTAATGTGATAATATTTTAATCCTGTCATGACTGATATAATGAATAAGGTTTATTTTATAGAGATATTCAGAAATTATAGACTTTAAATCTTACATAAAACGTCATTTTCGTCATTACATCAAAAGTCAGATAAACGATTTCGATGACCTTTTTATTACGAAACAAGCATTACTCAGCTTCACTTATAATTAAAAACAATATAATCAAATCTTGGACTAAATGCACGCTAAGTCTAAATTTTATATAATAACGATACAGCAGTCAACATACTACATAAACGATAAAAACTGTTGTGTAACAAGGTGTGGGCGGACATTACTATTTCACAGGGAGATATTATTTCTGGAAAATTTAATAACCTTGAGACTGATTTATGTATATGTAAATCTACATGTATCCAACTAGAACCGTCCGAAGGTTGAAGGTAGGCTTGTGTCTCAAAAGTAACAATTTTTTACTGTACTTACTGGCAAAATTGGCTTCCAAAACTATCGGTAGTTGGAAAGCTTGAATAATTTCGTTCATTCATTCAAAGTATGTTCACGTACACAGAACATTACTGTGAATGTAAAATCGTATTCAAAAGTTTTAATAGTTCTTGAGTTGAACATGAATAATGTTGTCTCAGAACAATAAAATCCTGTCAGATTATAAATCGTTTTAAGTGTTTTTTTTTGTGTTTATAACTATCTATCTCAATTTTTAAAAGATTTCCAATTAAATTGGAAGAAAAAGATAGAGCATTCCGATTGGGACAGTGTCGTCTCACGTTGTGTTGTTTTTACTCTAGGCAAGTAAGGCCACTAGACAACCACTTGAGTTACTTTATTAGGTTTATTTTGAATATAAAGAATTTTAATTTCAATAGTGTTTAATCTAGAATTTTAAACTGCTTATCCGTAGGTATTGCAAATATATTCAAATTGAAATGTTCAAATATGCACACAAACAGAACACACTCACGTACACACACCAACATGCGCTACTCTCAAATATACGCATACATACACGCACATGCAAATAGCGTACCCAAACGGTTATATGTGGGATATAACCGTTTGGGTACGCTAGCCCACACTGAGGTACACGCACGCACACAGCGAAGTACTTACAACTAACTAGCCGCCATAGGCATTGAGTATCATAACGTGTGCCCGTGTAGGAATTACACATTAAATCGTCAACAAAAGTAAGTTACCAGCCATCTCCCGTAACAATAATATCGTGCAATACCACATAAAGCTTTCGAGTTTATGCGCATATTACTTCAACCGCAGTGTGGGGTGTAAATAGGAAAGTGAAGCGGGTAAATGATTTGATGACATCGAAAGTCAGAACGTGTTTACCTGAACACAAGTTATCTATCTCGAGATTAACTTCTTCTAATGTAAACTTGATAGAACTAAAATAAAAGGAAAGCCAAAGTTCCCAAACTGGTTATTAAACTTGAAATAAAGAATTTGGAGCTGAATGTTGCTGAATATGATCGGTAAAAGAGTAAGTCGGCCAAGTTTTCCATTTTTTTTTTTAATATTATTTACAGTAAAAACAACCGTAAAGAAAGAAATTAAAATATTAATTATAGTATTAATAACATTTTTTTTTTCTAAGGAAGGTATTCTATGGATATTCCGGATGTGTAAAAACGATTTTTCGATTCAGAGATCAGTTTGCGAAATATTAAACTATTGCTAATTTTTATTGGAGTCAAGTGTCCCCCCCTCTGCCAGCTAAATGGTCGTTTTTGAATCGGTAAAAAAAAAATGTGGCAGTATATATTACGAAGACACGAAGAAAAGTATCACAGCTAATTAGGATTTAGAAGGTAACGAAAAATAGTCGAAGAATTTATAAAATGTACTTGGAAATGTGTAAAGCATAATTTCGAAAAAAATCATTAAAAATTATTTAGATGGAGTTGTCTGCCACGGAACCCTATATTGCACGTGGCCAACATGCACTTGGCTGATTTTGCTATTAAATGTGTTATCACCAGTAATAATTCCTTAACACGATCCAGAAATAAAAAAATACTCTCGCCTATAATTTACGCCACAGCCGCAACAGGCCCTGACAGTAATTGGACACATTCAGACATGCAAAAAAACGGTGATTGTGTACGTAATGGCCCCTTCCGAAAAATTTATGCCCTCTCGTGTGATGCAAACCATGCTCCCTGGTAGCCATTCTTTTATTTAAGCGAAATTAATGGACCAGACTGAGATCGATTTTTCTTTAGAAGTTTCTGTACCCAGAGAGGAAATGTGTCAAACGGTAGTTAGGAACTTGCCCAATTTCATAGCAACTTTTACCACAAGAACGAAATACGTTATGTCTGTAGAACTTCCACCGAGATAATTATCTATAGACGTTCAATTCGTTAACTGAAGTGGTTTTAGACTGCAAATGAAGAATATATATTTCGATATACCCACCGTTAAATTTAAATTCAAGTCCAATCTCCTAGCCAAAATACATTGTCATATATATCACCATGAAAGCAGAAAAGCTACGTAAAATATATACATGGAATAAAATGCTATGCAGCAAATCCTCCGGTTTAAACCTATAAAACTGAAGCTTCGATCTAATCATGCGTCAACCTATACGGGTCAAAGGTCGCTCATACTTAATCGAGGTAATCCATTTGGCAGACAAGTTTTATACAACGACCATTTTTACTTGACCCCGCTAACCTCAGTGTTATCTAAACAATGTAGGCGTGATACGGGTTAAGCGATTTGTTTTTGGAGCTCCATATTTTCTGGCTATGTTTTATCAGGCCGTAAATTTCTACGGGTATCTGGCGAGACGTCAACCCGAAGGTTTGTGTAAAATTTTAGAGAGAAAAACGACTCTTGATACAGTTTGGTGACAAAACTAAGAATACACTTTGCATTTTGCGCTATAAAAGTTAAACGACTACTATGACTATGTTTTAGTACACAATTTTTGAAAAGAGAGCTATCGCAATATCGATTCGACCCGATTTGATTTATGACTTTGAGTAAGGATGTGAACACGACTGCTGTAAACGAGTACCCAAAACCACCACAACTATATTTAAACCAAATCGGAAATCGCTGCAATAAGGCTTGTAGGAATGCACTTCGCCAAACCATCCATTTCTCTCTAAACACGGGGACCCAGCTAAAGTCTGACAATTTCTTCGATCACTGGGAGTTTAAAAAATCACGGCAAAACACAGTTCCCGAAGACTTAAATATGGAATTGATGAATCACTAGACTCTCACTGACAATCACATCTACGTCACTCACTTAAGAACGATAAAGGAAAATAAGATACAATATCTTTTCTCTTTTAACCCCCAACTCTCCTACATTCATCTTTATGAATGATTTAGGATTTGCAATGTTAGAAAGAGCACACTTTCAATAAGTTCAAACGTAGTCGGGAATTTTAATATCAGCCGTATTGTGATCCTGACAATCCTTGAAAGAATAATTCCCATTCTTACTCCACATATTTAACATCCCACTTACAAGTGGAAGCTTCTCTCCTTCATGAAGAAAGGCAAAAGTGACTCCATTACCTAGAAAAAATAAAATATAATCCATTCCGTTTCTCTGATTATAATTATCGTCATTTATCAGTCTTACCCTTCCTCTCTAACTCTTGAACGTCTTGTTTACAAGAAAATTATTCCTTTGTCTCGACTATTACGACCAAAATTGATTGATGATTGATTGATTAAAAATACCTTCTTCTTCCAATTCTTTGTACAATGATTGCACAGATGCCAGGTATCCTGATCTCTCTGAAGCGAGCAAAGAAACTTGAGTGACTGTAAAACTTTTGTATATGATTCATTTTTATCACACAATTTTGACCATGTTCCTGAATATCGGAAATAGGCTCAACTGGTTACCCATACGCCTTCGCCGGAATATGCATACCTTTTCACTATTATACAGTACACTTTTCAATGCCAACACTTATTTATCTTTATCACGCTTTCAAGGTCCCTTAGATCGTCTGAGAATTTGATTTTGAAAATGTCGATGATTCCACGAATTTTATGGTAAAGCATTTACACATAATACAAGTCACCCGTTTGTATTATACATTGCCACTGTCCATCAGAGGGCCATAAACAAATCCCAATTTAAAAAAAATGTTAAAGATTAATCTAACCAAATCTTAAATGAAATGTTATTGGACTCATTCAAATACTTCTCCAACAAATCTTTCAATATAATTAAAATCCATTAGTGGTTGGATTTTGAAAAGGGTTTTAAATTCCTTAACAATGATTTGCTTCATCATTCGTAGCCGCGATTGATTACCGACATTTCTTACTCTTTTGATGGTCGTTCTTGCGGTCCTGTGCTATTCTCATTAAGTAATGTAGTCAGCTCATATTGGGCCTTTAAAAAAGTATTTAAAAACACAGATCTAGACATAGATAAGGTATTCTGACGACATCTTTCATCGATATACCTTCTCATTGTGTCCAGCTCTGTTAGCAAAGTATATCGTTTACCAATCGGTTTGTCTATCTAATTATAATATAAATATTATACAGAGACATATTACACATCGCTATGTAGACCCAAACTAAGCAGACCTTGTACTGTGGGTTCTTGAACACAGATAAACATACATAGATACATATTTTTTTTATAAATACTTACATATTATACATAGAAACAGCAAGACCAATAAATAGACATATTCATGTTCACAAGTATTTACACTGAGCTGTAATCGAACCCGTCTCGAGATATACAGTCAAATTGTTATTTTGTACTGGCTATATTCAAAGAAGGTAGGGTTAAAACTTGAAATGAAACCGCCCAATCAGGGTAGTAGTGTTATAAAAGAACGCGATTAGACAGCACCATTAGTATAGCGCTGATTTTTCTGTTGATAACCAGGGGTCCAGGAGCGAAGGGGATAAGGTTTGATTAAGGCTGTCCTGTCAAATTTACAACTTTAAAGAATAAAAACTTCTGCAACTTTTGCCATTTTGAGGTTTTCTCTAAATACCTAAAATTATTAACATGTAAATGAAAGAATAAGTTAAATCGATTTATCCACACTCAAATCATTTCATTTTAATTTATGTATTTAGATAGATATACAAAACTTTAATACAATTTCGGTCTACATAATGTACGTGATAGTTTACTTAATGCTAAATGAACATCAAAACCTCAAAAAGGCTCTCGTTACGCATTTTATACCTCGAAAGGATGTGAATATTAGTGTGTTTCGCCGCACCAGACAAAGTCTAAAGTGGTGCTTATCTCTGTACAGTACGACAGACATACAGAGCAAATGTTTTACGGGCTCTTTTCACGTGTATGGAAGCTGAGAACTGTGCAAGTTATGATAGGTATTACAATACAATTATTGTATGTAATGTATTGTACGTTAAACGTAAATTCTGTAATAAATATAAGCGTACTACATATTTCGCTTGCACTACTATTTCGGTAAGTACTGGCCCTGCTACTCTTTATAGAATGCAGTCTACAATTTTAGTTATTTTAATGTTTCGTTATTAGTTCTGGAGTTTTTATCAGGACGATTTATATGGAGTTATTACCGTTTGGAAACGGGCACTTATAGATCGACACAGGCAGATATGAGAATTTTTTTTTTCATAATTTTATATTTGATAAAGCAACCTATAGTTGTGGTGACTCTCGGTGTTGATCTATAATTTTTAATTATAATAAAAAAAAATGACGATTTCAAATTATTGGTGATCAATTTAATAAAATAAAGATATTGAAATTGAATATAGTTATAACATCTTGCTTATGGAAGTTATTGTAAGCTCAACCAATGTAATTAATAACTATTGAAACAGAATGGGCGTGACTATTCATTGCCTGGTTTTTTCTTCATAGGTCTAGTTATTGCATTGCAAAATTGGGACTAAACATAAATGCAGCTCGTGGCGTTCTTGAGTGTTACATTGTGATTTAGACGAATAAACTCGGTCAGCATTAAAATATACTTTGACCATGATGAATTATTATACAAATCACCTTCAAATAACTTGTGGTCAGAAAATATGAAAAACATTATAGAAAACAGTTTTAATCCCACTATCCCACTAATATTATAAATGTGAAAGTTTGGATGGATGTTTGTTACTCTTTCACGCAAAAACCACTGAACCGATTGCAATGAAACTTGGTACTTAGATAGCTGGAGACCTGGAATAACGCATAGATTACTTTTCATTCCGATATTCCCACGGGATCGAGACTTACGCGGGTGAAACCGCGAGGCGATGCTAGTTTCCAATAAAACTATTTCGGCTTCTTCAGAACCCCATATTAATCCTTGAATTTTACAGCGAAGCAAACATATCATTACTAGCTAAAGAGCTTAAAACTTTGTACGCCCTTAAATATCAGTGCTAACAAACACCTGCGAGCCGCAACGGTCATAAACATAATACTGGCCCGTATGTTTACGGTCAAAGTGTTAAAGTTTGAATATACGGAGCGCGTTGGGCCACATTACCAACCCCTAGTGTGTGTGCGTCCTAGTTTTTTAGTGTCGTGTTAACACCAGGCTTGCATTTATTTTTATTTTATTTTGTTAAACTTGCTAAGAACTAACATTCGCACGTTGTAAATTTTTAAGTACATAAAAAGTTTACGCGAACACTTTTTCTTAGTTATAGAATTAAGCTACATTGTGTTGACTGCGTTTTATCCCACTAATATATAGGTCATCCATTAGGTTCTATGTTACAAATGCAGATAATACACATTTAATAATTTGCTTATAATGAAACACAATTAGAAGGTAGGTAATTCAATTATTAAAGGTGACTACGATCACAAATAACAATCGATGATCAGCCAGTCTTATTTTTTGGAGTGGGTAAAAATGCAACTGATATGCAATTACTAACTTTTAATCTTTCGCGTTCCATGATATACTTAACTATCTATTTATTCAGGCAATTCAGATGTATGTAATACCTATTTCATGATCGCGTTAACTCCCGTATAAATACATGATATGCAATTCTCCAAAATTTTATAAAAAATTAAGTACGAAGACACAGAGTATAACAAACATACCCAATGTTGTGATATTGGGTGTGTTGTATCTAATCGCTTAAAATTACTGACGGTTTCACTCTGTAAGTATTTCGAGAAGATTAATTAGTTACAATGTTAGTTAGGTCCTGTCGCGTCATGCATTACTTGAAAAAGTTATGACGTTGATATCGAGAGTTATCTCTCCATCCATTTTATTCAAGGAAAGTGAAAACAAAATTCAGCAGGCAATCAGATACAAGTCCTTTTAAAAAATAGAGACACTTAAAAGTTTAACTAAGCAGCGAAATTATACTATTAGTCACAGAACTCTTTTCGTGTTTAGCTCCCAAGTCGCGTCATTAACTTCAAGCATTTAGTCCTCCGAGGGACCTCGTCGGCTAATTAATAAAAGTGTCGCAAAAAGTTGTCGCATAAATTGCTACACTGACACGCCCGTGACGTCATAAAACGTTTTTATGTCTTTTTAAACGACACGCATAATTTTTAAGCAACATCGCTTAATTAAATGTCAGATACGTACAACAAGTCAGGGAAGTTTGGACATATTGTTATAAGGATGCATTATGTTGATACTGATAGTATTCGCAGAGGCGATAACGATAACATACACACAGGCACTATTCTCATTCGAACACCCACACAGACACACGTAAGTATTATCAAATACTTTTGTAACTAATTATTATTGCAATACTTGAAAAAAAAATACTTGTATTAAATTACGAAATTTATCCAACAGCTAGGTCTTGCTGTCATATGCGAAGTTTTTACGTATTCACTCGACTAAACGTAAAGTATATAATATATAATAGGTATGAAATAAAAAAATCTTTAGTGTAAATCACTAACTTGATGCATAAAAAAAAAGTATTTTGCCCGCGGCATAGAAAAATAACTCTATTGCAATTAATAAATCTATTGCATACACGTTGTTAAAAAAAGGTATAGGGTGCCTTAGGTTTCTTCGAGACTCGAGACTGTTCCAGTGTAACTGTTAAAGGGATAGTGGGTTGATTGTGATTGAAACCAGTTCTAATATGAGGTGACATTTATTCTTTTCAACATTTACATATTTCAAATTCACATTCATAATATAATTCATTCAAAACAAGGACTACCAACACCCAGCACATTTTGTTTTGTAAAACATTTTTTTTATTAGGTACACAAAGAAATACACATAATTAACACAAGGGTTGTAGCGGAAGAAAAGGACAATTAATTATCTTTTCATGACTTCACTAACATTACCGCCTCACGTTAGCTTGCCCAGAAGGGCACTTTTGTAATACGTGCTCCAAAAGGTTCACAGTTTATCTTTGACCTGTCTCTTGCAGCTGAGCACCAACCTTAATTGAAATCCTTCAATGAATCTCTAAATGCTAAGCACGTCTGTAGACTTGGGTTTTGTGAAATTAAAACATTTTTTTTTTCAATATACGTATATTTTACAAATAAATCATTTATTCCCTACGCAACCAAAAGGAAACCAAAACATTTAACGAACATTATAGGAAAGTATTACGTAAATCACACCTATAATACAGCAGAAACCCCTTGGTTGAATTCTCTTGCCATAACGCATCAATGAAGCTTCCCTTTGTATAGATTTGCTGTAACCGACCTCTCTCCTTTTTTTAAATTAAGAATATTTAATGTTAAGATGAAACCACTATTGAAACAAACTTCCATTTTCTCTATCTTCCATTTCCACTTTACAGTTAAAGATTGACCCATTCTTTGTCACTAAACTTTAGTTTTAGTGTCAAGATTCATAATTCTTCATGGCTTTACATTAAAACAGGTATTCTTAAGGTTTAATCCTGAACAAAGTTTGCGTAGTGTATTATTTTATTTATTTATATATCTCTTTATGTCAACCTTTAATGTCACAATCAAAAAGAAAAAAAAAAAAAAACAATACAAACATTCAGGCATATCAATTGGCGGTCTTATCGCTCACGGCGATCTCTTCCAGACAACCTTTGTACGGATATTAACAAATATATTTCAGGGTAGTCTGTGGTGTACTGAGATAGGTTAATATATATTTTAAATTTTTAATATATACTTAGAATACTATACTTATATTACCATAAACATACTATATACATACATAAATATGTACCTATATATTTTATCTTTGTGTGAAATTAAGGCATTGTTGATGTAGGTAATTAAGTAATTTACGATTAGGTTCTTGATTCAAGTAAGGAAACTTCCAGTCACGAATTCGCCCGTAATGAATTTCAAGGCGTTCGTCCAGAATAATAACATTTTTTGTGCTTCTTGAAGTTTTGGTACTTCATTGTTCTGTAACATTGATACTAATAATATCAAAGGAATAATAGCGCAAATTTTGTCAAAATGCCTTATCGGTTTTTTTGGCTACATACGTTCAAAGATTAATCATACGATTAGTTTTTAAACTTGTAAACTTTGAAATAATAATTGGTACATACCAACTAATTTTCAGTAGTCATACTTCTGTTTTTTATGTAAATATTACTTTTGATAAGAGTGTAGTGTAGTTAGATATATCTGAGAATCGTATAGCTGTAAAATGTAAGAAGTGATTATTGCGGTCACGTTGTATAGTCGAGAATAAATCCTCAACCGAACCACACGTATGTCATTTGCTTCCAAACATTACAAAGATTTTAAAGTTTGTTTTCAGAATTAAGTTACCTTTACCTTACTTTATTATATACATACACCTGTAAAACCATGAAAGAATGGATAAAAATGTATTTTGTAAATAACGTGTGTGAGATAGGTCAACAGCACCAGATAAGTGCAAGACACTTGCCTGGTACTGTATAACCTTCAATGTAGTTTCTAAAGTTCATAAGTGTTAAATTGTAACATAATTAATGAACTTGCGAGACATTGACATTGTCGCTGTGTCCTTTTCAGATAATGTTCTTGTTTATACCTCCGTATAGTGTTATACACCCGCACATATATACCTACAATAGTAAGTTAACTAAATCTATCTTAACCTTTCATTGATGAATTCACAGAATCACGTTGTTATTGTTCATTATTGAGCGTTGACGTATTGTTGTCCCTTCTAATTGAAATTGTTGGTTGTTGTCCTTTAGTTTCAGCTATTCAGTTCTAGTTTGTTTTTGTGACATCCAAAGTCATGCATAATAGTCACACGAAGTGTGTTAGGTATCTGTATTATTACGTTTTTATATTGTAATGTTTTTGCCTCTGAGTTTTGTGGTAAATTATAAAGAACTAGCTGACCCGCACAATATCGTCAGCGTTTGTAAATTTTCCCGTTTTTGCAACATTTTTCATTGATGCTCAGCTCCTATTCATTGTAGCGTAATGTTATACAGCCTATAACCTTCCTCGATAAATGGACTATCTAAGACTGAAAGAATTTTTCAAATCGGACGAGTAGTTCCTGAGATTAGCGCGTTCAAGCAAACAAACAAACTCTTCAGCTTTATATACTAATATAGATATATATGTTTCATTTATATTTAATTATTTTTAGTGTCCAATACCTCATCTATCTAACACAAAACATCCGGAATCCAAAATCTATGCGGGTGGAGGCGCGTTCGAAAAACATCAATCAATCCGTCAAAGATTATTAAGTCAATTATACAGAGTGTTACATAAAGATGTGGACACGGTGTTAAATAAAGCATTAACAATTTTATGAAAAATCGTGTTTTTCAATGTAAATTAAAATGCATTTATTTGCAGAAAACTCGGTACAGAAAAGATCTTACCAGTTTTTACATTCTAACACATGCGACTTAAGTCAATACCACTGACATGCCAATTATCATTATAATTATTTATTGATATAAATCTTAAATTAAAACTAAGGAGTAAACTTGAAAAATTGACTATTTCGTATCAGACAGAACTGACGTGAATGAAATTACAGGTATTTAATACCAAGGATTTTGATGGAATGTCCAGATTTTTCTGTATATGTCTGCATAAAAAAATAAAAAAACAAAATTTATTGAAATTGACATGAAAATTCATAATGTATATTTAGGAGAGTAATACGTTACCCCTTTAGGGGTAGTGGTTGTAAGGTCGGCGTGTAAGGTTATGTGTGCAGGAGAGAAATAATAATTTGAGGTCACCAAAAATATATTTTTTTCGTACTGAGGAATTAGGGGACAAGTATCGATAACGGAGTTCTAACAACGACTAAAGTATGTGTGGAATATTACAAAGGTACGTCGCTTGTGGCACTATACTCAGAATTACGTGTCAGCATTGAACCACCACATATTAAAAGGAAAAATAAAACATTTTTTTTAAAGTTTAGTCAACTATTTGTCGGCTAACATAACGCTCTTAAATTTTTAAACACACCTTTTGTAACACCTTCTATATCGAAAAAGTATTCTTGAGACTTATTCAAATAAAAGCAAGACCACAGTTCTGTAAGACCTTGTCTTGTTTAAAGATTAAGCATAAATTGATGGGTCTAATGATGCCATTACATTCGAGTAGCTAGCCGGTTTACATTGGAGTAGTTAGCCAGTTTACATTTAATGGTATTAATGTATAAATTAAGCAATTAAAAGAGTTTGAAAAGTGACACCCTTTGCTAACTTAAATACTGTTTCTACCTTAGTTGACGTGCCTAATAAAACATTCTTGTTTTTTAAGACGTAAAATTTTTGAGAATAAAATAAAATATTTTTAAATAGCACCAAAACTGTTTTATTAAAAAATCTTTTAGCTTACTTTTTTTTACAGTTAAAGGGTTATATAGGTCCTTTGTAGTTCAAGAGGCAATCACAAGCACAGTATAACTAATGATATTTGATGACTCTTACCGACAAATAATCACTCTGGTGTTAAACTGCTTGCCTATGGTCGGAGGAGTGAGTATTACCATAGCATTTTTCCACAACATCATTTAATAGTCTAACGCTATTTTTGATGATGCTGTAGGTATTTTTAATACCAAAGGATAACTTTTAATTTATAACATTTACTCATAAATGTATTCTCATCTGCAATTCATAATAATCCAAATGAATGCTGTCATATAAACATAAATTAAAATCGTTAATTAGTTTAAGTATTAATGAGCGAGGGATCGCGTTAATCACGGTTGCCCGGTAAAATTGTTCATCGATCCTCCCCTCCCCCATTCCCAGGGTAATTATTCCTGCCGGGTAATTATTACACTCGTAATAATTTACACCTTATCCAACTTTACCCGTTTTCATATCTTTTTATGACCCTGGCACCGAGAAAGTTTGTATTCCTAGGTGCTTAACAGATTTAAGATCCTTAAGATTCCTTTTAATGTAATTAAAAGTTTTTTTTCAACTAAGTTAATACATGCACAGATACCGTATTCAGTATCAAAACGTACTTCAGAAGCTTATAAGATTCTACTTAATTATCGAAGATGTAGAAAGAAAAATAAAACCATATCTCATATCTAATTCGATCAACTAAAGCATGCATGACGGACGCAAAGGGCAGCCTAAAATAAATAGGACGAATATAAATTGCCCTCGTCTGAGTTTACCAATCCAGGTAAGAATTCATCTACATGGATAAGGTTACAGGTTCAATATAAGTAATGGATATCAACTCAATTAAGTTAGATTGGAAATCGACGAAATGGGGAAAAAAGTTCAAGATAAAGAAAGTGATTGGTTTCCACATAAACTTATTGAAACGAAATCTTTCTAAATCAAAATATCAGCTTGAACAACTTATGAAAAGCAAGTTCATTGGAAGTAATATTTTTCATGAAAGTATTTTGGGTTTTGCCGAGTAACGTACGAGTATGTATTTATCATCATAATCAAAAATAAGACAGCTATTTGAAGTTCTTCAAAGCAAAGAGTAGCTAAGTACACCGATTTCTTTGAGATCTTTATGGCAGAATCTTGTTATGTTTTTACAATACGGAATATCCTTCTTTTACAGTTTGACCAATTTTTTACACAGTTTTATTACAAATTATATAATTTGTAATAAAACTACGTATAATAAGATGTTTTTTCCTGATGAATCAATGATAATCAAAGCCAGTTTTCGTTTCCATATTTTGTCGTATATATCTAGCTAAAATATTCCGTAGAAGAAAGATCATTAAAAGAACAAAGAAGTTCATAAAATATTAAAATATAAAAAGAACTTCGGAAATCAAAATTATTACTTTTTAATAAGGGTAAGATTGAAAAACCTCGTTACAACAAAGCCATATATATATATATATATGTTTAAAGGTTTTTCATAAATAATAAAGACTGCCTGGCAAATAGCTTTCAGGCTTCTACATTATGTTTGGCCTTTATACGCGTTGTATTTGATACACACATCACGATTTGGTTCTCGTCGCGTAATAATGTTGGGTCACTGAATTGGTTAGGTACTGCTAAATATTTACTTTCTACCCACTTTGGCAGTGAATAAAATTATTGTTGTTATGTCCCACCAACACAGAGAATCACCTACTACCAAGCTAGTTGATTATGCCTAGTAGACAGTGGCATAACGGTTGATGTTGAGAATTTGTGTATGTACTAATTAGGAGAAGTCTCTATGAATAATCACACCTTTACTAACATTTATACATACATATATAAACTTTACAAAAAACAATAGCCCGCCAATACATATCTCAAGAACTTTTTCTACGGTCATTAAACCTTTTATACCACCCCGCTGGTTTCGTTTACTTCTGACCTGCCCTTTCTTCAGAGCATCACCAATTTGATGAGAATACTTTCAACGTTTGCCTCATATACTAATTTTCTCATTCGTTCCTCATTCATTATTTCTACGTGCGCAAATGACCCCAGCGTACTCTTTTCTATATTTGTCACTACGCCCTCTTTCAAGCCAAACTGCTCTCGATTATTTACATTTCTCTATCTGTCAACAAATCTTACTCATATTCAACTTATTATTATACATATTCACAGAAAACTGGTAGTGAAGCAATGCTTGCATTGCATTTCGCCGCGTGAATGAGGTTACCGGAAGACCTAACCCTTCCCTCTCCCCTATTCCCGTCCTTGACCTCTCCCCTCTTCCCACTCTTCCCCTCTCCCCCTCTTTTCCTACTCCCACCTTAAAGGGCGGCGACACACTTGTGACTCTTGAGTTACAGGTGCCGATGGGCGGCGGTAGTCATTTACCATCAGGTGACCCGTCTGCTCGTTTGCCCCCTATACCATAAAAAAAAAAACTTCTTCAATTCAAATATTTTCAAGTTTTAACTCCTCAATCGATCCTCATGAAAGTACAGAAATGGATAGGATGGGTACCGTTTATCCATAAACTTTTACGTGAATGAAAGCTAGTTAATAATAATTTTGGGATTAGCCCATCAAGTTATAAACCTTTAAGTCCGGATAATTGGACTTCTTCGAAATGGCTACGATTCTCTCATACACTCTGAAGTATTATCGATATCGCCATTCGACACTAGGTCACAGGGGTCTACAAAGTTGTAAACTGGTTTTATGTATCATAAACACAGCTTTAGTTAGTTTGAGAGCTTCGTCAGAGAGGTAATCGAAAATCCTTCACTCGGATGACGCTACGAGTAGTTCTAAAAGCGCTTATACATATCTTATGACGTGTACTCAATGGGTTTGCTTTATAACTATGTATAAACAGACCTTGACACTTAAATAGGGTAAAATTTCGTTACTGAACGGAATTCACAACTACATTAAAGGGGTACGATTTTTTTTGTACCACTAAAGTGGTAAATAGGTGTACAGTCTATCACAAGGAAGCTGGCTAACATAACTTGCCGGTTCTCCGTCTTCCACAACCAATCTATCCCAGCTACTTTCTTTAGGTCGTCAGTCCATTTGGCTGGGAGGAGTCCTATCTTCCGTTTACCGATTTGTGGTCTCTAGGACACGTTTGCTCAACGGTCAGCGGTCCTTCGGCGGATGTGGCCAGTCTGTCTGTTTCCCTTTTACCGTCACATGTTAATTTGAAAATCCAACTTGATTAAACAGATTCCACAACATCAATCTGTAAAATGCAGCTGTGTTGATTCACGCCTCACATAGTGTGTTTAATCTTATATGTTTACCGTACCGCCGCGCCGGCGCGTCGCCGCGACGTCGCTATTCTACTCGACCCACAGTCCATGTAATCCTTTGTTGCCATCCCGCACGTAGTGCCGCAAAGTGGGTTGAAATATAGAATTTCACACTAGGAACTGTTGTTTGGTAATAAATTAACTAGCTTTTGCTAGCGCTTTCGCTCACGTTAATATCAATCCTCCGCGGCTTTTCCCAACCAAGTTCCTGTTAATCTAACCACGAAACGGCCCATCAAAGCCTCACAACCCAATTTAGTACTTGGGTTGTGGAGCTCTGATGGGCCAAACTTTTTATATTGAGATAGAATACAAGTATACAGTGTTTCCTATAATCTTCGTATGCTAGCACGTGTCTTTGCGCCTGCGTACTACGAAGCCTTCAGAAAATGCGTCATAATCAACGTGGTGTATCATTCACGTGTATCCTTTTTGTGCATTTGCGTATTAAAATTCGTTGGTTAATTATTTTCTGAAGTTTCACTTCTGCCGTGTTTGCACACACACTTTTTAGGGCTACATCTACCCGTAACGAATCCCATAGATATTCGTATGGCAACCGGGACCGACGGCTTAACGTGCTCTCCGAGGCACGGAGGGGTCTCAATGTGTTAAGAATGGTCACGCATCCTGAGATTGACCTGGCTAGCATTACTTAAATTAGCAATGTGCTAACCTACTCGGTTACCACTTAGCCACTAGCAAGAATTCTTTTTCTATCCCTCGTATCCTTTTTTGTATTCCTGACAAAGCGTTTGCAAAATTTCACGATGATCGGTATAGTAGTCAATGCATGAAAGTGTAACAAATAAACGAAAAAAATTACATGCGTTTTTATAATTTAATACTATAATAGGGATGTTGACACTAATCACAAATTTATATTGCATTTTAACTAAATGATTCATTGTGATATATAAAAACCTAAAACTAAAACAACGTTTTTTTTTCATTAAAAAGACTTAAAAATATATTATAGATGATTAAAAAAGGCTGAAATAGTAACCATGACCACGTGATTAAAAACACCAATCAGATTCTATTACGTAATTATCCGAGAGACTGACAGTTGATACTTGATAGACAGCCAGCTGTCAGCAGCTGTCAGTTGGTATCATAATAATATTAACATAGAAAACGTCACTCATTGCGTGAATTATCTCCAATAGCTGGTGCTTGTTGTTGACAACGACGCTGCCTCTCTTCCAGCAAGTGTTAGCCACTTTCTCCTTATTTGTTTATTTTTTGGGACATTTATGAAAAGTTTTTCCGGTATGCTGATTGTTGTGCTTTTGCACTTGGGCACTGCACAGCATTTGTAATACTTTATGTCCATTTCTCTCAGGTAAAGCACTTAAATTTGGTATATTTGTGAAGGTAACCGCGAGCCCAAACACCAAAAACACTTATTACTGTGACGGGCTGACAGTTGAATAATATTTTTCGGATAATGACGTAATCAAACTGAAGTGAGTGTTTCGGCGGGAAAATTTAAAAGTAACTTTATTTTTTCAAATTTCTCTGATAAATTTTAGTGTTTGTTAACAGAATATTATTTATTGCGTTCATTATGAGTCTAGGTATAAAATAAAACCAGATTTGAAAATATGTCAACATCCCTATAGTAAGGACCAGTTAAGACATTTCAATTATAAGACATGTTTTGTATTTAAAACAGTACTCCAAATAGATGAGTAAATGAAGAGAGAGAGAGAGTCAGCAAAGAAGTTGCATTTAAAAACGAACTCGTTTCGCACTAAAAATCAGTACTTGGGTGGGTTATGCCCATCTCAGTTTATGCTGAGTGTCCATCCAAATTTCTGAAACACGACGTATCTTCCACTAAATCAATGTAGTTAATGTGGGTACGAAATAAAAAGTTTAACATGACCTGTTGCCACTTCATACATTTGACATGTGAGTGATGAGTGCCACGTTGCCATGTCATGCGTGACGCGCAGTGTTGCCACTTGCATCTAATTTTTAATAAAATTCTGTTTTATTTAAAGTGTTAATTATTTTGTCGAAAAGTGTTTTTATAGATACACAAATTTGTATGTAAAAGCTATAGGGTGTTTCAGAAATAAAATATGTTTTCTTTCTTTCTTTCTTTTAGAAAATGTATTAAATTTTTGAACTATAATTATGTTATGGACAAATAATTCAATATCTGTTGGCTCAAACTGACCTCCAATTTTTTTCATGTTTCTCCCTCTTGGTTTTAATGGTGTAAGTAACCTTTGAATTATTTTGTTGCAGGTCATAGAATCGTGTGCAATCCAGGTGTAATGTACTGACCTGGTTGCGATATGGCGGTTTGGGTAGCAGTGCTGCTACTGCAGCTTGCAGTTGCCAGTGCGGGGAAGTGTACTACGTAAGTAATTAATTAAAGTTTGATGTTGAAAATTTTAATATTGGTTAGGTTGATTTCATATTTTTTTTTATAATGAATACTAGCATTGTGGGTCATACATTACTAGTATTCTTGTTAACCCCTCCATATAAGCTAAATGCTTGTGTTAGGAGTGGGTTCACGTCGGTAGTGCACTGGGTGGGGTTCGAACCCGCAACCACTTGATCGCAAGTCCGACGCCTTAGCCATTACGCTACCGGTGCTTTATTACGCATAAAATACTAACAACTGGCGCTAGTTGCTAGTATTGTGGTCTAGCAAACGATAAATTATATTAGGAAAACCCTAATTTAACAAGTTCTAGTCTACGGTTGAAGTAGTTAATCCTAATTCACTTGGAAATGTTTGAATTTGCAGCAGTGCTTTATACCCACGTGGGTTACTTGATTTTGAGTTAACTTGGTCTAAAACTAGAACGCTAAGTTATAAAAAATTGGTTCTTATACCGAGTTCGGCTTTTTGAACCAATTTCGTTGCTTGTGATAAAAGTTAAGTGGTTACGATAAGTGGTTGACTGTAATATACTTCATCATCCGAGTAACAGTAACAGGTATAGAAGGATTAAATTCTGACTCTATTTTTACCAATATCTCTCAATAATTTATTTATAACAATAGACATCAAGCACCCTAGAAAAAATGTTTATACTTTTTAGTTTTGTTTTCTATTAAAGCGTTTTCTATTAAGCGGCGGTAGCGTAATGACTAAGGCGTCGGACTTGCGATCGAGTGGTTGCGGGTTCGAACCCCACCCAGTGCACTACCGACGTGAACCCACTTCTAACACAAGCGTTTAGCTTAGCTGGAGGGGTTAACAAGAATACTAGTAATGTGTGACCCACGTTACTAGTAAGTAGTCTTTAAAAAAAAAAGCGTGTTTTTTAGTATTTTTAAACTACTATTTAATTCACACAAAACATAAATATCTCATGATTTGATTTAGATTGAGATCTTCTTATTATTTATCATAGACATATAGGTGTAGAGAACGAAGTCTATTCGTATGTAAAATAAATGTAACTAAGTTTCACAGAATCGTAGGAACAGTGTTCTAAAACTAATTTAACATTTTGATACATTTTTTGATAAATCCTCTAAAGAGGTAGTCAGATTTATACTTTCTATGAAAGGGTATTAGCACGATGGTAAACGTGTCTATAAACTGGCTGATGTTCAAACAGATTATACAAGTCCTGGTCACAGACTAATTGTTACAGCGATGCTCGCACTCTATCATCGCGTCGGTGAAGTAGAAGTTTTTTCGTCATTAGCCCGCTTTTCTTTGTTTTTTTTCGTCATGTATCGTCAGACAACACTAATAGGGTCTCTCTATTCCGTAAACAAACCGCAGTATCCTTATTCTGGTGTTGGCCATACACATTAAATACAATTTTGGTATTGTTACTATTGTGAAAATATAATAAAGCCTACTTGTAAGTGGGTAAAGAGTATTTCTGTACGTTCAAACACACAACTAAACTTTGCAATATAAATGTCCTAATCTCAGAATCTCTTGTCCTTTTAAAAACAAAATCTAAACTGATAATAATAATATAAATTGTAATGTTTTCACACAAAAACTACTAGACCGATTGCGATGAAACTTGGTGTGTAGATGGCTGGAGACCTAAATTAAAGCATAGGCTACTTTTTATCCCGATATTCCCACGGGATCGGAACCACGAGGCGCTGCTAGTGTTATATATTTTGGTTACTTATTATTTGAGAATGGTGTAAGTATAGCTTTTAAGCAACTAAATCTTACTTCTCAACTTTTCGCTAAATGTAAAACAACCCTGAACTGAACTACATTTTGAACTAACGAGTTGTATGAATGTTGTTTTACGTTTAACAAGTTTTCACTTTCAATTCGACATTCAAATCGAAATTTAAAAAGCCCACTTGACCTTTTGTGAGCGGAGTCGTATTTAAAAAAATACTTGCGGAGTTCCAGCACTTGTGTGAAATAGGTTCTCAGTTTCCCGGTTTCACTGGGGTAGGGGGGCACCGTGCAAATAGGGGAAAGTGAAAACGTGTCAAGCGACACACGAGCACTAACGAGTAGTAAATACTGCACATGTTTGCATTGAGTGGTTAGCTCGCGGAACTTGATACCGAGATTTTTTTTTCTTGCCTTCGCATTACTGTGATATGAACTATATTTGCATCAAATGTGGAAACAGCTACCCTAGTTGTTGTCTATCATATGATATCCTGCCGACAAAAGAACATTTTTTGAGGAAGTCCTTACTGGCAACACACGATTATTCTGCTATTTTCTACAAGGTGAAGATATATCACCATCGCTTTATATTTATCAATAATATTATCTGATTTACGCGGAGAACTATGTAAGGCAAGATTAAACTTGTTCAAAATAACTCTACAGAATTGTATCTGAGCTTTGACGACAAGTAACCAGGTGAAGTTCTCCCACAGTATCAATCGATATCAGGTATTAAAGGGACAGATCGTGGTACGTTATTTCTTAATATATAGGCCATTTGTCTATATAATATAATGTACCTACACTATTAATTATATTTCAATTTATTTAAGTAAGCCTATTTGACTTTTATTCATATATTTGTCATTGTCTTCTGACCTTTAAAATTAATATCTGTTATTTGTCACTTTTTCTTCGTTCGAAGAGTAGAAACATGTAGACATTTTTGTTTTCCTCATTCCGTTCGCTTTAGGTAGAAGTGAATGAATGTATATTTACTGATTTTAGTCTTTTTGATAAGGTATGGTGAAACTGTAGCGTCGCCAGTGAGATCTGAAAGTAATAGTCTTCTCATGTTTCATTTCACATACATTACCTTCTTATTAAAATGAAGCAGCGGAATTAATACACGCGATGTAAAATCATATGAATTTTAAGTCTGGTTTTGCTAAAAAAGTTGTTGCATGTTTTCAAAGGCAGATTTTCTACATAAAACAAAGCTAATCCTTTTCTTAACTAATATTATAAAGGTGAAAGTGAGTTTGTTTGTTACTTTTAGCTACTCAAGCGATCATTAAAATCTTGCATACCTTGGTCAGAGATACAAAAAAAGAACACAAGTCACCTGTCATCCAGATAGAGTACTGTTCAGGAAGGATAGCAAAATAACTTTCACGTGAACGAAGCCGCGTGCAACAGCTAATCACTACATATTATAAAACAAAGTCCGCATACACTGTCTGTTCGCAATAAACTCAAAAACTACTGATTGCATTTTCATGCGGTTTTCACCAATAGATAGAACGATTCATGAGGAAGGTTTAGGTATATAATTTGTTAAGGTTTTATGTAAATTGGTTGAAATATGATGATGATTGTTGATCGTGAGAGAGCCATGCTTCAGCACGTATGGGCCGGCTCGACCGGACTGATACCACCCACGGCTTTACAGAAAACCGGCAGTGAAGCAATGCTTTCATGGCTTATCGCCGAGTGAGTGAGGTTACTGGAGACCCTAACCCTTTGCCCCCTCTCCTACCCCCTCTTCCACCTTTCCCCTACTCCTACCTTAAAGGCCGGCAATATACTTGTGACTCTTGAGTTGCAGGTGCCTATGGGCGGCGGTTGTCATTTACCATCAGGTGACCCGTTTGCTCGTTTGCCCCCAATACCATAAAAAAAAGATGTCTCTGCTACCCGTGCGAAGCTGGGGCGGGTTGCTAGTGCATAAACTTATTGAGATATTACTTTTTTACGACTTCAACTTTAAAGATAATCATTTTTCAAAAGACCATGAGGCCCTTGTTAGGGACTGGAACGAGTTTCAAACAAAGGGGGTCTAAAGTAGCTAATTTTGTTTCATAAAGTCATTGGGTTAATATCCTATTAACTTTAGTGGGTAACCAAGAAGGACGTGAACTGCACTTGAGACTTATTAAGAATAAGGTAAAGCATTTTAATCTTATATATTCAAGCCGAAAGTTTGTGAGGATGGATGAATGGATGTTTGTTGTTTACTCTTTCACGCAAAAACGGCTGAATGAAATATGATACAGAGATGGAATATAGTCAGGAATAGCACATAGGCTAAATAGTTCTGGTGAGATAGATTTCACCAAAACTTCCACGCGAACGCAGTCGCGGGCAACAGCTAATAATTTATTAAACTTTGTAATCGTCTCGAGTGTCCAGCAGGCCTAGACAAATGGCTCTTCATTTTCTTTGACGACAGTAGAATAGAAATATAAGCCAAAAAATATATCACGTGACTAAGAGTAAAGAACTTTGAAACGGTAGACAAGTGACACTCTTTACAAACGCTTCGGTACGAGGCGTCGCTACCGAGCGCCGGTCAACACCTTGTAGAAAAAAAAACTAAATGCCGAATTTATAATCAGCTACAATAATTGACGTAGTGATTATTGTTAAAATTTCTGTAAAATGCACTCGTTGCAACTTTTGTAGGCTGCTCACCTTTCCAACTTCGAATATTATTAGGGGGCATCCATTAATTACGTGAGGTGATATATAATTTTTCAACCTATTTCCCCTTGATGAGGCTCGATCAGAGTGATACCACGGCCTCACAGAAAATCGGCAGTAAAGCAATGCTGACTCTCGAGTTGCAGATGCCCACGGGCGGCGGTAGTCACTTACCATCAGGTGACCCATCTGCTCGCCCCCTATCCCATAAAAAAAGATATTAGCGCTATGCGATGTTGGAGCAAATGTCGCTATTTATTTTAATGATTTTGCCGATCGTCGTGCGGAATATTATATATTCTGTGACGGTACCCAAATGCAGCATTTAGAATAAACATTACTTTTGATGCAAAAACCTATAAATCAAAGTATACGATCAAATAGCCCTTTTGCATATACATATATATGTATGATGATGAGTGTAGGGAGTTGGAGTCTGGAAGTCGTTAAGAAACTAGAATTGGGAATTAAATATATATTATTATTACTATATTCAATTAAATTAATTATAAAAAAAGAAGAGTGCTTAATAAAGTCCCTCACTGCAACTTGGGGATTGTTTCCTTTGTGTATCTTTTTCCTTTTGTATATAATTATATTTGTATCAGTCAGCGTTCCCATGATTGATGGACATCCTGCTAATGATTTTGGTAAGAACACTTGGGAGTATCATTCTGTCGGCGTCTCATTATAATGCAATATTTCGCTTACACAGAGTAAAGAGGGTTTAATATCCGACAGCTATCTGAATGGAACGGAATTGAGTTTTAAAGTCTCTTTGTTAGAGAGAAAAATATTTTTTTTGAATTTTGCTTCGTATGTATTCTGCTTAGATTGCTATTTACACTAAATGGTAAAGTATCAATTATAACGAGGTTAGAAGAGGCATGTAAATTTAGGTTCCGGATGTCTTAATAAAAGTTGTTCCCGGATCCCTCCTATTTAAGGCGCAGTACGGCACACCGTGTGGTTTTAGTCGGTTCGATTGCGACACACCGCCCCACCGAAATCACCGGTGGGTTGACGGCCCCAGGGGGTTTCTACACTCACAAAAAAAAGGCATGTAAAGTTACCACACAGCTTCACAGTTAGTCGATTCATTTATTTTCTATTCTACACTCGAAAGCAATGAATCCGGGTCACATAAAGATACCTGAAAATGTCAGAATCTAATAAATTGTGTGTAACTAATAGCTTAGTGAAATCAATTGTGTTTGATAGACAATTAAATAACCCGTAATGAAAGTAATAAAACTTCTTGGTTGATGTGAATTTATGCCGTCAAAAATTTCCAAATAAAAAGATATGGGTTTCTGTCACATGAAAGGGTAGGTATGTAAACAATGTTCCTAGTGTTCAATATTAACTACTGAAGCTGTTATGATGTCGCTCACACCTGAAGAATGAAATCTACGCAAACAGGAACAGACAAGGCCAAGTCTACCACAGCATAAAAGATCGATACTTGGTCAACACAATGCCTTAAAATTGCTTTCTTACAGGAACTGAACTTACAAATCATTTGCGATGCCTCGGAGGAAGTAACCCAAGTGCATGGACTGTAAGACGACGACGGTAAAGCAGCTGAATTTAAAGCCATTCAGACCTCCGACTAAATTGAACCTGAACTGTAGCGTGGGCATTGTATTTCGGGACTAAGATTGCCCGGCATCACTAAAATTGGAATTTAGAGATTTAGAAAAATACTATTATTTTGACATTACAAACAGACAATTCTATTTTATTTATTTGTATTGATTATATTTATGACTTGACATGATGTCTATTCAACACAATATATTTCACTAAGCTAGCTAGACCCAGATTCATTGCTATCGAGTGGTGTTACTAAGGTGATCTAAGTTACATGTGCTAATTAAAAGTAATAGTCTTCGGGCCCATGACCTTTTTTTTGTAATTATTACTTACAACCAAGCCGACCAAGTCTGAAATAGGCAGCATTTTTACTCCCCCGCCCTGCAAACACATCAATTTAACGATAGTATGTTTTTTTATTAACTACAAAAAAATAATGCTTGTCTGATAAACTGTTTTCGTATTCATCAAACAGATAAATAAGAATCTGTTTGATGAAGACGAAAACAGTTTATCAAAGAACTATAAAAACTCAGGGTATTTATCACAATTGCTGCCTAGTTGTCAGGGTATTTACGACAATTGGTGCCTAGTTTTCATGGTATTTATGACAATTGGTGCCTAGTTTTCACGGTATTTACGACAATTGTTGCCTAGTTTTCAGGGTATTTATGACAATTCGTGTCTGGTTTTCAGGGTATTTATGACAATTGGTGCCTAGTTTTCCAAAACATTAATGTTTCAAGTTGTTTCAATACCCAAAAAAAATCTGACTTACGTATGATGCGTCAAATTATAGACCGTACAATCACCAGCTTCTTGAATATCGGTCTGAAAAGACGACGCATAGGACAATTCGTTATTTTGGTGAAAGCATACCTCAGCAAATATTTGGGTATTATAAAATGTAATGTTATATATGTTTATATACGAGTATGTATTTTACATTTTCGTGTAACATTTATAGATATAACTTGGCTATTAACCTTACACTTTAGTAAAGCTTATTCATCTCCAAATTTAAACAAATCGAATTTAAATTAAACAGAATCCTTAATTACTGTTTTCCATTTCACTTGGTACGAGTCTGAAATTTAATCGCGATGAATCTTTACATTTTGATATGCTCTTTGAGTATTTAACTTATGTACAGGTTGGTTTTAGTTGTAAATTATTATGTGTGTTTTACATTTTCAATCTGATAGTTATCTTAAGGGTCATGTAAATTTTAGCCTTCATTAGTATTACATTGTGAACCACGAGTTTATTTTGAACAAAAGTAGAAAACTAGGTTATTCAATGTATTTTCAACTAGCTGTCCTGTGCATAGTTCATGGTCCACTACTGCCCGCTTTAAGTTAATGTATGTATTAAAAATAATCTACGTAGAAACATAGAATTAGTTGACGAAATTATGTAATTATTTCAGATAACCTACGTTTCTGTTTGCTTCTTTAAATGTTTGTTACATTTTATATAAGACTAGCAGCGCCCCGCGGTTTCACCAGCGTAAGTCCCAATCCCGTCGGAATATCGAGATAAAATATAGCCTATGGGTTAATCCAGGTCTCTAGCTATGTACATACCAAGTTTCATCGCAATCGGTTCAGTAGTTTTGGCGTGAAAGAGTAACAAACATCCATACATACATCCATACATCCATACATCCTCACAAACTTTCACGTTTATAATATTAGTAGGATGAAGGTCCATAGAAAAATAAAAAATACCTATAAAAATCCCTCAACACTAATGAGCACTAAGAAATACTTTAGCATCAGCCTGTATAAATTCTGTTTGTCACCCGTTACACAGAGCGCCTCTACACTCAAAATCAATTAATCATTTTCCCGCGCGGTAATAAAATTTACTACTTCACGTCACTCCAACGGAGGGCTTAGAAAACTCGATTTATTTTAGAAAGTCATCTATTTAATTGAGGCAACTTTGCAACTTCGTGAAAGGGGATGGAACGAGAGGGATTTCTAAAAGTTTCCCCTATAAGTTTTTTATTGTTAACGACAATCCTTCTGAAAGTTTTTTTCCTATGGTTATGTGATGTATAAGCTTTGATGTTAGGGGACGGACGGTTAAGCGATGGTATTTTTCTGGGAAAGAATTTCACGTACTTATTGTATGTTCGAAAATCAGATTCCATGTGTATGTAATACGTTCTGAAGTTCATTTTTGTTACAGTTGATGATGTCATATAACTTTTTAGATATTTCTTACAAATTTATTGGGAAGGTACAACGGACAAACTTTTTCGGTAGCTATGTATACCTATCATATTTAAACCAATAACTCCCGTATTTTGACGTGACGTTAATTTATAACTGTCATGAGTAAAATAAATATATATTCTATGTGTGTATTGATAGAACTGTAATTAATTAATAACGTGTTCGAGTGATGCAATTTGATTGATTAGACTTCTAAATGATCGGTGCGCGGCCGCAAATATGACTGACATAGATATTTAAAATTAAGGCATTTCATTTATGATTCCATCTTATATTCGATATCTTTATTTCAAAATTTTGATCATCAATTGAAATAAAAAAAAAATTGTCGATCTTATTTTCGTTATTTATTTAGATCGTTTTTCTTTAGATAACTTAACTCGACATTATAACAAATATTAAATATAAGTTTTGAAATTCGAAAAATCGAAATTCGACGAAATACGAAAAATGAAATTCTTAATGGTATGTCTTGGTATGTGTCAATACTGCCACAAGCTAACGATGACGTTTTAGACTTCAGAATAATATATCTAGCAGGAACTAATACGAAAAAAAATATCATTATATTATTCTAGCTTCAGTTGTAATAAAATAATAACTGTAAGGTGTAGCCACATCTACCATTTATAATAAACACTCGTCTTGAATAATAATTATCTTTTCGCTCCGTTGAATAGCAATTTGCTCGTATGAAAGCAAATATAAGACCTTCACTTCCTCCTCCGTTCTCACGTAGTTCGAAGCTTGAGTTGCTTGTCAAATAAAATTTATTTATTAATGTTGACATTCATTCTCAGAGCTATATATATTATGTGGAAATGATTGGTAGTTTTATCAAGCATTTGCAATAGTTTTCAAGTATTCGTAACATTGAAAAGAGTTGAGTCATGTTTAAAAGTTTTTCACAAAGCTATCAGTGTCTGTTATGTCTGTGCAAATTGTGCTACGAAGCTCGATTCACGTGAACTTCCATGGCTGTCCGAATTTACAACTACATGCGTGACATGTAAAAATTTAAAAATCCTCACTTCATATGTGTAACATTTTAATTGAAAATATAATTATAGACAGATAAACCTTCACAACGACAGGACAGCAAGATCAGAATTACTAGCAGAGCACTTAGTCATAGAACATATATTATTAAATATTAGCCTACTACAGCAACAATATCAGACTACGCGTCTCCATAATAGCGTTATAAACCTTGATGGCAAAGCACTCGATGGGCTATATGCAACGAAATATAATTTTATTGTAGTTGGTATTGGTATTGGTATTGGTATAGGGCTCTGTTTCCGCATTTAGACTCATAGGCGGTCCATTATGCGTTCAGGTAGGCTGACTAGTTGGGCCAGCCTAGCTCCTTCCAGAAGCGCAGAAGCCTCCTGGGGCATTCACAGGCTTCTAGGAGCGACCTCGCTCCCGCGAGGGTACTTGCCCGTTGTGTGGCCACTCCCTCGCACTCCAGGACAACGTGGGCGGCCGTTTTCTCCGCGTTGAGACAGCCTCTGCATAGAGGACTGTCTGTCGCATTGATGGTGAATAGATTTACTGTAGTTAAGTAATCGTAGGACTTTTTACGTAACATTGTAACGTCTTCATTCTGTTAGATGTATGACTTGACATGCTGCTTTAAATATGTATATTCACACTAGCTTTACGCTTTACTCTCATTACTTTTTTTCTGGATAAGAGGTACCTAACAACATGACAACGTGTATGCAGAATTGAATAATGATTGAGTAACTAAAGCGTAACATACAAATGTCACCTCCATTCACATAATCTTCGTTATGTACAATTTACATTGTCTTTCTGTAGGAATCATCGTCATTTTTCTAAAACAGAAAAACATGGTCATACTTTGTAAACAAAAATTGACAAATATATATTTAATCAGTTACACTGGGTTAAATAATATGTAATAAACCAAAAAGTTGCCCCGAATCATATAATCATATAAATACCATTGTTATGTTCAACAATGTATAAAAAATCAAATATAATAATTGGTTAAAACCACTGAAACGTGAAATTAAATACCATAATTATTAATCATAAACATTTTGTTAATTCACTATTTTGTTGTAATGAAACTAAAATTTCCTGACAATGAAATATAAATAAATATTAATACAATAATTTAACCTGATGATCTATAGTTAACTTCTATCGTTCACGTATACAGAAACGTCAGAAGTAACGCCATCAGTATTAATGTCTTGTTAATAACAACAGCAAATAGAAACAGCAGAATATTTATGAACTTATCAATTCCGTATCAACTTTTACACAATATTCTGACTAATTATATTACAAACAATATTTATACCTTCAATACTACAGTAGTGAGACTTGCGTCATCCTAACCGATTTTGCGTACATTTTTTTTCTCTAAACCTGAACACACAAACAAATTATCATAAGTAGATGAAGAATATAAATTCATATTATAATTTTCGACAAAGGAAAATTTACATGTTCACCCAATTAACTGTTTAAGTTTTATAGTACGAGTCTATATGGACAGAAAAATGACGTCATTGACTGTCATAAAAATAATGTCTTTCTATCTCTAGGGATCAGACTGTCTATCTTAGGTTTACCAGTTACTCTAACCATTAGTAAACCATACAACTATGATGGTATTTATCTTGATATGTTTTTCGTCAATTTATATTAACTCTATTATTTATCTAATTTAAACTAGCTAACTTCGTAAAATTAACTACAACAGTTAGTTAATTCTGCGAAATATGTTAGAATATTGCCTTTATGTGCGTTTGTGCTTGTTATTTAGTTGGTTATGATTGATAAGAATATCAAATGTAAATGGTTTTTTAACATAATATGTTGCAATATCACTGTACCTACCCATGAGCGTATATTTTGCCGTTTTGCTCGAAATTTTTCTGTTTACTTACTCCCTTCCAACTCACGTCGCATATGTTCGATAGGCGGCTGAGGTCTGACGGAATTACTAGAGATTTCTCCGGTTCCATTTTAACATCATATCACTGTCCCCTTTTTTCTTTTTTTTTTTTTTATCGTGTGGAAACCCCCTCGGGTCATTACTCCACTGGAGCTGCCAGTGAGGTGGTATGTCGGAATCGAACCGACTAAAACCACACGGTGTTCCGTCATAAATAAGTCTATTGCCAGGGACTCGGGTATACCCTAGGAAGGAAGTCCCCGAGAACCCTGGCAGACCTTGGCCGCCTCTTGAACAAAAGGCAGCCACGCCCTTGCGAGCGAGGGGCCTTGCCCCCCTTCCAGTGTAGAGAGGCACGCGCGGAACAGGGCGCGCCACCGTCTCAGGCCTGCTTCTGCTAGAGTAACGGGCAGCCTCACCCGTTACCCCCAGGCCAGCGCTCATGGAGGCCGGAGATCGTTCTGCGCTCTCCGGCGCCTGGTGCCTCTCCTTCGGGACGGGAGAGTACTAGCCCTCTCCCGTTCCCTTTCCGCTGCCTCTTTAGCTGACATCACTTCCTCACAAAAAGAGGCTGCGGATTCCCACGCACTCTCACTTTGGACCATGGACAGAACCATGGATATCACTGTCCCCTGGTGAAGCGGTAACTTTGGAAGTTTTTACGTTTAAAAATACAAAATAAATGTTAAAACTCATTTTTTTTATTCCTCCTTTATTTCAGTTTAGCATGTCAGATGAAGATGTCTTAACGAGTACATACGTATGAATATCATTAAAAATCAAACGCTAATTTAATTTAAATATGTTGTATTAACTCAATAAATCACAAGTACATCTCTGAGGCTTGCCTAAATACACACAAATATCGGAAAGCTTTCGCTCAATACCATCAATTTCTATAGTGCGGTCTTGTCTGTTGTCATGGTGACTGTAAATGGCGTACGAGCAATCCATACAAAGTTCATCCGTGGAGATGAGAGCTACTGGCATTGACGGCTCATCTACGTTATATAAGTGTTGCCATTGGTGCTTACAATACAGTTTTCGAACAGTTTGGGTTAAGATTGGGTATTGGTACTCAATGAGTAGTCAATATTGAATAAGAGGAATTTGCGTCAAATTCCTTAATAAAGAAAGTAATTAAGAAGTTGTAGATTTTATAGTAGGTGCTTTTGATCAATAAAAAGAAGATACGCAGAACTTCATTCAATCCAGCAGCTCCATAACGCGGGTTATGTAAAAAAATAAAACCTTATAAACATTGGTGGTTAAATTACTAAACAATAATTAACTAAAGAAAAAAATAAGCACTGCGTATCAACTATTTATACACAAACACTAAATCGGAATAAGAAAAGTTATTTATTTGGTTCTTTGCTCTGTAGTTTCTGTAGAAAATCAATACTTGTGTTAAATACTAGCCGTAGTCAGCAGGCACCCAGTTCACTACGAACAAAATCGCTACGTAATGCTATATGCTTACAAATCAGACTGGTAGAATCTGAGATTAGTACGTTCAAACAAACAAATATACGAACTAAATATGAAAATCAATGGTTGATAAAATATCTCCTGCAAAATTTTATGTAAATATAGGCGATAGCCAACGTTAACATGAATTCGAGCATAAATTGAAGAGTCTTGCTCGCTTGATTGAAAACAATTACACATTTATAGCACTTTGTTGATTGAATTAAATATAATTTCGGATGAATAATATTCTTTCTTACATAGTATAGAGCTATCTAGACGCAAACTAAGCATAGATTTTACTATACGGGTTCAAGAGCAATGGATAAACATAACGAAATACTTTTTCTTTGTGTAAATACATATATATTAGATATGTGTAATATATACAACGTCGCCAATGCACATAAGCATGTTTGTGTGTAGGTACATAGAAATACGCAGTGAACGGGCATCAAAATCAATCAAAAATCAAAACCCTCAACTATGATCTTGTGGTTGAATGTTCGACGACGTCGTCAAATAGGTCGTGCATTTTAACTTTATTTATGTCACTAGGAATCTATATAATAATAACACGGGAAGCGGAAGTATTGTACTCGTTATCCAGGGTAACGTCTCGATTCTAATGGCAGATCATTGAGATGTAACACCGAGCTGTAACACGATGTTATCAAACCTATTTACATTTAATCGATTACGGTTTCGATTTACTGTGATATTTTGTAAATTTTTTTATGAGATCGAGGGGCAAACGAGCAGGCTGGTCATCTGATGGTAAGTAACTACCCCCGCTAGTGATTACCTGCAATTCAAGAGTCACAAGTGCGTTGCCGGCCTTTAAGGTGGGGGTAGGGGAATTAGGAAGAGGGGGAGAGAGGGGGGTAACCTCACTTACTCGGTGAAACACAACACAAGCATTGCTTCACTGCCGGTTTTTTGAGCCGGCCCATACGTGCCGAAGCATGGCTCTCCCACGAAAAACCTCAAATGAAATGAATGAAAGAATGTATCAACCATGTACTGATAGCAACTGTTTATACTAACTTACTGCTAGTGATTGGTAATATTAGTACAATTATTATTAGTGTGTCAAATCAATTCATTAGAACAAAGGTTCTTGTCTTAAACAATACAGGTGTCTCTCCAACAATACAGGTACCTATTTCAAAGATTTACTTGACACCATTATTTTAGTATAACATTCTTAAGTCAATAATAACACGCTTCTATTATTACTAACGCATTATCAGTATCACGAATCTGTCATTTATAAACAAGACACATTTTACCGTTTATAACTGTAGCCTTAAGTGCGTTAGTGTTCGAAATCCCATAGATACTATCGAAATGGCATAAAAGCACTCACCAGCTATGTAGTACATTTATAAGCGGACTATTGGCTTATATCAGCTTTGAAGCCTTTGCGTTTGTTCCTAACATGGAGATGTTGGACACTGAAGCAAAATTAGTTGAAGTGAATGAATGCTATTAGACTGCCGACTGTAACTGAAGTGTTTTTGTTCTGAAATGGGAGCTCTAGACAACGGGACATTGTTAGCATTGTTATTTAGATTAAGAGCCATTGTCCCGGTGTAGTAGATGGATTCATTTCATAGTATATTTGAGAGTTGGATGTTTGGATTTTCTTTTCTACTTTTGTGTACTTTTGTTAAACTAGTGACAGACACTAACTCAATATCTGACAATAATGGTATATTCGGATTGGATTTGTGACGATTCTATGTTGAGGATCTTTTGTATTTATGTTAGTTAAGACTCATTATAATTTTAAATTAATGTTTAAAAAGGAGGTTTTTTAGATATCTCCAGATTGGTCCGTTAAATTAAAAAGCTAAACTCAAAATTCGTAATATGTACACATTTTAGTTATTTTGACTTCCTTCAAAATCAGAAGTAGGTATGCAATAATAAGTTAAAGTAACAAAAGTAACAAAGTACAAAGTACATAATAAAGTACATAATATATAGTTAAGTTACACATAAATGTTGTTACATTAAAATTATTTCATAATTAGCAGCGCCCCACGGTTTCACTCTCGTAAGTCCCCATCCCGTGGGAATATCGGCATAAAAAGTAGCCTATATGTTAATCCAGGTCTCCAGCTATCTACATACCAAGTTTCATCGCAATCGGTTCAGTAGTTTTAGTTACAAACGTCCATGCATCCATACTCACAAACATTTACGTTTATAATATTAGTAAGACGGTTCTTCTAAGTAATTTCTCCTAATCATACCATTCATAAAATTTGCACATACAAACCACCTTTGAACTTTGTTTTTCAAGAAAGCAAAATAATACAATTATATTATAAAGACATGTCGGTGGGCTCGATCAGAAATCTTCAGGTCACTGGGCTGCGTAGGTTGGGTGAGGGGGGACAAGAGCTAAGGCGCCAGCACATGAATAATTCATTGGAACGTAATGAGCCGCAGGCAAGTATTTAGTCACACTGTACTGAAAGAAAACTTAGGTCGACCTTAATGATTTCACGAAAACGCCTTTAGACGGTTCGTTGCATCGCTCCCTTAAAGTTGAACTTTGGACAGTGTTTTATAAACTGTTATTGAAAAAGTCAGAGAAGAAACAGGTTCAAATTGAATCTGAACTTTGAACTTTAAGTGCAATGCCACGTGTAGCGTATTTTAATTAATTTTAATATTTATTAAATAAATTTTGGTAAACACGATTGTTCAAATAGAACTCTCATCTAGTCCATGCTCTCCTAAAAGGTCAGAACATATATTATTATTATGTATGTAAATACATACTATGACTATATAGCCATACCGATTTTTAGGATACTTCTGAGTATTAACTCTATGGGCTCGGACCGGTAATTCAACCACAGGAGGTTTTCTCGACCTTACTAAACGGTTTGGTTACCAAAACGTCGGACTGACACTTAAACATTCGTGTGAAGGGTAACTTCTCGTCCATAACTTCACCGAAAAGTTTTTGAGTACTTTTCTTATACGGTAAAGGAGATTGAACTTATCCCACTTTGGAAATCCTCGTACCCTACAGACGGTTAACCAAGAGTAGGTACTACCATATTGTATTATTTTTACTATTGAGTATGTTCGTCGCAGTTCTAGACTGTTAACTTATCATTTAGTAAAACTATAAAAACACGCTTCAATTGCGAACGAGAATCGAGAACGAGATCTTCGTTACCAAGTCCAATCTGTTGGTCTCGTCAAAACGAATCATATGAGCCAAAACTCTAGGGACTTAGAAGTAGCAACTGAAGAGTTTTACTATCCACCTCCCAGCTTCATCATAAGATTAGCTCCAAGATTCCAAATTTTAGTATTGTGATCCAAAGTATACGATTTCGTTTCTATACGACGATTAGAAATAGGTAAAATTGATTTCCAAGATTTATTTACATAATTAGTTAGAAACAACATTTTTTTTTTATTATAATATAAATTCTATTCAAAGAAAAGGACGGTAATATAAGACGTGATGGTTTCACCTTGCCGTTAAATTAATTTAATCTCAACGTATCGTATTAACAAAACAAAGTCAAATAACTGCAGACAATTTAACGAAAAGCGAGCATCCCTTGTCTCTTAACAAGAATACTAATATTAGTATTAGGTGGCTAATCGTTGTCTTGGAGTATCGTACAATCAGTGAATATTGAGGATAGACACCAGATGTTGCCCTGCGTGCCAGCCTCTACTCAATCGGTATATTTCTAATAACGGTAGGAGATATTATTATACGGAAGGTTTGATAATATGAATGTTAGTTGACAGCTGTTTTTCTTATTACGTACCGTAGATTTATTACAAATATTACGTGACCTCACCCACAAAAACTGTAAAAATAAATTCTAATAAAAATGTTAAAAAATCTCAGGTTCAAGAAATAAAGCATTATGAATATATATTTTAAAAACAAACAATGTTCAAGCTGAATTATATGTTAGTAAATCTAATTGGCATTTAGTTATGAGATTATCGTCCAAAAGCACGACATAGATCCTAAAAATCGAACAATCACGTTGATTAATGAAATTAATTTTGTCCCAAATTAAATTAATTAAATTGTCTGCTGACGTAGGAAAAGAACCAGAACCTTATAAAATATACAGATAAAAATTCAGCTGTCTATACACTATATTCAATACAACCTCAAGGAGCTAAAAGTCAACCCTCTTCATAAACTAGCAGTAAGCTTTAAATATCCTGAGGAGGAAAAAATCCGTTGTAAGAATATCACGTATCGACCATTACCATTCCTATTTATTTGTAGCGGAACATTTCGACCCGCGTCAAGTATCGGCTGGCAACAATGAAGTCACGAACTAACACCACTTTGCTGCCACTGGACCCAAAATATAAAATATCGGTGGATTTTTCTTGAAATTCTTGAGGCGGATGTTGAGCCTGCAGAAACTCTTGAAATGCAGGGTCTCATGTTTCCAATATTTTATACACGTATTAGTTTTTCAATGTGGTATTTTAGGTACGTAAGTTTTGATGGACGTGAAAGAAAATGAAGCAGGTTTTAATAATTTAATTATTTTTGAGTTGTTTAAAGCGAATAAAAGATGTCATAATTACTTAAAAAAACATAAATATTAGTATCGTCTTCCCATAACTCTTGATCAAGCATTAATAAAATAACTCTTATTTTACTTAGAGATGGTTAAAAATCGGTATCTAAAATCACATAACTATTTCCAAATTAAAAAATATGTTTAGTCGTATGTTTATTTAAAGTTATGCCTAAGGTGGAGGACCGGGTGCTATGGCGCACATTGGGAGAGGCCTATGTCCAGCAGTGGACTAACTTAGGCTAATTGATTGATTGATTATTTAAAGTTGATGTAAAAAACAAACACAGGCAGCAAAGCTGGGGGATAAACTTGGCTCTTGCAGGTCAATGCCGTGTACAGACTGTACAGGTCAGTAAATTTAAAAACTCTGCCTTGAAGGTTTAGACTTCTTTCTATTAGGACTCAAACACTAAATCGTCTGTAAAGACTTTATAGAACTTTTAGAGTGCTACTTCATCAAATGTTATAAACCTTTGTGACTTGTATTCAAAAATAATAACATTATTTTATATACTCAATTTATCATTTTGTTTAGTCTGTAAACAACTTACGTGGATACGTACGATGGTACGTACGTCTTACGTGAGAGAGCCATGCTTAGGCACGTATGGGCCTTGTCGACTCCGCTCGATACCAGCGTCACAGAAAACCGGCAGTGAAACAAAGTTTGCATTGCTTTTCACCGCGTGAGTGAGGTTACCGGAGGCCCTAACCCTTCCCTCTCCCCTATTCCCGTCCTTCCCCTCTAATCCCCATCTCCCGTCTTCCCGCTCTTCCCCTCTTCCCCTATTTCCACCGTAAAGGGGGGCAACGCACTTGTGACTCTTGAGTTACAGGTGCCCCTGGGCGGCGGTAGTCATTTACCATCAGTTGACCCGTCTGCTCGTTTGCTCCCTATACCATAAAAAAAAGCTTAAATTCACAACCATACCCAAAAAAAGCTTTTACTAAAAACATCAGACATGTTTAAGAAGCTCACTTATGTAATACTTAGCATACACGAACCTGAAAAACTGAGAACAGTAATCTTTTCTAAAGCGATTCTTATCGATTGAGCCAAACCGGCGTTGGCAAGTGTCCATTTGCGAGCCTTTTGTTATTCGAATTCGTTCCAAAAGTATGTACATGCCCACCAAGTACACTGTTTACTGGTTGAAGCCAGGCCAGCAAAATTGAGTATTATTTTTGTAGAATCCGTTGTAAGAATTCAGCGTTATTCATCTGCCTCTAGAAAAGACTTAATTGGATAAAACAAAATTTAGCATTTCATGATAAACAATAATGTTTACGGGAATTAATTGATTAATAAATAATTACCGGACTGTACTGTTTCAGACAGGTTTCCCTAGCTTTTATCACAGGAGGTCAAAAGGATATTATAAACTTTTTCGATATTGCTAGGCTTAACTCTTAGTCAGCCTCACTAATAACGATGTGGCCGGTAGCCTTTCGAGAAGTAATTAATTTCATTTCCACCAAAACGTGACTGGCAAACCAAAGAAGAGTTTTGGGATATTGTTGACATTCGCATTATGTTTACCTTCCTCTTAACTATGTCGTTCCAGAACTTTCTCGGTGTGCTGCTTTTCTAATTAATTTAACAGTAGTTGTTTAATGTATTCTGTTTTTGCATAAAGGAATAAACCCGTTATGTTTTCTGGTTTTTCAACTATCAATCAATTCATTAGTCAATTCTAGTTTACTGATGGACATAGGCCTCTCTTAAGTCCCCTCTTAGTCTATCCTAGCTACCTTCTTTAGGTCATCTATCATATAATATATTTTCTGGTTTTTCAACTATCATAAATATGGAATATTTTCATAGCTCTCCTTGAATTGTTAAATCGACTTTAAAAAATACACATTCTTTTTCTAAATGTAGGTAACCTAATTTCAACCCAATTCAAATCATCTCCAAAACCCCCTTCGTAATAAAGTAATAAAATAATAATAAGAAGAGAGAACTTGAATCGTTTATCTTAGAAAGTAAAACAAAACTTTTCTATAAAGCTTTGTTCAAAGCCAAAGCGTCACACGTCTGCAAAGCGAGTGCACAAATAAACCAGGCAACTTGTCGCGGAAACCACGGTACACTAGTTCTGAAATAAGTTCCACCCGCACTGGAGTTTGTTCTTACTCCGTTTCCGGGGACTGGAAGGTCATTTGACATTATTTGCTATGGAATAGAGTAGAATTGAATCTCTTAATACGCGAGGAAAATTCTTTGTACGCATTTTTTAAGCAAACACGCTCAGACAGGGATGTGATAGAAAAAATGCAGAAAGTAAATTTTTTTAATTTATTATGTCAAAGAGTTAAAAATTATGTTAAAACGGTATGTATTTTGACCCATCATGGTACAATAGTCTATACAATGACAATTCAAGTTTTACTGGTCAATGAAATAAAACTTTATTGCTTAAACTGCCTACTTAAGATATAATTATTTATTTGAGTATCAACAATTTATCCATGTCCGATTTTTAAATATGTTCAGAAAAATAAAAATATAAATGATTTATTATTTCCATCAACGATATAAATTAAAACACACGATACAAGTTAAAAAATCTTTTTATAATTATAAATTTGCATCTACTTGAAAATATACATAAATTGGATTTATCGAGATGAATGGTTAATAAAAATTAAGAAAAATTTACATTTTTCAGGTGATCAGACACCAAAAGATTTCATCTACATGTTAGTCAAGACCTAAAGGATATTAAGTAGGTCACTCTTAAAAAATCGTAGCTCTCCCCATAGACATCTCAGAACAGTAGTCAATAGTGTGCTAAATAAAGGATAATAATAACTTCACACATCTCACACACGGCCGTCTGATCCCAAACTAGGCCGAACCTGTGCAATGGTAACC
This sequence comes from Callimorpha dominula, assembly GCA_949752705.1. NCBI lineage: Eukaryota > Metazoa > Arthropoda > Insecta > Lepidoptera > Erebidae > Callimorpha > Callimorpha dominula. The sequence continues at coordinate 5,516,783 of OX457002.1, read as the reverse complement.
AGACTGCTGATGAACATACTTAAATATTTCTAAATACATGCATATGATAGATAAATTAATTACACCCAGACACAAAACAAAAGGTGATATTTAAATAGGTATATAAATATCATTCTCTGGGAGAAAAACATATTAAAAAACATTTTAGGATGTACTTATGATGTACATGATGATGTACATGATACTCGTTAACCTAAAATAGCGTTTTTTATTTGTAATACTATGACTTAATAAAAGCCATCACGGCTTTGTTGAGATACTTGTAGAATTATTTACCATTCTAAAACATATTCCAACCGGTTACTGACACTAAAATGTCACGACCCTTGTAAATATTACATTTTCCTATCAGTAGTAGTAGCATCAATATACCCTTATGTTTCATGGAATATTTGTATTTGGGACATAAATAAAACCTTATATCTAAGGATGAAAACTCCATCCAATGTGAACGACATATCGACTGTAACCCTTATCAAATGTAGACATTATGGAGCCATTCGTCTAGCAAATAAAAAAATACCAGAAAGACACCATTTTCGTTTCGTAACTATGTTTATTTCTGGTTTGTTTTCCTTTATTATGATGTTATATAATACAATACAGGATATATATTGAATATATCTAATAGTTAAAATATTATACCCGCAATGTCAAGAGTAATCGGAAATTAGAGTAATAAATGGATTAATGATATTTTATAAATAGATCCCTAGAATTACATACGCACTGTGGTTCATACTATATAAAATTGGTTCAAAGGAATGATAAACAAGTCGAAGCTCAAAGTTGTACAATGCAATGTGCATAATAAAGAATGTATCACAGCGTAGTTTAAAACTAAATAAACTCGACAGTATCAGGGAACTCAAACAATTGTAGGCGCGTTCTTGCGCTCAACCAGGATGTAGCACGAACAGTTTCGTCAAACAAAATTCGGTATTCCTTGCACACGTAGGAAAATACAATAATTCGAACGTGTCCACGCGATTTGTCGCATTGCAGACTTTGGTTGAGAGAGTTTTCAATATTTCCCTACTCTTAGAATTGAATTTTATTGACCTATGTTGTTGCATGTTTGACTTTCACGTCAATAAAAATTTACTTACTAGGGCCACACAACTTCGCATGCGAATCCAGTATCGGGATTATAGTTAATTTTTGTTTCCCAAATCAAAATAATACTTTTTCAAGTTCATTATATTTACAAAATTAGAATTACGAGTTTTTATTTTTATATGTGGTTTTGTACAGTTTGCTTTTTCAATTTTTTTACAAGGTTTAGAATTAATTAAAGATTTTGTGTCATCAATTTATCTTAAATAACCTCGTATAGCTAGCATAACTTAATATTTAACGAACTCTTTTATTGTTTACAGTGGTTTCTCGGTTGTGGCACCTGAAGTAGCAGTTCCAGGAAAAACTACGGTTATTCTCGTGACCCTTCATGGAAGAGCTGGTGATACAAATCTAGACCCACTTAACGTCACGGTTAGGCTTGAAACTCAAGATACTGATAATAATGTGAAGCTTCTGACTACTGCCAGCCAAATGATCACAGGTAAGGTATTTTATAGTACATGATTATATATTCTTTTAAGATCTTTTTAGTAACTGACATTGGTAGTCTTCAGACTTATCCTCATCCTTCGCACTTTTTACCAACTAAATTGGAATCGGCTTTCAGTCTAACTACGATACGGCCGAACTTCGATATTTTACGTGAAGCGACTGCCATCAGACAACCCATGTACTATGCGATATCGAAGTTCTGTAGCTAGTCGTGTAAGTAGTCCGATCCTGTATCGGACTACTTTTTTTAGGGCTACAACTACCAGTAACGAATGCCACAGATGTTCGTATGGCAACCGGGACCGACGGCTTAACGTGCTCTCCGAGGCACGGAGGGGTTTCAATGTGTTAAGAATGGTCACTCATTCTAAGACTACCCTGGTTAGTATTACTTAATCTTGTAATGTGCTAACTTACTCGGTTACCACTGAGCCACAAGACTCTCAATAGTTTTCAGACTATTGTACCAATATTGTGAAACTTAGTGAAAGATTGATCTTTATTTTAATTTTCTTTTTATTTTAATTGTTTTGGTATACAATACCAATAATATAATAAATTATGATTGCTACAGTAGCAATGCTGCTGATACACTTATTTATAATTAATAAGTCTCTAAGGGAGGCCTCTGTTCAGCAGTCCGTTACATATAATATTACTGATACGGCTGAGCTAAATATACGGCTTGTTAGTATTTCAAGAAGCTTTCATTAGGCAGTAATATCAGGGTCCCAGTAATGCTACATGGCTAAATTCAGAATGTATTTTTAGAAGGATTCCATGTCAACTCTAATTTGACTATTCACTTGTGGATTCAACTTTGTGGTAACAATATATTTTTTTTTTTTATATTTTATTTATTTAAGTGTCAAGGTCTGTTTATACATAGTTATGAAGCAAATCCATTGAGTAAAAGTCATAAGATATGTATAAGCGCTTTTAGAACTACTCGTAGCGTCATCCGAGTGAAGGATTTTCGATTACCTCTCTGACGAAGCTCTCAAACTAACTAAATCTGTGTTTATGATACATAAAACCAGTTTACAACTTTGTAGACCTCTGTGACCTAGTGTCGAATGGCGATATCGATAATACTTCAGAGTGTATGAGAGAATCGTAGCCATTTCGAAGAAGACCAATCATCCGGACTTAAAGGTTTATAACTTGATGGGCTAATCCCAAAATTATTATTATCTAGCTTTCTTTCGCGTAAAAGTTTCTGGATAAACGGTACCCATCCTATCCATTTCTGTACTTTCATGAGGATCGATTGAGGAGTTAAAACTTGCAAATATTTGAATTAAAGAAGTTCTTTTTATGGTATAGGGGGCAAACGAGCAGACGCGTCACCTGATGGTAAGTGACTACCGTCGCCCATGGACACCTGCAACTCAAGAGTCACAAGTGCGTTGCCGGCCTTTGAGATAGGAGTACGCTCTTTTCTTGGAGGTTTGAAGGTCGTATCGGTCCGGAAATATCGCAGGCGACAATCTGTTCCAGTGATTGGTTGTGCGACTCAAAAAAATTCTGGAAAACCGCACAGTGGTGGATTGCCAATTATCCAGGTGATGGATTATTATTATTTACGATAGGTAGAAAGTTCAAAAAGACTCAGCTTTATTGATAAAGTGAAAAGAAACCAACGTTTACTATTACTTGAACTTGCTCTAAAAGTATCATAAAATGAGAAACTGTTTTAAGAAAATTCTTAGAAACGGCCACTGACTTAATTAGAAGTCAAAGAATTAAAATATTAAAAAAATACAAAATGTTCTACCTCAGGAACATTTCGTAAGTTTGTAATATTTTAAAAATCTCTTCAAATATTTGCAATTTTATTTAAAGGTGTCACTTCAGTTTTTTTTTTTTACTTACTTATCTGTTAATTGAGATAGTAAGCAGTTATACGAGTAGATAACGTGACAACTCGCAACCCTTGAGTTACTTGAAAATGTCCAACTCTGCTTTACCTCTGCATGGAATTTTGGTCACTAGCTAAAAGCGACACAGTAACTGCATGTTTGTTAACAGCAGCCTTCTACAGAAATCTACAAAAATTGTTATGACCTACCTCCTAACAAAATTTAATTTCAAGTGCCCTTGCCTGGTTTTTTAACAGTTATTACATATATACAGTATTGAAAATAATGCTTCTACTGCTATTTCTGTTTAGAAGGTGGATTAAACATATTTTGACGGAAAAACATTACGCTTTTTGATCAGGGCTTATATTAGTGGACACCTGTAGAATATATAAAAAAAACTCGTCCCGCGATATCTCACATTCACCTAAATTTTCATTCAGTACAAGTAATGCTGACAGACAATGCTTTAACGATGAAAATAGACAACCCGTCAGTAATATTTATGACAAGGCTTTTTATTGTCAAATAGAAATGAAAATTGTCGTAAAATCTAATAATAAAATTGAAGGAAATGCTTTCTAATATGATTTCGATGCTTCGATCTCGTAGAATCGTGTCCCAGATTCGATCAAGTTATTACTACCGTAGTAAAAATCTCATTTCGTTCGGCAGGCGGTGTTATTGAAAACTCGACTTATTGCCAAATAGATATAAACTGTGTTCAAAGTGCACGTATCCGGAAATATTTTCCTTATAAAATGTCTTGAATTATTGATATTTTGTCAAACAGTAAAGTGGTTTTGGGACTACTAAAATATTTGCCTATATAATGTGTTCAACAATTTGCAATGTGTCTTATTTATTTGTGTATCTTATATATCGGAAATATTGAACGGCAGTATTACGCTGAACTAGCCTTTTCACAAAATAACGCCTATGTCCATAAGTGGAACGTTATGGTCTAAGAGCCCGTGAACCCCAGACCTTCGTTATTTTATAAAAGCTGAAAGTTTGTCAGCGCATACTCCCAACACAGGTAAGAACGATGAACCATTATGAAGTTTGGGTTGCCCTGGCTTTGGCAGGTAAGTGGTACTAAAGGTGGGTAAAATACCGATCTAACTTCATCAAATAATAAAGTGCGATTTTTTGGTATTCTCTTCAGAATATTATGAAAAATCACATTATTCATTGCCAGACACTTAACATCCTGGCAACCCCTTGCCAGACCCCCTTAATGTTCATGAAATCACAATTTGTTAAGTAAGTTAGTAATTGATTTTTATATATAATACTTGAGTAATAAGTAAATGATGTTTCCTCATTAGCCAGACATTTTTGATACTTCCAACCCCTTGCCAGACAAGCTTGTAGAGTAGGTGTAGGAGCGAGCGCGAGGCAGTAAATACATGGGTGGGTTCGAGTGACATGCGCTTGTGTTGTTTAGTATTTAATACATGTCTTTTCAGAATTTTTTGGTCCTGAGATAAAATATTTTTTCATTAGCCCTGTGAATGAGTTGTAACATTCCCTGTGATAGCCACCCTCTGTATATTCACGTGGAAGAATGATGTCATTATATTTTAGGTTATGTTTTTTTTGCAATTTTAAAATTAATTCACATTTTTTCTCGTCAGACAATAATGTTATTTTGCCACTACTTTTGTTGCAAATAACACAAAAACACAATAATGTATCACCCAAAACTTGTTTTTTAATACACAATCACTTTTATTTAAAACGTCATATAAACAAATTGTAAACATATAATCTACGTATCATACACCAATAATATAGAATTTACTTTATAGTCTGTATACAATCAAAATATTTTATGTTGTTAACTAATAATGAATATTAAATTAATAATACTTGAAGATAGTATATAATATTATTTTAGCTGATGTACTAAACAATACATGCGCAGTAGAAATAACAACTGCGCAGTGAGGAATCGCGGTAGACTTAACTCGCCATCTCACTCGCACCCACCCATGTATTTACTGCCTCGTGCTCGCTCCTACAGCTACTCTACATGCTTGTCTGGCAAGGGGTTGGAAGTATCAAAAATGTCTGGCTAATGAGGAAACATCTTTTACTTATTACTCAAGTATTATATATAAAAATCAACTACTAACTTACTTAACAAATTATGATTTCATGAACATTCAGGGGGTCTGGCAAGGGGTTGCCAGGATGTTAAGTGTCTGGCAATGAATAATGTGATTTTTCATAATATTCTGAAGATAATACCAAAAAATCGCACTTTATTACTTGATGAAGTTAGATCGGTACTTTACACACCTTAAGTACCGGTTACCTGCCAAAGCCAGGGTAACCCAAACTTCATAATGGTCCATCGTTCTTACCTGTGTTGGGAGCATGTGCTGACAAACTTTCAGCTTTTATAAAATAACGAAGGAAGGTCTGGGGTTCACGGGCTCTTGCTCTATTATGAGTATTTCATATTTGATAGCACAGTGCAGCGGTTTAGGTGATCACTTTATGAACTTCCACTGCGTTCAGTGTTGTGGATGGATTCGTTCTCCATTATTTGTGAGATAAAAAAATATTTATTTTTATTGAATTGAAAACTTCTTTAGGAACGTTAGGCAATTTTAGTATGGGGCAAAGCACTGAACTCGTATGACCACCACGCTAGGTACATATATATAGATGTGTGTATGTGTGTGTATAAATGTATGTAAATTATGTTTTCACTTCTGACGTGCAGTACTACGACTGACAGTTTTTTATTATTTATTTATTCTTAGAGAGACTTACAGACTTATAACATTAGTATCATTAGAATTAAATAATCATATTGCTAATTACAAGTATATGAGAATTTGTATTATTAGAAATCATTATTCTGAGTGGAGGTGTATTCCGTTACTTTCTTTTTGCAATATCCTAAAATTAAAGTTGTTTTTTTTAAGTCCTCACTTAAAATTCTAAACTATAAATATGTCAACATTGGACATTCATATTAACTTTTAAATCAACACTAAAGTTCTAAACTACTATCCAATTATATTGAGTTGGAAGCCTCGTTTAAAAACATTTGTAAAAGATATTTATTATTCCAAACGTCACGACGCCTTGTAAAATCTAAAGAATACCACCAACTGAAGCGAAGTTTTAACAAAAACTTTACAAGCACCTTATAACACCACATATCTTGAAAAATGCAAAACATGTTAGGTGTTTTTTCAAACTATTTTTATACTAAGTGAGTGTAAAGTTGCGGGAAAGGTTTCAGAATAAATATCAATTTACGATGTCTGAGGGAATCATAAAGACATTTCCAAGACTCCGAGCAAACTTGAGCCATCCTGTCACAGAGGAATGGTTTTGCTTAATAAAAGTTTGTTTTTTATATATTCTGTAATTTTTATATCCATTGCTAAATTATAAGTTAATGACTCAGTTTCCTTCGCTTTCTAATGTCTTATATGGTTAGTGTTTTGTCTGGACTTTGGTGTTTGTAAATGACTAATACTAAACGTATTGTGGTATGTTATTCTTTTTTCTTTCTTAGGTTACTCTTTACTTGAATAAAGCGACTTGCGTTGAACGTAATTCACTGCATCTATAGTAAACAGGCGTGGAGGAACGGGATATCCCTCCATCACAAAAGGAAGATCCTCGGACCAGGATAGGAAATCACGTCTGGTGGACCGTGGCCCACAGGTTGATATTCGGCAGTTCTACATTTACTTATAGGCCCGAGAGTTTATCATTGCGCGATGCAGGATCAGTAGTTATTACATAATTATTATGTAATATGATATTGAAGTATGTTTTCGCTGTACCTATGTGGAAATCGTCATACAGGGATTCGTAAAAACTAATAAAATATGTTAGGTTATAGAAAAGGACAAAATAAGGACACAACACTTAACAGGCTAACATTCCGAATGTATATATAATACTCCATTTCAACGTTGTCCTTGAAAGTAATTATTGTAAAAGTGTACATAAAAAATAAAGAATGATGTAACAAAATTCGAACTTAGTTTGTAGTTATATTGTGGAATATGATAGTGTTTGTAGTTTTATTTTACTGTGATTTTTATGCGACATAATTAACAATTAAACACACACGAGAATTTTATATAACAAATCAAATATATTTTGAAATTTATTGACAAATTATTTGCTTCCTGGAACTACAGACTTATAGTAAAACAATCTGGAGCACATTTATCTATGTCTAGATAGCGTCGGAACCGTGCCGTCATGGTTGTCGTATGCTAGCTTTTATTGTCGCTACTTCAGCGTAGAATAATGTTCAGTCGAGACTCTGATACAGTTTGTTGTGTCTCTGATACAGATTCAAGGACTTAGGGAAGGTCTGGTGAAGGATGAAAATGTTGACAAAGTAGACAGTGAGGTTTGTTAATTTAAAACTTGTTTAACAACAAGAAGTTATGGAGTTATGACTTGTTTATTTAATGCCGTATATCATTGCATTTCATATTGAAGTTCTCTATCAGTTACTTCTTTATATGATTTAACGTAAAGCTTTTTTTATTATTGAGGCTATTTTTGCTTGTCTAATCTTTGAGTATGACAAAGAGTCTTTGAACATAAACAGCCGTTGCTATAAATTACATACTGTGTACATTAAACCGGATACCGGATTGAGACGTACTGCTAATAGATGTAATACATTTTATGTTAGTTCTTTTTTCAAGTCATGATTAAGTTCTGCTTACATGATAGGATTATAAGAGCTTACCTGTAGGGCAAACGCAAATATAATTAAAAATATCAATACATTCACAACATAATGTTGTAGTGAGTTCAGATATAAAATATAGCAATATCTGAATCGAAATATTACTGAAATAAATATCACTTAGGACTTAAATTAACTGAATTATAATATTTTTAGATTATCAGTTACATCTGGACCAGTGTGCATGTTTGTCGAACCACTCTGCAATTGGGCCACATGGTGCTTATTTCTATTTTACACCGCTTGTTGTCTAAATGGCTGGCACTGGACACTGTAAAAAAAAAAAAATTAAATAGCCCCGAATCAAAAAATCCCTTCAACGATTAGATAAGAGCTGATGGTCTTCAAACGGCTAAACAGATTTTCTTGAATTATAGCTAAGAACACTCTCGATCAAGTCACGTTTTAAACAAAAACAAAATTAAAAACATATCCGTGCATCCGTTAAGAGGCTATGATGCCACTGATAGACACAGAGATACTCACGTTAAACATGTAGCACCCCTTTTGGCAACGGGAATTAAAAATAACATAACATTTTAATAGTTTGACTGTAGTATTATGGTTTTATAAGTTACATAGTTATAGGTCAGTCTTGTATTAATGTTAACTTTTCCCCGCGGCTTTTCTAGCGCTGAATTTTTTTTCTATCCGTCGGAAATAGTACTATTTTTCTGAATGAAATGAATAATGAATTATGTCTTTTTCTGTACCCTTGACAGCGTGTATACGTCACGTGAAAGCGTAACAAACAACAAACAAAGTTAGTTATGAAATTACGATTTTGTAAGTAGGCGTGGACTGTCTAAGTTCAGTTCATTATTAGGTTATTAAGATGGAGATTGAAGAATTTTTAGGTTACTAAAAACTCCACATGGCATTTATCACTCTCTACAGCCTCGTTGTGAAGAGATGGAAGAGCTTTGTGTCTTCCTTATCCACTCATAAGAAAGCAACTTTCGATGATGGCAAACCCCTCTCTTTCTTTCTCAACTCCTTGAGAATATTCTTGGGCCTAACATAAGACTTAATTTCTAGAAATTGATATTACATTTCTGAGTAAACCTGGGTGACTTAAACGTTGGGCAATTAAAATGTTATGTTTAATCTCCAAATTAATATAAGTACCTGGATGACTACTGGATGACTTTTTTTACGATTTCTAAAAATGAAACCTAGCTAGATCGATTTATCGCCCCCGAAACCCTGCATACTAAATTTCATGAAAATCGTTGGAGCCACTCAATGAGAACTTTTGGCCTGAAATGAAATTATTTGCGCCAGATAGACACAGTGTCTCTCTTTAGAGATTTTTCTACACAGTTTCTGAAAATGTCATTCAATGTGGTGTAGTGGCATAACATACGTAGATATGTTATTAGGTTCGTTTTCCTTATAGCAATAATTTAAATTAAATTTAAACACGGCTTTCATCGTCTGATTGCTGTTTTTCTTCTTAAATGATTTAACCTACGCTGATTATAACACTTGTAAACAATTAACAGGTAGGCGTTTTCATCATATTGCTGCTTTTAAATTGAAATGGAATTTCCCTGTGAGAGATCAGTTTGTATATTAATGTGGCCCGGTGAACTCCCTTGCCGTTTGAAAGCAATCAAACCAGTGTTTGTAGCTATGATTATGTGCTGATAAATTGTTGATTTTTTATCAGTACAACGAGTATGATAAGACGCGTAATAGGTATAGCGTACGTATATATTACTAGTTATAGTAGCTTTTAAACTTTCGCGTTCCATGATATAATATTATCTACGTATTAACGGGAATTAACGCGATCACGAAAAGGTATTACATACCTCTGAATTGCCTGACGTTTCGACCAGGTTGCACTGGCTGTGGTCACAGGCTGACTGGCTCAGCGGTGCACGCCCTCCGTCGTCGACATCGTGAGGTAGAAGGTTCTTCATCCAACTCCACTTTTTTGATATTTTTGATATTTTCGTTTCGCCATATACCGTCACATACTATACTAACAGTGTCCCTATTCTGTAAGCAAACCGATGTGGCCCTATTCTGGTGTTCACCCGACTGCGCATAAAAGCGAGGTGGCATGTTTTTTATCACTGGATTCCACGGTGTAGATAATTTGAAACCATCTTCCCGATTGAAAGTTTTGTGTTTTTTAATTTCAATCGCTTCACGTACAACTCTTGAGTAAAAGTGACGTTCCGTGGAGAGGAAAAATATCAAAAAAGTGGAGGTGGATGTAGAACCTTCTACCTCACGATGTCGACGACGGAGGGCATGCACCGCTGAGCCAGTCAGCCTGTGACCACGGCCAGTGCAACCTGGTCGAAACGTCAGGCAATTCAGAGGTATATAATACCTTTTCGTGATCGCGTTAATTCCCGTTAATACGTAGATAATATTATAGTTATAGTAGGTCATGTTTTATAGAATATTTTATATTATATAAGCTCTTATGCCTACTTAATTCAATCCTTGTTATTTTTAACAGACTTCAAAAAAGGAGGAGGTTCTATGTTCCACTGTAAATTTTTTTTTTTTATGTATGTTCACCGATTACTCGAAGACGCCTGGACCGATTTGGAAAATTCTTCTTTTATTTGAAAGGGCATACTACACAGGTGGTCCCATGGTCATTAGGTCAGGATCTGATGATGGGTTAACTTTAGTTAGTTATTTTTAAAATATTGTATATATTGTAAAATAGCAGTTTTTGAGTGCTCATTGTTATTATTATTTTAGTAATATTTTTCAACACAATGCCTAAAGTACCACAAAATTTTAATAACATAGCATGCGAGAATAATCATTACCTTAAAAATCAGAAACTTAAACGAAGTCAACAAATATGTTCCTCTCATAAATCAGAATGTTAACCAAAAGAGAGCAAAATAAGTGAATAAAATGCACCCATTTCCGCTCTCTACGCCCAGAAACAGAATTTTCCCTAGCTACAATAAAACTATGCATACATCACAGAAGCAAACATCGTTGACTAAGTAAATAAATTTCCACGCTTCCATATGCACTTGTAAACGTATAACGCGACCGATTTAACGATCGTCCTAACAAGAACATCTTCGTTTTGCAATTTGTCAGATTCTAATTTTCCGTATGATCTGGTGAGATGGCACAGCTGACACCGTCAGCACGCTTCGTTAACCACGACTGCAGAGCAAATCGGATTTCTTTGAGATCAAATTAGCAATCACTTTGAACCATTTAATATCAGATGCAGAAAGTGATAATTGATTTATAGGATTTCAAAAGAGTTTATGTGTATTTGATGGAAATAGTTTTCATAGGGATATAAAAATAACTCAAATAACTTTAATGTTTTTTTAATATTTACAAAATTAAAAAGCTATGGGCATATGAACATCAATTAATTACTATCATGTCTTTAAAATATAATAAAATGTTTACTGATTAGTTTTTTTGCGGTGACACAATCTTTTTAGATAAGGCGCTCTTATTGAACCATGTATTGTGAACTCGGCCACCTAGAAGATCTACAATTATTCATAATTTATTATGACGTACGTGTGTCTAGAAACTGTATAGTTAGGACGATTCAACACATAGTTCAACGACATGTTTAATTTTTAACTCCTATAGTTGTTTGCGTATATTTATGTATTTTATATCTATCAAATAAATTCAGGTTGTCTGTAAAATATTGCTTATTTGTGATAAGGCCGCCCATTGTGCATTTTATGGTTTACAATACCTGTTCCTGTATTTTGTTTTGTTGGTGTACGATTAAAAATACTTACAACACACAGTTCAACTATGTCTTTAATTTTTAATTCCTATAGTTGTTTGCGTATGTATTCTGTCTCTGCCAAATAAATCTTATTAACTTGGCGATGATAATAACAAGTGCAGAATTTATACAAGAATGTTGTTGTACAGGCTCTGCCTAGTTTGGGATCAGACGGCCGTGTGTGAGATGTGTCAAATTAGTTATGCTTATGTGTATCTACCGACCAAACGTTCAGTAAGTAACGAGAGTAGAATGCTAAACACATAATAATATGAATGTTGACGAAAACACTGTTTATTCTCACACATGCACACGTTTACGACACTATCAGAACTGCAATCATGATTCATTAAGCCACGATCCGATATCTTTGAAGGGGATTGCCAATCGCTTTGAGCTATTAACACTCTGATTTACAGAGTCCCTCCGAATGGTAGCTTTAATGTAATGATGAAATTTACTTCATTTGGCCGGATATCGACTTTGCTACGAAGCTGTTGAGACGAAATTAATGGATGATTCTGAATTCTGTTAATTGTCATTCTTTGATTGCATTGCTTTGAATAGAACTAATTGATTTTGAATTATTGCCAATAGGACAACGCTTCTCCCATTTTATTTATTATAACAATATTACTTTCTAGCTAGGTCTAAAAAAAACATTAAAATTGATTTCTTCTTGATTGGCTATCCTGATGGAAACTAACAAGTGGAGTTTCGTTATTCACGAGTATTATAATTTGAATCTACATCATTTTTTCAGCTATTACTTTTTCTGAGTAAAATTTTTGTATTTTTTAACTAAATAAAATAATTGGGGATACTATGGATTAGTAAAAAGTGTAACAGATGGCTTATTTAGACAACACATTAAATAGTAACTTACGCCATTTACGCATAAATGCAAGCACTTACAAACAAAACAATGAATTTATCTAAAGATCGCAATCGTAATCCAGTTGGTGCCTAATTATTCTGCGTTTATCTATCTACTGCTTTTTATGATAATTTTAATTAATTGGTATAATATTTATGTGTTACGGTGTACGAACGCTTATTTAAGTCGAATGAGTGAGTCACCTGGTGGCTATTTGGTATAAAATTCTACACCGTACACGGTCGTATGAAATATGTGTATTTTGTCGTAACAAGTTAGTCACACTAAACAAGAGTTCTTCTTTAAAATTTTGTAAGCGAAAAGCTCTTTACAGCTCTAAATTCAACTTCTAAATTTACATTCACGTCAGGCAGGATAGAAGCAACATTATTTATTTTGTACACTTCGCATATCATCGCAATTGCCTTTGTCTATTTAAGTCAGTGTTTCACCCGGCAAAAAGCTTTGCAGTGACATTAATCTTAAAGAAACTGTACTCTTGCTAGTAATAAGATCATCTCAAAAACTGTTACACATTTTATAGTTTCTTTAGGTTGACGTAAACAGCTACTATTCTTACTCAGTGCCTTTGATATTTTTATAAGTTCTAAGGTTAATAAAAATAAATAAAACGTACTAGCATTAGTGTTTTTCTTTTTAATAATAGGCATGGTCAAAAATGTATTTAATTAAAAGACTGTAATTGTGTTAGAAAAAAAATAAGAAACAGTATTATTACGGATTTGAAAGTAGTATAGTTATTCATGTAAATCTGAAGATACAAATAACTTTATAAGATCCATAGGCATACTTTTTAACATAAATGAAGCCTTCAAGATAGAGATGCAAATTGTAACTCTAAATTCTGTGTAATACAGCCTAGTATTCTATAAGTCTTAAGAATTATAAAAACCTTCAAACTTTCTGAAAACAAACAAAACAAAACTATAACTAACTGTTGAGAAGTACAAGAGACATTGCTCTTTTAAAAAACTTTAAAAATCGATCATTCAGGTGGTCTTAACAGGGGATTCCCCCCTCGTTTTCCACAATAATCCCATTACGCAGAACTGTGCCAAACTGTTTAGTGTTTACGCCGTCTCTAAACCGCGGCTTTGTTACTTTGTTTTTACACTACTCCTCATCCTTATAACATTCGATTCACTACTTATGTAGTCCTCAATGCACCATTAAATATTACTCTAAAATAACTATAAATTTAAGCCTTAAGGAACATAAACACAAAACCATACGAAAAAAAAGAATAATTAGTAGATTCATTTTTGTGTTTTCCCGCACACAAATGGAATCTATTTTTTGTGCAATCCAATCATTTCCTGCGCTCGGAACTAAATGCCTTTGAATACAAACCTTGCTTGTTTGTGCGTCCGAACAAAGCCAATCTCAGAATTTCATGCAAAAGATTTCCTCTGTACAAAATATTATGTAGTATATTGTTGCTTTGTGCTTATGGAAATTTTATGTCGCCTCGCACTGAATAAAGAATGCTAAGTAGGCAATTGGAAAATTTTGGTTTCTTTTAGAACAGTTCTCTTCTAACACCCCCGTAATTCTTTTGAAGAGTTTGTACAAACTTTCCGTCCTACGTCCATTTTGTCGGAGATTTTACTTCGATCTGTTTATTTTGTTACAAGAATCGCTAGGAATGTGCGGTAAAGATTATTGTTAGTCATAGCTGCAATAATTAAAAACTTCACCACTACAAGATTCTTTGATAGACATAACACCAATAAAATAAGAACCTATTACATTATGTAAAATAAATCAGTTACAAAGAAAATTTTTAACGGTAAATTGTTTTTCCTTTTAAGGAACGGATGCCTAAGAACATTGTCTTTGTTACTGACTTATTTTACACAAAATATAACAAATTGCGTCTCTGTCTCAAAACAATTATTTTGAAGTTATGGTCTTTTAAAATAAATTTAACTTTAGTCATAGAATATAAACGCGAAACGCATTCTTTTGCATTTCTTTTTCTTCATCTGAAATGCAAAATCCATAAACTCTGTAGTGAACTGTACCCATGTAGTAAATAAAATACGTTCCAAAAGGCTCCAATTTTCCGGGACGTGGACAGATTTGCTTTGCAAGCAAAAACTTGGCAACCGTTCTGGTCCAGAAGGATGTATTTTTCACGAAGAGGATTTATCTAATGACTTATATTTCAAATAGTTTAGACGTAATCATAACTAAAGCATATATTTTCATATATGCTTTAGTTATGATTGTTTCAATAAGTAATAATTTCAAAATACTGTTTTTTAAACCAATATAAAAGGAACGTCAACGAAAGTTATTAATTTACCGAATACCTAGGAAAGATGCGACATTTGAAGAAAGAAAGATAACAAGAAAGAAAGATATACATTGTGTTAATATTGACTGCTTCCACTATGTAGAGAAAAGCTTTTTCTACTTCTCACCCGTATATTTACACGGATGAGATCAGTTGCCAAAATCGCAATTTTCCTTAGTCGAGGGACCTCGTTTTACCAATGTCGGTAGGTAATCTTATGCAAGGTATCGTACTATCTTCATTGGGTGTTTCATTGTTTCTTACAGTAATCTGTACAAAAAGGTATTTTATACCAGTGTACATATTAATACACACACCTGTATAGGTATATATATTTTTTTATTAAACTGTAGTATGTTCGTGAAATATTTTTACAGTTTTCCGTTACAGACTCAATACGGTCAGTGGTTTCGTTATCGCGATATGTTGTTTGTAGTGTTTTTGTTTTTTGCCGATAAAAAATAAAATTGAAACTGTATATTTTAATCGGACTTTTCATGGCAAAGGTCACTTTTATGTGGTTTAGTAACTACGAAAAATATTATTTCTATACCGAATATGGAATTTTCTGCATTGCATTGCCGAGATTTATTATTATTAAATTCTGTTTTGATAGTAATATTATGACCTGAGTGCGTATTAAGAACCCTTTAACCGTTACGTAAATTGCATATATAAATAATTAAAAATAATCAAATAGTAAATGTATATTATAGTATTTGCTAGGTAAAGATTAATTGATTAATCTTGCTTGGCTATGACATAAATTGAAAGTTAATTTAATACCTTTTAATCAATAACTACAAATAATAGAAACTGTTTACGTTGAAGTGGTATGTTATTACATACTTTTGTAGCAAATACTAATACTAAAGAAAATTTTACATACAAACTATCACGTGTGCAATAAATTTTGTCAATGTGACAGCCCTATGTGTGTCAGCATACTAGTTGCAGAATGGTTAGTTTCTTTTTTTTATTTCACCCTGGCAAATAAAGTACGGTCTTCGAACGTTTAGTTTGTTATTCATTTAAAGCAGTTCTGTGATGTAATGTTGGTCTTGAAACAATGACGATAGATAATGTTGACAGAGGATAAGATAAAAATGATTAAATTTTTTTTGTTTTGTAAAATTTTCTATATTTTACTGAGCTGTCAGTGTTTATCTTGTTTTCAGATCATAAAACATTAGTATTTACATAGGTGAACTGAAATTCAATTAAAAATAAGCATCAGTTTATTTAAGGACGATGGATGGTATAGCATCGTTTTAAACGTTTCAAACTGAAGAGAAAATAGTTGTTGAAATAACTTTGGATTAAGTACTAAATATGACAACCAGTTTTAAAAATGCATGAACTTATACATAATATAGAAGTAAATAAGCCATCTTTTTTATATTCATGATGTAAATGAAATATGTTCATTTGCATAGAATACAGGTAGACATAGAGTACAGATATTTTTGGATGAATACCATATTCTGACTTGCTAATTATATGGGCAGAGGATGAGTTTGGGAAAGTACACCTGGAACTTTTTGTGCTGGAAGAGTTTATAACCCGTAACTACTTACTGTCAGGCAACCAGTAACTACCTTCCCGTAGAACTTTCGGTTGTAGATTTATTTTAATTGAACGAGTATTTAATTACCGTAGTATGTAGGAGATTGGTAACACACGTGAGGTTTTGTGTGCAAAGGACTTTTGTCACTTGGTTAAAATAATGTTTGACCACTGTAATTGATAATTCATTCCAAATTTTTGTGTCCACTGAAAAAAAACCTGATTTTGATACTTAATATTAAGTATCATTGTTACCGAAGAAAATGTATTCCGTAAGAAGTAAAAGAGACAAAGCAAATGCTTATGCAAAAATCAAAGTCGAAGAGGTATTAAATTCGCCGCAGTAGATCCGCACACACAGCATTGCGGATACAAAACCGCTCCCACAGTTTTATCTGTTAAACAAACCGAGCTCCTGAATCAAGTTCCGTACATCAGGCGCTGATAAATCGTGCTGCTATTAATCCGTTCAAACTTCATAAAACGAAATTAAGTTTTATTTATTATTCCGTAACGTCGCCTTTTCATTGAATACCTTTTTACGAGATTTTCACAGAAATGAATGCGGTAATGTAGCTATTTTTGTTTTATACTACTCCAGTAAGATTGAACTATTGTGAACTTTAATTTGAAACTGATTCACTGAAACAGCTTTTACAAAACCCGACAAGTGCGAGTCTGACTCGCACACCGAGGGTTCCCTAAGCAAACAAACTTGGATGTAGATAGTACATCCATTTCGGGAATCAATTCTCCATGATTTTTGTCGTTTGTTTTGTGAAAAATAAACTTAACGTTCTAAAACATACTCTCCCATTCATAGATGTACGACAACGTCAACTTTACAATCGGTAAATATAAGTTTGTAATCCCAAAAAAATTTTTTTATATGATATAACACTAAATTAACGAAGTTCGGATTTTTTCCTTTACTTATGTTATCAGACCTTGCTTCTCACCTATTTCATGCTTCTAGGACAATGGGAAGTACCCTATAGGTTCTAATTTACCTTCGGATTGTTTTAATTTCTTAAAATCTAAGTCTTAATGGTTGACTTTGAAGCTTGATTTTTTTACAGCTTCAAGGGCCCGCCGACATAAGTATTTAATATTAATTTGAGCTTAACGCCTCTACGTGTTCTTGAGGAAAAGAGTCTGGGTATACAGACAGACAGACGGACAACAAAGTGATTCCATAAGAGTTCCCTTTTTCCTTTTGAGGAACGGAACCCTAAATATAGCTTTGCATACTTGCACGCAATACAAATAGGTTATTTTTAAATCACATACTATTACAAATTTGATTACATTCGAAACAAAGGGTTTCGAATATAGATATATATAACTTTCATAATTTGTTCTGTTTATAGAAAATTATTATCATCAATCCCGTAGATAAATTGCCAATCGCAAGTTAATCGCCAAAAAAAGAACTTCCACTTCCAATATTTCTATTAAATCAAAAAAATATAAAGGTATATGAAGGTGTAAAAAATTACCTTACATTTTTCCTGATTTGCCTTTGACATTATACAAATGTAATTTCAATAAGCTGACAGGAAATATTACGCCCATGCGGCCAAATATTATATTGAAGGAACGTTCCGAAATCAGATTAAATACCGTTACAGTCTTCTTCAAGGAATTTAATTTCCTCATAATATTTCCTTGCAAACAGTTTAGTCGTAAAAGAAAATTCGACTCTAGACTATAAAGTCTCATATAATATGTGTACTAAAGATCGCCGGGTGGTTGAATTTCGAACATAGCTCACTAAAAGAAATTGTCTTCGAATTAAATATTAATATACAGGTGTATCTGAAATAGGAACACTAACAAGGTGTATCTGAAATAGGAATATATCGACGAATAACTATTTATATGATATATTGAATGAATATAATAGGAGGATATGAGTAGGTAGTGTAATTTATGAACACAGAGGTTTCATACAATCAAATTTTAAATCTGCACTTTTTATGTGTGTAATATACTGAATACCAGAAACGGCGGTTTGAAGAAATGCGTCATCTAATTCCCAAGTTCTGCTCTAAAGTTGTACTCTTTAAAAATGCAAATTGAATAAACTCATTCTCAATCAAATAGTCCAATCAAACATTTAAATGTTACTTAATAACAGAACGAATAATTATCTTAATATGATATATTCTACACTAAACGAAGCTATTCAACGTACGAGGTGTCCTGATGAAGCCGCTAAATCCTCTAATTTGTTAAATTGTATGCAGCTTGAAAATTTAGCCCAAAGCGGGCTTAAATTGGGACAGCAAACAGCTTAGAACTAGTGGAATGAATTTAGTCTGTTATATTGTAATTCTGCCTACATTTTGATCGTAATAATATAGAGATAAAGTTAAATTTATTTGTCAGAATATATTCTGACAAATAAATTTATCTTTATCTTTTTTACTATAGTAAATTAGGTGTTACATTATGTTTCTTATATTCTACTATTTCAGGTGTACAAATCTTTTTTGTTTTCTTACATTATCATAATCTTATATCTACAATTATTCTACTATTTATTTTACATAATATTTTTATCATTAAGAAATTCGTCTCTTGAATAATAACATTTAATTAGCAACAAATCAAATAATTTACGTTTAAACAAATTTTAATTGAGATCTTTAAAGCAGTTGGGTAATTTTTTTATAAATTTGAATGGACAAACAGTACGAATTTCGGGCATACATTTTAGTGCGTTGGTATGGTATATATAATTTAAGGTATTTATTCCAACTTCGTACGTAAGTTTATGTTGTAAACTACTATAGATTACTATCTGTTTAGGATTCTCTAGTATTTAATACTTTCCTTTATATGTGTAATTAGACCTTTCTTTATGGTGACTTAAATCACTCAAACCTTTTGATCGCCTTGCAGTGTGGATCCAGATAAATGACGCGCACAGTAAACATATTATGACAATAGTACAGCCAACTTTAACACCTCAAATCAAAATCATAGCGTTCATTACGTATGTCGGCATTCTTGGGATGTTTTTTTTTATTACGAAAATATTCTGGATATAAAATCTATCGAAAAATAAAGGCATTCAATTCTGTTATTATTAGCAAACATAACTCATAAATATTTAAATATAATATAAACAAAAAAAAAAACACTACAACCAAAAATATAACAAACGTATCAAAAATAAACTTTTTAGCCAATACAAATATTGTCAAACAATATCTCTGCAAACATTTAAAATAAAAAAATAAAAAATCGTTGTGGGTGCAATATCTGTTCCATAATTTTTTAATTAAAAAAAAAAGCAAAAAATGACAAAGCTGCCAGGTTCGGTTTTTGTCGCGAACAAAACATATCTACTGAAAATGCATAAATCCATTTGCTCCCACTAATTCTATTGTGATATTTGAATCAAACGCCGATTCGGGTAACACCTTACATATTTTTCATTTAAGTAGTAAACTTTAAGGATAACAATTGACAATAGATATTTTATTAACCTCTTAAATCTAAAATGTAATTCACTCTAACAGAAAACCACAGATAAAAAGTTGTTTATCGGTGACTTTCTGTATCGCGTGTAAATAGATTTTGCAGGTACTTACAAAAAAAATCAGTCAGTAGTATACAGACTGTATTTGAAAAAGGAACATTTATTTAAATCACTGAAAGAACATGGCTCTAGCTCTAGCATGCAGTTACAATAAGAATTAAAAAAGAAACTGTCTGTTTACAAGTTGTGACCGTTTAAACTTCCAGGTACTTTGGCCTCTGTTGTCCAAAAAAGTAGGTGGAATGTATAAATTCCGCCGTCTCGTTTTGCAAGGAGATGATGTTGGCTAAAGAGGCGGCGGAACGGGAACGGGAGAGGACAAGCACTCTCCCATCCCGCAGAAGACGCACCAGGCGCCGGAGAGCGCAAAATAATCTCCGGCCTCCATGGGCGCTGGCCTGGGGGTAACGGGTAAGGCTGACTGGTACCCTTGCAGAAGCAGGCCCAAGACGGTTTGGCAAGAAGGTGGCAAGGTCCTTCCTAGGGTATAACCGGGTCCTCCTGCAATAGACCTCCTTGTGACGGAACACCGTGTGGTTTTAGTCGGTTCAATTCCGACATACCATCTTACCGTTAGCTCCGGTGAAGTGAAGACCCGTGGGGGTTTCCACACGATAAAAAAAAAAAAAACGTGGAATGTGTAAAGTTAAAGATTTTAAATGTTACATATTTTACTACGTACAACGATATCAGTTTCATAGCCATATGGCTTTTTATAAATTGCGATCTTATTTTCAAGTAATTAATTGAGATAAATCTTAGAGAAATAAATTATTATTAAATTTTCATTCGACTGAAGATCTGCTTAACATCCTTAAAGCTGGTTTAAGGGCGGCAGGAGTAGCCGAGTGATTTAATTATCCCGGTTCACAGGATTAGCTCCGGTTCTTTTGTCCCGACACTTAAAGCGAATGATGACAACCTTGGAATAATTTTCATGCAGATTTTATATTTTTCAACTTGTTTTTTTTTTAGATTGAAAATAAAGTTTTACACAAATATGTTTGATCGTGTTGGCGATCGTCAAAAGAGAAGAAGCGACTGAGAGAATAAATTCAAACATTTGCTCTTAGAATTTAGATATAGATATAACTATAAAATAAATAAATTAATTGTAATCTTTTTTAAACAAGCTTTTATACAAACTAAGTTTTATTTTTGTGTAGATTTGATGTTTAAAAAGTGCTCCTCAAGACAAATCGATCGAACACAATGGCCACCTTCCAACGATATCATGTAGCACCCAAGTACTAACCAAGGCAAAACAAATGACCCCAAAATTCGATGGGTTTATCTTGTTTAATTAAAAAGTTTCAATGCCGTCTTCCGGCTCCATGGTACCATATTATTATATTATCGCCGAAGATACATATATACATCAAATTCAAGCCCAATCTGACATGGGGAAGTGGTTCTAATTTAGCTTCCAAGTTTCGTGCCGAACACACATACATACATACAAACATAGCAATTTAAATAAAAGCTCGTAAAATGACAATAAATGTCAATTATTTTCTAATTTGAAACGCATATTGAAAGTCAAGTTGAATGTTCAATGTTCACACCTGGCTTCCCTCCAACTCATCCAATTTAAGTGGGCAAAAGCTCAAATGAAAGAGCTCGTTACAGCGAGTGTTGCTAAAACGTACCGCGTAACGCAATTAGAACCGGAGATATAGAGAAAGAAAGCCATCACAACATAAGACATGTACAAGAGGAAATCGCGTTCGAGTATAACTTGAGCAGAATGAAAGCAGTTTACAATGCTTGAAGACCCATCTGTGCATCAATGGCTTTCATTAAAAAAAAAACGGACAAGTGCGAGTCTGACCCGTGCATCGTCGGCGACGCCGCGACGGTTCCGTAAGCAAACAAACTTGTATATAGATAATACGTAAATCTCGGAATACATTCTCGAAAATTTACTTTGCAGTTCCAAAAATACTGTTCTATACTTGTGTTGTCAGACCTTGCTTCTTAGCAAATTTCATAATTCTAGGTCAGGGGTCGGCAACCTTTTGAGTTGCAAGAGTCAAAATTACAATTTACAAAATTTCTAAGTTTTGAAAGAGCCAGTTGTTCGTCGTAGAAAGAAATGACCTTTTTTTTTAGATAAAAATGTGAATCAAAATTTTGTTAATAAATAATATTTGAGTATGGAACTAAAGAGCCACAACTTCACATCCAAAGAGCTGCATGTGGCTCGCGAGCCGCAGGTTGCTGACCCCTGGTCTAGGTCAATGAGAAGTCCCGTATAGGTTTTGATTTACCTGCGAAATGTTGAAATTTGATTCAAATCTAAAGCTTGAATGGCCGTATCTTTTGAATGCCTTGATTTAGAAGCTTGATTTTTTGACAGCTTCAAGGTACCACAGACAAGTACTTGGAATAAATTTAATTTGTACGTAGACAGGTTCTTGATAAAAAGAGTCTTGAAAGACAGACGGACAACAAAGTGATCCTATAAGGGTTCCTTTTCTCCTTTTGAGGATCGGAACCCTAACAAAGTGATCGTATACCCTTATAGGAGCGCGCTGCGGCGGGTTCCGTTAATCAAAAATAAAAAAGAACCATTTCTTTTTTTATTTTTGATTAACGGAACCCGCCGCAGCGAGCCGTCATTTATAAGGCACGTTCTGACTCCGACGCCACGGGAAAAATGAGGCATAACATTGCTCTTATTTTCTACCAGGATACTTCGGTGTTGCAATCGTATACAGATATGATAACCGCTGCGGGTCATATGACATAATGAATCCTTAGCACTACTACTAATATGCGGTACTTTGATTCTGTTCCAGAAACCTGGCATCCTTGCTTTTATATGTAAGTAAAATGTAAAAAAAATAAACTGATCTTCAATAAAATAATTTCGTGAACATTCAATATCCTAGGTGCTTCACATAAATAATTAAGCACGAGAACAATAGAACTAAACTACATACTAGTCGTTAGTTTATAAAATAAAACACACACAATACGTTTGAGTTTGTATGTGTGTGCCTGTGTATGTACGTAATGTATATGAATACAGAAAGGTCAGCACTTAACAGTAAGTGGTCACCGTTGTCCGCAGATACGCAATTCACTTAGCGTTGTCGCGTGCTCAACTTGATAATGCGGAACTGAAACTCATATATGCCGGAAGTTCGCAAAGTACGTACGTGTACACTACACTACAATATTGGGGTCATCTGCGTACTCACTATCATTAGTTGGATTAACAAGTAAACTTTGCCGGACAAAAATTCTAAAAAGAATTTTGCTCGTCATTTGTTTCCTGAAATCTATCTTATAACTTTAAACATGCTACTCTTTTGCGTATTATAAATAGGGTCATCACCGTCTAAATTCACACAGTGCAATCTTTGTTGAAAATGATGAGAAACCTGTTTTTAGTTTTGATATCACTTTGTACAAAAATATTGAGTAATTTGCATCACAAAGTTGTCTCAACAACTCACAGTTTGTAGACACAATGTACTACCGTATGTGCTAAGTTTTCATAATCGCTCTATCGGAATTTCCTACTTCGCTGCATTTAATTTTTTTTTACGTTTGACTATGTGACCACGCAGCTGGGACCTTTTTTTATGAAAAAAAAAATATCTGAACATTTTATCTAGCTCTTATTTGCAAAAGTGGTGCCCTTGAGTGATAGATAGAGTTTGTTTGTTTGTTATGCTTAACGCTTTAACTACTTAACCGATCATTATGAAACACATCATGCACACGGGTTGTCAGGGTTACAAAAAGGACATAGGATACTTTTCATTCAGAAAAAAGTTCCCAATTGAAATAAAAATAACTTTTACGCAAGCGAAGAAGCAGGCAAAAGCTAGTTATTACTATTACTGACAACAAAACTACCCTTATGAACATACGTAATATATGCCTACTATAAAAATGCAATTGTGTCTTTCTACCATATCAGTAGGGCCTACAAAGCTCAAGGAAGCATTTTAGACGCCCATTACACGGTAGGTTTTGCTGTCAGTTTTGCCACAATTAAACCGGTGATTGAAGAATAACCTATCGTCTAGTGATTGACGGTTGCATGATAAGATTTTAATGTCGATATTATTTCATCAATCACCAACGAACATCCGTCAATCATGACTTTTGGCAATGATTGACATCTGCATGAGCGTCTAACGGACGCCTTACAGATCCTATACAGATTACTATCAGCTGTAGATTAGTATGCCACATCAGCAGTAAAATAAAAATAAGTGCGACAGCTTTTACTAGTATATTACTAGTAGTACTTAAGTGAAACCAAGTAGGTATATACAAACACACATGAAAAAATAAATAGATTAACTTTGGTTTCACTCCCATTTTAACTTTTAAAACTTTAAAACGACAACTTTTATAGTTCTTCATTTAAAATGAAACCCTTTACGTAAAGTTAACCGCTTTGTTAAGTTTTAATAACTAAAGTAGGTATACTATTAGCCCCAGAGGATGAAATGTCCCCATTGTCCCCCCTACTGTTGGCAAACATTTGTTTTTCGCCAATTGATGTTCAACAGCCTGTAGTTCTCAGATCGGAGACAATCTTATGGCACCGTGTGCAGTGGGGAGCAAGTCCGGACTCGGCAGCAACCCCTAAAGTGTTGGTTCCGAACCCTTGCAAGAGCTTTCTAGGCTAATATCTAGGTATATGTAGCCTGTATAGGCCTATACAACTAGGGTATATATATTAAGCGGCGGTAGCGTAATGGCTATTGCGATCAATTAGTTGCGGGTTCGAACCCCACCCAGTGAACTACCGACGTGACCCCACTCCTAACACAAGTATTTAGCTTAGCTGGAGGGGTTAACAAGAATAATAGTAATGTGTGACTTACGTTACTAGTATTATTTTTAAGATAAAAAAGTATAACGCTTTTACCCGTGATTACAGCATCACTCGATCTGATCGCGTGAACTATTTGCACTGGTCTACTTTTGTCATTTTACTAAATTATGTACTAGTTTTTGTTTTAATAAATTTATTTTTGTATTTTTACCATGTCATGCGTCAGTGATTTATATTTGGATAAATATGAATAAAAATTGTAAATTAGTATTACTTTTGAATCAGTTGAACCGACAAACAATGTGTTGTAAACATTTGGTTTTTATTCATCACATGGAAATGTATATAAAATTCTGTTTATTTTTCAAAAATATAAAATAGACATTTATAATCACAAACAACGCCAATAAATTACTCAACAATTAATTACACAACAAATAACAAATAAGTAATGCTTACGTCCAAATCATTGTTGATTGACTGTGATTTTCAATCCACTAGTGACCACTATCGGTGCAATTCGATCGAAACGTTGGGTAACCAAGAGGTATTGTACCTCTTAAATGTTATCGCGATTAAGTCTCGAATTACACATCTAATAGTTACTTAGAATTAAAGCTTATAGAAGCGTGTTATTAAAAAAAGGAACGTTACACACACTCTGTTAAATAATTCTTTGAAATTTGACACTCGAGGGTTCTACAACCACTTATTGGATCAAAATAACAGTGTTTGCCACCTTCACAGATTTATTTACATTTAAAATTCACAGGATTTTGGAAATTCGATCATAACCGATATATAGGCTCCAGGTTTATTAGATTAACAGAAACAACATATGCTGTATTTAGTTGACGTATCTAACAATACTTTCTAAACTAGACTTTTTTTATATGAATTTTCACTACATAGTATAAAACAAAGTCGCTTTCTCTGACCCTATATCCCTATGTATGCTTAAATCTTTAAAACTACGCAACCGATTTTGATGCGGTTTTTTTAATAGATAGAGTGATTGAAGAGCAAGGTTTATATGTATAATAACATCCATTAAATAGTGGAGAAATACTGTTATTTTTGAGGTTTCTAATGTGATGTCGTAAATAATTACATAACTACTGGATCGATTTTAATCATTTTTTCAGTGAATGACATAGGCTATATATTTTATACCCGTGCGAAGCCGGAGCGGGCCGCTAGTATAGAATAAACCGATTCACTATTATGTAAGGCCGATGAATTCATGTTGACGTACGTTCCATAATACTAACATAATTAATTATTATAATGCAACATCTAGGCGTAATGGAAAATATGTGAGGCAACTAATAATCTGATTGATTACATTAATACTATTATTTAGCTCACTATCGATGCTTTTAGCAGCGATACAACAATCATTTCGTAGATAATTCAAATTAGATTGATTGAATGAATGAGTTTGAATTTAATGAATTGAATGAGATTATTATTCATAATGAATACATAGTATTTATTGTAAATCTTTAACCAGCAACAATCTAACCATAAAAGTTATACAAAGTTGCACATAGCCATAACTTTTCTGATTATAAATTACTATCTAATATACCTATATAACATAAAAGGTAGGCAAAAGACTTATACCTGCTTTAAACAAGGTATAGCCAATTGGCATCTATGACACCAATATTATATCTAAGACGATATTTTATTTAAAGGAACGTGTATAATAAATATATAGTAATCAATTTATCTATGTATAGCTCTGTTACTTAATTTAATTTTTTTGGACAGCACACAAAAAAGGGCCAAAGTCAACATTCATCTGCCTATATGATCTTACAAACAAAAATCTGTTTAGACTAGGAGCACAATAGCAAATAAGTGTAATCTTTGAACGTTCAAGAGTAGAGTAAATAGGTTTCTCTTCGATAGGCGTGTGCCATCTTCGTCTTCATCATCACTTTCCTATATATACCTTTGAGGCAGTTTCAGTCGGTAACTTACTTTAGGCATCTGGTGCATTTTACCTGGTTAGACTTTGTTTTTCGTGAGCGATTTGAATTCGTAAACAAAATAAAAATTTCTAAATCCTCTCAATATCTGTTACCACTAGTTTGTGATACTGAGATGTTTCGTACATCTAACTAATAGTAGTTCTTAAAAATCGGTATACTCGTATATCCCTTATTATTTCTTTTCTTTTTTTTTTCTTTCAAAAAAAGACAACTCGCGCATTAGGAATTACTCCTGTGTCACGGGGGACTTTACAAACATACAAACAACGGACACAAAGAACATCCGGACTCAGGTGGGAATCGAACCCACGACCTATAAGCATAGCAGTCAGAGTCACTAACCACTAGGCCAACAGGCCAGTCAAGTCCTTTTCTTTAGTTCTTGCATAGGCTTCCAGATTGTTCTTGCATAGTAGGTCCTTCTGAGTTACATAATCAATATTGTTGAGAGAAGAGATCTTATAATAACAAAATCAGGTCAGATACTTTTTCTTTTTAATTAAAGAATACTAGTAACATGGGTCACACATTACTAGTATTCTTATTAACCCCTCCAGCTAAGCTAAACGCTTGTATTAGGAGTGGGTTCACATCGGTAGTGCACTGGGTGGGGTCCGGACCCGCAACCACTGGATCGCAGGTCTGTCGCATTAACCATTACGCTACCGCCGCTTCATATATGACTAATTAAAACTATTATTAAAACATATTAAATGTGTAATTTAGGACTTAATCGCGATAATATTTAAAAGGTACAATACGTCTTGGTTACCCGACGTTTCGATCGAATTGCACCGATCGTGGTCACGAGGGGACGAATATTTTCGCGATTAAGTCCCGAATCATTCATTTAATATGTATCAAAGTCGCGAAAAAAAAGTTATTGGATTCAAAAATAACTTATTTACATGTTACCACTCGTACTTGATAATATGTTCCACGTAAGTCAAGTACCTACAGAACTTACATAATAAACGTATGTGTTCGTTCTTCATGTCTGTATATTGTACCTACTTGAATAAAAATGTTAATCTAACTTATATTCCGAGAGGATATGATTCGCTCTACTTAGTAACAGTCAAGCTTTTTTGGAGGAGATAAATTCAAGGAAATGTTTTTTCCTGTTTGCGAACGTGATCTGAATGTACCTACGGCTGTGTATTGAAGATAATAAGATAGTAACAACGTTAGGAAAAATAGGAAAATATATACGGTATTATTTTTCCATATGAGTGAAGCTCCAGGCCTCAGCTTTCATGTAATTTGCTTTCGTGAATATTGAAATGGTTTTTGTGTCGAAATACATTATTTATATACCCTACTGTAATATGTAGTTATCATTAATAATTGGATATCATGATACAAGCGTTTGTTACTCTCTCATTAGAATAGTACAAATGAATTCATCAGAACGTAAATTTAAGATTGAAATGGAAAAGTATTTAAAGCTTATAAATAAAAAACTATTATTTGTTAATTCGTATTTTATGCGCGTGTACTGTTCACCCGGCTCAACCGAAGTGATACCACGGCCTCACAGAAAACCGGCAGTGAAGAAATGCCTTTGTTGTATTTCGGCGAGTGAGTGAGGTTACCGGAGGCCCTAACCCTTCCCTCTCCCCCTCTAACCCCACCTCGCCTCTTCCCCCACTTCCCCTACTCCCACCTTAAAGGCCCGCGACGCACTTGTGACACTAATGTTGTTCTTCTCGATTGCCCCTATCCTATTAAAACAAAGGACGTAGGATACATTTCATCCAGGAAAGAAAAATGTTACCAAGCGATGGAAAAAAAGTATATTACGCGAGCAAAACTGGAGGCAAAAGCTAGTTTGTGATAAAATATAGGGTAGTATAGGGCACAAATACACGTGACACTTTTACTATAATAGGTAACATTATAAAGACACCCTACCAGTCTGCTTGAAGTTGGCGCCGTTTGGTTTATTTTCTACACAAAGTAATTCTAACGTAGTGGACTAAAAACTACTTATTTATTCTTCAGAAAACATTGCTAGTTTCACAAACCAAAAGGTTAAAAAACAAATAGAAACGAAGGAAGCCGTTCAAACTCGGAAGTGGAAATTCTTTAAATCCTTGTATTGAAGTCATGAATCTTCGTATCGTTTTACACCCCAGTGATTTCGAGCACTACTAAATACGGTTTACCTCTGAATGCCTCCGGGATTCTAGCATTTTGTATCTTTACAAATTGGTCGGTTAATACCGCTGTCAGTACGTGGTTTTAATTCGTAGAGGGATTTAGTTTCTTAATTAGAACAGGCAGTGTTGTATAGAGTTCTATGAGGCAATCTTCGTCCTTATTAGAGATGGTATAACGATGACTATAGAATTGTATGACGACCTCTATGGCGCGGCGGTAGTGTACGCGACTACCATACTGAGAGTCGAGGGTTTGATTTCCGCTCAGTGCAAATGTTTTATGCATAAAAATGTATCGTCTATTTGCATTGTTCTGGGCATTTTTATGTAGGTATAATGTTTATGTATTTATACAAAAAAATATATTTATGTATGTTTATCCGTTTTATAGATATACTACTGCTTGCTTAACTCAGGTCTTGATAGTGATGTTTTTTTCTGACGGGTCACCTGATGGTAAGTGACTACCGCTGCCCATGGGCACCTAGTGGGAGTAGGGGAAAGGGGGAAGAGGGGAAATGGGAACGGTTAGGGCCTCCGGTAACCTCACTCACTCGGCGAAACGCAACGAAGCATTGCTTCTGCTGGGGCGAGCCGGCCCATACGTGCCGAAGCATGGCTCTCCCACGTTATATCCCATATTATTATTACTAAGGTATGGTGTCTGTTTAACTTCTTTATTCCGCTAATCAGTACCTACTTAAGTATTTACTTGTTACACCCCAATCAACATTGATTTTTATGATAGTTTTATGTCTAAAATTAAATTTAGAATCAGGTAAAAGAAAACAACACTAGGAACATATTTTAGCTACTTGTCAATACATCTACATACCTTGAAAACTGTAAGTATATACTAACTCTTTGATAAGTGATGCATACATTGCTGGTGTTGTTCTAATTTAATCATCTTAATCGGTGAATAGTCAGCATAAAACGAGCAATGTGACTGATATTTATGTGACTTACACTTTATAAGGTGTAAACAGGCAGTGTCATAATCGTATAGGAATGTGTTCTTCAAAATTATTTCATAAAAAGTTCCCATATGATTACTAAATTATATAAATATGTAATTGATTACTTGCATCGATAGTATATGTCGTAGAGAATTTTTAAGATTAGTCTTATTGAAGCATTATTGTGAATAATATACTGGCACATCAAAAAAAAAAACAATTGCAATCATGTAAAAAATAAAACTCTTTTAAAAATTACTTTTTAACATAGTTTTTCCTTCTCGGTCATTATTTATAAAATGTGTACTTTAATGCCATGAGCAGTTCAGTTTTAAAAAGAACATTATTGTACCATTTTACTCACGTCACAAAGAAACAAATCTTAGTATTTTTTGTCCTTTAGTACAAAAGTTCAAGGTCTTCAGGACGGTGATCATTAATCTTTTTCTTTTATCCCTCACAAGTGGACTTTGAGATGGATATACGTGGTGACATGCACTTTTTATGTTCAAAGAAGGTTACAGGCTTACGAAAGCTTGGGACATTTAAAGGAGGCCGCCAAAGTTGACCATAGGGTGAACAGCAGTTTGGTAAAAATATTTAAATAGTAACCGTTTTCTTTCATTATGGAATAAATATTGCTGAGAATTTGGTTGTATCAAATGAAAATATATTTAAAAGTATTTATATCCGTTTTGCTTACGGATGGTAAAAATTTCGTTGAAAATTTAACGAAATTTTAAGCAAAACGAATCGTTTCTTGTTTATTGAAACGCGGCATAAAGGCTTAATATGAGTTTGCAATAATACGAGCTGTTAAAATTTTAGGTGACCTCAGAAAAACAAAATAAATAAAAACAACGAACTTGATGGCTTGCACTTCCCGTCAACAACCAGTACGAGATTCTTTATATTTTTTTAAACGAGCAGACGGGTCACCAGATGGTAAACGACTACTGCTGCCCATGGGCACCTGCAACTCAAGAGTCGCAAGTGCGTTGCCGGTCTTTAAGGTGGGAGTAGGGGATGGGTGAAAGAGTGGCAGGGGAGGGGGGAGGGAAGGGTTAGAGCCTCCGGTAACCTCACTCACTCGGCGAAAAGCAATGCAATCATTACTTCAATGCTGGTTTTCTGTGAGGCCGTGGTATCAGCCCGGTCGAGCTGGCCCATACGTGCCGAAGCATGGCTCTGCCACGATAACAACAGTTACAGGTATGTGACCCTGATCTGTTCGAGCTATAGCTTACACCTTTCCCATTGCCATTCCTTCTTAACTACCTTTCCCTTTCAATATACGCCCAATTTTCCCATTTTAACTCCCAAAGTGCCCAATTGACGGCATTAGGCTTACCCCCTATTACGTGTGTGTGTCCAAATTATAGTTGGCAAACTGTGTGTGTAATATACACCTTTGCCTACCCCTTTGAGGATATATAGTTCCGATCCCCTGGGATTATTGGTATAAAAAGTAGCCTATATGTTAATCCAGGTCTCCAGCTATCTACATACCAAGTTTTATCGCAATCGGTTCTGTAGTTTTACCGTGAAAGAGTAACAAACATCCATTAACGACGTAAAATCAAACAGTCCCATCGATTACAAAGTTAAGCACATTAAAAGGTTACTTCGATCGGAGAATAATAAAACATTTCGATTCTTAGACTCTAACAAGACTCCATACCCTTTGTTATTCCGTTTGTTTTCTAAACAAAGGAAACATTGTGAAGTACAAGATCATTAAAGTATGTTTAAACAAAATAATGATGGATCATTTTCAGTTATTTGTTTATCAAACCGTATAAAAGACGTTTACATTGGAATATACAGGTTTTTCGTTTATCCTATTATCATCATTGAAATAAACAGGTTTTTCGTTTATCCTATTATCATCATTGAAATAAACAGGTTTTTCGTTTATCTTATTATCATCATTATAATAATAGGTGAAGGGAATTCTTTGTATCTCTTTCTAAATGACATATATGAAATATAGTTTATATGTAGAATAAGTGCAGAAAGCTAAAATTTTCATCAATATGTACGTTGAAAGACCCGACAAGTGCGAGTCTGACTCGCGATCCGAGGGTTCCGAAAGCAAACAAACGTGTATGTTAAATAGTACATCCATCTCGGAAAAAAATTTAAAGACATACTTAACTTTGCAGTTCTAAAAATACTCTCCCATACACCGATGGACGACAAAGTCAACTTTCCAATCGCAAAATATAAGCTTGTAATCACAAAAACATTTTTCTTGTGTGATATATCAATAAATTAACGACTTTTGGATTTTTTCTTTTATTTGTGCTGTAAAACCTTGGTTCTTACCAAATTTTATGATTCTAGGTCAATGGGAATTACCCTATAGGTTTTGATTTACTTGCGAAATGTTTAAATTTGGTCAAATATAAGGTTAAGATGGCCGTGTCTTTTGATTGCGTTGACTTACAAGCTTGAATATTTTACAGCTTCAAGAAACCGAAATATAAGTATTTAGTATCAATTTCAACTCAATGCGTCTTCGGGTTCCTGAGAAAAAGGGGTTTGGCAGATAGACAGGCAGACAACAAAGTGATCTCATAAAGATTCTTAATTTTTTTTCCTTTTGTGCAACGGAACCCTAAAACTTATGTGAATAAGCTACAGAGGCCCAGTATAAAGGGCTTATTACACTTGGCTGAATTCAGTCGTCTGAATTCAGTCGTTACTGAATTCAGTCAAGTCTAATCGCATTTAGCAACTTCTGAATTCAGACGACTGAATTCAGTCAAGTGTAATAAGCGCTTAAATGCTGACCTGTCATGATACGGTCGTCCGCGCGTAGACAGCTTGCGAGCGATCCATAGAAGTCCATATAAAGAATACTAACTGCACGAGGCGGGGCGGTGTGTGTCTTGTGCCGAGTGGCTCTAATGCACTAAGCGATCTTCAGTTTATTTATATGGTAATAAATTATTTACTGATAATATTAACGCCATGTAAGACGCTCGCAGCTCACGAAACTTTGCTACCTATAAGCGCGTGGATTACGTATCGATAATTGCTTTCAGTTCAGACTTGAGCAATCTTCTATTTACATTAGATGAAAAAAATATTGAAGAAATGGAGAAAGACTAGTAAATATTTAGTATAAATAGGTCATGTTTTTGTTACACTTATCTCCTTTTTAATAGGTTACCATATTCATATTCTGCATGACATACTGTTAAACCTAATTAATTTTTGATTATTATTATACTAATTACATTTTTTATTTGATTTCATTTTTGAAGTGGAAACTTCTTTAGCGGCGTTGTGCACTTTTAGATGGGTAAAAAATGTAAAACTCGCGTCAGAACGCGTGACCCTGATGTCAGACACTGATGTCAGACATTGAAGTCCGTCCCCATCAAAAATTCATACGACGGAGCCGAGTTTGTAATTTTTTTATTTTAGGAAACAGGCCTTAGTTGCTCAAAAAAAGGTCTGACTGATTGCCGAACTTCTTATTGGTTACCTCTACCAAAATATAATTCAAAATTGAATTATAATCCCAAACGGACCTCCCTACAATTTAAGCTGTCAAATTGCCGAACGAATTAAAACAAATGGAGGTGCCATATTTCTCGTGATTACTTTTTGAAGTGAAAACTTCTTGGACGTTGGGCACTAAATATATATAATAGATATAAAGATGTGTGTGTGTGTGTGTTATGTTTTCACTTCTAACGTGCAGTCCCACGAGTGACAATTTTTTATTTTCAAATGAATTGTATTATTATTAATTGTTATGCATTCAAACACAATTATATGATTGTTTCTGAATAAATAAACTATGAACCTATTCATAGGTTGATCATTTTACATAGGGGACGATGACGGGTTAAAATAGGAGAAAGTACTTGTAATTAAGTTACTGATAAAGTAGTATATAACACTAAGTACTAACATCATTTAAAATTCTTATAGAATACAATAAGAAATTTATGATAATTTAATGAGCAATAATGTGAATCACAAAAAATTATTGTATTTTTTTTTCTTTTATTTGAATTATTATAATGCAGTGAATCGAAATAGGAGATAGTTATGATTACGTAGGCACCGTAGCCATCGTAGCAAATCGTATTCTTCTACGGCGTAGAACCGTGAACCGTTTTAAGCTCCTTTTCAAAACGCTTGTGTTAGCTTTACTTGTAACCAATGTAAACAACTCTTGGAAGTAAATTTTAACCTACTTCTATTGTTGTATCGAAATGAAACTTAGTAGGTATAAGTAGTTTGAATGACAATACTATAATTTGGTACATTGGAGCTGATCTTATTATGGAGCCAGAAGGTGGATAACGGAACTCAATTCAATGGCTACTAGTAAACTCCTCGACTCCTCCTCTATCTGTTTAGACGAGTCCAATAGATTAGGTTTGACAACGTTGGTCTTATCATAAAACCTGGAGGTGGATTGTGAATCTTTTTTTTTTTATTCCGTTTTTAGAGTCAATTAGTGGTTGTTTTTTTACTGAACTATAATTATGATACTAATTAGCATGCAGGAATACAATAGTCTTAATACCTAATGTTATATTACCCGTTGTAATCTGAAAATGGTTTCTAAGGTAGCATTTGCCACGTGCATCGCAATGGTAGCCAACAAATGCCTGGGACGCGTTTCTTCGATCCCCGATCTTCTGTTCCAGAAGTTTATACGTACGTTTAAAAGAATATGCAATGCCTTCACTATCTGAACTGTAAAAGGAATCACTGTAGGTCAGCTGTAGGTGAGTAGTTGATTAAAAAGATTTCACATTTCAAAAGATTATCCATTAAAATGTGGACAAATATTAACAAGATCGGAAAAAAACATATTAGCTCACATTACATTTCCTGCCTGCTATTCTAAAAACAATTTTAGTCGTTGTCGTTAATTGCATATTTTAACATTTTAAACAAGTTTACAAAGAAGCTGTCGACGGTCTATTGTGCTCCCTAGACGATCATGCGGCATGACATGCGTTACGTGCTGTCATGCATGCATGATCGTTTAATTGTATTGATGCGAATGACGTGCAAACTGCCTGCATGACATGCAAACTACGTGCTGGCAGTTGATTGACAATTCCTTTTATTTTTATATTTATACATTTATTTACTTATAAATCTGCCTGCCAGCGCAGAAGACCCCTTCACTGTACTATCTATATCGACTGAATAAAATGATTACACCGAGCGAACTATTATGCTGCATGATAGACTCTCAATAGGTCCTTCATGCAGCATGATGATTCAGCATGTCATGCCGCATGATCGTCTAGGGACCGTTTATGAGGCATGCATGTAAATAGTCCTTAGTGTAATTATTGATTTGAATGTTTAGTTTCATTTAGTATACTCGTAATTGTGGTTTTCGTAATTAAGTGGGTTTAATTATAATTAATTTAATTTAAAAATGAATAAAATAGTATATGGTGGCATAGCTAGTAGAGTAAAAAAATCCACAAATTAACACAGTGGTATACTGAAATAATGAGTAGAAATAATTAGACTGCCATAATTTGTGAAAAAAAAATCCCTCAGTGGATTTGCTTGGGGGATTATAAAAATGGGGAAAAAAAAATAGTGAAATGCACCACTTATAATTACCAAAAATTACAAAGATTAGATCTAGAGTCTAATTTGAGGTCGGTTTTCAGTCTACCTACGCTACGGCCGAACTTCGATATTTCACGTGAGGCGATTGCCATCAGACCTCCACAACCCAAGCACTAGGCGATATAGAAGTTCTGTAGTTAGACCCGGTAGTCGGACTTTTTAGGGCTCCAACTACCCGTAACTAATGCCACAGATGTTCGTCTGGCAACCGGGACCGACAGTACGGACAACGTATTCTCTGAGGTAAGAAGGGGTTTCAATGTGAATAGTTATAGTTAAGAATGGCCACCCATTCTAAGACTGACCTGATATATTTTCTTTACGTGATCGATATTTTAATAAAGCCAACATTTTCTAGAAGAGTTCTAAGTTCAAAACAGCTTCGCGTCACTACCACAAAAGTTTGTGTTACCAATGACCGCAATCTCCTTGCGACACGGGACCGAAGTTGCACGTTGGTTCATTCCGGGTAAGTACCTTCAGAAAGCTATTATTGCCAACATCGTGCGTTCGAATACTTCAGATTGAAATACTTCGGTCTCTTTGAATCGTTTCTTCGAAATGTGGGGTGTGTTCTGATAAGGTTTACACTACAAATAAATTGGTTCTATACATTCTGAATAAAGCTTGAGAGAAGTGTTTGGGGTTAATGGAAAATAGGTTAATTGGGACTAGTTTTCTCTGGAATAATATATTAGTCTCAGCAAGAAATAATATAAATAATAATTGCGCGATTCAGGATAGCTAAAGTAATTCGAAATTTCTCGAAATGATAAGCAAATTTGCGAACCGTCAATTGAACACACAAGAAATTGAAATTAAATTTAAAAAAAAAGTTTGTTGTTATCCGTAATCCCCAACAATATACTCATAGATTTCCCATACGCGTTGCCCAGCCATTTAAAACGCTATAGATAATAATCATAAATTCAAAATTTAAAATATTCCTGACTCGAAGATCCCTTTAACGATTACAAAAGAGCTAATGATCTTCGAATGGCTGAACAGGTTTTCTATAATCATATCTAAAAACACTCTCGATCAAGTCACCTTTAAAACAAAAAAAACCGCACTCGAATCGGTTCATCCGTTTGGGAGCTACGATGCCCCAAACAGACATACAGACAAATTAAACTTATAAAATCCCTCTTTTTAGGTCGAGGGTTAAAAATTAGGATTTTATTAAATACTAGCAGTGCCTCGCGGTTTCACCCGAGTAAGTCCCGATCCCGTGGGAATGTCGGGATAAAGGTCTCCAGCTATCGCAATCGGTCCAGTAGTTTTTGTGTGAAAACATTACAAACATACTGACATACAAATCATTCCCCTTTATAATATTAGTATAGACAAGCACTTTCTGATGAGCGATACATTAACTTACTGCTTAGTATAATAAGTATACAATGCTAGCCGTTCTCCGCAGTTTCCGCAGCCTAGGGGGCAAACGAGCAGACGGGTCACCTGAAGGTAAGTGACTACCGCCGACCATGGGCACCTGCAACTCAAGAGTCACAAGTGCGGTCCTCAAGGTTCCCATGGTGGAAGGGGGGGAAGAAGGGGAGAGGGAAGGGTTAGGGCCTCACTCACTCGGCGAAACACAACGGAGCATCGCTTAACTGTCGATTTTCTTGGGTCGAGGAGGCCCCCACTTAAAAAAAAAATTACATATATTTCTTCTGTGCGTGTATATATCACTGAACTCCTCTTAAACCGTTGTTCCGATTTTAATGAATTTTTTGTGTGTCTTCAGGTGGATTCGAGAATGGTTTAGATTTACAATTGGACCCGGTAGATAGCGCTGCGATAGGGTTCCAGGAATAATATTTTTTACGTTCCGGCAGGACAACGTTGTTATATATTCATATAAGTTTCAACATACCAAAAAACCAAGTGCCGTTTATCATTTTAATGTGTTAATATATTTTAAAAAACCTTATCAATCTATTGCCAACATCTACCACAGAATATAACAAAGAAAATTAAGTTCCATCATTAATTCTAAGCACGAAGCCCGCGGCAAGTAATACTTGTCACGTAGACCAAACCATAGCTATCTACCTGAATGAATTAATTACCAAGACTTGTAACAGCGTCTGATAGAGGCTCGGTGAACTATACTACCGAGAATATATTAATTCTTCATTTGTTCAATCAAATATTTACACTACCAAGCTACACCACCTATTCAACCAAAAAAAAATTGAACGTGTAAAAGACACATTTGTTTATTAACTCTGTAACAAAATATCGTAAAGCTCCGATAATAATCTAAAATAATACATGCAAAGGTCGAACCTTAATACATTTGAACTTGTTCCCACTAAAGGTGTCTAATAATTAGGCTTCCTAACCACGAGTAAGTTTTGATTTTGATTGACGTGATTTTCTTTATAGGGTGTAAGTTTCAGCTTACCGAAAAAATCACAAAAACGTTTTTCTGTGGATAATTATCATAATAGATACAATAAAAGTCAGTTTATCATAAAAATGCGATATTAAGGAATCAATGTCAATGGTTTCATTTTGCACTACGCAATGTTAAAGTTACAAATAGGTATTCTTTTTGTGGATACGGTGAATGACCTTAAACGTTCGGCGCCGTCCAGACCAGCTGATTTCATGAAATGTTTAAGTGTTGTTTTTGGCCGTATGTGATATTTATTAATGTTTTTTTCGGTAAAATATTCTGTTTACTCATTGTGATACAACTTTTATCCGAATAAAATGTTATATTATAAAATAAAAATTATGAATTTGCCGGCAGGATTTTTTACACAGTTTGGTGTCAAACTCTGACGTTTGCTTGCAAGTTCACATTACTTTCAAAGCATCAGCAGCTGAGCTCATTTTAACAGAAAAAACAATTCCATAATTGTATATTTAAGTTCAAAGCTTTCCAACAATTTGCATACAGAAACAGTTCAGACTTCCATTGAATATCGAACAAAAAATCTACTGAAATCAATTGAAAGCAAAAAATAATATAATAAAAGCTCTTAAAACCGACCGAAGAAGAAAAATTTTCCAGTCGTTCTCTATACTTAAGCGATAAAATAACTCTTACCTTTAATAATGTCTAGTTCATTTAAGTGTTCGCTTGGCAGGCGAAGTGGAAATTTCTTCGACATCCTTCCATTTGGAGTATCTCCAAAACTTTTATTGTTGGTACCGAAAGTCTAAGCTTCAATAAACTACAAGTGCCATTTATTATTGTGTTACAGAAATATATTGCCAGTAAAAGATACATTGCCGCCATTACGGCACTTTAAATATATTAAGTTTAGATACTTGTTGTTGATTACATTTTAAACCTCAACTCAATACAAGTAACGGTAATGATATTAGTACCATTGCTAAGGCCTTGTAATTCGAACTACATATAAAATATAGGAGTGCTGTTACTAGCTGGGTTAAATGTGTTTGAGGTGGTTTGTGTTACGGTTTACTTCCGTCGTACATTGCACCCGGATTCTATTGGTTTCGTTAGAGGTTTGGTTCAAACAAATTCATTAAAACTATTAACGACTTGGCATTGCCGTCGACTTCTCACGCGTTATTGTAGATTATTGTAGATGTTCTCAATCAATACAGGTATCTTTCGCGTCCTTGTCTGTACCTGACAACCTGACAATTGGTTGAAAACTTACATTCATAATATTGACTAGGATTTCAGATTCTCAATATGAGATCTTACAAAATCAATAAGAAATACAGACATAGAAGCCTTTATCTCATCTATTACGAATAACGTTGTCTGAACTCAAAGACGAGCAAAAAGTTGATCACTTATGTCATGCACAATGTATTGTTGGAGAAGTTTTATAAATGCGTTGAGTCATCTCCACGAGTGTGTCGCGAACAACGCATTATTATCACAAATGAGAGCGTTTCGTTACGATAATATGGTTTTATTTTTGTGCTGGAAATTTCCATGGTATTATTGGCGTAAAGGTATATTTCATGATAAAGTTTAATAATTCACTCAAACACTTATGGAAAATGAAAGTAAAATAAGTTTTGTTATTTGTATTTATACACACATTTGATGGGTAGATATATGCTAAAGAATAGCTTAATTGTGCCTACCTGAGATCGATTACATAACATTGAATAAAATGACTACTACTAGATTTAAAAATTCAAATATCTCTGTAAATAGTCTCTTAACTTCATTTCATTTATTATTTACTAATTTTCACCCGCGTAAGTTCCAATCCTGTTCGAATATCGTGATAAAAAGTAACTTATATCTTAATTTAGATCTCTAGCTATCTACATACCAAGTTCAATCGCAACCGGTTCTGTAGTCTTGGCGTGAAAGAGTAACAAACATCCATCTATATATCCATCCAAACTTTCATACTTATAATATTAGTGGGATTTATAATATTAGTAAGAGTAGTGTTCCTTAAATTATTATTATTAATATATATATTATTGTTATTTCAAATATATTTTCCGTAAGAAAGGTATTTAAGAACTGCAATTTTCCACCGTCTAACTGGTTCAGTATCTCTACGCCAGAGAACTAGTGTTGTCTTTGTTGGTGAATAGGGTCACCTTACAAGTGGTTTCCCTCTATATATATATTGTTTAATATATCATTTTATGATTCCTTAAAAAAGAACAAAATTTCTACTACAACTCTTTTACACCAAAAACTACCCATAATTTCTTGTGTTGTCTGTTGTCTTTGTCCATTCAAGGGTTGCCTGCTAAAAGCAATTTCTTAATTACTTTTAGCGATAACATTCTTTCTTTCTTTCTTTTATGTGTACAATCTAATTGTAATTGGTGTACAATAAAGTTTATTTCTATTCTATTCTAATGCACGATTTCATGATGGTCGGTTGATTAGTTAAGGCAGTAACTACTTAGTAATCTGTAGTTAAGGTATGAAAAAATAATAAACACAAACTCACATTCACATTTATAATTTTAGTTAGGATCATTGTACATAATTATTACTAGGGAGTTAAATCGTGTGTACAAGGATTTTCTAAATATACATACATCTACTAGACGTAAAATACACAAATTCAGCAATATGTGAAGTGTGAATCACACAAAAAACAAACCCGGGAGATCCTCCCGGGTTTGGGTAGAACGCAGACGGCACAACACTGGACGAGGAGACAATTGGTGGCGGTCCCACGTCCATTCAATATTGAGTATAATATGGAACAGAAAGCTGTCTTATTTTTTGAACAAATTCTTCACTTTTGATTCGATAAAATGCTTATTTTCAAAATAATAATGGGTTTGTAAATTTTAATGGCGATACTCTTGGTCTTGGCAAATAATACTAGTTAAATAAATCACTTTAGACATAATACAATCTACTTATTATATCAGAATATTCAATAGATTAAAACAATATGATTTGTAACTTTTATGTAATTTACATTACTTAAGGCCAACTATCGAAAGGAGAAAATATATAATTCGGACCTTTAATCATAAACTGTATATATACCGTACATAACTTAATTCTATAACACTAAATAATGACCTGATACTAAAATAACAAACTATTTAGGTTTCTTTCACACTTTTTTTATTATGTAGAGTACTTGAATGGAACTACGTCGACTCATTATTAAATTCGTTCAGTTTACCGGTATCGCATTCGGTACCTACGCATTGTACGCGCGAGTTAATCAAAAAGAGAACGATGATCTTTATCTCTGTCATTTTCATGACTATCGAGTCGGATGGATTGTAAGTATTATACCGACGAAATTAATTTGATTTTTGTTGAAAACTTGATAAATTTCGATTTAATTCAGTTTATGATTAAAGGTGCGAATATTATATAGGCAAATAATTAAATTCTGGTGCATTTAGCTGAACTTTACCTAATAAAACTTTATTGATTATCATATTATATTTTAATTAATTCAGTGTTCGATATTAATAGCCAACTCCATTCAATAACATATTTTCTTTTTTGACCCTTTATATATAAAAGTTACTACATATATGAATGGATAATACTATTAACCATTAAGAATATTTATGCTTTCTACTAGATACATCTAAAATAAATAATATGCTTTTTCAAACGTTAAATATATTATTACGACCTAACTTTTAAAACCGTATTAGTCCGTCCCAAGCTTGCATTTTATCAACTCTGCACACTTTTGGTATTATATTCTCTGTCAGTCGTAGGACTGCACGTCAGAAGTGAAAAAACACACACACACACATATATATAGACACACACACTCATACACACACACACACACACACACCAGTTCAATGCATTGTCCCCATACCAAAAGTGTCCAACGTGCCTAAAGAAGTTTTCACTTCAAAAATATCTGTAATTATATCTGAAATATTCACGCTATTTCCCCTATTCCAGGTTACGGGATTATCCCGCTGAAGATACCATCGTCACCGGCTACTCACTGCACTTTACACACCACGGTTGGTTGTGTCGGCAATGATGAGTGCACGGCGAAGAGTCACAGCGTCATCCGATTGCTCGGACCAGTAAGAGACGTCATCGTGAGGCCTGCTCGACATCATTATAAGCCTGGAGAGACAAGTAAGTAAACATATTTAACTTAAAAACTAGAGGCAAAGAAAGGAATGGCAAGAACTTTAGGTGGCCATGCGTAATACATACATAAATAATAATAATATATTGAGACATCTCACACACGGCCTTCTTATCCCAAACTAGACAGACCGGGCACTATGGTAACCAGACTACTGATAAACAAACTTATTTATTATTAAATACATACATATCTACACTAGTCTATACTAATATTATAAAGAGGTAAAGCTTGTGAGTTTGGATTTTCGGGGTAATCTCAGGTGCTACAGATCTGATTTTGAAAATTCTTTTAGTGTTGGATAGCCCATTTATCGAGAAAGGCTATAGGGTATATATCATGACTTTACAACCAATAGGA
Organism: Callimorpha dominula; assembly: GCA_949752705.1. Taxonomy (NCBI): domain Eukaryota; kingdom Metazoa; phylum Arthropoda; class Insecta; order Lepidoptera; family Erebidae; genus Callimorpha; species Callimorpha dominula. The sequence continues at coordinate 5,474,053 of OX457002.1, read as the reverse complement.
GCGGAGCATCAATGAAAAATGTTGCAAAAACGGGGAATATTTACAAACGCAGACGAAGTTGCGCGGGTCAGCTAGTTATAGACAAATTACACCCAGACACGTAGTCCTTCATGAATATTGGTGAACAACTGTTGCATTAGTTCTTCTATGATTTTTTTATTTGAAGAGTGAGGAGAGAAGGTTGGTGGTCCAACTTGGTTACTTTTCTCTCGATATTTTGCCTTAACTTAGGCTGTGGCTATAGTCATCGGAGGGCATCTCTTGCTACCGGCCGTCATACGCTCCATGGCCAGTAGCGAGGGTCTGGATGTCTTAATAAAAGCTGTTCCCAGATCGCTCCTACTTTAGGCGCAGTATGTACACACCGCCTCACCGAAAACCCCGGTGGGGTGACGGCCCGAGGGGGTTTCCACACGCACAATAAAAAAGAACCTGTCACTATAGGTAATTGGACTTTTTCAGTTTAAAAAATCCATATGGCTACCAACCTTTATCAAAAATCAACTACACAAACGCCTAGTAGCAGGTAGTAAGTGACTAATGCCGCGTTCCGATAAACATGAAACGATTCGTTTTGCTTACGAACGGTAAAATATCGTTGAACTTTCAACGAAAATTTTACCGTCCGTAAGCAAAGTTTTTTATAATGTTGGAACGCGGCAATAGTGTAATTACGAGAATAGTACTTTATACAGACTGCGCTCTTTAAAATCACATGTAGGTATATGAATCAGGACTTAACAGACTATGCAATAAAATTTAATCCAGCGAGAATCATAATGCATACCAATAATTTGGCTGTCATTATAACGCATAACCTACTAATGTAAAATCAATATGTACTTTTTACAAATATGCGGTATTTTTTAACGAATAAGGTTGTTATCATGGTTGTAATGATTGTCTAAAGGTTTCATTTTAAATACATTATGGTATTAATTAATACAAGAGGGCTTCTTGAGAAAATTTTTGCTCTTATTAGAGCCCTACTGGGGGAGGGACCTGCAGCACTGGATCGCCAGAGTAAGATTTGGGTTTGACACCGCTGTCTTTTGACATCGGTAGCCACTTATTATCAAGGCGAGACTTGATGGTAAGTCAAGTAAGTGGTTTACCAACTAGTATAAAAGCTACCATAATTCCCTATACATATACTCACACTTAAGGGGAAGGCAGAGGTGTATTCATCACACCATTTTCTGACCATAATTTGGTACCATTCACGTAATAGGCAAGTATATTGACGCCAACCGACAACTTTGGGAATTAAAGATGAAAAAAATTGGGAGTATTTTGAAATAAAAGGTAGGCAAAAAGGAAACATAATGGAAGGAAAATGATATTACTTATACGGAAGGATTAAGGAGTGTAAGAAATACCTGCAGCAGGTCAGGGTCACAACTGGAACTGGCAATAGCCGCAAACATCGAATCTGAATTTAGTTTCTTTCAAATAAAGAATAAATATATTTGAAATAGATTTAAAAAATAATAATAATGATAATCATGAAAATCAATACAAAACGTTCAATATTCAACTTAGCATTAATACTGAAAATGAATACTCTGAAATTTAAATCTCCATTAAATGTGTACTCGTAAATACCTTTCTTAAAATCCCGACCCAAAATTTTGCTGCTGTACAGCTTCCTTTATAATACAACAAAGATTTTTCCGCCATAAAACAGACAGAACAAATGAGTTTTGTTTTATTCTAAAGTTTACAGCCCATAAAAAGGAACTCGGACGTTCGTACTGAATTTAATGGAATTAACGTTTAGCTTATACCTAGACGTGCAAAATTGAAATGTTGTAATAAAAGCATATTAGAATGCTTGTTATAATAATAATAATAATTGTTATAATAATAACTGGCAACACTATAATATGGCAGTCGTAAAATTTTCACCTCTTATCCAATATTTTTATTTTTCTGTATTTACAAATCCAATTATATATATTTTCAATAGTATTTATAAAAATTAATACCATAAATAAATATTCATATGAAAAGGAAGTTTTAAATATGTAAAAAACCAAAAATATATGAGTACGACATGAAACGTCATGTCTAATATAATTGAAATCATCGATAAACGATGGAGCCATTGAATTAAAAGAAGAAGAATATGACTGCTGATGTTAACAAGATCCAGAGCAAGGACTGCACCCTTAACATCCCCGGACTCGTCGCTCAGCTCCGCCGCCCGGCCCCCGGAAACGGCATCAAGCCTACCGGCCGCTGTGGATGCGTCGAGCTCAACATCGAGTGACGAGTTTTTCTCTCCGCCGACGTCGCCAACACCTGTACGTCGGCAGGGGAGAGGCCGGCCACCGACCTGCTTGGGACCCCGAGGCCCACCGGCTTCGAATAGGGCCCCCGCTACCGGTGGTAATGTGCATCGCATGAAATGGACATCCTCGATAAACGAGAACGTCATGCGAGCATATTTTGTGGTTACAGAGGGAGGAACTAACCTCACTGCGTATCGTAATCGTATGTTGTCTCTGTTTCAGGAACTTGAACCAGCTGTTAACGTTACGGCACAAAGGCTATCGGATCAAGTACGGGCAATGTCATTTGTTGGATAACTCCGTGCTTGATAGGCTACGCTTGGACTTGCAGAATAGCATTGTTACTTTTCCCCAGTGTCACAATCAATTTCTGGGTTGCTACGACCTTACCCAGCTGAGGGTGGAGAGGACAGTGGTACTTCATCTGTAAGTACTCAGTACAATGAACAAATAAGGAACATTTTGGATGGTGCTATTCGAGAATATCGGACCATGAGTTATGACAACAGACCTCGTTTACCGCGTTTGCCAATGCATAAACGAAATAAAGCGCTAGTGTGTGCCCTTGATTCTATATTAGGTATTTATTTAGAAGAAAGCACAGATCTCAGTGATACACACTCAATTCTGTACTGCGCGGCTGTTGCAGCATGTCGAGTAGCTGGTGTTAAATTTCCAGAAAATGATACCGCTACTCGGTCAAAGCTTGCTGCTCCGGCGTGGCAGTGCAGGATTGAACGTCGTATCGCTGAGGCGAGGGCACTCATTGGCAAGCTTATCTGTTTCAGATCGGGTAACACACGCCCGAGAGTAATGCGTTTTGTGAACCGGGCTTTTTCGGGAACTGATATCAGTTCCTGTAATTATGCAGCGCGGGTCACAGAGCGCATTGACTTCCTGAAACAGAAAGTTTATGCATGGGCAAACCGTATACGAAGGTACAAAAAACGAGTGGACCGATATACTCAGAATCGTTCATTCCAAAGGGATGAGAGGTGGGTTTATAGAAGGTGGGAGCAGCCTGATTTAGTGAGTGACACACATTTCCCAGATGCTGAAATTACGAATACCTTTTGGCGTGACATCTGGGCGATGCCTGTCACTCACACAGAGGGTGATTGGATGCGAGATGTCGAACGTTCGTGTGAGTCGATTGATACCATGGAGCCAATAACAATATCGAATACTGATATAGCTTATGCAGTTCGTTCGCTGCCGAACTGGAAATCAGCGGGACCGGACGGACTGCATAACTTTTGGTTAAAGTGGCTCCGTAGCTCACATGTACGATTGGCATCTCAATTGCAATCATGCTTAGAATCAGGTTCGCTTCCGACTTTTATGACCACAGGCGTAACTCACCTACTCTTTAAGTCTGGTAGTGCCACAGATCCCAAAAATTAAAGACCTATAACGTGTTTACCCACACTTTATAAATTACTTACGTCTATTCTGAGAGTGAAGATAACATCTCATATAACTAACAATACTATTATGGCTTACTCTCAGAATGGATGTAAAAGTGTGGCCCGTGGCACTAAAGAGCTCCTTATTATTGACACGACCATTAACCAACAAGTTCGTCGTAATCGAAAGGATTTGGCGACATGTTGGATAGATTACAAAAAAGCCTATGACTCTGTGCCGCATACGTGGCTCTTGAGAGTGATGGAGTTGTACAAGGTAGATACAACTCTATGCACTTTCTTGAAGGCATGTATGCGGCAATGGAGAACGGTACTCTACTATCCAGGATGTCGGCGGTCTCAGGGTTACGGCGAGTATATTAAGATCAGGCGGGGTATATTTCAGGGTGACAGTTTGAGTCCCTTGTGGTTTTGCTTAGCTTTGAATCCTCTCAGCACTTTACTGGAGAGTTCAGGGCTAGGCTATCGTTTACGGAAAGAAGGTCAGGTTATATCCCAACTCCTTTTCATGGATGATTTGAAACTGTTTGCCTGCAACAATGTCCAATTGATAAAATTACTTGAGGTAACTGAAACCTTTAGTAAATGTATCAGGATGGAATTTGGTGTGGATAAATGTGCAGTCATGCATGTAAAAAGAGGCAGGATTGTGGAATCTGAGGGGATGGAACTCTCAGATTCCACACACCTTAGATGTCTTTCCGCCAACGAAACTTACAAGTATCTAGGTATGACACAGGCGTTAGGTGTAAATGAATTGACTATGAAGCAATCGTTACAGGAACGTTTCTTTGGCCGCCTGAAAAAAGTATTGAAAAGTCTTTTGTCAAGTGGTAATAAGGTGCGGGCCTATAATGATTGGGTCATACCAGTCCTAACCTACTCCTTTGGCATACTTAGATGGACTCAGACTGAACTAGATGCCCTGGATAGAAGAGTTCGTACACTGCTTACCGCGTACGGAATGCACCATCCACGTACATCGGTCATGAGATTGTATATCCCGCGGAAATGTGGGGGTCGTGGTTTTTTAAATGCCAAGACCCTCCATAACCGCGAGGTATGCAACCTTAGAGATTACTTCCTCTCCGTTGACCTGGATGTGTATCGGGATGTGGTGGCAGTTGACAACGGACTCACTCCGCTTGCTCTAGGAAAAGAGAACTGGCGCAAACCAGCAGTACTTACTATTACAGACCGCAGGGAGATATGGAAGAGCAAGGCGTTGCATGGACGTTTTTATCGGGCCTTAAATGGGCCCGATATAGATTTATTAGCATCAGTATCCTGGCTACGGTTCGGTGACCTCTTTGGAGAAACTGAAGGTTTTGTCTGTGCAATTACAGATGAAGTTGTTATGACGAATAACTATCGGAGATATATCCTGAAGGACGGCACAATTGACATTTGTCGGGCGTGTCATCGTCCCGGAGAAACCCTTAGGCATATAATTTCTGGTTGTTCTCGTCTTGCCAACGGCGAGTACTTGCACAGACATAACCAAGTGGCCAGGATAGTCCATCAGCAACTTGCTGTTAAATATAATCTTGTGGCTGTCGAGTTACCGTACTACAGGTATGTGCCCGACCCAGTTCTCAAAAATAGTCGTGCAACATTGTACTGGGATCGATCTATCATCACTGACAGGACTATTGTTGCCAATAAGCCTGATATAGTGGTGATAGACCGATTAGAGCGCCGAGCAATGATTATTGACATCACCATTCCCCATGACGACAATCTCTTAAAAGCCGAAAAAGATAAAAAAAATAAAATATTTGGACCTAGCTCACGAGATTGTCGACATGTGGGATGTGGATTCAGCAATCATTGTGCCGATAGTCATTTCGGCCCATGGGTTAATTGCTAAGAGCCTCGACCAACACCTTCAGAGGCTCACGTTAGGCAGCTGGATTAAGAGCCTGATGCAGAAGGCAGTCCTCCTTGATACGGCACGCATTGTGAGGAGGTTTCTATCTCTGGAACCCTAACCACCGGTAGCTTGGTCCCTGTACCCGATACCGGTGGGACACTATTTTTTATATTTTTAAATATATTTGTTTTTATTTTTTTATAGTGAATGTATTTAAAAATGTAATTTATATGTATATTAAGTAAATAAAGAGAATAATAATTCAACACATCTCACACACGGCCGTCTGATTCCAAACTAGGCAGAGCCTGTACTATGGTAACCAGACTGCTGATAAACATACTTTTATATATTTCTAAATACATACATATTATAGATAAATTACACCCAGACACAGAACAAATGATCGTGCTCATCACACAATTATTTGTCCTGGGTGGGAATCGAACCCACGACCTCTGGCTTAGCAGTCAGGGTCATTAACCACTAGACCAACAGGCCAGTCAAGTTCTTTTAATTATGTGTAATTTAAGTAAGTGTTCTTTTAATTAAGTAATATATCCGTAGAAAAAGAAATTATGTTTTTGAACTATAACATAAGTATTTTTATGTATTTCCACGGAAATTAACGCGATCGCAAATTACATACCTCTGAATTGCCTGACGTTTTATCATGGAACGTGAAAATTTAAAAGTTTATAAGTTTTTTTTTTTGTACATTAAAAATGACAAACTAAAAGCGATGGATTTTTTTTTAACAAGTGAAGGCTTAATCTAAAAATGTCGGTCCACAATGACGTCGGTTTCACGTTAAATCGATGCGTTGTTGACACACTAAAAGCACCTGACATTTACACGTTCCACTCGTGGAAACTCATCAGGGTGTAAAACGAATTATTTATGTGTGTGCATGTGAAATTTACACAGATAATGTGGTGCATCAGGTCAGGCTCTGTTGACTTAACACGGAACCATATCGTTCAGTTTAGTGAATTCGGATGCCGGAGTACGGTTGGAAATTGCGGGCATATGCAGGTGACGTGAGCAATGTTATTCGGATGGGTAGTGTGTCAGTAACAGTATACGTTAGGGAAGAGCCATTTCAGGTCAAACAGTCTGTTGTACTATTGTAGGTATCTACATCTTTATTTTCAATCATTTCTGAATTTAATATCGATAGTGTTTGTTCTATTAATTTGTGTTGTAATGTGTCGATATTACAATGTTTAGAACTTGTACTGTTATATTAATTGCTTTATATAAATAATTTATATAACTCTAGGTTGGTCCAATTTAAATTTAAGGCATCGGTCGGAGGAGGTCGGAGATCACTCTGCGATCTCCGGCGCCTGGTGCGTCTTTTGCGTGAGGGGAATGCTTGTCCTCTCCTGTACCCGCTCCGCTGCCTCTTTGGCAAATATCACCTCCTCGCAAAACGAGACGGCGGGTCCCCCGCACTCTCATTTTGGACCATGGACAGAACCACGATGTAAAAAAAAGGCTTCCCACACCAATAGCCATCGTAGATCGTATCGCTTCTGCATCCACGCTAAGCACTCCACCAAAGTGTGGATTGCAGTGTCCTTGCCAAAGCCTCGGCAGTGGTGGCACACAGGCATTGGCATCCGATCTATACGACACAGGTACTTACTGCAGCCGTGTCCGGTGACTACATGCGTCAACCGGTAGGAGAGGCTGCCATGTCGCCTGTTGAGGCAAACCTCCATCATGGGTCTTACTGCCACAACTGTGGCGTTCCCTTCACGCTATAAATCTAGAACGAATAGCGTTTTTAAGAATAGTGAAGCACAAGAGTGATAGTTAAATTTACCCATCACAATTTTTCAGAATAAAGTTAATTAATTAACAAATATATACACCAAAAAATACGTTACCAAAACAAAAGTAATACCAGTAATACGTAGGACAGAATATCATCAATCAATAACCTGATTGGGGTAAATTAAAGTTTTTTTTATACCTTTTTATATTATCATTTAAATAAATAAATAATCACCATTATCTATTCAGAACACACACACACACAAAAGATTTTCCAATTTCAAAAAACAGGAGCAAATAGTATTTATGACAAAAATATATAGTTCAATATCATATTTCCGAGCTGTAGAAACTAAGTTACCAACACACAAAGTTGTCAGTATCGACTAGTAAAATCGCAAAGCTGCACAGTGGAACTCTATTGAACATTTGAGAGGACTATTCGTGCATATGAAAACATTGATGCAGAATATCGGCGTCAAACTTACACGATCTGGAATGTTTCGCTTTATTGTGCAACTACAATGTTACTGTATGCGTGTATCGCTAGTGAGTAGTTTTCTGGCTTTATTATTAAATATTATGTATATTTTGACTACTGAAATTAGACATACACTAGACATTGGCTGGCCTGTTGGTCTAGTGGTTAGTGACCCTGACTGCTAAGCCAGAGGTCGTGGGTTCAATTCCCACCCAGGCCCAGGACAAATAATTGTGTGACGAGCATGATAATTTGTTGTGCCTGGGTGTTATTTATCAATAATATGTATGTATTTAGAAATATTTAAGTATGTTTATCAGCAGTCTGGTTACCATAGTACAGGCTGTGCCTAGTTTGGGATCAGACAGCCGTGTGTGAGATGTGTAGACTTATTAGAAAAATTAACAAAGCTTTAGAAAAAAATTAAAGTATAAAAGAAATATTTTCTATCATTTATATAACTGTATGATAAACTAAAATAGGATGACCAATTTATAATTTTAGACTCACTCTCACTCTCAATAAAACCCCTACCTCGTTTTTGCGTGTAAAAACCCTTACGGGACGGTTATCTCACTCGAGCCAAACAGTAAGGTGGTTCAATGTGTTGTGTCACCGGGTCTTACCCTAGAAAGGAAATCCGTGTGGACTCCGGCAGACTTGGCCGTCTTTTGAGCAAGGTGACCCCACTAGAGTGCGGAGGGTCTTGCCTCCTGTAATTTATGCCGCCATGAGCTCGGCACGTTGCTGTTGTGGGATGCTGATATGTTAAGTATTTTCCAGCCTGGTTAGCGAATCTTCTCTATCCTTGGAAAAACATCATCGATACATCATTCGCATGAAGTGCCTATATCTAAAATGGTAAATATGAAGTTACAGGTGCAGTCCCTTCAGTATAATAGTAAATGGGCTCAATATTGTCAGATGGAAAGCAGTTTGCATAATCTCTACTCCACCATCCCTTTTTGTTGGACTCTAGAAACTCTACTCATTGCACCTTCTGCAGGGATCTTAAAAAACAAATACATATATAAACATCTTAACAATTATATAGTCGCATTATCAGACGCAGATACATAGTCAGGCATGATGTATTCCTTTCAATAATAACGTACATTATAGTTCAGAAAAACTAAAAAAAAACACTTTATTGGCGAACTGTATAAAAAAAAACAGGCCAATCGCGAGTCGGACTCGCGCACCGAGGGTTCCGTAAAATATTTTTATTATATGATGTAACTAAAAATTTACGGTTTTCGTAATTTTTCCTTTATTTGTGCTATAAGACGTTGCATTGTACCAAATTTTAAGAGTTCACCCTGTAGGTTTTGATTCCCTTGCGAGTGTCGAAAATTTGCGGCATAAACGGCTGTATCTTTTGATTGCGTTGGCTTAGAAGTTTGATTTTTTCACAGCTCTAAGGAACAATAGATTTGAGTATTTGATATAAATTTCAGCTTGATACCTTTACTCGTTTCTGAGAAAAAGGGTCTTGACACACAGACAGACCTTCGGACGGACGGACAACAAAGTGATCGTATAAGGGTTCCGTTTTTTCCTTTCGAGGTACGGAACCCTAATAAAAAAGAGTTCGCCAATCCAACTTCTGGATTCATCATCAGACCATCATTACTAACCCCAATTTATCTGACTCCTCAAAATAAATCATATGACGTCGAACTCGAGTGGTTTACTAGCAGTCGATAAAGATTTCCACTATCTGGATAGTGGAAATCTTTATCCTCCTGGCTCCTTCATCAGATCAGTTCCAAATTTCCAAATTATAGTATTGTCATCCAAACTAAGTATACATACAAAGTTTAATTTCAATAAGACAATTAGAAGTAGGTTTTTTTTTATGGTATACGGGCAAACGAGCAGACGGGTCACCTGATGGTAAACGACTGCCGCCGCCCATGGGCACCTGTAACTCAAGAGTCACAAGTACGTTGCCGTCCTTTAACGTGGGAATAGGGGAAGAGGGGGAAAGAGGGGGAGACGGGGGAAGAGCAGGAAGACGGGAGAGGAGGATTAGAGGGGAGGAGAGGGGGAGAGGGGAAAGACGGGAAGGGTTAGGGCCTCCGGTAACCTCACTCACGCGGCGAAAAGCAATGCATGCATTGTTTCACTGCCGGTTTTCTGTGAGGCCGTGGTATCGAGCGGAGTCGAGCCGGCCCATACGTACCGAAGCATGGCTCTCCTACGTAATGTTTATTCCCAAGATTTTTTTACATACATTACAAGTGAAACTAAAATAGAAGCGTGTCAAAATTGAAAAACTTATAAACTCCGTCCCAATAAGGTTAAAAAAACAACCACCTTTATAAGAATGAGTTCAGTTTTCGAATAACTACAAACTTGCTATATCAATATAGTTACGTCACCAGTTTCTGACAGCGAGTGTTTTCTGGCTCACAAACAGCTGTTCATTCGGCCATACAAAACATCGATGCCAAATTTCATGTGTCAACGTTGGTAAACTTAGCTGGCCAACTTTGGCTTCGTAACTTCTGCGGGCTATGGCGTAAGTTAGTATCTACTTTTAATTATTAATCAGGAATGTTTGATACCACCCCATTGAATTAGAAGTATCGGTTGGTAGCCACGATTGTAAACTATTTATTGGGATGAATGTTTTTTTAACAGATAATTTTACTTTCTTTTAAACGGAGGTAAAGAGTAGGTAATTTAAAAGTGTAGCACATGAGAACTTTTTTTTTCCTGAATTCATTAAAAATGTAAAGATATGAACGAGATATAACGAACGGTTGTATATTTATAAGGTACAATACCAACATTTGACAGTAATCTAATTGTCAAATCGAGTCATCCAGTCAAGTCCAAATACAGACTTTCTCGTTAGTTATACAATATGTAAACACTGTTGCTGTAAAATACTGTTGCTGTGGTAAATGAAAGTTTTTGTTATGTTCTCTTTTCAATTTTGTTGCTTCTTGTAATCTCCAAAAGGGGTTGTTAAAATCGTATCGTATTTATATTAAACTCTCGTCACGAAAAACAGTGAAAGAGGTTTCAATGGTAATACTATTGAAGTAAAGTTTAAAGTCTTATTCATAAACCGAGTTATGTTTAATGTTGATTGGTTCAACACAATTCATATATAAGCTATGTATATGTATTTTATACTCATGTCGTCGGTTTGCAGTAAAACGGACTTACTCAATTATTTATTTATTCTGGTTTCCAAGACTGCACATTGTTATTAAAGCGCTTAGCGACTTAACTAAGAATTCTTTAACTCATTCTGAGACAAGTACCTATTTGAAAAGAGGATGTTTTTTTTAGCTTTATAAAGAATACTAGCGACGTAGGTCACACATTACTGGTATTCTTGTGAACCACTCCAGCTAAGTGTGGGCTCATGTGGGGTTCGAAACCGCAACCACTTGACCGCAAGAGATATAATATATATATCTTTTTATATATCTTTTTTGATTCGGAATTGTTGAATTCGCAATTGTTTCTAATATGTGTAGTGCAATTTCACATGAAGAACATGAGACGTAATATGGGCTGAGAAAAATGGCTGTACCTCAATCTCTTTTAAATCGACACATTTGGGGAAAATGTGTGATTTCTATGAATTCACCCGGTCGGTCTAAAATAAATATTTATAATTTTTTTTATATTACCCAGTCAGCTTTCTTTTAAAACCGTAAAATATATTATACACTCTAAAATATTGAATGAAGAAAACTCCTGGTTTGTTTTCACTTCTAAACTTTTAGTACAAAGGCCGTATTAACTCCTCAAAGAAATTTTCTTATTCATATCTATGTTCAAAGGTTATTTACTCAATACGATTAATGTCTTTTTTTCCAAAATGAACTCGTGAAGAAAGAAATGAACAAAAAAAACATTTCCCATTTATTTAATTCTTCAATGCGACCGTTCATCGCGTTTTTTTTCTATGATATTTTTGCTGAATAGATGACCAATAACAATAAGAGACATTTAATTAAAATTAGTGTAAAAAATCAAATTTCCCAAAAGTTAGTGTACCAATAGCAATTCACTCTTTTGGAGTTGCAAAAGACAGGCGGCAGATACTGTGATACTAAAAAAAACTTGTACAAGTTTAAATATGAAAATAAATACAACTATTAATAATAAGGTCTATTCTGTTCTGTATACAACTGATATATTTACTGAAGAGATCATGCAATTAATATAAATAATATTGGTTATGGTTTCAGTTTATTACATTAAAACTTTGCGCACATCTATGATTTTAACTCTAGCTTCAATTTAACGTTCATAAATGTCACTTAGTGTCATAATTGAATAAATGATTTTGAATTTGAATTTGAAAACTAGCTGAAGTTCGCTCATTTAGTTTTCGTGATTATTTATGTAAAATACGAATATCTGTGTCCGCGCCGTCGACCACGCATACATTTTACTTTAACACATTTGTCTTATGTATGGTGAGAAAATATTTATAAATATGAATACAATTTAAATATATTTTAAATAACAATAACTCCACACATCTCACACACGGCCGTCTGATCCCAAACTAGGCAAAGCCTGTACTATGGTACCCAGACTGCTGATAAACATACTTATATATTTCTAAATACATACATATTATAGATAAATTACACCCAGTTACAGAACAAATTATCATGCTCATCACACAATTATTTGTCCTGGGTGGGAATCGAACCCACGACCTCTGGCTTAGCAGTCAGGGTCACTAACCACTAGACTAACATGCCAGTCAAATGTATGTAGTATAGATAGAAAACATGGTAAACGTTAAAAATACTGTGTAAACGATATTCGATACCTATTGGAGGCGTACATAACATAACGCAAGATACAGCAACATACAATGAACCTTGTGCAAAATTTGAAGATTAGTGATTATTGTTATTTGGGGTGAGGTGGATGCTTGGTATAAGTTCAATATCACGGGCACTGCAACTTGCTGAAAGTTCTGCGTCAATTACAGTTTGTAGAAAAGTGATTCCTCTTAGTCGAGTTCTGTTAAAGAGCGCTAGGTGGACTGAAGTTTAAAAGCAATGTCTTTTTTTAAGCAAATTTTTTGAGCATAGTAACCTGTCACGTTTAGGGAATCTACATAAATTTAATACTGCACTGGGTAGTTGGTGGCATCGACTTCTAGTGACACTAGCAATAGTAGTATATTATATTCTGCCACTATAAACTGCCTCAATATTTAAGAATTGGTTTAGTTTTTTTTTCACAAAATTCTAAAATGTACAGACACTTCAAATTTACAATTTTATTACACGTGTAATGTTTTTTATTATTAAAGTCTTGTATTTTAATCAGATGCACCTTACTTGTACTTATGTTTATAAAGCTTTGTGTGAAAATATATATATTTTTATTGGTTTAAATATTAAAATTAATTTATATGCCATAAGCCATAATTTTATTACCATTTTTGGGATAAAACCTTAATGCTTTAACTTGCCTGTTTTATCTTACTTAACTCATGTCTTTATTCATTCAAATTGCAATAACTTTTGATAGAGTTAACTGGTATTTATTTAAATAAACACGTTACTCAAGGATCTGCCTTACAATTTTCTTGCTTAATTTAATACATAAACTTAGTACCTTTGTAGTGATGCATGTTCAAACAAACAGGCAGACAGATATTTCTAAAAAATTATAGCAATTACACATTGCTATAATTTTTTATAGTTATTATTTTTAAGTATGCTGCAATTTTTTTTTTCCAAAATTCTTAAATGTCACTACAGACACCAAGTGAAGGGAGTGACATAAATATTGGTAGCTCAATAGACATTCCACATTTCAGCAATCTAGTTTTAGTACCCCTCTCTGTTTACCCTTGTATTGGTGTTTTGGATACGGTTCCTCAGGTTTTTACTTTTTCACGAAGAAATACATCCAAATAAAGAATGTACCTAATAACTTTTTGACCGATTTCAAAAAAGAAGGAGGTTCTATGTTCCATTGTATATTTAATAAAAAAAAAAATTATGTAGACCGATTACTCAACGACACCTGGTCTGATTTGGAATATCCTTCTTTTGTTTGAAAGGGTATACTTCATCAAGGGTCATCAAGTCAGGATCTGATGATGAGATCCTGGATAAATTGAGGGAACTCTTCAAATTTTATTAGCACACTTGAAGCGATTTCGGTATTTTGAGGCGCATTGAAGTCGGTGATACTTTTTTAAAATAATAATCATTAATTTTTATTACCTATTAGCAGTGCTAAAAGATATATGCATATCATCTTGACCGTTCATAGTTTGTATAAGAATTTTGTAAAACCGTTCGTAGTCTATCATTTCTAAGTATTATAAATATGACATGTATATTGTTAACATTAAAAATAAAACCCATCGGGCTCGTCCCTAATAAACTTTTAATGCCTTACATAAAGATTGCTAGTTCTGTTCTATTAAAACATAAACCCAAGGCAAACAAATGGCTGATGAAGCTTTACCTATCTCCTCATTCTGTCACGGAATAAATTTTATCTGATCACTAAACCGCTATCTTGGGTCATTACAGGCCTAAATGCTTTGAATTAATGAAGTGAAGATAGATTGTTGAACGAGATATGCGCCAAGAAGCTCCAAAGGTAACTGAAGGTAAAATACTGCATTCACGTCACTGTATACAGAATGTAAACAGCAAAATTTAATAAGAGATTCTGATACCTAGGAATTAAAATATATTTTACATTGGCTTGTAGTGTGTTAATAAAAAGCTTTGCTCCGAAAACCAATACAAAGTTAATTTGTGTTTGTTTCCGATGGAAATCAGGGTCCTAAAAGTTTAATAAGTCACGGTACCTATTTATTAAAAAGTTTATAAGAAAAAAAAGGTACTCGGATAGGAAGTACGCAGCCGAACACTGGCCTATTTATTTATAGAACTAAAGTATATACCATTATACCTTTTATGGTTAAGTTATAGATAAGGCACTCTGTATTCGTGTAAACCTTTAACTTAAAAATAATTAAGTTTTATGACAACAAATTTATTTTTATATAAATCACATAGTAAAGAAATAGAAAGTTAGTAAACCGTTGAGACATTAAACAGTAGCGGGCATTCTATCATTCTTGAAGTAGTACCCTTGATAATTGTAAGGGTCTTATTTTAAATGAAGTAGGTGATACGGTTTCTAAGTAACCGGTTTATTCCCCAATAAAGATTTAACTTTTCTGTTAATTTTTTACAGTTATTTCTTTTAAAGAAAAAAAGGAACCCTTTTCACCCTGATTACTTTGTTGTTCACCTGTCTGACTGTATGTCAAGACCCTTTTTCTCAGGAAACCGTTAACCCATCAAGTTGAAATTAATACCAAATATATAACAAACCAAACATTTACGGTCTCTTCAAGCTGTAACAAAATCAAGCTTCTAAGCCAACGCAATCAAAAAATATGGTCACTTAATTAAGCCTTAAGCCTTAAATTTGACCAAAGTTGAACATTTTGCAAGTAAATGAAAACATTTAGGGTACTTATTATACTATTTCCATTGACCTAAAATAATGAAATTTGAAAAGAATCAAGGTCTCACAGTACAGGTAAGAAAAAATCTAAAAGTCGTTAATTTGTTGTTATATCACATAAAAAAATATTGCGATTGCAAACTTATATTTTGCGGTTGAAAAGTTGACTTTGTTGACAACATCGCAACCGCAAAGGTAAGTTTTTGCAACATAGCTTTCTACTATAGAGATAACAGAACTTCTCTTCATTTTATTACAATTTAACCGCGTTAAGTAAACAAATCAGTGTGAAGGAGCTCCGAGTATTTTTTAAATATCGCATTTAATTCTATACTAATAAACTATTACTCTATATTCTATTGAATATCATAATAATTGTGTATTATGAATGATTTACTATTCCTGTATATATTGTTGAAGATAGAAGGTAGTTATTATCAATTTAAAATAAAATAAACCTCAAAGTTTCACTAAATGCTCGTACGTAAATGTTAAAAGTAGGAACGAACCGATTATTTCGATATATCGGAGGATTTGATTTGCGCAGGGAAAGGCAAAGCTATCAATAAATATTTATGAGTCTAAGATACGAAAACTTTCTGAACACGATCGTTATCGATATTTCTAAACTTTTCTTCCGTTTAACAATATGAAAAATATGAGATTGAATGAGTAAAAATATTTATAAAAGTCCAAAACATTTATTTGCCTGGAAGTACTATTTTGATGAGAAAATAAACCACAAGTACGTCTGTGATACAAGGGGTTACAGTAAAATAATAGTGTCAGAACTGAAATGCATGTGTATGACACGGTGTTTCCTCTCTGTAAACCTAGGAAAAGCTCGACCTTCTGTCATAAAGCTGTGTTTTGATTATGTGCATCTGATCTTCTTCCAGCTTAGCACGCCGAATCTGAAAAATGTTTAGAACACAGATAAACATGCATACAAAGATTTGCACAAAGCGGGAATCGAACCCGCGACTCCCGGTGTGGCAGTCACAAACACAGAACACAGAGGTCGTCAACATAGGCAGAGGTGCTGATTAAAATTATCAGCAGAGTAAATAACCTTTAATTGTATTTTTTTATTTAAACGACGTCAGATTGATCTCAATCCGCCTGATGGAAAGCTAGATTGAGGTCCAAAGATTGAAAATTATAGATACGAATGATACTGAAATGGTGGTTTACAATTTGACTACCTCGAGAGATGTTATTCACGCTCCACTTAAAGTTGTAGAAGGTTGTTAGAAGAGAACACGTGTGTTGGTAATGAATACCACATTTTAATGCTGCGGCAATGCTGTTGGGATTGTTTGCACTGTAAGGGGGTGACACCTCAGCCCACCAAATGTTGTTCTGGATAGGAATGGAGAGAGTGAGATCGATTGGAAGAGCTCTTCGCATCACTCGCCATAGTAGAGGCGGGAGAATACAGCCAAAGACCCAAAGACGTTTCTGCGCAACTTGAAGGGTTCAAGGGTGTTGGTAACCTCAGGACTCCCAATGATGCGGACATTTTTTTTACTAGTACTACTTTATTCTTTTTCAAATTTATACAAAACAAAGTCTGCGGGAGACGCAGACTTTGTTCTGTATAAATTTCAATAAATTTTTGGTTCTTTTTCCCGTATTTTTCAATTTACTGGTTAATTTTCCTAACACTTACAAGACAGAATAGTCAAATCTATCCGTCTCTTCATAAATGATGCCCTTTCTACTGAAGAGCATTATTATTTATATAAATACTTTACGAGTAAAGGCCAACCTCTGATCACTATCCCGTGTACGATAAAATCTGTATTCAAGCTTATAGCAGTTAAAAGCCTTTTAATATTCTGTGTGATATTATGTAGGCAAAAGCCTTTTATGATGTTACAAACTATTCGTTGGATACTTCATAGCCTAAACACAGATATACACAAACAAACCAATTTACTTTATTAATGACTGTTCTCGTAAAACATTAAGTACATAAGACATAAATGCTGGCAGACTGTATCGAATAGGTACTTAAGTTTTATTTATTTTTGTTATTGACCGGGATAATATTACTAGGAACGCAATAAAAATGGAGCTTCGAGTATGATCGGAAGTTACGGAGTATTTACAAGACGTAGAAATAATAAATAGTTATTAACTATTTTATTTGAGTATTATTGACTTTTGAAACAAAAATAAGAAGATTTGCTAAGCCACAAGTTAAAGGTACATGATGTTTTTAATATAATATAATATGTTATTCTTAAAACAAAAATAATTTTAAAAAGGAATTACACTCATTGGTTCTTTCATTTGACTTTCATGTGTATTTGTGGTTTTGTTACTACTATATAATATTATGAGTTTATGGGTTTTGTTTAGATAATAGTTTCCAAGCATTATAGGAAGTAGATACTAAAATGATAGGAGTATTACGACATAGGCAATCCCAACGACACTTTCATCGCAAAACCGTATTTTACTTAATGTTGGTATCGCCTTAGCCATTAATTTTTGCTCAATTTTGTGTTACTTTTACAACCGTGTTTTATGTTTCTGTGACCCTAAAACTCGCCTTAGATGTTTATGAAGCGAGTTCGAATTAATGTGAGCCGATATTGTTTTTGTAATTAACGGTTTTTTCTTCTTCTTCGTAACATTCATTAAAAGTTTACAAACAAAATATTTCATGATTTCTCTGGGATATTTTATTACTTTTATACTTTATGTACGACCATTTTAATGTTGTTTTTATAAATGAAAATTTAAACCTTTGTAATTATAACTTACAGAAGCAGACTTTTGTCTATGGAAATGTCTTTATTCGTTTGAACATAGTACATGTTTGGTCTGAAGTAAAATATCTTACTAGTGTGTATTATTTTTTACTTTGTATCAAATTCCCTATTCCCTTCAATAAATTAATCTGTACACACAGAATCACAGATTATACAGTTCCACACAATATAAGGTACCTATTTGTCAATCATCATCCTCCGCGCCTTTTCCCAACTAAGTTGGGGTCAGTTTTCAGTTTGACTACGATACGGCCGACCTTCGATATTTTACGTGAAGCGACTGCCATCAGACCTCTACAACCAGTACTAGGTGATATCGAAGTTCTGTAGTTAGACCAGGTTATCGGACTTTTTAGGGCTCCAACTACTGGTAACGAATGCCACAGATGTTCGTATGGCAACCGGGACCGACGGCTTAACGTGCTCTCCGAGGCACGGAGGGGTCTCGATGTGTTAAGAATGGTCACCCATTCTAAGACTGACCTGGCTATTATTACTTAACCTTGTAATGTGCTAACCTACTCGGTTACCAATTAGCCACGAGACCCCTATAGGGTTTTTGTCAATGTGAACTGAAATTATCTATTCTTCGTTTTTCGATTAAACCTTCGTGAACGTTATACAAATAGTAAAAAGATACGATTAAAGGTTTATTAAAGATTAAACGAAGAGGTTTTAAAAGATTTTAGGTACTTTATATCAATTTGGGTAGTAAAGCAACGGCTTCCCAGTTGCCTAAAAACATATAAACAAAAAACAAATGTTAAGCAGGAAAATACAACAAACATTCTTTGTGAAATACTACACAAGTTTCATATAGTTATGCACCAGAGATCCTGGAAACCTGATTACACTATCTCATAGAAAAAATACCAGGTTGCGATGATACCAGAATGTTATTTGGACCTTTTCTGCTTAACAGAAAAAAAACAGAACGTACAAAAATGTATGTAGAAAGAATATAAAGTTTGGCAATATCTTACTATATTCATTAACATAATTCACAAAATACAAGACTACAATATTCGCTGATAAATCAACGTAACGGACGCGTTAATTAATTAGTTTATGAAGTCTAATTAACTACTCCATCGTAAAATGTTAAGTAACTTATTAATACTTGGCGTTGTATCAGTTTTAAGCCTACAGCAAGATTTACTTGAAGGATAGTTGTTTAAGTTCACAAAATATTGACTACCTGAAATAACAGTTACAAAGCATTCATTTTAAAACAATTTATTGACTAACCTCCGACCGAAAGTTTTCACAACACAACAGTCATCGCAAATGACTGTTTGAAATAAAATTATAAATGATAAATCATTACGCAATATTTTACGTTAAAGCCCACAATTGATCTAAAACTCACAAAAGAGTAGAAAACATTTTTAAACCTAGCGGCAATTATCCTACCATCAAAAGGTTGCCTGGAGGACATAACTTTAGTGATTAGGACTGCCTTTTGAGCTTTTTAGGTGTAGTTAGTTAGCATAAAAATATGTATATTTTTATGATTTATGTACGGTTAAAAGTATTCATAATTTATTTATAACCAGCTGTGACCGCGTGAATGTCGGAAAATGACAATATGTCCCTTATAAAAGGCGAAACACCACGTGGGTCGTTGGATGCTCGAAGCATGGAGGACACAAGGAAACAGCATTTTTCTTGTATGAAGTATTACGTCTGATATTATACATTTACTTATAAGAAAAATACTGAGTATCATTTTTATAGAAAAATATTAAAACTAAGTTCTAGGTACTTATTGGAAAAATCTTTTATATATTATATTGTTGTACATAGGCTACGGTAACTGCTTAACATCAGGCGGGCCGTATGCTTGTTTGCCACCAATAATAAGTTAATGTTGATAAAGTATATTATCTTAATATAGAAGTACGAACACGCAAAACAAACATAAGGTATAATTATGTACTTTCCGAAAATAAATGTTGTTATCTCTTCACACACATAAATTTTCATACATATTATTTTTCTCATTTGGATCGTCATGTTTATTGCTGATATGGTTTCTACATTTTTGTCCTCACCTATATAATAAAGAGAAATATGTTCTGCAATGTTTTTTCCAAGCACAAAGATTTTCAAATTAAAATCATCACGAAGCAGTTGAATAAAAAAGTAATTTTTTTGTTTTAGTTACCTTTTGGATCCTGGCCCTCGATCACGACTTGCGGCTCGTGCGCGGAGAGCTGGCGTATGTAGCACTGAAAGACCCAGCAGGCACTAAAGTTGCCATATGGGATCAGCTATCTATGGATGAAGGTGAGTTCGTTTTTAAAATGATAACTGAATTGCACGGACGATGGCAACCTGTGACCACGATCCGTGGAATTAATGTGGAAAAATATCTTACCTCACAAATATTTACACATCTAATATGTATATAAGTAAGTAAGTAGTGCAGTATACTGATTATTTTTATTATTATTTAACTTGTGAGAAACATCTTGAATATTGTGAAAAGATGACAATTTATTATGTGTTAACCCGTGAAAAATAGTATTACTACAGAAACCTTATTTAGAATTTGATAATAGGGCCTTGAAACATTACCAACACAGCCAACATTCTATAAGAATTATGGTTCATATAAATTAAGTTACGAATAACAAATCGCCTAATGCAGTGATTGACGGTTGCATGATGAGATTTTAATGTCGATATTATTTCATCAATCACCAACGAACATCCGTCAATCATGACTTTTGGTAATGATTGACGTTTGCATGAGCGTCTAATGGACGCCTAAGAAAAAGTAAATCATAAAGAGAAAACAAAATTATTTTTTTTTTCATACTGACTCAACTATTTACCTATTTTTATTTTTATCATAAACTTATATTAAGTTTATGATAAAAATAAAAATAGGTAAACAGTTTTACATACTCAACAATTTTTAATAACAATCCTTTACTGTGACTACACTTTTCTGTAAAACCTTATACATTTTGGGTACATTGTCACTACATATTATAAAACAAAGTCCCTCACCGCGTCTGTCTGTCTGTCTGTTCGCGATAAACTGAGAAACTACTGAACGGATTTTAGTGTGGTTTTCACTAATGACAGAGTGATTCATGAGGAAGGTTTTGGTGTATAATGTGTACCCGTGCGAAGCCGGAGCGGGTTGCTAGTAAAATATAAATAATTGAATACTTAAGAAATTCATACAACTAAGTCAAGTCTGCCTGTCTCAGGACACATATACGATCACGCGAATTCTCTTAAGTATATGTTACATAAACAGTACCTTCAGAGGTGATCCGGTCCCCTAAAAGCGTTGTCTTGTAGCCACCGGATTGAGACGCTGCCGTTTGACAGATTCAATTTCCTCTTACAAAATGTTTAAATATGTTATATTGAGTAAATAGATTTGGATTTAGATGTAGTTTAATGTTTCTGTAATTCTCTGAATATATTTTTTTTTGTTTTTAATAAACATTTTAATAGACACTTCCTATGATGTTTACAGAGGAATGCTTTTAACGTCGCTTTTAACGTAATAGAATATTATGTATTCCTGCGTTGTCTTGAAGGGTCGGATTAGGTTGAGTATACGTGACGTTAATTGTCGTAATTGACGAAGGCCTGAATGTCATTCTAAAAATGTTGAGACGAATAATAATGGAAACAAATACATTTAAAAACAGATTGGAGCAAACATTAAAATACTTACTTTTTGGTTTTGTTTTTCATATTATCATTAGATATGACTTGCTGTCAATAATTTTAGTATTCTGAAGATGAAACGTTTCGGAATCTGTTGTTTTATTCCACTATGACACTAAAGAAGCATAAAAGAATAGTTAAAAGGACACAGGGCCTCCAGCTCCACCTTACAGATTTTTTTCTATTACCCCACACTCACAGCGCTTCCTTTTTCTAGTTAGTATTCTCACTAGAGTTTCATGGATGTAAGGATAGGATGGTAAATGAAGAAGTGACACCATTGGATGCAAGTGCTTATGGGCACCAGTAACCAGTTATTATGGGACGGGCCGTATCCTTGCTGACATACTTAGTTGTATATATTTAGACTACTAAACTACTAAAGGAACTGAATGATTTAAAAAATAGTAAATTAAATCAAAAAAGAGTTCCATTATCTACCGCCTGAATTCAGTATCAGGCCATTGTTACCAATCCTAATCTTGGACTCATCAAAACGAATCATATAAGTCCAAAGTCGAGGGGTAACTAGGAGCCACTGAAGAGTTCCGCCATCTACCTGGCTCCAATCATCAAATCACCTCCAAGATGCCAAATTATAGTATCGTCATTCAAACTACATATACTTACAAAGTCATTTCTATACCACAATTTAAAGTAGGTTAAAATTTACTGACAAGATATTTTTCCATAGTAATTTAGTTACAAGTGACGGTCATAAAACTGTGTGTATTCATGAAAAGTGAGTACAGTAGCTCATGGGCGCTTGGCGGGATCAATTAAATTATTATTTTTACCCCTGCCCGATTTGCCATGTGTATTAAAAAAGAAAGTTTACTAAACGTAGTCTGTTACAAATCGCGCCGCATTTATCTGTCTGTCTATCAGAGATAAACTGAAAAACTACTGAACAGATTTTCATGCGGTTTTCACTAATAGAGAGAGTGATTCATGAGAAAGGTTTAGGTGTATAATTTGTTAAGATTTTGTGTAAATTGATTGAAATATGTTGATGATTGTTGAAGATGTCTCTGCTAACCGTGCGAAGCCGGGGCGGGTTCCTAGTAATGTATAAAATAATAACACCCAAAAGTTACGCAACAGTTTATAGTTATTCCCTTTCTATAGCTATTTAAACAAACCCCATGTAAATGATATCGTTATTATTAATGACCAATTAAACAGTTTAATATCAAAACCATTAATAACTAACGAAATAATCAGCATACATTTCATAATTATTCTACCAAGCGTAACCAACACAGCGAGAGATACGTTTTAATAAGAGATCAGTTTGCTCCAAGTATTCTTATCAAATCTGGAACTTAATTAAAGCCGACGTTCATTATCCGTGGTGCCCGCGAATGAGCGCGGTAACTTTGTGTAACAATTTCACGTTATATAGGTGAACGGTTTATTTCTTTCAGGTGTTTTTAATACAGGCAGTTTTAAAATTAAGTCTTTCTTTTTTGTCTAGATCGTAGGCAGACCAGTACCAGTGTTCCGGTAGCTAACGGTAGGCCACCATGTTCTGTGCCATTCTCGAGGACTTCGATGGTACTAGCCTCAGACAGGGCAATTGAAGTTGGTTTAATTGCTCATTAAATTCACACAATCACAGCTTGATCTCCCTTTTGAATATGGAACGATTGGATAGGTTTTTTATTACTATAACTTTTTTTAATGTCTTGATATATTTCGAAGCGCCTATTTTGAAACTTGTCACTCTTTCCCAACATATTTAATATTTATGTATGTAGTCCTTAAATAACACTCAAAACCATAACTTAAAGCTGACTGAATACTTATTAATAATAATTTAACGTTAAAACACTATATTCCGTAAAATAAAACAAAAAATTTTTGTGAAGGAAAATATGCATGTCGATCATTTTTACACAAAGTGCAATACGAATTTCAGGACAATCACTTCTGTGTCCAGTATAACTCGACCCATGATATGTGAACATTATTCATTTTTACAATAAACTGATGAAATATCCAATCGTCGGGCATATTTCAACTTGCGTTGGTAGTTTCCCGTAACAACCTCGCACTAATTGTAAAAGAACTTTTGTTACTGTTTCTTCTTTTCAACAGCCCCAAAGTTATTTGAAGCGTTACGAGTAGAAACAAAGTTTTCTATTTTTGTTTTTCGTGGCCGTTACCAAAAAGAACTTTTCATTCTCTGTGATCTTAAGAAACCGTTATTATAATAAAACTTTCTATTGTAGACGGCAATATATAAAAGAGATATTTATTTATAAAGGAAGCATTTGTATAATACAAAATTTTGTAAATAGTGTGACAGTAAACATTAGGTTTTATTATAGCTGATTTTTACTTTTACTTACTATTTCAAATTGCTACCAATAGCTTTAATTTTGGTATCAAATATTTGCACGAAAATGATGAAACTATTAAGCAATTGAGATTAATATAGTGGCCTCCAACATTGAACGCGTATTCTGGAGATACGAGTGTGGTGTCCTTTCAAGTTTCAATACCAAGGAGCATCCTTCTACTAGGCTAGGTTCATCATCATCATTTTAGAGGCGGCCAAAGTCTGCCGGGGTTCTCGGGGGCTTCCTTCCTAGGGTGTACCCGAGTCCCTTGCAATAGACTCATTTATGACGAAATACCATGTGATTTTAGTCGGTTTGATTCTAACGTACCACTTCCTTAGCAGCCCCGATGGGGCGATGACCCGAGGGGGTTACCACAAGAAAAAAAAAAAAAAAAAAAGGTTCATCTTGCCTGGCGGACCGCGGCTCAGTGGTCGGTGTTGGAAAGTTGTATAATTATATACTGAATAATAAAATAGGTACAAATGTAAATTGAGTCATTAGGAATTAAATTAAATAGTTATTAAATTCAAAGTTCTTGACAAAACTTGACGGACAGACCAATCGTATATGCAGACGTTGAAAAAGTACAACTCCATCTGTCAGTTTTGGCAATACATTTTGGTATAAGTTTCTCATCAGTGCGAAATATATTAAAGTAATATTAGCAATTCCCTTCCGAAATACATTCACCTGGAATTTTACACCTATAAAATAGTGAAAAAATTCTAATATTCACATTTGTCTTGACCATCGTACTACGACGTCACGCCAATGAAAGCCTTTCCATGTCATTTCCCATGGCAAACCCTTGTCAAATATTGATGGATTGTATTTTCCTTGTAACGTGATTGACTTATTACTGACAGATATTATTGATACGAAAATATATGTCAATGTGTATTTATTTTCTTCTACTTAGTACTAATGTAGTTTTAAATATGGCGATAAACTTAATATGATGATTTTAATTTTATTTCTTATTGTGTTATGTCTAACTAGCTGTGTTTGAAATTTGGGTTAAATTATGCAGACACACTTCCATCGAAATGCAACTAAACATTTATACTGCAAAATAAATACTTGTCGCTTCTTGAGATGATCGTATCGCAACACCAGAACACATCACTACATATTATAAAACAAAGTCCCCTGCAGCATCTGTCTGTCTGTTCACGATAAAATGAAAAACTACTGAACGGATTTCCATGCGGTTATTACTAATAGACAGAGTGATTCATAATGAAGGTTTAGGTGTATAATTTGTTAAGATTTTGTGTAAATTGATTGAAATATGTGTGTGTGATTGTTGAGATGTCTCTGCTACCTGTGCGAAGCCGGGGCGGGTTGCTAGTTCTAGATATTTCATACATTTTAATAGAACTTCTTTGAAGATCATCAGAAAGTTTTGTCTCTAATTTAATCAGATAGCCTAGTCTCCTATTGATAGTTATCATCCACAGATTGCCCAATCGTCTAAATAACTAGGTCTTTAAAAACCTTACTAATTTTTACCCTTCACGTAATTCCATGTTTAAAAATAATTATGTATACGTTCTTAACGTAAACATAATTATACAATATTATATAAATTATACAATTAACGTCAGTATGTGGCTACGGGCAGTGCAACCAGAACGACAGTAAATTCATAGGTATGTAATACCTATTACATGGTTGCGTGAATTCCCATACGTATACATAGTTATACTTTAAAAACCTTGTGTAAGGTACAAAGTAGAACTTTGTATGGTTTTAAAATTAACTTATTTACAGTAATAACAAATTATTATAATCTCTTATATTGGATAAATTCTGCTGTTGACTTTCTACGAGTGAACAATATTCATAGTGAAACAAAGACTTATTTTTGTTAAGGCATATCTTGCACTATATTTCATGTATTTACATTTTTTCTCAATAATTGGAATCAATCCAATAACACGAATGATAGAAACCTACTAAGGTTCTATAGCGGAGATTATCTTGTCAACCACTCGTGTGTCGTGTTACTTCAAATACAGAGGTGCAATAAACTTGGCTTGTAGGTACTGCATACCTCAACGACCGCCTGGCACGGATTCAAATTACTCTCGCTTTGCACGAATATCGTGGAATACCATTAGGAACATCCCTCAAGTTATGAAGTTGTAAAGAAGCACACAGCTGGCATGATGGTCACCAGTAAACGGTGCCCCTGAATCTGCGAAACAATCACGACTGTGTACATACAAATGATATTATTAAAACACAATATCATAATGAGCATAAAATTTATATTTTATCATAAGATAATCTATATAATATAATCTTATTATTTTGTTTAATAAAAATATACTATTATAACAGAAATACCATAGGTACTACAAAATACAAAAGAATAATCCTCTCCTCTGTTAAGTAATATATATGAATTTATTATCCAAAAGATATGCAAAAGACAAACCTTTATAGTTGAAGATACAAATCTTTATAGTTGAAAAGAGAAAATTCTGAAATGAATGAAAATTTAATCTGTAAGTTCTTTACTGGAATGTCCGGATTTTGCCGGTAAGATTTGTATTAAAAGTAAATAAATAAAATCATTGAAATCGGCATTTAACTTGATTAAACGGAGTTAGGAAATGTAATTAAAAAACAAAATGAACACATTATATAAAATGCTAAAGTTGTGTTTAATTAAATCAAAATCTTTAAACTATGCAAATCAAAATACAAAATAACGAAAAATATTAACACTTCCATGTATAATTTAAGCAATATTTTCCCAATGATTTTGAATACGTCGAAATTTTCGCAAGAAACGATTTATCATAGCGGTACGGGACAACGGTAAGACATGGAAATTCTTTTACCACGGAAAGGGCTCAAGCTCAGCTGTACGTGAATACAGCAGTACCCCGCCTCCCCCGCCTCCTAATGGCTTAAACACAATAGCTTCGACTTTAGAACGGTGACTGGTGAAATGGAAACTTATGCTCTTCTAACACCTATCTACATACATATCTGAAGAATTTAAAAAATGGATGAACAGATACAGCATTGTTTCTGGAAATTTCTGAGGTTATGATATGTTTTATAATTAAGTGTATACTCTATGTCTCTCAAAATCGTGTTTTGGGAAATGTGATTAAAGATTATGCAAGCCGGTGCGAGAGGGTTTGCGTGAACGAGACAGAACTATCTACGTTCTCTTTCTGTTCTTTCTCTATTTCTGTGACAGGCAGTTGGTAGAACTTTCAATTACGAACTCGTCTAGAACAAAAAGTAAAACTTAGAGATCTAATTTGAGAATGTAAGGGTACATTATTAAAGACGTGATATTGTATAACATCGAGCTGCGTCAATCAGCTTCCAGAATAATTCTTCCATAAGCCTGGACTTATAAAGAGCAATTTTTTCATTCACTGTTCAAAAGTTCATCATCATCCACTACTAGCACTTCTCAAAGCATCTATATAGCATTCTGATGTTTAGACTCTTCTATACATACATTAATAAAACATTTCCGAAGGATATAAATCCCTTTTCGGAGCTGCTTTCGAAGAATGGGAACGCAAATTGCGAAACTTTTTTTAGGGATTTGATACCATAAGATAGTAATCAATAATAAATTCTATGCATGTTTTAGGGACGCCTTATCGAAAGGGAAAGTTTTGCATTATCCTTTTCAATAGGGTTTCATTATGTGTCATATTTTATCGCAAAGTCATGCTATAGAAAAGGAAGAAAGCCAATATTTGCTTTGTTCATTTTTTTTATATATTTTTAACTTAACAACAAAGATACCAGGTTTGGTGTTGTTTTTAGTGTACTAGCAGTTCTGCCTTCTCTTTTTTAGGATTTTATAAAATTCAAATTGTCAGGTTTTGAATCATTTTATCGAATTTGTATCTAATTCTCACATGTTTTCTGCCCATCAATAAAGAACTTTAGAAGGTAGAATACTACATAGTTGTGCTTAAATTGGAGATACTTGGTATATTACTTCTACAATAGAGGAAAAATTTCGGTCATTTCCTATGCTGCATTTTTACCCAACTGCCGAAAGATGGTATTCATGCGTATGTATGTAGCTACGTCTTCTTCTTCGGCACTCTCTACAGCCTAAACCAATTGACGAATCTCACACCTCATATGTAGACATATGAGGTGTGAGATTCGTATCAGTTGTGGAAGTCACAAATGCAATATTATTTTGCTTTTTAGTTATTATTTTAACCGCAATCGGGTTATTTGCCTTATTTAATATTTTTTTTTTGTATTTCTGATTGTTAAAACTTCACAGGAGTAGGTGATAGATGTATTTAAAAGAAATAAGTTCCTAATCTGACGATTGGTTTCGGAATTGAAGGCAATACAAAATATATAGTACATAGTACCTAGTAAGTGTAAGCTATATCAAAAAAGTTAATGCATAACCTTGTCATGACATGAGCCGGGTGTCACTTGAAATATAGTTTGATTAATTACATTTGTCGACCCTCTTAAAAGTCACATGTCATAAGCGATGACAAAAACTTTGATAGCGGAAACACGTCCCTTTTTGGGGGTCCCGTTTGTTTGTGTGTGTTCTCTATTTATTCAGAGGGATCCGACCCTGAAAAGTTTAATGTCAGTAACACAAATTTTGATGAAAATTCCAAATCAACTATAGCTACCATAGAAAATTGGTAGTGTCAATTTAGTCGTTGATATATAATTAAGGAGCAATTTAAATAATTATCTGTATAGTTTGTATTGTTTTACATCAATTTTTATTAACTGTATGTAATGTATCAATAAAACAGCAATTTTTATCAACTGCCACTGCTACCGACACTATGGTTTGCGTAAAATAGCTATCAAGCTACTTTACATGAGGGTTCCTTTTAATGAACGCATAGCGTTGTCCATCGCTCAAGTATTGTTTAAGAGTTGAAACTATGTATGTATAAAACTATGTATCCGGGCTCACTGTGAGTACGCAGAGTAGCATTGTGTGTGACGACGGGTGTGAAATACCAAGCGTTTTTATCTTTTTTTTATCCACTCAATAGTGGATTATATGCTGAACAGAAACTAATAGTCCCAGGCATAGTTTCTAATTTAAAGTGGACTTAAATTTGTTCAGGCTTATAATTTGTACATTATTTGGAATTTTATTAAAAAATCTGCTGCAGTAAGACGATAGATTGAATATCGGCGTCATTGTCCCTCAGTAGAATACCATACGATATTATAATATCGTATGGTATTCTAGAGAGGAGAATAAGATATACTGTGAAACTAACAAAGTAGACTAATCTGACTGTGTCAATATCAGTCAGATTACGATTTTTTTTTACTGCATAGCATATGCTGCAGAGCTGAGTCTCTTCAATAAATATAATTTATCAATTTGAGGGCCCCATGTCGGTTACACCACCAACTATTGTTTCTCGATAGCATTCATTATTATCATTTTATTTATATACACAACGTCTTTATCGGAAATGTTAATTAAAGTCCGGACTAAAATAAAATAAAAGTATTAATCATCACATACTCGAATCCAAATTCAGGTGTGAACATGATACAAATTACGTTAAAAGATGAACTTTTATTCCCACGATACGAAACGCACTCGCAACTTTGTACTTTGCTGTGTGTGTTCACTAATGTTTTTAATTACAACTTTACATACAAAGTTATACATTAAGTTCCTATCGCAATCAGTTTACTTATGCGATCCTTAGAAACTTTGTTTATGTGCGAACCAATTACAAAATTAAGGTGTTGGCATTGTAAGGTAAATGTGGCGTAAACCTACATAGATACTATCTATTAGGCCTTTGTATATAGACTATAGATAATCTATATTGTACTGTCCTTAACTCACCGCTATCTTAATCTCACTACAATTATAAAGATGAAAGTTCGTGAGGATGTTTGTTACTCTTACACGCAAAAACGGCTAAACAGATTTGGATGAAATTTAGCACACATTTATTTTTTGATCTGGATTAACTTTTGCTTTAACTTTTTGCGTAAAAGAGCAACAAGCATCCATCTATCCCTCCATCCATCCTCACAAATTTCCGCCTTTATAATATTAGTAAGTTAAGTTTCTGGCGAGATTAGAATATTATAAGTTATTCTGTTATTGCCAAAACCATACATCTAAATGAATGATTAGTTGTAATACATGTATTTTTAATTCATACATATTATACACTAGCAACCCGCCCCGGCTTCGCACGGGTACAAATTATACACCTAAACCTTCCTAAGAATCACTCTGTCTATTAGTGAAAACCGTATGAAAATCAGTTTTTCATTTTATCGCGAACAGACAGACAGACAGGCGCGGCGGGGGACTTTGTTTTATAATACGTACTGATAAACACATCCAACCCTATTCAAATAGACATATTCATCCTAATAAATATTTGCCTCGATCGGGAATCGAATCCTTGACCTCCGAAGCGGTACCTACCTAGTCGAATGCTCTACCACCGCAACACATATATAGTCAAAATTTTCTTTAACATATGAAATTGTGTTCCTTATAACTCGTATTTATTGCACGGAATGTAGGCTTCATGTAATATATTATTCATTAAAATTTTAATTTCTCTTTTAGGAGTTCGCAAGCTCAACGCAATACTAGCAACTGGTGCTCACTGTGGAACTTGGCGTATTGAAGCTAAGTGCGGAGGAGCTTCCGCTCGCGTAGATATCACGGTTGGAACTGGACTAGGAAACACTGCTGCAGCTGCCCCAGCCGCTGAACAACATTATGTTGAACTACGCTTTGCTGATAGCATGAGACGAAGATATAAGCCGGGTTTGCCTTTTGTTGGAAGGGTAAGTAAGCGATTGTCGACTCGTCATAGTAGCATTTAGACAGAGAACGCATCTTGGGCTTGTAAAGTTCTTAATAAGGCTGTGCTTGTAGTGGGACTTGTGTATTATAATGTGAATAGCACCTTTGTTAAGGGTTTTTGATGTAACGGTTACTATTACATTTCCACAAGCAGTCGTCTCATTGCAAGCTATAGGTTAGGTCGTGTCATGATTTAAGTACATATTTACAGTTTTATATTCATTATTATAATGTATTCATTATCAAGAAGTCCGCGTATATTTCAACTCAAAAATAATCTCGCAAGTATTCTTCACATACTGTTAATGTGGGAGCTATCCTGCTCGTTGCACAATACTATCTATAATATCATTATCATAATCAATAAGTGTTGATACTTAATTATATGCATAGGGCCCGTATGCATATATGGGCCCTATATACCGTCACGTTACCTAAATATACAACTTTACTATAGGGTCTAGTAGTTCTGCAACTTAAAAAAAACTGGACAAGTGCTCGTCCGACTCGCGCACCGAAGGTTCCATAAGCATGTACAAATATTTAACTACTATATTACCTACATTTATTTCTTTGAGATTTAATAGGTACTTATAGTATACATGATACATACATGGGTATTAAACATTAAAGTAAATTAATGTACTGTAAGTATAAGTTGGTTTATAATACGTAGTTTAACTTAATAAGCTTTATTAAGTTAAACTGTGTAATGTCCTCTCCTTCGGGATATTTTTCATTTTGTTCAAGTCTGAATGGAAGCAAATAGCGGCTCATTATCTCATTCCGTTGGAACTTTTGATGGTAGCCTTTATCTAAGCTGTAGACAAAGGTGTTAGTTGATATTAACGTGGATATTTTTTACGTTTTTGTTTAAGAGGCTATTAGGCGAAGACATTGATTGCAAGAGGATTAGAGACATAATGACATGGAGTATGGAGCACATTTGTGAGTAATTAAAAACCTCCAAACCAAAAAAAAAATATATAAAATTATAAATCTTTGTCCAAAGATTTAACTCAATCAGGCGAGTAGTCTACCAACACGTATATACTTGTGCAGAAAAGTATTGATGGTTGCAGATGCCATTAAGACATAATAATACATTTATAACATACATGTTCATGTTTGGCGCCAACTCAAAATTATTTAGGTATTAACGTTAGTATAAGGGTTTAGTTAGGCTAACAAGTTTCTTCTTTCTTTCTTAAGTTTAATTTTTTATTAAAATGTTCAAATTTTTTTTGTGGCAAATTATTAATTGTTACTTACTTAAAACTGTTTTTTTTTATAATTACCTTATTTACTTAATGTAATATTGTAGTATTATTACCTACTATAACTATTCCCTGTTATTTGTTATAAATATTATTTTATACAACAATTATTTATTTGGTTTGAACTACTCACTAAGATTAAAAAAATGCCAGGAAGCCCAAACACGAGGTAGTTGCTGTAAACCGTTAGCCGTAGCGTTTAAGAGTTCTCTCAACTGGCTTTCGTCTACGTCATCAGATCAGTCACAGGTCTCCGTCATCTTATAGTATCCTTAGAATTACATATATGAAAACTCAGTTGGTGAAAAATCATTCAATCCTTATTTTTCTACCCTCTGGGTGAAAAAAATATCGTCAAATTTATTCGCGACCAAGTATACCCATACAATAAAAAAAGAATTTTCAAAATCGGACTACCCTATAAAACGTTATACAAAAAAAAACAAATATACGTGTTGACTTGAGAACCTCCTTCGTTTAGCCGTCGGTTAAAAAAGGAAAAGATGTAAGGTCAACGAACGAACTAAAGCATATTATCCATATTAATCTTTCGTATTTTGGTTGGAGAACAATGTACTAAATTGCAGAGTCAGCCTAACGAACAGCTTTTATATCGACGTTAGTTGCTTTTCTTTCATTGGAACGGTACCTTTATTATGGTTATTTAAGTAATGATTTCCTAACAGCATCAGTATTAAGAGCAGAATCTTAAATAATCTTACAACAATATTTTAACAGTAATATTTTCAAACATCGTCTATAAGTTGTTGTTATATTAAATTGTAGTTAACAGCCCTTTAACATATCGATAAATTGACAAATCCTAGGGCTTACCATTATTGTGGGAGGTGAGCCTATCGGCGTCAAGACTTCGTTGAGATATCTAGGCCTCGTACTCGACAGCCGATGTCACTTCTGGAGTCTGGCCCCAAAACTTACAAGAACGGCAACCGCGCTTTCTGTTACCCAGTTGTGTGTCCAGTTGATGGTAATACGCGTCTCCTATTACGTAACGGACGTACGGACTGTTATAGTCGGCAAATTTATACACCTCTGTTCAACCCTTCAGGGATATAGACGTGTGTATATTATTATGTATGTATTAACTAAGCTAATTAAAGATAGATTTGCCTTTACGGAATCAAAACTAATCATATTTAATTATCGCCTTATTTCATATCTGTGCTCCTGTCAGCATAGATTTTGGAGGTAAGCCAGGTTGACTCAGCAAACACAATGGCTTAATTAAAGGCTTAAGCTGACGTCACAATATTGTTCTCAATGTCGCGCAAGGAAAACCATGTGTTGTGTTAAAATATTAATTTACACTACGTTTGGGATGAACCTTCTCTAAACGTTCGTGTGGTTTTGGCTTCAAACGGACCGCAACTTCAATTTAGAAAGCCTTCGTATAGAAAATAATGCTACACATACTATACAGGTAGCGGCTTAGAGCCTGCATATAGTAAAATTATAATTTCTTAAAGTTACAGATTGAAAATTCTATGATAATTATTCTCTGTTTATAAAATACTAGCTGTTACCCACGACTTCGTTCGCGTGGAAATTTTGGTGTAATCTATCCAAATTAATTAATTTTTCATTCTGTAAGAACCTTCTACATAGTATAATAAAACAAAAAGAAGATGTATGAAAATCGGTTAAGTCGTTCTCATTTTATGGCATAACCAAGGGAAATAGGGATTCAGTTATATTTATATATAGATACAGAGAATCAAAAATAAAGAATATTAAAATTCTAAGAATAATCACGAATCAAAAATATAAACATCATTATGCGGCATTTTGAATCACTTCAGTTAAGTAAATATTGGTGCTGATTCTATTGTACACTCGACTAAACTTAAAACCTGACTTCATTTCTTCATATGAATTCAACCTAGTGTTCTTCGTAATAAGGTCTATTTGTTACTAGCATCTATTTCTCAGCGCCGCTAAATTTCAATAAAACCTGTCAACGTATAATTGCCGTATAAAAACTTGTCAAAACGAACAAGGATGACGTGTTTTTAATCTACACCTACGAAGACGCTTACAAACACAGAGCAAAAGAGATGGCATTCAACGGATAGCGGCTATCGCTACGTGGTATTAAAGTTTATTTAAGCGTATCAGACTTTAGTCGACAAATAAATTGCTTATTTCGATAGCGACATATGTTACCTACTTGTTTCAATTTGAAATAAAAACTTGTTTAGAAACAAGGTCTTATTTCAAATTTAAACAAGTGTACAAGGTTTACTTCCTATATGAAGAAAATTTAGTGAATTTTAATTTAGCGAGTGAAGTAACAGAATTGGGGCCATTGTATAGACTAGTCTTACTTCATTTTTATCATTTTTTGACTGGCCTGTTGGTCTAGTGGTTAGTGACCCTGACTGCTAAGCCAGAGGTCGTGGGTTCGATTCCCACCCAGGACAAATAATTGTTTGATGAGCACGATCATTTGTTCTGTGTCTGGGTGTAATTTATCTATAATATGTATATATTTAGAAATATATAAGTATGTTTATCAGCAGTCTGGTTACCATAGTACAGGCTCTGCCTAGTTTGGGATCAGACAGCCGTGTGTGAGCTGTGAGTTTAAAAAAAAAAAAAGATGTTGACTGTGGTGCACCCGTTCCGGAAATTCAGTCAGTCAGACAGACAGACAATTTAAAAAAAAAACTGATTAAAAAAAAAAAAAAATTAAAAATTTATTTAAATTTATTTATTGTAGATTTTGAACTTATTCAAGATTTTTGTCTTTATTTGGCCTTATTGTAGACCTTCACTTAATCCTTCAAACTGAAATCATAATTTGAAAATACTTTTCTTTGTGCCAGGTTGAAGCAATGAGCACCGAAAAACGAGTTCGTGTCCGCGTGAAATTGTATGACGACAATACCGACATATACAGCCAGGACATCGACATGTCCACTGGAGAAGGAGTGTTTATCGTGCCGACTGTCATGGCTGATGCTCCATACGTTAACTTACAAGTAAGTACATGTCGGAATTAAGTGCCTAAAATAATTTAGGATTATCATCAAAGCGTATGTTAATAATCTAAAGTGTATGTTACATAAACATATGTGAAAATTATCTATATGACTGTGGTTTTTAAAGTAATAGCCCAGCTTTTACCGACGGCCCAAAAAAGGAGTGTTATGTTTTCAGAGTTCAAGTATGTATGTATGTATGTGAGTCTTCCACCATAACTTCTAAATTATTAAACAGATTTGGAGTGGGGTATCCTTAGGGCTCTTACATCATCCCAAGTCACACGCTGTAATTTTTTGAAAAAAATTCAAATGGCCGCTGTATGGCCATTTTAAATGTAGCAAGTCGTATTTTTTTTAATTAACAACATATATATGTAAAATGTGACATTATTATACCGCATTTATTTATATATTTACACTTCCTGCGAATACATTGCCTACTTAATGCCGTAAGTATTTTCTTAGAGTCAAAGTTTGGGTGACGCAGAAACGTGCATGCCAGGTGTACAATTAAAATCTTAGATGTAGTCGTAGAGTAAAAAATATATATTACGTAACGCACGTACGTAACTTTAAATATATTATGTATGACGAACCTTTCTGGTCACTTCCTTCCACTACCCAATAAAAACTACCAGTTTGTAGTAGCGATTATAACGATATATTAGAAATTAGATGACCAAAGGCCACAGGAGCACATGGTTGTGTTTTCTCCACTTTACTGGGCTGAGTAGGGAGATTTCTGGCAAGTGCGGCTACACTCACCGATCATTTTTCTTAAAGTTCGCCTGTAAAAAATAGTCTATGTGTTTATTCTGCATAATATAAGCTTTCTTAATTTCAAATATTGGTCTGACAAGCTATCTCAGTTTTGAATTTCGATGTGTATCAGTATGAAAATATAATAAAACATTTTAATTACAGATTAGTTTGATTTAAGAGTTTGTTTCTTCTAATTCCGTCGCATTCGCCTATCATATACTCTTGTGTTAGTTGCGTGTTTAAGGGATCTAAATTTAGAATTTAACCTACTTAAGCATGAACAAGAAATATATGAATTAATATACGCATACACTCGCAAGCAATCAATTATAATAATAGTGGGATTTAACACGTACTATTTGTTACTGGCAATTCCGCCTTAAATGAAATATTCAAATTCTATACTAATGAATTGGTGAGCTTTCAATCGCTGCTGAAAACGCTTAAATTAATGAGTATTAGGTTGCACTAATGAGATGATTAAAACTAGTTATAATGCGTAATTGTTCGATTCGAGAGGCAGATACTAATGTTAGTTTTGTACGTGAGTTTGGGTGATAATTAATTATTGTGGTGGGGAACCGTGAGCTACAACTAAAATTATAGACATAGAAACGAACCGGTTGGTTTAACCATGAAGTATATAACAATATTATTGAATAAATCAAAAAACCCGACTGCGTGAAACATTGTAAACTTAAAAATTTTAAATTTACTAATAAATCAACTGAAAAGATAAAATCAATTTAAAACATTTTTCTTTCAAATTTGAATGGTCATGGTTGACAGTGTTCACAAACGCAGTCGACTAATTTTTGTAGACACTATAATATGACGCCAAAAATCGGTTATTTTAAGTTTCATAATTTTGAAATACCCAGTATCACTCTCACATTTAAGTAGAATCTAACGACGCCTCTGAAGGTAAAGAACATCGTGCAGTCGGCTGAAAATTCACGTACAGAAAACCGGCAGTGAAGCAGTGTTCCTCACTCCCTCTCCCCCTCTTAACCCTTCTCCTACTCCCACCTTAAAGACCGGGAACGCACTAGTGACTTATCTTCAGGTGACCCCTCTGCTCGTTTGCCCCCTATATCATAAGAAAAATAGTTGATCCGTGACGAATTAAGTAAATTAAAACATTTTTTTTTTTGCTAATTATACAATTGTTCTAAACATCCTATTTTTAAGATTAAATTATTTGAGTGCAGAAATTACAGAAAACTTTCTTTTTTTTCGTTTCAAACTAGGACTAGGCTACTAAAATCCAAACACACAAAGATTTAAACGAGGCACAAAATCCGTACAGATCTTTCCTCCGCCAAAATTTGGACATTGATGCCTCAAACTTTAATTTAGTTTAATCGCTTCATTAATTTGGCCTCTCGAAACTTGTGAAACTTCGATATCCCCGGGATCACGCTACGAGGAATACAAATAGCTAGAGTTTAAACCAGAACTGTTTTGGCGCTAATCCTAGATATTGCGAGACTGATAGTGGTAGCTGGCAGTATTAGCAATGCAGATATTTTGTTAAGGAGGTAGTTTATGTTGGACTCTGTGGCTCTACTCAAGAATTGTATTTTGATTGGAAGGTAAAATCAGTGCTCAGTTGAAGTTATGTGTTTTGCTGGTGCATATCTAATCGCACACATTTTTTAACTCATCCTTTTAAAGGTGCTAAAAGGGACTGCAGTGTAGCTCAAAAATAAATTAATAATAATAACTTGAGAATCTAACACACGGCCGTCTAATCCCAAACTAGGCAGAGCCTGTACTATGGTAACCAAACAACTGATGAACATACTTATATATTATTTTTTATTATTATAGATAAATTACACCCAGACACAGAACAAATTATCGTGCTCATCATCACACAATTATTTGTCCTGGGTGGGAATCTAACCACTGGCTACCTCTACCTCTGGCTCAGCAGTCAGGATCACTAACCACAAAACCAACAGATAATTTAGAAAGATGTGGCTTAATCACGATAATATTAATAAAGTAAGTTAAGTCCCGAGTTACACATCTAATATGTGTAAAAGTTACGCAAGTTTAAAAATAAATATTTTAAAATGAGTCATAAAATATATCCATAATGAAATGAATTATTTGAAATTAGGTTATACATTATCTATGGTACTACACTTATTAAATAAGCTTCTTAATTTACATAAAGGAGGTCATTCATTTTGGGCCCAAAAGTCAAAGTGCAACGAAAAAAAATGTGATATTATTGTAGGGGAGATCAATACGAGCATTTTTCACTATGGCACCAAATCTCTATTACCACTCCTTCACCTGACATTTTAAGTAGAAAAATCAGATTTTTAAGCACTTGATTAAAAAACATTTTTATCTTCTGGTGAAAAACTGCTATGTTTTTGTTAGGATGATGCCGTACAACTGATGCTAGTATCACATTAAACCTTTGTGAATGTTAATTCCATCATTAATCGACTGTGTAGAAAAAAAACCCTATTTAGAGCTTAAAAAAAGTTACAATTATGTCAAATAATCTAACGGACGGTAAATGCGCGGCAATACCGTAGGCGCAGGTAAAAAAGCCGACAGAGGATTTGTGCGCACAAGCCGCAGCTATTTTTCGTGTACAATCTACTTGAAGTGTTTACTTAAAATGGATGAACGAATGTGTATTCAGCGTCGTGAACCTATTGGAAATAGGAGGAGCTATTCTTAGACTTCCAGAGAAGAACACTACACTGATATCGCGCAGATTATTATTACCGATCTGATTCAAACCCGAGACTAGCTTCAATTTTTCGAACGAGCGAAGCTAGTTTTTCGCGAATGGTCAATAAAGGTTGCGAATGCCTCTTGCAGGATTTTATGCCATTACACCTAGGTTACGGTCACATGAATTGTCAAGACGTAGCCCGGAGAATTCTCACTGCGCCGGAGGTGCCTTTTGGAAATCCTGGAAGTTCGTTAGAGAAAAGAAAGCCAATCGTTATTTCCGATGGAACTTATATAGGTATATATATTTAGAAAAGCACGAATTACCTTTTCCAGAGAGAGTCATATAGTAAGCATAAATATAGGAACCTCGTCAAGCCCTTTTTAATTGTTTGCTGTGATGGTCACATCATTGATATGTCTGGTCCGCACACTACCCTCGTTACTCGTACACCTGATGCCTATATCATGAATAATATTTGATCCAACGAGACTGATAGAGGTGACGGAGTTTCTAATTGGTTTTTCCGAGAAGGCGATATTTTAACACTCGATCGGGGCTTTAGAGATGCTGCAGAGACATTACGAAGTCACGGCTATTCTAAACAGATGCCTAGAACACGATATGCCAATGAAACCCAGCTTACTATAGTCTTGTAACTATTGCCCGATGAGTGGTGGAGGTAATCAACAGAGGATTTAAAAGAGATTTCCGGCTTCTAAGACATTTATGTTAACCTCCCTTTGGAGTACATGATTGATTATTTCAGAATTGTTAGGCTAGCAGTTCCTAGCACGTTGTCGGATTTTGTTAACAGACATAATTAAAACCGCAGGAGAACACTTTTCGTACTATGGAGGCAAATCTCCCTAGATTCGATAATCTGCCAAGACTCACAGAAGAAGACTTAATATTTTTTAGTCAACCAACCAATAGTATACCAACTGAAACAGACTAGGAGCTACTATGGCGAACATGTGAATGAGAATGGATCATTTAACAATGAATTGGGTGACTCATTGCCAGCATCACATGTTAGAGAGTTGGAAGGTGGAGATTTGTGTATAATACGAGGTCGAATTAAATCCCGTCATGTGAGGGCGAAAAAACCTACTATGTATACGTTCGTTTTAACAGAACGTTGAATGGTCGGCAGACAATCAGTCACTATAACATTATACATGTAATACATAGGCGGCAAATGAATTGTAGGATGTTGTTGGCACATCATGTGCATCGTTTGGTATCTGACTTATGCCAGGTATGAACCTCTGAACATGTAAGCCCTCCGGTAATATTCTAAAATGATATCATGGTACGTGCAGTTCCTAGTTTCTCACAAAATGTTTTTCTGGTGTCGGGATTAATTTTTTAACAAGATCATCAATGTTATGATGAAATTAACATTCACAAATGTTTGAAGTAATAATAATATCAATTCTAGGCCATCATCCTAACAAACACATATCACTTTTTTCATCAGAATATAAAAATAATTTTTAATCAAGTACCTAAAAACCAGATTTTTCGGTTTTCAAAATGCTCGGGTTGATCTCCCTTATAATAATATCACTTTTTTTTTTGCTGGCCGGCACTTTGATTTTTGGGCCCAAACTTGTATGAAACGTGAATGACCTCCTTTGGCACTAAAAATGAAAAAAGTGTAGTGGAGTAAAACAGGAAACATCATTGTACTCGTTTTCTGATAACAGAACTTCTTGTTCTCTGTTTAGAGGCAATAAAAAGACAAGAGACCTACTAAAAAACTGTTATCTGATCTGGTAGGTCTATTTAGATCTACTATAAACAGTTACTCTATCAATAGCAGCCTTATTCGAACCCTTATTTATAACCCATTCTGAACCTTTCACAACATCCATCTTTTTGTAATTTACTTCAACCACTCACAAGTTCAAAGGTAAAACCAGTAAGCATCTATTTTAGAGATAAAAGATGAACCCAATTACAGCTGGGTCTAAAAGTGATTATGTTACCGTCATCCAATATAACAGCTCTAGGATTGGCAATCCAGCTAAAGTGCTTTCAGGCCTCTGATGAATATCTTATGAATTATTATATGAGGCAGCTCGACGTGACCGTCGGACACGGCCGGGTTGTTTGACTAATATTAAACATGAATATTAATGTGAGTTGAATATAATTTTTATAAACCTACGTCATGACAGTTTCGTATGGAAGTAACTTCCATATTTTCAAACGAATAGCGGCGATCGGTAGAATTAGAATCAGTTCAGCTGCTTTGTGCACAAAAATCAGTGGTTTGATCATAGGGCCTTATTTGCAACTACCGGTCCCTGCTGTTTTCGTCGCGTTACATTTGCATAATAGATATTTTTGTCGCCACATCAAAAACTCTTATTTATTTTATTAAAAATAGGACCAAACTATAATAGATGATAACACAGTTCACTATTTAATAAAAATAAGTTAATAGACATTATTTTGACTGGTTATACTGGTAACGCAATACTATTGGTCGATTGATAAATATTAACGAATAGTGGGATTAAAAAAGGGTAGAAATAAGTAGAGATCGATTGACTTGAGTGCGAATAGAGGTACGAATTTCATAGTTTATATCAGTGGTTGTGAGACTGTTTCTTACAATATTGCGTTTTGTACTCGGTAACAGTTTACCAGATTGACCTATAAGCTCTCTTTCTGCTTGGCACAAATGGGTTGGTCCAGCTCAAGGAAAAGATTTTATAAATAAAAAATGGAATTAAAAAAAAAACACGATTTAATAGCAAACCAAATTAAGAAGTAGAGAATAGTTTCATTATACACCTCCTGTCTCCATTATCAAACCACGGTTACTGGCTGATCATGACTCATCTAAAGAACCATATAAGCACAAACTTGAGGGGATCAGCTCCAAGATGTATGATGTTGTAGTGTGTGATGTTGTAGTGTTTTCATCCAAACTTCGTTACAAAAGTTACATTTCTATACAAAATTATCAGGTTAACATTGAGTGCCAAGATTTTTTAAATAGTTACTAACAAGTAGACCTAAGACAATCGTGCTAAAGAAATAGCTTCGATTGTGTATAGTCTCAAAGCAACTACCCGGGGCCACAGCTTTTTGAAGCTTATGTTCGTTTTATAAATTGAGTACATTTTGTTTTAATGGCGAAGAAAACTTGCTAGAAACCTGCCTACCTGAAAATTTATCTTACTAAAATCGAATCAGTAACTCCGGAGATTAGTTTAATCCAAACTTTCAAACTTTACTTCTGGATAATATCCATTTTTAAGCAAATCTCACTCAATTAGAAATTTGGAATTTGAAATACTTTGATTTTGTGTGTAGAAGAAGTGCAGTGCAGATAGATTGAATCAATATGCTATAAGTTTTATAATTATGCGATAACAGCAATTCTAGCTTCAAGTAGCTTATTGGAGCTGTTGTGTTGTTGTGCTGTGTGTTGCATTGTGTGTTTTTGTTTTTTTATGGTATAGGGGGCAAACGAGCAGACGGGTCACCTGATAGTAAATGACTACCGCCGCCCATGGCACCTGTAACTGAAGAGTCACAAGTGCGTTGCCGCCCTTTAAGGTGGGAGTAGGAGAAGAGGGGGAGACGGGGAAGAGCAGGAAGACGGGAGAGGGGGATTGTAGGGGAGAAGAGGGGGAGAGGGGAAAGACGGGAATAAGGGAGAAGGAAGGGTTGGCCTCCGGCTACCTCACTCACGCGGCGAAATGTAATGCAAGCATTGCTTTACTACCGGTTTTATGCGAGGCCGTGGTATCGAGCGGAGTCGAGCCGGCCCATACGTGCCGAAGCATGGCTCTCCCACGTTTAAAAGTTCCAGTATATATGGTGTCCTGTCGTGGTACGGAAACTCTTTACAATGACAGTTCAACTTATACTAGTCAACGATGTAAAACAAAGCACTTAAAACTTAATGAATTATGGTCGAAGTTCGATCACCAGGCGTTCTCTAGTATTAAATAATGATTCAACATAAACTAAAATGTTGTTTTTTTAACCAAAAATTATCAAAATTACTCTATGTATAAACAAACTTTATTCTTCTATTTCTAAACTCCTTGGCCCTCTCCGAAGATAAGCATATAATTGACATCTTCTAAAATGAATACGTCCCAGAGGATGATTAGCGAACTTCTCCTTACTTTGCTTGTTTCTCTAGTTAGTACAAATTAAGAGACTATTAAACAATTTAAAACTTAAAAATAAGATTGGAAATGCACTTAAATTTAGTCTTATTGTGTATTTTATTGTGTTGTTATGTGACGCCTGCATTTTTTTTGAGAATCAGACGGTCACACGACCGTCTGCTTCTCAATGAAAGGGTGTCTCAAGTTATTATTATTATTATATATAATTACAGATGACGTAAATATAAGACTTAAAATACTGAAATGAATTAAATACCGACACTCCTTTTCGGTTACTTTTTACTTCATTATAGTGTATTGTTAAATATTAATAAAATATTTTATTGTGTTGTCACCACCTTTGTCTATCATAGACCGAGTGCATTCCTTGTTCATCATACTCGTAATGTAAATGTGAGAATAATAGTTTTCGTTTCTTTTTATAAGTAAATAAAAAAACAAAACTAATGTGAAATTGGGATAATCCACTGTTCTGTATTAAGATTTAGGTATGTACGAGGTTGATATCACTTGATTTATTTCGTAACACCTAATAATTGTGCTACTAGCATTAGTAAGCGTGAAAACCTAATTTTAATAACACCTTTTCTTTATAGTTTTGAGTAGACAATGTTTACGAAATAATAAAAAACTCGGCAAGGTTTATTCTGTAAAGATTTTGATTACCTTTCTTTACTGAATAAATTTCCTTAATTAACTCTGTTATTAATCTTGTTTGCAAGCAATTAAAAACATACAATTTCTTTGTAAAACAGTACAAAATAAAGCTATAAAAAGGTATAACAGATACGAAGTGGAGAAAGGTTTTGATGTCTAACTACGCTATTTTCGCTCTTAAGGTGTTAATGTTATTTAAATTTTAATTATAAGTACACCAACACCAGTAATATTTTCCTTATCGCAAAAAAGCGGGGGGAGGAGTCCTTATATTAAAACATAATGTCCAAAAAATCATACAAATATGCTGGTGGTAGCGGGTACGGTAACCACTTATCAACGGAACAAAAACTAGTGTTCCTCTAAATAGATAGCAATAAGAACTGGTAGTCAGAAGGTGTCAAGGATTTTAAGATCAGTAGGGAGATACTTATAATCTATGAGGGCAATAGATCGAATTCTTTCGACATACTGTTGCTGTAGTTGGTTCGACTCCAAAACAAAAAGACGTCACGCCGCCACGCCGGTTCCACAGGAGGCAAAGGAATGACAATGCGAATGAACAAGGAATAGAACCCACACATAAACAACACATCCTTTATCTATATCTATACCAATATCATAAAGCTGAAGAGTTTGTTTGTTTGACCACGCTAATCTCAAGCACTACTATTTCGAATTGAAAAATTATTTT
This sequence comes from Callimorpha dominula, assembly GCA_949752705.1. Classification (NCBI taxonomy): domain Eukaryota; kingdom Metazoa; phylum Arthropoda; class Insecta; order Lepidoptera; family Erebidae; genus Callimorpha; species Callimorpha dominula. Next base: position 5,429,766 of record OX457002.1, on the reverse strand, counting down.
AGTGTTAAATAGCTCATTTATAAAGGAAGGCTATCGGCTATATAACATCACGCTACGACCAATAGGAGCACAGCAGTGACCATAAAAGCAGGTGAAACTGCGGGGACGGCTAGTTAACAAATAAAAAACTAAACGACTTTAAATTATGGTATCGAACATTTCAGTTTTTACGTAAACACATTGTACTGCGACCGGTACATATTAATCACAACCCTTGAATATTCATACAAAGCGAGCAAATTCTGAATTAACGAGCTATTTTAATACTACGCTGTCTTCCGTGACAACCCTACGTGCGGTTAATATTTAGCTTCATTTGACACTAACGATGACATATAACCGATACATTGCTTATCATGTTGTTTTAATTTAAATAAATACAATGCAGATATTAATGAAATTAGTTTTATATAAATGTTTGTTTACGGCCATTGCAGTTTTTATTATACCTATACTTAATAATAACATAGCTTTTTAACTTTTATATCGTAATGTTGAATAATTTATATTACAAATTAGGCATGGTTTGTAGAACATGTGATTGTTTAAGTTTAAATTCAATAACAGTAGTTTGTTAACAATATATATTATATGAAAGGCTCTAAGTATATTAAAAAAGTTAATTCTAAATGCAGTTTAGACTTCGGTTCACTGCTTCGATGTACGCAGCATAAACGGTAATTTGCAGAGATAATTATAAGAACTCGGAAACATTGTATACTTCGTAAGACTTTGTAAGAGATTATGTGTCTTAAGTCTACCAGTGTTCAGTTAATTAAAGAAACGCGATTTTACTAACGTTTGCGGTTTCGGCCCGACGCGACGGAGGTCTTTCATCAAGGGGCGAAGCGACCTTCCATCGGTGTCAGGCGGCACCGCTTCCTGCGATTGCTTTGAAGTTGAGAGCGCGTGAATTTTCATTGAGTTTTCGTTGCGATGTGTGTTGCAAAATTGTTTATGACAGGCACTATGATATTTAGTGAACCGACTGTGTATCCCTTTCAGGAACTGGAACAGGTCTATGGGACATCAATTTCAAGGCCAGTACACTATATAACTATATATTTAACATACATATTATAGATAAGTTACACCCAGACACAGAACAAATGATCATCACACAAATATTTGTCCTGGGTGGGAATCCAACCCACGACCTCTGGCTCAGCAGTCAGGATCACTAGACCAACAGGCCAGTCAATTCCAATATACCTGTGTTTTGTCTACAGTTCAACTAGCTGCCTGTAGAGTGGTGTGTATTCTGAAGAATAGCTAGAGATATCAACGCGATTTAAACGAAATACCTCTCACAAATACTTAAATTGTTAAATTTCTTCTTCTCCGCTCCTCCAAATATACAATTTAACAGCGAACGACGCCATGATTATTATAAAACTCATTCACCAGCCAGGGTATTCGCTTTTAAACAAATGAGCAAACCGTATATATGTATAAAAAATAAGGAATCTGTAGTTTGCTAATGTCGTTTGATAGAAGTGACTCAAACAGTAAATGAACAAACGCAAATATATTATTAAATCTAGAAGAATCTCCACTAAAACTAATAGTTTAATATTGGTGCAGAAAGTCAATCCGAAGTTTTCCGTCAAGAACTTTTTGTTTTAAATTATAGAGTATTTCGTCAGAAAACATCTAGTGTTTTTTAAATAAAATCAAACCATATTCAAACTCTGTGATGTTTCGAGGTTCAAATTACTTATCCAATGTCATTACCTCTATTTCATCCCAGTACTTCTTTTATATTACATTCACAAAGATTCTCATTATTCATATCTCAATTCTTTTTGTAGCTGTTTCTTGAAGGATCCTCTTTGTTCCGTTTTATCGGCAGACATTTTTTCAGTGAGTTTTTCCTGCCTAAGCTTAATTCGACCAGATAAATTATGCCAAGATAGAGAGACAAATAATCCAGCACTCCATTAAATCTGGAAAGCGAAGCTTTCAAGAAATTAGCCTACTAATCTTGGGACTGGCTTAAAAGGGCTTATATCTTGGAAAAATGTGCGTGACCTTTTTTAATTTTGCTTTTGTAATGTACGTTTCTTGTAAGCTGACACTCACTTGAAGATCTGACGAACCCTTGGTATAAATATTTCTATTTTTTCATAAGTGGTACAAATTTAATAGACGAGAAAAATAAATAGAGATGTTTTATTTAATGTAATTTGTTTGAAGTTATTAAAAATGTTATTTATTGTCGGTCATAGAGTCATTGCTTATTATTTTTCTAATAGATTATCGCAGTAGGTACGTTCTTCACAGCGACATACGATTCACAAATGAATTACATTTATTTATTTTATTAAAACTGAACTGAACGGACAAATTTCATTTCAATTGTTTATTTTGATTTACATTAAAGCATTATTAATATATTTTAATGTTATCTTTGGTTTCATGTTACAATGCAATGTTTACCCTGCAAATAAATTAATATTGTTTTAAAATGGTGATGTATTTCACTTGTATCCGTGTAGTTGGTTACAGTTGCAAATGTTTCAGCATATCCACGCTAAGCTAAATACGCCATATTTTTTTCATGAGACGATTATGCAGGCAAAAATAATGTTTGACACATTTCCTGTACACTCAATCGAATACAGACTATTAGGTACTACATTTAGCAAATTCTCATTATAGCCTAGAATTATGTATGGTCTGTTATACTCTTCTGGCCAATTTCTTAGCGCCATCTGACGGAGAAAAGTTGAACTAATTCGAACTGCTTCGAATTTCACCTGATACTGACTTGCGAATCGAAAGTTCGCACGCTGATTATTAAGAATCGTCTCTTTGTATTTAAAGTACAATAAAACTGTTACTCCACTTATTGTAACTCAATATTATGTCATGAAAACATAAGAATTAAGTTATGTATAATATAGTAATATATATATAATATAATAATATAAAGCACGTCACCAAATTTGATAGTTCAGCATTCAATATAACTCTTTATATAAATCACTAGCAACCGCCCCGGCTTCCCACGGGTACAAATTATACACCAAAACCTTCCTCATGCATCACTCTGTCTATTAGTGAAAACCGCATGAAAATCCGTTCAGTAGTTTTTCTTTGTATTTTGTTTTATAATGTGTAGTGATTAATAACCCCCAATCTAAAATCTTTAATGTGTGAAAATAAAAGAGAAATATTTTATATTGATTGTATTACAACAACCGGGTCGTTACAACCTCAACCAGTGTTAACAGAGTGAAATTTAGTTCGGAACTGATTCATTTGCCGGATATGCGGCCAGTGGTCTAACCTCAAGATCATTAATTGAAGTTGAAGACTGGGAGTACAGGAGACAACTGACTGAAACTATTTGCGATCTCTAATTATACGAGTAGAAACAGTTTGAAACTTCATTAGCCGTTAGCTGTGATTTCGATTGAAGATTCAGTTTAATTATGAACTGTCTCGTTTAGGTTATTTCAATAATTGTATTTCTAATTAAACTGCGACTGCGTAAAAAGGCCTTAGTCCTCTTTGAGTTGCCGTGTAACTGTAAAATTTAAATATAATTCATAGTTAAAACAAAAGTAAATATATTTAAAAGAAACAAAAACCAGTTATTTTCTTAAAGCATCTTCTTAAGTAGGTATTTGAAAAATAATAGGTAAATAGATTTCTGCTTAAAGCCTAGGTAAATGCTATGTAGCTCAACCCTTATTAATAACCATGTAAAATGTACGATCCGATAAAAAGGTTTTTTAAACATTGAATGATTCTATTGTGAGAGATCCTAAAGAACGCATTTTTTAGATTTTACGACTATTTTAAACCAGTATTATTTCTCTTGTCTCTATTAAAGAAAATATATTTTAGACATTTGTAAAAATTAGACATCTTTGCATAGAAACTAACTGCCTATAACGAAGCCTAACAATGTGATTCTAGAGGAAGGTAAACTCAGCAGAATTCACCCGTAGAATGAATAATTGAATTAGGTTTAGTCGGAGCTCTTAGGCATTAAATGCAAATGGAATATGAAATTAATTTAAAACCTTACTTTATTTGGTTGGCTTGTATGTTAAAATGTCAGCCTTGGATAGGATTATTTTTGAGGCGTTCGAAAGAAAATTGAAACTTTAGCTTAAAAAGTCTTATAGTCAATTTGCATCAATATGCGTTGCAATACCGAGTCATTTGTCGTCTCGACTCATTGAATTCATTATTTTTAGTCTCTCTAATAGGTGAAGTTAAAACACTGTATGACTGAATATATATATATATATATATATTCACGTAGATAAAAAGTAATTTGGCAATATTAATTCCCAAATAAAAGCGTCTTGTCAGTAGACTTTTCCATGCATTCTATCGCCTCACTATATGACAATTACAGTTTAAAAAAATTGAATCCTATCTCCTCTGCCCTAAGAAACGATATTGAAAGTAGCATAAAACTCAGTCAACAAGACCGGGCCAGCCGATCCAATCAATGAGAAGATTAATGAAATTAGTCTGGCGCCAAAGCTGACTCCGCTAAACTTGCTTGCGCTGATCTTGGCAAATAACTAATGCCCGGTCGTATATACGGACATAGGGTTGTCTGCTTTACTCGTACATATGTCTTCCTTATAAAATAGAAGTTTCGAAATGATCCTGTCTCTATTTTAGATGACGTCAAATATATGCATACCTTTAGGGGAATGGAATAGAAGTTTCGAAATGATCCTGTCTCTACTTTAGATGACGTCAAATATATGCATACCTTTAGGGGAATGACAAGGAGTTTAAAATAGAAGATTGAAGTTTGTTTATAGATTAATTTCTGATCATTCACAGTTTAAGTAGAAAGATAATTTTGTCTAAGAGACATGTCCGCTGAAGATGATTACTACTAAACTTGTCAAGTGGTAGGTACAAGTCTCGAGGAAGAATGTTGCAAATGTTGGGAAATTCAAAAGGACTTGCTAAACGGAATTACTGAAGTATTTACTGGGCTAAAGTTTCTACTTAGATAAAACAAATTATTAGAAAAAAAATTAGAGCATTTAGATCCAAATATATATATATATATTCGTATACTTATGAGGTATTATTTTTCCTTTTGGGCACATATTATACATGTATAGTTTTCCAATTCAAAAATTTATATATATATTTCAACTGTCGTTGAAAATTTCATTGGGTTTACTGTTTACTCGTGTTCAATTAGTTCCTAATTTATAATTCATTATGTATATATCGCTGCTCATAAACACTTACAATACATTTTGTGCCATTTGTGGACTACCAACCCTAGGTTGCGTTTTATTTATTTCTTAATTCAGGAAAAATAACAGTTATACACTTATCTTAATTAAGACATATTACATATATTTAGTATAAAATTTTAATTAGCAATAAACCAAAGTACAGGCAGGACTGACGTTAATTTTTTAAAAATGTATCAAAAAAAAAATATTAAGCGATTGATCAATACTGTGCTCGTCACATAACATTCGAAAATACGTTTTTTAGGGTTCCGTACCTAAAGAGTAAAAACTGGACAATGGAGTCTTATTATGAGGGTCTAACATACGTCTGTCACCAGGCTGTATCCCATGAACCGTGATAGCTAGACAGTTGAAATTTTCACAGATGATGTATTTCTGTTGCCGCTATAACGAAAAACAAAATAATAAATTAAAGTACCTACATAAATATTGTTAAATCTTGTACGATGGTGCGGAACCCTTAGTGCGCGAGTCGGACTCGTACTTGACCTTGTTTTCTTTTTCTATTATAAAGTTTAACTTAAATGTATCAGGATATGATCACGTGACTAATAAATGTATATAAGCAATTCGACATAAAATCCCTTTGAAGTCAGAAGTACATAGATTATGCGGCTTATAGATTTCACACGAGTTATAAAGCTACACTTACATAACTAAGACAATTCCTACTCCACTTACAGGGTACAAGTTTAGTAGTTTAAATTAGAAAATGAACGCGTGACTACTGCTTAAAGTTAAAATGGGCTCTTAGATTGTTGAGCAACAATTTCCAAACACATTAGTGGCAATCAATGTTACCACTTAGTAACTACTGAGGAACTTATGTACCGTTTACATAAGTTCGGGTACTAACGCCCGAAAGTTTAGCAAGCAGTTTATAATGACTTCAATCGCTGATGGCACTTAAATTTGAGTTCTATTGCATTTTTATCTACTTAGGGATTCTAGTCAAAAGCATGTCGCATAAAAAGTTAGGACAGACCGTATGTTATTCCTCCGGTTTAGTTCGTTTATGATGGATGATAGTTAAATATATGTGGTAAGATTGTCAAACTCCCTGTCACCATGGTAGCTATGATAATTTAACTTTATGACGAGCAAACCAATGAATTATATTCTGGCGATAACTGCTCTTAAATAGCTCCAGTACTATTTCGACAAAAGTGCTTTTAGAGAAATTGTACTGAGTGACGAGCAATGAAGGTAAAATCTACATGTGAAATCCCACTAATATTATAAATGTAAAGGTTTGGATGGATGGATGGATGGATAGATGGATGTTTGTTACTCTATCACGCCAAAACTACTGAACCTTGGTATGTAGATAGCTCGAGAGCTAGATTAACGTATAGGCTACTTTTTATCCCGGTATTCCCACGGGATCTGGACTTACGCGGGTGAAACTGCAGGGCGCTGCTAGTCAATTATATATTTTTATCACTTTATCATAATCATCATACCAAAAAAAAAATCTTCAGCACTTGAGAGACATATAACTGTGTCGCGAAAGCTTTACAAATAAATGGACTTAGAACAATGATTTCAGAATTATACAAATAAAATAAATACCATGTAGTAACAGGGTATCCAGGGTATCCAGTACTCTGAGGTGACTAATTAAACCACTGCGCCATCTGTGCAGTCAATAATGGCTGGCCTATTGGTCTAGTGGTTAGTAACCCTGACTGCTAAGCCAGAGGTCGTGGGTTCGATTCCCACCCAGGACAAATAATTGTGTGATGAGCACGATCATTTGTTCTGTGTGGTTGTAATTTATTTATAATATGTATGTATTTAGAAATATATAAGTATGTTTATCAGCAGTCTGGTTACCACATTACAGGCTCTGCCTAGTTTGGGATCAGACGGCCGTCTGTGAAATGTGTGGAGTTATTATTATTATTCTCTTTATTCATTATAAAAGTTATTAATTACATTTTTAAATACCTACGTATAAAACAAAATATATATGTAAAAATATTAAAAAAAGTATACTACCGACATCGGGTACAGGGACCAAGATACTGGTGGTTAGGGCTCTAAAGACAGGAACCTCCTCACTATACGGGCCGTGTCGAGGAGGACTGCCTTCTGCGAACTGCGAACCCTTTAAGGTGTTGATCGAGGCTTTTGGCTATTAACAATGACTTCTGATCTTTTTGTTCCGTAACACTTCCTGAATATTATATGTATAAATTTATATACATATTATGATAACGAGGACGTCGTTCGGATATGAGGCTGATTTTGTGAACATTATATTCAGTACTATTTGAAGAAAAATGGATTACATAATCCTGCCAACTTAGCCAAATGAAGAAATTAAAAATTACTTTATGGTATCAAATTCAATAAAGCAACAAAATAAGATGAATATTGAGTGAATATAAAAAGAAACTTTAACAGCGTAGTCTATCAATCACCCAACACGGCGACAGCAGGCACTTAGTACAGTACTTTTTTGTCTCTGCCTTATATTCCCCTGATCAATCTTGAAATATAGATTGATCGTTTTTAGTTCTTTGAAAATATCTTTGGATTTTTATGTGTATTTTTTGTTAAAATTTTTACCAGATAAGTTCAACATCTTTATAAATATATATCAGAAGTTTATTTATTTATGTAATATGAAAGTGTTTCTTGGGACCTATTCGCAAGGTACCTAAATCCACGATCCAATTCATAGACAAGTAGACAAAACCACTTGAACGCATTTCTTTCGCTAAATTTAAGCCAGCCAGTGTTGGACAGCCTCTGGCGTTCATTAATTAGTGTTGCCCTAAAGGTGAGGGATGGGACAACTCTATCTCCTAGCAAAAAAAGGATAAGCCTTGGACAGGCCTCACAATGTTTGGGATTACTATCGCCTCGACATGACGATACAGCCTATGATTTTAGTCAGTTCAAGTTCGATATATCCAACCACATCTTTAAGTATCTACATTAGTGCTAGTAATAATAATAATAACTTTATTTTCTCTCTCACACAGATATGGTTACGACTAACAATTTTTTAATCTAGTTGTCTATGTTACATGTGAGTCTGTGTGGGAGACTGGTATCTGTACTAGGTACATAGACCTGTATTACAAATTACCAGCCTCTCCTAAAAAGAACGCAGTAATATTATTAGGTTAAGTGCATGGTGTGTGTGTGTGTGTGTGTGCGTGTGCGTGTGCGTGTGCGTGTGCGTGTGCATGTGCGTGTGCGTGTGCGTGTGCGTGTGCGTGTGCGTGTGTGTGTGTGTGTGTGTGTGTGTGTGTGGGGATGAATGTATTGGTGCTAACTCTACGATGTTGAGGTAAATGGAACATCACTTATGAGGTGGGTCAATATCATTTAAGAGGGGACTTGTAATAGGCTCTCGGTTTCCTCATAGCTAAGGGTCTTTGCCAGCGAGAGGTAGTGGTTTTACAACCATATTTTGTTAGCAGAAATATATGCAATTTTAGGTTATCTTTGTTATATATATTATTTAATAGATCATAAGATATATTATTATTAAAATATATATTATATAGGTAAACCTAGGAAGCCAAAGAATTTGCCAGCAAAGGATGTCGACCGTCTATTTTCATTTGCAGGACAGACTTAATGCTTCAGGCGTTTATTTGAAGGTAAGGGATTATAGGGGAGTAACGTATGCTGCTTGAGTATAATGCTTAACAGATATAGTTGCCGCACAGTCAGGACGTCAGAGATTTTATAGAGGTCTCTTGTAGGGTACAAAAAAGGCAGTGCAAGGCTTAAATCACGACTGCCCTTTGAGCTCTTTCTACCTCCATCAATGAGGTTTTGCAGGCACCCCCCATACTGATATGCAGTAAGACAATATGGGTTGGCACAAGGACATATACACCATTCTAATTGTGGCTTTGGTGGTTGTTTTTACATAATAAAAAGACTTGGTTTGCGATAAAATCATCACAATCATTAGCCACGATTAACATACTAGACAAAGTTCATTGAGATATATTTTTTCTTTAAAATAATGTGTAGTGTAGCACATGTGTGTTGGCAAGTGAACTAGGTACAGGTAAAAATACTTGTAAGTATGAATTAAATATCGCAAGAATGGCAAATCATCTAAATTATAATAATTCTTGAAAGGTAACTAATTCAACTGACAACCTTTACTAAAACGCACGCGAATCGCAATGTTTATAATTTCAAAATGAAACGATATCACTGGGCTTAAACATAACTAATATATTACATGTGAATGTGAGTTTGTTCAATTGTTACGCTTTCACGCTTTAAGTACTCAAACGATCAACATAAAAATTTACGAACGATTAAATGTGTACTATTGCGTAAAAAAGGTGGCAACCCTTATCTCGGGTAGATTCACAAAAAAAAATTGTTTAGGTTTTCACTACTTATTCGCCGTTATTTCACAAGCTTTATATTCGTAGTCTTGACTGTCTCTGAAATCTAATTTGAATAGCACCAAACTCAGTGCAGAACGTTTAATAGAGCGGCTTATGTATTTACGGCCCGATGTCTACCAACTATCGACTGCGAGTACTAACGTATGTATAACGTTAAGTTGAAAACTTTTGTACGGGATAATAACAGGAGTTTATTGTCGTTTTATGAGCGGAATCTGCGCTTATACTGTCAATGCTGCCACTATTAGTTTAAGCTAGTTTTCAGAGGTTAAATACCGTGTTTATGCATGTTGCAGAAAGTTATTAAAATACAAATGAGGTTATTTTAAAAGTTGTTATTAATGATGAGCCCACGAGTTTTAAGTGTTAAAGACTTTTTATGGAAATCCAGTACTATCAGCCTGCTTTGTTGGCACGTCAGAAAACTCTTACCCGTTTTTTTTTTACACTGTTACGGTCTCAAGTCGTTTTTTCATGTTACCGTACCAATATTGTAACACCACGTATAAAATTACATTAAGGTGTTATGTCGCAAGCGTGCTGATATTTTTTTATAACACTTCGCGGGCAAACAAACGTACGCCTGGTGGTAAGCGGTTACCGGAGCTTATGGATGCTTGAAATTGTTGGAGCACGTATGCGCGTTGTCGACCCTTTAACACCCTAATAAAATTAAAAATAAATAATCTAGATAAAAAGTTAAGATGTAACATTACGGATATCACCCGAACCACATTTACGGTTGCGTGAATCGAATCGGCGTATAGATTTTCCTCACAGACCCAATTCGTTACTTTTCTCTGCATAAAACCTTATGCTGACAAAAAAATAAATGAAATCAATTATCTCCTAGCAGACTAGCGGAATTGAAAACCACCTGCGTCATTTAGAAAGAAATGGTTTATCCACACTGCCTGACTATTAATCCCAAGCTGAAAATGGCAACTGCAATGACCACCTACGGTAAGAGCTACCGGCCGTATAGTAGTATGGTAACTCGAACATACAAAAACAGTAATATACGAATACCATTTATAAAATCAACCCTTTAATCATACTCTCAATTATACGAAGCACTAAAATCACAACCAGTGTGGTTTGTTTCATAACAAAAACCGCATAATTCAATGCTAATGAATATTTCATACTATAATTAATTGCTTTTACATGTTCGAGTGAAACATGTGCCTTATTCACAGAGTAAGGGGAGAAATTTCGTTCGTTACTTGACGTTGTGGCATTTGAAGCGAGATGACTCCTTTAAGTTTGTGGTAATGTCTGTGTCATACATTATATATAAATATGTATTATTTCTATTAATTAGTGATAATTTGGTAATAAGTATTGTATATGTTATTTTCTTAAATATATGAAGGACCCCTCTGTTCCTGAATACCACAATCAAAATGATAAGTCCTATAACAACTTCATGATATAAAAACAAATTCTACGTAATGTTTTTTAATTACTTCTACGTAGAAATACTTACATACTTTTTGTGTTTCTCTGATGATTAATAAATAAATTGATTTAATCGACAAATTATTACTTTTATACAACTGCATATAGACATCTACAAATAGGTCGGGGAAAAAGTATTTTCGAATTTTGAATATATAAAATTTAAGAAAAATCTCTTTGGTTGTACTGTTTGTATCTGTCTGGTTTTAATATCAATAAATTTAGGACTTTAAGAAAAAGAAAAATAAAGTCTGGCTATAGAAAAAAGCTCACTGAAAGAAATCTAATTAATCGTGTACTCATTTTTCGATTCTCTATTGAAACGTAATGAAACCGAACCAATGCTGAGCGGTGACCAATTTTAGTAAGTGACGTGCAAGTGCGTGCAAAGCAATTGTCGCCTTATTTTTGTTTTTATTTGTATTTCCTGTTTTTGTATTATTTCAATTTGTTTGTTTTATGTCACGTCACTTATGTAAAATAAATACTTTTTCTTTCTTTCTATTTTCGAAAGATTGATCAGTGGTGATGAAAATTGGATCACAAGAACGTTCGTAAAAAAATCATGGTCAAAGGGTAGTCAAGCTCCACAGACCGTAGCGAAACCCGGATTAACACTCAAGAAAATGATGCATATGCTGAGATTGGAATAGCATCGTTCATTATGTGCTTTTACCGCGGTGCAAAACCATAGATTTGGATCTTTACTGATAACAACTAATGAGATTCAAGCAAGAAATTAAGAAAAATCGGCCGGAATTGATCAACAGAAAAGGAGTGGTCTTTCATCATGATAGCGCCAGACCACAAACATAACACACACAATGTAATTAAACTTAAAAAATTTTTTTTTTTAATTTGTATATATGAAATACGAAGAAACTTTTTCCCCGACCTTATATTTGAGCTTTCAAACACTCGTCCCCCCTCCGCTGCTTGTCTCATCGTGGTCTTCTATAAGTTGTAGGTTTCCAATTCCAAAATACATCTTCTTTGCCCTACCTCCTCTAAAGATTATTTCAATTGAATTCAATATATTTCGCTTCAATAGTCTTTGTAAATGTTACAGAATAAATATGAAGTCGTGCAGCAATAGTGAAATTATGAGTTTTTTCTTATTCAAATTAATGAAAGATATGCCTGTAGGTTATGATCACTTTAAGATATTAAACGCTACGCTACGCGTATGTTTAATGGAAAATTGTAGATTTTAGAATGATCTAAAGTGTATCAGAATTTAAAAATACCTACTTGGAACTTTGACATCAGGGTTCGCTACTGTATTTGTACAAGTTATACGAGTGACGTCATGAAAATGCTATTGAATGTTTTTTTGCAAAGATTTTCTTGCCATCGATCTTTTGATACGCAAAATAAACATCATCAATTTCTCTATTTACGTCGACTAGGGAAGTAAACAAGTACGTTAGTATACGTAATATTGTAAATCTGGGCCTGAAGCAAATAGATATTCGTAATAAAGACAACTTATGTTATTCAGAAACAGTTAGATACTTTGTTCAAGCTATTCATGTACCGGGATACATTACATATTTATATTACATTATTACACTTACAATATTATGTCTATAAGTATATTTTATATGACAGAAAACATTCGATGTTTTCCGTTCATTAACTAAATAAATTACGAAAAAATATGTTCCTGTTTAAAATTAAAGAGTTATTCTTACTAACATTTCTACATATTAATTGTTTGTGTTCTCAATTCTTCAGAAACAACAATAATAATAATCTTTATTGACACAAATATGGTACAATTCATAGTAGGATTCTCTGACACCTGCGCTAGTAAAGAACTAAAGACTGTTATATATTATGTACTTTTTAAGGCTCTCTTCCTCAAAAGGACAAAAGGAACCCGTATCGGATCACTTCGTTATCTTGTATGTCTGGCTGTGTTGTCAACATCCTTTTTTTCTGCGGTTCCTTGAAGCTGTAAGAACATCAAGTTTCTATGTCAAGGCAATCAAAAGATACGGCTTTTTAAGACTAATATTTTAACCAATTGTAACATTTCGCAAGTAAATTAAAGCTATAATAGGGTACTTTATAAAGGAAAAAAATTAGAAAGTCGTTAATTTGTTGTTAAATCACTTTTTTGCTAGTACTATTTTTTTTACTTTGCGGTTCGTAAATTTACTGTGAAGTATATCGATGTATGGAGAGTATTATTAGAACGCAAAAGTTAAGATTGTCTTTCATACATAAACATACGTTTCTGGGTGTAATATACCTAATATAGATTTATTTAGTAATGTTTATATATGTATGCATATGTTTATCAGCAGTTTGGTTACCATAGTTATCATAGGCAGAGCGCCTAGTTTGAGATCAGACGGGCGTTTGTGAGGTGTCTCAAGTTGTTATTATTATCTTTTAATATACATTACAACGAATTCTTTGTAGGAATTTTTAATTTTAAAATTAAAAATTGAGAGCGTGTAGCTTGATCTGGCCATTTATTCATAATGATTAATTAAAACTTTCAGCTTTTTCCGCTTTCTATTTATAAACTTTAAATATTCCAAATTTCACGTTCCTGTATATAGGAACGAGAAGTTTGGAATATTTAAAGTTTATGAATAGAAAGCGGAAATTTTTTAACTAATCATTATGAATAAATGGCCAGATCAAACTACACGCTCTTGATTTGTCATGGTACGTAAGTCCATGCAAATACAGATCAAATTACATTGGCCAATGAAAAAAACAAAAATTCATTGTGTTCGAAAATCGACCACCGGACGATTTCTGGTTATTATTACTGCTAGAGTTCGATTGACAATATGGATAACTTTGACAACGATTAAGTGACATTACTAGTGGTGGAAAAAATACATACCAACAAACATACGTTTACTTGTTTACCAACTTATTAATATATTATCGACAATAACACTAACTGATTAAATTAAACTAAAGTTATATTAACTTTTCGAATATAATTGGCCAGAATACACGGGTCATAAGTTCATAACACAACCAAAAACTCGCTTTAACTAGTACTGAGTGGCAGCGTTAACAGTATAAACGCAGATTTCGCTCATAAAACGACAATAAATTCCTTTTATTATCTCGTATAAAAGTTTTCAACTTAACGTTATACATACGTTAGTACTGGCAGTCGATAGTTGTTAGACAATCGGACCGTAAATACACAAGCCGGTATCTATTAAACTTTGTGCACTGAGTTTGGTGCTATTCAAATTAGATTCCAGAGGTACTTAAACGTTTTATGGCACTTGTATCACAGAATGAACGGATACTCGTAAAACAACCGTAGTCAAAAATGTTGTTACAAGTCAGAGAATTAGAATTAAAAATTTTCGTGGGTGGTATTCATATTTATAAAAGACTAGCTGAGTGTCGCGATTTCACCCGCGTAAGTCCCGGTACCGTAAGAATATCGGAATAAAAGTAGTCTATGTGTTAATCCAGGTGTCCAGCTATCTTAGTAATTCAGTTGTTTTTGCTTGAAAGACCATCAAACATCTATAAATCCTCACAAACTTTCACGTTTATAATATTAGTAAGATATACGGTTTTAATCACATGTGTATGTTGAGGATGCCCAACGAGTTTCCGACTCGACAAGGACTCTTTATCAAGGGGTGAGGCACAGTCAATCAGCCATAACACTGCAATACGTGACTATTATATTATTATGTTTCGAATAGGGGCTCTTGGCTAAGTGGTAACCGAGTAGGTTAACACATTACAAAGTTAAGTAATAATAGCCAGGTCAGTCTAGGATGGGTGACCATTCTTAACACATTGAGACCCCTCTGTGCCTCGGAGAGCACGTTAAACCGTCGGTCCTGAATGCCATACAAACATCTGTGGCATTCGTTACGGGTAGTGAGAGCCCTAAAAAGTCCGAAAAACCGGGTCTAACTCCAGAACTTCGATATCGCCTAGTACTTGGATTGTGAAGATCTGATGGCAGTCGCTTCACGTAAAATATCGAAGTTCGGCCGTATCGTAGTTAGACTGAAAGCCGACCCCAACCCCAAGGGTCATTCTACAAATTTTTCAAATTACTATTGTTTTCAATTAACAAAAGTGTCATAAGAATTTATACAATAAACAAAAATACAGGATGTTACTTCTGTAACTAAACCCTAAAATATGACCATACCTTTCTAGGTATGGTCATATTTTAGGGTCGTATAATAAACTCCGTGAATAACATAAAGCGCATTTTTTTTTTGTGAATTTTAAATTAAATTCGTGATTTTTAATACCGATATCTTATTTTAAAACTGAAAAAATAAACTTGAAAATTAACCGATAAAGCTAATATTTAATACCAAGGATGTAGACGCAATATCCAGATTTTTCTGAAAATGTCGCCATTAAAAAAAACATAATCATTTAAATCGACATGAAAATTCATAATGTGTTATTAAGAAATGCGCACCTAATTTAGGGAAAGTGTTGTCCAAAATAAAAATCTTAAAAAAAAACATTTTTTTTTAATTTGACTATCCCTTTCTGTAAGGTCCTGTACAAAGACACCTAATAGGTACAAAGTATAAAACAAGCACTCATTATCCCCGGCAGCGTTACTTTTTATTTACCTTTATTTTCTCTAACAGCCTTCCTAAACGAAGGTCCAGGTAGACCAATTAGTGAGCCATTTATTACAAATTAGCTTTTATGCTCCTACCTTCATTAGCATAAGTTATTTAACGTCATATCTCATTTTCCAGACATTGTTCATAAAACCTTATTTTTATTAGGGTCTTCATTTGTATGAACCTAGATTTATGAGAATATTAACTTTTGTGAGTGGTATCCCTAATTACTACGATATATAGTTGTTCATACATATTATGTCGTATGAGCCCAACAATTTTCAGATTACCACGGCGGCATTTCGCTTCGTTCCTTGATATTAGGCCGGAATACACAAATAACGTTATATTTGCTCAGAAATATTTATAAATAATGAGTGTTATAACTGTAATCGAGTAGATAAAGCTTAAATATATTTATTGTCTGAAGGTATAATTAAAACCCTCTATCGGACTACATAAATATTAATTATTTTGGATATTGCGTACCGTTCCTGTTTCTATATACATAGGTGTATATATATTATATATATATTTTTACGTACTAGCTACCCGGCCACGCGTAGCTGTGGCTAGGTAATTTGCAATAAAAAAACTACCCTATCTCTTAAGTTGGACCAACCTGCAGACATTGTGTAAAATTTCATTAACATCGGTTCATTAGTTTAGAAGTCCATCGCGAACAAATAACGTGACACGATTTTTTATATATATAGATACATGATTCCCAAGGCACGTACGTCTAGTCTAGGATCAACTATCTAAAAAAGCTACGGAAAGCAGCAATCGGTTTTTTCTTGTCTGTAGCTGGAAGTAGCAACGTTACTGACACGGATACTGTAAAAACAGTGAAAAAGATGACAAAATCATCGTCACTTTAGACATGATCCGTCAAAGACCTCTGTTCGTTCTAAATCATAAACTTTCGTGACCTTCGTGATTACTAGACAGTATACCTCTGTAGAATAATTATCAGTAGAATTGGACAGGTTTGTTGTCCAAGATTTACTTCTGTTTCTCACGCTCTTCTCGGGAAGGAATAACAGTTTAATTTTGTCCAATTTGATACGGTCACCAGAAATGGTGATCAAGATCTCCGGACGCTTGATGGTAGATAAATCGTTGTGGATGTTGTGGAACCTCTTCTCTTCTGACTATAAGTCTGATGTCGGTGACAAGTTTGGCACCCAAAGATTGCCATACGAAAAACAAGAATATTTCGTTCCCCATACATCCCTAATTTAAAAATCTCATAAAAAATTTGTTAGTGATTTTGAACCAAAAATTTCACGGCATTGACAGTTCCACGAACGATGCGTTTCGAATTCCACTTAAATTGCGCAAACGTATTTTTGACAATTGTCGTGCAAGTTGTAGCCCTAGACGATTTGCACACTGAATTGTGCAATTTGGGTACCCATTTGTTAATTTCCATAAAACGTCTTCATGTTGCCTTTATTTTAGTACTGTTAAGGATCGATAAACATAAGAACTCAAATCGAACAAAAAAGTAAAAACGTCATCTAAAAGTGCGCTACAAGCTTCCCATACAAAATACTGATTTAACATTTTTCCTCCGTAACATTCAATAAATGGTGATAGTTATCTCAAACAATGAGCCAAACTAATCATTATATGACTCTAAATAAATAAAATCAAATAAAAATTCTCTTCCATATATTGAGGACATTTCACGTAAATAGTCTTAAAGGAATTTTAATTTGGATCAATCTCATTAAACCTAACGACAGTTTACAAACTCTTAAAAACTTTGCTTGTGTATTTTGTTTCAAGTTTTTCCTTTGAATACTCTGGGGTAAGGGTTGTCAGGTCTGTGAATTGTAAGCGATAGGCATTATTTATTCACCAGTAAACTCCATGCTGATTAAATTAGTTTAACCAATCCTAAGTATGGAAATAACAATAAACATTTCACAATGAATAAACAAACTCATTCGACACAATAAGATTTTGAAAACATTTTTCAGTTTTCATTTTAGTAATTAACACACCCACTTATTTTAACTGTGTGTTGTATCAAAGTGCTCAGCCACGCTTGCAAATTTCAAAAATATGACCCCGACAGCAAACAAATTAGCCCCAATTTAGATCGACTCAAAAGCACTCGACCAAAAAGACTTCAAAATTTTGATAAGGATAAATAAAACATTAATTTGAACATGATTTTACCTTTTTGAGCTTAATTTAGAGCGTTAATGTCCCTGAAGAACCTCTGTTTTAAAATAATTAAGGACAACTTGCGTGTAATAAAATTCCAACAGCGAATACTAGTACTAATAATAGTTGAGTATTCGAAATCCTAAAGGAGAACACATTTACAAATAGGTAAATATTAATATTTTTCAATTATTTATCCTTTTTGATCTTAATTGTCGTGTATTGAGCATTAGGCCCTGGGGCCTTATTATGTGTCGTGTAGTAACAAAAGCGTTCATAAAAAGAGTGTAGATTACATACGTAACTTAAAATTTAGAAGTCAAAAATGTTTGCTTAGCAGAGCGTGATCAAAGAACACAGACTTCAATCCTGGCCATGTGAAGTCATTTCAGTTGGGAGATGACTTGAAAAGATTTAAAACGAATCAAAAGAATGGTTTCGAAACCGTCGCGTTTGTTGACCGATAAGTGATCCATCAAAGTAACTGATGGGAGAGTAGTTGGGTTTATTGTGAAAAGGTGTAGATTGTAGAATTTCGACAGCTAATAAATCCACTACCGTCCTTATCACAATGAAAGGTTTGAACAAAATAAAACACAAATTTTTGTTTATCATCATAAGTATTTTCCTCTCAATTTACCTTTTATGCCATATAACAATACAAGTAAAATTCTTTAAAAATAATTCCAACAAAATTTATTGAAGCGTTAAAGTAATCTGGGATCTGCAGATTTGTGAATGTTATTATTTAAAAAAGTCATCTATATAGAATGAGCATGTTTAAGGGACACGATAAAGGAACAATAGAAAACAAATGAGCTGTAAGTTATTCACTGCTCGCTGCGTAATGGTCCGTTATGGGGTCTGATCAGTGAAAAGGAAGGGATATACGCTTTAATCTATATTATATTTTGGTAAGGAACATAGGTAAATAGAAATTAAAAGGACCTGAATTGTAATGTGAAGAGAATGACTTGGTGCAATGAAGTGTAAAGGCTAAGTGATTCGAAAATATTGAGATATCTCAACAGTAACTTCTTCTGATATTAAAATATCTCATTATAATGACTAGACGATGAACTAGGAGTGATAGAACTTAAAAAAAGGTGTGTGTCAGCTCCGACGCACGATTGAGGTTTACAATTTACTGTAAGGTTTTAATCAATTTGACAAAAAAAAACCATTATACGTCATAACATAAGTGTGTCGCAGTTTTATCAAACGAACATAATATTATACAGATACAAAGTACAGTCAGTTGTCAAATACACCCCTTGTTTTCACAGTCACTTGAAAATAAGTAGAAAAGGTATGAGGAATTAATTGTTTTCAGACAATTCAGCGTCCAACAAAGGCTCCAACAGGAAATTAGTGAAGAAGCATCAGAACTACTTAATATCTCAGTTAAACCAGTATCTGCAAGAACTCGTTTTGTCCCAAGCGATTATTCTCCAACTTAAATTGAAGTTCGAAATAACTTCGCTAGGAACTAAATAATGAAGGCAGAAGTCATAAGATAGGAGCCGCTTATTATTATTTCAACTGGGGCTACAAATAGGGGTGTAATAAATAAGGGTACTAGTGAAAAAAATAGCTCTCTCTCAAGGGACTACGCTTTCTGGGTAGATGAGTAATTGAAAAAGTTGTAAAACAAAATATATTAGGCTCATCTCTTTGTTAGACCCTTTATACAGCGAATATTTCAGCTGGTAATATTGTGTAACTGAGATCACAAGAAACGCATAAAGCAGTAAAACATGGTTATTAATTTCTTTATTTACCAGTAACTGGTATAGACACAGAATATAGTTCATCTAAGTTATTCCAACTGTTCAAATATGTTAGGGCTTCAAGGGTTAGGGCCTCCGGTAACCTCACTCACTCGGCGAAAAGCAATGTAAAGTTTGCTTCACTGCCGGTTGTCTGTGAGGCCGTGGTATCACTCGGTCGAACCGGCCCATACGTGCCGAAGCATGCTCTCCTACCACTATTACAGCTCCCATCAACTAGAATTGAGTGAATTTCCGTAGTATTGTGCACGAACCCTCGTGATTCCGTCTGACAAAAGTTTTTTGACCAGGTTTAATTTCCCCACAAACTGTGAACTACTAAACTAAAACTTTCTCTACAATTTACAGGTAAAACTGAGATAAAGTTCGTATTTCCCTTTGAGAAAAACAATTTGGCACATTTCTCTCTCGCGTTCGAAAGCCTCTGACTGGCGTGCTACCAAATACTGAACATTCGTGGATAAATAGTGGTTAGTGACCCTGACTGCTGAGCCAGAGGTCGTGGGTTCGATTCCCACCTGAGTCTGGGTGTTCTTTGTGTCCGTTGTTTGTGCGGGGAGTTGTCTTTAAAAAAACAAAAAAAAAAAAAAACCAGAAATAGTACCTATTCCTTACTTATTTTATGAAAGTGCAACAATGCATAAAAAAGGAATATACATAAAATGTATTTTTCTAATTGTATGTTTCATGAATTTATAAAAAGCTCCAATATTGTACTTTGTAGTTTCTTTGTTCCGTACTAGCTTTTGTCTTTTGACCGAGACTCTCTGAGTTTGAAGTGGATCAGTTGTTACAAAAAAAAGTGGCCACTACCACCACAGTGGAGGTGTTTAGATATTCATTATAAAAAAATATCTTATTGTTAGTCACGTCTCTGGCCACTTTCTGCCGAACTCCCGTATCGTATCGAATTAGTCATTCAATGATAAAAAGATATCACAAGTAAGCAGACAGATTGTGGTTCTTTCACTCTGATATGTTATCGATTCGATGTTTGTTTTAAAAGATAAAATACGTCAAGCTTGCGATTTTATATAAAAATCAAATAGTTTTACAAATATAAACCCCCACGGGTCATCATTTCACCATGACTATCGGTGAAGTGGTATGTCGGAATCGAACCGACTAAAACCACACGGTGTTCCGTCACAAGTGAGTCTATCGCAAGGACTCGGGTTTACCCTAGGAAGGAAGTCCCCGAGAAAATATTAATTATACCTGTGTTGTCTATTTAAATGAACTTTTTTACGGTATCATTCTAATTGACAAATGATTTCATAAACAAAAACCCTCGACTTACTTGGCCTAGTTTTATAAGCCAATGTGCCAAGTGAAATCTTCAACACATTCAGACCGAAGATCTCTATTCCACGGAATAAGCTAAATTCAATATATGTTTATAAAAATAAAAACGTAATAAAATTCTGTATCGGCGAGCACCACGCGACTCAAGGGGTTCAATATTTACGACATAGCCTCTAAAAAAGGGTTCTCAATACCAATAAACGGTCTACGCCTATATTTTTATAGATTACCGTATTAAACGTTTCTTATTTTACACGTAATAGAGTCAACGATAAAAGCTACTTTTATGTAACATCTAGTACACTTTTAGGACGTTTTACAGTGTATAAATAAAATAATATACAAATGGATCGCACTTGGAGAATTATGACCTGACAAAAAAAGGCAAAACTGTCTTCGATGCCCTGAAACAATGTCAACAAAATCTTTTAATAATAATTTTTTCTTTATAGTTATTGAACCCGATAAGCCCCGTTTCGACTTAGACAGATAATTATATAATTATTGTCTCAATTATCATATGTTTTTACAATTTGTGAAGTCTAGTGCAATCTGCTTGAGGATGAGGAATATTCCTATGTACGTATCACTACATATTATATATAAAACAAAGTCTCCCAGCCGCGTCTGTCTGTCTTACTGTTTGCGATAAACTGAAAAACTACTGAACGGATTTTCATGCGGTTTTCACTAATATCCAGAGTGATTCATGAGGAAGGTTGAAGTGTATAATTTGTACCCGTGCGAAGCCGAGGCGGGTTGCTAGTGTATTATAATATAGGATGTTTTTTTTTGAAAATGAAAATACACTTCACATTCAGAAGGTGTCTGACTATTCCATAGGTGAGTGTACTATGTCACACATTCTATTGTTCTTTGCCGATGAATTAACCGACCAACATATACACTTATCGCTAAATACTCAATTTCCTACTGTTTACTAAACAGCTGAATTTAGTAAAAAGTGTTTTTTTTCTTATAAAAGTACAAGTAACTGTGATCACAAAATAAGACATTTATATGCAGCAGTAGGAGTAGCTACACGTTCTTGGCACCCAATTTTTAGATGAATCATGTTTCACAACAACGCGGATGCATTGCATATGAACCCATACTTTACATAAACATTACAGGGAACCGGGATATTTGAATGTCTACGATTTATGATTGCACAATATTTTACAAATTTTCGTAAGCATTTCACATATTGTGACATTGTGTTGCAAAAGTTGCGAAATTATTATGCAATCATGGATGAATTGCATCATGTGCACTTTCTTTAATAAAAATGTCACTAGACATGTGTGTACCTATCGCTGGAAGTCAGTTGTTATTGTAAAGGATTAACTTGACAATATAATCTTGTGTTCAATACTCATTAATTTAGTCAACTTTCCTAGTAACTCTAAATAACGCTAACAATGCTGTATTCACTAAATGAAACGCAAAAACACAATCATTTTATAAAAAACCCGTACAACTGTTTGTAATCTAATAACAAACATCGAGTATCAATCATCAATGTACTCAATTATCAGCCTTAACTATACGGACGCTAAGTTTACATTGCTTCTACAATCAGTATAACATTATCGACTTAATCCTATGACTCACACTAAACAGAAGGTATATAAAATCTTTCAACGAGCGTTTAGTCCCATAAACAAGTCGACAGCCTTTGTTAATAGTTCTATTCAGTTTTTCCTTAATATGCGAGTACAGTGCCAACGTAAAGAAATGGCCGATTTCACCACGCTCATGAATTTAAACGAAAGAAATCACAACAGGGAAGAAAAATTGGAGCTAGTAAATATGTTACTCGAGTTTTTAAAGACAGATAAATGCAAACACAAAATGGAAAAGCGTGGTCATCATCACCATGGCATGTCGGAAAAAGGACGTTTTTGGAAACATGGACCAAGGCGATTTGGACACTCTCATCCGTTTGGACATCATGGACATCATCATGGTTTTCTTCGACACCATGAGCACCACCACGGTTATCACGGCCCTCATCATTCAAGCCGCCATGATCAACAACACCGCATTGGAAATTTCAAGGGCATGTGGCTCATTGACCTAACTGACGACGAGCAAAATAATGAAAACGATTGTATGACTCAGCCACCTAACCAAACAAGTGCTTCCACATCTAATGAACAGAATGACGCATCTGTTGCAAATAATAACTGCAAATGTACTCGTTTCGCTCATCGTCACCGTGGTCGTTCTGGACGATGGAAGGACAATGTATGCCTTTATAAAAGGAGAACTAATGATACAAATTCAAAGGATAACGCCTGTCAAACAGAAGCGCCAATGAGTGGAGAAAATGAAGTTGAACGCGAGAATATATCTACAATGGTGGAAAATATTAACATTGAAAACTCTGAGTGAAGTAATCAAAGGCTATGAAAGAATAGGCTGAACGTAAGAATTTATTGACGTAAAGGTTTTGTGCCTTGAATATTCTTTAGTTACATGGGCTGTAGGTATTTTTTCTTTAAACATTTTTTATGATTTATATTGTCTTTACTTCAGAATACTCTTAGATGATTACGTTCTGTATTTTTTTTTTAATAGATAGCGTTTTAATTTAGGTGATGGTAGGCTCATTTTGTTTATATTGTTTAGATATCTTATTATTATTATCGCTTAAAAAGTTTTAAGGTATTGGATTTTCACTTTGATTATCTTTTGTTGCTATTTAGAAAGTCAAGGCGTATAAATATTTTAGTTTTCTAGTATCCTTTACATTGATTTAAAGTTTTCATATCTATCGTAACTTTTAGTTTAAATTTTAACTTTAAATATAAATGCACTTCACATTATTATAATTAATACATTTTAAAGTTTTTATGACTAAAATTACTCAATCGTGACGACGGACAGTTTTCTACAAAAGCATGAACGCAAACAAATTATGCCTTACATGCATTCACATAATTCCCATAATTATCTTTTATTTACTTTGCAGTGTATAATCTTAATTTTTTTTAATTTTAGCACCAAGGTAGCATTGATATATTGAATATATACTATACATATAGTCAGAGTCGGTGATAAATTGATACATATGAAACCCAGGTGAAGTATTTGAAAGTAAATGATGATAAGAGCGGCATGATCATCAAGAATTATAATAATACTGGAGAAACCCGGAAGATTCTACAATATTGAGGAATAAAGTATTGTCTTATGGAAATGTTTAATATATTTATATTATAACGCGTGAAATAAATATACTACGTGAAATAAAAGTGAAGTTTTATTGTACAAAAATGTAGATAAAAAAGCTATATTCTTTTCACCCGCGTAAGTCACGATCCCGTGAGAATATCGGGATAAAAAGTAGCCTATATGTTAATCCAGGTCTCCACCTATCTACATACCAAGTTTCATCGCAATCGGTTCAGTAGTTTTGGCGTGAAAGAGTAACAAACATCCATACATCCACGAATCCATACATCCATACATCCTCACAAACTTTCACGTTTATAATATTAGTAGGATTATCTATCGACACCTACTACTACACCTCTCTCTCACACACAAATGAATGTGAAACAAGGTCATTTGAATAGTGGTCATAACTATTATTATAAATGCAAATGTGACTTTGTTTGCCTTAACTACTCGAGAGATCATCACGAAACTTTGAATATTCATTATTAGAGGTACAGAAAAAATATAGGGTTACCTTCTTCCAGAAAAAAAGTAGTTCTAGACGGGTAGAAAGATGAAGATGATGATGAGATAAAGAAGAAAGTGGTGTTACTTTCCCAGATAGCAACAATGTAACATGTACATGGTGTAAGGGCAGCGAACCGAAACAGCGGATTCAGATCATTATGATGAGTTCAAAATCGTTTCATTGATAACATAATGAGTAAACAGATCATTTCACTGGGAAATATCAATACACAGCACGTAAATACAACAAGTGTCTGATTGTAGATACATAATTAAAAAAAATGCTTCTTAAATAGAGATAGGTAGAGATCGCTTTTAGCGATAAGAATGCTCATTGTACCTGACACTAACATTAATAATGGAAATAAAAATATGTACAAAATTTTAAGTACAACAAGCATATTCTAGTCTCTAACATGAAAAATTAAGTGTAGTTAATCATAGTTAAAAGAAGAATACTGGCAAAGGAGAATCATTTATACTTCGAAAACTTTTACTAATAGTAGTAAACTAATAACGACCTCTTGATATATTTCGGATTTCCATAAATATAATCGTCACAAAGTAGGTAGATACCTTTACAATTCCATTATGATAAATATCTATTTTATATTATAGAATTTTGAGTGTACGGTTCTTTGTCTAAATGTTCAATCATACATTTATTATTAAACTCGCAGTTAGACACTGATAAGAGGGAGATAAAGTAATAAATAATATGGGAGGATGTGACTCACAATATTATATTGTAACACGAGATGCATTTTAGAGTACATAAAAATAACCAGAGGTAATAAGGACCATATAGAAATTGATAGTGGCAAATTTATGCAGAGATCCGCAACATTTACTTTGCAACATCACGCTATGCTACGTCAGATTTAGCATTAGTTAACCAATCTCGAATACCAACCAATCTCCGTACAAGATAAGCATATGGGGATTTCTCCTTGCTTTATTAGTCTCTGATAAAGATCAATGGCATCATGAGATTACCTATTTATATTTTAATGGAATGAATTAAGAAAATGAAAAGACGAAAATGTTACCTTTTCAAGTCGGTAATAAATATAATTTCAATCGGTCAAATCCTTTTAAAATTACACAATCATTAACAGACTCACGAAAGACTATATTTATATTTTAATGGAATTATAGTCTTTCGTGAGTCTGTTAATGATTGTGTAATTTTAAAAGGATTTGACCGATTGAAATTATATTTATTACCGACTTGAAAAGGTAACATTTTCGTCTTTTCATTTTCTTAACTTTAAGAATTATTCACCGATTTGCGTAGCCCTAAGAATAGTCGGCTTTAAGGGTGTACTGTCTCAAAATTTGATTAATAAAGGTGAACGCTGAAGCACAATGGCATTATTAAACAAATCAGTTTAAGTAATCTGGAAAATATTTAAAATGTGCATTTATTGTTTATAAATCCCACTAATATTATAAATTTGAAAGTTTGGATCGATGGATGGAGGTTTAATACTCTTTCACGCGTAAACCACTGAACCTATTGTGATGAAACTTCGTATGTAGATAACTGAAGAACTGGATTAAGGCATAGACTACTTTTATCTCGATATTCCCACGGGGTCGGGACTTACGCGGGTGAAACCGCGAGGCGCTGCTACTATGTTTATATAACACAAAACCAATATTGTAAACTTCGGATTTTCCGTCAAACTTTTTAGCTTGACTACTAAGTTTAATTTTATCACCTTCGTGTAGAAAACCTAATCCAAATAGAAAACTGGTTCACTCCTTAAAACAAGACGTCTGAGATAAAATATATATAAACTTTAGACGCTGAATTCGAGTTACCTAAGTCACGCATTGAAACCTGCAATACCTAACTTTAAAAACAATATATCCCAACTAGGTCATTCGCATTACATAACATTGAATTATTTATTAAAACATATACCGTTAAACTCACAGGTTGGTTTCGTCCTATCAGTTACAGTCTCAAGACCATGTGAGGCCCCTCGTTCAAAGTGTGGCGCCTACATCAATGAGACAGCCACCTAACCAAACAAGTGCTTCCACATCTAATGAACAGAATGACGCATCTGTTGCAAATAATAACTGCAAATGTACTCGTTTCGCTCATCGTCACCGTGGTCGTTCTGGACGATGGAAGGACAATGTATGCCTTTATAAAAGGAGAACTAATGATACAAATTCAAAGGATAACGCCTGTCAAACAGAAGCGCCAATGAGTGGAGAAAATGAAGTTGAACGCGAGAATATATCTACAATGGTGGAAAATATTAACATTGAAAACTCTGAGTGAAGTAATCAAAGGCTATGAAAGAATAGGCTGAACGTAAGAATTTATTGACGTAAAGGTTTTGTGCCTTGAATATTCTTTAGTTACATGGGCTGTAGGTATTTTTTCTTTAAACATTTTTTATGATTTATATTGTCTTTACTTCAGAATACTCTTAGATGATTACGTTCTGTATTTTTTTTTTAATAGATAGCGTTTTAATTTAGGTGATGGTAGGCTCATTTTGTTTATATTGTTTAGATATCTTATTATTATTATCGCTTAAAAAGTTTTAAGGTATTGGATTTTCACTTTGATTATCTTTTGTTGCTATTTAGAAAGTCAAGGCGTATAAATATTTTAGTTTTCTAGTATCCTTTACATTGATTTAAAGTTTTCATATCTATCGTAACTTTTAGTTTAAATTTTAACTTTAAATATAAATGCACTTCACATTATTATAATTAATACATTTTAAAGTTTTTATGACTAAAATTACTCAATCGTGACGACGGACAGTTTTCTACAAAAGCATGAACGCAAACAAATTATGCCTTACATGCATTCACATAATTCCCATAATTATCTTTTATTTACTTTGCAGTGTATAATCTTAATTTTTTTTAATTTTAGCACCAAGGTAGCATTGATATATTGAATATATACTATACATATAGTCAGAGTCGGTGATAAATTGATACATATGAAACCCAGGTGAAGTATTTGAAAGTAAATGATGATAAGAGCGGCATGATCATCAAGAATTATAATAATACTGGAGAAACCCGGAAGATTCTACAATATTGAGGAATAAAGTATTGTCTTATGGAAATGTTTAATATATTTATATTATAACGCGTGAAATAAATATACTACGTGAAATAAAAGTGAAGTTTTATTGTACAAAAATGTAGATAAAAAAGCTATATTCTTTTCACCCGCGTAAGTCACGATCCCGTGAGAATATCGGGATAAAAAGTAGCCTATATGTTAATCCAGGTCTCCACCTATCTACATACTAAGTTTCATCGCAATCGGTTCAGTAGTTTTGGCGTGAAAGAGTAACAAACATCCATACATCCACGAATCCATACATCCATACATCCTCACAAACTTTCACGTTTATAATATTAGTAGGATTATCTATCGACACCTACTACTACACCTCTCTCTCACACACAAATGAATGTGAAACAAGGTCATTTGAATAGTGGTCATAACTATTATTATAAATGCAAATGTGACTTTGTTTGCCTTAACTACTCGAGAGATCATCACGAAACTTTGAATATTCATTATTAGAGGTACAGAAAAAATATAGGGTTACCTTCTTCCAGAAAAAAAGTAGTTCTAGACGGGTAGAAAGATGAAGATGATGATGAGATAAAGAAGAAAGTGGTGTTACTTTCCCAGATAGCAACAATGTAACATGTACATGGTGTAAGGGCAGCGAACCGAAACAGCGGATTCAGATCATTATGATGAGTTCAAAATCGTTTCATTGATAACATAATGAGTAAACAGATCATTTCACTGGGAAATATCAATACACAGCACGTAAATACAACAAGTGTCTGATTGTAGATACATAATTAAAAAAAATGCTTCTTAAATAGAGATAGGTAGAGATCGCTTTTAGCGATAAGAATGCTCATTGTACCTGACACTAACATTAATAATGGAAATAAAAATATGTACAAAATTTTAAGTACAACAAGCATATTCTAGTCTCTAACATGAAAAATTAAGTGTAGTTAATCATAGTTAAAAGAAGAATACTGGCAAAGGAGAATCATTTATACTTCGAAAACTTTTACTAATAGTAGTAAACTAATAACGACCTCTTGATATATTTCGGATTTCCATAAATATAATCGTCACAAAGTAGGTAGATACCTTTACAATTCCATTATGATAAATATCTATTTTATATTATAGAATTTTGAGTGTACGGTTCTTTGTCTAAATGTTCAATCATACATTTATTATTAAACTCGCAGTTAGACACTGATAAGAGGGAGATAAAGTAATAAATAATATGGGAGGATGTGACTCACAATATTATATTGTAACACGAGATGCATTTTAGAGTACATAAAAATAACCAGAGGTAATAAGGACCATATAGAAATTGATAGTGGCAAATTTATGCAGAGATCCGCAACATTTACTTTGCAACATCACGGTATGCTACGTCAGATTTAGCATTAGTTAACCAATCTCGAATACCAACCAATCTCCGTACAAGATAAGCATATGGGGATTTCTCCTTGCTTTATTAGTCTCTGATAAAGATCAATGGCATCATGAGATTACCTATTTATATTTTAATGGAATGAATTAAGAAAATGAAAAGACGAAAATGTTACCTTTTCAAGTCGGTAATAAATATAATTTCAATCGGTCAAATCCTTTTAAAATTACACAATCATTAACAGACTCACGAAAGACTATATTTATATTTTAATGGAATTATAGTCTTTCGTGAGTCTGTTAATGATTGTGTAATTTTAAAAGGATTTGACCGATTGAAATTATATTTATTACCGACTTGAAAAGGTAACATTTTCGTCTTTTCATTTTCTTAACTTTAAGAATTATTCACCGATTTGCGTAGCCCTAAGAATAGTCGGCTTTAAGGGTGTACTGTCTCAAAATTTGATTAATAAAGGTGAACGCTGAAGCACAATGGCATTATTAAACAAATCAGTTTAAGTAATCTGGAAAATATTTAAAATGTGCATTTATTGTTTATAAATCCCACTAATATTATAAATTTGAAAGTTTGGATCGATGGATGGAGGTTTAATACTCTTTCACGCGTAAACCACTGAACCTATTGTGATGAAACTTCGTATGTAGATAACTGAAGAACTGGATTAAGGCATAGACTACTTTTATCTCGATATTCCCACGGGGTCGGGACTTACGCGGGTGAAACCGCGAGGCGCTGCTACTATGTTTATATAACACAAAACCAATATTGTAAACTTCGGATTTTCCGTCAAACTTTTTAACTTGACTACTAAGTTTAATTTTATCACCTTCGTGTAGAAAACCTAATCCAAATAGAAAACTGGTTCACTCCTTAAAACAAGACGTCTGAGATAAAATATATATAAACTTTAGACGCTGAATTCGAGTTACCTAAGTCACGCATTGAAACCTGCAATACCTAACTTTAAAAACAATATATCCCAACTAGGTCATTCGCATTACATAACATTGAATTATTTATTAAAACATATACCGTTAAACTCACGGGTTGGTTTCGTCCTATCAGTTACAGTCTCAAGACCATGTGAGGCCCCTCGTTCAAAGTGTGGCGCCTACATCAATGAGACAGGTTGCTCGTCCCATTGATAAACGACCCCTGTCAGGTCCAAAACTAAAATACAAACTTGCATACAACTGTGTATCTCATAACAAATATGAACACCAACACTTTAGTTTTTATTCTGACATTGACTAATGCCGCTTTTCTATAATCAAGAAACGGTTTTTGACGAGATTTTCAATATTTTACCATCCGTAAGCAAAAGGAATCGTTTCTTGATTATAGGAACGCGGCATTAGTCATAATTCGTTTGTGTTATCTATCAGTGAAAAGAAGATATTTATTGTGCGTGTGTGTGTAACATTGCTCTATACTTTGTTGCAGGCGGAGTTAGTAGCGGTTGAAGGAAAGGAGATTGAAACTCACTATGTGCTGGCTAGAGAAAGGATTCGTCGCTGGAACTCGACGTCAAAGTGCTATCTTCTGGTCGAAAACTTGCCCACGCCTCTACAGGTACCGTCAGCGTTACAGACTAAACTTTTTTGGCCTAGATTTTTATGGGATAGTGGGCAAACGAGCAGACTGGTCACGTGATGGTAAGTGACTATCGCCGCTCATGAACACCTGCAACTCAAGACTCTCAAGTGCGTTGCCGGCCTTTAAGGTAGGAGGGAGGGAATAGTAGAAGGGGGGGGGAGGGGGTTAGGGCTCCGGTCGAGCCGGCCCATACGGTGCCGAAGCATGGCTAAAATTTTGCACCGGATGTTAAGACCACTATCAGGTATTCTTATTTTCTACCTTAATGATGGTAAACAAACATGCAGCCTGATGGTAATCGTTAAAGATTGCAACAGCACAGGTATCTGTTCTATATCGCCGAGGTCGTAAAACATATAAAGACTCATTTTGAAAAATTCCATACTGTAAATAGATTGTATGGAAAATCAGGGCATTTAGATTCTTAAATAATTCGACAGTCCCCCGGAAAGAACTCCATTTCAACCGTGTCGTTGTGTGTTGGGATTCCAGTTTGTGTGTAGTTGTTGGGAGTGAAGACACGGTAATATTATTTACTGTGGCGAAGATGATCATGTTGAATAAATATATTGCTATGTATTCGGTAATACAAACAGAACTAGTCGAATATCGTGAACGTGTGATATTTATTAAGTTCTTTCGTACATACCAGTACATACCGAGGGCGGTAAGGAATATGTCTACTGAGAATTAATAAAGGTCTGATATTGTATGCCTAGTAATATGTTACTTGAACTCTTTCAAAAACTTCCTGCTTACCTTGAGGTAGAATGTGGCTGCTCATAGTTATACTTGTAGCACCTTAATGTATATACCCATATTCGCTTATGAATAAATGATTATGATTTTTATTTTATTTTATTACATAGGTATAGAAACACATTACAGACCAACGTACATCCAAAAATATTGAACAGTATACATTATTCAAATCTGTATTCTAATGATTATAACTATACACATCTTTTATGTTCTAGAGAGCGCATGTAATTAAAAAAACAAAAACCAATAATGATGAAAAACAAAAATAATATTACATAAATTGGTTGCCTTCATTATTTTTTGTCTTACAGTTGCTTACACTCTTTATTATAAAATGCACCAATGTTTCGTGAACGTTCTTTAATCAACCACAAACCACATTATTTTCGACCAGGCTGGTGGTATAGCAAGTGCAAGCGTGTGGTCGTCCTGCGGTTGTCGGCAGCGCTTGCTAGCGGCAGTGACAAGCGGCGGTCGCGCCGTACACTGGGCTGCTGTACCAGCGCCGCCTTCGAATAACTCCGATCTATGCCGGTTTAATTACACGTAAGTTTTTTAAATATCTTTTTAAGTAACATTAATTAATTATTAAACATATCAAATCTATTTTCCTTTTATTTTGTGTTTCGTAGCAAATGGTAAGAAATAATGTACAAGTTCAAACACAATTTAATCACATCTGAATAGTGTCAAATATGTATTATATCCTGTATGGGACCGGATCGATTGACCCTGATGACTCAAAACACAGGTATTAGCTCAGTTTGAGAGTCAGAGGCTCTATTATAGCCGATGATTGCACTCGTAGTCAGTATTGTACATGTACGATGTGTACATCGTACATGTACAATGCTAATAGCTTGTAAAGCTATTAGCATTACTTAACTATTACTTAATAAACAATATTTTTATTATTACAAGGAAAACAAAACAAATCACGGATTAAGGAATGCTTCAGTTGGAAAAGAAACAGTAATTGATTGTGATAACCTCGTATTATTTGAAAAACCGGGCCCGTCATCCTGCAAAATTGTCTTCTATTGCCTTTTTTTTTTCAGGTAATTATGAAAGTCTTATTTTAATGGATAAATTCATGGATAAATGCATTTTATAACAACAGTGCTAAAAAAACATAAATAACTGACATAGAAAGGCATATCAGAAAATTAAAAACAGTACAAGGATGTAGCTAAAATGATACAATATCTACTGCCGTAGAGTTAGAAACGCAAAATCCAATCAAATCAATCCTGGCATTTGCATTTCCTTATGTCGAGAAATAGTAGTTACGCTCCTTAAACACAAAGGGAGGATCCTCCGACCAGGTGATCATGCCTGGCGGACCGCTTCCCAATGGTCAATGTTGGGAAGTCGTATATATATTATACTAATCGGCGTGAGAACTTTCATA
The DNA here is from genome assembly GCA_949752705.1 of Callimorpha dominula. NCBI lineage: Eukaryota > Metazoa > Arthropoda > Insecta > Lepidoptera > Erebidae > Callimorpha > Callimorpha dominula. The sequence continues at coordinate 5,396,830 of OX457002.1, read as the reverse complement.
GCGCGTTGCAGAATTAGTAGTTACTCCATAGTTCGGTGTGTCTTCGTTAGATATTGAAGTATGTTTTTCGCTGTATGTGGATGTCGCCACACTTAGACACCTAACGGGGTTTCTCTACTGTCACTACCCCTTTTATACAAGCCTGCAAGTTTCGCATACTTCTGACCTCCAAATTCTTCAACATAGCCAATTTGATCATGGTATATCTCCATCGTCGACTTTTACCGGCCATCTTACTAACGATCGCCTTATATACGTGTTTCGTCATTCGTTCCCCACTCATTATTTCCTCGTCCCCAAGTAAATAATATAACTTTATATATCAACTACAATTAAATGTATAAACTGAATGTTTATCGTTTTATTTTACGTCTTGTATTCTTTCAATTCCGCAGTGTTCGAAAGCTTTTCATTATACCCATGAATGCAAAATAAACCGTAAAGTTGGTTTTATTGCTCTTGGTGTCATTAAAGAAGGGTACACATTATTCTGATTCCGAATTGCCATTGTTTTGAACATTTGCTCTTGAAATATATTTTTATTTATTTACGCCTGTATATTTCCAATTATGGCAGTTATTTATTTTGATCCCATGTAAAAGGAGACATGTCCATTCTACTGGTACATTTCTAGACTTCGTCTTGATACTATTTTTTCAATACTTAACTTTGAGACATACCACACATCGCTATCTAGACCTAAACTAAGTAGATCTTGTACAATATGTTCTGGAATACGAATAAACATACTTATGTACTTTAAAACATGGAATGAGAAACACCCAGACTTATGCAAATAGTCATATTCACGTATACAAAGATTTGCACTATCAAATAAAATAAAAAGGGAATCAAATAAAAAGACAAAAAGGGATTTGTTGGAATCGCATTGCACCCAACGGTGAAAATGCACACAAAGATAATTGCAGATATAATAATACTAATAATAACTTGACACATTTCACACTCGGCTGTCTGATCCAAACTAGGCAAAGCCTGTATTATGGTAATCCTAATCAGAGTGCTGATATACTTATATATTTCTGAATACATACTTATATATTTCTGAAAATGTACATACATATTATGAAACGAAGTCCCCCGCCGCGTCTGTCTGTCTGTCTGTTCACGATAAACTTAAAAACTACTAAACGGATTTTCTTGCGGTTTTCACTAATAGACAGAGTAATTCATGCGGAAGGTTTAGGCGTATAATTTCATAAGATTCTGTAAATTTATTGATATATGTTGATGATTGTTGAAGATGTCTCTCCTACCCGTGCGAAGCTGGGGCAGGATGCTAGCTATTTAATTGACTACAAGTAATATGAAGAATTAGGATTTTTTGTTTATTACTTAGGTACTTTAAATATTACTAACATAATCGCACACACAACAACTCATAATTAAACAGTTACATGTCACTAAATATTGTATAACTGTCTGGTGATTTCAAAGAGTGTCCGTGAGTTAGTTTGCCAGATTTCTTCTCACAAGACTCAACTACTTGGAAACGGGCGGTTATGGATCAACACTGGCAGACAGCGATTTTAGCTATTTGCCAAACGGTATTAATTTTTATTGTTTTAATATTTTTATTTTTGACTAAGTGACCTATTGTTGCAGTGAGATTGTGTTGATTTATTTATATATTTATCTTTACAGGGATTTTAAGCCTAATATAATAGTGGGTAACTTATTTCTAGACGTAGGTAACTTAAGTCTATTTATTATTTAATATCACATGTTGAATATAATACTGAACAAATATATTTTCCTGTTTATCTAATGTTGTAAATATTACACTATACGAGTATTTTATTTATATATTATACGGTATTTAAATAAATTACAACTAATAAAGTTACTTTTGCGAGTTCGATCAATCGACACGAGAATATATCAACCCGCTCGTGAACCTGGTTCACTATACGGATAGTCCTAGTGAGAGGTGTCTTAGCGAGCAGGTTAGTTCTACCCAGGGGTACGTGCAGGAATTGTGGAATTATAATTATAAGTTTTAAAAAAAACTTAAGTAAACTATTTTTAAGAAATTTTATGACAATAAAGATATTTGACTTTGACTTTACTGAGATTACTGTATAGCTTTATACCATACTAGCAGCGTCCCGCGGTTTTACCCGCTTAGGTCCCGGTACCGTGGGAATATCGGTATAAAAGGTAGCCTATATGTTAATCTAGGTCTCTAGCTATCTACATACCAAGTTTCATCGCAATCGGATCAGTAGTTTTTGCGTGAAAGAGTAACAAACATCCATACATCCATACATCCACACATCCATACATCCTCACAAACTTTCACGTTTATAATATTAGTAAGATACCTTCAATTCGTCATTTTATTGCACTCCAAATTCGCCATAATCCACTACGGCTACTCTTAACCTAATAGATCATTATCAGTAAGTAGGTATGCCAATATTTTGGCTGAAGTCCATAATCTGACTAATCTGGATAATGGCAAGCAGCAGTCGAAAACTGCAATATGGATGCTGATTTAAGGGTCAAATTAACGGGCTGGCAACTATGAATATAACGCATCTTTGCTATTATCTAACATCGCATGTTAAAAAATATTTTAACGATGTGTTATAATATTGTTATTCTACTTTTTGCGATGGTACCTACATTATAACGGAACCTATATGAAGGCAAATCCAATCAACTTGAAAAATTTTGAATCCATCTCCTCCTCCGCGCCTTTTCAAACCTAAATTGGGGTCGGGTTTTAGTCTAACTATGATACGGCCGAACTTCGATATTTTACATGAAGCAACTGCCATGAAACCTCCACAACGCAAGTTTTAGGCGATATCGAAGGTCTGTAGTTAGACCAGGTTGTGGGACTTTTTTTGGCTCCAACTACCTGTAACAAATGCTTAAATTTAATTATAATAAATAGTTGTAATGTTGTAGTGTCATTAAAAATACATATTAATGCTAAGTTTCAACAAAATCGGTTCACGGGTGTAGAGTCAAGGGGAAAACAATCATGCATCCCCTATTTTTCTACCCTCAGGATTGAAATTTTTATATTAAATTTAAATGGGACCAACATTAAAATATACCCTATCCAATAAAAAAAGATTTACCGAAATCGGACTACCCAGCAAAAAGTTATGCGTGGTCATACATAAAAAAAAATATATACTTACAGGTAGACTTAAGAATCTCCTCCGTTTTTTCGTTGGTTAAAAATAAAAAAAAAACACGCTTTAACAGCAAACCAATCTAAAAAAAAAAAAAATTTATGATTATAAAAAGCGTGGGGTGCTTGCCATCAAATGTTACAAATAGTTTATTTATAAAAGTAGAGTTAAAAATATATTAAAAAGCGCCAGACGGTTTTGTGCAAATTTTCAAGTAAATCGGACGTCATGTAGCCAACTTTAAAAACATCCGATAAAAAAATATACATGTAATAGATACAGGTCAAGCCTATAAGATAATGTAAAGCCTTTAAAAAAAATTGGAAACTTTTTTTTTCTCTATTGGTGAAGCTTTATTATTTTGTAATTAAAGTAAAATTTTGACCTCTAGGCGACCAGGGCAGTACATTTTAAATTAGAAGTTACGAAAATGAATGGAGTTCAAAAACTCCCCCCAAAAAAGAATTTTAAGTTTATGAGGACAAAAGTAATCTTCCATTTTCCTCAAACTCTTCGGATCAAAAAATCTTTTTCGCCGACGCAGTTATCGTAATATTCAATTCTACGGCTTTAATTACTGGGGTGAGAGTACTATAAATTATACATAAACATTTAATTCGCGTGGCTTTCGATAATTAGCCCCTGAAAAATCCATTACAACCGTAATGTCTGCATCGTTAAAAAGAAAGTGTTAAATTTCCAGTAATTAAAGAGACAAAGAGATTTTCCGATGCAGGATGTAATAATTAAGTAGTAATTCATTAGTAGAAATAAATAGTAAAAAAATTATAAACTATATTAATGTTACTAATATTATAAAGGCGAAAGGTTGCTTCTATTAAAGAATGTCTATCACTCTTACACGCTTATCTTTTATCACGGAAAAATGTACGGTTCCCGTGTGATAGATTTCACTAAAATTTACACGCAAACGAAGTCGCGGGCATCAGCTAGTTTGAAATTTATAACCAATCTGCCATCAGCATTAGGGTATGGTCGACAGTTTTGAAACTGGTTCGGTGATCATGATATGTGTTGGTACGATCTTTGTTCGCATGCTAAAGGGTTCACATTGAAAGGTCGTGATTTAATTTGTGAATAAAGTTTGTAATTTTACCGATTTTCCTTCGGTAGGTATAAAATATTTGGTTTTTTAGTTTAGTTTAAAGAAATGAAATGGAGGGAAGTGGAACCCTAAGGTAGGTGTACCAAAAAGTGAAGGTCTACTAGCAGTTTGTTCTAAGTCGATTGTAGCAAGGATCGTCATCCTTTTACTAAGTGCAAGATTTTATACGAAGAGACATAAGCTTAGAATTATAATAATTCAGAAACATTAAACAACTGTAAATTTTTCTGCACCTTCATCAGAGAAAACGAAGACAAAAAGAAGTGCAGAAGATTCAATAAAAGCAGCATGGAACTAGTTTAAATTTCTGTACTCGCTACAGAGACTTTTAATTGGTTGCGACAGAACTACTGTTTATCTTCCACTTTGTTACGACTGCAGTATTTATTATTCAAGTTATATTTTAATGCAAAGTTTTCCCCTTAACATAGTATACGCAATAATTTCAAAATATACTAATACTTAGTTTTTGAAGTGAAAACTTCTTTAAGCACGTTAGGCAGTTTTGGTATGCGAAAAAAAACACTAAACTCGTGTAACCGTCACGCTCAGATATACATATTATTATACAGATGTGTCTGTGTGTTTTCACCTCTGACGTGTAGTCCTACGACTGACAATTTTCTTTTTTAATGACTTATTCTCTAATGCCGCGTTCTAATAAACAAGAAACGATTCATTTTGCTTACGGGCAGTAAAATTTCGTTAAAATTTCAACGAAAATTTTACCGTTCGTAAGCAAAACGAATCGTTTTTTGTTTATTGGAACGCGGCATAAATGAACAGTCTGAAGTCTGTCACTTATATAGTCCAAGTAATATAACGGTACAACTGAATAATATTGCTGCTTGCATTATGATTGAACATGGTACATGGACGCGAACTTAGAACGACGGACCACGTCCGTTAATCTCAACACATGACCGGACCGCGAACTAAATTTTTGTGTGCATCAATTTGTGGACGTAGGATACAATAAATTTCTATTAAAACAATTCACGTCAACAACAAGTCAACTAAAATATGACTTTGTAATAATATACTAGAATACTTTTACCCTTGTTAGAATTTCTTAAATGGTTACAACAGTTACCACAGAAGGCCAAAAAACATTTTAGCAGCTGTTAATGGTATGCTTTGGCCAGCTAATGTGGCCTAAGCCAGCTCAGTCACATGAATATGTATACTTTTCGTGCTTTACATGCTTCGATGATATAATTATGTACACTATAGATGTTTCATCGCTGCTAAAAATGACACTAACTACCTAACTGTTCATGGAGTCAAGTCAACAAAAAATTGTAAGGTGTATGCGCACAGTTGTGTTGACAGTTGTGTTCACAACCAAACTGTCAGTTGTATGCGCACAGTATGACTGGCCTGTTGGTCTAGTGGTTAGTGACCCTGACTGCTGAGCCAGAGGTCGTGGGTTCGATTCCCATCTGAGTCTGGGTGTTCTTTGTGTCCGTTGTTTGTATGTTTGTAAAGTCCCCGCGAAACAGGAGTAAATCCTAATGCGGGAGTTGTCTTTTTTAAAAAGAAAATGAAAAAAAAAAGAAAGTTATCCCATCGCGCTAGCGGTGTGACGTTTCAGAAGTAGTTAAATAAATAACAAAAAAAAAACATGAAATGTCATACTTTCGATGAGTGTAATATTTTTATGAATGCTCTAACTTTTTAAAGTATAATTATAATTTTTCACTATCGCCAGCGTGCGTGTGAAATGCGTACTACGATAATAATAAACTCTATTGTGGTAAGTAATAAACTACAGACGCATTTGGTTAACTATTAGGATGACATGGGTAATATCGAGTGCCACTATTTGACGCGATTTTTTTTTTTTTTTTAATAAAGACAACTCCCGCATTAGGAATTACTCCTGTGTCGCGGGGACTTTACAAACATACAAACAACGGACACAAAGAACACCGAGACTCACATGGCAATCGAACCAACGACCTCTGGCTCAGCAGTCAGGGTCACTAACCACTAGACCAACAGGCCAGTCGTATGGTAGTTGTATGGTATGTTTGATCGGAACATACATGCAATAAAAATATTATTTTACGAAAAACAGATATAGCAATTTCGCACAATCAAACAAAACATTGGAGCAAAAAATTTAAGAAACAAAGCATCTCGACTTTTAAGCATAATGTTTCCAGTGTAATGGAAATAAAAATACAATAAAAACAACGTCCAAGCTAGAAGACGTTTATTCTCTGTGATTTATATGCGTTTTGGGAATCACCGGGGCAAGAATTTTATTTAAATGCTGACCCCATTTTTTTAGTAGCTGGGAAAAGGTTTTATTAGCTTGGAAGTGTTTTTCTGAAATTCATTTTTTATTTTAATTGGATTTTTATTTTTTTATATTAGATACAAAATTTTGTATCCAATAATCTTGTGACGTGCTCATAACGTGCTTGTTAGTTTATCATTATTACATATTGGCACCACGGATCAAGGTATTTATTGGCATGGGAACAATTTATGGATTAACAAATAATGAAGCTTCTGGACGCTTGCTGCAATACAATTATTAAATTCTACGGACTTAGCACGTGTTTTACCCTCATAGAACTAAATAACATAAAGCGTTTTAAATGGCCGAAGCGTTTTATCTTCACGCTTTATTTTGATTGACCTGTATCTGACCTGTATCTATCAATCTATATAATCCTTAAAGGTAGTGTTCACCAACTTCAAGACTTTTCAAAGCTCATCAACTTCGATCCGGTCAAGGTCCGATGACAGTACAAGACTAAAAAATAAGAAAATTAATAATTATAGTTTTAAAAAAATAAAAAAAAAGCAATATAATACCAAACCGTATTATTGTCAAAAGCGTGGGATGCTTTTTACTATATTTTTATAAAAATTCTACTTGTATAAATAGCTACCACTGAAATATTTGTAACATTATACAACGTTTTTTTACGGTTTAAAATAATTTTCTGCTTTTTAGTTTGTTTTTCTATTAGAGCGTGTTTTTTTAGTTTATTTAAACTATAATTTGTCTGAGTACAATACATTTAAAACGTATGAAAATAAATGAATGTTCCAACAGTATGAAAAAAATAAAAACAAACGAATGAATAAAAAATGTCGTTCCATGTGTCTGTGTCGGATGGAAACAAGATTATGACTGTTTTGATGAATGAGCCCCACGGGTCACACTGACAATGGACCAATTTTGCTATGTACACGTTTTCAGTATTATGTAAATATGAAAATTTACATAAAAATTAAGGACCGTCATGTACTAGGGCTAGCATGAATGTAAATGTTATCAGGCTTTTATGTACCGAATAAAGATATACGGGGACAAAATAAACAATGTTTTTATTGATTAAAATTTCTCAACATATGTGATAACATTTAAATAATAGGGCTTGCAGGACATCTAACATGATACTATGCAGATGACAAGTGCCTCTCTGATGTTAATAAATCAATAAACGACATTATTGCTAAAATATAACCTCCTCACAATTATTTTGTCAAAAACTTCGTTTATTGTCTTTCCTCATAAAACAAAAAATACCTCTGATTATAAATATCGAAGTCATAAAACGGTCAAATCATGAGTAATATCTAAGACTGTTAGAAGACGAAATCTTGCCTGGAAATTGCATATTGATCGATGCTCAATTTTATGTTAACAAACCTTAGGCATCCTTAGTGGTAAAACATAAAAGTATTAAATTAAAGTAAGTATTATAAGTATTAAATATTAATTGTAAGTATGTAAAGTGCCGTTATCTATAATAATAGCACTCCACTACTACTTTACTGCTCTTTAACTGTACTTTACTAATAAGCTTCAGTAATAAAATGTTGAACCTAGATATAGAACCTTTGTCGCACCGAGAACATGAAATTTTTAGTTAAGCGAAGTTCCTGCACGGCCAACGATTATTTCTTTGTTTGTTTCTTTTTTTACTTTTTGAACTACTCTCACGGAGAAGGACATACTACCGCATGGATCCTAAATTGGTACTAATTACTATCTTCTTTAGTGTCAAAATTGTACTTACTCAGTTAGGTAGTCCATGTTACAGTTTTAATACAGTTTGCAACAAAACAACGCTTAAGTGATTAATTCGCTCTCACTATGCAACAACAAAATTAAAACAACGAACTAAATAATGGATTCCCGTTAGCACTGAGCCCGATCGTATATCCAAAATGCACGCCACCCTATCATTATTTTGTCGACAGGATAGCAAATTGTTGGGCAACTCAAAGCGACATGTTGCGTATCGGAGCGAATACCTGCAACATGACATTGATTGTTACGTTGTCGTGCCACAACACTGAGCTTTATTAATTGAAAATCTATACTGACATAGAACTTTGTCTGTAACAAGTACTTGTATGTAGATAACCATTATAAAGCGCTTACATTATTCGTATAACAATTACTAAGATTAGGGATCCGAAATAAATCAATTTCTTTTTTTTTTATTTAAGTGCAAAAGAGTCAGTGTAAATAGAGGATACATTTCGCGATAGATAAATTGGTTGGTTTTTAAACATATTAACAAAATCTTATACTGTAGATTTTTAAGTCAATCAAACATTAAAAAAATTACAAAATTGACTTTCAAATTAATTACAATATACTTGCTTGGAGTAAGAGTATTGTAATAGTGTACTGTAACAGGTATGTACTTACAAACGTAAAAAGTTTTTTTTTTCACTTCACTTTGACAGCTTCTGTCATCAATCTCATATTGGCTTGTCTAAAGCCAATTATTGATTTAAGAATAAACTTACTCTGTTCATCTAATTCAAGCCACCGGTTCTGTAGTCGAGTAATTGCAGATACTATCTCCAATGCTACCCCCAGGGACACGTCACTCTAGTCATGCTCAATATTAGTAATATGTCGTTCACATCCAAGCCTTATCTAAATATATAACAATGAATCCCTATTTTCCTTGGTCACGGCATCAGACTTGAACGGCTGGACTGATTTCGCTAATTATTTTTTCTTTGTGTTTATTATTGTCAGGGAAGGTTCTTATAAAAGAAAAATTAAGAAAACTTAACGAGGGACTTACGCGGGTGAAACCTCGGGGCGCAGCTATTATAAAATAAAATAAAGTATGTACCCATATACACACTTACATTTAAGTCATTCCTTTTATGTTTTTCATTTTAGTCGATGGTATATCTTTAACTAAGATAAAAACATAAAAAAGAATATATTCTATATATATGGTTGACAGTTGTTATGAAGGCCGAACTTACCATCAAGTCACTCTCACCGTCTCTTAGAGCGTGCACATCGCAACGGGTCTACTATTTCTACTTTGTCATAAACTGATTAAAAGCTAACGATAGTGTATTAGGGATGAGAGCTCGTTTGATAGGAGTAAGGTGAATTCTATAGTCTGTGACAATCCACACAAACAAGAGGTCTTTGCCAATCATACTTGATGTGGGTTATGTTGACTTTAACAACGAATTGATATAACATTTTTTTAAACATTTGGGATTTGATGATTATCTCCGGATTTCATTAAAATTCCTGTATTTCCCTTAATAGTATAAAAAGTAGATTACTGCCATATTTGTTACGTCATTCCTTAATATATATTTTTTATACCATTCCCAAGTCTACGCCTACCATTTGTTACCAAAAAATCAGGAAGGAATACAACGCAGCGGTTGATCAGATAAAAAGCGGCAATAATCCAACCTTGGAGGTCGGGTGATGTATTGTACCCCAGAGTTCCGCGCCCGCTTAAAAAATTATGTCTGTTTTATTAAAGAATGTTTCTATGAGGGAGTGAAGTTGTTTATGTGAAAGTTAATTGTGTAAACGTATTTATTTATAGAAGCTAGTGTATTATACAATCATGAAAGCACGATGTAATAATAACACTTTAATGGCGAACTGAATAAAAATGTAAAAGCCAAACTGTTGGACTCGTATGTCCAAATTTGAGGGGTTTACTAGTAGCCACTGAAGAGTTCCACTATCCACTTCCAAGATCCTCCACCAAGATGCCAAATTAAAATAATGTCATCCATACTACATATACCCTCAAAGTTTTTACATCATTTCAATATGACAATTAGAAGCAGGATAAAATTAACTTCCAGGATGTGTTTTCATATGTACCTAGTTAGTTAGTTACAAGTGAAACTAATAACAAAATTGTGTTAAAATAATATGGTAATATTGTAGAAAATGAATATACAATTTGAGGGTAACTTAATATTAAAGGGAAAATGGAGTGTAATGCGAAGGTTCTCAGAAGGGAAAAGAGAAAACAAGATACCAAGACGTATATTAATAAAAGAGAAAGAAACAATTAACAAATAGCGATATAAATATAATACTAGCAGCGCCCCGTGGTTTCATCCGCGTTAGTCCCGATCCCGTGGGAATATCGGAATAAACAATAGCCTATATGTTAATCCAGTTATTTACACAGTTGTGTTATTTCAGTCATCAGTGTTATTTACACACCAAGTTTCATCGCAATCGGTTTAGTAGTTTTGGCGTGAAAGAGTAACAAACATCTATACATCCATACATCCTCACAAACTTTCACGTTTATAATATTAGTAAGATATGATGTGTTTCTATGTATTGTATATACGAGTATGTAAGAAAGTTATATGTATGCATATAAATTTTTAATTTCCGAAGTTTTATTCATTTCTAGAATTTCTCAATTAAATTTAGTGAACTTATTCACCCATTTCTGCACCACCTAGAAGGTAGGCTGGTAGAAGATGCCTATGACATAAACGGCGCCATTGTACGTTTTTGTGCATTAAGTGTTAATAAAAAGGGACACAACCTACCTAATGGTAGCACTTCTCGAACCAGACCAATTCAATTTAAGTAGACTTCTGCTGTTTCCCCTTCAATAACTTAGTAAAAACTTGATAACTTTTAAACTTTCGCAATCATATACGGGAATTAACGCGATAACGAAACAGGTTTTATTTACATACCTCTGAATTGTCCAGTCTGCCTGTGAGTGGCCAGTGCAACCTGGTCGAGACGTCAGGCAATTCAGAGGTATGTAATACCGTCCCGTGGCAATCGGACCCACGAAGTCTGGCTCAGCAGTCAGGATCACTAACCACTAGACCAACAGTCCAGTGGAACTGAGCTGTAACTGTCAAGATTCAAGATATAACAAGCGTAAATCTGTTTGTGATAAATTGTACCCAGCAAATAAAACCGTGTTTAAGCAGCAGTACGTGAAGTTAGAATGGCTTGTTGGCCTAGTGGTTAGTGACCCTGACTGCTATGTTACAGGTCGTTGGTTCGATTCCCGCCTGAGTCTGGGTGTTCTTTGTGTCCGTCGTTTGTATGTATGTTTGTAAAGTCCCCCTCGACACAGGAGTAATTCCTAATGCGGTAGTTTAAAAAAAAAGTGCTATTTTATTTGAACTCACTTTATTAGTATGTTAGCGTCATATTATTTCACTAAATAGTCTATTTAAATGTACTCAGTAAGCTCAATTTTATGTCTAACAATTACGCGACTCATCAGTTATGGGGACATTTAGTTTGAAACGCAATTGCCTTTTGTGCTAAAACAGCGAATTGTCTTGAAATGTAATAGTCGGAATAAATTACTTTGAATCTTAGTTAAGGCTAATTGTGATTGGATTTTGATCTCAGTACCTACAATTCTACACTATTAAGGGTGAAAGGTGCAACAGAAAATGGTTTAAGAAGCTTCTCAATTCTCAATCTCAAAGTTAGCTCTCAAAGTTAGCCAAAGCTTCTCAATCTCAAAGTTTGAAGTACAACAAAGAAGAGTAGATAATTATTTTAAACTTCAAATAATAAAGCGTAATTAAAAATACTACCTAATATGATAAGTATTATATTCTAAATAATGCTTTATTATGAAGAATTTATTTTGTGTTTTTGTTTATAATGATTTCTGAGTTACATTACAAAAATCGATGTTCCTGTAGCCTAATACATTCCACTGAGTATGGGTCATACATGGGTTTTTTTCCTATGGTTGTTTGGCGACATACAGCAAAAACATACTTTAACATCGAAGACAAACTGAACAACGTAGTAGCTACTGATCCTGCATCACGCTACTACTTAAATATTATGTTGAAAGCTCATATATTTTGAACTTTCTCAACTGATATTACAACAAAACTGTCTTAAATAAACATTGATAAAATTCTACAAAAATGTATTTAAGTTAAATCTAGAAAGAAAATGTAAGTTTTTGAATGAAGACAATTTTTATTTTTTTATGTCTGAAATTCAATCTGTCTGAAAATCAAGAAGTATTTAAAACAGAGAACAAGAACTCCTTTTGCCAAGAAAAAAAAAATTTCTGACCCAGCACTTTTTCTATCTTCTTATGATTGGAACTAAAATATTGTTTTTATCTCATGAAACTATTTGTCTGTTCATCAATACAAGTACCTGTTTACGAGCCGATAAAGGGCTGGAAGTTGGAAATTAATTTAAGTTAAACGGACGTCCTTCGTAACCCGACCGGTAATAGCGTAAGTTCCGATGGCTTGAGAACATTGAATAATGTCACCTTGTTGCTTCCAACTAGATTGTTTTAGTTTGACAATATGTGGGACTTGTACATTGGAGATTATATCTATGTTCATGAAAGTATTTTTTATTAAGTTAAAGTTATTGCTGTAATATCTTGATATTTTTTAAACAAGATATTCAAATTACCTAATGAAATATAAGCGACTTCACTTAACTGATGTTTGTAATGTGGTTTTACGGTAAAAATAACATATGATAACTTCTAAATCTATGTTTTTAGGAATCCAGAGCTATGCGTAAGTCTTCGTCAACTCTGAATTGCTAGTTCTATCACCCTCTCTCCATGGAGTCCGGGCCTATTATTTTTTTTGTGCATGTGGAAACCCCCTCGGGCCGTTACCCCACCGGGGTTTTCGGTGGGGCGGTGTTTCGGAATCGCAGCGAATAAAACCAACGTAAGCTATAAAGCTTCCGTTGGTTTTAGTCGGGGGTAGTTCCTCGAAGACGATGACTATTTAGTCATCTTCTTCGAGGAACTACCCCCTACCTCGAAGACGATGACTATTTAGTCATCTTCTTCGAGGAAGTACCCCCTACCTCGAAGACGATGACTATTTAGTCATCTTCTTCGAGGAACTACCCCCGACTTTGTAACATCTTGTATGCTAAAGTATCATTTTATTGTAGTTTCTTAACACAGAATTTCAGTATTGTTGTTGAACAATACTGAAACAATACAACAACAATACTGAAATTCTGTGTTAAGAAACTACAATAAAATGATACTTTAGCATACAAGATGTTACAAAAACCTCTACAAAAACCTGTCATATAATAGACACCGTGAATGACGAAAAAGGGTAACAATTTTAGGAAAATTCGCTATTTTCAGGATGGTTTTTTTATAGTGAGATATTGAAGCGATAATATTTGTGTACATTTTATATGAATATACGTACCTATTCCACAAAACATGTAGACCAAGCTTGTTACTTCTGTAACATAAATAGTTAAAGAAGTAACATGCTTATCTACATAATATTTTACATAGCGTGCTTGTGCAAACTTATTTGTAGAGCTACAAGACTACGATGTCTGAATATGTATTTTATTCAAAGAGTTCAGTGTTCTCTCTTTGTTTAGCGATATAGTTGGATCTCACTTTAGAAGTTGTTTTTTTTTGTTCAAGTTAGACACGAGTGGAACACAGCGAGTTAAGTCTGTCAACATACTCTAGCCTCGTGAACTATGTACATACTTTTATGCCCGTCTTAATGCGAGAAAGAGAGAGAGATATGGATGGATAAATGATGTTTAGTAAAACCAAATAAAAAAACCTCACGAAACATAAGTTATATTTTTTTTGTTATATTTATTCACCACAGCAAAAACCCTTTGTTATGTTACGATACAAGTGTAGAAACTTGATTATTTCAATCGAGGTGATGCTATATAAAGACAGAGTCCAAGGTCAAGGGATTATTGTGTAGAAGTAATATGCGAGAGACCTTAGGTATTTTCGTGGGTATTTTTTTAAAAGATTGGTTTTATAAGATACGTAGAAGTGCGATTTTGGTACGTACGAAGAATTCTATTGTGTAAAATGTATTAAGCAATTAAGTTTTGGCTATAATATATTTATCATTGACATTACTGACACAGATTTTTTTTTTTTTAAATAAAGGTCTGAGCCGAAAGATTTTTCTTAGGTCGACGACCTACGAAAAATACAAATAGTCACATAAGAGTACAAGTTTCAAGTTTATTACATACTAACTACGCCCCACGGTTTCACCCGCGTAAGTGCAGACAGCGTGGCCATATCAGGAATAAAGCCTAGCTTATGTATTAATAAAGGTCTCCAGCTCTATCTACATACCAAGTTTCATCGCAATCAGTTCAGTAGTCCATATCCATACATCCATACATCCTTACAAAATTTTACGGCTTCGCACGGATAGCAGAGACATCTTCAACAATCATCATCATAATTCAACCTATTTACACAAAACCTTAACAAATTATATACTTAAACCTTTCTCATGAATCGTTCTATCTATTGGTGAAAACCGCATGAAAATCCGTTCAGTAGTTTTTAAGTTCATCGCGAACAGACAGACAGATGCGGCGGGGAACTTTGATTGTTATATAACAACAAATAATGTTGGATATGTATTCACGTTAAAAAAATAACAACATTTTCATTCACTACCGAACATATTTTCACCCACGATTCTAGACATTTATTCACAAAATAGAAAATACTTTCTTAAAATGTTTCAATAGCTTTGTACATTATCCAGGTCACATTAGAGAACATTAGCAACAAATGAATAAACATGTATGGGACCTTACGTGTGGAAAACGCGATACACCGATGAAAAGAAAAGCTTACTTAATCTCGTAACATAAAATAAATGGAATATTACTTTATATGGTGTTGTTGTATAAAATACAATAATACCGTTATACTTACCGGTGTTATCAAAGATAATAGTGAAGTGACATAAAAAATTATTATACCGTAACGTAAAAAATAAATACAACATTCGAGTGACGCCTTCATGTTGAACGTGTTAAAAACAATATTACAAATCAGTACAAAGATTTCCCACAACACCGTGTAATCACTTTAAGTGTGAGTAACAAGCCTCTATAAATCTATTAATATTTTATTTTATGGTATAGGGGGCAATCGAGCAGACGGGTCACCTGATGGTAAATGACTACCGCCGCCCATGGGCACCTGTAACTCAAGAGTCACAAGTGCGTTGCCGCCCTTTAAGGTGGGAATAGTTGAAGAGAGGCGAAGGGAGGGAAAATGGGACAGGGAGATTAGAGGGGACCAGAGGGGTGACAGGGAAAGGACGGGAATAAGGGAGAGAAAAGGGTTAGGGCCTCCGGTAACCTCACTCACGCGACGAAGAGCAATGCAAGCATTGTTTCACTGCCGGTTTTCTCTGAGGCCGTGGTGTCGAGCGGAGTCGAGCCGGCCCATACGTGCCGAAGCATGGCTCTCCAACGTACAACTGTTATGATTGATAGCATCGATCTGGAACATTTTTGTTTGTTGTAATGTTTCATTGGGTACGATAATGGTATGGTATTATCAAACTCTGTCATACATTACATCACAGTTACATCTGTCTCTGTATAGTTGAATAATGTCATTTATGAACTACTAGCAGCGCCCCGCGGTTTCACCCGCGTAAGTGCCAATCCCGAGGGAATATCGGGATAAAAAGTAGCCTATATGTTAATCCAGGTCTTCAGCTATCTACATAACAAGTTTCATCTCAATCGGTTTCGTAGTTTTTGCGTCCATCCATCCAAACTTTCACATTTATAATATTAGTGGGATTAGTGGGATATGTTCTAAATCTCTAGGCGACATAAGTCTGAAATGTGGTTTTTGTAGGTAATTAACATATGTTAATTTTGTTATTGTTGTTATTTAATTAATTTTAAAACAAAAATAATCATTTAGTTCACTCATACATATGTATGAGTGAACTAAATGATTATTTTTGTTTGACGTCACGGTTTAAGCGCTTTGTAAAACATATTATCAAACTTTTCAACCTGTTTTAGTTTTAGTTAGTTTTGACACCTTTCAATTGTATCTATAATAAATTCTATACTAAAAATAATTATATTAAATAAACGTAATATATATAATTATATAAAAAATACGCTTCAAAGGTGAACCGAATTAAAAAGAAAAAGGAGTGCCACTTCCATACTTGAGTGGTCTACTAGTAACTAGTGTAGTCACTAATGAGTTCTACTATCCACCTCCTGGATCCATCAGTAGATCAACTCCAAGTTGCCAAATTACTCTCATACAAACTTTTATTTCAATACAACAACTGATTGTTGTATTGTTTTTAATATTGTTTTCAATTCGGTTCACCTTTGAAGCGTGTTTTTTATATAATTATATATATTATGTTTATTTAATATAATTATTTTGATACGAGTCGAAAATTGAACTCCAAGATTAGTTTACATAGTTACAAGTAAAGCTAATAAAAGCGTGTTAATTAAATAAACTAGAGTACGAGCGGGTTACCCCCCTCCTCCCCCATTAGAGACGTATTTGTCGCTAAAGGAAGTGACAGTTGATAATTAGGTTATCAACTCGTGCAAGAGGCCTACGCATTCCAACCTATTGGCTCTCAGACAAGATTTGTATCTCCTTCAATGTGTGTTATTTGACGTAAGAGTAGATGGATAGATACTCTTTATTGCACACCATAAATAGGATACGATTTAAAAATAAATACATGAAAAACAGTAGTACAATTGGCGGCCTTATCGCAGTTTGCAATCTCTTACAGGCAGCCATTTGTCTTTTTAGCACTTCAGTGTACGATCAGAGAAATAGAAAAAAAATTATAATAACAATGATAATATATATAATATTAGATAATTTGTGCACCTGTTTACTGCCCTATACAGAAGTCCATTGAATCTGTCCATCTAAAGGTTGTCTGAAAGAAATCGCAGCTAGCGATAAGACCGCGGTTTGTACCATTATTTGTTTTTATTTTAATGTTTTAATTTGTTTTATGGTGTACAATAAAGAATATTGTATTGTATTGTATATATTTGAATTGCATAAATCTATTTAGTTACATAACAATATACTTACTTCATTAAACAAATACTATAATTATATATATATATATATATATACACATACGTATATACATGCAAATACATATAAACAACCTTACACGTACATAAAATACAAAATGGAATAAAAAAGCATTCAACAGAACAAAAGGAGCTTTTATTTGTAAGTGTCCGCTATTGTCACGACCGTTTTGAAGGCGCCCCCGATGATCTCACATACATGTAAAACATAATATCATGTGTTTTTGAACGGACAATATTTAACGATACACTAGGTATAATATTTCAAATAGCGAAATTAAAGCTTTAAAGTCAGTCAGCCTGTTACCACGGCCAGTGCAACCTGGCCGAAACGACAGGCAATTCAAAGGTATGTGATCCTATTGATCGCGTTAATTCCCTTATCATTAATTAGATATCATGGAATACAAAAGTTTAAAAGGGAGTAAATACTTAATCTTTTTAAATACAGCCACTCGAGTCTGATGCGGTATTTCTGTATATATACCAATTGTAAAGCTTCGTCATTTTAGTAAGTGCCAGCCCTAAGTGGATTAGAAAATTTTACTGCTTATTGCTGTTGGGTTTTGGCCTCAATTTCCTACAGTCTGCAAGTAACTAAAATGCTCTATATTAAAAGAATGTATAGTGCGACTGTTATATTTACGTACACAACGTCTTTGTACATAGAAAGAATTCAAATAGGCGTAACTAATATTTTGGCATGGCAAGACTGCCTTTACAATAAAGTGCGTTAAAAAAGGTTTTGTCATATTTTAACATCGTCATGTTGTCATATTTTAACATACTTATTCGTGAATAGTTGCGACAGCCTGAAATAAGCACTATTGTATTTTTGTGTTTTCTTCAGTAGCACCTTTTTAATTAATCATCCTGTTAATTTTAATGGTTCTTACTTCTTAAACGGTCATGTCCGGAAAAATCCGGATGTACGATCTACATCCATAGTATATTTATGACCTACAGTTTCATTCTTGTCCATCTGCTCTGGAATATTAGTTAGATTAGTAAATATTCAAGTTTAAATTATTTGTGTTGACGTAACGTATATACATGCAATTATAGTAACACTTAAGTACGATCCCATAAATTAATAAAAATACTCATTAAATAATGTTTTTAGTATAAAAATAGTCATAATGAAAGTGTCCATTATATCTCTACTTTTCACCATGAACTCCGGTCTTATTCACGAATGCCACCAGATAGTGAAACGTCTAGCCTCTGCCAATAGGCTAATCCTTCAATGGATCAAGGGGCATAGTGACTCACTTGGGAACCATGCCGCCGATGAACTGGCAAGGAAGGGATCTGCAACGTCAGTGGCAGGCCAACTATACTGCTGCCACTTCCCATTAGTCAACTTCGCTCATGGGTAAGGCAACGGACTCGGGAAACACACAACAGCCGTTGGGCCGACACACCTGGCTGTAGGCAATCCAAACTGGTGCTGACGAAGGTCTCACCACGTTTGACTTGCAGACTGCTTAGTCTCAACCGACTTGACATCAGAATAGTTGTACGAACTATTACGGGCCATTTGGCCTTAAACCGGCACCTATTCACCATCAATGCGACAAACAGTCCTCTATGCAGAGGCTGTCTCAAAGCGGAAGAAACGGCCGCCCACGTTGTCCTGGAGTGCGAGGGAGTGGCCACACAACGGGCAAGTATCCTCGCGGGAGCGAGGTCGCTCCTAGAAGCCTGTGAATGCCCCAGGAGGCTTCTGCCCTTCTGGAAGGAGCTAGGCTGGCTCAACTAGTCAGCCTACCTGAACGCATAATGGACCGCTTATGAGTCTAAATGCGAAAACAGAGCCCTATACCAAAACAGAGCCCTATACCAATCTCTACTTTTGTAACGTCTGCAAAAAAAATTCAACCACTTTTACTTTACTTTTACTAATACGTAGGTAATTCGTAGATATAATAATAATTCTAGAACAAAGAATTGCACATGTAAATTATATGTAACGGTTTTAATCTTTAAAAAAACTTATGTTCCCCGGACACAGGGTTCAATCCTAGTGCAGGAGCTGTCTCTTTCAAGAAAAACTAAGACATTCAAATAAACTAGAACATTATATCTATTTCTTTAGGTGAAATAATACCACAGTAGACAATACCAGAATTATCTCTGCATGATACAAACTTCAATTCTATTAACAGAAATTAAAGCGATGTTTAAAGGTATGTACATATATAACATCCTAATACTTTGACCATGTTGGTATGTATAATCCCAAACTATCGCGTTAATGTTTTTACTTTAATACAACACAAAAGTTTAAAATTTATGACTAACTTTTGAATAAGTACGTAATTTTTTTTTTCCTTTGGAAACCCCCGTTTGGAAAGGGTCATCACCTCACCATAGTTAATGGTGAAGTGGTATGTCGAAATCGAACCGATAAAACCACACGGTGTTCCGTCACAAGTGGGTCTATTACAAAGGACACAGGTATACCCTAAGAAGGACGCCTCCAGGAACTCCTGCAGATCTTGCCCACCTCTTGATCAGTAGGCATCTACACCATGGAGTACGGGGGCCTTACCCCCTCCGGTTTAAAGAACACGTCCACGTGAGAGTACGACAAGTACTCTCCCGTACCCTTTCCGTCGCCTTTTTAGCTAACATCACTTCCTCGCAGAATGAGGCTGCGGAATTCCACGTAAACTTTAGAATACCTAGTTAAATATACATATTATGTACCTAGATAAGCATGTATGTGATAAAACTAATATTAAACTTATGTAATATCACAAGTAAAATTTCTCGACAGATATATAAGAACTTTCAGTGTCATAATGCGAGACATTTAGTTTGATATATGGCTTACGATTATCGTCACTTATCATTTCTTATGAAGACACTTTTATATCAAAAAGTACACTACAACCAGTACAATACCTTAAATATATTCAGGTAGACCAATTCTACCTTGGCATAGAAAATCGCTAAATGTTGACATTTAAGTAAAAAAATACGTACTCTCTTATAGATGGTATAAATATATGGGTCTAATCAGTAGATATAGACGACTGGCCTGTTGGTCTAGTGATTAATGATCCTGACTACTGAGCCAGAGGTCATGGGTTCGATCCCCACCCAGGAAAAATAATTGTGTGATGAGCACAATCATTTGTTATGTGACTGAGTGTAATTTATTTATAATTATTTAAAAATATATAAGCAGTCTGGTTACCATAGTACAGGCTTTGCTTAGTTTGGGATCAGACGACCGTGTGTGAGATGTGTCAAGTTATTAAGTTATAATATACATTTTTTTTTAAACAGTGAAAGCTACCAAGGTAATTTGAAATAGCAGCGATAGCATAATGGTAAAAGCGTCGCGTCGGATTTGCGCCAAAGGGGTTGCAGGCTCGAACCCTACCGACCTGAAACTACTCTTAATACAAGCATTAACCTTAGCGTGTTTAGCCTAGTACATGGGATGTGGAGGTCTGATGGCAGTCGCTTCAAGTAAAATTTCAAAGTTAGGCCGTATAGTAGTTTGACTGAAAGCCGACCTCAACATAGTTGGGAAAAGGTGCGGAGGATGGTTTACTTATTTATTTCTCTCAGGAGAACTTGACGATGGCTCACTGTCCGTGAATGTCACTCAAGGTGTTAGCAAAATACCATCGCTGCCTTTGACAAAGTAGCACAATGCTGAGCTAACGACCATTTTTGGCTTTTTTACTGTATTTGTTATGTGAATTAATGTAACAGTTTTTCTTGAATCTGTTGTGCCTTCGTATAAATGAAAAATAAATATGTTTCTTTATTTTTATTTTTTAATGTACATACAGTACTGGTTAAGAAATGATTTTTTTTTTATACAACTAATTTGACAAACGGGCACCTGTTCACAAGATACCAAGCGGTTCCCAGTGTCTTTATAAGGAGGTGTCACTTGCGCATTGCCAAAACGGTGCTTTGGCGACTTTAGTCACCAGGACAAAGTCAAACATAACATAACATAACAAAGTCGAACATAAACCATGATTAAGTTAAGAGTTCTATCTTTTTCCGGTTTTCTATAGAGTGGAATAGAGTAGGCGAGCTTGTTTAAAAAGTTTATTTTTCAGAATATTCGTGTGAAGTTGATACACAATTGTTACGTTCGTAAACATTCTACTGATACCAGTATCATCATATTAATACGTGTAGCACGTATATTAATTAATATTAATATTAAATAATATTAATACGTAGCAACGTAAATTTTGGAACATTTACAGTTTATATATAGAAGAAGTGCAGAAAGCTAACATTTTTAAACAATATGTCTTACAAATTTGAAAATTACGTGAACACGCTTTAATGAAATTACACGCGTCCAGTATATGTGATTACCTATCATGGTAAGTCTATACAATGACAGATCAAATTATACTGGCCAATGAACAAACCATGGTCGAACTTCGACCGTAAGGCGATCTCTAGTACTACTAACACCTTTTCTCAAAGTTTCGTGAACAGTTTATGAGCTTCTCCGGTCTTAAAATAACAGTTAATATTATTAAAACTAAAATCTTATTGTTACTGTAAACTCAATACACTTAAAATTGATTAGAAATTTCGAGAAAACAAATCCGTTGACTCTGGATCTTTACTCTAATCTTCTTTTTTCTGGGATAGGTATTTACAATTTTACACTATTTCCTTTATAGTGCAGTGAAAGTACCTACATAGCGTACATTGCATTCATAAAAGTTCATAATTATTTGCAAATGAAAAATACATTCATTTACAATTTTATAAATTCCAAAACTCAAATGATAATTTAAATAAATGGCAAGATTATTTTAAATGTATGTACGTAATAAAAAACAATTGGTATCGAAAATGGTTCGTCTGTTCACTTATCGAAAAACAAATATATTTATTACGTCGGCGTTGACTGTGTTTCGATTGTCGTAACCAATTTCTGTCATTATATCCCTCGTGTTCGTATGTATACGGAACTCTCGTTTTTGAACAATTGTTTAAATCATTCTGTCTTTTGTTCGAAAATTGTTAAATAAAACAAAAAACCAGTAAACTAATGTCAAGCAGATATCTACAAAAATGATATGTCATACAATTAGGTGGATTAACAACTACCTTGGCGCTCGTCATCTTAAGCTATTACTCGTGCCCATAAAACTTAGAATCCAAATAAGTACTTGCAGTAAATACGAAAAGTGATCATATATTCTCTTGCTTTTGGATTACAAAACCGATAACATCCTCTCTAGATAGATAGAGACCATAAATTCGTTAGTACTGGTAGACACTACATGCTTTTAGGTCAACTACCAATGTTATAAATGGACATCGTATAAAACCAATCGGCTCATAAATATCTTAGACCAAAACAACACAGCGTTCTAGTGATCGGTAAACCAGGTTACGATTTATTACGACAAATATTGGTTTTGTCGACAGTTTTTATAATTTGTACGTGTTAAGTTTGACAAGAACGGATCGGTGAATCTATGATGTCTCTATTGTAATCATTCAAAGCAGACGAAAAACTTTTGACTGTTCAACTCGCATAGGGAAGATGTCTGCATTCTTTATAAAAAAACCCTCTAATAAATTTAAGTATTTTTACACAATAATCAGTAAGTTTTCTTTTGCGTCATTTGCGAGGAAAATGTAAATCAAATTTAGTACACAATATTTTAAGTTTCCTATTCATAGAAACTTGAAAGCAAATCAAAGGATGCGATTGCAAGAAAACCAATTGTTGCGTCGTCTACCCATTTAAATGAATTGCTAGCCTTATGTATAAAAATTTCCTATAAATAGCAGAAGCAAATAACCCAAATATTCTAGCGTGGGCCCGAACTGTTTTAGATTTATAGCGACAAATATTGGTATTGTCGGAGAAATTTTTGATTTGTGTGTGTTGGGTCTGACAAGTCGTCGTGAAACAAAGGCCTCGGGTCGTGTTTATACGAGACCCAGTTCACGTAGCCCGTATCCATTTTGTTTACATAACCATTTATAATTCTATAAAAATGGGAGTGTTTTTTGGGCTTTACTGTTTATATTATGCGGCCTATATCAATAAATATGTAGCATGTGTATAATCAGTTACAAGTAAAATATTCATGTAACATTGATAGGTTTGTGAGTGTCATTTTTTTTTAAGTAAAACTTCTTTACGCACGCTTGACTTGGGGAGTAAGCTGACAAGCGTTACGAAAAGTGTGATCGGGCGAGGCGAACGGAAGTTGAGAGAGAGATATAAGTTAGTGAAGATAGAAAGAGAGACTGTACGGTGCAACGCCCGTACAAGCAGCGGCGTCAGCAAATTCGTATACAGCGCGGTATACACGCGTCATAATAATCAGTTCGCGATCTAACCGAATCGGGTAAAGACACGGGCTCCACCAAACGTGCTCCGCGGTCGTAGTGTCACTTTCTATTATATATTTAATATTCTATTTTACAATCTTTTATTTGTTGACCTCATCCCAAGGCTAACAGAGACTCTCATTCTTTTCGTATATTACTGTAGGGGCAAGAAAGATAGAACACATTTTCGCACACATTTTCTTCTTCATTTTCTTTCTGTCTTTCTGTCATAGCCAGTTACGTTTCGTATGAAGTTTTCTTTTTTTTTAACGAATTTCCTTGTCGCGTGACACGATTCATTCGGTGTGAATCGTACTTAATTATCTGTTTATTAGTTAGGGCAACTTTCACAGATAGCGCTTTGAATTTCGAGTTTTTGCAATATTTACTATATTTTGATAAAATTTATTCAATCCATCAAATATATATATATATATATATATAATAATAATAATAACTCCACACATCTCACACACGGCCGTCTGATCCCAAACTAGGCAGAGCCTGTACTATGGTAACCAGACTGCTGATAAACATACTTATATATTTCTAAATATTATTGATAAATTACACCAGGACACAGAACAAATGATCGTGCTCATCACACAATTATTTGTCCTGGGTGGGGATCGAACCCACGACCTCTGGCTTAGCAGTCAGGGTCACTAACCCCTAGACCAACAGGCTAGTCAAAAGGAACTTCGTTCTACAGGCATTTTCAAAGACACTTCACGCGATTTTTAATGTTCACTTACTGTATTCGATTATCAAAGACAAGACAAAACAAAGATATTTATTGCAAAACTGTGTAGGCACATATTTGTGCATGTTACATTAGATACGATAGATAATATTGAGTATCAACAGTTAACCAATTTGAACATTGCAAGATTAAATTGTTAGTTTCTCAGCATACAAGACTTAAATGTAGGTTGTAAAATACATTTTGAATCAACCACTGTCTTATTTTAAACTTACTAATACCTATTTTTCAATCAATATCCGTTGTCAAATCAAAATTTATTATACAGTATGTACAATTTGTTAAAGCTACTCGAATGCACTGGCATCAGAGGCATAGCCCTAGAACTCGTAGATTCTTATTTAAAAAATAGAACTCAAGCAACAAACGTAGACATGTACAATGAGACTACCAAAACCGTTGAAACTGTAGTCTTAAGGTTTGAAAAAGTTTTGCTAGGTGTGCCACAAGGTAGTATACTGGGTCCTCTCCTATTCTTAATTTACTTAAATGAACTCCCAAACATTGTCAATCACGAGTGTATAATGTATGCCGAGGATGCAACATTTTTTATTAATAAAGATAACTTGAATGATGCTGAGTATGGATTAGAGATTTCTAACGTACTCCAAACAGTCTCTAATTGGCTAACATCAATAAATCTTAAGGTAAATCTCACAAAAATGTAGGAAATGTAGGATTTTGCAATGGCGCGCATTCTTTATCTATTAGTTTTATACTGAAACTAACTAGGTAGAATTTCTCCTACACAAATTTTCATTTCCTACAACATCATTTTTCAAAGTGGAAGAGCAATGCCTCGGCACGTATGGGCTGGCTCGACCGGAGTGATCCCACGGCCTCACAGAAAACCAGCAGTTAAGCAATGATTGTTTCCAATCCATTGTATTTCGCCAAGTGAGTGAGGTATACTAGGTAATTAATAGTAGGGTTATTATTAATTACCTAGTATTGATAATTCTTGTGGAAAGTAGTACCTTAATTATTTATTCTGTATCCATTTTCATAAATATTAATATCATAAATATTAATATCATAAGCACTTGTCCCTTGCACTAAGCGATGTGTAGACCATACGTAGAACATAATTAAGACAAGCCATCAACATGTTGCGGATTCCAATCTCGTCCAGCAGGTAATCTATCGATATAGATCAACATTCATTGAAAAAAGCTAATAATAAGTAACACATAACGAAAGCCGAAGCAGCGTAATATTTCGCAAAAAGCTGCGTCGCCTTAAAAATGCCGGTAAAACAGTTACAAGAATTTCGTTCGTTGCAAAGTCGGTGAAAGCGGTAAAATATGGCGCGCAGGTGGACTTTATTGACCCAGAAACTGCTGTAATGTGAAATTTTTAGTTTTTTTTTTTACTTCAACACTACTGTGTTTAACGAACGCTTTGATTTATCGTGTTTTTCTCGTAACTGGTGAAATTACATCTAGTTTGGCAATAATTCTTGGAATATTTAATTCGTCTTTCACACCATTTTACATTTTTGAATATAGAATTGAAAAATGAAAACTTCCCAATGTAGGTACCTACACATTTCTAAACAACACATTACGAATTTTCATGTCAATTTTCAATTTCAAAATAAGATTTCTGTTCTAAAAATTACAAATTTTCATAAAATTCTTATGAGCCCTTTGTGTTATTCACGGGCTTTTGATACGACCCTACACCGCACCTTCCTGTAACATCCTGTACTTATATATATGAAGACAAATTGCATACAACTCCTCCCATTTATATCTTCGATCACCCACTTCCATTCAACCTTCTCAAATTTATATGAAAGTGCCAATTATGCGTCGCTTGTTTGTTGGGAATACAATATCTGTATTTCTGTTGAAGCCCAATAAAAGGCAATGCAGCAATATTTATTTTATTCCGTATTCCTATTTAAGTAGAATAAAAACTGTCTATAACTATATCTAACTATAAATGACGCAATGGTGACCGCGGTACTTAAATAATACTTAAGCCTTTTAAGAACACCAATATAATATATTACGTAAGTAATGTCTCATAGTAATACCTAATGTGAAAACGTAATAAAGTATAATTATCCTTTTGGCAAATCTAGAAGACACCCACATACACCTGAATAACTTAATGTGTGTATTTAGGTACTCATTAATAATCACGTGGAATTAGCAGTGGTAATGTTAACGGAAACAGAAGGTCCTTATAATTTCCTTTAGAAGATATAAAGCCGATTAGACTTGTGCGCCTTTTAGAGGTTTCGATTATGATCTAAACAACTTTTTAAACCCTTACATAAATTTTACCGTTTCTAAAGTTGTAATAGTCCCATTAAACTATTTTTTTTTTGACAGTTTCCCGGTGACAGCTGACATGGCACCCGTCAGCTCTTTGCTCGTCTATTACGTCACAGAAGCCGGTGAGCCTGTTAGTGACGTCGCCAGTTTCCATGTGCGGCTTTTGCACAAAGAGGTGAGTGCTTTTACGCTTGTGGTTTTGTATGCATTATATTAATTTTATAAGAAGTGTAAAAATTATGATTTTAACGAACAAAAGCCATTTATAGTTTAGTTAGTTAGTTTGGTTATAATATCAATTAGCCTATTGTAGTCCACCGCTTGTACTCTCGTACGCCGTAGCACTCAGTCCTTCGCCTACCTTCTTTTAGTGATTAATTCATAGTAAATTAAAAAGCAACACTTATTTATTTTTCTTCATCAAAGAGTATTTTTTGTACACATGCAACATACAGTATTAAGTTTGATCGACAGCTTTAACAATTAAGATAAAAAATAAATTAAAATGATTAAGACTAATATATGACAACCTGGCTGGTTTAAGGTAATTTTTAACAAGACTTACATAACTTCTCGCGTCCACTTATGATAGATATTTAAAATCATACAAACGTACGCTACCTATATTGTCCTATATGTATATTGAGTATATAATATAGACAGATTACACTTTATTTAACTAAATTTACTAAAAATAACTAAGTCTAAACCCTATAAGAACATCTTAGAGTCTAACTAACTAAAAGATAATTAAGTCAGTTGTTTATGTATTTATACGGGAATCAACGGGATCACGAAATAGGTATTAAATTTCCCATATATATACATAAACAAATGACTTAATTATCTTTCACAATTTGTCGCTGTTTTGAAACACCACTATACTAATAATAAAGCAAAAAAGTTTTTTGTTTGATTGTTTGTTTGTTTAAACGCACTAATCTCTGGAACTATGAGTCAGATTTGAATAATTCTTTGGTATTAGATAGAGAATTCCTTGAGGAAGCTATGCAACATCACGCTACGACCAATAGAAGTGGAGGAGTGACCATAAACGCAGGTGAAACAGCGGGAAACGATAACTCATTGTTAAATGAATATTATAGAACTATTGTTTTAAATGAAAGCGAATATAGACTCTATGTATTTTGACGAAAATCACGTTTCGGTTAAATTTTCATAGGCTATCCAAACTGAAAGTTTGTACATGGCTCTCAGTATAAACTCGTTCTATATTGCTATTTGTCAAACAGTTTTATGCTTAATAGATTCAGAAACACGTCGGGTTAAGCTGAATTAGCATACTTTGTGTTTGTTACTAACTTTATATTTACTAATCGATTAATATGGGAATCATAGTTTTAAACACAAACTCCTTTCTGTTACGCTATTGTTTTCTGTCATAGATTCGATTCGATTCAAAATAGATTATTAATAACTCGTACAAAAGCAAGTCTTAATATCTGGTTTCATCGGGATATATCTTGTCCACTATATCCCTAAAATTTGAATTGTAAAGTGGCTTACATATTTTTTTTTTTTGTTAGTAATGCTCCGGGCATTTTTTTTTTATTGGTGAAATCAATTTACAAATAATATTACTTCTGCCAAACTGTAAAGCAGTTTGTTGGCAGATGTAGCTCCCATATACACTTTTATATTTATATACTTAACTAGTTGTACTTTTTATCCATGAAAGGTACTTACATTAAACATTACCTATAACTAAACACATTTTTAATATTTTACCTTAGCACAAAGTCTGACTACTGCATAATATTGTATAACTTTTTGATTTGCGGAGTAACATTTCAACTCACGCCTGCGAAGCCACAAACTGCGAAGACACATATGTTAGTATAACACACATTTAATCTACGCATTTTTGGAAAAGGTTTTGACAAAATATGTTAAAAAGGTACCTCCCTAGTTTATTTTATTAGCAAAAAGTTATTCGAGTTGGTTTCTTGTAGTTGTGCACTACAAACTATTCTTTCATACATAGTGAAGTATGGCACGCTTTTAGGGTTCCGTTTCTCGAAAAGAAAAAGGAACCTTCATACAATCACTTCGTGGCCCATCTGTCTGTCAAGAGAAAAAGGTTAGGAACGCGTGGAGTAATCAAGTTTAAATAAACATCAAATATTTATGTAACCGGTATCTTGAAGCTGTAAAAAAATAAGCTTCTAAATCAACGCAATAAAAAGATATGCCTTACATTTTAACCAATTTTAACGCTTCGCATCGGTTTTGATTTATCAAAACCTATAGAGTAGGTACCTAGAATCATGAAAATTAGTAAGAAGCAAGATCTCACAGCACAAGTAAAAATCCGAAAGACGTTAATTTGTTGCTATATCACAAACAAAATATGTTTTGCCATTACAAACTGGTATTTTGCGCTTGGAAAATTGACTATGACGTACACCGATGTATTGTGGAGTATTTTTAAGGGCAAAGTTAAGATTTTCTTTAGAAACAAAAAACGGCATTTAATATTCGAGAATCTATTTCCGAGATGCACGAACTATCTACATCTACATTTGTACAAAACTCGCACTTGTCCGGTATTTTTATTATTATTTGTTATATCAAGTACATTTATTTTGTAACAATATCAACACAGAAAGGCTCTTTAGAGCTCACTAATACAAAACACGAACATTTATCTCACGTAGCCCAGTTTACAGAGTAAATTTAACCACTGTATTGTAGCTGATATTTTACCCTATTTCCAACAGAATACCTCAGTGTATACTCAATAAACGTGCATGGTTCATAATAATGATTAATCAGGGTGTATGAACCTTTGATCATTCAATTGGCGTAAAATTGAAGCGGCGTTTGCTGAATATAATTAGCTCAGTGTTTATTTTGGGTGCTCTACCCAGCTCTGGTCGATTTTTGAACTTTGGCTGTCACAATTAATACACGGTTTTGTTAATTGGAGTGATTTTGCTGTTCAAACAAACTGATATATTTATAAAGGAAAATGTTTTATACCACTAAAGTGTGAATCATGAATGCGACCTGTCTTATAGTCTCCGCTGAAGTTATTACAAAATTTTAGCTCGAGTGGATGAAAAAGATTATCAAACTGTTCGGTAACTTTTTTAGTTTCAACGTGTATGCGAGCTGGTACCTAGCTAGCTGTACAAGGATCAAGAAAGGTGCGACTGTGCATTATGTTGAACATTGTACTCGTATTTAGTAATCGTCTAGGTACCCACTTAGGCTTGCCTAGTGTGGGCCATTGGACATTCTTACGTTATACATTTACCTATAACGTTCTGGCAATAAACAGTTTTTATTATTGTTATTATTCCTCAGAATAACATAAGAATACAGTACATATTCTGGTCTCTCTGCTTGACTCCACGGATGGCGCACTGGTTTACGAGTCGACGAGTCTTGTGGGTTCAAATCTCACACTGGATAAAAATTTAAATTTAATTTCAATGTTTGTCAAGTCACCTTTTAAATTATAAACGCAATAGAATCAATCTTAATTACTGCTCGTGATCTAAGAGCTCATCCTTGTACCGTCTCAAGAGACTTCGTTTGGTATCCAAAAGGAGGCAGAACTTGAAATTCATAAAGAAGCAGTTTTGGATCGCAAGTTCTCGATAACTATCATACTATCATGTAAGACCTCGACACCACGGATTTCAGTGATGATAAGAAATGGATCGAGCAATTATGGACTTATAGAGCGTAACTAAAAACAAAAAACACACACATTAAGATATATCTTAATGTTCTCTTTGTTTTAACCATTGTCTATCGAAAATTAATTCGCAAGAGTCGCTGTTTTAGGCAACAAACTTTGGCAAACATATACAAACATGTGATATTTTGCCGTAGCGTTTTACGACTGGCCAAAGCTAACCTAATTTGTAAGCTTGAGACCCAAAATATTTATAACTGTCAACGAACAAGTTAAATATAAATATATCGTGATATAAGTAGTCTTTTTTACTTTTTTACGTGTGGAAACCCCCCACGGGCTAAACGGTAAGGTGGTATTTCGGACTCTAACCGGCTAAAACCACACGGTATTCTGTCACAGTCTATATTGCGAGGGCCTCAGGTGTACCCTTGAAAGGAAAGAAATCCCTGTGAACCCAGGCCGACTTGGCCACCTGTTAAACAATAGGTGACCCCGCTATATTGTGGGGAATTTTACCCTTGTCAGTGAGAGAGGCACGTGCAGAACACGGCGCTGCCGTCTCGGGCTTCTGCTAGGGTGCCGGATAACCCTGTCCGTCGCCCTAGGCAAGCGCTCATGGAGACGCTCTCTCCGGCGCCTGGTGCGGCTTCTGCGGTGCGGGAGAGTACTAGTTCTCTCCCTCTCCCTTTCCGCTGTTTTTCTGGTATACATTACCTCCTCTTCGCGGTATAGCCTTTGCCTATAGGCCTTGCATATAGGCTTTGCGTCACTATATTGAGCCTAACTTTTTAACCCCGAAGGGTACTGAGTTAGAGAAAATTTTAAAATTATGCAAATTAAATAAAAGCGTAGCAATCAAATTTATTTTAAAAATGATAATGTTATAAGTTGTTAAAAGTTAATAAAACGACTTTAATTAACATTGTCTAGAGTTTATAAAAAAACATAATTAAGCAAAATTGTACAGCTGCTCAAATTAATTTACGAACTAAATTGCTGGTCTCATAAACTCTACAAGACTAACCAAATGTCTAGACAATTCTAATGGAACTGCTTAGTTAATTAGTAGTAAGCTTTAGAAAATTATTTGAACTTTCATATGTTTGATATTTGAGTTAAATTTTATGTTAGACTTTGCTGAATGTAAATTAATAATACACATTAGTACTACATTAAAAGGTTACATTAATATTCTCTTTCATATCTGATTTAGACTTGTTTATACGTTTGTTTACAGTAAACAGAACAAATATATATTTTACTTATTAAATTTCACAAAGTTCGTATTTTATCATCATTATTAAAACATTATTCGGTGGTATTATTATAGCGTCGATGATATCTATTCTGTCATCGTTGGTAGGATCCCTACCTCCTAAAATGGTGGGGGAGCCGGCATTAATGTTCCTCAATGGTTTTACTTGCTGAATCTTCTTCGTAGTAAATTGGTTTTAATTTGGTTCGTAGATGGTCTAATCATCTATAATATTTTTTAATTGAAAATATGAATATTAATGTTTATTTTTACTAGTCAATTCAATTAAATACTTACATTACATACATACATACACTAAGGGTAGGCAGATGCGTATTAAACACCTACATTTGGCCAACAATAATTTAGTCCCATTAACGCAACAGATTGCCCCCTAGGCAAGACTTTTACCACACTTTGGGAATTAATTATGAGCATTCCAGTAGCTTCCCCCCATGTCCCATCTCCCTCCCTCACTCCTTCTCCCCCTCTTCACCCTTCCCCTACTCCCACCTTAAAGGATGGCAACGCACTTGTTACTCTCGAGTTGCAGGTGCTCATGGACGGCGGTAGTCACTTACCATCAGGTGACCCGTCTGCTCGTTTGCCCCCTTTTCCATAGAAAAAAAACTGTAACAAGCTGTAATCCATTTTATAGCCTAAATGCTCTTTGGGAAACGTCCCCCATATACTGTGGGATATCGGGATCACATAGTTTGACAGCCGTTTTGCGTACAGCGTTTTGTGAATAGGCAAATTTGATTAAAATGAACAATTCGCACTTCATACTTGCACGCGTTTTGTACTATAATAATATCAATGATAAGGTTTAAAAGGTAGGACTATTTATGAATAAAGAATGTTATAAACGATGCAACAACTGAATACTTTTATCCGAACTATATACTATAGTTCGGATAAAAGTAATCTCATAATTGAAGACTTCAACCAACAACTTCTTTAATATATGACACAGACTCAGAATTCACTGTTGGACTGTACTTTACTGCAAGTATACATTGTAATATTTTTTTTCTTGATGTAATAAAGTTTATTTATTTCTCTCTTCAAAATGGATACTGGTACAAACAATTAGGTAATAGAATGTATATAAAACTGGTTTCCCTGTGAGAGACTGGAGTCTATACTAGGTTCACCCCTATGTATCGATCGATCGTTAGTCGGGTAGTGAAAAGGTAGTAATTTACTTACTTTTAATACTGCTCTTTGGGATCTCTCGAGATTGAGCATGACAGTTTTAGGCGCTCCTCTCCATATTGTTATACCATAGGTTAACATATAATCTAAAATGTCCAGAATTATTTCAGTTGGTAAATTTTTTTAATTTACCTAAAACTTTGGGAAAAGAGGTAGAAATACCTAAATCAGAGAATCGCAAAAATATCGATTCCAGAACTCATTAAGTAGAATCTTTAACTGACTTCATTTTACCTTTAAATTTATTACACCAAATAAAGAAGGAAATTGCCATCTTGATTTTAATTAACGGTAATAGTCCCCTTCGGTATACTTATTCGAGATTTTTTTTCATGAGACATTATGTAGTGGATCCTGTATAATTACTTTAATGGGACATTTTCATGGACTAAATTATTAAACTTACAAGTTTCATAGCCGATATTTTTGCTTACAACTACTGTCTCATTTATTTTCCTAAAGGTCTTTCCTGTGAGATGTTTTTATTCGGGCGAAGAGAAAAATAATATTTTTTAGCGTCTACAAGAGTCACTTCAAAAAAAGCTTTGCGGTTATGTTATTTATTATTTAGGTTGTTTAATATACATATTGTGATCGAACATTTATTTTCATGGTTTTAACTTAATAGTCTGTGACATTTAGACCGCCTAAAACGAGAATCAATGCCAACATGCTGTCAAGTAATAATTTGTCTTTAAATTTATTTTGAAAAGCTTGCTCTTTCATGTTCCATTATTACATTATGAAACCTGAAAGAGTAACTTTTTGCACATTATTGGACAGCTTTCAGTTTGTACAATCTTATTGTAATTTTACTAATTATATTATGACGTCACACTTCTTCGATCTCTGACGTCAAACGTCTACAGTTCTCGTTATCTTTTCTTAAACTTTCTCTATTAAGAACAAGCAATGTCAACCCTATCTAAATTTATACACACACCCACGTACACAGTATAGTATTTTATACACATATACATACATGTAGTACACATAAAACTCACAGTTCACAAAGGTTTACTACTTCACAATACGCGCTATGTACTACATGATTCGAGCCACAGTAGAAATTACAGGCGTTCTTAATTGCGTCCTTTAACACACAACAAATTGCCTTTTATTAGGGCTCGTTGATTAAACGTCCCGCCATTTCTGGACTATATAACCATATCTACTCATCTAGGGGAGGGTAAATATGAAGTAGGTTCTACTATTTTGGCTCCGTTTAATGGTATAGAGCTTCTATACTATTAATCCCTACTAAGATATAAATGCGAATGTGACTTTATTTGTTTGTTACGCTTTTACGTCTTAACACGTCTTAAATTTTCCACATATCAGAGATACAGAAAATACCGTGAATACAGTGAAAAACAGTGATACCTAAATTGATTCTAAAAGTAAACATTAATGCGAGCGAAGAAACGTCAAAAACTAGTTTAAATAAAAGGAAGGTTTAACTAAATTTTCAACGTTGAAGTTTTGCTATAAAAATCGACAAGAAAAAGCATAAGTACGACGATTTTTTTAAATAAAACCGTAGCCTGCTCAGTAAAGCTTGCCAGTAAAATGTAAATTTATTCGGTTTTGCTAATTATCTTGGGTATCTGTCTATTCCTTTTTCCGAAAAAAAGGGTAACTAAGCGCAGGATCTACCATAATCGAGACAAAAATATTTATCACTCCAGAATCGAAATTCGAGTCTCATATTAAAGTAGGTTCACGGCTCTGTTTTGTTTCATTTATTTTTTGTAACGGGGTAAAAGACCCTCATGAAAGTCCTCAAGTAAAATCCACCCCGGTGTTCCGCTGCTTGCTGATGATTAGGGGGCGAAAATCACCATTGCATTCTTCCAAAACAACAGGCATTGACTCGTTTCACCAAAGGTGGTTCTCATAACTCGATGCGACCGTCATCCGTCGTATATGTCCAGATGACGACTTCCCCAAAAGTTCATCACCCGTAGATCGCTTCTTAAGGTGACCGGAAATTCATTAATTACTCTCCAGAAGCCGGTGCGTTTGCTGCGGTCAGAGAAAGTCGTACTCCACTCTTTCTCCCATTCCGCTGCCTCCTTCCATGCGCTCTCATTTAGGAATGGTTCTGGAATGGACGGAATCACGGTCAAACCAAAACCGACTGCATCGACGAGATCACGGCGCTGGCTAGCCCAGACTGATCATTCCGCCAGTAAGGTATACGGCTCTCCGTTAACCACGTAGGGAGAAGGGTAACCACCGTTAAACAAGACTCCAGAGACGTAATTTTATCCTGCCCTAAACTCGATGAACAGTAGATGTGTGTTTTTAATGCGGTATGTACCTACCTACTTTAAAATACCTATAAGGTACCACATTTCATGTCGAAAAGAGTGTCTTTGGTATTTCTTGCCTGTTCTTCTCCATAGGATCTACGTATCGGAACAGGCAACTAGCTTCTAGAGTGACTTGTACTGACTGCTTCCTACTCCTGACAATATAAAATACTTTTAAGTAGTTTAATTGAAATAAACGATTTAGATTTTGAACATTTTAATGTGATATAATATTTTACTCATAAACCATTTTCACATCAATTTGTTCATCACTAGGTTGCTGTTGCCATAGAAGAGAGGCGCTGGTGGTATCCCAGGGCTGCTCTCCAATTGCGAGTCCTGGCACCACCAGATTCTACCATGTGCCTAATTGGAGCCCGCGCACCACCTGATGCACGTTTCGACCCTCATCAAACGTAAGATTTATTTTTATTTGTTGTCAGTAACTGGGTCCATTGGGTTTTGTTTTATATGTGAATATCAATACCTACGAACTTAATTGGTATAATATGTTATATTCTTGTAAATTTTTAGCACGTCTATTACACTTGTTGGAAATAACTTAGGCCGGCAAGTTGATTTATTTCAATCTACTAATCTAACAGTGGAAGAATTGTATTCCTTTAATATCATCTTCGTAACTTTTCTTTCTTCTTTGATACGATTGATATTGTTTCTTTTATTTTCTTTTTTTTGTGCTCTGTTATTGTTTGTGTGTATTTTCAATTCCAGAACATCTTGTGACTATTATTGAAATCATAAAATTAATGTCACTACTTAAGCATTTCACTATTAAAGTTCATTACGGGAGAACTTAAT
Source organism: Callimorpha dominula (assembly GCA_949752705.1). Lineage (NCBI taxonomy): Eukaryota > Metazoa > Arthropoda > Insecta > Lepidoptera > Erebidae > Callimorpha > Callimorpha dominula. The sequence goes on along the minus strand of OX457002.1, from coordinate 5,360,675 downwards.
AAAACCTTTGGCCAAATGCTCAAATGGCACTCGTTTATAAAAGACGTCATAGGGTCTCGTGTTGCTTCTCTCACTGAATGGTAAAGGACGTATTACCAGAACGAGACTTGACGATGTTTATAATTGAGTAGCGTTTAAGCTTACGTCTTAAATCTTGTAATTGCTCAATTTGTAAATTGTAAATTTCAATCCATGTTATTTAGTCCATATGAAATCAGAGACTATCTAACTTTTATTTAATTTAAATATTTAAAATAGCTTGCAAATTAAGTAATTTCCGTTTTTTTGTGTTTATTTATTTAATTAGATAATCAAAAAGTTTATTTTCATAACTCTAAACCTAATTTTTTCCTCAAACAAATTACAAAGCAATAACATTAGTCTAATTATGGTTTTCAGCTATAGTAATTATATTTGGCGCAACAACTCGATTAAATTTACTTTACGTAATCAAAAACACTCAAGCGTAATTAAGTTAATGAGAGTTTTTGGGTAATAAATTACTTGCACATTTTAGTTTTAGCACCACAAGGTTAGAACTGCATAATTAATTTCAACTTAGTTAATTGAAAATGGTTCAATTGTGTTACTAGCCCAATTAACTTTTCTGCGGTCTAAATTTAGTTAAATATAAGTTTAACCTTTTCAATCCTTTCATTAGTTCCTCTTTGATGTTAATTAAGTTAAGCCGTGATTCGTTTTTGAGATTTATTTTGTGTTTTATACGATTTTTTTTTTAATATATTGCCTACAGAACGGATCATACTATTTGTTCTACACAACACAGGCATGGATATAGATTTGAATCGTTATTTATTACACTTACCACGGCCTCACAGAAAACCAGTAGTGAAACAATGCTTGCACTGCTTTTCACCGCGTGAGTGAGGTTACCGGAGGCCCTAACCCTCCCCTCTCCCCCTCTCCTCCCCTCTAATCCCCCTCTCCCGTCTTCCCGCTCTTCCCCCTCTCCCCCTCTTCCTCTATTCCCACTTTAAAGGGCGGCAACGCACTTGTGACTCTTGAGTTACAGGTGCCCATGGGCGGCGGTAGTAATTTACCATCAGGTGCCCCGTCTGCTCGTTTGCCCCCTATACCATAAAAAAAAAGTATTCCTACAGCAGTAAATTGTCTGCGTATCTTCCGTTTCTTCATTTCCCAAACGTTGGTAATAAAGTGGTGTGCGGAAAACTTATAATTTTTCCGGTGTATGCTATCGACAGCTGCAGTGATGCGAATAGGAACCTCGTTATTGCTGGAAGATTGAATAACACTTGCACAGCTATAATAACCGGACTTGGGATCGAGTCAGGAGACGGGACGGATTTTGAAGTGTAGTTTTTTTATTGGTGTGGCTCCAACGAATATAAAGTTTACTTTAACGTACATTGTATTTACCACTAAGGGCCACTTGCGCGTTCTAGAGAAGGAGGATAAAAGTTCTTTCTAACTCTGGGTTTAAAATGTTAAATTTTATGAAGCTAGTTGTTGTTATGTTGCTAGGTAGTTGGAAGTAAAAAAATATTATTTAAACCTTCGTTAGCAGTTAACTCTGACTTATTTAAACTAACTCTAGAACGCGCCACTGGCCCTAACTGTTTCATATTAAAATCTGTGTCAATCCGTAAGTTGTGTGTGTATTATATGAATTGTTACATAGCTGAGATCTAAATATTGTACTATTCGAGACTATAATCTATCTCTGTGCCAAATTGCATCAAGATCCATTGCATGAAGTAACAAACATCCATACACTTATCCATCCATTCAACCATCCATCCTCGCAAACTTTCGCCTTTATAATATTAGTAAGATGTAGAAGAATAAACAAAGATCCGCTTGCTAGGTGTGATAGTAATGCGCACTCTTATTATCATAAAATGTAGGAAAGTAAATAAAGTGTATGATATTTTTATAAAACTATGTCATTTTATGTCTCAGCAAAATATTATAGAGTATTTTTAGTTAGTCTGTATAATCCTTAATGATTTATTATTAACCGGTAATCATATTTTCTTGCAATGTCTTGCAATAATTTTATCACAGTTTTAGGTACTAAACCAAACAGGGTAAAAGTTATCTTTATTTTAAGCGATTGGTATTGCTAAACGTCTACATATAAAATATTTTTCATCCGTTATTCACCTAATAATTTCTCATGTGAGTGAATCTGATTGAACTGGAGATCTCATGTCTTACATACGGTATGTAAAGGTTCAACCACAATATATTATTAACAATATAATGATTTATTATTATTACTAGTTTGAAACATTTAATAATGTGTGTACTACTTCTAGTTACTACCTTTTTAAACTCCGAAAGAAAAACTAGGATTTGTAGTTTTCGCGGATCTTATAACTTGTTCCACAGTACAAACGAACAATGGGAGGAAGCGTCAGACTTTGATATCGGACAACTCATTTTGTTAAAGCTGATTGTTGAAGAATTAAGTAACCTAGTTGTTATTATTATTCAAGTTGTTGCTGCAATTTGTAACAAACTCGAAGTATATTAGCAGTTCGTGAACAAATTACTAATTAGTTTCTACAGGAATTGTTATAGACGACGCTTCGGACAAGAGACATTCAATAGAAAGAGGTTTTGTTAAATATTGATTGGATAGAATCAAGGGAAATCGATTATTGTATTCTAGATTAGATACATATAAGTAGGAACAAGGGGACCGAGATTAACGAACTGAAACCGGGAAAAGAAAAAGGTTGTCATGAAGTCTAGATCCAATATTAAATAAAAAACAAATGAGGTGCTTATAGGATTGACAATAAGGTTCGTCATTACTTTTCTTTTTGTTTTATAAGAGCTGGAACTTTTTTTATGCGTTTTTAGAGACCCACTTACAGCACATACTTTAAGTGTCGTGACTCCTTTACGCCACAATCACGGTATGTTAGTAAATAGATAAGTTTAAGGTTGTAAGGTTAGAATTTTTTTTGTAATTTACGAATCTTTAACATCCTATCTTTCATGAAACATCCTACAGACGTACGCTTCTTGATTTCCGAAATATTTTTTATAATACAAATTATAATTTAGAAAATATGTACTTTCACATTACTTAACATAGAAATAAAGCTTACATGTGGTAGTAAATTACCTCTTAATTTACAATACTAACAACAACTTTGCAAAATATGTCGCTAACGTTCAAACAATTCTTGGCACGTACAAGGGCGTCAATCAAATATCGTGACAAAACCAAACGGGCGTTCAAAGCGAAATACATCATTTATCGTCACACGATTCGTCTTCCGGTATGAAAATATACGGAGATATATTATTACGCGCGGGAACGTTGTTTTGCTTGACGCATAAATATTCTTCTTTGTTATATTTTTATAGTGCCATAGCGATAAAATATGCAGTGACGTGTGATGAAAATTAAATTACTTTGATATCTCATACACAATTTTACAATTAAAAGTTTTCATTTTATAGAATAGAATTTTAGGTGAACTTCTTTGATGGATCTTTTAATATTCCATTTATGGGTTTTCAGAATAATGACTTACACTATATTTTTTATATTCAACTTGGTCTGTCAGCATTAAAAATCTAATTGTACCTACATATACGCCAAATTTTACATACATTATATAATGTGAAAGACAATTACCTGACTTTCCTATTGGTCTAGTGGTTAGTGATCCTGACTACTGAGCCAGAGGTCGTGGGTTCGATTCCCACCTAGCTACCCCTACCCACAAATAGTTGTGTGATGAACATGATCATTTGCTCTGTGTCTGGATGTATTTTATCTATAATACGTATGTATTTAGAAATATATACTCGTAAGTATGTTTATCAGCAGTCTGCTTACCATAGAACATGTTCTGTCTAGTTTGGAATCAGACGGCCATGTGTGAGATGTGTTAAGTTATTATTATTATTATACCATGGCGAATCCAAGAATTTCAATCTAAATTATTTTATTGTGACGGTTAAAAGTATAAATTCACAAAGATATTGTGAAATCTATTATATACCAGCCCTTGCCCTCTTATGCTCTTAAAAGATAATGCTCTTTTTAAACCAATGGAGACTAAATATACCAGTGCAGAATACTTTATGGTGCAATCTATTTTTATCATTTAGCAATGAAAGTTGTTGTGCAACAAAATAATATTTTTATAGTTTGAAAAATATTAGGTACAGATAATTGAAAATAAACATTAAAAAAGCTACCATGTGCCAGGCGGGACATGTACGACTTTGGTACCATATCTATTTCTCTTTGCTTCCTTCCTGCAAGGATTATGTCACGCGACTCATCTTTCAGCTGGTTTGTGACAGGAAATTCAGTGGAAATATTTGCTGCCTTTTCATATGTCTAAATGTAGGGAGCATATGAGCAGTTTCCGTCGTTATTGAGACATCCACACCAACATGTTGACTTCGAGAGTTTTGTGTTCACGCAATATTTGAATCTTTTTTTTTATATAATACTAATTGGGTTAGAAAAAAATATCGTATTTAATGAGTTCAGTGTAATAAAGGATGGTAGATAGAGTTTCCAATTAATAATTTTACCGCTTTTGTATAAAAATTTTCGTTTTAATGAAGGTGATCGAAGGCTGATCTATGTGTTATACTTGGGAACAGACGCTATTTGTGGTGTCTGATTGACCTTTAATAATACGACTTTAAATTTCAAAAATGATTTATTCGTTGTTCAGCATCGTCATCTTCGTTGGGTGATACATTTGAGCCCTTATCTCTTGAATGGGGATGCTTTTTGTATACCACAATTGCAAAGATTAAAAAACAGAATAACTTAAAATGTTCAGCTAAGTACACAATGTACTTAGCTGAACATTTTAAGTTTTAAATTCATTTTAAGTTATAAAGGGTTTCCTAACTAGTAATATATTTGCAACATCTTGCTTGCCAATGAAATTTGAATAACAGCTCTCTTTTAATCGAACCTTTTAAAACATTTTTTGTATGTAATGTGTATGTTTTTACATAACGTTTAGTTTCATCTAGTATTATGATCTCTTTTCTCATGTCTCTCATCTCTTTCATCGTTGTAAGTTACCTTCTTTTAAGTTTTCATTCATAAAGCGCTTTGTTCTTCTAGAAGAAATATTTGAACTAGTATAGACTCACTTTGTTTCCTACTCTGCTGTTCATCTGTCAAGACTCTTTTCTCTTTTCCTTAGGTATAATAATTGAATAGATTGTTAGTCCTTAGTAAAAGATTTTACAAGCCTTTCAAAACTTTACGCTGGTTTACTCACAATGTTTTCTTGCATCGAAAAGCTATTGGTACCTTATTTGTAAATCGCATATAAATTATGAATATGTTTGTGATCGGGGATCAAACTCAAACCCACTTGTGACGGAAATGTTTAGACCACATGACCTATATATGTTTATATGTTTTTGTATATTTTTTTTTTTTTTTATACAAAAACCTGTTAGATTTTAAGCTTTACGCAATTTGCATCAAATCTCATGTTTAATTAAAAAAAGCACTGATAAAATATCTTAAACTATTATATAACAGTAGACCTATTATAACCAATAAGCAATATCGGAAACAAATAAATGAATGCAATTTACTCATTTCCAAGGGCCCCTGAGCATGAAGAGCAACCAGGTCCAGAATTCGTTTCTGCAGGCGTATCACTCTTCGTTGGTGGTGGGGCATGCGGTGGCGGCGTCCTTTACCGACAGCGAACTGCTCCTGTACCACCAGCACCTGCACATCTTGTTCCACCTGCATCGCATGACCGTCTTTGGATGTGGAAATGCTTCAATTATACGTAAGTTTTATTTGGCATTTTTTGGAAGTAATGTCTATTAGCAGAGAATGATATTAAAAACTTGTATTTGGACTCCTTGGTACGATGTTATTTTTATTTTTATACAACTGTATTTTAAGGTATGATGCAAACTTGAGTGTGTCATGTTTTAATTCAAGGAGAGTGTGATATTGAGAGTTTTTGATGTGCAAACACGGCACAGGCTAAGCGTAGGACGACTCACTAGATAAGCCTACGACTTGGTGAACGTTTCTGTTTTCGCTTCCACTGTGACTGTGTCTCTAGGTTGTAAGAGTCAGTTATGTAAATATTTATGACATCTCGACGATAGGCGAAGGTATTAAAAATACTTCTTCTGATCTACTAAGAAGAAACGAAGTCAAGTGCTTAACCTCGAGTCAAATAACGTAACTCGAAGAGTACTTACACTTGAAATGTATATCATAAGATGTTACCTATGTTTACAATGTTTTAAAAAAAGTGTTATACCATCGACTCAGATACTAATGTCTTAAACAGTAAAGTATTGTTTTAGATGAAAAGAAAAATGTGAAAAGCCAGTAAAATAAACGGTTCGTTTGTAATCGATTTTTTTTTATAATATAAATTAATATTATGAAAACGATGGATTAGTGAAAATATTTATTATACATCATTATACATAACACATCTATGAAAACAATACGTAGGTATACGTTCTCATTACTCCGGAATCATCTGATTTTTTTTTTGTGGTATATAGGGCAAACGAGCAGACGGGTCACCTGATGGTAAATGACTATCGCCGCCCCTGGGCACCTGTAACTCAAGAGTCACAAGTGCGTTGCCGCCCTTTAAGGTAGGAGTAGGGGTGAGGGGGGAAGAGCGGGAAGACGGGAGAGGGGGATTAGAGGGGAAGGACGAGAATAGGGGAGAGGGAAGGATTAGGGCCTCCGGTAACCTCACTCACGCGGCGAAACGCAATGAAATCATTGTTTCACTGCCGGTTTTCTGTGAGGCCGTGGTATCGAGCGGAGTCGAGGCGGCCCATACGTGCCGAAGCATGGCTCTCCCACGTATATAATGAGTTTGTTAAATGTCAACAAAACGGTTTTGGCATCTGTCAAAATACTGAGTGAATTATCGAATCACCAATGTTCTATATTACGTCAGATGAATATGGTTCACGTTAGTTTCGCGTGATATTAACGGACGCGCCGACAAGTTCATTAAGGGTTGTTCACAAACAACGTCTTTCCTTTAGGAGTGAAAAAATGGTCAACATATTCTAGTAGTAAAATATTAGACATTATCTTAGATAAAAATTTAACTATTGGATTTTAAATTTATTTTATTAATATTCTAAATTTAGAAATATTTTACAGTTTAACACAGACTTACTTATTTTTTTTTTTAAACTTTTTTGCATATTAGTACATAGGCGGACTTAATACCTAAGGCATTTTCTACTAGTCAACCTTTGGTTACGAGTATAGAGTAACTAACGAATGATGTTACTGTTCAAAGTTTAGATGATCATTTGATTTGATATTTATTAGATATCGATAGATACGTAACACATATTGCGTTCTTCGTTTCTTACTTCCCAAGAGAGGAGTCGTCTGAAAAACTATAAGGTTAGACTTCGAAACATATCGGAAACACATAAATAAGTCAACTTACAAAACCAATTCGCTGATTCATCAGTTGAACAAAAGTTATGGCAATTTCTCTACATGAAGAATTGCCTACGAATAACAGTATTGATAAATGTGTATAAATACAATTTTACTGATATATTTTCCTATCAAAAGAGGTTTTTTAACAGGTTTGTATAAGCGTCACTTGTAACTAACAAAGTAAACAAAACTAAAAAGATTGTCGTAGTTCGATGATGGGGCCAGGTTGTGGTTATTCTAACTCTTTAGTGTCTATTAGTAAACGTTTAAACCCCTCGAGTTTGGGATCATAAGATTCGTTTCGACGAGTCCAACTAATTGAGTTTTGTAACGATAGTCTGATGATTAAACCAGAAAGTGGTTAGTGGATTCCTGTTTTACTTTTACATTCAGTTATGTTATTTACAAGCCTCGTATGTAATATAATTAAAGTTTAAATAAAACTAAAAAAAAAATTGCTTTAATAACAAACTGAATTGATAACAAATTTTGTTTTGAATTAATTTTTTTCATTAAGGTATGCAACAATTATTTTGGGTTATAATTATTTGCCTGTAATTATATAATTTAAAAAAAAATGCAGAAAAGCGCTTTCAAAAATTATTTTCAATTTTTTTCGGAAACATTTCCAATTTTTTTCAGCCGGTCTCTAGTCATGCGGTTAGATTTTGTTTTAAGTCCAACTGTGACGTTTTAGAAAAAACAAACCCAATTCCTTTCTTTAAACACTATCATTCTAATTACGCCTATGCTAGTGAAGTAATATTTGTAGGTTTATCTCTATTATAATATATTTTAGACATAACTTTCGTTCAAAAACCTTAACAGACAGCAAACGTCTAATGTATCATATCTGGCTATCATAAGTCACGACGGGACAGTAAGACAAACTGCGAGGCCTAAGGTCGTCCGGTCACCGAAGACAAAGCGATGTCGGTACCGATATTTTAACTTCCTTCGAGATTTGCCTGTCCTGACCTCCGGCGAGGGATCGCTAACTGTTTGTGGGAAAGCGATAACAAATGAGACATCATTTTGTATTGAATTTTGAGTAGATTGTCTGAGATTGAGCAACTTGTATTCAGTCTTGTTCTTGTAAAATTTAGTTTGTATATTTGGCCAACAAATTTGATACTCGCCATTGCATAAGTTATTAACTTTATAAGATACATTTAAGTTATGAATCGAGGTCTGATGTATTGTAGCATTTATGTGTTATCGGCCACACATAAACATACCACGGCCACACATATATGACTTTTTTGTGTAAACTTCATCAAATCTGACACAGGTACGTTATCAAACATCTGTCAAAAACAAAATAAACGAAATGACAGAGTAAAGACCATAAACTTAGTATACCATAGTATAGTACACAGACTAGACAGATCATAATAATACTTTACCGAAACTAATTGCAAACTTGTGCAGAATACAGTTATTACAACTTCTTACATAAATTACGACCTATTAATTTATTTTGTGTGCCAGTGAGTGAAATTAAATGAACTTGAAATATGCATTCATATTTGTGGTAAACATTGACTGGAAAACGGAAATGGAGGTTTCAGTTGAAAATAGTTTTTTCCCTGCAGTCAGGTTGGTCGTAAGAGTGCCGAGGTTGCTTTGAGCAAGTTTTTTGAGTAGTACCGAGTAGTTTTATAAAGAGGTAACCTGCTCCTCCATGCTATGATACTGTCTTGATGAAATATGAGCAAACACAATATGACTACCAGTAAAGAAACGGACACGATAATTCAAAAATCGGTTATTTTTTATCTTGGGGTTATGTGTCAATTTTAATGGAAACATTGGCGGCTTTCAATGTCGCGGTTTTTCGACATCAAAAGAGGACAATGTCTATCAGCGTCAACTATGAGGCCTCTTTTGGAGCTGCAAATCGCGATGCACCGTCGGTGGCCCAAACAGCTGCATATTGACCATTTTGTGGTTGTATTGACCATGTTTAGAGTGAGACCTGAGCCCCTAGACAATTAACTGAAATAATATTACTCGACACATTGAAGATGTAAGCTACCTTTTCTACCAGCTCACCACAATACCTACTCATTGGACATGCCAATGTTACCTCAACAGTAGGTTGTGAGGTACTAAATGAAAAATAATAATATGAAGATTACAAAGTAATTTGATAAAGTGCTTGCCTTTGGCATTATTACTATTTCAATTTAGTTTACCCTTAGTGTAGCGAAATTTACGACAACCTTGTTTATGTATACATAATCTATCTTCAAAGTATTTTAGAAGTAGTAATTATTAGAAAGAAAATAATGCTTAATAGCTAAACAAGGGCGTAATTACATACAAAATTCGTCTGAAATACTAAACGTATTTACTTGACATTGTACACACTTTAAATCTATTTATTAAACGAGAATAAGACGAAAATGATACGTATATTTACAATTTATAGAATTTCTGAAAATCAAAATTACTGTGTACTATTGTGACTTGAAAGCGGAGGACTGGGTGCTCTCTCAACATTAAGATAAGCCTATGTCCAGCATTGGACTGCAATAGGCTGAAATTATGATTATGATGATGACATAAACTCTCATTTCATTTTCAAAACGTCATAACAATAGTGCCATAGTAATAATAATCCTGTCCATAGATTAACCACAAATCCCTAAAGCCAGCGAAAATAAACGCCAAACCCCAAAAGTGCAGATTACCATGAAACATGGTGTGTTGTTGATGTCAAATTAGTTTCGTTGCATTGTTTCCCGATAAAATAATTTCATTATTCAGTTTAATTAACATACAGTGGGCCGTTACATGCGGTTACAAATTCGGTGTAATGAAATTGAAAGCTTTCATGTTTCAGTGTGTAAACATGCTAGCCTGAAATAATTACGATATTCCCGAACTAAAACTAGCTTATATGGATTGGAACTTTATTTATTCTTTGTACTGAAGCAAATTGGTATTGATCCTCATTTAGAGAGAATTACTAGCGCACTGTTATTTTTCTCTTCCACTTTTTAACTTATTTTTATTATTTTACTTGTAACTAACTTTCCAGTTATAAAGAAACTGGAACTCAATTTTAACCTACTTCTCATTGTCCTATCGAAATAAAACTTTGCATTTTTATGTCGGATAACAATATTAAAATTTGGTATCTTCGAATTGATCTAATGACGCAGCCAGGAGTTAGATAATGGATCATGAGCCGGAACTTGTCTTGCGTACTTAGTACATTAAAAAAGGGAAAGCAACGAAATTGGTCAAGTAACCCTTACTCCCGTAAAGTTTTTGTTTTGGATATATTTAGTCTAAAAAAAGTAAGCACTTTCTTTTATCCAGTTACCCTTAACTGTGGCTTTAATCCAATTATTATTATTCCAATATGGAGAGATACATTAGTAAACAATGCTCAGCCGCTGCAAGAGGCTCTACACGACCATAACATAGTGTAACGTACTTAGTTCTTCAATCAACAATTCATACATGGTAGTGTAAGGTCGGATATAAAATGAGTTCTGAGTAATCTGGTAAAGATCTATGCACGAATGCTCTATAGAAGCTACGATACTACCGTATCTTACTCTCTTCCTTATTAATCTCATACTTTTATATTTACTAACAGCGCCCCGCGGTTTACCCGCGTAAGTCCCGATCCCGTGGGAATATCGGGATAAAAAGCCTATGCGTTAATCCAAGTCTCCAGCTATTTACATACCAAGTTTCATCGTAATCAGTTCAGTGGTTTTTGCGTGAAAGAGTAACAAACATCCATCCATCCATCCAAACTTTCACATTTATAATATTAGTGGGATGGGATTCAATACAAATACTTAATAACTAGAGGTACCATACAGCAAACTTATTAATGAGATGAAAATAAATATATTTCTTTTTCAACAGGAACCAGCTCTCGACCGATGGCGTGACTATCTCAGCTCCCTCCGAAGCAGGTCGCTGGTCTCTCTGGGCGCTTTCTCTATCCAACCACGGTCTTCGCTTCTCTGCCCCTCGCACCATCAATGTCTTTCGACCAATCCAGTTAGACTTCTCGCTCCCACCTGCTTTGAAAGTTGGCGAAACTGTTGAGGTTGATGTCAAGATTACTAACAATATCAATAATTGCATGGATGTAAGTATTTTTTTATTATATTACTAATGTTTGCTCTGTTTGCTAAATTTTATCAATTCAGGATTGCCTCACAAACAGTAATTTTTTCTCGATGAAAGTTTACCTTTTCTATACTGCTGACATATAATTAAGCGGCTGTAGCGTAATGGCTAAGGCATCTTGCGATCAAGTGGTTGCGGGTTCGAACCCCACCCAGTGCACTACTGACGTGAACCCACTCCTAACACAAGCGTTAAGCTTAGCTGAAGAGATTAATAAGATTACTAGTAATGTGTGACCCACGTAACTAGTATCCTTTAAAAAAATATATTCTCTGTTAACTGGTCCGATGATCAAATCAAATTCCTTAGTCATGCTTTCAGCATATACCTATATATGTATTCTTGACAAGTGATTTGACATACGGTTAGTTAATTTATGCCTTGATAACGTATCTATATATATATGTATATATATTTTCATTAAAAGTAATAGATAAAAGAATGGTTATTCCAAAAGCAGTTTATCATAAACATATAAAGTAAGTATGTAATTTTAAAATAACCGCCATATTGCCAAATTCACATAAACCTTTAGATATTGAGGGTAGGTAACGCTAAAAATATATTCAAACAAACGTTTAAAACAATATTGAAACAAATGTACCGTTTTAATATTTGAAATATTTCTGAATAAACACGTCTGTTATTTCTATCATAATCAGTTTAAACATACTGTTTATTTAGGTCAAAACCATTAATAAATATCCTAATATTAATACCTTCGTACACTGAAATACATAATGTTTAAATGAAATAGCTCAAATCCGTTTGTAATTAAAATGTTAATAATGAAGTGATCCTCGTTAACATGAAATAGGAAAATCAATATGTTTGTTGTTACGGACGGTGAGGCATAGGATTTCACTAAAACCTTTAAAATGTGAAGTGAAAAAGCGTAACAAATGACAAAAATAGCATATTTAAGACTTACTCTTGCGCGTGGTTTTTTCGGGTAAAATTTATTCTTTCATCACTCGGGAACAGTAGGTACTTTTTTTCTGGATGTTCCTACGGTACGTACTATTCCTTATGCGTCTTTTTCTGTTCCCTGACAATGTTGTAAGACGTTTCAATTAAGTAGGTACTGAAAGCGTGATAGCGTAACAATTAAGCAAACAAACAAACTCATATAAATTTGCATTCATAATATTAGATAAGATAATAAAATACTTTGATTTTTGACCCAACGGTTGATGTTGGGAAGTTGTATATATACTAATCAACGCGAGAACTCTCATAGCGCGATGCAGGGTTAGTAGTTACTCCGTAGTTCAGCTCGTCTTCGCTAGATGATGTTAGAGTATATTTTTGCTGTATGTGGAAGTCACCACATAGCCTATTATTAATTTTATCTAAATCCGTTCAGATATTTTTTTGTGAATGAGTAACAAAGCAAATACCTATTTCATTATAGCGCATAATCCTTGTAATTATGATTTATAGCCAAATAAAATAAATATACAACTTTTCCCAAGGCCTTATAAGAACTGTAGATTAACATGAGAGTTTAATAAATAAAACCATACTGACTATGACAGTGAAATAAAGATATGGCAGAAAATTAAAGAAATAACTTAAGTCCTTGCAGAATTGTTTAGCCTATTTTCAGCGGTGGATGTTTAAGATGATATTGACAAAAAAAACTATTGGATAAAAACTGCGTTAGCAGCATTACTAAGAATAATCATTACATAATGTAAGTATTAATTTGTTTAAACATAATGTATTAAGCGTATTTAAGCATAGAAAAGTTTTCTATGTTTAATCAAAAACAAATTATAAAAAAAATTTAATACTTAATACTTATCTTAGGATAAACTTTCCAATCGATCGTTCGCGTCTAATGGTCAAGTCTCCAAACACCACTCTTCTGCTAAAAAAAACGTAACAGAAATACCCAATAAAATTTTTGGCGATTTGGGAATCAAAACTTCACGATCACACGCTCGGTTGACACGGTCCCGTGGCATAAATAGGCGCTCATGTGGATCATAAGTTAATGTCAAAACCTCGTAACAAATAAATGTAGGAAAACAGCGTACTGCTGAATGATTGAATTGATTGAATTATATTGGATTCGTCAATCATTGAATACTAAAAATGCATGTGATAGCTTATTTATGATTGTTTATGAATGAGTATGATGCTCTGTTTGAATGTCATGTCTATATTACAGAATTCATATTACTAGGTTCGTCTGTACGCTCAAGAGCTCATCTGTCTGTCGGAATATGGAGAGTACCGAGTTCTGATTTATGTTGATTATTCTTTGTGACGTAGACATATTGAGATATGCTCTTGTCTCGATTTTGTATTTTTTTTGCCGTTAAACATATTTCTTATCATCTTGCGTCGTATCTTCAAGATATTATTACATTCAAGAGATTCTTTAAAACATGTACTTCAATATTTTAATTGTTAGATATAGATGGACTTTCCTTTTATGAGCTTTCTATCTCTTTAAACTTAGTGAAGAAGTCATATCCATTCCAAAAATCTAAGCCTATGGCGACTTATACATATGTAAATTACACTTCAGACGCTTGGCGGATGGGAGCTAGACGGAAAAAGTGTAAACGCAACGAAAAATGCTGACCGCTGCATAGTGTATGCGTCTCGATCTCTCAACCTCTCTTTTTCTCAGAAACCCCCTGTTCTTTTCCATCAAAGTGACTTATTTTATTAACGCCATCTGTGAAATTTGTGCGATACTATAACCCCCGTTTCTCTTCATGAATGTGTGAAAGTTTAAGAGTTTAAATCGATTTGTTTTTTTTCATTTTGGAATTATTCAATCCGTTATTGAGAAAATCCATAAAAACTAAGTTCTTTAAAATTTTCTCAATAACGCAGTGAATAACTCCAAAATAAAAAATATATTCGATTGTATCGATGTAAGATATTAAACAAAAAAAAAAACAATTATTTTCCCAACGCCGTCAACCGAAACACAATAAATTACGCTTAAATAAATTACCTGCCATTAGCTTTGTACGACATTATTGGTTCCTATTACCCATGGGTGAGTCTTTGTAAGCTTTCTAACCTATCAATAGAAATAACCCAACTGGATTTAGAAATAATTTAACTTTAACTCTCTATACACACGGTTACAAAGATTGGCCAACGCTTAGTTGACAGACATATCAAATAATAAATGTGATTAGGTAAATGTTTCATATCCTCACCACAAAATATTTACAAATTCATACATTTAAACAAATTAGTTGAGTTGGTGCCTTTGTCTTAGTACTTGTAATGCTTGAGAAAGAAATCCAGAGAAGTTATTTACGAACTTTTAAAGTATCTCTCTAAATATATGTGTTTGATTTTACATATTTAGAAATGATGCACTTTAATTCATTTCAAATATATCGTAAGCGTTTATTAATGATTTATATTAGTATATTTAACGAAATATTAAATTGCTATTAATTTTTTTTTTCTCTTTCCATCCAATGGTTGCCTGGAAGAGATCGCAGAGCGCGATAAGGCCGCCAATTGTACAAGGTCTCTACTTTTAGTTTGTAAGATTATCTTTATACAGTTTTGTATGTTTTGTTCAATAAAGAGTTTATATATCTATCTAATTTTGTTTGGTAAATGAGTAACCTATATGTTTAGGTCACAGTGAAATATTGACATTGAGCAGCATTGCTATTGTCATCGTACTATGACAGTTTCTTAAGAGTGACTAAAGTACACAGTATCGTAAAAAATTAATGTTTCAGAAAGCAATAAACTTGTTATATATTCCTATCGGTCTCCTATGTCTCATTCAGTTTGAAACAATTTGCACGCTTGGGAACCTCGTGATCCGTATATCCTATGCTTTGACGCTTCCCGCACACGCTGATTCGAGTTTGAAGCGCTTAAACCGGGGTAGATTGCCTAATCGCCCCATTTACCGGGATTCGCGTCTGAATCGCCGGGATCATCCCCGGAATCCCTAATCGGGATTCGATGAGCGGCGCCGATCGCAAACAAATTGGTCTCACACGTGTGGCTATCACTAGTTCGGGGGGCGACGGGTTTTATCGAGTGAGCAATGGTTTTTATTGCTCGATCTTATATAAATGTGCTTACTGTACTCAGGAATAATCGAACTAAAACCAATATATTTTATTCCGGGTTTTTGTTTATTCGATTGAATATAAAAAAAGCTTGCAATCTGAGCGTAATTTGAATCCGAGGGTAATTTGAACAAGAATACATATACAGACTAATTGTGAATCATTTACTGTGGTTTTATTAAATTTAGGGCGAGACAACCACCACCCTCAAACACCAAAATTAGAATATTATGTCTTAATCACATAACATTATTTGAGTTTTGGAATTAGGTATGTCCTGGAAAAACGTTTATTTAAATAATAACTAACGCATAATCATAATCGCAAACTATTTATGTAGTAATTAATAAGCTGACAACAATTTTCTTAGATGTAATAATTATTATTTTTAAGTTAGAGATTAGAATAGATAAATAAATTAATCAGGCTAAGGCTAGGCTAAATATTCTCAATTTCCGTGTCAATTTTATGTGTATCTTTCATGCGCTAACCACTCGCGATTTTTTTTCTGTATTCACCCAACATTAGTATCTCTTATAACCATCCAACTGGAATTGACAGTTACGACCACGACAACGACGATTAATCAACGGTTGATTGCAATCTGTTAATCAATGGTTGTTTCCTTGATTAACTACTGTGAATAAATGAGTAAAGGATATAACCACGATCAACAAGTTAAGCAGCTGGATTAGTGAACGCATTAATGTAATTAGATACACGGCAAATTAGATTGTGTGTCCAATCAGCTTTTGTCACTACATCTGATAAATGAGATGGGGTGGAAATATATTAAATACACTGGCTAATAGCGGGCTTTATTTGTCACTAATAAATGGGAAATAACACTAATGACTAATAACTTAATACAAAAACATTACACATGGGATAACAATCCACAGACAATAACGAAATTAGCAGCAGTAGTGGTTTAGTTGCACTAAAATCTTTAAAATGCTAGCCACAGAGAGATAGTAACAAGAAAACTACTTATTCATTTGTTACTATAGTGACTGACTTGTTTAGTGCAAGAACCTATGGTGTTGTGAATCGTCAATTTGTTCAACGCCTTTTTTACTGATTGTAGTTTACACATTTCTAATATTATTGTGCACGAGTCCAACTGCGCTAGGTGCTTTTTTTAGGACCATTCATGTTTTAGTAAACATTTGATCACAAGTTCAACCCTTAGCAAACTAAAGAATTTGTTCGATTGATACTTTTAAAACATTTTGTGTACATGCTGCCTTTGTTGGATGATCAACTTATTATCTTTATTATCAGAGAAGTCATTAGTATTAACTTATTTGTGATGTTTCTTTTAAAAAGACTTACGTCATTGCGCCAAGTCATGAAAAAATATTTGTTTAATAATATAATAAATTCTTCTTAAAGATTTACATGAGCTTCGTATCATCTATTGATAGGTTTCTTGAAATCCGATAGCCTACATTATATAGACCCAAATTCTTTAGGGATCTCCAACAGGCGAACAAAGGTCAAAGCTATGAAATATAATATAAAACAGTCGAAAGAAAAAGGATGAAGGCTAGTTCTTATATTCATCGAAAGTAATATAATACTTTACGAGCTAGGCACTACACTACTTTTTGTCGACGAAGATTGAGAACCTTTTCAAGATTTGGGGCGTTTTTTATAAGTTTCATATAGAGTGAACGACTGTTAGTTTAAATTACTGTTAAATTACTCACTCCTTTAAAAGTGAATAAGTTATACTTTTCAATACGAAGTTTATTTTTTATTAATAATAATAACTTGACATATGTTACGCACGGCCGTCTGATCCGAAACTAGACAGAGTCTGCACTATGATAACCAGACTACTGATAAACTTGCTTATGAATTTCTAAATACATTCATAAGAGATAAATAACACCCAGACACAGAACAAATGATCGTGCTCATCCCACAGATATTTGTGCTGGGTGGGAATCGAACCCACGACCTCTGGCTTAGCAGTCAGGATCACTAACCACTAGACACAGTCAAAATTCAAAACGAAGAAGAAGGTACTATGTTTGTTGCGGTCATATTTTTTTTCTATGTATGTTCGTTTGTTAACGATATATTTTTGATCATTCATTTCAGTGTATTATATTTTAATTAGCAAATAATTATTTAGCAATTATGCACATCACGTCAAAGCAATTTTGCAAGTTCATAAGGTTCTAAGATGAAATGAATAATATTTCCAGAAAGAAAATATATATATTTTACAAGTTAATTGGTAGCCAAGTTCAATTGAAACGAAGGTATAAAACTAAATTAAGGGTTTTGCAATTAATACCGCTTGTAATCGGATCTCTGAGTTCGTTTTCCAATTGTTATTTTATTGTATAACAATGTTTTGTAAAGTTAGCAAGTCAACTCATTCGCGCGCAGATGTTGAATATTAATCCAAAAATAAAACCGGCCAAGTGGAGTCGGACTCACGCACGAAGGGTTCCGTACTTATCTAGGAATCTATACTATACAACATTACCTATACAACATTAGACACTATAATACTCAGCGAATATTTCAAGCGTTTACCTGTTGCCGTTATTAATATCGAGCAAAAAGCGGCAAAAAAATGACGTTTGTTGAATGGGAGCCTAACTTAATTACTTATTTTATTCTGTTTTTAGTATTTGTAGTTACAGCGGCAACAGAAATACATGATCTGTGAAATTTTCAACTGCCTAGCTTTCACGGTTCATGAGATACAGCCTAGTGACAGACAGACGGACAGTGAAGGCTTAGTAATAGGGTCCCGTTTTTACCCTTTGGGTACGGAGCCCTAAAAAAGGCGCGAAGTGTCTTTGGGACACCCGGTTGCATAGGAGTTCCTTTTGCTAATACAAGCAAATTATATCAAAATATGGTAAAATAATCACAAAACAATAAAAAAACTAGAAATTGAAATTGCCCCATCTGTGAAGGTCACCTGAACCAATATACGGATAATTAGTATACAACCAACATCAAACTACACAGATGCAAGAGAGAGAGACAGAGATTGAGAGGCCTACACCACAATACAGCGGTCAGCATTTTTCGTTGCGTTTACGTTTTTTTTTCGTCTAGCCCCCATCCGCCGAGCGTCTGTAGTATAATAGGGGTAAGGAACTTCTTAAAAAAACAATGAAAGTTCCATCGATACCTCCTGCGTATACTTATTAGTATTTTTTAACATATTACTCTTCTAAAACCTTATTATTTTTATAGAAGAAGTTGACATTTAAAGAACCGGGTGGTCACCAGTTAAAACGGCCAAGTGTATGTCGAATAGTGCCCTGTATCGTTTTTTCCCTGTCAATTATTACATTGTTCAGGATTTTGTCATCAAGTTTAAATTTTGCAAGGAAGGGAAATCCACATCAATTACATAAGCTTCATACTATCAAACGTTTTACAAATACGATCCAAAAAAATCAGTTTAAGGTCTTATATTTAGCCGTTTACCTACATTATTTGGTTTAGTATTATTATTATTTATTTGTTTATTTGTTACTAAAAAATACATAGGAATTTACAAATCAATACACATTAGTTACAGGACAATTTTAGTCGTCGGTAAGATTGAAATATCAATATTTAATTTATGAAAACCCTGCCTTTTAAACTAGGTAAGACCTGTATCTCACTGGTGTGTGCGTGTACGTTTGCGTGTTCGTTTGCGTGTGTGTGTGTGTGTTTATTTTTAAACTAGCTACTACCGCTCGGGAAAAGTCCTGTTCTGGTAATGTGTACGCAGAATTTCATCGATTTAGTAGTTAAGGCTTGAAAGGCTCGAAAAACAAACCAACAAATAAACTCACAATCGCATTTATATATTTTACTTTATTTATTAGGTTCACTAACTATAGGTAGTTAACTTGTAACTAAGCTTTAGCATGAGGTGTTTACCTATAAGGGTTTGTTACGCTATGGTGAAAGTGTAAACAGACATTTCTCATGGTCACCTAATAAATAAAATAAATAAAAAATATTATAAATGCGTAAGGTAGGCCTTATAAATTATTCAATAGAGTACAAGAAAGTAATCAAATAAAACTACAATCAAAAGTTATAGATATAATGCACAAACTTAAGATTATAGTTAGGACAAACTGTTGTCACTTTAATCTCTTCAACAACACCTTTCTAAACTATTTTAGAAACGGTGCTTTAGTTGAATATTACAAAATAAGTATGTAATAAGTTCCTACAGAATTCGATATTTCTAAATTTAATTATATACTTCAGGTGACAGCACTTCTAGCCCTCAGCGCAGGAGCAGCGTTCGCAAGTACCGGAGCATTGTACGTCACAGAACGCCTTCGACTCGGCCCTCGCGGTGGAACCCAACTAGTTGTGAGAGTTGCCGTAAATACTCCTGGCAGGAAAAATATTACTGGTACGTATACGTCATACTCATAACTGCTACTTTACTTTAGTTTTAGCACACGATATTATGATAATATTAAAATCAGTATCACCAGTACCTGCAGACACTTGCAGCTCATCAAAATTAATTCGTCCCATTATACAAACATAAATAATTAAATGCCCTATTATCACGTTTCTAAAACTATCAAATTTCCGCAATTTTAGATATGTATTTTAATATCTACTCTTATACTGTCTCCTAACTAAGGTGCATGCATACAAAGCAGTTACATAAAAGAATAATATATACAAGATTTTATACAATTATTCTTGCAGATTATTCATTCGTCTTTATATAAATTGAATAGATGTTCTTTATATAATACATGTTCATCGAAACAATTTTATTGTTTTATGTTTCTCTCAGTAACAGGTAAACTAGATAAAATCTGAGATAAAACTTGCAACTTAAAGTTATTTCTTTTTTATTATCAATAAAAGATAGAATCTCATGCTATTCCAGAATATAATAAAATTGTCTGGCGCCCGCCAACAACACGAACCGCAAACAATACGATTCTGAGTGAATACTTCATCAATATAGAACAAATCTTGGTTGATATCTCTTTATTCTAGTGTGTAAACATCATAATTATTATATACTACCTAGCTTTTAGTTCTCTAGGATTTTTATTCTGACTAATGCTAACCATAGCGTGCATACCATATTTAAACAGTAGTATTTTTATTGGGACTAACACTCCACATTCCACTGGTTGTAATTCCTGTGCACCAGAGTCAACGACAGTGAAAAGAAAACATCAACTATGACGCGCGGGGGTTCC
This sequence comes from Callimorpha dominula, assembly GCA_949752705.1. Lineage (NCBI taxonomy): Eukaryota > Metazoa > Arthropoda > Insecta > Lepidoptera > Erebidae > Callimorpha > Callimorpha dominula. Next base: position 5,339,778 of record OX457002.1, on the reverse strand, counting down.
CAGGGAAAGTCAAACCATCTTAGTTCTAAAAAGTAAATTGAAGGTATAAAAAAATATTAAAGATCCACTTCTAGCATAAATAAGTGAAAGGTATTAGAAAAGAGAAGGCATCACAGACTCATTAGAGCCAACCCAATCTATCGCAAGGGCTGTTGCATCGGCATGTCAGTGTCACAGCAGCTCACTCACGAGATTAACTTTCTAGCACCACGACTACCGGACAGCCGTCAGTCGTTCACTACAATGTCGGACAGCCGGGTGTATGGTTTTAATTAAGTAACCAATTGTTTCAAAATGTTTTAGAAGACGACGGTTGTATGGTTTTGTCATGAGGCTAGACGATCAGAGATAGCATTTTAGTCATACTATTGTTCGCTCACTGGTCGAAGTTCGAATATCGTTGTTTTTATTTAAAAAAATATTTTTTTTCATTAATATCATTAAAGCTTAACCGCGAAATCGGTTGACAAACATAGCAGAAAATGGTTCCTGTTTTGTTTTTGCCTATTTGTATATAGATAAAATAGATATATATGTATATAGAGGTGCTTTTATTGGTATGTCATCTCCCTCATCCGTAAATATAATAGTTTTGTCCAAATATTACTACTGTTTGCTTGGTCTCCCATATGTACATTTCTGTAGTGCATAATGTTCTCGCTCCAAGATTGCATAACTAACGTTGGAGCCAAGTTTGTCAAAAATCTTCTTACAAATTGTGAATAACATAATTTGTCATTACATGAATTAAGTAAGGAAGAAATTTTATATTTTACTAGCAAAGAACTTTTGTTTTGAAGAAACATCTGAATCAAATTAAAGTCGAAACTTGTCGATTTTAGATTCATTAATAGCTACACGAATATTTAATTTATGCCAAGAATGCGAGGCCTGCTACCGAAAATTTATTCCGAATCTTCGTTTCAGAAATCTGCGGTTGCTTCGTAGAATATTTTAATGAAGTTAGAAAGCCGAATTCTTAAAAGGGATCCGGCCGACATAATTATGAAATTAATGACACCCTAAAACTTGAGTCCGTTTATCACAAAGTTTGAGAGCACGGGGTCTATCTCATGGATTAATACGTATTGTCTCAAATCAATTCTATTAAAATACAACAAAAAACGATGGTCGATTTCTGTTGTACTTAGAATTATAAAAAATAGAAAAGATAATTTCGAGTGACATGAGTTTTGCTGTCAACTGTCGAAGATAGCGTTACCATTTTTTTTAATTTGACGTTACTTTAGAATTTCTCTTATAGTTTATGTCTAAGAAAGGTTGGTAAATCTCACGAATGACACGAGGCTTGTATGAACCTCACTGAATTTAGATAGTCATGAAACGCAAACCGATCTCCATCACCAAAGAGTCCACTTACCATGTGTGGCAGATATTTCCAACTCCGTATTCTAATACGCACTCCTCCGAATTTAGTGTGATACTTTGATAGATACGTGTTTTGCCTCTACACGAGATCATATTAAGTATGAAGAACCCAAATATTTAAAAGCTATTCGACATTAAACAAGCTCAAATATGAAAATGTATGAATGCATAGCAATTATAAACAGCAATTATATTTTCATTTACGTTACTAATTCTATCATTTAATTAAATTCTTATATACAAATAGATTCAATTTATTAGTAGAAGTTTATTAAGGGCCACCTAACAATTAACAGCACTCAACCCAGACCAGACTATTCATTCAAGCACTTAACATTGGACAGACTTTTAGTTCAATACAGAGGGCGTCACTGTCGAAACTAATTCCGAACACAATCTAAATCCCTGGTTACTCAGAATACACGTATTGTATATTCAAATGGTACGATTAGTGCGATTCTCATTGTCTGGTCCAATTCACGGAGCTGTTTCAATAAACATCTAAATTGGACGCGACGCAACAAAGCCATGTTTGTTGGTAAATTAGCTATGAAGCGAGAATAGAGGCATAGCTTCATGTTATTATGGTAATGTTTTCAGGCCTTGTCTAGCACTGTGGTATGTCCACATATACATATTATTATATATATCGGATTATAGATGTAGAATCTACACTGGTTAACATGTGGCGATGATGGGGAAAAGAGGGTAATGCATATTATTTAATAATAATAATAAGATTTTTTTATCAGAAATCTAATGTACTACTTTCAAAGTTTTGCGTTCCATGATATATAATTTTGTACACGGGAATTATAGGTATTACATACATTTAAATTGCCTGATGTTTGATCAAGTTGCACGGGCCGTGGTCACAGGCTGACTGACTTCAAAGGTATGTAACACCTATTGGTAGCGTTAATTCCCGTATACATTATAATAGAAATATAATGTATGGCAATCTCTTTTTTTTTCAAACCACCTATGTTTATACCGTGATGGTTCATGAGCAGGATGACAACGGTTTTTTTTAAATAATGTTATACTTAATATATGTGATATAATATAATATATATAATAAAAAATGTTAGACATACTGATGACTAACATTTATAGTGTTCATCTTTTTATCCATTTAGATGAATCCAACTATTTGATGAGCGTACAAATAAAAAACCCAAATAGTTTTTCTTTCGACTTGATTTACTTAATTTTAAACTTAGTAAAATTAGGGTTTTCAAACGGGGACAAACTCTCTTAACTAGACTTGTTTATAAATTAAATAATTCAAGTCAAAATATGATAGTTATCGTTATATTTTGACTGGATTCCTATCGATTCTTAAATCGTCTTGAAATTTAGGAATGTGATAATGTTTTTTATCAGTACGTGCGCAAATCTGCAATCGTGTAGTAAAATTGAACACTATAGGAGTGCATTTAAAACCTAATCAAGTAGTTAGTGAACCCTAGAATTATTGCAGTTTGTATAAAAATTGCGCACCGCTTCGGCCGCGTTTAACCTCAATTCTACTAACAATAAAATGACACTGCAAGTATTTCAATTGCTTTCCAAGTGTTTCTTACGTCCATGCTGGCTATAAACACAGCAGATTCTATTACCTTTGCAGTACGATTGTAGTCTGTAACGTAACTATAACGTGTATGCTATTTCTATGGTCTAAGTCAGAAGATTCAGATTTTTTCAGCTATTTTTTATTACTCATAAGTTTGATTAGGCGGCTATAAGTGCTAAGGATCTTGTGCGGTACTTAGCACACAAGATTCTTAATATAACAATATGGCTTACATAATATATAGCACACGTGGCGACTACTTAGTCGCCACGCGTGTGCTATTACATATATAGGCCGTCCTCTGATGATCACAGACTTGTACAAAGACTTATTAGACAAATCAAACACTATTAAATGGTGAAAGCTTCATAAAAATAATGTTTATAGTTTGTAGTGTTCCTTGATTTCAGCTGAAGTAGACAAAACTGAGGCGTAAATTAAATTATTTACTATTTTTATATTCTCAAATATTAATATACTTTTATATACCACTGTTTAACTTGAGTGTATATATGTAAATGTGTGACTGACAGTATAAATTCTATTTTCTGTATCCTGACGTCGCTACAAGTTTTATTTTGGACCACAAAATCTCTGAGAGTCATAGTCATAAAAATAGATATAAAAATGCTTCGTCGGGAATGAGATTCAATGGGCAGTGCTAGGATAAAATCATTTTATGTTATCCTAAATTATTATGACATCGATTTATGATGATATATCGATCACAGTGTGCTACCGTACTTTGTTGATGTTCATTATATCTGAGTAGCTCCTGCAATATGTATGGAGAATAAGTGATGAAGTAATAAAGTTGGGTTGGCAGACCTTGCCACTAAACCTCTAGTAAAACCTCGTGTTCTTTGTCTCGAGCTCAAAATGTAATTACACACTTTATGTATTACATTGGATGTATGGAATTACATACTTTGGAGCATCGTCGTAAAGTCGCCTGCTAATCGGTTTCTATAGGATTAACTTTGGTGAATAAGTGAAAGTTGTCTTCTAACTAATTGAACCCTAGCCATTCCTTCATCAGACTACTAGATTCAGACAAAAGTTTCATCTTTTCATCGAAGTTCCACTTTTTGGTGTGTCCATTAAAATGGAATTTAACGCATTGAATTTTTAAATTGAATGAACCGCCGGCCTCTAATATTCCAGAAAAATATAGTCCTTGAACTTTCAAGAGTAGGTTTCATTTGGATAGGCGTGTACCAACTTAGTCTTCATCATCACTTGCCATCAGGTGAGTTGGAAGACAAATGCCTATTACAATAACTAACAAAAATAAAGAAATACCGCCTAGCAATGAAATACTAGTTAATTCACCTTAAAGTGACAAAAGAGGCTTAACGTAAGTATGTGGCATTTACTTACTGGTCTTGTGAACTCCACTCTGTTACATTTCTTGTGAAAGTATAATTAAGCACTTTTTATAGTTTTTTATTTATACATATACTAGCTGCACCCGGCGTGCGTTAATGGTTTCGGAACGCATGGAGAACAAACCTTCAAACACTTAATTTATTATTTTATTATCATTACGCAAAGGCGAAAAATTTACTGAAGTGCATATTTATCAAACGTACTAATTGAATATTAAAATTTTGAATCCTGTATTTTTTTTATTACAGTGGAAGTCACCGGCTACAGTGCTGATAACTGCTCAATCTCCTACACATCTTTCAACAATGAGACCCTTGTGGGCTCTGTAATCCGGTCTGCCAGCGTACTCGTGCTGCCTGAAGGTCTTCACAGAACTGACACGCAAAGTGCTTACTTCTGTGCTAATGGTATGTGATGAAATTTATCCCACGCAATATGGTTCCTTAAACCAGACCCAACAGCGCTATCTCTAGCAGAAAAGATATCTATGGGGAAACATATATTTCCGTTTTGAAATTAGATTTTCAAAATACCTACATGAAACTGAGCTCTCAGGCAAAACAATAAAAAAACATATTTAAATAGAAAACCTCTAAATAGTTACGGCTGACATTGTGTAGAGCTATTTAAAAAAATTCATTAGCTAGTAGTGAAATGCTGGCGTGTTTATTACTTCTTTATTTTTTATCTATACTCCCGTCATAAAACTGAAGGATTTCGTGTCAGACATTTTCTGTTCAATGATCTGCAACTTACTTAAACAAAAATAACGTAAAGGTTAACCAATCTGGTTACAAGTAGAACCTCCATGTTTAGCTACTTTTCATAACTTTCTACCCACTCTTAGGAACATATATTACACAGCAGTGATGATGTAAACAAAGGGTACCACCATAAACAGCAAACTATTTTATGACCTCATCAAAGTTTATTAGCTCCATTACTCAGTATCCAATATTCTCGAGGCTAATTCACATAAAAGCAACAAGCATGAGTATGACGCACATAATTTTTGAAATACCCGTATTAGGATTATGGTTTTGATTGTGTTATAATAGGATTATAAGTTAATTTGTTATAAAGCAACCGTCATCGTCATACGTGAGTGGAATTAATGATGTCTATCTTTTGAATAAAAAGGTTTTGAAATATATATTTTCAGATTTTTCAAGGTCGATTTCAATGCATTATAAATTATACTAGCTACACTGCCACGCGTTGCTGTGGCTAAGTTATTTGCAAATGAAATTTTGTGATCATAAATTGACATAAAAGCTATCCTATTTCTTAACTTAGACCAAACTGCACATAGTGTGCAAATCATTTCATTAAAATCAGTTGGTTGGTTTAGGAGTTCATCGCGAACGAACGTGACACGAAATTTATATATATCCAGACACGTGGCAGCGTGTCAAGCGAAGTTAAAAAAAATTAACTGGCGACGCAGCAGCCGTGATTACTCGACCCATTTTGAGCCATATAGATTATAGCATCACGATTTCATATTTCACTAAAAATCTTAATGTTATTAATTACAGAACATTTGGCGGTATCTTCTCGAGGCTCTTGGGAATGGCAGTGGGTAGCTGCTCCAAGAAATCGAGCAGGTTTAGTCTTGGAACTACGATCGCAAGGAGCCGCTCATGTTGCATTGTCTGCAATACGAGAACCTTCTGATGACATGTATCGCGTTGTATTTGAAAGAACGAGAGTTTGGATTGCTAAAGGAAAACATGGTGAATATTGTTATTACTTTAGTTTTATTTTAGTGGTGCCTCTTTTCTATGCCAATGTAGAAAATTAATGAATGTTAGGAAAACCGGTAAAGGCAAAACCGGAATGTTTAGGATATCAGGCTGGGCTGTAAAACTGTCATGGGTATGCAGTTTTTCACTGCCTTTATCAAACTCGGAAGTTAACAGGGGCATAAATAGCAAATACACCTTCTTGGCAAATAAAAGCAGCATTATGCGATTCTAGTTTATAAAAATAATGTTATGACATTTAACCATTTTAGGTAGATATTATATTTTGATTTGTGTGTAGAAACTAGACCTCGACCGACTAATACGATAATGTTGCATCGCAAAGCTATATAGCTCAATCGAAATATTATATATAACTCAGTGTGCAGCTCTTAACTCGACAGGTCTTGATACAGCCAACCTCACCGTGGTGTTTTGAAATCACGGCGTTGGATATTCTATATTAAAAAATCCTTCTAACACAATTTCTAGTACTAGCATTCAGGTGTTGGTTCCCGGCCTATAATATTTGACATCACATTATACCTAATAATAATTTGTTAAAAACATTATTAATATTACAAAAATAATCAGTTAATTTAAAACTATTATAGTTACTTCATTTATATTTTATTTATATATTTTTAGGTTACGACGTTCATCTAGCGAGTGCAGAACAAACAGAAAGTGACGAGGAATGCACAGGCGCATCTTCGTGGTGTGCTTGGTGGGTGTGGTGGGAAGGAGGCCGACTATCTGTTGGAAGGGGAGCAGCACCGTCGGAAAGAAGATTGTTAGTGTGGCCACTTGCTCCCGACATGAGGATCAAGTATGTCGGCTTCAGTGCCCTATGGGGAGATAAAGCTGATTTCAGGTATGATTACATATATATCTTATCTATCCTTAATTTTTATATATTCTTGCTCTTGGAATTACAAGTTCATTGGTCATAACTAACAACTACTTACTATTCGAGAGGGCAAAAACTTTTGGAGTTCTGAGTTTAGTACATTCAGACTCAAAGCATTCTGACTCTGTAAAAATATGCTTCGCTTGGTGATACAAACGGTCAAATATGGAATAAACGGTCAAGATAGAGTAAATTTAAATCTTAAAAATAACAAAGAATTATATAGATTTTACAAAGGGAGTAGAAAAGTGATAACTCAAATATTTTAGTATTAAAATAAGTGTAAAAATTATTTTCTAAAAAAATACATATGTGCATATTAATATATGACCAAAGGCTTTTTGGAAATATTTAGATCGCATAAATGGGTTATCTGAGTACAAAGACTGGTCATAGTCTGTCATATCATATCGAGTTACTCATGATTAAAAATCTTTCTTTCAGAATTTGGAACTTTAATGAAGAAGCTGGTTTTTCTCAAGTATTGGAATTGGGTCTACCTCGTGGTGTTGTTCCTGGTTCTACAAGTGGGACCCTTCTCATCTCTGGTGGTTTACATCTGCCTTTGTATAACCTTCAAACAGATTCCACAGATCAATGGGCTGAAGTATGGAGAGACTCACAGTTGTCTGCAGCATCTGCGAGTTTGGCTCCACTGCTAGCACTAGAACATATCCCACATTTAGTCGACGATAATGAACGGGAGAGGATTTTGAAGAAGTTGCCTGAACAGGTAATCAATTAGTGGTATTATTTTTTTTTTTTTGCTAATGGCTTTGTAAGCAACCATGTTTCTGAACAATGGTAGAGGATGCATCTTAAAATACTGCAGCCGTCCATTGAATACAGGGTGCCATAGAAATAGGTCTTGAACACATTCCAAATATGCACGTGTGGGCTCTCCAGACGACACTGCAATATTCTATAATGATCCTTGTTACTTCTGTGAATCGTGATACCGTATGGTATTTCGAATTACAAATACTGTGTCTAGATAATACTGTGTATTGTGAAACAGCAGAGACAGGTTTTTATCAAATAGCACTCCTATATCTGGAAATACTTCTTGTTCATGTATGTATAGTTCGATTGTGAATGATACAGGAAGAGCATATAATTTGGTGTTCTTTGTAAATGTTATGTGTATTTTTAGTATTACCTATTATTATTTGTACATTGAAAATGAAATTTCACATCCAATAGAAAATGTAATTTAACTGTTATGTATTTTTCATCAGGTCCAAGTATTGTTATCCTTCCGAAAAAGCGACAATTCCTTCAGCGACCATCCAGGAATGAGTAGTCATCTATCAACTATCAAAATTTTTGAAATTTTAACAAAAATACAGTCTTATTACCCGGTGGACCCAGATTTGCTCCAAGCTATTAAGAAATGGATCCAGACACGTCAAAATCCTGATGGGTCTTTTACACCTTTGGCAGCAGATAAAGAAGTAGACTATTATCCTATAGATATGCCAAATACCAATAACACTATAAAACAAGTAGATGTCAATGAGTACTATTATTATGACAAAGATGGTAACATGACACAGGAAGAAATAGATTGGGAGAGAAGAGTGGAAGTAACTGCAGAAACATTAGTTGCTTTGCTGGAAGTTGGTGTTGAAAATCAGGTTTGTATAACTCAAGTTACTTTCATAGTGGTAAAGGGATTGAAATGGACATTTGTTTTTAAACCTATGTTGATTAGAAATCTACACTTATAGAATTATATTATATGGTATATTCAGATGGATGCTGATGTGGCGACGAAATCTCAGAAATACTTGGAACAGAATCTGCACAACCTAACATCACCGGCTGCTCTTGCTGCTACTGTATTAGCGTTGGTGCTTGCAAGGTGGGTATTGATATATTTACTGTGAATGACATCCACCAGTTTAATGCGTCAATGTTAGCTTCAGCCTCTCTTTTCAGCCCTTTATTTCATACCATTTTCAATATTATGACAAGAAATAGGACCGATTATATACAATGCATTGTTTATATAAATCCGATTTTTTTTTCAAATGAGTTTGAATACAAAATCATGAAAAAATAATTAACGGGTATCTATATGCTTATCTCGTATTCGATAATCAAATTACACAACTATATTACAACCAGCAAGTAAGTAAGTATTCTGAAAAGATACTAAATTCACATTCATAAGAAACGTTAAAATGTTAAAACCTAATTTCTATGAAACAAGTCAAAGGTGTGTTTGTTGAATTTCTTAAATAGTCGTTAATGCAGGCTGAATTTAGAGTAGAATTGTGGTTAACAAAATAACTAGTATAATTTTTAATAGAACTGGCTCCTACTTGCATTAATCCTATTCAGCGGTGTATAAAAAGAGATTCTTATCAGCAGCTATTTCCTATATTGAAAATATAAACATTTTGAATTCTAGAAGCCCCATAGTACCAGAAGCACTTGTGATTCTAAGAAACGCTTCGACAACTGAAGAAGGCGAGTTTGGTTGGCCAGCACCACGGAAAGATGCTGCAGACTGGCTATTAGAAGAAACTTCTAGAAACATCAAGACGACGTCTTATGGTAATATAATAATGCTTTTCTGTACTATCTTTCATAACCAGATATATAGCTCGTAATTCTAAATGTGGATTTTTGGACATTATCAGATGGCAATAAATGTATAAATATCTTCATTTTTTCCGAAATGAAACTGTTTCAACAGTATTAGTTTTTTTCGATCCTTTTTTAATAATGTGTCCAAGGCGTGTTAGTCTGCAATTCCTAATGCAAATTTTATACTAGACGTTAATTTAGGAAAACGTTGCAAAAGCGTTTCAATGAACACATTAATATTATTATTATACGTTAAAATTATTTTATTTTATCAGTTTCATAAAGCATGTCTTTTAGTTTTTTAAATATATTTTTTAAACTAGTTGTCGCTTGAAAATATTATATTTCTCAATATTATAAGTACATTCTTTCTGTGTAGATACCGCGTAGAGTACCTACTGTTAAAACGAATTAGCAGTTTATATTTAATATTTCAAATGCACTAATTATAGTGTAAGTAATTCCTTGCACGTACTTGAGTTTTTAAATTAAAATCTGTGTACCAAATGAAATAACTATCACTTCAAATCAGTTATTTGACAATAAAATAGTTCTAGAATTTAACAATTGACACTGAAATAGTTATATAGTTATGAAATGGGTCAGTCTCCTATATATTGTTATACTCTATTACGGTCATACATGATACTACATGTGAATTATTAACATCTTTAATGTGACATATATGATTGCAACAAATATTGTATTAACTATTGAGTATCTCTTAAGAAGTTTCGATCATCTAAAATTAAATGATCAAAGTTATGCACAAGAACTTAAATCCATTTTGGTGCTAACAACGGAGCTCTCCTTTAATCAATCATTCCTGATCAATTATTTTTCTATAGAAATTATAATAAATGTATTACAAACTTAACAGAAGCTGTAACTATGGAGCAATACGTGGCCGGAGTACGTGTTCTTCTTGCCGCCTGTGCCAGAGGTGCTTTGGCAGAAGGAGAGGCGGCTGCTCGATTTTTATATTACCGCGCGTCGACGTTACAGAGACACCCAAGTCTGGCATATAGTGCCACTAAAGCAGCTGCCCAATATGCTGCGTTGGCTCATGATAGGTAAAGAAGTAGAATAAAACAAATACACAAACAAAAAGATAAACTGAATTATATCTTTTTGTTTGTGTGAATGAACTTTAATAAGAAAAAGCAAAAACAAAAGAAATTTGAATAAGAATAATTTGAAGAAGTCAGTTCACATATAAAATTAAAATCAATGAACATTTAAGTTACTTTAACTCAAACTTAGCAACTTTTTGTCTTTGCAGGCACCGAGCCCTAACAGTATCACTAGCAACAGCCGGAATGGAACTGACGGATACCCTGGAATTGCGCGCTCGTACACCTCCCAGGCCATTACAATTGCCTGGTCTGCCTACTAAAGTATTTGTGTACGCTACTGGTGCTGGGTGTGCTACTGTGCAGGTAAGGTCACTTCAAGTTTCAAGTTATTTTAATGTATCAAAACCTCGATTGTTTTGCTCCAAAATAAAAAAAAAATACATTGTTAACAGTTTTATGTAAGTAATTTTGTTTAACATTTCCTGTCATAGACTTAGAAAAAAAACAAAACTAGAGTTATTTATAGTACTAGGTTCCACGCCTGTTCAAAAAGGGAATAACGCATAACACACCTATAATGAAAAAAATCGAAATGTCCAATCGTATGTGAAGATCCTAGATCTTGGGAATTTTAGGAAAATTAACTATTATAGTGGTCTTAATCAGGAAGTGATAAATGCAGGAAGGGCAAAACAAGTGGGTTTGTGACCACGACACAAGTCACATCAGTTAACATGAGGGTATAATAATAATCAATCAGTTTACAACAAGGCAGACACAGTTAGTGGTTGATTGGTAATAATATGCGTTTGTATCAACTACACGTCGAAGAATTGTTATTCAGTTTTTTTTTTTAATTTCAGGGTACAATTACTTACTCCACATACACACCGAAACCAGAAAATGCGTTGTTAAATATTCAAGCTGCGATTATCGAGGAGATTCGCCCTGAAAGAAGTAGCATTGAAGATCTACAGGGCAATCTACCTACATTGATAATTAAATCATGTTTTAAGTAAGTTAATCAATAAACAGAAATATATTACAGTACCATGATAATATAAATAAACAAAATAATAATCTTATCTTTTCAGATGGAAAGGCAAAGAGCGTTCAGGAATTTTGCGTTTGGAATCTTCATTATTTTCTGGATATGAATTACATTCAGTCAACCCAGTTGTATTAGACGGTGCTACGTTTGCAGACTTGCACTACGGTTCCAGGGGAGAATCTGTATGGTTCGTGTTTGCTAATGTAAGTAGCCAATTTTAAAGAAATCTCGTTTTGCTATATACCTAAACATAATGTATTATATTTATTGTTATTTTACGTATCATATTTGGTTACCTGACGTTTCGATCGTTTCATTACAGATCAGCTCTACATGTCCTGTTTGTGTTACATATGAAGTACGCTCGAAATTTGTGATTACCAGCTTACGCCCTGCGTTTGCAAAGATTTATCCTTCTACTAGACCCGATCTAGCTGTAGAAACATTTTTCCACGCAAGGGCAGGAAGTCCTTTACTGCGAGGAATAACTGACGATGACTTCATTACTTGGTTTGATAAAACAGAACTTGCAAGTCTTAAAACAAGCACCAGTATCGATAACATTTGTGAGTGTGGACGTATTTGTAGCAGGGATTATGAATTTAGAAAGAATTATGAGGCACACAATAGCGTAGCTACGGAAAACACTGAGACTACGACCGGAACAATAAGTTCGCAAATAACAAATATCGAGGTCTCGTCTATAGAACAGGTATCCTCTACTGAAGATAGTACCGTTATAGAAGTTTCGCCTATTTCATCTAGTACAATGCCAGATGCTATAACTCAAGATTCTACAACCACAGCAGTTAAAGATACTACTGGAGAGAATACACAAACAAGTATAGATTATACAGACAACACTGATGATCCGATTATAATTCCAACTGTAACTTATATAAATAAAACTGAAAATTCAAAAGTAAGTAATAGTATAGTGCCAAAAATAAATGGTGAACTAATTATTCAGAAATCAGTACTGCCAAAAATAATACCAAAGAAAGACGACATTAAGAAAAAGCCCTCACCACGAAGAAAAGGTACTCTTAAAGCTACTTATGGAGATAAGCATGAAAAGTTCTTTATTAATATAAAAAAAGTTGAAAATGTAACACCAATTACTACAGCTGCAAGTGTTAAATTTAATGAAACTAAAGAAACTCATAAAGAACAGGACCAAACGCCAGAGTTGGCTCCCAAAGTTGTGCTGGAAATATCAGAAGATACAAATGTTTTAGTTACATCTGATATTATGCATACTAAAGCTCAAATTGATATAACAAGTACAGAAACAAATCTTATTAAAACTAGTACTGCAGTAAATGTGGTGCAAAATAAAAATGATATCTTATCACAAAATAAACCTTTCGGTGTTATAGACACTCAAACGGAAATAAAAACAGTCAAAACGGCTACACCTGGAATTCCACCCCAGCAACCAAATGCAGAACTATTACCACATATAATAACAACAATTACTAATAACAATATTAAAACAATCCATTACAGAACAAAAAAACCAAAATCAATCACTCAAATAAAAAAACCCTTAATAAACGCAATCCATAAGAACACTACAAAAAATAACATAAGCGATGTCATTGACTTTGGTATTATTAATAAGACCAAAAAAAAAACAATGTCACCGAAATACAACATGAAAACATTGAAATCTATAAACAAAGAAATACACAAAATACCGCCGACACCAATTTCCGAGACATCTAAAACACTGTCGAAATCTCTCAAATCTGATATCGCTCCAGAAAACAAGGGCGGTTTTGACATTTTAGACAAGAACAATTTGTGGGAGCTTTTAAAAGAAGGTTCTGATATCGATCCATCAAAGATGGAGGAAAAACTACACGTGAATCATAATAGATTAAATATTTTAGGGCATAACGTGTCTAACGTAGATGATCACCGATCTTTATAAACCTTATTGTTATGTAATGTATAAGATATAAAGACTTCAGTATAAATATTTTTATAACATGCAGTCTGCCAACTGAAAACAGTTTTAGGATAAAAGATGGCAATGTCGACAAGCATTTTAATGATTTCTATTTTAAGATTTCGTCTTTCGTTCTCTATGTCTCGGGGTATTGAACGTGATCTTGGATTGGAACACGATATTCTCCATTTTAAGATCTTTAGATTGTTTGTGCTATAGCACAGAAATTCAATAAATTGTCAATACTGCCAACTTATTGCATTTCTGACTCATTTTGCTTTCATATTAATTTGTAAAATCATTTTAACTTACTAAACTTCGACATTCCGCATCTTTATCTCTAGTCAAATTATTGTTGGCGTCTCGAACACGATTCCAAAAGCACATTTTATTGTTGATTGTTAGAATGTACTGCACTTATCTGAATGATTTGTGTGAATGATCGTGTGAGCTGTAAATATTGAATGTAAGCTAACATTATTGATTAAGTCAAGTGCTGTGACCCATATCTTGTATTTGTACATGTGTTGCCTTTGCTCAGAAGCGAAGATTTTATTTATCCCATCTTAGATAAAGCCGACGTTATTTGAATCAGCTTAGAGGTTCCAAATGAAACTTAATGGTAGGTTAGAGCAAATTGTACTGAGCCAACCTTAGGTAGATAGATTTCAGCTTCAATTTAGATGCTATTATAAATTTAAGAGAGCTAGATATGCTGTCTTAGTGTAACTAAAGGGGCTACCTATCTTGTATGTATTACTTTTAACTTTGATGATCCCAGTAATCAATAATATTATTTATTTCTCTAACCAAATGAGTTCAATAAATTTTGTTATAATTACATAATGAAAATTTCTTTTCAGTATATTTGCATGTGCCCATCGTAGAGCTTTATTTATATGTTGTTAAATCAGTGGAAGAAAAGCTATTTGTTCAATAAAGTATCGTTTAATCATATTTATTACATTTTAATTACAAACTGATCGTAAGAAAGTTTCTACTATCGTAAAGGTAGCCCTAATTAGTAAGTAGCGAACTCCAAATTTATTAATTGTAAATAGAATCTCTAATGCCAAACTAATTATTTACCCTTTAGTATAAATAGTCATAGAGTCTTAGAAATGTAATTCTAATGCTAAAGCCCCAGAATTTCCATCCGTCTATCGTCTTCTGTATCTATTGTATGTAAACTGTAGTTCTAATAGCTGTCTAGATCTTTTATGTTGTATAGTGGGATGGTAAATGATTTCAGTCAGGTCATCTGAAGCAGCGTACTGAATAAAATTAGCTTTATCTTATTTGAAGGCTGCTCTATTGTATTGGTGTTGTCTAGTTATCAGTGTAATTTGCGCAAGCGGCACTTGCACTTACTTAGTATCAAGTGCGAGTAGCATTTACACAGCTTTGGTTTGCACGATCACTTAGAATGAATATACGGTTTAAAGTACGCTGCTTTGCTGGATTTCATATTTATCTTCATTTGGTGGTTTCTGGCTCCAGCGGTCTACTGCGATATTACAAATTCAAATTTTATCTTTTTTTGTATTTTGGCAATTATCTTGAGACATAATTTTTCACAAAATGTATTACATATTTAAAGATAATTTTAACTTTATAGAATTGTGCAAAGGATTTAAAAATAATGAAGTAAACCACATCGTCAACACACATTTTAGCAAAACAAAATAAAACTGCTTTTCTCGCCATTCATAAGTTTAAGTACAGCGACCTCTGTTGTAATTTATTACTAATAACAGGAATAAGGAAGATATGGTGTGTGTCTTTCAACTATAACATAGATGTCGTTGTAAATAATAAAAATAATTTTCATTTGCGTTAGAGTGAAGGTTCTTTCACTTTTAAAATTGAAAGATTTACTATCCCATGTTTCTGTAGTATCCTAGACCTCTATTGTGTATAATTGTATGTGTGTAATGGCGTAATATTTCCATTAATTCTATAAGTATCTTCTACAAAGTTATTTGATCCAATAGAAACTTATTGCAACAAAATTATCTGTAGCCTGAGAAATGAGAACTTCGTATTAAGCCTAGAAAATATTCTTAACCCTATAAAAAACGAAGATAAACGCTTCTGCAAGAAAGTGAAACTCAAGTCCTACAAAATTGCTCATCAATCTTTGTGAGTATTTGTCCTTTCTACATGTGTAATATACTAATGGATTTTATACATACTTATCTATATCTATGCTTAGTTTCCTAATAATTCCTTACCTTACAAATGAATCTTTGTAAATATATTGTTCCAGGTAAAGATTTTTTATTGTACTAGTATGTTTTAAGAAAATTGTAATTAGGGCGGTGCACGTTAAGATCTCTGAATGTTGCCCTGCTTCTAATTCTAATCCGTATTGAAATCATATGTATATTCTTTAATGAAATAAGCACGATTTAAGTGTATAAATGTAAGATTGTACGATAAATAGGTGCTTGCGCGGTGGATAAACGTCAATTTTTCGATATTATGTAAAAAAAGATCTCATTTTTGTGGTGTAAGATTATAGTTTTAAATGTTTGTGCTTAAATATTAAGCTAGTTATCCATTAAGTAATACCTCGATGTACTGAATCGGATTAGTTAATAGGAACGAGTAAAAAATAATACAGAAAAATGTGTTTTATTTATTTCTGTTTATAAAGACCCCATAGTACAGAAATAGGAACTGAAATTAATTATTTGGATTGAAGTTTAGTAACATCATCAACATAGCTCAGCAAAAAAAAAACATTAGAACTTATATATATTATAAATGTAGCACACAGCGATCGAGAAGTAGACAAAGTGCAACTGAAAACAAAAGTTTTATTGTTGCGGTCTTATCTGTTATACATGAGACCGCAATGACAATCCTTTTTTTTAAGTGTCAGCGGTACTGAATGTATATTGTCGATACATTTCTATACCCTCCTCCCGGGCCCTCATATCTGTAGATTCTTATAAACTAAAATTCTTAAGTATTAGATGCAAGAAGTATTCCAATCTCAACATACTATTTCATAAAGACATTGTATATACAGTACAATATACTGTTATACAGTATATATCTATAATACAGTATTTCTCAATACACATACTCAAATCATGTGCATTCATCCTTATCAAAAAGAGTGTACCCTGACAGAATCAAGTTTTCCATAGTCAGGCCCCCCTTATACAAGAATAAATAATACCAATTACGAATCGAAATATTAATATTTTCTCAAATTTATAAAAAAAAAAAATCTGAGTCAATTTAATCAAATCTACCAGCAGCTGTTGTAAGATCTATAACAGGTAGTATTTGATAATGTTCAGTTACAGCACTTTTTGAAGACAATTAAGGCATTTGATTTAGTAAATCATAAAACACTTTTCGACTTATCGATAAATGTGTACATATTGGTATAAGGGAACCGACCTTGGAATGGATACAAAGTTATTTTAGTCAAAGAGAGAAACGTGTAGAAATAGGCCAGGGAAATAAAAAAGTAATTTAAATATCCCAGAGATCCATATTATTACATAATAGATCAGGAGTACCTAAGGGAAGTATTCTTGGGTCACTGCACTGCTCCTCCTCTTGTATATTAATCATTTGCTAAAAGGTAACAAACCATAAATGTGTGCTTTTTGTTGATGATGTGCCGATAGTTATACCGAGTAAAAATAAGAAAGAACACGAAAAAGAGATTAATGAGACTCTAAAAAAATTATTTTTATATAATTTATTTACAACAAATATCCTAAAAGTTATATCCTCAAAATATAATCGCACTGCTATTACGAGACTGTATCAACTCAAAATAGGGTAAATTTGAGATAATTCATTTTTCATACGTAAATATCAATTCCCTACGCGTCAGTGAATATAAAATAATAATAATAAATTGTAATAAGCCAAATTTTTCAGCAAAACAACTATGTACTTTAAAAATAATTCATATTTTTTTTTTATTTGTTTAGATATTAGACTATTAACTCAAAAATTGGAAATAACTTGATAACCTGCAATCATTTAAATAATTCATTAAAACAGAAATCCCCTAATTTTATCAATAATCTATATACAATGTTCACTTTTTATAATCTTTAACAGGAAGCGACTAATCAGTTTTCTGTCGTTTCTGAAAAAAGCTACATTTAAAGTTGGTACACTCTTGTAATAGCAGTGCGATATATATCCTTAGAAATAATAAAATAATTAGCAATAATAACATATTTATTTTTTTAGATAATAACTCGAAGTGGAAAGTACACATCAATATAGTATGTAAGAGAGTAACTAGGCGTTGAGCTTTGGGTCACTTTTACGTAGGTTCTCTATTGTGATATGGCCTCCTCTTCTATAGAAATTATAGAGGGCTTTCATAGAGTAACACAGAGTAGCTCCGTATGTCAGCTGTTGACTAATATTGAGGAAATTTAATATTTGAATTTGGTATCGACGACGATTTTGAGACATGTTCGTTGTTCGTTCGTTATAAATAATTCCCATTTGCTTTCTAAAGTAAGTGAAAATTTTAATTGATGAAAAGAGACCTAACGGTATTAAATTAAAAACGAAACTCTGTAGAAGCACTTTTCACAATATAAACAGTTATTTGATGCACAATATATGCATTAATTACGGTTACACGTTACGTTTTAAACTAAAATCAAAATAATTTTTGCTAGAAAACGCACTTAGAGACTAATATTTGCATACCATTGATTTGGTTATACATGCTGAACTTCTACATAGTTTATAAAACCTTAATTTGTAACCATGTTTACATGTAAATAAATCTATTCTATTTAAGTCTCTTCTATTCATATTGGTCTGTGAATCTGTGTAGTGTATTTATGTGTCTGTCTGTGGCATCAAAGTACCGCGACAGATAAACCGATTTTGGTTAGGTTTTTTTATTTAAAAGGTGACTTAATCGAGAGTTTCTTAGCTATAATTCAAGAAAATATTTAGCTGTTCGAAGATTATCAGCCCTTTTCTAATAGTTGGAGGGATTTTTGAGTCGGGGATATTTCATATTTTTTATTTATACTTTTTAAAATTTCATATTTTAATACAGCTTTGTATTTAAGAAACGTGTTTTATTTGTTATACCTTATGTATACTATTACATTAACTACGAAAAATATATAATGGCTATAAGATTAACAGTATTAGTTTAATCACCTCGGCTTCGCACGGGTAGCAGAAACATATTCAACAATCATCAATCAATTTACACAAAATCTTAACAAATTGGAAACCTTCCTCATCAATCACTCTGTCTATTAGTGAAAACCGTAGGAAAATTCGTTCAATAGTTTTTCAGTTTATCGCGAACAGACAGACAGACAAACGCGGCGGAGGACTTTGTTTTATAATATGTAGTGATTATAAACGTCTTAATCATAAACGCACAAAACATACATAAGTACATATACATATATTCACTCCCGCCCATGTAGGTGTACGTAGGCGTTCATAGATAAAGCGCTTACCATCAGGTCATATACTTGTTTGCAACCGACGCGGTATAAAAAGTAACGGTAGCGGAAAAAAAGCTCATAACACCTACTTGCAATCACTTTAGTTGTATATAAACAAAGCTTTAAGAACAGTACCACAGATAGAGTATTTACTACGTAACAGATAAATCACTCCCTACAAAAATATCAATACCTACCGTTTTAATTGCCTACTCTTTCCGGACTTTAAAATATATCTTTTTATAAAAAGAAATTGATATGCAAAATTTCAATTAAGTACTTAATGCTTATTTTTCATTTAGCTTATGTTTTTTTATGTTTTAGTACACTAACATCTTACATGTGTTTTATTTTTATGTAATGCTTAATAAACTTCTCCCCTTTTCTAGAAACACGATTATAAATCTGTATGGTGGAAAGTATTCTAAATCTTACAAAAAGTTTTAATAAATAATTTGAAGGAAACCAAAACAAAAAATAGGGGTTTTTGTAAAATGTGTTGAAAGAATTTTTTTTTCTTACTTTGTCTACATTTTTATACTGCACTTAAACAACCATGTATAAATTTTGCAGTTTTAAAGAATACATTAATACAATCTCAAATTACGTTTGTTGTACTTTAAAAATAAAATCGTTTGCGAGCGGCAACCCACTGCGCGAGACTGCGTATAAGGCCCGCCGGCGGATCAGCGGCCAGGTATTTAGCACGCGCAACTACATCGAATGACATAGGCCTGACAGTACAGCTTGAGTACCAGACAGACAGTACCACCGTACGAACGTAAGCACGTTAGTTAAATAAGTAAGCATATAGTTATTATATTTTTAAGTGCTAAATATTTATGTTTCGGCTTAATCAAATTATCAATTATTCATCAATATACCATTTTGTTGTAATAAATGACGAACCCCAACTTACCTAATTAAGCTATCCACACCACTTTAGATTATCTCTCCTAAAGCAACAAACCACGCTAGCCTGCTTAGAATTTTATTTAGTTTCACACATTATACTTGTATTTCAGTAGGAAATCCTAGCAAAACGCGTAATCTTGCCGGAAACAAGGTTTCCGTCTCACCGTGATTAAACTGTAGCAATACATCAGATGCTAATGTGTAGGCGTTTAGCTAACATGTAGGCGGTATACAATTGGTAATTTGCTTTGGTTAGATTACATATTATTACGGTTAAGACGTGATGTTTTTGGGGCTGGTGTGGGATAATACGCGAACTCTAATTTTGAATTCTAATTTTTTGTTGGTAAAACTGTTGAGTGGTGAAACACATGTTTTATACAACCAGTTTCTACATGCATATTTTTTTTATTTAAAAAATGAACTGCATTAGGAAATGAGCTTTACAAACATTTGAACAACGGACACAAATAACACGAAATATTTGTGGATCACACACACTTTTGTCCCGTGTGGGATTTGAACCCACAATACTTGGCGTGGTGTAGTGGCGAGGCGACCACTTTAACCATTGCGCCATCCGTGCAGTCAATAACTATTGAAAGTTTTAACATCAATGGTAGGTAGTTAAAATACCCTACAGATACTTGTTATGTTAGAAGTATCATCAACGCGTTG
This sequence comes from Callimorpha dominula, assembly GCA_949752705.1. NCBI lineage: Eukaryota > Metazoa > Arthropoda > Insecta > Lepidoptera > Erebidae > Callimorpha > Callimorpha dominula. The sequence continues at coordinate 5,319,029 of OX457002.1, read as the reverse complement.
GTGATTTGGCAAAATTCTCACAAAGCTGAAACTGATTGTCTGCTTGTGTATATTATGACAATTTCTTTATTGCAGTGTCTCTACGACGCAGAAGTAAGGACATGATGAAGAGCTCAGTACAGTAAAGAATCTTGATTTCAGTCCTGTCCATAAATGGGTGAACTTACTACACAAACCCATTTTTTGCAGATGTCCCTGGCTTTACCGAGTTCAGTACCAGTTCTTGGCATCTTTGACGAAACACCGTGTGAATTTAGTAGGTTCGTTTCTCATATAGAAGAAAGTTGTATTCAGCTAAATCTGGTTCAACTAGAAGTAAACCCTAATGATATTTATCGTTGAAAACTGAAACGGAAACTCCTTTGTGCCTGTATTTAAAAAAAAATTGCTAAAAAAAGTATTTGTCATTTAAGGATAGATCACTATTTGTGCGCTCGTTTAGTGTGCTTAATGACGACGCTTATTTTCTAATTTGCATTGGTATAACTATATACAAAAACCTTGCTTAGTAACACATTATCATTTACAAAATGCTACATTGTTAATTAATCAAATAACTACTACAACATAATAATATTTCCCGTAGTGTACACCTACGTACATGTCTACGTTATAGCTACGAATAAGTGCTACGACGTGGCGTGGGAACCTAAGTAGATACGTACGCCTAGTTTGTGCCATTTATTTTCTGACACAAATCATTGCTTTGAGCTTTCTTCGATACTTGATGAAGCGTGGATGTCAGTTGAACAAAAGAAACAGACCGCTTTATGCCTTTGATGTACCAACTGACTGTAGCCGTTTGTATAATCAAATACTGTTTTTTCTTCGTTCTGAACACAATCTTATTTGTTATGTGGAAACGTTTTAAGTTACATTAACGATTATCCGACCCATGAAGCATGTAAACTTGGCAATTCGTCGACTTTTAAACTTTATCATCAAACATAGAACTATTGATCATGTTGATAATACATACACACATACATAAATTCACGCCTGACATTCTCTTTCACATTCAGGACTTCTAACTTATGCCTTTTTTGGATAATCAATAATTTGGTCGGTGTATATTCATACATTACTAGCATTCTTATTAACCTCTCCAGCTAAGGTAAATGCTTGTGTTACGAGTGGGTTCAAGTCTGTAGTACACTGGGTGGGGTTCGAACCTGCAGACACTTGATCGCAAGTCCGACGCCTATAGTCTCAGTACTGACAGTCTTTTGTACGATAAAAGTGTTTCATTACCATACTACTATTTCCTAAAAGCACTGTCTAAGATAACGAAAGATTAAAGAAGCTACTCGCAACTATAGTGCTGTAACTAGTTGCTTTCACCGGGAACCGCTTCGTACTATGAAAAAGATACACTACAATTTATTATTCTATTTGATATCCCGCCCAAGTTCAACGTTTTTACTTTAAATTCAGTGCAGTCCCGCTTACTTAAATCCTATCTAAAATGATAAATAATACGATCAAGAACTACCAATTTTAATAGCAGCCGTCTAAATGAACGTTACGCCTAGAAAATTAACAAGTCAAGTTTGTTTTGCAAAAAACAATCAATCAACTTTACCAAAAAATCATATTTTTATGTTCTTTGTGTTAACCTTTAAGTTACACCATTGTTTTATTGTATTTTCACCTTTGTTGATTTCAAGGAAATGGTAAACAATAAAACAAACAATTAAATATTACATTTTATCAATTGCTTTTATTCATAACATTACATTGATATTCAATCCGCAAAAGGTACAACTAACGTGTTTCGAATTTCTATTACACAATGATCTTTACGTTTAAATATTTGAATATGTAATGTATAGATTTTGTTAAAACACTTTGAATATAATAAGATAAAACTGTATCTATCTTGAACTGTGCTATAATATTAAAAAAATAACTAATAAATACCTCGAATAAACATAAGATAATCAATAAATTACTAAACCCTGATTAAAATTTGTAAACTATAATCGTGGTTATAATCAAAATCAATTGAGTTTTATTTCAAGAAATTGAAACAAAATATTTTAGATAATAAAAATATTTTAAAAGTTTGCCCCTTATATGAGTTGGCGTATACATATTAAAAGATAAATGTTAGTTTTGAATGTTGTACAATAACCTTTTTTAACTGTAACAGTAATCACGAACATTGATTTAATGACTTGTTAATTAATGTGGATCCCGTGACTGTTGCACACCTCATCTCCTTCTTGCGTATGACAGCCAGGCGGGTACGTCCGGCTTCTGTAAAAAAAGTTCAATTAATTTTATACCTTAACTTCGATAACTGGGTTAATTAATTATGTACAGTGCCGTCTACTTTTAGGTATTAAACAGTATAATCCTGTGAAAGTTATTTTATTGAGTTAATAATTTTCCACTCTTACACTGTGAATTTTAATTTGCCTAATTCTTCAAACCACGTAATCGGCTGCTGATTTGGAAGGGCTTTGGCCGATTTATAGTCAAATTGTTGAAAATTCAGTAAAACTTTCAGTGGAAAAATAGAAAAGAAAATGACGAGTTAGCAGACGATTTATGTTTGAAAAATCAAAGTTTCACTAGCGGTTATTTGTTTGGGATCTTGTGGCCCGACACAAGATATATGTGTCCGTCGCCGTTACGGGCGATGTCACCTGATGTTGCCTGCGACAAGGCCAGGCTCTCGACAGTCACCCGACAGCTTTTGATCAATGAGGATGTGTTGCTTTGTGTTCCACGCAACACACAGCACTAACTGCAAGGGCGTCAACTCAATGACAACTGGGTAGTGTGTTTCCACGAAGTCGCAGAGTCATACCACACATGTGAATACAGAATTTAGATTTAGTGTTTCAGAAAGGTCTGTTCATATTTTTCGGTGTAAAATAGACCTCGTCAATGACATAGAGCGCTAACTACTGTAGGAAAATTCAAACACAAAAACAATTTTTTTGTGTTTGAATTAATACATTTATTGAATATTGAACGTCTGACGGGGTAGCTGTTACTATTATAATTGCGATAAAGTTTATTTAAAAAAATATAAAGGCGATCCATATTAATAAACCCCTCGTGTTTATTAATATGGATCGCCTTTATATATTTTTTTTATTTATTGTGTACTTCGATGTCCGATTTGGTTTTATTTTTTAAATAAACTTTATCGCAATTATAATAGTAACAGCTACCCCGTCAGACGTTCAATATTCAATAAATGTATTTTTGATCGTGACAATCAAACAAAAAAGCAAATCATATAACTTTGCGATTAACTGGCGTAGATTTGTCCCCTTTATTCAACTTAGGTTGACTTATAATTACTCATCATAAAATAGCGTTAATTTTAATTACATTATCCACACAATCGTACGGCGCAGCACGGGTCCTCTCTCGTTATTATTAATAAAATTCTAATAAATACTGTAATTTAATATTTAAATATTAACGACCGCTGCCTCAAGGCTACATTGAAAATGAAGGCATTGCCTAGTTTGGTTACAGTAGCTAAATCCACTTATTTGAAATTAATACTGCCAAACTATTATTTGTAACACAGTACTAAGTATTTTGAAATAAATAAATATAAGAAAATATATATTCAAACACGGATCTCCCCTACCATTGTACATATTAATTATAAACTGATTATTACTTAAATAAGTTGAAAATCACTCGAAAAGAAAATCCTACTAATATTATAAACGTGAAAGTTTGTGAGGATGTATGGATGTGTGGATGTATGGATGTATGGATGTTTGTTACTTTTTCACGCAAAAACTGATTGCGATGAAATTTGGTATTTAAATAGCTGGAGACCTGGATTAACACATAGGCTACTTTTTGTCTCGATATTCCCACGGTACCGGGACTTGCGAGGGTGAAACCGCGGGTGAAACTCGTCTACATGTCGTATTATTTTAGGATTTGTATTTAAAAACTTGTTACTCAACATGCTCTGTTTTTTATTAATGAGACAAAGACTCAGAAAGCTTATCATTATTGTTATTTATTTATTATAAAAAATAAAAGCTTGTGACATTTACATCATTAATAATTTGAAACATTAAGAATGGCGTCAAGCCATTGACACTTACAAAACAAATAATTATAACCACAGTGTATAAAGAATTACGTCGTTGTCAATCTATTAATCACCAATAAGTTGTATTGAAGTTTACTTCGTAATGGCGACAAAATTTGAATCTTTTCCTGTATGCATGCATTGCATGTCTACATTGTACCATCCCTATTTTAATTTCAAACCGTAAGTAGGTTCAACCAGCTAATTTAGGAATATCAACGAGACAATTCCACGATAAAACAATTTCAATCGGATAACGCTCAGGAGCCGACAGTGGGTCCAATAACCTAATACAACGATGTGAATAAATCCACTCATATGAAAGCTGCATTGAGATGCAAAGACGCAATATTGACGTTTATTCCTCATATTGTGGCATTTCTTCGGATAACCGAGCATATAAAGCTTGAACCAAACCATTCCTTTAGGTTTCAATAAGAATTGAAGTAATACAATTTTCTTATTAGATTCGAAGTATGCCTTCGAACTATAATTATAGAACTGAAATGGAACATCATTTTTTTATTGTAGTCCGGTATTAAGTAGACGAGCAAATGAAAGGGTATTTAGAGAAAAGTTATAGAATGTAATCCTATAGTTACTGTAAACGACAAGATAAATTACAATTACAAGAATTTGTAATGCATACTTAGTTCTGCATCCTAATAATCATTGAAAGCGCACATGTAAAGCCAGATGAGAAAGACAAAGTTTATCATTGGGATATAATGTCCGACGCGCATTATAGTTTAGCAAAATCTCAACTACAACAGTTCCTAAATTATATGATAATTTAAGAATACATGAAATAAACAACAAGTACAGGAGCTGAATATAATAAGATAAAGATATTTTTTCGCTACTGCACTAACTGTAGAAGAACAAAATCTAATTTACGTCATGAAACATTTATAATCTGGACTGAACATACGGACGTGTTTATTTAGGTCCCTTCATTCACTTAAAAAAGCAAGGCCAAAGGTAAAAGATCAAAAGAACCGAACGATATTTAACTAGTACGGCTTAATTAATAAATTTAGCGAAAAACAAGTGTTTAAATTTAAGCTTACAGAACCGTGAGGCGTGTCGATCGTAGGGTTTTAAGTAAAGAAATATTGAAGCTTATTTATCAAAGTAAAGACATAATTAGTTTAACGAGGTCTATTTGATAAATTGAACTAATGAAAATTACTAATTTACATTTCTGTAAAGGAGCGTTTTGGGAGTACTGAATTCATTCCGCATAATAACTGTTGACACCTACACCTCAACAAAATCATCAATGTTTATTTAACAAGTATTAAATTTGTGAAGAACATTGGCAATTTAGGTTAAGAAAAAAGTTAGACAAAGGTATTTACAAATATTGTCTTTTGCTTGAAATTACAACCTTAAGTAGTATGCGGTTTACTCGTGCACAGAATCAATTCTTGGAGCACAAGGACCAAATTGCCGAACAAAATTTGAACTTGACTTGCAACAATATTTTCGAAACAGTTTGTCTTTTACTTCAAGGCTGGACCATTATAATATGATTTCGATATAATACCTACATCACTGGTCAGGGGACTCTAGCCGCTCAGAATACCACAAATTTTAGCGGTTAATAGCACAAAGGTACACCCTTGGCACCAGTGATATTTATCTTTGCTAATCCATCCCATAAATATTATTATCTCTTATATGTATTCCTACTTATCAAAAGAAATATTACATTAGATTACTACTGTTTTTTCAACTACGGTCTTCTTTGACTCACGTTATTTTCTTTTTTGAAATAATCTGACCATCTTTCTCCATGTTGATTGTTAATCGATTAAAAGAAGAAATTAATGTTTCTCTTAGGAGTTGTTATAAATTTCTTGCCGAATACTTTACAAAACGATTCCGATTTATTACTTGAAAGCAACATTTGTTTTGTAATTTATTTCTGTTCAACTGTAAAATAATCTCAAGAAGGCTTAAAAGATTTTACGAAGGCTATCAAAATATTTTACAAATAAATTAATTTTAGATAAAAGATGTGTATTAAAATGTTATCGACGATATTTTATAACGTAGTATTAATTTAATAAAACTATTCATTACTAAATCCGTCTCTTATAAAAAATATAACTGAATATTGGTTATAATATAAATATATACTTTTTGTCTACAGTTAGACGAATAAATATGAGTATGATGTCCCGACTTTAACTTGTTTCTAATTTATAAAATAATTTAATGTAAGTATAACGATATACGAGTTTTTATTTTAGAAACCATTTACATTAATTGATGACAAAATATTTTACAATGTTATAGGTATAAAGGAAGGTTGTAAAACAAATAGGAAACTATTACATACCAAAATTATTAAAAAATAAATCTAAGAAAAAAAAACTTCAATTAAGTCTTACCTCAAGGTCCTTGGCCCAGTTCCTGTAAGCATCAGAACGCTTACCAAACCTGTAATCAAAGAAAGTATATCAGGAATAATGGTAAAGAAAGTATATAAGTAAGTATCCGAAAAACTATTTTACATGTATCATATAAAATCTCGTCGCCTGTCGCCTTCTTTCGATAGACTGAGAATGTTAAAATAATTCTTACTGTACTTCAAACTTTCACGTCTCTTTTATATGCAGATGAGTTGATCCGTATGCCTATTTGGCATTACAAAAAAATATCTATGTTATTCTCGTTTGCTGTACTATTATTAATAAATGGTACCATAACATCAAATGTATGTTAATAAATTAAATTGAGAAATTTTACATTTAAATTATATCATAGTTAACAATATTGTTATTGTTACTAAAAACCGATAGCTAAATGGCGATGTTTTTGATTATGAAACTTTAGACGTGATTTTAAAATCAAAAGGTAGGTTATTTTTGATGAGATAAATCTATACGGATCTAATGAAAATCCGTTCCGACGCGGGGGATGAAAATCGTGTTGGATTTCAATCCTTAATACCAGCCCAGATCCTATCATAATCAGGGAATCCGACGTAAGATAAGGCACGGATTCACCATTTTAGTAGTTTTACTAAAATAAGACAAAATTAAAGACAGTTGAATTCGATTTTATGCCTCGTTCCCCATGATTTTTTTAGCCGGTTACTAACTTAAATTGCCCAACAAACACCTTGTTTTGCTTTTAAGAATGTGTTTGTTTTATGATTTAGTTTAATAATTTACTTAATTAAAACATAAAATATTAAGGTTGTTACCGGATATTTTATCTAAATTAAAACTTAATTATAATTAACAAAATAGATATTGTAACGTTAATAATAGTGTATTTCTGGTTAAAATTAATATGTAACTAAGTTAGTAGAGCCTGTTAAAAAATGCACTTAACTTTTTCATATTTTGGTACATTTTCTGATATTATCTATTTATTTACACAACAACCAACCAACAGACAACCAACAAATCATGATAAATTTAGCATATTTTTACATTTTATAGTGTAGCCTTAATTAAAGGCTGCCACGACATGCATCAAACATCTGTTCAACATACTAACTACGTACTGTTCTTCTATACCCCATGCAAGTTCATAGACCGTGAAAAGTAGTCCACCCCGACTCGGAATATTCACGTCATCAAGACCAGACATAATACAAAATTGATGTGATTTTATTCAGTCCCAAAAATATTTTAGTCAACGGAAAGCTTGATGAATGTTTGAATTATATGGGTTATATTACTTTACTAAGGGAGGTTTATTGCGTAATATAAACGCGTACTAAAAAAAATGTTTCGTTTATTAACCAAAAACTGCGTTGTTTGTAAACTGCCCGACAGAGAATGACAGTGACATACTCACATGAGACAATGACAACATATGAAGAGAATATAAGCCTCCCAAGGGGAGTCACTAGACATGTATTCAAGGATAAATGAAAATTAATGCTCTAATTGTAGATAAAAACCTAGTTCTATGGATTCGTGGAAATATAATATTTTTCAACCTCGGATACATTTCCTGATGAATTCGTGAAACAAATTTAAGTTAATCTTATTATAGTATGCAGCATACCTTGTGTCTCCTAAACAATTAACAATATACCATACATAAATACATACATAATATCACGCATTTTCCCTGCTACTTTACCATAACTAATTATTGAAATCTTAGTGCAATAAAATATTTAATTCAATGTACATATTTCTATAGTAGTTTTAATAATTTAGTGCTAATACAGCCTTAGGTTTATTAAAAAATTTAGTTACAAGTTGCAAGATTGTAAATAAATATTCTGAACAACGTAAATTGCTTTGTTTAGACATATCTAATTAACATCATATTTTAGTAGTATTAGAATTAGTTATTAGAATATTACAATCTTTTGAGCTCTATACATGGTTACGTAAGGCTCGGTAGATACAAGTTATCCAATTAAATAAAAAAAGCCAAAGCATTGATTATTTTTTTTTATTTGAAAGTCGCTAAAGAATTTGTAACTGGAATTTTTGTTCTAGTACACTGCTTTGAAAAGTTACTTCGTATTTAAATTTCCATACGTGTTCATCTTGTTGCATTTCTAATATCGAGGGTAGTCAATAGTGACAATATGAATAGAGTTTAAAATTAGGTTTAGCGTAATTGTTACTAGGTATCTGGCTACCAAATATTCTTCTTCTTTGGATGTCTCTGAAGAACAAAAGGAGAAGAAAAAAGATGTAGGTTGGCAGTCAGCTCTGCATATTTTAGCTTGTCTATAGCGTGGTGAAAATTTTTTACGGCTCCTCCAGGTTTTGCAAAGATAACAGCCTTCATTCGCTTTTGAGTACTTTTATTTCTTTTTTATTTAATGTATTTATGTAAATATTTAGTGCTAAGTAAACAATCTGGAAATATCTATGGTTCAAGTATCTGCATTCGCCAACTTAAGTATATCGCTGTAAAGGCAGAGGAGGTCATAACGCACTTTCCACACCAATGTATCGGCTTTAGGCAACGCAGGAAGACTATTTTTCCGAGTATTTTTGAAGTGAACTGATTTGCGGACTGCACACGCCACGCAAGGTGGGGTGCACCGAGGAGCGAAAGCAAAAATGCGAAAGCCGGCATCGCACATTAGACCCGGAGGTCCAGTCGCAATGGTGCTCCGTACAAATATGCGGCCGCCCAAATCTGCCAGGCACCATGATGAACGCCGGAGATCGAATAACCAAAGGACATTGATAAAAATACATTTCGAATTAATCCACCTATTAAGTTAAACTATGGGCGTTAGTTATTAGCCTACTGATCATTATTTAATCGAAATCGACGGGAGCTAACTATCAGTTCTGTCTTATTACTTATAACAATGGGTTGCCCTAGAGTACACCCCCTTCAATAGCCACATTCGATCATAATATAGGTACTAAAATTGTATGATCCACCATCCAGTGCCAATAAGGTTCTCGAGAACAGGTCCTTGGCATACTGTAATCCATATTGCTGTTAGTTTGGATAATATAATATATTGATATGAAAATTAAGTACACTAAAAATAAAATATCCACTTCTTTATCTTCTTCATTCGCAACTTAACTGATATTTATTTAACAATTTAGATTTTTGTAGAAACAAAGATACAAGCAGACCTTTCTACTGTATGATACTTACATAAAACAAAGGTCTACTTTAATTAGTTCTGTACCGGCTCTAAATCACTGTTTATTTCCTTTACGCGTCAAAGCTTTTGTTTTAATAACGAAATGACAAAAAATATTAGAATTATTTTCTAAGGAGACAAAAGATTTGCTTCGTTTTTCAGGTTTGTTTAATCATTTTAAAAAAAAACGTCGCTGTAGAAATCACCATAGCTTAGAGAAAGAATCGGTGCCTGCGAATCATTTTATTTTAAATGCTCCATATTTTTTTGGTTGGGCAACGGGGTAGTAACTATTAAAATGAAATGTATATGTTTATATTTTATTTTTCTTTTTGTGTTCGTCTTTAAAATTTTGTTAGGTTTTAAGTTTCGTTTTTTTTAAACCATTATTTAAATATGAAACAGTAAATATCTGATTATTTGAATATTTCATTCATCTCAAAGCTTAGCCTACGTATTGTATTTTTCATCATTAATAATAATTTATTTACACTTTTATGTAATAAGTACTTATTTTAGACTTTAGCCAAAGCCACTAATAACAATTGTTCAAAATAATAAAATAAAACTTTACCAAAGGTTTAGCGAGTACCTTGTGTAGTTTTTTTAATTATTACATTTACTATCTAGTTCCATTAAGTCAAAATCTAGTGCCACTCCAACACATTACAACAACTCGTAGCCTAGTTATTAACTGGAGTGAAAATACGTAAAAAATGAAGCTTTAGTACGCTAAAGTATGATGATCCAAGTGTTTACAGGAAGCCAAAACCGCTGATAATCAGAGGTGAATTTACCAAATTCAAAGGACTAAGAAAAATACCAGTACTTCAATTAATAGTGATTTTGCAAGTGACCAAACGGCCATGGTTTTAGAGAATAAGAACTTAGGTGCAAAAATATAAAGTAAAAGAACACATTTACATAAAAAAAAATGTACACAGAATTATGGTTTCTGAGTTTTCGCCCACACTTTTCTAAAGACACAAACATTCCAACCAGAGTTTACTAAAAGCCGTCCAATTAATTAATATACGGTTTTCCCCGCGTGTCCTAACTTTTTCCCTTTATATCGTTGCGTAGTTCAGCTTATACGACTGAGTTCAGGCGGTTTAATTTCGAGTGGTACTAGCACCAAACAAAACAATGAAAAGATTTCTCCTGTCTTTTAAGAGCGTGTGAAAAATACTCGGACAGGTGCCGTTGCTTTTATGAGTGTGCCTTTTATTTTGGTTTATAACATTCCGTTGTTGCTTTTTGCCTAAAATTTCTCAGTACTCTGACAGTTGAAAAAGGACTTTAAATTTATATTCCTCAAAGATTTCCTTTGTATCATCACATCACATTTAACTGCGGTTCTGTCTTGCCGATATTTGTATCATAGGTGAATGTTGAACGTTTTTAATATGTACTTGATGTTTTTTTTTGTCTCCACATATACATTTATTAAATAATCATGCCGCTAGTTTTGGGGTAACGTAACGTGTATGTAATGCTTTCAATGCAAACGTAGTTTAGTAAAGATTGATTGAGGATTATGCTGACATCTATCGTTTGCAATTTAAAAAGAAATGGATATTTAAAAAGAAATGGATTGAACCTTAACATTTAAGAATAAAACCCAACATCATTAAAGTGACTGACATGGCTGGTCCTACAGTACGCCATCTGATCAATCTAATTTTCAAATACATTTTCGATTGTTTTAGCTCAAATTAAATAAATGGCAACTTCAATTTCGTGTAACATTTATCCTTAACAGCTCTCCACCAAAAAATAGTCCAACGGGCTCAAATTATAGCTCCGAGGCAGTCTATTGATGGCAGAATTTCGACTGATTATTCAATTTACACAACAGTTTTCGACAACAGTTAAAAAAAGCTCAGCGCTATACAAAAATCAGTTGAGCATGGCACGGTAATGCTCACCATCAGTACTTGAAAATTAGGTTGACGGATGGCGTAAGCCGTTGCAATAATTTTAATGATGTAGTGTTTTATTATTAAATGTAAAAGTTCAATCATTCTAATAAAACAACAATTTAGAAAAAATATATCCAATAGTTTTTTTTATAGGCAATTCAAATTCCAAATGGGGCAATGGCCTACCCTAGAGAAAGCATACCAATTTAAGACAGATAAATAGCAACTCTCAGATTTACAGAATTGTGTACAAATTAGATAAAATAAAATCATTATATAGTATACCTTTAGTTAGCTCGTACATAGAGGTTTCTTTTGTTCCTACTGTGATGTGTACTAGCGTTCTAACGATGTCATCTGACAACACGGTATCTTTGCAATTACCGTAGTAATATGACACAAGACAGCCTTCGCAGAGGCTCTCAACTTATTTGCAAGTTCTCCAAAATTACTGAGAAGGGGAGTGACAATCCAGCCCATGTGCATATTTACGTGACAAAAGGAATCTTTGGCCATGGACATAGTACGTATATTTAATACGAGATCAGTAAACCCGTCCTTTAAAAAGGGATGTGCATATCTGAATTTCGTTTTATTTGTAAGTTACTTTTTTTTATTATTTTAGTCGGTAACGAATTATTATTTCATTTACTGTCAAAGTGCCCTTCTACGATTACGTAATAGGAAACGGTTATATTAAAAAAGAAAAGGTTTGGTTCATAATACAAAATTTTCGTTATTTAAAAATTAGGTATCGATATTCGTACAATCATTTTCGGTAATTGAGCCGTTTTTGCCGAATTATTTCTTCTGTTACAAACTAACAATGAAGGAGGATAATGCATGCAGGAACTACATTACATACGAACGTGTGCAGAATTATCGATGATAGGAGGATAACATCGATTATCGTACCTTGGTCGGGTGTGGTAGGAGTATATGTTGTCTAATTTCTGCAACACGAGAAGCCGCACAGCGCGGTTTAACAAGTCTGGATCGACGTGATCTTCATCCGCAACGTCGCGGCGGTCAATCCTGCCAATATATCGATATCTATGTAACATTCGTCCTCACATCACTACTCAGCACGGCCAAGATACGATTAGATAAGATAGATTTCGTTTCGTATCGTAAAATTTTTTTTATTACTTGTACAACGAAAATTTCGAAAATATCATGTCTTCAAATTTGTTGCTATACATCTTTACCTATTTGTGACGTATAAGCCAAGTAATTTTGACGTAAATTCCTATCTTGGCAAAGTACAGACTGCTCATAAATTTATCCTCAACCCATTTGCATAAGGCATCTTACAGATAGTATCACTTGAGTAAACAGACGCATAAAACACAGTATTATGGGTACAAAAAACTTTCTATTCACTAAAGTTATAGTTTAACGAGTAATCTGAGGCTACTTTTATTTATGCTGTAGTTAGTTTGGGTTATCATAAGAAAAACGCATGATGAATAATACATGAACTTCATAACATCAATATGTAGCAACAAAAGGTCACATCATTCAATTTGGTCCGAGAAATTGTCGGAGGGTCTCAGCACCTTTTCGCGAAGTCAGTTTATATAAAATGCATTTATATAGAAACATTAGATTGGTTTCAAAGTGTGTTACGTATGTTTTATTTAAATGTAGAGTGGAGAAAAATAAGCTGCCAATTGAGGCGCTTAAACCTGAATAGTTAAATTACCAGACTGGAAAAAATCACATAGATATTAGATTGATTCAAAAACTATGGTAGATATCGTCTGTCTTTATTTATATTTAAAAATTAAAGTTGTACAAACTTTAGTTTTTTAGTATCAGTAATTGAAATATCATATATTTATTGTTATTACATTTATGGTGCGAACACTAGTAGTTGAATAACATTACGCTATAGAAATGTATATCTTATATGATAGGTACAAGTCGTGAATGGACATTCTTTTATATTTGACACGTTGTAATAGGTGAAATGCATAATGAAATAGTAGGATTTGAAGAAATTGAATAAACTCAGAATACTAGCGACTTTGTTTATTAATTAACCAGCTTTAGTAAAGGTTGAAAGAGAACACACATGATCTACAGTACAGACCAACTGCTAAAATTATTCAAATATAGCAAAAACCTTACCTTCCTAATCTTGGTGATTTGGTTGGAATTTTTCCGTGTCTAGTGGTTAGTGACCTTGACTGCTGAACTAGAGGTCGTGGGTTCGATTCCCACCCAAGACAAATAATTGTGTGAAGAACATGATCATTTGTTCTGTGTCTGGGTGTAATTTATCTATAATATGTATGTATTTGGAAATATATAAGTATGTTTTTTAGCAGTCTGGTTACCATAGTACAGGCTCTGCCTAGTTTGGGATCAGACGGCCGTGTGTGAGATGTGTGAAGTTATTATTATTATTTATTATTATTATTATTGTCTTAAAAAATTTACATGTATTTTGTGATTATATGGATATAAGACATTCTTGTCACTGAAATACAGGGTGGCAGTTTTGCGGTTAACATAATATTGCATAAAACTCTCAACAACCTCTTGGAACCGTAATTTTATTTAATTTTATTGATATGCACAGAACTCTTGCTGCCTTTCGGAAACTGATGAAGATTTGTAGTCATTTGTTATGCATTACGTTCTCGTAGGAACAGTAAGTCAGAGCCCACACCGTAATTGCAACTCCAGCTAATACTGCTTACCTACTGCTGCTATAGTTTTCTGTCCAGGAATAACTTTTCAATTCAGAATCTAACTGCTTTAGCTTCATACGACTTATAATTTATTCAATATTGATAAAACTAAAATTACCAACTTCTTCCTAGGAAGTAAGGACTTTTATAAATATTTAGCTAGCTCACGTAAATATTGGCTTGGATCGTATACATAATGTTTCATTGAATATAAATAAGTTATAGAAATTGAATGAATTTGTAGACTGTGTGTTGTGTAGTCAATTCATCAATTTTAAATTAATTGAAATCATATCCATTATATACTTGCTATTATGTAGCAACGTCAAAATGGATTAAATTATTTCATAGACTCTAAGAAATGCTTTTACTTTCAATTGAGTAGACGTCAATCGTCTCAATTTAATGTTTAAACGCTTCTGTACCCGTAATTATTATTGAAACCAATTATATTATGACGATAATTTAAACACAGCTATCTAGAAAATGTAGCGGCAAATATTTTGAAAAGTTAAGGAATCACTTTATTCGTGACTCATGTTGTAAACAAAACTCAATAACTAAGTAAGTCAGTTGATTTGCGCAAACTATTTATCCGTGTGAATGACAGTTTTGTGACAAGGCGTCACTTCAAAGAAAAATACTCTTTTGTACGCGTGCTCTCGCTAAAGGCGGAGATTACACTGCATATAAATATGGACAAGTTAACAATAAATCAACTAAATAATTGAAAAAGATTTTGCGATATGCAATCAATCAAGTTCGTGGGAGAGCCAGCTTCGGTACGTATGGGCCGGCTCGGACCGGAGTGTTACCACGGCCTCACAGAAAACCGGCAGTGAAGCAATGCTTTCATTGCTTTTCGCCGCGTGAATGAGGTTACCGGAGGCCCTAACCCTTCCCTCTCCCCCCTCTCCACCCCTCTCCCCTATTCCCGCCCTTCCCCTCTCTCCTACAACTCCCATCTTAAAGGTGGGTGCCCATAGGCTACGGTAGTCATTTACCATCAGGTGACCCCTCTGCTCGTTTGTCCCCTATACCATAAAAAAAAGCATCTTTAATAACGTCCAAAAGTAACACTGTAAATTTAAAAGCAATATACTCGTACATCGTTAATGTTATTAAATTTTTTTCAAACATGATTAAACACAGAGCTAAGAATGTTTACGCTCAGGTGATAATCATCACACTTGAGTATTCATTGCTGTATGGTTGAATAATTAAAGAAAATATAATGCTTTTCTTCATACAAGTTAGCAAGTAGTTAGTATTGGAAGCACTACATTAATTATAACCGCAAATTCCTTCCATCGACAAACGTGAACGCTTTGAATAACGAATTACGGGTTCTTATAATTATAACGCTTTTAGGTACATCGACTTATCTATAGTCAGGTTGAGAAAAAAACTATGATTTAGGAATATTAAAATACGTATTTTACATAGTAATGTAATGTATGAGAGATAGATAATGTCATAAATATTTAACTTTAGGTTAAAAGTTTGAACTATTGAATTTGTTTTTTCTAATTGAACATTCCTTTAGGCAATTATAGGCACTTTTGGTATGGGGAAAAAGCACCGAACACCCGTGACCGTCACGCTCAGATACATATGTATATACAGCTGTGTGTGTGTGTATATGTAAGTCATGTTACGACTACGACTGACAGCTTTTATTTACAAACAGATACTTCAATTTCAGAACTTTATTTATTTTTATGTATTTGTATAGATAAAATACAAAACTTGTAGTTGTAGCTAGCTAGCTGCTCTTGTAGCTTGCATCTGTAGCCGAGATTGGGAAATATGTTTTATATAAAATCATTACATATTTATTTATTTAGAACAAGTGTTATTTAGGTTTCTGAAAAAGTTTTTTATGTAACTTTCTGGTTTAGCATTGTTACCTTTTACTAAACTTTGCAAATTCTAAACACGCTTATCTATTATTTTATCTAAACTTATCTATACTTATTTTTTCTCTATACTGGACCCTATTGAAACTTTATAAAAGAGTATGAGATTAACGCAATCTATATCTATGATAGACACATGTATTTCGACCCACTCATCTACATAATCTATACTAAACTTATTGTTAATATACATGTGTACACATTGTCATCCGTTATCGCAGAGTTTTTAAGCAAATAATCTAAACCGTTTACTACAATGTTATCGATATCGAAACGATAACTCGATTATCGTTAACAGTCGAATACATCGTGTAATTGGTATGACACTCGAGTTGCTCATTATATGGTGCATCGAACCGTTAATATAAATATAGCAATGCCACGGCATTAGTTTATCATAATCCTGTCTCACTCGAATTATATCATTCTGTATTGTAAAAGGTCAATTGTGTTCGAACTGCAATTAGTTCTTCATTTATTAATCGACTGCAAAATAGCGTTTACTAATTTTGTCTTTCATTATATTATTAAATGGACCTCAACTGCGTTCACCTAATTATATTTAATTTTTTTTCTTTATATTTTACATGTATATATAATATATATAATAGCTAGTTTTTTATGTTTTTTTTTTCAATTAATCATGCAATACTTTATACCTACTGAGAAATTGAGGAAGACCTGTTGCTACGACAACGAGGACGTATATTCAATAATCTGAGGGAATTGCGCTACCAATTCTACGATTCACAGTCCAAAATATGTTTTTTAAGGTTTCTGGTTCACTATAGGGATTAACAATTTTGGTATAATTATCCGTAGTCCTTAAATATCATTATGTTTCTTGTAGCAGATACAAGGACGGAACGGGACTGTGTGAAGGCCATGTCCATTTTCCACCCGTCTGTAACTGTTCCTGATCAGAAGGATATACGAAATAATATAATATAATCATGAGGTGTCTTTAATACAAGTACAAACTTAGTCAGAGACGGTTTCTTTTGGCAGCGTATTTCTGGTAAGGGGATATCTTAAGAAGTGACAAGTTTTTGAAATCATACAGTTAAAAACTCAATCGTTATAACTCGTTTATAACACTTTTCTTTTTTGTATTTCACTTCTGCCATTATTCTTGGATCAAACTTAATCATGGCTTCTTTTGGTTTTGGCGACGACGTAAGTAAGTGATCCTATTATATGTAAAAACTATGTACTTTATTTGATTTTTTCAACATTTAAATATGTTTAAGATCGCAATGTTCAAAGTTATTTTATATCAATGACTCTTACAAGGTCTATGTGAACATTGAATCACTAGATAGTTATTCAATCATGTATGTAAATAGCAATCTTCATCAATTTAAACTTGAAACTAACTAAAACAAGATAGCAGGTACAATCAAAACAATCCCTTATTTGACCTTCAATAAGAACAATGTCTACCTACCTAATCACAATTGGTAGCATGTGACGTGAATAAAATTATATCCACTAGCATATACATGTATAAAATGGAGACATAACATATTAGACATAGATTTCTATACTTTGATTGAAATTTATAAAAGTTTATAGAGGTTTATATGGCATTGTTGATGCAAGTTGTCAGAAAGTTTTGTCAAACTGTGATATGTTATACAACGAAAGCTTTGATACTAATTAATGTTACATCTCCCGGCTATACATAAACATTTTTGTAGGGGGAAGAAACGTTACAATTTTAAAATTTTAAGTACATCGGGACTAGAAACAATAAAAACCGTCCTGAGCCTAAGCAATAAAACTGTCCAATTATACAAACTTGAATCTATGTTCATTAAAAAGTCAAGTCTTGACTTTCCCTTCATGATAGGAATTATATCAACAAAACATATATTATTATTACGGCAAAAGGTGCGTGTGCCTCGGCTGTTCTACACCGGAAAGTGTAGAACAAATGCCGGTGCACGGGCACCTCTCCGATGTCTCGTAGAAACATATATATATAAGACACACTTCGCAGATATTGATATTTTTGCACTCTCACACTCTAAATTCAAAGGAGTGGCAGTTGAAATCTTAAAACACTCGTTTTAGGATTTCCACTGCTGTTCTTTCTTTCAAAATTCATTTGATAAAAGAAGTTCGCATCAAAGTTTTTTTTAAATTTCTCAAATATTACTCTGCGGACATAGGTGTGGGTTACACATTGACTTATATGTAGATATACTATAACTTTATAATGTAATTTAATGTATAACTGTTATATGTACCAAGAAATAAAATAAAATAAAAACATTAACCAATAATAAAAAAAAGAAAAACAAAACTGTCCTGGGAGAACAAAGCAAAATGAAACGACTCTAAAATCACTCAGGACCCAGACCACAATCAAGAACTAAAACGTTAGCCCAACCGTTAAATTTCTGAAAGCGTTCTCTTCCTTCTGCTTTCCCCTCTATTCGCTCAATCTCCTTTCCACCGATAACCTAATTAGCTTTCATGAATAGCACTCATTCTCCAACGTATCATAAAATTGTTAATACGTATCCATAAAACTGGACACTTTGGGACGCCTAGTAGTGATCCATTTTGACACGCAAATAAGTAATTAACTCAGCTTATGGCACCCATATATTGGCCCTTATCGGCACATTTTAGGAGCTATTAACGCCTATTTTCATTGCTAATCTTTTTATTTCTGCATGTTTTAATTTTTATGATGAGACAAGTGGTTGAACAAATTCCTCATAACACTGACTAATCTTATTACTTTAAACGAGCAATTCTTGTATGTATATATTTATTTATGTATGTATTTATATTTCGGGTATTTCGGAAACGGCTCAAATTTTGTATACAGTTACAGTTTTGCATTTTTCGTTCAACTGCAAAAATTGTATTTCCCGTAAAAACGCAATTTTCCAAAAAAAAAATGGTGATTTTACAAAAAGCTACCGAGCGAAGTTCGCTCTCCCAGGTACTATTATAAATGTGAAAGTGAGTTTTATTGTTTGTGCATTACAAACAGGGATACAGAAACGGACAAAGGCTACCTTTCATCCCAAAATAAAGTACTGTTCAATCGGAATTAATTATACAAACACATTAACGCAAGCAAAGCCAAAGCGGGCAGAAGCTAAATTCAAATTCAATATCTCTATTTTATAAAATTGATCATCAATTATTTAAAATCGTCAATCAACACACAAAGTCACCGCAACAACAGTTTGCTTTGTCAAATGTAAAATTATAAAAAAAAATCGATCATATAATATCATATCTGCCTGTATCGATCTATAACCGCCCGTTTCCAAATGGTTGAGCCTTGATAAAAAGAATAGCTAGTTAAAAGAGTTAAAAGATTTCGATCGTCTTGCATCGGTCCCTTGAAACGTAAGGCAAACAGAACTGTATCGTATCTTATAAATATTCCCGTCATTGAGGTTCGGTTTCCACATATAATATGCATACGAAAGTTGAAAATGAAAATTGTAAGTATTCTTCACATACTCGTATTAATCCGTTTTCTTATAATCACACACACATGTATTATATGAAGTACAGCAATGATACCCGAATTTCTAAATTGACATCTTACGCTGGTGGTTCCAAAGGGGGCTTTGACTATTTGAACTTCATGCACGTTTAAATATTTTTTTTGTAAAGATTAATCAGTAGCCGAAAGATTAATAAGTTAAGATATGAGATCACGAACTTTTAAGATATCGCAGACAAAAATTTCTTTGTAATGTTGTCAAGGTTTGTAAAGTCTGCCAACTCGCAGGAGGCCAGCGCAGTGACCTGTGACCTACCCCTCTCCTACGAAGTTAGCCAGTGATCAGCAGGGGGACAGCTTATAATAGACAAGGCTAATATTCATATATTAGAGTTATAAACCCCCAACCAATTCAGTTAAATTCATGTAGATAGAATGACACAATATGTCGATCAATTTCACGTATAAATACGTCATCTGAAACCATTTCAAAGTGACAAATACCATAATGTAATATGAAACTTCTGATCTATGTATAGCTTTGAAGTATGTGATAAACCGTCACCACTCCCGCAAAACAACTTAATATTTATTCATGTGATTTTATGGGATAGGATTTTTTTACACTTTGTTCAGGGTATTTGTCAATACATTTTTTTTTATTGCATAACGTACCTACGTAGATAATTTTCAAATTATAATAAGGAAATAAAGCTTTCTGACCTAATACAATTTTGCAAATGTTAAAATGACTTTCTATGTATAATACTCTTTTTTAGAGCTGGTACCTTACAGTTGTAGACTCTTGCATGATTCTTCAAGTGTTTTTTCATCAAAGTTGAAAGAGTTTTTATAATCATAATTTTATGTGAGTCGTAAATTGGCAAGAACATGTTGGATGAGAAGGAATAAGAAAGTCCATCCAATCCAAGTTATGACTACTTTCTCGCTACTTTTACTGACAGATAGGATAAGAAGGAGGAAATATTTCATATTTTAATGTTGATTTCAAGTAAATCATAAGATAGTTTCACATCTGGCAGGTCCTAGACCATTTTTTTTGCTTTTTCTTCTCACTACGCCCAGTGCAATGTATTTCCTATTTTATAAAAGGCAAAGAAATTTTCTTTGACATTTTCGCAAAAGCATTTCCTTCAACTCTCCGGCCCATTAGCCTTCACTGGCAAATACAATAAATTCTTTCCCTTACGAATTGCTCAGCAAAATAGAAACAGTGAATAAAGTACTTGACATAAAACGAACAAAATGTTTTTAGTAACTTTCATATTTTCTTGATTCTTCATCTTTCTTCATCATGACTGATGATATGACACTGTAGACATCAATGACTTCCAGAGCGCCTGATATAGTGAGATCCATCTCTATACTATTTCTATGATTTACGCATAGTTGATCTGATTTTAGGTGAACTTTGGTTCAGCTAATACGTAGTACGTTTGTAAAATCGGAACACGGTTATCGTGACTCTTGTTATTTGTAAAATTGAGGCTGAGGGAGAACCCTAGTCACATACATGGCTTATGCAGTGCGACTAGATGAACTTTGGGTCAGCTGGTCAGCTAATATGTTAGTTAAATCGTAACAATGGGGATAATGTCCTAGTTACACAGATAAAATCATTGGCAATAACCTTTAAATGTAATTATTTTAGAGATAAAGAACTATATTCCTAAAACATTACGATAGCGTTTTCTTTGCTCAAAGGAAATTTTTATCATTATCTTTGGCAGACACTTATATTTGTACTACAAAACCATATTAAAGATACAGATGCCATTGTATGCCTAATAAATAATGTACGTACATTAAATAAACAGGATGAAAGAATTCTAATATTTATTTTACTACTTTTTTATTTATTAGTAAACAATAAATAAACATGAGAGACCTCCGAATGATACAGGATTATCGATAACGTGATTATGTTAGAGTCTATCTCAAACCATTCGGTGATTTTAGTTGCTTTATTCTATTATACTAAAATGTTATTAGGTCTTATTCATTTCACCTAATAAAGTATTCAAATACTGACTTGCCACCGCTTGTTTCTATATATCCTACAGTGATATATAGAAACAAGCAACATAAAACTATGGTGGCATATAATTACCAATATCGTGCTTATTTGGTTAAGTTAAAAAAAACTATAAGAACTGCTGGTGCTTGATTCTTTACTGTAAGCATACAAACGTCGCGATATTTTAGTATTAGCAATATTAAATGGTTACGCAGGAGGATATATTTTGAGGTGTTACGATTTAAAGTCCCAAATTCTTATCGATAAATTCAATCATCGTGCCGGGCCGGGAGTAACGTTTCTAAACCACAGTGTACGATTTCTATCGACTACAATGTTTTCCAATATTTATATAATAAAGAAGAGTTCTCAAGTACTAGCACGTAAAGTACGTTCTTTATAGTATTGTAAAGGGTTACAAAACACCCCATTTAAATTCTCGACGCCATAAACTCGACAAGTAACTAAGTATTTTTAACAAAGAAATACTTTATTGTTGTACAGGAAAAGAGTTTGAGAGCCTTTTTGAAAATACGCCGCATAAAGCCGGGGCTAGTCGTTCTCAGAAATTTGCATAGTGTTTGACATGAATATAAAACTATAGTGACTGTTTAATAGAAATCAGAACTAATTTATTTTAAATAAAATTTTGTTGTACAAAACACAACAAACAAAACACTTTCCTTTTTTTTAAATTACTCTTTGCAGGACGGGCTATTCCTTTGTAGGGCAATTCATTCAAAGACAAAGGAAAAATTTCATTACGATCAATTTAAATTTTTATTATGAAAACATATCAAAAAGACCGACAGAGTTTTATTTATTACTTTCGGACTCGATACTAAGTAAGATTAACTACCCGTGACCAAGAGACTAATTCTATATACGAATTAATATATTAAAAAAAAAAAAAAAAAAAAAATAGATCATAATATTGGTTCGGGTAGAAAATTTGTCACATACAAATAGCTACAAATATTCGAAAATTAGGATGCTCAAAAAATTCCGGCAGTCTTATTAATTTTTATGTCTGTTTTAATGTTTTTTCCGTGTTATATTTGAAAAGAAACTCGGATTCGGACATTCCATTAACATCTTTGACGTTTATTATTTTATTCATGTTAGACCTCTTTATTCTGAATTTAAAAATACGCCTCTTTGCTTTTCGATATTCACGATGTCTCCTTGACAACTCAAAAATGTTACTACGCCCTTGTGTAACACCAGGTTAGGGTACGTAGAAGTAGAACAGCATCCTGAAGACTGCTTGGGTAAAACAAGTGTCGGAAATTTTACAATTACCTAGATTCCTGACTACTGAAAGTTTTACGATGGCATGCTAGATGCCATCGTAAAACTTTCCCTTCAAAAATAAAAGTCTCGCTATAAAATTAATTGACAGATTTCAAACCTCGTACACAACATTAGACAGACAAATTTTTCTTAATTTTATTATAATAGAAAAGAGCGCGATCCTTAGGGAAATTATATGTCGACAATGTCTTCGACTTTCTACAGTAAGCTTTATTCGTACTGTGTGAGAAATATTGTGGTTACCTCATTGTAATGCAAAAATACCAATGATTTGAGCGTGTAATCACCATAGTGTTAAAGACACGTGAGCAAGTAGGTATAATAGATAAATAATAATATGATAAGCAGTATCATGGTTGAATGTTTTGGAAAGAATGATATTCTTAGGAAAATACGCTGGTCAGTACAAGACTTGGTATTTTTTTATTTAAAAAAATACTTGTTCTTTTTTCTCTTAAAGAGTTACAGAAGAGAAATTTTAGTCTATTCAAATGTGTTCTATGCAAATCGACCTCTTTAAAAATGTTAACACGCATGCGTTTTGCTTAACATTATCAGTTAAAGTAAAACGAAATCATTTATTGTCATTCACATAAATGTAATTGTAGTTTTTTTCTGTTAGTCTAGGTCACCACATACCTCATACGAAGTCCATAATACTCTAGACAAACTCAGGGTGAAAGAAACCACTAAAACTCACGGTAGCTTTGTTCCTTTTATAAATAACTAGCTACACCCGCGGTTTTACCAGCGCAAGTCCCTCGTTAAGTTTTCTAATTTTCTGGGCAACTTTCTTAATTTCTTCTTTCATAAGAACCTTTTCCTGACAATAACAAACACAAAAAAAAAGAATTAGCGAAGTCGTTCAAGCCGTTCACGCGTGATGCCGTGAGGGATTAATTTTAATATATATAGATTAATTACAGTTCGGATATAACTGTGTTATATTTTCCTGCTTCTACTCATATATTAACGACAAATAAAGCAAAATTATATCTTAGCAAGTTGTAGTTATCACAACATCTAAGACCTTTGAATACATATTTATTTCTTGTCATACAAAATAAAGCAAATCTACTTTGAATAAAAACACTTTATTGACAAGACTATTGTGTTTCTACAACTTAGTTAGGTACCGAAGGAAATAACACAGATGAAACTCTACACTCAAAGTTCTTGGAATAGTTCGATTTTCTTTTAACAAGAACTGTTAACCCATTGTATAACTCCGTTTGTTTAGTACAGTAAGTTCTGTATCTCTAAGCAATGCTTTTACGTAGTAGTACAAAATAGAAGAAGTCGCAATGTATCCGTTCATAAAACAGTAAAAAAAACAAAAATTGCATCTTTCATGCATTAATAAGACAATAAAGGAACTAACTGATTAATAATAATAATCATATCAGCCCATGGGTTGATTGCAAAGAGCACGGCACGTATTGTGAGGAGGTTTCTGGCTCTGGAACCCTAACCACCGGTAGCTTGGTCCCTGTACCCGATACCGGTGGGGCACTATTTTTTATTAATTGATCCCCCTACTCGTGTAGAAAGTTTGACAGTATGCTTTAAACAGAGTTATTTTGACTTCTCTACTGCAACGAGCAAACCTACGGGCCAACATGTTCCCCCTGATAGCTATTGCCCTGCGTTCTCTCTCTATATCCACCTAGACATCGAGAGGTCATTAAGTAGGTACCCATAGTTTTGAATTTCGAACCACTGGACATTGATGAGCTAGGTTCATAAATCGTCGACAATATTAAAGACAGGGATTATAAGATATTAATACGCACATAAAAATGTATGTCAACCGACCGGATATCGGCAACAAGCGACCGTTGACCAAAATCAAATTACCGGTGTAAACTCTATCACTTATTGTACACAACCATCACTTGCAAAAATATACTGACAGCTCGATGATGAAATACCAGGTTTAATAATACCCGGTCTAACTTTTCTTTAAATATTTTGTATATTAGATCTCCCTCTAACAATATAAAGACGTGTTATGGCTACATCTATAAGTCCTATATCAAAGAGACATGACATTAAAGAAGCAAATAATGTTATTTGTTCTCTCTTAGCTCAACTCACAAGGCCACTAATGCACGAGCAAAAAGGAAAATGCATTATATGTATTAAAACAAGTAACTAAAAGGAAAATTAAATGACCTAAGTTATTGTGATGAGTTGATGAGTATTATTTTATACAGTTCCTGATATTTTTATTTTAAAAATCGTGTAAATTGATGTTGAAATAAGAATGAAGGTAGAATGCTTGACAATGAATTATTAAATTTCTCTGTGTTACTGTCCTGCTTACGGATATTAGATAAATTGTTATTTTTATCTTAGGACTCTTTATTTTTTAATTAAGTACATTTCGAAGAAAAGTCTACCTATTGGTTTTGTACCAGTTGTCGAGTTTTCCAAAAATCTCTTTACAGGAGGTCTAGTTATGATCCCTAGACCCTAAACCAGTTAAAAAGTTTACATATAAATATATACGTATATATGTATCAATTTTACCGGCACGATAGAGGTCGCAATTATACACCGATTGCTTTCAAACTTGGACGACAAATCAACAGGGCAAAAGTTAAGGTTAAGTTTGTGAGTGGGGGATATTCCCCCAAAGGGGAGAACTGGGGGGCAGATTAAAAAAAAAAAAAGATAAAATCTACCTCTGCGGGCCTGCTGCGGGCTCGGTTTTTTACTTTGCAAAGTCTATAAGAAAAAAAAAAGAACCAGCTCAACCTTAACAATAATCTTACATCTTAGAGATATTTGCAATAATGGAGTAAGAATGTACCAGGTGTGGTGTTGCAAGCGTCTATAATGTAATCTGTTAACTGTAAAGTAACTGTATGCTTGCTCGATACCTAACTTGTATATAAAATGCACGGATGGCGCAATGGTTTAAGTGGTCACCTCGCCACTACGCCGCGCTGAGTATTGTGGGTTCGAATCCTACACGGGACAAAAATTTGTGTGATCCACAAATAGTTGTCCCGAGTCTGGGTGTTCTTTGTGTCCGTTGTTTGAATATTTGTGAAGCCCCCGGCGACACAGGATTATTCCTAATGCGGGAGTTGTCTTTTTTTTTAATAAAAAAAAAAAATATATTATTTACGATAACGGTAATATATAGTAATGGGTTGATTATAATAAAGAATTACCTACTTGTTATGTAAGTACTTTAAGAAGGAAAATTGTAACAAACAACCTAGTATATTAATCGTGTAGATAACCTTTGGGATCAAAACCTTCTTCATACTACAATAATAAGTTTAATATTCAAAGAAATACAAATACATACTTGTTTACTATAAATACAAAGTACAGGAAATTTCGTCGTAAAACGTATTAAGGCAATATGATCTCTACAAGGGCCTTTTATTGTATCACCTTTCAACTTAAAATATCTTGAACTACTATATCATACTTAAAATACGCTATGTTTGAATTATGATACGATTACGGGAACAAAATGAAGTCCCAAATAGAACATAAAAAAATAATACACCATTTTGAGACGCTCTGTTAAAGGGACTGATATCATAATATCGAGAGCATATTATGATTTAATCAAAAACTTTCTTGTCAAAGCGATTTTATGTAAGAATTTAAATTGGTTTGTCCCTGTCTTTATTTAAAAATAATTAAATTTTTAGTTAAGAGCTTAAGGATACGTTCGCTAATTTAGTTGATTAAATTAAAATATGTTTCAATGATTTTACGGCATTATGTACCTACTTATTTAATACATAGACATATATTCGTAGACAAATTATATTGTCTGCAGGGATTCCCGGAGAGTCTGCAGGGCAGGGAGTCGGCAGAGTCCCGGAGGCTACCTTCTTAGGGTATACCCAGATCGTTTGCAATAGATCCACTTCTGACGGCTCACCGTGTAGTTTTAGCCGGTTCGATTCCGACATACCACTTCAACCTTACTTTTCCACGAAAAAAAGAAAGACAAATTATATTGGTCTCTGTAGGAAAAGGTAAAATAACGTTAACTCAGTTCCACAGATTCACGAGAAATTTTATCCGTCGCTATGTAATATGCAGCTTATTAAATCCAAGACTATTATGTAAAATAGAGTACCAAGATAAAAATAACAATTTATCTAATACCCGTAACAGGACAGTTACACAGAGAAATTTAATAATTCATTGTCAATCATTCTACCTTCATTCTTATTTCAACATCAATTTACACCATTTTTTAAATAAAAATATCAGGAACTGTATAAAATAATACACATCAACTCATCACAGTAACTTAGGTCATTTAATTTTCCTTTTAGTTACTTGTTTTAATACATATAATGCATTTTCCTTTTTGCTCGTGCATTAGTGGCCTTATGAGTAGAGCTAAGAGAGAACAAATAACATTATTTGCTTCTTTAATGTCATGTCTCTTTGATATAGGACTTATAGATGAAGCCATAACACGTCTTTATATTGTGTAGCGTGTGACTTGTTACAAATTACAAAAAATAATAAGAGAGTCCAATATAAGCCTCTGTTAGTTGACTAAATGTAGTCAAGTGGTAAATGATTACCTGTGGCACTCTTTGATAGGTCGTAATGTTTTCTTTTTAACCATCTTCAAAAAAGGAGGAAATTCTATGTTAAACAGTACATATTTTTTTATGTATGTTCACCGATTACTCAAAGACGCCTAGACTTTTGAAATTTTAGGAAATAAAGAAGTTTGACTATAATTTAGAATGTTAACGGCTTCTAACTGTGAGATCTCGGTTCCCCAATATTGACATTTTAATTTAGAATGCAATATAACTACGTGTACTCAATATCAACTATATCTGTTAAGTACTTAAGGCTTGATTGATTAACAAACATCTTCACATTCTTTTACATTTATCATATTATTATGATAAGTTTAACTAAACTTTTCATCTCAAACATTTCCAATTTACTAGTAATGAAAATCTGATCATAAATCTTGTTTTAGCCCATTGCCAATTTTAGCAACTTTGACCGCAGAACCAATTTCCCTTCTTGCAAATTTTCCTTTATCCACAGTAATTTCACGACCGGACAGGGCGTGTCATTGCACAAGGATGCAACGGGAGCGAGATAAGGCTCTTCTCTGTCACGGGAAAATTACCATGTAGGCGCAACGAGTCAAATCTTCCTTTGTGTCTGGTGACTCTTAGTGTATGCTACTTTGTATATTGTTTGTTAAAGCAACTAGAAATAAATCCTATGTACTTATTATTCTTTTCTGTTATTCAAAAAGTATTTCTTCAGGATTGCTTTACGATTATTTTGTCGGGAAAAGTTTTTCTTTTGTGCGAAGTTGTTCGTGTGTATTTTAGTGCTCGAGACATTCTGGTTACATATAATTGTTTGGTTTAGCTTATTTATACTTATAAAAATTACTTTGTTAAATTATTGTTCTTCAAAGAACATGTACAGACTAACAGTGTCATGTTTTGAAAAAAATAGAGTCGGTGGCAGTTATTGTTAATTCAATCTTTGAATATAATCTTGTTATGTAACTTCCACCCAATAACAAACATCCAATGCAAAGCCAGTATTTAAATAATAATTGAAAATATGCACACTAAATAGTTCACGTTAGCATTATTATTTTGACAATAATAGCAGTAGTCAGCACGAGAGAATACGATTCTTACTACACAAAGTTTGACACTGTCTCACACTGTCGTGGCAGGACGCCTCACCCCTTGATAAAGACCCCCGTTGGTTCCAAAACTTGTCGGATATCTCCGAAATATACACGTGAGTAAAACCGTATCTCTTTAATAAACCCTTATCATCTTTTACCTGAAACTCTGGTAAGAGCACTCATCAGAAAAAAAAAATACACTAAACCACTACATTGTTGATCTTCTGTTGTACTAATCCAGGTTACCGAGCAGAGATCAATTGCAGTTTATGAAAAGACCAAATTTTTGCTGAATAAATTAATGTCAAAGAATATTGATATAACTAGTCTAAATAAATGGAATCTCATGTACAATATGAATGCAAATATAGAAACATCCATGGAAAACACGGAAATGTCGCAGATAAATGAAGAGGCGGCTTCCTGTTCTGTATCCAGAGATGTATTTCTAGGAACAAACATGTAGCAGAAAAAAAAATTAATAAAATACTTATATTACATCAATAAAACCAATAGAACAAAGGATTGAATAGTCAAATATTAAACAAACAAAAATTATCGGAAGTCTTGTATTAAATAAATTGCTGAGATAGAATTCAATTGACATTTTAAACATTATCGTATTGGGCGTTCCCTGATACTTAACTCGGAGATGACAGTATCTATACTAATAATCTCCCCTCGATGAAAAATGATGATAGCACACACTTTGTTCCCGACATACCATGATAATAATATGCTGTTTTATCTCTTCTAGGCAGGTGTTAATTGATAGTAATATTCATAGGCCAATGTCAAAAATTCTAAATAATGAAGTAAGTATATGTTTTTATTTGAGTTACTGTTTTTTACGTGTATTAGTGTAGTCAACTTATTTAATAGAATAAGTAACTCGAGTATAAATAATGATGAAATATGAACTTACTCTTTTAATTACTTATAAGGTTGTTATGGAATTAGTAAGCTTAGTCAGCATAATATATGCGAATCGGCACATATGCGTATCTTACAAGTAATCAATAATAAATGGAAATAAAATAAAATAACATTTTAGTTTTGGAAACAAAAATGCTGTGTATTTTAATTTGTACCTTCTTATGTGTGCTTTGGTTCCTGCAAGTACACAGTAGAAGTTTTAATTTTAAACTCTTTTCTTAAAACAAAGTGTTTGAAGTACACATTGATTGGTATAATTGATAAACAGTACCTACTCTAGTTAGTGTAAGTGTACAGTAATAGATTCGATATTGTTATTTATAATTATGAAATCAGTATAGAACAAGCCATGTTATACCCGTTATTGTGGCAATAATCTATCAATTGGGCTAAAGCTTAAAGGGTAAAGCCACGTGAAACACAGGATTAATTAATTCAAACACATATTATTTATCTATGTAAGTAAAATATTATATTATTATATTACTATTTACGTTATTTTGAACATTATTTGAATACAATAACGTTAAAATTAAATGCTTCAAAACTGTAGTTAAACTGTAGGTTTTGTAATAAAATTAAGAAACACTTAGTTTGACATACATATATGTAATATTACATTGGGCAAGAAGAATAGGTACTAAAAATTTCATATGAAAATAAACTGCCAAATTTTTTGGTAAATATTGTACGAATATGAAATCTAATAAATCGCTTTTAGTGGGCTCGATTCCGCCATACCACTTCACCCCGAGCCCCGGTGAGGTTATGACCCACCTAATGGTTCGCACAATCACACACGATAAAAAAACGTCTTGTATATAGCGAAATGAGTGTCGTGAAACTCTGTAATTGGCTTAAGAATTTAATATAATCGAAATTATTTATGTATTATGTACAAAAGCTGTTACCTATCAATAAATAAATAAGATTACTCCCTGTAATAATAGATTTGGGACGAAAATAATATCACACCAATGTAACGTAAACAACTTAAAACTGGAAGTTTAGACGGAAACTTTTTCGATTTCACTTTACGCGTAAATTTTATAGGTGTTGAAATTGAAGTTAAATTAAACGGGACTTATGACATTTAAAGTAAATATGATTTTCCTCCTGTACGGCTCACTTATAATGCTTCATTTTGCTATCTCATAAATATAACTGTTAAAATTGTAATCATGAATCATTCATAAAAAATATGTTAAATGGAATAAATTGCACTTTAGGAAAGATCTGCATTTAATGAGTGGGATAAGTGTGAACAAATTCGTATAACTTCTTTGATCCGTTGAACTACTGACCATCTTTTTCTAAATGAACGCGATAATTTGAATCTTTTAAAAAAAGATTATCCAGCAGTGACACAAGATTTCCACGTCCCCAATTCAGGTCAGGTCTGGTCTATCTTACTTTGGAGTTTATTCAACCAAAAGTGGTGTTTGACACTTTACACATAACTAGGTGAGAGTATAGTTGCCAGTTTTTTTAAATTACGAGCCAGATTGTGCTTTGTTTCGTGGGTATTAGAATCACTATTTATTTGTCTTTACTGAGTGCCACTTCTGTACTTAGAACCTATTATAAGAATTCCTGAATATCGGAAAATACTCTTTTGTTCTACTTGTAGAGTAAAATTAACATAACCATTCCACCTCTTTTGACTTACTGAAGACTTTTCATATGTATCAAGCAACTTACCGTGGTCTAGCAGCTTGAGTGTAGATGCGATCGAGTTCTTGCAGCATGCGAAGAGCATCGGCCATGTTCTGAGGTCCCTCCTCAGTAGCCTCGGCCAAGCAGACGATAGCCAACACCACGGCGAAAGCAATAGCAATGTTCTTGTTCATCATTTTCGATTCTGTGAACAAAAGAAATAGAACTTGGTTATTGTTTTTTTCAAAAAGTTATTCGTTGCAAATCAAAAGTGATTTTACAGGACCATACGTTACTCACAACCATCATAACCCAACGTACACAACATACATAAGATCTATATTTTGAAAACTAAAAGATTTGAAATAATTACAAAAATTTAAATTTACTCCGTATGTATGGCTTGTGACCTTCTTGAATTGTATATAGGATGAAATTGTTCTACTATAATATCTTTAATAATAAATATATATAATATAAATAATAATAAATTAAAGTGTATATTAATAATTAGATAACGTGACACATCTCAAACACAGCAGTCTGATTCCAAATTAGGGAGACACAGAACAAATTATCGTAAGCTCATGACATAATTATTTCTCCTGGGTGGGAATCGAATCCACGACCTCTGGCTCAGCAGTCAGGGTCACTAATAATAAATTTAATAATTAAATAATTTAAAATATAATTATTAAATAATTTAAAAAATATTTTTAATAGTTTAAAATCATGTGCACACATGTGCACACACATAAATCCCAGTGCGATTTGTGTAGCCTTTGCTTTATTTAGAAAAACATTAAAAATATGTTGAAATCCATATATCATAAACTTCGTAATTCTGAAACCTTACATATTACGATTTTCGCTATCAAATATGTAAATTAGTTGTATCTATATCCAAACTAATATAATTAAGCTGAAGAGTTTTTTGTTTGTTTGTTTAAACGCAATAATCTCTGGAACGATTAGTCTCATTTGAATAATTCTTTTTGTATTGGATAGAGTATTCATTGAAGAATATTATAGGTTATGTAACATCACGCTATGACTTTTAGAAGCGGAGCAGCGACCATAAACGCAGGTGAAATTGCGTCGAACGGCTAGTAAACAAATAAAAATAAATTTTATATTCGTTAGTAAATGCATCACTTGAGAATGGACTGATTCGGCTGATTCTCGTCAATGTATTATAGTCCAAAAAAGATTTTAGGAAAATCATAATCGGAGAACTTTTCCGGAGTGGTGAGGAATTCAAGGAAAACTGGAAGTGCTTTTTTTCCATGACACTAAAACCAAATTTAAATCTTGACAGGACAACGTCTTTCGAGTCAGCTAGTACGTAATAATAATAATATGTCTCTATGCTACTCATAATCAACTGCTTAAACTCAGTACCTACTTTCTTTGTTTTATCATCACACTAAAATTGGCCAGTAGAACATGCCTTAGAAACTAAATCCACTCCTGTACAAGATACGTAGCATGAACTTCATATAAATAACAAAATCTTTTCAAAAATCAAGATCAATATACATAGTCCAGGCGAAAGCGCGTTAAAAAAATATATATAATGTTATTCAAAGGGCCCAAAAGACATATAATATAGTAGTCATTTCATCATGTCTGTTTTCCATTGGAATAAGCAAGGGACGCTGAGTTATTCTGACATACCTTATTGAGGTCGCAATCGTACGAAACTTTTGACTATAAATTTATTATTGTCGCTTCAGCTATTCAAATATGTAATGTTAACATATTTCACATTAGACTTTCGCAGTTCCTTCTCGAGGGAGTGTCAAACCAAATCAGAATAGATAGCCAATTTACTTTATAGGTTTTGAAACTAATATACCAAAAATATTTTTAGGTACGAGCAGTGACGTCGCAGATACTTGCAATAAGCGTAAGTTTGTGTCTTCAAGAAATTTTATCATTTATTCTGCCATCGTTATCTAAGCCTTCTTTTCAGATCAATTATAAAAACAAGTTTCAACTAAGTAGATTTTTGGAAAGTTTGATTCAATAGTCGAAGTTATTAAATAAAACCTTGATAATAGCTGTATTAATATTCCCAGCCAGGATCCCTCGCAAACCAACCACTCTGCCCACCTTTAAGAGGGACAGTTTTAGGTGCCAATCATCCTTATGCCAGATTGTCCAGAACTGTAAAGTTTAAGCGTTTTGATTGACCTACATTTTGATTCCGTCACAAAATTAAGAAAATATCATTCTTTATATTAAATTAGTTGTAAGTTTATCTTCTAATAATAATAATAACTCCACACATCTCACACACGGCCGTCTGATCCCAAACTAGGCAGAACCTGTACTATGGTAACCAGACTTCTGATAAACATACTTATATATTTCTAAATACATACATATTATAGATAAATTACACCCAGACACAGAACAAATTATCATGCTCATCACACAATTATTTGTCCTGGGTGGGAATCGAACCCACGACCTCTGGCTTAGCAGTCAGGGTCACTAACCACTAGACCAACAGGCCAGTCGATAATATAATGGCAATAAGCATGTGGTGTTTACCTCTAAGTAATTATTACATTGTGATGTTCTCTTTGTGCAAGCTCATGTTGCATGAATGAATGTAAAAAACAATTGTTGGTGAACTAAATTAAAAAAAAAACCGAATTTAATTAGAACAGTTCATAAATAAAACCGGCCAAGTGCGATGATTGCCAACTGTTCCGTACGATACATGAGGAATGTAATTTTTTACGAACAATATTGAGTGATTTACCATGTTATTTTAGCACCTTAAACTTGTTGTAGGTTTTCCTGTCTCTATAAGTAACGAACTATATTCTATGATTTTTTAAATGTTAGACTTAATAGTTTCGGAGATAAGGATAATTTGGTTAATTATCATTTATTTTCTTGAATAACTTTAAAAGTATAAATCTTTAAGTAAAAAATGTAGACCCTCACAGGAAACAGTTTTAATTTTTTTTTAACCCAGACTCAATTGGGAATCGAACCCACGACCTGTAGCATAGCAGTCAGGGTCACTAACCACTAGGCCAACAAGCCAGTCAAATTTAAAATGATAAATTATCCTAAATACCATACCCTTATAATTATATTTTCGACATTACTCCGTAAGTTGCATGAAATATTTGTAAAACGCACTCAATTCCTAACTTTCATCTTCAATAATATATTTTAACAAAGTTTAATTATTGGAAATTCCTCACCAGAAATATATGAAGAGCCAAACAAGGAAATTGTCTAGGCAAGGTTTATTGAAGACTAGCTGCGCCACGCGGTCCTGTTTGTTCCGGCTCATCTCCGGAATGGGTGGACCGATTACCCCGTGACTTTCATTGGCAGATAGCTGGTGTCTTAAGGAGTAACTTAGGCTACTTTTATTTTGGAAAAAATATTAGGGTTCCGCGCAAAATATATAAATATGTACATTCGAGCGAAACCGAGCGAGAGCTGCTAGTAGTCTGAAAAAAAACACGTTCACAATAAAACAGGTTCACAAAAAAATATCTTTACTTATTTAATTTGCAAGTTTTAGTTCTTTATTTAATTACATAATATATGAATTTTTTCATTGTGTATTGAATTCTACTAGTCAAGCCCTTTCATTTGATATCCATATTAAGGGGTTGTAAAAAATATATATATACCTAAACCGACATTTTGTGGTGGCGGCCATCTTGAAGTTACCATGATCCTGAATACACATAATTGTATTGTCCACAAAACTAAAGGTGTGTATCAAGTTTCCGATCAATCGGTTAACAGGCAGGGAGTAAAATTTTAGGTACTAGATTTAACCCACACACGACAAACAAGGCAAGCTAATTAAAACCGTTTAAAAATAGACAAACCATTCAAAATTTCTGTGTTGTTGTTTGCCAGTAGTATTTTTTCGGAAACCTGGTGGTTAATAACTTCAAAAAGATGAACTGTTTGGCAATGATCCATAGCGCGGTAAACATATTCTACTTTGTGAGCGTTGTCGTTTAATAGCGAGATTATATTATTTGAAATGGAATAAGCTTTCATACAAGACAAACTTATATATTCCATTACCGTGTCTAAAAGGAATAAACAAAGTTTATCCTGTTGAAAAAATTAAATATGAAACATAATAGCGGAGCTTTCATACTTATCTTTATTTACCTAAGTATACGTATATATAGGATTGATGGGAACGGGCTATGCCTAAGCACTTGAGAAATTAGAATGGGGTTCAAATTGAATGTTTACGCTTCCTCATATTGTTTAAATAAGTATACAAGTTTATGACTGTATGTCTCATTTTAACAGATAACTAATAGGTTTGACTCCTATGCCCAATTTTTCTTCATAATGCTAAATGACGTGATTGAACGATAATTACAGTATCAGGCCTAATTTCATAACATTTTGAATAGTACATCTAAACTCACAATACGGGATCACCTCATTCACTAGATATTGCTACGCGGGCAGAGATTAACCAATACTAGAACAGATTTCTTGTGCGTAAAATTACCTCAATCTGGGAAAAGTAGTCACAAAGGCATCGTATTAACTAAAATTTACGCCATGAGGTCTAGGTGGGTAGACTCTATAAACCCTGAAAATAATAACCCGTTTCTCTTGAAAATACTTAACCTGCATAGTCTAAATACACTACGGCATCAGCTTGCCATTGCATAGGTGTAATGGTGGATAATATGTGTATGTTTGTGAATTTAGTTACTAACAAAATATAATATAAGAAATGTTACAGCAATTTCTTCTTAGAAATTTAAGCTCTCAAGAAAACATTGTATTTAATTCGATTGGCAGACAGGTAGACGTTCAATTTTAGCTTTTACACTTTGCTCTGTTAATGGAATTTATAATACCATAATAATACTGAAAACAGCAGCTTAACTACGTATCCCAAGAGTACAGGAATAGACGCTCATTTGCTGTCTCTTATTACTAAATGCTAATTAGTAATGTTGCTTTTACATTGATATGGAATACATGATTTGAATCATTCGCTCTAAAAAGGTATTTGCCATAAATTGAATGTATAATTATCTTAAAGGGTGCATACTTTAATAGACTTAAAATAGCAAGCCATTCAGAGCTGAAGTTAATTTTAAAAGTCAACAAACAATATCACCGTTTCATTTCTAGCTCTTTGTAAAAAGGATTATTTTGTATGAGTGCGCTAAGCCGAGTACGTCCGTGAATTGTTTAAGTTACAGCTCTAGTCAGTTTGACTTTAGCTTAAATACGTCCGCCATCGACGAGCATCGAGCTGAGTTTTTAACTTTTTTTACTTTTATAATGACAAACTGTGGGAGTTTCAAATTAATAAATTGGGTGCTTGAGTAGGTTTATGTGTATAAGCTCAGAACACGGCTCGCCTAATCGTAAACAATCACCGTTGCCGTTAAATATATATATATATAAATACCTACTAGCAACAATGACATAATAGCAGTACGTGATTAGTGCTTTTTAATCGCGGTTTATGTAGTTTCTTTGCGAAGACGCTTAGTTCAAATTTGAACCGAAGTCTGTTCTCCCTACCTCCTTCGATACATATTATACATATAACGTAAATAAGGAAGACGAAGGACCGGGTGCTATGGCGCACTTCGGGAAAGACCCATGTCCAGCAGTGGACTGCAGTCGACTGATTGACTAATTGATTGAAAATAAATAAATCAAATACCAGGTTGTATGATATGACGCTAGCTGAATGAAATATCGGTCATTGGAACTGTTTACAAATCCCAAATTCAATTTGGTCTAAAGAATGTATAAAGATACCTGTCATCATGTTGGACTGCAGAAGCATTGGATGTACAGCAATTTTATGTTTCACAGGTAAAAAAATTAAAAGTAAGTAAATTCAAGACAGGAGAATCAGTGAGGAACAGTTGCGTAGTGAGTGATTATTCATGTGTGTTTAGTAAATTAAAAAGAATACTTATGTATGTATTTCACCTAGCCGAATGAAGTAGACGAAAAGGTAGGATTTCTGAGATACCACCAACCAAAGTGTTATGATATAACAAGGCAGAATTTATTACTTAATTCATACTTTTTTATTTTACAATTCATAATCTTTTTCATTTAAAATAATGCCATAAGCATTTGTGTAAAAATTTACTCTACTTAAAAATTGAGGATATTTTTTTAACCCTTTTAACATACAAAGGTTTTAAAAAGTTTAGTCTTCATTAAGTGCGGATCGAATATCACTATGCTTTATAAAAGGTGAAGCCTCTTGTGTCCCAAAACAATCAGGTGTCAATTTCCTTTGAGTAACCGCATCTACGCTATTATGTTTAAAGGTCGTCTTGATCCCATGGGCTAAAATGTATAAACAACATACTGCTTTAACAATTTAGTCATATATGGATTTAATAATAATAATAAAGACACCTCACACGCGGTCATAATCCAAACTAGGCAGAGCTTTTACTATGGTGACCAGACTGCTGATAAATCTACTTATATATTATTAAATACTTTTATATTAAAGATAAATTACACCCAGACACAGAACAAACGAGCGTGCTCATCGCACAATTATTTGTCCTGGGTGGGAATCGAACCCACGACCTCTGACTCAGCAGTCAAGATCGCTAACCACTAGACCAACAAGCCCGTCATAATTTGCATAATAATGTACATTCTACTCTAATATATGATAGGAATCAAACTAAAGTTCACACTAGCCTTGTACAGCAGACAATACAATACAACACAATATTCTTTATTGTACACCATAGAAAAGTTACAACATAAATGAAAAACATTGAATAATGGTACAATCGGCGGTCTTATCGCTGGTTGCGATTTCTTCCAGACAACCTTAGGATGGACAAGTGTGATGGATTAGTGCATAGGGCAGTTTGCAGACACAAATCTTTAAAAACAATATTGAGAGCTCCCTTCATTGGCAAAGTAGTGATTATTCATTTCTATTGGTAATTTATACTTTGTTAAGAGCAAGCGACGGGAACTATCTACATTACCTATCTTCTACTCATTTAATAGTTAGTATCTGGGAGACCGAGCTTGGCTCGGTAGCTTTTTGTAAAATTGTAATTTTTTTTTTTGTAAAATTGCATTTTTACAGGAAATACAACTTTTGCAGTTGAACTTAAAATGCAAAACTCTATCTGTATACAAAATTTCATCAAAATCGTGTGAGCCGTTTCCTAGATTCAGATTATATATTTATATAACAAGAATTGCTCGTTTAAAGGTATTAGATAAATGATAAATGTTCAACACAGAACAAATAATTTATTTAGATACCTCTTTGTCACTTTCTCCAAAAATGTATTAGTTAGTCATACTATGAACTTTGAAAAGTTAAAGTTGCGATGCGCTGCATAAAACATACTAATGATAATGTAAATGTGTCCCAACAAAAGAATCTAGCTTAATTTAATAAAGCGTAGCCTAAACACACTCAAGCACTCGTGTCAGACACTAGTGGAGAATGAAGCTGCTTTACGTTTCAGTAATGTCTTACGCTCACACAGCCCGCCTGATGATAATAATCGGTTACCGGTACCCAAAAACACTCGTATCAAGTGTGGT
The DNA here is from genome assembly GCA_949752705.1 of Callimorpha dominula. Taxonomy (NCBI): domain Eukaryota; kingdom Metazoa; phylum Arthropoda; class Insecta; order Lepidoptera; family Erebidae; genus Callimorpha; species Callimorpha dominula. The sequence goes on along the minus strand of OX457002.1, from coordinate 5,280,129 downwards.
GTCGATTGTGCATTGCTAACTTCTAACTCTAAGTTAGGGATTGCCCATTAATCATGTGAGGCTCGAAAGGGGGGGTTCGGAAAAATCACGAAATATCACAAGGGGTGTACTGAGATATTAGTGTATTTATTTTTCTTAGAACGCGCGATTATATCTGTATTTAAAGATAATATTTTAAAAATTTTAAATATAGTCTTTAGTTTAGTCTAAAACCTTACCACGTATCACCAGGGGGAGGGGGTTAAAAAGATGTTAAAAAACATCACGTGATTAATGGACGACCCCTTAGTATGAGCATATAATTATATCCCCACTCTGGCGGCATCAATTTCAGAAGCTACTGCCGTAACTTCTCCAATAAAATATGTTGGAGTTCGAAATGAAATTCGCTTGCGATTATATAGTGTAGCCTCAGTTCTTTTAACTATTCACTACTGGAACTCGTAGCTTGATACCATCACTCAGAAAGAATATCGTTCTCCGCAAAAGGCCAACACATGCCTAACTTACACATATATATATATATACGTTCACACCTTATTCCCGTCCGGGGTAAGCCGAGTCGAAAGAACACCATTTGCCTCGATCCTGACATACAGCTCGACCCTCTTCCACATTCATCAGACCTTTCATACACGCTCGCGTTTACGGGTGCTTTTAACTAGGCTCTACTTCAGTATAATGCCGATTTGCTCAGTAAAACGTCTTTCGGGGCCTACCCGCACCAACTCACTAACAGGAGCCCAACTTAAATAGAATAATTTTCCCCTGAAGCCATTACTAATTTGCTATAAATCACAAGGCTATAATTCCTAGTAGTTCATGTTTATGTTTGCTGGAGTCAATCATTCTTAATGGTTCTATCAATTAGCCTGTTACAGTTTTGACCTATATGTCTTCAATGCTCTACAAATGTCAAACAATGTCTACAAAATTAGGAACACATTTAGTCAAAGATTACTACTAAGATGTGTTTAAAGACTTGTTTAGCGGGTGTAATGTGTTTGTCTCTTTGACATACGATTTGATGAAGGAATAAATCATAGTGACGTATATAATAAACTTGATATCTACATCATCAATCTAAGAATGAACTTGTTTATTAATCAAACAGTACTAAATAAATATAAAAATGGAAAATCGATACCACATGTTAACGCCTTACGCGTACCAGAATATACTCATATTTTAATATCTTGACACTTTTGTCTTTGCTGGAGTACCTCCCTTTTTTCACACATAACTTCTAAAACCAATTCCTTTTTTTCCTTCTGTTTTTACTTTGTGAAAACCCGATCATGTTGGTAACCTGCCAGCTATGCCATACATCACTACATATTATAAAACAAAGTCCCCCGCTGCGTCTGTCTGTCTGTCTGTCTGTTCGCGATAAACTGAAAAACTACGGAACGGATTTTCATGCAGTTTTCACTTATAGACAGAGTCATTCATGAAGAAGGTTTAGGTGTATAATTTGTTAAGATTTTGTGTAAATTGATTGAAAAATGTTAATGATTGTTGCATATTTTTCTCGCCGTCGCACGGGTGCGAAGCCGGGATGGGTTGCTAGTATTATTACGAAACAAAGACCCCCGCCACGTTTGTATTTCTGTCTATTTGCAATAAACTCAACAACTACTGAACGGATTTTCATACGGTTGGCACCAGTAGACGGAGTGATTCATGAGGAAGGTTTATGTAATTCATTATGGTTTTGAATGATGACGAAGATGTCGGAAAGAATCAATATTTGCTTTGTTACCCATGCAAAGCCGGGGCGGGTTACTAGTGGAACATACTTTGTTTAGCCATGTTGAATTTAACATATTTTAAGAGCAAGGTTATTACAATATTCAATATTGAAACTGAAGCGAGTGGAATTTAATAAGCTAGGCAAGGAATAAAGCGAGCAGATTTTGGTTTAAATGTTTAGCAACATGGGGTTTGTTGAATTTCCACTATTTAAGTAGGTAAGGCCAATTTTTAACTTCCTGCACCTAAAATTCTAGGCAATATTTAACAGCAGTATAGAGTATCGTTATGCTGCCTCTTAAGCAAGGAAAGTCTTATATATTAAATGATAATTAAACCCATAACAACATTTGTTCCTATTACGGTTTAGTTTGGTTTTGGTAAGAACTTTTTAACACAAAAATCTTCAATCCACACACGTATGCTATAAATGCCAAAGGGCACCCTTCTGCTATCAATAATAATACTTTTTAAATATTTAGCACACCACAGTAGAACACATTTCAGCAAAGTACAGCATCTGCCTACATTTTACAACCAAAAAGACCCGCTTTTATCAACACACTAATACACAGAAATGATTACATATTTTAGTACAAAAGTTATTTAGAAGCAATAAATCCGATATCGCCAATCTTTTAGCCAAACAAAAACTGTAAATAGTACTTATGATATAATGAATATGCACCATTTTTAAAGTAGTCAGCAACAACTGACGATATCCAATTTTTTTCGTAGATGAATCATTTTCAGTAATGGCTCAGTAATAGCTAGCTATTACTGAAAATTGTTCATCTCAAAAAAAATATGTTTGTAAATAGTTATAATAACGTATTTCTTTTAATGTTCTTTTTGAAGGCATGTTATATTCAGTTTTAAATAATTATATTTTTTTTTAAATGTAAGTTGATGATTTTACAACTTTTATACAGTCTACGGTCTACTTGTGTATAGTACTACTAACGGTATTGAAACAACAACATAATATTTGCTATTCATTGGGGACCGAATCGCGGTTATAATTGATTAACATTAGCTAAACAAAAAGGGTACAATACCTTTTTGTTTACCAGATATTTCAATCAAATTCCGGCGATCGTGGTTACGGGTCTATTCTCAGTATCGGGGAGACCTTTCCTATGAGGTTTCGAAGGCATGGAAGGAATGGTTAATTTCGAAAAGATGCAGTGTACATACACTATATAATTTCTTTCTGTTTTCGAACCACTACCGGCGTAGACCAACAGTATTATAAATTTATAAATACTTAAATGTAAGATTCACGGAATCATCTTATTCAATGGTTTAAAATTAGGGCCCTGATTAGTATGAAAAGAACATGGAACTAGTTCAAAGATTATAAACGTATTTAACTGACTGAATAGGAACACAGCCATTATAGGCGGTGCTCAGTTTTGTTCAGAACAAATACACATGTTTTCAACATCTCTATTTAACACTGAGCTGTATTAACACAAATAAAGGCTCAAAACATCAGGTCAGTAAATTGTCGTTCCACTACACTTCAAAAATATACATCAAGTTATGTTTGGAACGACTCATTTCTGAACTAAAACTTAAATAGCTCAACCATCACGTACACCATGGTCGATATATCTTAATTTACAATACTAGGGCAATATACGTATTTTATATATCATATCTATACCGCTCAGGACTATTGAGCCTAACAATATGAGCAACTGAAACTCAGTCACTGTGATAATTATCATCGATTTGGTTCTCACTCATCCATAAAATGATAACAAAAGACGCAACAATTACGCTCCTTATACGTCACTGAGTCTTAGGATTATTATAACTTATAACTATTTAATGGATGAACTATGGACATTTTTACATAACCTTTTATCTATCTATACTTCGAAACATTTTTACTCTATCGCTGTGTATTGAGATCTAATATTATACTTGTTTTAATCGAATATAAGAAAGAATAGATTCTAACGGTTATAGGAATTAAAATGTGAATAAAATGATTATTTTATTATATACTATTAAAACAGAGCTGATAATTATTATAATCTACTAGCAAACCCACACCTTCCTCATTAATCACTCTGTCTATTACGAGTAGTAAAAACTACATGAAAATCCGATCAGTAGTTTTTCTGTTTATCGCGAACAGACAAACAGACAGACGCGGCGGGGGACTTTATTTCATGTAGTGATTACAGCGAACAGCAACATGACTTCGGATATAAATGCGAGCATGTACGTACACTTGCAATAACTGCCAAACCCTAATCTGACATTATTTTCAAAATTATAATAAATTTTCGCTTATATTCTCTGAATTGCATACTGGCTTAATGCACAAGCTACGAGCACCCGTCCGAAAATCGGTGAAGAACATGCGCGCGTAATACGCAAGTTGTGAGTTTGTGAGTGGCGGCAAAGAACATGCTCGAGCAATTATCCGCTCTATCTGAGTTAACTCTAAATGTCTAAATTGCAAGAGAAGGGTTGTATCCTTATTTTGAAGAAGAGACAAGAAAATCAATTTATTTCGTTCTAGTTTGGATGCACATATACAATAATTTCATATTATCACAATTATACAACATATTATATATTCTATATAATATATTATTTAATCCATTGACTCCCTGTTACCTCAAAAAACGCTTTAAGGGCCTTCATGAGTTGACACACAATTAAAATGCCTGAGGTCAACTGAAAACTTGAGACTGGAAATGCCAGGACATTCCAGCAATTTTTATGACAAATCATTTACTGTGGAAGCCGTGCGTTTATGTAATGGACTGCCTGTTGCTATGAGACGAGCACAATCGTTAGCTAATTTCAAAACAATGTTACAAGAGCATTATCTGTCACTATAAAACTATATTTAAAATATGATGTATACATTATTTATTGTGTATATGTGTATGTCTATTTGTGGGTATATATGTATTTTTATTTATGTATATAAGAGTACTTGAGTAGGTATAAGTAGGTATAATTATTGAGTATTGTATGTATGTAATAGATGATAAGCATTAAGTACATTTTAATTTACCGTCAACGATTACCACCTGTTTAATAAAATAACTCCAGTCCATCCCAAGGTTGCCTGCCTGGTGTACAAATAAAGTGTAATCTATCTATAAAACTGGGTTTTGCCTAGAGCCTATTAAATTTTGTACTTTGGCGTAAGTAATAAGCTGCCAACTTTCCTACGCAATCAGAGATTTTACTATATTCAATGAAATAATAGTTAAATGTAATTTCTTCCAACTTTATATTATATTCAGAATGTAGATCGTAATGCTTTCAGGGTTCATCTTTGTATGCGAGTTTCGTTATTCCTTCTTATTTGGATATTAAGATTGATTGATTTAAAGTTTGCAATTCCACATCAAGCTAAATTATAATGAAATTACTTGAAATGTATTAAATTATGGGGAAAGTAAGTTTGTTATTAAAACGGTAGCTTGCTCGGAGCCAAGTTATGACATAAATGGTTGAAGTTTTCTTTGATTACTTCAAAATAAACAAAACAGTAAGCTAATTATTGTAGACATACATAGAAATGTATTCATTTCATGAAATAAACTAAATAATGAAAAACTAATTTAATCTTACTAATATTATAAAAGCGAATGTGAGTTTGTTTGTTTGTTTGATACGCTTTCACACCATAACTACTTAACCGATCATTATGAAATTTTGCGTACACCTTGTCAGGGAAACAGACAACCCCAAGCTGTCAACAGCTGATTAAAATTTGTTCCGATAATTTTTATTTAAAAAATATATTTAGTTGCATAAATATAACATTAAATAACCAATTTCACGCTAAACATTCTAGTAAATATAAGAATAATTATAAATCTCATAGTTATTAAGAGTAAAATAAGTGTAATTGTTAAGTTTACGGATACTACTGAAGTGACAGTTACGTTTCAACGGAATTTGTGAAAAAATATATTTTAAGTGATCACTGCGAATTTATTGTCATCTCTTTCAAGGTATTTATCATCCTATCATTATTATAAACATACTTTATTCACAGTGCAAGTATAGTTTTACAGAAATATTAACAGTTATTAAACCTTATACTGTTTAAAACTACCTCCCATTAGTTGATTGCAATTCCTCTAGTTTTAAAGTTATAAAATATTGCCAAATTCTTAAAAGAAAAGTGAGAAAGTTTAGAACAAATTAAATTCATACACAAAAAAATTACATAACTTGTCATGGATTTTTCTGTGATTTTAAAAGAATATAAGTCCACACAAAACTAGTACCTACGCTCTGTAATCCCTTTATTTAAGCAAAATGGGTGTTAGGAATGGGATAGAAACCGCAACCCCGCAAAAACAAAAATTAACCAACTCCTTAGCCATAACGTTATCATCAAGAACTTTCTCAGTAATATAGTTTTTAAAGTCTCGACCGTTTCAAACTCAATTTTAAAATCATTGTTTTGGAATTGACCGTGGGGAAATTTTTTTGCCAGATTGCACGGATACCTATCAATCAAAATAAAAATTATTTATTTCAATTAAACACATTATAGGTATTTTTGAATTGTCAGGAGTAGTCAGTCTGACTAAGTCAGTCGTGAAGTTAGTTGCCTGTTCCAATAAGTAGATCCTGGCGAGAAGAACAGGCAAGAAACTCCAAATCCCATTAAAAATTCCATATTACGTTGAGCGAACATAGAGAAACAAAATAGTTCGTGAATGATGATGCGATCGGTGCATCCCACACGACAATTTTGTGAAACGCTGAGTGCTGAGTGTTTGCTAGTTCTTATTCAATTTGTTCTAATCCTTTACAGTTTCATTTCATGTAAGCATGTTACTTTTTCACTTCTAAAGTGGCAAACAAAGACACAGGTAATCTGACGCCTTTAAACATTCGTAACACCAGGATCCTGTGAAAACACGCGACATCTACTAATTAGCAGTGTTCTTCTGGCGATATGTACCATACTTTCATAATCGAGTGATTCTAATTTGTAAAAATGATCTATGCATTTTCTCTTTAAAACAAAATGTAATAATTAAAATACATTTTAATTTGTAATTTATCTTAGATTGCTTTACGTTTCAAACTCACAAGTGACCAATATGACCATAATTTTTTAAGAAAGAATTGTTGATGCCAAAACTCAAGCGTAGCACGCTACCCAGTACGTCAACGGTTTTTTACCAAAATGTTATAAATATAAATCTGAAGACACATTGCTTCAATAATTAACATTCATCTATCATTTTCTATAGTAGATAAATTCATTTATATAAAATAAACATATTGTGCAATGCTGGAAAAATAAAGAGCCGGATAGGGAAGACGATCTTCCGAAGGCCGCACCCATACTAGCGTAGTGAGAAATTGCTGCTAGTAGTTAGAGAAGGCAGTTAGGCAGCAGTTTTAACCGCTTTATTGACTTGATTGATTAACCGTAAGAGAGGCATGCTTCGACACATATGGGCCGGCTCGACCGGAGTGATACCACGACCTCACAGAAATCCGGCAATAAAAAAAATGGTTTCATTGATTTTGGCCCGTGAGTGAGACTACCGGAGTCTTTAACCCTTCCCTCTCCACATCTTCCCCTTCTCCCACCTGAACGGCCGGCAACGCACTTGTTGCTCTTGAGTTGCAGGTGCCCATGGGCGGCGGTAGTGATTTACCATCAGGTGACCCCTCTGCTCGTTTGCCCCCTACCCCATAAAAAAAAACATGCTTTAATGGCAAACCGAAAGTAAAAGAGAGTTCCTGACTTCATCATCAGACTACATTACCAAACCTAATCTGTTTGACTTCTCAAAACGAATCTTATGAGCCCAAAGTCGAGGAGTTTACTAGTAGCCACTAAAGAGTTCCTCTATCCATTTCCTGGCTCTATCATCAGATCAGCTCCAAATAGTATTGTGATTCAAACTACATATACAAACAAAGTTTCATTTCGATATGAATTTTAACCTACTTCTGTTTGAGATTGATACAAAATACTGCGAATTGCTAAGACTTCGAAATAATGAGACGTTTGTCATATGAAGAGGAGGAACAGAAGTTCTCTTGCAAAGGCCCCGAATTGTCATAATCGTCATTTTCTTCTTTGTACCAATCATAATCTAACTCGGGATACCGGTACATTAGTTGAATTAAATAACTTTATCACAGACAAACGTTACCAAAACGACTTACTTACACAGATTGAAACTATTTATTTTAATATTTATGAGTAATTGGTCTCACAAAAATGTCAAAATCAGTTATCGTTAAAATCTTTACTAATATAGATTTTTTGTCAAAAGACAAACGGTTAAAAGCCTCGGGTCCTATTCCCGTGAAAAACAAATACAATTGATGGAGTATTGTCCTTAGGAAAAAGTTTTATTATAATGTTCTTTTTTAATCTTGTTTCTTTTTTATACAACTGCCGTAAGACTTTTCAAACATTCAATTAAAGAACACTAATAAAGAACATCTACATTCAAAAGATTTAAATTACAGAAAACGGACAAGTCAAAAATAGAATAACTAAAAATATTCAACAACAAAATGTTCTTTTTAAAGCATAACCCTCAACACTTCAGACAACGCGGAAAGGAATCTTGAAGGTTAATGACGCCATCTTGAGATCAAAGGCCAGCAGTTTAAAAGATTAATTCCAGATAGTAGCATCGATATATGCACATACCTTATGTTTTATGATGTAAATAAAAAGTTTTATTCAAAGACATTCAGTTTAATTAAGCAAAAGACTTTTGTTTCTACTAATAAACAAATCAAACTTGTTGAATTTATGTTCAGAGAGTATCTGTATACAGAATGAATTTTAAAGGGGCCTGCACGGCCAACTCCGAAACTATGAGGAATACCGAAAAGTACTCAAAGGAGTCTCGGGCCCCATTTTGCTAAAAACTAAAACTGCAGCATTCGATTGTTTGAAATAAAAAAAAAGATGGTGTCGCTAATAAGGAACGAATTCTGGGAAGTAATGACATACGGCTAACTTTTTAATAAACTATTCCATATTTTATTCTTATTACCAATTATTGTTTCAAGAAGATGGAGCCCCAGCCCTTAATAGTCGTATAGTAAAAGAGATGTTGATTGAACAGTTTGGCGAAAATTTAAATGTAACACATGGTCCTGTGCGGTGGCCAACCAGATTAGTATCTTACCCCTTAGATTAGATTTTCTCTGGGGGTACCTATATGTAAAAAACAAAATCTACAAAGAAACGTAAGATGCAATTGATGACTTGAAACGATCCTTGGAAAATATTCTGAACTTAATCAAAAATATTGTAATGCTGAATGCACTACTTAATACACTCTTGAGACATCGAATCCAGCTATTGAGAACCATGTCCATAGAAAAAATATATTACATTATTGCCAGCTTTTTCTTGCCTTTATTTATGTTATTAATTCCTTACAATTTTTACTTTATTTTCCTTTTTTTATTTAGTTCTGAACTATGTTTATAATTTTGTTTCTCAGCTCATTAATTATACAACAAAACTACAAAGCTCCATTCGGAAGAAAATACCCACAAGGGAGTAATTTAGCGCATTCAAATTACTATTCGATGCCCCCGGACCCTTCATTTCTCTACTGATACTATGTTGAGCATACAAATTACATTCAATTAATTGCTAAACAGTTATCATGATAGTTTTTATATACCTATTGCAAAATTCTATCTCTTCACAGTTACAAAAATCAATCATCAACGGTTATAAATCATAGTAGAAGTATCGTAAAATAAATATTAATTAGAAAAAATCCTATTACACAATATGACAAAAGCTGCCAGTGAAATGTCAAGTACTTCCCATTAATTATTAATTCAAATGGAATGGAATGAATCCTCATTTATTTAATGTGTCTTCTACTACGCAGTAAGGAATAGTGAGACGGTAAGTTACAATATAACTGAATACTGACAATAAATGACAAAATCATTGTGATTTATTTGTTTTATATATCAAAGTGTTAAATAATGTTCATGAACTATTTTCTATTATAGATAGCAATATTATTTATATGCTATTTATAGCTATAATGAGTATCTACAGCACACCACTTTGATCTTCTATATCAATTTTAAATTTAACAAATTTTTGTAGTAGATAATTTTGTAATCTGTAAGAGTATCAAACATGTTAATTTTATCTGTTGTCCACTTCACCCCACCCCATCGGACTCTGATACATATTCAAAAATATAAATCTAATTATTATTGGTCTATTTCGACCAGAAGGCAAACACTAACAGATTTAAGACACTCTTTTGTAGTATCAAGTATCTAGCGTAAGCTGTTTTATATCAGTAATAACGGGCAATCCATCAGTCTTCACTCCGAGCAAGGTAGTATCTAGATATTTCAGCTTGAGCAAGCAACAGTTGTTTATTACAGCGAACACGCTTATAATTTTGCCGCGTGTCCTCACACGCAGCATGTTTATCTTCATGATTCAGTGTTGCTTGAACAAAGGCCTGAGGTTTTGTGAAATTTCAGTCGGACATTATGTTCCGGCAACTGACTTAAAAAAAAAATTTATAGACGAAACTTTTGTGAAAATTACTACACAATACTGTTTTACTATATTTGAAACATTGAATACCAGAATTCCCCTGTGACTTTAAATGTGCGGAGGTCACTGAGTTATTATTACTAGCGTCTAGAGTAGACACCTCGAAGAAAAAGTTTGTAACGCCAACTGCGGCCCCTGCACCGCACTGCAAACAAAATCTTTGCAGCAGTTCGTTAGGCAACACGCGTAAGTGCCACGAAAATCACGGCGCTTAGGACCTTACGCTTGCGAGAAAACTACAACTTAAAAACGATCGAGTACTGCTTGTTAATACTGTAGGATTTGACTACAAATTATTGTTTTAGCACTGCAGCGCTTTTTAGTTTTAATTCAAATAAAATCAGAACATGTATTTTGTTCTGAGTGGCTTCTCTAGTACATAATATCTCGATGGCGGAGGTCGGAAAACCATATCATTTTGCATACTACATGTCAACCCTAACATATTACATACTAATACTCATCAAACTTTTCACAACTTTATGCCTTTATATTCCCTGAGGAATACCCGTAGGTACAAATATAACAAAACATATTTGGTTCACTATAATTTTGATCCTACGTAACAAGGGCAAACCTCTTGCAGTCTACTGGGCACTGGGTTTTCAGACTGCTGCTCCTGAGAATTTCCTATTAGAAAAACCTATAACAATTCCATTCATCCTGGAAACGAAAACGATAACAGGTGGTTAAGAGAGTCATCTCCTTTTTTTTTATCTCCCACAATAAAGAGTATAGAAAGAGAGACTAGCTAGTAGATGCTTCTGTTTTAGTAATATTTTCATTTTAAGGTTGGGCAATTTTAATAATTAAAGGGAAGACATAATCCTATTAATATTATAAACGTGAAAGTTTGTGAGGATGTATGGGTGTATGGATGTTTGTTACTCTTTCACGCCAAAACTTTTGAACCGATTACGATGAAACTTGGTATGTAGATAGCTGGAGACCTGGATTAACATATACTACTTTTTATCCCGATATTCCCACGAGATCGCGGGGCGCTGCTAGAATGTTATAATAATATTACTAATATTATAAAGGTAAAAGTTTGTGAGGTTGGATGGAAGCATGGATATTGGTTACTCTTTCACGAAAAAACGGCTGAACGGATCTATATGAAATTTAGCATAGACATGGATTATAGTTTGAAATATCAGTTTTACCAAAATTTCAACGCGAACGAAGTCACTGGAAGTCATAATAGAAATTTGCATTTTCAAAAAGTGCCTAAACAAAACTTTGCCCAATATATTTTAAATTAAATCTGTTGTATATTAATTTATTAAGATAAATAAGTAATAAAAATAAATAAAATTATATTATTTTATTTTCAAGGTTCATAATAGAGAAAAGGTATTTTTTTCCAACTGTGTGCATTGTTATTGTGATAAACATCCGGGCCTGTACAGCTTGGACTGCAATTAATTGGTATTGACAAAAATAAACGTGTGTTTTTCCAACTTAAAACAACAAGCATCCGTGTGCGTGACAAACAAATATTTTGTTTTATGTAATGCTTTTTTTGGAGTACGATCATTTGATTAATGGCTATTTAGATAAACATAGTTTTTGAAAACAATTTTTTTTTAAGCCATTAAATATTTAGATTTATTATAGATCAATCAGAGGTTGATATTCGACCGCAATTGTTAAATAGAGCTAAGCTACTATTAAAAAAAAGAGAAACGAATGACAAAGAGAAGACAAAACATAACCTAACATAGACATAATTATAAGAATTGACCACGGAAGGGGCCGTGATATTCGATAGATGAATAAAAAGAGAACGCTGTCATACGTTGTCCCTATGTCTCTTTTAAGCTGCGATTGCGCATTAACGAACGTTGATAATTGCGCATCAACATATACACACGCCACGTACACGTCCAGTACAGACAAGGATAGAGGGACGATACTCCTATTACTAGCGCGGTCTATTCTTATATATCTATGATTTATACACAACATAGTTTAAAGGTTATTTTACAAAACAAAACAATACACGTTGCCCGAGTGGAATGGGAAAAGGCAACATGTCCAATTGCAAATAACTGGTATGTGGATGGCAGGGCATGTTACATTTTGATCTCTGAATCCTCTCTCTGTCTCGACAGTACGGCCGCCTGCTATTTGAAGGTACCTTTGGTATGTTACGCTCCCAGGGCTTATCATTTTAAGTTACACATGGGGTCCCTATAAGACGGTTCCGTGACAAATGTTGTTTTAGTCGCTTCGGTTATGATATATCATTTTAAAATTACTCACAATAAAGGTTAATTACCTCACAGATTTGCTCTTGATAATATCCGTTGTAAAGCATGCGAATGCAATCTGACTTGTGGGAAGGCCTAGTGAACCAGTTCCAGTACCTCTAAACAGTTACAGTAATAGTGTAATTCATCTATAATAATATGTATGTATTTAAAAATATATGTTTATTAGTAGTCTGGTTACCATAGTACGTACAGGCTCTGCCTAGTTTGGGATCAGACGGTCATGTGTGTGATGTGTCAAGTTAATCTCCCTACTGACCAGCAAAATAACCACGATCTTCTGTAATTACTTCTTAGTAGAGCTTTTCCAGTTAAATCACATTCGTTACTTATATAAATACAATATTATGTCAGGTCTGCTCTTGAACTTTCAAATATTTTTGTTATGTTAAATTTATTCTGTTAAATGACCTGTTTCTGGGGTCATGAGCTGTGGCTCATCAGCCCAGAAACTTGAAAATGATTTCAAACAATGGTTTGAAATCATTCGCGTTTTGAGATAAATTACTTAGCTGATAGACGTGACCAGTGGGTGTAATTAATAGAGTAAAAGATATCCTTTAATATTACAAAATAATATTTGATTCGCAAATTATTGTAGCGTTTTAGGTAAATTGTTAAATTGGCAGATTTTTACACGCTTTCTGCACTTAACCTTTAATATGTACCCACTTTTTAGAATCTTGGGATCCATGATTCAATCAAATTATTGGGCTTTCCTTCTGTTTCTTAAGCAAATGAGTAAAATACTAATTAACCTAATAAAGATAAAAATATTGATAAAAGTGAAAAGAAGTGTAAAAATGCTAACCGCTTGATTCCAACTTTTTTCAGTTTGAACCTTTGAAAGGAAAATAGCCTAAACTCACCCTTAAAGTTGTTACAAAGTAGAACAAACCAAATGGTGTATTTCATGTTCATTTCACAATTCCGAAAAGCGACAGCAAGATTTAAGTTGATTGAATTGTATTTTAAGAAGACTAATGAAAATACAATATATATATGTTATATCATCATGCAATTTAGGGGCTAATACTCAAAAATCCTATCTTAATATTCATCTATCTTACAAACGTACTGGTTTAAAATTTTGGCTTCTATGGACCGACTCTTTAGGCTGAATGTTGTCTGTCAGTCATTTAATGTTAGAGTTTTTTACGTGAAATCTCGCTTATCCGTAAACCCTATAACCATGAAGTAACGCGAAAGTTATGGTGCTACAAAATTGTAAATTCAAATTAATTTAAATAGTAAGTAATAAAAAGGGTTTTTATGTTTATTTAAACACGTTATTATAAAAATCTGACCAGTACAGTTTTAAATATCATTTTGTAATCGAAAGCATTTTCCAGTCTTTTTAAACTAAAACCAACGTTACAACATGTTATTAAATGTCATAAATCTAGTTACGTTTTAGTTATTTGGTATAACGATTAGCTGATGTGACTTTTGTTAACTTCTAGAGGTTACAAGTGAAGATCAACTATGTAAATAAATCTTGGAAGTCAATTTTAATCTACTTGCAAAAGTCGTATCGAAATGAAAATTTGTATGTATATGTAGTTTGGATAACAATACTACTATTTGGTATCTTGGAGCTCATCTGCTGATGGAACCAGGAGGTGGTCCCCTCGATTTTGAACTCTATATATATATATGTATAACTTGTAACTAAAAAAGATTTCCACTATCCACCGCCGTTTCATCATCAAACCATCGTTATAAAGCCCAATTTGGTGGACTCGTCGACACCGGGTTCAAAATCGAGGGGACCACCGACACCGAGTTCAAAATCGAGGGGACCACCTCCTGGTTCCATCAGCAGATATATATATATATATAAAAATTTTACCGGCACGATAGAGGTCGCAATTATGTCGCAGTCAGGATTTCATTTTATAAAAATAAATAGTTATAGATAATAAATAGTTTTTCTAAATATGTTTTACAGCTATCTCTACTATTTAAAATAAATATTGCCCAAACACATATTTTCCATGTTTTAAAAACCTTCGATCATATTTGATTGGCACTCAAAATATGGCACCAATTAAACTGTGCTTAAATTCAGTTGTAAGCACAGTTGAGCTATCACAGGTGTGACGTGTCAGATGTAGCTTAAACTATGCTTTAAAAATGCAAAGAAGGTATGAAATGGTGTACTTAAATATTTTCATAACAACTTTAATTTTTTAATACATAATAATGTTTTCTGATTTATTTTATTATCAATAGTAAGTAATAGAAATTTTTTCTTTCTTAATTTTAGTATTTTCATGGTTTATGTCCAAATATTTAATGTAGGGTAGTCTTTGAGAGAATTGCATTAGTTTCGTTTTAGGCATATTTATCTTAAGATTATTATTGTTAAGCCATGTTTTAGACATGATTATTATCATTAATTACATATTATGCGAAGTTATCTGCAGTTTAAAACAATGTTTGAAATGTACATCTAAGGATTTTTTATATATTACACGTAAGTACCTTTTTAATATAAGCCATGTACCGGTTTTATATTACAAATTTAAATGAGTGTTTACCGTTACTAATTTGAAACAGATAGATATACAAAATTTGTTTGATAAAGTAATAAAACCTTTGAAGCGCTTGACCAATAAGCAAATAGATTAGCAAATAGAAGCAAATAGAATGTTTGCGATATTGCTTTTAAAAAACATATTGATTTTAATATTATTTGTACATTTGTATTTGAAATTTGATTTCAAAATATATTGTTAGTAAGGCTCTGTTTAGAAACGCTAATTACGGCATCTTGATATTGCTTTAGGTATGCTCGATGAGTTAATTATATTTTGATTCCAAAGAACTGTTGACTTTACCAAGTATCACTTCGTAGTATATTGTGATTTTAATCCCCATGAAAAGTCATTAATAAAATTAAGAGTAGGTGAGTGGTAAAGATACGCACAATTTTTTTTGTTTTTTTTTTTATTTATTTAAAACTTCCTGCAGTTTACATTGCACGAGGCGCACTTAATGCCACATGGCATTATCTACCAGTCAACCTTTGGGTGATTCAGTGAGGGACATGGCAGGTGTATAAGAATGAAATTTCATAAAGAAAGTCATAATTTACATACAAATACAATTGATTATACATAATACATACATAAATACTTTCAGATAAATATATATTCAAATTAATACTATATATAGATACAAAATATACCTATGGTCATGAGGTTATGAGGATATTTCTGCCAACTGCTTCCTGTAAAATTCACGGACCTTAGCTTTAAACGTGTCTCTGCTGGTGGACATCCTAATCTTAGGAGGGAGCGCATTCCATAGTAAAATAGAATAGATAGCAAATGAAGAGTGAACAAGAGAAGAAGTGTGTGTAGGGTAGAAGATTATTTGTGGAGCGAATATATCTGTCATGGTTGGAACATAGAAGTTGTATCTGTTAGGTGAGGTAAGTGGGAGCCGTAGGGTTATTAAGTAAAGAATAAAGAGTAGTCAAAGCACGTAGGCTACGACGCTGACGTATAGGTAACCATGACAGTTAGGAGCGATAAGTAAACACATGGTCGTACTTACGAAGATTGAAAATGAACCGAATGCAATTATTGAGAAGTCGGTCAAGTTTATACCTGAATGCAGATCTACTCAAGATCTGCATTCAGGTCGAGATAGCATACATCACCGTAATCGAGGATGGGGAAGATCAAGGACTGTACAAGTTTCAACTTAGTGCTGGTTGGGAGAAGGTTTTTAAGTCGATAGAGTGATCGCAAGGTCCCGGTGACTTTCTGACTGACGTTCGCAATCTGAGGTTGCCAGGTCAGATTAAAGTCAATCCATAAGCCGAGGTCTTTGACAGATGAGTTGATTGGTAAAATTGGATCTATTTTGTAAACCACGGCGGGCAGTATTGAAGTGTCCATTCTGCTAACCATTCGTGGACTGCCCATTATAATTGCCTGGCATTTAGACGGATTAACACATACGCCAAAACGCTGAGACCAGTTTTTGATGGCCTCCAAATCACGATTCACATAGTGGATTGCTTCTGGCAAATTATTCAGCCTGGCCTGAGAATATATTTGAAGGTCGTCCGCACACTGAAGTTCGAGAGTAATGAAATTGATGAACATCGAAAATAATAATGGAGACAGAATGCCACCTTGTGGAACACCACAACAACAAATCTCGGTAGGTAAGAATGCTAGCTTGATAAAATAAATTGTATTTAATAGAAAATTAAATACTCCTTAAATTCAAGTGTTAAAATCCATAAAAACTAACTTAAAAAATTTGTGAAGTTAGTTTTTTATGGATTTTCTTAGTTTTTCTTGAAAAATTCCACAATAGAAAAATATGTATGATTTAAAATCTATAGTTTACACATTACACCTGATTTGATGAGAAACGGAGGTAAAAATACCTCACAATTACTAACTAAATACTCAATGCCAATGGATGGTTTTTTTTTACTTTTTGTATCTGCATGCAGAGCCATGCCATTTCAGTGATTGATGCATTTGTGTTTCATTTTCATATACAGCCTGTATAGGAATTTACAAAAAAAAATCTATGTATATCTGTATTCTAGAGTCCATAGTCCAAGCTCTGCTTAGTTAGGTCTAGTGGTCTAAATAAATATGCCCCAGAATATTATTATTATTAATTCTTTTTAGACGTGACTTGACATTTACTCAGATGATGACTTTTATGGAAACCTACTGGAGCACTACGCCCACACTAATAGAGACCGCTATTATACAGTATATTAACTCTTTTGATTTTATCTTAAATTCTATACAAACACTTTGAGATAAATGTTAACAATGATTACAATTCAGTGAACATCTGTGTCAGAACTCGATAACTTAGTATCTGTGTTTCAGGCAGCAGCGCTCCTCCCAAGAAGATTATACATTTCACTGTATACAGGACAGATCACTAATCAATTAATATTTTAGAGTTGTAGAATGTGGATAAAGTGTTACTACTCGTTTATATACTAGTTCTGAGAACGACCTGGATCGAGACAGCTCCATGGAAATCCGCACTATTGCAAGCTTTTAAACGCCTGTAACCACTTAACCCTCAGACCCAAAGGATTGTTTGCCTAATTAGTACTAGAGGGAAAGATCTAAGTAGATCAAAGTACACGTTTTTTAATACATTTATTAACTATATCGTTGGATAATACACATAAATAAATAAATAAGTAATTTAGTGACTTTATTTTCTTAACTTTAGCAAAACAATGACGAATGTTTACAACATCACGTTTCACGTTCATCTAATTTGTCAACTCATTTAAGGTGTTCCTTTATTAAAAGGTTTCTCTTCGCGAACGGCTTATCCCTTGTCTTGCTAGTAACTTTACTCACAATTAATATATTCAACGAAAACCCCAATCCGCATCCGTGTACGTGTATCGTGGAAATAAAAATGACCAACCAATTACAAAACATGGGGACTATTGCCTCGGTGACCACTAAAATTACTAATAATAATAATAATAACTTTACACATCTCACACACGGCCGTCTGATCCCAAACTAGGCAAAGCCTGTACTATGGTAACCAGACTGCTGATAAACATACTTATATATTTCTAAATACATACATATTATGGATAAATTACACCCAGACACAGAACAAATTATCGTGCTCATCACACAATTATTTGTCCTGGGTGGGAATCGAACCCACGACCTCTGGCTTAGCATTCAGGGTCACTAACCACTAGACCAACAGGCCAGTCAAACTGCACCATATGTTACTTTCTTTCTTCATTTACTTCCGTGTTCTAAGACTAGTTAAGAATAATTTACTTTTTATAGTTGTGTGTGTTTTTGTAGTACAAACTTCAACTATAAAAATGTTTTCAAATGGGAATAGTTTCCTGTGGGCAAACTAAAGAACTCAGGAGGGTTGTCCTTCGAGGAGTGAGTTATTCAGTTTATTAAGGTAACAATTTAGACTTATTTCATTAAATATGTGTTTTCAATTTACCACAATGAAGCTTTATTATAATATTTGTCAATCAGATAAAAATGTCCAATTTATCTCTAGAAAGTGGATAGACAGACTGATGGTATTGGGTATTTTAACTCTTTGATTTTCGTCACTCATTTCCTTTCCACTGATTGTTTTGATATACGATAACTTTTTAGTTTTATCTTCATATAAGCCATGTAAACAGTACAAATAATAAGTCTCTCGGGAGATACTGCCTTGTCAAATGACTTTAATTTAATTTTATTTTGTTTTATTAACATTGTTTACATTTATACTTAAATATTACACATTCAATATTATCGAACGCAATGTAACAGTTACTTGAAGGCAGACAAAGCATGGAATAGTATAATAAAAAAAAACCGGCCAAGTGCGAGTCGGACTCGCGCATGAAGGGTTCCGCACCATCGTTTCTAGTAGGGGAGCCCCCTTTAATTATTTTTTTTTATTATTTGTTATTATATTCTGTGAAAAATTTCAACTGTCTACCTATTACGGATCATGAGATACAGCCTGATGACAGACACACAGGCGGGACAGTGGAGTCTTAGTAATAGGGGACCCGTTTTTACCCTTTGGGTACGGAGCCCTAAACAACAGGTTAAGCTAACTTTCTATCACAGTAACTGAACTAAAAAATGAGATTTTGAATTTTCAAAAAAATTACTGATAAACCCTCGACACTCCTCTACATTAAACCTCTTTAGTATTAATTAAATAAAAGAGTAGAAGTGTATGTATGAACTAGGATCAATAAGTTGTAAGGATATTAATTTTAAAAATATTCGGATTTGTTAGAGTAACTTCTTACACCAAAGTAACGCTATTCATTGGAACTGGCACGACAATTGATACAGCGGTGTTTAAATTTGCATCTTCACGAATAAACACAATATTTTTTTCGAAGAAAAAGGACATGTTTTTTTTTCAAACTTCGTTTTTTACATCAAGACTGAACTAGTTACCGGCCTTACATCGTTATGTAAGGCTGAAGTATGATTAAACCTATAATAGTATGTTGTATAGTTGGTATGAAATAGTTTTATTAATGTGTTTTATTAAAACGATTAAAAAGTTTATAGAAAATTATAAACTAAATGATAAGGGAATCAGTTGTTTGTAAAATGTTGTCAATTTAATAGTTTTGTAGTTTTGAAGTTGTTAAAAAGTGGTACACATTTTCTAAATAACACATTTAGAAAATGTGTTATTTTTAAATATTATAAATTCCAAAATGTTAAAATACTAAATAATATATCTAAACAAAAGTATTTTTTTTTAAATAAGGTATAAATTACTCTTTCAGATGTAATCATGTATATTGAATATGAACCGCATACAGGCACACGTCATTGTTTAAACTGCTCAAACAGCAGTTTTTTTTCTTTCTGATATTGTTTGTCCATAAAACAATTAAAAAAATTTCGAATTCTGCATACTGTCAGTTAGTTTCAATTATTTAAAAGTCACTAATAAGCAAGTGATGAACGTGAGTAGAGAAATACTGGTGGGCTCCATTTTTTAAAAAATAAGCAGGGACTACCTACTACACAAACAGAGATAAAACATATAAAAAATAAAGATTTCTTAATGGAAAAAGATAGTTTGTTTTAGCTTTCTAACGTTGCAAATAAAGGAGTTTTCTTTCAATTTTATATTCTGGATTTGTTCACATATACTCGTATTCACGATTAAATGTTGTACTTCTAAAGTTGTTACCTTTTATAAAAGAAACTGTAAGACACCTTTTTTCTGCATAATATGATGAACAAATATCGTATTTATTTACTTACAAATAAATAAAAAAAAAATCTAACATGATTTTTTACTTAAATACTTAATGTTACCAGGTGCATAGTCATATTTATATGTAACTTACCACATTATTATTAGATGCCTTAAAAATTAAACTTTAAAATCTACGAGAATGTTGTAAGATTATTTAGTTTATTAAGAAAATTATCAATCCTAAGAATTTTCAGGAATTAAAATACAAGCTTGTCCTATTTGGCTGTCAGTTTTAATAAAAAGCAGGTTACATATTAATTTTAAGCATGAGAAATTTACAAATGGAATTACATTTTCATCACTGAAAATTAAATATATTTAACGTATTTAAAATAAAAAATATTTAACTTTTTAAAAAGACTGTTCTATTTGTTCTTAATAAAATCAGAAAATTCTAAAATATCCTTTGTTGTGATTTCTTTCAAGTTATTGTGTCTTAAATATTAATTTGTCAGAATGAAAGCTAGGTAAAAATA
Organism: Callimorpha dominula; assembly: GCA_949752705.1. NCBI lineage: Eukaryota > Metazoa > Arthropoda > Insecta > Lepidoptera > Erebidae > Callimorpha > Callimorpha dominula. The sequence goes on along the minus strand of OX457002.1, from coordinate 5,259,250 downwards.
TAAAAAAAATGATCTCTTAAATACGAATCACGAAAAAAAAATATGATGAATTCTAATTTTAGAAACGTTCTAAGATTATATTTATTTTATCACTCACCTTTTTAAGTTCTTCAGTGACGCGAGACGGCAGAAACTTTTCAAAGTTCGAAGGATCGGAGAGCGCGAAAGTGCACCAAGTTAAGAGTGGAATATGAGGTCTGTGATGCGACCATTTATAGGGAGCGTTTGGGCGGTTGGTGGGCGGAGCCACGCACGCGTAACTATAACACGCGGCCAAAGCTATGACGTGTGCCTTCCAAGGAAATTTAAAAAGGATTTTTTAATTTTTATTTCATTCCATTGAATGAATTAAGTAATCTGATTATAGATTGAATAATAAATGGCTTCCACTGAAACAGAATTTTTTAGTGTTACCAAATATTTTATTCCCATTTCCCTTGTTTTGAAATGCTTTTGCCCGTTTTAATTTTGTTTAAGGAGGGCTTTCAAAAGATTAGCCACGTTACACGTACGCGGATGAATAATCGTATCTTTAAAACGCCGTGAAATTAGTCACAAATGCAAGTAACAAAAAAAGTTTGGAATAGTAAATTTAGGTCGTATTAGACTCTATTGTTAGAAGAAACTCTTTTGGGTAACGACGATTATAAATAATTGGCAATAAGGCATTGGCAGAGAAAGACAACGAGCGATTGGCAGAGAATCTTGATTTCAATTATTTTCTGTAATATGTTATAGAAGGCACTTGAAAAGAAGATTTTACTTATTCGGGACATTTACATCTAATAACCTTAAAAGAACAATTCTTGTATATTTTTTTTTACAATTTAATTTTAAATTAAATATCTTTATTTCATCAATTATTCGAAATCGTCGATTTATCGACGTCGACATATCATTATTTATTATAGTGAAATTATAATTATAGATCAACACACAGAGTCACCGCAACAATAGTTTGCTTTGTAAAATGTATCTAAAATTATTAAATAAAATAAAAATGGATAACATAATATAATGTCTGCCTGTAGCGATCTATAACCGCCCGTTTCCAAATGTTTGAGCCTATATACAATATAATAATAATATATAATATAATATAATAATACTTAAATATATTTCATGTATGTCGGAAACTAGTCTAATGATTTGGATAAAATTTTGTATTTAGATACACTGAGTTATTATTATAAAATCTCGATGATTAGATAAGGTTTTGTTTCTTAGTTTATATGTGTCTTTTTTGAAAATAAAACGCAATGTGACGACAAAAAACGCCGCCGCTACCACGAAGGCTCTACCTGAGCCTTAAACTTCATTTTGAAGATATCTGAATTAGGAAAATAACAGGAAAACTTGTGACTCGGTTAAATATAGTGTGGTTCAAGCCAACAGTAAAGATGCTGATTTAATAGTTAACATATTGACCTTACAGACGAGAAGTTCTAAACGATAAAATGTCACAAGAAAATTTAGAGTAAGAAAGAAAAACGTAATTTGTTTCGTGTCTGGGTGTAATTTATTCCCGATTCCGGTTTCGGTTCAGTAGTTTTTGCGTGAAAGAGCAACAAACATCCATACATTCTCACAAACTTTCACGTTTATTATATTAGTAGGATGTGTATGTCTTTAATAATATATACCTATGTATATTTATCAGCAGTCTGGCTATCATAGTACATACAGGCTCGTCCCAATTTGGGATCAGATGGCCGTGTCTCAAGATATTATTTATATAATTATAAATATACTCGTAGATACGCACAGTATATATACTATATATGTACGTTCGTTATCAAGCTAACGTTGCCACCAGTTTTTTTTTAATTAAATAAGAACTACATTCAGCTGTTTGATAATGGGGCGTTCTATGGCGGAAATAGTTATTAAGAGAGGCCTATGTCCAGCAGTGGCCGTCATATAGCTGTAATGATGATTCAGCTAGTACTTTTGTTAGTTTTTAATCTGACTAAGTTACTAAAACTATTCGTTATTTTTTTAGCTAATACGTACTAATAGTTAAACACATTCGGAACTAGGCTTTTCCGCTGCTTTACTCGCCTTAAAGTTATTTTTACAACACAAACAGTACTTTTTTCTCGATCAATGGTATGTCTGCCTATGTCTTTTTGTGTGTATGACAGCGTGTATTAAAAAATTCATAATGATCGGTCAAGTAGTTGAGGCATAACTCATCTGTGGTTGAGGCGTAAGCTGAGTAGCTAGGAAGTTAGGACAGATAACAGTGTCTGAATAATTGTAGGACTGCCTAGCTTATTGATGCTGAATGACAATTGTATACCATAATACGATAAGGCCGCCAATTGTACAAGGTTTACAGTTTGTAAGATTATGTATATGCAGTCTTGTATAATTTCTTATGTTTTGTACAATAAAGAGTTAATCAATCAATCAGTCATAATACTTTGTATTGTACTCGTATCTTATCTTTGCATCGCTTGTTTTGTAAGCAACTTAATGAACCTATTTTACAGATGATAACCTACAAGTTGTTGATGAAATTTACCTCAAGGGAACCGTACATTTTTCCTGGATCCAACGCAGTAAATGTGCTATGCCAGACTATAATCTATATCTGTGGCAAGTTTCATCTAGATCCGTTCTGTAATTTTTGCGTGAAAGAATAACAAACATCCATTCATCCTCACAAAAGTTCGCCTTTATAATATTAGTAAGATCTCATCATTAAATATTTTAATTCTAGGGTTAACCTGTAGAACATTTTTCTTCTTATTAATTCTTAGCAAGTCATCGATGTACTATGATATATCATGGATATCTAAATAGCCTAGAGTATACACGAGATTATTGACATGGAAATACTATATAATTCTTCTCTATCTGGTGCCTTATTCAATTAATAGAAGGTATATTTACTTAATACTTTTCAGTCGGCAATATCAATACCATTATAACTAGATAATGATATTACTAATATTCGTTTTTAAACTGATATTATAATACTAGGTTTTGAAACTAATACGTTTATCTTGCACGTTACACATTATGTCACGAACGAGAGCTCATGTGCAATCCAAAATTATGATAAAATATTATAAGTGAATATGAGTAGATAAATGTATGATAAGGTTAACTAATATTATATTTGTCAAATAGCTTATTCTGACCCAAAATCTTATTACCTATTAGCAATTATTGACGTTGTTGTGTTCCTCCAACACAAAGGGAGGATCCTCCGACCAGGTTAGGTAATCCTCCCCGGCGGATCGCGGCCCAACGGTTGATGTTCAGAAATTATATTTGTACTAGCAGCGCCTCGCGGGTTCACCCGCGTAAGTCCCGATCCCGTTTGAATATCTTGATAAAAATTACCCTATATAAAATCCAGGTCTCCAACTATCTACATACCAAGTTTTATCGCTATCGGTTCAGTAGTTTTGGCGTGAAAGAGAAACAAACATTCATCCATCCATCCATCCAAACTTTTACATTTATAATATTAGTGGGATGTCAAACCTCTTTAGCCAATAGCGCATAAATGGTATAATCTTTTTGTAATTTCTTCAGATGCAACTTAAAACTAATTTCTTTCTTCTTTAAAATAAAAAGTAGCCTATGCGTTAATCCAGGTCTCCAGCTGTCTTCATACCAAGGTTCATTGGTTTTTGCGTGAAAGAATAACAAACATCCATCCATCCATCTATCCAAACTTTCAGATTTATAATATTAGTGGGATGTGTACTAAGGCGCGAGTATTTTTATTGCGCGTTCCAGGATCAGAAGTTACTTCGTAGATTTGCTTGTCGTCACTAGATGATGTTGAATTATGTTTTAGCATGCATTAATATTGCTCGTTTAAAGGTATTAGATAGATTAGATAAGTATGGTTAAGTCAGCAGTCTGGTTAACATAGTACAGGCTCTGCCTGGTCTGGGTTCAGACGGCCTTGTGTGACATATCTTATTATTAATAATAATATGTATTCATGTTTACAAAACACCTTTACAAGTATATTTATTTATCCGTGCTCTAGAAACCCATATTAGGTACAAGTTAAGCTTAGTTTTGATTTAGATAGCGGTGTGTGTAATATATGTCTCAGAGGGTTATTATTGTAATGCTCGAATGAGTTTCTGAAACATATGTGACTGTGACTGGCCTCTTGGTCTAGTGGTTAGTGACCCTGACTGCTGAGCCAGAGGTCGTGGGTTCGATTCCCATCTGAGTCTGGGTGTTCTTTGTGTCCGTTGTTTGTATGTTTGTAAAGTCCCCCGTGACACAAGAGTAATTCCAAAGGTACATTTACATTCAAAAACTGTAAGAAAAATCTTACAGTTTTTGAATGTAAATGTACCATCTAACTTTGATACGTTTATTATAATTTAATTTCTCTTGTATATACTAATACTAGCAATCCGTCCCGGCTACGCACAGGAAGTAGATTCATCCTCAACAATTATCATCATATTTCAACCAATTCACACAAAACCTTAACAAATTATATACCTAAACCTTCCTCATAGTCATGAGATAGGTTTAGGTTTCACCAATAGAAAGAGCGATTCGGCTCTATCTATTGGTGAAAACCGCAAGAAAATCCGTTCAGTAGTATTTGAGTTTATTTGAACAGTCTGACAGATGTGGCGGGGGACTTTGTTTTATAATATGTAGTAAAGATATTGAATTTGAATCTTGGAGTCTTGGAGAATGACTGGTCTAAATAAAACTTGAAGGTGTTAAAATAGGCAATGAAAGTTTTACTGGTGAGATTCTACGCAAACGAAGTCACGGGTACCAGCTAGCTTAAAAAAAATACCAGGCACAGATTATCTTTGAGAAGTCCTTGCAGTAGCAATTCATATACGTATTTATTCATGTCACGGGTTACACTGAAACCCAACTTCCAAAGTACTTACGCAGTCACCGGTCGAACAATAAAACAAAGCATTCCTATTAAACTTTCTTAAATAGGGTTAAGTAGCATTACCATAAAACCCTTTGCTAATTGGAACACCTTGTCTTTATTTACAGAAGCCACTGTTCGCAAAAACTTGAGAACAATTAACCAAAAGGTAACAATTTCATTATTTATTTAGTGAATCAGGTGGCTGTCAACCCTTGCATAAATTATTTGTTAAGAATTTATAGATAGCGTTCTGTAATTTAGTAGTTGGGTTATAAATTGAATTGTAAAAATGGTAACATTAATTTTCAAATCAATATTAGCCATTAGAGTCAATAGAGTAATGGAAAAAACCTAGTAGACAAAACTCCTCTCATCCCTGTTGAGACAAATGTAAATGTTTAAAATATGGCTCACTCACCCTTGGAACATTAGCAGGAAACCATAAGTTTTCCTAATAGGAAAATAGGTGTTGCCCAGGGCACAGATAAGATATTAATTACTTCGCAGTGCAGCGTGAGAGGGTTATTTATTTTATTACTCTTAATTTATACAAGGACTTATTGTAAATGTGTATAAGTAGCTACTAAATTTTATTCCATAGTTTTATGTAACACTAGTAGCGCCCCGCGGTTTCACAGCGTAAGTCCCGATCCCGTGGGGAATATCGGGATAAAAAGTAGCCTATATGTTAATCCAGGTCTCCAGCTATCTACATACTAAGTTTTATCACACTCGGTTCAGTGGTTTTGGCGTGAAAGAGTAACAAACATCCATCAATCCATCCATCCATCTTAACTTTCACATTTATAATATTGGTGGAATAAAAAAAATATCTATCTCTAAATATCTACCTATTAACTTGTTTAGGAGTACACGTTTAAGAGATAATTATTACGCCCACTAAATGTTCGTTATACATATGGTTGCTTTATGTTATCTACTTATCAATTTATTATCACACGCTCTGATAAACACATTATTTTCACTTCTGAACCGCTTCAAAATGATATTTGCATTTATTCATTCTATTTTGTATTCGGTCTCTTAATAATTAAGGATTTTATCACAATAAAAACATTTACTCATAGTAGAGATAGCCTGTTGGGCGAAGTTTTATTACATTGGTTCATTTGTAACATAAATCAAGCTATTTATTTCCAGTATAAGTTGAACTATCGTTGTATAGATTTTGCGTACCATGAGAGTTCAATATATAAAATGGACTGAGCTTTTTGTGGCGTATTCACATAATGTTTATATTTTTTTATATTTCTAACGCATATTATTGTTTAAACATTTTGGCTTTCACCACTTCTTCCACATATAAGCTTTAAGTGTTTCTTTGACGTTCCTCCGTGCGTGAAAAAGCTTTTTGTCAAAACATTCGCTGACTAAACTGTAGCTAACTTATTCGAAATTATTAGGACGGTCATTGAATATTTAGCGGATGTCTTAACAATTTTGACCCAGTCTTGAGTCCAGTCCTTTTCAAGGGCATATTTTTACATACATAACACCGGCGAGTATCACGTTAAAACAAAGAACAAAACACACGAGCCTTTATTTGGTAAGTGAAAAAGACAAGTCACGTAAATATCATATTTACATAATTACCCCGGTTTTTAAAACGGGAAGGCTTATATCCTTACACAAAAGGTACTAGCTTTCCTGGTCATACACAAAGAAGGGCTAATTATTTAAAAAATACTGCGCATAGAGGAAGTTACGTGACGAAGGCACATTACCATCTGACAAAAATAGGCTAAGCTACTTTTCAGGAGGCCCTTGAAGAGGTAGGCAGAGACGTAATACGGTTATATCTATAGGTGCGATAATGTTGGGTGTTTTAAGGTTGGGCCATACGGGGCAAGTTTATTGTCAACAAGTAAAAATGAAATGCTGTTCATTAGTAAATGCATAACTTGAGAGCGACTGGACGAATTTAGCTTTTTTAACCGACTTATTTATTTATTTTGGATCTCCAACAAAGGATGTATAGGGTCACAGGATAATAAGACATTGACTGGCCTGTTGGTCTAGTGGTTAGTGACCCTGACTGCAAAGCCAGAGGTCGTGGGCTCGATTCGTACTCAGGACAAATGAGTGATGGGCATGATCATTTTTCTTGGTGTAATCTGGGTGAACTAAAAAAATATACAATAAGACAACAGTAAATAATCTTAAAATCTATTTAATAGTAAACTTAACAAAGTAAATTAATATTAACATATCAAAATATACAAGTATCTAGAATCTAATTACCTAATACTTGACTAGGATCTGTGCGGTAAGAGAACCGTCGTAGGATTTGAGGTCGCAGCAGTGCTAAATGACCTTTTTACACTGTTACGTCATTACTGTATTGTACAGTATTGTTTACTGTCGATAATGACGTAGCAGTGTTGTCAACATAGCAAAAAAGGTAATCAAAATCTTATCTCAAAATATAAACCCCTATTCTTTTTGAAATGTGTGTAATTATGTTCTCAATTTTATTTCTTGTCTTTTCTATTTAAATATACCGAAACCAAACCGGCACCGTTCACATATTGAATAAAGGTTTTTTTTAATTTTTCTTTTAGTTTTATTAAGCTGAAGAGTTTTTGTTTGTTTGGTTGAGCGCGGTAATCTCAGGAACTACTGCTTCGAATTGAAAAAATATTTTAGTGTTGGATAGCCCATTTATAGAGGAAGGATAATATAATAAGGATAAAAAATGGCTAGTAACCAATATGAATAAAATCTGCCTTCTTTATATCAAGAGCTGATCATGTACTTTGAAGGATTCACACGAATCAAAACTGATTCTGTAGACGTTGCAGTTGAGTTAAATAGGCCAGGCTAATTCTAAAATTTGTTGAGATCACCTCAAAAATACATTTATTTAAAAATAAGAAGATTACCTTAAGCTCTACATAGGAAAATATTTAACTAAGCCCTTGTACCTAATGGCATAAAAAACCCAAATCCAAGGAGGTGTAGGCACTTATTTATGAACGCTTTGATCTTTTCCTATTAACAGGAGGAAACCACTAAAGCTCTTTCCACGTGGCAATCGTTACCTGTACCAATAACAACTGAAGGGATTCTATTTCATCAGACTAAAAGGATTTACCTAATCGAAGATGCTTCTTATTACGCGTATTGTGTTAATATATTCAGTGAGAATCTATAGAATCGAAAGGATTTGCACGAGATTTACATAGAAATGGATAGAAAGAAAATGTAAATTTTGAAAACTGTGCTATAAAATTCATTTAAGAAGCCGCGAAGCCGGCGCCCGGGGCGGGTTGTTAGTTTAGTAAACTAGCAACCCACCCCGGCTTCGCACGGGTAGCAAAGCATTTTTCCGACATCTTCAACAATTATCGTCATATTTCAACCGTTTAACTCAAAACCTTAATGAATTAAACACCTAAACCTTCCTCACGCATCACTTCGTTTATTGGTGAAAACCTTATGAAAATTCGTACGGTAGTTATTGAGTTTATCGCTAACAGGCAGACAGACAGACGCAGCGGGGGACTTTTTTTTATAATACCTAGTTATTAGTAAACTCATTCTACAATTATATAAGAGGTGGACTTTTGTAAACCATGAAAAATAATGATCCAAAAGTGGAGCGTCTTCCAAAACCGGGATACATTTCTCCACGTAATTAAATTAATTATTTCTGAAGTGCAAGCCATCGACCTTCTTAGATCTTACCAGGAGACCTTTCTCTATCAGTCATAATACATCAAACCAAAACAAAAAGCTTATTTTAAAAGTGCCCTAACATATAAATGGCTCCCTCGACACAGTCCGTTGGCCACAAATTCAATAACAGTTGGATCTTATTAAATAGGCGGACCTAGATATGTACTCGTAAATATGTATTTCTTTGGCTTCCGTTCCTCAAAATAATAATAATATTCATTTCACACATCTTACACACGGCCGTCTGATCCCGAACTAGGCAGAGCCTAGTGCCTAGCCTATGGTAACCAGACTGCTGTTAAACATACTTATATATTTCTAAATACATACATATTATAGATAAATTACATCCAGGCTCAGAACAAATTATCATGGTCATCGCACAATTATTTGTCCTGGGTGGGAACTGGAACCCACGACCTCTGCTTCAGCAGAGTCAGAGTCACTAGCCACCAGACCAAAAAGCCAGTCAGACTCATTGGATCACTTTGCTTTCCGTCTGTCTGTTTATCTGTGTGTCTGTCAAGCTACTTTTTCTGCGATCCCTTAAGTTGTAAAAAAAAAAAAAAACAAGCTTCTAATTCAATGCAATCTAAAGATACGGCCATAATAACGACATACCATCTGGTCTCTTCCCATCATCTTGCACCAGATCATTGGGCTCACGTACGGCTCGAATACTGGCAGTGTCAAGAGCATGACAGATTATGTCCGTATATCTAGACATGCCATAAGATTGGCCTGCACTTCTGCTATAAGAAAGGCCATGATGTCCGAGACTATCGACAGCTTCTCCACAGTGACAAAGATGCGGAGATATACAAGGAGCTTCTAGACGAAGGCAGTGCAGTGAACTGGCAAGGCGGAATGTGTTATCGTCCGACAAGGTGCCTATGTTGAGTGATGGAAGTGCCTGAATTCATAGGCCTGATGCCCATTCTCCCACAGCCAACAAACGAGCGCTCTCTGCAACATTGGATGACGTGTTAATTAAAATACCCCTTCTTAAAGTGGATAGCGGCGCGTCCCATTGTCTCTGCGAGAATGGATTAACAGGTAATAGAGTATTGGGACAAGCTATCTGCCAAGCATGTATGGCATCGGTCTTGCAGGACAGTTCAGAATTAACCAGTGTATTTCTTAGAATTCTTCTGGTTAACTCTTCAGTGCCATGTACCGAGGACAAAAAAAGACCACGCAACTGAACAGGTAAGGATGCTTTGAGCCAAGTTCGGTCGTTCAAAGCCATATCAAAAATTTAGCTAAGGGTGTTTTGAATATTTTTTTATTTTTTTTCTAAAAGGCTTAAATGTTTCCAAAGTTTCAATGAACGAAGAGCATTAGTAAGTTTTGGTATAAAAAGACAAAAGCGGACTGTAGTAAAACCGAATGGACATTAATTATAAGTAAACGATCCAAAAAATCACCAAAGTTTTCAATTTTGTCCACCATGGATGATTGAAAGCCACCTTCCAAGACCGGGGACTCAAGAAGGTGGAGAGACCTTTTTTTTTAAACTTTTATTTAGGTGCGAATTAATCAATTAACACAATTATTTGTTTATGGTTTTCTTTTTACAAAGACTATTCCCGCATTAGGAATAGTCGTGTGTCGCGGGGAGCTTCACAAACATTTTGATTGGCCTGTTGGTCTAGTGGTTAGTGACCCTGACTGCTAAGCCAGAGGTCGTGGGTTCCATTCCCACCCAGGAGAAATAATTGTGTGATGAGCACGATCATTTGTTCTGGGTCTGTGTGTAATTTATCTATAATATGTATGTATTTAGAAATATATAAGTATGTTTATCAGCAGTCAGGTTACCATAGTACAGGCTCTGCCTAGTTTGGGTTCAGACGGCCGTGTTTGAGATGTGTGGAGTTATTATTATTATTATTTGAACAACGTACACAAATAATAATAATAATAATAATATAGTAAGTGTAAAATATTTGGACCTAGCCCACGAGATTGTCGACATGTGGGATGTGGATTCAGCAATCATTGTGCCGATAGTCATTTCGGCCCATGGGTTAACTGCTAAGAGCCTCGACCAACACCTTCAGAGGCTCACGTTAGGCAGCTGGATTAAGAGCCTGATGCAGAAGGCAGTCCTCCTTGATACGGCACGCATAGTGAGGAGGTTTCTATCTCTGGAACCCTAACTACCGGTAGCTTGGTCCCTGTACCCGATACCGGTGGGACACTATTTTTAATATTTTTAAATATATTTGTTTTTATTTTTTAAAGTGAATGTATTTAAAAATGTAATTTATATGTATATTAAGTAAATAAAGAGAATAATAATATAATAATAATGTTTCTTTCAACAAAGAACACCCAAACTCAGGACAAATATTTGTAGATCACACAAATTAAACACAAAACCCACAACACTCAATTCGGCGTAGTGGCGAGGCGACCACTTTACCACTATACTTTTGCGCCATCCGTGGAGTAAAATTTATTTAGGGCATCGGAATTCCACCCTGGATGGCGATCAAACTCTAATTATCTTGTTGTTCTTCTTTATTCTCAAGCCTATTTTAATTTCAAAACCAATTTTTTTTTCCGAATACTGATTGGGAAATAAAAAATAGGTTCACCTTGCACTAACTCCTGGCATGTGAGTAGCACTGATTAATCACATGCCGGGAGTTAGAGCAAGCTGACTGCAACATACCAATGAGCTTTATATATTTAAATAGATACTTTAAAATATAATATTAAAACTTAATTTATACATAGTTCAAAGGAAGCTGTGCAAGTTTCACAAATTCGATATTAGTCGAAGAATGTCATTTAGTAGTTTCTTTGTAGGGGCTCTTCTATTTCAGCGCAATACCTGTACCTAATAAAGTGATATTAAATTTTACAGCTATTATTTGCCTTTACCGATTTAGAAAATATTTAATTTGAAACTATTTGAGTCAATCTTAACAATGATTAATAAAACACGATATTATAAAGTCATTACTTTACTTGTCTAAGACATGTAACTTGTGACTTTTTAAAAGCTTTTATTTGACTTGAAATGTATGTAAAGTTAATTTGAGCCAAATCTTGCAAGCTGATTTAAAACTACTTGCTCCTATACTATGGAATTGAAATCATGTTGGTTCACTTGCGATGACAATTGTGTCAATGACAACGAACTCTTCAACGGTGGACCGTATAGACATGAAACTGTATGTATGCTTAGAAACATGATAATCTATTCACCTGTAAAGTTTACCATGGAATGCGCTGGTTGATGTGCCCATTACCAATCCTGGGCCAACTCCAGACGAGGGAACTACTCAACAGTCAACAGTGCACACACGATACTTTATGTATATTTATTTATTGAATGCACAATTAGTACAAAGGTGGACTTAATGCATGCATATAAGGTACATAAGGTATATTCTGGCTGCTGTATCCAGGATTAAGCGCTTATTACACTTGGCTGAATTCAGTAGGTACTGAATTCAGAAGTTACCTAATTCATAAGCTAACTTGCTAAATGCGATTACACTTGACTGAATTCAGTAACGACTGAATTCAGACGACTGAATTCAGCCAAGTGTAATAAGCGCTTTAGCTGGACATGAGGCAACTCGTCAGTGGTCACAGCGGAGGGCGCATTTTGTATACGCATTCAATTATGATGAATTGTGATGACTGCACGGATAGCATAATGGTTTTAATCACCTTCCAGCTAATTCTATTCCGCTACGATAAAAATATTTGCGTGATCCAATAATAGCTTTTCCGAGTCTAGTTGTTATTTGTGTTCCTTGCTTGAATGTGTGTAAAGTCCCCCGCGACAAAGGAATTATTCCTTGTGCATGAATTGTCTTCTATAAAAATGTAAGGATAATAAGGAAGGATGATAGTAGTTTTTTAAATCTGGCATGACTTGGATTGGCGCAATTCGATTGGCTCCACACTATGACTCGTCTAATTTTACGAGATGAGCGCCATTATTGGTTCGTAACCTGTTCAGGACAGAGAAACTCGAAGTCAACCGCGTAGCTGTGTTTTGTCAGACACAAGTACGCTTCAAGCTGAACTAAGTTTCGCATGGTCCCAAACACCCAAGTGAAGGTAAGACCGTGCCGAGGACTGAGTCGCATCAGGGTATGCTAACCATCATGTTGCGAATATAACACTTTAGCAAAAGACATGTCAACAGAAAACTAGAAAGTTAAATAAAAAGCTTTTTAATGATATTTATTTATATACTAGCGGACCCGACAGACGTTGTCCTGCCGGAACGTAAAAAATATTATTCCTGGAACCCTATGGTCCAATTGTAAATCTAAACCATTCTCGAAAAAATTTCATTAAAATCGGTCCAGCCGTTAAGGAGAAGTTCAGGAACATACACACGCACAGAAGAGTATATATAAAGATGTTTGTGTAGGAGTTTAGTTAGACTAACGAGTTTATTTTTAAATTTTCAGTTTCTTTCTTCTTTCGTATGTGTGCTAAATTTCAACAAAATCGGTCCACAGGTGAAAAGTCAATGGGTGCACAATGATTCATTCACTATTTTTCCACTCTTAGGGTTAAAATGGGACCAACTTCGAAGTATGCCGTATCCAATAAAAAAAAGAAATATCGAAATGAGTCTACCCTGTAAAAAACGGATCACTCGTGATGAAAATTGGATCACCTACGACACAAGAACGTGCGAAAAAGATCATGATCAAAGGGTAGTTTAGCTCCACAGACTGTAGCGAAACCCGGATGAGGTGTCGCTGCGTGTATGGGAAGTCAGGAAGGGTATCGTTCGTTATGAGCTTTTACCGCCGGGCAAAACATAAAAAAAAACGGCTTTAATTGATGAAGAGAAAGGGAGTGGTCTTTCATCATGGTAACGCCAGACCACACACATCTTTGGCTACTCAGTAAAAATTGAGAGAGCTTGGTTGGGAAGTGTTAATGTATCCACCTTATATAGTTAAAAAATAATATTTCGTTCAACGATATTTATGGTTTAGTATTTCAACGCAACGGAACACTTAGCAGCGGGAACAAGTTAGTAGGTATACAGATGTACTGATAAAATATCAGTCATTGATAAATACGTCAAAAAAAAGGTTTTACATTGTCATTACGATTAATTGGTTTCAGATTCGAATCTCACCTAGCACATTAGAACCCACTTCTTATTTCATGCGTGTGGAAACCCACTGTCACTGTTTGCTGCTACCTCTCCTAGCGCCTACCCGCAAAAGGTACACCGAGGTAAACCTCTCAATTAGGAGATGTGTGTGTGCAAAACCCGTCCTGTCCAACCATGGCCACACTCAGAGCGGCATGAGGCGCTGATTGAAAGATCGGGCGGCGAAATCAATTTGAGTGGAGATGTCGGCCGAAGAGCTCCGCCGCCTCCTTCTGCAAGATGACATCCTCGCAAAAGGATGCGGCCGCGATTTAATTCAATGGAGTGTATGACGGCCGGTAGCGAGAGATCCTCCTGCATAAGCTGGGCAATCCACAAGGAGTCCTCACCGCAATCGCAGTTGTGCAGGATCTTGCCGAAGCAGTGGTGCAGGATTTTGCCGAAGCAGTTGTGCAGGATTTTGCCGAAGCAGCTGTGCCCGGAAATAACCTCATTATTTTTTGCACTAGTTTGTAAGAATTGTTTACACACCCTAAAAATGAAAATAAAAGATTTCTATATTTGAACACTGTATGAAATTGAATAATTAAACAGGTTTTATTTTAATATTTACATCAGTCATCATAAACGCAATTGTTAATTATATATCTATATACCGTCTCATATAAATACCTTTCTCTCATAAGCAGCAATCACCTGATCATTTATTATTAATGGTTATTAGTAAACTATATCATCCACAGTAATAAAATATTTGGAACTAACATCTAAATAGAATAAATAATAGTTGGTATTATTTGGTATTCCGTAAAGACTGCCGACTTAGAGATTAATATTAAACATAATTATATAATATAAGCTGTGCCCGCGACTTCGTTTTTTTGGAAAACAGCAATTTGTCGCTTATTGCATACTACCTCTTTCTTCAGGCAGGATTTTTTATACTGTATTAGCGGTGAAACAACCTGGAGCGTACAAACAAAGGTTGTTTTGGTTGCTTACACGTGAAATAACGGCGAAGTAACGGCGTAACCACACGGTGTGCGTCACAGCACCGTTTATGAGTTGACCGTCGGTACGGCGACGTTTTGCCTCCAATGATCCACCCAGCGCTGGCTAGCGGACGGCAACTGGGCGATGTCCAGACACCCTCTTCACGGGAGACTCTGTTTCGGGTGAAGAACATAAAACTCGTCTCATACACCCACGGCCACTCTTAGCGTACGCATGAGAACGCGAGCGAAAAGGTTTCAACTGGAAGTTTTTCTACCGAAATCCACACCGTCACCTCCTCCTTGCGCGAGATGTTTTCCTCGCAGAAAATCGTCATAAAGCAACTGTGACGACCTAACATCTCGATTCGTCCTACCAATTAGGAGACTCTTGCTGTAATCAGTCAGTCCGTGCCGCTTCCTAGAAACTATGGGCCCCCTCGGTATACCTAACAGATAAATGTTTGCTTCTGAGCTTTGTTTAGTCAGGGTGTAACATAAGATTTCACACTACTGTAACCGAACGGAAAATAAATGGTATGAAAGTGTAAAAAAAACAGCTTAGATGTAATTTTTTAGCGATAGTGTCTGCCATGCATTTAATATAGTAAAATACTGTAATACTAACAAAGTGTTAAGTTAAACTAACAACTAAGTGATAGATGCTTTAAATAAAAATTCTATTCTATTCTAATATAATCATGTTGACGGGAATCAACGCGATCACGTATTTAAAAGGTATGACATACCTTTGCTTTGCCGTGGTCGTGGCCGTGATCACAGGCCTGTAGGAACTGTAATATTTTTTAAATATGTGATCGCGTGAATTCCCGTCAACATTATTATAATGTCATGGAACGCAAAAGTTTAAAAGTTTGGATCTTCCTTTTCTATAACTCAATTTATAAATATATGTATATTTACTGGACTGGCCTGATGGTCTAGTAGTTAGTGACCCTGACTGCTGAGCCAGAGGTCGGGGGTTCGATTTCCACCCAGGACGAATTATTCTCTGTCTGGGTGTAATTTATTTGTAATATGTATGTATTTAGAAATATATAAGTATGTTTATCAGCAATCTGCTTACCATAGTACAGGCTCTGCCTAGTTTAGGATCAGATGGCCGTGTATGAGGTGTGTGAAGTTGTTATTATTATTAATGCCCTGAAACATATTTATGAATTTAATGGCTGCGAGAGGCAAAATAGCTCGTTGGCATAGTCAAGAACCAGCTATCGATTACTCTGAGATCACCAAACAAAGAAAAAAACTCCTGCTGTTTCAGCCATCACCACAGAAAAGCACATTCCCCTATGACATCCTACGATTGAAAATATACATTCACTCGAAATCCTTCAAACAGACTATTTGCAGGTAAAATCTAATGTAACTAATAATATTTCTTTAAATCACAGGTAAAAATCAATTCCTTGTACTCTTAATATTTATAAGTTATTTAAATTGAGTGGTTTTATAAAAAATAAAAAAATAAAAATTAAACCGAGGAAAAGAACTAAAACGCAAAAAATAAATAAACCTTTTAAGTCTTAAGTATTAAGCTTATTTAAAAGGTTTATTTATATTTTGCTTTTTAGTTTTTTTCTTCGGTTTAATTTTTTGTTAAAAAGATTATTATTTATGATTTTTTTTTCATCATCAGCTCGGCTACATGATGTGATGATTTCTAAACGCAAGTACCTGATAAAGTAAAGAAAAGTAAACAGAAACACTATTCGTTTCTACAATTTTCGAGGATTTTTCTTAATTTTATCAGAATTTCATCATCAGATCCTGACTGCCTTGACATGGGACCACCCTTGAGGTATACCCTATCTCACAAAAAAGAATAATCAAAATCGGTTCATAAATGACGGAGAGGGCTGAACATACATAAAAAAAAGTAGAAATATGTATTTAAACGGTCGAATTGAGAATTTTTTTTTTCTCGGTTAAAAACGATACCTAATTAAAAAAAGTAAATTAGTTTATATATTAAAAAAAAAAGTGCAAAAAAAGAAAAGTGTCAAAGAGGGATATATTAAAAAAAAGTGCAGAAGAAGAACAGTGTCAAAGAGGGATTCGATCCCGCACCCAATTTAGTAGAAATCGTACTCTACACCAGTAAGGCTAAACGCTCGCTATAAAAGATATCGAAATAAGTATATACATACTACTAACGTTACAATGTTATTACAGCTTTCATTGATTTTCCTGTGGGAACCAAAGTTTAACCCAGGATAAAAAGTACCCTATAACCTGCGCAGGCACTCAAACTATTATCATACTAAGTTTCAAGCATATCCCTTCAGTAACTTCTTAGTTTATCGTGAACATACAAACAGACAGACAGAAAGACAGACAGACAGACAAAAATTGTTTGGATCGCATATTCAGCATCAGTATCGATATCTTAATACCCTCAGTCGATTTTTTTTAAATATATTCAATGTAATGGAATTCATCCCGCTACAGATTTATTATAAGTATAGATGATAAGAAGAATACATAATCACTATCTGTCATAAACCTGTATCTATTCCTGAACCTGTATTAGGAGAGAGGGCCTGCAATACCTGCTTCATCCACCTCATAACCTTCACTGGTAACGGATATTGTGAAGTTTGTTTTTGCAGTTGGAAGAAATAAAAACCTTGCAAGAAATTTGTGTGCTTTATGCTTCTGGATGTTTCTCTTTCTTCTGTCATAGACTTCAAGCTTACCCTTAAACTGGTCATAGATGGTAACGGGGTAACTACTACGGGGTACTAACTTTTTCAGTGACAAACTAGGTCACTTGATATACATTTCAGAAAAAGAAGTGAAATAGTGCCCCGGAAGACCCGGTTAGGTTGTTTTGGAACGAAGTTCCTTATGGGGCGTTGCGGAGAGGTACCCTAGCCGGCAAAAAACGTCCGTAACGTAAGAATAAAACGTCCGTAACGTAAGATTTTTTTTTGTATAGTCTGTGTAAGATGGCTATACAGTGTCTAATGTATAGTCCACGCGTTGACTGTTATTGTGAATTTGCGTGTGTGAGGTTGTGTGTGTGTGTGTGTTTGAGGATGTGAGGATGTGTGAGGATGTCTGTGAGGATGTGTGGGAGGATGTGTGGGAGAATGTGTGGGAAGATGTGTGTGTGAGGATGTGTGTGTGATTTTTGTTGATAAAAAAATCATAATTAAAAATGTATACCCGAATAATTATTTTCTTTATACCTCGAATAGAACTTGAAATTAATATTTTTGTAATAAGGAACTTCGTTCCTATCTGGTGTCCCACAACACCACACACTTTTTTTTTAATTAACGAGAATTTTGGCCGCCACGGTACACCGCGAGATACACCAATTTATGTCGAAAATCATAGTAGCTAAAGCCTTACAATACTTGAACATAGGCTCAAAACATAAATTCTATAGGCACATTTCAAGGAGCCAACAAACGCAGATACCATTTCTTAGTTTCTAATAAAAGTGTATTACATATTATCTATGGTTCTATTATACCGAAACTAAAGAGGGTACTTAGAGGTAAGGAGCAACATGTCTGATACAAGTTACAATATGAAAAATTGTAGCTAGAAGTTGTACCTACTTGGAATGGCGCGCTTTTCTAAATAAACATCAAATAATAAAAATAATTTAGAAGACTCTCTCCGCCGGAACATAACCAATGAGGGTCGCGTCAGCGTCTTTCAATTCTATTGTATTGACTAATCTAGAAGATATTTAACTTGTTTTTTTTTTCATAATTAATATTTTCATCAACTACTTTTCAAGCAAAAAAAAAAATTTAACTCATCGCACTTAACTCCGTCTGCAACTTTACTGTGCTAATCATAATACCCTTTGCCTATGCCTACCTACTAGCGCCATTCTGGTCGGTTATTAAACTATTACTTACTGCTTTCAGCTGGCTGCTTATTCAGTTTTGTTTTGTATGGGGATTATGGAGGGTAGGTAGAGGTAAAGAGTTTATGAAAAAATTGTCCGTCATAAGTGTGTATTCAGGTGGTGCCACCGTAGCTAGAGGGTGTAAAAAACAAGGAAGGAAAACATCCACTTTGTAATGGCGCGGCTCACTCATCAAAATAAACTTTAAATGGGAAAACAAACATAACATAAATTAATTAGAAGACATCTGACTAAATTAATATGTTTTCGCCTAATTTATCAATTACTCAGCGCTCTCCACTCCGTCTATAACAAGTTAAGTTGATATCATACCCTTGGTAGTAACTGCGTAGTAATCTGTGCCCTTGGTCTATACTAGCGCCACTCTGGTCGGTTCTTAAACTATTTACAAACTGCTTTCATGTGGGCACTTTTTCCGTTTGGTCCCCATACAAGGTGGAAGTTCTTAAATCTGTCCTCTATAATGGGGATACAAAAAGGTGCTCCTAACCTAAACACAGATAGGATAGTAGTCTAACTTGGTAAACCTTAATCCTCCCTTGATAATATATATATATATATTTGTGATTAGCGCCATCTACCCGATCAATATTTAAAACTAGTCACTAAATCGTTATACATGCGTAGTAAAGATGGCAGTAAATTTTCAGGGACAGACTTTTTATTTAAAACAATTAAATATTTTATAGTTTTACAGATTTTTTAAATAAATATTAAACTATGTAACTTTACGGACAATGTAAATAATACACTCATTTACCGTTTACAAATATTTCGTTTTTGAACGAGTATTATTGACAGACTTTTTGACATACTTCAGATGTTATTATTGTTTGTACTTTAAAGTTGCCAACGTGGAAGAGTTCCCTTGAAACTTGGGCTGTCTTAAGTTGGCGGGGAGAAGTCGTTTTTTTACACTTTTCTTTCAACTGTTCGTAACTGTTCGAACAAAATTTTTATTTGTACGATCTTAGTTTTTTTTTTTAATAAAATAAAAAATTACCCTCAAGTTGGCGGGGAGAAGTCGGTTTTTTACACTTTTTTTTTGCTATTTCAATTGTTCGTTAACTGTTCGCCATTGTTCGATCAAAATTTTTTTTTGTTCGATCTTAGTTTTTTTTTTAAATAAAATAAAAAATTACCCTCAAGCTGGCGGGGAGAAGTCGGTTTTTTACAATTTTTTTGGCTATTTCAACTGTTCGTTAACTGTTCGTCATTGTTTGAAGAAAATTTTTATTTGTTCGATCTTAGTTTTTTTTTTTTAAATAAAATAAAGAATTACCCTCAAGTTGGCAGGGAGAAGTCGTTTTTTAAATTATTTTTTTTGCTATTTAGACTGTTCGTTAACTGTTCGTCATTGTTTAATCAATTTTTTTGTTCGATCTTAGTTTTTTTTAATTAAAATAAAAAATTACCCTCAGGTTGGCGAGGAAAAGTCATTTTCAATTATTTTTTTTGCTATTTAAACTGTTCGTCATTGTTCGATCAAATAGAATTCGAACAGTTGAAGTAGCAAAAAAAAAATGTAAAAAACCGACTTCTCCCCGCCAACTTTAGGGTAATTTTTTTATTTTATTTAAAAAAAAAAACTAAGATCGAACAAATAAAAGTTTTGATCGAATAATGACGAACAGTTAACGAACAGTTGAAGTAGCAAAAAAAAAATGTAAAAAACTGACTTCTCCCCGCCAACTTGAGGATATTTTTTTATTTTATTTAAAAAAAAAACTAAAATCGAACAAATAAAAATTTTGATCGAACAATGACGAACAGTTAACGAACAATTGAAATAGCAAAAAAAAAACGACTTCTCCCCGCCAACTTAAGACAGCCTGAAACTTGTATAGAAAAGGAGAATAAATATGTAATAAGGCTTTTTTTACACGGAAATTTAACCACCATGTTTTTTTTTGTTTTATACAAAAATCCTCCCTAATCAACAATCTTAATTCATATATTGGGTCAAAATACAAGTTTCTTTCTGCGTTGCGGTTATATACATAAAGTGTTAATTAAATGTCTGAAATGTAGTTAGGCAAAGTAAAGCTTTTAACTTTGTTATCTAATTCTCGAATTGTATGCTCCGAAAATTCAAAGAAGTAGGTACAGTATTTTAACAATACAGAAAAACTATCTTGTGACTTTTGTTGTTCATGCTTAGCATAGCATTAGCATTAGTAGATAATTAAGTTTAACTAAATCTCATTAATGGTTTTAAAAGTGTTTAAAAGGGGTCTAACTTTTCTAAGGCTATAATGAGTTAGAAAAATGGCAACACTGTAAATTTTTTTTTCAATTTCAAAAAGAAAAGAAACGTACTTATCTAACGTATGGAAAGCAAAAATAAGTTAAACAAGATTTAAAAGCGATTTCAGGTTATTAATTTGTTACATAATGGATCCTTTATTACAACCTGTAATAGATAACTACTCAAAGTATTACATAGATAAGCTAAAGTGTCCAAGTTACGTTCAAATGTACACTAAAGACAGCAGAGAAATTGTATTAGTTTATAACAAGGTAAATAAGTATGTTTTGTAATAGTATAGTGAGTTACAAGGTTTAATGATATAAAGCTTATTACTTTCGTAATGCTTTACAGGTGAAACAAACTTCTAATACCATAGAGAACTTCGGGAAAAATAACAAAAATGAGACTGGTGAGTGGCCCTTTTAATTAGCAAGCAATTGATATTAAATTAACAAAATTAAAATATTATTAAAACTTATGGCTATCACAAATATTCACGAATAAGTTTACAACACATAAAATCATAACCTAGCACAGACATCTTCACATCTCAATCAGCATCAGCTGTTGTAGTTCAGTAAATAGACTGTTTGTGTCTAGACTACTAAAAAGAAGTGCTAAAATGTAGTTTTATATTTTAGCGAGTATAAGTTAAAAAATGTATGTTAATATTTATTTATGTACTTAAAAATGTAAATAATCACCCTACATATGTAGGGATGATACTTTTTAATGATTTGTACAAAACGTAATTTTAAAGTAGGGACCGACAAAAAGTCTAATAGATGTCCAACAGGGACTTAGGTCAGCCGATCTGGTGATGTACTCTTCAATATATATTATGGTATTTAACCAGAATTGTTGTGTTATAAAGAGGTCAGTGTTGGACAGTAATGTACCCTCTGATGGTATCACAAATCAAAACAGAAGGTGAAGTGCTAAACTGGAAAAGAAAAACTTGATAAGTTGAAAATTATTTTAATAATTTTTTATAAAGAAAAATAGTAACTTGTAAATAATTGTTTTGCTGTATCAATGCATTTTATAATAGTGTAGTAGGTGTTTGGTTATAGTTATGTTCCACATTTATATTTAATGGGACCTGGGAGATTTCACTAAAACATGCAAATAGTGGCTTTAAATTCACACATATACACATAACACATAAAAAGTGAATTCTCGGAAAAATTTCAGTCAGGATGCCACTTTACTGTTGATATGAGATCAGTTGAGATGTTCAGATTTACAGGAGTGATTCAATTATAACATTTTAAAAACCAAAGACAATAATCCCAGTGCTAAAAATAATTAATAAGTATTAGATGTGTAATTCGGGACTTAATCGCGATAATATTTAAAAGGTACAATGCCTCTTGGTTACCCGACGTTGCAATCGAAATGCACCGATTGTAGTCACGAGTGGACCTTTTAAATATTATCGCGATTAAGTCCCGAATTACACATCTAATATGGATCAAAGTCTAGAAAGTTAAAAAACAATAATTTATGAGTGTTTTAATACTGAATTAACAGAGGAGCTGGAGCTAACAGGGTCGCCACTGAAACTGGATTTAAGTTTGCACACAATATTAGATGATACAATGATATCAGATGAACCTCAGCTGTACAGTAAAGAAGAGATTATGCATGGACCCATCAGTATTGAAATAGCAAGGTACTAAATTTTCATTAAATCAACAATTTGTGTTATGTTAGTTAAACTAGCCATCCTGAACTAGGCAGATCCTGTACCATGGTAAACTGGCTGATGATAAACATATTTTTGTATTACTAAATAAATAGAACAAATTGTCATAGTTGTACAAAAATTACAGATTTTATTTTTAGTAATGTTACAGGAGTGCACTTTAAAGCTTTCAAATAATGATTTATGTAATATTTTGAAAACGGTTGTTTCTGTTATGTTACTGTGAGCTTTGAATAATGTTTTGTTTTATGATAAAGTATAATCTTTTGATAAAATTATTGTGAGTGGTATATTAAAGTATACTGTATAGTATATTAAATTAAAGAATTAATTTAATATACTTATTCTTGATTGTAACACCCTCTAACTTTTGAAGGAGTGCCTCTGAAGGTTATGAAGCAAAGCATTAAACGTAAATTCTGACTTTCCATAGTAATATTTCAGTTTGTAAAATAGTATTAAATAATGTAATTAGTTTTATTATTATTGTTACGAGCCAGGATTCGTAATTAGATGACTATCTAATTTTTTATAAAATAATTTACAGTTAAGAACAATTCTCACTTTATTCGCTATTCTTTGCAATTGTCGCTTGCAAAACTCAAATAAATTCACCCCTGGTTACCTGAAACTTTTTATGCCGGCAGCCTATCTTAAAGAAAGTTCGTGAAGTTTCCCGAAAAATCGCGAAAAAATTGTCTGACTCGACATCTTTTGCTAGAACATTCTATTAATTCCGTTATTCGTTAACAGATGGCGGCAAATCGCAACCATTCTATTAGTTCCTTTACTCGTTAACAGATGGCGCCCACGTGTCAATTTATGCTTCTGTAACATTATTTACAACTTGGTACACAACTCAATTCTTTACAACAAAAAAAAAATTACTATTCTAGGGAAATAGCAAACCTTTACAACAAAACTCGCGACAAAATATTACCAGAGGATGCAATACCAATGTGGATTCTAATCAATCCTATAGAAGAGAGCAAACCTTTACTCCTTACAGTGCAGTCAGATCAGAGCCACTTCGCAAGAGGTTTGGTCACCTACATTGAGACTATGAACATGGATGACATAGATTTGGATCAGTTGCTTGAAGATTATGCTAAGCAGGAGGGACTGAGCGCAGGTTCAGTAAGTTGTTAATAAGAAATTTAAAATATCCTTTAAATTGTTTTTCTTTTTTTATTTAACCTAGTCCTCTATCCTGGAGTGCGAGGGAGTGGCCACATAATGGGCAAGTATTCTCGCGGGTGCGAGGTCGCTCCTAAAGGCCTGTGAACGCCCCAGGAGGCTTCTGTGATTCTGGAAGGAGCTAGGCTGGCTCAACTAGTCAGCTTACCTGAACGCATAATGGACCGCCGATGAGTCTAAATACGTAAACAGAGCCCTATACCAATGCCAACCAATGCCAATATGATGTGAACCGGTGTTGTGTTCATACAGACGACCACCTACCGCAGTGCACGAGCACGCATAATTTCACGCATCATGGGAAGACACTTTAGCTTACTTTGATTTTTGTTATTATCTAACTGAATTATTATACTCATCCATTTTTTGATTTCAGGTAACCAGTCTAGTGGACTGTAAATTCTTAATATCGGGCATATCATATGGTTCTCATACCTCAGATGAACTAATGAATGCTCCACACAATGGTATCACAGAGTTGAAATGTGAATGGGCCAACAAAACATTACATACGCCATTTATAAGCTGTAAAGTGCATTTGGTGAGTATTTTTAACGAGGATTCTAATGAAGGTCAGAGTCAGAACAAAGCAGTAACAACTCATGGCTGCCATTCTTTCAAACTAAACTGTTTTATTGAAAGAAACAAGACATATAAAACAAAGTCCCCCGCCGCGTCTATCAAGTCTGTCTGTTCGCGATAAACTCAAAAACTACTGAACGGATTTTAATGCGGTTTTCACACACAATAGACATAGTGATTCATGAGGAAGGCTTAGGTCTATAATTTGTTAAGGTTTTGTGTAAATTTTTTGAAATATGATGTTGATTGTTGAAGATGTCTATGCTACTCGTGCGAAGCCGGGGCGGGTTGCTAGTAAAAACCATTTTTGAGAACTGGGTCGGGCACATACCTGTAATACGGTAACTCGACAGCTTATTATTATTATTCATGTAGCAATTTGTTTATTTCTACTATTTATTTAGTACACTGCAGTCATTTGGGTATGTTAATTCCACTAATATTATAAATGTGAAAGTTTGGATGCATGGATGTTTGTTACTCTTTCAGGCAAAAACCACTTAACCGATTGCGATGAAACTTGGTATGTAGATAGCTAGAGACCTGGATTAACGCATAGGTTACTTTATATCCCGATGTTCCCACGGGATCGGGACTTACGCGGGTAAAACCGCGAGGCGCTTCTAGTATATTATAAGTCAAAATATAGGGTAGGCAGTGACAACAGCTGTACTTCACGAGCTTCCTCTTCTGTAAAAATACAAACAATAAGATAGATTATAGAAATCACAATGGTGTTGTAATATTTTTTCAGGAGCAAGAAATTATTGTTGGCCACCTAGCAACTCCGACTAATGCTATTTGGAAATCAGTATGTGCACTACATAATCTGAACCAACTACTCGTTGATATGACTGCTGCAGGGTACTCGTCTGTCAACTTAGAAACTGCTGTGGTCAGGTATACTATGATGCCATAAGAATTATGAGGACTGAATACTTTTTTCATGCTTTAATTTTGTTTTAAATATTGTAGAATTGCTCAGTGTCACTCTCAAAATGTTTAACTTCCCATGAAAGGAAGTATAAGACTACCTACTAAAAACACTATTACAAATGCATTGTACAAAGAAGTACCAAAAATCATAAAAAAAAAATGTCAGGAGTAAAACTGTTTAAAAAGAACTGATTTGCGCAAAATATTGTAACTGTCACAGTGATAACATTCAATCTAATCTTCTTCTTCAAAATAATAATGAAAAGCTTATTCTATACATACAAGACATATTCTTCTCTTTCTCTGGATAAAATAAGAAAAGAAAAGAAAATAAAAAGGCATTTATTTTGGTGCTAAGACACAAGACAAAAATTTATTATTCTAATAATGTAAGATATCTATAAAAAAAAATACGAAAGAAAAAAAATCGACATACAGAAAATAAATATATATGAAAGGAAACAGTTGAGGAACAATAACGTGTTTCGCGTTTGCACCAAAAATAGGTATCTAAGTACAGTACCTATCTTATTCTAGAATAAAAAAGGTCAAATAAGTGTTTTAGCTATACACACATACATATTGAGTTAAGATACTTGGTGCTCAAGGTCAGAAGAGCTTAGAGGTTCTTGACGAGGAAGGTAAGGTCGGTGACATTGTCACTCGTGATTTTTTATGACTCTGCCGTAGATTTGCTTGCCAACTTTGCAGTAAAAATAATAAATGCCTCGTTCAATGTATACACAGTGTATATGACAATGAAACACTTACTATAATCACTAAAGGGCATGACTAGCATACAGTTACAAAAAGAATTATTGAAAAAAAACTATCCGCTTACAAGTTAGGGGCGATCCGTAAACTACGTCCCACGTTAAGGCTCCCCTTAACGTGTGACGATGTAACGTGAGGGAGGGGGTCAACGAAGTGTGACATTGTGCGACGAGATGTGGGGAGGGTCATAAGCTTCGTGACGTCACATGGCAAAATCTAAAGTATTAAACAAAAAAGTGTAAAATTGCAAAATATGTGACGTCACACCAGGCAAGGGGGTTCTACAAATGTGACCACCTATGACAAAGACGGGGGGGGGTCCAATATCATGAAATTCGTATGAAGTAATTTATGGATGCCCCTTATGAACGTTTGAATTTCCCGGTATTATTACCTCCGTGTCTCATAAAAGCAGGTGGAATGTGTAAAGTTATAGATTTTAAATCTTACACATTTCTTGATAGACCATATCATGATGTAACCCCACGTACGACCCCGACCCGAAATACGAATACTTTATGAAATGATCGGACACATCATAAATTAAATTTGAAGATCTGACCACAACATAATATACCAACATTTTGATTCCTAGGCACAATGTCCCGGGCTCAAGGCAGCCGAACAACGAGAAGCGTGTCAACGAACTCTTGAACGAGACAGAAACGTATGCCTATACAGCGGAATGTCCCACAGGAGGCTGTATCTGTATCTCTGAAGAGACCAGCCGCCTGGGGCAGTGCCTCCACGATATGAATGCTATTGGCTCTAGTAACGACTTTACGTATAAACTGTGGGATATTTTGAGGGGTAAGATTGGTTTAAACTTTTTGCACGTATTTTGAGCGGATCCGGAACGGGTGGACCGATTTCCACGGGACTTTCACTGGCAGATAGCTGGTGTTATAAGGAGTAATTTAGGCTACTTTTAATTTTTAAAAGGAATTAGGGTTCCGCGCCAAATATATAAGTATGAACACACGCGTGGGAACTGCTAGTTTTATAATAAAATAAATGGATCATGGTAGATGACGCTCCTTACATACAAAGGTTTATAATACCATACTTAACTCTTTCATTAAACTTCAAAAAGCTACGTTCTGGACAACTTCATTGAAATAACAACTTGGATGTTGTAATTTACTGCCATCCAAGAATTTTCTTGCATTGTATTTAATACTTCATTTCATGAGTTGAGGACTGCCAAATAATTTAATTTTACTGTAGGAAATCTATCATGGAAAGATGTCTTCGACCACTTAAATCACCATTTAATGTTTTTTTTTAAATTTCTTCACGAGTTCTGTTTTAATAATAATTATATTAAATCTTTATTTCAGACAAAGTCCATATTTAAAATGTTTGCCCTTCATTTTTTTTTCTTTCTTATTTAGAAGTTGCCTATACTTACATGACGACACGAACGTTTCGTGTCACGTTGTATGTTCCGCGATGAACTCCTAAACAAATAAACTGACTTTAATGAAATTTTGCACATGTGCAGTTTGCTCCAAATTGAGAAATAGAGCAGTTTTTATCTCAACTTATAGTCATAATATTTTTTATTGAAAATTACTTAGACACAGCAACGCATCGGGTAGCTACTATAATCCTCTCCCCGCCTCCGGACCGCGAAAGCGTATAGACGTGTAATCTGTGACAAAAAAAATTACAAATAATCTAAATAAAAAAAATAGAAGTAAACTAGTGCTAGTATAAACATAAAATAAAACATGGGCCAAGCGAATTAGATGCAGTACATACGAAATAAAAAAATGTGCATTACCTAATAAATCTCTAATAATAAATACATTAAATTGCTTAGTATGACAATTTAGCAATTATATTAATGTAAAATAAAAACTATAAGAAATTGTGTTTTCAGATTGTGCCACAGCAGAAGAACTAATAACATTATTGATACAAGCGCTAAAGTTTATATCGTCAGGCAAAATACGACCATTTGTAAGTTTTAATAAGCTTTATAGTCATAAACACTCATTTACAAAGTTAAAAAACTTTACTGAAGTCTTCCCTTCAACTCCAATGACTCGTACTCGTTACGAATCTCGATCAAAAATAAACAAACGATACTATTTTCTTTGCTAAAGTTGTTGCATATTTAGCTTTGAATATTAAACACGAAATATGCAATGCGTATTGTAAGCGGTTATAATATGCATTTTTATATTGCAACCCCTTACAATACAATATTACCGTATTCCTTATTTAGTCGAAAGTCTGATTAACACGTTGACTCTCGCAATTGCAAGTTATTTATATTCTAAATAGGCTCCCAAAAATAAGAATTGTTGGTACCTACTTGTACTGTAGAAATTGAATAATTCTAGGCAAATTAAATACAAATATTTTTGAATGATTGAACACGCTAAACATATTCTTGTAATTAAACCAGTCTATAAATTGTACTGTTTCTAAGAATTCTTCGTACAAAATTACTTCGTCTTCGGATTTCAAATTCGTCTCAGCTTCGAGACTTGGTTTTTGAAGTGAAAACTTCTTTAGCGGCGTTGTGCACTTTTTAGGATGGGTAAAAATGTTAAACTCGCGTCAGGACACGTGACCCTGTTCGAAAATGTGTCCGACTTTCATATATTTAAAAAAATATTTTTACGCCATCTGTGGATTCTGTGCGATACTACTGTAGTTTGATGTATACTAATTATCCATACATTAGTTAAGGCTAATTTATTTCAAAGATGGCGCAATTTTAATTTCGATTTTTTACAATATTTACTATAAGTATTTATTTTCACTTCTGTCGGCAGTCCCATGACTGCCTATTTTTTTATCTCAATACTTCTTTACCATGTATTCTAAAGCTGTTATTGATTTTTGTTTATACACTTTTTTGCAGATAGATGCCAACAACAAAACATATCTCTCCAAACTAGTGTTGAAACTATCTCGAGGGCACTCCCAAGCGTCGAAGGTACTAAAGAACTTACGCGCGAGTCCTCCACAAGCATTGTCGTTGGTGGCTCAAGTTGGCACGGAGAAGACTATGTGGGAGTATACGAAGGTCATGTCCCTGTTAGAACATTCGTTCTTCATTGCTGGCATTTGGACTAACGAGGCCAGGTGAGGTGGAACCATCTATTTTTTAAGTTAAAGAAATAAACAATATTGTGTATACCTTTTCATTATTAACCGAAAGCCACTAGAAAATGTACAGGCAATGATTTGTAATCTAGGGTTACTGGTAGTATGTCGGCAATCCATTAAAGGGATGTAGAGGACATCATTTGCAACCAAATAACTTTATGATCCCTATGCAAATGTCAACAGATTTCAAGTAATTTAAATTTTTTGTTCTTTTAAAAATATCGTGGTATACAACTTCGAAAATGTATAAAAAGGAGACTAATGTGTGGCATGGCTATTTATTGTTATTATCTGGTTGCTTACATTTCAGTACATAATAACCATTAAATGAAAATAAACTGCAATACATTTTAAATCAGAGGTACAAAACGTTACAATTTTCATATTTTTAACAGGTTTTTGACTGAAATAGTCGATTTCTGCAAAAAACAATAAAGTCCCCTGTCGGGAAAACACTTACGAAACATGTTAACTTACCTGGCTGCGACCAAAATTTCAAACCGGTTATTTCTTTTATTAATTATTTTTTTAAATATTTTTGTGTTGCTAACAATGACCCGGAAATAA
The DNA here is from genome assembly GCA_949752705.1 of Callimorpha dominula. Taxonomy (NCBI): domain Eukaryota; kingdom Metazoa; phylum Arthropoda; class Insecta; order Lepidoptera; family Erebidae; genus Callimorpha; species Callimorpha dominula. The sequence continues at coordinate 5,229,507 of OX457002.1, read as the reverse complement.
AAAGAATAAAGAATCACCTGCAGTGGAATGTTCGATCGCTGGGCCTCGCCTACGTTTATATAGCTAAAGCCAAAATCTATTTTTAGCTATCACCTATATATTTTCTTTCCGCCAGTTCTTATTACATCATGTCTTTCAGAACGCATGATTCAATAGAGCAAATAAACCAGACTATCCACGACATGACAATGAGCGGTGGGGACTTCACACTCAATCCTTTTGAGTCTCTCACAAGCGCCGAACACTCCATACGGTTAGACTGCGAGTCATTCTACGAAGAGGATTGCCATGAATTGACGGTCGATGACTTCGCGTCTCTGAAAAAACATGGGCTTGTCAGTGAGAAGAAAGATGTTAATGAGGTATGTCACATGTTGCAGAGTGTCTGTTTTCTGTCCTTCCACTCAACAATGATCCAGTGATCCAATCGCAAAAAGCAATGTAACCAGAGATTTGTAAAAAACATGTTAAAAAAGAGTGTCCTTGGAGTTTCTTGCCTGTTCTTCTCCATTGGATCTATGAATTGGAACAGGCAACTAGCTTCACAACTGACTTAGTCTGACTGACTACTGCTCCTGACAATTCAAAAATACCCATAGTGGTTTAATTTAAATAAATGATTTTAATTTTGATTTTTGATTTGAATCAATCAATAGTCTTTGAGTAGAACATTAGTTTGTCCCTTCAACACTGTTGACCCAATGATTGATGTTGTGAAGTTGTATATACATGCGCTGATTGAGAACTTTGATTGCGTAAAACAGGATCAGTAGTTACAACGTAGTTCAGGTTCTCTTTGAAAGATGGTGCTGAAGTATATTTTTTCTGTACTTATGTAAATGCATTATTAGCATTTGTGGCGACATCTACAAATGCCAATAAGGACTTTTTCAATAATTAAAATAGATTAATATTACATGTTATACATTACTTCCTTTAACTCCAAGTATGTGTTTGCTATTCAAGGTGCCGTTAATAACCGATGAGATCGACATAAGCCCGTGGAAGAACTTGCTGATGAAATTCGCACAAGTTCATGTATGTCTAGAGCATTTATATCGCGCTGAAAATTGTTTGAGAATTGATTTCGGTAAGTGCTTTTATTATTTAGCTAACAAGCATATGGCCAGCCTTATGTTAAGTAAGTCAGGTGACAGTCTGTGATTCGAACAGAAATCTACCCATCCTCTTTAATCTCAAATCTCCAATACTTGTTTTACCTTAGTCAATATTTTTTCACAATTGGCATGTAATTAGCATAATATTTATTTAATTACATCGGAGAAATTAATTGAAATGTTTCAATAAAAAAATTAATACATCTAAAACTTGGTGAGGGAACTTGGGATCCTAAATAAATATCCGCGGATGTTAGCCTTCAAATATCCGCTTCCGCATCCGCATCTGCGGATGTGAAAAAAATGTGGATCCGCAACATCCCTGAACCACATAATAAATTCGAGAAGTTTCGTATAGTGGTCGGGTGTCCATCAATGAACCACGATTTTTTTGACATCCTCTCATATAGTAGTTTTTAGTGCTATGACTATCTTTTATATATCAAATTGTAGATAGATTAATGAACTTTCTAATTGTGTTTATAAAAATCTACTATATCAATGTGTTTAGGGGCTACAAAGATTTTTTTTGGAAAATGAAGTAAAAGAAAAAAAAAAAAGAATTGGTTCATTGTGAACATCTTATAATCAACAAAGAACTATGAACCGGGTAACTTACAATGAGCCATAAATATTAAATTAATGAAAACAAATGTTTTATTGTCAAGTCATAATATTTATTTACATTTCATAGTTTATGGTATCTCCACAGATCTCTGTATTCTAATCAGCATGTTAAACACCAAGATTTAAGTAACATTAATCTAACAAATTGTTTATACCATATCTAATTATTTCAGCCAGTCTTAAGCCGATAGCGTCCCGACTGTTAGAATATTACGTATCAGAGAAATCACCGATACGAACAGTTGGACAATTGATGAGCGACCCCCTACAGAAGATCAGCATGCCTATCGCCAACAACATAGTGCAGGATCATTTAAAGTGAGTGGTAAATAACATTTAACATTGTCCTCCTAACAGGCTACCAAGTAGACTTTTTGAAGTGAAAACTTCTTTAGGTACGTTGGTGCACTTTTGCTATGGGGAAAAAAGCATAGAACTCGTTACCGTCACGCTAATAATACATATATAGATCCACTAGAGGGCGCTAATCTAAACATTGAGTTTTGTCAGCTCCTTATAACACTCCTTAGCACCTGTAACATTCTGTATAACATTTAAGTTCATGAGGTTAAATCCCTCTAATCCCACTAATATTATAAATGTTAAAGTTTGGATAGATGGATGTTTGTTACTCTTTCACACAAAAACTACTGAACCGATTGCGATGAAACTTGGTATGTAGATAGCTGGAGACCTGGATTAACGCATAGGCTACTTTTTATCCCGATATTCCCACGGGATTGGGACTTATGCGGGTGAAACCACGAGGAGCTGCTAGTAATTTATTTTAACCATAGGCAACTGCATATACATCTACAGAAAATTCAGAACATTCCATAATGTCTCACAGTTTCGACTTTCTACTGAAATATAGTTAATGCAACTTCCAAAAAAGTGTCGATGATTCTAGATAAGAAAAAGGTATTTCACACACAAATTTGGAACTGAAGATCATCCTGAACTACGCTTATAAAGTTATATAAACTAGAAAAAAGGACATAGTCCCCCGCTTTCACAGTATTAACAAAAAGTTAATTAGTAAAACAACCTATTTGCAATATCTTGATGCTGTTTTAACAGGAAACCTGCCTACTGGTATCGGGTGGAGATGACGAGGAAAGAGAAGGCAGCTGATAAAGGTATTCAGAGGGACTCTAGAATAGTCTACGTTTTCTCCCAACAACCAGTGTTTCCACCATCTGTTTGGCAAAATATAGGTAAGTATTTGAATTTAATCAAATTTGAAGACGCCCTATATCGATTGTGGGTTGTCAGCCCAAAAGTATCATATAAAGGACCATCCAATTTCAGTCCTGGGAGAGCCGGTACGTATAGGCTGGCTCGACCGGAGTCATACCACGGCCTCACAGTGAAGCAATGCTTTAGTTGTGTTTCGCCGAGTGAGAGACGTTACCGGAGGTCCTAACCCCCTTCCCCCTTCCCCTACTGCAACCTTAAAGACCGGCAACGCACTTGTGACTGAGTTGCACGTGTCCACGGGTGACGGTAGTCACTTACCATCCGGTGACGCCTTTGGTTTTGCCACCTATCCCATTAAAAAAATTTAAATACAATTTTAAAAAGAGAGAGTATGACCTTGAGTCCTTGTGTCTGTCTTGTATCATTGTCCTTCCCAAATGGATTGACTTTATTTTAATAGTCTGTCTGTTTGATGAAAAACCTTCAATATAAAGTCCGGATACATTTTATCCATGTGTTGCGGATATTACCACACTGTGTAGGAATGGGTGTTAAATCCCTCCAACACAATGGTAGAATCCTCCAACTTAGCGAGGTGATTATGCCTGGCGGAGCGCGGATACTAATCAGGGCGAGAACTTTCATTGCGCGATGTAGGATTAGTATTTACTATGTAGTTCAGTTCGTCTTCGCTAGATGGTGTTAAGTATGTTTTTTCTGTATGTTGAAGTCGCCACACACACATTAGCTTGTCAGTTATATACATTAATTGGAGCACGTAGCTTGTTAATTCTAAAATGATGTTAAGTTTTATCGGTACACATTAATTGACGATCTCAGCGGCGCAGCGGTAGGGCATTTAACTGCCGCCACAATGGAATACTTACCTTGACCAATGAAAGGCATGACTGGCATGAAAAAGAATTTATGAAAAAAAAAACCGTTTTCAAGTTATGAACGTTTGAATTCATAGGTAATTATTACCTCCATTTCTCATTAAAGCAGGTAGAACGTGCAAAGGTAAATCGTACATATTTTTTATTTTGGAATGTTTCATCCATATCCATAAAAATTAACTGCGAAAACTTTTTAAGTTAGTTTTTATGGATTTTCTCAATAACTGAGTGAATAGTTGCCCTTTCAGTAATATAAGTAAGTGTTCCATTGTCAGATACTATGTTCATCAAGTATTTAATAAAAATCAAATTTTTATACATAATAATGAATAGAGGAATAAATTTATGCCGTGAGGCCTAGCAAAATGTTCGGAAACCTCGCAGCCGGATCTCGGACTAATAGTAACTAATAATATTATTATTATTACTAAAATAATCATAAGGACGGGTACATAATAGTTCTTTTCATAGTATGTCAATGATTTAGGATTGTATTTCCGCAATGTCGTCTAGTTTTGGGCCCGACCCCTGTTTATCAAGGGGTAAAACGACGAAGCGTGTATACAACGTATATCTTGAATATATACAAACACACTCACGGATTTTTTTTATCTAATCTATGGTCAACGTGTAATTTGAAGTTAATATTAACATTTCAGACCCTCCAACAGAAGAAGTGGGTGAAATTGCAGAAGTGACAACGATTGGTGAAGAATTAAAATACCACGTCACAAAGTATATATTCATTAGCAACAAGCTGTTAAACAGGTTGCCGTTTTAATGTATTGTATAAGTATATATTTAAAAGAAGTGTAAAAAAACCGTGCCTTTATATCGTTGTACAGGAAATATAATCATAATTACATAAGCATAAGATACATTACGTGTTTTATTTATAGCCCCTCTTTCTACTGCTTTCTTGGAGTAATCCCACCCACAATGCTACCTACTCCTGTACCCCAGGATTAACAACAGTGTCCCACGACAACGCTGAGCATGACATTTGGCGAGTCCAGGAAAAGAATTCACTCGGAAGTATAATCCACTTTCCTCCTTAGCAAAGCGAGAGACAAAAGAACAAATGTTTTGGTACCTATAGAAAAACTAGCCAAGTGCGAGTTAAACTCGCGTGGAGAGGGTTACATGGGAGGTTTACGGGGGAGGCCGGCTCGACTCCGCTCGATACCACGGCCTCACAGAAAACCGGCAGTGAACCAATGCTTGCATTGCTTTTCGCCGCGTTAGTGAGGTTACCGGAGGCCCTAACCTTTCCCTCTCCCGCCTCTCCTCCCCTCTAATCCCATTCCCGTCTTCCCCCCTCCCCCCCCCCCTCTTCCCCTTTTCTCACCTTAGGGCGGCAACGCACTCGTGACTCTTGAATTACAGGTGCCCATGGGCGGCGGTAGTCATTTACCATCAGGTGACCCGTCTGCTCGTTTGCCCCCTATACCATAAAAAAACGCGATAAATTGCAAAATCATAGATTTTACTGTATTCTATAAATAAATAACAATTTAATATTTGTATTCTGTAGTTTCGAAGATAAGGTGGGAGGAAAGGTAAATTTTCATCAATGGCTTTCTACCTCTGGCTTATAGAGGCGTGTGTGGAATGCGTCAGGCCTGCTTATGCTGAATAACTCATTGGCAGGAGATCGTTTAGGGCTTTCCTCTCCGTCTTCTGCGAGACGGGAGGTGCTGATTATATCCCGTTCCCTTCACCGATAGCACGATCACAGCTATGGCGGACTCGAAACTACTAAAATCACTCCGTTTACGCCACCATGTTTACGTCAGTCTATAGTCCAGGAATGCCCTATGCGGCTCAGTATTTTCGGAGGTAATTGGTCAATTGCCATGTTTTTTTTATATGCCACACGGTACGTATAGTTTGCAAATACTTCTTTTTTCATTTTCTAATTTGTAGTTTAAAAGTGACCCTCGTATTCCAAATTCTTTTATTTACATTGTGTGTCTGGGTCACAGGAATTGATATGTGAACAAAATTTAAAACTTAATCGATCCAGTAGATTTGCAGCAAATTGGTTGTAACAGACGCCCGAGTGATCGTATACGTAACCTTAAAGCTAGGGCAGCATCTGACTCATTATACTAGAGAGCTATTCCAGTCATTATTTAGTGCAGAAATGCCTAAAAGCAAGGAAATTGACCCCAGTTGACACAAGATCCGCATATTAAAGAGTTCCAGATGTCGCCTATTGGTTTTGTCAAATGCCTCATTCCCAAATGATGTCATTTGTTGATCAGTTCATAATTGCAACCAGTGTTTGTACAGCTGTCACATTTTGAGGAACAATATCCTACTATCCTACTAATATTATAAAAGTGAAAGTTTGTGAGGATGTATGGATGTTTGTTACTCTTTCACGCCAAAACTATTGAACTGATTACCATGAAACTTGTTATGTAGATAGTTGGAGACCTGGATTAACATATAGGCTACTTTTTATCCCGATATTGCCACGGGATCGTGACTTACGCGGGTGAAACCGCGGGGCGCTGCTAGTGATCAATAATTTAATAAACGTATGGATTTGGAGTACCTACCTAAGAATAACACACTGATTTCGTGTTACAAGTAGGTATCTGGTGATTTGAAAAGAGTGACCGTGAGTTTGTTCACCTGATTTCTTCTCACAAGGCTCAACCATTTTCAAACGGGCGGTTATAAACCGACACAGGCAGATACGGCATTACCTGCCTGTTATCAATTTGTACATTTTTAAATTTCACATTTTGACAAAGCAACCTATTGTTGTGGTGACTGGTTATTTATAGGTATTTTTTAATTGACGTTTTCGAATAATTGATGACCAATTTTATGAAATAAAGATAATGACGTGACAACGTCTTATAATTCGATTGAGCCGGCTGCACGCACGAAAAAACATGACTCGTGCGGCGTTACCTCGCTCTGAGGCGTTCCTATGACGTTGTCACGTTCAACTATCGTCAGTAAACCGACTTTACAGACAACCGTTTTGAATTTGAATTTGTGTACCGTACCGTACGGTTTTTTTGGTATCAGTTATTACCGTGACTTATACGTGTTGACTATGCTCGTTGTTTATTCACCATTCATACATTTATACATTCATACATACATTTAAAGTGGCTCGGTTTTACAGTAGTTTCTTACATATGCGGTACGATTGTGATACATGTTCGTTTTAGTAATTAAAGCACCTGGTTGGTCGAATTGATGGTAGGTAGACAGTTTAGGTAATTTGACCTAAAAAAGTAAAGTAGGAGTAGGTATCATACATACATACATACATTCAGGCCCGTATATCTGAAGGGCGTATTAAATACCCACATTTTTCCCCACTATATTTGGCCCCACTCGCGTAATATGGGGCAAGACTTTTGTCATCAAGAGGGCACGTTGGGAATACGAAAATTGGGAATAAATTGAAAGGGTATGGTAGGTGAGAAGTTAAGGTAAGGGATATTGATAATACGGATGGATTGGGGAGTGAAAGCTCGATCCGGTCAGGGTTGCATACCTGTATCTTGAACTGGCTGTTGCCCTGAAGTCCGAGACCTCTATGATGGTGGATAATTTAGATAATTTGAACTAAAAAAGTTAACTAAGTAGGTACTATGTGAATGTTAATAAATCTGAGTTCTAAAGACTGGAAGGCCATTTGCCCCTATCTCACTGCTGTACTGTGGTTCCAATAACATATAGGGTGTAAGAAATACCGTACCGAATATTGAAATAGTGTATTCAGACCATCATTCTAAGTCGAAAATCATTGGAATTTTCTGCCGGAAAATATTTAGGTATAATTTAATCTTTTTTGGTTAAAAGAGATATCACGAGTAAACAACATTTTACCGAAAAAAAAAAAATACCCCATACGGCCAAAAATTGCAATGTAATCAAATAAACAACATTTATGCAATCAGCTGCTTTCACGACGCCGAACGTTTAAGGTCATCACTGTACCGCACAAAAAGAATACAGTCTACATTACGCGTAGCGCCAAATGAAACTAATGACTACAAATCCTTAATCTCGCATTTTTATGATGAACTGACTTTTGCATTGTGATAAGTATAAACAGAAAGAGATTTTTGTAAGTTTTTCGCGTAACTCAAACTTACACGTTGTGTACCTATATATATTAAATATATAATCATCACTACATATTATAAAACAAAGTCTCCCACCGCGTCTATCTGTCTGTTCGCGATAAACTAAAAAACTACTTAACGGATTTTCACGCGGTTTTCACTAATAGACAGAATGATTCAAGATTTAGGTGTATAATTTGTTAACATTTTGTGTTTTTTTTTATTTGATTGAAATAATTTGATGATTGTTAAAGATGTCTCTGCTACCCGTGCGAAGCCGGTGCGGGTTGCTAGTAGCATATAATTAGCAAATAAATAATGTTTCTATATTATTTCTTACCATGCTTTTGATATTAAATGTCACTGGACTAACAATGCTTTAATGGAAGCAAATTTTTGAATTGAATTTGGAAAAGGTAAGGGACAGTTTACAAGAGGCTTTTCCCGTAGAGATTTTGTGAAATGGCGCAACAATTATAGATTGTAAGAAACAGTCCTGAACCCCTGAAACTATGAAAATCACTAACAGTAACTGCCAAGTTGTTCGTACCTCTGTTCGCACTCAAGTGAAGTTCTCATCTTATTTCTACCCATTTGTAATCCCACTATTCGTTAATATTTATCAATCGACTAATGGTATTGCGTTACCGGCATAACCAGTACAAAATAATGTTTATTAACTTATTTTTATTAAATAGTGAACTGTGTTATCATCTATTATAGTTTGTTCCTATTTTTAATAAAATAAATAGGAGTTTTTAATATGGCGACAATAAGATGGTATTCAACAACGTAAAAGTGTGATTATGTAAAGAGCTAATTGAAAAAAGAAAGCTGATGAGAAAAGGAACGATACAAAACTTTTATTGGAACGTTCAAATATTAATCCATTAATTAAATAATAAATAAGTTAACCAAATGTGTATACCATACAGTAACACATCATTAGATACACATGTGTCTTCAACGCGATTCATATAAATCAAAGATCAGAAGAAAAAAAATAAACCGTGTAACGAGGGTATTTAAATAAATAAAGACTCGTACTAAAGCGTTATCTTTGATGTGGAGTTAATAAAGCATGCCTATTGGTTCCTGCTATCGACATGATTGAAGAAAGCTCGCTTATACTACAGTCGTATTAGTCAACAAGTTTTATGGATGTGCGAATGCTTTCGAATTTCTGGGAATAGGTAGGTTTTAATGTTTATGCTTATTGTAGTCTCGTTTAGTCAGTGGTATACCTCGCTGGCTTTGTTAGATCATCGTTGAATATTTAATCTCAAAATCCGCTCGACGAATATCACCTAACAGTTATACACATCGCACAAATGAAAATTCTTCTCGAGTGTATAGGAATGTAAATTTTAGAATATTTTTGTTCTCACTCTTTCGTCTCTTCAATTATCCTCATTTTTGCACTATTAGCAAGGATGTTTCGAAGGTGCACCTGAATTTACTTTGTGTAATTTTTTTCTAAGAGATAAAAAAAAATCTTTGAACTAGACAACAACAAAATTTTAGTATAGTAAAGAGTTTCGGTCGAGTCTAGACTCGACCGACTCATCACCGAGATCTTAATACTTACGGAGAGTAGGTACTTTGCTCATCAGATGACCTCCAATGATGATGATGAGCGATTACTTATAGCGCAAAGGGCGACTATTTCTCGTTAAAACTAAAACTAATTAGTTAAAACAACCAAAACACTAGCTATGACTGAGTTACGTGTTGATTTACAGGGGAAATAAAAATTCTGACTTCATTGAGCACTCGCGCGAACATCATTAAAGTATTTGATGCACAGTGCGAATGTAGGTATAATATTTCAATCGGAACATTTAAGCAGGAATTTGAGAGAAAGAAATATTCAGAACTGGAATTGAATTTCGACTTTCATGCGCCAGATTTTCGTTTTTACTGTTAAATACTCTCTGTAAAGCAATCAATACATTTTGTTGTGAACTGACATACCTATGCAAATATTTTTAATTAATCAGTGCTATCGAGATCGAAAAGATTTACTATTTTATGTTCTACAGTCGATTGCACACACCATTCACGTCACACTACAGCTGTTTTTAGTTGTTCAGGGCGGATTAAAACAATTAGGGTAAGTACTGATTATTATACATAAATATTTAGTTTTTGCAGTAAATAAGAGTTAGACTGTATTTGTCAATTTACCTACGTATTGAGTAAATATAAGCCTTAGTTAGTTTGTTAGACCTTTTTTTTTTCAAAAAGACAATTCCCGCATGAAGAATAACTACTCCTGTGTCACAGGGGACTTAACAAACATATAAACAACGGACACAAAGAACACCCAGGCTCGGGTGGGAATCGAACCCACGACCTATGACATAGCAGTCAGGGTCACTAACCACTAGGCCAACAGGCCAGTCTACTTTAGGTCACTCCCGTTATTTTAACAGCTTTAGGTATGTCATTTTAGTACCTATGTTTACTTAAAAAACCATCGAACTATAAGGTCTATAATAGGGCAGAAAATTAACGATATCCTTGCATATTTTTCAATACAAGCTAACATGTAGGTACATTTGATTACAAGTGCATATTTTGGGTGAAAATTAAAGAGCGCGCTTTTACTCTGAAAGCTTATCGCAAGTACTCGTAATAACAACTTGACAAGCGCTGCTTGACGATACGAGTTAACTACAAATATTTCCCTCGATTTAACTACAAATTGATTCAGTATAGTTTTTTGGCTAAAATGTTAGTTATATCTGACTAATCACGGGCTCAAATAATAATGTCAGAACGTACGGTTTTTGATAACCTTACATTTTTTTCATTTGCAATATATGTGCCGTTTGACTCTTGTAACTTGTAATCCAAAGGTTCTGAAGAAAAAATCATAATCTACATTTAGACCAGTTTCTTAAGATTATTTTAGACAGATGCGTAGGATTGTACACAAAAACAAACATAACGTGTTCATTTTGTGAATGCTGTGAATTCTTATAAAAGATGATTTAGATTCTGATTTTCTGTTTTTCGTACCTACATAAAGTATACATAAATGTACTTACATACTTAGATATATAACGGCATTTTTTCTTTTTCTCAATAGTCACATAACAAAAGGCGGTCCTGTATCATTTTATCCCTCAAGTTTGTGAAACAGACGATACTCACGACTTGCACTAATGAGTTTTTATGTAATTTCCGTTTGCTATTGTTGCGAACAGACGAGGCAAAATACATTATAATATATACATATACGTATGTAGGTAGGCTTACAACTCTTATGTGTGTATTCTTAACGATGTATTTATAACTATTGGATGCCGACGACATAAGGTAACTTTGCTAATAGTTATTCCTACGCATGATCTGTGCGACAGCTTAATGGTTGGACCGCAAAAAAGATTTGTGTGTCTGCAAGTAATTAAAATAAGTGATATTGAAAATAAATCTTATAATTTAAGAAGAAATAAATAGTGAACTTCTTTAAATCGTTCAAAATGCTACAACTTTCCATAAAACACTTAATAGAGGCGTAGTTTTAGCGTAGATTAAATACAAAATAAACAAATTTCATTTATTATGAGGAGGACCTGTGCTGCTCAGCAGCATTAAGCTTAAGTTGAATGTTCACACCTAACTTCCCTCCAACTCAACCAATTAAAGTGGGCAAAAGCTCAAATGAAAGAACACGTTCCAGGGAGTTTGAGATCGTGTTTGAGAATGTTGAAAGTAAGGTGATTTCCAATGCTTGATGATAAATCTGTGTGTGACGAAGTCGGAATAATTTTCATAGATTTTTTAAATATATAGATAAGAAATCGTAGGTACGTACGTCGGAACACCGTGTGGTTTCAGTCGGTCCGAGTCCGACATACCACCATTAGCTCCGGTGAGGTGATGATAAACCCATGGGGTTTAAAAATAGGGATGTTTTAAAAAAGGTATGAGTAAGTCTCATTGCAGACTAACATTAATTTATTTTTAACTAGCTAACACGGCATACGTTGACCTGTCAAAATTTCAATATAAAATTACTTAGTTTGTCCTGAATTTCTCAATTTTCTAGACAATTTTTTAAATTTTTCTTACCCTAAAAACCTTATGCAGGCTATTATTAACATATAAAAGAAAGAATTAGTCAAATCAGTAGAGCCGTTTTCAACCAAGCATTTTAAATTTTTATTTATATACTTAGATACAAACACGTTTTTATTTGTAAAATTCATGGTATTTATCTGCGATTGACGAAGTGATGTTTTTAGGGTGAGAATACGATATTTTGATAGATTGGAAACTTGGCACTGCATAGGTAGGTATTTGGGTATTGGAACTCTATTCTTTTTTTTAAGAATACTAACATTACTAGTTAATGTTGACGTTCTTGTTAACCCCTCCAGCTAAGCTAAATGCTTGTATTAGGAGTGGGTTCACGTCGGCGTCGGTAGTGCACTGGGTGGGTTCCGAACCCGCAACCATTGATCACAAGTCCGACGGCTTAGCCATTACGCTACCTCCGTTTCAATTAATAATCTTAGTGTTATAGCGGCGAAATGAATTCCGAAAAATAGAATTGGAAAACCCTTTGAATTAAATATGAACGGATAAAATGTTTTTGAGATTTTAAATGATGTAACAGTAAACACTTGTAAGGATACGACAGAGATTAAGTAGAACAGTATGAAGAACAGTAGATTGATTAGCACAACACTTTATATGTATTTTCGTGGGAGAGCCATGCTTCGGGACGTATTCGGGCTGGCTCGACCGGAGTGATACCACGGCCTCACAGAGAACCGCATTGCTTTACGCCGAGTGAGTGAGGTTGCCGGAGGCTCCCACCCTCCCTTCCCACCTGTCCCCCTCATCCACCCTTCCCCTACTCCCACCTTTAAGGCCGGCAACGCACTTGTGACTGTTGAGTTGCAGGTGCCCATAGGCGGCGAAAGTCATTTACCATCAGTTGACCTTTCTGCTCGTTTGCTCTCCTATACTATAAAAAAAATATATCATGATGGTCACTCAGTATAATAAAATTTGATTAACTAAGAAGTACCTACGTACTTGATTGTAATCTACCTACTAATATAATGAACTGAAGAGTTTTTTGTTTGTTTAAATGCGCTAATCTCTGGAACTACCAGGTGGATTCGAAAAATTATTTTTGTCTATGATAGCCAGATTTATGAGGTACAGTATAAGCTATGTAACATCACGCTTCCACCCTTAGGAGTGGAGCAGTGACCTTTGACGCTGGTGTAACTGGGGGAAACGGCTATGATTTAATAGAAAGAAAACTAATAGTTCTTTATTCGGCATTTCTCTCTTAGCCACCTGAGTTAAGACTCCATGACCAGAAAGTGTATTGTCACAGTATATACTGTGATATGCCATGCTAGTGAAATGCCATATTTAACGCTTTTAAGAGGTATCTTCCTGCCGCGATGGTTTTATGTTTTATAAAGACGCTATTTTTCTCTGCTTCCTCTCCTTGCAGTGTTGATTTATGTATATATGTTGCGGTCAAAACTCTTAACCATTCAAACGTACTTTTAACTAACAAAATCAGTTAAAAGTACTAAAGAAGACCGCAGACTCTCGACAATAGTAATTTTGACTGAAACTAGAGTCAAAACTATTTAAATAGGGTTTTTGCAGTCAAACAAAGCTGTTCCCAAACACCTCCTATTTTAGGCGCAGTATAGAACACGTGTAGTTTTAGAGGGTTCCGCAGTCAAAATCATTACCTATTAAACAATGATTTTCAAATGAAATTTATGTTTTGACCAACCTGTTTAGTCAAGTCTGTCTCTCTGTCAAGACCTTTTTTCTCAGAAAACCGTAGACACCATCAAGTTGAAATCATGATCAAATCAAATTAAAGCTGTAAAAAATCAAGTTTCTAAGTCAACGAAATCAAAAGATGCGACTATTAAGCCACAGATTTGAACAAATTTAAACAATATCATTAAAAGTCGTTAATTTGTACTTATATCACGTAAAAAAGTCGTTATAGTGATTACAAAATTATATTTTGTAGTTACAAAGTTGACTTTGTCGTAAATCGATATATTTTTAAAACTGCAAACTGTCTTTCGGATAAGACGGGGAAAAATCTTTGATATTGATTCCCGTGATGGACGTACATACAAGTTTGTTTGCGTACGGAACCTTCGGTGCGGAAATCAGAATCCTACTTATCCGGTGTTTTTCAGTTAAAAGTACTTTTGACCGGTGAAGAGTTCTGACTGTAACTTATATATCTCGTACATTTTATTATTAATACCAATAGCCAGAACATTCCAGGGTTCTAATGTGACACATCTGTTTCGTACGTAACGACTGGTGCCTGACCCCTGCGACCTAAATAATCGTATCGATAACAAGCGGAACAAGATGCCAGGAAAATTCTAGACTTCTTTTTCAACTGTTTTGATGTTCAAATACATTCAGTGTTTCTATGTCAAGTAGTTACTCTGTCTGTACATCTTGTGAAGGTTGGCAAGTTACCATCACTGTGTCGTAAGCTTGTTCGGAAAAATTGTTTCTAGAAGAAAATTAGTAGTTGAAAGGAAATATTTAGAAACTTTAGTCGGCGTAAATTTTGATAAAACGTTGTTGTTTTTTATCGCGTGACCTACCTCGTTTATCGCGTGAAAGCCCCATCACCTCATCGGGCCTAATGGTGAAGTGCTGAAGTGGTATTTCAAAATCGAACCGACTAAAACCACAAGGTGTCCCGTCACACGCGGGTCTATTGCGAGGGATTCCGATATACCCTTAAATCATTTCCAAGAGAACCGTTTCAGACTTTGGCCGCCTTTTGAACAGTTCACCATAGATAACGTACATTTTTTTTTTATCTGGTGGAAACCCCCACGGGGCATCACCTCACTGGAGGTAACAGTAAAGTGCTATGTAGAAATGGAACCACCTAACACCAACACACAAATGGGTGATGTACCCTAAAAACAGATTCTTGAGAAGCGTTGCAGTAGGCGGCCATACTGTAGATTGTATAAATCTATCTACTTTCTAAATTAATTGCACGATTATTAAATTTTACCCTTGAGCTACATTCTCTATACTTTATATTCCTGGAACATATAAATCTTCTTAGCTTAATAATGCAAATTTCGTAGTAGCCCATTGATGTAGGTATTACGTACGCCACTTGCCAGACGCGGCTTTAAATTATAAAAAAATTGCCCATAAATATCTGGTATTTCCTCTGCCCTCTTAATCCCAATCGCTTCGGTTATGATGGATCAGTGACTTGATGATATATTTACTGCAAGTACAGTCAAGTTAAAAAATAAATGGCTTGGCAAATACTTTGTGATGTTGTTTGGTGCGTTGTTTTGATAAGCTATGCATGAATATAATGATGAAAATACTCAAAAAATTTAATTCACCCACAATCCATTAAATTTATTAGTTGCAATTTTATTTACTACAGAACTTCGATATCTAGTACTGGGAATTGGGAATTAACGGGGGAAAAATTGAGGGTATATTGAAAGGGAAAGGTAGGTAAGGAAAGGAATATTGCTTGTGCGAGTGGATGAGGACTGTAAGCAATGACTCGAGTAGATCAGGCCTAGTGGTTAGTGACCCTGACTGCTCGTGCAGGTCGTGGGTTCGATTCCCACCTGAGTCTGGGTGTTCTTTGTGTGTCCGTCGTTTGTATGTTTGTAAAGTCCCCCGCGACACAGGAGTAATTCCTAATGCGGGAGTTGTCTCTTTAAAAAAAAAACCCTGAACTGGCTGAACTGAAGTGGCTATTACTGGGATGTAGGTTCTTTTTCCGGGATCAAAAGTACCTTAAATATTTTCTTTTCTGTTCTGTTAACAAACAAACTCACTTTGCAGAAACCTGCAAGGAAACATCGGTGACCCCTGATCTGACCGCTGAAGATGCAATAATGAACCCTTAACAGAGTTATAAAGATATTTTTGCGTACAAGTGTACCTGCTGAGGCATATGTTTACACCTCTACTACATTGTTTACACCACAGGCCACGTGTAATAATTATGTTTTTATTACTCAATCATATTGTGAAGCTATTTACGGAATGTTTGGACAATTGTTCTTGTATTTATTGGGTCACGTGGTCAGTATCACGGTGTGCTGAATGCGTTAATGTTGGGTTGTAAGTAGGTATGAGGGGCCCGTGATCAACGATCAACTGGTTAAACAATGCAACTACGCGCTGGTTTGATCGATTAGAACAGACGTTCTTATAAACCGATGAAAATCGAATCACTAATTAGCTTCAATTTTTTTTTGCGTTCCTACTATTGATGGTCTACTATCATCTAGGTCACTGTATTCATTTATAGTTTTATTAACCCCCGATGCCAAAAGGAGGGGTGTTACGTGTGTTGTATATGTGTGTCTGTTCGTATCATTTTAGCTCCTAAACGGATGGACCGATTTTTATTTATTTTTTCTGTTTAATAGGTAGCTTGTTTGAGGGTTTTTTTAGCTGTAATTGAGCATTGAGCACCAGCTCTTTTGTAATCATTGAAGGGATTTATTAGTTAATGACGGGTGATTCTATCCGAGAACACAGTCATAGTGGCGGGTATAGTCGTGTTAGATGGGCGAAACCTGACAATTCTTTTTATGAGTTTGTTTGGGTAAGTTGGGTTACGGTTACACGTCCTTCCATTTACAGAGTTTTAACGATCCACCTCACCGGCAGAAATAATCGCGGGTAATGCTGGTTAACTGCGGTCTCCTGTATTTATTTTTCGAACGACACCAAACATTTACGAAACTAAATTTGGATATTTATTTAATAGTAACTTTTCAGTTTTCCCAGCGGCATCCCTTGTTAAAAGTTGGTACTCTATGACTTTCTCTGTACCCCTAACAACGAACAGGCAAAACTAGTTATGCCGTGAAAGTGCAACAAATAAACAAGCAAACTCACAGTCGATAATATTACCAGCTTTTACGGACGCAAAATTTGTTTTTGTCATGAATACGTGAATTAAATAAATTTATCAATTCATTCAAAACATTTTTAAAGTGAAATTTTTGTTCTATCGCCGTCGTCGTCGCCGCAAAATTTTTCGTCCATCTATCGCATGTCGCATTACAGCATTCGAAATTCAAACATTTATGAGCGGCCAGGAGCGCAGAACTTTCAGTGTGTATCGCAGACGTCAAACCAGCATTCAAAAATAGAATGTAAGACATTATACTTATTTTAGTTACCATAAAATGTTACTTATATGTATAAACTGTGAGACTCAAGGCGAAGATAAAGTTATTGATTAAATAATTGAAGTTGACAACGATTCAATGACTTAAATAAATATTGCTCTTAGTTTTAAATATGCGTCTATCATCTAAATGTTTGTATTAATTATGTATTCCGTACTCTACTATGCAAATTAAAATTAAATTTTGAATATTTAGTCTACTATTGATTTCCCATTATCATTCCCATTTTTCAACAATTAAGTTAAGATTAAAAACGCAATTTTAATACCCTAAATCGTATAACAATTTTCCAAAATTTTTTAGTTAAATGCCTACAAACCGAAAAAATGTTTCACTTGCATCGTGGTTTCATAAAACCACATTTTTTTTTAATGTGACATCTACCTGCGCAGTACAATTTATCAACTCTGTGCATATAGGTTACCTATTTATTACATAAGGGAGAATATTAACACGAGCCGACTAAAACTGAAACCATAAGAATTTGTGTTCGCAGGAAACTCTCGCTAATCGTGTTAGCAGAAGCCACATCGGTGTGGCGCAAGTACTCCAACAGATATCTAAAGGATATATTGAAGTGTCTTTTGTTAGAATGTTGTCATAATTGTCTACTGTAAAAATTTATTTTAAAAGGCAAAATACTATTTGTCCTGATCGTGTATCTGAAACCATTTTCTTTATCATATTTTAGATGATGATAATGACAAATTACTCATTGAGCCTTGGTGAATGTACGTTACGCGGCAAAGGCAATAACACATAGGTACCTATTGTTGTTTCCTTTGCTGCGTAGTGTACAGAAGAGAAGATCGACAGTGTGAAGAAGAAAGTTGACGAATATGTAACGAGAGAAGTGGCACTCAGCGCCAAAAAACGAGCTGAAGATGGAGAAGGGACGTAATAAAGAGATTAAACTGTTTTGTCCACTTGAATCGCTTATCCACGAACATGGCAATTGTAACATCGGAAACTCAATAAATTAAAAAAAAACATTGCAATTATCCTCTTAAGTATTAACAATAATTTAAATAAGGGCAGGAAGATGATAATAATTATCAACAAACAAACCAAACGTTGGCTTATAAACATTTAGAATACAAGAGCTTTGACACGCGTCCTTTGTCAACGATATTTCTCTCCACAAAAGAGTTCTATCGACAACCCTGGAGAGTAGAAACAGAACTCAATTTTGTTTAGCTATAGATGTTCTGTATGCTCACAGAAATCTTGATAGATAATAATTTAAATCCCTATCTTTAACAACAATACTTTTTAGGAACACTGTAAGCCCGTTTTAAAGATTCTTCTAAGTAAAAGGATAGAGTCTAATGCTTAAAATTTTATTATTTAACGTCTTAAATGAGAAAAATTAGACTCGTTACTAACCTTTTTATGATTTATTGTTCTTAATATTGTAAACCAAAAACTGAAATTTGATTCGACGATTCGAAATTTGACAAATTATGACGTGACAAGTGAGTGACAAGCAATAAAGATTTGTGAAGCCATATTTTGTTATTGTTGGTGGATATGAGGAATAAGGTTATTGTGTCATACAAGTTTCTACGAAATGCATCGCTTTGTCGTTTTATAAAGATAAACTAATTTGACTTGATAATCAACTACCGTAAAAGTATTTCTACGTTAAACATAAAAGTTGACAAAATGACGTTTACAGAAACAGCGTAGCGACATTTGCAATCAGTGTTCAACTTTAAAATACATTGTATGCTAACAAAGAAATGTACAGCAGACCGAGCCCGCAACGTTCTACAGAGCGTGCAATTTAAATTAAACTGTACAATTATCCCAAAGGAACTTTTAATGCAATTACGTTTTTAATGCTGATTCATTTTTTATGTCGTCTGGTATCTCTTCCACAGAATCTTTATTTATGGTGGAACGTGCTTTGTGAGTCTGAAGAGGTGAGGGACAGAAATGACCGATTATAGGATCGTGGCATATCCGTTTACTGCCTTCCCCTTTGTTGGACACAACAATAATCTAAGTTTTATTGTTCAACTCGTATATTTTAAAACTTAGTAATAAAATTCTAGTTTCTAATAAAATCTGTTTTGTTTACTTTGTTGTACTTAATTTGTCTATCAGGATAGTGATGTATCATGTAGGTACCTATAAAAAAGAACTCTAATTTTAAAAATAACTTCAGTTTTTTAGATCAACTCTTAGGTACCTAAAGGAGCTTTTGCCATTGTCTGCATTCTCATAATATGTTTTATACTATATGTAGGGTTATGTTTATCTAATTTTAGCTTACTTAAATGTTAGTTTGTTAAAAGTTTGCTTTTAAATTGTTCGCTATCTGAAAGATTGCTAAGTATCTCATTATCTCCGTCAAAAATGTGTGGGTGTACGTGTTTTTCTGACAGCGCAAACAATTTGCATGCATTTAGTATAAATGTAAAATTAAAAAAAAAATAATTAAGATCGAAGCTGCAAAATCTTGTATTACATTAACGGGAATCAAGGCCATGATTTGGGTATGAACATAAGTATCGACAGCGTGTGACTATGACCAGCTTATCATGGTCGAAATGTTAGGCAGTTTAAAGGTATGTATGTCTAGATACCTAAACCATCGCGTTTATTTTTTGTATTCTTTTTTATTCATGCAAATTGGTATAAAAAGCGACCCTAAGTTACATGTATTAAAGATGTCATATTATAATACACTAAAATGTAATCGAACCTAAGTGCACAATGAGTTCAGCAATACATTTAAATAGTCGTTGAACACACGGTTAAGTTAGGAAGCTACTTCACATTACTTACAAGAGTTAAAAATTCAATAACTCCTACCGTGAGATTAAACAAAGTTATTGATTATGCTCTAGTTACGAGTACGGCGATTATAATGCGTAAAGCTTATTTGCAAGTATTTGCATATTCAAATGTCTTTTAAGGATAGGGATAATCAATGAGTTATGACTTAGTTTTTCGGAAAGGGTGAAACTTTTGTAGAGGGTTCGAGTTAGGTGAAAGCTCTCGTTGGTCATGCAAGCGTCTGTCCTGTCCTGTATTTCATACTGTTTGTCAGTCAAGCCAATAATAAGATAATGGTTACTTCGTAAAGCTTTAACTTCTTATATATGATATAAATACACATAAATATAGTAATAGTCCGAGTAGTCGTTGGACTTCGTTGTAACAATAAAAAAATGTGCTTTCATCTTACTTTAATAATGTGGAGTGAAAATTGAAATCTTAAGTGTCGTAAAGGCAATGAATACATAGCAAACAAAATGGTTACGAAGGTGTCAGCTGTATATGTGATAATTATTTTTCAAGGGTCAGGTTTTTCAGTCAGGTAGGTCAGTCATCCTAACATAATTCAGATATGCAGAATGAGCAGAAAAAAATCGTTCCATGTATGTATGGTCAGACCGCTTTGTTAGATTGCTCTGACCACAGACACCGTTTAGTGCCTTTATTGAAATTAAAGGTCTCCATGGTCAGATTGCAGTATAAACTCCATTGATCTTTCATAATAGATAAAATTATCTATTGTAGAGCTTATATTGCCAACGATATTCATATCAACTATACTCTAACCACGGATAGAGGACAAGAAATTTGTGACGCTAATGTAGAAGAATATATGCAGACTGAGCTTGAAGCACTTATATGACCAGATACGAAAAGGTTGATAAAGATAAGTGAAGAAACCGTTAAAAAATAGAGAGCGGAATATATATATACCGTGTGGTTTTAGTCGTTTCGATTTTGACACACCGCCTCCACCCAAAACCACCCGTAGATGATTCCACACGTATAGGAAAAAAGGTAAGTAACGCAAAAGATGTATGTAAAAATCGAACTAAGTGGCACTCTATTGTCTCTGCCTACTTCAATACGTTATAATGGCGTACCTATTTGTGTTTTACGACAAAGACTTGAATAGTTTGATCCAATGACTAACGCCTTAATAAGGCCATTTAAAAACAGCTGATGATAAGTACCAAAGTCCATGTTCCTTCCTCTGCTATTATCTTATTACACCATTATTCACTTAGATCGTAATTAACCGAGGTCAGAGGTGACCCAACTCTGTATGAACCCTGTCTAATAACAGTAGAAAGTTTCCTATTCTCTAATTTTGTGAGTTTGTAAATGTTTTAGATAAACTAATAGATCTTAAGGCCTCGGTCAAGAAGTCAGCGGGAGCGGGGCGTTTCAATGCATACATTTATATGGAACTGGCCTCGAAGGCAGCGGCGCTGGGAGCGGGCGGTGAGCGGTGTACGAGAGCGTTGCACGCTGTTCGCCACGCCGCCGCCGCCGCCGCCGCCCCGCTCCCGCTGACTTCGTGTTCGAGGCCTAAGGGGTCTTTACCGACTGATAGGATTATCTTCTGGTTTTCATTATTGTCACTGAACTGAGTAAAAGAAATTTCATTGATTTTTATACATTATTAGTTACGACTTTCAGGAATATCAGTGTTATCTTGTAAATTTGATAGTAGTGTTGTGTTTAATGAATTTAAGGGTAGGCTTTTATATTAAAACATTTAAGTGGCCTGTTGGTCTAGTGGTTAGTAATCCTGACTACTGACCCAAAAGTCGTGGGTTCAATTTCCACCCAGGACATATAATTGTGTGATGAGCATGATCATTTGGTCTCGTGTCTGGATGTAATTTATCTATATGTATATATTTATAAAATATATAAGTATGTTTATAAGTAGTATGATTACCATAGCAAAGGCTCTACCTATTTTGGGATCAGATGGCCGTGTGTGAGATGTATCAAGTTATTTTAACACTTGAACAGGAAGAGGAACAGGTTCTTAAGTTTGGTTAAGTAAACTAACGTCTGGAAAAGATATTAGTGGCGGTTGTACCAACTTACCTATACCTACCACAGTTTTTTTTTTGCTGTTTAACCGACTACAAAAAGATTTTGCAGAAAGAATTTAAAACGTGTTGCAGACAAATGTGGTAATTTTAAGTCTGTCAAATGTCAAATGTTTTCTTCGAATAGGTAATGGTTTTCCTCAAGTAGGTTCACATTTCTAAACAACATGTTATCATTTTCGGCTTCGGCTTGCGGCTTTCAGTCTAACTACGATACGGCTGAACTTCGATATTTTACGTGAAGCGACTGCTATCAGACCTCCACAACCCAAGTACTAGGCGATATTGAAGTTCTATAGTTAGACCAGGTTGTCGGACTTTTTAGGGCTCCAACTACCCGTAACGAATGCCACAGATATTCGTATGGTAACCGGGACCAATGTGTTAAGAATGGTCACCCATCCTAAGATTGACCTGGCTAGTATTACTTAACCTTGTAATGTTCTAACTTACTCAGTTATCACTTAGCCACGAGCCCCTCCACACGTTGCACCGATAAATATTTTGGGAAAAAATATTGAATGTTATCTGCAAAAGGAACGTTGTCTATTTTAAAACATCTTAGTAGTTATTACTGAGGACGACTTCTCAACAAGAAGAGGTCATGAGTCATGTACTATCCGGTCGTTTGTCACCCATAGGTCAGTCGGCCATCTGTCTATGGCTTCCGCAAGCTGTCTTGATAGGATTTATTATGTTGTTCTATTTTTATAATTGTAAAGTTAAATTCGACTGTAATTCATTAAATTATTAATAAAATTAAGCGAAAGAAGGATTAGAAAAAAAAACTGTTGTAAACAGAACTGAAAATAGTACCTACTGAATTGTTTTGTCTTTACCTTGATGTATAGATATCATTCAAAAGCATTAGGTATTTAATTTTAATCAATTAACTTCTAATTTGAGCTCACGACGAATGGACTGAAATCACATACTACCTACCTATTAATTAGAACACTAAATGTACAACAGTTGCAAATTAATTTACAATTACAATATAATAGGGTAGGTGATTGTCAAGTTAAACAGTATTTTTTAACCGACGAAAAAACAGGAGGTTCTCAATTCGACCGTATATATATATTTTTTTATTAAACGTTAAACAGGTTTCTTACATTTTTGTATGAAATAACAAAGAAGATATAACAAGGCCTAGCTGATGTCAAATCATGTCGACTTGACAGTAAAAAAAAATAAAACCTTCAAGTAACAAGGGACTTTCCGCAGTACAGTAAGACTTGTTATCATGTTACATTAACTGTTCGAGGCGAAATGATTTATTTTGAACGTAGGAATCAACTGAACAACAGTTTATCGAGTGAAAAAAAAAATTGTGAGACAATGTATTGTTGTTTTTATAATCCTGCGTAGTAAATTTATGTTAAATCGGTTTTACCCTACTTCCGCAAAGAAAACAGCAGTTGAAAGGCTTCGTTCGAACTCAGTATAGGGCAACTTGATTAGTTTTAATTCAAAGCGACGCATTACTGCACAACACGGTGAATTATATCTGACTGGCCTGTTGGTTGGTTGGTTAGTGACCCTGACTACTAAGCCAGAGGTCGTAGGTTCGATTCCCACCCAGGACAAATAATTGTGTGATGAGCACGATAATTTGTTCTGTGTCAGGGTGTAATTTATCTGTAATATGTATTTAGAAATATATAAGTATGTTTATCAGCAGCCTGGTTACAATATAGTAGAGGCTTTGCCTAGTTTGGGATCAGACGGCCGTGTGTGAGATGTGTGAAGTTATTATTATATCGTTCACAGACTTTTGAATTGTTCTATTTTACTCTTTAAAATATTTTTTATTACAGGTGTTGCCAATCAAAGTCGCTCGCTTCATTCCTCTGCTGCAATCTCGATTATTAGCACAGGTTATGCTAAGTAAAATCCTAACAATAATTACGGGAAATATAATGTTCCATGGGCCATGTTATTATTTGTACGACGATGGAACATCAAAACCTAATAGTGAATGGCACTAGCCATTGCCCGCGGCTTCTCTGGGGTTAATGGCGATTTTATCAATAAATAAAGGTATCCCTCGGGAAGGGTACTTTTTTTCTAAATGTCTATACGTTTTGAGCAGTACGGAAAATGTTCTGCACCCCAGAAAAGTCCGTAGTCTCCCAAAGGTCACGCTTAAAATGCTTTGCTTTACAAAAGATTGAAAATAATTGCTATCTTTCACAAAATCACAATTGGTTTTATCGTTCAACCAACTTTAAGTGAAATTATTTTCAGGGATGGTTTGAGAGCCATCAAAGGCGGAATGAAGTGACCCTTAGCTAACTCAACTCTTGCAATTATACTGCATCAACAGTTTTATTTGTGGTGGGTGGTGCCATCCTACTCATATTATAAACGTGAAAGTTGGTGAGGATGTGTGAATGTATGTTAGTTGACGTTTTAAGCAAAAACGACTGAACCGATTGCGATGAAACTTGGTATGTAGATAGCTAGACACCTGGATTAACACATAAGCTAACAAATAAGCTTTTTATTTTGATATTCCCACGGCATCGGGACGGTAAAAGCGCGGGGTGCAGCTAATATTTTTTTTTGCAGAATATTATATTTCATTATATCACACTTTTAAAAAAAGTTAAACTGACTTCAAAAAGCACTAAGAAAGAACACTGAAAACTAAAAAAATATTTGATATCAAACTTAATTAAAAAGACTTCATGCATGTGACACTTTTGAAATAATAGGTAACATTATAAAGGCACCAGGTCTGTTACAATCTCTGAGGGTTCCTTCGTGTATGAGTCGTGTATTTACAGTTTAGAATACAACACGAACACGAACCATTAGATCACGGTCCGCCAGACATATTCATCAGTAGGTGACCAGACTAAGTATAGCCTGATCGAAGGGTTCTCCCTTTATGTTGGAAAGACATCATACAGCATCTACAACGACTATACTTTAAAAAAACTTGTAAAACTAAGTAGATACATAGTATCTAAATTATTCCACAAACTTAGAAATTCCTTAGAAGATCGGGACTTACGCGAGTGAAACCGCGGGGCGCTACTAGTATCAACTAAATCAAAGAATATACATGACTACAAATCTAGATAATGCAGTACAGACAAAGCCAATTCGATGCCAGTGTTTGTTGTCTTTGGTTCTGGAATACATCAACGCAGTAATACATTATCATGAAGATTCTAATAGACAGGTCAAGCGTAAAACAGTCAATTTCAATTTAGCCCTGAGTTTATTTTAGCTGCATTGTTCGATGTTTTGATTAAATTTTCAGTTGTTCTGATATATAGTTGCAATTTTGTGTTTCTAATCTTATAACACGGGTATGTTCACCTGTCTTAGAGTAAGTTTAGTGAAAGATGGAAATCTATATATTAAAAAAATATTATGAAATCCGAAAATATTCTGAAAAAATATTATGAAAAAATATTATGAAATTCCGAGTCCGGCCGTTCTACTTAACCGATTTGCTTTTTAAAACGAAAGGTATTAATGCACAGATTTGTCATCAAGCATTGGAAATCACCTAACTCTCTAAGTTTCACGAAGTTGGAGGTAAGCTAGGTGTGAACATTAACTTAAACTTAATCCAGCGAAGCAGAACTTTCTCCTTTCTCAAGTTATACTCAACGCGATTTTCTCCTGTACATTTCTTACGTGTTTGTAGTATTTTCTCTCTATTTCTCCGGTTTTAATTGAACGTCGTTTTAGTCTAAGAACACTCACTGGATCAAGCTTTTCATTTCAGCTTTTGCCCACTTAAATTGGTTGAGTTGGAGGGAAGCCAGGTGTGAACATTCAACCAGGAGCTCGGGTCCTATTGTTTTATTGTTATGTAAAATTTTGATTAATGACCGTATTTAGTTTAAACTATTCGTTGTAGGTAGTAAGATACTTTTGAATTACCGATTTTCATATTATTTGGTAATTACAATAAATACTCAACTAAAAACAAAGTTGAATTAAAAGTACTACTACGTAGAACTTGCGTTCAACTGGGTTGCGGGTTCGAACCCCATCGGTACACTACCGACGTGAACCCACTCCTAACACAAGCATCTAGTTTAACTGGAGGGGTTAACAAGAATACTCGTGTAGTAGTTACTAGTGTAACTACTACACGATACACAATTACACGAAGTCATACACAAAATATCTGCATAATTAAAATCTTTAAATTCAACAACATTCCGCTACGCGAACGCACACAAATTATTCAGTCAAAAATTTGTATCTGCGTTCTTTAAAGGCTACAAAAAAAAATTAAGAAATAAACCCGTCATACTACAGATTAATCAAAGAAGCAGTCCATTTAATTTCTGCCCTCAGCAAATTGCTGCAATTTGACAGTGCTGAAAAAGTTATAAAACTTTCAAAATGAATATTTTCACCGCATTTTGAGTAGATTTTCCTTTTGAGTAGAAATGTGGCGTTGCAGCAGGCTCGGACTTACGGAGGGCGTAACACAATCTGTTAAAATGAGGTCGTGAGACGAGCAGCGGAATGTATTCAGCTTGCCCGTTAATTAGTTTGTATTCTTAACCGCCACTGCTACGTAATATGCGTTTGGGGCGATTGTTTGTGTTTGAGATTTGTCTGGTGTTTATCTCTGGTACATATGAACTCAGGCATTGGTATTTTGAATATGTATTTTGGATTATAGGTGGAAACTACATCCCTCGCAATAATCTTTGGCAACATCACACAAGAGTTTTAATAGTTACCTACTTATCTAACTTAACATACTTTAAAGTACTCAAAAGCAATGAATATAACGTCTATTGAATTAATATATATAAACAGTTATTACTTAGTAGTACTTAGTACAATAATATATATAAACACATAGGTAAAGTTTACATTTTAAAAGCGTATATTATAAATTTCATTAACGCCATAAATTATTTAGTGACGGAAAAATAAATAATAATAAATCTTAACTCTTAAATATATTAGTAGTAGTAGCATATAAAATAATTAGGTAAATAAATAACAAAATAAATAAAAAACCATTAAGTAGTTTTGAATAATTGTACTACAACTAAAAAGAAATAAAACAAAAAAGCATACCTTATATTTTATTAAACTTAATATAAAGTATTACGATAATTTAAACAATAAGCCCTCTCCCTCTCTCAATAACCCTGTGCGGGCTGTGCCTGACAGGATCCACGATGACACACACATATTTAAATAACTGTCTTTCTTCATTACGCATTATGGAATAGCAATAAATATTGAGTTTAGTTTGCAAATCATGTTTTATTTCGATCCAACATTCATATATGCACTTTTACAATAGTTTACATGATTCGCTTAATGATGAGTGGACACCGTACATACATTTAAAATATCCAGCGGTGGCACTCAAGATGGTTGTGTTGTCATAATTTCTTTTTTTAACTTTACTTATCTGAAAAAGTTTTTCAACTGCTTCTTGTGAATGAATTACTGTGCAAAAACTTCCACTCTATGGAAGGCCGTGGTTAATAGGGTATAGGTATGACTATCATGTCAAATCCTGGAAGGCCGGCAACGCACTTGTGACTCTTGAGTTGCAGGTGCCCATTGGCGGTGGTATTCATTTACCATCAGGTGACCTGTCTGCTCGTTTGCCCTCTATACAATAAAAAAAAGACGACCAAGACGACGACGAGGAAGGAGGCGGGGAGGGGTTAGGGCCTTCTGTAACCGCACTCACTCGGCGAAATACACAATGTATTAATCAACAAAAACATAATAAAAAATAAAAAGTGTTTTTAAATATCGGTAATATGTGTGTTAATGTTCTTCATCTGCTAGAAAGGAAAAATGACCGGCTTAATTCAAATTACAAAGATACCAATGTAAAGTGAAAATAAGTGGTTAAAAAATTAAAGAGTTTGTGGCGACTTCCGTATACATGTTTGCGTTCTAGTATTATCTTTCGGCGTAATGCATGGCTAAATTTTGCTTTGCCAAGAGAGTCAAATATTGATTCTAA
This sequence comes from Callimorpha dominula, assembly GCA_949752705.1. NCBI lineage: Eukaryota > Metazoa > Arthropoda > Insecta > Lepidoptera > Erebidae > Callimorpha > Callimorpha dominula. The sequence goes on along the minus strand of OX457002.1, from coordinate 5,201,485 downwards.
ATCTGAAAAATCTTGCAAGATGGTTTCCGGCTCTTCATTTACTGTATCCCTTGAACAGGAAGGTTTCGGTTCAGTGTAAATATCAATCCCTATATTGGAAGTAGGCTGGACCTGGTAAAAATAAATAATTAGAATTATTAGATTAAATTTGTCGTAATTAGCAATTACCAAGCGTTAAAAACTTAATTGTTTGGTATGTTTTGAAGTTTCTGTTTCCAACGCCGATAGCATCAAACACTGTGAAACATAAGATGAGATTAATAAACAATTTTGGTAAAATAAACTGTAGTGTGTGCATTTAGGGGCGGACCCGTGCTTCACCTAGTTTCTCCACCTGGGTGAAGCACGGGGACCTATAAGGTCCCGTGCTCCAACTGATGATCAGTACAGTCAAGTAATTAAGAAAAATACATTATTTAATTATATAATCAACTAGCTGACCCGGCGAACTTCGTACCGCCATATTTTATTTCTCTAATCGCAACTAAGGAAATAAAACCCTTCCGGTAAAATCTAATTAGCTAAATTGAAAATAAAACTAAAGTACTCAATTGAAAAATTCATATTGTTGTACAAAATGACTCGTCCATCAGATAGCTGACCTGGCGAACTTCGTACCGCCATATTTTATTTCTCTAATCGCAACTAAGGAACTAAAACCCTTCCGGTAAAATCTAATTAGCTAAATTGAAAATAAAACTAAAGTACTCAATTGAAAAATTCATATTGTTGTACAAAATGACTCGTCCATCAGATGTTAAATCGCAAATAACAGACAAATAATTAGCTGAATTATACGGTATTTCGTTCACTACAAAATAAATTTAATTAATGTTATAGCGTCAACAACACGTGGTAATTATGCTGTTAAAATGTAGCTTAAATGACACGTTCGTAGATTTACCATAGCAGCGCCATCTATTGATTACTTACTCAATCCAGTCGAAAGGTATCGACATCTGTTAGAATCATTTGGAGTTAACAGATAATTGTGACAAGCAATAAAGATTTGTGAAGCCATATTTTGTTATTGTTGGTGGATATGAGGAATAAGGTTATTGTGTCATACAAGTTTCTACGAAATGCATCGCTTTGTCGTTTTATAAAGATAAACTAATTTGACTTGATAATCAACTACCGTAAAAGTATTTCTACGTTAAACATAAAAGTTGACAAAATGACGTTTACAGAAACAGCGTAGCGACATTTGCAATCAGTGTTCAACTTTAAAATACATTGTATGCTAACAAAGAAATGTACAGCAGACCGAGCCCGCAACGTTCTACAGAGCGTGCAATTTAAATTAAACTGTACAATTATCCCAAAGGAACTTTTAATGCAATTACGTTTTTAATGCTGATTCATTTTTTATGTCGTCTGGTATCTCTTCCACAGAATCTTTATTTATGGTGGAACGTGCTTTGTGAGTCTGAAGAGGTGAGGGACAGAAATGACCGATTATAGGATCGTGGCATATCCGTTTACTGCCTTCCCCTTTGTTGGACACAACAATAATCTAAGTTTTATTGTTCAACTCGTATATTTTAAAACTTAGTAATAAAATTCTAGTTTCTAATAAAATCTGTTTTGTTTACTTTGTTGTACTTAATTTGTCTATCAGGATAGTGATGTATCATGTAGGTACCTATAAAAAAGAACTCTAATTTTAAAAATAACTTCAGTTTTTTAGATCAACTCTTAGGTACCTAAAGGAGCTTTTGCCATTGTCTGCATTCTCATAATATGTTTTATACTATATGTAGGGTTATGTTTATCTAATTTTAGCTTACTTAAATGTTAGTTTGTTAAAAGTTTGCTTTTAAATTGTTCGCTATCTGAAAGATTGCTAAGTATCTCATTATCTCCGTCAAAAATGTGTGGGTGTACGTGTTTTTCTGACAGCGCAAACAATTTGCATGCATTTAGTATAAATGTAAAATTAAAAAAAAAATAATTAAGATCGAAGCTGCAAAATCTTGTATTACATTAACGGGAATCAAGGCCATGATTTGGGTATGAACATAAGTATCGACAGCGTGTGACTATGACCAGCTTATCATGGTCGAAATGTTAGGCAGTTTAAAGGTATGTATGTCTAGATACCTAAACCATCGCGTTTATTTTTTGTATTCTTTTTTATTCATGCAAATTGGTATAAAAAGCGACCCTAAGTTACATGTATTAAAGATGTCATATTATAATACACTAAAATGTAATCGAACCTAAGTGCACAATGAGTTCAGCAATACATTTAAATAGTCGTTGAACACACGGTTAAGTTAGGAAGCTACTTCACATTACTTACAAGAGTTAAAAATTCAATAACTCCTACCGTGAGATTAAACAAAGTTATTGATTATGCTCTAGTTACGAGTACGGCGATTATAATGCGTAAAGCTTATTTGCAAGTATTTGCATATTCAAATGTCTTTTAAGGATAGGGATAATCAATGAGTTATGACTTAGTTTTTCGGAAAGGGTGAAACTTTTGTAGAGGGTTCGAGTTAGGTGAAAGCTCTCGTTGGTCATGCAAGCGTCTGTCCTGTCCTGTATTTCATACTGTTTGTCAGTCAAGCCAATAATAAGATAATGGTTACTTCGTAAAGCTTTAACTTCTTATATATGATATAAATACACATAAATATAGTAATAGTCCGAGTAGTCGTTGGACTTCGTTGTAACAATAAAAAAATGTGCTTTCATCTTACTTTAATAATGTGGAGTGAAAATTGAAATCTTAAGTGTCGTAAAGGCAATGAATACATAGCAAACAAAATGGTTACGAAGGTGTCAGCTGTATATGTGATAATTATTTTTCAAGGGTCAGGTTTTTCAGTCAGGTAGGTCAGTCATCCTAACATAATTCAGATATGCAGAATGAGCAGAAAAAAATCGTTCCATGTATGTATGGTCAGACCGCTTTGTTAGATTGCTCTGACCACAGACACCGTTTAGTGCCTTTATTGAAATTAAAGGTCTCCATGGTCAGATTGCAGTATAAACTCCATTGATCTTTCATAATAGATAAAATTATCTATTGTAGAGCTTATATTGCCAACGATATTCATATCAACTATACTCTAACCACGGATAGAGGACAAGAAATTTGTGACGCTAATGTAGAAGAATATATGCAGACTGAGCTTGAAGCACTTATATGACCAGATACGAAAAGGTTGATAAAGATAAGTGAAGAAACCGTTAAAAAATAGAGAGCGGAATATATATATACCGTGTGGTTTTAGTCGTTTCGATTTTGACACACCGCCTCCACCCAAAACCACCCGTAGATGATTCCACACGTATAGGAAAAAAGGTAAGTAACGCAAAAGATGTATGTAAAAATCGAACTAAGTGGCACTCTATTGTCTCTGCCTACTTCAATACGTTATAATGGCGTACCTATTTGTGTTTTACGACAAAGACTTGAATAGTTTGATCCAATGACTAACGCCTTAATAAGGCCATTTAAAAACAGCTGATGATAAGTACCAAAGTCCATGTTCCTTCCTCTGCTATTATCTTATTACACCATTATTCACTTAGATCGTAATTAACCGAGGTCAGAGGTGACCCAACTCTGTATGAACCCTGTCTAATAACAGTAGAAAGTTTCCTATTCTCTAATTTTGTGAGTTTGTAAATGTTTTAGATAAACTAATAGATCTTAAGGCCTCGGTCAAGAAGTCAGCGGGAGCGGGGCGTTTCAATGCATACATTTATATGGAACTGGCCTCGAAGGCAGCGGCGCTGGGAGCGGGCGGTGAGCGGTGTACGAGAGCGTTGCACGCTGTTCGCCACGCCGCCGCCGCCGCCGCCGCCCCGCTCCCGCTGACTTCGTGTTCGAGGCCTAAGGGGTCTTTACCGACTGATAGGATTATCTTCTGGTTTTCATTATTGTCACTGAACTGAGTAAAAGAAATTTCATTGATTTTTATACATTATTAGTTACGACTTTCAGGAATATCAGTGTTATCTTGTAAATTTGATAGTAGTGTTGTGTTTAATGAATTTAAGGGTAGGCTTTTATATTAAAACATTTAAGTGGCCTGTTGGTCTAGTGGTTAGTAATCCTGACTACTGACCCAAAAGTCGTGGGTTCAATTTCCACCCAGGACATATAATTGTGTGATGAGCATGATCATTTGGTCTCGTGTCTGGATGTAATTTATCTATATGTATATATTTATAAAATATATAAGTATGTTTATAAGTAGTATGATTACCATAGCAAAGGCTCTACCTATTTTGGGATCAGATGGCCGTGTGTGAGATGTATCAAGTTATTTTAACACTTGAACAGGAAGAGGAACAGGTTCTTAAGTTTGGTTAAGTAAACTAACGTCTGGAAAAGATATTAGTGGCGGTTGTACCAACTTACCTATACCTACCACAGTTTTTTTTTTGCTGTTTAACCGACTACAAAAAGATTTTGCAGAAAGAATTTAAAACGTGTTGCAGACAAATGTGGTAATTTTAAGTCTGTCAAATGTCAAATGTTTTCTTCGAATAGGTAATGGTTTTCCTCAAGTAGGTTCACATTTCTAAACAACATGTTATCATTTTCGGCTTCGGCTTGCGGCTTTCAGTCTAACTACGATACGGCTGAACTTCGATATTTTACGTGAAGCGACTGCTATCAGACCTCCACAACCCAAGTACTAGGCGATATTGAAGTTCTATAGTTAGACCAGGTTGTCGGACTTTTTAGGGCTCCAACTACCCGTAACGAATGCCACAGATATTCGTATGGTAACCGGGACCAATGTGTTAAGAATGGTCACCCATCCTAAGATTGACCTGGCTAGTATTACTTAACCTTGTAATGTTCTAACTTACTCAGTTATCACTTAGCCACGAGCCCCTCCACACGTTGCACCGATAAATATTTTGGGAAAAAATATTGAATGTTATCTGCAAAAGGAACGTTGTCTATTTTAAAACATCTTAGTAGTTATTACTGAGGACGACTTCTCAACAAGAAGAGGTCATGAGTCATGTACTATCCGGTCGTTTGTCACCCATAGGTCAGTCGGCCATCTGTCTATGGCTTCCGCAAGCTGTCTTGATAGGATTTATTATGTTGTTCTATTTTTATAATTGTAAAGTTAAATTCGACTGTAATTCATTAAATTATTAATAAAATTAAGCGAAAGAAGGATTAGAAAAAAAAACTGTTGTAAACAGAACTGAAAATAGTACCTACTGAATTGTTTTGTCTTTACCTTGATGTATAGATATCATTCAAAAGCATTAGGTATTTAATTTTAATCAATTAACTTCTAATTTGAGCTCACGACGAATGGACTGAAATCACATACTACCTACCTATTAATTAGAACACTAAATGTACAACAGTTGCAAATTAATTTACAATTACAATATAATAGGGTAGGTGATTGTCAAGTTAAACAGTATTTTTTAACCGACGAAAAAACAGGAGGTTCTCAATTCGACCGTATATATATATTTTTTTATTAAACGTTAAACAGGTTTCTTACATTTTTGTATGAAATAACAAAGAAGATATAACAAGGCCTAGCTGATGTCAAATCATGTCGACTTGACAGTAAAAAAAAATAAAACCTTCAAGTAACAAGGGACTTTCCGCAGTACAGTAAGACTTGTTATCATGTTACATTAACTGTTCGAGGCGAAATGATTTATTTTGAACGTAGGAATCAACTGAACAACAGTTTATCGAGTGAAAAAAAAAATTGTGAGACAATGTATTGTTGTTTTTATAATCCTGCGTAGTAAATTTATGTTAAATCGGTTTTACCCTACTTCCGCAAAGAAAACAGCAGTTGAAAGGCTTCGTTCGAACTCAGTATAGGGCAACTTGATTAGTTTTAATTCAAAGCGACGCATTACTGCACAACACGGTGAATTATATCTGACTGGCCTGTTGGTTGGTTGGTTAGTGACCCTGACTACTAAGCCAGAGGTCGTAGGTTCGATTCCCACCCAGGACAAATAATTGTGTGATGAGCACGATAATTTGTTCTGTGTCAGGGTGTAATTTATCTGTAATATGTATTTAGAAATATATAAGTATGTTTATCAGCAGCCTGGTTACAATATAGTAGAGGCTTTGCCTAGTTTGGGATCAGACGGCCGTGTGTGAGATGTGTGAAGTTATTATTATATCGTTCACAGACTTTTGAATTGTTCTATTTTACTCTTTAAAATATTTTTTATTACAGGTGTTGCCAATCAAAGTCGCTCGCTTCATTCCTCTGCTGCAATCTCGATTATTAGCACAGGTTATGCTAAGTAAAATCCTAACAATAATTACGGGAAATATAATGTTCCATGGGCCATGTTATTATTTGTACGACGATGGAACATCAAAACCTAATAGTGAATGGCACTAGCCATTGCCCGCGGCTTCTCTGGGGTTAATGGCGATTTTATCAATAAATAAAGGTATCCCTCGGGAAGGGTACTTTTTTTCTAAATGTCTATACGTTTTGAGCAGTACGGAAAATGTTCTGCACCCCAGAAAAGTCCGTAGTCTCCCAAAGGTCACGCTTAAAATGCTTTGCTTTACAAAAGATTGAAAATAATTGCTATCTTTCACAAAATCACAATTGGTTTTATCGTTCAACCAACTTTAAGTGAAATTATTTTCAGGGATGGTTTGAGAGCCATCAAAGGCGGAATGAAGTGACCCTTAGCTAACTCAACTCTTGCAATTATACTGCATCAACAGTTTTATTTGTGGTGGGTGGTGCCATCCTACTCATATTATAAACGTGAAAGTTGGTGAGGATGTGTGAATGTATGTTAGTTGACGTTTTAAGCAAAAACGACTGAACCGATTGCGATGAAACTTGGTATGTAGATAGCTAGACACCTGGATTAACACATAAGCTAACAAATAAGCTTTTTATTTTGATATTCCCACGGCATCGGGACGGTAAAAGCGCGGGGTGCAGCTAATATTTTTTTTTGCAGAATATTATATTTCATTATATCACACTTTTAAAAAAAGTTAAACTGACTTCAAAAAGCACTAAGAAAGAACACTGAAAACTAAAAAAATATTTGATATCAAACTTAATTAAAAAGACTTCATGCATGTGACACTTTTGAAATAATAGGTAACATTATAAAGGCACCAGGTCTGTTACAATCTCTGAGGGTTCCTTCGTGTATGAGTCGTGTATTTACAGTTTAGAATACAACACGAACACGAACCATTAGATCACGGTCCGCCAGACATATTCATCAGTAGGTGACCAGACTAAGTATAGCCTGATCGAAGGGTTCTCCCTTTATGTTGGAAAGACATCATACAGCATCTACAACGACTATACTTTAAAAAAACTTGTAAAACTAAGTAGATACATAGTATCTAAATTATTCCACAAACTTAGAAATTCCTTAGAAGATCGGGACTTACGCGAGTGAAACCGCGGGGCGCTACTAGTATCAACTAAATCAAAGAATATACATGACTACAAATCTAGATAATGCAGTACAGACAAAGCCAATTCGATGCCAGTGTTTGTTGTCTTTGGTTCTGGAATACATCAACGCAGTAATACATTATCATGAAGATTCTAATAGACAGGTCAAGCGTAAAACAGTCAATTTCAATTTAGCCCTGAGTTTATTTTAGCTGCATTGTTCGATGTTTTGATTAAATTTTCAGTTGTTCTGATATATAGTTGCAATTTTGTGTTTCTAATCTTATAACACGGGTATGTTCACCTGTCTTAGAGTAAGTTTAGTGAAAGATGGAAATCTATATATTAAAAAAATATTATGAAATCCGAAAATATTCTGAAAAAATATTATGAAAAAATATTATGAAATTCCGAGTCCGGCCGTTCTACTTAACCGATTTGCTTTTTAAAACGAAAGGTATTAATGCACAGATTTGTCATCAAGCATTGGAAATCACCTAACTCTCTAAGTTTCACGAAGTTGGAGGTAAGCTAGGTGTGAACATTAACTTAAACTTAATCCAGCGAAGCAGAACTTTCTCCTTTCTCAAGTTATACTCAACGCGATTTTCTCCTGTACATTTCTTACGTGTTTGTAGTATTTTCTCTCTATTTCTCCGGTTTTAATTGAACGTCGTTTTAGTCTAAGAACACTCACTGGATCAAGCTTTTCATTTCAGCTTTTGCCCACTTAAATTGGTTGAGTTGGAGGGAAGCCAGGTGTGAACATTCAACCAGGAGCTCGGGTCCTATTGTTTTATTGTTATGTAAAATTTTGATTAATGACCGTATTTAGTTTAAACTATTCGTTGTAGGTAGTAAGATACTTTTGAATTACCGATTTTCATATTATTTGGTAATTACAATAAATACTCAACTAAAAACAAAGTTGAATTAAAAGTACTACTACGTAGAACTTGCGTTCAACTGGGTTGCGGGTTCGAACCCCATCGGTACACTACCGACGTGAACCCACTCCTAACACAAGCATCTAGTTTAACTGGAGGGGTTAACAAGAATACTCGTGTAGTAGTTACTAGTGTAACTACTACACGATACACAATTACACGAAGTCATACACAAAATATCTGCATAATTAAAATCTTTAAATTCAACAACATTCCGCTACGCGAACGCACACAAATTATTCAGTCAAAAATTTGTATCTGCGTTCTTTAAAGGCTACAAAAAAAAATTAAGAAATAAACCCGTCATACTACAGATTAATCAAAGAAGCAGTCCATTTAATTTCTGCCCTCAGCAAATTGCTGCAATTTGACAGTGCTGAAAAAGTTATAAAACTTTCAAAATGAATATTTTCACCGCATTTTGAGTAGATTTTCCTTTTGAGTAGAAATGTGGCGTTGCAGCAGGCTCGGACTTACGGAGGGCGTAACACAATCTGTTAAAATGAGGTCGTGAGACGAGCAGCGGAATGTATTCAGCTTGCCCGTTAATTAGTTTGTATTCTTAACCGCCACTGCTACGTAATATGCGTTTGGGGCGATTGTTTGTGTTTGAGATTTGTCTGGTGTTTATCTCTGGTACATATGAACTCAGGCATTGGTATTTTGAATATGTATTTTGGATTATAGGTGGAAACTACATCCCTCGCAATAATCTTTGGCAACATCACACAAGAGTTTTAATAGTTACCTACTTATCTAACTTAACATACTTTAAAGTACTCAAAAGCAATGAATATAACGTCTATTGAATTAATATATATAAACAGTTATTACTTAGTAGTACTTAGTACAATAATATATATAAACACATAGGTAAAGTTTACATTTTAAAAGCGTATATTATAAATTTCATTAACGCCATAAATTATTTAGTGACGGAAAAATAAATAATAATAAATCTTAACTCTTAAATATATTAGTAGTAGTAGCATATAAAATAATTAGGTAAATAAATAACAAAATAAATAAAAAACCATTAAGTAGTTTTGAATAATTGTACTACAACTAAAAAGAAATAAAACAAAAAAGCATACCTTATATTTTATTAAACTTAATATAAAGTATTACGATAATTTAAACAATAAGCCCTCTCCCTCTCTCAATAACCCTGTGCGGGCTGTGCCTGACAGGATCCACGATGACACACACATATTTAAATAACTGTCTTTCTTCATTACGCATTATGGAATAGCAATAAATATTGAGTTTAGTTTGCAAATCATGTTTTATTTCGATCCAACATTCATATATGCACTTTTACAATAGTTTACATGATTCGCTTAATGATGAGTGGACACCGTACATACATTTAAAATATCCAGCGGTGGCACTCAAGATGGTTGTGTTGTCATAATTTCTTTTTTTAACTTTACTTATCTGAAAAAGTTTTTCAACTGCTTCTTGTGAATGAATTACTGTGCAAAAACTTCCACTCTATGGAAGGCCGTGGTTAATAGGGTATAGGTATGACTATCATGTCAAATCCTGGAAGGCCGGCAACGCACTTGTGACTCTTGAGTTGCAGGTGCCCATTGGCGGTGGTATTCATTTACCATCAGGTGACCTGTCTGCTCGTTTGCCCTCTATACAATAAAAAAAAGACGACCAAGACGACGACGAGGAAGGAGGCGGGGAGGGGTTAGGGCCTTCTGTAACCGCACTCACTCGGCGAAATACACAATGTATTAATCAACAAAAACATAATAAAAAATAAAAAGTGTTTTTAAATATCGGTAATATGTGTGTTAATGTTCTTCATCTGCTAGAAAGGAAAAATGACCGGCTTAATTCAAATTACAAAGATACCAATGTAAAGTGAAAATAAGTGGTTAAAAAATTAAAGAGTTTGTGGCGACTTCCGTATACATGTTTGCGTTCTAGTATTATCTTTCGGCGTAATGCATGGCTAAATTTTGCTTTGCCAAGAGAGTCAAATATTGATTCTAAATCTGAAAAATCTTGCAAGATGGTTTCCGGCTCTTCATTTACTGTATCCCTTGAACAGGAAGGTTTCGGTTCAGTGTAAATATCAATCCCTATATTGGAAGTAGGCTGGACCTGGTAAAAATAAATAATTAGAATTATTAGATTAAATTTGTCGTAATTAGCAATTACCAAGCGTTAAAAACTTAATTGTTTGGTATGTTTTGAAGTTTCTGTTTCCAACGCCGATAGCATCAAACACTGTGAAACATAAGATGAGATTAATAAACAATTTTGGTAAAATAAACTGTAGTGTGTGCATTTAGGGGCGGACCCGTGCTTCACCTAGTTTCTCCACCTGGGTGAAGCACGGGGACCTATAAGGTCCCGTGCTCCAACTGATGATCAGTACAGTCAAGTAATTAAGAAAAATACATTATTTAATTATATAATCAACTAGCTGACCCGGCGAACTTCGTACCGCCATATTTTATTTCTCTAATCGCAACTAAGGAAATAAAACCCTTCCGGTAAAATCTAATTAGCTAAATTGAAAATAAAACTAAAGTACTCAATTGAAAAATTCATATTGTTGTACAAAATGACTCGTCCATCAGATAGCTGACCTGGCGAACTTCGTACCGCCATATTTTATTTCTCTAATCGCAACTAAGGAACTAAAACCCTTCCGGTAAAATCTAATTAGCTAAATTGAAAATAAAACTAAAGTACTCAATTGAAAAATTCATATTGTTGTACAAAATGACTCGTCCATCAGATGTTAAATCGCAAATAACAGACAAATAATTAGCTGAATTATACGGTATTTCGTTCACTACAAAATAAATTTAATTAATTTTATAGCGTCAACAACACGTGGTAATTATGCTGTTAAAATGTAGCTTAAATGACACGTTCGTAGATTTACCATAGCAGCGCCATCTATTGATTACTTACTCAATCCAGTCGAAAGGTATCGACATCTGTTAGAATCATTTGGAGTTAACAGATAATTGTGACTGTCAAATAATAACAGATAAATAATTAGCAATAAATTAAAATTGCGACTATAATTTGAGATTTAAACTATCCTATCTCTCAAGTTGGATCGAACTGCACATGGTGTGCGAATTTTATTATAATCGGTTAAGTGGTTTAGGAGTCCATTGAGGACAAACATTGTGACACGAGATTTATATATATTATATAATAGGATTTATTTTAAAGCATTTTATTAAAAAATGGTCCAATAATATTTGTTTATTAATTAATTGCATTTGCGAATCCCACTAATATTATAAATGTGAGCTTAATAAATGTGACCGGAAAAAACATGAGGATGGAGAAAAGCGTTTGAAACTAGAGAAAACCCAAAGAAAATCGGAAAAACAAAAGAAAATCGTTATAGATCATTTAGACAATACTGGGTTGAAAAAATACGTTCACACGATTTTAGACTTTATTAACTTTAATTTTCTGGTGTTTTTAATTTTATTTCAGTTTAAGTTTTTCCAGGATAGTTTCGACACAATTTAATAGCACAAACCGGCATGATTAATTGTTTTCCGTGAGCTCGCCGCCCATTACAGATTCAAATGACAATGATGTCTATGACACGCGACTCTACGAAATATAGTCGTCTTTTTTAGCGCCGTTCTATGCGGCCGAATATGTCATCTAGACATGTATATAATCAAAGCTTCATGCTCACTAAAATGTCATTGCTTGCGGCGTCGTCATGGGGCGGGTCATTTCTTTCCCTCTGATATGGCGAAGGAGATGATGGCTGGTCCATGCGTCATACTCGTGAACGGGTGCTGCTTGGGGTGACTGGTCGGCCTAGTCAGCGATGCTTTAGCCTATACTATTATTTTGGTTCGATCAACTGCAACTCTAGCCTCTTAATCCAGTCACGAATTATTTTTAACAGTAGATTTTGCAACTGAATGAAGGTAGATGTGCACCTTGAATGATTTCTATGTTTAATAGGTTCAAACCTTCAACGGTATCACTGAGTGATTTTTATTTTTTAGTACGTTAGCTTTTGGAGCATTTCAATAAAATGAAATTCAGGTGGCATCAGCTTGCATCCTGTTTACCTCTCGTGTAACACTAACACTATTGTACCTGAAGATCTGACTTTTAAAAAGAGTGGCCATGAGTTTCTTTGCCAGTATTCTTCTCATAAGGCCCTACGCATTTTGTAAACTGGAAGTTATAGATCGACACAAACAGGCAGTAGATTTTGGTGTTTTTCACCTAATTTACCTTGACAATCCAGTATATGCTGTGGCGTCTGTTTGTGCCGATCTATGATTTTAACTCTAGCTTCAATTTAACGTTCATAAATGTCACTTAGTGTCTTAATTGAATAAATGATTTTGAATTTGAAAGGATATGGCATAAATATTTACATTACAAAAAGACATTGATTTTACATTGACAGAAAGACAAAATACAAAACCTTTTTACAAAAAATTTAACCGCTCCTAAATTTTTGGAATTTGAATAAAAAAATAGACAGTCATGATGGGACTGCCGACAGAAGTAAAAACTTAAACGAAACGACGAACTTTTAATTCTCTTGTATCTAAACAGAATAAAGACGATTGTTAATCGTGATAAAAAGTGTTATTGATCGGTCTACAATATAACACAACGTCAGCCGTACAAATCCTTGAATATACAAACATTTATTAACAAGTGCCGGCTATAAACGTTAAAACTATTATTACAAAACTAACTCGCCATTGAATGTTATGGCAAGTACGAGTAAGTTTCTGGTCAGGTAGGTATTATCTCAACACCGCAAATTAACCTACTTTTTTTCGATTAGATTCTTACGTCACTATTGGCGCACTGACCAACACATTACTAGATTTTTAAAGTCACTTGTCCCACTGTTGTTGTTTATGCAGCCTACAGCCTTTTCCAATTACCGAGCTATCCTGACGTTTTACGTATCTAATTGAAACTGTAAGTATAATATTCTGTAATTCTGATGGTAATAGTATAATTGGGCATCTTGGAACCGATCTGATGATCGAGCCAGGAGGTAGTCTAACTCTTTAGTGGCTACTAGTAAACCTCTAGTTGTGGTTCATATGATTGGTTTTGGCGAATCCAATAGACTGGCCTTGATAACCATGGTCTGATGATGAAGGCACGTTCACAGTTAAACGGCTACCAAACACCCGGAATGTACTGTACCCTACATCTTTTTACCTGGAATTCTAATCTAATCCCTCAGCATTATTCCCGGTCGTTTCCCATTCAATGAATTTCTTGATTTAACAATATGTCGCCGGTTGACAGTCCTAAACAAACTTCAACTATCCCTCGAGATGAGCGACATTCAACATGCTTTACGAAGTAATCGATTTTGTAATAGAATAGGGAACCCCTGAGGGATTCTAGAAACACATTGGACATATAGTGTACTTATAAAACTAGATTTAGAATGTACCTAGTTATTTAAGCCTGCACTTTTTGAACATTAGGAGCGCCGTTATTGAATAATTATTCTTTTGTTCGATGGTTAACTGTTGAAGGATTTTGACTATTGAGTTGATATAAATAAGCTTTATCGGAGCGAAAAGAAATAAAGTGGCTTACACCGGATGTCCGGCACTCTGCGGTTTTCTAAGTAGGGCTATGTGCGCGCGCCTACTGTGAGTTGAGTTGGTTGTACTCAACAACAAGAGGATTATGAGACATTTTAACTTTTGGCTCTAAAACCCGAAAACTAAAAAGATATTGCATAGCGTCAAGCTGCTTTAAAAACAATTTAAATAGTAGATCAACATGGTTTGGACTTCCTGTTGAAAGCACATCTTGAACCTTTCGAAATCCACAAGAGGTGAATTATTAATTACCTAGGTACCTAGTAAGTGACATTATTATTAGTTATTTATATTTTGAATTACTACTTTACCCCTTTTTTAAACGTTTTATAAGCTTCACTTGTAACTATGTAAATAAATCTTGGAAGTCAATTTGAACCTATTTCAAATAACGAAATGAAACTTTTTGAAGTGAAAACTTCTTTATGATATGCGGAAAAAGCACTGAACTTGTGACCGTCACGCTAATAATATATATATAGATCCACTAGAGGACGATAATCTAAACATTCAGCTCCTAATTAATCAATGTCACTAACCTGCTAATGTGACGTTTTAAGTTCGTCGTTCTGTTTAAGTTTTTACTTCTGTCAGCAGTCCCATGACGGCTTATTTTTTTTTATTGTATGGGGGCAAACGACCAGATTATTACATTAGGTAAATGACTACCGCCACCCATGGGCATCTGCAACTCGAGAGTCGAGTGCTTTGCCGGCTTTTAAGGTAGGAGTAGGGGAAAGGTGGAAGAGGGGGATAGGGGGGGGGTTAGGGCCTCCGGTATCCTCACTCAATGCGAAAAGCAATGAAAGCATTGCTTCACTGCCGATTTTCTGTGATTCCGTGGTATCATTCCGGTCGAGCCGGCCCATACGTGCCGAAGCATGGCTCTCCTACTAGCATATATACTGATCTGATGATAGAGCCAGGAGGTGGATAGTGGAACTCTTCAGTGGCTACGAATAAACCCCTGGAGTTTAGGCTCATAATATGATCCGTTTTGACGAGGTTAGGAACAATGGTCTGATATAATGGAGGCAGTGCGTGGGTCTTGGAACTCTTTTTTTACTTTTAATTTGGTTTGCTAATAACGCGTGTTATTTTATAGTTTTTTTAAACTATAATAATTAAGAGTTGATAAATCATGACAGCAGAACTAACTCTTAGTATTAAGTAATAAAAGCAAAAATCACATAAACTATCACTGGTATTCAAATTAATTCATATCGACTTTTCTTGTAAACATGAAACGACTTAGGGCAAACACCGTAAAAAAGTGTTCGTGTAGGGGCGCGATCAAAGTTGGTCTTTATTTCTCTTCTGCGAGAGTTACTTTTTTTATATTATAGGTATACCTGATGGTAAGTGACTACCTGCAATTTAAGAGTCACAAGTGCGTTGCCAGCCTTTGAGATGGGAATACGCTCTTTTCTTGAAGGTTTGAAGGTCGTATCGGTCCGGAAATACCGCAGGCGACAATTTGTTCCACAGATCGGTTGTTCGAGGCAAAAACAATTATCCAGGTCATGGGGATGAAAGTTTTGTCGCGTTGAACGTTGGCGGAACGCTATATATAAGTCTGAACAATTCCTCGGAGCACTCCCCATGATACAGGCGATAGAATATAGAATTTACTACCAGTGCCCCGCGGTTTCACCCTCGTAAGTCCCGATCCCGTGGGAATATCGGGATAAAAATTACCCTATATAAAATCCACGTCTCCAGCTATCTACGTACCAAGTTTTATCGCTATCGGTTCAGTAGTTTTGGCGTGAAAGAGTAACAAACATCCATTCATCCATCCATCCAACCAAACTTTCACATTTATAATATTAGTGGGATGTCTAGTCTCTTTTGTAATTTCTTCAGATGCAACTTAAAACTAATTTCTTGATAAACTCAAACCTATTTTATTTAGTCGTGTGGAAAAGTCTCACGGGTCGTCACTTCATCGGAGCCAGATAGTGAAGTTATAAGCCGGAGTTTAATTGAGCAAAACCCTACGATTGTCCGTCATATGAGGCCTGAGTTTAACATAGAAAGGTCTTTGAGAAACTCAAAAACTAATACAAGTAATTAAGAAGATTACACTCTAAGCTTGTTGTGACCTTGAATTTAGTACCCCAAAATAATTGGTAAGCTGATTAATTAAATGGCCGTGTAGAAATCTTACAAGTGCGTCTAGTAACGATGTTTGTCGATCACGTTGCCTAATTAGCGTTTCGTTTAATTAAAATTTCGACTTTGTACACCTCATGTCTCACAATTTGTTTGTTTAAAAAAGACAACTCCTGTGTCGTGGGAGACTTTACAAACATACAAACAAAGGACACAAGACCTATGGCATAGCAGTCAGGGTCAATAATTACTAGGCCAACAGGCCATCATTACAATGTGTAATGATGGTTAGATATAAAGAAATTATCTTTGTAATATACAAGCCTTTTTTAGTTAGTAGTAAAACTTCGTGAAAATTCCAAATCACCGAACAGAGTTTTTAACAAAAATTGTTTTAGTATAATAGTAGAGAGCACATTCCCCGTTGTATCAAACACGCATTCAAATTGGTCCTGCAGGTTATGAGTACGATACCTTTAATTAAAACTGTCATAGAGATATATTGTATGAACTGCACAGCATGTAATACATACTGCTAGTGCTTCTCTAGTATGTACTAGCAAAATCCAACTTGAAATAGCTTAAGCGCTCATATTTATAGAGGCCTCACTATGCCATCATTATACATTTATGAGATAGCTGTCTTTGTAAGGTCAAAGTTGTCTAAATTTGTGCAAGTAAGTAGCCAACGTCGGAGTGATAAGCTACATGTAGTAAAATGTAAAACTACTCTTTTTCATAAAAGTATTTTCGCAATGGCTCCCAAAATATATAACAAATTGCCAAAGAAGCTAAGAAATGCAGAAAGTATTAATATGTTCAAAAAACAATTATTTGAGTATTTAGTTGACAAGAGTTACTACTCAGTGGAAGAGTACCTGAATAATAATGGCTAACAAATATGTATGTTTAGATTGTGCCTAATCATTTTGAATAAATATTGATATCGAATTAAGACATTTTAATACATTTTTAAACCTGTTTTAAATATATTGTGTAATTTAATTTTCATGCCATTGAATTTTATTTATTAAAATGACATAATTGTGAAATTTCTACGACATTCTGGTTTATTTTGATTGTATAATTAAGTTTTTTATTGCTAAGTAAGTATGTAATTCCTGTAATTTTGAATTTAATATTTATTATAAATAATGAAGAACCTAATTAACTAATGTTGCATGCCCAAACAGGCAGAACATGGCTTGGACATCATCATGTAACACCTTTGATATTTAGTAATTATGTACCTGTGCCTGTGTTCAGCAATAAATGAATGAAATGAAAAAAATGAAATGAGGGATACGCTTACGTGTAAATAAAAAAATGTATAGAAAAAGCAAAAAAAGCGCACGGTTGTGACCACGGCCAGTGCAACCTGGTTGAAACGTCAGGCAATTCAGAGGTATGTAATACCTATTCGTAATCGCGTTAATTCCCGTGTACATAATAACTGACTAATAAAAAAACCTACTAACAAGCCATTTAGAACCCAAGTTATAGAATACTGTTATTTATTCTCTATTCAAGGGTAAATATGAACTGAAAGGTGACTAAGCAAAAACACAAGTTAATAAGTTCAACGAGCTGCAACCTCATTCAGTTTGACACTGATATATATTTACATAATATAGACTTCTCACCGTTTGTACGTGTAGGACGTTGTATGACAAAGATAAATGAATAATGTCAAAAAAGTCCATCATACTTAGGATTATGTCTTATTTTTGAGACAACAGCAAATCATTCAAGCGTAATCCGAACGTTATTACACGAACCATTATAGCAAATACTCCTCCTAATATTGACTCATTAAAATTTTATATGAAATGTTTGGAAATTTGTTTCCACTAAATCGAGTGCAATCGAAATTCCTAGATATCGTCCATGGTTGTTTTTTAACAGTAGATATGTATGTACGTTAAATAATTTATATAAAAACAATTGTATGTTTATAAATATTATTTAGTTATACATCTACTTGTCATATTTGCTAAACTGCAATAGATGGATAGATAGTTAGGTTATCTTTATTCCACACCATGAATAGAACACAATCATGAACAAAATACATTAAAAAGCAGTACGGCGTTGAACGTGCGTTTTCCTAACGAGCGTTGACGCCGTCAACAAGAACATGCGTTTTGTTCAAGACGTTCATATGCTTACGCGCGTTTTGATCGGACGCGCGCTCGTCGCTAGAATCAATGTCGCTAAATAGTTTTTTTTATTTCTGTACCAATTCGGGTTAATGTCTTGTATTTTATCTTTTTTTATTTTATACAAATTAAAGTGCGTGAAATGTATTGTCACCGAACTCATGCTGTACGAAAAGTGGTATATGGACTTTTATTTAAATGGCCGAATCCTTCGATGGATTAAAATTAGCAGGTGAACGACTTGAACAAAATGCGTGTTCTTGTTGATGAACGTCAACGCGCGTTCAACGCCTGCTATCTGAACGTGGCCTTAGATGGACTATATTGTATAGGAACAGGTAATGCACTTTTGTCTTTTTAGTACTTGAATACAGTCAAATAAGAAAATAAAAATTAGGAGAATAGTGACAATATACATTTGAATATCACATCGCATAAATCTATAAATGCAAGTACAATCATACACGTACATAATACGTAGAGTAGAAATATATATATTTAGTGTATTGACACTACACATACATATTTTATAATGTTTATGGTTACAAACTGAAACCTGTTTTTCGAGACTGAGCGGACGAAAATCTTAAAAAATGACTTAGCGGACCGGGTGACTTCTGAGCTAACTGCCAGTACCTACCATCTTTGGACCATAAATGTATTAGTAGATACTAGAGATTGCTTGGTGGTCAACGTTCGATCAGTCATTAATTTTTTTTTATTTCATTGACCTATGTCTAACATAAATGAAGTTATTAATTACTATGATAAGTTGAACTGTCATTGTATAAACTTGCTGTACCATTGCAGGTCAACATACATGTATACTGGACCTGTGTAGATTTTCGTAGCCGTTTTTATTAATTTTTAAATTAAGCTATAACACATTTTGTTTTTAAACATTTTAGCTTTCTCCACTTCTTCTCAATATAAACTTTAAGTATTTAAAATTTCACATTCCTCCGTGCACGAAATTTGCTCAAAACTATATATAGAGAGGATAATATACATATATTTGTTTTTATAAACCATTAAATATCAGGCGGACCCTGTGTGCTTGCTTACCAATTGAGTTGAATAAAAAAAATAAACCCATATCATCCGTACCCCTATTCAATAAGTACATGTCTAAAGAGTTAATGGAACGTATAAAATAGAGACGATTTTCCCGTTCTCTACTTCGAAAATTGCAAGACTCAAAATGCTCTCACGAAGTTTTAACAAAAGGAATAAATTGGCTATACGTGAAAGAATTATTTATACCTTAACGTCTTTGATATTAAATTTTCCCTCTTTATAATATAAAAGCGTGGGGATGTTAGGGATAATGTTATCATTGTTTGGTTAAGATGGGAATTCAAGGGAAGTAATGACCGTTTCCTTCCTATAAAATGTATATAAGATTACCATAATACATTTAACTAGGCTAGCTACACAAGTTTTGCAGTACTTTGTGATTTTTTGTTCGAAGTAGTTCTCACTGGCAATATGACATACAGGTCTTCATATGTGTAAACCAGGTGCTGAACACATTGCTCCAGTATCCCTCTGGAACATAGCGGCATATCTCTTCAAAAGCTCCTGTAAGCTCCTCATCGCTCGAAAACGTACGTCTCTTCAATTGTTTTTTTACATCCGCGCTAAATTTGAACTATAAGTAGTGTCCTTTTTCTTTTTTATAGTGTGAAAACCCCCTAGCTATTTGGTGCCAGCTTGTTGCAAATATTCCGTATTTTTGCCGGATCGATGTGCAGGGGCGTTATCTTGATGTAAAAGCCAACCATCGAGTCGTGACTTTGGTCGTTAATTTTTAAGGCTTCCAATACTTGAGGTAAACATTCCTCTGTATACCATGCAGCAGTAACACTTAACAGTCTTCCAAAGGTAAGACTGTAAAGATCAAGAACAACCGTAGCGAATATTCCCCTTGGGTTGGGACTTTTCACAGACTTCTGATGGCTCATCTTCAAACCCCCACACTTTCGGAACATGGACACACGCACTTTAGGAACGTCGAAATAATGTTTGTTTCTGTCTTGCTAGGTAGCAATCGAGGTCACGTACGTAGTTAGATCGGCCGTCTTCAAATTTTTTTAATATATCATAAGTCAGACGCTGCTTCCTCAACGCATCAGTCATCAAGTGCGATACCAAGAATGAACGAAAAGTTTCCTTACTTTTAAATGAAATCCGGTGATGAGTTAGTGCACTTGACTTGAGGATTTCCTCGATCTGTCGATATGTCACACGTTGGTCTTCTTTCAATTATTTTCGTACAAATTTCTTAGTCTCAATGTTCTTATAGGTAGTCACTTCTATCGGACCTTGCATCATCCTCCAAGTTAAAATTGAAACGCTTGAATTGAATGTACCACCATTCTATGGTCCTTAGAGATGAAAAAAGTTCCCCCAGTGCACTATTAATTTTCTTAAAATAATGTTGTTGAGTTAAGCCACGCTTAAAGTTATACAAAATAATTAACTACCTACTTACACGAATGTCAGAATGTCATAGCGAGAGAAGCCCGCCATTTTTATTTAGAAATATAATTTTAATATCGAACAAACGGTTCCTTGATTCCAATATTATTTTACTTTTTTTAATATTACTTATAGTTTATCGATGCTATGACTCTAAATCACAATATTATGATATCTAGTTTGCATACGACAAAACTTATGTAGCGCCCTACGTACATACTTACGAGTATATTATCATTCATCATTTAAGGAAGGCAAATTTGTCTAGTAGAGAATGCTTTAATCCGCCTCACTCTCCAGCGCCTCATGCCGCCCTGAGTGAGGACGCGGGGTGGACAGAACGGGTCTTCCCTCCACTCGCCATAATGGCCAGGCTCGAAGGGGGCTGGATAGGAGATTCCCCGGTGCCCGCATTTTTCAGTCAGGCGATAAGAGGGCGATCGGATGGCTTAACGGCAGCTGTTTCCCGGTCCACCTTCTATTTTAGGTGCAGTATGGCACACCGTGTGGTTATATCGGTTCGAATCAAACACATCGCCCCACCGAAAATCCTGATGGCAGTGACAAAAAAAAAAGACATTTAGTCCACCTTTATACCAGATCTGCATAAATTGTAAATAAAAAAAATAACTTAGCTGATTCAGAGGTGTTACTCAGAATACCAGTAACGGGTTGACCCACGTTTCTGGTATTTAAAAAACAGGTTAGGTATCAGAAAAACCTGATTTAAATAAGTTGCCTTCTAAATATTGCATTCTGGCAACTACAGCAACTTTCAAGTGTTGTAGATGTAGACCAGGAAGAGTATTGTTTGATTCTCCGGTGTATTTTGTGTCCGATTTTTTATATTGCTAAAGCCTTCGCGATATAGAAAGGTTGTCTTTGAAAAGGAGAGGGAAGGGTAAGCTACCAGAGGGCGGTAGGGCCCAGCAGATTTCTGCCAGAATCGGAGTCAGCACGAGTACTCTTTCCACACAAGAGTAAGGTCACCATATCTCCATGGGTAGATTGGTTTTGTGCTAGCAAAGCCCAAGTGATAGCACTGAATTCAAATCCAAATTTTCAAGTTCAATAATTACCTACATATCTTCTATTCGAAATCGTCAATAATTTAAAAAATAATTATTAAAGAAAAAAAATTATCTATAACCGCCAGTTTCCAAAAGGTTGAACCTTGTGAGAAGAAATCGGGCAAACAAACTCACGGCCACTCTTTTAAAAAACCATAGAGTTTTTACAATATTCAGTAAATATTACTTCATTTCGTTGTGTGCTGGTATGTTATTAAAATTATAAGTAAATAAACTAAAAGAAGGATATGACAATAGGAAAACTGAAAGTTAAGGAAAAAAGAAGAAAAGAAAAACAGACGATGACAAGAGATGGATAGAGATACTGATGTTGCTAGTGCTTATAGGCGACGGCTTAACAGCTCAGCTTCTGACTGGTGTGCTTCCTTGTGAACTAAAGGTCAACTCATATTGAGCGACAAACCTCGAGCCCTTTTATGTGAATCAATTATCAACCTTAGTCCATTAAAATATAACTGAAAATCGATGCTGTTAAAGCTGTTAGCTGCTCTAGATTATACTTCTTGCATACGCATTGCATACTATTTAGCCGCTCAATCACAGTTGACCCTGAGAGGCAAGTAAAGTACAATATTCAGATTGCGTTGACTTAGATCGGACTGAGAGATACTAAAAATAAGACGACCCAAATTTCCTTCATCTTCCGGCTTTAACCGGATAAACTTTATTTCAGAATTACAAACATACATACATTCACGCCTGAACCCTCAAAGGGGTAGACAGAAGCGTATTAAGCCCCCGCATGTTGCCAATTATAGTTTGTGATAATATTTAGTTATACTTACTGATGAATTATTATTGTTAGTGTTTGGATTGCGGATAAAATGGAATTTTACAAACTGATATTTAATTTCTTCAAGTCCATTAAGTAAGAAACGTTTTGTATAGTTTTTTTCTATCCTTATCCATACTAATATAATAAAGATGAAGGGCTATTTTATTTGATTGTTTTTTTTTTTTTTGTTTAAACGCGCTAATCTCTAAAACGATCGGTCAGATTTGAAAAAAATCTTCTTATATTATTAATTGAGGAAGGTTATAGGCTATGTAACATCACGCTATGACCTTGAGAAGTCGAGCAGTGACCATAAACGCAGGTGAAAAGGCTGAGAACGAAAAAGTTTATTTATGTTCAAATGTTCACGTCTTTTAAGTCTAGCGGCGGCCCGCCTGCGCCTTTACTTCGCTCGGGTTGAGCAATTATCTATAACTAGAGTTCGGCCAGAGGTCGAAACTCGACCGTAGCGGCCGACCGTAATTAATTAAAGATAACAATAAAGCTCCGTTAAAGCAAAATATCCTTTTTATGACATCACTAAGGTTCGTCAATAGCTACTAAACAAAAAAGTGATCCTATAAGGAACGGAACCCTAAAAAAAGGGTTCTCAAAGGCCGGCAGCGCACTTGAGACTCTTGAGTTGCAGGTGATCATGGGCGACGGTAGTCACTTACCATCAGGTGACCCATCTGATCATTTGCTCCCTCCAATATATATAACAAACAAGAAAAAGGCACTGAACTGTTTTCTCTTTGCTTATATTTATCCTACCAATATTATAAACGTGAAAGTTTGTGAGTATGGATGTTTCTGACTCTTTCACGCCAAAACTACTGAACCGATTGCGATGAAACTTAATATGTAGATAGCTGGAGACCTGGATTAACATATAGGCTTCTTTTTATTCCGATATTCCCACGGGATCCGGACTTACGCGGGTGAAACCGCGGGGCGCTGCTAGTATTTACATATAAATATATTATAGGCTATATCCATCTAGTAGGTATAATGTACTTTTCGTATAGATCAGCGAAAGACGTTAATTTTTTATACAGTGATCGCACAGTTATCGCAGCTCAGTTCGAGTTTTGTATTCGTTGAAAATGAAAACGCGAATTGACAGAAAAATTAAAATCAAAACAGAATTTTATTTTTCTATCAATTCGTGTTTGTATTCTATATTTTGTACAAAAATAAACTGCGTGAAAAGTATGAATGAAGTATCATCGAACTCTTGCTATAAGAAAAATAATTTGCAGTCATTTTTTACATTTTTTTTTTATGGTATGGGGGCAAACGAGCAGACGGGTCACCTGATGGTAATTGACTACCGTCGCCCATGAGCACCTATAACTCAAGAGTCACAAGTTGGTTGCCGCCATTTAAGGTATGAGTAGGAGAAGAGGGGGAGGGGGAAGAGTGGGAAGAAGGGTGAGGGGGAGAGGGGAAGGACGCCAATAGGGGAGAGGGAAGGGTTAGGGCCTCCGGTAACCTCTAAATTCAATGCAAGCATTGCTTCACTACCGGTTTTCTGTGAGGCCGTGGTATCGAGCGGAGTCGAGCCGGCTCATACGTGCCGAAGCATGGCTCTCCCACGTTTGCACCGAATACTTTTAACAAAATCACTGTATTGCCTTAATAACATATAACTTAACTTACTTACAACAACACGGACTCATGTGAACATTGTGAACGAATGTACGACAAATCAATTATCTCAAAGCGTCAAGCGCGTGTCGTCGGACCAAAACGCGTGTTGAATGTAAACGACTTGAAAACAATGCCCGTCATTTGAACATGGCCTTACCTTTACACGATCATGATCAATAAATTCCCTTGTTAGTGGTTGAAGTCGGAAAAGCGCACAGGTGAATGCAACCGAACTCTAAACCCTGGCTAATCCGTTCACATTTGCAGTTGTAGGTTTACGAGACCCCACCCAACATTTCAATTTAAAATCCGCAACGTGTTCATAGAACTATAAAAGGACAAAAGCATACTGTGACATTTTACAGATGCAGTCCTATTTAGCTGTGATTACACCGAAAATGTAGGTGTTTTATTGGTTGGTTCCCGGAGGCTTCCTTCTTATGGTATCCCGGGTCCCTTGCAATATACCCACTTGTGACGGAACACCGTGTGGTTTTAGTCGGTTCGATTCCGACATACCACTTCACCGTTAGCTCCGGTGCGGTGATGACCCGTGGGGGTTTCCACACAAAAAAAAGATGTTTTATGGGTTCTATTGTTTTTTTTTAATTTTATAATAATTATTATTGATAATCTGTGGTTCTTAGTTCAAATAATTCTAAAGTAAGTAAAAAAAAGTTTCTTGTTTTAAAGAATGCTAATAACGTGGGTCACACATAACTAGTATTCTTGTCAACCCCTCCAGCTAAGCTTAACGCTTGTGTTAGGAGTGGGTTTACGTCGGTAGTGCACTGGGTGGGGTTCAAACCCGCAACCACTTGATCGCAAGTCCAACGCCCCAACCCTTACACTACTTAAGTATTGTCTAGTAGGAGATGACACACTTCTCTTTTCAGTTCGTGATCGCCATTTCAGAATATTATTCTCGATAGTCGATTCTGTGGGTTTAACCGTTTTACCATATTAAATACAGTTGTTCTCCGAAATTTCACCTGCGTTTATGGTCACTGTTCAGCTAACATAGCCCATAACCTTCCCAATGAATACTCCATCCAATAAAAAAAAAATTACTTACAGACTGCTTACAGTTCCAGAAATTAGCGCATTTAAACAAAGAACTTTCCAGCTTTATTATTTTAGTATAGATAATATTACATAAAGGTTAGTATCTAATTTTAATTAGGTGTTCTAATGAAGCTATTTTAGGAGAGAAGCACTCTCTCGTATCGCTTGCAATGTCGCATTAAGCAACATGGCACGTACGTGGATAATATTTAACTAAATATAGTGACAGGTTGAGTTTTTAATTAACCCACTTCTCTCAGCTGTTTATCGTGCGACAACAACGGTAGCATAGTTAAAAAAATGTTCGTGCGCTTGAATATCTTACTGATGTCGACTGTACGCCAACCTGTAGGAAATCGTTATAAGTTTCATTTAATTAAAACTTAACGAAGCCGAGTTTGATATTAATTTATGAGAAAGTTTGAGTTTTGAGTTTTGCGATAGTTTGCCCACAGGTGTGTTTCGTTTAAATGTTTCTAATGAATTGTTCTTCAACTTTTGTCTATTATACGAACAATGTATGTAGGTATAATTATAAAGAATGAATTTTCATCCACGATATTACTTGTAGGAATACAACGTATGACAAAAGAGGTGGTCAACAGCAAGACTCATCACAGTCATCACTGATGAGTCTTGCTTAATACTGATGAGTCATCAGTATCACCACAGATAAGGCAATAGTTACTTCGTAATCACATACCACGGTGAGGTTGCTTTTTTTCTACAGGTAATCAAGACCTAAGAAGAATTTAGCACTAGACACTAAGGGGTCGTTTGAGTTAGCTGGAGTCTAATACCTCTATGTTGAGGTGGTAGTCGTGTGGGTTTCATTATATTTATTTAGGACTAGCAGCGCCTCGAGGTTTCACCCGCGTAAGTCCCAATCCCGTGGGAATGTCGGGATAAAAAGTAGCCTATGCGTTAATCCAGGTCTCCAGCTATCTACAGACCAAGTAGTGAAGCTATTAAAAAAACAATTTACTTTGTTAAAAATCAAATCCAATTTACTTCAAGTACCTAGTCATAACAAAGACTCACAAAATTAACCGGACAAATGCGCACTGAGGGTTCCGTAAGCAAACGAACTTATTTGTAGATAGTGCGTCCATCTCGGTAATCAAAGTTTGTAATCACAAAAACTATTTTTTTATGTGATATAACAGCAAATTAATTACTTTGAGACTTTTTCCTTGCTAACAGGTCTTGCTTCTTACCAAATTTCATGATTCTAAGTCAATGGGAAAGTCTTGTCAATGGGAATGGTTATGGTTTACCTGCGAAATGTTCAAATTTGTTAACATCTAAGCCTTAATGGCCGTATCTTTTTATTGCCTTGACTTAAAAGCTCGATTTTTTTACAGCTTCAAGGGACCGCTGACTGTACTTGATGATAATTTCAACTTGATGCCTCTACGGGTTCCTGAGGAAAAGATAGGCAGACAGACAGGCGGACAATAAAATGATCCTATAAGGGTTCGTTTTTTTTCCTTTTGAGGAACAGAATCAAAAAAAAAACAATAAGTCTATCTGGTTACACATAATATGTGTAGAATTAGACAGTTTTTTTTACGAGGTCATATCCCATACATATACAAATACGTGTAAAAAGTACACATTGTTCGCATATTTCATATTGTATGACATGGACAACCACAAGCTTATCCCTCTTTTTCAAAACATATACAAATACATACACATATCTGACAATACAAACTCGAACGAAGATGAATTGTTTTACAAAACAAGGGCGCGAACACGCCGTGAAATAAAAGCGAATGTGTCCCCGTTAAATTGATCAAATTGGCGACTTAATGAGTTTTATTTATAAAAGCATTGAGTCCAAATTCCGTTAACTTTTAACTCAAGGAATAGTGATGTGTAGGGAAGCGCGGATATTTTCATATCTACTGTTTTTTGTTGTATAACCGCAGGCAGTGGTAGGTTTATGGAAAAATAGGTTATTTATGCGCCAGACGCTAGTCGACTAGTGAAATTAATTTATACAATCAAAGTGGCATATTGCAATAAAATAAATTTGGTAAAAAATGACATTAAACACTCATGTTGTACATTCTGTGTGTATTCTGTTTCATAAAAGTAATTGTATCAACAGGGAAAAAATAATAATAATGTGAGACACCTCACCCTCGGCCGTCTAATCCCAAACTACGCAACGCCTGTATTATGGTAACCAGACTGCTACTAAACATACGTATATACTTATTAACTATTATAAATACATTACACCCAGACACAACAAATGATCATGTTCATTTGTTCATCACACAATAATCATTATATTAATACGTGAAGAGAATTTTTTGTACCTAATTTTGGAATATTTACAGTTTATGTATAGAAGAAGTGCAGAAAGCTCGAGATCAGGGCATTGAGTTCAAGCTGACGTTGTTACCTCAAATGCTGCTGAATTTTCTGAGGGAATTATACCAACACTCACCTCCGTCTTACATCGTTAAGACAAAACTATAATGAGTTTTGTCTTAACTATGTAAGCCGTATGTAAGACTTGAAGGGTATAGCGCCAATGCTGCAATGGTAGGAGTAATCTCCTACCATTGGCGCTATACCCTTCAAGTAAATGCATAAAAATAGCTTTTATTCTAATACGATCGCTGATTACATTAAATTAATTTAAAATTGACTTTATAACTTAAACAAATATGTTAGAATTGATACACTAAAAGTTATGTTTAGTTTATTTTTATTTAGGTAATTTTGTTTTTCCTCGATACGATTACTGTGGCCTATAACTTACTTTTTATATTTATATTAATATCTATGTTTTTCACGATCTCTTTTAAGCTCCAGTACCGTCTCCAAGCAACTGTAATTCTTCTGTTTATTTCGGTTTCTGTTGGGTTTCTGAACGAAATTCCTTGACCTATTATAAATATCACTATTATTTATCTATTATATATATTTATTTACATGCTGTATAGTTTCTTCATTTACTGTAGCTTCTTCTTTGACACCAATAGTTGTAATTTTGGTTTAGGCACGTTTAATCACAAACCGACCTTTCTAGTCTCTTTAACTACTTACAATAAATGTTCTTGTTCTGCAATAATGGTAAACCTTCAACAGATTGTATTCGACAAGCGAAACGTAATCAGGTTATTTGAGAATGATGAATGTTGAATAATATATTCCATTTAGGAATATCGGTTTAGTGCGGTACGAAAATTGAAATCCGGTTATTACGGGTATTCGGATATTTCGGTAAGTTATTGGATTCTGACATCCTTAATTCGTCGGTCGAGCTTGTAATGGTTTTTTTCATCTAAACTATAGCTAACGTTACTTTTATTGTACCTATGTATTTATTCGTTAAAAGCTAGACATACCTATTTCGTGCACAAACAAATCTTCTGACGAGGAAAAAATATAATCTTAGTCATTGGTCACGTGATAGGTAAAACTGACTAAGTTTTTGTTTGTAATATCGGTCTTCAACAATACTGCTATATATATAAGTATAAATTATGAGGTATCTATAATTGACATGTAAATTTAAATTCCAACAACACGAAACTTGAATACAAAGACAACATATTACTAATAATATAAAGGCGAATGTTTGTGAAGATGGATGAATGAATGTTTGATACTCTTTCACGCAAAACGGCTGAATAGATCTGGATAAAATTCTGGACAGAGATTGATTATCGATCGAGTATAGTTGTTGTATTTAGTCCTGGGAGAGCCATGATGCTTCGGCACGTATGGGCCAGCTCGACCGGAGTGATACCACGGCCTCACAGAAATTGGCAGTGAAGCAATGTTTGCATTGCTTTTAGCCGAGTGAGTGAGGTTATCGGTGGCCTTAACCCTTCCATCCTTCTCTTTCCCGCCCCCCTCCCTCTCCGGCCGCCTGGCAATGCACTTGTGACTGAGTTGCAGGTGCCCATGGGCGGCGGTAATCAATTACCATCAGGTGACCCGTCTGCTCGTTTGCCTCTATACTATAAAAAAAGTCTGGAATACCACAAAGGCTATTTTTCCCAGAAAAAATGTACGGTTCCGTGGGATAAGTTTCACCAAAATCATGTTTCATCGCTAATGAAATCGAAGGCAACAGCTACTGTTATATACTAACGTATCTATCTTTTGGGAGAATCTTACTACTAATATAAATGGGAAAGTTTAAATTGATGGATGTATGTTCCTCAATCACGCCAGAATGCCTGAAACGATCTGGATGAAATTTTGCACAAAGATAAATTGTAAATGTAAAATGTACGCTTCCCTTGGGATAGATTTGAATTCATAAGCGAACGAAGTCACGGGCGGAAGCTGGTAAGGCCTAATCTTTTACAATTTATTATTTAGGCCAGTTAGAGATGGGCACACATTTTTGACCATCGTGACCCAGGGATATATGACCAGTGCGGGAATTCTTCAATTTGTTCATTCAGTATTTCAAATTACAGTTCAAAGAACATCACCAATATTACAGTAAAATACCAAAACCATTACCAATCACTGCTTGCTATCCGAACTGACTTATAACACTGCCTTCACCCCAATCTTTTGCGCGGTCGGTAGGGGTACAGGGTGGAGAAGCAGGGGGGCGTGTTGCCCGGTTCCAGGGCCGTAGCTTACATAACGCCGAGAAAAGCGGATGTACAACCCCGGCTAGAATGCCATCTCGCTCGCACGGGGTAAAGGTGCGTGCAAAATTGAGCTGTTTTTCTAGCGATTATGAGACATTGTCCATTATATTGTGATAGTGTGAGAGTGTGAGTAGTACTCAAACCTGAAACCTTTTTATAGTAATTACATTTATGTTTGGGTCGGGTTATGGAACTGAAAGACAAAGGTCAGGACAGGGATGTCCTCATTTTGTCAGCTAAAGTATTCGCCCAGGTTCCAACTTGACAGCACGGAAAGGCGCAATGGATTAAGTGGTCATCTCACCACTACGCCGCGCCGAGTGTTGTGGGTTTAAATCCCACACGGGACAAAATTTGTGTGATCCTCAATAGTTGAGTCTGGGTGTTCTTTGTGTCCGTTGTTTGAATGTTTGTAAAGCCGCGACACAGGAATATGTCAAACGAGGAAGTTGTCGTTAAAAAAAGATTAAATTCCTATTATTTCCTGACATATTAGCTGAATTATTTTGTTTTTTTTGGTATGTAAAACCATAATATTTAGAACGTAACGAGGGAGTTATTTGCTATTCTTTTGGGCATTCGGTTTCAAAGTGTACCATATTCACAGTAAATTATTGACACGATTTTAAACATTGTACTTTAAAGTATTATAGTAAACATTCACTTTCATAATACTCAAGTGATAGCCGACCAAGTCTCTGTCAGTAAATGATTCAAGATACTTTCACTTTTGTCGTCTACGCGCCGAATGTGGATATCAATGGGCGACTACTAATCGGTACGATGAATGCAACGTGTGTGGAATATTTTAAAGTTCAGGCTATGGGAATGCAAGCTATGATATGTATAAGTATTAACGTAATGAGAGTTATTTTTCCTAAAAACAATTACACA
This sequence comes from Callimorpha dominula, assembly GCA_949752705.1. Classification (NCBI taxonomy): domain Eukaryota; kingdom Metazoa; phylum Arthropoda; class Insecta; order Lepidoptera; family Erebidae; genus Callimorpha; species Callimorpha dominula. The sequence continues at coordinate 5,170,647 of OX457002.1, read as the reverse complement.
CACTTACGTAAAAAGTACTTATTCAACGATAATAATTAACTAATAATTGACATTAAGTGTAATGGCTAAGGCATTGGACGTGGCATGCAGTGATTTTGGATGTAAACTTCACCGAGTATACGACGAACGTGAAGCCTCTCATAATATATTTACATAGATTGAGTGGTTAACAAAAATACTAATTTAAACTCTTTTTATAATAAGTTCTACAATCAAATAGGAAGGCAAAATTATAAATTCTATATTTTACTCCACAAAGTACATTCATGAAGCTATACACTAATAACTAAACAGAAATACAAGTTTATCGACGCACCTGCCAAAAGGGCTAAAAGACACCTACGATCACGTTTTCACTTTCATACTTATGTTACTATTAAGTATAAAAAAACCGTACTGCTAAAGGCGAAGGGAGAGCTGTTTCTCTCGTGTATTGAACTCTAAGCTGTAAAATCATAGCCGCTGACCCTGATTAAAGTTCTCACTTAATGGCCCACTTTATAATACTATACATAATTATGTATAACTTTAGTAGTCGTGTTGCTATGATTTGAGGATAAAGTGACTAAGTCCTAAGTGTTTGAGTCGCATCTTAAGTCCATTGGCTACTGAAATCACAATGAATATAAATGTGTAATAAATATAATAATAAAAAAATAAATAGACTAATCTCTAAGTTTCAGAACAATAAATAATATAAAGATTATAATATAAAAGAAATGTCATTATTATTTACTTTTTTTAATAGTGCTGAGCGTGGTACTATAATGTTATTTTCTTACGCTCATCATATCAGTCATGATTTTGACCTACTTATACGCGATGACACCTTGCTAAGCGATTCTATAATTAGCCTATTCTTTGTTACATATATTACGAACAATAGAATTCGAGGCAACAAAACTTGTAGTAAGGAAAACGTGTTTCAAGTGAACGCGGCCTTACTACGTCCCGCACATGTGCCGATTCTGCTGACATTTACGTAGTGCGCTCCGTACCGCCGCGTAGACGCGCGTTTGTCACGCGCATTAAAAATATCGTTCGAATTTTAAAAAATATCCGAATTTCGAATTGTGTATAAAAGTATTTATCAGAAAATAAGAGGTGCCTATGTTTTTTATTATTTGTGTGATCTGTTGATTTATTTCCAAATTTTAAATTGTATTATTCTGGATTTTATGAATTGCGTATTTTGGATGTGAATTCGCAAGGGGTCGTTTTCCCTGGGAGAGTATTGCTATAGCAACGAATTACGTCAAGTTCATGGGCGGTTGGTGCATTTTCGCTCGATAATGAGTAGTTTTGGGGATTGCTGAGTTTCTATTTTGAACATCTCCAAACAAAGGTGAGAGTTGAAATTGTTTTATGTTGTTACTTTTTAATATATTATTGTTGCATGTTTTATGTAGTAACTAATTTAATTGTTTAGTTTATAGTGTGAGACAGCTGAATTTCTAATTTTCTACAATATGAAAATGAAATGTATATTATCTAATTCCTGCAATGTTTGTTATTAATCATTAGATATTAATTTTAATACAAAATTGAATTGTATATAGTATTAGCTAAAATAATATGTAGATTTTACTTCTAGAGTTTTCAATTCAGGTTGTTCTCAGCCTAAAATATTGCTCAACTTTTATGATAAGACGACTTGACTGTCTAGACATTTATATTGATTAATACAAATATAATTTATACCCCATAAACTATGTTTGTATTTTCTCTTCTTTTTAAAATGTTATATTTTATAGAAACCACAGACAGGTCAGATTCCCATACAACGTTAGCAGAATGTCGTAATAACTTAACGCGAACTTACGTCCAGTCCTACTTGTGATCTCCAATCGATACTCGTCCTTATTATTGTCATGATAGAGTAGATAATGAACAACAAGAAACTGGTTTTAGAAACGCAGCAATTTTTCTTGGCGAGGTCTCGTTGCGTAATGAATGAATGTTGACATTGTATGGTGCTTGTGTAGAAGGAGCGGTGGGGGTACTAAAGGTACTCGAACTTTAAACAATTCATTTAAGCAAAAGAGCGAAAAGCTGGTTTAAGTTAAGTTATTCTATATTTAAAATGATTTCTCTAAAGTATTTTCAAAACAATTGAGATTCGAAAGATAAATCTTGGATTAAAATCTTAATGGCGTTCTAAAACAAAAACAGTTTTTGTTTAAATAGAGAACAGGTGTTGCCGTTTCATCACTGAATGTCGAGTTGCTGTCACAAAACATCATTATTTTACATATAAGTGACCCGTGAATCATCAAGTCGTGGCTAATATTCTGAATGGTATTGGAATATTGAAATGTGTACAATAAATATAATTGACGAACAGTGATAAAATTTAAAGATTTAAAATGCGGTGCAAACATCAATGTAAAACAAATAGCCCATCGACCTAGAGACGTGTTTTAAAATGTCCTAGTGTTTTTCCGTGAAATATAATAGGTATAGGTAAAGGTATGTAATAAAATAAAACTCATAATAAAATATTTTGAGATATTTGCATTATTCAATAAATTTTTGTTTACACATGATTTCTGCGTTTTAAACCATAGCACTTACAATAAACGGTTCTTGAACCTTGAAGACAAATGTCATTTAATTGTAATTTTTTAGTACCTTTCGTGGCGGTAGATATTGCGAGTTTTGAAATACTGTTAAGTACTTACCAACTATTCAGCATTTATTTGCTTATAAATATACAATCCATACTTACGCATTGAGTAAGCACATAATAAAAAATTGTCAGTCGTAGGACTGCACGTCACAAGTGAAAACATAACTTAAATACACACACACACATGTGTATATATTATTATACGTACCTGAGCGTGTAGTCACGCGAATTCAGTGCTTTTTTTCCCCATACCAAAAGTGCCTGAAAATGTTACTAGCTGTAAAATGTTACACATAGTAGGTAAGTGATAGTGAAATGACAATGAGAACACATAATAGGCCCTACAGCACCCAGTGACCCAAAACACGTGCCTCGCCTATACGCGTGAATTCAAATGAAACCGAGCGCAGCTTCGTCAAAACCAATGTTGATGCTTGATTATTGACGTTCCGCCACTTTTTCGGCAAAATCTGAGATTTGGATTTTAATTTGTCGGGGAAATCTGGAAATTCGGATTCGGATATATATCCTGGCAACACGATTATTGTCGCGTTCCAATAAACAAGAAAGGATTCGTTTTGCTTACGGACGGACGGTAAAATTTTCAACGAAAATTTTACCGTGCGTAAGCAAAACGAATCGTTTTTTGTTTATTGGAACGCGGCCTTAGAGTATGAATATTATTCTCTTTCCTAGTGCTAAAAGGGCCTGTATCTACTTTTTTTTTAATGGACTAGCATAAATAGGACAGTACGAGAGAACTGACACACTTGCTTTACAAATAGGACCTTTATAATAGCTATTCTAAACTGCATTTTCAATTGCGCTGGTGCGTAACTTTGTGCTTATTATGTGCGAATGCTATTTGTCATGTTAAAGTTAAAATCACATCACCGAACTACATTTAACAGACGCGTTGTTAGGCTATATATACTAGCTGACCCGCGCAACTTCGTCTGCGTTTGTAAAATTTAAAATTTTTCATTAATACTCCGCTCCTATTGGCCGTAGGTTGATGTTATATAGCTTATAGCCTTCCTCAATAAATGGGCTATCCAACACTAAAATATTTTTCAATTCGAATCAGTAGTCGAGGTTGTTTGTTTGGTTGAACTCGCTTATCTCAGGAAGATTAGCGCGTTCAACCAAACAAGCAACCTCTTCAACTTTATACTACGAGTATTAGTATAGATATGTTTTTTAAATATTTATTAACTCTTGTACTTGGTCTAACTACAGTACTTCAATATCGCCTAGTACTTGGGTTATGGAGGTTCATAGAGGTGCGTAGTCTTTACGTGGGAGAGCCATGCTTCGGCACGTATGAGCCGGCTCGACTCCGGTCGATATCACGGCCTCACAGAAAACCGGTAGTGAAGCAATGCTTGCATTGCATTTCGCCGCGTGAGTGAGGTTACCGGAGGCCCTAACCCTTCCCTCTCCCCTATTCTCGTCCATCCATCCCCTCTACCCCCTCTCCCCTGTTCCTACTCTTCCCTCCCTCCCTTTCTTCTCCTAATCCCACCTTAAAGGGCGGCAACGCACTTATGACTCTTGAGTTACAGGTGCCCATGGGCGGCGGTAGTCATTTACCATCAGGTGACCCGTCTGCCTCCTATACCATAAAAAAAAAATAAGTTTGTTTTTTTTTACAACTTCAAAGGACCGCAATAAGTATTGATCTTAATTTCAACTGGATCCCTTTACGTGTTTCTGAGAAAAGGGCATTGACTGACTGACAGACAATGAAGTGATCAAATTAGGATTCCTTTTTTCCTTTTGAGGAACGTAACCCTAAAAACGATTACCTTAGCTAAATATTTTCTAATAAAAAAATGTCGCTCAAAATACTTTTTCAGAGCATAATGAAGTAATTTAATCATATCTTATATTTTTTTTTTTACTTGGATACCTCAGTGGTATTTAAATGCACACATCCTTGCTCTAAAGTACCTGTTAGGACAAGCCAACGAAGCCATGGCATGACGAGATATTATCAATAGACAAGTAGTTCCAATGACTACCCCTCGGTTCCATCAAGTGACCACCTCCATTTTACCACATTATTGCATCGTAAATTCAAACTCAATCCGTTGAGGAAAACCGGTAAAACATCAGATACGTACGTGTATACATTAATATGCTAACAAAGCTAAGAAAATAATAGTTTGTTTCTATAATCTTTTATTTATAAGCAATAGACCAAATCAAACTTGAGTCGAGTCAAATCTTGCAGAATATGTTCACTATTGATTGCAGCAATGCTGGCGAGTAGTGAGGGTTGGGAAGCCGCGGTCTCCTTCTGTGAGGACGTTATGCTCCAGAAGGAGTCCGCAGAGCGGCATCGGGAAAGGGCCGATCCCGCTCGAAGAAGGCGACGAAGGGGACGTGGTAGAGGCCGCTAGCTCCCCAATCGTCGCCTAAGGGTCGTTTGTGGCCACATCTGGGGAAGATGTGACCGCTGTAGGCGACCCGAGAACGGTGACACCCCGGTGCGGCCCGGGGGGTGTCGTCCAAGGCGGGTCGGTTTTCCGCGTCTTAACGTGTAAAGCGGTGAGAGGCGTGACACCGACCTGCCACGGGGGTGACTCTGGTCACCCCGGGATGTACCTCAGTCATGAGCTACGGCAGGGGGGACTCCAGAAGCCGCCGATGCGTTCCTGGAGCTCCTCCCGACTGCCGAGGTAGGCCGCCGCGGTGGTTTAGTGGGTAGACCGGTTCGCCGGGAGTCCCGAGTCCCACACACGCCCTTCGTATCCCCGACGGAGGGTATGGTGCGAAAAGCATTCCCCGCGTAAAAAAAAAAAAAAAAAAAGGTCAATGGGAAGTACCCTATAGGTTTTGATTTACCTGCGAAATGTTCAAATTTGTTAAAATCTAAGACTATCATCACGGTCATATCTTTTGATTGCTTTGATTTAAATGCTTGATTTTTTTACAGCTTTAAGGGATCGCAGACATACTACATACCTAATTGGCCGTATCTTTTGATTAGATGTCTAGTACAAATAATAATATTTACTGGTAGGTAAATCCTTTGTACATAATTTACCTAATAGCTATTACCGTTACATAAGCATCATTGTTTTATGCAGCTGCTATTAAGCTCTTACTACTTATAAGGTACACAACACGTATCTGTAGTCAACTCAACAAATGAATATGATGCACCCTGTACTATGAAACACTATCGTATTATTTGTTTATCTTAAACTTAACTAACTTCTAGAAGTTTATGATCGTTTCCGCCAACCACTCTAAGGATAATAACCAGTCCTTGAAGGAAAAAGTGACTACGCCAACGAATAATTTACATAAAAACCGTTGAAGAAGATAGCAAACGGTTATTATGTAAATGAATATCGAAAAACTAGCAATAGGTAGGTAGGTACCTACTTTTCTTGTAACGAATAACCATAGTAACTATAGCAGTATAGATATATATTGTTTTTCATTTTTTTGTCAGTTCGACATAATGACCTCATACCGTCGTCACCTTGAAGGTATAATCAAAGCGTGCAGTGATATATATTAAGTAAAATACTATAAACATATTCTTTGCTCTTTCCCTCTTTCTGGAATGTCTATTATAAGAAAAAGATAAAACTAAAATGTCATTCGATTTATCTATAAATAATCGTTTATAGAAAAAATAAACGGGAAATATTGCAATGCCTTTAAAGTCATGTACTTAACATAGGTAACTATTAAGTTATGTTTATTTATATATATCTATTTATTTCAATGTCAATAGGTGAGTTACATCACGGTTGACACATAGAAGACCTGTCATTATTACTAGCACTGTAGTCAAAACAACCAAAGCAATATTTTAGTTCTCCTGAATCTACATAATTCTATTCTGCTAAGCTTCTGTTACCTTTGTTCATCAATGCAGACCTCCTTCGGTCTACGGATGTAGTCAATAACTATACGAAAATAACGATATATATATCACCAAACTTTTTATATTTTGGTCATTATTCTAAAAGCCTTTGAAGGTTCTGGTAACTGCTTTCTGTAAAAAAAAGAAACTTCCCTGCACCGCTCTTTGAAATGTCTATCGTAAATGCTTGCACCTAATCACCCGTAAAACTACCGTAGAGAAAATGTTATGTCGAATGAACAGTATTGAGCGCAAATATTTATTTATGCGCCGTACCGCTTCGTCGACTATAAACCATATTTATGTCGAACGTGATTTGAAATGGTGCAGAATAGCTATTTGTGACTTTGTTTATTAACTAGTTAGGGATCATGAGCTCTGGCGCCATGTTGAGAGATGTTAGACTTTGTTGCCACACATTCTACTAATATTATACACGTGAAAGTTTGTTAGGATGTATGGATGTTTCTTACTCTTTCACGCAAAAACTACTGAACCGATTGCAATGAAACTTGGTATGTAGATAGCTGAAGACTTGGATTACCACATAGGCTACTTATTATCCCGATATTCCCACGGCATCGGGACTTACGCGGGTGAAACCGCATGGCGCCGCTAGTAATATTATAAATGCGAAAGTAGGTAAATTAATTAATTTATTACGCTTTCACGCCTGAATTACTCAACCCATTATCATGAAATTTTGCACAAAAATTGTTAGGAATATACAAAAGAACACAGGTTATTGACATATTATTCGAACTGTCGGCCTCGATCACTGACAATGTCTAGTGGGCACCCAAATCTCGAGATCCACCCTGTCACATAGGCCCGGGCAACTGTATCAGCTGTAATATCTGGTATTGGTATTACCTCAGGCCAACGCGTAAATTTGTCTATGACGGTGAGGCAATAACGATGTCCGTGTGACAGTGGTAAAGGGCCTATAAGGTCAATGTGGATATGTAGGAATCTGGCTTTCGGCAATCTGAAAGAGCCAAGTGGGGTCGACACATGTCTTGTAATTTTCGTTCGCTGGCAAGCTAAACATGATCTACACCATTCTCTGCAGTCTTTCTTCACCCCTGGCCATATGGATCTTTTGGTGACTAGTTTAATAGACGCGGAAGCACCTAGGTGACTTAATGAATGTAAACTTTCAAAAACTTGGCGACGATAGCGTTCCGTGACATATGGTCTAGCGGTGTTGCCACCCTCTTAACAATTCGACATTGGTTCCCTGGATTTTAATCTTGGTAAGGCGCAGCGAAGTGTTGCTGCTTAACAGCATCTTGAGTTCTGTATCGTTAGATCTTTTTCATGTGAGTTATATCATCAATTATATCCTGCCAAAGATAGTTTATTATAATTTGTTACTTATCAAGATGCAGTCTACTAAATCATATTATCTATATAAATAAAAATGAATCGCCAAATGTGTTGCTAAGCGCAAAACTCGAGAACGGCTTGACCAATTCGGCAATTTTTTTTTGATTGTGTAATCGAGTCGAATACCCGGAGCAAAAAAAAATTTGTAGAGAGTAAGATACGTTTGTAGGTTATATCTCATCTAACTTGACGTCATCTAACAGGGAGTTTTATTTTGTGGTCAGTTGCTAAGAAAGTCCTAGCTAAGTAGAGAACAGTCTGCAAACGTAAGCAAAACCAGGTCAGACCAGTTTCTAGATTTTCTGCTCGGAATTTAGGTACTACAAGTGCAAAATTATCCGATAAAAACGTAGTTTCATCGTTGCAAAGTTGACTTTAACAAATTAAAGTAAAAGATTTTGCTTGCAATCGTTCCAGATTCGTGTATCAATTTTACTGTTTCCAAGAGCTGCCAAAAATTAATTTCCAAAAGTGGTGATCCTACTTTATAACACAATTTATTCAAAACGAAATTATAGGCCTATAACACAATTTATTCAAAACGAAATTATAGGCCTATAACTATCATAATAGCCCCCACCTAGTGTTATAATGGCCATTACGAATCAATGACGCTGCATACGCTGGCGACAGATGACGCATCAAGCCACGTCAGTCAGCACGCTAATGATCCTCATTTAATAATCTCGTTATAATGAGCGGTTAAATGAACACGAACTGTTGTCTTTGGGAACGGGCACTATATTGATGATCTATACATATATGAGAAAGGTTATTATTAAACAGTTTAGAGCGATGTCTGAAGATTTTCACTGCTACATTGTTAATTATACCGGCGCGTTGATTTCAATTACAATGTTATTATTAATTTTAATTGTTTGAAAAAGTCAACTTTCAGCAAGAAATTTGAAGAACCAACTGACTTACTTGATACTCCGTCTTATTAATATGCCAAAATTGTCGTTTACCTGTAAAGTCATATTAATGTTTCCTTTGAGTTCTACTTATAGATAACGATACAACGAATGCCATAAAAGACTATTTTTAGTTGATTAGGCGTCCTCACGGCGAATCTATCTAGTTGCTCCTTCTTACCTGAAAGTCTTTATAAATTGTGATTGTTGTGCTGAGCTAGAGGTCGTGGGTTCGATTCCCACCCAGGATAAATAATTGTGTGATAAGCATGATCATTTGATCTGTAAGATAAATTACATTATCTGAGTAGATAAATTACACCCAGACTGGTGTAATTTATCTATAATGTGTATGTCATGAAATATATAGGTATGTTTATTAACAATCTGGTTACCATAGTACTGTCTAATTTGGGATCAGACGGCCATGTTTGGGATGTGTCAATTTATCAATACAAATAAATAAAATTGAAGTCTGTTTGTAATTTCAAAATGATAGATTTTTAGGGTACATATAGTTATTTGCTGTGAATATTTTATCAGATTTTTGATATTATATATAATTTGTCAAAGTATTAACAAGGTCCGAGTGGGGATCTGGTGACCTGCAATGCAGGTGATACCCACCTACCTCAGGCACCAGCGATCCACGGCCGGAATATTTTGGATATACGTTAGCTAAGTCTTTTCTTTTCCTTTAGTTATTGTTTCATTTTTGTTTTTTTGGTATCATTGTATTTCGGTTATGGTGAGAAAATAAACATTATTATTATTATTATTATTATAATGTAAACAAAACACAATAGATAGTTATTATTCGAATATCGAAAAAAAAAAAAAAAAAAAAAATTTGCACGATACCTATGCCTAAAAATCAGTTTTTAAAATGTTTGTCTGTTTGTTTGTTCCGGCTAATCTCCGGAAAGGGTGGACCGATTTTCACGGGACTGTCACTGGCAGATAGGTGGTGTTATAAGAAGTAACTTAGGCTACTTTTATTTTGGAAAAATAATTAGGGTTATAAATATTTTTTTTTATTTAAAAAACATCTCCCGCATTAGGAATATTCCTGTGTCGCGGGGTTTCACAAACATTCAAACAACGAACGCAAATAACACCCAGACTCGGGACAACTAGTTGTGGATCACAGAAATTTTTGTCCCGTGTGGTAGGCGTAGTGGCGACGTGACCACTTAAACCATTGCGCCATCCGTGCAGTCATATGAATTAATATTATAAACAATACAGCTCATTTTTTATTGTATTGAAAAAAACAAATCAGTCTTGTAAAACAGAGACAGCAGAATATGTAACTAAATAGGAGTGGAATACTCCGTCGATAGCACGGACCCAAATAAATAAATAAATATCTGGCAAATCGTACAAAGTTATACTACATCAAAATGTACATATATCGTGAATCTGATTTTACTAAATATTAATAATATTTAGTCAGTAATGGAACAAGTTTATGGTTGCAAATTGTTGTTGATCAATCCTACTCATATTATAAACGTGAAAGTATGTGAGTATGGATGTATGGATGTTTGTTACTCTTTCACGCCAAAACTACTGAACCAATTGCAATGAAACTCGGTATGTAGATAGCTGGAGACCTGGATTAACATAGAGGCTACTTTTCACGGCATTTATGTAAATCGATTACCCTGAAATGTCATATTCATCCACGTTTTAATATTTTGAATCAATTTTTGATCCTGGAACAATGAGTTCATTGATCTATTTATTCAAGTGTCCCAATCACAATACATCGTTTAAAAAAGAAATACAGACTTTTTTATACTTTCTTGTTTAATTACTTTTTGCAAACTAATGAGTTTTCACTTTTAATTATGATCTGCTTAAAATCGTTAATTAGGAGATTTTAAATCGTAGCTTATATCGATTTTATTGTTATTCTAAGACGAGTTTTTATTACACTTTTGGATTTAAAGATAATTAAGCTTACATTATTTTTTCTCATAAACAACTTTTATACACAAAATAATCTCTGATAATCCCTCTTAATTGAATTCGCAAAGAATCAATTAAAGAGCTGTGTTACTTGATTCAATATCAGTTAAAGTCCGTTCAAAAGTTTATCTTTTTTCTTTTTTGGGTAAACCCAAGATTGCAAATAGTGCAAAAACATTACACCTTATTACAAGCAACTTTACATTCACGATAGTATTACATTCTTTATATTGAACGGTGAAATTGACACTAAAATATCATAGACACAGTAAATGAAAAGCCAACTATTCAGAAGCTCAATAACATTCCGAAATAATAAAAACAAAAAGTAAAATAACCCCTCCACTTAATCTAAATGCTTACATTCGAAGTGAGTTCACGTGGGTAGTCTAATAGGTGGGGTCCGAACCCGCAATCACTTGATCACAAGTCTGATGCCATTAAGCTACCGTCGGTATCGCGTAAATAAGTATGCAATGCAATATAAAGAGCTCCACTCATGTGCTAAACATTACGGTGCTGGAATACTCATGTATTGCATCTAATACCTAACCTAAATTTGCAAGTTTTTGTTAATGTAGATTTCTATACTACATAATATGTGATTACTATCACATCCTTAATAATACAGTAACAAACCGAAATCACGTAACTGCTCGCATTGGATCTAAAGATACCCCAACTAGTTAGTCAAGTTTTATAGTTTACTTAAGGTACAGTACAACATCTTTATGATGTTATAATCTACAGGTGAAGGGATATTGAAACTGCTAGTAACGCCTTGAGTGGAACAGTACATCGAACTTCAAATCTTATCACACAATTCCTGAGCTCAGACTTCTGGCTTGCAAAAGTCCTTTAGAGAAAGCCCAGGGAAGCTCGTCCGCGACTTCCCGATACCGCAGAGTCAGACTCTATGACACGGCAATAAGCTTCTATGTAAAACCAAGAAAATAGGCGTTATGAGGAAGTAATAATATACTTATGTCTAAACCTTGACGATATACCTACATTAATATTTACATAAATAAAAAGCTTTAAGTTTTTAAAATTTGTCAAATGAAAATATCCGTAATTTATTTAATGTTTAGTTCTGGTTTTAAACCCAGTTTAACTAGAAGCACTAAAAAGCTAACTCTGTCAACGGCTTTAATTACTCGTTTCCTAGCCCGAGTGCTTTAATTAGTTGTTTCCTTCACTTAGAGACTACTATATCTTGGGGAAAACAACTCAGTTCATATAATGATACATGTTGAGGTACAACATTAATTTGTACTGTATTATTGTTGTGCAATTCAATTTCGGCACTGTATATATCTATATGAAGATACGATATTTTGTTCTACTACTTATACATATGACCCACACTGAAAATAAGCCATAATTATAGAATTTGGACGACCGCAACATCAGGAATAAAATCTTGCAACCCTGTCTTCACAGGTTAAAATTAACCAAGTGGCAAAGAACGGATACATGAGTTAAACGAGGTTAACTACTCGTATGTAGTTTATAAGTGACTTAAAAGAAGAAGAAGAAGACTTTAATGATTTAAAGTTAATTTTGTAGATTTACACATAAACATAATATAGTAAGCAGACATAACATAATTAAAAAAAATAGTGTTCGTAAAGCCAAAGTAGGTATTGGAATGATGATGATAGAATGTGAATTTTTACAGAACACTTAATGAAACATAGGCACTCACTGACTAAAAGACATCGAACAACGCAATTTCATTGTAGCTGAACATCAACAAAATATGATAGCCAGCCACATGATTAATATATATTCATAATACGCTTGACCACTACGGTAACTGCACAAATTAAACATCAATATTATTCTGTTTATTTACCTCACATTATATTTTATAATACTCATTCAAATATAGGTAGAATATGTGAAGTACCTGTCTTGAATAATAGTATGCTTTTCACGAAATAATTCCATTAACAATAGGCATTTTTTCGTTCCTATTACCAACACGCCGATGACTTTATTGTGGAACTGTCATTGTCAGAATTTTTGCGGTTGTATTACAAAACGTGGTATCCTACTTGCTTACATTTATGTGCTCTGGGAAAAATAAAAAAAAACGGAATATTTCTTGACACTCTATGATTTTATTTAGCCAAAGTATCAAAATCTGTAGCCTTAATGTAAGTTCATAAATTTCTGCTGTCATGAGCGGGAGGGTTTCTCTCTTGGGGAATATCGGCCCGATTACCATGCTTGTCATGTACAAGACTTTCGGTTTTTGAAAGGTGCTTTATTGTGTGCACGACAGCAGAAACTACAAACTCTCGTACCGTAAATTTACGTAGACAACTTAGTGAAGGTACATTTGTATACTTGGATTTTTGTTATTTGTGTAGTATTACAAGCATATTATAAGTAACTAGCAGCGCCGCGCGGTTTCACCCGCGTAAGTCCCGATCCCGTGGGAATATCGGAATACAAAGTAGCCTATGCGTTAATCCAGGTCTCCAGCTATCTACATACCAAGTTTCATCGCAATCGGTTCGGTGGTGTTTGCGTGAAAGAGTAACAAACATCCATCCATCCATCCATCCATCCATCCAAACTTTCACATTTATAATTTTAGTGGGATAGTGGAATTTAGTTCTACAGTTCGGTTTGTATTTAAGTTATTATTATAAAGACGTAAGCGATTTGAATAAAAGTTGCTGACACTTGTCACATATTGAAAGAAATAATGTAGATTAAAAAAACTCCCAATTTTTCCATCTTTAAATTCCAAAATGCTCAGTTGAAGGACATAGGCTTACCCTATTACATCAATGGGAGCAATTTACAGTGGACAATATGTGGGGTTTAGCACTGCTCTGTTTACCCTTTTGAGGATACTGTCGTAAGGGTATGCATAATTTTTTAAATTAAACTTAACGAGAAGAGACAATTAACTTGTCAAACGCACGGCCTGGTCGTAAGCGGTTACCGGTTCCCATAAAATTTCCCAAAACTGGTTGGTTCACTTTCACGTTACCAACCCTATACTTCCATCATGCAGAAGTACGTCTTTACCTTAAACACATCTAGAGCGCTATCTGAAAAAATTAATGAATATTAAAAAAATCAATGTTTTTTTACTATTAATTGATATATTTATTTTATTATTTATTTATTGTCATCCAAAAGAAACGTATTTGCAAAATTTCAGCATAATCGGTTGAGGATAAGTGCTATAAAATTCAGTTCATTCAAACATACATAGAAACATTGCAAGTTAAATAGAAGCTCGTAAAAACCTATAAAATTAAATTTAAAAACGCCCGAAACAAAATAAAAACAAAAATGATATATTAAGATATTAACCAAACATAGCTAAGAACCAAAGAACGGAAACTGGCTTTCAAATGAAAAAAACCGCATCGAAATCGGCCCATCCGTTTGAGAGCTACGATGCCACAGACAGACACACACACACAGACATCGACGTCAAACTTATAACACCCCTCTTTTTGCTTCGGGGATTAAAAATAACTCATCGTACCACCTACAACATCCAAATCAATGCCCAATGCATCATCCCACTAATATTATAAATCCCACTAATATTATAAATGTGAAAGTTTGGATGGATGTATGGATGTTAGTTACTCTTTCGCGCCAAAACTACTGAACGGATTGCGATGAAACTTGGTATGTAGATAGCTGGAGACTTGGATTAACATATAGGCTACTATTTATCCCGATATTCCCACGGGATCGGGACTTACGCGGGTGAATCCGCGGGGCGCTGCTAGTCTCTAATATAAAGTAATGCACTTGCCAACAGATGGTTAAGACCGCAGTAATAAAAAGGTCACAGCGGATAAGTTTTAACACCTGCTCAAACTGGACGCTTTATTAAGATTGGTAGCAATTATACGCGGTACAAACGCTTTCCTCGAATTACTGGAGCAAATTGTGTTTAACTCGCAGCATGTAGTAGACATTGCAGTATGAGTAAAATTAAGTTTGGTTTATTCAACGCGTGTTCCGAGATTGCTTTAGTTGGTGTGTAATACGTAATGGATTGTGGTTTGTAGGTGGTTTTGGTACAAAGCTTGAGATGTCAAATGTATAATTTTGGTATCATTACTGGGTACGTTTGTGTCATATTGGAGTTACACCGTTTTGTATCAACGTCTATTTTGTCTCTTTATATGACTTTTTGACACACTTATGAGCTTCACTTTTAACTAACTGACAATGTAAATGAATCTTAGAAGTGAATTTTAACCTACTTCTAGTTGTCTTATTTAAATTAAACTTTGTATGTTTATGTAGTTTAGATGACAATATTAAAATATGGCATCTTGGAGCTGATCTGATGATGGGGGAACTCTTCAGTGGCTACTAACAAAACCATCGAGTTTGGGCTCATGTGATTCGGTTTGACGAATTCAACAGATTGGGCTTGGTAACGATGATCTAATTATGAAGTTAGGTGTTTTACTATCCAATATAGTAGACTCATTTATCTTAGAACTAACCCTTCTCTCTCCCCCTACCCGCACTCTCCCTCTTTCCCCCTTCCTCCCCTTCCCCTACTCCCACCTTAAA
This sequence comes from Callimorpha dominula, assembly GCA_949752705.1. NCBI lineage: Eukaryota > Metazoa > Arthropoda > Insecta > Lepidoptera > Erebidae > Callimorpha > Callimorpha dominula. Next base: position 5,155,283 of record OX457002.1, on the reverse strand, counting down.
GGCCGGCAACGCACTTGTGACTCTTGAGTTGCAGATGCCCATGGGCGGCGGTAGTCGCATACCATCAGGTAGACGAGTACATCACCAAACGAGTAGACGGGTCGCCTTATAGTAAATGACTACCGCCGCCCATGGGCACCTGCAACTCAAGAGTCACAAGTGCGTTGCCGGCCTTTAAGGTGGGAGTTGGGGAAGAGGGGCGAGAGGGGGAAGAGGGGGAAAAGGAAGGGTTAGGGCCTCCGGTAACCTCACTCACGCGGCGAAATGTAATGAAAACATTGCTTCACTGCCGGTTTTCTGTGAGGCCGTGGTATCACTCCATACGTGCCAAAGCATGAATTTCCCACGAATTGCTTACCTTCAGCTTTTCTTAGAAGTTCAATACTAATAAAATGTATAGATTCGAATAGTTATTCTGTTCTTATCTGCTGTCTGCCTGAAAGTCAGTCAAAAGCGTCATTTTATTCATATATTGATTGTCAATGAGAAGCTTAAATTGCAATCATTTGCGAAAACGATTTCAGGGCATGAACTACAAGATATCCAATACCAATGTTATTTGATACTAAAACTCGCTATAAACTTATATAGCTAAATGACATAATAGCTATAAAGCGGAGCTATTTTCGCATTAAAGCAAAACCATTACTCGTTTTATTGATTCCCGTACCTACTTCTTCGCCATAACATAATATATTTCTAGAGTTAACTTAATTATTCGCGCGGTCTGTACCTATGTAGGGTCTTCGCCAAAGCTTCTCAATCTTTTAATCAAAATATCCCCTTATACTCGTAACGTTAATAGTCAGTCGTACGTAGCAAAAAAACTCATCATTTTATTGTGAATTTAAATACTATTGATATTCGCTACAACTGCTTATCAACTGCGTTTTTGTATAGGATGGATATACTTCTTCCTCAGCCAGGTGTCTCCAATTTGAACAGAAACCCACTAAGCCCTACCTTCTGTCTTATGACAGGAGGTAAAACCTCGCGGATTTTTGAAGATAAAGGTGAGATGTTTTTGGTAAAAAGACTTCCTACGACGACCCCCAAAACCAAAGAAACAAAAAAGGTTTTTTTTTCAAAATAATATAAAAAAATATATCTGATTTTGTGTAGGTACCTATATTTTGATGACTTTTCAGTCGTAGTTGGCTGCTTCTGCTATGAAACGATCAGTAGCAGCAAAGAATCCTGAAACGTGCATGATAGTCTAGGCTGACCTCGTATTATGAGGAACTGTAAGTGTAGCAGGTCAAATGTGGATATATATTCACTTCTGCTTACACCTTTAGAGATAAAGTGGTAGCGGTTCTTAGTATATAAAAATACTAGCTTTCGACCGCAGCTTCACTCACATGAATGTAGGTTTTGTCAATTTATTCAATATCCCTCGGGAACATTACTTTTTTTTGGAATAAAGGGTAACCTACCCTATGTCCTTTTCTGTACTGCTGACTACGCGCATGCAAAATTTCATGATGCTGGGTTGACTAGTTAAGGTGTAAAAGCATAACAAAGACCCAAACAAACAAACTTTCACATTTATAATTAACTTAGGATTCAGAACTAAACAGCTTCGTGCGAAAACTAGCTCAAACTAGCCGAAGTGATATAATACAATATACATTTAGGTTATATTACATAGACGCTTGTTTTATATGATATGTCTACATGTACCCTTTTTGAGAAACGCTGGACTGAGGTAAAACCTTTTCGAAGGGTACGATAAACATATTACCTCACATGCAGATCTAGAAATAAAATAAATACGGGTTGGGGTGTGCTTATCTTCGTATGTTTATTTAAAAGGTTAGACGGATCATGTAAGTATATACGTAAATCAATGGAAACGCATGGTTCGAGTTTTAATAGTTATAGATAACAGAAGCGTAACGTGCGATTGCCTTTGTCACGTTGTGTAGTTCCAGCAGGTTCTTTTGTATCTACGTCAGTTTTATACATTTTCATTTTTTTTTTTATTAATGTGTTGTTTTAATTTGTGTGTGTGTGTAAACAAAATGTGTTATGATTTTAAATAAAATACGTGAAAACAACTACATCAAGCTACACGCCTCTAGTATATGTGTTGACCTGTTATGGTACGAAAGTCTATTCAAGGATAGGTCATGTTATACTGGCCGATGAAATAAACAAAAAAAGTAATGAATTATGGTCGATATTCGACCACCAAGTGATCTTTAGTTATTATAAAGATGTAACCCAGATTATGTCCTTCCTTTAACAAAACGTGGACAAACAAAGTAATTAATTTTTGCCTTTATATTATACTAACGCGTAACAAACGGTTCAAGTTCCTTCATGATAAACATGAAAAATCTCTGAGGTCATCAGAGGATTTGAGACTGGAGATGCCACTACATTCCACAAAATTTTTAACCAATCCTTTACTGTTGAGGCTGTACGTTTGTGGAATGCGTTGCCAGTCACCATTAGGCGAGCGCAATCAATAACAATTTTTAAGAAAATGGTTCATGAATACTATTTATCACATTAGGTTAATTCTTTCCTTAATTAGGTACCTATGTTGAGTATAAATTAAAATATGTATATATGTATGTTTGTTATATGATAGACTTAAGTATATATTATATGTTTATGTATGTTTTATATTAGTATGCATAAGTAGACTAAATATACAGGATATCTGTATATTTTCATATTGATTTAGTTATAGTAATTATAGTTTTTCATAAAAAAATTGAAATGCACCTCCAACTACAACTGTCTCTCCGAAACACATTGATCCATCCTAAGGTTGCCTGGAAGAGATGGGATTTTGCAATAAGGCCGGCCTTTGTACATTATCTGTATGACAAATGTATGTATGATAATTCTACTGTAAGACTGGTGTAAAAATAAAGTGTTATCTATCTATCTATCAAAGTAGCCTATGTCTTCAACAACATCCTTCCATCCATCCATCCATCTATCCATGTGAAAGTTTGGATGGATATCCAAACTTTCACATTTATAATAATAGTGGGATAAACTAAAAAGGTAATTATTTATTTATTGTATCCGATGGTGATATCCACAAAAATTTTACACTGTCTGATGACAATTTTTTGTGGATATGATTTCCACATTTGAGAACTATTTTGCATGGTTGACAGAACTATTTCTTCTGAGTCAGAGTGTGCTTTGTGTTTATACTTATATGTTTCGAAAATCTTGTGCAACATATATATTCCCTTGTGCAGGAGTATTTCTTTTTAAATAGGTAGCTTACCGTTGAGTAACACATCCATATTTTTAGTATTATATACCTAAATACATAATGTTGAATGTTTTACAAAAATACTTAATAGCGGCGATGACAAAACTTTTTTTTTGTCAATTAATTTAATTTAAAATTCTAAATTTGTAAAACCTTTTCTAAACTATTTTGACCGTTTCAGGTACCTAAGTCTTATGTTTATGGAGTGTTACCTTGTTTCCATTCCAATATCAGAAAAATAAAAAAAATATTAAGAATAGAAAATGTTATAAAATTTACATAATTAAATAATTTTGTTGCAATAGGAATCGAGTACGATACAATAAAAACAAAATACATTCATAAACACATAATTTGAAAGCATAATATTAATTATAGCATAATACAAATACGCCGATCTGTTCTGTATTTAACTAAACCAATTATTTCCCAACATCCTCTTACGAACTAACACATTTGTGGGCGTACCTACGACTCTCTTTCTCTTATTGTCCCTCTCTTCATAATAGCCTACCCCGTACGAACCCCCGAAACTACTTAAACCTTGTTAATGATGCTCGAAATGAACGAATAATCGATAAGTAAGTACTGACGTAAGACCAAGACGGCTTTTTCCGCCAGTTTCAACATTCTAAAGATCCTTTTATTAAAGAAAATGAATCACTGCCTACGTCTTCATTATGTTAAAGATAGCTGCATACTGAAGCCTCATTTTTTCCTCAAAACGTATTACTGGCTATACAGAGCAGTATTTTCAGGCAAATAATATTTGAAGTAAGTAGGTACTTGTCAATAAAGTTTGGTTAAGTTTTTCAAGTATTAAGAGACTTGACATTGCAATGATATTTATAAATCAAAATTAAAGTTTTGATTCCTTGAAAAGGGCTTTTACACCATAAATGGTTGTTTTAGTTGCAAAACTTAATAGTATTAACATAGGCAAATATATGGGGCTGCTATTTATTTTAAGTAATCACCTAATGCACCATATTCTTGGCGAATATGCATCTTTGTTTTATTCGGATTGCATATTAATGATTGCACATCATTATAACTACGCTATCGATATACCAGTTTATAAATAACAAGCCGCGCTCCGCGGTTTCACTCACGAAATCCTGATCCCGTAAAATATCGGAATAAAAAGTAGCCTATGTGTTATTCCAGGTCTTCAGCTATCTACATTCCAAGTTTCATTGCAATCGGTTTAGTAGTTTTTGCGTGAAAGAGAAACAAACATCCATAGATCCTCACAAACTTTCACGTTTATAATATTAGCAGCGCCCCGCGGTTTCACCCGCGTAAGTACCGATCCCGTAGGAATATCGGGATAAAAATTAGCCTATATCTCCAGCTATCTACATACCAAGTTTCATCGCAATCGTTTCCGTAGTTTTGGCATGAAAGAGTAACAAATATCCATCCATCCATCCATCCATCCAAACTTTCACATTTATAATATTAGTGGGATAGTGGGATTACAACTAATTAGGCATACAAATTTCCCTTCTATATTTTATAGCAGTTATTAGTGGTATTAGCCCGGATACAAATCTGTTCTACAAAATATGTACAACCGTTGGAATTTTGGTTCTCACTACGCAGTCATAATTAGCTTTTAAGGTAACTCGATTATTCTTTTAGAAAGTAATATTCCGTCCTAGATAAGTTGTTCTTGAGTTCGATAATAATGATTAATTTGATTTGATATTATTTTAATGTTTTAGTTATCTGATTATTTTCCTTTAGTTTGACTTATCCTCTATTCACTTGAATCGCTTAAATTTAATTTAAGAAATACCGTAAGTACTGTGCATACATCTTAGTGGCAAATTCACCCTAAATTAGAATAATATGTTAGTATAAGTTTCAGAAAATGTTTTAATGAATAAGTCGTTCGGGGCCAAAATAAATAAATAAATGTAATCACGTTCATCGAAGTGATAATTGCATCTCTCGTAGTGCTCTGAATGTAGCCGCGATTGATGGAACTAGCATTGTTGGTCACCGTGTAATGCTTGTCAAGTTGTCAGTCTGGCTAAAACGCACACAAAAGCACTTTGTTTTGCTATTGTATTTGCCTAAATTCAGTATCTCCGACCGGGTACTTTGATTGAAATATCAGATTTATGCATTCGACATTAAAAGTGTGGGTCTGGTCATACCTGCTTATTTACAAGGTATTTTTTGTTTAAACTTGTAAGACCAAAAATGCAGCAAAACATATATATCATGTGAAACTATCGCATCACTTTCTCTTCTTGATATTCGTATGTCCGTCAACGCAAAGTTGACACACTATATTCGTAGTACAACTCTGAGTCACGTAAACACCGTAAAATGCTTAACACCACATGATGCACGACATAGATAAAATAAACTTTATGTCACGGTCATAAGAGTCATTGTAAGTGGTTATGATTTCTACAAATACCAAAGACCGGACGACCTTAGCGTCGCTTACGTCAGCAACGTACTCCTCGCGAACAGGTTCTATGCAATCGAGAAGCTAAAAGTTACTAATATTTGTAAGTACTTTATTGAGGTATTTGTTAGCCCAGTATTTGTAAAACAATGTACAGGTCCCCTAACTGTATATTGTTTTACAAATACTGGGCTGAATATGAAGGGTTTGTTTGAAAACCAAACCAACCATGTCTGGCAAATACTGAACCAGATCCTATTCGTCGAGCACGTGAGGTACACATGTTTTAAGCGCGTTTATTGAGTTTAGATGTAAGTTTATTTTACTATAATTATTGTGTGTCTTATGTGTCTACGAATAAAACATTTTTCTATCTTCTTTCTCTTTCTCACATTAGCTTTTGTTTATTGTATAGCTTAACTAGCGTGGTCTTTCGGATTCTCGTATTAGTATATCGTGTATTTTAACCTGGATACAGGTTAGCTTATAATACCTATTCTCTACGTCCATTCAACGGTTGGTTTGTATTTAAAAATTTATGTCGTATCAATAACCTAAAATACTGTATCCTGGCATGGCATGATAAATCGTAAAACAAAATAATTGAATATAGAACATACCTACATAGAAATAAAGATTATTTCTGTATCTTTTGTAAAAACTGCGTGCTGAATGAGTTAAAAAATAGCAGAATATAATATATATATATGTATATGATTTCACTTGGAACATTTTATATTAAATTTATATGCATATTACTAACGACTCCATAGTTACTCTAAGGCGTCTATTAGACGCTCATACAAACGTCAATAATTACTAAAAGTCATGATTGACGGATGTTCGTTGGTGATTGCTGAAATAATATCGACATTAAAATCCCATCATGCAACCGTGACTGCATTAGACGATAGGTTATTCGTCAATCACCGTTTTGATTGTGGCAAAACCTACCGTGTAATGGGCGCCTAAGGTTTGTTACAATTTTGTTAGAATATATTATTAAAAATTACAATTACTTATACATTTTCTGTACCATAATTAAAAAATACAAGTGTTTTATAGTACAGAATCTCATATTTTTTCACATCTCACTTTTATTATATCTTTCAGTTTTATATTGATGTTCTGATTTATAGAATACATAAAAACAAAAAAAAATCAGAGTTTTTGAAAATATCACATAGCACGATAGAAAGAAAACCATCCCTGCCACACCAAGGCTGGGTTATAATAACTAGTGATGTGTGACCCATATTAAGATTATTTGAACTTAAATCTGGGATCTACTCAACTGCAAGTGCTTCAAATATCGCACATTAGGTGTGCGATATATGAAGCACTTGCATATCTTTAGCTCTTTAGATAGAAAGTGTTTTTTAAGTGAGTTTCGTGTACGGAGCTAACTCAAAAAATACTATTTTCAGAACGGGCGAAATACTAATTACTGTGCGTATAGATTTAATGCTTTTAATATGCAGTTAGAAAAAAATATATTGTAGGAATCTTGCATTTTAATCATGTTTTGAGGCTGAAAATTGGATTTTGGAACTACATGCCTATAGTTTAACAATGTATGAATATTTGTTTCATTCTACACGTCACACGTACAACGTCTAGCGTCGAATGTTAGTGATATTTGTAAATCTGGTTTATTAGTCGGTATTGGTGTGCATAACTCAAAAATTTTAATTTTTGTCTGTAGATCTAGGAGTCCAAAACATTAGACAGATAAACTATTTCCCATCATTCACCCCACTAAAAGTGTGGCAAACTTGTTGCTATCAAGGAAGTGCTATATTTTAATAGCTACTTGTAATAAAACTGTGCCATATATTATGCTTATTATCTTGATAGCATCTTGTTTACAAAAAGGGTTCGAGTCCCAAGGGCGATAACAGTTCACGATGAAGTGAGAATTCCAATGCATTTTTTTTCTCAGAATCTTCGTTTGTTGTAAAATACGAGGGGTGATCCAAAAGTAATGAGAATGGGTACATTAAAATAACTATATACTTAAAAATAAAATTTATTTTTCTACATAGTCTCCTAATAGGTCAATACATTTAGTCCATCTCTTTTCTAAACCAACGATACCCTTAAAAAAAAAATCTTTATCTTGACTCTCCCAAAATGCCTCTACAGCGGCCATCACTTCGCCGTTATCCTCAAATTTCTGGCCCCGGAGGTGTTCCTTGAGCCGAGGAAACAAATAAAAGTCGCTGGGGGCTAGATCTGGAGAATAGGGTGGGTGTTCAAGCAGCTGGAAGCCAGCTTCTTGAATGGCAGCCATCGCAACTTCAGCTTTGTGTGCAGGTGCATTGTCTTGATGGAACAGAACTTTTGCGCGCAGTTTACCCCGTCTTTTTTCCTTGATGGCCTCTCGCAATCTTTTGATTTGGTCAGCATAGTAGGAGCCTGTTATGGTAGCGCCCTTATCAAGGTATTCAACCATAATTATTCCCTCAGCATCCCAGAAAACAGACGCCATAACCTTGCCGGCAGAGCTTGAAACTTTGAATTTCTTGGGAGTCGGTGAAGATGGCCTTTTCCATGTCATTGACTGTTGTTTGGTTTCGGGATCAAAATGATGAATCCACGTTTCGTCCATAGTCACAAATCGAGCCAAAAAAATATCTTGATCCGCCTGGAACATTTCAAGATTGGTCCTTGAAATGTCGAATCGTTTCTTCTTTTGTTCGTCGGTTAACATTCTCGGGACCCAACGTGCAGAGACCTTTCTCATGTTCATCTCGGTAGTTAAGATCCTTTGAATGCTACCAAATGAAATGCCTGTGTTCTCAGCTAAATGACGAATGGTCACTCTTCGGTCTGCCAAAACCAGATCTTGAACTTTTTTGACGTTTTCTTCAGTGAGGGAGGAGGACGGACGGCCTTCGCGGTGTTCGTCTTCCGTGGATGTTCTTCCCATCTTAAACTCCTTGCACCAGCGTGCAGTTGTAGAATATGGAGGAGCAGAGTCTCCCAATGTTTCCACCAAGTCAGTATGAATGTCTTTGGTGGACATTTTTTTCAAGCACAGGTATTTGATGACGCTTCGCACTTCATGTTTCTCCATTTTGATGTTATCACTCCGACTGCTAGTATTCAAATGAATGTATATTTTAAAAATGACGTCCTATTTATACCATTTTTTGTCAGGGAAGTTGTGAAGGATTAGGGAGTTGAAAAAATATTTTTTTAGAATTTTATTATTACTAGAAATATCCGTTTATCATTACTTTTTGATCACCCCTCGTAAATTTAAACCTTTTATATACCACCAAGGCGTTAAATAACTACATATCTAAATGGTTACCCTTGCGTAATCCAGTGCGTTTTTTTTTACATATTCCCTTTCATTAACATTTTCTTACTTTTTTCCATTTTTTTTTATTTTTGTGTCGCGGGAGCCTTTACAAACAATAACACAACGGACACAAAGAATGGGGATCACAAATTTTTTTGGCGCGTGTATTAAACGAACCCACAACACTCGGTGCGGCGTAGTGGCGAGGTGACCACTTTAACCATTACGCCAAGCGTGCAGTTACCGTTAAGCTCGCTTTGTGTGGAATTATACAATAATTGTATACCAGATGGCTTACAGGATTCCGTCCAAACCGTAGTTAAAGTCAACACGAGCGAATATGAAAAAACTGGAAGCAGACAGGCCTTGAAAGTAACGTGACGGCCCGAAGGTATTTACTTAGTCGAGCCACTTCAATTCAAGTAGAAATCTTCCGTACCCTACCTCTTAATAAACTCTCGAATGTTCGTTTAACCGGTCTAAAATTGGATTTTAAGATAATAACAGTTCCGAACTAACCACCATGCAATTGAAGTTTCGCAAAGTAATAACACGACGTCGAAATATTCACTTGATAGATTGCTTTCCCTCGTCTTCGTAAACAACATTAGAATATCTTCCCAAGTTGAAAACTTGACAATAAGCACCGCCATTAAGCTGTTATCAAGCATTTTCACATTACAAAGAACTCGACAAACAAAAGCTGAAAATCTACAATGAAGTAAAACAATAAACATTTGTGGTTCGTAAAAAGAGAAAAGTTTAAAAATAAACGAATGGTTGAAGTTGGATTAATGCAATCCAACTTCAACCATTGCATGAATTATCCTTAAAAAGTGTAGAGTTGAAATCTGACAACAAGAGCTGTTTGCGAATCGATTTTTGCGGGTTCAAGTCTTGAGTGTGATAAATCAGAACTTCTACAAAACTAGAACAGGTGATAAGTAATACGGGAAAGTTGGACGCTGATAAGCAATACAGTGTTAAGCCACACATACTTTATTTAGAGAGAATGGCGTTTTAAGATGTCATACCAATTCCTAATCAATTTGTTTGAAAAATATCCAAAAATCTACCTAAAAGGTGAATAGATATTTTTTCAAACAAATTGATTTAGACATTTCTGTCTGTCTGTTCGCGATAAACTGAAAAACTACTGAACGGATTTTTATGCGCATTTTACTAATAGACAGAGTGAGTCATGAGGAAGGTTTAGGTGCACCATTTGTACCCGTGCGAAGCCGTGGCGGGTTGCTAGTTATTACTAAAAAACAATCCTAACAAATAAACGGCATGTTGTTTAGATTTAAAGAAAACTGTCCATAGTTTGAATATGAATCCCAAACACGATGGACCTGTTGATCTCTTTTCGGTTTATATAACTACTGAATTATATTTGTTGATAGTTAATAGATTTAAACTATATTAAGGTTATACGTGGGAGAGCCATGCTTCGGCACGTATGGGCCGGCTCAACTCTGCTCAATAGCACGGACTCACAGAAAACCGGTAGTGAAACAATGCTTGCATTGCTTTGCATTTGCAGTGAGGCTACCGGAGGTCCTAACCCTTCCCTCTCCCCTATTCCCGTCCTGCCCCTCTCCTCCCCTCTAATCCCCCTCAACTCAAAAGGGCGGCAACGCACTTGTTACTCTTTGAGTTACAGCCAGTTACAGGTGCTCATGGGCGACGGTAGTTATTTACCATCAGATGACGCGTCTGCTCGTTTGCCCCCATAAAAAAAAAAACGGTGATGTCGATTAAAACGAATATTGCTGCTTACTGCATCTTTTATTTTAGTATTTAGGTTATTTTCAGCTCCAGTATTTAAGTAGAGATACTTTTTTGGTGGAGGTCGTTTTGAAAGTTTTACGTGTGTATTTGTGTCTGTTTATCTATGTCTTTCTGTGGCATCATAGCTCATAAACGGATAGACCGATTTTGATTTAGTTTTTTTTACTTGAAAGATGACTTGATAGAGATTGTTCAGCTCTTTTTTTATCGTTGAAGGGACTTTCGAATCGGGTGTATTGGAAAGTCCCTTCAATGTTTTTTTTAATTTATACTTGTTAAATGATAACTTTGACAAACATAAACACGGCCTGTACAGGATAACCTGTGCTTATAAACAATCACTAAATCAGTGACTATCTTTAGCCCGCGACTTCACGTATTATTCTCTCCTTGTGTTTAACTGTTGTGTTGGTCTGTTGGTTTAGTGGTTAGTGACCCTGACTGCTGAGCAAGAGGTTGTGGGTTCGATTCCCACCCAGGATAAATAATTGTGTGACGAGCACGATCATTTGCTCTGTGTCTTGGTGTAATTTATCTATAATATGTATTTAGAAATATATAAGTTTGTTTATCAGCGGTCTGGTTGCCATAGTACAGGTTCTGCCTAGTTCGGGATCAGTTTAGGTGTGGAAAAGAAATAATGTATTTTAGCATTTCAGTTGAGAGGAATCAGAATGTGTATCTTAAAAACTAGGTACGTACATCGTACATGTAAATAAATACATAAAATACATATGTATCTATATCTTATCTTACTAATATTATAAAGGCGAAAGTTTGTGAGGATGGATGTTTGTAACTCTTTCACGCAAAAACCGCTGAACGGATCTTGGTGAAAATTTGGCACAGAGGTAGATTATATTCTTAGTTAGTACATAGGCTACTTTTTATCCCGGCAAAATGTACCGTTACATGGAATAGATTTATCCAAAAATTTCCACGCGAACGAAACCCATAAGATAAATGCAGCAACCACCGAATTTACACAAACACTAATATTGTTAAGTAATACCATTAGCGACAGGATAACGATGAGTAAGCGTCACCACATCTACGTCTAAACGCATACGTTAATTGGATTACAAGGAAGTTGTGTAATGCGTCATGTTTCTTGTTAGTCACCTAATTGGTCCTGCTGTTGACAATACGTGTACGTGTTATCAAAGAAGGGAGACTATATTGATTTTTGTAATTGTGTAAGAAGAGAAAACTCGTTTATATACCAGAAATGGTCGTGGTCACAGGGTTGACTCCAGAGCCTGTGACCACGGCCAGTGCAACCTGGTTGAAACGTCAGGCAATTCAAAGGTATGTAATACCTATTTCGTGATCGCGTCAATTCCGGTATAAATACATAATTAGGTTTGTAATTTGAAACATACTTTTCTTCTGTAGGTGTATTTTTCCAAAGAAGCTGTTGGTACACACTTTACACGAGCGACGGCCCAAAAAAGGAGTGTAATGTTCTGTATTCTTAACTTCTAAATACCTGAACAGAATTGGATGTAAGGGGTATCGTAAGAATCGTTACGTCATCCCGAGTGATATTGGAAACAATTTCTTTTGAAAAACAAATTGCGGATGTCTGGCACGTTAATATTTTTTTGGCTGGAAATTGTATTTTTTAAATTAGTAACTTGTTAATTAGCTTAGTTCGTCATTAACTGTATTAGTTTAGTTGGCAAACAAATTTGATAGTACTGAAAGTGAAACGGGTACCTACCTAATTATTTAAATCCTTTATTGCGATCCATAAATGTTGCCCTACTCCAAATAGATTTGCCGGATAGATAGAAAGTAAGCCCTTTTAAGGCCTTAACGATTTTAATAAAAATGGTAACCCATCTGAAAACCTTGGCCACCATTGAAAGCGAGTCTGTGACGTTACAATCAATGTTCAAATGAATGAATTTCCTTTCAATATTGAAACTGTTTATGTTACATCGACTTTTTATAAATTCGCTTTGATTGATTTCGTTTGAGCAAAAGAAAAATGCTCCCAGAGACGCATCTTTATCTCTGGTGATTTTAGGGTTCCGTTCCTCAAAATAAAAAATGGAACCCTTCTTAGGATTACTTTGATGTCTGTGGAAATTAACATCAAATATGCCTTCGCTTCCTTGAAGCTGTTAAAAAACAGGTTTCTCAATCAACACGATCAAAAGATTAAGCCATTTGAACCTTATATTTTAACATTTCGCAGGTAAATCAAAACCTATAGGGTACTTCCCATTGACAAATAATCATGAAATATGGCGATAAGCATGGTCTCACAAAACAAGTAAAGGAAAAAATCCGAAAGCCGTTAATTTGCTGTTATATTACACAAAAGAAACATGTTTTTGTGTGATATAAAACATTACAAACTTATATTTTGCGCTCGTATAATTAACTGTTACGTGTATCCATGTATGCGTGAGTTTTTCTAGAACGGCAAAGTTAAGGTTGTCACTCAATAAAACGGGCAAAAACTTTCGAGAATCGATTCCCGAGATGGACGATCTATCTACAAACACGTTTGTACGCACCAAGTGCACGAGTCAGACTTGTACTTGTCCGGTTTTTATTTAATCTTAATAGGTATAGATACCTATTATTATTATTACGTAGTAGACTAGAAGAAGAACAGGTTGGTAGTACCTAATAGATGATAAACGAATTTTACTTTAAAATCATGAAATAATTACGTTTAAGTATACATTTTTTATGAACGTGTTTTGTATGATGTCCGTAATTCCTAGATTTTGTTTGATTTTGTATGCACTGCCTTGCTGCACACTAGCCTCTAGTCGTATTTTTATATTTACGTCCTATTATAAGGTCCTAGGATTCGGTTCCGATGTATCTAATGTGGTTTTTAAAATAGTGATATGGATCCACAGACTTTGGGAGGAGGCTTCAGCTTGGAACAGACTTCGGTTAAACCGCATTACAGGCGTAATTTTGTATTTCTGCTGGTAATTAATCTAAGGACGCTCATACTCCAGGGACGGTAGAGTAATAGTTTAGGGTTTTCAAAACAGTGACACCTGTTTATAGCATTATTAACCACTTACCGTCAAGTGGGCTGTGTTCCTAAATTTTGCTTTTGCAATTTCTTCGTTCACATGTTAACAAATGAAAAAATATAGACCTTTCACGTATTTACTGCGTTACATCTAACTGCACGGCATCAAAAGACTACCATCTATCTAGTATCAATTTACTTTCACTTCTATAGTTCCATACAAACGCATGTTAATACATTCAACGCGAAAAACTCGCACTTCACTGTGAGCCGGGAAATCTGCCGACCACTCCGAATCTAAATTGTATAGGTAGGTACTCGCTGTAAATATTTCAAATCCAGCGAACACAGTAAAGGAAACCAAACAGGACTTGTGAGGTTATCCACATGTAAATAAAAAATTCATACACACAAGAAGGCTTTTACATGTTTAAGATCAGTACCAAACGCTCTGCAATGTAAAATCCTTTGTTAAATATGTCCCCGCCGCGTCTGTCTGTTCGCAATAAACTCAATAACTACCGAACGGATTTTTCACCAATAGATGGAGTGATTCACGAGCAAAGTTTACGTGTATAATTTATTAGGGTTACTTGTAAAATGGCTGAAATATGGCAATGATTGTTGAAGATGCTTTGATTCATAGCCAATCTAATCTATTCTCTTTATTTTTAGCCCTCGACGCAAAAAAAGGGCAAAAAGTTTGACGTCTCTGTGGGTCTATGTATCTGTGTCTGTCAATCATAAATTTAAAACACCTCCGACTCGAAAATCCCTTCCACGATTAGAAAAAAGCTGACGATCTTCGAACGGTGGAACAAATTTCCTTGAATTATACATCTCGATCAAGTCACCTTTCAAAAAAAAAAACAGAACCACTTAAATCGGACCACTCGTTTAGGAGCTATCATCCACATAAAGACACACAGATACACGTATTAAACTTATAACACATATTACCCTTTTTTAAAAAGAGCGTCTAATGAAAGACGCACAGCAAAGGTCTGTCGTTGGAACATTTATCGCTACTTAACCTTTAACACTTGGGGCTTATTAACGTTGCATGAGCGAGTGACTAAGGCACACAGTGTACCGCTGCAAGTTTTAAACAACTTTAAAAATAATTACAGATAAGTGAAAGTGTCACTACACTAACAACACTTTGTTAATTTGTATGTGGACTTCGGCTGTGTATCGTTAGTCAGACATTCTTTTTGTTTTATTAAAAAGAGTAGATAGACGTTACCAGGGTCTCACATCGTTTTTATATAAATTATCAAGTCCATCGCTTAATTTTTAATCTTTATGAAAAAAAATCGCCTTTATTCGTCTTTTGTTTACATGTTTATTAACGCAAAACAGATAAAAACATAGATAAAATTTCGTTTCTTGTATTAATTTTAGACGCGAACTTTGTTAAATTCTAGACGTTTTTTTTGATATAATTATAATCTATTTACTCTTCTATTTGTCATTCAAAGTATAACATACAACTCACATGAGCTTGTACGATCTATGAAATCATTTGAATTAAGACGGTTTAACCTCTGCCTGACCTTAGTGCTTTCTCGACCCTTATAAATTTACCTTACTTTAGAACAGCCAGATGAAATTAAGCTGTTGTAATGTATTGATAATATATAATTAGTATGAACACATAATGTTCAATAAGGGTAATTTTATTGCTACGTTGTCAAGCATTATTGAAATTGTCCACTTTAATTTAAAATGTAAAGTGATAAAAATGTTCGTTAAACGCGTAATTAGTTCTGTGTTGGTTCACTTATTTATTTTTAACTAGAAATGTTTATATGTAATAAAAATACAGCCTGCCTGATAATATAGCTCTTAGCAATCCTAGCTAATATTATAAATACATGGATCTTAACTACTCAATAAATTTTGACTAATTTTTATATAGAGATAGATGAGGACTTATAATGAACGACATAGGCTACTTTTTGTCGTGAAAACAATCGATTCAGGGGTCAAATAGTTGGTGGGAGAGTCATACTTTAGCACGTATGGGGTGGCTTGACCGGAGTGACACCACGGCCTCACAGAAAACCAGCGTGAAGCAATGATTTAGTTATGTTTCGCTGAGTGAGTAAGGTTACCGCCCGCCTCCCACCCTTCCCCTACTCCCACCCTAAAGGCCAGCAACGAACTTGAGTTGCAGGTGTCCATGGGCGGCGGTAGTCCCTTACCATCAGGTGACCCATCTGCTCGTTTGCCCCATATCCCATAGAAAAGGAAAAAAGAGATCGCTTCTCTTTTTACCTTTTTTTAATTACTTTGAACTTTATCTTTTACTTTTACTTTCTATTACTTTGAAAATAAATCATTAAGAGGGTAAAAGAGGAGATGGTAGTTTGTATGGGCAACCAAATATTTCTCAAGCAAGAATGTTTCTGAAATAGACTACTTGAATTACCAATTCTACACAGACGAAACCAGCTAGTATGAATATATTTGTACTTACATATATTCCGAACGAATAAAACTTTAGGAAAACAGGCTTAAGTATCCGTTGAAGCGTTTATCATTGGCCAGTTAAAACATTAGCACTATTCTGGAGTTCCGACGACCTCGGGGGAAAAGGGGTTCTCGAGTGGTCTCCACGGACTGAAAAGTCGAGCGTATGATGTCTCATCAGTATGATTGACACCAGACGAGTCACATATAGAAGAAATCTACGGGTATTATTATATTAATACGTGAAGAATCCATTGTACCCCTTTTTAAGAAAATTTCGCGAACGTAGCAACGTGAATTTTTCAATATTTACAGTTTATATATAAAAGAAGTGCAAAAAGATAAAATTTTTAAACAATATGTCCTACAACTTTAAAAATTACGTGAAAACGGGTTCATGAAATTACACGCGTAATATGATTACCTGTCATGGTAAATAAGTATATACAATGACAAAACAAAACCATGGTCGAAATTCGACCACCACACGATCTCTAGTAAGAGTTGATTACTCTTACACTAATAATAAAAATTATATTATTTATTTATCTCTTTATTGTACACCTTTAATGTAAGATAAAATAAAAAAAAAAACAATACAAACATTCAGGCATATCAATTGGCGGTCTTATCGCTCACGGCGATCTCTTCCAGTCAACCTTTGTACGGATATTAACAAATAAATTTCAGGGTAGTCTGTGGTGTACTGAGATAGGTTAATATATATTTTAATATATACTTAGTATGCTATACTTATATTACCATAAACATACTACATACATACATAAATATATAAATATGTACCTATAGTTTAGTACAACTAAAAAAACAAGCTTTTCGGGCAAAACTAAAGTAAAAAAATAATTCCACTATCCACCAGGCTTCTTCATCAGACTTGTTACCAAGCCAAATCTGTTGGACTCGTCATAACTAATATGAGCCCAAACTCGAGGAGTTTACTAATAGCTACTGAAGAGTTTTACTATCCACCTCCTGGCTCCATTCTCAGAACTGGTCCAAGATGACAAATTATAATTTTCTAGTCCAAACTACATACACATACAAAGTTTCATTTCGATACGACTATTAGATCAATCAATGAATCAATCAATCAATCAGCCTATCATAGTCCACTGCTAGACATAGGCCTCTCCCAATGTGCGCCACAGCACCCGGTCCTTCGCCTTCCGCATCCAGTCCATCGACTAGAAGTAGGTTAAAATTGACTTCTAAGATTTATTTACATAGTTAACTAGTTAGTTAATTACGAATAAAGCTTATAAAAACATGTTAATTAAATAAATCAATATTAACAGTGCAGAGGTTAGACCATTGTTGCTGGTAGAAGTATTAGCGATACCTAAATTTTGTTAATAATATGAGGAATACTACAAGTAACACTTTTCATCATCTTTCGGTCTTTATCCTACGATAAGGACCGAAGATAATGAAAAGTGTAGAGAAATTTAATTCATTATTTAATTATAAACTTCAAAAGAAGTAAATAACAAAATGTTTTTGTATTTGCAAGTCACTCACATAGACAGCTGTAACTAAGCATGCACCTAGCGAACTGTAGTCTTACATAGAAACTTAAAAAAAAAACAAAATTAAATAAAGGCATTGGAAAAAGGATATTCTCAAAAAAAAACTTAAGGCTATTAAAATCCCATTTATTACAAGCCTTATCATAAGAAAATGTATTAGCAAGTTAAACACAATACGTATAAATTTATAATGAGTTATCGGAATACCTATCAATTTATTTTTAGGGAACACCAAGAAGTATTGGTAACAATTCGCGACAAAAAATCAGGATCAATACGAATAGTAGATAAGTCGTTCAAAATAATACATACTGTTGCGGCTTGGGAACAGTCCTTATTAATTTCCTATCCTAATATCATTACCTAAATCCCCACTTCCTTTATCCTTATGCACATGAAGCGAATTGAAATCAGCGTCATCTAGTGCGTTGACACTCAAGAAAAATCTCTAATGGCCGCGTTGCGCGCTCACGTTGTCGCTCGTGAAAAATATTAAAAATCAATGGAAATAGACGGATCTCGTTAGTGAAAACCATGCACATTTGGTGTGGAGTGTGACCTCCTGTCTGTGCTGAGTGGGACTCTTGTCTGGACCTGCCAAACTAGCTCTGATGAACCGGGTTTATGGACGTGCTTCCGACTGGTGAGTTTTCCCAACCTTTTCCCGGTTCTGAAGCTGTGGGTTTGTTTCTGCTTGATTTCACTGGGTTTAGACATACGCTAGATGGGCGGCTAGGTTACCGCCTGCTGTGAACCAACCAGCAATAGCTAATGCACCAACACGTGCAGTAATATCGTCACGACATCTACTCTAAATAGTCATCCCCGAATCCAACTTGCTCAGAATTATCCTAATCTTTTTCAAGACCCAGGCACACATTCACATTAAACTACTAGGTTATTTAATGTGTAATGTGACTCAATCTACAATTCTACATACATAAATATAGTGTTAATAGTTTGTAACCATTCTCATTAACATCACATAGCAAACGTAATTCCACTCTATCTTCGACATTTAATGGTTTTAATGAATATTCCGCGAGGTTTTGTTGCGGCAGTAAACACAGTTGGCACTCGTAATACACTCTACAACAATAAGTTAGTAACATAAGTTACGTTTGTGACGTGTGATGTCGTTGTATCTGAAATGGGCGGAAATAATTTAGCCGCTCAATCCCTGTTGGAGTTTGAAGGTTAAAGAAAATTTTATCTATCCGACAGTGTCCTGGCAATCTCCCCAAAAAAATACATTTAAAGGTTCCAAAGACTACGTTCTGACTTTTTTTTTGAGAAGAGGTGTGAAAGAGTTCTCCAAAAGGTTGTCAAAGTTTTGTGAAATTGTGCAATCTGCACTAGATTATTGTTCACATACTTATTACCCAACCCATCTTATACTGAGCGGAATTACCATGCAGTGTTCCTCTTGATAAACAATAATGGTTAGGTACTTTAATATTCTTTAAAAACAAAAATATAGATACATTTTCTTTTTCTGTGACTTTGTGATTTAGGTCACACGCGTATGCGGCAATTTGCTGACTGTGCGTAGACAGCACAACAGTAGGTTACCACAAATTAAGCCGGAGACATTGACTAAATGTTTAACGCCGACTGCCATTTAAAAATATTATTTTAAAGTTAGTTCCGTACGACTGAATGAACACACGGAACCCTTTAGGATCACTCGTGCATCTGTCTGTCCGGGTTTTTAAGGGTTTTTTGCGAGGGTCTTAAACATATATATATATATTGACGGAAATAAGAAACATGATTATATTTTCGTAGCCATTATTTGAATCTTATACAAACATTTTGAAGTTGCTCAAGCTTATCAAGTTGTGCTTCTGTGAAAATTGGTAGAAGAAGTGCTTGTGCAAATGCAGATTTAGTGGCAGTCGGAAGAAAGTTACGTAATCTTCGCAAAGCTCATGTTAAGCAGAGCTTGTGTATATTCTGTAAATCATCTGCATAAAGATGGTAGGACAAACGTAATTGTTTAGAGGTGGAGTTTATAACAACAGCGAAGAGTAACGGAGATAAAACGCCACCCTGCGGTACACCAACAAAAATATTGCACCAAAAAGACACAGTCTTCAATGTGTATACGCTGTCAGCGACCATACAGTTAAGTACATAATTAATACAGTCTAAATTCATAAGTCAGTCCATAAGTTTTAAATTTCAGGCTTAATATTTATTATTTTTATACAGCCTAAATTTCAATATGCGTCTTCGTGATTTATAAAGGCTGTTTCTATTTTAGGTATTAGGCCTGCCCTTTCTATTTTAGGTATTCAGAGCTGCCAATTCGTGACACGCAAACACCCGACACACGTCTTCAGTTATGCCGGGTTTTGTTGAAGAGTTTTAACTGGAACTATACCGTTTCTTAATAAAAACCCCTCTCTTAACAAATTTCTGCTCGTTTCTCTATTGCCGTGCTAGGAATATTAATAATTTTAGAGGAAAAACAAGTTCAAAGGTTGGCAACGCTTAACTAAGAAATCGTATTGTTGTTTTACCTTTTGATTTCGGTTGTACTCCTATAACACTAGCAACGTGGTTAGTTATATATTTGTCAACGTTTACAGTATTAGATACACATTATAAAAAATGAAATATTCTTTAACTTTAAGTCAGTGCCTACAACGAATTCAAGATTAATATTACTGAGCAGTCTTTGGAGGAGGCCTTCACCCAATAAGGGGTTCCTGCAGATATTGCTATATCAAACTAAATTATGTTAGGCTATATTATTAGGTTATTTGAAACAAGTTAATAATTAATAAGCGAATCAGGAACGTAAACAAACTAGTTAAGAATATTATAAATTGGTAATAAGTAAAACATTCAAAGAAAAACTAGTTATGTGAAGTTAGTTAAATTAGATAAGTAACTCAAATACATTGTAAAGTAGGTAAATAGTAGGAAATAAAAAGGCTTTTTTATTTTATTTATTTATTTTATCTTACCTTAATAAAAAGAAAAATACTTGCTGAAAAGAAAATAAATTTATATTCACAATTTACATTGCTCTTTTTCGTCCCTGGGGGAAAATATACGAGTTTATACATCTCTCAATGTAATGTGGACGATTTATAACTTACGTAAGAAAGTATGTACATAAAAGGCAAATACTTGCTTTCAACAAGAACGATAAAATCTAAGTAGAACTATTTGTTTTTGTGAAACCTTTTCGTTTGTTTTTCTTAAAATACCTTCTAGAGGGTCAAATTACCTTAAATAAACCAGTGAAAAACGAAAAGTCTAATACTACGTTACTAAAAAATACTTATTGTTATGTAAATAATAATATTCAGGTCGCTTGTACCTACCCTGTACTGAATAGGTAATAATTATAAGCACAGATTACAATTTATATATAGATTAGTTTTTGATTAGTTAAATGAAAAACGATTCTAGTCTATATGTTATAAAGTCTAAACTTTAATGGGTAACTTTCAGAGGAGGTTAAAAAATAAATCAAAGGTAATCTAAGTATATCAATTATTAACAGAAGGTACTCGTAACTCATGAAGTCGATGTCAATAAGTGTATTTTTCAAACGACTAAAGATTGTGTAGCTTATGTTAAAGTAAAAAAAATACGGTTGCTTCAGCAATTGTGGCAAAAAAACCGATAGGGAACGAAAGCAAATTAGAGTAGGTTCCGACTGCTCTTGGATTCAGAAACGCGTAAGCTTAAAAGTCCTCAAATTTTGTTAAAAGCTTCTTCTTAGATAAATTAAAAACAAAGAATTGAAAAGTCAATATCAAGAAGTGTCTGATGTCTATATTTTATTTAAAACATTAATTTGTGTGGTGTTCTTAAAGGCTCTCCACTAGAACATCAGAATTTTAAGAACTAGCTGTTACCCGTCCACGGGAACAGTATATTTTCCGGGATAAAAAAGAAGTCTATGTGCTATTCCAGACTATAATCTATCTTTGTGCTAAATTCTATCCAGATCCGTTCAGCCGTTTTTGCGTGAAAGAGTAACAAAGAAAATACGACCATAGTCATTTCTGACAGTTGAGAAAAACATATATGAAGTTGCATGTTCCTAACTAAAATATTCTTACATTTTACATCTGAGACCAAACAGTTTTGTGTTCTACAACTGTAAACCCCGCAGAAAGTAGGAAAAGAAATTAATTTCCATTTTTTTAACTACTTTTTATAACACTAAAGCTCACCCATATTTTTTTTTTTTTTAGTAATTAAATAAAAATAAATTAATATATATAAATTCAATAAATAAAAATAAAATAAATTACTGAACAAAAGAAAATCGCTTCAAATCGGTTTCCGTTTTTTAAATAAAAGTGTTAGTAGTAGTAAAGGTCTTTAAATTAGTGACAGATCGAAAACACTTGTCTTTGTAGTGACATGCAAATATTAAATATAAAACAATTTTAAATTTAAATTCGACATATTGCTTGGTACATTATACAATAATAATAGTAGCATAGTCTAAACAAGAAAGAAAAAATAAATTAAATTATGTTATTGGATGTCAATTTAACAACATACAATGTTAAAAAGTGATCTATACCGGCCACTAGTATTAAAAAAATCTGAATAGAGTAGAAGTTATTTTACAGTAGCCAAGCTCTCTTACAAACTTATTAGTTGGTTAATCTTTAATTTTGTCTGGTATACCATTATATACCCGTCCACACATTACATAGGAAGTCTTGTTATATAAACTTGTCTTAGGTATAACAGGTAAAACAATTCTCCCAGGCCTCCTGGTATTCTTAGGAAACATATCATGATCTTTTTTGAATAACTCAGAATTCTCTTTTACAAATTTACCACACTCAAAAATGTACATACACGCCAAAGATAAAATCTTGAGCTTTTTAAAGATAGGTCTACAAGATTCCCACGGACGTAACCCAGCAATAGCGCGAATACTCGTACATCTTTTCTGTGCAAAAAAACTCTTTGAATGTCTGTTGAGTTGCCCCAAAGAATAAGACCATATCTCAAAACTGACGCAACATGGCCATAATACATTTACGGTTGCGTTCCTTAAAAGAAAAACGAGAACCCTGAAAGGATCACTTAGTTGTTCGTCTGTCTATCTATCAACACCCTTTATCGCGTAGAGGTATCAAGTTGAAATTTACAACAAAAAGTTATGTCTACAGTCCCTTAAAACTGTAAAAACGTCAAACTTCTAAGTGAAAGCAATTAAAAGATATTTAAGCAAAAGAAAATAAGGAGAGGGAGGGATTAGGGCCTCCGGTAACCCCACTTACTCAAGGAAAATCAATGGAACCATTGCTTAACTACCGGTTTTCTGTGAGGCTGTGGTAATCACTCCGGTCGAGCCGGCCCATACTTGTCGAAGCATGGCTCTCCCACAGTGTCCCACAGAAAATTTATTGTGACGTACACTGATGTATGGTAGAGTATTTTTAGAACGGCAAAGTTACACCCTGGACTCGCACTTATCCGTTTTTTGTTATTGATAACAATAAAGTTCGTCGTAAAAAAAATCGGTTGACGAACACAGGAGAAAATACTTTTCGACTGTTTTGTCTTTGTAATTTGTAATTTATAAATAGATCAGACCTAGAATAGGAATGTCGTAGTAAGATTATGTGGTAATTATGCAGGCAACAATACTTATGCTGGAATTCAAGAGAATCACGTAGTTTTATCCTTCAAAGCTCCTATAGCTTTGGAGGATAAAACTACGGAATAATACCAAAATTATAAGGAAAACAACATCATAAGCGGTAACATAATAATATTACCTGTCGTAAGCTTACGACATGTTTAAGCAATGTTTAAGTTCCTTCCACAAATTACAAAGCCTCGGAAACTTTAATTGCTTTGCCAACGTTGTGTTATGATTGTTGGCACACAATACTGGTAGAAAACGCTGTATTAATCTCAATACTATATAGTACTAGCAGCGCCTAGCAGTTTCACCCGCCTAAGTCCCGATCCCGTGGGAGTATCGGGATAAAAAGTTGCCTATGTGTTAATCCAGGTCTCCAGCTATCTATATACCAAGTTTGATCGCAATCGGTTCAGTAGTTTTTGCGTGGAAGAGTAACAAACATCCATACATTCACACATCCATACATCCTCATAAACTTTCACGTTTATAATATTATAGTAGGATATGTTTTGGCAACTACAACGAAACAGATTTCATCGAATAATACTGTACAATCAGATCGCCTTTACCGAGAAATACAAAATCAAGAACAGTTATTGTTCAGCCCGAAAAATAAATTGTGGAATTAATGAATTGTATTCTTAAAATCACAAATATGTGTTTTCACATTTCAATTACATCAAATATTTGTAGTGTGTTTCAGTTACAGATTGTATTAGCTGAAATAAACCTTCTACTATTAGTAACTGCACTAAAATTAAATAAATTGTGATGTTGTCCAACACACATAAAGATAGATTCAAGAAAACATTAGCCTGACATTCATAATCATGGATTAGAGGTAAGGTAAAATGTCAACATTCAAAATTCGGGAGGTAAGTGAGAAAACGAAATAATACAGACATATTATATTAAGAATCTGATTTACTAGCTTTGTTTAGAGTACTCGGGGTTCAACATAGTCTTATGGACACAGTATCAATGTCTAAGCTTCCCAGAAATAAAGCAAGAATCATTGCAGTCAGAATTTTTACTTTTAACAATCTTTAGTGACTTACTATCACATGTTTTTAGAACCCTGGGAATGTTAACATGGCGTCTAATAACAACTCCTGTTTATATATGTAATGGTGTCAATCTTTACTATATCCAAGTCAAAATCTAATTCCTTCCATTAAGCGTCGTGAATAATAAGATGCCATGTTGTTTAGAATACATTAAAATCTCAACTAAATGTCATTTCAAAGTCTCCTGGTGGTGGCTGCTAAGTTCGTTTAGCAGCTGCAGTCTTTGCATATCAATCTTTCACTACGAGATAAAGTAGTAATTTTCAAGATCACCAAGAGAACAGTATTCCCCGTTTTAATGAGACACTTAGATATTCCAAAAGCACACTTTGTTCTCCCTAATTACCATCTTATAAATCAGTTTTATCGCCATCATTAAGTCATTGCGTGAACTTTCTAGATTATTTGAAATTCAGTTTGCGAGACTTTGTTTTAGCATTCAAATTGTTTTAAAATACTTTAAATAATATGGTAGGTATGTTAATAAGGTATATTTTCCGACAGATTATATTACCAAGTGGTCCTTAGCTTCTGATTAATGAGAGTTATTTCGGGTATGCGAGGTTTCCTCTCTGACTTGGAAATGAAATTGCACCTATGATATTACCTTATATATTTCAGTAATAACAGAAGTAAGGCTGCCGAGCAGGCTCGTGAACATTTTGGCAAAAAGCCACTGGCTAAAGTATTACACTGATCTTCACAATATTCACATACTCGTATGTGTATTCTCCAATCTAGATTTTGCCGAGATCTTTATCAAGAATGTATGGTATTTCAGTTTTACATCTGATTAGATTTCACCCGTTCTAGTCATCAATGTTGTCCTTCTAACCCATTAACATTATCTAAACTTCTCAACAGACCGAAACTATCTCTATATAACCCGGATCGTCAGCTTGGCTTATACGTATCCTGCGCCGAAAATAGGATCCCGATTGGTGGCCATTAAGGCTTCAGCCCGAACATTTCAAGCCTACTCCTCCTATTCGTAAATTACCTACATGTTGTCACTCTCAGTGGGTAATCTTGGAGGAAAATACGAGACCCACAATTCTCACCGTTGCTTGATGATAATAAAAGAGAAATTCTTTCCAGTATTTTTGTTTTGTTATTCAGTATTGTTATTTGATTATATTCTATATCAGTAGCTGGTTAAGAAAACTAATGTCAAGATTTAATTTTAGAATATAAGGTATTTACTTTTAGGTTTTTGCCATTTTAGTAGATAACGAAGGCAGAACAGAATGTGTAGGCCCGTTACTGTTAAATCTTGCGTATTAAGTACTTCAAATTTGTTGTTGTTGGAACAGTTACAAAATAAGAATTTTAAAGGCACTCTGACTCTGAAGTCGGATCTATAATTATCACCGATTATTCAAAACTTTACCGGAGTCAATGATTAATTTACTTGTATTTTCAGTTCAATGAAGCAGAAGCAGTTAAAAGTTTAAATTAGTATCTAGATATAAGATAACGATATCAAGTTTTTTTTTGGAAACTTATGACAGATCACTTTGTTATTGCTCAGTGAGTGATTTTCCAGAAGGTATACAATCGATATTCCTTTGGGTTTCGGGGTAGCTATCCGCAAAGACCGCATTTATATAGTTTCTGCTGTGGAGCAGTGTTGCTAGACCTACATTAGATAAATACCAAAGTTTTCAGTAAAGGTCGTTTGCCAAGATTATACATACAAATAAAATATTCTCCATCAACTTTTTTAAACTCTTATTTTTATATTATTGCCCCAATTATAAGTAAGCACATTTTAAGTTGCTTGTAAAATAGGTTTTATGTTCATATTGACACGATAGATAGACGTTTTTAACTTAAAATCTGATTTGGTTTCGTAATCATTGATAATAAATGAATTAAATTATCAATAAATGAATTAAAATTTAAAAAAATACATCATTAAGATCATGGTAGAAATCGGGACAAAAGGATAAAAAAAATGTCAAAGCCGTCAAAAGCAGATTGCTATTAAAACGTGACTGTTTATTAAAAGAAATCATTTATAGTAAGATAGAATTCCCAACGGGTTTAAAGTTGGCAAGAAATAAAAAATATACTTAATTTTGAGAAACATTTAATGTGTCTTAGAGTTAGTACTTAAGTGTCGAGGAATTTATATATGAAGCGCTCCCGGAAAATTGGTAAATTTTGGAAAAACTGAAAATGTTTTCTATGGAATGAGAACGATTACAAACAATTTGTATTAAAAATCAAATGGTGAAAAAATAAATGAAATAGTCAATGTCGAGTGAGTTTATAGTAGATTATTAATACAGACATAATAGATCTATCCATCAGCCGGTTCTCTACGCTCGGGCGTTCCTCGGTTGGTGCATCTTATTCGATATTTACCTGTGGTCCACTCTAGGACTTATTGTCTACTGGTCTTTCCGGAGATGTTGCCCGGCCATTTCAGCTTACTTATTCCGTGATCATCTTTGGCTCTTTGTCACATGACCTCGGATCTTACTTTTTGTGACCTTCAGAAAATCCTCAATCCTTAAAAACAAAAAACTAAGTAACGCACACCTGCCATAGTTTTCTTTAGCTTTGACCTACTTTTGGATCATATTGGACCACAATGTACAACGCCGATAAACAATCTGAACAATAGAAGGAATGACAGATGATTACAAAGAGCTGTAGGTATCTAAGTAGGTAATGATTCATCAAGCTACCTGGTACAATCACTTTAACGTATGCTCTAACATTCTGTACAGCAAGGACCTTGATTGTGTTGGCATAATCACTTCGAGTAGGTACTGCAGATATTTACACGAGCTTGTAAATATAGTAGTTAGTATTATTAAATTGCAAGAGAGACATACCAGTGTGAATAAGATTTTAGTTTAAAGAAGAAATCGTTTATTTAAAAAAATATCTTAACAAGTTACTAATTTTAAACTTTAAAATAATACGATATACAATTTTCAATTTAAGGTTTTTTTTTCGGGTGTCACTCGGGATGATGTTAGGATTCTAAGAATATCTTACACATCAATGGAATAAAGAAATTCACAGACATACTTACATACTGAAAAAATGACACCCTTTTTTTTGTTGCGTCGCTGTCGTGTAAAAAATGTGAGTGTTATTCATTTCCAACGCGTCTAGAATTTATTTTCCTTAATAAAAAAAAAAAAAAATATTTCATTTAACATTGTTTAAAATAATCTATGTGTTTACAAATGTTTATTTATTACTACTTTAAACATATATACTTTATAATAACTAAAATTGTGTGGTTTAAGAAAACATATGTTATATCGTATGTTCTTATTTTATTTGTTTGACATGTACTAAATCGGTAAAACACAATATTTTCCGTCATTAGAATGAACTAGCAACCCGCCCCGGCTTAGTACGGGTAGCAGAGACATCTTCAACAATCATCAACATATTTCAATCAATTTACACAAAATCTTAACAAATTTTACACCTAAACCTTCCTCATGAATCACTCTGTCCATTAGTGAAAACCGCATGAAAATCCGTACAGTAGTTTTTCAGTTTATTAACAGACAGACAGACGCGGCGGGGGACTTTGTTTTATAATATGTAGTGATAAATACTCGTATTATGTTTTGTTAATTGAAGTTCTTATTCGTTTTTCTTTGTCTTTTAAGAAGCCAACTATTCCATTAAACCTAAGACAGACATTGATATCACTTATTAATTTTCTAATAAAGTTCGTTCATTGATTTCGATATTGTTTTGAAAAAAAAAAAATACTAGTCGTATTCTGGATTAGTCTTAGGTATGTATTTATAATGGTAGTATCAAGAATTAAAAAATAAACATGTTGAACGCGAAGAAGTAGAAGTATATGGTATGACTCCCTTATGTACCTCACAATTCATAGTAAACTTTAGTGCTGCAGCTTTGTTATTGTGAAATATGTTTTCCCGGGAGAGGTTAGGTTAGTTTTCCCTTTTCCTCTCTATTTTTAGTCCAGTCTTTTGTTTCATACACACTTTCAGGGAAGTTACTATAAGTTACAGCCTCAGCCATAAAAGGTTCGATTTACAAATATCAAAGTAGAGGTATAATTCTTGTAGTCCAGTAAATTAAGTTATTTTTCTTCTATATCCTTTATAGTATTAGCTTTGGCTGCCGGATAACTAAGTGCATAGAAGCATGATACTGGTTGTCTGAAAAGCTGTCTGAAATACCACTTAATATCACAGTTGAGGGCTAAGCTATGATCTGGCGGAATACTTTGGCTTTAACCCCGACAAACCACGGCCGCCAATAGCTTGCTACCTTGATCGTTTTGTGCTGGGTCTCTCATGTACAGATAAAAACGATTTTTTTTTTGTATTTTAACCAGATCATCTAATTTTAACAACAACAACTAGTTACTGGCAAGTGTGTATAGTTTCTAGTTCTCTTTTGATTTTATATATATATATATATATATATATATATATATACTCTGAGTATCCTATGTATGACAGTGGAAAATAACTCCTTCATTTTCCTGGTTGAATTTTATACCCACGCAAAACGGGGCAAGCCCATAGCAATATAAAATGAAGAAGAATGCGATTGACGCGTAACTCTTGCACAGTAAAACAACAAAGCTAATAGACAATGCTAATGAAAAACACTTACTATAGATGCAACTACACTATGGACAAAGCATCAATCAATGTTGCTATATTCATAAATTGTGTTATGACACGCATACTCATTGTATGGAATTCACAAATTGATCTACCGACACTGTAATTATACCCACAACCTACATATTACAATAATTTTAGTGCATGCATGTACACTAATGATGTCGAAGTAAATCTGTTTGATAATTTCCTTTGTCACATTAGCTTCGATAGTACAGTGACGAGGTAGCAGATTTCTTCTTGAATCGACCTGACTGGAGAAGACCGCGGTTATTCAACACAGCTCCAATGGGGAAGGGAGGCTTAACCCCTAAACTGCAGGAAATATTCTTGTTTGCCATACTATTCAGACGAATTCTATACTGAACAATCAGCTCACTCGCCACTCCTTTACTTTTCTTCATTGGCTCTTCATACTGTACTGTTTAAAAATCTCTTTAAATTGATTAATTGCACAGGATCTTTATGGACAGTATTCTTAATATTTTTTTTTTTTTATAAAAAGACTACTAGTAACGTGGGTCACACATTACTAGTATTCTTGTTAACCCCTCCAGCTAAGCTAAATTGCTTGTATTAGGAGTGGGTTCACGCCGGTAGTGCACTGGGTGGGGTTCGAACCCGCAACCACTTGATCGCAAGTCCGACGCCTTAGCCATTACGCTACCGCCGCTTTATTCCCCAACAAACAAATGCTTGCTCTAAACATGAATTTACATCAGTAGTGCAATACATGACATTCAAGTCACTATATAATTACACTTTACTATTTAGCGTTATACGAAGCAAATATACGGAATGTGCTTCGGCATCTCATTAAATAATATTACGTATAAGTAGTTAGTAGGTAGTATACTTATTTTTATAGATAGATAGAGATAGAATATTCTTGTACACCATATAGAATTACAATAGATCTTAAATTTAATATTAATATTAGGTACAATGGGCGGTGGTCTAATCGCTAAAAGCGATCTCTAACTGACTACCAATGGATTGATTTAATGTCAGGAGTAAGAGTTAGCTGTCAGTGTACTACATATAACAATACATATACTTACACACAGGCAAATATTAAAAATTAACGGTACATATACAGTAATACAGAAATAATAATAAAAGTTTTCATATTCATATTTAGCAAACAAATATTACAGATACATAATATATTTTACATCATTACTAAAATGAATCACGTTCACTCAATTCACATTTAAATATTTTACACGTGCTGTAAATGTGTGAAGAATCTCTTAATCAACAACGTTAGAATTTAGATTTGGAATTTCAGCTTTTAGCCTCTCATACTAGGCGCCATTTCAGTAAGAGTGACGGCATTTTTTAAAGGTGATTAGATTAATATAAAAATATTTCTTTTGCTCACGTTCTGCCAGTTTCAAGTTTTTTGAATTGCTTAATATTTCGTATGTAAGTTTTTGTTATACTCGGCTCCCCAACAATAGATCTACTTCTAATGAACACCGCGTGCTTCGCTAAAATGATAATCCAATGTGGACTTACACGACAAAAAGATACAGTTTTTTAGAGGCTTAAGCTTTGTTTGTAAAGGGCTCGGAAAGAAGAGACAAGAAGAAGATCATGAAACTCACTATTTACTTTAAATTTGTTTTTTTTTTTTATGTTTCTTACTTTTTTAATTTATTTACTTCAAAAAGCTACAGCAGCTGCAATCTCAATATTTTGAAATTGATTATTTTGCAACAACCGTTTGGAGCGTTTTATGCTGAGAAATCGTCATGTATTTTTACTAACCCTAAATATCTTTAACTATTTTTCTACCACCCTAATAACCCTTTAATAAAAAAAAATAGGCAGTTATGGGACTGCTACCAGAATTGAAAACTTAAACGAAACGACGAACTTAAACGTCACATTAGCAGGTGGTGACATTAATTAATAAGAAGCTGACAGAACTCAATAAGAAGCTGACAGAACTCAATATTTAGACTAGCGCCCTCTAGTGGATCTATATATGTATTATTAGCGCGACGGTCACGAGTTCAGTGCTTTTTCTCCATAGCAAAAGCCAAAGAAGTTTTCACTTCAAAAACTTTTAGTAACAAATACTGCAGCAGCTAGTACGAAGGTAGACCAACAATATATTATTGTTGGTGACAAATGAAACGCTCTTGCGTCAAGGTCGGGAGTAGTACCGACATTCAATTGATGGGATTGGCGGTGCAAGGCGCAGCCAATTGATGCAGTAGTTACCTACATTTTTATTGGCGTACCTTTCGTGATCATTGTCTGTATTCATCGATTTAGTTTTAAAAAAGCAACAGTGAATCAAATTTAAAAGATTTCAGAAATGTTTATAAATCGTTTCACTTTTTAGCTTGCTAGAGGTTAGTTTGATAGTCAAGTTCATACGTGTAGTGTGGGTTGCCAGATTTGAAAAACCTTTGTTAAGTAATACTTACAAATAAATTGGTTTCCTCTCATTGTTTGCCATAACAATCCCAGGCTGTGATTTTTAAATTCCAATACAAACGTAAACACTTGTAACTCTTGAGTTGCAGGTATCCATGGGTGACGGTAGTCAATTACCATCAGGTGACCCGTCGGCTCGTTTGCCCCATATAACATAAAAAATAATTTAAGGAAAAACTTCCCCGGGACTCAAGAATCCAACTTAAACCGCCTTCAAGCCAGCAAACCTAAAACTGTTTGAAATACATAAAATTATCTGTATAAAAACATAACAATTACTTAACATATATATATAAAACCTTTTTCAGAGTAGACCGATATAATCAACCTCCATGTACCTAATTCTTCTGTCATTACATGCCCCACGAGATCCTTCTACTGACGTAGACTTTTCTTATTCAGGATATAACCAATTTGATCAGCAGATAGTTCACATATTATGGGCTTAAAGACCCAATTGTAAGCTGCAAATGAAAAACACACGTTAACTAAGCCATGTGTGGCTAAGCCAATAAGTCATGTGTTTAATTAAGATTTTAATACGCGCTTGAAACCAACAAAGAAGACTTTCAAATAACTCTGAGAACTAGTCCTTGTAAACAATTTCAAACATCAGAGAGGTTCAATTTCACTGCTTAAACATTTCGAACGCAGTTAAAATATTATACAATAACTATACGACAATTATTTCGTAACAAATACCTATAAAACTATGGAATTGGAAAAGAAAAGGAGTACTGGAATAAAAGATTAAATATGTAAACTGTGGTTACACATGACCGTTGTAGAACCTTTTCTCACCCACGCACCAAGAAAATTAAAAAATATTACGTTCTTTTATCTCACTTATAGTCCTGGAATAATCTATGCTATGCCATATAATGAAGGTGAAGGGCTTTTTTGTTTGGTTAGATGCGTTTATTTTTGCATTGTATTCATTATGAAAGATGTATCATCACTCTACGAGCCTTATGAGCGAAGCAGTGACCATAAACATGGGTGATTCTGCGGAAAAATCAATGAAATCTTAGCTGATACTGAACGCTTGAAATATAGGTATTAGAATAATTGAATGAATTATTGTACATACTTATTACATTTATCGGTCTCTGAATCTATTCTCACCTGAAAAACAAAGATAATTTAACAAACTAAATTCGCTGCAACAGCAAACTATTATTACTATAAAACCCTCATATTTTATGAACTTAGTTCTACATTTTCCGAAACTCAATTAATTATAACAATAATAGCTATTATGATCGCATGTGCCATTAAAAGGTCAAATATAAATTATACTGTATAGAGCGATTGTGGCAAGTTTGCTAACGAAATAGGGCTTTTATTACCGAACTATTGTTAGTAGCCGTATGTGTTTTACGACTGAAAAGCGACGAAAAGCGACGCTTTTAATAAATTACGGTGCAAATAAAAAAATGACGTGTTTTGAAATAACTATTTAAAAAAAAACATAGGGATGGGCATCTCTACTTCCTTTTTTTTCACGGTTCATCAACTAACCGCGGCTAACAGCAAGGTGATATGTAGAACTCGAACTGCCTAAAATTACATGGTGTTCCGATACCTGCCTGTTTTGTAGCTGCCAGACTAAGCCGCCGTAGAGTGTGGGAGCCCTCCCTTTTCATTTACAGAAGCGTACGTGGAACACGTCGCTTCAATGTCTTGAGCCTGCTACTACCAGGGCGACGATGCCAGGTAAGCCTGCTCATCGCCCTCGAGCAAGAAAGAAGCAGTTTAAAATAGCGCTATTGGAACAGTGGTCGACTGTATAATTGCGTTATAGTCTTTGCAGGGGGGCCCACAATTATAACGAGACATAATTCAATAATTCAGTGAATCCACTCTCTAAAATTAGATAGGGGTTTGATCATTAAAGTTATATTCAGGTCAATTTATATTCTTTTATTCTTCAGCGTCATTATCTGATAAAATACAAAGCTAATACGGTCGGATTATTTTAAAATATTTAACGAGTTATGGCAAAAACGTTACCGGAAAAAAACACCGGCCAAGTGTTGTTATAGCGGCATTAGAAATACACATTCTGTGAAAATTTCTATTGTCTACCGATTACGGATCATGATATACAGCACGCTGACAAACAGACGGACGGAAGGACAGCGGAGGCTTAGTAATAGGGTCCCATTGGTTATCTTTCGGGTACGGAACCCTAAATAAGATTACACTCTAAAGGGGAACATTATTATACAGTGACATGAACTTTATAATGACCTGTATTATGAAATGCTTGTATTGCCACTATCACTACATATTATAAAACAAAGTCCCCCACCGCGTCTGTCTGTCTGTCTGTTCGTGGTAAACTGAAGAACTACTCAACGAATTTTCATACGGTTTTCACTAATAGACAGAGTGATTCATGAGGAAGGTTTAAGTGTATAATTTGTTAGGATTTTCTGTACATTGATTAAAATATGTTACTGATTGTTGAAGATGTCTCTGCTACCCGTACGAGGGGCGGGTTGTTAGTAGTAATATATATGAATAGAAGAAATTTAAGTTTAAATATTTCAAAATGACAGGACGACTAGTGTAATAGTAGCATAATATTGATTACCACTCACCCATGATGTCATAGTACCATGCTGTACCTGTACCTAAGTAAGAACCTACTAAAATGTGAAATGAAGTGAAGTACTAAACCGTCCATGAATAATAAATGAGGATGTGGACAATTAGCTATTAACACTTGGTATGTGCCCAAAATTCAAAGTCATTGAGTATTCAGTTTGTGTTCACCCAACCCTCCTTGTAAAGTATTAGAAAACAATAAACCCCCTTTAAGTACTTATTCTATAGAATTTTAATAAGGTCACTCTATTTGAACGTATTTTAGTCGCAGTCACGTTTTAATATAAATAATAATAATAATTCCGTTTCTTCTTTTCGTTTTATACCTACACTAGGAGAGCAACCCGCCCCGGCTTCGCACGGATAGCAGACACATCTTCAACAATCATCAACATAATTCAATCAATTTAAACAAAATGTAAACAAATTATACACCTAAACTTTCCTCATGAATCACTTGACTATTAGTGAAAACCGCATGAAAATCCGTTTAGTAGTTGTTCAATTTATCGCGAATAGACAGACAGACAGACGCGGCGGGGAAATTTTGTTTTATAATATGTAGTGATTCATGAAATAATCTTACAACTACACTTAAGAGTTTAATTTTCTTAGACAGAAAACGGAAAACAATTTGAACGTCTTCTAATAAGATCATTGATGCAAAATTCATGAACGTGAACGTCTCACGCTGAATAAAATGAATCAAAAACGGTATGAAGGATTTATTTTCTGATTTCTAAAAAGCGTTTTCTGACAATTATATGTTGAGAAAATAGCAAAATTTTATATTTTCTTTTTTGTTATATAAATGTACATTTTTTCGTGTATAGTAGAAACAGTATTTGTATAGGGTTCTGTGCCCCGAACTTTTAACATTCGCATGTGTAAAAAAAACACCGATTATCATCATATCGCATCTTACAGTGAAATGGCATTTTATACAAGATACCGAGTGTAACTCAGGATCCTTGGGAAATGTAAGAAAATGCATTGTCATTGTTCAGCTTAGTCGAGCTGGATACAATACAGGTTATGAAAATTGAACTATTTGATTACTATTCCAGTGAGAATGCACGGATGTAGTGTTCCTCCAAGGCCAGTCTCTGACCAGGCTAGTTTTGCCCTAGTTTTAACCTGCAGTTTGAAGAGTATCGTAGTTATTTTGTTGCATTGTACGTAAATATAGGGAATCAATATACACACTGTCAAACTCTTCGCGATTTTTGTTCTATTTATACATGCATCTTTTTGTGAAGTTGACGTTACGATCCTATTGCACTGACCGTGGTCACGGATGGACAGACGAGAACTCAGCCATCCCTCCGTGACTTGACACATCATCATCACTATGCACTGGATACTCTTGGTATATAGATGAGTCACTATTTACCACAATAATGTAATTAAAATCTTCCCTTTGATATAAGTATTTTCAACTTAAATAAATACATCGCATCATACATTTTTATACAAATAAGTTAATAAAACAAGTCTCAGACGCTACTCTAGCAGTGTTATTACATACAGGACGTAATTATGTAATTACCAGACATCACAATACATAAGCAAGTTACGCAGACTTACGAAATGGTTTCCACACAATTACCGTTTAATGACACTCCATGATAATAAGAAAAAACCTTAACAAAAACTTAGCAGTACGTATAATTTAAATCGCTGTCATTTGCAAAGCAAGCACTGTACAAAATTATGCTAACACAACTTTTCAGCGCAAAACGCTTTTACACACGAAAATAATGTGCCTTTGAAAAGTTTTTAATATTTTGTGATAGGTGCGCTTAAAATGAGCTGCGCTGTACAAGAGCAGACATGCTCGGATAATGTTAATCTTTTTTAAAGAAAGTCTTGTTATGAACTGAACACACCATTGTGATTTTTTTATACCACTGAACTTTAAATGAATCAGTGTATCAATTGATTTCAGAGTGTCGTGTCAAGTGGCCACTGTATCTCATAGACTTTTACTACAACAGAAGTATTAATCATGTTAGCATGTTCATTTTTTTACTCAAAAAAACAAGCAGCTTTGCTTTCCTCAATCACTTTTTACAGTTGAAGATTTTTGCTTGGGGTGCCATTGTTAGGCATAAAAGAGGTATTTATTTGCAGAATACGGGTGTAGAATTGATGAATAATTTAGTGGACGAATATTGAATTTCTTTTGTAAAACTTCTCATTGAATTTATCCTTTCACTAAATCTATCAATTTGTTAATGGGAATATTCGTTTTTTTTCACAAAAACTAACATAGCTCCACTCTGCAATCAATAAATGAAAACAAAACACGACGTTCCAAATTCAAACAAAGTTATTTCAACAAAACGAAAGTTGGTTCGAACTACCCTCAAATTGTATAATTTCTTGTCCAAACGGAGTTTATTGGGAAACATCTGATTCTGTACAAATTGTAATTATATTAAAATGTCTCGTTAACAGAGACGTGTTTAAATGAAATATTATAACTTTCATTAATTAATGTTCGCAAATGTCTCCAAATATTTTGAGGACCCTTTCACAGACCTAACACCCAATTTAAATGACCTGTTCAATATTTGACTCTTGGTTTTGTATAATTTTTTTGTAATGGTCGAACTATTGCAGCTTAGTGGTTTGATTCAATTCATAGATAATAATATAATAATTTATATTGTACTGTCAGAGAGTAATGTCGACATTGTATTATAGTAATGTATATAGTGTTACAATAATGGTAGGTCTTAAAAACTAATGTCATGTATAAGTAGCTATTAACCATTGGAGCCACTACCAGCCGTTGCGTTGGTTGGGGCTGGTCATCTCCGGACTGATATTACTTAAATATGTATAGTAGTAATTAGCGCGTCTATATATATTATAGAATAATAGGTATGTTACATTGTCCTCACATTTTATTTACGCTTATAAGCAATGTAACCAGAAATTAGTAAAAAACATTTTGAAGAAGAGTGTCCTTGGAGTTTCTTGCCTGTTCTTCTCCAAAGGATCTACGTATTGGAACAGGCAACTAGCTTGACGACTGACTTAGCCTGACTGACTCCTACTCCTGACGATTCAAAAATATCTATTATTGGTTTAATTTGATTTGATTTGACTATGAAAAATAGGAATTACGATAAAAAACTCTCAGTCGTAGGACTGCACGTCAGAAGTGAAAACATTACTTGCATTTTTTTAAATATACACATCTGTATTTATGTATCTGAGCGTGACGGTCAAGCGAGTTCAGTGCTTTTCCCCATACCAAAAGTGCCCAACGTGCCTAAAGAAGTTTTCACTACAAAATATATTTGTAATATGCTTTTCCTCGTATACATGCAGACTTATAAACTTTAATCTTCGTGTTAAGTATTTTTTTAATATCAATGTTTTATTTATTTTTTATATGAACATTGCTATACTAACCAGGACATACGAGTACCATCAACATCTTCAGTATTTATTACCTACTAGCAGCGCCCTGCGGTTTTACCCGTGGTAGTCCCGATCCCTTGGGAATATCGGGATAAAAAGTAGC
The DNA here is from genome assembly GCA_949752705.1 of Callimorpha dominula. Lineage (NCBI taxonomy): Eukaryota > Metazoa > Arthropoda > Insecta > Lepidoptera > Erebidae > Callimorpha > Callimorpha dominula. The sequence continues at coordinate 5,117,528 of OX457002.1, read as the reverse complement.
CTGTATGTTAATCCAAGTCTCCAGCTATCTACATACCAAGTTTCATCGCAATCGGTTCAGTAATTTTGGCGTGAAAGAGTAACAAATATCCACACATCCAAACATCCATACATCTTCACAAACTTTCACGTTTATAATATTAGTAGGATTCTTACTGAAAAGACGAATCATCCCTTATGCTCTAAACTTAGCCGATTGTCTGCTGAATCTTATTGTGCAAATTATTGTGTTGCTGGTACTCTGAGCTCAATAGTTGTGGATGTTTATAACCACCGCTTACAAGCAGGCTAGATTGAACTGAATATGGAAAGAACTATAAACTCCTTCGATTCCTTCCTATAAAGCTCTGGCTCTCGAATCTCGCTAGCATAATGTCCAAATATTTATTAAAATCTAAATCATAAATAATAACCAAACAAAGGTCTGACTGCTGAACCATTCGATCCTAGCCAGGACAAATTTAATTATGTGATGAGCGCCATTGTTCTGTCTGAGTGTAATTTATTTATAATAAGTATGTATTTAGTAATATAAACGTATTTTTATCAGCAGTCTGGTTACCATAGTACAGGCTCTGCCTAGTTTGGGAACAGATAACCGTGTGTAAAAAGTATTATTATTAAAAACAGGTAATGGCTCCAGTGTCACAAACTTCCCTAGTTTGAAAGCTGGTGTTACAACTTCGCCAAATAAACTTTGCCAATTTTCTGAAAACAAGAGTTAGGCCATCACTCATCCGGCTTATCCCAGATGATATTTCTCTTCAGAGCACCGCAATTCCTCAGTTTTGATTACGAGTTAGCAGTATTATTTTGATACCAAAACAGTTTTTTGGTCGTGGTCTAAACTTGATGATAAATTATCCTCTACATTTTCGGGCAACATTCCTGTGTTCTGCCCGCTAAATTACTGGATCTAGTTTGATGTCGTCATCTTACTTATTGCATGTATAACCGCTAGTGGCTTACTTTTCATATAAGTCCTTGTTTTGTAGTGCCTTTAATCAGTCTTGATTTTCTTAGCATCCGACTTTACTTGATATGATAAAGATGTATCATTATAAATGGTAATATTAAAAAGAGATTGCTTTTCTTAGTAATTCTGCATTTTGCCTAGCAAATATTTTAGTAAATGTAGAAGCACTTTTCCGTCTTTCATAACTTTTATTTTATGACCTAAATTATTCATTTAGGTCGTTCTTAAAGGCTTATAAAAGATGTTCGTTTTCGTTTTATTTCCGAATTAGCAACCCGCCCCGGTTTTGCACGGGTAGCAAAGCATATTATATTGATTTTTTTCCGCCATCTTAAATAATTATCGTCATATTTCAGCCATTTTACACAAAACGTTAAGGAATTATACACCTACACCATCCTCATAAATCAGGTAAAAACCGTATGAAAATCCGTACTTTATTGAGTTTATCGCGAACAGACAGACATTCAGAGATATTTGTTTTATAATGGTCCCAATTATGTTACTTCACTCGCTAAATTAAAATTCACTAAATTTTCTTCAGATAAGATATAAACCTTGTACAGTTTGTACACTTCGAAACAAGGTCTTATTTCAAATTGAAACAAGTAGGTATATACGAGTACATACATATGTCGCTATCGAAATAAGCAATTTATTTGTTGACTAAAGTCTGATACGCTTAAATAAACTTTAATACCACGTTGCGAGAGCCGCTATCCGTTGAATGCCATCTCTTTTGCTCCGTGTTTTTAGTAAGTGTTTTCGTAGGTGTCGATTAAAATAACGTCATCTTAGTTCGTTTTGAACAAGTTTTTATACAACATTTGAATAAATGGGGTATTGGTATTGGTGTAGGGCTCTGTTTCCGCATTTAGACTCATAGATGGTCCATCATGCGTTCAGATTGGCTGACTAGTTGAGCCAGTCTAGCTCCTTCCAGAAGCACAGAAGCCTCCTGGGGCGTTCGCAGGCTTCTAGGAGCGATCTCGCACCCGCGAGGATACTTGCCCGTTGTGTGGCCACTCCCTCGCACTCCAGGATAACGTGGGCGGCCGTTTCCTCCGCGTCGAGACATCCTCTGCACAGACTGTCTGTCGCACTGATGGCGAATAGGTGCCGGTTTAGGGCTAAGTGGCCTGTAATGGTTCCTACAACTATTCTGATGTCGAGTCGGTTAAGACTGAGCAGTCTGCAAGTTAAGCGTGGTGAGACCTCCGTCAGCACCAGTTTAGACTGCCTACAGCCCGGTGTGTCGGCCCAAAGGCCGTTGTGCGCTTCACGAGTCCGTTGTCTTACCCATGAGCGAAGTTGATTAAAGGGAAGTGGCAGTAGAATAAATGGGGACTCTCGCTGCTTGGAAATAAAGTTGAGTATACGTTGACAGGTTTTAGTAAAATTTAGTGGCGCTGAGAAATAGATGTCAGTAACAAATAGACCTTATAACGAAAAACACAAGGTTGATTTCATATGAAGAAATTCAGTCAGGTTTTAGTTTAGTCGAGTGTACAAAAGAATCGGCACTAATATGTAGTGAAGTTAGTCTCATTCGGAAATCGTTTAACCAATTAGAACATTTGGTTGTATTTGGTTAGTTGTAATTCATAAAAAAAAATCATTTCAAAGACGATTTTTTTCATTTATTACTCACTAGCAGCGCCCCACGGTTTCACCCGCGTAAGTCCCGATCCAGTGGGAATATTGGCATAAAAAGTAGCCTATATGTTAATCCAATTCTCCAGCTATCTATCGCAATCAGTTCAGTAGTTTTGGCGTAAAAGAGTAACAAACATCCATACATACATACATCCATACATCCTCACAAACTTTCACATTTATAATATTAGTAGGATACTAAACAATATTTTACACAACATGAACTCCCGAATATTGAGGTTATTTTCTGACAAACCAGACGTACGGCACTCGGCCTCCAACTCCCTTCAAAGTTAGGCAAACAACATTTAATAGATTGTTAAATCAGACCGTAATGAAATAAAAACCTTAACTTATTTCCAAAAAAAATAAACGAAAAAGCACTTTCTTACGACACCATAGAGGTCAATACTTATTAACAGACTCTTGCTTTGATTTGGAATTGGCTCACGTTCGAGTAGGGAAGACTGAAAAAAATCTATAGAACACCAAAATTACCTTCGGAACGTAGTCTTGACCTCACTCTGTTTCAACATAATCTTTTATAATTCACAAAGTTTTATTAAAGTCGTTAATATAACTCCAGTACGATATAGTAAATTTCCAAAATGTTCCCGCGGAAAAAATGGAAATGGCCGATTCGCGTGCCGTTGCTACTTGTGAATTTTGGGCGACGGAATTATCGAGTAGCTCAGGTATAATAACAGTCATAATATTTTCAGTAAAGTGAGTTTAGGAATTGCTTAAACATGTTCGTAAGCTGTAAAGCTAATGTAATCTTGTGGTCTATACATAAGCATTTATATACATACATACACTCAAGTAAGCAGGGGCAATGCGCCCTACATTTAGCCAACTATAATTTTATTCTACTCACGCAATAGTGTCAAAACATTTCCGTACTATCACCAACAAAATATTAAAGAGTGAAGTCGATCTTTAAAAGAGAAAACAAAAAACTGTCAGTTGTAGGATTGTACGTCAGAAGTGAAAACATAACTTACATATACACACACATATCTGTACCTAATAGTACCTATAAAAAGTATTTGTGGTCTGAGCGTGACGGTTACGCGAGTTCAGTGTTTTTTCCCCATACCAAAAGTGCCTAATGTGCCTAAAGAAGTTTTCACTTCAAAAATATTTTTAATAAGTAATTGTGAGTTGCCGATCAGAAGTGTTCATTGTTGAAGAAAGTGATGCCATCTACTAGTTACATCCATCAAACTGACGTACGTTCGGACGAAATTTTGAATAAAGGTTTTCGCTATTGAGCACTATAGGCGTTATAAATGTTCAATTTAATTACCATTTACCATTACCACCAGTTTTTGTTTATTTTAGCATATGAATTGCGCGCACACACACACACACACCTATCTAGTTTCAGGTGTAGCCGAAAAACCCAAAAACTATGCTTTAGAAATGCAAAAATGGCATGCAATTTCGTACTTTCGATAAGAATAATATTTTAATCATAGCTTTAGTTTTGTAAATGATTCAAAAAAAGTTACTTATGTTTGAAACACGTAGCTTGCGTATCTCCTCCTTTTCACTCTTGTAATTCGCTCCGTTTCCGTCTAACAAATTACAGACGCTTTACAATGCAGTTTTAGTGACAACCTATTACAACATATATATTCCCAGAAACATTCATTGTATGGTCTGGTTTATTATTACGATGGCATATTAAATGCATGCACGTATTGTGAAACTATCAAATGCCAGTATTTGATGCGATTTTTGTAGGAGACCATGTATCTATGACATATTTGATTTAAGATCAAATGTAATAAAAAGATATCGTCGTTTTCGTTATAGTCACCAGTTCATTCATTGTTCAACGGATTAAACATTAATACTATCTATCTCAAATGGTAGAATTCACACAGACCTATCTGGGGCAATGGAATCTATATATTTTAATTAACTCCATTTTTAAACAACCGCCAATCCGATTATAGCGAGCGAAATGTTATTATCGCAATATCCTCGCGTCGTTCGCTCTGCGGTTCTATAATACAGACACTTTTTCTCACTACTTCCTGCCTTCCGATCTATTGAAAACTTCTCACACCTATATAAAAGTGTTGAGGAGTTGAGGTGTGGTGCAGGGGCAGTGCATTCAACTGCAATTTTAGAGGTCGCGGTTTTGATTTCTGGTTAGTGTAAATATTTATATGCATGAATGTGTATAATTGCAATTGGTCTGGATGTTTCTTTGTATTATACTCATTTCCAAAAAAACATATTGGTAATAGGTATATACAATGTTTATGTCTATGTATGTGTAATATGTCTCAGAATATTACTTACTACATTAAAGATACGAAGATTTGTTTGTAGTAAGTATATAAGAATGAGTAACAAACATATTAATAGACACTATTAATATGTTTGTTACTCATTCACACGGAAACGATTGAGCCCATTTGGATTAAATGGAAAGGATCTTATAAACTTAATTAACACATACGCGTATGGGAACCAAAAACCACATAGTCTTTGTAGTATTAAAATATCTCTATCTCTCTTTCTTATTTATTTATTTTTAAAATTTTACTCAAAACATATATTTTTGCTTTTATAAATATACAGAAACTACAAAAAAACCTTTATAGTATGAGATGTGCGAGTATTACATAGTTTCCTACATAAAATCTGTTGTAGCATAAACAGGTACTAAAAAGGGCCGTACTGAAACCTAGAGTTCTTCGATTTCTATGCTTATTTCGTTAGGGGATCTACTGGGATTCAATGGAACCGGTACCGGATTACGTTGGGAAAGTGAGAAAGTAGCGAACAAATCCCGAGGTAATCATTATTTTATTAACGTGTCTCATAGGTCTCTGTTTTTATTTCATTTATATATGGACCTTTATTTGGTATTCTTAAGCAACTTTGCTTATTGCCTAACATTAAATTCGGTTACTGCCTAATCAAATTCGGTTTAGTTTTTGTTTTTATATGTACATGGTGTTTTGACTGACTTCGTACTGTTATATGGCTCTAAAATTGTTCTACCAGAAGAAAAGTACTATGACTTAAGTCATATATTACCTTAACGACACAGAAATCTAAATATTTAGATTTCTGTGCTTAAAGACTTATGAAAATTTGGCTAAATTAGTTTTGTATAATGCTATTGTTGACCCTGGATATACTACATATTTGTATTTGATAGCTGGCTATGTTTATATCTTATTGAAGTTGTTAATATTATTTTGTTTACGCATAGATAGTCATGGCGCGCTAAATTCCCTTCGATATTTTTATGAAATAAAGTGTCTTACCAGTAAAATAGGGTAAGAGAACATAAGGGGTTTGTACACCTACCTTTCTGCAGTCTCTATTACCCTCAGCAACAGTTCAGCATGGGGTCACGTGCACCTCACCAATTTCAGGAGCTGATAGTTTTTAGAGACACTCACGGCAGGTGTGATTAGCACACCACACACATCGTAAGCGGGTTGGCGAAAGGATCAGGACTTGATATATCCCTATGTCCACCCAATAACACACATCCAATTGACACTTTACAAATTAATAACGAAAATACATGACAGATGGCGTCACCAGATAGTGTTAATGTAATGTTATCGAAACACTGACAGCATTGCATTGTTGAATAGTAATACTGATCTCTTCAATTGACAGCGTAATGTCTAAGGTGCCGGACCTATGATCAAGTGGTTGCCGCTTCGAACCCTGTAGAGTAGTGTAGAGTGTGGGTGCACTAGCAACATGAAACCACTTTTAACACAAGTATATAACTTAGCAGTAGACACTAAAAAAATGATTATAAAGTGTACAGGAATTTGGATTCCAAGATATCATTTGCCGATTTGTTACCTAATAGAATTGAACTGGCAAATTTAAAACCAAATTAATATCGACCCAATTAATGCTCATTACATTAATCATACGACTAAGAAACCCAATTACAATGATTCTTTTTTTTATTGGAATAGGAGTGACGGAAATAAAACAGTTACAGAACATAAAACAGGAATAGGAAGAAAAGAAACTCATAGGAAAAGTAAAAAAACACTATGATCTCGTAATGAAGTAAACTGCCAAATCCCTATCAAAGATTCAAGCCAAGTGACCCAATTTAATCACCAACTCGAGCAAATTGAGTTTTTCGAAGAATACAAGCACTTTTCTACACGTAGTGGGGAAACCTCACAAAATGTAAATCTTGGCAAACAATTTTCGTTGCCTTGAAACTTGTAGGTCACGGTAACGGGCCGAGTAAATTTTTTGCCCGCTTTTTGCATAATATGCAACCTTTTAGACTTTTTTGTTGAATTATTCTTATATTCTTACAGCTTTTGCTCACCTTTGTTGTAAATGGACTTTAAATTGCGTATTTAAACTGATTTGTAAGGACTTGTTTTATATCAATCATAACGAAATAAAATTAAATCAATTATTTTTTATCATTTATTTATCACTTCATTGTAGGTAGGTACACATTTTAAGTGAAATACAATATAAAAATTTAGGTATATATCAATCTGCGGTTATAACGCTTACGGCGCGATTGCTTCCAGATAGCCTTTGTACAGTTATTGTCAAATATATGTAACGGGACCCTATTACTAAGCCTCCGCTGTCCGTCCGTTTATCTGTCAGCGGGCTGTATCTCATGATCCGTAATAGATAAAGCTGCTATAACAACAATTAATAAAAATAAATTAAAAGGGAGGCTCTCCTACTAGAAACGTGTTTTTTTTTACTTTTTTTCTCGACCTTAATAATGGCTACACGTAGACACTTGACTTCTCTTCGACTTGACAACTCTGTGAGCATTTGCTCACAGAGTTTGTGTTGCTATATTCTCTAAAAAAATATTATAAAAATTACCTACATAGTCTTAAATATTGTACGATAGTGCGGAACCCTTCATGCGCGAGTCCGACTCGCACTTGGCCGGTTTTTTTATTCTACTACGGTAGCAACCGAGCGCCAAGCAATCATCACCATGTAACAACAAAGCCACCACTAGCATGTTCTGGATTTTGGACTACACGTGCTGGTTGACTGCGGTTTTCTGTAAGGTATCGGTAGCTAAGTACAGTCGGCAACTTAGATAAATGATTACATCAAAAAAATTAAAAGCGTTACTTGTTATAAACATATAGTTTTTGACAGTACAGAGTTACCTAACTTCTGTCCTTTATGTAGCTTTTTTTACTTTGGCGTTGGTTGTGCCAAGTATTTGTGTCACCCAGTGCATTAAACAAACGTAATAAAATGTGTCTCTGAGGACCTTTCTTTGTCCCTGACGGCTCATAAACTTTAACCCATTGTTGACTTACAAGAATAATGAAGAGCAATGATCGTATAAATCAAATTATGTACTTTTATTTTAAATCTTATTTCTTCTTGTTTGGAGTCTCTAGTCCTGTGCCTTGTCAAACCCTTTAATACTAAAATGTCTTCAATATACACTGAGGACACGTCAAATAATTATTTAAGTTACTTCTGTCGCCAAGTTCCCAAGGCCGAGTAATGATATTGTCTTATGTAGTTGTATATACTCTTTTATTGATTTTCATTATCATAGGGATGACTAAAAGAAATAAAAATATATAAATATTTATTTATAAAACTAGCTGCACCCGGTATGCGTTACAATCCGATTTTTTTCTTCTTTTTATTAAGAATTTTTGGGCGAAAAACCCATGCGGGCGTCCCCAGAACACTCTATCATCACAATCTAGTCAATGGTTTCGGAACGCATAGAGAACAAACATACAAACATTTAAGTAATGCTTGGCGGAGTGCTCACTTGACTAACTGTCTGGTCAACGCGTTGATTGTTTTAGGTTCGATCTCCACATAGATAAATAGTTTATAAGTTTCATAAATGGGTGTTCTGGCTTTAATAATAATAATAACTTGTGACACCTCACACGCGGCCATCTGACCCCAAACTAGACAAAGCTGCTGATAAACGTACTGTGATCATCACACAATTATTTGCCCTGAGTGGGAATCGAACCAAAGACCTCTGGCACAGCAGTCAGGACCACTAACCACTAGACCAACAGGCCAGTCAAACTTTGGGGTACTTTGTGTTCGTTCGTTTGTAAAGTTCGTGAAACAGAGATACTTTTTTTTTTATAAATACAGTGATCTTTTCATAAATTAGTTGTAAGTTGTTGTTTGCTAGGGAACAAAGCATTATACTGATTTTCCGACATCTTCAACTATCATCGTCACATTTCAGCCCATCTACACAAAACCATAATTAATTATACACTTAAACCTTCCTCATGAATCACTTTTTCACGTTCGGTAGTTATTGAGTTTATTGCGAACAGATAGAGAAACAGACGCGGCGGGGGACTTTGTTTTATAATATGTAGCGATAGTGATGATGACAATGATTCTTCTTTTATCATTGTCACTACAATGGCATGAATAATAAACTTACCTATATAAAATTTCCATTTAAACAATTTAATACGGATCTTCGAACAGTTAAAACAAAAGCGGCGTAATATCCGAAACGACCTAATTTCCACTTGCGGATTCTAATCTGGATTTAGTGAGGCCTTGGCTGGCTTCGTTTGAGCCTAGGACGCGTCACCGTGTTCAAACTGCCCTAATTTAATTAAAGGATTAATTGAATTGGTTGGTTTTCAAGTGTCAATAATTTGTGGGACAAAGGTCGAGAGCTTTACGACATTATTGATTTGTTGTTTTATAGTTTTAGTATAGTGTTTCTGTAGAAAGTCAGGAAAGCATTTTAAGTTTTAAGAAAATTATTGCTATTTATGGATGAATAAGGTAATTTTGCTCGAAGTCAAGTGCTACTAACATTTTTGTGGCCAGCTATCATATCCGGAATTAACAGCTTATTATCATGCAGGCCATGTTCTTTGTACCTCAAAAAAATGGAAAATTGACTGTGAAGTATATCGATGTACGGGAGAGTATTTTTAGAACGGTAAATTTAAGTTTGTCTTTCAGTCCGACTTGTGCCATTTTTGTTGTAGTTGATGGACGAACTATTTTTATACCCTCGGTGCTCGTGTCAGACTCGTACTTGTCCGGTTTTTAATTGTTAAATAATAATAATAACTCCACACATCTCACACACGGCCGTCTAATCCCAAACTAGGCAGAGCCTGTACTATGGTAACCAGACTGCTGATAAACATACTTATATATTTCTAAATACATACATATTATAGATAAATTACACCCAGACACAGAACAAATGATCGTGCTCATCATACAATTATTTGTCCTGGGTGGGAATCGAACCCACGACCTCTGGCTTAGCAGTCAGGGTCACTAACCACTAGACCAACAGACCAGTCAACAAGTCAAGTAAATATAATCAATGTACAATGTAAGCGAATCAACAGACACCTCTCAATCACTTTAAGGGTATAAAGAATCCTGTATACATATATAGATCTACAAATACACAGGAACTCGTGAAAACATAAGCCTTCCTTACTGTCGCACATACGGCTAAAGCTTATCTTACATTTTCGTGGTACAGAATTCATAGTAAAGAGTTCCTTCCGCCTTTAGTCGGCTATCGAATTTCATCTGACATGGTCGCACTTTACAGCTAAGGTTTCACCACATCCAGGTTATTCAATATAATAATCTAAATATAAAATATATTGAAAGCAGCTATTCAATAAACCAGCCCATTATTGTTAACTGTTATTACCGGCGAGCGATAAAATTGTGTACAAAACAATTCCAAGGGTATATATTCGCTATGGGAGCATTAATAAAACTGTCCCCTTAACCTACCAAGCGCTTGAATGAATGCTATAGTCATTCAATTTCTATTTCTGTAAGTTAAAACTTTCCTTTGCTTCTTAAGGTTACGGACGTTTAACGCCATCTATTAGATTCTTTTTAAAGTGAAAACTTTTTTTGGCACGTTTGGCACTTTGGTATAGGGAAAAGCACTGAACTCACTCACACGCTTCAGATACATAGGTATACACAGATGCGTGTGTGTATGAGTGCATATGTACTCGTATGTGTGTAAATTATGTTTTCACTTCCAACGTGCAGTCCTACGACTGACCGTGTTTTTTACGAGTGTAGATAGACGTGTTTGTGTAAAAAGTAACTCCAAATTTATCATGAAAGGAATTACATCTAAGTATCAAAGCTTTATAAACTAAAATGTGTTTATGACCACTGCTCCGCTGTAAGGGTTGTAGCGTGAGGTTACATAACCTAAAACATTCCTCAATGAATACTCTATCTAATATAGTAAAAATTATTCAAATATGACTAATACTTCTAAAGATTAGCGCGTTTAAACAAACAACCAAACGAAAAAACTTAAATTGTTTATATTAGTATATCGTAGATGAGAAAGAATATTCCTTCTTTTCAATACTTAATGTTGCCACGTCAATAAAGTCGAAGATAAATATGATGCATGTGCGGACATACGTATTTATATATGGTTATGTATAAATATTGTCATCCGAACTACATATATAATAAATACATACATAGATTGAAATTGGCTTCCAAGATTTCTTACATCCACGTGAAAAAATAACAAAGTTTTATAAAGATTATATTAAAGGATTATATTTTGAGTATAAATACTCAAAATAAAGGTGAACCTTTATAGTCAAACTAGCAGCGCCCCGCGGTTTCACCCGCGTAAGTCCCGATCCCGTGGGAATATTGGGATAAAAAGTAGCCTTTATGTTAATCCAGGTCTCCAGCTATCTACGTACCAAGTTTCATCGCAATCGGTTTAGTAGTTTTGGCGTGAAAGAGTAACAAACATCCATACATCCATACTCACAAACTTTCACGTTTATAATATTAGTTGAATTGATCGCGATGATACAATTTTGCACAAAAAGATCAAACATGAATTAAAAGCTTATTTTTTTCCGCACGACAAAACCGTTTGTAATGTTATTTCGTTTACGTAGTAAGATTCGTATTTTACATAAAATAAAAATAGCAGCAACGCTATCTCAATACTTTAAAAATGTAATTTGTATGGTACCTACTCCTATTAAAAATGTAATTTGTATGGTACCTACTCCTATTAAAAATGTAATTTGTATGGTACCTACTCCTATTAAAAATGTAATTTGTATGGTACCTACTCCTATTAAAAATGTAATTTGTATGGTACCTACTCCTATTAAAAATGTAATTTGTATGGTACCTACTCCTATTAAAAATGTAATTTGTATGGTACCTACTCCTATTAAAAGATTTTTCAAAATAGCTTAGAGTTGACACTCGCACTTTTAATAAATAAAAAAATCACACACAACAATCACAAAATTTCTTCTCACAAGGCTCAACCATTTGGTTGGCTGGATGTGATGTTATGTTATCCATTTTTGTTTTCTTTAATAATTTTACATTTGACGAAGCAAACTATTGTTGCGGTGACTCTGTGTGTGATGATCTATAATTTTTAATTATAATTATTATTTATTAAATCGACGATTTCGAATAATTGATGGTCAATTTTATGAAATAATTTTTTTTTAAAATTTGAATTTGAATTCGACACGACACGACAACGTTTACTACTCAAATTTTAATCTTAACTAGCAGTTCCCGCGAGGCTTCACTCATGTGTACATATTTATGTATTTTGCGCGGAACCCTATTTTTTTTAGAACTGTAATAAAATACTCTATTGCTTTTGAAAATAGACGTGTAATAATAATTTGATCTTCAGTTAATGTAAAATATGTAATTCTGCCATTTATTACTGAAACTCAGCCCTGAAAAAAGGGATCTCTTACTCAGTTTCGAGAACCCGAGATAAAGACAGTATTAATAAACGCATTTTGGTACTAACCCACTTTTTTCATTAATTATATGGTCATAAGTAACTTATTGTTTTTTTTCTTTCACAGGTAATTTGAAGAGAAATCAGCAGTAGAGAGACAACCATAATAGTTGACATAAGAAGAGTCAATCAGTTTATTGCAGTCAAGATCACATTTGGGGTTATCCACAAAGAATCACATCCAAATGCGCCCTGAAAAATCGTAAAGTTGTCAGTGTTATCCCATAGAAACATTAAGAATATATTTGAGTATACTTCGGATATTGTTATACACAAAATACAGCTAAAATCTAACGAGAATTATATATATTTATACAGGGGTTCCTAATTATAAAGAGTGAACGTAAATTGGTGTTATTTGATCAGTACTGTTAAATTTGTTCAACAATATTCTGTCTTTTTGTGTAAATAAAATATGAACTTTTTGTTACGTTTAGCCGACATACGTTCAATAAAAACAACTTTGTTTAGCGACAAAACAAGCAATATGACAAAAAAATATGTTAAGACCAGGGTATAAAGGATTTACACAAACTAAAATTCAGCCTCTATACTAAATCTCTATCCTCAAAAATGGTTTTCAATTTCAAAGTATAATCGATATTGAGTTTATGTCGTATCATGAGGCACTCCACAAACAAACATAGAATTCACTAATACTAATAACACCCAAACTGATCTATTAACTGTACATTGATTGATCTCATTATTGCTTGTCGCGTATGAAACACCTTATCTTCTCTGTATCACTCTACGATTAATTAACCTAGACCGAGAATGCAGTAGACTAACCTCGGCTATTTAATGATGAGAATAAATCTCCATTGATAGTAGAAAAAAAAGAAAAAAAAATTGGTTGTCTGTAAAGTCGGTTCACGGACGCTAATTATTTTACGCGATAACGTCATAAGAAAACACAATATTTTTAAAACTCTGGTTAAAAACATTAATTTTTAATTTTGTTGTAATAAACAATGGAAACCACGTTAACTTTTCACTTCACTTTATAAACAGTTAACAAAACAGTTCACGTGTAGGTTGTGTGCTGCCAGTGTCTCCCCGATCGTGCATCTTTATCTCTATGCGGAACGTGAGAATTTTTCGTGCGTACAGTCGGCGTTCATCGATTTATAAGACGTTATCACTTCAAAAGCTTTTTTTATTAATGACTCTAAAGTTCGACAATGAGATGCTAAAAAAAAATAAAATTGTTTGACAAATGGATAAGAAAAATGTACTGAACTATTTAGTCTTTATCTATTCATATTTAGTTACATAGATAACTTAAAGTAATTTTGAAAAGAGTATATTACTTTAAAACAGTTTTTATAGACATCAATTACAAGACCCGTGTGCCAGTTTAAAAAAAAAACTATTTTTGTACGTTTAAAAATGTTAAAACAGACATAAAAACAGAGCACAGTAAAATAGAAGAATACTAAGGTATAGTATAATTATTATTTGTACTTAAGACCAAGGTTTAAACATAGTTTCAAATTTAGAACAAGAATCGGTACAACTAATCCACGTTAATTGTTATCATAGCAGAAGGGTTAATAAAAAAAAGAACATTTTATTGCCTATTAAAAGAACAGGCCACGTCAGCTTTTAATTAGCGGAGAATAAAGAACAAAGTAGGTAAGTCATTATAAAAGAGCAGACCATTTGTAAATTAGGATAATGGCGAAAAGAAATAAAGATGTTCCATTTTGTGGTATAATAATGTAAGTAAATCACAATAAGTATCATATTTCATTTAATTATAAAGTAAAATGTAGCCATGCTTCAGAAAGTCCACATTTTTTCACATAGCCCTTTTGAACTTTGTTTTAAGGATGACATTAGAAAAGGTGAATATATATATATAAGTGTGAGAGCCATGTTTCGGCAGGTAATCAATGACGACGTTGTGTTGCGCCAAGTGAGTGAGGTTACCGGAGGCCCTAACATTTCCCTCTCCCCCTCTTCCCCCCTTCCCCTACTCCCACCTTAAAGGCTGGTAACGTACTTGTGACTCTTGAGTTGCAGGTGCCCATTGGCAGCGGTAGTCACTTACCATCAGCTGACCCGTCTGCTCGTTTGCCCCCTATCCCATAAAAAGTTGAAACAATTTTCAAAATTGGATCAGCAATTTCTATAAAACCCAAACTCACACACTTTATCACACTTATAAACTCTATCCGGGTTTTTTCGAATTCATAAAATACTTTTTTTAGATTGCTAAAGTGAAGTGGAAAATGGATATTTTGGCAAATCACGTTAGTTAGACTCAAGTAATTATATACTACAAAGAATATGATTGAACTTTATGTAAACTAATAGATGTTTCCGCTTCGAATTATTAAAAATATATCAAATAACATTTTCGAATTTCAAACTTGACATTTATTTGTTTATTTTTAATTGTTTTCCCTTTTTTGTCAAGTGTCATTTATTTTTCGACAGGTATTTTTAGTATTTATATAAAATTGACTAGCTTTAGCCAGTAGCTTCGTTGCGTAAGGTTATTTTTCTTTCCTATATATGATTTTTATGTGATGATGATCGGTGGTGTACTTAGGGCGCGATAGCTTAATAAACAAACTCACATTCGTATTTATATTATTAGTTAGGCTTATAAATTATATATTTACACATTACACAAGATTTAATAACGCAATCATATGAACCAATGAGCGATCTCACACTACAACTGGGTCAATGGTGACCATCTCGCATTTAATGCCCCGTAATAGACTCATTCCCGGCTAAACACATTGAATCACGGCTTTATTCGAGCGATTATGGGATTTCTGAGGTAACGGGTATGAGTGCAGTGTGGTGCATTATAAAACGGCCCTGACCCGTCCTTACTTAAAACGACTTTGAAACTTAAATTAAACTTTGACTGCAGTTTGTTATATGTATTTAGACTGAAGCTATTGGATATTTAGATTGTAGATATACGATTTTATAATCTGTGGGATAAAGAAAATGCAACATTGGTTTTAAATGTTTTTTTTTTTTTTTTTAATATTTCCATATTACGACAATACATAATAGTACATGTACAAAAGTCCCACTCCACCAAATCATTTAAATAAATAGGGACTCTTGTACCGACGTAACAAAGTCGCAATTGAGGTCGCACAACGGTAATTACCTATTGTTAAATTTACCTAGAAGTTGTCTCTCTTTCTAACGTGTAACTCTTATCTGATCTTACGACGCCACGATGTTAGGGTTGTCTTTTTTAAATAATTAATGAATATGTATATTTACATTACCAGTAAGTTATGTACCTATTACTCTATTTTTATAAACAAATGAACCTAGGCTGGGTCCTAATACCTCGATAGTCTAGATACGAACGGATGACGCGACGCAACACGTGAGTGAGCATTGAACTAACGTGCGGCCCGGCCGGCGCGAGGCAGCCTACTGAATTTTAGTCGATCCCGCAGTGTACTTGTGGCTTTATACCTTCACTGATGAGTGCACCTGGCCTGGTATTACGCAGTAGTACCTACATTTTAGACATAAAAAAAAACATGTGGAGCGTACTAAAAAGACAAACAAAGAAAATTATAGTGTGATAAAAGATTCATAACCCCTTTCCTAAAAGTTGCTTTGCTACGGAAATAAACTAACACCTTCCAAAGGAAGGGTTCTTAAATAAAACACAATATATTTTGTATTTTGTCGGCGAGAGTTAAAAACAATGGGTACGTGGGACGGTTTGACGTTTCCGGCATTTTGTAATATCTAAAGCATTCTCTTTTCAAATACTCGAGAGTTTGAGTGACGTGAATAGCCGTTATAAAAATTAAGTGCGTACTTTTTTGTTTTAATTTTATAGAATATTGGTCTTGAGTGCAGCGCCGGTAAAAAATAAATCATTTTAGATTTAACATTATATTTTACCAACTTTTTAAGAAATTTATTTTGTTGTGAAATGGATCGACCCCCAACAACACCTATTGCTATTGGAATGACCCCCAACCACACCTCTTGCTATTAGAATGACCCCCAACCACAGCTCAAGGCAGTTTATTGGCAAACAGCAGTGTTAGGTTCTTCAACAAGAATAGAACTTGACTTGCGATGATATTATGTGTTGATCTATATTTTATTCAATAAAAAAAGACAATTTCAAATACTTTTAAAACTAGTTTATGTAGTGGGATAATTGACTATTTAATTTCCACAGCAAACGTCTGAGGTCTACAAAACTAGCATAACCCAACACTACTGTGGGTCGATTCTTGCCTGTGGGTGTTGTCACATCATTAGTTGTGATCAAACTATTTTTAGCAAACTAAATCTATGGCCTACTATCTCCAGTATCAGTTATTTTTCACCGACTTCAAAAAAAGGAGGAGGTTCTATGTTCCACTGTATATTTTTCACAGATTACTCAAAGACGCACAAACCTATTTGGCAAATTCTTCTTTTCTTTGAAAGGGTATACTTTCCGTGATCATCAGGTCAGGATCTGATGATGTGATCTTGGAGAAATCGAGGTAACACTTTAAATTTTACTGGCACACTTAAAGCGTTTTGGGTATTTTGTGGCGCATTGAACTCGGTGATACTTTTTTTAAAAGATATTTATTTGCATTATTTATCACTTCAATACATGTGTCTTAAAATTTGCGCATTACTTTTTAAAGCGTTTGTAAAACACAACATTTAAAATCTGTTGATTGGAGACTAGTGATGCCGCACATATTTTTTAATAGGCTCCTTTTCTCACATGTTCTATTTATTTCTTTACAAACAATTCATAAAACGTAAATAGAAGTTCTGAAATTCACAAGTGAGTCACGCCCACTATTATCAACTTTATTATAACACTACGCTGATTGATCGATCCTTGCAGTCGCCATTCTATTCCGAGCCGTCAACTCCACCTAGCACAGACAGTTTTACCGGCAGTCGGATTTATTACTGGTGGGGATGACAAATACACAAGGCTATACACCCAGTTGACATTATTTTTTTATGACATTAAGTAAATAAAATAGATACAGGATGTGATGATAATAATAGACCGGCTGTGACAAAGGAAATATACAAATAAAATGTCGGTAGCATAATAAATAGAGACGGTCCCCAGGCAGTAAAAAAAAATTAAAAAGATAGTAGAAACCACAATATTTAGAGGTAGAAGTCATTATCTTCAAATACTATGAGCGGAAAAGACGGTTCCGATGGGTTAAAGACGTTAAAATGAAAATTTACATGAGGTCTAAATATTAAATGGTAGAAATCACTATGCTGGATGGTAGAAATCACTACGTCATATGGTAGAAATCACCTTTGAGATGGAGAATTTACCATGCTGTCATCGAAATTAACAGAAATGGCGGCCCAAACAGTTGGAAATAGCAAAAAGTAAATTTAAACATAAATTTTTCTCACTTGTGCTTCTTTAAATCCACGTACTTTGTTGTATCCCACGTCTTCTTATCTAACGTAAACTAATGAAAACATAAATATATGTTAATAGTGCACGTATTGTTTCCTTATATAATTCTTTACTACAACCACTCAAAGAGAAATGCCGGAGGTTGATTACGGGTCGGCTACATTTGAATTGAATTAATTATTTCGAAATAGGGGAGGAAAAATACTAGGGACTTTTTCTACTCACTGTGGTTTTCCATTGCTTTTCGTCTTTGAAGTTAATAACAATTATATTATACCATTTTTGTAAATTTATGTTTTTTACTGAAGTCCTTTGATTTCATGTTTAAATTACAGTTTTGCTATATTTTTTACGTCTGTTCTACTTTTTAAATAATTGGTTTACCAAATAAGTCACACACAGTTCCGTGTTGATTTTATTACGAGTATATTCTATCTAATTTCTAACACTCACAAAACAATAGTTGTCGACCGTAAAATACATCCATTCCATTATCCGAAAAAGACTTGCGTCTCTGCTAAGACAAGTGTGAGATAGCACAAATAGCATTCTTAAGATCATCGCAAGACAAATATGACACCAAAATTATGAAGGGGTTCATGCGAGTTTTGTTGAAATAAAATGTCTTCTATTGTTTAATATAAATCGTACTTCCTAAACCATTGTAAAGTAAACTTAACTATTTGAAAACAATATACATGGAAAAGTAAAACAAAGTGTTCTTTTCTTAGTTGATTACAATAAGATTTTAACCACCTTTACAAATGTTTAAGAACTAGTCAGGATAAGTTGAGGTTGTTAAGAGAAATTTGTAGGTAAGTAGCTAAGTTACGTAGTGTATAATTCCAATATCGCAAGATATAATAAGACGAATAGAAATAAAATATTGAACTAATCAAACCATAAAGCTGCCACTAATACTGAAATGTCATAAAAAAATTGCAAACTGCATTTTTTTTTGTATGATATGCAGAAGAGGCCTTAATACTTAAGTTTACGTTAGTAGAATATGAATATAACCAATATATAAAGAAAAAAAAAAACGTAGACGGAACGGAAATTGATGCCCAGACGAACACAGGACAGAGCCTCATGAAATGGTTTGAAGGAGGCTTTCATTGCAAAAGGCGGGGGGGCCCTTACACCTGACAATACTAAACTTATTTAAGTTAATCGTGGGAGACCCATGCTTCGGCACGCATGGGCCGGTTCGACTCCGCTCGTTACTACGGCCTCAGAGAAAACCGGCAGTGAAGCAATCCTTGCATTGCATTTCGCCGCGTGAGTCAGGTTACCGGAGGCCCTAACCGTTCCCTCTCCCCTATTCCCGTCCTTCCCTCTCGCCCCTTTCCACTCTCATCCCACTCATCTTCCCTCCCCCTCTTCTCCTACTCCCACCTCAAAGGACGGCAACGCACTTGTGACACTTGAGTTACAAGTGCCCCTGGGCGGCGGTAGTCATTTACCATCAGGTGACCCGTCTGCTCGTTTGCCCCCTATACCATAAAAAAAAGCAAACTAACATTAGTAGCAAACAAATAAATAAGTACACAACATAGAACAGTAAATATGAACTACATGTAAAGGGTGAAATACAGCAAATATTTTTTTTTTTATGGTATAGGAGGCAAACGAGCAGACGGGTCACCTGATAGTAAATTACTACCGACGCCCATGGTCACCTGCAACTCAAGAGTCGCAAGTAACGCAACGCATTGCCGATCTTTAAGGAGTAGGGGCAGAGGAGGAGAAGAGGGAAGGGTAAGAGACTCCGGTAACCTCACTGACTCGGCGAAAAGCAATGCAAGCATTGCTTCACTGCAGATTTTCTGTGAGGCCGTGGTATCACTCCAGTTGAGTCGACCCTTACGTGCCGAAGCATGGCTCTCCCACGATTATAGTAGATTATTTATAGATTATATAATAGACATTTATTGAACATTAATTTGCTTAGTTAATTAACCTTAATTGATTTTCTGAAATCTCATTTATATCATCTATGACTAATATCTAGCTTAAACTTAGATTTCTGTCGTAGCCTTCATTCTGTGCAGAGTATTACGTGGAAGAGGTACAGCCTTTTCCATCGTTACAATATTATCTTAGAGCTCAGTTAAAAGAAATTGATTTTCTAAGTAATTTATTAAAAGTACCCTTTTAGATCTAATATTATCACTTTTGAAACCCCAAATAGGAACGTCAGTGTAGTATCCCAAACTTTAGAATTAATTTATATTAACTATAATTTACTTAAAGCAGAGGCAACTCTATAAAAATAACAGTTATTATTCTAGTACCGAATCGGATTAAATAAATGTACTGAATGTGAAGTGTGTGTGAATATTGTAATTGTGAATATTCCGCAATCAGTGGTGATTCAAATGTTTTTATGAGGAAGTGCACTTACTCCCGGAATCATGGTAAGTGTTTATGCGGACTGATTTAATGTAGATTGGCTCGTTTTTAGTACACTTAGCCCTTATAGCAGTAAGATTTGTACTTCACATATACCGTCCTATATATTTTATGGTCATCGTGACGTGAAATATGTGAATGGATACACAGATAACAATATCTAGGTTTGTTTATCTGTATTCTAGAATCCATAGAACAAACTATGCTTAGTTTGGGTCTATTATTAGTAGATGCTATTGAATATTACAAATTAGATGTAAAATTTTTCTCATGTCTGTAAAGTACTTGAGGCCTTTTTTTATCGTGTGGCAACCCCCACGGGTCACAACCTCGCCGGGGCTAACGGTGCAGTGGTATGTCGTAATCTGAACCGACTAAAACCACACGGTGTTCCGTCACAAATGGGTTTATTGCAGGGGACCTGGGTATACACTAAGAAGGAAGCCTCCAGGAACTCCTACAGACCTTGGCCGCCTAGCAGCAAGCGACCACACCGTGGAAGGTACTTGAGGCCTGTGGCGTGCATTAGTGTACACTTCCTAATTAAATTTGTTTGCTCAGAAGTTTTGCTCCTCGTGGCTTTTTTCCTATTTTAAAATGTTGTTCATATTTACAGTAATAATTGTATACCAATTTTTTATGTTTTTCTAATAGTTTTCCATTTATCAATGTAGGTTCCCTTTGAAGGTATCTGATATAGTGTCTATATAAAAACGGAGGGAGCGGCATTTTCATATATTATTATATTTTCATACATTACATATATATATTATCATATAGTAAAAATAACAACTTTAAACCATTATATTTAAATTATGGTCCGATAAACGTCGCTTCCACTAAAGTTTCATTACACAGTCACAAAGATAAACTAAAAAACTTAATTTCATTTCTGTTTCATTATTTAAAAATTCCTTTTAAAGTGGGTTTTATAAGCTGTTAATAAATTTCATCCTCCTCAGCCTCGTCGATAAATGTCCCCACATAGAGTAGTTTGTGGCATCTCAATTTCTACAAAATGTTATCCTAATAACATAAAGAAGCTAGAAAGCTTATTCCAGTTATAGCAAATGTTTGAAATGGCAGTAAATTTTAATGTAGAATGCCACTTAAGGATAGTAGAACTTTAAAGTGTATCGTATAAGACATTGATTTTTGTATCATGGTTCTGGCCTTTCTGAAAGTTAATTGGAGTGGATATTTTACTACAATATTTACTTTAGTTAATTACTGTGTCAGTGTTTAGTTACTATTTTAGCTGAAAAAAGTATCTAGTGCGAGCATCTGTACTGTACATATGCATAGTATATTCTACAGACAGTTAATTTTCTTCTTAAGACAAAATTAAAATGATGTAAGCCATATATGTAAATTGTACATAATGCAAGCTAATATAACTTTTATATCACTACATACCCTAATACTCTACGGGGGAAAAGGCACCTAACGTTTTTATTTGCTTTAAATTCTAACAACGAAATAGAAAGGTTTTACGAACATAATTTCATTACGCGGCCTTGCTTTTGGGATTAAATTTACATTTTATTTCTGGTATATAAGCCAAATTACTTTACATTTCAAATGTTAACGAAGCTTTCATTTAACAAAATTTTATAAATAATTTAATACAACTGATTGTTTTTTTAATGGAATGTATGTCGTCTTCTTATTTTGCGACAAATACGTTTATCTTACAACTAAACAGCAACTGTCATTTTGTTATTACAGAGGCTGTTCTGGTTAAAAGGCTGTCTAATGTTTTTTTAATAATAGACAGATATTCAATATTTAAATTTTCGTAAACAATATTACTTTTTTGTTCAGCACGTTTTAATATAGTTTTTGTAAGGTATAAGGATAACGATAAGATTTGTTTTGAAGCGCATGAAGGATAATGACACTCCTTTTCTTTTAATTCTTTTTTCATTGTGTACTTATCTGCTTCTCTATTTCTATAAGCTCTCCATTGTATAAAGTAACATTTGAACGTTCAATAACACAGAAATACACTTAATGGATAGAGGCGTATATAATTATGTAATCTTAGAAAAACTCATTAGGTTCTATTGAACTTAAAGAATCAGTTGACATAATTCAAATCCATCGATTACGACACAAAATGATTCTCAGAAAACTTATTGCACAATGCGAAAGTATAAAAAATTCTGCAATATATTTCCCTCTAGCCTTTCCTAATGTGACCTATAAACTGTCCACAGCATACGGAACTTGGTCAGCACTTGTAATTCTTAACAAGTACATAATGTTCCACACATCCCGTGGGAAATGGGAAAATATGGCGACCTCACCGCAGACCTCGATTTCCACAACAAATAACTATATTGAATCGTGGAAAGTATTACAGTATGCATGTGATTTTCGACTCTAAATCGTAGTACGTATGTTTGAAATAAGTTTCTTGTTGGTACGTGCATAACAACATTTCTTTTTCGAATTCGAATTGAACGCTTGTTGACGGAAATAAGGCACATGCACGTGGAATCCTGAATGAAAATGGCTTATTTTGGAAAAGTAATGAGAAATTATTCATTCGATATAACCAATATACATGGGCAGGAGAGGTCTTAATCTTTGTTCGTGAGGAATTTATACAATGTGTAACAGACTTCTCTAAGTAATCACTACATATTATAAAACAAAGTTAACCTCCGCGTCTATATGTCTGTCTGTTCACGATAAACGGAAAAAATACTGAAGGATGAATACATTCTATTTAGCGTGAGGCGTTCACGTTCATGAATTTTGCATCAATGATCTTATTAGAAGACGGTCAAATTGTTTTCCGCTTGCTGTCTAAGGAAATTAAACTCTTAAGTGTAGTTAGATTATTTCATAAATCACTACATATTATAAAACAAACTTCCCCGCCGCGTCTGTCTATTCGCGATAAAGTGAAAAACTACTAAACGGATTTTTATGCGGTTTTCAGCAATAGACAGTCATGAGGAAGGTTTAGGTGTATAATTTGTTAACGCTTTGTGCAAATTGG
Organism: Callimorpha dominula; assembly: GCA_949752705.1. NCBI lineage: Eukaryota > Metazoa > Arthropoda > Insecta > Lepidoptera > Erebidae > Callimorpha > Callimorpha dominula. The sequence continues at coordinate 5,094,230 of OX457002.1, read as the reverse complement.
TTGAAATATCATGATGATTGTTGAAGATGTCTCCACCACCTGTGCGAAGCCGGGATGGGTTACTAGTAATAAATAATGTGGTTATACATTAAGATTGTTACGTATAACTGGAAAATCTAGTTAGTTTTTTTCTGTATCCAAATAAACAATTGACAATTATGTATTTATACGGGAATTAATGCGATCACGAGGTACATACCTCTGAATTGCCTGCGGTTTCCACGATATGTACCGCTGACGGGCTCAGTGGTGCACGCCCTCCATCGTGCCAGTCACCGAGTCGTCGAGTGACAGCGTCCGTAATTAATTAATAATAATAAATTCACATCTTACACACGGCTGTCTGATCCAAAACTAGGCAGAGCCTGTACTATGGTAACCAAACTGCTGTTAAACATACATATTATATTTCTAAATACATACATATTATAGATAAATTACACCCAGACACAGAACAAATGATCGTGCTCATCACACAATTATTTGTCCTGGGTGGGAATCGAACCCATGACCTCTGGCTTAGCAGTCAGGGTCACTGACCTCTAGACCAACAGGCCATTCAAATCTAGTCTCTGAGTTGAAAATGTTGGAGTTAATCAATATTTTGTTTATTTCATCTTTTAAAACCTAGCAAAAACATCTAACTGAAATAAATGTATTCAAATGAAACTGGTTATATTAGTTACTAGCTGTGCCCGCGACTTCGTCCGCGTGGAATAGTGTCTTTGGGTAGAATTTTTAACTTTTTAGGCTAATTGACGATACTTCCATACAACTTTTCATCCCCACCTTTCAACCCCTTACACCCTTTTTTTCGCATTAAAAAGTAGCCTATGTCCTTTCTCACGCTCTAGACTATCTGTGTACCAAATTTAATTTAAATCGGTTCAGTAGTTTTGGCGTGGAAGGGCGACCGACAGACAGACAGAGTTACTTTCGCATTTATAATATTATAAGTAAGGAAGTAAGGATAAGGATTTGTGCCGTAAGTCTGATTTATGAGATTTTAACTAGCGTTAAGTTATATTAATTTAAATTATTATACCCTCGGTATATAAATACTAATCCTATTCTACTAATATTATAAACGTGAAAGTTTGTGAGGATGTATGGATGTATGGATGTGTGGATGTATGGATGTATGGATGCTTGTTACTCTTTCACGCTAAAACTACTAAACCGATTGCGATGAAACTTGGTATGTAGATAGCTGGAGACCTGGATTAACATATAGGCTACTTTTTATCCCGATATTCCCACGGGATCGGGACTTACGCGGTAATTAATAAAAAAATTGTATAATTATGTAACTTTTGAAATGTCCGCCTATTTTATGGCGAATACAATTATTCGTCATAAAATAGGCGTTTATTATTCTTTCGGATCTAACCCATCAGTTGTCAGCTTTCCGGGAACCCTTTGAAGTTTTATCAATTCAATATTCAATGACGGCCACTCTTCAACCTAAATATTTTTCGCTATCGACACATCGAACATTTTAAAATGATGTTTTGCTTTTTACTTTTCAACTGCAAATCTGTTCTCAGTTTAAAATACGGCTTATAGCAGAAACGACGGTAATGAAAAGCTGAGGCGTGGGACTTAAAACGTTTTTTAAACCAGTTATACAAGTGTGCTATTTTGAAGTCGACAACATTACCGACGCGACTACTCCTCCTACTCCCATAATACCGCTTAATTAACTGATGTTGCTAGTAGTAAAAAAAAACTGAAGCAGATTTGAAAAATTCGTGCTCAACACTTTCAAATACTATCAAAAACTATTCAAATATCAAAGCAATTTTTCCCATATTTTATAAAATAAATTCGAAGTAAAAATCCGGATGTAGTGAAATATTTTACACAGAGAACATCGGGTTCGGGGTGCAATGTAGCAAGAGGATAAAATGCATGAAAAGTTTGCGCGGATTTGAACCCATTTGCCTAGGATTTGAAGTCTTAAAAGCTTTGGGAATGTTTATTAAAGGTCACTTTGTTATGGTTTTTATGGTGTTCGTAGAGTAAGCGCGAATTTTTTACAGATTATTAATGTGCGTAGAGTGACTTCGAAATCTTTATTCTTGTAAAGTGGATATGATGAGCTAAGCAATATGTCACTCGACTTAAATACTATTATAATTGGGAAACGAATTGAAATTTTGTATGAAAATATTTAATTAAAAGTTGTAATTTTTGAGGATACTTTTTAAATTAGGAGGCCATTTTCACTTAACATTTTTTGCCTGTTGACTAGAGCAGAACCTACCACAATGGTACCTTTTTTTGCTGGTGAATAGGGTCACCGGTCACAGGATTATAAAAGGGGGGTAGGGGGAGGGGGCAGGATGGATAGGGTGAGCAACTGACAGTACTAACGAAGTAACTATTATCTTATCCATTTATTTATTTTACAGAAAGCTTTCAGACTACTAATGTATATTTGGTTATGTTCATGTTATTTTACAAAACATTTGCCAATGACAAGCTTCCTTTAAAAGCCTTGTCCTTATTCATCTTAAGTACTAACTTAATACGAAGTAAAGAATGTAGGTAATCGGATATCTAACGATTTCATTTTTGACATTTGAAACGTTTTACTTCATGTGTCAGTCAAATGTTGGAATGACGTTCCGAATACAAACTCAAATCTGACGACTAAAACGAACATTTTATTTTTAATCTAAAGATTTGAATTAACCCCTACATCGGCATATTGCACATAAAACGAGATATTTTGATGACTGTGATTTCATTCTGCGTATTTACGACGAGCCTGTAACATTTCATAAGGCTATATTCCAAGAGACGGGATTATACGATGCGGACAAAAACAAACAACATTTGCAGATTACTGAAGCTAGTATGTGGTTTTCTTTGAACCAATTATTTCGAGGAGAGAGATGAAAAGGAGGTATGTTAGTAATGTGGTCTTTTAATTTACCATTAATTTGTCAGCCACGCGAAGTGTGCTGCTGAACATATCTGCGTTAATAACTTACTCACATTACTACACACTTACTTCCACATCTTCACCCCCAAAAGCTTTGGTAATCCTACTCACATGAAAATACAAAACATTACAATATCACAGTGTTTAACTTCGATCTTAGGTTTGAGGTGCTTCCTAGTTTAAAGGAATATATTACACCTTACCTTCGGTGTTTATTAATAATTGGCGTTTCTTTTTACCTTGACAACATATTTATACATTCACAACAAACAATTGACACGGATTTTAACTCTTTAATTTATTTTTCTTACTTATTAATAGGTTACTATCATAATCTTTTAACTGCGAGTTATTGAATTTTTAAGAACGTACTTTTAAGCACTAACATCTTAGGATCAGTAGTTCTTAAAAAGCATTTACGTGTAAAAATGGCTAACTCTTTCAAATTACAAAACAAAAGTTCTTAAGAGTAGGTATTATCGAAAACAGCTAAATGTTAAAAACTCATTTAGCCCCAATTCAGTCATGTCATCGTGAAAATATTGCAGAACTGTGTCACTGAAGTCAAATCGAAGTTACCCTACTTTAAGTTAAAGAGAATTCTCACTTATTAAGCTTTGTAAGCCCTAGGGTTTTGGTCAACCCTATACCGAGAAACGGGGCTCCTGAGCAAATAATATTTTAATATAACTCCCAAACGTTTATTGATCTTATTTTAAGGAGGCAAAGTCTACAAAAGGTGTCTACGGGGGAATATTATCTCCTTTGTTACAAAAGAAATTTTTTAGCAAGAAAATTTTCAAGGAAAATTACAGTGAGGATAATCTTAGATTATAGGATTTTTTCCAAAGGTTGCTCTATTGTATAGAAGATAACGTATGTAAACTCTAATATTTTATGGAGATTCAGATTAGAATACCAAATATCAATGACTTATTCTGTTCGCCATCACAATAATAGCTACATGTAAACGACGTAGTTTAAAGTGATTCATAAGAGAAAACATATATATCACCATTTTTTTCTCTTATGAATCAAACTACATTGTAATTACTTAACGATCATAACTTAACGGTTATCGTTAAATAATGCCAATGCTTTTCGGTGGTCAACATTAAAATCATATTTCTTGTGGATATTGATTGGACTGATGCCAACTTTTTGAGCTTGTATAAAGCACGGCTGGCTGGTTAGATAGAACCAGGCTAAGACCTTAATTAGACATTGTCAAGATTGAATTAATCAAAACGCGACAAAACTTTCATCCCCATCACCTGGATAATTGGCAATCCACCACTGCGCGAACCCACCAATCTCTGGAACAAATTGTCGCCTGAGGTATTTCTGGACCGATACGACCTGCAAACCTTCAAGAAAAGAGCGTACTCCCATCTCAAAGGCCGGCAATACACTTGTGACTCTTGAGTTGCAGGTGTTCATGGGCGAAGGTAGTCATTTACCATCAGGTGACCCATCTGCTCGTTTGCCACCTAATAATATAAAAAAAAACCAAAGCTTAACAAACTGATTTTATTGTGCCGTTTCCCCGTTTCATGATAGCCATACCAACAAACTAAATGAGAAAATTCTTTTGTATGACTTAAGTAGGTACGTTCTGTGACTTGAACATCGAGTTACGGAAAAACTTCTGTAAAAAATTCTCTAATGATTCTCATCAGGGAAGTTTTTAATGAAGTTTCTTTGCTAATCACCTAGAGGTAAGCTAGTATTTCTCTCTAGTGCCTCTTAGCCAGAACGTGTCCATCACATCCATACGTATCCATACACAATTACGCCCTGCGTAGTAATTGTTAAGACAGGTTCTGTTCCTCTAAATTCCAAATGCAACACATTTCATAGGTAACAGTGAATAGTCTATACAAATGATCATGTGGCCAATATTGAATAATAAGACAAGCACTCCATCGTATACGCACAGATTAAAATATTATATACTAAATAACTAAAATATTATATGTAGTTATGTACATATATAATGTTCAAAATATATTAAAAAATTAAATATGTTGTAGAAACTCTTTATCAAAAAGTCTCTTTTGTTTAAACTATTATTATTGAAGTAACCCCCGTGTTTTGACCAATAAGAGTGATCGGACAATACATACTCTTACATATTTCATTTCTTTCCCAAACTAGCAATGGTAACAGCAAAATTCTTTCCTTAGATTTATCCATTCCTGTAGTAGTTAGTCTTAAAAAAGGATCATTTTTTATAATTCAAAAAGATGAAGTAGGTACAAATAATATTGTTTATTGGTGCAGTAGTTAGCTCTAATCCAGTTACTGTAATCCTGTCTCCAAATAAATAAACAATCATATCAACTCATATACGTTCCTAAAATCAGTTCTGCATAACCCAACAGACGGAAACTACATCATACCACGAAGATCAAGGAGACCACAAAGCCTAAAGTGAAGCCCGAAGTGCCTCCAAAATGAAACCCTAATCTGATTTTTATCCGTCTATCTCTGCCCATTACGTATATCATGTATATTCTTTCTGATCGATTAATTTTGTTGATTATGTCATTCCAACTTTGGCCTTGAACTTAGCAGCGAACGACTAAATATGCTTTCCTACAAGGTTTGCAAAAATATAAATCGAAACACGTGCTTTAAACATTCTAACACATTATGACATGTAAATGAATACAAGACAACGACCTAACCGCTTTCTAAATCAAAGATTATTTAATGCAATTTTTTTCTTGGAATTCACAATCATTTACATATTATCAGAAACTCGTAATTTTACCCTTGACCGAAACGATTTGTCATTAGTCATGAGAAATTCTTAGAATGTTCTATTGTACTTTGCCTTTTAAGTAGACTTATTATTGAAAGTTTACACGCATTTTTTTTTTTGGGTTTCGTTGACATAATTATGTACTTACGTGTATTTTTGGATCTCATCGTTAATTGGCCAGATGTTGCAGTTATATATTACAAAAAATATTATGAAACCTGTGATTAAAAAATGCCTTAAGAGTGATTAATGTAACGAACACTTAATAATTACTGAATTTAGAGATTTATAACGAATGCGTCATTATAATGATACTAGTTTCTCCACATTTGCCACGAATTTAAACGATTCTAAGTTATTTGAATGAGTTTTATAAGTTTATCTAAATAGGCTGCATGACCAAGCAGGACTTTAAATTTCAACAGAAATTTCAAGTAACTAAATAATGGTTTTTTATCGGTCCCTTGCCACTGAGGCATATTTCAAGAAATAATGTAAAACTGACAAAGTCCTTTATAAGCTGAATTCAAGCCAACATCATCGAAATCATTTAACATGTAGATTCGTCTCTAATGGAAGCTTATTATTCATAAAGTCTGTAGGATCGATCCCACCTGTGTCTCGTCAGGTATCTAGAATATTGACTTCTGCCAGTATTTACTTGGCACGATTTGGAACTGTTTGTACAGTACATACAATTACTTAAATACATACCTACTGTTTATCCAAGCAGGTAGTGCATTGCAATTTGCTGGATAACTTTGTACTTGAAAGGCTACGCTCGGACTTGCAGGTTAGCCTTACTACTTCTCCTCCTTCACAAATTGTGACAAATGCAGACTCTTTGTTGTTGCAATCTTATCCTGCTGAAGGAGGGGAAGAAAATGATGCTTCATCTGTAAGTACTCAGTACTTTAATATAATAAGGAATACTTTGGAAAGCGCTATTCCCTTTTGTCCATGGGGGACGGTAGTCACTTACCATCAGGTGACCCGTCTGCTCGTTTGCCCCCTATAATATAAAAGATGTCTCCTCAAACTTACAGAAGACTGGGATTAATCAGGACTACTAGTATATGTACATACATACATGTATTCACGCCTATATAACCCCTCCCCCCCTATAGTAATGTGTGAGAAAATTGGGAGTATATTGACAGGGTCAGGTAGTTTCTTTTTTTAGAAGCGAAAATAATGGAAATAAAGAGATATCGTATATACGAATGGATTACGGAGTGTAGTAATCCATACGTATTACTCGAGCAAGTTAGGGTCTCAAACCTGTAACTCAAACTGGCTGTAACTGGGAAGTCAGAGCTCTCCAAGTCTAGTCTTGTGCTTCTGCTGGTGTGTGTAAGGTCACTAAAGGCCGACGGAGACCAGGATAGAGCTATTAACGTTTTTTTTTAATAATACTAGCAACGTGGGTCACACATTACTCGTATTCTTGTTAACCCCTCCAGCTAAGCTAAATTGCTTGTGTAAGGAGTGGGTTCACGTCGGTGGAGTTCGAACCCGTAATCATTCGATTGCAAGTCCGACGCCTTAGTTAGTCATTACGCTACCGCCGCTTGACTACAATAGTGTTGCTAGAGTTTAAAATTAAAACAGCAGTAACCGCTTTCGTTATACTAAGAAGGCATGAATTTAATAACGTAAATGTATTATTAAACTGAATTTATCTTTACATGAATCTGTTGTAGAATAAATAAAAATGTTAAAATGTCCCTGTGCTTTAGTAAACGTAATTTTTTTATGTTTATCGTAATTTTTGTACATGCATACATCACGAATAGTACACCCTCGAAACATTTAGATTCCTGTGAATCGAATAATTACGATTCGAGAAATTTAATCTGAAATCGAAATCCTAACATATATCAGAGACAGTAAGCGATAGTAGAGCGAATATAGTGTAACCACGTCACGCAGTTTCTATTGTTGGTTCAATTATCACAAAAACTGTCGTGAGTTAGTTCCCACGCACGCAATAAACGATGACGCCATTTTTTACTAAGTGATATTTATCCAAAAGACAGAAACAAAGGTAATAAACATTAGGTGTTAGTCTTTATGCCAATTTTTTTAGAAGTCGTTAAAATAACTCGAGAAAAAAAATGGAAATGATGGATTAACGTGAATTTCGGGTGACGGAATTATTGAGTAGGTAGCTTAGGAGAGCCTTGCTTCGACATGTATGGGCCGGCTCGACCGGAGTGATACCACGGCCTCACAGAAAACCGGCGTAAAGCAATGTTGTGTTGTGTTTCGCTGAGCGAATGAGCTCCTTCCCGTACTCCGTAATCGCCGGCAACACACCTGTGACTCTTCGGAGCCGGAGCGCGTCGGAACGGCAGATGTGGTCGACTGCCGCGGCATGCACGCGCGTCCGTTCAGATCTGGTCCTAGCCCGTTTGGTGTGAATACTACTACTCCTGACAATTCAAGAATACCTAGAACTAGTTAAATTGAAACAAATTATTTTGATTTAAAAAACAATACAAAACGGTAAACAAACATTGATTTTTATAAATAAGGTTTGAGTCTAAAGAAGAAGAAAGAGAATATATATATGCTTACGAGAGAGGGTTTAATCGGGAAATGGTGAAAATGTAATGTAACGGTGAAAAAAGTGTCATCCCAGACGGCGGAAGTCACTTAGTAATCAGCTGACCCGTCTGCTCGTTTGTGGGCAAACAAGCAGACGGGTATTGATATCATAACTATTTATATGTATAGGAGGATGTAACTCTGGAAGTTGCATTACTTAACAAATCATAAATTTATACTGAGACGCACTAATAGTAAAACAATTACATACAACTAGCTGACCCGCGCAACTTCGTCTGCGTTTCTAAATTTTCCTCGGTTTTGCAATATTTTTCATTGGTCCGCTCCTATTGGTCATAGCCTGATGTTATATAGCCTATAGCCTTCCTCGATAAATGGACTATCCAACACTGAAATATTTTTTTAATTCGAACCACTAGTTCCTGAGATTAGCGCGTTCAACCAAACAAACTCTTCAGCTTCATAATATTAGTATAGATATACCCGCGTTTATGATCACTGCTCCACCCCTAAGGGTCGTAGCGTGATGTTACATAGCCTATACTATTCCTCATGAATCTGGCTAACATATCCAAAAAGAATTTTTCGAATCCGACTGGTAGTTCTATAGAATAGCGCGTTTAAACGAACAATTAAACAAAACACATTCAAATAAATTGCTCATATTATATTCATATTATCCCTTTAGGGTTGTCCATTAATCACGTGATGTTTTGTAACAACTTTTAAACCTCCCCCCTCCCCCCTGGTGAAACGTGGTGAGGTTTTAGACTACCCCCCCCCCCTAGCCAAAATCACGTGTTTTTTAGTTCGAAAATATATTTGAAAATTTCAAATTATTATCTTTAAATACAGATATAATCGCGCGTTCTACGAAAAATAAATACACGTGATATCTCACTAGACCCCCCGTTTCTCCCTTTCGAGCCTCACGTGAATAATGGACAATCCCTTTATGCTTTTTTATTGTCACCGCAGAAAAGTTTTTTTTTATTTATGCTCTCGTTGTTTACCTCTTCCTCATATTTACCTCGGGCAGAAGTTACATAACAAATAGCTTGTGTATTAACGTGCTTTGTGCCGAGTCTACGTAAAGTGCAGTTTGTTGCTTTTAATTGTGATGTTGTTGTTTCATTAATATTAGTAAATTCGTAGAATTCTTTTACCTAAATATATGTATGTTGTTAATATATGTTTTACTTATAAAAACAATTACGATTTCACAATAACATCAATCCTACTAATATTATAAACGTGAGAGTTTTGTGAGGATGTATGGATGTTTGTTGCTCTTTCACGCAAAAACTATTGAACCGATTGTTATGAAACTTGGTATGAAGATAGCTGAACATCTGGATTTACACATACGCTACTTTTTATCCTGATATTCCCACGGCATCAGAACTTACGCCAGTCAAACCGCGGGGCGCACCTAGTTATAATATATTTTCTTTCTTCTCTACTTGTTATGCAGTGTACTGTTATAAGTTATAACTTAAAACTAGAGATCGGATATTTGGATGCATATTTACCTAAAGTTAAGATGTTGGCTATTATGGAAAGCACTTTTTTATCGAAAGAATCCCGCGATTCCAGGAAATTCTAATTTAAGTGTACCTATACTCCGTGAGATGTAATAAACCCCAATTTGACACAAATGACACTTGCTCTGTTACAACGTATAATGGTTGCTTTTCCCTACTTTTATTGTCAGTGATTTTTGACGAAGCAAAAACAACCTTATTACGTTGTAACAAGTGTCAAATCGGGCCTATTAAACCCCAGGTAATGTAAGCATTTTGTAAGAGTGCGAGTGAGACGGTAAATTATACTTGCTTGTGTGCAAGTAGCGACGCGACAATACAACTGCATTCGTAAATAAAAATATACTTAGAAATAGCTTCCATAGTTTGTTATCCAAAAAATTACTTTAGGTAAATATGCATCCGATTATCCGATCTCTACTTATAACTGATTTATATTCACAACCTTTTTAATTGTTCTCGACTTACTGCATCGAGGATACCGCAAAGTGTTTATGTCGGAGTTGAATTCACTAAAACCATAGAACATCTACACTACCCAACATTTTTATACAGCAAAGAAAGACCTAAACACTACTTCAGGGGTTCCCTCACTACTCGAATAAGAAAAGAACTAGTAGTAGTTTGATTGTATTGTAGGGACATAAATAAGGCTCACGCAATAATTTGTATGCGAAGGCGCGACAATTTGCCCGATGACCGCAGCAGTCGTCTCCCCTCTCCCCGAAAGCTATGAGTTAGGTCGTGTGATAAGTGTTACCAGTATGTACATAACATCTTACTAATATTAAAAAGGAGAAAGTTTGTGGGGATGGTTGGATGTTTGTTACTCTTTTACGCAAAAACAGCTGAACGGACCTGGATGAAATTTGGAACAGATAGATATAGATTATAGTCTGTAATAGCACATAGGCTATTTTTCTGCCGGAAATAGGTTCCCGTGGGATAAATTTCACCAAAATATCTACGCGAACGAAGTCACGGGCAACAGCTATAGAATATAATGAAATTATATATAATTATTTAGAAGTCCGCATATATTCAACCCAACAACAACCCCCACATTGGTGACCACGACGTGACTCGCAAGCTGGTCGGGCGTGTAAATAGCCCAACCAGGGGTTTGATTGCTCAACAAATTAATTATTTATAGCGTACGAGGTGTAGGGAAGTAAACCACCTCTATTGATCAAACAATCATGCCAGCACTGACCTGCAACACCGACCAAGTCCCGATCCTCCAGAAGGCAGCGAGCAGCGGCGAGGTTTCTACGGTCTCCTGAAACGTAAAGGTATTGACCGGCCGGTCACGATCGAAGACTAAGGCACTCCACAAACACCTTGTAAAGGTTACAAGCGAGTCCGAACACTACACGGCTATAGGACTAACGGAAAATCAGCTTCTTTTCACGAGAAATATAACTGATGTGCGTGGCGGAACAAAATTTTATCATTAATGTGTCTTCTTAGCGAAAAGCGATGAGAGCAGGGTATGCCCGTTTTTTTCTTGCACCAATCAGGTGCAGCGCATATACATTATTTGAAGACTGCTAACGCCATCTCTTTAGATCGTCGAGTACTATGGCAGTATTGCAGTAGTACCAGCAATAAATTGTACTTGACAAACAGAAAGTGGTTTACTATAAGGACTATGAAATTAATAATGTAACGAAATGTATATATATTTTTTTTTTTTCGTGTGGAAACCCCCACGGGTCATCACCTCACCGGAGCTAACGGTGAAGTGGTATGTCGGAATCGAACCGACTAAAACCACACGGTGTTCCGTCACAAGTAGGTTTAATGCAAGGGACCCGGGATACCCTAAGAAGGAAGCCTCCGGGAACCCCTGCAGACCTTTGCCGCCTCTTGAAAAGGCGGCCACACCGTGGCCTATGGGGGGCCTTGCCCCCCTCCGATTTAGAGAAGCGCGCTCAGAACACGTCGCGCCGCCGTCTCAGGCCTGCTTCTGCCAGGGTAACGGATAGCCCCATCCGTCACCCCCAGGCCAGCGCTCATGGAGGCCGGAGGTCGTTCTGCGCTCTCCGGCGCCTGGTGCGTCCACTGCGGGACGGGAGAGTACTCGTTCTCTCCCGTACCCTTTCCGCCGCCTCTTTAGCAATCATCACGTCCTCGCAAAATGAGGCAGCGAATTCCACGCACTCTCGCTTCGGACCATGGACAAAACCATGGTCTCAAGCGAAAGGCTTCCTGCGCCAATAGCCGTCGTGATAACGAAATATATTGTGGTGCATAGCAAACATAATCATGTTTGCATTTTATAAATATATTGGCACTCCACCACAAGTAATCCTCACAGTATAAATCAAGACTTGTTTTTATTTAAAAAGTGATTGCATTGTATCATATTTTTCACGCATTTTCATTAAAACGATTTTAATGAAAATATGTGAAAAATAAACGCCAAAACAAACAATTATTTTAAAATTTATCCTGTGTTTGTGGTTTTATCGAGGTTTTCATTAAATGTGGATTATGGACATTGTTAAGTAGGTCAATATATGTTTTAATACAGTTAATGATGTCATTCAATTATCATAAAATTGTTCTTGATAAAAGACCATGCAAGTATCAGGTTAAGTTAATTGCTAATTTCCGCGTATTTTGTTTGGGTATTATTTTTAGAGGTTTCTTTTTAAATAAATAAAATGCGTAAAGTAATTATTAATGGCCTTGATGTTGGTTTTATTTAAGAGATAATTCTATGCCATGAATGTTTAAGTAGGATTTCGGTCATATGGGCGACATGCCTGCCTCGTTTTTCGACGACTTTGGCTGTATATCGGCAATAATGCGTTAAGACTATAGTGCTTCCATATATCTCCAAAGAAAGCAATCCATAGGTGTGAGATTACACGATCGTGGAGGGCAGTCCACAGGTCCATTTCGTGACATGATGCGCTCATCGAATCTAAATTGATCGTTGGCTGGTTTTAACTGGACCTGACCTTTGGTTTTAACAAGATGGCACTTCTTGTTGAAACCAAAGCTCTGCTGTGGCAAGAATGCAGAACGAAGCAGTCCGCAATAATCGCTCTATAGCGCTCTCCGTTAGAGGTAACACTTGGCCAGCATCAACTTTAACGAAAATTAGACTTCCCGATTGCGCTTCGTTCGAGTCAGCCGTGGCGCCCGTATGCCTAAAATTTAAGCACTAATGGCATAACATGATCTCTGAAATCAAGCTAACATCAAGGCCATTAACATTATTTTTACGCATTTTATTTAATTTCAAAAACCAAACCTCAAAAAAAACAACCGCTATATACCTACATATCATATTACCGCCATTCAGGAGTTGACTTACCCTTACGATTTCTATGACTTTCTAATCAACATCAATGTATTTTGGGATCTTATACACGATCGCGTAGGGTTCCGAGACCTTGGGCGCTGTGATACTTAATGCTAATTCCTCCCCCGTGGAACCTCTTCCATTGATGGCCTTCGTTCTCCTGTCGACTGGTTTCATCTGACCACTCGTTCTGCGGTTTCCAATTGTACTGCGGCCCGACCTGATGACGTCAGTTTTTGCCATCTAGTTTACGTATGTTAAGTCACACAGATGACGAAGAGCTCTGTCTTAGTTTATTCAACTAGACTGAATCTAGAATCTAGACTGGCCTGTTGGTCTAGTGGTTAGTGATCCTGACTGCTGAGCCAGAAGTCGTTCGATTTCCACCCAGGACAAATAATTGTGCGATGAGCATGATAATTTGTTCTAGGTCTGGGTGTTTATTTATGGAATTTATCTATAATATTTAGAAATATATAAATTTGTTTATCAGCAGTCTGGTTACTATAGTACAGGCTCTGTCTAGTTTGGTATCAGATGGCCGTGTTTGAGATGTGTAAAGTTATTATTGTTATTAATTTATATATATATTCAAACTTTGATGCCATTCATAGGCGAGCCCCTAAATAAATGTCGGTTCTAGCTGAAGTTCCTTTCTTTTAGATTCGGGTAAATGCCATTCTGCTTCCAACTCTGACCGGAACACTTGAACGGGCTCCCTACACTTTAATGATACTCTATTTTATTCCCTTACTGGGACTGGCACGTTGGCGACTGTTACGAAAGTACCCAACGGTGAGAGACATATAAATTTTATCAGTTTTCTTTTTATTCTGTTGACTGCGTGCAACGTTGTTGCCAATTAGCTCACATACCGCTCCAATATGGGAGCTATGCAGACAAAGGACTTTTCGCCGTTGTTCAGCTGTTTCAGTTAGAGTGGGTGAAAAAATAAGTTATAAGCTTTCTCGACAAGTAAACACTAAATGAAATACACAAAAATACAATTTTGCAGCTGTGATTGCTTAAGAAAATAAATGCCTAATACAAATGTTAACACACATGGTCACCTACCAAGACAATGTACAAAATAATTCATTTCATTTCTGAAAAGATTGAAATTCCGGATATTAATCCTTGTTACACTGATATCCCTGACGTGTGCCCCATTTCCATTTCGTATCTCCATACCTTTATATTCGCTAGACGTGTGTGTTTTGGGTCTATCCATATTAATACTGTGCAATATTTACTCTTTCCTATCTTTTGCAATATATTTTTTTCTATAGTACCAAGCATGAAAGAAAATATACGTACGTGTGTTTGCAAGTAAGCATACACCTCGCTCAGTAAGTCGCCTCCGTAGATACTCCTCAACATAGAGCTCTCTCGATCTTAGTCTTTAGAAGAAATGCAAGATTGCTAGCAGTGTTGGCTTCACTAATATTTTCAATAAATTGACAAATCATACTACAAAATAGTGATTAATTTAGTTCTAAGTGACTAAACCAATCATGATTGAAAATTTAGTTTTAGTCACAACTAAAATTCAGTAATCATTAGTTAGTAATTTTAGTTATATTACATTTTTTTTTATTAAAACGTTTGCTTTAGGTTCCTTATTAATGGAGAGCTTAAAACATTATTATTACGGCTCGTAAATATGAATAGGAATATAGCAGTCATATTTTTCTTCAATTACTGATATTGGTAATAAATACGTAGGTATTCAGATTCGTATAAGTAGGTACCTAATTCAAAACCTATTACGCTTTGCGTCTTAATTAAAGTTATTATTTGGCCGTATTTAAAATACTGTCAGATGAGATGTTTGTTGGCCAGCAGCAGGCCCGCAGAGGTAGATTTCGTGTTTTTTAAATTTTTTTGAAAATCTGATAACCCTCCTCCCCCCTTCACGAACTTAACCTTCATTTTTGCCCTGTTAATTTGTCATCCAAGTTTGAAAGCAATCGGTGCATAATTGCGACCTCTATCGTGCCGGTAAAATTGAGGTACATACATATATACATATACATATATACATATATATATATATATATATATATATATATATATATATATATATATATAATATATAAATAACGCATTATAGAAATTATAGAAACAAATAATAATAATTCAAATTATATATAAGGACAAAATTGTCTGATTGATGTATCTGAACGTAATAACGCATAAAGGAAATGACGAACATACAAAATATAAATACTAATACATATTATTAAACTTAATTTTACACGTTTGCTATGCTGTCCACACTGTATGACAAAAGAATAAATCATTAGTTAATTTAATGATTCGTTTTTTTTACTGATCCTTGACACTAATATTTTAATCAAAATTGTAATCACGATTAAAAACTAAACTAAAACTATCGATTATTTAAATTTTTTACACGATTAAAACTAAACCAATAGTCAATAGTTAGTTAAACTAATAACATTAGTTTTAGTTTTCAATCCTCAATCAAACTAAATTTTTGCCAACACTGACTGCTAGTATACCAACTGGTATGTAACACCGGTATACACATACCTATCATGGGCACCAGTCTCTCACAAATGAACGGTAAACTACCTATTTTCTTAGTTATAGTCAGACTGACTTTCAAACTTTCGCGTTCCATAATAGGAAACACTCCTACTATTTATATCACAGAACTGAACCTGCCTATTCTCAGTTATGTAATAGGAACCTATATAATTATGTAAACGGAAATTAACGCGAACACGTAATAGGTGTTACTATACCTTTAAATTACCTGACATTTTGACCAGGTTGCACACGCCGCGGTCACTCCGCGTCGTCAGAATCAATATCAATCTAAAACATATTACGTGATCGCATTAATTCTAGTTCACATAATTATATACTCTGCTAGTATTGATATTTAATTGAACTAAGATAGTTAGTGTTACTTTATCAACAAAATTCACATCAGAAAGCTTAGGAAAATAAGCTTTTTTAAAGTTTTTTTTGGGGATACGTTACTGTTTCCGGCTAAATGTGTTTTACCAAAGTTTGAGTAGTCCACGTTTTAGGCGGCTCTGATGTGGAGTCTGTGGTGAAGTAACGGCGAGCGGGTTTACCATTTTTAACTTATTGGGTATAGTTGACTCGGTCTGACACAAACCTTTGTGTTACCTAGTGGTACCGTAGACCCCGTCGATTTTAGAACGTGTAGCCCGATGATGATCTCGTGTGCGCGTTTTGAGACGTGTAGTAATCCCTCCTACTACTTGCCTCCAATTGGCGCAGGTTGGCGGAAAGGATGTCTCGCTTCTCTGGAGTTGATAGCTTAGCCTTAGTAGCTTAGTGTTAAGTATGCACGGAAGGCCCTATAAGAGTCTATAGGAGTCATTAACGATGTTGGCGCAAAAAATATTTTTTTACTTTACTAAGCTCTTGCCTTTTTTAACCTTTAGATAGTTTGAAATACATTTAAAATGAAAGTAAAGGTTTTGTTACTTTTTAGTGACTTTAATAAGCCTTAACTGAAGCTTTCAAAGTACTGTAAGTAGCGAACTTTTAGCTCGATAACACAAACAAATTAGCAAAACACGTAGAGCATAAAGAGACGTTACTATAAAAGTTTACAGTGTAGTTGTTTAACACCGACTCATAATAATTATCATTAAAAAAAAAAAATTAGTCTGTTCTTCAATCGGTCTAATGGTTTTCCTGTTATTTTTTTGGCTACAAGAAAACTCAATTATCAAGATCGTTGGACCCAAGAAAAATATATTATTTTGACACTCTTAGAAAACTAGACAATGGTGAGAAGAAACACATGAGTACGAGGCTATTCTTTCCAACTCAGACATCAAATGACCCTCGGTTTAGGTGCCAATCATGCGGATATTACCTACTGTCGCTCCCTTATCGGACTAGACTGTACAATAATTCTAAGGTCTACCTCAGGAACGCTGTTTATATCATCTATTCTAGATGTAAAGACCTTTATATAATATATGAATCCCTTGCCTTTTTTTTCAACTCATTCAATTTCAAGTTGAAATTGAAATTTGAATTTGAATGAGTCACTTTCAACAAATTTTACAATTTAAATTCACGGTGTACTTTATTTTATATTTTTTTTACATTAGATTTCTATTACTAGTATAATTAGTACTATTATTAGTATAGTCTCCAAGAAATACACCGCCTTACCTTTAACTAAATTATCACTACGATAAAAACGGCAAAAAGTCATTAATCGTTATGACAATTTACGAGGCAGTTTCTTTTACGATGTATTTATGACGGTTCTATTTGTTACAGAGTTTGATGGCGTTTATCAAGTTCGGTTACGCCTTAGTGGTGGTGTCGCTGCTGCTTATGATATGGGCTTCATTATCGAGAGCTTTGGAGGTGAGTTTAATAAAAGTTTTTAGAAAAGTAATAGCCGATTATCTCTCTTATCTACTGGCATTCTCTATTTGCATATCTCATCTCACTAAGGACTAGACTATTCGTTTTGTTATTTACTTCAGTTCTACAAAAAAAAGGCATTTGAAATGTGAAATAGTAAACGTCTCCTGTATAAATAGGTTGAGTAGTTCTTTACTCTAGAGATACTCAACTCAACATACAGGAAACGTTTTGTATGAATACGTCGAGTAGTTCTATATTTTTTGACGATCTCTAAGATGTAACATTTAATGTCAGATGTAAATCGATTAGCAAAAACATATCTTATCGTATACAGCAAAACCGTTTTCACTTACAGAGCCTTCCACAACTTATCTTTAAAAACAGAAGGAGAAACACTAAAAAAGCTGTGTTCGACGGTTCTTTAAATGGGATTCAAAGAGCTTCTCTTTGTTTCAGTCAAATACTTGTATTCAAGTTTGTTATTTCGTATTTTTATTATAGACGGGGCTTGAAACCGTTTTGTTCTATTGGTTTTTAGTCTTATTTATCTTGTTAATTGACCTTTAACAGCTTCATAAGTTAGTATGGACTTTATATTAAATAATTGCGGTGTTTAATACTATATAAACTGTTTAGAAGAAGGTTAGTCTCGGCAGTATACCTTTGTTTAAAACAACCACAGACTCAACTTACAAATATATTTCTGTTTACGTTCATTAACAGTTTAATTGTCCCTGGAAATCACCGAGTATTATGCTCGCTGTTACGTGAGTCACTGTTCTTAATCCTGGTGTAACTGCACAGGAGTCACAGCTGTGGGAATTTGAAATCGGTTAATAGCTAGGAAGAAACCCAGGTCTCAGTAAAACTCGTAATGATAATAACTAAGTGTCGCACCGATATTCTTCTCTGTTGCTTTTGGCGTAAGTGTTGCCTCTATTGGCAGAACAGGAGGCTATAGTGAGCTTGTAAACTATCACAGGCATTAGATAGAGATGTCAATTTTCTAACAGTGTATAATGTAAACACTTCATTTAAGCACCAACAATTCGACGCGTGTAGGTGTAGTGTAGGTGTGTATTCGGATATACAATAATGGAAGTGGATAAATTATATTTAATAAAAGCGAATTAAAAAGGCCTAAACTGTTATAAATAAAATAATAAACATCTTGAAATAATCATAATTTTAAATATCCCCGACTCAAAATCTTTTCAACGATTAGAAAAAAGCTAATGATCTTCGAATGGCTGTACAAATTTTCTTAAATTATATCTAAGAACACTCTCGATTAAGTCACCTTTCAAACAAAAAAAAAACGCACTTAAATCGGTCCATTCGTTTGGGAGTTACAATGCCACAGACATACACACACTTCAAACTTATAACACCCCTCTTTTTGCGTGGGGAGTTAAAAAACTGCTTGAATTCGGAGGTTTTAATATTGAACGTGCAGAATATTAAGGCCATTACTCACTGAAGTTAGTTTATACCTATATAAAACTTGATAGAGCCGGAGTTTCAACTGCATTTCTATCAAAAGTTTTACCGAGCTTGGTGTGCCAAATGAACCGACTAAAACTAGAAATAAAAGCGATAAATGAGACCCTACACAAACAAAGTACTTTAATCGACGCCACAATAAAGGTAATGAATATTAAAAATGACCTCTAACTCGCATAGTCAGACTTTATATATATTTATACTTTTTTATGGGAAAGGGGGCAAATGAATAGACGGGTCACCTGGTAAGGGATTGTCCATCAATCACGTGAATATACTCATTGTGCAATCTATACTCTTAAGACGAAGTAGCTGTGTCTGTCTGTTACATTTTCATGCCTTGACTACTGAACCTGTACTGAAAAAGACATTAGGGTACTTATCATCCAGGAATAAGTACTTTGCCCGAGAGATAGTGATTAGACAGAAAAAATGTACATTAGTGCGAGTGAAGCTAGTAATCAATCATTGTCTATAGGTACGTATGAGAGAGTCTTACTAACTTGTATTATATGTAGTATAAATTGACGGTGCCTACGTATGCCGTGTAAGTTCGGCGTCGCGAAAAACTTACAAAAACTACTTTCTGTGGATTCTTATCACAATGCAGAAGTCAGTTCAACATAAAAATGCGAGATTTAGGAATTACAGTTAGCTCGGTAGCTTATTGTAAAATCGTCATATTTAAAAATTTTCATATTCATATTTAAATACAACTATGCAGTTGAACTCAAAATGCAAAACTGTATCTGTATACAAAATTTCATCAAAATTTTTAGAGCCGTTTCCGAGATACCCGAAATAAAAATACATACATAAATAAATATATACATACAAGAATTGCTCATTTAAAATAATAAGATTTGATGCTACGCAATGTAAACGTTACAAATCTAAGTAGATATTATTTGTACAAGGTTGGCGTTTTTTATTATTTTATAATTATTAGCTTCTGTTTTCCTATATACTCATATAACCAAATATTCAGTTTTCTGAATTACGTAAGACTTGAATATTACATCTTCTCTTTCAGAGTTGGTGTAGGCACGGTAGTCTGGCAATTTTTAAATAAAAATTATAGATACTAGAGATCACCTGGTGGTTGAATTCCGACCGAATTTGGTCGTTGACTAGTATAACTACATTTATTTATTTTTTTATTTATTTATTTCTTCATTTGCGAATATGGGTATACATTTTCCGATCTTAAAAGCTAATACAATTTTCTGTACTTTTACCATATTCTACCATTAGGCATGCAAAACTATAACAAAATAATTAATTAAGAAATTTATAAAACTTACATTAAAATATCATATTATGTTAAATAAATAAACTATAATATATTAATAATATAATGTCAAAAGTGTGAATATTTTAGGGAAACAATAATTAGTATTCAGTCATTCAAAATATAAGTGTTATGTCGTATGATAATAAAACGTCAACAATAAAATAACAATATCCTAAAGAAACAACAATTCTGTGAGATGCGAATGCTAGATAGAATTGATGTTATCGTCATCCAAGTATTCTTGAGAAGAGTAGTAACATTTAGTTATAAGCAGTTCTTGAAGATCTTCAGCTTCCATTGTATTGACTTTGTACCATGACAGGTCAAAGTATACCTATACTGGAACCAATATAGGTTTATGTAGCGGTTTTTACATATTTTTTTATTTATAGCGCATATTGTTTGAAAATTTTAGCTTTCTGCACTTCTTCTACATATAGGTACACAACCTTTAAGAGTTTCAAATTTCACTTTCCTGTCTGGGTGCGTTTGCTTAAAAAATGCGTAGAAAACATTCTGCTCACGTATTTAAGTACCTATAGACAAAAAAAAACTGTACCGAACACTATTACAAACAACCTACACTGAGTATTGAGTAGGTATTAGAAATATTTTTTTTTATTTTTTTGTTAACGTCACATCAGTTCTAAATTTAAAACGAGGACGACTTTTAACATGTGGTTTTGTACGTAGGGACCATCGAGATATAATATGAAAGCATGATT
Organism: Callimorpha dominula; assembly: GCA_949752705.1. NCBI lineage: Eukaryota > Metazoa > Arthropoda > Insecta > Lepidoptera > Erebidae > Callimorpha > Callimorpha dominula. Next base: position 5,073,165 of record OX457002.1, on the reverse strand, counting down.
TTGATCAGGTAAGCGTGCAGTGTTTAGAAATCTTAATCTAAAACTTACGGCAAATAGTTAAGTATAAGATGATGAAACCATTCGTATCGTGATAATCATTTGCACCTAAAAAATGTTATCAAAACATTCTTATTTTAAATTCACAATCCGCGTACACAGTTGCTCGTAACGTTGCGGACCCACCCGCTGGAAGCAAGAGGCCTATTATTTAACATAACCTGGATATTCAGAGTGTATTCGCGTATATTCTGCCTTTTGTGAAGTAATATCGGATACCGTATAATCCGGGGTATAACACTGTTATATCCTATTGTGAGAGAGGTACTTACCATACCATTTGCCTCAATTGTATAATGCTTTGAAAATATATGCGGATACAATATTTTTAAATTGATATCTTGTTTATGGTAAAAGGATAAATTATCCATTTTCATCCTCCACGCTTTTTCCCAAATAAATTGGGGTCGGCTTTCAGTCTAACGACAATACGGCCATACTTTGTTATTAAAATATCGGATTATAAATATAAAATATTAAAATATCGGTCTGATAGCAGTCGCTTCACGTAAACGTGAAATAATATTTCCCTTCCTAGTGTTTTTTGGAGGATCCATTTGATTCTGCAACTAATTAAAGTAACTACCATGAAGCCAAATACAAAACGAACAAGATGACATTAACAGATTAAAAAAGTCAAAATTTGGACAAAAGCGCCTTTTGCAACTATACCCTTCATATCCAAAATAAAAAAAAAAGTGTGTGCAAAATCTTTATTAGAAACCGACTCACACTTCACCGATTCTTAAACATCTCCTTGTATTCTCGGCCATTAGCCAAGCGATATAATTTAACAGTTATACCTTCTTGCTCTCAGACGAGATTTTTAGGCATTAACAAAATTATAATAGTCATTTGCTTGGAGAAAGAACCAACATAAAAGGAAATGGTTTGTGTAATATACATGTATATGTAATATTCTAATTAAATAGGGAGTTTAGACATTCATACCACCAAAGCTTTTATCGTTTTCAGTCACGATCTAAGATAAGACATACGAAATTAGCGTATGTTTTGAACGAACGTACCTAAAACGTACAAAGTTTGCGTACATTCGAACGAACGTGTACGAATTAGTGTTCTAAATGCAAATACCGAATTCAAACATCTCCACTTCACAGATTTCAATTCAGAATTGCTAAAACTAACAAGCGCCACAAGAGATATTAGCATGTATGAGAAATCATACTACACATGACTTAAAAAATCAGCTCTAGTTATGCAATAGCTTACTAGGTATGCTATCTAAGTACTTTCATTTTGTCGCAAGCCCATTTACAAAATATATTTTTTAATTCGAAATTCGAAAATGTAAAATTAGAATAGATTGTCATATTTTATAAGCTTTATGTACATAATTTATCTGTGGAAAAATAAAAAAGAACAAAATAATAATAAAATCTTACAAAATAAAGTTTAATATTCTCTGTGGTGAGCCCTGTATTACCTACATTCTCCCCATAAAAGAGAAGCATTTGTGGTTAGAATCCCGTAGTAGTTACCACGCAATAAAGGGAGGCGGTTAAATTCTCTATATCGATTAAGTGGTTAGACAGTGCAGTGGCGATTCGGCTTTACACTAGAAACTGTTCAATGAAAACCCCTTTGTGTTCTTAAGTACATGTAAGCTCATTGTATCCATTATCCGTACCGAATATTTAACAGTGTATTAGTAGGGTCACGTAGGGTCGTGTCACGTCCTAATTTTGGCGGCACTCAGTTCGACTAATGAGCAGTTGCTTTAATATCTTTGTGTCTTAAACAATATCGGTATATGGAACTATATATCGATCACCACAGCTATTTATAAATCATAGAACAAACAAAATAAAACATGTAGCGAGGTAGACAGACATCGAAACGGTAAGTAACTGAAAATGATGCTACGCGCGACACTCTATTTTAAGCGTTAATCTCTTTTATTTAGCGTTTTATTTTCTATGATTAAACATTAAAAAACTAAAACAATATTTCGTCGTCGTCGTAGAAAAAATTGTATGTGAACAAAGCGAACAAAGGCAAAAGTCGTGTACTTTCCTGAGCGTTTAATCACTACATATTATAAAACAAAGTTCCCGCCGCGTCTATCTGTCTGTTAGCGATAAACTGAAAAACTACTGAACGGATTTGCATGCAGTTTTCACCATGAGTGATTCATGAGGAAGGTTTAGGTGTATAATTTGTTAACGTTTTGTGTAAATTGGTTGAAATATGATGATGATTGTTGAAGATGTCTCTACTATCCACGCGAAGCCCGGGCGGGTTGCTAGTATAAAATATATCAAACGGCCCATCTCCTGATGAGCAGTTAACATAGATATAGAATTTTATAAGGTTATTCAAATGATAGTGAAGTGGTATCAGGTTTATTATCACTACACAGTATATTATATGCAGTACCTGGATGACCGAGCTTTGCTCCTTTTTTTTTAACTTTTTTTAAAAATGAAACCTAGCGAGATCACCCGAAACCCCCTGCATACTAAATTTCATGAAAATCGTTGGAGCCGTTTCCTAGATTCAGATATGACATATATACAAGAATTGCTGGTTTGAAGGTATTCGATATAATTATGTATTTCCACGGGAATTAACACGATCACGTCAGGCAATTCAGAGGTTTGTAATACCTTTTCATGATCGCGTTAATTCCCAATATATCATGGAACGCGAAAGTTTAAAAGTTAATATTATATACAGTATTCAGTTGGAAGAAAGTCACTCTTTCGAACGGTACAGCCGCAATCTTACTGGTGTTAAGATATGAGATTGAAACCCATACCCCCTTATATAACACATGAACAATACCTAGTGAAGTTAGTACTACTGAAAGCAGGTACAGTACCTGGTTTCATAGAGTATTTCTGAAAGCCTGGATGAGGAGTACGGATTGGGATATACCTATGCCTCTGGCTGAATTGATTTTCCAACCAAAGGAAAGTTTTCTAAGGCATTCTGTCGCTACTTATTAACAAGCGAGAACCGCTTTGTAATCTGAAAATAAAGTTCTAATTTTAATGGACAGTTACACGATCTCAAAGTTGAATTTTCACACAAATTATCTCGATTACCCACAAGTTATCCTACAACAAAGAGAACAAATTCCCCAAATGATCGATGGACAGACAAGTCTTGCGTAATAAAGTGGATCTTTTGTATTGTTGTTATTATGGAGTACTTGAGATGAATTAATAATGAGCTTGATTTTAAAGTTCAAAGTGAGGTAATTTATTATACAAGTATGTTATATTTTAGAACTAGCAGTTCCCGCGCGGTTTCGCTCGCGTGTACATATTTATATATTTTGCGAGAAACCCTAATTCTTTTTCCAAAATAAAGGTAGGCTATGTTACTCCTTATCCAATCGTAACGTATGGAGCTGCCGTCTGGTGGCGTAAGGTAAGCCCAACGACTACCTCAAACAAATTAGACAGCCTACAACGTACGGCTTGTTTAATAACCACTGGTGCGCTATCCTCGACGCCAGGGGAAGCTCTAAATGCACTACTAAGCCTGACTCCGCTCAGCATCTATGTGCAAAACGAAGCTGCCAAAAGCATATATAGGATATGTACACAGACGAAACCAAAGTGGCAATCACGAACACTAAACTCACTAAAAGAGTCGGTTTTTGGAATAAAATCTCTGGACATGCCAGCGGATGGCATGCAAACAGAGATCGACTTCGTAAGAAGGTACACAGTAGACATACCACAGAGGGATACATGATACATGGCTGGAAGGCCTCCAATCCAACAAAAATGGTAGTCACGAGTGGTACACCGACGGGTCCAAAAAAGGCCTTGATGTAGGTTGTGGAATTTACGGAGAGAGACCAAAATTCAGGTGGAGCGCCAACCTGGGAGCAGAGGCCTCCGTCTTTCAGGCTGAGCTCTCCGTATTAAACATGTGCGTGGAGATCAACCTTGAAAGGAACGTAAAAAATCAACACATCTACATCAACTCAGACAGCCAAGCGGCGCTATTGGCACTAGACAATTTTGAGACTAGCTCAAAGCTAATACAAAATTGCAAGGAAAACCTGAACACACTGGGGCAATCAAACAAAATTACATTAAGATGGGTACCAGGCCATTCAGGTATCGATGGCAACGAAAAAGCCGATGAACTCGCCAGAGCTGGTGCAGACAACCGACAGCATGGCCCAGAACCATTCTGCGGCATCAGCAAACAGCGAGCGTATTCTATCATAAACGCCAAATATACATCATTGGCTATTAAGAGATGGAAGACCACGACTGGTCTAAGCCACTCGAAAGCCATAATAAAGGGCTATGATAATAAAGTATCTAAAGAACTTCTGGAGCTCAAAAGATACAAAACCTGTGCAGTAACAAGAGTCCTCACCGGACACTGCAAACTGAACAAACATATGTTCAACCTAAAATTGGGTGAGAACACAATTTGCAGATTCTGTCAAGAAACAGAAGAGACTGCAATGCATATTTTATGCTCTTGTGGTCCACTAATGCGGCACCGAAGTATTCACCTAGGGTTGCACATCATGCAACCGCAGGAAGACTGCTGATAGGATCTGGAGGTTTCTCGAAGCCATAAGTCTGAGCAGTGAACTGTAAACCAGAAGTGCGCTACAAAAGACTAGAAATGGTCGTGGTAGCAAAAGGCACTCAAATCAATAATAATAATAAAGCTTCTACATCTTGGCTACGGTTTGGTGATCTTTTCGGAGAAACCGAAGGTTTTGTCTTTGCAATTATGGACGAAGTTGTTATGACGAATAACTATCGGAAATATATCCTGAAAGATGGTACGGTGGACATCTGTCGGGCGTGCCACCGTCCCGGTGAATCTATCAGGCATATTATTTCTGGTTGTTCTCGTCTTGCCAACGGGGAATATTTGCATAGGCACAATCAAGTAGCCAGGATTGTACATCAACAACTTGCCCTTAAATACAATCTTGTGCATTCAGAGGTGCCATATTACAGGTATGTGCCCGACCCAGTTCTCGAAAATGGTCGTGCCACATTGTATTGGGATCGATCTATCATCACTGACAGAACTATTGTTGCTAATAAACCTGATTTAGTGCTGATAGACCGATTAGAGCGCCGCGCAATGATTGTCGATATCGCTGTTCCTCATGACGAGAACCTCGTGAAAGTTGAAAAAGAAAAACAAATAAAATACTTGGATTTGTCTCACGAGATTGTCGATATGTGGAATATCGATTCGGCAATCATTGTTCCGATTGTCATATCTGCACATGGATTAATAGCCAAGAGCCTCGATCAACACCTTAAGAGGCTCGCGTTAGACGGCTGGATCAAGGGACTGATGCAGAAGGCCGTTCTCCTTGACACGGCCCGTATAGTGAGGAGGTTCCTGTCTTTGGAGCCCTAACCACCGGTGTCTTGGTCCCTGTACCCGATGTCGGTGGTCTACTGTTTTTTATATTTTTAAATATATATATATTGTTTTGTACATATTTAAAAATGTAATTTATAAGTATTAAGATAAATAAAGAGGAAAAATAATACTGATTATAACACCAGCTATCTGCCAGGTCCGTCCCGTGGAAATCAGGTCCACCCGTTCCGGAGATTAACCGGAACAAACAGACAGATAGAAAAAAAAACTGATTTTTAGGCATAGGTATCGTTCAAATAACTGTATGAGCTCAAAAAAAAACCTATCATTTTGACATTACAAACAGACACTTAGATAGATAGAATATTAATTTTTTTTTATTGTATTGATGTATTGATTGTAACCTATATGCATAGGTAACTCTGCAAACGGAATGTAACTTTTAGAAGAATGTGTATTTTTTACTAAAAAACCTTTACCTTTACCTTTAAATTAATTTTTCACTAAACTAATATTGCATTATTAAGGACTTACATGACTAAAAGTATAGATAATAAATACCAGGTACATTTGTAAGTAAATGGTTTGTCTGTAAGATCCGTGAAAAAAAAATTGTCTCAACAAATATAAGAAGAGAGTCGATCTTCTATACTGTCAACTCTCACCTCTCACCTCTTGGCTGCAAGAGTATGGGCACCATTACATGTGACTCTCTAACTGGGTCTTATTCTAACAAAAATTACCGTAATAATTTTTAAATACCTAGCTACATGTTTTTCTCTTTTACAGCTTCACGTAGAAAGTGGTCATTCACCATGCCTGTTCCAAGCACTCTGCACGTGTTCAAAGCCTGCCGGAGACCTGGGTATAGTTACCTGCAACCATGTGCCTATCCTACGAGTCCCTGCGACCATCAACAGCTCAAAAGTCTTCATGCTGCAGCTGACAGGAAACAAAATCAGAGATCTAGAACCTCAGTTCTTCCAGGCTACAGGTTTGCAATATACAATCATTGTATCTATCATCATCATCAATCATACATCGACATGAAAGCCAAACCAGCTATGAATACGGTATATGCATTCTATTCACATTATTATACTTATCGAATATTTATATATGAAAAAAAGGTTGCAATCTACTCGGCTTAAATTATTGATTCACTCATTCATCAAGACACCTATTTTATTTATTTATTTATTTAAAACTTTATGCACATAGAGTACAGAGGCGGACTTAATGCCATAGGCATTCTCTGCCAGTCAACCTTCGGGTGATATAGAGAAAATAGGAAGTAGGTGCACTAAAAATATTACAGTTTATTAGGTAAATTTGTGAACTAAATATCAGACAAAAATACATAAACAAAGTATATAAGATAAAATACATATCATAAACATACATACAAATATGTACACAAACATAACATATACATACATACATACAAATAAAAAACTTAGTAACGATTTAGATGATAAATTATCGGCAAGTTCATTCTGCTAGTTGTTCCAAAAAGTACTCCTTTACTTTCACTTTGAATGAGTAACGATTGGTGGCCATCCTGATTTCGAGGGGAAGCGCATTCCAAAGAAGAACAGACTGAACGAAAAAAGAAGAGCCTACAAACTCTGTGGTATGAGAGGGACAAAGAAGAAAAAGATTATTTAAGGAACGAAGGTTTCTATCATGATTACTACTTAAATATTGGAAATATGAATATTTCTAAATCATTGGTCACCATGTTCATCATAGTCAAAATATGGCATATTCGTAGCCGGCAAACTTCTTGAACTATTATTATATTGTGATTACCATTATTATAATGTCTTTTTCATTCATAGATACCTACATCATTTATTTAAATCAATATTTGACTATAAAATATATCTATATAATATATATTTTTCTAGCAAAGTACTCTGCGTCTGCACTTTGAGAATGGAATTGACTGTCAGTGGAAAAGAATATTTTTTTTAGAACACAATAGAAAATAAACACTGTGAAACAAACGCAGACGAGCGCTTGTACCGCGGTTGAGTGAATTTCACTTCTTTTGTGCTCGTTATTTATCTTCTTTGTACTTTACCTAACATTTTCCACTTCTGGGGGTTTTTCAGAAAAGTTTACTCTTATTATTACAAAAGTTACCGTAATCTTCATGGTTCTATACTTATCAATAGTTTTCTTGCAGATTATGTGTCAATTTCATAAAAAAACAGACATTATTTTAGTCATAGTATTTTGTTTGAGATAAAAACTACACCAATTGCAGCTTTTGCTACACATCCATCTTTTCTCACACGTCTATTAAAATCTTCTCACAATATATTTATAACATTAAATAAAGCCTATTTAATGACATATACTGTGAGAAGATAAGGCTACTAAATTTGCAGCCGCTTTTGCAAAACTAGGACAACTCGGGATGAAATTCTCACAAACACGTACACTCGCTAGATATTACATAGGTAAATAAATTTTCGGTATGACAACAGTGCTGACTAGGCACCAGTTGCTTGTGACACGGTAAATATAATAAGGGTAAGTCTGTCTTAACCCTCCACTCAGCAATCCGGTAAATGTCGAGCCTCTGAATATGAGGATTCAACATTCATTTATTTCTGTCCGTATTATAGAATTCCTTTTAAAATACAAGTTTTAATGTAGTTGTTTAATGTTTATGATACAGTTAGCTCTGACTGTTTACAAAAACTATTGTCTATAGCTACAATGTTCGATGTAAATTGTAATTAATAATTTAATAATTTGTTACATTTTTGCATGCTATTTTCATGGCTAAATGGGCCTGTTCGATTTATATCAATCTTGTAATACCACACTTTTTTAAACCAATTTAAGCAAATAAATAATTTTAATTTGAATTTGAAAAAATGCGATGAATTAATTCCATACGTGATTGATTAACACTATAACTTTTTGTGATTTGTACTCTTGAAAGCTAGTTTTTACACGTTCGCTTTCTTTTTAATGTAAAATGAGAAGGTATGATAGTTCAATATTCCAAGTAGGACAAAAATAACAAACTCAAATATTAGTCCAAAATGAATTAAATAGACTTAAGTATTTGAAAAAAAATGTGAGTTGCGACCGTCAAGATTTTTCAATGATATTTTTCTAACGATGTAATTGAGATAACTCTCATTAAACTTTGTATCTCAAGTTAAACGTCCGTAACGTTGAATACCTAATCTAATTAAAACAATTAATTTCAGGCTTGTACAGGCTCGCAATTAACGAGAACCCGCTGGAGAGCATCCACGAGGAGGCGTTCTATGGACTCGACAATACGCTTTGGGAGTTGGTACTGAGACGCGATAAATTGACGGCCGTACCAAGCAGGTCTCTGAGATACTTGCAGAAGCTCAGACTATTGGATTTGACAGGTGATTTATGTCAGACGTTTCTAGTTTAATCGGAATTGGGCTCCTTGATCCAATATTGGCTGTATGGCGTATTGGTAATCGAATATTGGAATTTCCTAAACTGAATACAGGTAATCTCGCAGCGTCTTGAATAGTTTGGAAAATTTAAATTATAAAGCAAATTTTGTCGTAAAAACTTCGAAACTAGTTCAGTCGACAAGTAATTTATTGTCTTTTTCTTTACTTAAGCCGTCTGAACGTAAATGCAGTTTTCAGAACGGTTGGTGTAGACTAAAATTAATGGGCAACTGGTATAACATTTTAGATGGAATAGCTTAAGTTCTTCTGGTTATAGATTTATGGGTCACGAAATTATCTTTGCACCGATTTAGATTTGTGGTAAAAAGTGCTAATTACCTATATTTAAGAAACCATACCTTGCTTGATATATCCGTCGTGGTATATCAACTATTAAGTACCTACACACGAATTACGTACATAGACCATGTGCGTTATGTGCCATCCTGGTAGATTAAAAACTGTTTGTTTTTATTATATACACAATAAAATATGTATTTTGGAAGCTCTTCTTCGATTCGTGGCTCTTCTTCGCCACAATGAGTAGCGTGATAGCTGAGCGTCTTGTTTAAGTTATTCATAAATTTTCATTAGAAGCATATTTATATAATGCTGTAATTTTCATTGTTTGAGTTGTGATATAATCGTCGAGAAACTTTACATTAGTTATCTTTGATTTTCATATATATGTTAATAAAGATATACGATTGTAGGTAGGTGCAAACCTTTCCGATACAAATAGGTACATACTTACGTACCTATGTGTATTGGGAAGGTTTATAGCTTAATGTTGCTACGGTATTGAGCGGTGCATTCAGATAGTTCGCAAACAAACACTTTTTCAAATATACATTGGACTTGGTTTACTGAAAATGCATGGATTAAACAACCACATAATATTTATGCCGAATTCTGAATAAATTCATTGGTTAAGATCGTTATCATAGCATTTTAGTACAAGTTATGATTTGACTTATGCAATGGTATTTTTAAATATTCCTAAACCACCAGCTAACTTAAATCTTTCTAAATTCCAGGTAATGAAATAACGGACATATCAGGTGACAACTGGCGAGGTCTAGAACACACGCTGCTGACATTGATATTAAGTGACAACTCAATCGCCAACCTACCTCTTGATGCATTCTCGAGCTTGCCAATGTTGGAGACTCTCGATTTACAAGGGAACCATCTATCTGTGATTGATAGTGGCGTGTTCCGAGATGGCATGATGAGATTGAATAGAGTAAGTAGTTTCGCATTTCTATAACATGATTTCAAAATATTACGTGTATAAGATGTTTTTATCGTTGTACTCGCAACCCGCTCCGGATTCGCACGGGTACAAATTATACACTTAAACCTTCTTCATGAATTACTCTGTCTATTATTGAAAACCGCATGAAAATCCGTTTAGTAGTTTTCTAGTTTATAGCAAACAGACAGACAGACACGGCGGGGGACTTTGTTTTATAATATGAAGTGATAAGAGGGGAGTTCATCGCGGTAATATGTTAGCATAATACCAGCGCTGCTTCTTACGAAGTAGCACAATTGACAATGGTGAGCTGAGGATATTTTTTACAGAGGTATACTTATGTATACTTTACAATATTTGTTATTTATTGCTTGCCTTTGTGTGAGTACAAAACAAATGTGTTTCCTTTCTTTATTTTCTTTCTTTCTATTATACAGATAATTATATTTATAAGGTACCATGCCTTTTTGTTTACTTGAAGCAATCGTGATTAAAACATCTGATATGCATACAAGTCGCCAAAGATTATCTTTACTAATCTATACGTACTAATATTATAAAGCTGACGAGTTTGTTTGTTTGGTTGAACGCGCTAATCTCAGGAACTACTAGTTCCCCGAATCTAATTAAAAATTGTTTGAGTGTTGGATAGCTCATTTATCGAGGAAGGCTATAGGCTATATAATATCACGCTATGACCAATAGAAGCGGAGCAGTGACCATAAACGCTGGTGTACTGCGGGGACGACTAGTGTATTGATTATAAATGCGAAAGTGAGTTTGTTTGCGTGTTTGTTTTTTGTGGTATAGGGGGCAAACGAGCAGACTTGTCACCTGATGGTACAACTCAAGAGTCACAAGTGCGTTGCCGGCCTTTAACGTGGGAGTAAACTGAGTAAACTGAGATGGGGGAGAGGGAGGGGGGAAAGGGGCATCTGTTAACCTCACTCACTCGGTGACAAAGAATGCAACATTGCTTCACTGCCGGTTTTCTGTGAGGCTGTCGTATCACTGCGATCGAGCCGGCCCATACGTGCCGAAGCATGACTCTCCTACGAAAAAATGTTGTTGTTACGCTTTCACGCCTTAACCGATCATCATGGAATTTTGCATACACCTATTCAGGGGTACAGGCAAAAGATAGTGTACCTTTCATCCTGAAAAATAATGTTCCCTAGGGATAGTGAATTAATTGACAAAATTAACATAGAGGCAAGCGAAGCCGCTGGTGAAAGAAAGCTACTAAATAATATTCATATTTTTTATTCTATATTTGATTTTTATTTCTCAGTTTTTCACTACACTCGTCCAAAATATTAAACTAGATAACTTTAGTTAATTTACCTCCATTAAATAGTTTAAGTAAATAACTATAACATCTCCAAACTTCCTGAAATATCCCGCAACATACAATGAACGGCCACAAAGCACAATCATAGTCAGAATATCCTTCTGTGAATCACACAAATACATTTCCAAGTGGGAATTCGAAATCGCAACACTTGACAATGATAATTTGCGAGTTGACCATTCATGGCAGCCACTAAGCTATCCATATAATACATCCGTAACTCATCAGGGCTCGGTAAACATTTCATTGTACCAACTGAAATTTATCTGACACAAAAAATCAGCATTTCTACTTAATGTCGACATGCCTGTCATCTAAATAACTTGCTGTTTGATAACTTAGCAAAATTACCTTATAAAATTATACACACCAGGATTCATAGAATTTGTACTATTAGAAAAGTACCTGATAGAATTGTACACCCTAGGTTCCATACAATTTTTTATTATTAGAAAAGTACCTAATAGGATAATACACCCCAGGAAAATACACCCCAGGCTTCATACATTTTCTACTATTAGTGGATAAAATACCTAATAAAATTGTACACACCAGGTTTCATAAAATTTCTACTATTAGAAAAGTACCTAATAAAATTGTACACACTAGGTTTCATAGAATTTCTACTATCCGGAGTAGTAGAAATTCTTTCTCAGATTTTTTCCTTATTTCAAATAAGACCTTTAAACGGTCCGAGATGTTGTACATTATGTACAAACATCTTTTTAAGAAGTGGCGCGGCAATAGTGCATTCAAATAATGCACCGTTATTAGGGTTCGCGGGTTCGATTTCCGCTTAATGCAAATATTGAACATGTCTATTTGCATTTGTCTGAGTAAGTATATTATTATTATCTAAGTTTTATTAAGTACTAGCCGTTTCAGCAGTTTCACCTGCGTTTATGGTCACTGTTCCGCTCTTAAGGGCTGTAGCGTGATGGTACATAGCCTGTAACATTTATCAATTAATACTCTATCCAATACAAAAAGCATTATTCTAATCCAACTAATAGTTGTAGAGATTAGCACGTTTAAACAAACGAACAAACAATCAAACAAAAAAACTCTTCAATTTTATTATTAAATATCGATGGAATCAACATTTCGTGTTATACTTTTGAATAGATGACCAGATTTTAACCCCAGTTTACCAAAATTTCAGCTTTTACTCGGAGACAACCAACTTGCTTATATACCTTACGAGGAAATATCACCACTTCGACAGCTAAGGTTCCTGGACCTTTCCAACAACCTGATCAAACAAGTTCCACCTGCGCATGAATTGAACGGCATCAGATTATCATTGGATTCTTTAAAGTGAGTGTATATTGGTTGTAGTTATTGAATGCTTATATACAAAATCATTAGTGTGTTTGTATATGTGTACCACGTACTAAAATTGACTGCACGAATGGCGCCTCACCACAACGCCATGCCGAGTGTTGTGGTTTCAAATCCCACACTGGACAAAAGTTAGTGTAATCCACAGATAGGTGGCTCAAGTCTGGGTGTTCTTTGTGTCTATCGTTTCAATGTTTATCAAGCCCCTGGACACAGACATCATTTGAGTTATATTGAAAAAAATATACCACACTCGCAAATCCCTTCAACGACTACAAAAGAGCTGATGGTCTTCGAACGGCTGTATAGATTTTCTTGAATTATAGCTAAGAACACTCTCGATCAAGTCACCTTTCAAACAAAAAAATTCGCACTCAAATCGGTTCATCCGTATGGGAGCTACGAATTCACAGGCATACCACGTGTAAGGGGGGGGATGTGTCTCCGCGACATGTCCCCTAGAGAATGCATGGCTTTAAGTTTAATAGAACTACAACTTTTTAATATCTATTTTCAGATTAGAAAACAACCTTATCAGAGATCTGTTACCTGGGTCCTTCAAGTACTTTAACGTACTGAATTCTACTTCTATGGATGGAAACCCTATCTTTTCGATTAGAGTAAGTGCAATCTCAAAATACTTACCTTAATTAAATTTTAGCACAAACAGTTTTTATTTCTGTATAAAGGAACGTATGCTTATGTAATAATATTTATAGTATATGTCAGTTACATTTTGGAAACCTGCATAGATTCCCCTAATGTTGCCATGCCGTGCCATGGTTGGGATAAACCGTGGGATAAACCGTGGGATAAACACTTACCATAAGGCCGTTAGGTAAAATAGATATCTAAATCAGCTTGGTTTGGAAAGCTTGCGTAGCACCCTGGATAATGAAAGCGGTAACGAAGAAGCGTTACTGCTTCCTTTACAACGGCACGGGCTTTACAACAATTTGGGCTGCCCTATTTTTCTGCATGTTCCTCTGATTAGCAAAACGACCAGTGTAGAAACAGCAAGGGTAAAAAGATTTTTTTTAGAACCCAAAACATATTCTTCGGTCGGGTGGGAACGTGGCTATTAAGAGCAGCGGTGCTACGAAGAAAAGTCGTCTATAAAGTGTCATCCAAATTGCCTAGTTGTGGCATCAAGGATCATCCTGTCACGCGAAACGGGCCAGGGTCAGTGGCAAACTCGTGTTTTACACTCACTTCTTAAGAGGGAGGGTGCGCTCTCCCAAATTTATCAGTTGAATTATTAATTTATTATACCTTTTGTACACTTTTCAGGAAGATGCATTTAGAAACGCCAAAATAAAGACTCTGTCACTTCGCGACTGTGAGCTAATAGATCTGTCACCAGCGTCTTTTGCCGGGCTGGAGAACAGTTTGCAGAACTTGGATCTATCTGAGAATAATCTAACCATGATTTCAAAGTTCATTCTCAATAAACTAGATTCGCTGAGATTTTTAAATCTTAAAGAGAATAAAGTAAGTACGGTATCTACTTATGAATAAGTTAAAATAGTCACAAGACTTGATAAAACTTAGGATGTAGGGAAGAATCGAACGATATTCGACGATCTGGTCCAATACCTGAACCCTATAGAACAGCAGCAGTTCGATAGTTCTAGCGTAACACATACATACACACGTAGCAAGAAAGAAAAAAATGGAAAAAAAGCAATGGGAGGAAAAGGATATGGCTTATAAGGATGGATTGAGGACTGTAAGCATTAGCTTGAGGAGGTCAAGGTTGCATACCTGTAACTGGCTGTTGCCAGGAATTTCAAGCCCTCTGACCTACTAAGATAAATATTTTATAGGTTAGAAAGATACTAGATAGGAAAAGAAAATATGGATACACATGTTAAACAGCCATTTTATTGCCTTTCAGGTTGATGTAAATCTCTTAACATCAAGCACCCCATCAGAGTATACGATGGCATCAGTTAGTACCTTCCAGTACAAATTATTTTACTTGGACATCAGTGGAGCCAGTTCTATCGAGGCAAATTTGCAAGACTTTAGAAGGTAAGCGCTATATTTATAAATATATATAACAACAATAATGAGCCAAGAGCCCTTATATTAAAGGTCGACTCACTTGTGAGTTGCGAGAATCCTCGACTAGTATCTGGTCCAACGCGGACTCTTTATCAAGGAGTGGAACGAACCGTCACATTGTTTCGAGTTACCACACTGATTAAGGGTCCCATTGGACCCATTTGTCTTGAATATAAATGTATAATGTTTTAAATTTTGTACCAGATTCTACAGTTTTTTATGTAGGAGACTTTGAGGACCACTTGCAAGATCTTTATATTCTTTTTCCAGAATGAGGTCTCTTCGATATCTATCAGTTAGCAAGCTTCTGCGTCAAACTATTCGTACTGAGGATTTCCAGGAATTCGGAATGGAATTGGAAGATCTAAAGATATTTGGAAGTACTGTCACCAGGATCGAGTCCAGCGCTTTCCAGCATATTAGGAGTATCAAGACTCTCGATTTATCAGAAAATAATATAGAGTTTATTGATCCGTATGCCTTTGCTGAGGTGAGTGAGATATATTTGTATGAGATTAATAACATTGACACATTGGAATTATCTAAATCTCAGAATGCTATAATAGTAGTAATATCAAATCGTTCTGCACAAAAGACTCTTAAAAATACCTTATTGGCTGAACTCAAACCAATTTTTTTAAAAAGTCGCTCGGGTTGGTTTGTTATTTGGCAATTAAGCAGTTAGCTTCTAGTAAGCAATTCAACTTTATTAAGAATAAAAGTGATTAATCTTTTATTGTTTTGATTTCCAGCTACACAGTCTAACAACTTTGAAAATGGCCAACGGTCTCGCAGATAATGTAAAGATTCTTCCGTTTGAACCATTGAAGGCCTTAATAGAACTTCAATACTTGGATTTCAGTAACAACAAGCTGAAGAATGTTCCAGATACTTCGTTCCACTTCTTGTATAGACTAAAAAGATTGAATTTACAAGACAATTATATTGACAACTTTTCTAAAGGAACATTACAGGTGAGTCATCATCCATGTAGGGTACAGTAACATATTAGTATGCCCCTCTCAACCAAGCGGTTTGCTTGTATTTGTATTGTATGATAATTTGAAACCATAAAATCTTAATTGCACATTCGTCGACCTGGCGTTCGTAGCATGCTAAATGAATATATGATGATTCTTTGGAAACTCTTTATGTCAGCTGTGACTGGCGCATTGCAACGCTATAATTGTTTATTAATATTTATCTACTGCTATAAACAATTTTAGAGTTCATTGTCTTTTTTAGAAGGTGTCTGATCTGTCGCTTATTCTTAACGAAAGTGATAAATAAGGTCTTTTTTCAAGTCAAAATTAATCAATTTTATTTTACAGGTTGAAAACCACGACCAACTGGAAAGTATTTGCTTATCTTTAAATCAATTAACGCAAATAGTACAACACACGTTCGTGAACTTAAAGGAACTGCAAGAAGTTCTTATAGAAGACAATCTCATTGAAATTATACACAGAAGGGCTTTCGCTAGTCTGGACAATCTGAATGTCATCAAGTTAAAAGGCAATAGGATTAGAGAAATTAGTGAAGAAGCTTTTCAGAATATTCCAGCACTAACTGAGTGAGTTTTTTTTTTACTATGGTAAGAGAATGACAAGTTATAATTCTGTCTATGACAAAAATCATAACAATGATTTGGTGATAAAGTATTGTGATAGTTGTACTCACCATTATATTTGAAAATTCTGGTCATCGAAACCCCGGTGCAATGGTTTTTATGCAACCCACGTCACAATAATAAACACTACTCAACTAAGTATACGATTCATTTTAAGGTGACAGACTTAACAAAATCTCATAATCAAGTTAAATAGTTAAATGACTATAATATTATCACGTATATTTTAATCACAGAATAGAAATCATTATTATAATTACTTTTTATCTTACAATGACAATAGTCAATGGTAATAATGATGATGAAAGTAAACTAAAAAACAAAAATATTCGACAAATATGTGACATAAAAAAAAATTAAACATGAACGCAAAACGTTTCTGATTGAAAAAACGTATTATAACATAAACGACTTCCTTTTGAATAGTTTTTAAAATCGTTGACAATTATTGATTTCATTGACTGTAGTATTTACTGATTGATTTGACATCTCAAGCTCAAGTATCACAATTAATGTAAATTAAGTAAAATTAATATAATTAATGTAATTTAGAATTAGATTATTATTAATCGATAACAATGACAAATGAATATTTGTTGTGTTTTAGTGTGATTGATTTGTATGAAACATTTGCACACCTAAAAGGGTAGTATACAGCCGCCAAAATTTAGTTTCGAAGATCGTTGTATAACCTGTATTACGCAAATAAACATTTTGAATTTGAAAAAAAAGACGTATGACGGTCAAAAAGACAATTAACGCCGTGGTTTACTTTTTTGGACCTTGTGCGCAGGTAATTTAATATTTTTATTATGTTAACATTTTTTTTTCATTTCAGGTTGGATATATCCTTTAACTTACTGGAGACGTTCAAGTTTTCTATATTTGATCAAGTCGGATCAGCCACCGCCTTGAAAGTCAATGCTTCGTACAACGGGATCATTACGTTGACTGACTCGAATGCTCCCAGCTTCTTTACATCAAACTTCTACCCACCACCGAAAGCTCAGAGTAAGAGATATTTCACATTTCTTTGCTAACTAACATTACTTTACTTTCAATGTTTGTCCTGTTGGAAAACTACTTAATATAAGCCTAATGTGTATAAATATTTCCGACATTTCAATGTTTTTGATGTTTTTTTTTCTTTTATTTCTCTTAACTTCTCATTTACTAATCCTGCATTCATCTTCACAATGTAAAACACTTCATTTGGATCTTGAAGACTTTTCATCAAACATAAGTATGCAAAGTATGTATAAACCTTTTTCATTCTCTTCTCTAGATTTTCTTATCATGTTATTTATATTTTTTCATTTTGTTAATTAATATACCTATATTTTATTTGCTTCTAATATATCTTTGCTTTCTTTTTTTGCTTCTTGCACAGGTTTAGTTGATGATACTGAGGAAGAATTTATATTAACACAAGGTTATTATGACACTCAATTGCTTTTATAGCCTAAGATTGATTGGGCGTTTCGGTAATTTCTACTTACATTCTTAACTTAAGGGACACTTTATTTAAAATCTTTTTAAAAGTCCTTACTTAATTTTATTAAATACTAGCAACCCGCCCCGGTGGGTAACAAGTTTATAGGGACACATTCCCACTCAGAAGGTTCATGCATTCCTGTTCTATTTTTACCACAAGCTGTGGTCATTCTTTTATATTTAACTTTACAGTGACACTTAACAGTGCTAACAAAGAAATACTAAAAGACAGTATAATTACTGAAACGCCAAACTTGTATCTACAGTTGTATGTATAATAATAGTATGTCGAGGAAATATCAGTAGATTATATTTATGTTTCTGTAAAATATTGATATGATATATCGTAATAATAATGTTTTTTACAGGTCTGGGGACAGTGTCAGTAAATATAAGAGTTTTGGACTTCTCTCACAATAATCTTACGTACATTGCACCATATTACTTCAGGTAAGTTAGTTTTTGAACGTAAATATAAACCAATGGATATGAATTAAAACATATATATATAACATAATAGAATATGAATAAAGAAAATTTAAAATTATATGTTACTTAAATATTAAATTAAGTTAATTATTTTACACATTATGAGACTAGTAGATATTAGTTAAGATAGACTTGCTGTACATTTTAAAATATTAGCTATTTTGATCTTAATACAATTGTAAACGCGAAAGTTTGGATGGATGGACGTTTGTTGCTCAATCACGTCAGAACGGCTGAATGGTTTTAGATAAAATTTTACCCAGATATAAACTAATTTCCGGAATAGCACATTGGCAACTTTTTATCGCGGCAAAATTTACCGTTCCCGTGGAATAAATTTCTATTTTTATTTGAAAGTCACGGGCAACGTTAATTCAGTCATAAAATAATAATTGCTTATTTATGCTACAGTACTCAGTCAGTAGCAGAAAACCTCCATTAAAAGGAAAAGCTTTGGAATCATATAAACATAACGAATAAACTTTTCAGACATTCTGATCTAACTCTCACAGAGCTACACCTCTCACATAATTATCTGAGGAATATAACTCGGGAAGTTTTTGGAAATATGCATATGCTGCAATACTTGGATTTGTCTCACAATAAGATACTCCACATGGAATACGACTGTTTCAATAGAGTCAAAAATTTGCAGGTAAGACAGATTTCCATTTGATTTTCCATAACATTTTTTCATAAGTCTAAGGAAAGGAAGTAAAAATGGAATATGAACATTCCGTATATGTTATATTATTGACATTGCGTTTATGACTGACAACATCTTTTAAACGCAGATTATTGCCATTGCATTGTTTTTTTAATAGGTCTCTAAGGTCATCCCTGCTATAGTCTGCGTAAGATTGGAAGAAGAATTAGTTTATTAAGTGACGTTTTATATTTCAATTTATTTTAATGATTAAAGATACAAGAGTTTTAGACAGTCTTAGGTCCCCTTCCAAGTCACGGAAAATAATATTTGTAATGCTAGCATAACATAATAATTCCTCCTATTAAGTTAATTGCTTGAATTTATTTTCACCCGCTGTGTATTGAAATTCGAAAGTACGAAGTTGCTAATGAAAACGAAATTCAAGGCTTACGTCTTAGCCATACCGCATACGTGTTGCTTTCAAATAGTTATCAAAATTCTGTTCCTTCCAGATAATAAATCTTTCGAACAACCATTTAATCGATTTACCAGTGGGAATATTCCGCGACATGCTATCACTTACGTCAGTTGATTTATCGAATAACCGGATCAAGAGTTTAGTGGAAAATCTTATACCTTCGCCAGCTTTAGAGAGGTACGTTTTTTTTTTTAATATGACAGTGAATGTTGCAAACGAGTAGTGAAGTCATTTATGCCTCATTCTAATATATGCGTTGCTTGCTGTACATATTGTGCCGTGTCCTTGAGTATTGCTTGCAAACCTGGGACATTTACTAGACTCCGTTCGCCTCCTTCGCTTTCTCGACAGACAATCTTTCTAATGGAACCCACCAACACTGTATTGCATTCGATTCCACATGTCATTACTTGCATTCTGCAATTTTTTTTTAATAAGGAGTACAAAACATTATTTGTATAGAGGAGTTCTTCAGTTTGGGGCATCAAAAATAACATGGAAAGTAAGGACCTATCCTGCTGCAAATTTAACCAAATAAACCTTATATTTACATAAATGACTTCTGTGGTCACATTGAGTCAGTTAAATCCAAAAAGAGAGACTAAACCAACAAATCTAAATATTATCTTACAGATTAGATCTATCCAACAATGGTTTATCAAGAATACCAACCAACTGCTTGTCAACTGCAGCTTCAGCCAACCTCGTTGAACTCGATTTAAGTGGTAACACGATCCCAGCAGTGGCATTGGGCGATCTGGTTCAAAGATACAGGGTAAGAATCACACCAGTAGTTCGTAGTTACAAATAACCTAAAAGCGTTGCATTCGTTTGAATGTTTTGAGAACTAACTGCTTGATACTGAGGAAATTACACATAACACCACGAAATTGATTGCATAAGTGGCCTTAGAAGGATGATTGTTTATTATTTTAAGAAGTAACAAATTTCAAAGACATTGCTTCCTTAGGCCTGAATTTAAAACTAATTCAGATGACAAAGATCAGTTTCGTGGTGCTGTAAGCATTTGGTTGTTAAACTTGCGTTTTTGGTTTTTCCCGATACTAATACTAGTAAAATGTGATCATGTTTTTATTCTTTTCTTACGTGGGGTACACTGAAAGTTTTGCGTAATTCATTAATAAAACAATTTACATGTAAAGTAATATATTTACTACTTTTTAAAGTATTCTCCATTACATTTTAAATACTTTTCATTCGGGTAAACCATTTTTGAAAACATGAATACCATTGGTCTAAGGGCATGTTTTTCACGTGCTGGTTGAAAGCTATCACGGCCCCGTAAATGACATACCTCTCATCAAATCTTAATTTTTTTGGAAAATAAAGAAATCGCATGGTGCCAGATCTGGACTGTGTGCGGGACGGGTCACTAGCTCTACCTTTGCAGAGTCCAAAAATGACTTTGTCTTGTTCGCGGTGTGCGCCGAAGCATTGTCATGGTGCAGTGGGATGCGACTTCTTGGTTGTTTTCCCCTAACTTTTTCAAAGACATTAGGCAAACAAATGGTGGTGTACCATTCAGCATTAACTGTTTTTTTTTTAATAATGATTGAGTTTCTTATGTTTAAAAAAATATAGCCTTGGAAATTCAAACATTTATGAGTGGCCAGAAGTGCAGAACTTTCAGGGTACCCTCTTACACCTGCATTGTATAATATTAACTTTTGCCTTTTCACGCTCTGCAAGTGAATATAAAAGAAAAAGTCATCTATCTAAAGACAATTTTTGGAATCAATTTAAATGTGTAATTTACTCGTCCATCTTCTTTTTAAAAACTTTGTAGTACAACATGATCACATTACCTCCTTACACAGTAGTTGCCAGGGTGTAGCTTTGCTAATAGTATTGTGATGCATGTGTCGCCAGAACTCCGATCAGTTGGGCGAGTATTGGCCCGAGGAACCTGACTACAGTGACGAGTATATGTACCACACGGCTAGGCGAGACCACACCAGAGTGTACCACCAAAAAAAACAGTACCCGCAGAATATTTTGTACAAGGTAGTCTATTTACATAGATGTTTGCGATACTAATTTTCCTTATATGATGTAGTTCATTCGAGTGAATTTGTTAGAAATTTAGTTATTTGTATAATAGCCAACCATTGTGAATTATACTCGTATGTTTAGAACTTAGAAGGAAAAATTTAAATGACAGCAGTACTGGTTTTTAATACTCGAATGATCTATAAGCTGTTAGTTTTGTTCTTATGCACCTTTTTTCAGTATGACACTAACCTTCTACGGATCTTCTGGTATTTTCTCTAGAAAGTTTGAGTATTGGTTTTCAGCATGTTGTCTGATTTGATTTTCTGTTCTCTATGATTATATTGATGATCTTTTATGTTGTTATCTGTATTTTCTTTGTGGTATTAATCGTTGAACATTACTTAATAGGTAATATTTATTTTCCGTTATACTTTGTTATTTGTAAAATTTGATCTTAAAATTAGTTTTCACTTCTTGTTTATACTATATAGTCATGTGCTTTTACCATTTTCGTAAACGTTTACAGTCTTTAGCGTGGCTGGACTTATCAAACAACCATCTAGTACGTATAGAGAGTGGATGTTTTACCGCGTTACCTAAGCTTCGCTGGTTGGATCTGAGTGACAATTCGCCCTTCAATACTGGTGAAAGAGGAACGACGATATTCAAGGGATTGGAGAGAAGGCTGTCACACTTAGGACTGAAGAATGTCAGCCTGGTTGCTGTTAGTATTTTTAATCTTTAAATTTAACTTTGCGTAATTTGCAAGAAATACGAAGCTAACGAGAAGTAGGACACAAATATTGCATATCAAAGAAGTACATGAACTTAACAATCAAAAATTAAAAAAAAGAAACAAAAACCTTTTTTTAGAATAGGATACTTTAATACATTTTATGTTATGCATATAGAACTAATCTGTTAATAAAAAAATAATTTATTATTGCTGGATAAACCAAAAATATCATAAAATAAGTTTAAAAATAAATTCTGTAAATCTACTTGTTTTACTTGTATTTACATGAACTAACGAGCTCTCAACTCTGGCACTTAATACTCTTAACCTTTTCATTTTAATATTTTAGGTGCCTTCAATGAGTTTATCAAAGCTAAAGAGTCTTGATTTGTCTTACAACAATCTCCCATCAGTTCCTCCTGAGACGACAGCAAATCTAACTCGACTGAGACATTTGGATCTGTCATACAATGATCTTACTGTTGTACCTGTGGTAAGTATTTATTTAAGTACATTATATAGTATTCGTAACCTAATCGCAGAGAATAAATGCTGCTTGCTGGATGCTCTGTAGTAAGACATACTAGGGCTATCCTATTATGCAGAAGTTATAAAAAACTAATTAGCTACTTTTTATTCAATATATTTATAATGTTTAACTTAATTTTTTTTTTCAGGCAACCCATTCTTTAAGTGAACTCAGATGGTTATCGTTGTCTGGCAACCCTATTACCGCTTTGATGAACACAAGTTTGTATGGAGTATCACCTCGTCTTGAATACCTTGATATGACCCGTCTGAGACTGAGAGTTCTTGAGGTAAACAATTTGAATTTAACTATTTTTTAATACGTAGGGTGCCACAACTTTCGATCTCGGCTGGCCACAAGCGTTGATAAGCTCCAGTAACCGCTTCTAATGTGGTGGTTGTTCTTGTTTATAGACCGACTTAGTTGGCCAATTCCAGTTAGCTGTAAGAGCCAGTTAGGGGAGCTACAAACTGCCAATTGTAATTTTTCCATAACTATTATAGGTTACAGCTCTGTCTGGTAATCGCTTACCATCATCTCGATCTGTTACAAATATGTATTAGTGTAAACTTACTTAACGGTAATGCTGATCTTATTTTCTTATGTTTCAGCACGGAGTTATCAGCAAGATGTACGGCTTAAGAACACTTAAAATCACAGCTTATTCGAACGTGAGAGATTTCAACGTACCCAAGCTATTAACTTATAATGCTGGCCTGGAGAATTTGCTAATTGACATAGAGGAGTTTATGAACGAATTTGGCAGGGAAATGTATGGAGTCATGCCGAGCAAGCTCAATAATATCACTATAACTGGACGACCTTTGCAATATCTCTCGCAGTACTTATTGAGTGTAAGTTTTTTTTCATTGTTTTAATTTGAACAGTATTGAGAATTACCCTATACTGAGAGTACTTTAGGGCAGAGTGGGGTACGTTTGTGCAGTTTTGAATAATTTAGTTAAGATGGTCCTTTTAAGACTTCTATGTAAAGGACACTCCTAAACTGGTTAGACAAAACTTGCACAGGAGATATTCCGCATCGCATGTCGTAAAACGAAAATTGGAATATGAGAAGAATCAGTTGACACTATTTCAATCAGTTATTTTTGTGGGGCTCGTGGCTAAGTGGTAACCGAGTAGGTTAACACATTACAAAGTTAAGTAATACTAGCCAGGTCAGTCTAGGATGGGTGACCATTCTTAACAAATTGAGACCCTTCCGTGCCTCGGAGAGCACGTTAAACCGTCGGTCCCGGGTGCCATACAAACATCTGTGGCATTCGTTACGGGTAGTTGGAGCCCTAAAAAAGAAGTCCGACAACCTGGTCTAACTACAGAACTTCGATATCGCCTAGTACTTGTGTTGTGGAGGTCTGATGGCAGTCGCTTCACGTAAAATATCAAAGTTCGGCCGTATCGTAGTTAGATTGAAAGCGGACCCCAACTTAGTTGGGAAAAGGTGCGGAGGATGAGTTATTTTTGTAGTAACATACGCAGCATCTTCCAGCGAGCCTACATGCTCGAGCAACGAAAGTTGTCATACTTGTGGAGTAATGGATAGTATGCCTCTCTAACACAACGGCTCCGATTAGAAAATCTAGATTCTAGAACTTCCCTAAATCAAATGACCATGATCCTTCAGGAATGATCACCCAGCCCGGTCGGAGAGCCTTTCATTTCTACTGGAGGGAAATCACATTTCCTTTGCTCCACTGTGATGACCTGGTTGACAGTAGCCTTCATCGAGCAGATTAATAGCATTATTATTTTTTCCTACAACAATGAGCAGTAATGGAGTATTCAAGTCTCAGCCAGCCAGCATCGCTTCAGCTTTGGACGTAGATAGTGAGGAGAAGGAGACAGTGACATAATGAACAGACATTATGTCACTAGTATCATTATTGGTACAACTAACACAAAATAGTGAGACTTGAATTAGTGCCCATGCTGCAATCGTCATATTAGTTTCAGATAACTTGGTACTTTAACCTGGAAAATCAATTTCTGGTGGTCTTTCTTTTAGGTGGAGAACAAGTTTTCCAATTATATTGACCAAATTTTATTTTTGTTGTTTTGTTCTTCAGGATTAAGGTACTTTACTGCTGAATTTCTTGCCGTCGTCATTATAACTATAATAAATTAAATTTATGTTTTAATCTATTCCAGGGTGTACAATCAAAAGTTTGTCGTCTAACCGTCTTCAATACAAGCATTGAAGAACTGGCACCCGAAGTATTTTACAAAGCTGGACGGGTCAAAAATCTGACATTAGACCTACGACATAATTATCTCATGAGTGTGCCCAACCCCTCGCAAAAAGCCTGGCCAGGTGTTCCTAACACAGTGTTTCTGCAGGACATACTAGTTGCGGGCAATCCGTTGGGTTGTGATTGTGGAATTGGGTAAGTTATTGTAACAGTACCACTCTTAAAAACAAAAGTATATATATATATGTACTTTTGTTTCGATATAATCACTCATTAATGCCGTTACTCGAAATACTATTCAAACATTCGGTAAGCTGCCACATTCAAGTCATATCAATATTATTTTATATTTCTTATACAGGTGGATAAAAGCGTGGGACCGCAAGAGAAGACAGTATTTGTGCGACGGTCCTTCCAACTGTTTAGCTACTCGCGACGACGTCAGGTTTGCCACGTGTCCAACGTACTACAACAGAACTTTTGTTGATGTGAGTAGGTCTCAATATTTACTACTAAAAAGAAATTGAATATCAAAAAATGTTGCAGGTGTCCATGGGGGACGGTAGTCACTTACCATCAGGTGACCCGTCTGCTCGTTTGCCCCTTTTAAAATATAAAAAAAAAAAACTAATTTTATTGTACTATTTTATCAAAACTCTAATATTCATTAGCAGTTCTGATTGCATAGCTAATTTAATAAGGAGTTAATTGAACTACAGCTAACCTAAGTTGATGCGTCGTCCACTTACGACTGAACATAATTCAGTTTTTTTTAGGTAGCCTCACACGTGTCCCACTGCTGGGCAAAGGCCTCCCCCTTACGCTTCCACTCCATCTCCTCCTCGGCCTTCCTCGCCGTCGCCAACCACCTTCAGCTATCCACTCCGCGGCTATTTTCGCCCATCGTAATGGCTCCATTCGACAGACGTGTCCCGCCCAGCACCACTTTAACCTGGCGGTCACCACTCCAACATCAGCGATGCCAGTTTTGGAACGCAGCCCAGTGTTTCAATTCAGTTATTTAAAGAATTTCTTAAAGTTACTCCAACATAATATCTATAATGTCGCTCCTATTTGTTATTTAAAAATGAAGATAAGAATATTTTATTTCTTGTTTCAGGTACTATTAAAAGACCTTGATTGCGAATGGAATAAAGGATTCCTTGGATCAGCGAACTTCTATATTGTCATAGGAATGTCAATATTAACGTGTCTGTATATATGAGGACTCTTTTGGCTACTTGGGGTATACGAAGAATTCAATCTAATTTTGGCAAGAGTGTATAATTCTTAGGGCATTCATGGACTTCGAGTGTAATCTTTAGAAAACAAAATTAGTGCAGAATAAAATTCTGACGCTTTTCAATTTTTTGATATTCTCATATTTAGATCTACGATAACATTAAAACTTATCGAAAATAATTTTGACTGCTCTATTAAGGAAAAATGTAAATAAAAATCAAACTCAATTCGTTAAGAGTAGTGGAAATTATGTTCGAAAAAGAGAGCCAGAAACGAGTGAGATAGATTGAGATGTTTTTTCTTACTATTCCTGTTTTGTGGCCTACTACTACTCGAGTCTTGAATGGTGATGATCCTGAATAGCCAAATCCTAGATAGTGTTAGTGATACGGAAGTATATGCTTTAAGACTATAAGTCGGAAAATAGAAACGACGGAGAAAGTGACTTTCGTAAAGTTAAGTGTGCGATAATTATATGATGCCTACTAAAATGTGATTTATCGGTTTAACAATGGAAAGCAGATGCGTGATCTCAGAGAAATCATTGGAAATGTTACCGTAACTTCATATACTTAGAGTACAGTTTGCGTTCCCTAAAACCCTCTTTTACGTGTGTAATTTTAGGACTATTATTTCTATTGACTTATTACTCATATGTACACACTGGTTTGTGCACTTTGCATAACATGTTGTTATGAATTATGATACTTGCCCACATTTGTAGGGTTTGTGTATACGTGAGTGGTGGGTTCTACACGCATTTCGTGCACTGCCTTACATAACAAATTCTCTGTGATTATTGTCCAGGATTTGTGTCCAACGTGTCATTGAGTGGTGGAATAAAAAGTATAGTTAAAACTACGTGTGGAAGTGCACTTAATGTGTTTTACATGTTGCATTTACGTCGATTTATAAGATAAGTTCACACGAAAGCAATGACTTAATTATGATCGTCTAAGTAGACTGCATTCGCTCGAATGGTATATGTGTTCGTCCATTATTAAGAATAATAATATTATTTATAGATGTATTCATTTTTGTAATAGGTGACTTTAGATGTAGACTAATGAAATCATTTACAAACTATTCCATATATGTTTCATCACATTATAGATTTATTGTTTCTTTTTTTCATAATGTGTAGCTGTATTAGAAACGTCTATGTGACGTTTAAAAATTTTAATCAAACTTTGTACAAATACATTTTCAAATTCATCTTCAATAAAACCTATATATTCAGAGTCACTATCTCCAAAGAAACGCTTAATCCAAAACTATTTACTCTTTAACACTTTTCATTGTTTAGCTGTTTACAAAGTCTATCTGGTTATTGTTGGATAAACATATTTTATTACATATTACGTATACTTAAATGTCATTAGCTGTTATAGTATTGGAGCATGCTGTAATATATACATGATCGTACGTACATTTATACTAGGATTTTATCGACTGAATTAAGGTGTTTTGGAGCTATATCGCTGGCTATTCTATAAGAACTGTTGTTTGTATGATGTCCAAATGGCTTGTTTATATCGTTGCATCGCTTCACTGTTTTGCTTTCTCATATTCTCTCGTTCCTAGACTCGCACGCTAGTCTAGTTTAGTCAAAGACGCATGTTTTTAGCTTTCTAATCTATTTCTATAACCGAGTGATTTCAAATGAATACCTCTTCTTCAGTGGTCCAGTTTGTGCTATCAGGCCTATTGTTGACTTTTGTTTTCAATGCCATTTCAGAATTTACTATTAATTTATGACTCTAACTAAAGAGCTACAAGCAACAATTCTAGGATCACGAAGTCTGCGTTAATTTTGGTATTGAAAACAAAGGGATGTCGTTGTAACAATGAATATATTTTGTGATATATATTACTCTAATCCTTCTATTTTTGATAAAGCCTACAATGAATATTGCTGAATTAAACGGGAATTGTATAGCTGAATAAAATTGTCATTAAATATAACGGTTGCCGCTTCTTTTTAATATAGTACAGATTGCAGTGTCAATTTTTATAACTATAACAAGTTCTTTGATGGTACTAAATAATGTATTTTCTTCTTAGGCTTGCTAATTATTTCTATATTAGAAAACTTACTTATTTATAAGTAAACCTCTATAAGATTAAACGTATACAGCAATATATCCGTATATATCTTAAAAAATTTCAAGCTAGTTTTTAATTATTTTATGTTAAAACCCCTTACAAAATATATTAAAACTTCTACCAAGAATGTTGCAATTACTTTTTGTTTTAAATGTTTGTTGCGTGACCAGCCAGTGTTTAGTCAGGATTTAGAAACGTAATTTTATCATTTAAAATACACTCCAGAACTTAAGCCCTAGCTTATATCATTTATGGCAGGAATATTTTTTTTCCTTTAATTTTTTTTTTATTAGTGCCATCTTTCATGACATTATATCGGATGTATAAAAGTTAATCATACAAATACTCAAAATCTTCTGCAAGGTCCATTGTGATAGAAGTAGCTAGTGCCAATATTACGGATTTTAGTATTTAGATAAAAAAATAAATAAAAAATAATGATATTTGTTTTACGAATGGGATCAAAATTCTAAATGTAGACTTAACATTTTTTTGGAAATATGAAGTATTTTTTTTTTAATATTGAGTTTAGTTTGTATATCTAAGGGTGACTTTAAAATAATGTAATTTCATAAAACTATACAAATTGGAAATGAAATGGATTTCACTTCTGCCTGACATTTTAAACAATATTTAAAACAGCGTTGTTTTAAAATTTTACATTTAACCGGCTACTGCCTATCTGCTAAAATCTGTGCCATCTGCAACATATTAACTACAGGTTGCTGATGATCCTTTCATACCTCATGGATTCTGAATTTCCCATAATATCCCAGTATCCTATAATTGAATTTAAAACCTGAAAGAATATTTAAAATAAATTTATCCATATTTTTGGAATGAAGATTAAAGTCCCGAGCCAGGTACAAATTTCGTCAATCATTTCCTCTCGGGCAAAAAAACATAAAATGTTTCAGAAAGTTGTTTCATGAAGCCTCGTGAACGTCAGCTGCGGCTCCGTCGGGGGTTGAGTAGCAGCAGCCTCCCGCGCACGTAGAAAAAAATATTATTATTAATTATTTCCTCCCGATTGAGAATTATAATTCTATTATAATATATACACAGTTTATACATTAATTTTATCTATTTCTATTTATTGAGAATTGTATAAAATTATAGCTTTACATACGTCATATCCTCCCGGATGAAATTTTAACATATCTCATGATACAAGTCTGAAGCCTTTTATGTGTTTTTGCCCGAGAGAAAATTGGTCATAAAAATCAGTTGCGTCACTTCACAGTTGCTGCAGTTGCAATACTGCTTCTTTCTGTTTTATTTATATTGTACGAGTACTATTTATGCGCTTACTGGATATAAAATTAGAAATAAATAATATTTAGAGTCATGAACCGCATGTACGATGTTAATCTAATCTTAATTTCCCTTTAAAGTTGAACCCTTACTTAAAATGTAACTGTTAGTATCAAGAGGATTTAAAAATTAAATACACACAGTATTACATTTGAGTTGTACTTAATTGAATTTATTCCCATCGTCAAATAAATATCGTTTCAATAGATTTATTCATTTATCAATTGTATGATATAACTTCCATTATAAATGCTCTACTGTATTTTAAAACTTTCTATATAGAAAATAAAAGAGATTTAATTGAAACTAATGCATCGCTGTACAATGACTTGAATATAATTTAAAGGGGTGCAGGACGATGGAATGTTTTGTCTTCACTACTCCTAAATAGTGTGAAATTAATAAGTAATCATTGAATTATTAGCGTATTATAAATAAATTATTGCGTAAATATATTCTATGACGTTTTATTTGTGTTCGTTATGTAGGTACATAACTGCGTGATTTACAGACTCTGCTCGTCTAAGTAGAGTAAAAACTGCGTTATAATATGTATTTTTTAAGGGATAGGGGGCAAACGAGCAGACGGGTCACCTGATGGTAAATGACTACCGCCACCCATAGGCAAGCCTGCAACTCAAGAGTCACAAGTGCGTTGCCGGCCTTTAAGGTGGGAGTAGGGGGAGTGGAGGAGAAGGGGGAAGAGGGGAAGAGGGGGAGAGGGAAGGGTTAGGGCCTCCGGTAACTTATTCACTCGACGAAATACAACACAATCGTTGCTTCACTGCCGATTTTCTTTGAGGCCGTGGTATCACTCCGGTCGAGCCCGCCCATACGTGCCGAAGCATGGCTCTCTCACTGTTAAATCTGTATATACAGACATCTTAAGTGTATCAGTAAAAATTAATAATGCAGCTTATTACAGTTTATTATTATTAGGGAGCATTGAAGTCATTGAAACTTTTTTAAAAGATAATTATTAGAGACTAGATAGCCCGGTAGGTCGTATCACCTACAATTTATTTGAGAAGAATCATAATATAAACTTCCAAGATCCTTTACATCTCATTGATCCTTTCTTAGCTGACGTGTCGTACCTATAAACTGCCTCCCTGCCAAATTTCAGGTCTCTAAAAAATATGTATAAGGACTTTCATAAAATGAGACGAGAGTCCTTAGATCTCCTTAATCTGGCCCTGTCGTAAAATCCATTTGCCAAATTTCAGGTTTCTAGTAGAAAAACCCAGAGGCTTACGTGTTACTCGACTGGCCTGTTGGTCTAGTGGTTAGTGATCCTGACTGCTGAACCAGAGGTCGTGGATTCGATTCCCACCCAGAACCAATAATTGTGTGATAAGCATGATCATTTGTTCTGTGTCTGGATGTAATTTATCTATAATATATATGTATTTAGAAATATATAAGTATGTTTATCAGCAGTCTTGTTACCATAGTACAGGTTTTGCCTAGTTTGGGATCAGACGGCCGTGTGTGAGATGTTTCAAGTTATTATTATTAAGTTATTAAACTTGCAAGTGTGCTTAGAACTCTTTAATCCAGCCCAGTTGCAAAATCAGTTCTTAGCTGCCGTGTCTTACCTATATTCTACCTTCCTGCCAAATTCTAAAGAAATGATAGTTTTGTATTGCATGTACAGCAAGTCAGTTATGTATGGTATATACGTATGTTTATGATAGGTACGCCCCGAGCCCCATATTTTTTATTTTCATATAGATGAAACGGATAGCTGAACAGATGTCTGGCCGAAAATTGCCGGTCCTGAATGTCGGCAGTAATGCCACTTTGCTGCCTTAAAAATACAAAATATGACCAAAGAACTTACCATGCATGGGGGGCTTAGTTGTGAGCTGGCCTTACTTAGACAAATAACGTTAGGGTTTTTTGAAACTGAAAGAGCTTGACAGTCAATTCTATTGGGATTTATAAAAATGTCTTGCGACGGCGAAGTAGCAGTTAATCTCTACCACCCGCTAAATAAGAGAGAGATCAGGAGATAGTATCGGATGCATTTCGTAAGTATACTAGCTTATGATAACTTAAGCTTATCATTAAACAATATTTTTCAGAAACCGGGTATATATCATAAGGCAAGACATAGAGGTTGTAAGGCAAAATAATTTAGACACGCAAGACCTGTGCTTAAACTATTTTGACAAATGTTTTAGATAGTAGATAAAAGCGTAATTAGCATTATGGACCAGTAACATTTACTCCTAATCTTCCATTCAGATTAGTGAATTTCATTATCATAATTTAATATTCAGATTCAGGCGAATGAAAGTTTAGTTACACAGACTACTAATCCGAAATCAGGTAGGTATTTATAGGGTGAGGGATAATTCTTAGGGATGATTATTCTAGATCTAATCAATAGGGGTCAGGTCAAGTCAGTCGAACTGTTCCAAGGACGCATATACTTCTTTCTTTTGCACTCGGTATTTAATTTGAATTCCAGCCTATTAGCATTTTACTACCAAATTGTGCATTAGCATATACCACCCAAATAATAATAACAAAAACAAACAACAATGTGATATTACGCATAATAGTCCAAGAGACCGCGATCGCCAGACCTTCGTAATTTTATAAAAGCTGAAAGTGTTTCTGTTCATGTACCCAACCGAGGTAGGAACGGTGGCCGAGTATGAACTTTGGATCATGGTGGCTTTGGCAGCTATGAGGCACCAAAGGTGCAAAAAATTGAGACCTACTTTCGTCATAATATAAAGTCTAATTTTTTTATATTATCTTAGGGATGATATTAGAAGTCACGTAATTCATCGCTCGCCAGATACCCTTAAAGTGTGATAAATTGTAATTCTACTTTCGTCAGTGTATAAAAGCTGAATTTTTAATATGACACTTGGGTAATCATTAGAAGATGTTTTCCAAGTTGCCATACACCTTCGTTAGTTCCAACGTCCTGCCAGACAGAGTTAAAGTTAGCCTTACGTGCAAGTACTAAGGCGATTTACATCATAGAGTATGTGAGTCATTATGTTTTTTTTTGGATTTATCCGATACTTTCACTATAAGTAGACGTTTGATGTAAAAAGACATTTTTAATTATGTTCGTCCGTTTGTAAGCTTTCCCCGTTTTTGCAACATTTTTCACTAATACTCCGCTCCTATTGGTTGCTCCTGCTTGCTATGCTCCTAATAGACTGCCTATGAATCTAAATGCGGAAACAGAGCCCTCTTATTGGTGGCAGCGTGTTGTTATAAATCCTATAGCCTATCTCAATAAATAGGCTATCTAACACTAATATATTGAGACTGAGATTAGCATTCAACCAAACCAACTCTTCAGCTTTGTAATATTAGAATAGATACACTCGATCAAGTCACGTTTTAAACAAAAAGAAACGGACTCAAATCGGTTCATCCGTTTGGGAGCTATGATGCCAGAAACAGACACGCAGATACGTCACGTGGACATGGATTATTTCGTATGTGTGTACCTACTTAATATTACGTCACTGATACACGGGAAATCTCAAAGGAGTATAATATGTAGCGTCTTTATGTAATGTTTCTGTATGTCTTCTGTTAAATAAAATATACTCAGGAAAACCCAGACCAATGCAAAAATACATATTCACAAGGACCTGTTGGTTTAGTGGTTAGTGATCCTGAGTATCGAGCCAGAGGTCGCGGCTTCGATTAACATCTAGGACAAATAATTCAGCGATGAGCCCGATCATTTTGTTGTGTCTGGGTGCAATTTATCTATAATATGAATCATCCCCCGAGCCTTTGCAAAACTAAGTTGGGGTCGGCTTTCAATCTAGCTACGAAACAGCCGAAGTTCGATATTTTACATGAAGCGACTGGCATCAGACCTCCACAACCCAAGTACTAGGCGATATTGAAGTTCTGCAGTTAGGCCAGGATGTCGGATTTTTTTTAGGGCTACAGCTACCGATAGATAGATGGATCCCAATACAATGTGGTACGACCATTTTCGAGAACTGGATCTGGCACATACCAGTAATATGGCACCTCTGAATTCATTATTATAATAATTATTCTCTTTATTCATTTACATGTACATATAAATTACATTTTTAAATACATTCAGATATGTAAAAGAATATATTTAAAAATGTATAAAATAGTATCCCGCTTGTGTCAGGCACAGGCTTCGATCATATTGTATACATACATGTTTGATCGGCGTTCAAAAAATGGCACCAACTAAACTGTGCTTAAATGCAGTTGTAAGCACAGTTAGTTGAGCTATCTGTCAGACGCTTAGCGACCGCTCGCTCGCGATGTGACATTTCAGGTGTTTAAAATGCTAAAAACTATACTTTAGAAATAATGTTTTTATCATAGCTTTCATTTTTTAAAGTATAATAATGACACTGTAACAAACGATAATTTAAAAAGTTAGTTATTTTTGAAATACGTAGCTTGTGTATCTATCCGTTTCACTCCCGCGATCGTGCGTATGAAATACATACCTACCACGAGTCTACGGTCCGTTGTGGTAAGTAAAAAACTACAGACATTTTACATTGCGGTTTTTGTATCAACCTATAGTAACATATATTCACAGAAACATTCATCGTATGGTCTGGTTTATTATTACGATGACATATAAAACACATGCAAGTAATGTGAAACTGTCGAGTGCCACTATTTGACGCGATTTTGTAGGAGATTGTATATACGAGTATATTGTATAGTTGATCTAAGGGTCTAGGGACCAAGCTAAATCTTATTATTATGCATGCAGACAAATATTTCCACTGCATGTGGAATAATCCACTGTGGCGCCACATAGTCATATGTTAAATTATGTAATGTTCTTTTAATATAACACAAAAAAATATACTCGGAGAAATGAAGTTCTCTTTATAATATCGTTAACGTGATGAATGAAGTAATACGCGGTAAACGGTTTCATATAACTTTGCTCTCGGCAGGGCGCGACTCAATTACTGGCATTGTGGCAAAGTGATCATTATTATAAATGGACGTCGCATGTAGGACGCGACCCTCAATACTGGTTGACCTTTGTTGCGAGTGAAAATTCGTAGCTACATATTTGTTCCGTAAAGCAAATTATTGAGTAGGTATATGAAATCTTTACAAATAATAAAAATGTAAAAAATATTAGGAAAGTAAAAAATATTGCAGAAAACTAAAGAACTCAATTCCGTAATGTAATATAGTGCAAATTTAAAAGTGTCAACATGAGTAATGAAGTCTCTAACACAGAAGAATTTTCCGTTCTACTCTTGTCAATTACAGATCCATATCCATGCGACAAAGAGTCATTTTACCAGAACATTTGTGGTTCGTTTCACCATCACAAGAAACTACTAGCGACCCAGTATAGTTTTTAATTCCCTAAGCGCTCCAGGTCTTCTTGCACATAAAATTAGTTTAAAAAAGACGTTTCTTGAAATTTATATCCACCTAATGCTTTGTAATGGAACTCGACTAAGCTACATACTTTCTACAAAATGTTATCGAAGTCCTAAATTTTAGCAAGTTAGTTTTAATTTAAACCTGTTCGGTTTCAAGTCACGTGTAATATACATGCAATAAATAAAGGCCAACTTTTGCACATAGCCAATTGTATGTTGCTCTGTTGCGACACAAGCAGGAACTGCGTGTCACGGAGATGAATATGCTGCGGTGGATGTGTGGAGTAACGCGGAAGAACCGCGTTAGGAACTCCCGCATTCGCGGCAGCCTTCATGTCCGTGACATAGCGGATAAATTGCAGGGGTGTCGTCTTCGCTGGTATGGCCACGTTATGCGACAACCGGCTACTTACGTGGGGAACAAATGTCTGGCCATGCCGCCTCCACCGGGCCCCGGCAGGAGGGGTAGACCAAAAAAGTGCTGGCTTGACGTCGTAAGGGGTGACATGCGTGGCAATTCCTATTAGGGATGCCGAAGTTCGTGCGAAGTGGAGGAGAAAAAGTCGGAAGGCGGACCCCGGGCACCGAAGCGGAAGTTTCGGTTGTAACCAGGAAGCAACGCCATGATGATGATGATGATGTTGCTCTGTTTTGCGTGTGCAACCACATTAATATAATAATAAGAAAATATACGGCCTTATGGTAAAGTTTAGTTACTCGGCCAATGATTTTCGTATAATAATAATTTCTAAAGAGAAGGTCGTTTCTAAGTCTTTTCATCATCATCCGCCTATCGCATCCATCCAACTTTTATATTTTAACACGTTCATTGCCCAACAAAAAATGTAAGTTTTTGACGGCTGTCCCACATATTTTTTTTATTAATTGACTCTCAGGTGTACCAGGTATTATTTCTAGGTATGTTTATGCTTTTAGTATATATATGTGGTTGACATATTATCAAAATATATCACGCGACGTCGCGTGATGGGCCATGGTAACGCTACTAGTATGCATATACAATACATGGTACTGCCCGATAGTTCAATCCTTTCCCCAGAATCACCTAAGAAACACATTGTTTCACGTGAGCCCTTGCGTTCGCAGGGCTCACGTCAAAAAAATACTATGGACGCTTCCCGCGACGGCGACGTCGAGTGATGAGCCAAATGGTACGCACTGCGAACACGCGACGTCGCGTGATTGGCAATGAACGTGTTAAGAATCAAAGGCTCGAAATTTTAAAGGCTTTTAGTTTAATATTTCTCATTTTTAAGTCGCGGGCAGAAGGTAGTTTCAATACATAAATCAAGGTTATATTTCTTTTTGTTCTTATTATTGGAAAACTGGGTCTTATCTTTAACACTAGCTTGCGCCCGCAGCTTCGCATTCATGAAAAGTATGTTTTCGGATGAAAATTTTAGGCTGGCAACATTATCTTAAAATGAAAGGGTTGTTCTAGGACCAACAATATATTTAATATCATGTTTTTAAAGCACATCAAAGTTTTAAAGCATAGGAAGTTTAAAGTAGGAACAATGTATATGAACCACTATTATGAAACACAATAATGTACGCAGGCACTCTACTATTCATATTATGTTTGTTTGGATTCAAGCGAACCGTTTTAATATCTAGGGAATAGCATATTACTATGTTCTTTTCGATTATATTAGGTATATTCTCTATGATGTCCAACGAGTTTGATTACAATAAGTCGAGTCCTTTTCTATAAGGCAAATACTACAATTGGACATACAAACAAAATGTTGGTAGGAATATAAATTTAATAAAAATCATTTTTTTTTTAATTTGGCTATTAAGATGATTATCATCGTTTATGAGATACATTATTGTTGGAATCGCTATTGTTGAATTTTTTTTTGTAATCAATAGATTCGTTAAATACAAATTCTCAAGAAAATCACCTTAAAGGCGTTAATTTTCAGCAAAATGTTTTTTTTTACTTTGCAAAAGGAGTTGAAAGTTTTACTCTCCAAATAGCAATGGTCTTCGAATGGAACTCTTCTTAATTATGTCATAAACATTCCTACTTTGCACGCTATCCACAATAACACTTGTGGATCACAATAATGTTTTTTAATAAATGTTCACGAAATTTAAAAAATGGTATATATGGGGACGAGGGATGGGGGACACCCATCCCTATACGCCATCGTTGACTAATAAACCAAAACCAATAATAAAGACTTATAGTAGTTTTAATTTATGCTAATAATTCAATTTTAAAACAGACAATCACGCTTCGTACAAAGAAACAAAGCAGTATTCTTCAATAATTGTTTGGTTTTATTGGTTAAAGGAGTATTTTTTTATGGGCTCACTGTTTATTAATAATTTGAAATTTATATGGTCTAACTTACATTAGTGATATTAACTTCTCTAACCGGAGTACTGAAAAATACGATAAATAAAATCCGAATGTCAGAAACCGTAGACAGAGAATGCTAGTATTCTCTGTCTCAGAAACGAATACCCATCTTAAAAAATATTGTTTCGTGAGTAGGCTCGTTGGTTGGACTCATACAGACATACTTAGTATAGCATTTATTTATAAGTAACTAGTACTTATTTTATTAGTTAATATTTTATACCGTAGTCTGACATAAATCGGATGTGTGGGTGGTTTAAGTTGTAAACACAAGATATTTTATCGTATTTTTCAGTAATCCAGTTGAACAATTTTAAACTAATATTACTCATGTAAGCTAGACTTATAAGGAACAAATCTATATGCATTTTATTAATAACAGTACCATTTATAATGGGTCCATTTTCCAAACAAAGAAGAATTTCGCCTTTGGACTGTCGAATATCTGACAAAAGGTACAAATAGCGGATAACTTCACTCGAGGTCAACTATTTTTGAGGTTTTTACTCCACAACAATTATTACATTCTCATCCTGCTGCCTGGCAGTGGTAGTCAATAAACAGTTTTTAGCCAGTCTGGTTAAATAACATAATATATCGCTGTCCAGCGAAGACAGGCTAACTGCCTTAAACGTTGGGTCCTTTACAATCAGAAAAACAGTTATGCCGTGCTTTTCCACTATAATATAAAAAATTATCTGGTATTTTGGTCAATTGGAATCTGAGATTCCAGGAAATTTCTTAATTGTATAATCGCACTCTATTGCTCTAATTGCTGGACGACGTGCGGAATTCGTAAACTTCTAAGCAACATTAAAAGCAATGAGCATTTAAGTACTTAAAGTTAATCATTAAAATAGGTTTGTCCAGAAAATGCTATGCTATCGTTTGGAGCAACATACAATACGAAATCTATAATAGAAGGTCCAGATTCATACCAAAGTTTGCATTCTATTGCCAACGATACTCCGACAGTAAAGTCGGTAATCTGTATTGCTATTAAAGGAGACCTGCTACTCCTGTGTAAAGGAAACAAGTCTGGGTCAAATCCAGGTGGATTGGGGTAGTATTTTATACTGCCAATATGTTCTCTGTCATACGCATGGTACCCACTACATTCCAACCAATATTTATTCTTGTCAATCATCATCCATTTAATAACATTTGGAGGAACTATGCTTATCTCTGTTGAATTCATCTGCAAAGGCTTACCTGACCAGTAGAAATGCTTGTTAAGCTTTATAATTACACAAGGGTTTTTTCCATAACCATAAGGCGATCGTCCACAAGGGCCAAGATAATCCACTGCTCGTCCTTTGCTGTTACTAAGAAGAAGTCTGTCGATTGCTTGGACATATTTTTCATAGTCACTCTTCTCTCCTTTTCTATACCAAATCAATGGAATGCTGCTTTCTGATGTTGGTATCGCGGAAAGGCCAATACCAGATACAGGTAAAACTAAAGCTGATGGTTTTAGGGATTTAAAATCAGTGCTTTGTTTTATCACAAGTAATGTTATGTAGAGTACTATTAGAGTATAGGTACATAAAAACAACAAGTAAATGATTCCATATCCGATAATTTTAATCCAACTATTACAGGTTCTTCCGCAGTATTCGTTAGTTTGCCTATTATAAAAATTCTGCATAAATTTCTTCGGAGCTGGGTTAATTTTATCACCCTCCTTTGCTAGTTTTTGTACATTTGAAGGTGCAGTTGAGGGTAGTGAGGGGTCATTAGATCCTATTGGAGGACCTCTTTGTTCAAGATTGATTGTATCAGGCATTATTCTATAAACAAAACGTTATTTAACTTCATAAAGCAAAACACGTAAACGAATATTCCTGTTGTCATTTCTTACAATTGTCAAAGAATGTCCTGATTAATAACTTTGCTTGTCTATGCTTGGCTCAATGGGTGTACCCATAGATAATATATTAGGCGCCCTCATTACGTCATGGTAAAACCTCTTTAGAGTAATTTATTTACGGTTATACGTAGTGTTTGTATCTCTTTGGTTATACGTCTATGAGAATCCCATGGCAAATAGGGAAATAAAATTCGTAGTGTGAAATACCAGGAAATTTGGATGGAACGGTCTTGACACCGATTCTTTTTTTTAATATGTAAGTAATAATATAAAATGTCTACGTTCAAATAAAATTTGTATTAAGTTTCCTGAGTAGTCCGAAGTCCATTTATGAGAGAGTACTTCCGTTTTTACGTCACTGCCGTGTTGAGTCGCTAATTTGACTATCTTCCTGTCAACCAAGCCGAATCAAGAGCACAAGTTATACAAGCCGCCATGTTTGCCTCATTGTTCGGCTCATAAATGGAAAGCCAGGAAGGGATTATCTGGACTTCGAACATTTTAGGTAACCTTATACAAATTTTATTTGAAGGTAATTTTTTTATATTATTAGGTAGATTTTCGAAAAGTCTACCTATCGCTTTTGTACCTGTTATGATCCATAGACCCCAATCGCAAGTTAAAAAGTAATAAATATATACATATATATGTATGTACATATGTATATACCTCAATTTTACCGGCACGATAGAGGTCGCAATTATGCACCGATTGCCTTCAAACTTGGACGACAAATCAACAGGGCAAAAATAAAGGTTAAGTTTGTGAATGGGGGATATTCCCCCAAAAGGGGGGGACTAGGGGCAGATTTTCAAAAATCAGTTTTTTCAGCATAACTTTTTTTCTATGGAAAATTTTTGGACCGTTTAACATTAATAGCATGCCCATAGTAAATACAAACATTTTTTAATATGAACCCTAAATGATTCCATCCTTAACTTGGGGAGAGGAGGGGGAAAACCAAAATTTGTTGGAAAAAAATTTATAGCTCCGAAACTGTAAACCTTTTTACAATCGGTAATATTTTTTTATGAAAGCTATTTTTTTATTTTACTCTACAATGTAGACATTTAAAGTTTTTAATTCGACTTATATTTTTGGAGATAAAAATTTAAAAAACACGAAATCTACCTCTCCGGGCCTGCTGCGGGCCCGGTTTTTTATGTGTTCCGTTCGATGTCCAAAGTCCATTTATAAAAGACGTATTTGTTATCTCCTGGCGGCTTGTAAAGGATGAAAATAAATGCAACAATGTGATCGAAGAAGTAATAGTATGCTTTAGTGCTTTTAAATGCAAAATTCTAATTGCATAAGACAATTGAAAAACATACATTTATAAAATTTAGAACTAACTTTATCAAATAGGTATAAAGTGACGTGAAAGCGATTTTTCCGAAATAGGTCTATCAGCTACCCTAATTTGCCTTTGGTAAAACTTTCTAAATGATTTTTGAAATATGCTGATAATTTTCCACCCAATTTAATGTCGACCACAGCTACTACAGCTCCCAAAGCGCGCATGTATACCTGCGTCTTTTTGCAGGCTTTTAACGCCAACTCCCGATAATTATGGCGTTCGATATGGGGCCTCTAACATTCTCAGTTACTTTAATCAGAGCTTTTAGCCAAAAAGAAAACTGGATCAACATTTCTATCAAGAATAGTCAGCAATGTCCACCTTGGCTGCTGATATAAAAATAAATCTGTTTTTGACCCATGCACGGGATGCTGATTACCCCTGAACTGATTAGGATCGCAATGCGATCGAATGCGACGAACAATACGAAAGTACGAAAGTGAAGCTCTATTTCAATGTTAGTTTGATTATTTCTATTAGCGTTTAATATAATCTGATGTTTGTTAACTTAATTATGAAAAAATGAAATAAAATGAATTTAAAGGTGTTCAAAAATGATGATCTAATGTTACCCCAAAGCCAATGTAACTTTGGACCACTCTTGTTTCTGTT
Organism: Callimorpha dominula; assembly: GCA_949752705.1. Taxonomy (NCBI): domain Eukaryota; kingdom Metazoa; phylum Arthropoda; class Insecta; order Lepidoptera; family Erebidae; genus Callimorpha; species Callimorpha dominula. The sequence goes on along the minus strand of OX457002.1, from coordinate 5,031,758 downwards.
TATATCTCAGGATTAGCACATTATTTATACATATATGTTTCAATGTATTTTTTATTTACAACATCTTAAGATCATTTATATCAATCACTGTATAGTTTTTTTCACACAAATTGTTATATTTACATAAGTGGTCAAATGTTATCCAGACTGACTTTATGTTTATACATTTATTATGGGTAGTTACAAATTTTAATATTATTAATGGTTACAAGGTAGTTATTGTTAATTAAACTACCTTTATTATGTGGTCATACCTCAAAGCTTTGTGATATGCATATTTAAATAATGAATTTAAAAAACTAGGGCCCTGCACGTTGAAACATGTCGTGTTACTGATCCTTTACGTCAACTATCGTTTCAAGGTTACACCAACTGAGTTTAATAATTGAGATCCGTACATCACTATTATCTATTAGCTGTGACTGCGGATCCACACGTGTTTTAGGTATAGGCTATTCTACAACTACCCGGATTTCTTTTTACTTTTATGGTCACTGCTTCGCTTTTGTAGATCGTAGCATGATGTTTTATAGCCTTTCTCGTTAAACAGAGAAAAATAAAAATATTTTTTTAAATAAAACTGAAGGTTTTCTATTCTAGAAAAGAAAATGCCCACGGTCCCACATTTTTGACATGACAACAACCGCATTCGGTTTTTGAACGGTTCCTACGGACTTATTAGGTAGCGTAAAATAGGCGATTCAGAATCAGGAATGAGAACAGTACATAGCGTTAGTGGAACACAACTACACGCTATGGCTTCCGTATGAGAAGGTTACATACCTTAAAAACAACTAATTTCTGATATTGACGTGTTAGGGCAACGCTTTTTTTTTTAATAAAGAGTACTAGTAACGTGGGTCAACATTACTATACTCGTATAATACTATTCTTGTTAACCCCTCCAGCTAAGCTAAGTGCTTGTGTTAGGAGTGGGTGCACGTTACCGGTTCAGGCCCACATAAAATATCTGGGCCTGATCCTCGACGGTAGGTGGCACTTCGACGAGCACTTCCTGCAGCTTGCTCCCAGGCTGGTTGGCGCTGCGTCCGCCCCTGGGCGACTCTTAAACAATTTGGGCGGACCCAGCGTCGCATCGAGACGGCTGTACACGGGGGTTGTCCGGTCAATGGCACTGTACGGTGCACCGGTGTGGGCGGAGGCTCTGACCGCGGAGAATAGGGCGCGCCTCTGGCGCCCTCAGAGGGTGATGGCGGTTAGAGCCATACGCGGATACCGCACCGTGTCAACAGAGGCGGCGTGCGCGTTGGCCGGGACTCCTCCGTGGGATTTGGAGGCAGAAGTGCTCACCGAAGTATATCGGCGAACGGCTGAATTCGGGCGAGAAGCGGCAGTCGGCCCCCGCCCGAAGAGGTACGCGAATGGCGTGAGGCCGCTCGCCGAGCCACCATGGCTCGTTGGTCGTCCCGGCTGGAGGCTCCGCGTGCTGGCTTTGCCGCCGTGGAGGCGCTCCAGCCGATCATCGTCGAGTGGGCAGGGCGGCAGCACGGGACCCTTTCCTTCCGACTGACGCAGGTTCCTTCCGGACACGGCTGCTTCGGGAAGTACCTGCACTCGGTCGCTAGGAGGGAATTGAGTCCCACCTGTCACCACTGCGACTGCCGTGAGGACTCGGCTCAGCACACGCTGGCGGTTTGCCCCAGTTGGGCGGCGCAGCGTCGGGCCCTCACTGCAGTCATCGGAGTGGATCTGTCGCTACCGGCTGTCATACGTTCCATGGCCGGTAGCGACAGGAATTTTACCGCGGTCGCAACCTTCTGTGAGGAAGTCATCTCGCAGAAGGAGGCGGTGGAAAGGGTCCGGGAGGACGACCTCCACTCGGACCTAATTCGCCGCCGGCGAACCGGTTCCCAGCGCCTCATGCCGCCCTGAGTGTGGCCGCAGGTGGACGGGACGGGTTTTACCCTTCACCCGCTATAGTGGCCCCCCACGAGGAGGCGGCGTCCGCGTGTGCCTGGACGTCGCCTAATTGAGAGGTTTTTTACCCGAAGGTGGTGCCCGCGCTTTTGCGGGCAGGCGCTAGGAGGGTTCCGGATATCTTAATAAAAGCTGTTCCCGGATCCCTTCTATTTAAGGCGCAGTACGGCACACCGTGTGGTTTTAGTTGGTTAGATTCCGACACACCGCCCGATCGTAAACCCCGGTGGGGTGACGGCCCGAGGGGGTTTCCACACGCACAAAAAAAAGAAAAAAGGAGTGGGTGCACGTCGGTAGTGCACTTGCGATCAAGTGGTTGCAGGTTCGAATCCCGCCCGGGTTCGAACCTGCAGCCACTTGATCGCAAGTCCTAGGCCATTACGCTACCATCGCTAATACGTATTGATTGTTAATATTATAAATGCTATAGTAACTCTGTTACCTTTTTATTTAACAGATTTTGATGAAACGTACATCATAGCCTGATGTGATATACAAAGGAGGACATAAGCTACAATTTATCCTGAAATTTCAAGGAATCCCTAACACGCTGACAGTTTTGGCTAAGCCGTGGGTGGCAGGCTAGTAGGAAAATAAACATTACAATTTTCACGGATCACAGATTAAAATTTAAAAAACTTAAAGCTTTATTCAGAACTAGAAAATTATTCCAAAAACTCCACTTGCATTTCTTGTTTTTCATCAGATGGAGGAGATGGTGAAGATAAAAAGCTATTAGCATTAATTTCTCTTCCAGCCTTTCAATTATTCCATGTTGCTCAATGAAATTATTTTCGATTTTCTTGACATATTAACAACCAACCAGTTTGTCAGAAAACTTATTACGCTGTACTGTACTGTGTGCCCTTCTATTGTGAGAAATAAAAAATATATGAGAATGGATAAAAAAACTAAAAGTATCAAAATCACTCACTTTATCGGTCAACTCTTGTTGGTCATGACAGGTGACAGTTAATATTTCCATATGACAATCACTTTTTTTGTGCGATGAGATTCTTATACTTACGAAATACACACAGTGAATGGTAAATATAACTCTAAAAATAACAATGAAAGAATTGATTATTTTATTAGTTTTTGAAATAGTCAAGACTATTTAAATGTCGTAATAAGACAGAAATTATAACATCATATTCGCACACTTCTGCGTATATATCGAAGAGAAGCTAAGCTTCAATAAAGTCATAGATGTAACGCATAAAATGAATTTTGGGAAAACTTAACAAAACCATCACGTCGAGCCTTCTTTTTAAAGTTTTTATTGTTCCGAGAGAACACGGCGTTATATAAACACACTCTTTTTATCTACAAGTAGGATAACGCAAATGCAATTTGAGGGTACTTGCGAAACAATCAAGAGATGCATTAGATCTGACCGATACTTACTTATATTACGGCCTTATCTCATAGAAGAACTCTCATCGTGAATTTGCCAATTTTTCTTTGTGGGAGAGCCATGGTTCGGCACACATGGGCTGGCTAGACCGGAGTGATACCATGGCCTCACAGAAAACCGGTCAACTGCACACTTCTGATGTTAGTTTTACCTATGTAGGTGGAGCTTGTGCAGATAAGCTTTGACGTCAAAGCTAAGTAAACACACCCGGCATGAACTAATAACGACAAACTCGTAGTTCACCTCTTGTATGACATATATTTCTTTGTTAATTGGCTGACGTAGTTTCTCTTAGTTAAATATTACTATTTTGCAGTGATGTTGGGTGTCTGATAAAGAACATCGCATACAGATACAAAATTTATAAAATAATATAGAACAGCTGATTTTAAGTGTAACTATATATAGAAATAAAAAGGACGCCTCATATTTACTAATAAAAAGTTTCATTTTATAAGTCCCCCGCGCGTAAGTCTCGGTGCCGTTGGAATATCGGGATAAAAACTGGCCTATGCGTTAATCCAGGTCTCCAGTTATCTACATAACAAGTTTCATCGCAATCGGTTTTGTAGTTTTTGTGTGAAAGAGTAACAAACATAGTTATATAAAAAAAATTTAATTAATTAAATAATGTTTTCTTTTATTTCATTGACCTATTTGTTACATAAATTTAACTATGCATTTCCAGTATGAGTTGAACGTCATATATAGAAACAGAACATTGCGTATATCGCTTCGCAGTGTTAAAATAGTGACGTCCTATCGCGTGGTATGACAGGTTCGTGTCCAGGTCGTATAAAATAGACAATATTAACAAACTCTATGAAAAAGTGGTAAGGTTTTCTCGTAGGATTGCATTTAATTTCTGAGTGCTAAGTGTGCTAACCGTGAAAGTGTAAAACTATGCTAATAGAACTAGATTAGAACGTTATCAGTGACTGATAAGAACAAATAGTTGAATATAAACAGTAGAAATCGATAAAATATGTTTGTAGTGTTAGGCTTGTTTTTTTTGCCATATAAACATAGAAATCTATAGTGTTTCATAATATTTAATGTTGTTTCCTATAGTTTTGTCAGTAACACATCGAATAATAATCGTAATGTTTGAAATGTATAAAACTTGATTTAATTAAAAAGGTGACTATCGGTGTTCGTAAATGTACTGTTTTCACTATGAGTTCGACATATTTCTGTTTCTAACTTAGAATTTATTGAATAATATTGTTTTAACTTATGTTTACCAATTAGACAACGTTGTTGCTCAGGTTATCCTACAAATTCTATAGTTCTAACCCTTATACTTTTCGAAGTCTACATTGTTTTAATATCAGTGGGCCACCGTAAACAACAATTTTTTTTATCGTTTTTTGATAATTATTTCCTAATGCAGTTATTTAGCTTTATGTGTTATACTTCATTAAATAAATTTTTCTAAGCCCTTTCTAATGATATATATTTTATTGATATACCAAATAAAGTTGTAGAAATATTGATCTAAACGTTGTTGTTTCGTAATAAAAATAAACTAGCTTGACGTTTCTAAAGCCGCGGCTCTCGTTATGGTAAAACTTCGAGGTATCTAAGCGACACAGTAACATAGACAAATTTGTAGCGGATCTACTACCGCATCTTCAAGCCTGTGGGAACAAACAGAAGTGTCTAAGCTCGTCTAGAAAAGTACTTGAAGATTGGTGTTTTATTTTGAAGCCGTATGTATGAATTATAGTCAAGATACAGTCCACACAGACATCATAGTAACCGTAATTATCATTAGTAACTAAACCAGTCAGTGGCCAGCGCACTGTTGCGTACTAGTAAAGGTTCGATTCCTGGCATCCGTAACATAGATTTTCCGTACCATGAGAGGTAAAGCGTAGCTTGATACCTATAGCAGTTTCCACATAATTTTTAAATTTATATAATAAATATAATATATGGTTTGAAATGTTTTACTTCCCCTTCTGCTTCTTTCATTAATTTCCTGTTGTATTCCATATAATTGTTGGTTACAAGTCGTCACTGGTATCTTCCATAAATATTTTTATTGGCCTGAACTTTTATCATTGTCTGCAACCGCAGTTTTTTTCGTAAATCCTATATTTTCTTAATAGTGCATCAATTTTAAAAGCCTTATTGATAAGAATGATCAGCATTAATCAATAATTAATTTAACCAAAATTAAATGTTCTAACACTACTTGAAAAACAACTAAATTTCAGACAAAAATAATATTTGGAGGAGGTTCACTCTACTGTATTGTTATTTCAATAAATATAATATTATGAAAGTATCGAAAAATAAAGAAGCAAGTTGACACTTGACAGACAGATAGATACAGGATTACAGGTCAAGTCAATATAAACGTGTGAATAAATTGTCTACGACAAATAACAAATCTAGATTCTCTTCACAAAACATCCCAGTAAACACTAGAAAGCAGCAATAAAATGGGGACAGAGGTCGGTTTACGAACGTATAGATATCAAATCAGTTGAGCATCGGTCCCAAAGGGGAATGACTCTTTGGAAAAAAAACCGCAAAATCCACGCGACCCGTATTTGTTCCTATCTGTTTAATAAAACCTTTTGGTTGAATAAAATTTGTAATTTTTTTTTTTGTCACTTGTACTGGTTACTATTTATTTCTATGGAGAAAGGGAAAAAGGATAAGGAGTAGAAAAAACAGGAAATAAATGACAAAGCATATGCTTACTGCATCATTCTCATGGGTGTGCTTAACATTTGATGAAGTTCTACAATATTAATAGGATATTTATTAGTTAATAAGTGTAAAACTTTTTGATTATTCTGTTGGTATTGAAAAAAAACTATTGTAGAGGAATGTATTTTATGTCCCTGCAACACCAAAAAAGGATCCTCCAATCAGGCTTTATACAGGCAATAAGGTCTGGCGATCATCGGCTCAGCAGTTGATGTTAAGAAATTGTATTTAAACTAATCAGCTCGAAATAATATGGTTGCGCGATACAGGATCAGTAGCTTTTACATACGTAGTTCAGATAGTCTTCCCTAGATGGCACTAAAGTACCTTTTATTTAACGTAGAAGGTTAACTACATTGTATCGAATTAAACTTTTCTAATAAAAGTTACACGTAAATTGTGAAAGTGTGTTTATTGGTTTGGGAATGGGTATTTTTTGCCATTTTATGTTATATGTTATATAGTTTATTATATTTTATGACTATAGGTTATAAATAAAACTTATTTATATTCGGATGAAATGAAATGTGCATTTAAACGACTTCTTTCTAAATAAAATTAATCAACACGATTTATCCACAACAGAAACAAAAGGTAGAGAGGTTTGTATCTCTAGTTGTTTGATAGTGTATCAACTAAAAGTGTTAGGTTTGCTAGGTTTTTCTATTATGATTCCTCTTTCTACTGTTACTGTTATTAAATAATTCAGAAAACCATTACTACTAAATACTATTATTTCAGAGGTTTCTTTAAATTATTTATTTTGAGATTTATGTTTAAAATTTAATATTTACTCTTTGTAACTTTATTTTGGCTTTTAAACAATAATAATAAATAATAATAATAACTCCACACATCTCACACACGGCCGTCTGATCCCAAACTAGGCAGAGCCTGTACTATGGTAACCAGACTGCTGATAAACATACTTATATATTTCTAAATACATACATATTATAGATAAATTACACCCAGACACAGAACAAATGACCGTACTCATCACACAATTATTTGTTCTGGGTGGGAATCGAACCCACGACCTCTGGCTTAGCAGTCAGGGTCACTAACCACTAGACCAACAGGCCAGTCGTCTTTGATAATATTTATTTATTTGTTCTACATCAAAATATTGTTGATTACTGGAATCGAAAAGCACCTCTTATCTCTAAGGTTTGATTGGCAAATCATTTAAACAACAGATGGTGTACAATATTATCCAACGCTCTGTAATCACTTCAAAAAAATGTTTAATTTATTTGGTTAGTTATTAAAAATACCTAGCTCAGCTCAGGTATGCGCTAGTTACTACATTGCGAGCGTGCGAGGCGAGGCTTGCGGGGACGGGGGAGATGCTTCCGCCTGTCACCTCAGGACCTGACCGCATTCAACGCAGGGACAATAAATAAAGTCCATTTGTTTCGCATACTAAAGTACGATTCACACCGAACGGGCCACGCCGGAGTTCCTCAGAACGCGTTTTTGTCGGAACGGATGTGATCGGCCGTGAAGTGCCGTGGCATGCTCGCGCGTCCGTTCAGATCCGGTGTTAATACCTAACGCAATACGAAAATTTTCAGCTGTATTACAAAAGAAAAAACAGAACGCAAAAATTCCAAAATTTGTGACAACTGTAGCAAAATTTGTGAGTAAAAGTACCATATTTTTTTTAAACATGACACGCCTTTTTTTAAGACCAGGCCGAAGTTTTAAAAATAAAAAACATATTTAAATAGCCCACGAGCAAGTTCAGCGGCAGGTACAGGGTTATTTATTATCTACGCCACACCTGTAAATTCTATTACAATTAAGAAACGCATTAAAATTACTTATTGAGAGTTTACGACGTACGTAATAACGGACGTAAAATTTTATAAAAACAAATTCGAAATTTTCAGTTTTTTAAATATTATAAAGACTTATATTATATTTAAATTTAGTATACACAATACCAGTGTGATGGAACTACTTTCCCGCACAGGCCGCAGCCCATTTAGAATATACAAAGAAAAAATCTCATACAACCACACTACACCCTAATGGTGAGGATTCCATTAATTCGAAGAGAGCTTTTTCACACTCATCAAAGCGAATCCTACAAAAACCGATAAGCAAATAACTGTGTCAAGATCATAATTTTTTTTTTAATTTATTATTTTTATATCGGATACTTTTATATGTATATACGAGTATATAACGATATAACCATCTGGTTACACAATACACAATGGTCAAAATACTCATTAAGGGATCTCCCTTAATGAGTATTTTGACCATTGTGTTACACGATTATGTCCAAATTACATATCAACAATTATTTCAAGTATTACAATAAAAATAAACAATTTCTGATGCAATCTAGGCTAGGTGGAATGAAATTTTAAAAAACACATCAATGCTAAAAGGGATCTCGTGATTAATAGTTAATTACATGATATAATATTCATGAGATGTGAGACTACAGATATGTACATTAAATACAGTAATAATTGCTTAAGACGTCAATGATAATAATTTCTTTATTGCTTATTAATTAACAATAACACATAAGACAAACATTGCATCACACCGTCATTTGTCCGATTTATAAAAATAAGGCTAGGAACGATTTATATCACTATTTCCTACAGTAAATTGCTATTATAGCTAACATAAATGCTGAGCCTACTTAAGCTTGAGTAAGACGGGAAGGATTCCTACATGTATATATTTTTATTCTACATTGATGTCACGAGTTGCTTTCAACGAAATTTAGGGTCGAAACAGACCGACAACACTAGATCCGTCCCCTAAAATCGACTGATGCTCGTTAATCCAGAGAAATGTTTCCATTTCAAGACCTTCCGATTTCGGTTTTGTCTGTCTATATGTCTGTATACTTCAGATAGTATTAATAGTCATTAATATCAAGAGTGTGTAGTTTCCTATTCGTGAGCAAATCAAATCAAATAAAATCAAAATCATTTATTTCAATTAAACCAATAACAGGTATTTTTGAATTGTGAGGAGTAGGAGTCAGTCAGACTAAGTCAGTCGTGAAGCTAGTTACCTGTTCCAATACGTAGATTGACGAGCACATATTCGTTTATACGCTTACTTGCTCTTCGGTAAAACAGAGTCCAGAGCATGTAGTTGGTACTTAGCAGAGCCATCCCAAAGGTGACTGCAGTACTCCATGCAAGATCGAACTTGGACTGTATAGATATTGAACAGCTGTTCAGAGCTGAAGTACCGCCGGACCCTCGAAATGACTCCCAAATTCTTGGAAGTTATCTGTGTCAGGGACTCTAGTTTTTGACCGAAGTTAAGTTTGGAGGTGACGGTATTACCCAGTCCTAGGCCTGCCATCACTTAAATTGCCGACGCCGAACAAAAACTTAAAAAAATCCGGACACATGGGTGAAATCTAGTTTTTTCCCGGACACCTTAAAAAACGCCGATTCCATTAAAATTTTTAACTTGTTACCGATTCATCAAACAAGTATAATTGTCCCTTAGCACAGAGTGCCAGAGACACTTTTTGAAAACCCCGCCCGGACGCTCCCCGGATGCCCTCTAAATAGGACAAATCCGGGAAACCCAGACGGATTGCAGCCCTACCCAGTTCTAAATGGTCAGTAATCGGTAAGGATACACTTTAGAGAGTGGATGTAAGTTCGCAAGTGTGTCGCAGATACGTGTGTGTTTTGGAAGGGTTAAAATTGACAAGTTCAGCGCCACCCCAATCGGACACCCGCTGCAATGTCAAACAGATGACAGAAGTTCAACATAATCGACTAACAAGAGATCAGAAAGCTTTACTCCCTGAAGTGTAGGAAGCTAAATTGTTCCCAATACGGCGATGTGGCCAAAACGAACTTTTCTAGTCGCTTTTTTGCAGGATTTGGCTATATGCTTATATGCTTTCTTCTTGGCTAGAATATAGACCAAATATGGTTCCTGCTTACGCTTTTCAGCTAAGGGGTAGTCAGCGTTGAACCATGGGCGAGCTTTTCTTCTCTTAAGATGCACTCTAGAAACAAGCACAGCACTCTCTGACCTGTTAGCCAGGTAACGAACCGCTCTTCCGGCAAGGTGAAGATATTATTTTCTAGTGCCAATCCCCAATTATCTTCCACCTTAGGAAGAGGGATATTCCCTCTCCAGCAAATATGGTAATAAGACACGGATGACACACAAGGCGCAAGTAGAGAAAATGAAGGGCACGCCACAATTGTGGCGGTAAGACCCGTCATACCTGTACCATACCTATGTCGTATAGGCCGGGAGCCAACGTCTGCGTGCCACCACTGCGGAGGCTGTCGCGAGGACATTGCACTCCACACCTTAGGGGAGTGCCAAGCGTGGGCGCAGCAGCGCCTCAACCTCACGACGGCTATTGGTGTGGGAAGCCTCTCGCTTGAGACCATGGTTCTTTCCATGGTCCGAAGCGAGAGTGCGTGAAATTCCGCAACCTCATTTTGCGAGGAGGTGGTGATGGCTAAAGAGGCGGTGGAAAGGGTACGGGAGAGAACGAGTACTCTCCCGTCCCGCAGTAGACGCACCAGGCGCCGGATAGCACAGAACGACCTCCGGCCTCCATGAGCGCTGGCCTGGGGGTGACGGATGGGGCTGTCCGTTACCCTGGCAGAAGCAGGCCTGAGATGGCGGTGCGACGTGTTCCGAGCGCGATTCTCTAAATCGGAAAGGTGGGCAAGGCCCCCCGGACACCACGGTGTGGCCTCCTATTTAATGTGGTGTGGCGGCCAAGGTCTGCAGGGGTTCCCGGAGGCTTCCTTCTTAGGGTATCCTGGGTCCCTTGCAATAGACCCACTTGTGACGGAACACCGTGTGGTTTTAGTCGGTTCGATTCCGACATACCACTTCACCGTTAGCTCCGGTGAGGTGATGACCCGTGGGGGTTTCCACACGAAAAAAAAATAATTATGAATGATGCATTATGCGATTTTATTTTTTAGAATTTATGTTTAAACGTTCATATATGCTAGTCACGTTCTACGAAGAAAGCTTGGAATATACTCTAAGATCTTTGGAATAAATTGACTTGAAAATATTTCTAGAAAAAGAAAACAAATACACAGGCGAAACGTTTCACCCGGTGAATTATGTAATAATTATTCCGCTTGTTGAGTACACCTGGTACTCTACAAGCGGAATAATTATTACATAATTCACCGGGTGTAGTGTTTCGTCATCGTCTAAGTTCAGAAGTGTTAAAGATAATTGAAATGGTACCATATGGCAATGAATGAATGGGAATATTGTTTAAAGTCATGTTGTATTTTTTTAACAGAGGAAAAAAAGGAGGAGGTCTGGCCCTCACTCCGTTATTTATGAGTTATTATATTAGTTTTGATGATTCTTTTTTTGTTAGATAGTGTATCATCCAAGGTGGTCCCATGAGAATCCCTCGAAAATTGATGGCACGAGTAATATTTCTGTTTACTTTATACAACTCAATCAGGTATTTGCGTTTAGGAATCATCACATCATGAAGCTAAGTTGATGGTGAAAACCATACTTTTCCTACACAATTAGAAGTTAGATATAAAAACTGTGGTTTTAGTGACAGAAACCACTTAATATGCTTTGAAGAAAATACATTTTAAATCATTTATTATTAAATGCATTGAAATATACTAGTTGTCAGGGTATTAAAAGATGACGCAAGCCACAAAAAAACATAAAATCAAAACTTTTTAACAAAAAATTAAACCGACAAAAAAGTACGAAAAAGTATTTTATATTCCAAATTGCAGTCTAAATATTACAAAGAGATCTTCCATCAACCTTTAAATATAACAAAGGGTGCGTAAAGGTATGCTGAGAGTGGGGTAACTTTGATATTTTATTTTTTTAGGGTAAAGTGGAAATGCAGTCTTTGACAGCATAGTTTCTTGTTATGTCCTTTTTACGAAAATCCATGCTATATTCTACACTGCTGTTCAGAAAGCGATTGCCCAGTGTGCAACATGAAAAAATTAAATACACTAAGTCACAAATCTAATAAGTACCTGTCCTAAAGTTTTACTCACTATGGTAAAAACACATGATTTCTAATTTCTGATAAGCTGCGGTTCCCACTGCGTTGTTTCCCACACAGTATTACGATTTCAATTATTTTTCAAACATTAAGGTAACAACTCAAATTCTAACACAAGAATACAGATGTTTGTGTATTTTTTAAATATATGAATTTATTAATTAAGGGAATTAAGTTACCTGATTATTATTATTCAGGTAGCTTAACTCCGAAAAAGATATTTTGTGTTACCTTTTTTTTTAAGGTATAGGAGGCAAACGAGCAGATGGGTTACCTGATGGTAAATGATTACCGCCGCCCATGGGCACCTGCAACTTGCAAGCATTGCTTCACTGCCGGTTTTCTATGAGGCCGTGATATCACTCCGGTCGAGCCGAACCATGCGTGCCGAAGCGTGGCTCTCCCACGAACAAAACTGCTCGAGTAAAACTGTTTATGGCGTTATTAATTGTTCCCATGGTGTGTGATCCTTTGTTAATTCTTTCCAGTCTTGATATAGTTTGTGTTACTTAATTAAATATTAAAATTTGTGAAGTCTTTTGTGACTTAGGTAGTATTGCATTATTGAATTGTATAAACTCATAAATAAATAACTGGTTATAAAATCGAACCTATACTTTATTCGGTTTATTTAACTACTAGCAGCGCCCTGCGGTTTTACCCACATAAGTCCCGATCCCGTAGAGATATTGTGATAAAAAGTAGCCTTTGCCGTAATCCAGGTCTCTAGCTGTCTACATACCAAGTTTCATCGCAATCGGTTCAGTGGTTTTTGCGTGAAAGAGTAACAAACATCCATCCATCCATCCATCCAAACTTTCACATTTATAATATAGAATAGGAAACCAATAAATCCCACTTGGATTTATTGGTTTCCTATTCTTTATTTTTTCGGGTAAAGTAGAAGCTATAGCAAAAAATAGGTTTGTTGTATTAAGATCAACAAATACCCTGTGCAGGCGTCAAGCTGATATTGCTTTTGATAAGAAATTACTCACCAACCTTATGTACGCAAAAGTCGCCGGAATCCCCGCTGTCAATACAGTACATAACTTCCTGATTTGCTCCAGTGACCCTATTTCCTTATTTAATCCTAGAAACACAACAAGACATTATGAGTTTTGAGATTAAGTGATGAACTGATGTTTTAAATTTTGGATGACTTTAATAATTAAGATAATAAAAATAATCCAAATATAAATAATAATCAAATAAAATAATAAATAATCGAAATAATTCCAAAGTGAAATTGTCACTAAGCTTTGAAATTATTTTAATTTAATAAGTATTTAGAAGTTAAGCAATGAACGCGAGAATACTGCTCTCCACACTCTAGTGGAGTGCTCAGCGTGGATTAGAAAAGCGCTGATACTCTTCGAACGGCTGAAATCCTTAAACATGAGTAAAACCATAGCAGACTATTAACAAACATGAAGAAATGCGAAAATAAGTTTGTTAGTGGACTGAAAATAAATGATGTCAAATGGCAAATCTACATTATGTCTAGCATGTTATAGAGTCTCAGTTAATTTTTGTTAGTGTTATATTTATATTATATTATATACATATAGCTCCATTCCAGTTTTTGATCCTTGCTACAAAGGAATTGTCATTTATTTCATCTATTTTTTTTAAACGTATTTAATTTAAATTAATGTAATTTTATTGTATATAGGTGTAATAATAAGTTGATACCTAATAGAACTGTATTTTTGCATGCGATTGCATTGAATTTCTTTGTTTAATTATTTCTTCTTTTTATATAATTAGAAAACAAATAAATGTATAGGTTTAAGTTTTAGAATATTTGCATGCCGATTTATATGCTGTACTAAATTTTATATGTATATAACAGAACAACACTATTGTAACCATGTTTCTGGCATGGTTTACAGAATTATCATTATTTCTCTTTATTAAATTTATAAATTACTTTATTAATATGTATACTTAACAATAACAAAATAGTTTCACCCGCGTAAGTCCCGATCGGGACTTTGAATATCGGGATAAAAAGTAGCCTATGTGTCAGTCCAGGTCTTCAGCTATCTACATATAAAGTTTCATCGCAATCGGTTCAGTAGTTTTTGCGTGAAAGAGTAACAAACATCTATACATCCATACTTCCTCACAAACTTTCACGTTTATAATATTAGTAGGATTGTAGACCACCGATATCTGGTACGGGAACTAAGACACCGGTGGTTAGGACTACAAAGACAGGAACCTCCTCACCATACGGGCTGTGTCGAAGAAAACTGGTGTTGATCGAGGCTCTGGCTATCAATCCATGAGAAGATATGACAATCGGAATAATGACCGCCGAATCGATTCCTCATGTCGACTAGCTCGTGAGACAAAGCCAAATAATTGATTTATTTTTCTTTTGTAACTTTCACGAGGATTATTATTATTATGATTAACAATTGTAACTTGCTTTTACCAAAAAAACGTATCGTAATCGTAGTTACATAGTAGGGCCATATCTTAATAACCATACCAGTATCAGTTTCAATCTATTAATTTAAGACCCTATCGTCAGTATTGTACCGCCTTTGCTGTAGCTACAATTAGCAGTGCGCACATTACAGGTTTCTCGTAAATCAACAGCCGCAGGGTATATTGATTGAACTGTAATTTGGAAACACCAAACGTAGAAACGCCACAGACTTAACTTAAGATTCACGGCTGCCAAACAAATCCCAATTACAACTAGTAATAATTATTATCAATCAACGGTTAGTTAATAATATGAATAACTTGTGAACTTATTTTTGTTACATTTTACAAGAAACTGGACTCTCTTACTGGGATGCGCTTGCAGCAATAATAAAATAAGAGAAGTAAGGATATAAGGAAGCAAGTTATTGCAAATAATGAGGGCTCAAAACTCTTTAGGCACGTTGAGCACTTTAGGTGTGTGAAAAATGCACTGAACTCCTTTGACGGTCACGCTTAGAATAGATACATAATATATGCAGATGTGTGTGTGTTCTCACTTCTGATGTGCAGTACTAAGACACAGTTTTTTTAAAGAGGTGACTTGAAAATATGACGAAAATAACTTAGTGATGATTAAATATACATAAGTTTTGTAATGATGCCTACTGTTAGATAATAATATATTATATTAATAGGAAACTATAGTTACTTCACTTTTCCTATCTAAGCTTACAGTTCACACTGTAAATGAAATAATTTAGCTGTTAGCTTACAGTCCTCAGTCCGTCCCAGTTTCAATATTTAGTAGCTCTGATCCCACCGAAGTGAGAGGACGCTCCCTCCCGCCTCGCTTCCAATTGCCGCGAACATCGAAGTTTGCTGAAATTAAAATGTTATGTAAATAGTGTCGTACTTAATAAACGTCGTAAGTGTGATGTGATTTCTTTCGGATATAAGCTATTTCGATGCCGGGTAAGTTAGTTGTAATTGTAAGTAATTAATATTACTAAGCATAGGTTGTTCTATGGGTTCTAGAACACCGATAAACAAACATATTTTTTATAGATACGTAGAAACAACCACTCACAGAGCGGAAATCAAACCCGCGACCTCTGCTTTCGTTGCTATCGAACGGTAGATCCGTTGCACATTGGATTGGATTGGTCATTTTAGTTAGATTGGTTAATTTACACGACGACCACTGCAACCCAACCAGACAAAATATTGAGACAGTGTGTTCAAATTAAGATCTTCCCGAATAATGAAATAACTTAATACCTGACTAGCTTTTGGCCGCGGCTTCACTTGCATTCGCTGCCACCGTCTTAAACTTATTTTTCTATCCCTCAGCACCAGTACTTTTTTTTTTTGGATGAAGAGTACGTACGAGTGCCTACCATTGAATAGTAAGGCTTAATAAAAAAATGAACAAACATATTCGCATTTATAATATTAGTTCGAATTTCCATATTTATTAGTGGAAGTGACACGGCGTGCTAACATTGCGTGCTCTGTACTATCTATACTCCATGCAAAGCTATACGAAATTACTAATGAACTGTTAATTTGGGCCTAAGGCCTAACAAGAAACAGACACAGAATGTCAATAAGTTTTTAATCAAGTTGGAAGTCGCCCATCTAAGGAAATAAGTACTTTAGAGCAGGTTGTAATCAAACATCCCTAATACGGGGGTCACACTGAAAGTTTTAAGAAAAAACGGAATGAAATAGAAGCCTGTTAATAGCCCTTTTCCAAGTAGTCTCCGTTCCTTTCTAAGCACCGTCGCGTGCGATGGAACCATTGACTGAAGCAGTGAGCCCACTCTTCTTTGGGCATCTCTTCCACGCCTTTTTCAAACGCAACCACGGCATCTTCAGGGTTTCAAATTCCTCTAAGTTTAACTTTTATTTTTGGAAATAAATAAAAGTCACAAGATGCCAGGTCGGGACTGTAAGGAGGAAGACTCACTAGCTTCACACCTTCGATAGACAAATATTCGATAGTCCGTCTGGCGGAGTGAGCTGGAGCGATGTCGTGGTGGTCTTTTTGGGCGCTGCTGTCTAACATTTTCCAAAACAACTGGTGGACAATGACTGACATACCAATCTGCAGTGACAGTCCTTTTATCTTCTAGAATGATTGTTGCGAAATGACCTGTCCATCCAAAGAATGAAGCAATCAGCTTTTTCCCTTGACTTCTGCCTTCTTTACTTTTGTCGGCAAATCCTCGAATGGAAACATCCATTGAAGAAAGTAAGAAAGAAAAGGCATGTATTTCCATTGCGCAGATTGTCTTTTGGTTTCGGGTTCGTAACAATAAATCCAGCTTTCATCACCTGTGACGATGTCATTAACAGCATTCGAGTCATCTCCGTCATACTTTTCAAGCATTGAGCGGCACCACTTTAAACGACGGCGTTTAAATTATGAGGCTTTCTGACGCCTAAATGTTTATGTAAGACTTTTTGTACTTGACTGATACCAATGCCTAAAGCTGCCAAAATGTCACCTTTCAATAGAAAAGAAGCTAATAAGCTTCTATCATTAGCTGCACAGCACTCACGTTATCTTCAGTAGTCGCCGTAGAAGGACGTTCTTCTCGAGAATCATCAGTGAGTTAAATCAATTGTAAACAGTGGCACGAGATAGGGCTTTGTAATGAAATGCCAATCGAAGTCTATTGTAACATTGTTGTTGAGTAAGAGCGCAACGAAAGTCGAAATAAATCATTGAGCGAAATTTTTCTCTAGTCAAATCCATTTCGATGCACGACAGACACTTTTTCACTTGCCGCCAATTTCTTAAAAACAAATGACATATGAAATCATTAAACATCTACAGGTTCGCAAAGAGTTCCTATTTCGAAATTTACATAAATTTTTCAGCGGCCGCTTTTCTTACCGGCCTATTCTAAAAACTTTCCGTGTGACCCACGTATATGTGTGAGTATTCCTGGCGTTTCAAGTATTCTTATGCACCGCTAAACCCTCACTTAAGGAGTGTCGTACGCTATAGCAAAATGATTTACCCGTTGTGGTCTCGGTCATAAATCATCGAAGCGGGATAACAACATTGCGCTCTCTGTCCCACTTATAGATGAGTTATGGTTCTGTTGTGTTAGCGGTCAGCTGAGAATAAGGGCCTCTTTCACCATCCTCAAGTAAAGTGTCGAGTAGGCTGCTCACCGGTTCAAGTAACCAGTAACTTAAGGTGTCAATTTTACGACCTTTGAGTAGGGCTGCTCATAGGATTAACCGACCAGTAACTTACTTGCCACGTCATCTACCAAGTAGCATGATTACTTGACGGTTTTATATATACCACGTTGTCATTTTGTGCGTGTTTCTAACGCATACACCAAAAAAATGGATTTATTTGATTTGATTGATCATTAATTGAATGAATTAGAACGTTCTTCAACGCAAAGGATGCCGAGGATGCGTGTATTTAAATTCCGTGTTAATTATTTCACGGATCTAGATGCAACGGATTTCTTTTCTAGATTTCGTCTGTCGAAGATTGCAGTAACCCAAGTGCATAACCTTATAAAACACAAAATCATGCCTTAAAAGGTGAGTGGCATTACCCATATTTTTAGTAAAGTGTAGTAGTGTAGTTAGTGAATTTCAAATAGGTACATAATGTTATCCCTTACAAATAAAATTTCAGAAATCAAGCAGCTTCAACAAAATCATGCCTACTATTAACGTTAAGGTATCTCGCTACTGGATCCTACTTCACTAAACTATTATATACAAATAGTTGATAAATGCTGTCTATCGATATAGATGATGTTAAATTTTGTTGTAATGGTGAAATAAAAAAACAGTAATAAATAAGATAAAATTCAAAAGGAATTCTACGACAGAATTATCATTGCCGTCTTCAACTTAAAATAAATGGGTTATCGAAACCAGACTTACCCTCTTTATGACCGAGTCTGCTGCGGGTAAATAATTTTACTATAATATACTACCTAATAGGATTGTTTAAAGCACTACTAGTAGCATGAGTCTCAAATCACTATTAAATTACTAATCTAATTAAACTTCAACTGAGCTAAATGCTTGTGTTAAAAGTTTTTTCACGTCCGTGGTGTACTAGGTGTGGTTCGATTCCGCAATATACTATATAATATTTGTAATAGGCATATATGTACATAATTGTAATTTTAGAAACACTTTTTTTAAAAACAACTTTGGAAATAAATTATGGGTTAAATAAATAGTTAACGGAAATGCCAAGCATTATATTGTATATTCCAAAAGAAAGAAAGAAGAAAGAAAGAAAACCCGTTTATTTTGGTGCTCAGATACAAGTTATATCAATTAATATACCTATATCTATATCTATAAGTATATCTATAAAAAAAAAACAGAAATCGGGAATTAAAATACAATAAGTAGGTTAGTTAGTTAGGTACGTTAAAAGAAACAGTGGAAACAAAAAGCAGATTTTAGATTAATTTTATTTATTTATATGCTTTCGATCATATTTTAGGTCTTCTTTCCTATATTAGGTCTCCTATTTTCACTTAATAGGTAATAATTTAAGCCTATCGTCGTCTACATTCTGTGTGTTTGTGGTACAACTGAGAATTTCCTAACAATAAAAAAACCAATAACAATTTTCCCTCTCTGGGAATTGCCCCAGGACCTCGTGATAACGCGAAAACATAAACGCCATCTTACGCCATGGGACCAATGAATGTTATACATATATTTTTTTTTATGTTTTGAGTTGGATTTAAGCCAATAATAAAAATAATTATATTATACTTATTTATTTTTGAAAATTTATTAAGTGATAGGTGTTGCTTGGTTGTGGAAGCGAGTTTGTGCTGTTGATATAATATGTAGATTCTTACATTTAATCGATAACATTTTAGGGTAGTAGGCCTTGAAAATTGTGATACTATGTGAAGTTTTCATTATCTTTACATTACAATATACTATTGCGATTAGTTCTGAAGAAATACCTATACTAAGATCATCGATTTTCAATCGGAATAGTGTTCAAAATACGTCTTAAAATGATTAATATGGATTTACTTTTACTTATGTTTTTAGAATTTATAAAGCCAATTTTGAAATGATTATGTTTATACTAAAACAGTAAGGTATTTAGAAAACCAATTAATATTCCCAAAGAATCTTTTATACATATGATTGTTATTTACGTCATAAGGTTCCTTGTCTCTGTTCAACTCTAACACTCAAATCAAATGAAATCAAAATCATTTATTTCAATTAAACCGTTATGGGTATTTTTGAATTATCAGGAGTAGTAGTCAGTCAGACTAAGTCAGTCGTGAAGCTAATTGCCAGTTCCAATTTGTAGATCCAGTGGAGAAGAACAGGCAAGAAACTCCAAGTCAACCACCTATTGTCACGTTTTATTATAGAGTTTAAATAAAACGAACAAAGTTTAGGATTTGTTGTTATATTTAAAAAATATAAATAGTAAAAAAGTGGGCAGTGAGTTCGGTTAGGCCGGTACAAAAGGCTGGTCCCCGTATAAGGCCCACAATACCGCACTCCCCTGGTCGGTGTCAGCTGGCAAGGCCCCGGCGTAGTCCGACGGAGCGAGGACC
Source organism: Callimorpha dominula (assembly GCA_949752705.1). NCBI lineage: Eukaryota > Metazoa > Arthropoda > Insecta > Lepidoptera > Erebidae > Callimorpha > Callimorpha dominula. The sequence goes on along the minus strand of OX457002.1, from coordinate 5,011,603 downwards.
CGGGAGACGGAGGTAGCGGCTGGGGCGAAGAGAGTAGCAGAGGCCTGACGTGGCCTGGCGGAGCGTAGCCCAGGAGGACTGAGGTAACACCTCAGTCGAAGAGAGCAGCAGAGGTTCTCGAGAGCTATAGTCGAGCGCAGCTCTCAAGTCCCATAGGAGTTCCCAGTACGGGAACAAATAAGGCACTTAGAAACAACTGTTATAATAATTAACAGATTTATGAGAGTCGAGGTTTAATAGTTTAACTGTCGGTTACACTGAGGGTCGGCACAGAGCTGAAGTACGTGTCGTGTCTCAAGCGCAGTGTTGAGACGACTGATGGCTGCGCGCGCGCCACCGAACTCGCCGCTTCGGGTGAGTCATCTTGTCGAATTCTCTAAAAAAGACAGTTCGCTATACGGCGTAAGCATATCTGTCGTTCCTGTTTGTTTGTTGCTAATTTATTTTTATGTAATGAAAACTGATTAGATTATAATTTGAAAACCGATTAGTTGGTGAGATTGCAGTATAATCTGCAAATAGTTATGCAAGATTCATTAGGTTAAGTTTTATCCTTTTTATGTAGGAACAGTATCTAGTGATCGTGACACCATATGACATTTGAAACTCATACAAGGGTAAGACGATTCTATGTAATAAGTCTAATAACGCCAGACCAGACCCATTTGCCACTTGAATTTCAATAATATCACACTCACCCACATGTATAGAGCTGTAATTACTAAATGAAAGGGGTCACCCTTTCACGTATATTTTCTCACTCGAATAGGCTTTTAACACTGACTTAGGATTGAATGGAATTTCATTGAACTATGTCTCGTAACTATATATTATGGGATCGAATAACCCGATGTACTTTTGTACGCAAATCTATACTAATATTATAAAGAGGAAACATTTGTGTGTATGTTTGTAATGTTTTCACACAAAAACTACTGGACCGATTGCGATGAAACTTAGTATGTAGATAGCTGAAGACCTGGAGTAACGCATAGGCTACTTTTTATACCGACTTTACCACAGGATCGGGACTTACGCGGGTGAAACCGCGAGGTGCTGCTAGTTTAATATATTTTCAGTAACGACTTATTTAGAGAGGCGATAGAGCATTTGACTACAAAGGTCACAGTGAAAATATTTTTATGCATGAATGTCTATTTCAATTAGTGTGGGTGTTTCTTTTTATAATAACTCGTCAGTATAACCTCAACCCGCCTGATGGTAAGCTAGATGGAGGTCCAAGGATTGAAGGACACACTTAAAGATACGGATGTTACTATAATGGTTATCCTCAGTTTGACAGCCTCGAGATATGTTTTCTTACACCCCTCTTAAAGGACCCGGGATTATAGGTCAAAGGGGACACGTGTTTCCAAAGTATGTGTATGAACTTATTAGGAACGTTTATCCGTGTTCGAAAACGCGTATATATAAGTAATATGACCAGAATTTAAGGATGTAAAAAGAAGCCATCTACACATCACTTGTATGTGAGATGACTTACAAAATGGTTCTAGCAAAACTAAATTTAATTTTATGTGCATATTCTCTTCATAAAAATCTTCATGTTGCTTGCTTTTTTTTATGGTATAGGGGGCAAACGAGCAGACGGGTCACCTGATGGTAAATGACTACTGCCGCCCATGGGCACCTGTAACTCAAGAGTCACAAGTGCGTTGCCGCCCTTTAAATTGGGAGTATGAGAAGAGGTGGAGAGGAGGAAGAGTAGAAAGAGGGGAGAGGGGAAGGATGGGAATAGGGAGAAGGGAAGGGTTAGGGCCTCCGGTAACCTCACTGACGCGGCGAAATACAATGAAAAACATTGCTTCACTGCCGGTTTTCTGTGAGGCCGTGGTATCGAGCGGAGTCGAGCCGGCTCATACGTGCCGAAGCATGGCTCTCCCACCTTCAAAAAGTATTGTTTCGTTCACGGAAATTTACCAAAAAGGAAAACAATGATTCAATTTTACGTGTTTCTATCAAAGTCCAAAATCGTCATTATAAATCACTTTTATCACATTAGTCTGGCCGTTTAATTATTGAAATGATGACTTGATGCAATAAAATAGACTGGTATAAAGGTCTTTATTGCGTTGAATTTCCCTTTTGCATTTAATTTTAAATAAAATATTTACAAAGTACTATAGTACTATAGGATGCTATATACAGGCTGTATTTAAAAAAGGAACACTTACTTAAATCACTGAAAGGGCACAATCTAGCATACACACACACATCTAGCAGTTAAAATTTAAAAAAAAATGAAAAAACTATCCCTTTAGTTATGGCCGTGCGAATTTCCAGGTATTTTTGACTCCGTATTTCATAAAAGTAAGTGGAACGTCTAAAGTTAAAGATTTTAAATCGTCCTTTTTTTTGGTACTATTCGTCATGGCCTTTCAGTGATTCAAGTAAGTGTTCCTTTTTCAAATAATATATAACATTCAATATTTCTGTACAAGTTGGGCTTTACACACTGAACTGCACAAGTTGGGCAAATAAAAGCCCAACTGTACAAGTTGGGCTTTTATTAAATCAACTCAGGAATTTAATAAAATCGTTTGAAATTATCTCCTCGACTTTGTCTATATCTGAAAACAAAAGTTATTTTCATTAAATGTTCTGTACCTATATTATATAAACCCAAATCAGCATAGTTATCTATATCTTACTACTATTACTTATGCGAAAGTTTGGATGGATGTAAGTTTTCCAAAATAAAACCTATCTCCGTGCCGAAGGCGAATGTCTGAAATTGGCCACTCGTGAACAGGTTGCTCCAAAAAAGAAAAACAAATTTACCAACATTTTTATTTTTGAAAATGTATGATAAATAAAAAAGTTGTATAAATCATTAAAAGTAAAACGTTACAAACGTTAAAAGTAAAAGTTTCATTTGCTAGCAATGTTCAAGAAGCAAGAATCATATCGATTAAGCAATCGATTGAAAATAGCGATTCTGGTCATCTACCATGACCAATGAAACACGATAGGACAAGGCTTTTCATCAACATTTAAGCTCTCAAAACACAATGGTCGACCCGCTCGCTTTGTGTTTTAGTTTTATTTTATTATAATTATTTGAAAACGTATATATTGACTAATATGGAACTGATGAATAATAACTGTTATGGCAAAACTAGATTATAATGTCATGCTTATGTCGTTCATATCAAACCGAAAACGTCATTCGCTTTGTTTTTTACATCGTGATTGTTGTTTTCTGAGAGTTTTGTTTATTAACGATTTGGCTTTTTCTTGTGGATTCCGATTGTTTCCTTTCTGACGACACCGGTATAGTTATGGACCCCGAATCTTCTTCAATATACACTGGCTCGGCTACTGATACTGAATCTCATCATTTAATACATAACCTTGTTTCCTTAGATGTTGAAATATACTTTAAATTTACATTTTGGTACAAAACTATGTTTATGTCATTTTCTTCAGCAATATGCTGAAGAAAATGACATAAACATAGTTTATAACGCATTCTAGCAGTATGTATAATTTTCTTTGCCAAACTTGTTATTTATAGAAAGACGAGAAATTAATATGCTTACTGTTAATGTTCGCGAAACTGGAATACTTAAAATATTCTTAATTTCTAAGCTCTAGCGCCCGGAGTTCAATGTGTCCGTCAAACGATACTTTGGCTATAGGATTGTACTCGTATTATAATTTATTATTACTACTCCTAACGAACACAGCTATAGAGCACACTTTGCTAGTTTCTTGACAGCTCATAAAATATATATATATATAGGGTGGGCAAAAAAAAACTTGATTTCTTTTTTCATTAGTTATCATGAAAATATTGTTCAAGATGACGTAAAAATAAGCCTGTGAAAACAGCAGCTCTTAATAATACTATTAAAAGGTGCCGCTTCGTGCTCGCTTTTGATTTCCCATTTAAATAACGTGATAAATTTTATTTTTTATTAAAATTTTATCGCGTTCCAACGAATTGATCGATTTGTTGTAGACTTGTCAAATTGGTAGGAACGTGACCAAATTTCAAACAAAAAAAAATATATATATATCCAAGTATTGTTGTAAATATGTCTTTAAATTTACATGGTTTGAGTGGCTGAATTAAAATACAATAATATTGGGATACAATCCCCGGTTTCCTGATACATTGAGTTTATTTTTATTTTACATTTGTCTTTTTGACTAAACGATTAAATAAAAAAAAAATTAAATAAACGAATACTTGTAACACATTTAAATACATTTAAAATGTCTTTATTTAATATTACTTACATCAAAAAAAAAATTATTATGTTTCATAAAAAAGTCCCTAAATTTTGGGGTAACCTCTATGCACTGGTAGTAAAACCGTCACGCACACAAGCGCATATATTGTATGTTGACACTCGCGTTGAGCGGGATTCACTCACACAGCTCCAAAAAAGTGGCTTCAAAGTAAACAGTGACTTTTGTACTGGTCACGGTATCTGGACCTATATATAATCTAAGTGTCTGAGCTTAAAAAAAAGCTATTATTTTGATATTACAAATAGACCCTTCAATTTCATTTTTTGTATTGATGTATTGATGATTTGTTAGCTAAAAAGATAACTCCGATTAATGAAGCGTTCATAATAAAATTGCAAATACATGTGTATTTGAAAAAGGAACACTTATCTACTTAAATCACTTAAAAAGTAAAAAAATATGTACGATTTAAAATCGTTAACTTCACACGTTCCACTTGCTTTTATTAGAAACGGAGATAAAAATACCTGGGAATTCAAACGGTCATAACTTGTTAACGGATAGTTGTTTTTTTTAATTCTTATTTTAACTGCATGCTAGAGAGCTCTGCCCTTTCAGTGATTTAACTAAGTGTTCCTTTTTCAAATACACCCTGTATACAGAAATATTGAATGTTATATATTATTTTGTAAAATATACATATTTAATTATAGGTGTGAAGTAGGTAGAAGGAAGTGGCAGGCTGTTGTCTCTGCTTACCCCGAAGGGACAAAGGCATGAGTTTATGTATGTAACTCATATAAACATATATATATATATATATACTATAAGGGTAGTTAAGCTAAAATGTTCCAACACTAGATTATTATTTAAAAAAAAAAGGGTTTTAAAAATACTACCTAAAAAGAGAAATAATATGTTTACTGTATTCCAATTTCACAAATGGGATGAACAAAATGACACACCTCATATGTGGAAACCCGACAAACTCCGTACTCCGAAACCGTTGGCGCCTTTATTCCTATCCGTTATGTACGATGCGGGGCGATTTCTCATACGAAACTTTGTAGAAAAATTCGCAGTAGGTAACCGGGATAAATTTTCTTTCAAAATAATCTTTGACAAAAGTGTCAGAAAGTAGGTAAGTAGTCTCGGTGTAATGGGGATTTTACGTCACCGAGGTAATGTTGAAAGTATGTCAGCCTTGACAACCGTGTCTTTATCATTGTAATGTACCTGGAGCTTTTAAGCGGTAAAAACATTGCAGCTCACGCTATAATATAAGTACATGTTGAGGTTTGTCCCTTAAATGTCCACATCTTTTAATTGCAATATGGCGGCTGACACCGACGCGGCAGATCGTGATAAAGAGCCTCTATCGGATCCAATACTAGTCGGACATTCTCGAAATACACATTCACGGAAGTTTTTATTCTGATGCCCTGCAGTTTCACCCGTGTATAATTGAAAAGAAATCACTGATTAATGATTTTTAATATTTCAGTAGACAAATCATTTTGTAGAACATTGTAAATACAGAGCAGGTACAAAATAAATCCGCACATGCGGATAAAGCAGTTTGGGAGCGCTTTTTCTTTCGACTTATTTAACAAAAATGAATATAGGCTATCTGAAAGCTGTGTAACTCGGGACTTAATCGCGATAATATATTTAAGGTACAATACCTTGTTGGTTACCCGACGTTTCGATCGAATTGCAACGAACGACTGGTGGATTAAGTCTTGAGTTACACATTATTTTAATATGTATCAAAATCACGAAAGTCTAAACAATTAATTCTAGATAGTCTGTATTTTTAGTCCTGAATCAACCAATTATGAATAAATATAATTTAAAAAATCCGACTAGTATTTCCACAGATTAGCGTTAAAATAAACAAGCATTTAGACAAAAAACTCTTCAGCTTTATAAATATTAGTATCAATAACATTTTATTTAACATTAATGCAACTGACCACATAAAAAACGTGTACTTGTTACTGTGACCACGAGGCTTCAGGGATTTAAAGCAATGAACTCATTATTTACAGCTGATGGTCATTATTTGCAGCTTTACAGCTTATTATTCATATCTTTTTTTTTTTTTTTTTATACTGGGGAAATCCATCATGGACTATCCTCCACCTGGGGTGCGGCAGAGGGGTGTGCCGGACTCTTACCGGCTAAAACCACCAGTGTGTTCCATCTTACATCTTCTGCCGGGGATACGGGAATCAAATTCGTCCGCGTCCCCGGCGGTGCTAGCCCGCCTGTGCAGGCTCCGTCTCTGAGGGGGTTAAGTGTTAACCCCCCTCGTTTCCTCCATCCTCCATAGAGGGGCGCCCGTGGAACACGTCGCACTGCCACCTCGGACCCATTTACAGAAAGACGGATTTCCCCAAATCCGCCCCTCACGGGTCAGTTTAGGGGGGCCGAAAGAGGGCATTATCAGCCCTTCTGCGACGCCCGGTGCGCCTGCTGCGGATCGGGAGGGTAGTTGATATTTCCCTTTCCCTTTCCGCAGCCTCCTTCTGCGACATCACTGTTTCGCAGAAGGATATCACCGCGTCCCAACAACTCTCACTGCCAACCATACTTTGAACAATAGCTGACAGTAAAAGATTTCCTCCGATCTCTGCGAAGAGGGTACGGCGCGGTTCTTCCCACGCAGTACACTCGGCCACCACGTGCCGCGCCGTTTCTTCTTGGCAACCGACGCAGTGGTGACACCGGGCGTCCGGCTCCCTACCTATGCGGTGCAGGTACTTCCCGAAGCATCCGTGGCCGGTAAGCACCTGCGTCGCCCGGAACGTTAGGGAGCCATGCCTCCTCTTGAGCCATTCTGTCAGTACTGGCCGGATGGCCTCGATGGTATTGAGGCCGGCGGAAGCGTGTAAAAGGCGCTCCTGCCACTCCGCAACCAGGACCTGGCGCAACTCCGACCGGTGCCTCTCGATTTCACGTTGCACCGGTCGTTCTCCTTCCTCAGCCGTACTGTTGCGCCACCGTCGCAGTGATGCGACCGTCCTCGCCTCAAGATCCCAGGGCGGTGACCCTGCCAGTACGCACGCCGCCTCGAAGGAGATCGTGCGATACCCCCTAATGACTCTAACGGCCATCACCCGTTGCGGTCTTCGCAAGATGGCGATGTTGTTGGCCGTTAGACTGTCTACCCACACCGGGGCCCCATAAAGAGCCATGGATCGCACGATCCCTAAGTATAGCTGTCGGCAGGCGGCGTTCGGCCCCCCTAAATTGGGAAGCAGCGATGACAGTGCAGCCGCGGCGCCCATCAACTTTGGTACCAGCCGCCGGAAGTGAGGCTCGAATTTCCATCGGCTGTCGAGGACCAATCCTAGATACTTCATGGTTGACCCGACAGCTATCCGGACCCCACACACCACGATATGTGACTCCGGCGGCGGCTTATTCCGAGGTCCATGAAAAGCCATGGCCTCAGATTTGCTGAGTGCCACTTCTAGGCCCAAGCGCCGAATGCGGCCCACCACCTGCGCTACCGCAGCCGTGGCCAGCAACGCTGCCTCCCTGTGGGTTTTTCCTCCGGCCGTGACCAGCGTGTCATCCGCGTAACACGTCAGGTGCACGCGCTGGGGGAGGACACCCCTCAAAACCCAGTCATAACCAATGTTCCACAGGAGCGGCCCGAGGACCGAGCCCTGTGGAACACCGCACGACATCTGGCGCCTACCTGCACCGTCACGTCCCGCGTAGGTGACGCACCTCTCAGATAAGTACGCCCCGACGATGCGGCGGAGGTAGGGGGGCACTCGGTGATATATGAGTGCCTCTCTTATACAACTCCAGGGCAGAGTGTTGAAGGCGTTAGAGATGTCGAGCGACACGGCCAACAACACACCACCCCGGGACACCTCTTCCCCCGCCAAGACCTTCACGCGCATGATAGCATCAATAGTGGAGCGTCCGTGGCGAAAGCCGTACTGGCAGTCGTTTAGGTTTGGGCCCACATTGTACAAGTGGCTGACGAGGCGGTTTGCAATGATGCGCTCGAACAGTTTGCCCACCTCGTTCAGCAGCACAATAGGCCGGTACGCGGACGGCGAATCCGACGGACGCCCCTCCTTCTTAAGCAGAACTAGCTTGCCAGTTTTCCACTCATTGGGAAACCGGCTCTGCTCTAGACATGCCGTGAAGAGTCCTCTAAGTCGGGGCTCTAAGGACTCGAGAGCTAGGACCAGAGCTCGGCCAGGTATGCCATCTGGCCCCGGAGCCGTGTTCTTGGCCCGGAGGCGCAGTACCGCTGCTCCCAATTGCCCCTGTGTCACCTCGGGAACGTGATCCTCCTCCAATCCTGTAGCAACGGGCAGAGCCATCGGCGGTGGTGTATATTCCGGTCTCTCCGGGAAGAGCACTGCCACCACCTCCTCCAGCATCTGCGGCCGGAGACTCTCCGTCAGGGGGGGAGCCCAAGGACGAAGTTTGCCCCTCACCATACGGTAGGGGCGCCCCCACGGATCTCTATCTATAGTCTCCAGCAGCTCTTCCCGCGCACGAGTCTTGGCCGCACCGATGGCTATCTGCAGAGACATTTTTGCCTGGCGGTAACCCTCATAGAGGAGCTCCTCCTCTTCAGGCGTACGCCGACGTCGCCTCCTGTAGCGGGTGTACTGACGTCTAGCTGTCACACAGGCAACGCGCAGCTGCGCGATTTCGGCAGACCACCAGTATACCCGACGCATCGTTGGTTGTTTGTAAACGCGAGGCATCGCCGAGTCGCAGATATTTGTCATTGCCTCTCGAAACCACTGCGCCTCCTCTTCGACGTCAACGGGCATTTCTGCGATAGGCTCCCGAGACCAGGCCTGAACAACTGCAGCCTCTTCAAGAACTTCCCTGTTTATTCGCTTCAAAGCCCATCGAGGGCCGCACCTCCGTGGGATTGTTGGGCTGTGGTTGCCCTGCAACTGGGTGGAGACGTCGAACCGTATATACCTATGGTCTGACAGTGTCTCCACCCCCTCCATGACAGTCCAACCCTGGACACGGCGTGCGAGAGCAGGGCTAGCAAACGATACGTCCACTATGGACTCGCCCTGCTGCCGCACACACGTGCTGACCGAACCTCGATTCAGGAGGGACAGACCAGTGGTCAGCGCCCACTCCTCGAGAGCCTCACCACGTACGTCTGTGATGGAGGAACCCCAAGCCGCGGACTTGGCGTTGAGGTCCCCCAGCACTAACACTTGTCGAGGGTAGCACTGACCAACTGAGGCGCCTACCTCCACAAGGAAGTCCTCGAATTCGGAGAGGCTCCTGTTGGGCGAAAAGTACACCCCAAAGATGGTAATATCGTTTATAGATGCAGCCACCCAGCCGCGACCCCTGGACACCTTCTCAAGAGCCCCGCCAATAATAGCCACTAGGCCGTCCTGATCACCTGCCCAGTTGTCCCTGGGAGAGACAAAGTAGGGCTCGGCGATTACTGCCACGCTGATCAACCACTCCGCCATGCTCTGGAGAAGAAGATCCTGAGCCCTGGCGCAGTGATTGATATTCCCTTGGAGGAAATGGAGAGCCATTACTGGCAATCCATTTCCTTTGCCTGCTCTTCCTGAACCACTGATTCGGCTAGTAGGTGACTCGGCTGCGCGGGATTATTCTCGTTCCCGACAGCTTTCGTCCTCCTCTTTTTACTTTTGGCAGTGGTTGCAGAGCATGCCTTACTGCCCACTCTGTGCCGAGCCGATTTACCTGCCGCAGCACAAACCGGGCAGTGCGGTGTAGCAGAGCACTGGCCCGCTTTATGGCCAGGCTTACCACAGCGGTAACAATGGTCACTGCGATCAATCTCAGCGGTGCACCTAGCCCGGACGTGACCGTCCTGTAGGCAGCGGAAGCATCGCATCGTCTTGGGCTCCAGTAACTTGACTCTGGCGGACACCCAGCCAACCAGTAGACGGCCACTATCACTGAGTTTTTTGGCTGCTGTGACAGGGCAGCGCACCCACACTGTGCCAAGACCAGTGGCATCCCGGCGGATTTCGCCCACCTTTACATAGTCCACCGGACAGCCACAGTCGCGGGTGATGGCCGCTAGTACCTCTGCGGCAGACACGGAGTCGTCTAGCCCACTAATGCGTAATTCTTCGCACTTTGTGGGTCTGGACACCTTGACGTCCTCCGTTTGGAGGACATTTTTTATATTTAAGGCCAGTTGGTCCGCCGCTTGCCCACTACTAGCACCGGGGATCTCTAGTATTCGGGCACCCGTTGCCGCCACCCGAACCCTAAGACCCTTTATGCCTAGGCTTTGCAGATCCACTTTGGATCTGGCCTCGGCCAATACTGAGGCGTAAGTAGTTCCCTTCTCCACCGCCGCAGGCTGTAGTGTAATGACTACAGCTGCGGAGCGTGGGGCGCGGAGCTTACGGGTCTTGGACTTCTTAGCAGGTGTCTGACTCGGAGATTGGGTCTTCTTCTCCTTATCAGCCTTCTGTTTGGCTTTTCTACCCACCACTTTCGACCAGGTTTGGGCTTCAGCCCCGGAATTTGCCGGCGGCGGTAGGTCTGTAGCCGATGATGGTCGGTAAGATGCGGCTGCGCTGGTGGTAGTAGGCGCTGCAGCTGTAGACCTCTGCTTTGGAGCATCCTTGGGCACCGTCAATTGTTTTCCCGACGCCTTTGTTCCCTTCTGTTTCCCCTTTATGGCATTATTCCCAGACTGGGAGCCTAGGGAGTTTCCGTTAGCTGTTGCTTTAGCGGCCTTTCTGTCCGCTGCAAGCGGTGGACGGATGTTTACAGGGGGGGGGAGTCTCTCCTCAAAAGCCTCTAGACGGGCGTTCACCATGGTCCCTACTTGGACCATGATGGTTCGCTCCAGTTCAGCAACCTCGATGGGAAGCTGCTGATTGTTCATCGCGGGGAGTGGTGGCTGTTCAGTAGGCGTCGGCCGCTCTTTGCAAAGAGCCATTTCGGCTTTCAAAGCCGCGATTTCCTGCCGCATTTCTTCCACCTCTTTTCGAAGCGTGGCGTTCTCCTGCGAGAGTGCTGCCGTCTCTTCGAAGGCTGTCCGGGCCGAGAACTCTTCGGCCGCCTCTTGGATTGCGGACGCTGCATCCTTGAGGGCCTTAACGAAGCAGCCCTTCAGGTTTTTGGACTTCTTTGCAACCGTTAGTATGGTTTCCAAGTTGTCCTGGACCTGTTTGGTAAGAGCACCAGCCGTCCTGGCATCTACTCCCTTTTCGGACAGTGTGTGGCTAGATTCCGCCAATCGGGCGAGGCGTAGCCTCTTTGCCGCCTCCACTTGCTTATGCACCTCCGCCTCGACGTCCCCTTCTATCACTTGGCGAAGCCCCTCCTGGTTTGAAGCTTGGAGCTCCGCTCGGGCTTTGCCTGGCCTAACGGTTTTGCCTGTCCCTCGGGGCCGCCCTCGTCCTCTGTTTGACGTGCCGACTTTTGCCGGCACCGTGGTGTAATCCGAAGCCGACTCCGACTCCGAGTTTACCACCTCGGAGCGAGACCGCTTGCGGCCACCCCTCCAAAATTTGGAAGGCACGTTAGCACTGGCACTTCCACTCCCGACACTCGTTGCTGACCAACTGCTAGCGACAGATTCGCAGTCGGACTCTTTGTCAGCGCCAGCCTCCTCACTTCGGCCTTCTCGGCCCGTCCCTAAGCATCTCTCTACCACTGTTATTGGTTTTGGTTTTTTAAAATTTGAAATTTCCATTTGATTCCCACGAGTCTGGGGGAAAAAACGGTCGACCCGTGCAGAGCCCCACAGTATTGCCCGGGCAAGTGTACATTTGAACCAGACCAGAGGGGCCACTGATCCTCTAGCCTGGGGTGTGCTAGCGACTGATGCCACCTTAAACTGGACTCAGAGTAAGGGGACAGCCTGTCAGCCATTCATTCCCTCGCCGCGCACCAAAACTTGGAATTCAGGGTAATTTTTTTTTAATGAGGTTTTCTTCCTCGGTCCGGGCGACCAAGCCAAGACCAACGACGGTGGCAATAGATATTACCTGCCCTGCCGAACACAACCCGCGATCAACAGGGCCCGTCGTACACCGCTCTCTCCATATCCTCTTATAAACAGAGGATACAGAGAGCGGAAAGTAGGAGCCCGATCGAACGGATGCCCTACGCCGACTGGTAGTCCGAGATGGATGGACTCCGTCGAGTATCCCTCTTAGTCTGGTCTCTCACTTTGAACCTTCCGGCATGAGTGGCTCTACCGGCATAGCTCCAAAGATCATTGAGGCACGCAAGCCCCCCCACTACGGCAACGTGGGGATACCTCGGGGGGGTTATTATTCATATCTGCTCTAACCGCTTCGTAAACGTTATGTAACCAAAGATTTCAAATGTCTTGCCCTCATCAAATCATTTGGCTTTGCATTCTAACAATATGGTCCATTTGTCCGTCACACATTATTAAAACCATAGTTTAGTTTAGACCTGAAGCTCTGAACTGAACTAAAACCATTATTGCATCAATACACTCCCCGCACGTTCGCCTTTGTCGTCATTCCCCGCGCCCCTGTAACGTCGCAAGCGAGGTCTGAATTAAACGGACGATCTGATCAGACAGCTGATAATGTTGGACAAGCAATCTGCAAAGAAAAGCAATATCTACGCAAATATTAAGTTGCAACATCCAGATGAAATTAAATGTATTTAATTTTCTATGTGAATACTTAGGTACTACAAAAGGCGTTGGGTATTGTAGCATATCAACCTCTGAACGGACTGACGTACTGGTATGTGAGAAGGTTTACCTAATTGCTTTTAGTTATTTGAATATCATGAAAAGTAAGATTAATTCTATAGAAAAAGTAGACAATTGAAGAAACTTGAAGTTTAGAAATCAACTTAGGAGTGATTGCGTGAAACTCGTTCAAAGATACAAAGTGTTTAAATGTATAATTGTAAAAAATCTATTTATCCCAATTTTATTATTTATTTGCAGATACCAGAGTTCAATTTGCAGACCCGTAAAACACACCACTTTCCCGTGAGAAATTCCTCTAGTGAAACCTAACGAGTATCAGAAGTGCTGCAGTATATTTGCTAAATATGGAGTCACTGAAGTGCACCCATTTATAGAATAACTAGCTACGCCCCGCGGTTTCACCCGCGTAAGTCCTGGTACCGTCGGAATATCGAGATAAAAGTAGCGTAGTATGTGTTAATCTAGGTCTGCAACTATGTACATACCAAGTTTCATCGCAATCGGATCAGTAATTTTGCGTGAAAGAGTAACAAACATCCATACATCCATACATCCCCACATCCATACATCCTCACATACTTTCACGTTTATAATATTAGTAGGATGCACTATATATACCTGAATATTTAGTATCTGAGCGTTTCTATAAAGATATTACAAATTCAATAGAACATTAAAACAAAGGAACAACTACAGTATTCCTCCTCTAGTCTCCCCAGGGAGCTTATCTATCTCATTTACGTTCCATCTGTTTTTTGATATAACATTTCATATAAACCGCCTGTTTTTGAACAGTAAGAGTTTGTCAGTCGGTCGAAATATCATTCACGATTCAAAATGAAAAGGAATTTACTATCATAAAATTTAAATGCCCTTTGAACATTTTGATATTGAAGACGAGTAAATATTTAATAGTTAAATTATGTTATTAACCTGAAAATGATATTTTAACGATTAAATATTGGACAATTTTCTATAATTAAAAAAAATTTAGAATAATAAAAAGTCAAAGTTGCACCAAGTCCAAGCGCTTACTACTCATTGCACTAGTTTATAATAATATATTTTTATCCAAACTGTGGCGTAATGTTAGAGGGGATAAGTAAGTGTGAAAAGTGACCTCACTAACACTCGGACCACCGGGTGTTTTTAGTGAGTTTTTTTGTCGTCAAGTAAGTTGAATAAATAAATAAGCTCCCGTCCTCCGTCGAGCAGTGGACGGCGATAGACTGATGATGATAAATTTCAGTAACAAAAACATGCTTATAGTTTGTAAATAAAAGTATTTAGTCACTCAGAATATTTATTATTTTCTTCACAATAACTATAATAACTCCACACATCGCACACACGGCCGTCTAATCCCAAACTAGGCAGAGCCTGTACTATGGTAACCAGATTGCTGATAAACATAGTTATATTAGGTTCCTCCTCCTCCTCCTCCTCAGTCGTTCACTCTTGACAGAGTGGTCGTGGTTTCGTGACGATGCTCTAGTTTAGATAATGCATCCCTCGCGATGCGTCTCCACTTGTTGCGGTCTTCAGCGTTACGGGAACATTGGACTATGGAGGTTTGTGTTGCAGCTTTTAAAATGTCTGTCCAACGCGCAGGTGATCGACCACGTGACCGCTTCCGTTCGACTTGTCCTTGGACAATAAGTCGCTCCATGGAATCTCGGTTTCGAAAAATGTGTCCAAAATATTTAAGGATTCGTATTTGCACAGTCGACGATAATCTCTCCTTGATTTTGAGTTCTTCCAGGATCGAGACATTTGTCCGCAATGCTGTCCAAGGAATCCGCAGCAGTCGCCGCCAGCACCACATTTCCAGTGCATCAATTTTGCGTCGGTCTTTCAGACGAAGCGTCCACGTTTCTGCGCTATACAAAAATATTGGAAATACAAGGCTTCTCATCAGACGGACTTTCGTGGCTTTGGTGATGTTGCGGTTGCACCAGCCTCTTCCAAGCTTATCAACTGCAGATCTTGTGATAGCACATCTTCTCCGATCTCGTCCTCACACCCCCCTGTGTTCGTAATCGTCGAGCCGAGGTAAACGTAGCTTTGGACAACCTCACGGTTGCCGATCATGGGAATATCAGGTTGATTTGATTCAGCTCGGTCCACGGTCATCATCTTGGTTTTGTCTCTGGTGATCGCGAGTCAGAAGGAGAGGCTTGTGGTCTCTATGCGTGTCAGCAGCTGTTCCATATCTTCTTTAGTTTGTGTGAGAAGAGCTGTATCATCGGCGTATCTCAGGTTGGATATCTTCCGTCCACCCACTCAAACTCCCTTGCCCCATTGCTCCAGAACAATTCTCATAATACACTCCGTATAGACGTTGAATAGGGTGGGGAAAGTATGCATCCCTGCCGAACACCAGCATGTGTCTGAAAACTTCTCGAATCCACGTTATCTATTCGGACAGTCGCAGTTCCGTCCTCATAGAGCCGGCGTATGAGACAAACTAGGTGGTTAGGTACTCCCATACGAATGAGTACGTCCAATAATTTATGCCATTTCACGGTGTCAAAGGCCTTGCGAAAATCGACAAAGCAGACATATAGTGGGATATTATTTCTCTATACTTTTCAATTATTTGACGTAGAATTAATATCTGCTCCCTTGTCCATCGACCCTTGACGAATCCTGCTTGCTCCACAGCTATTTCCGGATTTACAAAAGCTTGCAGTCTGGTGTTGATGATGTGAAGGAGTACTTTGCTGGCGTGTGAAATTAAGGCTATGAGTCTGTAGTTGCTACATTTCTTTGTTGATCCCTTTTTGTGCAGTGGTATGAACACGGAGTGTGCCCAGTCTTGAGGCCATTTTTCAGCCTCTCAGACGCGGTTGGAGATTACATGTAACATTGCAACTCCGTATTCACCCATAGCTTTGAAGATCTCTATTGGGTGTGTCAGCTCCTACAGCTTTATTCCTTTTCAGGTGACCGATTGCGGCTCGAATTTCACTTTTCAATATAATTGGTTCATCTGGTCTGGCATGGTATTTCAGGAAGTATATCACTGTCACACGATGGTGTTATGCTGCCTTCGGTAAAAAGTTGCTCACAATATTCCTTCCACACACCCACAATATCCTTGATTTCCGTTACAGTCACTCCATTAGAATCCTCAATAGCCCATGTTTTGGACTTGAATTGGCGAGTTATGCAACGAATCTTTTTAAACAGATCTTTCGTTTCCTGGCGTTCTGCGTTTTTCTCCAACTCCATACAGATATTTTTGAGATGGTTATTGCGATCTCTGCATGATGAAGATTGAATCAGAGCACTCGTCGAATTCAAAACCTGGACAGATGCACCCTTTGTTTTCAGCTCCCGATGGCGCTCCGCTATATTAGGTTACATATTTCTAAATACATACATATTATAGATAACTTATGATGCTTCTGACATTCTGAATTTAAATAAAATGTACGTATAAGATTTTTATTTATACTTTTTGGGTAATTATTTTTTTTGTTATACAAATATTCTAGAAAAAAATACAGAAAATACCCAAGCAAAATTTGAATTTCTGTTGTAATTTTGAGGAGCGGAATAATTTGTTATAAGGACTACGAATAAATCAAGGTTTCATTAATGTTGTAAAAATAAGCAAAAGCAAATGCGTAATAAAAAAAACGATCGAAATAAGATAATCTAGAAACTCTATAAAATCATCGATTGAATACGTTAGGATAAAGTAATATTAACAACATAGTTAATCAGTATTTTTGGGCCCTAATAAACTCAAATGACTTTATTCAACAACGTTACGTGGGAGAAGCAATGCTTGCATTGCATTTCGACGCGTGAGTGAGGTTACCGGAGGCCCTAACCCTTCCCTATCCCCTATTCCCGTCCTTCCCCTCTCTTTTCTTCCCCCCCTCCCTCTCTTCTCCTACTCCCACTTTAAGGGCGCAACGCACTTGTGACTCTTGAGTTACAGGTGCCCATGGGCGGCGGTAGTCATTTACCATCAGGTGACCCGTCCGTCCCCTATACCATAAAAAAAAACTCAACAATAAAAAGGCAACACTCTTCGTGTTGCCTTTTTATTGTAAAGCAACACGTGAAAAGTTTTGACAAAATCATAAACGACAGTATATCGCAAATACGTAATATCCACTTGTTATATTTTGTGAATGTAGTTTACTAAACTACCGAGTATATTTTAAGACGCATTCCGCTTCTATCGACGGCAGTACTACAGTTAAGTCTCTCTACTATATACATACATATGTATAACGTTTATTTTGGTGCACAAAGTTTAGGAATTCAGATTGAAAGTGTTTAGAGTTAGACTGACATGAAGAATGTTGCTGCTGTAAGTACGTTAGACCAAACCACAGAACAAGGTTTGAACACAACTTACAACTAAGTTACTTTTTAGTACGGGTACTGTAATGAAAGACGAACGAATCTATTCTTTTCTCCAGGATTTCTAAAGCAGAAGCATCAATGAACATCCAAATAATAAGAGAGCATTGTTGACAGTAATATTCCATACTGCGATATATACATCTGGCAGATGATACCTAATAATAGCGAAAATTATATAATTCTTCCGCACGCGTGTTGACCTGAACTGCTCCTAAACGGCTGAACCGATTTTGATAAAATTTTGTGTGTGTGTATTTGAGTGGGTCTCTCGATGGTTTAGATTCACAATTTGACCCCGTAGGTGGCGCTGCAATCGGGTCTCTAGGATTTAATTTTTGACAACTTTTTTCTGTGTGGTTGATTGGTTTCGCGGATGGTTTAGGTTCACAATTGGACATGGCAGGTAGCTCTACCATCGGGTTTTAGAAATTACATTTTTTATTTTTTTTATAAAGAGTTTTTTTTTTATTTTAGTGTCTAGCTGTATTTGCTTATTTGTCGAAATGTGTGTGATACACCTTATGCCAGACATATCGATGATTTTTCTACAATATAAGACGAAACATCTTTAAAAGGTCGTTAAAAGGACGAAAAATCTTTATCATTATGGATAATTACAAGTTTATTACAGGGTAAATAAATCTACCTCAATGGTCTCGATCGTGATCCAGGATTTTATTTTCAGATCTTTAAAATTGATACTGGTTTGTTCTGTTAGAAAATTCACAGTAGTGGCACGTATTCAGACTCTGTGTGAGTCTGAATACGTGCCCTGAAGAAGGGACCATGCTGACAATAGAAATAAAAATACCTACAGATGGGAAAAAATTGTGTAACACCTCGCGTATAAGGGCATGGACACATAAAAATATAGAAAAAGTAAATGATATTTCCATTATAACCAGATAAATATTTGTCGTACGTCGAAATATGTGAATGCGTGTCGTCTCTTTTTGAATTAAGAACCTGATTGATATCACTATACAATACCCTTTTTTTTTATCGTGTGGAAACCCCCTCGGGTCATCACTTTACCGGGGCTGCCAGTGAAGTGGTATGTCGGAATCAAACCGACTAAAACCACACGGTGTTTCGTCATAAGTGAGTCTATTGCCAGGACTCGGCATACCCTAGGAAGGAAGTCCCTGAGAACCCCAGCAGACCTTGGCCACCTCTTAAACAAAAGGCAGCCACGCCCACTATACAATACCCTAGCTTTAAACTTATTAGTCTCCCTGCTTCTACGTCTACGTCAACTGATAGTGAAATTTAAGTCACCGCACTAAAGAAATAGTTCCATGCTACAGAAGCTACAGAAGAAATATTATTAGACGGTTTCTGTGCCTGCTGTAAGCAGGGGCTATCAGAACTTCCCGGGGACGGCACAGATAGGGTTGATGATTTCCGAGTGATACTACCGACAAACAACACCATTGAGTTTTACTGCTTAGGTATATTCAGACAGGCAGTACGGTTATTAGCCACCTTTCCGAATATCCGCCTCACACTGGCGTTGCGGCGGTAGTATATTTGGTTGCCACGTCAGAAGCCACAAGATCAGCTCCCGCTCAGGGTGAAAATGTGCAAGGATATGTCTATTTGCATTGACCTTCGTTTAACTATTTATTTTATATATAATATGTATGTATTTGTAATTTTCTTTTATCTAAATTCGAGTTACAGGTATGCGACATTGACGTGCTCGAGAAATTCTAGCTACATAAAAGCTACTCTCCCCAACCCATCAATTGAGGCAATATCTCTTCCCTTCTATTGCATATTTCACACTCTCAATTTTCACACATCTTTAATTCCCTAAGTGACCGGTTGACGGCAATAGTCTTGCAGGTCCCCAGTACGTGAATGGGGTTAAATTATGGTTGGCAATTTTTCCAATTATACTCACGTTTGTGGGTCTTTAATACGCCTCTGCCTGCTCTAATGAGTGTATGTATGTGTAGGTATCTTAGAATCTGTGCTCTAGAATCCGTAATATTCGTAATTTGGGTCTAGATAATGTTTGCCTTTGTTGTAGAATACCTTTCACAAAGATAAATCTTTAAGTTATCTTCCTTCTTTAAAACTTTTCCAATAAATCGATCGAATCTCGTAACGAGGAAATGGTTCTTTTATTGGTTTAACGATCTCGACTAGTTTTGCTCACCGACTTTACGCGAATTTCCACTTTTGCTTGTTCCGTTTACAAAGAGATGAAGAAGCTAAAAGGGGATATCTTTTGAAGTAATATTAAAAGAACAAAGATTGAAGACGAACAAGGTAGTTTTACAATAGCTTGGCTTGATGGGTAGAATATTCTTTATTGTACACCACAGTAAAAACAAATGTTATCTAACAAATTATAGTACAATATATGATTATAAGTTGCTTAAAAAGTATGTACAATAATTTCATGCTTTCAAACCTCGGTATCATTTGAAAATAACTTCTGATGACATTCATGAAGCTTAACCGTTGCACAAGATATAATACGCTTAGGCATAGTCGTAACTTATGTCCTGATATGACATTATGATGATTACATAAATACAATTGTACAAGTGACGTTAGTTTGAATTAGATACGATTTAATAGTTATTTTTTTCCTAAGCCTTCTTATCTGTCTTTCTACCAAACGACTTCAACTTCTAGATAGATATTAAGTAGATATTAAGGTTCAATTTATCCTCAAAAAGAGATTTCACCTGCCAAATAAAATATACTTGTTTCTCTGGAACAAAACAATGTACTTCAAAGGCCTCACTCTAATTCAACAATTTAATCACAGTTTTAGCACTGATTTAAATATTTGTTATAAAACTTACTGTTGTCAATTCAGGTATCAAACACAATAGTGATTATGGTGTACCATCAATGTTACAAAGAAAAGGCAAAATCTGTGTAACCCAAAAGCTCAACCGCTTGGTCAATTCACGAGGTTGAGCTTTATCTGATCAGGGTAGTTTAGGAACATACCTAGTTATAGGCAGGTCTTACAAGGACGACCGAAAAGCGACTGTGTACGAAAGTCCTGGCTGTCAGAAACAAGTTTAACAGAAGATATAGGTATGGAGACTTAGAATGATCGTAAAAACGGTCGGTATGAAAATGGCTGTCCTAAAAATAGATAGACTTTACGAGATTCGAGAGTTTGGAAAGGATATTCGCTATTATCCTACGATTATTCTAAGTCTCTTATTAGTCTAAGATTAGTAATTAGTCTAAGATTCAAGTAAGAACTTAAATTCAAGGCTAAGTTAGTTACTGCGTCTAATATAAGTTAGTCAGCTGTTTATTGTGTAGTCGTGACGTTATTTATTTTGTACCCATCAAAGTTGTAGTGAATATGTACTGTAGGTGACTATATTTTTGGTATTTAAGTGCAAACATTGGGATTGTCTTTAAACCCTGGGGCATTATTAAGTAAATTTAGTGTATTGTAGTTTTATGAGTTCAGTACACACCTTGCAGTGGTTAAGTAACTAATTTAATTTGTTGAGTGACAACTAAGGCGAGCCTATGTTTCCATCGCTCGTAATTCTTTTGGGATCATTTATTTTTGCAATTATTTTTAACATTAACTACATACAGTTTAATATTTTAGTGTCCAAGCTTTACATGAGTAGGTACTTTATATGATTAAATAACTTTTGCGAAAAAGTATTTTTTCTGTCCCTCGGGAACTGTTTTTTTTCTGGATGAAAGGTAATCCTTTTCTGTACTCCTGACAACGTATACGCAAAAATATCATGGTGATCGGTTGAGTAGTTAAGGCGTGAAAACGTACTAAACAAACTTACATACCCATTTATAATATTAGTTATGATTAGCACCAAACATAATGCAGCGGAAATACCTATAAAAGTATATAAGAAAACGCGTAAGGTGTTTTTGGGATTGGGTTGGATTGAATAAATTGTAGCTTGTTGATTTATGTTATTTTTACGCCATCTGTGGATTGTGTGCGATACAATAATATCTTAAATACTAATTATCCGTATTAGTTTGGGCAACTTTAACAGATAGCGCAAGTTTAATTTCGAGTTTTTACAATATTTACTATTATCAACTCGCGGTCAGTATTTTTCGTTGCGCTAACCTTTTTTTTTCGACTAGCCGGCCGGCCGCCGAGCGTCTGATGTGTAACGAGCAATAAGGAACTCCAAAAAGTAAATTTATCCTTTTTTGGTGTCGGTAAAAGGTAATGGTTGCAATTTTTTTTTTGGGTTTGACAGGTTTGACTACGTAGTCAGGATTTTATACGTTCCTTCGACATTTTTCCAGTACCTCTAAAAACGTGTACGCAACATATTTTGAGAGCATTACAGACATAATTACTTTGACATTCCATCCTCCGCGCATTTTCCCAACTTTCAGGTCGGCTTTCAGTCTAACTACGATACCGCTGAACTTTGATATTTTACGTGCAACGACTGCCATCAGACCTCCACAACCCAAGTACTAGGCGATATCGAAGTTCTCTAGCTAGACCAGGTTGTCGGACTTTTTAGGGCTTCAACTACCCGTAACGAATATCACAGATGTTTTGGCACCCGAGATAGGCGGCTTAACGTGCTCTCCAACGCACGGAGGGGTCTAAATGTGTTAAGAATGGTCACCCATCCTAGACTGACCTGGCTAGCATTACTTAACTTAATAATGTTCTAACCTACTCGGTTACCACTTTGCCACGAGCCCCATAGTTTCTTCGACTTTAAATTTATAATATTAGTAGGTATAGATCATTCTAGCTTACTATAACAATACGATATCGGTTACAATTGCCTATGTATAAAGCTGCGATTAATGCCCCAGGGTAAATATCCCCTCAGCAAACTTCATTATTATGTCTGTGAGCTTCGACAACTTGTCCCTACGAACCTAGAACACTGATAACAGTTCATAAGTGAGCATTCTCATTAAATCAGAATGAAACATAATGAAATATATTAATTTCAACATTTAAACGGATACATTATATCGGGACTACACCGATTTCAAAGTGCCGTTTTAAATTTATAGAAACACATTTTTTTATTATTAAGTAGGTACGCAATGGCTGACGTTAAAAAATTAAAGCAATGACGTTATACAATTGTACAAGTGACGTTAGTTTGAATTAGATACGATTTAATAGTTATTTTTTTCCTAAGCCTTTTTATCTGTCTTTCTACCAAACGACTTCAACTTCTAGATAGAAACTAAGTAGAGATTAAGGTACAATTAAACTTATACAATTTATCCTCAAAAAGAGATTTCACCTGCCAAATAAAATTTACTTGTTGCTCTGGAACAAAACAATGGACTTCAAGGCCTCACACTCTAATTCAACAATTTTTCAATTTAAAGTGATCATTCATCATCATCATCCTCCGCGCCTTTTCTTAACTAAGTTGGGGATGGCTTTCAGTCTAACTACGATACGGCCCAAATTCGATAACTTGGAGGGACTGCCATCAGATCTCCACAACCCAAGTACTAGGCGATATCAAAGTTCTGTAGTCAGACCAGGTTGTCGTACTTTTTAGGGCTCCAACTACCCGTCTAGAATGCCACAGATGTTCGTATGGCAACCGGGACCGACAGCTTAACGGCCGAGGCACGGAGGGGTCTCAACGTGTTAAGAATGGTCATCCATCCCAGCCAATGAGCTATATCACCTACACCCACACCTAAATCCCTGAAGGGGTTGGTAGAGGTGTATTAACACCCACTTACGTAGTAGGGGGGCAAGCCTATTGCCGTTAACCGGACACTTTGAGAATGAAAGATGGGAACATGAAGAATATATTGAATGGGAAATGTAAATAAGAAGGGAAGACAATGGAGGGAAAGGGATAGAACCCATAGAACCAACCAATCTTTGGAACAAATTGTCGCCTGCGGTATTTCAGGACCGATACGACCTTCAAACCTTCAAGAAAAGAGCGTACTCCTATCTCAAAGGCCGGCAACGCACTTGTGACTCATAAGTTGCAGGTGTCCACTTACCATCAGGTGATCCGTCTGCTCGTTTGCCCCCTATAATATAAAGAAAAAGAATAGAATAGAATAATCTTTATTGTACACCAAAGACATTTTGCTTAAAAATAATACACGTGGATATGTACAATAGGCGGCCTTATCGCTAACAGGCAACCTTTGGATGGACAAAATCGATAATAGATAAAAGAATAACGTGTAGTTTTTGTGTAAGATAGAAGTAAAGAGAAAAAGGCATATAGTTATGCGGATATTGCTTTTACAAATGGATTGGGGATTGAAGTAATAACTCGAGTATGTCATCAGGGTCGCATATTAATAACTCAAAACTGATTGTTACCGGGATCCGAGCCCTCTAACATAATTAAGAAAACTAAAAACTTATATCATGGTGCTAGGACAAAATACGATAGTTTTATGTTCCATGTTTAAATCCTCATCATCCTCCTAAAACCCTATGTTTCAATTAATGGTTGTAACATCAATAATTCTAGTTGATTCTGTTAATTGGTTGGTCTAAAGTCTTTGTTGTGTGTGGTTTATCTTAGACTGTGGGACGTAGCAATGTCGGCAGCTATATTTAGCTACGAAATTACCAACATGGGCGTTATTGGTTAGAACAATATCGATTCAGCTAATGTTTGTACTAATTCAGAAGGTTATTAGAGCTATATATAAAGGGTGTCTCAGTAAGAGTGCACTTTTTCATTTTAAAATAAAAACAAGCGTTTTATGACAGAGTTGTGATATTTTTATTGTATTGTAAAGAAGACATGTTCCGATTAAGTATGAAATAAAATGGAGCCGTAGGGGTCATTTGCCGGATGGCAAATGACCCCTACGGCTCCGATGACAGGCCATTACTCTATGAAATTTTCCATGACTTTTGCACAGAGATGTGGCTGTATCTCATCGGTGATGCGTTGGATTTCCGATTTGAGCTCAGGAATTGTTTCGGGTTTATTAGCATAAACCCGAGATTTCACAAGACTCCAAAGAAAAAAATCGAACGGCGTTAAATCGCACGATCTTGGTGGCCAGTTGACATCAGAATTTCGTGAGATAATGTGTTCTGGAAATTGTTGCTGCAATAAGTCGATTGTTTGATGCGCGGTGTGGCAGGTTGCGCCGTCCTGCTGAAATCACATGTTGTCCAGATTCATGCCGTCAAGTTGAGACCACAAGAAGTCCGTTATCGTATTCCTCTAACGAATGCCGTTCACAGTCACTGCAATTTCGGCCTACTTTTAAAAAAATAAGGTCCAATCACACCGCCTGACCCATTTTCTTCAAATTTTATACACGAGCGAGCGGTTTCAGCGTAACTTTCCCCATTTTTGTAATGAGTTTTTACAATTATAACGCGTTGTTCTTTCAAAAAGCGCTCCATTTTTAATAATCGGAATAAACAGAGGTGACAGCTGTCAAATTTCAGAGTTGCCACTTGCATGAAAAAAAAAATACAATTTTAAAAAGTGCACTCTTACTGAGACACCCTTTTGTACTAATTTAAAGCATTACCGTTAAAGGCAAAAATCCAAGTTAATTACTTATCCAAATCCAAACTTTATGGTTTTAACCTAATCCTTATAAAGATTTAAACATAAAACAAGCATTTTACATCAAATATATTTCATTGTGAATCCCTTAAATTAATTTGTAACATCTTAGCTAATATTGAAAATGCCAAAGTTAGTTTATTTGTTTTTGACGCTTTCCTTCCGTAACTACTCAACCGATCACCATGAAAGTTTGCAGGCACGTTGCCAGGACACAAGGATTGATAGAAAAATAAATATTACTTAAGGGAAGAAGAAGCTTTTGCAAAAGCTCATTGAGATCATTCCAAATCCTTTTGTAAAGCACACATTTATCGATGTTTCATTTAAATTATGAATACTTATAACTATTTTTGTCATATACCTTATCTATTTAGCTATCCATCCACTTAAGAAATGTACTGAATACTGAAGACTTAGATGAGTTATCACGAAATAAAATTATCTGAACTCATAGTACTCCAAAACAAAATAAGATTGTTTTGAAAATTGAGTTTTTCATCTAATATCATAAAATCATATAATACTAGCTTTCGCGCGTGGTTTCGCTGGTGTTAATATATGTAGTGATGAGACCTCTCGCCACCACTTGCATACTCCTTCAATTGGGATAATAACTCTTTGATACGCGAGAGGCCTGGACTGGTGGCACCAAACTCGAATTTAGAACATGTTCGAAATATTTTATGAAGAATAAGAATAGAAGAAAAGACAGTCGCCGAGAGGACAGAGGACTGTCGTGACAACTGTCGTGCCAAAGGTGCACGGAATTATTTATAATTAATTTGTTGAAAGTTATAATTGTTACATGAATAATCTGATCCTGATTATATCGCATAGTGCGTTTGCCTGCTATTTTAATTTTCCTCCTCTAGATAGAACCTATCGTGACTGGTTACCGTAAAGCCCCAAGCTTTATACGTGGTGGAGTATGCCGCAGTTGTTTTAGAAGTACTCCACGCGTTACAATATGTATTGTCAATCAATGCACTATCTTTTGAGAACAGTACTATTTTTCTGTACCTGACATCTGACAACGTGTATGCCATATTTCGTGATGGTCGGTGAAAGAAACAAATTCACTTTCACATCTATTATAAACTCGAAAGCAATTAATCCGGGTCACATAAAGAACGACTCTGGGTCACGTTTCTAAAGTATCTAAAGATACCTTAAAATCTCGGCAGTTAAGAATCTTAGCTTAGTGAAATAAATTGTGTTGAATAAACAATTCAATACTCTGTAAAAGACAGGTAAAAAAAGTACATAATACACAAAATAAATAAATAGCCAATCTCATCCTAAAACAAAAATAAAAAAAAACACCATTTCTACAACTTTTCAATTTTCTCAAATTTTAGTACTTTGTGTTACCTTCACGTACTGTCATTACTGCGGTTGTGCGGTTTGGCATTCTGTACACCATGTTTCATTATATAGGTAAGATGTTTAGTACCGTTTTTTATTAGGACATTTGGACAACAACCTTTATGGCTTCCCGGATTCGTTGCTCTCGTGTGTATTAATAAGAATGTAACGATAATAACAAGTGTATGAGCTGCAGTTATTTGGTTTGCATACGACACATAATTTAATAATTTTTACTGAAGGAGGTCTGTGTCAAGTTTATCAGTTACACAATGACGAATCGATACTGATAGCTAAGTTAGCGGGCGTTGAATATAAACAAACAAGAAAATATATATATATATATATAACTATGTATATACCTCTTATATCTACGTCTTACTAGTAAATTTTAAAGACTGGCTGACTTGCTAAAGTGGAAGCTCTTTTGAAATCGAAATCGCTAGGAGAGCACATTGTACTGAAACGGATCATTAACAAAAGGGACTTAAATAGGTAAGTGTGTTTGCTCAGTCCCGTACGCTCCCCGATCTTATAAAGTCTACAAGGTTTTAGTCTAAATAATATATTTTGGGAGAGGACCGAACTGAACCAACATTTGCGTGCTCTTTGACCATGTTGCATACCTGGTTGAAGGATATGGTTTAAGACATTTATTTTGTCAAAAAAATGATTACATTCGTTTGTCAGAGAGAATCGTGATAAAAATAGTAAATAAAAAAAGCTTTTCAGTTACCTGTTATTATTTTTTACATCTAAGTAAATAAGTAGTATTAATAAATTTACCAATAAAGTGGGTAGCTACTACAAAACAAAACCAGCGGGACCCATGCCACATGCGTTCCAAGAGTATCTTGTAAACAAGTATGGCCGTATTACGTATAGCAAAGCGATTGCTATCATATTTCTATCGAGTGACTGTTATAGTAAGTTCCTTTTATTTTTTTTGAGCTTTTATGTTTATATAGTAATTTATGTGTAGGTTACTTTGTTTTAAAATAATAAACGTATGTATTTTTATATTTTTTATTTTATTATTGTTTTTGAGTATTCATATAAATACCACCTATTTATTTTTATTTATATTTTTTAATTGAGCGTTTATTAATATTTCATTTTTACCTATTATACTATGTGTGCTCATTTTGTTAGTTGTTACTTTACATGACATAATGTTTGGGCTTCTTTTTGAATAAAACCATTGACTGAATTTCTTTTGTATCGTTCGGTAGTTTATTGTAAAGTTGGGCCTTCGTATTTAATATTTCTTAAGCCATAGTTGGTTCGCGGGGTTATTAGTTCGTTTCTCAACATATGGTGCTGTATTTGCGGCTTTTTAGTAAATGTTATATGTTGTTTTTTTAATGGCAACACGTGACAAATTGTATCGAACGCCTTCTTCAAATCTATTAATATACCAAACGCTATTTCTTGTTTGTGTTATTTTTTATGTTTGTTACCAGGTCGACAAAGTATTTGATTTAGATCGAAACCCATATTGATTTTTATTGATATAATTAACGGTAG
Source organism: Callimorpha dominula (assembly GCA_949752705.1). Lineage (NCBI taxonomy): Eukaryota > Metazoa > Arthropoda > Insecta > Lepidoptera > Erebidae > Callimorpha > Callimorpha dominula. The sequence continues at coordinate 4,983,850 of OX457002.1, read as the reverse complement.
ACAGATACTGATCTAACCGTTTATGTATGACTTTTTCATAAACTTTAGAGATAACCGGAAGTACAGAAATTGGGCGATAGTTTCCCGGGTCTTTTTTGTTGCAGGATTTGTAGATAGCGGTAACTTTTGCTTTTTTAATGTGTCCGGGAAATAACCACTATCTAGGCACATGCTAATAGCCACAGTTAGTTTATCGAGAATTAGATCCTTAACACATTTTAGTGTTTTACATGATATGCCATCTAATCCAGTACTAATATTAGAGCAATTAGCTCGTTATCGCTTAAGTCTTTTTTATCATATAGCTTAATATAGGCTACATTATCGTGATACCTCAGGGGGATTTACTAGCTAAGAGAGAGCCTGAATTAGCAAAGAAGGAATTAAAACAACCACATTTCTCTTAGTTCAGTAATAGTGCCTGACTATGTCACTAATTGCGTTGGGGGATAGCTGGTTTTTGTTTTGAGCCTTCCGGAACAACTGCCGATTTAGTTTGGTAGGTCTCTCATTTACATAGAATTTGCATGAAGGGCCGGTTACCCCAGACTGGCGCCACACCTGACCCTAGCGGCTTTCAGCAGTGCGGATTTTACGTCCAACAACGTTGATATATATATGATAAATATTTTAGTAACTCGGTTATTATGGTTTGAGTGCACTTTTTACATTCCTGGGTCATGAGGTCTTAGTCTTTTTAGTGAAAGAGAACCTCTGATGAAAAAGCTGTGATCAAAACTGGCTCATACGTTAATGAGTTAAGGTTATGGTAAGGTAATTGTGCATAAGTAAATAAGTAACATTGAGAATGAGTGGAACATCGGTTTAAATTTAAAACAAATTAGCACGTCATTATAGTGTTACGGAAACAATAATTCATAACTTGTTCGTACATCGCTATTGACAATTTCAAGATTTTCACTGTTATAAGCAATGCAGAAGAGTCTACAATGGCTTCATACCTCGATTGAACTGCGAGTAGTTAGAGAATAATTATGCAATCCGAGCGATATCATTTTCATATGATTCTAAAACATTACTTAGCTCTCTTACTATTCCATTTTAAAGGATGGGATTCGATATCCTTTTCTTTGTCACAAAAACCTGGATAATTCTAGATACTTTGATATTAAATTTGAACTAAGTTGACCTCGTAAAGTATTAAATAACAAGTAGGTTAGTCTTTAAAATAGCGCTTACATTTGATATCTATGGCAACTAATGTTAAATGGTGATGCGGACTGCATTATACAATTGTCTAGAGAAAAAAAAGACAGACCTGTACACTCGCAAACTATACAATTATTGTCTAGAGAATAAAAGACAGACCTGTACACTCGCAAATTTTATGCGCTAAATACACTTAGCCTATATGGATGCAAATAGAAAGTCTTCTTTACACAACGGAAACACGGTTTGTATGTGGGAGCAAAGCATACACAATAGTTTATCGTGCCACGTAATGGTGGCCAGTGTATATCCGGGCTGTATAGCTAAATATATTATTACTAAGTATAGGTGTCTTCAAATTCTGTGAGGCTATAGTCCATTGTCCACGGTGGCCTAGCACAGGTGACAGATTTTGCAAAACTTCATAAACGTTATGATGAACTCTGAAGGTGTACATGTTTCCTCACAAAGTTTCCTATAATAGTAATAATATGCCTATCTATCTATCTTTATCTAATAAATAATAGAGTTCATAAATATTAATTAATCCTTACTAATATTATAAATGCGAAAGTAACTGTCTGTCTGTCCGTCTGTCTGTCTGTAGCCTTTTCACGTTAAAACTACTAAACCGATTTAAATGAAATTTGGTACACAGAGAGTCTAGAGCCTTAGAAAGGACATAGGCTACGTTTTAATGTGAAAAAAGGGGTGTAAGGGGTTGAAAGATGGGGATGAAAAGTTTTATGAAAGTATTGTCAATTAAATAATTAAACATTCTACCCAAAGACACTATTCCACGCGGACGAAGTCGCGGGCCCAGCTAGTTTCTAATACGAACATAAATTTCAGTACGCCAGACTGGGCGTGGACAAAGCCCTAACCTACCCAGCAGAGTTTGTTCATGGGTTTTACGCACCTGCTCCCATTATAAAACTTCCTGTCTTTTATCTACTGGTGTATCATGAGGCCTAGCTTGGGATCAGACGGCCGTGTGTGAGATGTATGAAGTAAATATTACTAGTTCAGTTTTTTTGTACAACGTGTATGGAAAATTTCATAATAATCAGTAGATAATAAAGGGAGTAAAAACGTAACCAAACAAACGAACAAACAAACTTACCCTCGTATTTATAATATTGGAATTGGGATAATGTCGATTGGGACTGATATGACAGGCAACTGCGTCCAGATCAGGTTTAAAGTTCGAAATTGAGAATAAATTAGCGCATTTTTAAACGAAACCTAATAGTAAATATACACCATTTAAAGCCTTAACTCGGCTTGTGTTTATTTTAGAATAATATCTTCTATTACAAACTACATCAAAAAAGTAAACAAAGTAAAGCTTAAGTAGGAATACTTAAGAGTGAATCTTTTGTTAAATTATTTACATTAGGTAATTTTTTACCATGTCTCAAGCCTGAGATCGGTACGGAGTATAGGAAAGAGCAGGACATCTATAGCCTTATTAGCCTATAACATTAAATCAACATGCCTACCATTGGCAAAATAAACTGAAGAGAAAGCAAGAAACGAAAACACACGATACAGAAACAGAAAATAAGTAAGCTTTATTGTGACGGTTGAAAGTACAAAACTTGGATTACCAAGAAAAGGGACGAAATAAACTAAAGAGAAATCATAGCAATCATAGAAGAACATATTTAATTGACGAATAGATAAGAGAAGATAACAAATATTTAGGCTATAAGGAATATTTTTTAAGCTCGTGAGGTATGTACCTAAGGATAGAAGCGAGTGGCGGGCTGTTGCTCTGCCTGACCTGAACGTGGAAAGACACGAGTGTGTTGTAAGAAAAAGGCTCGCCCTAAGCAAGCCGTTGAAATGCCTTCTTCTTAGGGACTTTCGTCGATCCTATTAACCGCAGAGAAATAAAACACTTTAATACAAGTTTCAAGTAACCGAAGTCTTTGATAGGACAGACAGTCTTTGATAGAAGTCATTGTAGGTGCCAGACAGTTCCACTTTACAAGACAACTGTCCCATTTAATGAAGGAATTCAAAAGATATACACTCCATGCCAGTATAAAAGTAATCCACGTAAAATACTTGAACAATTTTGAACAAATTCCCTCTGAAAGTGGACATACCTAAATCAACCTACGTAGCCACAACGAAAATCTAATATGTTTCACCAAATTCTATTGGGTCGTGGCTGAATTCTATTTGCGCAGAAATTGTTTTGAGCTCTGAATTGTCTTTTGCACAAATTCAGTCACACAAAACTAGTCCAGAACTGCTTTGTATTTTATGAAGAAAACTTCAGTAAGTAGTTTATTTTAAATGTTGTATTTGTTATATACTAGCTTTTGCTTGCGGCTACCCTCGCGTTGAAGTTATTTTCTGTCCCTCGGGACCAGTACTTAAAGGCTGCGTTTCCACCAGAGATATTCCAGGATTCGTATCGAGGGATGTGTTTGTTAAGAACCAATAGAATCGCTTTATTAACCTAGCCCCACTCCTGCAGCCTGTGAAAACGGCTTAGCAGAGCGAGGTTTTTGTACGTACAAAACAAGCGACTGATGGGTGCGAGGGAAGTGTACGAGAGATGTGTGTTGTCGCCACATTAAAAACTCTTATTTATTTTATTAAAAATAGGGACAAACTAGTGAACTGTGTTATCATCTAGTATGATGATAACACAGTTCACTATTTAATAAAAATAAGTTAATAGATATTATTTTGACTGGTTATACGGGTAACGCAATACTATTGGTCGATAGATAAATATTAACAAATTGTGGGATTATAAAAGGGTTCCTACCCTTTTATAATCCTATCATATAATGTTCATATCATATAATGTTTAGAACGATTGACTTGAGTGCAAACAGAGGTACGACCAACTTGGCAGTTGCTGTTAGTTAGTGATTTTCATAGTGTATATTAGTGGTTTTGAGACTGTTTCTAACATGTGTGCGAGGGATGTGTGCGAGAGATGTGTGCGAGGGATGTGTGCTAGACGGTGTTTGTTAGAGGTCGATGTGAATTGTACACATCCTCGCACCGCTCATTTGCGCACAGTTTCACAGCGTCGCTACGCATCCTCAAACCACTCAGTGGCCTAGCACATCTTTGGTGGAAACGCTCTCATCGTTGCACAGCTTCGTTGCGCATCCTCGCACCACTCAGCTACTTCGCACATCTCTGGTGGTAACGCAGCCTTATTCTGGATAAGCCCTATATCCATATCTGTATTCTGTACACCTGAGAACGTGTTTGCAAAATTTCATGATCATGATGATCAGTTGAGTAGTTGAGGTGTGAAAAAGTAACGACGTGACGTGACGTCATGCGTCTAGGTATTTACAAAATTGTGTAAAGAATGAGTATCGTTTTGACGTTTATTTAAAAGATAATTTGACTTGGTGAAGTGTACGTACTGTGTTTATATTTTTAAAAACAATAGCTATGTTCAAGGGAAATTTCCCTAAGTACAAAAATAATATCAACTGAACTTTGGACGATACTATCGCCGGTAATATTTATCAGACAGTTTCATAGATAAAACAGATAAAACTTTGTATCGCCCTCGTCCGTTTTATACGCCGCCGTGCTTGTAGAAGGTGAAGAAAATAAAACCGATTTATGAAATGGTACTATGGTAATTTAATTTATAAAAATGTAATAAGTGAAAAGTCTTAGTAACATTTTTTTGTATGGAAACCTTCCCATCGATCCCTTATTGGATGCACAGAGTCTGAAACATCAGACCAGATACGTGGCAATTGAACTATCAACTCTTAGCAGGAGCAGAGTGCTCCAGCAAAAGTGCAGAGTTATCTCTGACATGATGATCTAGTGACCGACTGACCTTCTTGCCCATCAAGCCTTTTTTCATCAAGATTTTTTTTTTATTTTTCAATAAAATTTACCGTTCGTAATGTACTCCGGATTGATTCATTTCCGTCCAAGAAAATCCATCATCTCTGTACAGCTATTATCATGGACATTCCTGAAAGTAAATGTTTCAAATGGTTCGTGAAGTAAACACTATCAAAAAACCGTACTCTTACCGTAAACGTACAAAGAGAAGGATTTAAAAAAAGAGACTCTGGTGGCTCACTTGATAATTTAAATCTTCTATTTTACTAAAACGAAAACCATTCATATACAACATTTCATTGTGGTTTTCAAACACCATCATAAGAATTAAAATGTTTTACTGCGTCGGCAACACAGTCTTTATTTAAATGTCTGCATACTCCGTTAAACTTTTTAAACTAGGCACGACGACTTTTTTTTTTCAATTTATTTATATTGTAATTCTGGGACGAATTCGAAAATGCGCTCCGCGGTGTACACAAACTAAGCATCCTACTTAATATTATAACGTAAAAGTTTGTGTCGATGTATGGATGTTTGTTGCTATTTCACGCATAAACTACCCGACCGATTGCGATGATACTGGTATGTAGATAGCTGGGCACCTGGATTAACACATAAGCTACTTTTTATCCCGATGCTCCCACGGTATCGGAACTTACGCGGGTGAAACCGCGGGGCACAGCTAGTACCCAAAATAATGGGTTAAAACACAGAAACATCTAGAGAAACGGAAATAGACATATACATATTATTAATGCCCACAAATATTTCCCTTGAGCACAAGTAATTTTTAATGTTGCAGGCAAATGCTCGTAACATTGAGCTAATGTAGTGTTTCAAAACCCTAAAACAACTTTATTTTAGGATATTAGACTATTATACCAAGGGTTGAATGTTTCCAGGAACTATCGATAAATAATCATAAAGTTGAGACTAAATTTACGATATTTTAGAATTTATTACAAAAGGAGCCGGGGTTTTAGACGAAAACCCTTTACAAATATTATCGGGATGCTACGTCTGAATGCTTTACTGAATGGAGTTTCTAAAACTATTAGTGTTTATTATGGTGAAATATTTAAGAAAAAAATGTTGGCGCTTACTATATTTTTAATCCGAGAGTGAGACTGTTGCTCATCATACTTACGCTGGAATGTTTTTGTACCATCTCCTTTCATTAACACATCTTGTCGAATGAAATACTAAATTTCATAACACAAACTGACTTTACGCTCATAATGATAGAATTAGCAGCTCATCTCTATAGAGTATGACGATTAAATAACCATCTCAAGTACAATTACTGGACTTTAAATACCTCCGATGCTTCTACCTGGCGATTAAGTCACAAGGTATCGGCCTTATATGTATGCAAAATTAAGGCACATTTATTTTATAGCTTTTCTTCTCAGCTTCGCTATTGTTACCTTGGATACAGTACTTGTCTTTCTATATGGAAGGTACTCAATGTATCTGTATCCCTGAAATTTGTATGTAAAATTCATGGTGATCGCTTGGTCGCACAAATAAATTCACATTCGCATTTATTATATTACATTTAGGATTAAGACATTTATGTATTTATTTATTTAGGCAGACAAAACAGAACATAACACAATACTTAGTCTTATAAATAGCTATCACTAACAGTTTCGATCTTAGCTATGTTCCTAAATATGTGTACACAACATGGCAATGTGGGTGACACAAAACGAGATTACATCAAAACTAAAAAGTTAAATATTAACATAAAAATAAGTGTGAAATTCAAAATGTATAACAAATTAGACCTATGTTGATGACATCACATGCGTAACATTATTTTTAAATTTACTAAATTTAGATTTAAATTTACTAAATTGGATAACATTTTTTTGTGGATCTTGGCTTAGGTACTGACTGTCATCATGGTCGAAGACATGAGAAACAAACACAGGTTGTGCCATAGTCCGCCAAGTATATTTGGCATTTTAAACAACAAGGCTAATAGGCTTTTTTTTAATTATAATTACTTAACTATCGTTTCACACATACAACGTGTAACGGCCTGCAAGTAATTAGTTCAGAATCGGCTCCTAATCAACTTCGGTAATTTATACTGTGACGCCTGAAACGTCGATGTTAGCTCGCGTTAACGCTGGCGTTTGCCATTAAGAATAATTATAACTTTTAATCATTAAACTGCTTAAATTTAAGTATATTCAGTATTGTCAAAATTTTCCTTTGAACTCAGCATAAACAACTATTTACAACTTAAATAAATAAAAAAAAAACAAATTAAGTACATTAATGCGAAATTCAGTATGTTATTGTGATAATAACATAATTTTTCAAATAGAGTGTTTAAGTTTTTTTTTTATTACATATTATAAATATCTATTTATAAAACTTTAATCTTTTTTTTACAGTTCTCCACGCAAAAGCGGCTATGTGGTCGCGCAAGCAGTCAGTTTGCAGTGCAGTGAGCGGTGTGTCTAAAGGTGATGAAGCGGAACTACCTCTAGGCAACGGAGTGCAACTGTACCCATTTGCAATAGCATTAAGGGTACGAGTTTTGCAGGTAATTTTATTAAAATAATACTTTTGGAGATCTTTTAAATATCAAATTGCTACCATCTGAGAAATAGAGGCTGGTTTTTAAGTTGTCTAATTCTTGTAATCTGCTTGCATAGTCAGCTACCAAAATAAAAGTGCGCTGACTGATTTTCTTTACAGTCGGTTTTCATTTTAATAATGTAACTTTTCCATACTGGTATACTTTTTTTAAATCAATTGTATTACGTGGTAAACGTGTGACTATAACACGCTAATCAAACTAACCAAAAATGAAGTTTTTTAATGACACTTAAATTCAGCTCGTTACGGCCTTTTTGCACCCGTGTGAAATTGCCGTTTTATGGGATTTACACGACTTCACATACACATGCACCCTTACTGTGTATCTATAATGGCTGTGTATTGTAGTGACCAAATCTCCTTTGAACTTTTTGGAGGCTGGCTGGCAACTGGCAACATAATATTTGAATCGCTGTTTATAATATATTTGAATTGTATAATTGTTAGAATGAAAATAGAAAACGGCGCATGGACTAGACTAGTGCCGCGTTTTAATAAACATGAAACGATTCGTTGAATTTTCAACGAAAATTTTACCGTCCGTAAGCAAAACGAATCGTTTTTTGTTTATTGGAAAACGGCATTAGAGGACGTCAGTCGAAGTAACCACGCCTTAGATTCCAAGATGTTTAATTATATTTGGTTGATTTTGAAAGTGTTTAATTAAGCCTCCAATATAATTAAGTTAATTATCTTGATTCGTAGAGCCTCTATCAATTGATAACCCCCAGCAAGCTATCACCCCTTTCTCGAGTACACCACCCCAGGCCCTAGCGAGGTCTGACAGTATTTACTATATACAATACAAACAATATAATGAACCTACTACGTAATAGAACAGCTATTTATTTTGATGAGAAGAAGCTCGAGTAGTGGGATCGAGTTTCTCATAGAACAGTAAAGTCGTAATGTTTTTTACGTGGGAGAGCCATGCTTCGGCACGTAAGGGCCGGCTGGACTCCACTCGATACCACGACCTCACCGAAAACAGGCAGTGAAGCAATGCTTGCATTGCATTTCGACGCGTTAGTGAGGTTACCGGAGGCCCTAACCCTTCCCTCTCCCCTATTCGGGTCTTTCCCCTCTCCCGTTTTCCCACTCTTCCCCCCTCCCCCTCTTCTCCTACTCCTACCTTAAAGGGCGGCAACGCATTTGAGACTCTTGAGTTACAGGTGCCCATGGGCGGCGGTAGTCATTTACCTTCAGGTGACCCGTCTGCTCGTTTGCCTCTTATACCATAAAAAAAAAATGCGAAATATATAGGTACTGCGAATTTTGCCTATTATATGGTTTTAAACTATGCACTAAACTACTAATTTACTTTAAATTTCTTAAAAATTGTGGGAGAGCCATGCTTTGGCACGTATGGGCCGGCTCGACCGGAGTGATACCACGACCTCACAGGAAACAGGCAGTGAAGCAATGATTGCATTACTTTTCGCCGTGTGAGTGAGGTTCACGGAGGCCCTAACCCTTCCCTCTCCCATCTCTCCCCTCCTCGCCCAAAATTTCCCCCTTCCCTTACTGCCACCTTAAAGGCCGGCCACGCCCATGAGCACCTGCAACTTAAGAGTCACTCTCGAGTAGCAGGTGCTCATGGGCGGCGGTAGTCATTTACCATCAGGTGACCCGTCTGCTCGTTTGCTATACCAAAAAACAAAAAAAATGCGAATTTTTTTTTTAGTTTGGTTTTATACTAAAGCGTGTTTTTTAGTTTTCTTTTATACTATCATTTATTAGTGTAATATGTATTTAGTGTCACATCTCCGTTTACCTTATTGATTTATGAATTTCTTCAAAACATATCCTGCACTTTTCTGTTACACCGCAACTTTTTAATTATTGTTATATCACAAATGAATTAGGCGTGTTGTAGGTATTTAAATTTAAATAAACACACAGACTTAATCAATTAATTGGATTCTAAGACTCTAACACTTAGCGTCTGCACTATGTATAGTAATAATAAGTAACTCTGGATAAAGCTTATCAAGCAATTGACTTTAGAACACGTAAAGTTTTGTTGCTAGGACTTAAACCATTCTAAGTAAGTACTCACAGGACGAATAATCAAAGTTAAACTCCACACGAGCCTTCTATTGTACAAGACCTTTAGAAACTTTAGACTATCATTTAGTTGCATTTTGCGATATAGACTGATCTGAATACGTCTTTACGAGTACATGAAAGCACAAATTCATACGTCATAGGCAAACCAAAAGTGATTTCAAATCAAGTCATATCATAGAATACAGTATTATTAAAATAATAAATTCACTGTCAGAGAAAATATTAAAGGTATTATTGAAGTGAAAGTTCTTTAGAATCGTTGTGATTTGAAATTCGATGAAGCGGAAGCATCACGATAAAGTTCCTACGATAAAGTTCCTATAATCTTTGTCCTGCGTACTACCAAGCCTTCAGAAAATATGTCAAAGTCAAAGTGGTTAGTTGTTTTTCTTCATTTTTCACTTATACTTAATTGATTCTTTACAAATTTACATTTAAATCCAACCTTAACCTATATTAAAAGCGAAGTATTATTTGTTTTGATAGTTGTAACTGGACTTTGCTTAGTGTTAGTGCTTCAGGTTTGCTTAGTGTATATTATTAAGACCATTCTCTGTATATCTTGATCTGTTGTCTGTATCTGTACCTATTGAATAAAGTAAAAATAAAATAATTTAACCAATAACTTTTATATAAATGATCTAAAAATAAATTTATTAACATCAGTTACATTATTTGTGTTGATTTTACTTTTTATTATTTCTCATTCTCTCGTAGGCTACTTTTCTGAAGTTTCACTTCTGTCATTTGTGAATTACACACACACTTTTTTATAGTATTCCTTCGATCTCTCAAAGGCTTTTGATTGCATTCATCGTAATACACTTAACAAGACTCACTTTAAACTTATGCATTATTCTATAGCAGAATTTGCGCTTCACCTAGTCGCTTCGTTTTTGAAAGATAGATCATAATATGAAGACGTAAATGGTATAAAGTCCTCTGGAGCATCTGTTACCAAGGGCGTGGACCTCGCATGACGGATTTCTACTGTCGACGTGAAAGTCATGAGTCAAAAACAAAGTATTAACTTTAACTGTACTGATTGTGATTTTAATTAAATAGCTTTTGATATATGTATAGGCTTGTTGATTTACGTACTTCGAGATTATTGGTGTATTTTCGTAAGCATGTAAATGCTTACGAAAATGCTATTACGTGTGGTGGCGTTTAGTTGGCTCTCGCTACCTTCTCTCTTAATTACACATAAGCATAAGATAATAATGTAAGTAGAATAATGAAAATAAGTGGACATAATATATCCATGGGCTTTTGAATGACGGCCTAGATCTCACTAAAAATATTGTGTTTTGTTTCTTGACATAAGGTCAGGGCCTCCTGCGGATTTAGCTGCGACAACGCTCCTGCTCCCGAGATGGAACACCAAGGGGGTTTTCAGTTTAAATCCGATATAATCACCGTTATAATAAGGTCTCCTCAGAGGCTCAAAGGTCAAGTTGTAAAAAAATGTGAATAGAAATTACTAATTTTCAAAAAAATATATATATTCAACGTCAATGCGAGTATCAGAGTCAAAAGTATTTGTTATTATTTAATAAAGATAATCGTGTTGTTTGTATAACGAAGCCTCTACAGCCAAATCTGATTCTATAAACTCTGACTGAAATATTTTCTGTAGCACTCAGCCATATATCCCGCCTGATGGAAAGCAATGCCCGGAAAAGTAATAAAACTTTCAAACGGTGCAAGTTATCGTTATCATAAATTAAACATTATTGCGGAGAGCCATTAAAATAAACGCAAACCAACGACTGTATTTGTTTACGCAGCGTAGTTCGTTCGCGATTTAATAATTCTATTTGTAGCTGTCCTTGTTCGTGACCGTCCATTTCATCGTAATCACGTTCAAGACAAAGTACCGGTCGTATCTTTTTGTTTAAGAGAAACACAATTCTGTTTCTGTGTAGCTATATCTCTGGAATTAAATTTAAGGCAACCGACCCACATTTATGACCTTGGAATTTATATTTATTTATATCCTTTTAAACTTTCACGTTCTTTGAATTGCCTTTCCCTGACAGACTTTTGAATACGGCTACGGTCAGGCCAAGGCCACTCCGCAGTGTAGGTATAAAGCTACAAGTACACAGCGGGGTCGACTAAATATGCCAAAATTCAGTGAGCTGCCGCGCGCCGGCCGGGACGCACGTTAGTCATATGATCACTCACACGCTTCGTAGCGTCATTCTTTCGTATCTAGACTATCAAGTTAATAATACCTAGCATAGATTTATTTGGTTACAAAAATAGAGTAATAAGCACATAACTGAGCGACCTCATTTGCGACTTTATTGTGTAGGAACAAGAGTAGCTATTTATTCAAATGATTTGGCGGAGTGGGACTTCTGTACCTGTACTATTATGTATTTTGCGCTACGGTTAGTGAAACCTAGTGGTTACTCTAGCAGTATTTACAGCCATCTGGGACAGCAACTTCCAGATGTCGCATGTACCTAACAACTATAAAATAGAATTATTACGACGTATTAAACTCAAACGTCGCTTGACATCTTTTCTTTTGTACTTGCTTGACATCAAACGGTAATTGATTGTCAAGAAGTCAATTACCGTCAAAAGGGCACATTATATAGAAACGTGTATTATATAACTACCAGTGAGGCATACTTCGCTATCGTTCGATTTGACAGTCACAAAATAAAGCAAACTTGAAAATAGTAATGAATCAAAATAACAGCAGATGCAGAAGATAAAGTTCTAATTATTGCAAACTTCTCATAACCTGAACATACTGAATTACTCCCACAACAAGTAAAAGAGTTAGTTTTGAAAGTTTTCCTCGTAACTTTGTTCTGTACTACAATTTGATTTACCTACTCTAAATTATTCGGACCCAATTTTCTGGACATAAGAGCCGAGTCAAGTTGTGAAATTGATGTAGATTTTTGTTTTCGTTATGGTTATCCATTAGTTAGAAAAATTTGTTTTCTTTACAAAGTTCTCGGTTAATATAATTATAATGTATATCGTTGCGTAACATAGAAATTGCCAAGGAAAACGATCTTCAACAACCATCAATAGTACCAGGCCTGGCTTACACCCATGCATGCCAATTGCCGCCTCGTATTTATGAACAAATATTCTTATGTCTTGAATACTTGACTCTTGGGTATTACATTGATTCGAAACCTCAAAACTTACGTGAGTGCAAACGTTTGTTTCTATATTTTATTGAGTTGCAGGGAAATGTTTTCCCTTACATCCTTTATGTCATGCACAATTATTCAACTGTTATAATTGTGTAATCGGACAAAATTTCGATTTTTTCCATAACCATGATCTTGTTTTTTGCCTATTTTTATGAACAGGAATACTGTACACAATTAATTTCAACTTACGTTCTGACATTTATGAGAAAAAGGGTTGGATGAACATCATTAATTCTTTTTGACGCATGGATCCGTAAAAATTAGGGCAAATTTATATCTCTAAGCCTCGTAATGTTCGGGATCGAAACCGGTGCTTGATTCCCCGTATATCAAAAGATCTCTCCTGATTCAATCAAGCAAGCAGGCACCGTCAAGAACAGAAGACTATGCAGAACGATTGAGGTTCTTCAAAATAGACATAAAAATGTTTTTAAAGGATTGACTACATAAATTCTCAGCGACCGGAAGCTGATCATTCCTGTATATATAAAAATGCAAATTTGAGAAATTAAAACTAACAACCCCTTAATTTATACAGGGGCAACTAAGGAAGCTGTCAAATTTTATTTTGACCATTCCATGTGCTATATAACTAAATCAATCAGACAAAGATATCTAATATCGGTATTAAAAAAACCTAGCGATCGCTATTGCACCACGCCGTTTAGTTTAGTTCGAAGAGTTCGTTTGTTTTATCTCATTTCGTTGGCTTCCCTGCAGTAATTGAAATCGCGTATATTTGTAGATTTGTGTTATGGCTCTGACTACGTTTACTGTTGTCTCGCCAGTCCACATTGTATTGAAAGTCTTGTTAACAAGCATGAAAAATTTTAATATAATTTTATTTAAAAGGGTGCGTATGTATCTCATATTATATCATCTTAAATTCGCTACGAAATACAATTTTGGAGACAACAGATTTCTACCTAAATTGAAGTGGGGCATTATTGGTGTACACTGAAAGTTTTTAAAACTATCCACTTACAATAAAAAAGATATCTCCGGGAAAGGCGAGACTGTCATTTGTTTTTTCATTGTGGTCTCCAAATTCTCCTAAATCGGTTATAGATCAATTATATGACATTATGTCGCGGTTTGGAGTTCCACACAAGTTGTATTAGTGAATGACAACGGTACATCTTTTACATCCTTAGATTTTAAAGACTTTTGTAAACGTAACGATATCGAGCACTATCTATCGTCTGTTTATCACCCGGCTAGCCATGGGTAAGCCGAAAGTTTTACAAAAATTATTAAAAAGGGGATGAAGTATATAATTTTAGAGGGTAATAAAATAACTATTCATGTAAAAATTGCAATTTGCATCGACTACACGAATTCTAATAATAGTACCACTGAGATGTCACCTGCGGTAACAGTGTTTGGGCGTCCTTTGCGCTCACGGCTGGTTATTGATGGCTCAGCTAAATATTAACATGAAGCACTGGACTCTGTCGACCGAAGAGCTCGTAAGCTTATAAAGGACGATATGCCCATGAATAGGGCACTGCAAGAGTATTCTTGAGCATCGTCGTAAAGTCGCCTGCTTATCGGTTTTATATAGGATTCACTTTGATGAGTGTGCGAAGGCTCTCTTTGAACTAATTGAACCCTCCCCGTTCCTTCATCTTACATTGCTTCATCGAACTACTAGACAGAGGTTCCACCATTTCATTGTCGAAACACCAAAAAGTCGAACGAAAAGTTTTGACAGCTCCTTTTTGGTTCGAGTCGCCAAGGTCTGGAATGAGATAGATTTCTCTTGGATAGGCATGTACCATCTTCGTCGTCATAATCACTTTACATCAGGTGAGTTGGAAGACAACCGCCTATTCTATTTAGCCATATAAAAGATAATTCAAAGTTTGTGAAAAGCGTACTCGAAGCAATGTCGTCCCTCACCACGGTAACACATCCTGACATTCCGTTAACGTAACGGAAGCGTATTTGAAGGCTTCAAATGTGGAACTCGTGACCCATCCGCCATACAGCCCATACCTCGCAATTTGAGTCTTATTTTTATTTCCTAAAATTAAATACAAACTTAGAGGTACACGTTTTACGAGCCTTGAATCGGCAGCGAAGCCATTAAAGAAGTCCCCAATGATGACTGGTCAAACCACTTTTGAAAATGGTTCCAGCGAATGCAGAAACTTTCAGTATGACCTAAGTATACGTGAGTAAATTAAATTTTGTTATATCCTTAATTAAATATGAAAACCCTTTAGTTCACTGTGGCAACGTCTGTGGTAATACTTCTCTTCTTTACCCAAAGAAGTGTTCCTGTTTTCGCTTAATTTTCTGTTAACGTGAAACTGGTTAAGGTTTTTCTTTAGTATGCGTAGAAACCCCTACGGGCCAACTCTAACAACGAATCGGAAAAGGCGCGTTTGTATGTAGCTTCCTCTTCTCTAGCAGCAAGGTTTGTTTTACGTTTCTAAACAAATGGGATCGGTAGAAAGTATTTTCCGATAATATTTTTTTTACTTGAATCAGTAGCCGAAGGGTCGGCCCTACATTTCCAGAGGAACTAATACTACCATTTCAATAAGGTTCTCAACAAAAACAGTAGAGATAAGGGCATATCCTACTTCCGAGGAATAATTTACATATTAATTTTGTTCACGTAAGGCAAGGCTGCTCAGCTTAAATAAATAATGAATATAATTAATGTATAATATCGAGTAGGTAAGTTATTTCAAACAAACGAATCGACAGTTGTTCTACACAACTGTTGTTTGTTTTTTTTTTCTTTTATCTACAAGACAGGATCGAAGAGATAAAAGGGTTCCTGTAAAAGTCTTCTCTGAAACGTATCTTTTATCGTCCGTACCCACGACGCAAAGAAGGGTGTTATATGTTTGACGTGTCTGTGTATCTGTGTGTCCGTGTGTCTGTGTGTCTGTCTGTGGCATCGTAACTCCCAAACGAATGGACCGATTTAAGTGCGTTTTTTTGTTTGTTAACTAGCTGTTCCGAGCGTGGATCCGCTCGTGTGTACATATTTATATATTTTGTGCGGAACCCTAATTCTTTTTAAAATTAATAAATACAAAATAAACATACTTGAACTAGTTTGTAAAAAAAATCTTGCTTGCATAACTGCATTTTTTGGCTATTTTTGGCGTACATTGCAAATGTACTCAAAATTATAGATGGGTCTGGTCAAAAGTAGTGACCACTTTTTCTTTGTATCATTGAAAGGAGATTGAATCCAGTCTCCCAATAGTGAATTCGTTTATTACATTTTTAGGTTTGAACATTAGTGATTTCATTATATTTTGTAAAGAAAAAAAATGCATGACACAAAAATTTATTTGGCGTAATTTGCGTGTAATTCAACACCATTTTTATTTTCTTGGGATCTATATATTTCGTTGAATATTTAAATAAAGAAATATTTAATGAAGATGAAGAAGTTCGTAGCTATACCACTAAAAGCAGTCTCTACAGAGCCTCTTAATTGTGTTAGAACAAATTGCCAAATTTACCGGAACCCCAATAAGCTAAAGTCTTTGGACATTTCGGTTAGATTAGTTTCAAATTTTCTCGGAATAAAGCAGAATACCTATTTTCGGTCATAATGTAATCCAGCAATCAAATTGGATGTCAAGTGTCGAGTAATGGGATCTTATTTGAATTAAGCCTGGAACTAAGCCTAACGAGCTTGTGATCGAACAACCCTTGTCATTGTCAAAATACAATTTGTATTTTGTTCTTTAGTAGTAAACAATTCGTCAATTTGTCATCTCTTTAAGAATCCCGACTAACCATAACCGCGGCTTACCTACACATAGGTCCGCCATTACAGATGCTACATTGTTATTGTAATGACTATATATTGTATATACAAAATGTAGCTATGTACACATGGGATTAATGGTCTTGTGGAGGAACGAGTGTCATGTTCCTCCAACACAAAGGGAGGATCCTCCGACCAGGCGAGGTGATCATGCCTGGCGGACCGCGGCCCAACGGTTTGTGTTGAGAAGTTGTATATATACTAATCGGCGCGAGAACTCTCATAGCGCGATGCAGGATTAGTAGGTTGTAGATGTTTCTTGTTGCTGTATGTGGAAGTCGCCACATCACTCCCCTCCAAGACCGGAGGTCGATATCTTGATGAGTCAGCTGTCTATGCTCTATTAAGGAGCGTGCCAGGGCCAGTAGTGAGTAGTTCCGGTGAGTCGGAACTGAGTGCCACAAGTTCCAGTGAGTCGGCACTGTATTCCGCTAGTTCCAGTGAGTCGGAACTGAATGCCGCTAGTCCCAGTGAGTCGGGGCTGAAGTCCGCTGGTCCCAGTGAGTCGGGGCCGCGTGCGGTGCTGCGGTGAAGTCCCCAGTGCGTCGGGGCGGTTGCTGCGTAGTGGCTGGCTGCTGCGTAGACGGGAGAGAGATGCTCTTCTTACGTAGACCGTAGGTGCAGTGTGCTGTGCCTAGACGCTGATGAGGCCGTAGGGGTAACCAGGCTGGAGCGGTCGCTGCAGGCGTATGGTATCCCTGTTGAGGCCGAGGATGCTGGCTGGCTGAGACTTGATTACCGCTCATTACTGTAGGAGTGTATACGATGGTGGCGATGATGATGCTGCTGATCTGCTTCATGAAGGCTGCTTCCAATCACGTCGGGGTCACCACTGTGGAGGAACATGATACCCGTTCCTCCACAGTCTTATTATATACAACAAGTGTCGTAGAAATAGAAGTAGCCAAGGTTTTATCAATGGCTGTTTTTGTATTATTTTAAACTCAAAATTAGAAAGGTCGGCACCCATCGTGTAAGAAGGCGTTAAGAAACGGTTTGTTTAAACAGCTTGTTTGTTTTATTGTTTAATCGAGCATACACATAGCATATGAGAACTTTTCCTAATTGATATTTTTTTCCGGCGAGGCCCCAAATTGATCATTTGCAGTATCTTCAGTTCCTAGTTAAATATCGGGGTAGTCTAGATTTATCGGACTACTATATGGCAGCACTTCAGAAACATATCAGCTTTTTGCACTATTAGAAAAAAAAATAATTTGTCACTTGTGTGCAAGGTATGATTACAATTAATAAGAACCCATTTTACTTTTTGCCTGAAATTAAATGATATAAAGGATAGCATGTATGCTGACACTTTACACCTTGAACTTTTTAAACTTGAACTTTATAAAAAAAAAGTTTACTATTCAGTGCTATCATTGGTACTAACATATAAAATATTGAACAAATTTTGACATCTTTAATTCGCAAGTGTCCGGTTGTCGGTAATAGGATAGGCATACCCTCTATTCCATAAGTAGGGCCAAATTTATAGTTCTACCCCTTCGGGGATACAGGCCTGGATGTTTGTTAAATAAAGCTTTTAACCCAACGTTATAATTTAACTGCACGGGTTTTCCTATGTCAACATAACAATGATCAAATTTATTATTAACTATCTAGATGTTTACTACCAATTTTCGTACTTTTATGAGTAATTAGTTTGCCTCTCAAATGGCAGAGATTAATTGGCATCTCAAGAGATATTATATTAATAAATATTTCGTGAGATATATATAGATTTTATAAGAGGATCCTCCGACCAGGCGAGGTGATCATGCCTGGCGGGCCGCGGCCCAATGGTTATGTTGGGGAGTTGTATATTTACTAATTAGCGCGAGACCTTGCATAGCTCGATGCAGGATTAGTAGTTACTACGTTGTTCGGTGTGATTTCATTAGATTATAAGCCATATGTGGAAGTCGCCAATATAACTATAAGGAATTCCCAAGTACATGAATTATTTTGGCTGTTCGTGGGTTTTCGTGTTTTTATAAAATGAATTAGAATTAATTTCAAAAGGATGAAGTTGAATGGTGTCAGGAAATCGTGCTTGGATCAGATCGTGCGGTCCCCGGGCCAAAATCGGGCCCCAATTTGAGCGTAAATCTTGACGATCTGCAAGGCTGAAATTTTGCGACACCAACAACGGGTTATGGCCGTCAGGGTTATGAGTGGATACTGCACGGTTTCGGTTGGAAGGGGCGCGACTCCTATCCGAAACTCCACCGCACAAATTCATAAACAACTTCGGAAACGTATTTCATGTTGGGAAGTTGATGAAGCATGACAACCTCTCTGCAATCATGTATTTGCATTGTACCAGTACTATTATGTATTCTGTGGTTGGACGGACATAACACAGCAATCTTCTACATATTGATGGTAATTTTTGTATAAAATTCTAATAAAAAGTTCGACCTTGCCTTGCTTTTGGAAGATGGTTTAGTAATTACGTGAAGGGAAAAATTATTTATTTTTCAACATTTTCTGTAATAGAGATTCCTGTTTAGGGCATTTAATATTTCTTATCGGTAACCTTAAACAAAATAAATTATATTTCAGTCCGGTTCTATCGAATACAATATCCTGAATGCCAATCATTTATATTAACAAGTACACTTGTAAACTGCCATATTAAAATATATTTTTTAAAGATCAGAACGATATTGAGAGATTGTTTGGACAGCTTTTAGACCAAAACAACATTTTAATATTCCAGCGACAAATCTCTGCCTCTAGTGAAAAGGGTTAGAAGTCGTTTTAGTTTAAAAAACACCCGCAAACTCCTTAACTTAGTCGAGTCTACCAATTTTCATGTTTTCCTCTCCAAGCCACGCACCACAACAATCCTGGACATTATACTTGGTTAGAGTTAATCCTTACTTCCTGTCCTTCCCTTGTCTTCTCTTTTAGCCAACATCCTGCTCCGGGTCTTTCTCATCACGACCTTACCTTTCTGTCTTATACCCTAAAAACCACTAAACCCAAGGCGAAAGTGCTGTTCAGGCGTTGTTTCGTCTGTATGGATATCGCAGAATTGCGCCTTGATGCCTCTGCCATTGACTGGGAGCCTGTCACGCTGGCAGATACAGCTAATGACAAGGGTCAAGCGTTATTGAAATCGTCATTAGTGTCAACATGCCGCGGTAATCGAGAGAGCAGTAAGTCAGAGGAGCCGTCTTCTATTGACGGCTATCTCGATTACCATGGCATAATACATGGGTGCTTTACATTGCTAGTCTATGTAGTTTCTAATCGGATTTTAATTGCTGAAAGAACGTGGATGTAAGCGATGTAATTTAATTGTGCTGATCTACAACCAGTTTAACCGCTTTGTAATTCAATTGAAACGACGGCGACACGGCGACGGAAAATAATCCGTAAATATTTTACTCGATTCAAAACCACCGAATGACGAAGTACTGGCGTACTGTGTTTACGGACATTTCTGATTGTCTTTTATAGATTTGTTGCTATTATTATTAAAAATAATACAAGGCCATTGACTGGAATAGGGTGGTTGATAATGTTTATCATAAACAAGTGACCCGCCCCGACTTCGCTCGGGTACCGAAAATTCTCAACCAAATTTATCCACCAGTTTTATCTACTGGGCTAATCTGAAAACTGTTTCAGCCGTTGTTTCAAGTAATATATATATATATATATATATATATATATATATATATAAATATATATATATATATATATATATATATATATGTAATTTTTAAACTTAATCTTAAACGTTTTGGGGTCTAGGGATCATACTCCTGTGAAGAGATTTTTGGAAAACTCGACAACTGGTACAAAACCAATACGTAGACTTTTCTTCGAAATCCACCTAATATTATTATTTTTTCAACTGGATTAAGAATGAAATCTAACATAAAACTAGGCACTTCTCCTTTTATTTAGCCAATTCCAAATTAGCCTCATTTAGTTGGTTTTTATTTTCGACATTTTCAAAATGCACGATGTTTCAGATCGTCTGTGGCATTGGTGGTTTGGTCCTCGGAGCAGTAGGCTGGCTCGAAGAGAGACAAAAGCCTGAGTTGGGTCTCGGAGTACCAGCGGGAGCCATCACTGTTTTAGCTGCAGGTACCAGTTCCTTGTTTATTCATACGATAAACTAATGTTTTTTTTTTTACCGCATGCAAGTACACACCCACACATTTAACCTGAAGAACAGATTGCAGCCTACTTTACGCTTCAAACTGGGTCGTTCGTCATCTCGTCCCAAAACAAATTCGTCAACTCGTCCCAATGGCCCGAGTTTGTTTTGGGACGAACTTCAAAGTTACTAATTAGAAAAATTACATAATAACAAGCAGTATAATATTTGTTAGTAACACTATACCGCAGTAAATGTAAGACACAGAAATAATTACACAAGTGTAACTCAGTGTAACTTAGCCGCTTAGTATAGATAAATGTTGGTAGGTGTTATAAAATATAATAGTGCCTACATAACACGGTAAACACTTTACTACCTCTTCTCTTTAAACAACAGGACCAGAATAAATAGGGGGTATAATATTACGCGATATTTCACTGCACCGCTCGTAACGCAGAATTGTGGAGCCTGTAGCAATATGGTTGAAAAATGGCAGGTTTATTGACATGATTTATTACTGTCGCAGTTGATGTGTCGTGTGTTCTACATGTGTGCTTAATGGTATATGAGAATCTACGGCCTGGATATGAATAATGTTGGCTTACCTGTGTATCTTTGAACAGGTGATTTCAAACTCAAGTTGATGAGAACAAGGACATTGTACACATTGTGTAGTCAACGTTCGTACAACTTTTAATGTGACATAATTTACAGCGTGTTAAAAAAAAACTTCAGGAATTAATAGTTAAAGGCAATGCAACTCGTTTGTTTATTAACCAAATTATTGTGCCTTTGACAAATATGTGGTCATCATGGTATATTTGCCACAGTTTTCACGACCAAGAAAACTGAGACGTGAAGTTTTTGTTATATTTCTTGCATTTGTTTTCATGTAGATACTTAGTACTATACAAACGTGAACTTTTCTTAAGGAGTAGATATACAGGTTTCAATGAACAAGATAATTATATTATCGTCCAATTATACACAACAGTAGAAAGGTACGAGTAAATATGACTATTACCATGATATGCAGTGGTCAGCGGAATGCATTTCTATCTTCAGCTCTGATACTACCCGATTCACATTCTGGACAACAATTTTAACGGAAGTAAAAAATATTTTCCTTTATACTATTTGGTATAATTTGCGGAATAAATCAGGGGACAATTTTTGGTGTGACAGGTGTTCTTTAAATAAACAAAACTTTAAATAAATAACATTCAAGAAGCAACTCTTTTTAATACTTTTGTTCAGGTAGGTATAGTAAAATAAGCACGCGAAAGCGTCAGCTGTTGTTGAATAATATTTGAATAGGTTAAGACAATTTTATAACAGATATTATATAGAGTATGAATGATTGTTTGCGACAAAATATTTGACTATTGTATTTGGAATTCATGGTAAGTGCTAGATAATTATGTAATGACAAGCAATAAGCCCTATTTACATTATATTATTATCCTAATCGAATGCTGTAATTTAATTTTGTGATTACGGATTTTGAAGGCTAAAGACAAACACAATACGTCTTCTGTCTTTGTCCTTATCAAGTTAATCGACTTGAAAGTAATTAATTAGTATCATATTTAAACATTATCAGTAATGTATATTTTACATCAGTTCCTATTGAAACTTATAATTCCGATATCTGTTGCTTTAACTTGAAAACTTCTAAGTGAACCTAACTTTTTCTAAAGAGGTTAAAATATAAATCACGTAAACGCAGGTTTCGATAGTAAATAGAAAATAAATTTCAGTATTTACTGTTAAATATTTCCTTATAAAAATAGACTCTCTGAATAGAAACGACGTCATTCAAACAATTTTATGCTGAGAAGTTCTGGATAAGGGTGGTTAAAGAGTTAAAGAAACTTTTGAAAATCCCTTACGTAGTACTAAGGTAATTTAGAGTCAAATTGTTACCCCAGGGTATGACAAAAACAAATTTTGCCCCCTCTGGACTAAAAGTTCTGTACGTCCATGGAGACACTCCCCTTTTTTGGCGGGAATTCAAAAAGAAAATAAACGGGTGAATATTAGCAGCCATATATAACGACAAGAAACATATTTTCCTTAAAAATAAAAACTAAATGGAGTCAACGCAGGGCCTTTCTGTCAGGGCTATTACCCAAATGTACACACACACACAGACACAATACTCAAAATCAACTTTGTATAAATTTATATATATAATATTATTACATCATTGTAAGTTCCTACGACTAATTATTCAGTGTCATATATGTAGGCCTACCATCACTTAAATTAATGACGCCGGACTTCAAAAACCTTGGACAGATTCTTTTGAAATTAAAATGCAGCAATCCTTTTTTTATCAAGTAATTTAAACAGATTATTAACTTTTCATTTAACAATTATAATTATCCTATTACACACGAGTGTCCGGGTTTCACCCGAACACCTTTTGAAAATCAGGTCCGAATGCTCCCCGGATGCCCTCTAAACTAGGACAAATCCGGGGAAATATATGTATAAATTAGAGAATTAATTACAGAAAAACAAAATACAAAAGTATACAGAACTTCTCAGTATGAACTTGTTTGAACGACGTCGTTTATATTCAGAGAGTGTAGGTATACACCAGTTTGCATTTATTAATAGCAATTAACGAGTTTTCAGCCCCGTTCAAATAAACGTTCAATACGCGTCTATTTCAATATTGAAATATTTAACAGTAAATTGGAAATTTGATTTTGTCAGCCCAGGGGGGGGGGGGGGGGGCAAATAAAAAATTTGACTTAAAATTACCTTAGTACTACGTAAGCTTGCTAAAGCGTGGGGGGGGGAGGGGAGGGGCAGCTGCCCTCCTCTGTGAGTACGCCCATTAGTGTCTCAATTCCAAGTTCTTTAAGTATATCTGTAGACTACTTTGAACTAACATTTTATATCGATGTGTTTTCACAAAACCAAAAAATATGTTTTATTTACTAAAAAAAGAATTTTATTCTATATCTGCACCACTCTGAGGTAGACTGTTAGTGAAAAATCCGCTATTGTACAGACTTGAACTTTAATTGCAGTTGACTTCTATGGAAACGATTAGCGACATTAAGCTTTATGTCGAATACAGACATCTTTAATAGGTATTTAAGCTATCCTTCAGCATAGATGAATATTTATCCCACTAATATTATTAATGTGAAATCTTTGCTAATTGCGATGGAACTTGGTATGTAGATAGCTGGAGACCTGGATTAACGCATAGGCTACTTTTTATCCCGATATTCAGACGGGATCGAGACTTACGCGGGTGAAACTGCGAGGCGCTGCTAGTAAGTAATATACTGACGCTAGTCTGGCCCTAGTCGGTTCGATTCCGACGACTTTACCGCTTCGTTGTGCCCAGTTTGGTACCCGAAAGTTTCCACACCGTGAAAGAGACAGCTCTACGGCTCTTAAAACCTTTGTTGTGAAAGAGGTTATTCTGTAGATTAAAATTTCCAGCCTGAAACGGATTACTTATTTCGAAACATGATTACACAATCCTAAATTTTAAATTAATTTGAATTTGGCGTTGCTAACCATACGCCAGATATTGGAGATCGAAGTGGCCAGTTCGACAAAATGCCAATTTTATATGTAAAAACCTGATTTCACTACATATTATGAAACAAAGTCCCCCGCCGCGTCTGTCTGTCCTCGATAAACTGAAAAACTACTGATCGGGTTTTTCAGTTTACAGTTTACTTCATTATACCTTCGTTATGAATCACTCTGGGTATTAACCCAGAGTGATTTATGACAAAGGTAGGTGTATAATTTATTAAGGTTTTGTGTAATTTAGTTGAAATATGATGAATATTAAAAAATAGTTTAGAAGCCCTATTACTGCGGATCTCGTTATCCAGCAGCCCCTATTTAACATTTCATTACTACAGGGTAAATGCATGTGAAGCCTTCTAAGCCAACTGATTTAGAATAATTTACGGCTTTCCACCATGGCTGAATTTTGTTTGCTAATATGTGCTTTACTGTATCTATTATTTGAATGAGTAAATCATTAAGATCTTATGGAAGTGTGTTATCTTGAACCGCCCTAAAATCTCATTATGTCAATTTTTATCTTAAAAAATATGTTTCTTCGGTAATGGTTTAATAATATAACTTTGTCATTAATAATTAAATCATACATTCATCATTACTTACCCTATTTCTAGCCGAACGCTTAATGTTTCTATCACGCCGGCATTTTGAGTTCAACCATGTATACCAAATGCTTCATATACATAAACATACTTCATTCGTTCAGAAGTTTTGCCGGTTTTCCGTGTAATTCACTGAGTGCTTCATTTGAAAATACATATATTTTCACAAATAAAGCTGGACTCCCTACTTTGAATACATGAAGCAGAGAACAAAAACATACCAGGTAACCAGGGCGTTGACTTTAAAACAATCTTGTGTGTACTGTCTCTTCAATAATAGACAAATTCATTCATAACATCTCTGATGTCTATTATTATTGGTTCTCTATAACTACAATTTTATCGCTTGTGTATGCCAACCCAAGGACCCGTAGAGTCGGTGCAATTTAATTAAGTAACTGATAAATAACTAACAAAAAAATCCAGGTACCCTGCCAAAAAACTAACTATGCGCCATACAGCCGCCATATATATTTTTTATATTTTTAAGGATTCTAACGATACCCATACATCCATATCTGCTCAGACATTTAGAAGATATGGTAGAATAAAGAAACTCACATACACACATACATGAACCCTAAAAACATTAAACTCCTTTTTTGATTATTAAGCCTTCATTTTTCTTTTAGCTACTTCAATCTACTACAGTCGAGGTTTCGGCGGCTGGGTGTCCGCCCGTTCAAGATCCTCGCACCTCTGGGGCGCTCCATGGCGAGCACTGGGACCCTCACCATGTGCTGCAGTCCCGTTGACAATACTTTGGACAACGGCGATAGGCGCTCATATAGCTATGCTAGCGTTCTGTGTTAGGTCTTTGATGAACATTGGGTGAGTAACATAAACATGTATAATGTTAAATCATCATCTTCTTACCCTTTTCCCAAATTTGTTGTGTTCTCTTTTTCCACTCTACTCAATAATTCGTAATTTTACTGCAGGGAGTAAGTAGTAAAATTATGAAGCCATATCCTCTCACACAGTCCATTCATCTTTTCTTTGGTCGGCAAACAAGTGTAAAACAGGTATTTAGAGGTCATTCGTCATCTCGCGCCCAAAACAAACTCGGGCGGAGTTTGTTTGGCCATTGGGACAAGTTGACGAATTTCAAAATTTATATTTTTTTAGTTCGTCATCTCGTCCCATTCTTTAAATTCTTGATTCTTTTGTTGATATAGTACAGCCAAAAAAAAAACTTTACAAGGTATTAAATAAAAGACAAAAAATATTTTATTTTTAGTTCATAATTAAACCTTATAAAACAAGAATGAGACGAGATGACACGATGATGAATGGAAATAATATTAATTTTAAAATTCGTCAACTCGTCGAAATGGGCCGAGTTTGTTTTGCGACGAACGACCGACGACTTATTTATTTGTTGAATGAAAATGAAAACTTTTAGAGCAGATTTTTGCTTTGTGAACATAATGAAATACCTATATAATGATCTATTCTTTCTACAACCTTTCTTGCAGGACTTTCCCTATTCTAACAGTAACGCCTCCCTTTAAAACAGAGAGACTCTTTAGTTGAAAGTGCCTGAAATGCACCACTGTTTCCCGGCCAAAGCTGATTCGCGACACACACTGCAAACTAACTTCAATGAGTTTTTTTTCTAACCGTATTTATAATAAAATTGGCCAAATATTTGAGTAATAAGTTACGTTGGATTTATCAATATTTTAGTAATTTTCCCCTGCATCTTATGAGCTTCATTCGGATGTAACATTCTCACGAAGGATGACTATTAAACTAACCACCAACCTGCCTCGATGTAAATTCAATTATAAAGTTTAATGCAGTCCCGTGTTTCGACAAAGAAGTAAAGACCGCCCTATATTAATCACTCTACTCCGAACTTTTAAAGAATAGTTATAATAGATGGTATCATATACCTACAGTAGGATTTCTTTTTCACCATGAGACACAAAGACGCTTTCTTAGGAAACTTGATTCCATAAATTTCAAGCTGAATCGAAGTATCTTTTTTAGATGTGGCAGCACAACTTGCATTGGGGTTGCCAGTGCACAGCTCTCAGTGTCCATCATGACCTTAGCTGCCGCAATTTACATGCTCCAACTGGATTTGAGGTTTGACGCCTCCTTGTCACCTCCGCCCAGGCAGTCTGACACGCATTTATGTACTGCTGTATCAATGGTATGTATGTAAATATTTGAATTAGCTTTGATATTTTTATATCTACATCATCATTTTTTTGTCTTTTTATACCACTAAAGTGGTAAAGGAATATTAAGTCAGTCACCTGATTGTAATCAGTTAATATCATCTTTTTCATTACCAAGTTTGGATACAAGTGCAGTGCCTGCCTGGTAAAAATTATGATAATGAGGACAAATACTGATCTTCTTTCAATATTTGAAACTTACTGAAACCCTGAATAAGGGGTATTAAAATGCCAAGAATTTAATTGTTTACACAACATTGGTAGTCGTATTTACACATCTAATATATATAAACTCCGCCAGTCGTGTACTTCAAAGAAGACGATATCTTATACAATTTGTATAAAAATATGTTTGACTAAATTTACTTATTTTATCAATTTTGGAATTAAGTTTGTAGGTACTTATGTATGTAAATTGTAAAGGTTAGCGGCACTTTCTATTACTACTATGGCATGTTGCTCGTACCACGTTACGTCACTTTGAAGGACTCACAAATATGTAATCACATCTTGTGTAATTATAATAGTCATCTGCATAAAGAGCCGAATCGCGTTGGCTTTTCTAAGATTCTTTTGTGCCTTATGTAATTGCTAAAAATCCTACGCTAATAAATCGTGCGAGCGACGAATAGGACAAAGGTTTCTAGTACATCATAATGCGTTTTGACTTAGAACGTTTCGGAGTAGCATTTGCGTGTTTATCGTATGGAAATACTAATTCAGTTCCTCTCAGCTGCGGGGAAATACTGAAGTAGGATTTTCATATACGCGTCTCGGACATGTAAACACATGTCTTTAATTTGGCGATACGCCATCTTTCCCATGATAATCTAGATCTATCTTCGTCGGCTGATCTAATATAGAAATGATCCTATGCTTTATAATTAAGAATTGTTACTGCAAATATTTAAGTGTTTATGAACATAACATATTTATCCACAAATATTTTTTTGGATTCTTGAACATATTCTGCCGTCTGTTGAAACTTTAGCCCAACACTGTATTTCAGATTTATACAGTGAAAGCCCTTTAAATATAATTTTGCATGTTAAACATTATCAAGTAAAATATTAACAAGACATTAAAATTGAAATTGTCTCCTCTTCATGGAATATTCATCACCTAATTCGGGCTAACGAACTGTATCTAAATATTCCCTCACCGATTAAGCTTAATCTCCCTCCAAAACGGACGCTATTTCGAATATTCTTCCTTAGTATTAGTAGAACAATTTGTATAGTGTAGCTTTGTAGCTCAGAGTTTATGCTTTGCCAATTTTAAGGTAATGCACTCAGCAGTACATTCAAATTGACAAAGGAGAAACTTTCACAGCTTCAACAGATACATAACATTAAAAAAGTCGTTGGCCGGTGAAACAAAAATTGCAAAAGGTTTTAACAGTTTTAACTAGAACATTTTCAAAGTATTTAAGCAAGTCAACAAATACCTTTTACTGTTTATGGAGAACAAGCTTTATGGCTTCGCTGGCGTTAAATTTACTTATCTATCTCTCGGGAATAGTAGGTTCCTTTTTCCAGATAAAAGGTAGATAGGTATTACCTTTTCTGTACTCATGACAAGATGAATGTTAAAGTTCATTATGAGCGGTTGAGTAGTAGGTATTATTAAACAAACAAACTCTTATTCACATTTATAATATCACTTAGGATTGCTTTCCACTAGCCTCACCGTCTCTTCGCAAATATATCTATGAAGGAGCTGTGGCTATTGTACCACACAACCTTCATAGCTTCGAAGACCCAAAAGATTTTAAAAGGGAAGTGAAAATACACGACTACTACTTATAAATGAAGCGAGAAACGAAAACTATATATTTCTAAGATTTGATCTGTCAAATCTTAGAAATCCTCCATAGTAATCCGACATGGCAGATGCAAAAGGTAATTTACCAATTTATTTTCAGGTACCTCTAACATCAGTTGCAATTAACAGCGGGAACAGCGAAGCAGCCGACCCTGGAGGTACCCCTCCAGGCAACAAGGAAGGTCACGAGAAAGAGCCTCCACCTCCAGAACCACCCACCTGATGCAGTGAAGCGGCATAAATGGACATTGAGTGCCGTGAGAGAGTTCTTTGACACAATGAATATTTTTCGTACTTTCATGTAAAATTTACAAAGCTAGTATATCTTTACATAATATTAAATAAAACACCAGGAGTTTGGGGAATATTTTTTTTATATAAACCTTAACAATTTGGTAGTATATTAAAACTAAAAAAAACACGTTTTAATTGCAAACCGAATTACCACCTTCGACATCAGACCATCGTTATTACGCCCTTATGTTGAACTCGTCAAAAAGAACCATATGAGCCCAAAACTCCACTAGTAGCTACTAAAGAATTCCGCTATCCACCTCTAGGCTACATCATCAGATCCAAAAATGCCTTAAAATGTCGTATCTCTGTAGAAATCAAATGGAACCACCAAAAATGCATTACTTGCTCATAATATATGTTATATACTAGCAATGCGCCCCGGCTTCGCAAGTGTCCAAATTATACACCAAAACCTTCCTCATGAATCACTCTGTCTTTTAGTGAAAACCGCACGAAAATACGTTGAGTAGTTTTTCAACAGACAGACAGACAGACGCGGCGGGGGACTTTGTTTTATAATATGTAGTGATTTATGAATTTGTTCTATTTCAGACTAAAACACACTCTTAAACTTGTTTCTTTAACAAATTTCTTTCTTTTTGTCAACTTTCATTCTTTATCTTTTTGTTGAAACTTGCAACGTAAGAGTTTTCTCCACATGTAGGGCTTAAAGCTACCAATACCTTAAACTACGCATTTCCTAAAATGTATCAAATCTACAACCATTGTATTTTCTGCATATATAATTAAAAAGATAAATAATTATCTTTTAAAAAAGTATCACCGACTTCAATGTGCTTTTTAGTTTAAAGTAGATGTAATTTGTTTAAATATAATATGGGTAGGCCAACTAAACGCACTGCTCCAATAAGACAGCGATGTTTCGGAGCAAACGAAAATATCATCGATGTATACAATTTTTAGATGTTTGTTGATTTTTTAAAAACCGCTCCACTGATTTCGATAAAATTTAAATGAGACCACCTGGAAAGTATACCCGTTGAAACAAAATAAAAAAAATCCAAATTGGTTCAGGTTCACGTGAACGTACATAAAAAAAAGATTCCGACGAATTGAGAACCTCCTCCTTTTCTGAAGTCGGTTAATAAAGTATATTTATAGTCCAAACTACTTTATTGCATTTACTACCCTTCTTAATAAGAGCACTCTTGGATCTTTTAGGTTTTTAACATGCTATGAGTATCTTCACTTGTAAATTTGTAAACTAATATTGAAATTCCAGTTTTTGTATACCAACACTTTGAAAGTTTTAAGGATCATGGTATAGGGAGGCATGAGTAGTGAGCCACATACATAACCTTTAATAAGCCTTTGAACGCCAATGTACATAAATGTGATAAACGACAATTAATATTTTTGTCCAAAAGGAATGGTTTGTATTTCATGTTTTGATGCACCTTATTTTTGTCACATTTTTGAGACAGTGACGTTAAAAAAACAAGCGATCGATACTTAAATTATTTAATGGCTACCTTTTCCTAAGGCGTATTTTTTAGTATTTTTACCGGTATTTTATGTGTATGTAAAAGAACGTTTTATGAATATTAAAGATATCATAAGAATACAGTTCAATACTTAACATTGACAATGAATAAGAGATTTTGATGGATCCCTTTGTTTCCTTTCTTATCTCAGTTATGTTCTGAAACGGAAATACTTAGCTTTCATGCTGAATTTTTCAGAAATATTTAGCATTATTTCCTATTGTAACGCAAATAAAGAAAGCCGTTTGAGAGCATAATGGAATATTTTACGTGATCCTTAAGTACTAGCGATGTTTTTCGTATTATCTTTGATCTCAAATTGTGTTGATCTACAGAAACTTTAATATTTTCATTGACCTTGATCGCATCTTGTAATCATAATTTGACTTTCAATTTTAATTACTTTTATGCAATACTCCGTATCAGTCCGAAGCATTTGTCTCAGAAATTTGGATTGTAAGAGTGTTACAAATGTGAAACGTGTTATTATA
Organism: Callimorpha dominula; assembly: GCA_949752705.1. Classification (NCBI taxonomy): domain Eukaryota; kingdom Metazoa; phylum Arthropoda; class Insecta; order Lepidoptera; family Erebidae; genus Callimorpha; species Callimorpha dominula. The sequence continues at coordinate 4,952,557 of OX457002.1, read as the reverse complement.
GACACTATTATATTTATATAAATAAGTATATATATGTATATGTGTATGTATATATGTATGTATGTATGTTATTGTTTTAGTAAGTAAGACTAATGTGCACCACAAGTTACCTATTACTATACAGTATAGTCTATCAAAGGTTGTCTGTAAGAGATCGCAGACTGCGATAAGACCGCCCATTGTACTACTACGAGCTAAGAATCTGAAATATTTTTCTATGGTAGTAAAAGAAAAAAGGTATGAAATAAAATTGTTTCTCCAAACTCTTTAATCATGTATTAATTTGGTTATGTCATGATGGATTTTACCATCAACAACATAATTAAATGAAAATAAATTATCTATAGAGGTTAAGTTTATCTCTATCTATATATATAAAAATCAATGTTTATTTGTTTTGTTCCGAAAACATTGATCAGATTGTTATGAAACTTTGGTAGGGTGTTCCGGGGACGCCAGGGTTCCTGGCACAGAAAATCTATATATAAAAAAATGGTATTGTGCAGCTGCGGGTGCAGCTATTATTAAATAAGATCTTATATGTTCATTGTCCAGTTATGTGTCATACACACACATACATATATAGATCTACATATATTTACAACATATACTAAATAAGTAAAAATCTTGTCTTTTTTCGCCTTTAATAAACAAAGAATGTATTGGTAATAAATTTTTTGATCAATATCGGAAAAAATTGCTGAGGTAACCGCACTCTACGGCGATATGGATCGGTAAGCCAATTATCTTATCTGATATATTGTTACATTTTTTAATAAATCCGTTAAACATAGGTAATGGTTTTTGTTACTAACGGATAAAGAGTTTTTTCTATATAACTAGTGTTATACATTCTATTCATTACCAGCTAAAAGCAAAAGTGGGTGACTGTTAAACATGTTGATGCCAAACCGAACTTACAACAAGGTCATGCTTAAATATCACTATGTTATTCGTATATAACAGATAACATCGCATGAAGAAATAGAAATTACTGAACCAAATAAAAAGTTCCATGTTTTTACTTTACAAATCTAACTCTGCATGAATAACTACATCTTACAAATATTCTTGAAGTTCATAAAATCAATGGGCCGGAAAACATTGAATTAGAAACATCTGAACGGTTTGTATGCAGGCTTGATTTAAATTTCAGTTACATTGATAAATGCGTGCGACTTTTGGACAAGTTTTTAAACCTACCAGAGTAGTACGATTTCCAGAAAAGTACGTTTTTTAAGAATCTGTATAACTCGTGTTTTTTAATTTGACAACCAAAAATCCAGAAATACGCTTTCGTCTTTATGGAGGTATATCTGGTTTCTTCAATCTAGTTATAACTATGAGGTTGAAAATTTGTTTATACATATAATATACATATAATAATATATATGCGTATAATAAGTTACATACTTTGCTGGGATATCATTCAAGCCATAGTTATATTCAACACAGCTACAAATCGCTAAACCAATTAGTTTAGTTACAAATACTTATGATGATATGGGAAATTACACTACCTTTTTTTTTTTTTTTAAAGAATACTAGCAACGTGGGTCACACATTACTAGTATTCTCGTTAACCCCTCCAGCTAAGCTAAATGCTTGTGTTAGGAGTGAGTTGACGCCGGTAGTGCACTGGGTGGGGTTCGAACCCGCAACCACTTGATCGCAAGTCCTTAGCCTTAGCCATTACGCTACCGCCGCTTTTTTTTTTTACCTTTGAACGTGAACACATACAACTTCACATATCGATCTCAATAAAAGTTTAGCAAACAAGTTGTTTTTTTTAACTAACTAATTATTATTATTATTGACTGGTCTTTAGGTCTAGTGGTTAGTGATACTGACTGCTGCGCCAGAGGTCGTGGGTTCGATTCCCGCCCAGGACAAATAATTGTGTGATACGCATGATCATTCGTTCTGTGTCTGGGTGTAATTCTACTATAATATATATTTAGAAATATAAGTATGTTTATCAGCAGTCTGGTTACCATAGTACAGGCTTTGCCTAGTTAGGGATCAGGCGGCAATGTGTGAGGCTTGTTGAGTTCGCACATACTCGTAAACCTCGACGACGTATGACAGGTTCCATATATATGTAGTAACTCAAAACAGAGTCGGGTAAGAGAGTGGCACCTTGATCTTACTTCCGTCCTAAAGTCTTGACGTACGTGTTTATTAGTTCATTTTATAAAAAAAAAATACCAATCGCATTGAGAACCTCCTCCTTTTTGAAGTCGGTTAATAAAATTTAGTATCAGGTTACATATAAGTTTTGAAGTGTCTCCAAAACGAAATATCATTGTATTGCCAGATATTGTTTTGTATATTTAAAATTATTTTTTGTGTCTAAATGTTCATAATATGAAATCAATGTGTTACCTTTACTTATACATAAATTATACCTATATTAGTTATTTATACATTTTGTACTTCATTAATATTAAGAGGCTATTATTAATTAAACCACTTTATACACATGTAATGTTAGTTATTGTAGGTAACGAGTTTACATACCAATAAATATAAAAAATCTAAATACAAACTTGAGATTTTGTTTTACATTCCCCTGAAATTACATGTTTGGACTAAAATTAATGAGGATAAAAATGTGTCTCTAACACCGAGCTTGTAAGTATTTAATTAATATTCAAAGTCTTTCCACTTTATTCCAAATTTTGTAAGCCATATTAAGGGGTCTTATCCTAATTTGAGCGTTGTCATAGACTAAAGATACAAAAAATGACAGGTGTTCGGAGCCACATCACATCCTCAAACCAATATTAAAAAAAAAAAACTTCACAAAACCCAGCACAATCATTCCATAAATAACTTATGTTTTATTTTGTGCTTATGACGATATTGGTCTTATGTTTTATAGCTATATGCTCAAGAAAATTTTTCATGCCCAACTTAGGATAAGGCCTCTTATTTATTAAAGACATTCGGTTTTACTCACGTGTATATTTCGGGGATGCCCGTCGTTCGGACCCGACCCGAGCCCTTTAACAAGGGGTGAAGCGCGTTTTTGTACTAGAAACCTGAAATTTGGCAGGGAGGTAGGACACGTCAGCTAAGAATGAACTTTGCGATAGAGCTGGATTAAGGAAATCTAAGGGCTCTCGGTAATTTGTATGAAAGTATTCTACTAAAGATGATACGAAGTTCACCAGATCATCTAGTTTTTAATAAATATGAATACCACTTATTAAAGTTTTTATTCTAATAAGACCTCTTAATAATAGGGTAGGGCAACTTGTAGGTACAACAAAATGCGGGATAAAAAACTACCCACTACGTTTAAACTACTGATGTTTAGGATGGTCCAAACCTAGGATACATGTTTAATTCGGTGGATTTACTTTGATGAAAGTCGCAAGAAGACAAATCGAATAATGTAAGTGTATGCAAGACCGTGATACCAAGCAGTGCACGGCCTCAGAACAGAAAAGGATGTATATCAGCATTCGGCATCAGATTTTAGCTAAAAGTTTATAACCGTAATAATTATGTACTTCATATATCCTAGTGGTATTAACTTCACAACTATACTAACTTTTAAACTTTCGCGTTTCATGATATAATATTATCTACGTATTTACGGGAAATAACGCGATCACGAAAAGGTATTACAGGCCGTGGTCACCGGTCAGCCGGGTCAGCCTGTGACCACGGCTAGTGCAACCTGGTCGAAACGTCAGGCAATTCAGAGGTATGTATAACCTTTTCGTGATCGCGTTAATTCCCGTAAATACGTAGATAATATTACTTCACAACTATTTTTTTGATCTCTCACACAAACAACTACGCACTCTTAATAAATTGATACCTTTAAATTTATTTCCCCGGCAGTTGTGGAAATCTTTAAGAGAGGCCTACAGTCAACAGCAGTAGGTATGTGACTAAAACAATGATTGTTGAAAAGTAGAAATTATAAGGATAGAAAGAGGAATTCACAAGATGAATGCAAAATATACAGTACATGATACATATATAGTGATGATATATGATGATGATGATATATATAATAGGTCGGGAAAAAGTCTTTTCGTATTATGTATGTTTCAAATTGAAGAAAAATCTCTTTGGGTGTAGTGTTTGTATCTGGCTGGTTTTAATATCAATAAATATAGGACATTCAGAAAAAGGAAAATAAAAAGTAAAAAACACTTTCCCGCCATTTTTCAATCTGTTTTCTGTCCGCCAAAATGAGTGAATCTAACGAAGAAATTTGGTACTTTCTGAAGTTTTATTACAGAAAAGGGAAAAGTGCGACTCAAGCCACGAAAAATATTGTGACGTTTATGGACCTAATGCAGTCTCAGGAGGAGTAGCACAAAGTTGGTTCAAGCGTTTTCAGTCCGGGGATTTTGATGTCAAAGATGCAGCTCGCTCTGGTCGCCCTCATATGGACTACGTAGATGCCATTTTTGTTTTGATAAAATTGATGCCATTTTTGAAAAAGTGGAGCAAGATCGGCATATTAGTAGTTATGACATAGCCGAGAAACTGAGGATTGACCACAAAACAGTTTTGAACCATTTGAAAAAGTCTGGCTATAAAAAGACCGATATTTGGATGTCACACGAGCTCACTGAAAGATCATTTGTAATTCTCTACCGAAACGTAATGAAAACGAACCACTTTTAGAAAGATTGATCACTGGTGATGAAAAGTTGATCACCTACGACAAAATCATCAAAAACGATAGGCATTGATACATGTTAGGTATTGAACTAGTCCAGCACACTTGCCAAATTAAGGCATGCAAATTAATATTATCTAAATAACTAATTATTAATCTAACTTAGTAACTAACATTGAATTTCTATAAATGATTACCGACATGTCTATGTCAACACCAGAAAGCTCTGTGTATATAATTGGGTACAAAATACAAAGGGTATTAATTAGTATCCACAGACTATAGCGAAACCCGGATTAACAAGCAATAAGATGATGCTGTGTGTACGGTGAGATTGAAAGGGTATCGGTCGGTTCGGTACTCTACTGCCAACAACTAATAAGAATCAAGTAAGTAATTAAGAAAAAACCGGCCGGAATTGATAAACACAAAAGAAGTGATATTTCATTATGATAACGCCAGACCAGGCACATATTTGGCCACTCAGCAAAAATTGAGCGAGCTTGGTTGGAAAATGTTAATGCATCACCATATGGTCCTGATCGCAAGGTCAAGAGGTATCTCCACAAGTCTTTGGTTAATGTTAGGTTAACATCAAAGGAGGCCTGTCAAAACTTGTCGCAGTTTTTTGATCAAAAACCCCAAGATTTCTACACCAACGGGATTATGGCACTACCTACAAGATGGAAACAAGTCATCGAACAAAATGGCAGATATATGTTATAATTATTATTATTATTATTATTTTATATTATAGGGGGCAAACGAGCAGACGGGTCACCTGATGGTAAGTGACTACCATCGCAAACGGACACCTGCAACCCAAGAGTCACAAGTGCGTTGCCGGGCCTTTGAGATAGGAGTACGCTCTTTTCTTGAAGGTTTGAAGGTCGTATCGGTCCGGAAATACCGCAGGGGACAATTTGTTCCATAGATTGGTTGTGCGAGGCAAAAAAGTTTTGTCGCGTTGAACTATGGCTAAACGTTGCGGCCGGTATAAGTCCGAACAATTCCTCGGAGCACTCCCCATGATACATGCGATAGAGAATGCAGAGTGAGGCTACATCTCTACGCAACGCCAAGGGGTCAAGCCGATCTGAAATATCCTAGCAATCGATGATTCGAGTCGCTCTCCGTTGAATGCGGTCAAGAGAGAGAAGCTGGTACTGGGGTGCTCCTGCATAGATATGGGAACAGTATTCCATATGCGGCCGAACCTGCGCCTTATAAAGTTGTAGGCGGTGGGCCGGGGTGAAATACTGTCTCGATCTGTTGAGCACACCAAGCTTCTTCGAGGCTAATTTGGCCTTACCCTCCAAGTGACCGTGGAACTGGACTTCGCTCGATATATCGACGCCAAGGATTCCGATGCTGGCTGTGGCAGTCAGGGAAGTGCTCTCAAAGTGAGGTGACACGACAAACGGTATCCTTTTAGCGGTGAACGCACAAACCTGTGTCTTCATTGGGTTAAATTGGACTAGGTTGAGTCGACCCCAATCCGAAACTCCTTGTAAGGAGGCTTCGATTTTAGACACATGTTTGGATCGACTCTCAGTGACGTTTTCCCGAGAAATGTTAGCGCGGCCGGCATACAAGGCATCACTCGTACTATCATCGGCATAGCAATGAATGCTGCTGAACGCTGTTTCTTCTGCATTGATATGCAGAAAAAACAGCGTGAGTGATAGCACACAGCCTTGTGGGACACCAGCATTCACAGATTTGAAGTCGGAGCATGCACCGTCGACAACGAAGGGAAGGGAGCTTCGAGAGAAGCGCTTTGTGCCAGACCCGATGAAAGGCCTTCGCTATGTCCAAACTGACTGACAACTCCCCCTTGCTCTCGATCGCCTGTGCCCAACGGTGAGTTAGGTATACGAGAAGATCACCAGCTGAACGAAACCGACGGAAACCGTATTGGCGGTCATTGAGTAGCTGGTGGGCTTCTAAATACCGAAGGAGCTGGCAGTTGACAATGGGTTCCATTATCTTGGAGAACAAGGTAGTTATGGTTATAGGTCTGTAGTTGGACCGATCCGAGCGGTTACCTTTTTTAGGGATCGGGTGCACTAAAGCTGTCTTCCATGAGTTCGGGACGACGCCGCGAGAGTAGGAGAGCCGATAAAGGCGCGTTAGAACCGGTGCCAACTCTGGAGCACACGTCTTCAGCACGATGGGAGAGATTCCTCGACTTATAAATATCGAAAGAAGTGCTTTACGCACTGAGCTTTGGAAGAAGCGGACTTCCGGCATACAGCTGTCGTACCGCGGTATGGTCGGCGGTACGTTTCCCCCGTCATCCAAAGTCGAGTTGGACGCTGAAAGAGTTTGAATGTAGTTAAACTTTAAAAAAAAATCTTGAATTGGTATATAAAATACTAAGAAACTTTTTCCCCGATCTTATACAATACCTAGTCCAGTACGTGAAAGATGGGACTCGAATACCTATTTTCAATTAACCTTAAATGCATGCATCACGCAAATAGTATACAGTACCTAATAATAGAAGTAAATTATTTCTATATCCGTTCTCAAAACGGGCAGTTACACTTAGCCCTACTAGTTATCCCTACCGGTAGGGCTAAGTGTAATTTTATTTATACTTAGCCCTACCGGTAGGCCTAAGTATAAATAAAATTACACTCAGCCCTACCGGTAGGGATAACTAGTTTCTTATACCTGTATATAAATAATGTGTTTATAAATAAATTCGTATAATTTTATTTATACTTGTTTGGAAGGTAGCAAATTTAAAGTCTCAATTAAAACGATAGGTCCAGTTATTATGTCTTCCGATTTATATTATAAATTATTATATTAATTTTTTGTCTGTTCCTTTGCCTGTTGTTGACCTGGTGACTTACAACGTCTTATGGGATAAACTCAGGGAAGAGACTGATGCACCCAAGGACATAGTCAGTCTTTTGAGTCACTGGTACAACAACCAGATTAATATGGTTAAATGGACGGGCTCATTTTCTACAGAGAATGGATTGGAGTGTGGGGTTAGACAGGGAGGCCTTACGTCACCTCGACTCTTTAACCTATATATTAATGGGCTGATAGATGAGCTCACCGGCACCGGACTTGGCTGTTCAATTGATGGTGTATGTGTAATAATATTAGCTATGCTGATGACATGATGCTGCTGTGCCCATCTGTTAAGGCTCTCAACAATTTGATAGGCATATGTGAGAGGTATGCGTTGGCTCATGGTCTCAGGTATAATAGTAAGAAGAACGACTTACTTATATTTAAGGCAGGGAATAAATTACCTAAGACTGTTCCGCCAGTCAGTCTAAGTGGAGTACCGCTAAGTAGAGCAAGTAAATTTAAGTACCTGGGACACTGGGTCACCGAGGATCTCCCCGATGACGTGGACATTGAGAGGGAGCGAAGGGCATTGGCATTAAGATGCAATATGCTGTCAAGCTTTTTACACCTGCAGCCAGAGATCTCTCGGTGCCCTTCGAGTCCCCTACAATAATGGTTTTAGGATGCTGCTGGGGCTGCCACGTTATTGCAGCGCATCAGGAATGTTTGCTGAGGCCAGCACGGACTGCTTCAAAGCAATTTATCAGGAAAAGAGCGGCCTCCCTGATGCGTCGAATACGGGACAGCACTAGCGGGCTCCTAAATACCATTTAAGAAAAAGTCGATTGTCCAATAGTAAGACACTGGCATACTATTCACCTGGGAAAGTGTCGCTTTATTGTAAAATAATTGCCAATTACTAACATACGTTATAAAGTTATAAAATTTACCAACAAACTATGGATAAAAATTCTGAAATAATAACCTTATTATTATTATTATTTGCCCCCTATATTATACAAAAAAAATTAAAAGAAAAAAGTGTCTATGTACTTAGGGAACGTACCCATACTACGTGACCCGTTCTGGGGGGCAGGGGGGTTTTCAAATTCCACGCTTGGTCACAGTTCAACTTTTAGTTATATAAAGTTTATTTTAATATCACAATAAATAAATAAATACATACCGTCAACTAACCTCAAATTCTATAAACGTACTGAAAGAAATATGTAAAAACCATTTTTATCACTATCGTGAAGTTGGTAACTTTCTTTGAAATACTAAACTGTTGACTAGCTAACTTCAGGGTGTCGGTTTTTCGTGACTGTGTAAAATTAACTCTCATCATTTTTCCATAACGCGCCAAAAGAAGTATAACTTCAATAAAATAAAATACAACTGTATACGGCACCATCTCAACGTAACATGTGTAAAAATTCAGGGACATCGATTTTACCACTTATCAACTGGGTTTGAGCATTCTGAATTACGCAATCTCTTATTATGATTTTTTTTCTTTTTTAATAAGTGAATTCTTAAAGATACCCGTAATTGTTTTTTCGGTAAATGTTGAATTTACGTGCAAACATTTTAATAGTTGAAGTATATTCACTTTTTTTTACTAATCTCACTATTTATTTTTTTCATGCCAGGATTCTAGAAAAGTTGTTTATTTACAGAAATTTAGATCGTTTGTCGACAAAGATATCGTACAAACAATTTTCTAGAAGTTTGGTCCCAAAAAATAGGTAATAGTTACTTATTATACTTATCCCTACCGGTAGGGGTAAGTATAAATAAAAATACACTTTTAGCCCTACCGGTAGGGATATGTATAAATAAAATTACACTTAGCCCTACCTGTGGGGATAACTAGTAGGGCTAAGTGTAACTGCCGCTCAAAACTTAAATTAAAACTGAAGGAATTGTGAAGATAAAATTCTCAAAACCCGTGATCGACAAGTACTTGTGTATTGCAATGAATTGGGTCCTATAACAGTTCCTTGTTGTTTGCCTTACTTTAGATCTATCTACAACGTTGATAGTGTTTGTGTAAGGAAGCTCGTCCCCGATTTAGATTGATTAGATTAAACAGTGTTAGCAGTTGCGAAAACAACCACAACAATAATCTATTTCTGTCAAGTTCACAAAATGTTAATTTGGAAAACAGTTTTTTCTACGTTGGTGTAAAATGTTCTAGTTATAAAATAACAACGGTTTTGAAATTAATTCTAATAATAATACACAATTCACACACCTACTTACAACAATAAAATAATCTAAACTCAGACTTACCATTTTTAGCCCTTTATATCTGTCTGTGATATCATAGCTCCTTAACGGATGGACCGATTTTTTTTAACATTACTCGTATTCTTGGTAACCCCTCCAGCTAAGCTAAGTGCTTGAGTTAGGAGTGGATTCACGACGGTAGTGCACTGGGTGGGGTTCGAACCCGCAACCTCTTGATCGCAAGTTCGACGCCTTAGCCATTACGCTACCGCCGCATTGATTTAGTTTTTTTGTTTGAAATGTAACTTGATCGAGAGTGATCTTAGCTATAAATCATGAAAATCTGTTCAGCTGGTCGAAGGCCGCTGCAAAAAAACAATGCACTGAATGTCTCATCCATCACCCCAATCCACTCGCATCGGGTTTGCTTGATAATGCCAATGTGGTCAAGAGAACTAAAGAAACCACATATGTACTTTGAATAGGCAGTGAGGCACTGGCCTGGCTGCTCATTAATAACCTAAATGTGGCGACTGATACAAAGGTGGTGTAGGTCTAGGTTAGATTACACAGGTTAAAAAAAATACGTCTTCAACTAAAAAAAAATACGTTATGAATATCAATACATATTAAAAAACATTCTATTAAGTTGACTAAACTACCAACTGAATATTACACCGAATTTAATTATCTTCCTAGACTTAAATTTCTTTTTATAAGATAACAACTCGAAATCCAAACTTTCACTAAAAGATTGTTTGCATTTTCATCGCAAAGTTCAAAGTGAAGATTTTATCAGAATACCCTTCTTAAAACCGCACCTAACTTTCCTTTGCAAAGAATATATTGTAAACATTGTCCTGAAAGGAATTTCTAGTTCGGTCCTGAGAAGGGTTCTAAAACAAATAACGTTACCGCTTTCTTGGATAGCAAACAGTTAGGCATAAATTATAGGAGTCTTGTATTTATTACATTAGGAATGTACTATAGTTTAAAATTTATTCTCCTAAATGTACAAGCTACATGGTGGTGGTTAGTGACCCTAACTGCTTTGCCATAGGTCATCGGTCCGATTCCCACCCGAGTCTAGGTGTTTTTTGTGTCCGTTGTTTGTATGTTTGTAAAGTCCCCCGCGACACAGGAGTCATTCCTAATGCGGGAGTTGTCTTTAAAAAAAAAAACAAAACAAGCAAAAATCAACTTACGATGATTAAAATAATATGAACTTAATCAGATCTGTATTCAGATAAAATAGCAGACATAACCGTAACCTATAACTGGGACGATCAAACCTGCACGGCCATCGCCTTTATTTAGGCAAGAAAAAAGATTTACAATTACTAGAGGAAAGAAGGTTTCTGTAACGTTTCAACATCTGCAAGATTTACTTTCTGGACGTCAAAACTAAATGTAATTATGAATCCTTAAAATAAAGTAAAGGATGCACCTGATCCTACATCGCATAATGAAAGGTCTCGCTATGGTTAGTGTATATTTACAACTTCCAAACACCTAACGTTGGGCCGCCGGCCTCAAGGTATGTATTATGGATGACAAAAAATTATTCACTTTCCCGAAAGAGCAAAGATTACGGTTTCTTGTCCGAACAGTGTTTTTAACCCTCGCCAAGATTTGTCTTCAAATAAACAGACGAAATCGTTTACGTCGACCTTCCCATTTACATTGTTAAGATAGAAATGTCAGAAGTCTCTCACTTATACCAGATAACAGCAACTTTCAATTTGAAACCAGACATGAGTTTGCAACATAGTTTATCGAAAGCTCAATAAATATGTTTAGAATATGACTTCACTCAACTTCAAGGAACTTTGTACGGTATTGAAATTTACAGGAGGTATTACTAAAGTAGGTCATGGGGTTTTGAGGACGGGCTTCGGTAAAGCTTTTCGTTAAAATTGTACCTCATTTTTAAGGATTAATTTTTGCTTAATTTTTTATTCACATTTTTTAAAATAAAATAGAAGTTTTTGATATCCCTACATGTTATAGTAAAGGCTGGTCCCATTCTGTTATCATACATATAACCGACTAGCAGCGCCCCACGGTTTCACCTGAGTAAGTCCCGATTCCGTGGGAATATCGGGATGAAAAGGAGCCTATTCAGGTCTTCGGCTATCTACATACGAAATTTCATCGCAATTGGTTCAGTGGTTTTTGCGTGAAAGAGTAACAAACATCCATCCATCCATCCATCTAAACTTTCACATTTATAATATTAGTGGGATAAGTAGATGGATCAAGATTTTGAGGAATGCACTTTTCTAAATTATATATTGTCAGTGTCTATGTTATTCAAAGATGTTTTATTGTCAACCCTAGTACATAGGAATAAAGCTCTATTTGAAAAGTCGAATTTTACTTAATCCTAAGCTCCAGCAGTCACGAGGTCCTCTATACGACCCCAGTGAACGTTTAGTTGTTTATTTTTTATTACACTTTTCTGTACACACATACATGCATGTTTTTACGATATTAATATGAGGTTCACGGTCTAGGAGTACCTAATAAACCTGTATATATTTTATGCGTACCTACTTCTTAACGCAAATGATAAAATCCAACAATTTGCAATCGGAAACAGTTCGATTACGTCAATTAGGTTATTTTTTTAAATTTCTACATCTTACTTACTAATTGGTATAGTTCGAGTATGACGATGATAATTTTGTATATTTTAAAACTCCGAACAATATAACACTCTGTTAATTAGTTACAAAGGTTATCGGTTTCCTTTTTATTTTTACTTCCATATCGAGTATTTGATAACATTCCAAACGTAATCGGGTTTATTTCCGATTGTTAATTAAATTGATAAAATCATGATCGGAGATTTTGAGACCGACAGCGTTGAAATAGCTTTTCATTGTTTTAAATGCGGTAACTTTTGTGTATACTCTGAAGGAAAGGTACAAACCAGTAATGTAAAAACAACTTAATTTCAGTTAATTGTTTTTTGAATATTAATTACAAGTTTGATTTTAGGAAAATTAATTGATATATATATGTAACTAAGTGAACATCGCTAAAATATCTATGCGGTTATCATAATCTAAATTAATAAATTTATGCGTTACTGTACTTTAAAAGTCATCAAGTCACTTTAGTCCCGATCTGAAGTGAGGAGGGAGAGAAATGAGGCTTTCGGATATCTTCGTCTTAAGCTCAGTAGGACATAAACATGTTACTGACTCGGATACAAGATTAATGATGATGAGTCAGCAATATTAATAGGATAATATTAAATTTCAGTCAGTACCAAATATATCTACGCATATGGTTTCAGTATGTATTATACATACCTATACGCTTAAAAGCCATAATGTGGAAATTATAGGTAATAGACTAAAGAATAAAACTGAAGATTTTTATTTTTATAGTGTAGGGGGCAAACGAGCAGACGGGTCACCTGATGGTAAACTACCGCTGCCCATGAGCACCTACAACTCAAGACTCACAAGTGCGTTACCACCCTTTAAGGTGGGAGTAGAGGAAGAGGGGGAAGAGCGGGAAAAGAGAAGAGGAGAGAGAGGCAGAGAGGAGGGGAGAGGGAATGGTTAGCGCCTCCGGTAACCTCACTCAAGCGGTGAAAAGCGATGCGAGCATTGCTTCACTGCCGGTTTTCTGTGAGGCCTTGGTCCAGTCCACTCCAGTCGAGCCACCCTATACGTGCTGAAGCATGGCTCTCCCACGAATAAAACTCAAGCATTCCAAACAGTAATACTCGACGTTCCTTTAAATTGAATGCTTTATAGTTTTATACATATTAAGTAGGTAGTCATTGAGTTCTTTATTTATTTATTTATTTGTTAAAATTTCATGCACATATTGTACAAAGGCGTACTTAATGCCTTAGGTATTCTCTGCCAGTCAACCTTGGGGTGAAGGAGAAATAAAGAGTGGGTAGTTGCAAATATATGGTAAAGGGTACGAAAAGGTTTTTATAATAATAAGATTTCTCAAGTTATTAACTAAATATACACATTACATGGAATACACACATTATACTGATACATAATATACTAATACTTTCTACTTCTTTACTTTCTTTACTGTTTGCTTTCACAGAAAATGCTATTTGCTCTCTCTTCCATGTTCGACTAAAACTTTTCTTATTTTATTTGCTCAATAGAAATAAAAGCAAATCAATGTAACAGGATTTGTTCTTCAGTTCGAGGTCAAGGGAGTTGTAGAAGTCTACACAGATACTCCTCGTATCTGGGTCACTATGCTATCTGAAGATGTTATCCGTCCATTACATTCCAGGGTTCTTTTCAAATGGGTCCTTGATGACGTATAGGGACAAGTTAGTCTGTGTTGTTACGACAGTGTATTAGAAAATCGTCAAGCAAAATGTGTATATTTACTCTGGCACGCTATTACTGAGTGCTTGAATTTTGATGAAATTATCTATATTAATAGAATTATACATTATACAAATTCAATTTGAACATATAGCATAATCATTCATACACCAGGCATTTAAGATGGAAGTGAAATCAATTGTGGCTATTACATTTCATTGAATTGTTATCTTTGATAAATCGCAAGATTTTGATTTACCTAAGTACGTCAGAACCTTTATTTTGTTTGTTTAAAGTCAAATTCAAATGATTCTTACTTATAGCTTTGGCTATGTCATGTTCATATTATAGTTATAAATTGGAAAGTCTACACTCATGACGTTATTCAAAACACGATTTATACCGCAGAGAAGATTTTACTTTGTAAATAATATGTATAAATTTTTTGTGTAATGCTAAAATACAAAATGAAATAATTCTGCAAGCTTTCTGAGCGTATGGAAAATGAAAAACATGATGGGCTAACTAGATCGTCAACATTCAAATTGGATTCAAGTTGTCAAAGAAAATATTTCTGTGTATAATATTAAATTATTTCAAAAGCTATAGAGATGAAAAGTATTACTTTTCTTTGTAAATTCAAAGCACCACAAGGGTGAAGTAGAAATTTACATAAATGTTATTATTTGCTATTTAATTTATCGATAAGTACTCCCAAATTTTTACGAGTTACGAGATTAGTACGAGTACGTGAAAAGTTTACGATTTATACGCCTTCATATCATTACATATTATAAAACAAAATCCCCGCGTCTATCTATCGAACGGATTTCCATACGGTTTTCTCCAATAGACGGATTAAAAGATGAGAAAGGTTTAAGTGTGTAATTCATTATAGTTTTATGTAAAATAGCTGAAATATGACAATGATTGTTAAAGATTTCGGAAAAAAATAACAATTTATGCTCACCTACCCGCGCGAAGCCGGGGCGGGTTGCTAGTATATACAATAATATATATACATGTAAGTTTAAACTCAATTCAGTTGGCTCGATAAAATCGCTTCGGTTGGTAATAGGCAAGCCTCAAGCCAGTGATTGTTTAAGCACTAAGTATTTTAGTGATGGTGAACCACCAATAGCTGTTGAAATTTCCCACAGGACATGTTCTGAGATTTCCTGGACTGCTCTAGAAACGTTTACCACGTTTATTCTCTAATATTTTAAAACAGCTAGACTCCTTTTACGTTTGAACTTACTAAGTGTAGATTATAAAAATAGTTACTAGAATAAGTATAAATTACAAGAAACGAATTCCGAATTTTTTTAATAAAAAATATTAAAAACGCAACTGCCATACCAAAAAAACGTATTACGCGCCATACAGCCGTAATATTATTTTTTTTTTACAAAATTTATAGTCAGTGTCACATGGAATTCTGTAAGGATTCCAACGATACTCCATACATCCAAATCTGTTCAGGCATTTAGAAGTTATGATGAAATAAAGAAACTCACATACATACATACATGAACTCCTTTTTTGGGCAGTCGTGTAAAAATCTGCCTTTAGTATTGTTACATACACAGCTAACAATAGTAACAATACGTATTAAAAAAAGATACTCTAGATAAGATTATTGATTATGTGACAAATTAAGGCTAACTCGGACTATCGATAATTTGACAACACTAATTTGAGGAAGATATACCTCATTATAGGGTGGATGACTGTCAGGTCAAATCAGTATATTTTTGTTAGACGTCAAAACGACTCTGTATATTTTTGTATCAAATGCTATGGCGTGACGTTACATCTAGCTATTGTCAAATCATTCACTTTTAATGTTGATTTAAAGATTATAAAAATAAATTAAAAATATTTAATTGTAAACGGAGGATATTTTTAACTATATTTTAAGAAGTTACTCTTCCTGATTCTGGCGAAATAATTTCTTTGAAACACAGAGACCCCTATATTAAAAATGATTATGATACACTAAACTAGCAAACAGAAAGTGTTTTCAGGATGTAGTCAACAGTATGTAGTATTAAAAATATAATATTTTAACGCAGCCTTAGCAAGCTAGTATATAATTTACATTTTAATGAATTCTAAGGAGATTAAGACCCTCGTTCTCACAAGATGAAATATGGGGGCAAAACAGTAAGAAAAGTACTTGCTATGAGCATAGCATAATAGAACTAAAGATAAAAAGTAAATCAAGATTGCCCATGCGATTATATTTAACGTTTGTCGTATACATTCATAGATAGACAGAAGCCCCCTTTGTAAGTGATAGCGGTAGTAAGATAGAAGTCCCTTTAGCAAGTAATAGCTGTACACGTAGTCAGGCAGAAGTACTTTTGTAAGTGATAGCTGTTTAGATATTTTTGACTGTGCACCATATTAAGACAGCACAATGGCATTGTGATCTAAAACGGAGCTATTTGGCTTGACAAATACCTCCAGCCTAGGTAGAGAATGATTTGAATCTACAGCTTAAATAACTGAGTATTTCAGACAGCTTTTGACAATTCACGTAAAAATAAAAATTCTTAACAACCCACTGACAAACAACAACAATTGGCGTTAAAGTGTTGTTTCAAAACATGTGATAATCTCGATAACAATACATCATACACAGAATCGAGGAAGAAAATTTTGAGAGAGAATGGGGCAAATGGGTCTGACAAGATGCAACTGGCATTGATCTTAGAAGAGGAAGAAATACCAAATAAATAAAGTTGGACAAAAGCGTGTGACAATTTCTTTCTTAAACTTAGAATTTCTTTTAAGACAGCGCCTCTTAAGACGATAACAAAGCAAAAAAAAAATGTTCGCATCATAAAACACGGTTCATAACTTTACAAACAAGCAAACAATAAATATCTATAAAACACTTTCCAAACAATTTCAAATGAAAACTTTTAATAAACTGAACAGTTCACAAAAAATCACAAGGACAGTCATTCAGATTCAAGTGTTGTGAGCTTAAACCAATTTACTGCTTCATAACCATAACCTGAAGAAAGGACGGATAATATTTTGGAATCTAATGAGCACATCATAGTCGATTCTTCCATTCTCATATCTTTACTGGACTGAAATTTTAATCAGCAACATTCATTTGGCTGTCACATATATATCTTTATAATACGTGAAGAGAATTCTTTGTACCCTTTTTAAAGAAAATTTCTAAACACTTAAAGTTTAAGTATATAGAAGGGCAGAAAGCCAAATGTTTGGACAAAATGTGTTATATAACGCAATATATTTTAAAAAACGGCTACATCAAGTTACACACGTCCAGTATATAGTATTGACGTACGCAAATTCTAACAATGACAGTTCAACTTATAATGGACCGATAGTTGGTGGTAGGTAAAAAAGGTTGTAGGAAAACCCTTTTCACACCCTATTTACCTCTGTTTGTCAACAGATTTTCTTTTCGAAAAAAATTGGAAACTGTTTTTTTCGACGGAGTATTATTGTTATTTTATCAATAATTTAAGAAATTACGGTCCTGTAGACCATTACTTAAAAAATTAACAGTAAAAGAACATACTCAATCTTTATTTCTGACATCGTTAAGAAAATCTCACATTCCAAGAATAAATTTTTTGTATTTTCTCCACCTAAAAAATATAACAATATTCAATCCAAAAGTCATACGCGAAGAACAAGTAACTTATGTTCTGCCCCTGTCTAAAACTTAAACACGGAGAGAAATTACAAGACCATCTGAGTCGTTAAGTCGGCGATAATGTCCGGTTGAAAAGCGCTCGGCAACCGACCAGAGATAGTTGAAAATAATGAATGATATTTTTGCGTTCTTAAAAGTTTTTCAAGACAAATATACATAAATTGGACTTTCTTAAAGTGGAAATGTTCTCGGAAGGAGACTTTTGTAATAACATGTATTGTTAAAGTTTGCGGGCTTGTTACTCAGTTGTTGTTACGATCAGTTTTAAAGTTGGATACTTTCCATAAATATTGTTTCAGAAAATTTCGTTTGGTCAAAAAGTACCACCGCAATGTTGTCCATTACCCGGCGTTTGGAATAGTGTCCCAGTGAATTGTCTATGTAATTGATGACCTACAAACCTAAATCCTGACTTGAACACTATTTGATGGTCATTGGTGATGGATAAAAAGATATATACACTATTTTTTTTTTTTTTTTTTGTGCGTGTGGAAACCCCCTCGGGCCGTCACCCCACCGGGGTTTTCGGTGGGGCGGTGTGTCGGAATCGAACCGACTAAAACCACACGGTGTGCCGTACTGCGCCTTAAATAGGAGGGATCCGGGAACAGCTTTTATTAAAACATCCGGACCCCCCCTGACGCTTGCCCGCAAAAGCACGGGCACCACCTTCGGGTAAAGACCTATCAATTAGGCGACGTCCAGGCACACGCGGACGCCGCCTCCTCGCGGGGGGCCACTATTGCGAGTGGAGGGGAAAACCCGTCCCGTCCACCCGCGGCCACACTCAGGGCGGCATGAGGCGCTGGTAAGCGCGCCTCCGCCTCCCGGTTCGCCGGCGGCGAATTAGGTCCGAGTGGAGATCGTCCTCCCGAACCCGTTTCGGCGCCTCCTTCTGCGAGATGACGTCCTCACAGAAGGTCGCGACCGCGGTAAAATTCCTGTCGCTACAGGCCATGGAGCGCATGACGGCCGGTAGCGAGAGATCCCCTCCAATGACTGCAGTGAGGGCCCGACGCTGCGTCGCCCAGGCGGAGCATACCGCTAGCGTGTGCTGAGCCGAGTCCTCACGCAGTCGCAGTGGTGACAGGCGGGACTCAGTTCCCTCCTAGCGACCGAGTGCAGGTACTTCCCGAAGCAGCCGTGCCCGGAAAGAACCTGCGTCAGTCGGAAGGAAAGGGTCCCGTGCTGCCGCCCTGCCCACTCGACGATGACCGGCTGGAGCGCCTCCACGGTGGCAAAGCCAGCACGTGGAGCCTACAGCCGGGACGACCAACGAGCCATGGTGGCTCGACGAGCGGCCTCACGCCATTCGCGTACCTCTTCGGGCGGGGGCTGACTGCCGCTTCCCGCCCGGAACTCAGCCGTTCGCCGATATACTTCGGCGAGCACTTCCGCCTCCAAATCCCACGGGGGAGTCCAGGCCAACGCGCACGCCGCCTCCGTCGACACGGTGCGGTATCCGCGTATGGCTCTAACCGCCATAACCCTCTGAGGGCGCCAGAGGCGCGCCCTCTTCTGGACGGTCAGAGCCTCCGCCCACACCGGTGCACCGTACAGTGCCATTGACCGGACAACCCCCGTGTACAGCCATCTCGTAGCGACACTGGGTCCACCCAAATTGGGCAAGAGTCGCCCAAGGGCGGATGCAGCACCGACCAGCCTTGGAGCAAGCTGCAGGAAGTGCTCGTCGAAGCGCCACCTACCGTCGAGGATCAGGCCCAGATATTTTATGTGGGCCTGAACCGGTACGAGGACCGAGTTGCCCTCGATAGAAGCGCCAGGGGGTGGACCACGACGGGGCCCATGAAATAACAGAGCCTCCGTCTTATCCAGGGCCACCCGCAAACCCAGCGCCTCGATGCGCCCGACCACCAGAGAGACTCCCCTGGTGGCCAGGCACGCCGCCTCCTGAAAGCTTACCCCCCGGGCTGTGACCAAAGTGTCATCGGCGTAACAGATTACGCCGAGCCCGGGGGGGAAGTCGCCTCGAAGGGCCCAGTCGTACCCAATGTTCCACAGGAGTGGTCCAAGGACAGACCCCTGCGGAACACCGCACGACATGGGCCGACGATTCAAAACTCCGTCTCGGTCCTCGTACATGACGGTACACTCCTCTAGCCGCTTGGCCACCATATGGCAGCCTTTGAAATCTAAGCAACGTGTCAGGACACGCGTGTACTTCAAAGTCACCTTTATGAGGAATTTTCTTCAGCGCGAGCAGTGAGTGTCGCTCAGAGGTCAAACTCACGCCACCCGGTTTACCTTTTCGGGGACCACTTCATCGATTGCACGATAACGTGGTGATGTCGGACTCGAACTGACTAAAACCATAAGGTTTACGTCACCATAGCCTATAGTCGGGAGTTGAGAAGGATTACCACTCAACCCCCAACAGACTTCGCCTGCCTGTCAGGCGGTGTCGTATAGTGTGTGAATTTCCCCCTACTACATAGAGTTGCGAGCGTGGGATGCGTTACGCCACCGCTCCAGACCTGCCTATCTATCGAACCCGCTGCTCTTAGGTCAGCGCTCATGGCGGCCGGAGATCGTTAAGCGCTCTCCGGCGCCCGTCTCCTAAGGGTGGGAGAGTACTGATTCTCTACCGTTCCCTTTCCGCCGCCTCTTTGGTGTGCATCACCTCTTCGCAGAATAAGGACGGCGACGGAATCCCATGCGCTCTCGCCGTGGACCATGGACAAAGCTATGGTCTCCAACGAAATACAACCTACACCGATAGCCGGCACGAGGTCACGGTGTAGATTCGCCCACGCGGGGCATTCCACCAAATGTATGTACTATGGAATGCGGAATCCTCACGACAGCTTCCATAATGGTGGCACGCGGGCGTTGACTCTCTTCTCTACACTGGTACTTTCCGAAGTAGCCATGCCATGAAAGCACCTGCGTCAGCCAGTAAGAGAGCCAGGTATATCGCCTCTCCAGCCAGTCCTAAATGACGGGTCTTACCGCCACATTGGTGGAGTCCCGTACCATCGATAGGCCTGGTAATAATAGAAGTTTCTTCTCTGAGCAACATCCTTGAATTTCAAAGAGAAACTTTTACTGTAACGAGTTTTAATACAAAATAAGTTAACCGCGTGCTGATATGGTTCAAATACTATTTTTTTAACAGGACTCTATGTACAGACACGATCCATTCAGTATTTTCTTATAAGTATAGATGAAGTCTATATCGTGCAAAGTGTCTTATAGGCGATTCAAGAGCATAAAGTTCTCTTTATCGTGCCGTAAAGGAAATAAAAGCAAAGTGGACACCGAAAACCTTTTCAGCTACAAGCAATATGATTCCCCTAAACTTATTTATTGGAGCAAGTTTTTTAGCAAACAAAAAGTTCTTTTTTCGCATGATGAAAAGCAGTATCACAATGAGCCTCTGGAATATTAAAATGAAGGTATCAGAAATAGGATGCTAAACGACAGGGTGTATTTTACAAAACACCTTATAAAGAACGTGATGATTGAGCTACAAGCCTAAGGCAAAGATTCTTGCCCCCATCTTATGACATAAATCATCTGGGTAAGTTTGAACAAAGGGTTTTCTGAAAACGGACTCTGAGGAACAGCCACAAAGAGAACCCGTCCTTGTTCATTACCAAACAGGGTAAATTGGGCTGGGCTGTATCCACTATTCCAAAAGAAAGTATTTGTGGTGAACCTTTTCGCACTCGCACCAAGGTTCGCTATGTTGTTCCTTTGTTATCCATCATTGTATTGAACATTAATTCATAATGAGTAATCTTTAAATCAGTACAGTATTTTAAACGCTGGCTTGATTATCTATTTTTTTATAAAACTATTTCCCATATCCGAATGCTCCCGTGACACCAAACTATGACTTTTCCAAACATATGCTTTTTAGGATTACACAAAAGGATCGAACACTAAAGACCTGTGTAATTAGAAACATAATAACTAGCAAGCTACACTTTTAAAAATGTGTATAGTTTCACTTATTCTATAAAAATAGCTGTGTAACATAATATTCAATCCTCAATTTTGGATAGTACCTATGAATGGTAAAAAAAAATAATTTATCATTCTACATTGGTGACAGTTGTATAATAATTGCAATTTCTATTAATAATAAACCTAGAAATAAGAAGAAAAACATATACAAAACAACCACGTAATTTATGCATTGAAAAATCGTTTCGCAAATGCAGATGACACGTCAATTTTCCTTTAGCTCTAGCATTTCTTCCACGTGTATTCAGATTACGTCACCACAATAATTCGTGAATGGTATTTCACGAAACTATTTTTAACTCTCGACAGACTCTTAGGCGTCAATTAGACGCTCATGTAAACGACAATCTTTACCAAAAGTCATGATTGAAGGATGTTCGATGGTGATCGATATTTAAATCTCATCATGCAACCGTCAATCACTGCATTAGACGATAGGTTATTCGTCAATCACCGTTTTGCTTGTGGCAAAACTGACAGCAAAACTTACAGTGTAATGGGCGCCTTAGATCTAAATTTAAATATTAGGCTTAGGTATAATAAACAATATTCTCTTTTCTGACGTTGTACCTACGAATCTACATGTTTCGCACATGTGAAAATCCTTTTGAACATGTAAACAAACGTGTAGATTACATTTTTGCTCCAGCGTCTGTCACTGGATGTTTTTCTAACGCAATCTGTCAGTCTGTCAGTAATCTTTTTCGGATTTACTATATTTATGGAATTCTATCTGTATTTTACGAACATACCAACATTCAAAGGTATATTTTTAATTATAGGGAGTGATTATAACATAGATAAACACTTTAAAAAAAAGTTAAACCACCTTCACACAAAGGGCATTGCGAACTGAAAAATTATTGATTGTAAACTTAATTGAAAACACATGTGACACTTTTAATATTATAGGTAACATTATACAGGGCACTAGGCCTACTGGTTTATTTGAAGTTAAATAGATGAAGGAAATATCGGTGAACCTCCATCTCCAGTGCATGCGAGTTTATGACCAAGCTATGTCGCCTTCAGGACATGCATTTCATCAATACAATTAAATAAAATTGAAGTATCTGTTTGTAACTTCAAAATATTATATAATAGCAATAAGCTCATACAAACAGTTATTTGCACGGTACCTACGCCAATTTTTTTTTTTTTTTATTTTTGTCTGTCTGTCTATCTGTTTGTTCCGGCTAATCTCCGGAACGGGTTTCCCGATTTCCACGGGGATTTCACTGACATATAGGTGTTATAAGGAGTAACTTAGGCTACTTTTTTTTTGGTAAAAGAATTAAGGTTCCGCGCAAAATATATACACGCGAGCGATGCCGCGCGGGAACTGTGTTGAATAAAATACAAGGCAAACTACTTCCCTTGGTAATTATGTTATATATTTATGCACGGTGCACTGTACTGTATCTATAGTAGGTAATGAATCTCCCCTGGGAGATGAAAAATTATGGATACTAGGTACTTACCTATATATTTCTATCGACTTCTGTTCTCATCATGTAAACTTAATGAAGCAAAGTTTCTACCCTTCCCGTTTCATTGTTTATTAGCTTCTCCAGCTAGTTTACTTGAGAAACTTAAAACCACTTATCTTAAAATTATACACTTGTTGTTCCTTCCTCATTAAGTTTCAAACATAACTTTCTTATTTCTTAGACAAAGTTCTAATGCTGTTTTGAAAAAAAGAAGAAGAATAGAATTAAGTATAAAGTCATGGCGAATTAGTAGTGCATGCGTAGCTTCTTCATATAAAATCATGGAACTGCCGACAGAAGTGAAAACTTAAACGAAACGACGAACTTAAAACGCCACATTAGCAGGTTAGTGACATTAATTAATAAGGAGCTGACAGAACTCAACCTTTAGATTAGCGCCCTCTAGTGGATCTATGTATATGTATTATTAGCGTGACGGTCACGAGTTCAGTGTTTTTTCCCCATAGGAAAAGTGCACAAACGTGCCTAAAGAAGTTCTCACTTAATAATTATTCTGGTGAAGGTTTTCACATTTAACATTCAAAAGTTAAAAGAACTAAATAACTAACCGTAATCCAACAAATGCAGTTATCATTTTTAATTAATACTTGGAATTAAATCATAAAATTATACTATTATGTCTTACCTACCACAGCAAAAATATACATTCTGTACTGTAGCATCTAAAGTATGATCTGAATCACTCTTGATGTGTGCTGGCCTTGCAAAAGGATTTCCCAAGATTGTGGTGATGTTGAATAAGACAAAACATCAAATATCTATAATTTTATTAAATTGGGAGCTATTTTTATTATGATGAACATTAACATCAATTCACAAATCAATCTTTATACGAAGACCCGGAGGACTGCAGACTGCACTCCTGACTGCAGACAAACTTCAAACAATAACCAATATATATATATATATAGACTGCACGGATGGCGCAATGGTTTTAAATGTCACCTCGCCACTACGCCGAGTGTTGTGGGTTCGAATCCTACACGGGACAAAAATTTGTGTGATCCACAAATAGTTGTCCCGAGTCTGGGTGTTCTTTGTGTCCGTTGTTTGAATGTTTGTGAAGCAAGCCCCCTGCGACACAGGATTATTCCTAATGCGGGACTTGTCTTTTAAAAAAATAAAAATATATATATATATATTATGGGGGCAAAGAGCAGACAGGCGAACAAACGAACGTACTTTAATAACTGTCAAACTTAAAAAAACTTATTTTATAAACTAATATAAATATATATATAATTGTAACAAACGGAACATTGCAAAAACAAATTTAATACCGTTTCCCTGAAAAATGTGTATTATTTTACACACTGTTTATCTAGGCACGCGAATAGCGATTGTATTTCATAACAGCTAAGCTTCGAGACTTCTCCCATTTAGCACCACCACCACGCTGCCCACGACCGTTACAAAGACTGACGTCATCCTAATTACTTCTGTGTCCTACATCCGTACTAATACCAGTCAAGTACATATTCATACATCATTGGGTTCCGTATGTAATCATTTGGCGGAGATTTATGCGACTTATTATTATCTAGTTACGGTTAGCCCGTCTTTTTACTACTTGGTGCTATCGGGTCATATATTTTTTACAACACTTTTATGAACTGTTTATATGCGATAGTTAGTTCCGTAATACTAAAAAAGCGAGAGAGTTTTCTATGAGTAGTTTATTACGTATGAAGATAGGAAAAAATAGAAATAAATGTTGATACGGCGTCATTGAAGCGGAAAGTATTATACTTATACTCGAATAAAAACTTTCGTGAGTGGTATTCATATTATTTAAAATATACGGTTTTACTCACGTGTATATTTCGGGGTTGCCCGACTAGTTTCGGACCCGACGGGGGCCCTTTATCAAGGAGTGAGGCGTCCTGCCGCGCCGGTTGCAGGTGCCAGACTGGATTGTTGTCTGTCTCACCGATTCATTTGTCGTAACGACCGCCGGGATGTGGACGCCTGCGCTTGCATTGCGTTGTGTGTTGCAAAATCTTTTATCGCAGGCACTGTGGGTGCGTAGTACACACTGAACTTACTGTGTCAGTGTTTGGAGCCGTAACTATTTCGTGGGACATCAGTTTCAAGGACGGTCGCCAGGCTGGAGGTAATGCCCACCCATTGTCCCTATTGAAGTTCGGATGACGGCTTATTTCGATTGCCTCTCGTATTTTTCGCGGTACGAAGTATTTTTCTCTCGCTAAAACGGAAGCCTTGTCGAAACGTATAAAATTAGCCGAGTCCGTCTTGCAAACATGTTCAGCGACGGCCGATCTGTTGCAGTCCATGTTCTTCACATCGCGTATATGTTCATGTAGCCTAGTTGCGACGCTCCGACGAGTCTCACCCACATACCTTAAGCCACAGTCACAAGGAATCGAGTATACGCCGGGGGCCCCAAGTGGATCCACATCCTTTGGGGAGCGCAGTAAATTTCTAAGCTGTCCGGGTGGTTGTCGTCAGATCATCTTGACGCCATATTTGCGTCCCAATATACGTCCCACTTTATCGGTCACTCCGCGTATAAAAGGGAGAAACGCGGGGTTTCGTTCCACACCGGGTGTCCGCCGACCACCAATCGCACTCGCTGCCCGGGTACATTGCCGCCAGCGGTATCCGTTTGCTTCTAATGTGTGGCGTAGGTGTTCCATTTCCTTGTCCAAATATTGTGGATCGCAGATGTTGAGGGCTCGGTTTATGAGTGATCTAGGCACAGATTGTGGAGTGGTTTGAAGAACAAGCCTTAAGCACAGCGTCAAAGAAACCCCGATACTGGTGGCGATATGTTGATGATATCTTCGCGATTGACGACTGGGACTCCCTGAGCGACCTAAGCAGGCACCTCAACAAGGTACATGAAAGGATACAGTGCACAGTCGAAGAAGAAAAGAATGGATGCCTAGCGTTCCTAGACGTATTAGTCATCCGTGGCTCGAACGGGCGACTAACAACCACGGTGTACAGGAAACCGACACACACGGACAGGTACCTTCGAGCTGACTCACACCATCACCCTGCTCACTTATCTTCTGTGCCTTTTGTTGGCCTTGTGCCGCTTTCTTTAATTAATTAGAACACGCAACACGCTGATGCAGTACACTCTACACTTTGTATAGGAGCATAGATTCAGTATAGAAAAAAGGCACCATAAGATCAGACTCGATTAAGTGGGATCGTTGCCCCCCTAAAAACCGGTGTTAGATTCTGTAAGATTTAAAATCGATAAAATTTATAATTCTCGGCGAATCTACAAGAGCATTTCAATATAATTTATCACTATTCACATATTTTGAAGTACTTGCATTGTATTGTAAGTTCTAATAAAAGAATAATGTAAATGATAACCAATGCAACCAATCAAACCAGAGTAGAACTGGTCGGTCAGTTTTGTTAAGTTTTTTATGTAATTTTTGTTTTATGGTATAGGGGGCAAACGAGCAGACGAGTCACCTGATGGTAAATGACTACCGCCGCCCATGGACACCTGTAACTCAAAGAGTCACAAGTGCGTTGCCGCCCTTTAAGGTGGGAGTAGAAGAGGGGGAGGGGGGGAAGAGGGGATAAGGGAAGGACGGGAATAGGGGAGAGGGAAGGGTTAGGGCCTCCGGTAACCTCACTCACGCGGCAAAATGCAATGCATTCATTGCTTCACTACCGGTTTTCTGTGAGGCCGTGGTATCGAGCGGAGTCGAGCCGGCCCATACGTGCCGAAGCATGGCTCTCCCACGTAATATACTATTAATCGATATCAACTGGGCACGCACTCAGTTTAATGTGCAAAAGCCAATAAATGGTGTACGGTGTACCACTATGCAATGTCATTAATTCCGCACAGTGTGTCGGATATTGCATTGAATCATAATAAATTAGAAAATGCACAGAGCTCTGCGCTGTGTTTTTGAGAATTGATTATATATATATATAGTAAGGATTTTTTTTGACTGAGATGCTCTGAATAATAAACATCTGTCTAAATAACAACAATTAAATGCCGTTTGTAGGTAAGCGCATTACTTGAGAACGGCTGAACGAACTTGGATATTTCTCAATAATATTAGAAAATGTCTGTATCCGCTTCCAGGGTAAATCCAAGGATATCACAATTCACCATCACCACAGCCAATAATTTATACGCAGGTAGGTGTAATTTAAAAACCTTTCCTTATAAACACCCCTTTGTAACCAAACCATACCTTGAATTTAAATCAAAGCCCGCCATCTAGCGTCTAATAGGATGACAAAATTATATTATATTTAAAGATTAACTTGGCACCTTAACTCAGTCTGAATAAGGTTTTTTGAGAAAGGAAAATTTAAAATTTGTCCTGAAAAATGGGCAAATATTATGAAACTGGCAGTAGGTACTTTTTCTATTAAATTCATGGAAATTTTGATAAGATAAGGTCTGTCATAAATTAAACTATGTTGTTAGGAAACCCAAACGAAATTAATATCTTTTTACGTCTTTGAAGTTGTCGTTGTTGTTGTTATTGAAACGCTATGTTGTTGTTATTGAAACGCTATGTTGTTGTTATTGTGTGTTGTTGTTAAAACGAACATATTCACCGAGAGGCTTCCACCCAGAATATACATAAATGTATGTGTGTGCTTAACGCACCACTGCTCCTGAGTCCTACTTGAAAAGGCCGGATATCCTCCGCCACCATCGCAGATAAGGTCGGTATGGTATGGTCATTAGTATTAATCATATGTATGTTGAAAATAAAATATAGGACCTAGCAGCGTTATCCATTATTGCCGAGGCTATATTTTATACATATTCTGTCTAACTACACATATGTGTATGGCGAATTAAAAATGTTTAGTGATTTAGCACGCAACGCAGATTTCAGCCCGCTGCAATCCTTTTTATAAACATAAGGAGTTTCAGTATCCTTGTTATTTCCCGTAACAGTAAAAGGATTAAAACCTAATTCAAATATACAAACCTGGTGAAAAGTTCTATAGTGTGTAAAAAAATTCAATGTCAGAAGAATTGACTAATTAATGCTTGCGCATAAAGGATAATCTATTAACCTTTGTCTGAAGAGAATAAATTAAAGTTAAATATAAATTAGAGAGAGTATATAATGATACCTAATGGATCAGGCTTTGGTAGGTATTATGGTTACTTCACATTATTAAAGCCCTTTGTGTAATGGCTTCTAAAATCAATTTATTTTCCTGCCTTATGTCTTTAAATTATGTTTTCAGCTTAGATAAATGTATGCTTTTGACGTAGCTTTTATCAGATATGTCTTATAATTTATCAGATTTATTAATAAATAAATTAACTAACTTTGTGAACCTGTTTTAAAACAGACGGAAAAGTAACATGCGTGAGATAAATTATTTTATCTATGATAAGCAACCCACCCTGGCTTCGCACGGGTAGTAGAGACATCTTCAACAATCATCATCATATTTAAACCAATTAACGTTAAAAAATTATACACCTAAACCTTACTCATAATTCACTCTGTCTATTGGTGAAAACTGCAAAATCCGTTCAGTAGTTTTTCAGTTTATCGCGAACAGACAGACAGACAGGAACGGAGGGGGCGAACGGAGGAAAGTGATAGGTACCTACCTATTTGGAATACTTAACAGTCTTAGGTAGAAGGAGTGGCACTGACAGCTACAATTTTTAATCAATGTATTACAAATTCAAAAATTATGCGAAAATGGCTACGCAAATCTACAAAGGTTCAGTATATATGTTGACCTGCCATGCTACGTCTAAACGAATACAGTTCAAAATACACTGGTTCACAACATAAAACAAAACATTTAAAATTAATGAATTATGGTTGAAATGCGACCACCAAGTGATCTCTAATTAATATAATTACTACTATTTTATGATTACTGCTACACTTCTAATGGTTGCAGTGTCGCACTAATTAGCCTACTTCCTTCTTAAGAAGCTGTATTACTCTCAATTTAAAGAGATTTTCTGTTCATTAGTTATGAACAGTAATGAACAACATTCTAAGGTCAGCGGGTTGAAATAGACATAATAATAAATTAATCGAATGCGGCATTGGTAGCTACACAAATCAAGGGATTATTATCACTAGAGATCGCGTGGTGATCGAATTTCGACCATGGTTTTTTCATTGGCTAGTATAACATGAGCTGTCATTGTACAGACTTACCATGACAGGACAATGTCATTAAGCATTAATCACATTAGTTTTAAAGTTGTAAGATATATTGTTTTAAAATTTTACCTTTTGCACTTCTTCTACATATAAATGTAAATATTCCAAAATTCACGTTACGTAGTAAAGATTTTTTTTTAAAAAGGGGTACAAAGAATTCTCTTCACTTATTAATATAATGAATATTGTTTTAAGTGCCTAGTGCTACCTCAACCATTTCTGATCTACTGTAGCGAACTCTTGCTTTATATTTCCCTGCTCAGACTTATGACTTCGAGAAAAATCCAGATCCTATTAGCAATTATTGTTTGTATTTCCTGCGGTTGCATCATGTGCAACCCTAGGTTAATACTTCGGTACCGCATTAGTGGGCCACAAAAATATAAAATCAAGGGATAGTCTTGTTAATAAAGTACAAGAAAAGAAATAATAAGTGTAGTTTGTAACTATTTATTACCAAGAACTTTCTTGTAAACTTGTTAAGTCAAAATAAGATTCTATCAAAAACTATCAAATCTCATCAAAGCGTACAAAATGAGTTTTCAAGACAGTTCGGGTTCGCGAGACCCGCCAACTCCACTTAAATTTTCCCTCGGAATAAGGTCAATTCATATTTTGTTCCATCTTAAGTGTTCTTTAGCCGAGTTCTGGGACACACTTGAATGGCGGTATTGATGCGTATCTACATATTCACGATTTTATTATAGTAAGGTTCAAATAAAAGCTGGAAGTTCTGATAAAAAACATGAATAGAATAACTTACTGTACCGTTCTGAGCAAATTCATTAAACTTCGATGTTAAAATAAAAATACTAGGTAGATAGATGAATACTAAGATTTGTTTTTTTTTTTTAAAGGGGGCAAACGAGCCGACGG
Organism: Callimorpha dominula; assembly: GCA_949752705.1. Taxonomy (NCBI): domain Eukaryota; kingdom Metazoa; phylum Arthropoda; class Insecta; order Lepidoptera; family Erebidae; genus Callimorpha; species Callimorpha dominula. The sequence goes on along the minus strand of OX457002.1, from coordinate 4,922,288 downwards.
GTCACGTGATTGTAAATAATATAATAATAATAATAATAAATGTTCATTTTCTAAAACAATGGTCATTAACACTTACATTAACACAACAAAAAAAATATTATCTTACAGAGTAATATTATCCTGCTTAATGTGTAGTGTCGCATTGAACTCTGGTACCCACGGTAAGATCTAACTTGTGTTATGGGTACCAGGGTTCTCACAAATTAAATTAACATACATGATGGATAACATTGGTTATCATTCGAAATGGACCATGCAAATAAAAAATATATAGAAAATAGTAATTAATTTAAAATAATATATAAAATAGTAATGTGTGTATGTGTGTGTGTGTGTGTGTGTGTTTGTGTGTCGTTAAAAATTCTGCTTCTTGTAGGTGTACTTGTGTGAGTGTACGCTTTGGATTTACCTATAAAATAGATATCCTGAGGAGCTCTTCTGTTTCTGCGTATGTTTTTGTTAGGAACCATTTACTTACTGTCGATTTACATGCAAATTTAGTAAGAGGGTATATATTACACTGTTTGTTTATTACATTGTAAAGATGTCCGGACAGTACCCGATGATGTCTACTAGCTAGTGAAGTTCTGGCTGTTTGTACTGTACATACTACGTGAGATCTTCGTCTTTTACATGTATTTTCATCGTAAAACAATGTGGTGTGTTTTCTTAGAACAGAATGGAGCACAAAGAGCTGTCAAACGGACAGGACCTCACATTCTTGATATAGTATATTAGTAGGATATCTAAATGGTTTACCAGTCATCACCTTGAGCACAAATGACTACCGCCGCCCATGGGCACCTAAAACTCAAGAGTCACAAGTGTGTTGCCGGCCTTTAAGGTGGTAGTAGGGGGAGAGGGGAAGAGTGGGAAGAGGGGAGAGGGGAGAGGGGGAGAGGGAAGGGTCAGGGCCTCCGGTAAACTAACTTACGCAGCGAAAAGCAATGCAAGCATTGCTTCACTGCCGGTTTTCTGTAAGGACGGCATGGCTCTCCCATGAACAAAGATGTACTCTTTATAGTACACAAAGCAATCAGTAACAATATTTTTACTTACTAGCTAATAATGTTATGTACAATTGGCGAGTGGCAACCCTATCGCAATTTGCGATCTCTTCCAAATGGATGGATAGAAATACATAGGTAAAAAGAGGGGCTGCAGTGTACAATGTAAGGAGTCTAGAGATCTACTAGAGTTCGCGAAACTAAAATAATAGCTTTCTCCACTTCTACATATCAATTTGAAGTATTCCCAAATACCTATCCAATTCTCCGGCCGCAAAATATGCTTAAAAAGAGGTACAAAGTAATTTTCTTCTCATATCCTACTAATATTATAAACGTGAAAGTTTGTGAGGATGTATGGATGTATGGATGTGTGGATGTATAGATGTATGGATGTTTGTTACTCTTTCCCGCCATAACTACTGAACCGATTGCACTGAAACTTCGTATGTAGATAGCATGAGATCTGGATTAACATATAGGCTACTTTTTATCCCGATTTTCCCACGGGATCAGGACTTATGCGGGTGAAACTGCGGGGCGCTGCTAGTTCGGTAATATATCGATAACGTGAGAAGGTACATACAAGTATCTGATAATACGAATTCGGTGAAAGGAATACAATTAGTAATACGGAATTTAATGTACTTATGTATTTTTACTAATATTATCATCGATACAAATAAATGAAATTGAAGTGTCTGTTTGTAATGTAAAAATAATAGTTTTTTTCTTTAGAGCTCATACAGTTATGTGTCCCGATACCTATGCCTAAAAATCAGTTTTTAGAAATTTTGTCTATCTGACTATTTGTGGCCGCTAATCTCCGGAATAGGTTGACCAATTTTCATGGGACTTTCACCAGCAGACAGCTGGTGTTATAAGGAGTAAATTAGGCTACTTTCATTTGGAAAAAGAACTAGGGTTCCGCACAAAATATATACACTGACGCGAACGAAGCCACGTGGGAACTGCTACTGAACAACTAAATGTTTAAAGTAATCTAAATTATAGTGGCAAATTGTGAGTTTTTAGGCCACTGCTTACCCCTTGGCGAATAGACGTGAGTGTATGTACCTATGTACGAGAATGTATAGAATACATAACAATGTAAAACCGAAAAGTTTGAAATTACTTGTTGTTAAAGTAATGTTAATTTCAAATTATAAGGCCTTTATACATGTTTATTTCCCAACGGACTCGTGGTCCCCCTGTGATGTTCCCCTGGGGGAACCACGAATAAATCGCATTCGCTCGTGGTCCCTCCGATTCACTCTTGACCATAAACACTTGAAAAGCATATGTTATGTAATTGGATAAACACTTCACGTACCTACTTATTTGTGTATAATATGAGAATAGTTCCTACGTCCATGATGACCACTTAGCACAATGAAAACCTCATTATATTTATCTATTTTATAATTGTAATTGTCAATTGTCAGTATTGAATATTGAATTTCTTATTATTGAACTAGGTACATAGTTGTGGTTGGTACATAATTATGGAGGAAAAACTTCAGCGGAAAAATGGTTTGGTATTATTATTTGGTGGACATCAGTATTACCGACACAAGAGTTTTTACGTGGGAGAGCCATGCTTCGGCCGTATGGGCCGGCTCGACTCCGCTCGATACCACGGCCTCACAGAAAACCGGTAGTGAAGCAATGCTTCCATAGCTTTTCACCGCGTGAGTGAGGTTACCGGAGGCCCTAACCCTTCCCTCTCCCCTATTCCCGTCCTTGCCCCCTACACCATAAAAAGAAAAAGATATACAAAAATAAAATGGTGAATTGGACGTGTTGCAATAAGACTAAGAAAAAATGTTCGGGATCTTTTACTTAAGTTACTCGAGCAAGTCAATTCCATTAGTCAGTTCCAGAATGATGGATGATTTGCTAGGTTTGATCTGATTATGCCATCAGTCCAAACTGGATTACATTAAAATTAACAATAAACGTACTTACATAGGTTTGCGCCTGTTTTTTTTTATTTTTAAGCGGTTTTCAACCTTATTGTATTACAGACAAACATACACAAAATCATTCGTACTATTATATTTTTTACAATTTAGACAATTTAGACAATAGTTTTTATACATTACATTTTAAAGTCTGATTGTTGCTGCGGCAATGCCGTGCCGATTCCGAGTTGTGCTGCTGTTCGGCATTTTAGGGACCAAAAACACCTAACAGACAAGTGCTAAATTGCAGGCCATTTTTATGTATAGGTAAATACTAATTATTTTATGCAGGGAGACGAAATTGTGCGGATGGTCGAACACAAAACACTGTCAGAAACGGAATGGGTCGTTGATAACGCAAAAAATGAGCTGGCAATGAAAATGGATGGCATGAATAAAGAGGCATCGACGTCATTTGAACCGATGCCTAGAATCTATGACAAATATATTACTATATTGAAAAATAAAAAACTAGAAACAAAACTACCCAAATTTGAAAATGTCAAGTGTTGTTTGTAGAAAGAATGCAATGGTGCTCAAGAAGACTGTGTTTAAATGTTTATGCGAGGTTGAAGTACCGGTGCAATTTCGGACAATGCTTGCTGCTGATTATATTTATGAACAAACCAGGAACATAATATTTTACAATGAACAAGCATTGTGTCTACTACCGAAAATAGAGGAATATTTTGTTGACTCAACCTTTAAAAGTACGCCTCGTCCATTCTATTAGCTATTATCTATTCACGGAGATATTGGAAGCACATCTGGGACATGTCATGTCGTTTCCCATTTTTTATGCTTCCATGAGCGACAAAAAGAGTTCATATCATGCAATATTTGATATTTTAAATAATAAGTTTAAAGAATGGAAGCCAGTTAAAATTCATATTGATTTCGAATTTGCAACATCCAACGCTTTAAAGCAATTTTACCTGACCTTGTTATAAATAAATATTACTACCACTACAACAACAGCATTTGGAGAAAATCCAAGACACTCGGAATTAAATCAAAGCTGTACCTTCGCATAGTTGGTTTATGTGCTGTTTTACTGCTTCCACCATTGGATAAGGTCCCTAAAGGATGGTATTATATATTATATATTACGCAGCGTTGTAAAAATAAAGATGATGAAAAATTAAAATTATTTATATGAAATACATGAAAAAAACATGGCTAAAAAACAATACTTACATCAAACGAGTGGTGTGTGACTAATGAGAGACACAAAACTAATAACATTATGGAAAATTGGCATTCCCTAGTAAATAGGTCAATCAACAAAAACTATGCTACCATTGCAAAATTATTTAATGAACTAAAAAACAATGGATCACTAAATAAAAATTGGAACTCTCAAACGGCGCGAAGGAAAATAGAAATAAAGATGAGGAATTATTGGATTTACAAATGCAACTCGTACATCATGAAATCTCCGTAAGACATTTTCTAGAAACAGTACAATGAATTTCGCATTTTTTATTATACCTACCATACAATATTTACTTTTATTGAAAAAAAATGACAAGGGGAACCACGAGTCCGGGGGGAAAAAGTTTAATAAGTCTGCCGGTACCATACCATATTACTTCTTATCCGTTAAAATTGGTCAAGATTGAATCGGATTGACCACGAGCGAATGCGATTTACTCGTGGTCCCACCAGGGGAAGATCACAGGGGGACCACGAGTCCGGAGGGGTTTATTTTAACTTCTACAGTTAGCTAAACTTCAATTTCAATCTTGGTACTGTGTGTACCAAGCATTAAGATAAAATGCTTTGCATATCTTCTCTGTATAAATACGTGAAGAGAATGTTTTGTAAGCATTTTTAAGAAAATTTCGCAAACGCAGGCACGTGAAATTTGGATAACTTATAGTTTATGTTTAGAAGAAGCGAAGAAAGCTTCCATTTCCATGTTTTTTATGTAGGTAAGTATGTTTAATAAATTATTGACCTTTTGATTATGTAGACATTGTGATCAATTAGACATTTTAAAACTAATTTGTAATTTATTATTACATTTACATTATTACATTGATTACATTTATAAAATTTCTCTTTTCAGTGGGGCATCTGTGTCTGAACTAGATAACTTAATATCTGTGCTTCAGACAGCAGCGCCTTCCATAGCAATTTTATTATATTAACTATGGTTGTAAAATTGTTTGTCAGTTATACCAAAATAAAATATAAGATTTATAATAAAATACAATCAGTTGTGGAGTGTTAGCCTCCTTGTGTGTAGTGTGAAGGTGATTGTATGTGTGTAGGAGGTTGAATTTGATTCTATTACATTTATTTGAGGGAATGAGTAAGTATTCATTTTCATCATAATTGAGTTTATTTAAACAATTAACTAGTTCAATCTTACATTGTGTACTTTTATTATAGAGGTACGGACCTAAGAAGGGGAAGAATTAATTTCCAAATTAATGTTTAAATCTTGGTCTATCATGGAATACTATGTCTTTGCATCTCTGGGAACTAAAATTGGGCTAAAATTTTTAAACAACACGTGTGTTACTAATTATATATATACACGTGTCAAGTAAATATGTTGACCTGTCATGGTACGTAGGTCTACACAATGATACACAGCGGGGTCGCCTGTTGTTTAACAGTTAAGTCTGCCAGGGTTGACAGTGACTGTGACGGAACACCGTGTGGTTTTAGTAGCGGTAGCGGTAGGGTGGTACTACCGCTTAGCCCCGGTGGGGGTTTCCACACGTTAGAAAACAAAAAAAAAGTCTATACAATGACAGTTCAAATTATTCTGGCCAGTAAAATAAATCAAAAAATGAATTATGGTCTCAATTCTACCACCAGGCTATCTTTAGAACATACTAGCAACCCGCCCATATAGTTACAAATTATACACCTACACTTCCTCATGAATCACTCTGTATATTAGTGAAAACCGCATGAAAGTCGTTCAGTAGTTTTTCAGTTTATCGCGAACAGACAGTCAGACGCGGCGGGGACTTTGTTTTATAATATGTAGTACATTCTGTCAAAAAAGTATCGGGCATTGATAATTTAATTCTAGTTCCAAATCGAATTCAAATAATTCCGTTTTGGGGTTAAGTTGGCACGACTGTTTTCTATATTGGCGCGAAGTTTGAGCAATATCTGTCATTTAGTTTGTTTTCAGTACTCGATTTTGTAAGCTCATCTCAAGAGTGTATTGCGATTTTTATAATGGATAAAAACATCGAACAAAGAGTTTGTCTCAAATTTTGCATTGCAAATGGAATTTCATGTTCAGAGTTGCTGAAAATGTTACAGAAAGCATACGGTGAATCGACTTTATAAAAAACTCGTGCATATGAGTGGTACAGTGCATTCAAAAGCGGTTGAGATTTGTTGGAAGATTTGCCTCGCTCTGGTCGGCCATCGCTAAAGTGAAGGAAGTTGTGACTGAAAATCCTCATTCAAGTTTGAGAGAGACAGCTGTTGAAGTTTCTGTGTTTGTTGAATCGATTCGTATGAATGAAACACGTTGCCGCTTGACTAGTCCCGAAAGATCTGAATTTTCTTCAAAAACACAATCGCGTAAAAGTTGCTGAAGACATGCTAGAACGAGTCAATTCCGACCCTACATTCGTAAAATGCACTGTTACGGGTGATGAGACATGGGTTTACGAGTTTGACATGCAAACTAGTCAACAAACTTCGGAATGGCGAGTTCCAACTAAACTGAAACCGAAAAAACCACGACAAAGTCGATCAAAAGTCAAGGTCATGTTGACTGTTTTCTTTGACTATCGAGGTATTATGCATACGGAATCCTTTGCAGAAGGTCAGAATATAAATAAAAACTATTATTTGAGCGTTATGCGGCGTTTGAGAGAGCAATTTCGTCGAAAAAGGCCAAATTTGTTGAAAGAAAAATCTTGGATACACCACGACAACGCACCATCGCACAAGGCTATCATTGTGAACGAATTTTTGACCAAAAGCTCAACAAATACTATCAAACAACCACCGTATTCCCCGGATATGGCTTCGGCCGACTTTTTTCTCATTCCAAAAGCCGGTAGAAGATCTACCGACTGAAAACGAGAATCAAAGAGAATTCGCGGCGAGAACTGAAGTCGATTCCGGAATATGCAATTAAAAATGTTTTGATAACTGGATTATTCGTTGGCGTAAGTATATTATTTCTGAAGGGGGCCTACTTTGAAGGCGATACAATAAATTTGAAAGAATAGTTAACATTTTGTGTTTTATTGACCTTTTCCCGGTACTTTCTTGACAGAGTACAGTACATATAAAAATTGCTCATTTAAAGTAATAAGATAGATTGGTAAAGTTTCTTATTTAAACAGCGTTATTAATCAACCGTAAAAATATTCCATTTTGGTTGATCGGCAGCGAGAAAGTTCCCTCGAGAAAGAAGTAATTTTGAAATAACGACTGAAATCGGACGAGTTGGTAATAAATAATTCGAAATACAGAAATTGTACACTGCTCTCCACAGGAAATACTATCTGAATCATAAATTTAAATCTCTCGAGTCTGGATGAATTCCAATACATTTAGTTATTCCAATCATATTAGTAGTTTTCAAACGATACACCGGTTCCTGTGATTTTAAAATATAGGATTTCACTGATAAATTTCTAATAAAGTGGCTCGTAACTAAGTGGTAACCGAGTAGTTTAGCACATTAAAAAGTAATACTAGACAGATCAGTCTTACGATTGTTGACCATTCTTAACACATTGAGACCACTGCTTACTGCCACACGAACATCTGTGGCATTCGTTACGGGTAGTTGGAGCCCTAAAAATTCCGACAACCTGGTCTAACTAGAGAACTTCGATATCGCCTAATACTTGGATTGTGGAGGTCTGATGGCAGTCGCTTCACATAAGATATCGAAGTTCGGCCGTATCGTAGTTAGACTGAAAGCTGACCCCAATTTATTTGGGAAAAGGCGCGGAGGATGACTGTTAAATATCTAATAATAATAATTGCCAATAAACCTGACTAAGTGGTGATAGTGGTGATAGATCGATCAGAGCGCCGCGCAATGATTGTCAATATCGCTGTTCCTCATGACGAGAACCTCGTGAAAGTTGATGAAGAAAAACAAATCAAATATTTGGATTTGTCTCACGAGATTGTCGATATGTGGAATGTCGATTCGGCGATCATTGTTCCGATTATCATATCTGCTCATGGATTGATAGCCAAAACCCTCGATCAACACCTTAGGAGGCTCGCGTTAGACGGCTGGATCAAGGGACTGATGCGGAAGGCAGTTCTCCTTGACACGGCCCGTATAGTGTGGAGGTTCCTGTCTTTGGAGCCCTAACCACAGGCTATTTTTATATTTTTAAATATATATATATTGTTTTGTACATATTTAAAAATGTAATTTGTAAGTATTAAGATGAATAAAGAGGAATAATAATTAATCATATACTTGGACATATCACACATCGCTATCTAGACTCAACTAAGCAGAGCTTGTACTATGGGATCTAGATACAAGCGTTAAGCTTAGCTGGATACCACAGACTGGCCTCACAGAAAACCGGCTGTGAAGCTTTTCGCCGCGTAAGTGAGGTTACCGGAGGCCCTAACCCTTCCCTCTCCCTATTCCCGTCCTGCCACTCTCCCCTCTTCCCGCTCTTCCCTTACTCCCACCATAAAGGGCGGCAACGCACTTGTGACTCTTGAGTTGCAGGTGCCCATGGGCGGCGGTAGTCATTTACCGTCAGGTGACCCGTCTGCTCGTTTGCCCCTGATACCATAAAAAAAACTTTTATGAGATGGAATGACAAGTGAAACTAATAAAATAATCGTAAAATTACTAGAATTTATGCTATTATCTATTATGTGTTTTCAAAGAATTAAAAAACTAAGAATTCACAATTAGGCTAGTGATTTAGTTTGTGAAGAAACGGTGGGACATAACAGTAAATCACGACTAGAATAATTTCCTCGAATCTTACGTTTTCAAGAGAAATGGGCCAAAATAAGAGCTTAGAATGTGAAAGGGAAAGCCCAGGACGAGAGTCCGCTAATGGCGCGTCGAGCAAGCAATAAAAAAGTAATTACCTCTGAAGAAACATTCTTTCACCAAACTAATAGATAACACTGCGTTATATCGACATATTCGTGTTATTTTTCCTTTTTTCGCCTAACTAAGCTTTCATTGGTGTTCATGGAAAGTTTAGGCAAAACGTAGCGTGCGTATAAATAAAAAGCGTTTTAGTTGGTACTGGCTGTTTGATATTTGGAGCAGGTTGAATGAATAAAAGTTATATACATTTGTGACAAGAATAAGAATCTTTTCGCTTTAAATTCTGTCTGATCAAATAGGTGTCACTGTCTACTGATCATTGGTCGATTGGTATACTTACTACTACTATTATTGGTATACTTCTTGCCTGATTTAGTAAAAACTTTTGTTCTGTCCGTAGTTGATCTTAACTTGCAAACTTTATGTTGGTAGGGGCGTAGGTGAATCTTAATATAGGTTTGAACATCTTATGTATAATTCTAAGAAGCAAAATTACGTTTTTTATCGTATTCGTAATCCGTTCGGTAAAAATATAACATTTTATTGGAGCATCTATTAGGTTTTATTTAAACGCATTACGCCAACACATACTTTATTTTATGTATTAGTGGAAATTATCTAAGTATATTTTCGTTCAGTTATTTTTGTACAAATTCCTAGGAGTCAAGAAATAAAATCGATGGTGATTCAATGAGTTACTGCCGCAAATCCGCCCATCGCCATATAGGTGCATAGTATTATATTATGGCATTTCTTGTTTAGGTTATCATTTGGAAATGAGGAAAACCAAACAAGCTTTAAAATATAAAAATACTGGACAAGTGCAAGTTTGACTTCGCGCACTGAGGGTTCCGTAAGCAAACAAACATGTATGTAGATAGTACATACATCTCGGAAATCAATTCTCTATGATTTAAATCTTTTCTGAAAGACTAACTTATCTTTGCGGTTCTAGAAATACTCTCCCATACACCGATGTACGACAAGGTCAACTCTCCAACCGTAAAATAAAAGTTTGTAATCACGTAACTTTTGTGATATAACAACAAATTAACGACTTTCAGATTTTTTCCTTTCCTTGTGCTGTCAGACCTTGCTTCTTACCAAATTTCATGGTTCTAGGTCAAAGGGAAGTTACCTTATAGGTTTTCATTTACCTGCGAAATGTTCAAATTTGGTCAAATCTAAAGCTTAAGTGGCTCTATCTTTTGATTGCATTGACTTAGAAGTTTGATTTTTTTACAGTTTTAAGGGACCGTAGACATAAGTATTTAGTATTAATTTCAACTTGATGCGTTCAGGGGTTCCTGAAAAAAAAAGGGTCTTGGCAGAGAGACTGACAATAAAGCGATCCTATAAGGAACATGTTCAAACATTATCTATGTTTGTTGTTATATATGTGTTTGAACATGTTTACTTTTTATACAATTATCTACATACAATAGATACAATAAATATAAAGAGGACAGAGTGTGATCTGTGCTCTTTATATTTATTTAGTAGCCTCTATGACATAATAACTTCGCCACCCGACTTATGAGCGTATTATTATTTGTACTAGAGATTTGTACTAAAGTTAATAGTAAAAAAATTGGGTCTGAAAATGAGAGCATAACTTCAGTTACGATCCTATTTCGAAATAGTATCGGCTAACTGCAGACACCGAGACAGAGTGCAGTCGAGATAGATAGATTGGTACTCTTAATTGCAGACTTAAAATATATTATACTCGTCTTATCACAGTCTGCGATCTCTTACAGTCACTGACAACGAGCTAACTTTTTTAAATCTAACAGTCAGTTTCAAAAGTTTCAATATCGACTTTAATACATTTTCTCCGTAAGTAAAAGAAATAATATAAAGATAATACTGAAATAAGAAAAGCGATAAAAACCACACAATAGTTAGGCATAAAAATGAAATGGTAATCTTTTTTATGTTATGTCTTCTTATACCAAAAACGTTAACATATAGGTACTTAACGTTTTCACTTCTGACGTGGAGACTGACAGTTTTTTTTTTATATCTAGTTGGCTTATCGGAAGTTAAACCTGCAGGTATAACCCAATTCATATAAAATAGTAATATAAATATATATAATCATAATTAATCATAAATAAAAAAAAAACGTCGTGTTCACTGAGCAGTCTTACGTGCACGTAAGCTTAAGTCCTTTGATTTCCGCGATCTCGCACTCGAAGATGGTATTCAAACTGCAGGCGTTTAACCTCCATAGTTAAAACACTCAGCTGTCACCGCTTATGTTAATAATCATTATTATATATATTTTGTAGTTGCATTGAAGTTTCAATAAACATAGTAATAAAAGCAATTTGGCTGGCTTGTTGGCCTAGTGGTTAGTGACTCTGACTGCAATGCTACAGGTCGTGGGTTCGATTTCCACCTAAGTCTGGGTGTTCTTTGTGTCCGTTGTTGTTATGTTTGTAAAGTCCCCTGCGACACAGGAGTAATTCCTAATGCGGGAGTTGTCTTTTTATAAAAAAAAAAAAAAAAGCAAATGAATACTACCATCAGAAACGTACAAATAATAATCCTTTGCATATTTCCGAACGCTGAGTTCTCTTTTGATTAAGAGTAAAAAGAGAAATTCAACATTGTAGTACTAATGTCTTCTTTGTCTTCTTTGTACGGAACTATAGTCCATCTAATCTAGGAAGTACCGTTTGACAGTTCTGACAGATTGATGAATAGGCATGGGGTCAAAGAAATCGATTACTGCAATATCCAATTCTTTTATAAGAGATATCGATATAATTTCTTTGTATTTACTAATCGATTGCAGTTTTAAAGATTTATGTATGTTGCATGTAATATTGGTTTATCATAGGTTTTACTAGTAAATGTTAGTATATCCCAAAGTGTTTAGCTAAATGTCACAATTTTATAAGAGAGACAATGTTTCGGGCTTTTCAGTTCCATCCTAACCTAACAAATATTATACATTATTGATTTTCGTAGAAGTAATTCGGTCCTGGTCCTCGCCGACCGCGGTCTTTACTTGTTGTGCACATACATGAGCTAAGAGCGTTCGGACTTTTGCCGTAAACAGTTGGTAAATTTTAGGTTATACTGGAAAATCTTAGGATTTACTGAAGATCGGAGATTAACATATACACTACACAAGACAGGAGAGTTGGGTCTAAGTAATATGCGTGAAATTGACGTAAGTACATTTAAACAGAGGTGACATATTTTAATTTGACTTAAAATCATTCCTTTTCATGAAGTATTACGTTGAAAACGAACTAAATTTTTATTAATGAGAGTACCCTTTTTTCCTTAGATTGTAACTATAAATATTGTAGTTATTTTATTTTATTTATTTATTGTAACCGAATAAAGAAGAATCAGTCCCGAAAAGAAATAGGCAAGTCACAAATTAAGATAAAATACACAAACGGAAAAAGTACGCGCACAGTCACCTTCCATGATGGCGAGAGACTGCATCAAAGAGTAAAGTAATACTAGGGGGACTGCATAGGTTATAGTTGGTAGTGTTGCCAGATTAAAAAAAAAGGTTTTTAGTAGAGACTTTGATACGAGCGATTTTGTCTACAAAGATTTATTTATAATTACATTAACTTACATTCTTTTAATTTTAATTATGCGTTTTCGTGTACAGTTGGATGTCAGCTGAAGTTGAAGTATTATTAAATACTAAAAGATGCTTGGATTGAAAAAGACTCGTTATTAATAAGATAAGTTCGATTATTCGTACATTTTAACGATTTTTCGTATATAAGTGAATTTGAAGAGTCGCAACACTACGGTAAAGGACCTAACTACGTGACTTTGAAACGAAGTCTAAAGAAAAAGCTATCTATTCTATATTTTACTTATTTTGCTTTATTGAAAAGATTTAAATTTGAATTTAGTCATTAAGAATTGTACACCTTGTGATTAAATAAAAATAGCTACATAATCCCATGGTTTTATGGAAAAGGTTATTGAAATTGTGTGAGTTACGCCTGTACAAAGTTGTTTCGCCTTGAAAAGTATACTTCTTAGATTAGATAAGACTATAGTTAACAGCAATGTTTGCGAGATTTTTATCTCTTATAATGTAATTTATCTACTCGTATATATTAATGCGTGAAGAGAATTCTTTGTACCCCTTTTTAAGCGATTTTAGCGGAGGGAGGGATGTGAAGGTGCAGTAAACTAAAAAAAAAACAGACGGACGGACGGACAACAAAGCGATCCTGTAAGGGTTTCGTTTTTTTCCTTTCGAGGTACGGAACCCTAAAAAATGCCATTATTCGTCACAAATTTAAAAATATACGTCAAGCTAGTCGCGTCCAATATATATTATGTATATGTTGATCTGTCACGGTCATGGTACGTAAGTCAATTCATGTATCCCTATGTCTATTTCTCTACCCCTAACAACATGTGTGCAAATTTCACGTTGATCGGTTTCTCAACCGATCAACGTGAAATTTGCACGAGGAACGCACGTGCCCCCCACCCTCGCTCAAAAAATATCAGACCCCATGATGAGTAGTGGTGAAGACACTTATCCTCCGGTAAAGAGTCCTCTTTGCAATAAAGATGACTTCGCACACTCCTGATGGTTGATGGTGATCTTCATACCATACGGTATGTTGATCACCATCAACCTGATCAAAATGGTAATATGATTGATATGACTGTGTACAGTTAGAATATGCAATTTTTATCATTATTTTTCAAGTAAAACATAAAGATAAAAAAACAACAATTTATTTCATGCTACAATTGATTTAGATTGTCCCAGTATTTAACAACACGGTTCAATTTAGGAGATGATATTGAAAAACGACATATTTTTTTATCAAATAACCTAATAGTAAAGGTTACAGCTACATTATTTCCATCCATCTAATTAAAGCTAACTGATTAAAGTAATTTACATATAAAAAAATACAAAATTATCCCCTGATACAATGTAGATGAATCAATCAGGCTAGAGATATGATCTTAACATAACATTGAAAAAAAAACATTAATATTGCATGGATCTTAATGTTGGCCAACAAAGAGAACGGATGAAAGACGCGTGCATGCAGCTGAAATGTGAATCTTAAGATAGATGTGTATCGTGACTAGGATGGACAAGGTGAGGAATGAATACATTAGAGGGAGCCTAAAAGTAGCGCCAGTGGATGAAAAGTTGAAGAGCAACAGATTATCGTTGTATGGACATGTGATGCAGAGGGATGAGCAAAGTATGGTCGAAGACAGTTTTATGTATGGATATTGACGGACATAAGACTAGAAGGCGACCAAAGATGGATGGATGAACTACGTGAAAGATAATATGGCTAAAAAGGGAGTAACCAGTGAACTGACGAATGATAAAGAGGAATGGAAGAAAATACACATTGCGCCGACCCCAAATAAATTTGGGAATAGGGCAAAATGATGATGATGATGAAAAAAAACAGTATGTTTTCTGTATTTAATACGTGGTCAAGACTGAGTGGTGCAAGAAAAAGCATACCATATGCAAGGTGTTTGCAGTGCTAAAAATCTACTTTCTGTTTAAATTCTATTTCTAGTTTTTATTTCTAGCACAATGTATAATTTTATGCACATACGCTTTAATAAAATTTTAAATCTTTTTAAGGCTAAACCTAGATTTTAATTTTAGTCGGATCTAAGATAAGCAAAAGGTAGCCATTTTAATAATTGAGATGGTAACTTGTAAAAAAACAAACATTCTTAAGTAATATTCTCAGTGGTTTTATTCAACGAGCTGCTAAGTTGTACTAGGAGTCCCTACATAAAATAAAGCAATGTTCACCTCTAATGGTTGTAAATATTTTTCTACTATGCTGAGTACTAACTTCCTAGATGTAAAATCATTTTGCTGTAAAACATTCACAATATAAAACTGTTCGAAAATAATGAGTTAGTATTTCAATAACAAAAAGAGGAGCTCATACACACCAAGCCTCGCATACCTAAAGAATGTAAAAGTCTCCAAACCAAAACTGATATCTTTTTAGATTTTTAAATTACTTTTAAGTTTTTAATTTCCTAATTTTATATATAATATAATATGCGTTATGGCGTTTTAAGTTTCTGGCCAAAACTATAAAAATAGCAGCTCTGCCTTTAGCTAATAAAACGCAAAAGACAAAACCGCTCGATTGTTGTTACTACATTACCTACTTGTTGTTAAAGCAAAAAGGATTATTGGCGTTTTTCTTCCAATATAAAATTTAACCCCTTTAACCCAAATGTTTTGCAGCAAAGCTATTTCTTAACTTTTTTCGGAATTATGACAATTTTGTAACAACAACATACAAAACCAATTTAAATTATTTACAATTTTAACTTTTAGTGTAAGTTCGTAACATATTGATTGAAGAACTATTCCATCGGAACAGTAGTCTTTCTGCGCCTGCGCGTGAAGAAGTGCCTACGACGCGTGTCTATACAATCGTTTACCTCGAAGCACATCACGATTCCTGCTTCACAAGAGTATGTGCAAGCGCAACCGCTGTGGCATTGTGGCAGTACTTGAGGGCACAACAGTGGCGGCCTAGCACCAGGACACGGACTGGCGCATAAAGTTTGGTTGCATAGTTCATAGGGTACTCCGTTCCCTGCCAAGATAAATTACTTAAAGTTAAATAATACATATATACATATACATTTATTACACTTATTACATCAATTAGACTTAGAAAATTGTATCTCTGGCCCCCACACTAGGGTACCCTGTGTCGTGGGGTCCAGTCCCTTCCGTAAATTTTATAATAGTATAAAAAATAATAGAAGATAATGTGTTTGTGTGTGTGTGTGTGTGTGTCTGTGTGTGTGTTCGTTATACATGTGAGTTCGTGTGCGCATGATATTAAATACCAGTGTTCAAGAGGTTCTCGATATAATAATATAATAGATTTGCTAAATCCGAATCAAGTTATTTTTTTAGACATGTAGTAGGATCATAAGTTCATTCACAGCGGTGTCCCAATGGGAGCGGTGTCCCAATGGGCTTATTCAAAAATAGAATTATATTACGGACTGTTCCTTATTTCGTTATTTGGGAAACAAATGTTAAAAAAATCTTTTTTTTTAATAACACAACAACAACCCAAAACTACACTTGGGTTTTTAATATAACGGATTGCTTCACATAACGGTTAGAGACAGAATGACATAAGCCTAAACACACACTCGTTTAGTATTATATTGGAAATGGAATACACTGTTGGCTCAACTTGTTGAAAAAAAACCTTGGATCGTGTGAGACAAGTTGGCCACTTCGGCGAGCGTTCGTTTGTCATTCGGTGTACCATAGGAGACAATTATTTTGTGATACTAAAATGAACAATGAATAGTTATTACTTACCTAACGAGGGATTCTGATAACAAAAAATGTGGCCAAATTTGCACTAATATAAGCAATTAATAATTAAATTACGACGTTCCTGATATTCCTGAATTTAGAGATAATTGGAAAGCCAAATGGAAAATAGGTCTTTATCACATTACGATTTACCACGCAGATAAAACACAGTTTATGTTATAATTTAATTAATTGCACAAAATCTTATTTACTTTACAATATAACGTGAATAAACCATGAAATACTATTATGACTTGTTATATTAATTGAATTGCTATGGCTGACATGATAATAAAAAGGAGAAGAAAAATTCTCTCTCTCTCTGGGATTCGACTCCTAGGCGGCCTCTTTACGAGAGGATTCTTTGTACTTATATACGGAGCAACTATTGTCTCTTTACTTACATGCAATGCTTAAAATATAGATATAATATAGCTGAACAGTGTGTTGTTTGTTTGAACGCGCTAATCTCTGAAACCACTAATCAAATTATAAAATATATATATTTCTAATTCTTGAAAAGCGTTACACGTTGTTTAACATCGCACTACTGCCCTGAAACTGGGGAAACCGGCTTAATGAGAAAGCTGGTAAAACATTAACTTTGTGTTCGAATAAAATTATGCGAGGTATAGTTATTCTAAAGTTTAAAATAAAACCTAACAAAGGAACTACGTACCTCGCAAATATATGTCCCAAGTGTCCACTTCTGATGTATTAACATTACCTGCGAATAACTAAACGTATGAGCACATAATATTAAAATATTTGATATATAATAATAATAATAACTCCACACATCTCACACACGGCCGTCTGATCCCAAACTAGGCAGAGCCTGTACTATGGTAACCAGACTGCTCATAAACATACTTATATATTTCTAAATACATACATATTATAGATAAATTACACCCAGACACAGAACAAATGATCGTGCTCATCGCACAATTATTTGTCCTGGCTTAGCAGTCAGGGTCACTAACCACTAGACCAACAGGCCAGTCGAATTAGTTTGGGAAAGGCATTGTTTAAATTGGCCCTAAATTAGTATAAGCTGATTCTGTGTTTACAGAATTGGCCTATTAAACATTGGTCCTGCGTTATTTTTTACCAAATTTAAAAAACTAAGTTTTATTTATCCTTCAATCGTAACTGCGGTGTACCAATTCACCATTTTTAGAATTTAAGATAAGAATTACAAAGCATTTTCCTTATCACTACATGTTATAAAACAAAGTCCCCCGCCGCTTCTGTCTGTCTGTCTGTTTGTTCACGATAAATTAAAATACTACGCAACGACTTTTCATGCGGTTTTCACTCACAAACAGAGTGATTCATGAGGAAGGTTTAGGTGTATAATTTGTACCTGTGCAAAGCCGGGGCGGGTTGCTAGTGAGCATATAACATAAAGCCGCAGTAATAACTTGCGTTGGGGACATTGTTGGGTTCGAACCCCATTCAAAACCAGTAGGTTAAATAAAGCAGTAGTAATGGGTAAAGAAAATCATGTGTTTTTAATACTTTTGCATTATCAACAGTTTTTCCAAATATTAGATTTGAACTTTAACCTTTTTTTATCGTTTAGAAACCCCCTCGGCTATTCGGCTATATAAAGTCTGTTTCTTAAGACTTATGCATATAAGTTATAATTAGATTTCTAAAAATACATACTTTTGATTGTTTCGTCCTCCGTATTCGGCAGCGGGTCTGTAACAGTTATGACAATTGCAATAAAACTTATTCAAAAATGTGCGAAAAACTATTATTAAAACACCATTTCATCTCAGTTATTTTAAGAATATAACATGCATAGGAAATTACGTTTCTTTTAAATGTACAGCTACGTAATATAGATTAAGTTGCGAAGCAAGGGACGTACTTCTTAAATTAAAAAAAAATATATTACGAAATACAAATTGTATCTCTTTAAATTAGGAAGGACAATTCAACTCAAATGCAAGTGCGTAACTCATGAGCTTTCTTAATGGATTAAAAATGTATCTACAACACATTACAAAATCGCTGTAATAAGTCATGCAATTACACCGTAATACCCTCAACCGTTACACAAGGATACCGTTACAGAAGCCTAAATTAACCCGCTGACGCCATCTATTGACAAGGTAATAGAGGAAGTCATAGAGGGTTATGATTGACTAAATTAAGACGCACGCCATCTTTTGACAATACACGAAATTAATAGTCTTTTTATAGAATTTCCCACAATGTATTAGAATATTCCAGAAGGGTTTCGATTTTTCGGGAAATGTCACGAACTCTATGAAATAACGTTCGGAGTATATAAAGCAGTTACATAGCATTAGTATTAGTGGAGTTCTAGCTGAGTGATACTGCGAGTTAACAAGTGCGAAATACAAGTGAATAGGGAAGTGGAAATAGTGATAATTGAAATAGTGAGAATTCATTTTAAATGTGTTAATTGCAAATTTTTTAAATAAATTGTCTATTTTGTTAATAAATTGGTGTACCTACCTTTCTAATCCTGAACCTCATCTCGTAATACTTTGTAACTCTTTGGTAACGAGAATTGTATCCTATTATGGTCATGTAACGTGGGAGAGCCATGCTTCGGCACGTATGGGCCGGCTCGACTCCGCTCGATACATTGCATTGCATTTCGCCGCATGAGTGAGGTTACCGGAGGCCCTAACCCTTCCCTCCCCCCCTTTTCTCGTTTTTTTCCTCTCCCCCCCTCCCCTCTTCCCACTCTTCCTTCCCTCCCCCTCTTCTCCTACTCCCACCTTAAAGGGCGGCAACGCATTTGTGACTCTTGAGTTACAGGTGCCCATGGGCGGCGGTAGTCATTTGCCATCAGGTGACCCATCTGCTCGTTTGCCCCCTTTACCATAAAATAAATATATATAAATATATTCTTAGTACATAGAACATAGAACCGCATTCTTATAACAGATAATAGAGTTTTTGTTATGTTAAGATTAATTTATAAATCTCAGCCCCTGTTTGGGTAACGAGCCTTAAGAAGATCAGAATGATTACTTTTCAGCACCTGGCTTCTATGGACGGGACTTAAGTTACTTTCCCATAGCCAGTATGCAGAGTGTGTGATTTCATCTTGTGGGCCCTGCACATTGCAGACCATCATGATGTCCGTCGTCCAATTCATGGACAGCATTATGATCTCCGAGCAAGAGCGTACCCACACCGATAGCAGTCGCGACGTCAACCGACGCTAAACAATTCACCAGAGTTTGTAGTGAAGAGTCTTTAAAACAATCCCTGCAGTGGGCCACCGCACGCAGATATTTCACAAAGGCTAATCCTGCCTAAGGAGGTAAAAGAGGCGGCTGTTTTTGCTTCTATAGTCAACGTGTTGTCTTCAGTAGATATAGACTATGCTATTATATAGTGATTGATTATAACATAGAGAATTCTAAGTACAGTTTACTAGAGCTAATGAAGAAATGTTGATAAGAAAAAGTTGTTACAACCGTAAAAGTGCTATACTAACCAAATCTTGGAAAATTTTGGCTCAAAACCTCAATAACTCCACCCGCGAATAGAATTACTGGTATAAACGAACAAACTGAGAATTTTAGAGTCATTGTAAAAATTTGATAATTATATTTTGTACAATTTAATAAGATCAAAAATATAAAAATGTCATTAAAACCATAGACTTATAAAAGAACAGATAATAAAAAAAGACAAAAATATAGAGCTTTTTACCTATAAAGTTATCGACAAAAGCGGTACTAGAGTAACGTAGCTTTCTGAAAAACTAACTTATTCTTAAATACTTAGTTAAAATAGATTCTGTAATAAAGCTTTGTATATGTTCTCTTTATTATTTTTAATCAATAAACTATAACTCTAAAAGTAAACTGTTTAAAGCAAAAGTAAATAAATTATCGTTTAGAAAAACTAAAAAAAAAATATTGCGCACCGAATATAAAAGTAAAAAAGGGGTTTACCATCACCTCCGGGCTTCATCATCAGACATACGTTACCAAACCCAATTTGTCGAACTCCTCAAAACTTTTCATATGAACCCAAACTCCAGGAGTGACTATTCACTTCCTGGCTCCATTATCAGATCAGCTCTAAGATGCCCAATTATAGTATTTTCATCGAAACTACATGCAAAGTTCCATTTCCATACACTTAATAAAAGTATGTTAAAATTTACTTCCAAGATTTGTTTACATATCCCAAGCAGCAAAACTATGCGCTACTAGCTAAGCCCCGCGGTTTCACCCGCATAAGTCCCGATACCGTGGAGTTGTCGGGATAAAAGTAGCATTTGTCAATCCAGGTCTCCAGCTATCTACATACTAAGTTTCATCGCAATCGCTTCAGTAGTTTTTGGTTGAAAGAGCAACAAACATCCATACATCCTCAAAAACTCACGTTTATAATATTAGTAGAAAGTAGGATAAACGTCGAGGGTACGTTTCTTATTTTGCAAATTATTGCTATTAGAGTTATAATAATACTCGGGTAAGAGTAATATTAACGTTTACTCAACGCGAAAAGGGCACAAAATACGCTAGTTGTAAAAGTGAAGCAACTACTGATTAAGTTAGACAATGGTGCCGATTCTATTGTACACTCGACTAAACTAAAACCTGACTTAATTTTTTCATATGAAATCAACCTAGTGTTCTTCGTAATAAGGTCTATTAGTTACTAGCATCTATTTCTCAGCGCCGCTAAATTTCAATAAAACCTGTCAACGTATACTCAACTTTATTTCCACGCAGCGAGAGTCTTCATTTATTCAAACGCTGTATAATTGCCGTATAAAAACTTGTTCAAAACGAACAAGGATGACGTGTTTTTAATCTACACCTACGAAGACGCTTACTAAAAACACAGAGCAAAAGAGATGGCATTCAACGGATAGCGGCTCTCGCTACGTGGTATTAAAGTTCATTTGAGCGTATCAGACTTTAGTCGACAAATAAATTGCTTATTTCGATAGCGACATATGTTACCTACTTGTTTCAATTTGGTATAAGACCTTATTTCTAAAGGTGCAAGGTTTACTTCTTATATGAAGAAAATTTAGTGGATTTTAATTTAGCGAGTGAAGTAACATTGCTATAATAATTTAAGGATTATAAGCGAAAAAATCTGTATTGTAATACCTAAAAATATGCATTCATACGATTAATTTGCTCTGTAATAGCAACCAAATTTCTTTTACTCATCGTTTTAGATGAGTAACAATGAATTAATTGCTTTAATTCACCTAATATGTGCTGCGAGAGCTCTTTGGTATTTCGGTATTAGATATTCCATTTTCGTGGTCAGGGCTTTGACACGTCAAAACATCTTAGGCTTTACTAAATTATTATTCACCAACTGTCCCTAAACTTTGTAAGGCGTACACATTGTTGTAAATAACAAAGAACGACTTTCGAGAATAACTTTACTGACGAAACCAGAAACGCTAGCTCATATATACATAAACGCCTATAAAATTCCTTAAATTTTGAATTATAAATATATATTTTTTAAAGAAAATTACTTTAAGGAGCTATTTTTTTTAACATCACATATACACGATTTTAACTCGAATAAAAGTAATAAATATCTATTTAAAAAAATCTTATTCGACTGTTTTGCTGGTGGAATAGTTAGTTACAAGTGAAAATTATAAAAGTGTTAAACATTAATAAAACATTATAATGTTTGAGGTTCAGGGTGTAACAAAAGAGACGATAATTTTCATTTAATAGCGTGTATTCAATAACTTATTACTAAAATTCAATGCGTTGAAAGCTAAGTACATTGTTTTTTTTTTTACATTGTTACAATAAATAATTTATTATTATTATAATTATTCTCTTTCTTAACATCTATTAAATATATAAATCACATTTTTAAATACATTTATATATACAAAAAATATATATTTAAAAATATAAAAAACAGTGTCCCAATGGTTTCGGGTAGCGGTGGTTAGGGTTCCTGAGACAAACCTCTTCACAATACGTGCCGTATCAAGAAGGACCGCCTTCTGAGCCTCTGAAGGTGTTGGACGAGGCTCTTCGCAATCAAACCATGGGCTGATATGACTATCGGCACAATGATTGCCGAATCCACATCCCACATGTCAACTAGATCGTGGGCCAAATCCAAAATCTTCATTTGTTTTTCTTTTTCAGTCCTGAAGTTGTCGTGATGGGGTATGTTGATATCAACAATCATTGCTTGGCGCTCTAATCGGTCTATTACCACTATATCAGGCTGATTGGCAACAATAGTCCCGTCAGTAATTATAGACCAATATCAGTACAATGTTGCTCGATTTGACTAGTCAATTCCTTTTATTTGATATCCATTTTGGATTTACAATGATACTGAATACACATCATTGTATTTTCATCACAACTGAAGGCGTATGAAAAATTTCAGATCAATCGTTCAACAGAAAAGGGGATTTCAGTTACTAGATTTGACCTACACAAGACATTAAACAAGGCCAACTAAATAAAACCGTTTAAAAATGAAAATATATCGTAATAGTTTTGAATTTTTGCAGCAAATCTGTCATTTTATCTATCGATATCACAGAACAGAAAGATATACGATCGATATAGTGTATTATCTATGATCTATCGTATCGTATCTGTATCATTATCTACTCTATGGTTATAGGTAAGATCGTCGCTTCGCTCGACGTTTCGTCATCTGCCCTTGCATCTTTATGAAACTACTATCGGTGGAATTCGATCAACACGTTTAATAAAGGAATCCTAAATAATATTATAAATTCAAATTCATCTAGAAATTTGGCTTCCACGTTGTCCGGGGTTCAGAAAAGGATGGGTACTTTTCATCCAGAAAAAAGTACTACTCCCGAGAGATAAAAAATAACTTTTAACTCGAGCGAAGCTGCGGGAAAAGCTTAACAGCTATAACAGTATTTTCCTACTAATATTATAAACGTGAAAGTTTGTGAGGATGTATAAATGGTTGTTGCTGTTTCACGCAAAAACTACGGAACCGATTGCGATGAAACTTGGTATAAAGATAGCTGGATACTTGGATTAACACATAAGCTACTTTTCATCTCGATATTTCTACGGCATCGGGACTCACGCTCATGAAACCGCGGGGTGCAGGTAGTAATAACTTTTTTTAACCTTTAAGGACCAGAGACTCGAGTGCCAGACAACCAGGGAAAGTAAGGCCAGTATTTCAAAGTATCACTCATACTACGCTACTCATACAGGCTGTTACAGAAAGGTGTGGTTATATTTTAAGGTCGTATAGTAGACCTCGTGAATAACGTAAAGCGCTAACAATTTTAGGAAAATTCTGGATTTTTATTACAGAAATCTTATTTTGAAACTAACAAATTGAACTCGACAGTTGACCGATAATGCTAATATTTCGGTTGAGAGCGCTGACATAAATAAAACTTAAGTATTTAATACCCAGGATGTTGATGAAATGTTCAGATCTTCTGAAAATGTCTGCATAAAAAAATAAAATCATTGAAGTCGACATGAAAACTCAAAATGTGTTGTTTAGACATTTCACATGTCTAAACAACACATTTTGAGTATATTATTCCTACACTAGAAAGAGTATATATTATTCCGAAGAAAGTAAAATCTACTAAAATCATATTTTTAAGCTAAATTAACCTTTGATCGGCTTCACATAACGCTTGACCACATTTTGCTATAACAGCCTGTATATTGCACACCTTATTATTTGGAATTGAACCCATTAGAGAATATTATACTCTATATATATATAAACTCATTTTAGGATTTAATTAGGTTAAAACCTCTCAATACCTTGCTTTTTAGGCGATACACTCTCCATAGCAACTAACGGTACATGAATTGCATATGAAGTTTTACCTCCGACGCGAAAACTGTGTATTTGTGTGTCTGTCTGTGGCGTCATGGCTATCAAACGGATGAACCGATTTTGATTTTGTTTTCTTTTTGTTTGAAAGGTAAAATAATCGAGAGTGTTCTTAGATATAATTCAAGAAAATCTGTTCAACTGTTCCAAGATCATCAGCTCTTTTATAATCATTGAAGGGATTTTTGAGAGTGTTTAAAATGTTTATATGTTTGCATAATTATGAGGACATAAAAAAATATTATATTTTTAAATAATACATTGGTTAAGTAAATTGTACTTTTATCGAATTACACCCATAGTCGTCACGAGTGGACTATCGAACCGAAACATCGGGTAACCAAAAAGGTATTGTACCTTATAAATATTATCGGATTAAGTCCCGAGTTACAACTTACAACATCACTACATATTATAAAACAAAGTCCCCCGCCGCGGCTGTCTGTCTGTCTGTTCGCAATAAACTGAAAAACTACTAAAAAACAGATAGAGTAGTTCATGAGGAAGGTTTAAGTGTATAATTTGTTAACATTTTGTGTAAATTCATTGAAATATGTTGATAATTGTTGAAGACGTCTCTGCGCTCTGCTACCCGTTCGAAGCCAGGGCAGGTTGCTCGTCTAATATGTATCAAAGTCGTGAAAGTCTAAAAGCAAATGTACTTTTATTATTAGCGTAGCAATACACATATATTGAATCGGTCCTTTGGAAATAGAGTTAATCAGTGTTATCCTCACTTTGATAGATCCTAACAGACCGCCTTAATTGCGAGAACTATCACACACTTCAGTAGGTAGGAGTGTACATGGTTCGGTAGGGCGCCCCTGTAATGGATAGAGTGATCTATTTCCTGCAGAGTGGATACCAAGACGAAACCACCAATTGCTTCCAATTAAGACGCGCCTGAAGAGATACTACACAACTGGGCAATTGCTACACTGACCAGTGCCTGGCACTTTGTTTATGGACCGCGGTTAAAAGAGCCTAGGCTTTCAAAAGAAAAGGTTAATTTGACCATTTAAACATTATAAATTAAGTATTATTTTCCTCTGTTGTTTCCATACAAAGGTTGTCTGGGAGACATCGCTATTAGCGATAAGACCGCCCATTGTACATGCCGCTTAGTATAAACTAACTATGTTTAATTTCTGTTCAACTGTGGTGTACAATAAAAAATGTTCTATCTATCTATGTGTTACAAAAATTGATGATATGAACAAGAAATGAGATTTATGTTTGTTAATAAAATAAAATATTTTTTTACGAATTTCCCTTCTAAATTCAAAGTCAACCCCTTATTAATGGTAGTATTAATAGTGTTTAGGTGTATAAAATAAAGGAATATTATACTCCATCAAGAGTGCATTGTCGGTCGAAAATAATATAACAATAAAGCTGTGATAATCTTTTATATAAAACATATTATTTGCAAACAAATGCACACACACTATATATTTGTTTACAAGCAGGCTATATTAAAACAAATAACTTGAACAATAAATAAAATAAGAGGTAGCACGACTACATTACTACATTTAACTGATGCGAATGTAATGACTTTTTTATCTGTAGTAACTCATTGCCTTATGGCCTTATAACTACCCCAATGTGATGTTATCAAGGCCCAGCCAACATATTATTACGGCTTAATATCGTTGTCTGCACTTTAAGTAGTAACTTGCTAAAGCTAATGATATTTTCTTATAAATAGCAAATATAATATCTCGATGAAGCTGAGTAACGAGGCTCCGAAAAATACTCCTACAACGCCGCCAATGTCCACTGTAATAAAAAAAGGATTAAGAAAAATTTGACTTCCAAATTTAAAAAGATGGAGTTTTAATTGGATCAGATTTCCACATATATTAAGAGTATTAGTTATGTGATTCACAACTGGATTGTTCAACCGGGCGTCATGGACAAAGTGTAACCAGACTCAGGTCTAGATGTATTTTATGACCTTTAATTGTATTTTTCTCAGCGACATTACGTTATATTTGCGATGATGTGAGAGCTATCTTTACATAAAAGGTTGAGGGTTATTTCTGCTTAGGAACATGAAATTATATTAATAATACCTTGACGTACACACACACGACTAACTAGGCAGAGCCTGTACTATGGTTACGGGACTGCTGATAAACATACTTATATATTTCTTAATACATACATATTATAGATAAATTGTAACCCAGGTACAGAACAAATGAAAGAACAAATGTTTAAGCGTGTATTAAGCATGAGCTCATTCCACAATTGTTTGTCCTGGGTGGGAATCGAACCCACGACCTCTGGCTCAGCAGTCAGGATCACTAACCACTAGACTGACAGTAACCAGATCACGGATGGAGATCAATAAATCTGTACCATGGAAAGCCTTCACAGCTCTGTATAAAAAATAGATTGATATTTACCGACAAGGCCAAGAAGTTCTCTGATAGCATGACGTCGTACCCTCAATGTAGGCAGGTGTCCTAAACGTATTCGACCACGTGTACCACTAAGGCTATGAGAGACGTCTTCTAACACTTTACTGTTACGACGCCTGGAAGCAATCGAGTTTTTTATGTGTCAGTATATTTCAATCGACAACAAGTATGTGTGAATATGATTGAAAGTTGTATCATCAGCTATCGGCTAGACTTCCAACATGAGTGGAGCTGTCGGTTCCAGCAGCAATAACCGCCTGGGGCCCAACTGTGGTCTACGAGTGGATATCATGGTTTGCGGGGAGTGTGATGACACTGCTATATTCGACTATTTCAATTTTAAAATTGCATTTATTTGTTAAAGACAGGTATGCGAATGCGTTTCAAACGATAGAATTTGAAATCATTATAATAACTTAAGACAGCTCACATACGATTTGTCCTGGACAAGAATCGAACCCATGACCTGCAATTATATTGGAATTCGGTAAGAAAGAAAGATGATTGAATGTATTTTTTTATGATGGTACAGATACTGATAAGATATAACTTACGGACAAGTCACGTGGACGGTCTTGTACATCACTTCGTTGCAGGACATCGGACAATTGCAATTATCGACGGCTAACCGATCTATAACTGAAATTAGTTTATAGAAAAATAATTTTGGCTGATATATACGTGCACATACATTTTTCACATATATTATATACAGTTTGTAGGCGAGTCATGCTTCGGCACGTATGGACCGGCTCGATCGGATTGATACCACGGCCTCATAGAAAACCGGCGTGAAGCAATCCTTGTGTTGTGTTTCGCCGAGCGAGTGAGGTTACCCTTCCCCTACTCCCAAATTAAAGGCTGGCAACTCACATGTGACTCTTGAGTTGCAGGTGTCCAAGGGTGGTAGTCCAGTGTAGTGTAGTTTAGTAGTATCATCAGGTTACCCGACCGACACCATCGCATAAAAAAAATCACCCATTTCTATACAGTAAGGATTCGGTTAATACCAGTTACATTCTATTTATCATTCAGTTATATTAAAATTCCAATTTTCAGGAAACCGGTGCAGGTGCCGTGCGACCGCTGTACGTCGACTACGTGGTCGCCGTGAAGACTGCACTGCTCTCTCTATTTGAAAGCGTAGTTATCAAAAATATAATGTCGCCGCGCGGCGAACGTGTAGGGTCGGAAAGAAATCATCTCAAATCACATTGAGATAAATGAGGTACGTAGTAAATTTATATCGATGTCAAATCAGAAAATCGCGGTTAACCAAAACTGCTGGCGTCAGAGTTTGTACTTAAATTAGAAGATGAAACTACTAACTCACCTTTATGTTCTTGAAAACATATCAGACCTTCAATGCCACATTTTGGATAATTGCCTGCGAAAGAAATATAACAAGACTTTTATACGTGTTACTAATGTATTTTTGAAAATAAAACATATGGAACTCACTCACGTGCCATACATATAAAATTATTTGGTCTGTGTCAAGGATTTTACATACCGCGGGAGTAATATGACTTTCAGTAGATACTATAATAATAATAGATGGGGACATGTGGGATGTGGATTCAGCAATCATTGTACCGATAGTCATTTGCGCCCATGGGTTAATTGCTAAGAGCCTCGACCAACACCTTCAGAGGCTCACGTTAGGCAGCTGGATTAAGAGCCTACACGCATAGTGAGGAGGTTTCTGTCTCTGGAACCCTAACCACCGGTAGCTTGGTCCCTGTACCCGATACCGGTGGGACACTATTTTTTATATTTTTAAATATATTTGTATTTTTTTTAAATTGTAAATGTATTTAAAAATGTAATTTATATGTATATTAAATAAATAAAGAGAATAATAATAGAACTCTTTATTGTACACCAGAAACATTAAAAAGCAAAATTTATTAAAATTACGGTTAATACAATTGGCGGCCTATGGCAATCTCTTACAGGCAACCATGAGATGGAGAATTTTTTTTTTAAATAAATTAGGGCAGTATGGTGCACGTTATTAAATTATTTAGAGATGTAAAATATCTTACTAGTATACATACAAGTAAACTTTAAACATATAAAAACATAAGTACATGTGGGAATATAAAGATACTATGTGACTTATTGGGATGTGGTCATATCAGCATCGTTCTACTTGTGATAGGTACTTGGTACGAATGCCGCAACAATACAAAATAGTCATCCCGCCAACCACTAACCTACTGGGTCTAAATTATATTTTGTGTTCTTTAATTAAATATTCGTAAAGTCTACCGCAGTCGTTAAAGTTAAACTAGAAAGCTTTCACCAATATTGCCATTCTTTGTTAAGAATAATTTTAGTGGAAACCATTACAATAATGAAATATTGCTACTATAAAATGTAGAGGTGTTGCGTATTCGCTAACATGAATAAGAATTTATTCGAGGTTTATCAAGTTAATCAAAAAAATATAAAAGGACTGTTTCTTTTTAAACTGATGAGATGATGAGAGTCCACGCGTGACCACGATCGGTGCAATTTTATCGAAACGTCGGGTAACAAAAAAACGCATAAAGTGGAATGGATTGAATAAATTAATAATAACTCCACTCCACACATCTCATACATGGCCGTCTGATCCCAAACTAGGCAGAGCCTGTACTATGGTAACCAGACTGCTGATAAACATACTTATGTATTTCTAAATACATACATATTATAGATAAATTACACCCAGACACAGAACAAATGATCGTGCTCATCACACAATTATTTGTCCTGGGTGGGAATCGAACCCACGACCTCTGGCTTAGCAGTCAGGGTCACTAACCACTAGACCAACAGGCCAGTCATTGTATAAAGATACTCGTATAGTAAATACTCCCAATCCCGTGGGAATATCGGGATAAAAAGTAGCCTATGTGTTAGTCTAGGTCTCCAGCTATCTACATACCAAGTTTGATCGCAATCAGTTCTGTAGGTTTTGAAAGAGTTTAGTGAAAGAGTAACAAACATCCATACATTTACCCATCCTCACAAACTTTCACGTTTATAATATTAATAGGATCAGTATACAACCAACATCAAATGACAGTAGTATCGTGCAGAATCCACATGTGGCGTAAATAAAATAAATCAACTTGCGGTCAGCATTTTTCGTTTCGCTAACACTTTTTCAGTCTTGCCGCCACCGAGTGTCTTAAGTGCAACGTACAATAAGGAACTTCCTTTCAAAAGGTATAATACCCTATTAATATTATTGCGATTACATCTAATAAAAATGTACAGTCTGCACTGCACGTTGAGTTTTTCTTTAATTTCTAGATTCTGATTATTGTATATTTTTTTAATACTGAATGCAGAATTTAGAAAAGAAGATTTCAAATTAAAATATTCTCAGCAACAAAACCCAGTTAAATTGTTTTAGATATTTAATTCCAGATGAACTCTGTCTGTAGATATTTCATCAAGTCTACTTGCTTTAAATCTCACTGAAACAGTCTTATATAAATAGGCAGTTCTTTTTAATTACGTAACTAGTTACCTATTGTCTACTAAAATTGTCTATTAAAAATTGTAACTAGTTACCTTTTGTCTACTAAAATTGTCTATTAAAAATTGTAACTAGTTACCTTTTGTGTACTAAAATCGTCTATTAAAAATTGTAAATTGAATAAAATATCCTCCTATTCAAAGATAAGCTAAGATATTTACTTAATTACAATAAAAAAATGTGAAGCTATTGTTCGCGAAAAAGCTCTCATTTTATATTACACGAAAAAGTTTTTAGGTATTCTAATGAATACCTAAAAACTTTCTCGATATTAGATGAAATAAGATATGTAGTTTTACCACAGATAAGATAATAGTTACTGGTGTCTACTCCGCCTACGCTGGACACTCCACATTAATCTATATAATTCCACATAGTATAAAAAAAAAACGATTCCCGCCGTCCGTCCCTCTGTACACTTAGATTTTTTAAACTACGCAACGAATTTTGTTGCCGTTTTCACCAATAGACGCCGTGATTCATGAGGAAGGTTTATATGTATAATTGTATTAAGGTTTTGTGTAAAATTGCTGAAATATGGCGATGATTGTTAAACATATCAAAAAAAAAACAATATACTTATATGCTCTGCTAGTTCTGCGAAGATGGGGCGGGTTGCTGGTTTAATATAAATAATAATAATAACTCCACACATCTCATACACGGCCGTCTGATCCCACACTAGGCAGAGCCTGTACTATGATAACCAGACTGCTGATAAACATACTTAAATATGTATTTCTAAATACATACATATTATAGATAAATTACACCCAGAAACAGAACAAATTATCGTGCTCATCACACAATTATTTGTCCTGGGTGGGAATCGAACCCACGATCTCTGGCTTAGCAGTCAGGGTCACTAACCACTAGACCAACAGGCCAGTCGAATATAATAAATTCAAGTGTAGTCTTCAAGGCCTTTAGGAGTCTTTATGAACACCTTCGTAAAATCGCAACAAGTTATTGAAATCAAATTAACAACATATATAAATACTTGACTGTAAGTAGGTACTTATAAACTAATTGTTTACAAAATACCTATCAGCAAAGTTAAGCACGTCATTGAGTTGCAAATTAAAAGTATCTAGCACTATTTTAGCCTTCATTGCACTACTACCTACTTTCTAATAGAAGCAAACACTTCCCTTAATTGAAAAAGGAAATAACAAGTAGCGAGCTTGTAAGCAACTAACTAAGAAAGTAGATGAAAAAATATTGCTACTCTCTATGTATTTATTTTACGAACGAAATTAAACAACAAATAATACGACTAAACTTATGACGTAAAGCAGTGGCGTAGCTAGGTAGCCAAAGGCCCTGGGGCAAAAAATAAACTAGGGCCCCAACTAAACTATTTAAAATCGTTTGTTTCGTATTCGTCGTGTATCGTGTTCGAAATTCAACGTACTCCAGATTTGTCGTAATCCAGGTTCGTCGTACTCCATATACAAGTTAACAGTAGCGGCCCTAGCTACATTTTTAAGTGGTTCGAGACCTCAAAGTGGCGCCCCTATAAATTCAAAACTTTAGTGTTCCTATACTATGCAGCAGTGATTATAAATGATCTTAATCATCTGAGCAGCAAGCAGTCTTTCGTGGTGTGACATAGCAATTGTTCTGCTCATCCGCGTTAAAAAAATGTTATCCATCCCGCTTGTATCACTCCGTCGCGTCCGGTAATGCCTTAGCACTGATTTAAAAAATAGAGCTATATTAACCTAAGATGCTATTTCCTTAGCTTATTTGTTATTAATGCAAATGAAGAGGCTCGTCTCTGTTTCACAAATTCCAAGCAATTTTTTAGCTATTGTAAAGCATTTGGCCACGCAAACATTGTAAACAGAAATCAAATTGCTCTATGTACCTACTGTATAATCTCTGATGCTGTAACTGAGTCATTTGTTTCTTTATGAAGATTCAGAAGGACATCACGTAGTGAGGTATATTTAAAGCGAACAACACCAAGGGTCGAACCTTCCAAGTTTTATAAACCTTTTTTGATCGATAATTCAAAAAGATTTCCCATAGCTTTGTTGATCAAGAGAAACAAAGTCTTTAAAGAAATCTAAATAAAGAGAGCAAATTCACAGAAGTTTTGGCTGCATCGGCTATCACTAAATTCAAACTGTGACAACCATATGTCACCGACTTCAATGCACCTAAATTATGATAAATTTTCCATCCTTAGAGGTGTAATATTTTCTTCAAATTTAAATGGGAGCAACCTTGAGTTTAAGCAATTCTATTAAATAGAATAATCGAAATCGTTTCACAATGGCCGAAGATATCATTCCACGTATATATTTTTTTATCGTGTGGAAACCCCCACTCCTCATCACCTCATCGGAACCATGCGGTGGGAGAGTGCTTGTCCTCTCCCGTTCCCGTTTCACCGCCTCTTTAGCCAACATCACCCCCACGCAACAAGAGATGATAGAATCCCACGCACTCTCAATTTGGACGATGGACAGAACCAATGGGTTTCTAGCAAAAGGCTTCCCACACCAATAGCCGTCGCGAGGTAGTATCGCTTCTGCGTGTGGAAACCCCCTCGGGCCTTCACCGGGGTTTCTGTGGGGCGGTGTGTCGGAATCGAACTGACTAAAAACCACATGGTGTGCCGTACTACGCCTAGAATAGTAAGAATCCGGAACAGGTTTTATTAAGACATCCGAACTCCTCCTAGCACCTGCCCACAAAAGCGCGAGCACCACCTTTGGGTAAACATCTCAATTAGATGACAACCAGGCACACGTGCACGTCACCACCTAGCGGCTAACCACTATAGCGTCCGACCTGTCTGCCCGCGGCCACACTCAAGGCGACATGAGGTGCTGGTAAGCGAGCCTCCATCGCCCGGTTCTTCGGCGGCAAATTAGGTCCAAGTGGAGATCGTTCTTCCGAACCCGTTCCGCTTCCCCTTCTGACTGACTATGACTTCCACACAGAAAGTTGCAACTGCGGTAAAATTCCTGTAGCTACTGGCCATGGACCGTATGACGGCCGGTAGCGAGAGATCCCCTCCGATGACTGCAGTGAAGGCAAGACGCTGCGGCGGAACAAACCCCCAGCGTCTGCTGAGCTGAGTCCTCACTGCAGTCGCAGTGGTGACAGGCGGGACTCAATTCCCTCCTAGCTACCAAGTGCAGGTACTTCCCGAAGCAGCCGTGCCCGGTAAGAACCTGCGTCAGTTGGAAGGAAAGGGTCCCGTGCTGCCGACTTGCCCACTCGACGATGTCCGGCTGAAACGCCTCCACGGCGGCAAATCCAGCACGTGGAGCCTCCAGTCGGGCTGACCAATGAGCCATCGTGCCTCGGCGAATGGCCTCACGCCCCTCGCGTACCCCTTCAGAGCCCGATGAGTGCCTGCGTCAACCGATCAACTTTCCAGCCCATCCTCCCGCCTCTTACCACCACAATTGTGGCGTGCCCTGCACTCGGTCGTTGTAGTCGTTCTTTTCATTCGGCCATTAGGCCTTGGCGAAACCGGGACCGACGCGCCTCGATTTCTTGATCTAGTGCCTCCTTGCGCCATTGATATATGACACCTCTAGGTCCGATTAGGCAGAACTATGTAATAGATTCGCTGCTTCGTGGGATATCGTATAGTATCCTCTTATGACTCTGATGGACATCGCCGCTGCGGACGCCCAGCGCCGGCCTTAGGGTGGGAGGAAGGGAAACCAAGCGCTGCTTAGGGGCGCCCAGTTAGTAGGGGCGCTATGACGCCAGGGGAGAAATATTTTTTTCAAATTGTATTCGAGACATTAAAGTTAATTTTTCATGATTTCTTAGCAAACTTAATAAATATGTATTCAATTGTATGACGAATACTTCGTTTTCAAAGAAAATACAATCACCTAAAAATGTTAAATTATCCTATAATATGCACGTGAATGCCTATATTTATATATATATATATATATATATATATACATATGTATAGTACCCTAAAATTTGCCTATGGGCACCACATGTACTATTATAAGGCCGGCACTGCTGACACCACAGTATCGCAGATTACGCCGACCATATTAGGGCGCCATGAAAGATCAAAAAAACTGTCAAATTGTTATTCTCATTGGTAGAAGTCGATTTTAAGTAGGTTTAAAATTATGTTTCATTTTTTTTGTAGTTAGTAGGTTTGTAGTTTATCCAAGTTTCAATAGCCTGGTGTGTAGTTAACTGCCAATCCCCTTTGACAAAATATTGTTTTTCTCGTACTTCAACTTCTTCATTAGTGTCACGTCAGTACAATCCAGTGTGATAGAGGAGAAGTATTTAGAAGACCACGTAAGTACTCACCATAGATTATTAGCCTGCCCCTATCGTCAATGCTCAAACGATCGTCGGTTAATAAAGATTATAGTAACGACTCGGTGACTGGCCCTGGTGGTAATTTTTCGGTTGATTTAGGCGCCCCACGCATGACGGAGCCCGGTGCCTCCCACCGCTCGCACTAGGGCCACCGTTCATGTACGCAATTTAATTTAAATAGTGGTTTAGTCACCACTCTAGTAGAAACCTGATAACTTCTGGTTCTAAAAAATTTGGTTTATTTATATTCTGAATGTGGGAGAAATTTTCATTTTCAGTATTTATAGTTTGTAAGTCAGAGTCCGAGGGGCCCCCTGAGCTCGGGGGCCCCGGGGCGCTGCCCCGTCTAGCCCTACGGTAGCTACGCCACTGACGTAAAGATTTAGTACCTAACTTATGAAACATAATTCACAGCTTGAGACCTTAAACGATCATGTTTGTTGTTGATCATGTCAAAGTTTGATAGGATCTTTGGATGTATGGACGTTTGTTGAAATGAATTATGAAACTTGGTATGTAGACAGCTGGACACCAGGATTAACACATAGGCTACCGATATTCCTACGGCATAGGGACTTAGGTACGTTGGTAACCACGGGGTGCAACTACTATAATATATAAATAATAATAATACTCGACATACCTCACACACGGCAGTCTGATCCCAAACTAGGCAGAGCCTGTACTATGGTAACCAGACTGCTGATAAACATAGTTATATATTTCTAAATACATACATATGGATAAATTACACCCAGGCACGGAACAAATAATCATGCTCATCACACAATTATTTGTTCTGGGTGGGAATCTAACCAACAGACCAGTTATGTAATATATTATCAGTAATATACCTAATATAAATATTTTTAAGAGATTTACTTAAAAAAAATGTTTTATTAAAGTTCAAAATGGACACAGTAGATGACACAAAGTTGAATAAATGAATAGAACTTTTTGAACACACGTTATGATTTTAGAGGTATTAAGACTATTATGGCTAGTTTACTAAGATTTTGTTAATTCTTTAGAGGTTATTCAACCCTGATATGGTGGTATTTCATTAAATGCAGCTAATTAACTAGGTAACAATAATATTTTAAAGCAGATTTTCGTTTCTTATAATGTCTACGTCTCTTAAATTTCTTTATAATGCGATCACTATTATAGACCAGTGTCGATAATTTTTGAAACCAAAAATAATAATAGTGTGATGAAACCCATTGGAAAAGGAGGAGAATATTATAAAAATTAAAGGAAATATAATTTACGGGCGATCTAAGGTCGGGGAGATTCTACAACTTTCTCAAAATATTGTTGATGTCTTATTAAATATTAGCTTTATTACATTATTTGTTTGTTAATTATAGTAGTATATTTCGGTTTGCAATTTTTTTGTTTATCAATGTAACATATAGTCTTACGTTTTTCGAGTAATTAAAGTGTAAATTTTAATAAATAGCTCAAAATTGTATATAATAATTAAAAATTGAATTTTAATTCGAATTCGATTTTTTGCATTTTCTGAGAAGATTTACTATGGTAAGATATATATATATATTTACACCATCCGAAAGTAGAGATTTCAACGAACAGAAAGCACACCTACTTTTTGAAAAATGCTGATATTTTGACGGGTGAATTTTCGATTGAAAATTAGGGTGCTTTTTCGATATTAAGTCAAAATAAGGTGTAAAAATAAATATTTCAAATCAAATAAATTACAGTGTATTTGGGACATAAAAAGGTAAGTTTTCACCAATTTCGTAAAAAAAAAAATGTTTTGTAAAAGATGAAAATAAAAAAACCAAAAACTTGGTTTTTTTTTTGAGGTTATGTGAAAAAAGTGTAATTACAAAAGTTGTAGATCTTTTTATTTCCCACAACTTTGCCATTTGACTTTTTTCTATAGGACTTGTAGTTTTGCCGGAAATCGAGATAAACCGTTTTTTCCCCTAAAAACTCACCCTTTCCCGACCTCAGATCACCCGTAAATTATTTTTCCTTTCATTTTTATAATACTGTCTTCCTTTTCCAATGGGTTTCATCCTTATACTTTTTTCTTTACTTTTTATTATTTTTAAAGGCTTCTACCCTGGTCTATTAGGCCGTGATATCTGCAAGACCACACGTACGAATAAAATTAGCTAATATTAGCTATAGGTACAACAATCCATTTCATTCAACCATCTGGCTTTTATTTTACAGACTTCATTCGCGATCAACGCTCTCGCTCACTCCCGTTGAACCACACAAAGAAAACACTGTTAAAACGTGTTGTTGTTGTTGATACTGCAATACGACTATACGACAAACAAAATGGCCCCTTAGTGACGTAAGCGAATGTCGACGCCTCTCCCCGCACCCGGCCACACCAGTCCGCCAGCGATACCCGCCGCGTTTGTAATACGATCGATATTACACATTTCACTTTTACCTTTCAATTTGAGTGAAACAAGCATTTAATAAAAACAAATTCCTAATTTATTCGCACGAGTGTACTATTCATAGTTGGTAAATACAATATGTTTGCTTTTTGCTGTTCAACATTCAATGTCATCGTTGACCTATAGGTGAATGAATATTTATATTCGTAAGTGAATACCAACTTTGCTGTGTTGCAAGTTGGAAGCATTGAATAAGGTGTTGCCACACCTATCCTGCACTTTTACCTATAATTGTTTTTTTTCACGGGTGTTTTTATAGTTAAAGTGTAATTGTATATTTATTTAATACTATATTTATAATAACTTACAGTTTTAGAATGTTGTGAACAGTAATTATGTTTAATTGTGCAAAAATATTCGTTAGGTATTAAAAAAAAAAATCATTTCAATACATCAGTTTACGAAAATTAGCATTTTAGATTTACCTAATTAACAATGTGTTTCTTAGTTTAAAATATAATAAAGAAATATAAATACACTGTCAGAACGTCTACCTGGGAATCAGATCACTACATAATTATTCATGTACTGATGTAGAATCGCACCCATAACACTTAACGCGAGAACTGTTGGTGATGAAGCCCATTAAAAAAATTGCCGCTGAAGCTGTTAGAGTTAAAAAACTTGTACATATAGGACATGACAAGCCCATAGTGATTTGAAATCTAATAACATACGAGTACGTCCGATCTCGAACCCGTCTCGAACCTCCTGTGAACGGCGCTCGTTTTTACATAATATAATTAAACTTATAGACAGGAACTGCGAATTTTTCTTTATCTCAGTCTATTGAATTAACAAAATAGAGACAGATATGATAGAATACATACATTATAAACAAGTGATCATACAAACATTATTTTCGGGGAGTCCGTTGCTGTAGCCGGTGTTGACAGTGGGCCGGTCTAATTCAGAAATCAGGAAAAGTCATATTAGTGAGAAACTAAGACTTACACAGAACAGATATTAAGCACATTTCCCTTGTTAATTTTTCAATCCTTTTGTTCATCGTTCCTTTAACCTTAAAACTATATTGACTGGCCTGTTGGTCTAGTGGTTAGTGACCCTGACTGCTAAGCCAGAGGTCGTGAGTTCGATTCCCACCCAGGACAAATAATTCTGTGATGAGCACGATCATTTGTTCTGTGTCTGGTTGTAATTTATCTATAATATGTATGTATTTAGAAATATATAAGTATGTTTATCAGCAATCTGGTTACCATAGTTACAGGCTCTGCCTAGTTTGGGATCAGACGGCCGTGTGTGAGATGTGTGAAGTTATTATTATATTCTTTCTTCTATCTTATATCTTTTCTGCATTAAAAAGGCCACGAAAAATAGAAAAATGGGGAATCTATATAATCTTATTATATATTTTCAGATTTGGCATGTGCACTAATTATTTAAAAGTACAGACCAATAAATAGCTTGATATTGGAAAAAAACGAGACGAAGACTTTAAAGAAACAAAACAGTGACAAAAATGGTATTCAAATGGAAAGAGGAGCATACTCCTCGATTTTTAGAGCAGTATGTAAACTACCCATGCTTGTGGGATGTTAAATTACCTTCATACTCAAATCGTGAACTGCGTGCAAAAGCTAGAAAATCTTTTTTAAAAGATCTCAATATTGAGGGCGTTACCGACCAGGATGTCAAATTAAAAGTAAAAAGTATACGCACTCGTTACACTGCAGAACTTAAAAAGATACAACGATCAAGGAAAAGTGGATGTCCTGAAGAAGAAGTTTACGTACCGAGGTTGTTCTGGTTCCAGCAAGCAGATAAATTTTTGAATGCTGTTTGTGTTCCAAGGGATACTGCGCCGAATCGCGCGCCGAAGGTTACCAGAACGAGTAATGTGAGTACAAATGTTGCTGAACTCATATTAAATAATTTAAATTTAACAATTCACAAAAAACCCTGCTACTTTTTACTACTTCTAATATTCAGACCAGAGCGGAGTAACGCTAGATTGGATAATTAATAATATTTATATAGATTATTATTATATTACTGTAGATAATTATACAAACGACTTAAGTCATTTTTTTATAATTAAATTAAACCTTATGGAGTCTTTGCACTTGAGACTTGACTTTATAGCTGTTTTAGTTTTATTACTAACCATTGTAATTTTATATGTAACTAGTTCAAGTAAATGCCAGTTAAGTGAACGGTTTAAAAAACAGGAATTAAATATGAAATTCAATTTTTTGAAGTAAAACCTGCTTTAGGCACGTTTGTGCACTTTTGCTATGGGGAAAGAAGCACTGAACTCGTGACCGCTAATAATACATATATAAACCCACTAGAGGCCTCTAATCTAAACATTGAGTTCTGTCAGCTCCTTATTAATTAATGTCACCAACCTGCTAATGTGACGTTTTAAGCTGGTCGTTTCGTTTAAGTTTTCACTTCTGGCGGCAGTCCCATGACTGCCAATTTTTTAGTATTTCATCATTTATTTCAAGCAAAGAATTCATTCCTTCCTTTTATGACAATAGTTAATCATTTTTCAGCCTCCTTTATTAGAAGAGATAACCAGTGTATCCTGTGATTCTATACAATCAAACTCAAGCCTTTCTTCAGGCAGTGACTACAAGCGTTTCAAACGTGACCGATCAAATCGTTTTTCACAGTCTCTAGAAATATCGATAGAAGAAGAGCAACTTGCAAGTCTCAAAAAGGTATACAGCATACAGTATCCATTTTTCTTGTAAAAAATTTGAAATTTTATTCTACAGCAAACTAGTTAAGTGCTTGTCGGATCATCGTATCTAAATCTAGCTTGCAACGCCTACGCTACCTACACACTCGAAGTTCCTTATCGCACGTTACACTTTAGCCGCTCAGACGTGTTAGCACAACGAAAAATGCTGACCGCGAGTTGATTTATTTCATTTTTAAGCTATCTGTGGATTCTGCGCGATACTACTGTAATATCTTGTACACTAATTATCCGTATATTAGTTAAGGCAACTTTTTCGGATTGCGGAATTTTAATTTGGAGTTTTTACAATATTTACTACAAGATGTATTTGAAAAAGGAACATTTACTTAAACATACTGAAAGGGCATGACTCTAGCATGCAATTACAATAAGAATTTTTGAAAGGAAACTATCCGCTTACAAGGTATGACCGTTGTGAGATCGTATGTTTCATGTCAGCGTGACAGCACATACAAAATATTACCTTTTATCGGTCAATTTTCAAGTAAAATTTTTCAGTTTCGAAATAAGATTACAAAAACAATTTTTCATAAAATTGTTAGCGATATTCGTCCACTATATAACCCTTAAATATGACCACACCTATCTGTAACACTCTGTATATTGTAGTCATAATTAATTACAACATCTGGCCCACGAAACGAAAAGACTTTCAAAATGGCCGCGCGACGTGTTCTAAATATAAATAAAACACTAATAATAAATTTTCAGAGTCCTACAGAAGAGATGCACAACCATCAGCCAGTTGATATTCAAGACACTAGCTCCTGGACTAACAATACAAGATATTATACTAACAATCAGCCAAGCAACAGTCATTCTGAACCTCAAGAGGTACTCTGTATGTTGGAAGATCGATTAACAACATTGCGTCAAGATGACGAATACGACATAATAGGAAAAAATGTTGCTACAAAATTGCGCTCGGTGTTACCAATACAAAAAATCTATGCTGAAAAAATTATCAACGACACATTATACGAAGCGCAGTTGAATAATTTAAGTAGACATTCACAACTTTATAACCCCACTTAAATACATGGTCATTTTTTTTTTAATTTTTGTAATCCTACTAGACGAAAAAGGAGGTGTGTCATCATAACTCATAAGTTTAACGTGTGTATAATAAACGGATAGACTGATTTAGATTTATTACTTTGCTTGAAAGGTGCCTTGCTTGAGAGTGTTCTCAGGTATAATTCAAGAAAATGTGTTAAGCCGTTCGAAGGTCATCAGCTCTTTATAATAAATACTTGAAGGGATTTTTGAGTCGGGATATTTTTAATGTATACTTGTATTTGCATATATTAAAACTAATATTATTGAAATAACCTCTTGGTACTCATAAAATCAAGATCAAAGGTTTTGAAACACTTAATGAAATCTTCGGTAAATTGTTAATTTTTCAGATAATATGGGGAACATTGGTCCCAATGCCGTTACTTCACTCGCTAAATTGAAATTCACTAAATTTTCTTCATATAAGACGTAAACCTTGTACACTTCGAAACAAGGTCTTATTTCAAATTGAAACAAAAAGGTAACTTATGTCGCTATCGTAATAAGCAATTTATTTGTCGACTAAAGTCTGATACGCTTAAATAAACTTTAATACTACGTAGCGAGAGCCGCTATCCGTTGAATGCCATCTCTTTTGCTCTGTGTTTTATTAGTAAGCGTCTTCGTAGGTGTCGATTAAAATAACGTCATCTTAGTTCGGTTTGAACAAGTTTTTATACGGCATTTGAATATTTGGGGACTATCGCTGCGTGGAAATAAAGTTGAGTATACCTTTACAGGTTTTAGTGAAATTTAGTGGCGCTGAGAAATAGATGTCAGTAACAAATAGACCTCATTACGAAGAGCACAAGTTTGATTTCATATGAAGTTTAGTATTAAGTCAGGTTTTAGTTTAGTCGAGTGTACAATAGAATCGGCACCATTATCTAATAAATTAAGCTAATTAAGATGTAGACTGAAAGACTGGATACTTTTTTATCGGGTTACTACAAATCCAATACATGTAATCGACCTTCCTGTAGATAAATTCAAGCTAACTGTAAAAAATCACCTTATTAGGAAATCCTACTATACGATCAATGATTATCTAAACGACAAACAGTCTTGGGCTTAAGGTGTCATTAGGTATATACATACAAACTTCTTTGTCTAATAATTGAGCAGAATTATTAACAAACCATTGTCAGTTGAAAGTAATGCGTGAAGATTATTATGGTAATTTGACTAATAGTGATTTTTATCAGTATCTCGACTATGGTTCGTCATGCTCACTAAAATGTCATTGCTTGCGGCGTCTTCATGGGGCGGGTCATTTCTTTCCCTCTGATATGGCGAAGGAGATGATGGCTGGTCCATGCGTCATACTAGTGAACGAGTGCTGCTTGGGGTGACTGGTCGGCCTAGTCAGCGATGCTTTAGCCTATACTATTATTTTGGTTCGATCAACTGCAACTCTAGCCTCTTAATCCAGTCACGAATTATTTTTAACAGTAGATTTTGTAACTGAATGTAGGTAGATGTCCACCTTGAATGATTTCTATGTTTAATAGGTTAAAACCTTCAACGATATCACTGAGTGATTTTTATTTTTTAGTACGTTAGCTTTTGGAGCATTTCAATAAAATGAAATTCAGATGGCATCAGCTTGCATCCTGTTTACCTTTCGTGTAACACTAACACTATTGTACTTTTAAAAAGAGTGGCCATGAGTTTCTTTGCCAGTATTCTTCTCATAAGGCTCTACGCATTTTGGAAACTGGAAGTTATAGATCGACACAAGCAGGCAGGAAGTTATAGATTTTGGTGTTTTCACCTATTTTACCTCGACAATCCAGTACATGCTGTGGCGTCTGTTGCGCCGATCTATGATTTTAACTCTAGCTTCAATTTAACGTTCATAAATGTCACTTAGTGTCTTAATTGAATAAATGATTTTGAATTTGAATTTGAAAAAATAAAATTTGAAGTAACCCGATAAAAATGCAGATTCGATATCTTCTTACACCAATTTCCAAACGAACCTAACCTTTTATTTATTATTCATAATTATATGCATTTGAACATTGAACAACTTACCTATCTTCGGCATAAAATGATGTGAACAGTTACAAGCCTCAATCTGCGTGATTGCTCTACAGTACAAGAGGCACGCTCCATACGAATACTTTTTGAAAGGCCAGAGGTGTGCAAACTCAGGCGTCTCGTGCTCAAACAAACAGTCCCGACTTGAATATGACAATCGTTGTACTGTTACGTCACTCACTGTTTGTTCCGCCTAGAACAAAAACGATAAATTCCCAACAAGGTAGTAAGTATATGATTATTTGATCTTTTTCGTTGTGTTTCAGAAGAAGCCGTGCTAGCTTTCAACCAGCACGTGAAAAACATGCCCTTAGATAATGGAC
Source organism: Callimorpha dominula (assembly GCA_949752705.1). Taxonomy (NCBI): domain Eukaryota; kingdom Metazoa; phylum Arthropoda; class Insecta; order Lepidoptera; family Erebidae; genus Callimorpha; species Callimorpha dominula. The sequence continues at coordinate 4,879,152 of OX457002.1, read as the reverse complement.
CTCATGTTTTCAAAAATGGTTTGATCGAATGACAAAGTATTTAAAGTGTAATGGAGAATACTTTAAAGGCAGTAAATATATTACTTTACATGTAAATTGTTTTATTAATGAGTTACGCGAAAGTTTCAGTATGACCCTCGTACCCTACAGTAAGTTTATCCAACATGCTGCTCCGAAATTAATTATTTGAGAATTTTGAGAAATTGCGATGGCAGCTAAAGGGGACGTTGCCTACGCTAGAAAGCGAGCAGTAATCACATATGACAATCAATCTGAAAGGTTTGGAACTCTGTTTGCAAACATAATGGCGGAGCGGAGTAATGTCCATAAAAGATGATGAAACTGCTTCGAACGGCTAGATGCTTAATATAGGTGCAACATTAATTCCAAACCGTGCAATTTACACGAACTGCAGCTCACGTGTATACATAGATATAATATATCCGCAGAACTTTGATATAATAAGAATCACTATTTTAGCAACTTTATTTTACACTAGCTGCACCTCGCGGTTTCACCAGCATAATTCCCGATCCCGTTTGAATGTCGGGATAAAAAGTACCCTATGCGTTAATCTAGGTCTCCAGCTATCGACATACCAAGTTTCATCGCAATCGGTCCAGTATTTTTTGAGCCAATTCGTTACAAACATACTTACATACAAATCTTTCCTCTTTATAATATTATTAATAATATTATTAATATAGTATATATAGTAGACAATAGCAGCATTCAAGTGCTCTCTTTTGCATTGGACCGCGAGCAGCCCGGACCTAACATGAGCAGTATCGTATTCATAACTTGTTTTACTATGTCTCTGTGTGTGTGAAAATGTTGTTCTTATTTTTTTAAAGTCATTTTCATGTGTGTTTTATAACACTATATTCAATATTGTGTGTCTAGCTTACGGATAACGTGAGATCCAGATCACTGACAAGCGGCAGTATATCGCATCGACTCATAAGTTTATCAGAAGCTACGCTCAGCATCTCATCTGGTGAATGAACCCGTATCTGTAGGTATACATATTTCTTTAGGTACACATTATTTCTCAATAACTCCCGGAGAGGAAGCTAAGAAACTGGAACATGCAGCAATCCTTTTCAAGAACAGTATCTGATCCCAAACTAGGCAGAGCCTGTACTATGGTAACCAGACTGCTGATAAACATACTTATATATTTTTAAATATATACATATTTATAGATAAATTACACCCAGACCAGAACAAATGATCATGCTCATCACACAATTTGTATTGGTTGGGAATCGAACCCACGACCTCTGGCTCAGCAGTCAGGGTCGCTAACCACTAGACCAACAGGCCAGTCAAATCCAATGTATAACTTTATAAACGGCATATTAAAAGCACATTTATTTTCTCACATTTAAGATCAGACAAGCATCGTTTTAGAAACCTTTGAATACAAGATTACTTAGTTTTAAAATCAAAATAATGAAATGATAAGTGTCTATCTTTCCCACAATATTTAAAGAAGTTTCCCACCTTGTGACAAAACAAAACCGTGACACGTGCTATACTTATATAATATGCCACAATGTACACTAACCATAATTTTCGTCATTGTCTCGAATGTCAGGGTGTGGAGGCCTATTTTTCGGTTGACAGTGTATAAAGTGTCGCTGCCAGTCAAACGTGAGTTAAATACGAAGCAAGTGCCAAATTCCGTCTCGATCGGTAGAAACCTTTAACATTAAAACAAAACACAACTACCCTGTCAAAAAACGAATTAAAGATTGTTTACATTTCAAAATGGCGTCATACAGCAACACACATATATTACATACTAGCTGCACCCCGCGGTTTCACCCGCGTGAGGCCCAGTGCCGCGGAAATATCGGGATAAAAAGTAGCCTATATGTTAATCCAGGTCTCCAGCTATCTACATGCCAAGTTTCATCGCAATCGGTTCAGTAGTTTTTGCGTGAAAGAGAAACCGCAGGATGCAGCTAGTATCCCATACATCCAAATGTATTAAGGCATTTGGAAGTTATCTTTGAATAAAGAAACTCGCAGACACATTTCAGGGTTCATACAAACATGTTCGCACTCTGAAAACTTTAAACTCCTTTTTGGGCAGCCGTGTAAAAATACACACTAATTAACTTCGTTTGACATACAAGAAAGAACTACTGCACGGCTGAGTCTCTTGAAATTTGCAAAGCTAATATGAACATACCAACAGCAAATAAGGTCACAGAAATTGTATGTAAATGTTCTACTTCAAACGCCTATTCTTATCGTGATAAGTGATAAATAAATGATAACGGAAAAAAATGTTACAGAGGTTGATACAATATATGTATATCCTACTAATATTATAAACGTGAAAGTTTGTGAGGATGTATGGATGTATGTGTGTATGGATGCTTGTTACTCTTTCACGCCTATACTACTGAACCGATTGCGATGAAACTTGGTATGTAGATAGCTATAGCCCTGGATTAACACATAGGCTACTTTTTATCCCGATATTCCCACGGGATCGGAATTTACGAGGGTGAAACCGCTGGGCGCTGCTAGTTATATAATATTGTTCATGTATCTAAGTATATAAATAGCTAACTTTTACCCGCGGGTCCGCTTGCCATAATGTAGATTTTGTAAATCGGTAAAACATGCAATATTTGTATGTTTGTTCGGCACGAATCTTGGAAGCTAAATTACAACCACTTCCCGATGTCCGATTGAGCTCAAATTTAGTGTACATATGTATCTTCGGTGACAACACAATAATATACCATGGAGGGGTTCTGATGACGGAGCCGGAAAACGGCCAGAGGAAATTCTTAACTAAACAAGATAAAAGGTTCGATTGACTCTTCTTGAGGAGTACTTTCTTAAACATCAAATCTACACTAACTGATAACGTATAAGCAAAGTTTTATTATAATCGATTGAGTAGTTAAGGCGTACGCGTAACAAACTCACATTTCACTTCTATATTTTTAAATAATAGTTAGGATACACACGTCTTTATATTTAGTACATAATATCCTCGCGGTTACACCCGCGTAATTCCCGATGCCGTGGGAATATCGGGATAAAAAGTATAAACCCTATGTGTTAATCCAGATCTCCAGCTATCTATATACCCAGTTTCATCGTAATCGGTTTAGTAGCTTTTGCGTGACAGAGGAACAAACAAATATTAGTAGGATTTATACTATCTACACGGCCACACGTTGCTGTGGCTAGTTAATTTGCAATAAAAAAAATATTAAACAAAAAAACTAGGTATCCTATCTCTCAAGCTAGACCAAAATTTCAATGCAAAATTTTATTAAAATCCGTTCATAAGTTTAGGAGTTCATCGCGAATAGACGTAATCTTTATATTTATGACTAGCTACCCGGCTACGCGTTGCAATTAAAAAAACTAAAAAAAAACTATCCTATCTATTTAGTTGGACCAAACTGCACACATTGTGCTAAATTTGATATAAATCGGTTTATTATTTTAGGAGTTCATCGCGTACAAACCGCGTGACACGAAATTTATATATATATATATATATATATAATATATATATAGATGTATGCATTTAAATAATTTCGTATTAATTGTGTTAATAATTTGTTTTTCTTACATACCAAATACTTTTGATTATGAAAATTAAATCATCAATTTCGCTTGTGTGTATGAAGAGACCAATCTTAGAGATGTGGCCGCTCTTTTAAAATTTTACTGCAATGCTATCCATGTAGGTACCTATGTACCTGTAGCTGTACTATGTAGGAACACCCTGGCCTTTAATAAAGTCTTAGTTGCTTTGACTTTCTCATAACCGTTCGAGCTAAAGAAAATATTTACTATATAGCTGGTACTATATTATTAAACAAGACTCGGTACAAAGATAATTTACCTTTCACAGCATGAGAACGGTTCATCGTTCCATGTGCATCTTACCAGTAGTTCTGCACACTTTTTTCTGATAAATTTTACCAGTTCCGAAAAGTCCGCAAGGCATGTCCGTCCCAACTCGCACTTTAAGCACTGCTTGCAAAGCTTCACGCTCCAAAAGCTTACTTCCTTAGCAAAGTCCACCAGGCTCTCGGAGATAGTCGTTCTAAAAGTTTGAGTCATTGGTGCCGATTCTATTGTACACTCGACTAAACTAAAACCTGACATAATTTTTTCATATGAAATCAATCTTTTGATTTTCATAATAAGGTCTATTTGTTACTGGCATCTATTTATCAGCGCCATTAAATTTCACTAAAACCTGTCAACGTATACTCAACTTTATTTCCACGCAGCGAGAGTCCCCATATATTCAAATGCCGTATAAATACTTGTTCAAAACGAACTAAGATAACGTTATTTTAAACTACACCTACGAAGACGCTTACTAAAAACACAGAGCAAAAGAGATGGCATTCAACGGATAGCGGCTCTCGCTACGTGGTATTAAAGTTTATTTAAGCATATTAGACTTTAGTTAGTCGACAAATAAATTGCTTATTTCGATAGCGACATATGTTACCTACTTGATTCAATTTGAAATAAGACCTTGTTTCGAAATGTACAAGGTTTACATCTTAAATGAAGAAAATTTAGTGAATTTTAATTTAGCGAGTGAAGTAACAGAATTGGGACCAGTGTATACTTTATTTATTATCTTATTTTTAATAGCAAAATTCTGTAGACTTATAAATTCATAGGTTAGGTCGCATAAGTTTTATCAAATCATTTGGGATAATTCTACATTCATTTCTTTCGGTCTATACCTTAGATTATATATATGTCCAGATTCCTAATACGCGCCCCAGAAATTAAGCCAAAAATAATACACGAATATTAGCACACTCGCACGATTCACTCGTCAGTCTCGTCACACACTAGAACATCCGCGACCGCAATTGAGGTACGTCACGAGACGCTGTCTTATATTTTTTTAAATGACTGTTTGTGCTGTCAAAGCTTTAAAAATATACAGAATGCACTGGTTTCGTGATACACCGAGTTAACAAATATGAATAATGAAAATAAATAACGAAAATATTTTTGTCCTATTAAGCTTTAGAAAAAAAACTAATACTTGTAACACATTTAAATCTATTTATAATGTCTTTATTTAATATTACATACAAATAAAAAATATAGGTATTTTTGATAAAAAAGTCCCTAAATTTTGTGGTAACATGCGCTGGTAATAACACCGTCATGCACACAAGCACAAAGAACGTAATACACTCGCTTTGGGAGGGGTTCACTCGCACAGCTCCTAATTGTGGCTTCAAAGAGAACGATGTGTATAAACACATCGTTCTCTTTGAAGCCACCAGTATAAACTGGTCACAGTATCTGGACCTATATATAATGTAAGGTTCTTACTTTCAGTTGCTGAAGAGGCTGAAGCATGTCTGCCATTGTATATGTTAAAAAGAGGAAATAGCTTAAAACATAAATTTTGATAGAGAAATTTGGAAAGACAACTTCTTTGGGGTCTTGGCTGAAATGCCAAATGTAATAGAAATGTGATCATGATATAGCATATATCAAAGTTCTGGCAAACTTTCTGACAACGGTTAGATACGGGTACAATAATAACGGAAGCCTCTGTAACCATCTTAAGAGATTGTCAAAAAGTTTTTGGTCAAACATCTCTCAAAGTGATTATATTGCAAGTTAAACATAACGTGTTAGGATTTCAGATGAAAAATCCTATTCTGTCATTTCCATTGAAATGTATTCTGTCTTTCCTAAGCATATTGATTTATCATTGAAGCTAGAAAACCACGTTTTTTAAATTAAGAAACCATTTTTCATTTTTTGTATAAGCCAATACGTACACATTGAAGTACTTCTCAACTATCTTCTTATGTGACTCCACCCAGTAGTCACATATTGTTATAGCGGGAAACGGTGTATCAAATTCCAAGTAGTCAGTCTCAACAGAATAAGAAACTGCATCAGACGTGTAATTGGCAAGAGCTCCGCGTAATACGATTACTGAACATACGCAGCTGGCTAATATTGTAACCAACCAGAAAATCCTGGAAAGAAACGCGCACTTAGACTATAGGAGGAGAGCAATTATCTTTAAAAAAAAAGGAGGACTTGTGAAGCCCTGTTTATCTAGATCCCGTAGCTAGTATCTATCATTGGCTTTTACCTTCGATCGAAGGCTTTTACTGTTAGGAAATTCTCAACAGAAATTATTACTGCCTTTGATCAAGATTCTATGTGATTCAGCTCTATCTACTGGTGTCCGGTGCGTAAATAAAGAAAAAAAATTAACGATTTCTTCATATTTGAAATCATATAGCAATTTTTACTGCACAGATTAAAATGAAACCATCACACTTTTAATGGCTATAACGGCCATGTGGTTCCAGCAAAAAGCATTGTCGTTTTAGTGTGGCCTTCCAGAGCGGCTTATATCTTCTAAAACAATATACAATCTACCTATATATCTACTTACCTTTTAAATAAGGATGTATGGGACGGTGTTATAACATACCCGACCACTTGTAAGCTGCAATAATCACTCAAGTATTGTATTTTCTTCTTCCATTTTGTAAAGTAGGGACTGCCTCGACTTTTCTGTGACATCTTTCAATTTTGCAATTTAAATTCTTTATGTTAAGTTCTTTTTATTTTACTTTCATTTACTTTCCCCTTCATTTAAAATGGCACCTGTGTTATTGTTGGCTTTTATTCAAATCCGGTTCAGTTTTCCTAACTTCTTTTAAAAGTTAGAGGTCTCTTTGGCCATTAGACAAAACATATACTAGTTTTCAAACTTAGTTGTATAAAAGAAACAAATTAAACTCCTCTCGTGCAAGATTACAAAACTATGATAAACCTTATTTTCACCATAAAGCAATTATTAAGTAGGTACTGCTTGTAACTAAATGCTGAAAGAAGCTCTTGCTTCTGATATGAATGATTGATTAATACAAAAAAAATGGACATTGCTTTGCGTGTACAACTGTTAAATGAATTTCGTTGTACCTCGCCCTAATCTATGGTAATTATGAACACGAATTATCAAGCTATCTGTCATTATTATTAATTAAACACCTAACGGATAGTTAGATGGTGGTTGATGTGGTTCAATATGAGTTTTTACTGAAGTATAATTTGGAAAACGCATTTGTGTTACACCTCCCTAGGGAGGAGGTACGCGAGGTTGATTATAATCGATATTTTTCATATTTATTTTGTAAATAAACGGTTTTAGAAAGCTTCGGGAAAGGGAACGAGTCCAGATATTGGCAACACTGACTTCCGTATTTTATATTTTTTTGGTCATAGGCATGATTTCCGTCGTACAGTACAGAAGTAAAGTAATACAACAAAGACAAAGCTCACCGTCATGTCGATGTACATTCAACCTCTTTCAATATTCTTACCTCGTCGTAAGACACAAAGTCTAACTTTGAAACTTTTCGCTTTATGTCGTAATTATCCACTTTGTGTATAAGAGTAAATTGCTGTCAATAAGGCGACCGCTTCAAAATGCTTGGAGAACTAAACATGCGGTGTTAAACCGAGTAAGTATTGAAACATGAACAATAAATAATAGAAAAACGAATTTCAGATCAGAGTCAGTAAAATCAGTTTTTTTTTACACAACAAATTCTAACGAGTATCATCATGATTTCTCACCGGAACCAAACTGATAGGTGGTATGTCTGACTCGAACCGACTGAAACCACAAAGTGTTCCGTCACCGGATCTTATGGCCGGGGCCTCGGTATCCTAGAAAGGTAATCCCTGTAAACCCCGGACAATTTTACCTTGAAATTTTAGATTTCTGCGCTATGTGAAACAGATATGATGTACTCAATCCGAAATACTAATCTAGAAAAAATGTCTTGTTAAACATATCATTGTATTTATTCACTTAGGTATATATCAATACGTTAAAAATGCTGCAAGCCAGGTAATTGAACTTTTAGCCTTTCACCTATAGTAGGTATCTAAATACATTTTTAATTCAGATAATAAAAATATATCATCGTGAAAGCAATTAGTTATCATTGAACAAGAAATAAGTAAGTCAAATAATATCGTCCGTTGCTATGTTGACATTGATAAGATAGACTTCTTATCGTAATAGCGTAATAATAAAAAAAAAAAAATTGTTTTTAACACACTGACATTATTGTTAACATTATTCTTTGATTATATGCAAGTCTTATATAATGCAAGCGATTATTATATTGTTATCGATTTTATTTAAAATTATTCCTTTCTGTTCGTGTAGCCCACTACACAATTATAACGGGTCTATCAAAACAGGGACATGTTTGACCAACAATTTAAAGCAAGGAACACATGAATCTATAAAAATCTATTAGAGATTTTTATTTTTTAGATCTGTCTAGATTCCGATTAGAAAATCTCTATATTTTTTTATTTGAAACACTAATTTAACGTCAGTGAAATTCTTCAAAAACTTGTTTGAAATCGTCTTATTTTTAACTACAATTAAAAAATCATAGATCAACAATATCACCGCAACAATAGGTTGCCTTGACGAAAGTAAAACAAATACATAAAAATAAATAATACCTAACGTGCTGTAAAGCCTGCAAAATGACGTTGCAATTGGGTCTACAATAGCACCAGAAAACGGAACGTCCCGACCGCGATGGGCGGCGTACCTATGCAATACATTCTTAACCGATAGCTATTTAAATTTCCACTATTATTTACAAATCTAGTCCTCATTCTAAATTCTACATGTCTATGAGTTATCAGCCACACATCAGAATCACACAATTATTGCATCAAATATCTAATAACAAGTAAACAATGAACTATGATGAATATTCCGACTGCTCCTACGCGTATTCAATCATTCAGTGCAGTGCGCGGCGAGGTGCGTTGATGTCCACTCGTGCGCATAATGTTTAAATATAGAAGACCTTGAATGAAATCAACAGTTTTAAAAAAGAATTCTGCGTTCGTGTATTAATTTAGTTGTAATTGTAGTGAAATGTTGAGTATTAAAGTGGGAACAAGACAGCTGGTGAGATGGAAGGAGTTATCATGCGAACGGCTGATTTACTATCATTCAGGAGTGGGAGTGTTCGGTCATCGACCGATGAAAGTGAACGAGACTGGTAGTCTATATCATATTCATTATTAATGTTTAGCTGTACGTTGTAATAAAAATGGGAGTCAACTTGTGGTGTCTACTTTAGGTTCAAAATCGAATTGATAGTGTCTAATAAAGTCATAGGCACACAAGTGGTGTTTGTCTATAAAAAAAAATAGGTCATTGACAGCTTACTTCCAGTGACATTGATCAGGGTTAAAAATTAAATGACTTAATACAGAAATAAATATGTTATCAAAGCAGTTATGTAGGGTAGTAATACATATAGTAAAATATTACATACCTACGAAACGTTTCGTAGTAGGTAACTGTTACTTATTTATAAATCTTATCAGTGTTCTGTCCTTCGAAATATAAAAAGAAAACCCTTATAGGATGATTACAATTACTTTCAATTACCAAGAAATACGGTATCTTACGGCGGAAATAAAATTGAAAAAGGATTAAAATTGAAAATGATTAAAAACTATATGTCAAATATCGTGATCGTGAAATACACTCGAATGTCGCGATATTTGACAAAAAAGCTTGAAATCATTTTCAATTTTACTCCTTTTTCAATTTTATTTCCTTATACCTATAACTATTATACCTTATACTATAACTTTAACTTATACCTATAACAAGTTATGGCAACCTGAAATTAATGCGTAGTTTTACAATAAAACATTTTAATTTTCATTTCTTAGCCCGAGCAATTAAGCATTTAACAAATTCATTCCTGAAATGTGTTTTCTTTTTTGATCTTGTAGTAAAAACACAAAAACAAACAAAACTATTTTCATGCACAAACAGTGGGGGAAATGTACCTATGTACATATATTCTTCAAACTTTGTTTTAATACTTTTAAAACAGTCATGATTTGATAACCTTAATTTACACACAGAAATATTTTTACAGTAGATACTTAAATTTATAAAATAATAATAAAAAAACTTAAAATGTTACAATATTTGTTTTGTACTTTTCTATAGAAAAAGCTACTTATTTATATAAAATAATTTGTATGCCATTATACTTTGATTATTATAATTACTTTAAAAGGACGACCATTTCTAATATTTAAAAACGCACACCAAAAACGCCCTTAACTACTGCAATTGTCATAAGTACCTACAGACACACACAATTATATAATAATAATCATTTATTACTGCAAAATGATAAATAAATTACTTAATAAACGTTAGATATATTTGTACAAAAAAAAGTTTAAGTATAAATTAATAATTCAACACACGATTAAAAAAGGCTGAACAATTTTCTTGAATTATAGGTAAAAAGACTCTCGATCAAGTCACCTTTCAAACAAAAAAACGCACTTAAATCGGTTCTTCTGTTCGGGAGCTACAACGCTACGCTCTATTTGCGTCGCGGGTTAAAAAATTAAAATGGTGAGCAAAACCAAGATTCAACTTCATGTCCTCCTGATGAAGATATTAGAAAAGTTGTATCTTGTGTATTTTTCAAATTCCGAAAGCTGTTTTCTCTTTTTTTTCACAAAAAAACAAAACAAAGCAATACAAAGTAGCAAAGCAAAGACCACGTAGAATTTGTATGGATTGCCATTAATTCTGCAAATAAATATACACTAATAGTTGTGCCCATAGATATGACCGCATTTACCTATTACTAAAATAAAATAAAATATAGGTTATGTTAAATCTGGATTAAGCGGGCTTCCTAATATTGAAAGAATTTTTTAAATCGGTTCCGTACTGTTACAGTTTTTAGACTACAAAGAAACAAATCCTTCCTTTTTATAGTATTACTAGTAAAGACACATGTTACATTTGAAATAACGGAATACAGTGTTATTTTATACTCATATGACATAATGGTATAGATACGCTATTGTTTATTTTGTAATTGTAAACAGCAAATAGTTTGTGTAAAGTATGCAAACTAGATAATAGTACCCGCGATATAGTGATAAGATTACATTCAAAGGTAACGTGCCTTAGCAATATCTACAATCTGGGTATTTGATGTTCTTGTTGTGCTGTTAGTATCAAAGCTGTCTTGAGATTCATTCAGAGACAGTCTAACAAGGCCTGTTGGTCTAGTGGTTAGTGATCCTGACTGCTGTGCTGAGCAAGAGATCGTGGTCACCAAGGACAATAATTGTGTGATGTGGGTGGGAATCGACGACGACCCTACGACCTCTGGCTCAGCAATCAGGATCACTAACCACAAAACCAACAAGCCCGTCAAATGCCAATCATAAATCCTTTTAAATGCCCAATGATCTTTGTGAAAATTAGTTACCAAAATACCTAGTCAGGTAGAACTAGTCTACAAGTAAATAGGACTCGACGATATTACAACTGAAATATTGTTATTTAGAGACTCCAGAACATGTATTTGCTAGAAGATTCGAGAATTGTCGAGCGCAGCAGCTGGTTGACGCTTACCGTACACACGGGCACCTCAGAGCAACTATTGACAATGTCGATTACATTAAGGAAGACAGGTAACAACGAATATATTAATATAAAACTTACATCCATCAATTCTATCACCTGGCCAAAATTACATAATTGATGCCAAACTATCCAATGAAAAAAAAAATCAATACGGGAAATGAGTATGGTATAGTTTAATTTGATGACTAGAAATCCTTTTTATGACGCTTGTTAAGTAAATTCAAATCTATCCCACTCTCATCCACAAAATTCTTTTTTTCATGGATGAAAAGAAGCTATTCCAAACTGTAATCTATCTATGTGGCAAATTTCATCTAGACCCGTTCGCCGCCATCCATCCAAACTTTCACATTTATTTTATCGCTTTTGCAAAACACAGTTCAATCGAAATAAATAGTTTTCTTCTTTTTTCTCTAATTTGAATATAATTAAGATTATGCACCGAATAATACTGGTAGGTATCCTAAACATTTGAGAAGCGGTAATCGAGGTCGTTATTTTTATACCTTTTTATTAAAAAAAATTCAGTCAACTTTAAAACAGTACAAATTGCGAACAAGGCGAGTAACTGATTCCAAAGTATTTTATACAATATCAATAGGCCATTAGGTTAATGGAAGTTGGAAAATTATATCGACAAACTTTGACATCGTAAATTTAATTTTAGAACCGTCAAAGAATTAAGTCTTTGGAGATATGGGCTTCGTTCAACTGATGCTGTTGACTTGGGTATACTCTACGGGTATGACGGCAAACATTCCGTTCAAAAACTAGTGGAGGAACTTGAGAAGATATACTGTGGACCTGTTTCCTACGAGTTTACCTATTTGGAGGTGAGTTTTGGATTGTTATATTATTATATTTTTGGATTTAGAATACTGCCAAAGACCTATAAGTACCTGCGTATCGTACAGTACCTACCTGAGCACCTTATATCATAGCATAGCCCATCATCAAAAAGGTCTTCAGCGCTGTTAAGTGTGACGAAGGATTGATTGTGATGATGCTAAAATATCCAAAAGGAAGTAACATTTTTTAATGAACTTCAGTATGGGTTTCTTCAAGGCGGGCCGTATGCTTGTTTCCCACGGACGTGGTATAAAAATACGAAATACATTAAAACAATCTGTTTTGTACCAATTGTTTTACAAAGTGCTCGGTGAACTTTTGACGTTAAAGTCGAACCAACTAAAACTGCAGGTTTAATCTCCCCAAAACCCCGACAAAAAATGTTCAGCTACCGAATGACAGATTTCGCCAATCAATAAAACTAAATTGATTTTAAGCACACTCCCGTTGAGCTCTGGTGAACTCATGAGCAGAAAAGAAACAGTAGTCGACCTGCCGCCCTACTCTCTTGTGTTCTTACTCTCTCCGTACTGTGTAAAAGCAAACCTCTGTCACGTTTGAGCAAAACATCACGCTGTAGTATTGCAGAATTAAATTGTCATCTTTCATGACTAGCTTTTTCATCACAAATTTAATTGCAGACAGAAGCGGAACGAGAATGGTTTGCCCAACGCGTAGAGAGTGGACAAGACCCTGTAGACAAAAATCGACAAATAGAAATCGCAAAAGAGTTGCTCCAGTCACAAGCGTGGGACAAGTTCTTGAGTATCAAGTTCCCTACAGTGAAACGGTATTGTGGAGAAGGCGCTGAATCTCTACTAACATTTTTCTCTACGTTGTTTAGATTGACAACTTCTGGTAAGATGGTGTTTTTTTGTGTGAATATACTGCAGTGTTTTAGTTACTTAAGGTCATATTAGGAACACTTGTTTTGCGGTGTTGAGTCGCCTAAAAAAGAAATGAAGAAAACATCAATCAATTAAGAAAATTACCCCCCTTTTCCTAATAACAAACACAGAATAGGTGGCACAGGAGACTCACTTATTAAAAGATAGTAAACTCTCGAATTTGCGTAGGTAAACACAAATTAGCTGGAAAATAACCCCTCATTTGTGTTTTACTAATCTCATCTTCGCCTCCTAAGAAGCTCTGGTTTTGACTGACTGACTCTTATCTTTAGGAAAGTTAGTAGTTTAGTCTAGTGTTTAACTACGGCCTATGTTAAGGTAGAGGCAGAGCAGACACATATATATATGTACGTATCTCCGTGCGAACAAGTACTAATAAACTATTATGTGCTCCTACTATAATATGTTTAAAATCGAAAAAACAACGTAATTTTTACAACCCTTTCATATAACACAAAATGTTTGGCATCACAGAAGGTGTAGAACAAGTTATCCTAGCAATGGCTCATCGTGGTAAACTCAACGCACTCAGCGGTCTCCTTCAGTGTCCACCAGTCAAAATCTTTCATAAATTTAGCGGTAAACCAGAATTCCCTGAAGAAGCAAATGCAGCATGCGATATTTCTACTCATCTAAGTAAGTGATGTTCAACTTTTTAATTACACAACCTGTTGTTTACTGAGTATAAGCTCTTCACCTCTTTTGTCAGTGTGTAAATCATAAATAGTTTGCGGGTTGTATAATCAAGTCTTCTTCATTTATCTCGCTCTAAAATGAAGGCATCATTTATTAAATCAAACGTAGTCTAATGCTAATGTGATGCAAAGTTACTTAAGGAAAGCTTCAACTTCTTCTAATCATCAACTAATCCACCAGCACAAACATCTTCTAATCCATTATTCTCACACTATTTTCGATTACCCCAGGACCTCAGCAGATAGAGAAAAAAAAGCCTTTATCGTGGTCTTAGGCAAATCGATTTTCTGTCCAATTCTAAACTTGATGAAATATCTTTCGACCAACGCTCTGATTACCCTATCTAGACCATCAAATTGTCACTGTCTTAGACTGCGGTTTTACTTGACCTTTGTGACGCAGCTAAATGGTTCGCAAGAAAAAAATCCACGGGATTGCCAAGAGTATTCTCTTATTGATAAAATCCTCTTCGTATACAGCTGCTATTTCGCACAGTTCTAGCAGAAAAGAAGCTTTAATCCCCATTTGATAATCAGCTAGGTGCTTATTCTCCCATAGTAAAATAAAACGAGACTTTTTTTCTTATCATTAAAGCACATTTGTCATAAAATAAACGCAAATTCTCTATTTTCTGAATTAAACTTTTCAAAAGTGTAAGAACTTTACCGGAGAATCAAATGTGAATAGTGTTAGAAGGAAACAAACGAAACAAGAATTTATAGATTTTTCTTCGATTATAAATTTTCATTCAGGATGTATTCGATTTCAATTCAATGAATTCAATTTAACTTCTTGACAGCTCACTATAACTTTTTTATGAAATTTGAATTTCAAATTGTTGTTCCGTACGTTAATAGACCTTTTCAGTCACAGTTAACAGTTTTCTGTGTTGGTAATAACTATGCTGCTTAAGATAAGATCTAAATAAAGTATTTCTTATACTAAGGATTTATGTAAGAGGTTTCTTGAATCACGAAATTCTGTTTCTTTACAGGTGCATCAGCAGACATAACAGTACACGATAAAACAGTCAGATTTTCTTTATTAAACAATCCATCTCACTTAGAGGTAATTTTTTCATCATTCACTTGTTAACAATAATCGTATCACGTCAAACATTTATGATATAGGTACATAGAATAATTTGGGTTTACGGCTAAAGCAATGAGGTGCGTAATTACTCTTTTCTGTTTTTAGTTACAATAGTAGAAGTTCTTCTTTACTTCTTTCTAGCTGTTTTATGCTAAGCTGTTACAATCAACATTATGAAATTAAATAAATAAGATTAATGTTCTCCTCATTAGTTTTAAGTTTGACAAAAAAAAAAGTAATGTTATAAATAGAGATCGGATATTCGGATGAATATTTACCTAAAGTTGAGATGTTGGCTATTATGGAAAGAACTTTTTTATCGAAAGAATCCCGCGATTCCAGGAAATTCAAATTTAAGTGTACCTATACTCCGTGAGATGTAATAAACCCCAGTTTGACACAAATTACACTTGCTCTGTTACAACGTATAATGGTTGCTTTTCCCTACTTTTATTGTCAGTGATTTTTGACGAAGCAAAAACAACCTTATTTCGTTGTAACAAGTGTCAAATCGGGCCTATTAAACCCCAGGAAACGTAAGCATTTTGTAAGAGTGCGAGTGAGACGGCAAATTATACTTGCTTGTGCGCAAGTAGCGACGCGACAATACAACTGCATTCGTAAATAAAAATATACTTAGAAGCCGCTTCCATAATATGTTATCCAAAAAATTACTTTAGGTAAATATGCATCCGATTATCCGATCTCTAGTTATAAACCAATAGAGGCGCAGAAAAAGTATGTAGTTTTAATTGTTTGAAACAACTTTTATGTATATATAGCGTATAATATACAGAAAAAAACTAGGGGTATTAAACATTTCCATTCTATGAGGCATCAAAGGACTTTCACACAGCAAAAATAATTTTGAAACGTTTTTACTTCCATACACTCACGCCTGTATTCCCAAAGGGGGTAGGCCCCTTTGGGAATACAGGCGTGAGTGTATGTAGTAAAAACGTTTCAAGGCAACGTTTACAGGCATATTAAAACCCACATTTTGCCAAACTATAATTTGGTCCCCACTCACGTAATAGGGGGGCAAGCTGATTTTTTTTTTTATGGTATAGGGGGCAAACGAGCAGACGGGTCACCTGATGGTAAATGACTACCGCCGCCCATGGGCACCTGTAACTCAAGAGTCACAAGTGCGTTGCCGCCGTTAAGGTGGGAGTAGGAAAAGAGGGGGACGGGGGAAAGAGTGGGAAGAGGGAGAGGGGGAGAGGGGAAGGACGGGAATAGGGGAGTGGGAAGGGTTAGGGCCTCCGGTAACCTCACTCACGCTGCGAAAAAAATGAAAGTATTGCTTCACTACCGGTTTTCTGTGAGGCCGCGGTATCGAGCGGAGTCGAGCCGGCCCATACGTGCCGAAGCATGGCTCTCCCACGTAAGCATGGCTCTCCCACGTAATCATTACCGTCAACCTGGCACTTTGAAAATTAAAGATGGGAACATTGGGAGTATATTGAAAGGGAGAGATGGGTAAGAAAGGGAGGCAATGGAAGTATAAGGATATTGCTTACATTATTGTGAGCAATAGCTCGAGCACGTGAAGGTCGCATATATTTAACTTGAACTGGCTGTTAATGCGAGCCCTTTAACAGATTTAAACTTAAAGAAATGTTGTAACTAATGTTTTAGGCTGCCAATCCCGTGTCCATGGGAAAAACTAGATCAAAACAACTGCGTTTGAAGGAAGGAGACTATTCAGAAGACGGTAGTACAAGAATGGGAGACAAAGTGCTAAATGTACAGGTAGGCAGAATTTCTATGAATAAATTAACGACGAAAAGAATGTTACTTTGTTATAACTTTAATATTAAGGCTTTACCTTAATTTTTGAACGCTGAAGAAACTTGTACATAATATTGTTTAGACTAGATACATAGATAGATAGATAGAACATTCTTTATTGTACACCACAGTTAGCCAAAAATTAACACAGTTTAGTAGCAACATACTAAGCGGCAAGTACAATGGGCGGTCTTATCGTGGTGTACAAAAAATATTTAGAACTGTAACAATCAAATAATAATAAAGGAAATTAGGTGAAAAGGAATATGTGAAGTATCTCCTACACATACGTACATATACACACATACACATATATAGCATTGAATCCTAATCAGAAATTCCTGTGTGTGTTGTCAAACACACACAAAAATGGCTGAACATTATTGTGAATGACTAGGGTGTGTTTAGGGCTAGTTAGTGAAAAGTTAAACGAAGCAGAAGGGTATGTCCACTTGTTAGAGGTTCGTCTAATCATCCAATCAGTAAAAAATTATAGGGAATGGCCCAACGGTTGACGGTTGGATATTGTGTCTACTTACTAATATGTTCATTACGTGAAGCAGAATCAGTTGTTCCTGCGTAGTTCAGCTTATCTTCTATAGAAAATGTACAGATAACAACTATGACTGTTGGAAAACTTATAGGACCACAGTCATAGGATCAAGCTGCCTCTTCCAGCAATAAATTTGATTTTGGAATCAATGTCTGGTTTTAATCGTTTCAACTTCGATATAAGCACTTGTTCTTATCATCGGTGAGAAGTTTACTGGGATTCTTATCACTGATTATTGCAGTAGCCTGCTAAAGTATTTAAGTTTACAGATACATGGGGACGCAGCCTTCACTGGTCAAGGAGTAAACCAAGAAACACTGATGTTGTCCCAAGCACCGCATTACAATGTTGGTGGATCTTTACACGTTGTTGTTAATAACCAAGTAAGTTAAACGTAACGGTAAACGTTAATAACGTAAAATCAATGAGGTTATGTAAATAAACATTTTTATAGGCACAATTTTCACCACTTACTCATCAAAAACTTAAATATAAAATTATTATGCAACCAGAAACCTAAAATAATTTAATAAGAAAAATACTTTTTTTTCTTTGACTGGCCTGTTGGTCTAGTGGTTAGTGACCCTGACTGCTAAGCCAGAGGTCGTGGGTTCGATTCCCACCCAGGACAAATAATTGTGTGATGAGCACAATAATTTTTTCTGTGTCTGGGTATAATTTATATATAATATGTATGTATTTAGAAATATATAAGTATGTTTATCAGCAGTCTGGTTCCCATAGTACAGGCTCTGCCTAGTTTGGGATCAGACGGCCGTGTGTAAGCTGTGTGGAGCTTTTATTATTATTGTTATTACTACTAGTATCTTAATAATAATGTTTGCCTTCTTATCATCGTTATACGGTTGACGTGAAAGTGATGCACAAAAATTCAACACGATAAATTCTCAACGTAGTCCGAGCCTGTAATATAACTATTACCACATGAAAATGATTATAACCATACGACAATAATAACAAGGGATATCAGTATACAGTAACAATAACAAATCTAACTTTTTTTTTTTGTTTTAAGTATTACTAATCTGTCTAATGGCAGCCGGTCCGAACTCCTTACCAAGTGTTTGTAAACTCTCTGCTCCTTAAATGTAGGTCAATCAGTATCTTTTTAGTAAACGTCAAAACGATAGGTGCGCTACCTTTTTGTATGAAGTACTAAGGCATGATGTCACGCCTCACTGTTGTCACATTATTCATCAATTAAAAACGTTGCAATAAAAGTGGACGACAAGTTTAACAGTATATTAAGTAACTTTATCGACCGACTTGGCGAAATAATTTATTTTGAGCCTAATTGTCATGGACATTTGACAATAGGTGATGTACGAAATCACTTGAATTGTAATCGACTGTCACAGACTAAGTAAACATTAAATAAAGTAAAATATGCAAATATTTGTTTTTGCAATTTTGATCAAAATAATGAATGAAATCATCATGACTGTTTTTGCTTATATTCTGCAGTAGTTCCACTATTAATTATAAGCTTCTTCTGACCTGGAACATTACAACCTCCCTTTTTTACTAATCATGTATTACGTTCCGAAATTTTATATAATGTTCTGTTCTTCTGTTTCTATTCTATTCTAAAATACATTAATTCGTATTCAGGAAGTACTAATCATTTCAGGTTGGGTTTACTTTACCTGCTCTGCGTGGGCGGTCGTGTCGGTACGTGACCGACTTAGCCAAATCGATATACGCTCCAGTGATACATGTAAACGGCGATCATCCAGAAGTAAGTATCATTATACCAGCCTCCTTTAGGGTACACGTCCGGCTGCAGACAGCAGCCGTAGGCGGCATTACGGTTTGCAGTTGCAGTCGGTCGCAGTGTTGCCTGCGGTCAGGTACAGCTCCGCGGGGGTAGCACGAGAACGAATGTGCACAGCAGCCTTAACAAGTGTCAAACGTTTCTTAGTGTTTCCATTTCTAAAAACATTGACGCCATTACGAAAACGATAATAGATTGGTAGACAAGTGTACTTTAATTTACTTTACTTCTATATTCAAATAGTGAAATTCACTTAAAAGAATCAATTACTTTTTCTTCGTCTTTTTTGATGTGTGTAGATGCTGGTAACAATGGTGTCCAAACAAAATGAAGTAACCACTTTTGTTTAGCAAATAACACCAATCTTTATGCGTCTAGGGACATAGGGTGCAAATTCGATTCACTCTAAATTGAACTTATACCCTTTCTCACTTGAAACATAGATATTGGCAGTGAAGTATCAGAATAAACCTGAAAAGATGCGGTGATTTAATAAGAAAGAACTGACCAATTTTAAGATTCCTTACCCTCTCTCTACGAAATAACGAGTTATACGAATAAACAAGTGTAAATATAAGTGCGAAGTACAAGTGACTATTTAAATAGTGGGAATTAATTGTAATTGTGTAAATTGCGAATTATTGAAATAATTTGTGTCTATTATGGTAATAAATTGTTTTTAATATTGAACCTCAGCTCGTAACAGTTAGTACTATATATACCCACGATATCAAACAGCAGGTATAAATGTTGTCTTAAACCTTTCCTCTTTACAGCTAGTTGTGAAGGCCACAAACATCGCATTCGAGTATCAGAGGAAGTTCAGAAAGGACATCTTCATTGATTACAATTGCTTTCGGCGATGGGGTCACAATGAGCTGGATGATCCTACATTCACTAACCCGCTCTTGTACAAGCGTATACATAGCAGGAAGTGAGTATAACTAAGTAATATTTTCATTACTTTTTAGTAACTAACAATATCTAAAAGAAAAACTTACGATAGGTATAGTTTTTGAGCGTGAGCATAAAAAATTGCCACTCTAATCTCTTTGCTGCAAGAGGTGCAGGGATCAGCAGGAAGATAGAACCAAGACACAGTTTCACATTTAGTCAAATCATTAAAACGATAATGGCCCCAATTCTGTTACTTCACTCGCTAAATTAAAATTCACTAAATTTTCTTCATATAAGAAGTAAACCTTGTACACTTAGAAACAAGGTCTTATTTCAAATTGAAACAAGTAGGTAACATATGTCGCTATCGAAATAAGCAATTTATTTGTCGACTAAAGTCTGATACGCTTAAATAAACTTTAATACCACGTAGCAAGACGCGCTGTCCGTTGAATGCCATCTCTTTTGCTCTGTGTTTTTAATAAGCGTCTTCGTAGGTGTAGATTAAAAACACGTCATCCTTGTTCGTTTTGAACAAGTTTTTATACGGCAATTATACAGCGTTTGAATAAATGAAGACTCTCGCTGCGTGGAAACAAAGTTGAGTATATGTTGACAGGTTTTATTTAAATTTAGCGGCGCTGAGAAATAGATGCTAGTAACAAATAGACCTTATTACGAAGAACACTAGGTTGATTTCATATGAAGAAATTAAGTCAGGTTTTAGTTTAGTCGAGTGTACAATAGAATCGGCACCAATTACTTATATATATAATCCCACTAATATTATAAATGTGAAAGTTTGGATGGATGGATGGATGGATGTTTGTGACTCTGAACCGATTGCGATGAAACTTGGTATGTAGATAGCTGGAGACCTGGATTAACATACAGGCTACTTTTTATCCTGATATTTACACACGATCGGGACTTACGCGTGTGAAACCGCAGGGCGCTGCTATTATATATAATATTATTTCTAGTTGCCGTGAAACAACGACATAAAAATTGTTACCTTAAAGGATTCCGAATTACGTCTTGAACACAAGCTTCAACGCCGTCATTTGGTAGAACTATTACAAGGAAAACTCTTTGATAAATAATAAATCTCTAGCTATCGATATGTTCAATAACCGCCTTATCGTTACACAGACAAGAGCTTAACGCTTAACCCTTGGGCAATTAGATCCGTCGAGGCTTTGCTTTGAACGGATTAATAGGCTCTACTTAGCTTCGAGGCGTTCTAATCGCAGTAGTCCTTGTGAAAGAACATGCGACTTAAAGAACAAAAAAGCAGTGTAATTACCCACTGGTTAACTTCACTGTAACTGGTATTCTTTTTTTCTAATATCTAGTTACAAAAACTTACAGCGTTTAACTAACATTTTGTACGTTTGTGTTATTTTGGTGTATTTTTTAGTGGTAGAGCCATGCGTATGGGCCGGCTCGACCGGAGTGATACCACGGCCTCACAGAAAACCGGCAGTGAAGCAATGCTTGAATTGCTTTTCGCCGAGTGACTGAGTTTACCGGAGGCCCCAACCCTTCCCTCTCCAATCTCTCCCCTCTTCCCGCTTTTACCCTACTCCCACCTTTAAAGCCGGCAACGCACTTGTGACTCTTGAGGTGCAGGAGCCTATGGGCGCGGTAGTCATTTACCATCAGGTGACCCGTCTGCTCGTTTGCCCCCTATACCATAAAAAAAGCAAAATAAATGAAGCACCCGTCAAAGTAGATAATCCTGTGTAGTGTATACAGTTAAAGCTACAAGTATGAGTGTTTTTTCTTAGTACAGGGTATCATAATCAGAGACTATGCAAATTTCAACTTTTTTGTAAAGTAACACAGTATTTACTTTATCGCAATCAATAATTTCAGACACTTTGTATTCAGATTCCATTTGTGAACAGGTACTTGTGTCGACATCAGGACTCTGTCGGACAGTTTAATAAACAATTTTAATCACTTGGGTCAACAGAATTAATCGGTGTACTTTGGTCACCTCGAAATTAAATCATCTAAGTCAACAAAATAGGATCATTCACCAAAATGAAGTCAACTTGACTAACTGTAGTTACTTTACTGTTTATTTTTGCCATATTTTGACATTTTATTTTCACAGATCCATTCCAGACGTTTACGCCGAGAAGCTAACCTCGGAAGGAGTTGTAACAGCAGAGGACTTAACCGACATATCAGCGACCTACACAAAATACTTACAATCTCAATTCGAAATGGTTTCAACTTATAAACCTGAGGTAATATGTCTGTATCACTACCTAAAACAAAGTCCCCCGCCGCGTCTATCTGTCTTTCTGTTCGCGATAAACTTAAAAAACTATTGAACGGATTTTCATGCGGTTTTCACCAATAGATAGAGCGATTCATGAGGAAGGTTTAGATATATGATTTGTTAAAGTTTCATGTAAATTGGTTGAAATATGATGATGATTGTTGAAGATGTCTCTGCCACTGTTACTGTATATAATAATGAACAGCACAGTAAACAGTCAGTTACATATACTTTGGTAAAACCAAATGTGTCACACGCCTTCCCCACTCTGTATAAACTTGATATTGTATGCTACCTCGACCTGAATGCAGATCTGCTCAACAAACTTGACCGACTTCTCAATAATTGCATTCGATTCATTTTCAATCTTCGAAAGTACGACAACGTGTCTACATATCGATCAAAACTGTCATGGCTACCCATACGTCAGCGACGTAGCCTACATGCTTTAACTACTCTCTACACTCTTCTTAATACCCCTACTGCCCCACTTATATCACTTCACAGTTTCAACTTCTATGTTCTAACCATGACAGAGATCTTCGCTCTTCAAAGAATCTTTTACTCCTTTGCCCTACACAGTTCTTCTCTTATTCACTCTTCATTTGCTGTCCAATCTATCTTGCTTTGGAATGCGCTCCCTCCTGAAATTAGGATGTCCACTAGCCGTCACACTTTTAAAACTAAAGTCCGCGAGTTTAATAAAAAACAAATTTCTTCATAATAACATGTCAGGTATATTTTGGGTTATTTATTATATTATCGTTTTTATTTGCATGTGTCTATATAGTAGTAGTATAGTTATGTATTATAGCATTTGACATATATGTATTTGTGTGTGTATGTATGTATATATATATATATTATATGTCTATAGGTACGTATTTATGTGTAAGATATTCAATTTGTCACTTCTCTCTGTATATATATATGCACCTGCCACGTCCTTCTCTGCACCACCCAAAGGTTGACTGGTAGATAATGCCACTAGGCATTGAGTCCGCCCCATGCAATTTATAATGCAGGAAGTGTTAAATAAATAAATAAATATTTCAAACATTTCTTCAAAATTAATTAGAGGACGTCTCCATCAATCTTGGTACCAAGAGATGGTTACTCGAAACGCGCTGAGCCGCCAGTCTACTCGACACTTCGATCGATGCATGGTCATCAAAATATCAGGAAACAAAAGCATTTATAACCGTATCAAGATCGGTGTGGTAATTAAATTATAGGTACATAGGGATTGCTAACATTTATTAAACCTTAAATCGACAGTAAATAAACCAGAAATATAAATATACAACAATACAACACTCAAAATGAAACATTGCTAGAAATATTTACATAGGTAAGGAGATAAAATATCTTCTTGGACTAAGATGTTTAATACTTATATTATTAATTTTTATTCTAACGTTTAAGACAGTCCTCAATCCTCCACACTAGTCTTTTATTCCTGCCACAGGTGCGAGGATGGCGATGCATTTTTCTTTGCCTTACATATGATTCTAATTTTTCTATGGTTCTAATCTATTCATAAAACATAACACATTTACTTTGGTATTAGAGCATTCCAAGATATAAGATAGATGTAAAGAAGTACCTATATCGCAAAACAGGACAAAAAAACAAAATAACTTTCAGAAAAAGTCTAGAGTAATAGGTGTACTGTGGAAAAAAAATTTCCTATCAAACATTGTCTTACTTCGTCCTGTAAGTAAACATTTACTCATTTACGTAGTAAAATGAAAGTCATGAATTATATTATGTAAATTTATATTTGAGGAAGTTTTTGGGATACGTTAAATAAAGCTTGAGGCTTTTAACTTCATCGAGGACGATGAATACTGTTTATACATGTTTAATTAATATTACGACAAACATTAACGTAATAGAAACATGAGAATATGAGACCGTACAGGCTTTGACGGAATAATGTGTTGTGTCAAATGAATAATAAAGTATGCTACACGTTATATTTTAAACATTTACCGAGTAGAATAACTTTCTTCACCTTAACTTATGATATTTGGCATCGCATAAATGTGGGAGATACTACCAAGTTGGTAGCACTGTAATTAATCCCGGTAGTTTGAGCTACAATTACAGTTGCTCAAACTGAAAGCTAATAAGCTAACACACAAAGGTAGGACGAATATTTTTTTTTATTTTTTAACTCAAGATTTGTTTTTGGTTAGTTCAAACTTCTTAATGTCCTTGCCAAAAATCCTTAATAATAAGATAAATGTGAGAGTGAGCTTTTTTGCTTGTTTGTTTGTTACGTTTTCACTCCTTAACCACTCAACCGATCATTTTGCAGTTTTGTCTACACGTAGTCCAGGGTACAGAATATATATATATATATATATATATATATATATATATATATATATATATATATATATATATGTATATATATACTATAATCAATAATAATATGCGCGGTTTGACGCTGGTATCAACGATTTGGTTTCTTCAATAATAATTTTTATTCTGTGATTCCGTGCACAACGTTTTCAAGTTGATCGCCGTATAAAACTAGTAACACAGGACATTTTAATTGAATAGGAGTACAAGCGACTAAGTAATTATTTTAATCGACTGCCCTTGCTTTCACTTTATCTAATGCATTTTCTTTACGTTGTTTAACGCTGTAGACAATTTTGATCCTTATCGCAAAACCATGAAAGATAAGGTTTTGCAATTTATTAGGTTGACGTCTGAATATGTTTCTGAATAACCCCCACATGTCACTTATATCTCTTTACAGTTGTGTAGCACTTCGTTTATTGGATTTTGTTATATGTATAAACATCATTATTCATCACTTTGTCTGGTTATTATGAATAATCACTATATAACTGTTAGGCAATGAGATAATTAAAATACATTAGACGGGGCAATAGGACCAAGAACATACATGGAAGGACCATGATCATTTACAAAAACGCGCTGCTACAGAGCGCAGTCTATTCAGTTTAGAATCAAAAGCTAATAAAGGCTTCCGGTTTATACTGTTTACATCTCAAATTGATAACTAATACTAGTCTAGTCTAGTCTACTATAATTAGTCTATTATAAGTATATATAAATATAATATATATAATAAGTACTAGTCTATTATAATTAGTAATTAATTACTTAAGCAAATATGTATATGTATCTGAATAAACGTAATGAATGTGTGTTACAATGATGTCTGCCTAGTTTGGGATCAGCCGGCCGTGTGTGAGATGTGTGAGTTATTATTATTAATGGCATCAGGAGAAAGAGGTCTAAAATACAGTAGATGGTTTTGCAAAGTTTGTGTACGTCTGACAGTTTTAGTTATTACAATAAAAAAAACTGTGCAACCGAAATTGGCATCAAAGTGATAACCAACCAATATTAAAAACACGCGTTTTCTTTTTAAACAGAAGCTATTCTAATCTTAAAAAAGAATACTTAGCTTTTTTTATAGATATATATATTATAAGAATAAGGTATGCTATCATATAATTAAAACAATTGGATAAAATCCATATTTTTATTAATCTGCCTAATAGGTGGGGGAATCTTTACAATCCGGTCAATTTAAACTTCTAGACATTATGATTAATGCCATATTAATCACTTGGTCCATAACATATACAGTTGTTACAGAAATTTTAGGGTCGTATTTTTTCATGCGAACTCAACTTAATGTTGGCTTCACATAACGCTCCAACAATTTGAACAGACCTTTCTGTAACAGTGTGAAAGCTAATGCGTGTATACAGTCTTTCATGTTTTCTATGATATCACTTCCAAAATCAATTCAGTGTCATTAAATCAGTGAAAAAAAAACTCAAATCTTAGGGAGCGTTAGGGAGTTAGGGAGTCCATTGAAGAAGATACCAGTAGAGCAAACAGGGAGATGGGCAAGAATCGACCATCACATTGATTTTAATCTACTTCTTGTTTGGACTGAGGTTCAATGGCGCCTCGCGGTTTCACCCGCGTAAGTCCCGATCCCGTTATAATATAGCCTATATGTTAATCTAGGTCTCCAGCTATTTAAATACCAAGTTTCATCGCAATCGATTCAGTAGTTATAGCGTGAAAGATTAACATCCATCCATCCATTCATCCAAACTTTCACATTTATAATATTAGTGGAATGAAGTGGGTTAAGCCACCTTACCGCTATAACTCTCTAAACCACGTATTCCTCCGTTTCTTTTTGTGTATAGATCCGTTAGGAACCGCTGCAGTTTAAACGTCAATGGGAACATACTCGTATACTACGGTTTCCCTTAATAGTGCTACAGTGCAAGGGCAAAACAGCAATATTTGTATTTTCTTCTCTAATTACTTAATGGCCCAGCTGTCAAATGACTATGCCATAGTTTGAAGTCAGAGAATGAATCTATAATTTATTTTATTATCTGTATATTTCTAGGTGACATACTACCAAGAACAGTGGTCGGGGATGAAGCCGGCTCCAAATGCTGTAGAAACCTTTGACACTGGAGTAGACGCCAACATGTTGAAGCTCATTGGTGAAGCTTCTGTCACCGTTCCGGAAGACTTTGTAAGTAACTTACTAAATACTACTTCGAAAATCCTAATGTAGTGTTCACCTACGTTAATCATTAATACGTAAAGAGAATTCTTTGTACCCCTTTTTAAGCAAAGTCTCAACTCTTCAAGTGTGAGCCATCCTTCGGCACGTATAGGCCGGCTCGACCGGATTGATACCACGGCCTCACAGAAAACCGGCAGTTAAACAATGCTTTGTTGTGTTTCGGCGAATGAGTGAGGTTACTGGAGGCCCTTACCCTTCCCTTCTTAGTGCAGAAAGCTACAACTTTAAAACAATATGTGTTATAAATTAAACAAAAATATCTGAAAATGGCTACAAAAAGCTACAGGAGCCCAGTATTAATTCTGATTCTGTTTATAATATGACGGGACAAACTATCCTGGTCATTGATATGCTCGTAAAAATTCCAAACTTAAATTACAACAGTTATATTATAGGAACTATTATTTAAAGTTTTATGTTCCTAGACTCGGTTACACTGCGGTGGTTTAGGCTCCCTTTGAGAGAGAGAGAGAGAGAGAAATGTTACGTTGCAAATTTTTCAATGTTATCAAAATCCAATCGTTGCATCGTTTTTTGCATAGGTTATCTATCGCGCCTTTGGTTTAAGGAGCTCAATGAAGCTAAGATTTTACAAACTCGTTGAAGTGAGAGATGCTTGCTAGGGATCCGAGCTCCAGATGTGACGTTCACGGGTTCACCCCTACTGTCTAATACATTTATTAAACCTTCCTTATACCTTCCACAGACCCCTCCCCAGGTGAACATCACTTAACTATATTCTCAAGTATCTTACTCGCAGAGCTGACTTGCACATCCTCTTAGCAAATTTTATTCAATCAGCTTCGTTTAGTAGCTTAGCTTTGTCCTCATTTCTCGCTTAGCTATCTCGAATGCCTTCTCAAAACACAGCCTTAGGCTCTGCCTTCTCGTCGTAGTTTAAAATGACGACATGACGACATTTTTTCAGGCTCTTAGCTACACTTCTTTTTCACTTGGAGAATCACAAAAAGAGCAATTTTAGTAGTTGAAAGTTTCTCTAAAAGTTTTTAAAATGTTCTGTTGTATTTCCAAGATTGAATTGTTAACCGATTTTGAAATGATAACCAATATTAGTCTGATCTTGAAGCCCGTCTGACCATGAAATGCTATTGGTTTTTACTTTTATGAATATTTAAAAGTAAAAACGTATTTATTATGCAGGATGTATTAGTACTTTTTGTTCTTATTATTTCAGAACTTTTTCTCTTCTGGTATATTCTTCTGGTCTAATATTGTATTAATAAGGCTATGTGTCAGTTCCTGTACATTGAAACCTAGTTCTTACAAAGAAACACATTGGACCAAATCGTATCATTCGAATCTATGTATATCGACCACACTGGGTTTATCCGCGTCCTCAATATAAAAGTAATGGAACTTTTGACCTCGTGAGTAAGTGAGAACTGTTAACACGAATCCCGATCTTTACTGTTGCGAATAAATTCTTGTTTATCGGTTAAGCTCTAACTTACGTATCGAAATTTACTCAAGTTGTTACAATCGACACTGTTTTATTGAAGTTAATGCTTTTCTTATTAGTTAACGTAGCTTTTTTTAAATGCTATCGACTACTATAGCACCTTGTCAAAATAAATCATAGCAGGAAAACCATTCCACAATTTGAGTCCGTGGAAGAAAATTTATTTTGTACAGAACTCTACACATGGTTACTACTCTGGTTGTACTCTGGTTTTAAAATGTAATACTAAACCCACAACGATGCTAAAAAATAGCTGCATGCATTGTCACATTCAACAATTGTAAAGTTTAACACACATAGAGAAGAAAACTATTTGAAAAGGCCTGAACGAAGTTTAACACTGCATACATAATGACTGTATATTAAAATTCTGGCGAATCCTCAAGGCTCATCCTTCTGAAGTGTTAAAGATTGTAGTAGGTATCTAGGCAGTCAATGATTTATATCAAAAACTCACGATATCCAGTGATTTACCAATAGCGTGTTTAGGTACACCATTCAGTTTGCGTCATTTGTAGTTTCATACAGCGTTAATCAGTGAGTTTCTATAGTTGTAACATTTTCATTTATCTTTCTCATAATTTGTAAACATTTTCTTAAAAAAATTCGTTATGAGGCATCTGACAAAGAACTAAAGTTACCGATGTAGGTCGCAGAATAAGCATGCTGAAGTGCAATCTATGATCCAATGCTGAAGTGCTGGTCGTATCTGCCGAAGCACCCATGGCCATAGAATCAAACGGGTCCTAGACTACGCGGTCTTGCGTGTCGGTAAACAAAAGGATCCCCCAGTGAAGTGACGACCTGAGAAAGGTAGCTGGGTTCGATTGGATGCGGAAGGCGGACGATGGTGTGATGTAGTGCAAATTGGGAGAGGCCTATGTCAAGCAGTCGACTGCGATATGCTGATTGATTGATAGACAACTTACGTACCTACTCTGATATTTGTGAATAGCCGTGCCTATGTTTGTTTAAATATATATTACAGTATTTATTACCAAGAGCGCATATTGACAAAGTCTCAAAACAATCTCATTAAAGTTTTGTAATAATTTCAAAATTAAATTATCAATCAACATTTCATATTCCCCGATGTTTGAAGTTCCATGAACATAATTATACGACCTGAACAAATTATTTGACAGAAAACACGAGTAAATTAATTGAAATACTTTGTTTTGCAGAATATTCACCCACATCTCGCGAAAACTCACGTGAAAAATCGTCTGGCTAAACTCTTAAAAGAGACGGATATCGATTGGGCAACTGCAGAGGCTCTGGCTTTCGGTAAGTAGGGTTACCATTAGATATTGATTGCTTTTGGATATTATATTTCTATAATATGTGTTTTTGAATGTATGTTTTAATAATTTTTCTGCGAGTTACTTACGTGAACACTTCATTCACAACATCATTATGCTTTCTAATAAGCTGACTAGTTGAGCCTGCCTAGTTCCTTCCAGAAGCACAGAAGCCTCCTGGGGCTTTCACAGGCTTCTAGGAGCGACCTCGCACCCGCGAGGATACGTGCCCGTTGTGTGGCCACTCCCTCGCACTCCAGGATAACATGGCCAGCCGTTTCCTCCGCGTTGAGACATCCTCTGCATAGGGGACTATCTGTCGCACTGATGGTGAATAGGTGCCGGTTTAGGGCCAAGTGGCCCGTAATGGTTCCTACAACTATTCTGATGTCAAGTCGGTTAAGACTGAGCAGTCTGCAAGTTAAACGTGGTGAGATCTCCGTCAACACCAGTTTAGACTGCCTGCAGCCAGGTGTGTCGGTCCAGCGACCGTTGTGCACTTCACGAGTCCGTTGCCTTACCCGTGAGCGAAGTTGATTAAAGGGAAGTGGCAGCAGTATTGTTGGACCTGCCACTGACGTTACAGATCCATTTCTTGCCAGCTCATCGGTGGCGTCGTTCCCGAGTGAATTACTATGCCCTTTGATCCATTGAAGAATTACCCCATTGGCAGAGGCTAAGCGCTCTAGCATCTGGTGACATTCATAAATGAGACCGGAGTTCATGGTGTTGCCCTCCAGGGCCTTCAGGATGGCCATACTGTCTGACAGTATACGGATGTTGTACTCCTTTATACCTTTTGACATGACCACGGTGGCGGCGTAGGTTATAGCAACACACTCACATTGAAATATGGAACTGTGTTGGCCCAACGCCAGTGATATTTTTATATTTAAGTCTTGTGAGAAAACTCCGGCTCCAGTCCCTGACCCCATCTTGGAACCGTCTGTGTAGATCCGGACTTCATTTATGCCAGACTGATCTCGGTCGTTTTCGTATGGTTGTATTCGGTACTTTCTTGTGTTGTTTAGGGATCCTGTCGCATGGGGCAGCTATTAGTGGTTGATATTCCACTAATTGATTCCATAGTTTGAAATGGGGACCCTCTCGGTTTTACCAGACCCAGGTGTTTAAGTCTGATGGCTGCCACAGCTGCTTCCTGTTGTAGATACAGGTCTAGTGGTGCTGGATCAAGTACCACTTCAAGGGCAGCCGTGGGAGTAGTGCGCATGCAACCAATGACGGCAGTACATGCGAGTCTCTGGAATTGCTGCAGTTTATTTCTAACAGTGCTTAGTTCTGTTCTCTGCCACCAGGCAATAGCACCATATGTGATGATTGGCCGTATGATCGTTTTGTACAGCCATAGTGTGATTTTTGGTGATAGTCCCCAGCTTTTGCCGAGTAGTCGCTTGCATTGGCAGAAAATAATGCAAGCCTTGTTCAATTCTGCGTCCAGGTGCCTGTTCCATAGGAGTTTGCTGTCAAGTATAACTCCTAGATACTTGACCTCCTTGGTTAGGGCCAGACGGGTGCCAAATAATTTAGGTAGTCTCAGTTCTCCTAAACTAAGTTTGTTTGTGAACATAATCAACTCTGCCTTTGTCGGGTTCACTGTTAGGTCGTGTTTTTCACACCACTGTTCAACGACCTTTAATGCAGACTTCATTCGGTCACATATCACACTCTCAAAGGGGCCGCTTATGAGGGTGGTCAGGTCGTCTGCATAGCCCACTGTGAGGAACTTGTGGTCATTGAGCTGAGTAATAAGCTCATTGACCACAATATTCCACAGGAGAGGAGAGAGAACTCCGCCTTGCGGACACCCTCTGGCCTCCACTCCTCTCGTTGTGTCATTCACAGTAAATTGTATAGCTCTGTTTCTAAGCATGCTGTCGATCCGACCGGCAATTGTGGAGTCGACCCCATGTCTTGTCAGAGCTTTGCTTATGCTGGTGAAGTTAGTTTATTCAAAGGCATCTTCGATATCGATGAAGGTTCCAAAGGTTGACATTTTGCATTTTAGATTGCCCTCTATGTATGAGACAACACGATGTAGGGCAGATTCAGTTGATTTGCCCATCGAGTAAGCATGTTGGTTGGGGTTCAAAGGGTAGTACCGAACACGTTCTGAGAGACGTATTCTAAAAACGAATTAAAAACAGACGACAAGCCATGTAGTCAATTAGTGACGACATGGCTTGTCGTCTGTCTGGAACAGGCACATGGACGCAGAACTGATCAAGGCTTGCATTATTTTCTGCCAATGCAAGCGACTACTCGGTAAAAGCTGGGGACTATCACCAAAAATCACACTATGGCTGTACAAAACGGTCATACGGCCAATCATCACATATGGTGCTATTGCCTGGTGGCAGAGAACAGAACTAAGCACTGTCAGAAATAAACTGCAGCAATTCCAGAGACTCGCATGTACTGCCGTCATTGGTTGCATGCGCACTACTCCCACGGCTGCCCTTGAAGTGGTACTTGATCTAGCACCACTAGACCTATATATACAACAGGAAGCAGTTGTGGCAGCCATCAGACTTAAACACCTGGGTCTGGTAAAACCGAGAGGGTCCCCATTTCAAACTATGGAATCAATTAGTGGAATATCAACCACTAATAGCTGCCCCATGCGACAGGATCCCTAAACAACACAAGAAAGTACCGAATACAACTCGATGTAGGGCAGATTCAGTTGATTTGCCCATCGAGTAAGCATGTTGGTTGGGGTTCAAAGGGTAGTACTCTGAACACGTTCTGAGAGACGTATTCTAAAAACGAATTAAAAACAGACGACAAGCCATGTAGTCAATTAGTGACGACCCAACAACTCGTTGCCGATTTGATAAAATATAACAGTCGATTTTCTTTAAGAGGAAGTTTTAATCAATTAATAAAGTGAAAGTTAATGTAGCTAAAAATACTGAGTTTGTTTATTGAATTATATTACTTATTCACTAATAAATTATACTACTATAACTATAAGAAATGATTTATGAATGTTACTGAAGACTCAACTAACGAATCTAGTGTGTATCAAGTATTATTTGTTTAGTACTCTAAATTTAAACTTGAATTTCACCACTTTGATGTTATTTATTGCACAATAAAATACAAATACATATTCATTTTAAACGAAAGGCTTTCTACGCTGATTAAGAAATAGTTAATATTGATTTATAAATATGCAGTAGAAGCATTTATTCCTATCACTGCGTACAATAGATCTTAACTCTTTTTAATGCGTTAAATAAAAATGATGTATTTTGAATAAAATGCTATACGTACTGTATTATAATGGCTACGAATGGCTATCAATTGTATAATCAAATAATAATAACTGTACACATCTCACACACGGCCGTCTGATCCCAAACTAGGCAGACCCTGTACTATGGTAACCAGACTACTGATAAACATACTTATATATTTCTAAACACATAGGTACATATTATAGATAAATTACACCCAGACACAGAACAAATTATCATTCTCATCACACAATTATTTGTCCTGGGTTTAATTTTACAAACTCTGGCACAGTTATGTTCTCAAACAACTGGCAAACAGGAAATACACGAATGGATTTGAGTATACGTGCATTTCCCATAATTTAAGCTTTGCTAAATGATACGTCTCTGGGATCGAACTACATGACCAGGGCACACCTAAAATACTAAAAGAAAATGTGCAAAATAAAAGTGTGCCTCATAAAATACCTAACATTTTCGTGATATGAAAAAGGAGTGCTATAAAATTCAAAATTTAAATTGTTATAGTCAAATCCAATAAAACAGAATCGTTTCACAAAACCGTTGGCAAGATTTGATTAAGTACAGATATATAGACAGGTGATACCTACCACCTACGTAGTGGTCGTAAATATGGCTGCCAATAACTGTCAAATTTTACTCGATA
Source organism: Callimorpha dominula (assembly GCA_949752705.1). Classification (NCBI taxonomy): domain Eukaryota; kingdom Metazoa; phylum Arthropoda; class Insecta; order Lepidoptera; family Erebidae; genus Callimorpha; species Callimorpha dominula. The sequence continues at coordinate 4,845,434 of OX457002.1, read as the reverse complement.
GCACCAGGTGCCTAGTTTATGTTCCGCACCTATCCACAAATGTGCAAAAAAATATTTCAGAGGAGAAACCTCTGAACTAAAATATACGGATTTATATGTTTTAGGTTGATTGCTATCTTCGATTTCCCTTTTTACGGACTTCAAAAAAGGTGGAGGTTCTATATTCGTCGGAATCTTTTTTTTTATGTATGTTCACCGATTACTCGAATACGCCTGAACCAATTTGGAACTATCTTTTTTTGTTTCAAAGGGATTCCCAGAGGTCCCATTTAACTTTTATCGAATTCAGTCGAGCGATTTTTGAAAAATCGACAAGAATCTAAAAATTGTTATACATCGATGATATTTTCGTTTACTCCGAAACCTCGCTGTCTCATTGGAGCAGTACGTTTAGTTGGCCTACCCATATTATATTTAAACAAAATACATCTACTTTCCACTAAAAAGCACATTAAAATCAGTGATGCTTTTTTTTAAAGATAATTATCATTAACTTTGATATTGTATCACATGAGTTTTTAACTCAGCCATAACTTTACAAAATTCGAATTTCGAATGCAGCATTCAGATTATAATCGGATTAAATAACTCAAGAACTGCTTAAATTTTACAAAAATAATTCAGTAGTCGACATCATGTAGTAAAAGAAGGAACTTGGAGTAGTTACTCGTGATGACTTGATCCCTGCTTAATTGGTTTTATGTGTGCTAGTCAAAGAACTGGCAAAATATGTCATTTTAATAATTTATAAAAATAGCTCCCTTAGGATTAAGTCCGTGCTGTCAAGTCTTCTATTTTATAATGGTGTTTTTATTTATTTATTTTTTCTTTCTCGATTTGGTATTGACATGGGGTCCCAGCTCAAAGAAAGCAAAAATGGTTCAAACAAATATCAATAGATGGCGTTACGGGTATCGATTTGTTATTGAAATGTATGGAAAATCAATATTAGGTCCTGATAAACGTAATTTCTAATTTTATAAAATACCCTAAACACGGGAAAATTTAATAAAAGCTTCTGAAGTCCAGTTTTCTTGTTTTCACAAAATTCAATATTGTCATCGTTCCTCTGGCGGCAATTACTCGTACTACGTTGAGGTTGATACGGTTTTGTTATTGAGTTTGTAGTTTAATAGTTTGTAGGTACTGACTATTGACAGTTGGCCAAATGTTATTGAACTGTATTGTTGCGTTATGTTGTAGGTAAATTATTAACACTGTAATTTTTATTCGAACTTCAAAGGTACTATAAAAAAATTAAGAATTAATTTTTCTCATTGTGTTTAACATATTTTTTTCATATTGTCAGGACACAATAATTAATAGTGAATAACGAAACGCATGGTGTGTGTCAACTTTGTTCTGTACCAGGTTAGGTATTTATGTAACCGACATTGTGATTTGGCAAATAGATACCTACTAACCCACCTACTAAGTACTTACACGTACTATCTATTTACACATACACATTGCTAATAGGAACCTTTTACCTCGGACCTCACTCGATCGCAGGGCTGCCAGATTGTATTATTGAATACAAAATTTGTATAATTCGATAATCATAAGTAGGTATCCTGTTTGTATAGTAGATGCATTGTATAATCGGATACAATGTCATTACTGATGTTATAGTGTAATAAGTAGGTACGAACATACACATAGAGATACTTAAAATAAATCATGTCTGTGGTAAACTGTTAAGTAATTATACGTTAAGAGCTATATCACATAATAGCATTTTACAAAATGAGGTATTTACGCACGATGACTCGGTCAAACTCCCGACACCACGGCAATGTTATCTAAAATAAATTGTGATATTTATAAAACAATTTTGGGTACGGAGGAGTGTGATATTTATAAAGCAATTTCGGGTACGGAGGAGTGTGATATTTATAAAGCAATTTCGGGTACGGAGGAGTGTGATATTAATAAAGCAATTTCGGGTACGGAGAAGTGTGATATTTATAAAACAATTTCGGGTACGGAGGAGTGTGATATTTATAAAACTATTTCGGGTACGGAGGAGGGTGATATTTATAAAGCAATTTCGGGTACGGAGGAGTGTGATATTTATAAAGCAATACAATGTACATAGTTTTTACAAGTATGAATGTGCTTTGAACAATTGTTTTACAACTTTTAAACATGTGTGATATTTAACTTATTGTATTTATGCGTACTAATAAATGTAACTTGATCAATTCAATTGTGATTTAAATTTACCTCCTTCTCTATATCCATACAAAATATCTATCAAACAAATAAAATTAAAATTTTCTTTTGAAAAATGCAACCATTCCATCAGTATTTTCTTAAGACGTTGTCACGTTCAACTATCGTCCGTAAACCGACTTTACAGACAACACATTTTTATTTTAAAAAATTAAATTCGTTGTGAATGAAATGAGAAGTATTCAATAAAAATACATGTCCTGATTTTTTATTATTAGATGTAATAAAATAACACACTCTAAATCTTACCAGGTACCTACCATTTTTTACTCTCATAATTATTTCATAATAATATTTGTAAGTAGTTAAATACATGAGTAAATAGTTAGCCTAGGAAATTACCTACTAGTTTTTTTTAACGCGAGCGTTGGTAGGTCTATCGTGTGTCACTTTTGTCACCCTTTCGACTTATTTATTTATTAATCCAGGTATTTTACTCGGTGGAAAAAGCGAAATGCCTACCTATTAAAAAAAAACAAATTACGTTCTAGTAGGTATATAAAAATTATTTTATAGTTTACTTATACTTTCGGAGTTTCCAGGTAATTTAAAAAATGTTATCTCGGGGTGCGTTTTGAAGAATTCCAGCAACCAAAAACAGCACAATATAGTGTATAATTACTCTTTGCCGTATAAAGGAAGTATTTGTATTTATTTCAATGAAATACACAAATCGCACGCTTACTGCTTAAAAAACCATCACACCGTTTGTTCGTCACTACGGTGCATTCGCGACTGTTTGTGTACCGAGTGTATACCGAACTCGAGGCGTGTAGGTATGTCTCGCAATCCAACCGTTTGTATGAAGATACAATATTGTATAGATAGTATTGCCGTGCCGACACTGTGCTACTTGCTGTACTGATTTAGCAATCATGATCCTTTTTCCACTATTAAGTTATTTGTTTTACTTCCTTTCTTGAAATATTGTTAATAATGCGTAATGTTCCTGCCACTAGCTATGTGCCTGCGACTTTGCCCCCAATGAAAGCAAACAGAATGACCAGGCCCCGAGTCTTAGGCAGCCCTGCTATTCTTGGCTAGCTCTTGTGAGCATTTATAGTGATATTATTACTTTTTTATTAAATATGTAAGACTTCATTTTGTATTATAAATGTATAATCAACCATACAGCATAACCATGCAACTATCGATTCCAAAATGTATGATAATAACAATCGATAATCGTATAGGTTTAATAACGATTATACACTATCGCCATCTATTGGTTGCGCATTTATTAGTAGGTAAATAAATCCATTTCGTCGCTAGGTGGCTCTAGCTATCTATAGCTATCGCGCTGCTAGCGGCATCTAGCGCCTTTTATGGCGCGTGGCCCGAAACATTGCCCGAGTTAGGAGGGTCGCGTTTCGTTGTATTGGATGAGGTATCTGTACTAGTATAGTATTATGTTATCTGTGGTATTGAGGAAGGTTTGAGTGTATAATTTGTACCCCTGCAAAGCCGGGGCGGGTTGCTATTAAAGAATAAATATTAGCTTATTAGATTAATTCGAATTCAATTATTTACGGAATTCTAGACAGTTATCCAAGGCGAAAGAGGGTGAATTTGATTAATGTCATACTCGGTGGTTTTGGTAGGTCACTGCTATTGATCTTGGCTTCCCTTGGGCGGAATTAGTCTCAATATGAAGGAGCTTAGTGCGACGAGTTACATTCTCTCAAGTCACAAATAGGAATCTAAACTTTAATATAAATGGAAACTATAAAGTGCTCTTATGTCATCTGCGCTGTCGTGAAACGCTTTGCTCTTAAGTGTAATAATTTAATTATATTTAGAAAAATCATTAAAAATTTACTTCCACCAATCTTGTCTAATCTAAATAAATTAATATTTCGTACACGAGTGATCCTAAATCCTAATAAACCCGACTTGCTGATAATACGACATATAGATTTAATTATAACGTAGCCGATTCTATTTGCACCGTAATACCCAGTTGCTTTGCTTTCCTTAGAACTTGGAAATTATTTTCTGAGACTAAAATAAACTCAAAGTACTGCACTAATTCGCTGAGTAATTGCTTTCGGGTACAGCCGCGGCTAGAAGGGATTAGTATTGATTGAAACTAGTGCAAACTCGTTTCAAATATTGCAAGTTCATTTTAGCTATATTCAGAAAGCGCTTAATGTTTGTGAAATTGAGCGTAATAACATGCAGAGTAGAGGGTTTAAAATTTGAAGAATTGCTACTTCAACTGTCTCGATTGCAATTAGTGAAAGATTTAGTGATCCTGTGGGTGTCGTCCAATAAAATTTAACCTGGATGTAAAAGGTCAGCAACATTATTAACCTACGCAACGTACACAAACCGCGAAAGTTTTCGAGCAAGCTATCGCTCAATCAAAAAAACCACTATGGATATTAGAAAATAATGTTACGAAAGCCTAAATTGACGCGCGGGCGCCATCTATTAACGAGTAGAAGAAATCATAGACGGTAACGATTACCTAAATTGACGCACGCCATCTTTTGACAAATAACAGAACTAATCTGTCTATAAATAAGAATGTTCTGCTGAGTTCTAGAAGTTCCAACAGCGGTCGAGTCAAATAAACAGTACGAGATGTTTCAGAAAACTTTCTGTGAGATGTTTTTCAAACTATAAGGAAGTTATATTGCGGTATGAATTCCGTTCTAGTTAGCGAGACAACGAGTTAACAAGTGCGAAGTATAGCGTATAAGTGATAGTGAGTAGAAATAATGAGAATTGCTGTAACTGCGACTTGTGTTAATTGCTAATTAATTAAATATCTAGTGTGTATTTCGTTATAAATTGGTGGGATTAGATCCCGAACTCGGGCTCGTAACAGTAACGTTCGCAATAAACAAACTTCTTGCTATTAAAATGCTTGTGTGAAGCGAACATTAATTTTCTATAGTTGTTTTACAGTACTATCATTAATGAACGAGGAAGGAGCTAGGCTGGCTCAACTAGTCAGCTTATTCGAACGCATAATGAACAGCCTATGAGTCTAAATGCGGAAACAGAGCCCTATACCAATACCAATACCAAAAAAATACTATCATTAAAAACTTATTCATGATATCCACGGCATAATTTTAAAAGACGATGATGTCATTGCGTATGTGGAAAAATGTTATCTCTCCAATCCTACCACACCACAGCATATATTTAAAACGAGGCTTGCATGCTGTGTAAGCTACAAAAGGCTATAAACGACACTAATAACCACTGATGTTATTGCGCGTTGTTCTACTTAAATTCTCCCACTAGAGAGCTTTCTCTCAATAGAGCCCTATTGGTCAAAAGCATTCATACAACAGTGTACTAGTATTATTAGTTATAATCGCAGTCTTGTTGTAAATTGTAGAACCACTTCCTTAGTGAGTTCAGTCTCCAATCTGAGTGAATGTCTGCTGAATTCTTACGGAGTGTGATGTTTCACTCTAGAGGTCCTTAAACTCTCTCGCAGAGTACTTGCATTGTTTTTCTTGGTTGGATAACTTGCCTAATGTTTTTATTAAGTAGTGCTTTTAGTTTCTACATGTTCAAAGTATGTTGGGACCACATACCGAATATTCCACTATATTACACAATTTAATGACATATACTAATTTTCCAATAATATTATAAAATTGCGAAAATAAATTTCTTTACAAAACTTACGACATGAGAATAGTACTATCGTAGCCGATCTGTTTATTACGTTTCTGGTAAAATACAAGCAATGTGTGTATGTCGATGAGGGCTATACATTAATAGAAAATCAAAATCACACTATCACAATCTACGTTCAGGGACGGCCCTAGGGCGGTGGGAGCGGTGCGGTCCGCCGTCATGTGGGCATGCCTAATTGGCGCCAAATCAATAAATCGGGGGCGCAACAAAACAACATTTTAATAATTACATTTTGATTCACATTTTATCTAAAAAAAATCCTAATATTTTTACGGTGAACAACAGTTTGATTCACATTTTTTTTGCAACAGGCCTCAAGTATGGGGTGTCCAAAATATTTTGTAAATGAGGCTAAAAAAGAAAAGGTCATCAAATTCTTTTTACGGCTAATGTTTTTCGCTCACATGGACCCCTTGTAAGTCGTGGTTGACCTTTGGGTTACGTAGTAACTATTTGGTAATCTGTGCTTTGAATATCAATACTACAACGCAAAGATAAGCTCTAGGTGATCATATCTGGACTGCAGCTAAAACGGGTGATGTTAAGCTGTATTGTGTTTATACTAATAGCTTCGTAATTTGATGGCAAGTCGATGCAGTAGTAGGTACGGATTATTTTCGCTAGGTAGCGCAAGGTGTATTTACCATATGTGGAGTCGCTACTAGGTGATATTGAATTTATTTATTAAATGTAATGGATGAATGATACAGTATTATTTGAAACTAGTCGTTTATTTATTTTGATAACCAATGTTTTTTTTAGGTTCTCTGCTTATGGAAGGACGCCATGTACGTATAAGCGGTGAAGACGTTGGCAGAGGTACCTTCTCTCATCGCCACGTGATGTTGGTGGACCAGAAGACTGAAGAGATAACGATACCACTCAATCACATACACAAGGATCAAAAAGCGTATTTAGAAGTGAGTCTTTACTTAACGAACTTATTTTTTGTTTTTTAAATACAGGGTGTTAGTGAAACGCTCCCGAAAACGATGACAGACTAGATAGTACTAATGGTACCTTTGATGATGGGTCAGAAAAAAAATCGATCGAAAAAATTATAACTAGCCATTCCGCAGTTTCACCTTCGGGTCACTGCTCCGGTTCTAAGAGCCGTAGCGTGATGTTACATGACCTATATATATAACCTTCCTATCCAATACAAGAAGATTTTTCAAATCCGACTTTTAGTTCCAAAGATTAGCGCGTTTAAACAAACAAACAATGAAACAAAAAACTCTTTAGCTTTATTATATTAGTTTAAAACATTATAAACTGATTTCCAACAATTTACAAAGAAAAGGAAATTTAAAGGGATATACATTTTTTAAATTACACATTACTGGTTTTATATACACTAATACCTAAAGGGGAGGGAGGGAAAAAGTACCCGCTCTATGTCTATTTCGCAACACCGAAGTTCGTGGAGGAAATCTATAATCAAGCAAGTGTGTATTTGGTTTTTATGTAAGTTCACTAGCAGTCTTTTCCACATTACACAACGTACATTTCATAAGATATTGAAAATACCTCCTACCGCTTATGGTTCACAATACATTACTTCCAACTTTTGTATGTTCGCAGGTGGCAAATTCGATTTTATCTGAAGAAGCCGTTTTAGGGTTTGAATATGGCATGGCGTACGATTGTCCAGATAATCTTTGCATTTGGGAAGCTCAGTTCGGGGATTTCTATAACGGCGCGCAAATCATCGTGGATGCTTTCATCGCTTCTGGAGAATGTATGTATTGAGTGATATTATTATTTAGTTTCTATACAATGGTAACTAATTTTAAATTGACACCTGTGTATGTAATGTATCTTTTGCGTATTTGATATGTACCCATAGTACGCTATGATACCTACCCAACCAACAACATCAAGCTATCATCAAGTATCAAGAACAACTGTACAAAATGACATCGAACACATTAACGTAATTTTTTTTTTTTAATAATACTAGTAACGTGGGAAACACATTACTAGTATTCTTGTTAACCCCTCCAGCTAAGCTAAGTGTGCTTGTGTTAGGAGTGGGTTCACGTCGGTAGTGCACTGGGTGGGGTTCGAACCCGCGACCTCTTGCTCACAAGTCCGACATTTTAGCCATTACGCTACCGACGCTTATTTATTACTTTGTTTTTTATTTTATTACACCGACTTTAAAAACGTACTGTACCTTTCCAATCAAAATCATTTATTTCAATTAAACCAATAATAGGTATTTTTGAATTGTCAGGAGTAGGAGTCTGTCAGACTAAGTCAGCCGTGAAGCTAGTTGCCTGTTTCAATACGTAGATCCTATGGAGATGAACAGGCAAGAAACTCCAAGGACACTCTTTTTCAAAATGTGTGATACAAATTTTTGGTTACACTGCTTAAAGGCGTAAATGAAATGTGAGGACAATGTAACATACCTATTATTCTAAAATATAAATAGACGCGCTAATTACTACTATACATATTTAAGTAATAGTAGTCCGGAGATGACCATCCCCGACCAACGGCACCCGTTCATGAGCATGACGCATACACCAGCCATCGTACAGATCAACCATATTGAAGGGGACCGAACCAATGCGACTGCATTTTAGTCTTTGATAATTTTTTTTATTGCAATACTTCTATGGCGGTTTTGTATTTAGACAAAATCAAATCATATCCTGACGCCGACGCTTGCCTTTGGTTGAAATTTATTCTTTTTTAAGACTTTTTTTAATAACATAATATCGAACTGAGAGGACATACTAATCAAGCCAATGAAAGCAATGACATGATTAAACTTGTTTTGATAATGATTCAAAGTTTTCAATAAAAATAGTTGGTTTAAAAGCATTTTAATAGTGTCCTTCATTTGGCCCACTATCCCAATATGTAGGTATATGTTGATAATTACTTCTAGAAGCAGAAAAATAAGCGAACAATGTTAAAACATTATCAAACATCCTAAACAAATTGTTTCGAAAAAACATTAAACATTATTATTATTTTAAAAGTTCAAGAAACTCATTTCACAACAAACTCCATAACTCAACAATATCAGCAGCTGTATTTAAACTTTTCTTTCGTGTTCATTGTCTGTGATGATAAAATCACATAATTATGAGAAATCTATTGTTGAAGCAGAATATTACCATCTTGGTAAAAGAAGAGTCTACGTTTATTTTATTTTACGTAAATAATAAAACTCCCGTCATTGCTATTCATATTTATTAGCCAGTATGTTTCCGTTTTAGTTAAAATATCAATCTCAACTATAACGGAAACATAATTACACAATTACTTTTTCGAAGTCATCTAGGTATAAATTTATTAAAAATTGTAAGATCGTGTGTATTTTGAGGAAGCCCAACTGATTCCCCGAACGTCGACGCAGGGATCAGTTTTATCCATGGTATTGCGACCCGGAAACCCTTCCCATGAGGTGGGCCTTTATAAACTTATGTATACAGATCCAATGATAGGTTAAATTTCAAATAACTTCACCTACCTGTTGATAATCAGCTACCCGAGCCTGTAACGTTTTAAAACATGCGGAGTCCATCACTCTTTCTCAATTCTATCCCCCTGTCCCATCGACCCAGGCTTTCACTAGGAAAATGACAAGACTATCCTAACAGATACAATCATACACTGGTGCCTGTAACACTGAAGGGCGTATTAAGCACCCAGGCCTATTACGGCCAACTAGGCATTTTGGGAATTAAAGGTAGGTATATTGGAAGTGTATTGAAAGAGTAGGCACGAAGGGAAGAGAAAGGCAAGAAATATGAATTCAGGAAGCTCAAGAAGGTCAGAGTCCGCGTACCTGTACTTTGAACTAACTGTAGTCTGGAAGTCCGATGTTCTTAAAAACGGGTTTCTGTACGTCAGAGACACTTCCCAATCCAGACCCTCCATTCTCAATTGGAGTGAATGCAATAGATAAATCTTTGATATTTTCCAGCTAAATGGGTCCGCAGTAATGGTTTAGTAATGCTATTACCACACGGATATGACGGAGCGGCCTCCGAACACTCGTCATGCAGAATGGAGAGGTTCCTTCAGCTCACAGACAGTCTAGAAACCAAGCCTGACTCTGAAAGCGTGTGTCTACATGTAGCCAACCCAACCACGCCGAGCCAGTACTTCCACTTGCTGAGGAAACAGGTAAACGGTATCGTAGGTTTTTTTTTTAGTAACACGACTTGGTCAACTGATCCTGCCAGCCATTGCAAGATGGTGACAAAGCTCTTTGTGTAAGTCTTAAGGAGAGGGCTATTGGCCTGAAGTGGACATTCCATATATGAAATGACGACGACGACAACAATGTAAAAGATGATAGTGATAAAGGTGCTGATGCACAGGAAACTTATAAATAAAAGTACAAAGCAGAAGTGAAAAATATTTATTTAAATGTTATTATTTATTTTATTAAAAAATAGAACATCGGTCAATGCCATTTATCATCAGCTTATTATATATAGATTGGAGAAATGGCACAAATTAAAATTTCTAAATTCCCCATGACTGAAACGAGCGAACAGCGTTGTTTAAGAAAAATAAGCATTTTCTTTTTTAACAGGTTGTACGGAGTTACAGGAAGCCTTTAGTTGTCGTCGCTCCAAAGTTACTGCTGCGATTAGCTGCAGCTGTGTCACCCCTGTCCGAGTTTACGCCTGGCACATACTTCAAGAATGTTATTGGTATGTAGATACCAAAAAAGATACAATAGAAATGAGAACCTGTTTCTTTTTTGAAGTCCTTTTAAAAATAGGTCAAAGTGTGTTCAAACTACTGAGGTAAACCTACTGTAGTAGTAAATTCAACTGCGGCGATCAAATGATACTTACACTATAAAGCTAGAGGGGTTAACAACAATACCAGTAATACACGATCCAATAGAATTATTTAAAAGTAAAATTCTAACACCAGTCACATGGACAACCAGAACACCAGTCAAGTTAACAAACATTACGAGTAGGGTTTATCTTAACGAAAGTATACCTACTAAAAAAATTAAAGACAAAAAACTTGATGAACGGGTATTCAATGATTTCAATGTTTAAAAATCTATGTAAAGTTACTATTGCATCCAGTTTTTACCGGACTACCAAAGGAGATAAAGATTTTCGAGCGTTTGGCACGCCAGTCATTAAGTTTGTCTAGTAAGACTGATGTTGTGGTTATTATTTCGTTTGTAGTTATTATTATTTCTAAGGCAGTTCCATTTTTTGTTTCATCTATAATTTCTTATTAATAGTTGTCTAAGTAACAACTGAATAACGGAAGTAGCAATGTACTATAATTACTTATATGTGCGGAAATTAACGAGATCACGTAATAGGAATTACATAACTTTGAATTGCCTGTTTTTATGCGCAGTCGGATTAACACCAGAATAGGGACACATCGGTTTGCTTACAGAACACTATTAGTATAGTATGTGTAACTTACACCCTGTTATTTTGGCTGATCAAAAGATTGTTCAACGTACAGAGCTTTTGAGTAAACAGTGGTTTCAAATCAAGTCGAGTTTCTGAAACGTAGCGACGGTGACGTTACGTTAACGTTAAATGAAACGAAACAAAGAAACGTCATCTAATTTTTGATCAATTTCATTGAACATTCGAATGGCATTTGACATAAGATTTTGCAGAGGTTTTGTAGTAAAATTTGTCATAAGCCTGTTAACTGATCCGATGATGAAATCAAAGTGCAAAATCATGCTTTCAGCAACTCAATTGTATACCTACTTAACAAAAGATTTGACTATTGATATTTTTTCAACACAGGTGACAATCTAGCTGATCCAAAAAAAGTAAAGAGAGTGATTCTTGTATGCGGTAAACATTATTATGAACTTCACAAGGAAAGAGTGAACGCAAGAATAGATGACGTTGCCATAGTGAGGGTTGAAGCACTCGCGCCTTTCCCTCTACAAGACTTGCAGAGAGAACTTTCACGATATCCAAATGCGAGAAGTAAGTCATGTAATAAAACCTACATATTAAAATTAAGTAGAAAATTTACGCCATAACACCCGATGCTCCTGCTTCTACATTAAGTCTCTCAAAATAAAGTTCTTTAGACAGTCCATGTATCTGGCAGACTCGTAATTTCATATGGCCATTAGTCGTTTGGCAGATGCGGCTACCATATTCGGACTTGGTTTGCTTTTTGATCTGGCGAGGACGATAACTTTGGCCTGCCTATGACTACTCTGTCCCATTTCCATAGTTTTAATGACACCTTATTATTGTGAGTGCACCGGTTCTCATGTGATGCACTTTTGTTTGTTTTCTACCTTGCTTGTAAAGAGAAAGACGAAAAAAAAAGCGTATTGTTTTTTTAAATACAATTAAAATAAACACTTTGCTACAGAACCCTGCTGGTATCGGTTATGTTCCAGCCCATTAGTTAAAGAAAACTATAAGAAAATTTATCACCCTAATGTTTGTACTCGATCCTTCCGTAAACGCCATAAATTATACAACAAGACGAGGAGGTGGAGAACAAAGAGCTAGGATGGGGGAGGCTATTTATTTCCTAATAATTATACCTACATATATTTATTGTGTGTAGAAAAAATATTTATAAAATAAAACACCTTTCGATAAGTATTTCGCAAAGTTAAAGATTTGTAGATTCTTCGTAGACAATGAATAGAACAAAAATAAGCTACTCGGCCACGCGCTGCTAGTAATTAGCAATAAAAATATTGTGACTATAAAATAAGATAAAAATTATTCTATCTCTTAAGTTAGACCAAACTTTCAAAACGTAAAATTTCATTAAAATCGGTTCATTAGTTTAGGAGTGCATCGCGGACAAACGTGACACGATTTTTTTATATATAAAGATATGTAACCAATGTATGCACCTATATCTATAACCAAAAGCAACAGACAAGTCCGATCTGGGATCGGACTTGTCTGTTGCTTTTTTTTTACTTTACAGCTTATTAAGATTTTTTTTAATACTATACAAAATCAATATTGTGAGTGAGGTCCTAACTCTTCCCTCTCGATCGCTCTCCCCTCTTCCCGTCTTCTCTCCCTTCCTCTACTACATAACACCACCTTACAACGCACTTGTGACTCTCGAATTGCAGGTGCCCATGTGCGGCGGTAGTCATTTACCATCAGGTGACCCGTCTGTTCGTTTGCCCCCTATCCCATAAAAAAAATAAAAGGAAAAACTGACAAGTACTCATGAATTGATAAAACACACCTGCGAAGTCTTTGGACTTTTTTGGCAATAAACACATTCAGCAGGAGATGCACCGAATAAAGCAGGCAACTGATGCCTCCTGATGCCTTCGGCTGCTATTATATTTGTTATTTAACAACATGTTAACTTTTATGCAGCTAGTTTTAGATGTCTCATCTTCTTTTTACTCTAGTTTATACTTTTGAATTCTAAAATAGAGAATAATATTTAAATTTATCAACTTTTTACCATTTCCAGAGTTTGTATGGAATCAAGAGGAACATCGCAATATGGGTGCCTGGACGTTCGTTAAACCTAGATTCGAGAATCTGTTAGGAAGAAAGGTAAATGAAGTTATAGTTAAGTAAATGGAGTCTGTGGAATGCACTGCCACTGACCATCAGGCTCGCAAAAACACTATCCAATTTTTTAAAATTATTAAAGGAGCATTACCTGAGTTGTTGAGTGGTTAGGCTCATGATGCCCGTTCTTTTATATGTGTGCACCTATATTTATTTATTTGTGTATGTATATATATACCTATATATTTATATATATGTACCTATATTGTCATCTGTATGTATTTGAAAATATATGTTATTATTATGACTAATATTATATATATTAACATTCTTAATCAATTATACACTGCAACTCCTCTTGCCATACATAAACTCTCGTTCCATCCAATGGTTGCCTGGAAGAGATCGCAGAGCGCGATAAGGCCGCCAATTGTACAAGGTCTCTACTTTTAGTTTGTAAGAATGTCTATATACAGTTTTGTACGTTTTGTACAATAAAGAGTTTATCTATCTATCTAAATGGAGACCCGTTACTACATCAATTGTCACAATTCAATGTGACTGGTCTACCAATTGAACAAAGCCACTCTTAGAAAATATACTCATACGTTACTTACGTTAGTGGTAAAGCCGTTAGGGATCGAAAACGCAGAACACACTATGATCAAATTAGTGATGCTCAGAAGAAAGAGCGGGGTTATACGAATGACTAGCTGACTGAAGTGTGAAGGCTGAAGTGTGAGAGATTTACTATGCCAAATGTAAAACAGCTAGCTACTAATTTAACTCTAAATAATGAAATGTTAAGTATTGTGACTCAACAGTATTCTTAGGAATTACATTAGACAGTAAACTACAATGGGGAGCCCAGATGGACAGCCTTGCAGGTAGGCTTAGTTCGGCAGCTTATGCAGTATGGAAGGTACGTCAGCTCACTGATACGGACACAGCTAGGCTAGTTTATTTTAGCTACTTTCACAGCGTCATGTCCTATGGTATACTACTTTGGGGCAAGGCGGCTGATGTTGAAACGATTTTTATTTTCCAAAAACGAGTCATCCGCTCCATTTACAATTTAGGTGCTAGAATCTCTCTTCGAGAGTTGTTAAAAGATATAGGTATTTTAACTGTTGCATCACAGTATATATTTGCAAATGTTATGTTTGTTAGGCACAACATTAATGACCATAAGAAGAACAGTGATATACACAATATTAATACAAGAAACAAGTCTAAACTCGTTGGTACCTATCATCGCTTTCATAAAGTACACAACTCGTTCGAAGGTCTTGTTATACGTTTTTATAATAAAATTCCTATACATGTAATCGACCTTCCTGTAGATAAATTCAAGCTAACTGTAAAAAATCACCTTATTAGGAAAGCCTACTATACGATCAACGATTATCTAAACGACAAACAGTCTTGGGCTTAAGGTGTCATTAGGTATATACATACAAACTTCTTTAAAATAATTAAGCTAAATTATTAACAAACCATTGTCAGTTGAAAGTAATGCGTGACGATTATAATGATAATTTGACTAGTATTGATTTTTATCAGTATCTCGACTATGGTTCGTCATGCTCACTAAAATGTCATTGCTTGCGGCGTCGTCATGGGGCGGGTCATTTCTTTCCCTCTGATATGGCGAAGGAGATGATGGCGGGTCCATGCGTCATACTCAAGAACGGGTGCTGCTTGGGTAGGTCGGCCTAGTCAGCGATGCTTTAGCCTATACTATTATTTTGGTTCGATCAACTGCAACTGTAGTCTCTTAATCCAGTCACGAATTATTTTTAACAGTAGATTTTGTAACTGAATGAAGGATGTGCACCTTGAATGATTTCTATGTTTAATAGGTTCAAACCTTCAACGGTATCACTGAGTGATTTTTATTTTTTAGTACGTTAGCTTTTGGAGCATTTCAATAAAATGTAATTCAGGTGGCATCAGCTTGCATCCTGTTTACCTTTCGTGTAACACTAACACTATTGTACCTGAAGATCTGACTTTTAAAAAGAGTGGCCATGAGTTTCTTTGCCAGTATTCTTCTCATAAGGCTCTACGCATTTTGGAAACTGGAAGTTATAGATCGACACAAGCAGGCAGTAGATTTTGGTGTTTTCACCTAATTTACCTCGACAATCCAGTACATGCTGTGGCGTCTGTTTGCGCCGATCTATGATTTTAACTGTAGCTTCAATTTAACGTTCATAAATGTCACTTAGTGTCTTAATTGAATAAATTATTTTGAATTTGATGTTTTTGCAACATTTTCATTGATGCTCCGCTCCTATTGGTCGTAGCGTGATGTTATACAGATGGGCTACCAACACTAAAAGAAATTTTCAATGGCCAACTTCGGCTACAGGTCTAACGATACGATTACTTTAATATGTACGTATCTATACCTAATGCTTTTATTTCAGCTGGTATATGCTGGAAGAGCGGAAGCGCCAACCCCTGCCGTAGGCACGTCAGTATTGCACCGAGCTGAAGTAGACCATGTACTGCGAGAACCCCTATATAATATTAAATAATATAGAAACTTTATTGCATTATAAACACAGTATGGTTAATTTAATTTAATTTTCATGGATGAGATGTATAACTGCCAACGATTTATTAGTGTATACTTGTCCTGTAAATATGCATTTCATATTTATTGATAAACAATTTAAAAATATTTTTAGAGCATTTTTTTTTGTTTTTTTTTAAAGTTAAAATACTCAAACTCGACCCAGTCGTAATACGATTATATTAGTTGACCGTCAAGTCAAAGCGGTTTGTCTTTATAATAGCCTCTATAGCCTCTCTTTTGTGAATTCAATTTTTGTATCAAACGCGCGACGAACCTTCTACAAAAAGCTATTAATAGTAGTTAAAGTTAAATAAAGCTTACAAATACATCGTGCTGCACCAACATAAGTAGTTGGTGTGTACTATTAACATAAATAACAATATCATAAAAATTAACGATGGTATAAAATCAATAATCTTAGGCAACTACGAAGACTATATAAAGGCAATTGAAACCTAACAAAAAAATTAGTTCAAGACATCATGTCTGCTATAGATGAAATAAGCGAAATATCTAAACCCGAGAAGGGAACCAAGAAGAAAGGCAAATCAAAAGGCTCTTCTGATGATGATATGTTGAGTGAGGCAGCGACGAAAAATTTTTACTACGGGTGTCATAATGTGCAGGAGTTACTTCAAGCTCGGGGCTATTGTCCACCTGAGTTTGCAAAGAAAAAGAAAGGAAAAAAGTAAAATTGAGGACGTAACTTGTGACTTGTGCCAATTCCTTTTTTTTATATTGACAAGAACTTGTGACTGTTTATTGTCAAGACAAGACATAATTGTTTCGTTCTTAAGATTTTTAGTTGTTATTTAGATTTTGTGTAAAATAATATATCGATTTTAATATTTTAGATGAGTACTATATTTCACTGTTGCGACGTAGCCATGTAGCAAATACTCCCAGGAAACTCAATTTGTGTTAGAGGAGCATCGCACCCAGATCCTTCACATCATCGATTCACTTTGTCGTATAGTGGTTTTGTTATATATCTTTATCATTATGATAAATCTTAAAACAGAGGTAGGCCTATGGCCAAGGCATCATTCGCGATCTAGAAGTTGTGGGTTCGAACTTCATTCAGTGAACGTGAACGTGAACCAATACTTAAAGATGCGTCTCCTCAAGCGAAGAAAAGAGAATTCAATAAAGGAGATTAGAAATCTCCTCGGACGTGTTGGCAGCGATTATCATAAAATCACTACACAGACAATGTGTCCGTTGTTCTGTAATAAACTATCAAGCGAGGCATTCTTTTTTAATCCCCGACGCGAAAAGAGGGGTGTCATAAGTTCGACATATCTGTGTGTCTGTCAGTGGCATCGTAACTCCCAAACAAATGGCTCGATTTAAGCGCGTTTTTTGTGTTTTATAATGTTCAAGCTGTCGTGTGTTTTAGAAATAAAATATGTTTTCTTTCTTCTTTTTTTCTTTTTCTAATGTTTTGTGTGTTTAATGGATAGGCAGGTTGGCTCTTAAGGCTTCGAGAAAAAATACCCAACAATCTATCCCGGCCGGAGTAACCGTGTGCTTTAAGTCAGTCCGATTCAGGCATAATCACTTGATCGTTTTTTCAGTACCTGGAGGTTTCCCATCGGAAAAACGAATCTGTAGTCCTGTTTACGGATGGAAAAATTGCCAGTGTACGTTCTAGTAAAAAGGTAGTGCTATGAAATCGGTTGTACTTTTTTGAAATTTTGACTACATTGCATTTCTATTTCTTTTTAACATTTTAAGACTGATGGAAAAACTTATCGTATAATGGGATGATCGATAGCGATTGATAAATATTTCTAGGTCCATTCGAATAATCACGTAGGTGTCATTCGTGATGGATGAATATGAATTACATAAGCATGAAATGCATGTGGATCTGGATGAAATGGACAGATGACGGATGGTATGACGTTGCCCGCAGCAACGTCATACCATTAATGCCGCGTTCTAATAAACAAGAAACGATTCGTTTTGCTTACGGACGATAACATTTTGTTGAATTTTCGAATTTTCAAAACGAATAGTTTTTTGTTTATTGGAACGCGGCATTAATGAACCTATCTCTTAGGAGTAAATTTGTACATTTTACGATTATGATTCAGGAAAACACTCATCATAAACGTAAAATGTACAAACTCATACAAAAACTTAAACAATCTATTATATGATGTAGTCATGTTATAGTACTGTTAGATATTCTACATCTACAATATATAATCAATAACATCTTGACAACGTCACCATGGATACAACTCATCCTTAATTATAGTAATATTCTGAAAGCATGGCTGGTAAGGGTAAAGGAAAGAAAAAAGACAGTAAAGGAACCGAAGGAGGTGAAGGTGGCAAGGAGGAGGGAAAGAAAGAGAAGAAAAGTAAGAAAAAAGGCAAGTCTAAGGGAAAGTGTAACGTGGACATGTTGACAGATGCTGCGATGAACAATGTTTACTACGCGTGTCATAATGTACAGGAGTTATTACAAGCCAGAGGGTTTCTTCCTCCTGACTACGCTAAGAAGAAGAAAAAGGGAAAACGTTAGGAAAGTATCTTGCCCCACATAGATTTAATGAACACGGTGAATATATTAAATACTTCTCAATGTGTCTTTTAATCTTTATGGAAGGGTCTTGCCTGATGTCCTGTCTAATTGTGTTACTTTAGTAGAAAAATATATGTAGATATTAGCCGCTAATAATGATTTCAAGCCTACTTTTTGTACTAAGTGATCAATGTCATCTCTACATGATACATGTAAGCTTTTTAGCTTACATGTATCATGTAGAGGACGTGATTAATATTATGCGCGAAAGAAATGATATACTTTTTACGAGAAGATTAATGAGTTGGGTAGATTCAGGGTGACCTTCATATACAATTTAAATGAATAGAAGTTTTATATAGGTTCTAACATTGGTCTAATGAATTTCATATTCTATGAATGACCTACAGATAAGGCGGGATTTATAATTTGTTACTTTTGTATTTTGAAAACCAAAATTTATTTAGTTATTCTAATACATACCATACCTATCTTATTATTAGTTATATACATTTTTAAAAAATTATGGCTGTAAACCTTATTTTAAATAAATTCTAAAGTCTGAAAGTTATTATAGTAAGAGATAGTAAAATTTCTTAGTTTCTCAACTCAATGTATTATTTAACTTTTGTGTATGTGTGTACCTGCAAGTAATTTTCGCTCGGGTGCAACTATTATAATTATATACTGTGCTAAAATTAGCTACCTGTTTAGTCAAAGTGTTAAAAACTTCATGGAGAATGATAGATAACCTTAATTTGTGTACCTCATCGGGTCACCAAAAAAATATAATCACAATCAACGAAATGTCAACCATTGTAATCACCTCTAATCTATTATTTTAAACATTCAACAAAATGTTAATTAGAAACAGTTTGTAACAGAAATGACTATCAATCAAATGTCTTAAATCATGAAATATACCAGGTAAGTTTTTGTAAAACAACATCAGAGTTATAAATTGTTATGGAGTTACCTTGAAGTAATAAAGAAACAAGGAATTAAGAACAACTGTTCGAAGCTTGGGAGCTGCTTTTACAAACTGGTATTTTCCATAATTATTATCAGTTTTTAGACACAAACTAGTAAAACTATCATTGCTTCTAACTCTGTGAAAGTTGATACGCTGCAGCGCGATTTAGTGGCGAATTCAAAAAATAAAACAAGTTCTTATAGTGGTCGGTCATACGGTGTCGCATTTACTGGAACATCTATTTCTATAAATACATACATATAGATCGGAACTTAAACGATATCATTGATAAGGTAAGACCTCCTGGTTTATTTAATTCGATTAAATTGCACCGATCATAGATACGTATTTTTTTACTGGTGGATACCCCCGGGGTTCGTTACCCACTGGGGTTAAACGGTATGGTGGTATGTCGGACTCAAACCGACTTAAACCACATAGCGTTCTGTCACGAAGCCTTAGTGAAGTTAACCTTTAAATGGAAATGCCTGTGATCCCCGGTAGCCCTTTCAGTCCGGAAGGCGCGCCGCCGTCTCGGGCCTGTTGCATCTAGGGCGATGTGAGGGCTACATGTAGGCAAGCGCTCATGTGTTCAAGTGACTAACCAGCGTTAGATCTACATGTTTGCTCCCACTATCGGAACTTTGTCGTCGTCATATGACTGGAACTATGTCACTATTATTTCTCTATGTCCACTCTATATTCACATAACTATCTAAGTTCGGTGTTATCTACGTACTTTACAAGCCAGACTTCCTAGCTTTATAATTAATATTCAACTTCACATACATTTTAACCTAAATCCCTCTCGTGAGGCCGAAACTATTCACATATTTCCAAATTCTGCCCTAAACTAAAGTAATTTATACTAATATTATAAGGCTGAAGAGTTTGTTTGTTTGTTTGGTTGGTTGAACACTCTAATCTCAGGAACTACCGGTTCGAATTAAAAAATTATTTTAGTGTTGGATAGCCCATTTATCGAGGAAGGCTATATGCTATATAACATCACGCTACGACCAATAGGACTGGAGCATCAATGAAAAATGTTGTTAAAACGGGGAAAATTTACAAACGCAGAAGAAGTTGCGCGGGTCAGCTAGTAAGAAATAAATAACATGTTGCTAATACAACCTAGCCTTAGAAAATATATAAGCCAAGAGTAATTAGTGGCTATTTAGCAAGTGGCATCGTCATGTTATTCATTTATTAGAATATCATAGATTTTGAGAGGTTTTTTTAAACAACTCCCACACTAGGGAACAAGCCCTGTATCGCGGGATTTAAGACTTTATACACATTGTTGTACAAAGGTGGAATAACTGCCTACTGAATTCTATACTATTACGTGGAAGAAAATCAGAAACATTGGGCTAGTACAAAAACAAGCGAGACGGCCACACTGGAATGAATCAGCTAAGGGTCCCAGTTCTGTCCAAACGCTTGTGACCGGTTGACTTTGGACCAACAAATCACTACATATTATAAAACAAAGTCCTCCGCCGTCTCCCTGTTTGTTCGATATAAACTGAAAAACTACTGAACGGATTTTCATGCGGTTTTCACTAATAGACAGAGTGATTCATGGGGAAGGTGTAGGTGTATAATTTGTTAAGATTTTGTGTAAATTAATTGAAATATGTTGATGATTGTTGAAGATGTCTCTGCTACTCATGCGAAACTGGGGCGGGTTGCTAGTGGGTTATAAATATGAGTTCGTGGTGCTGTCTCTTTTTCAAAAGACTTTTACACTATTATTTCCCTTTTACGTAAAGTGAATTTAAACAAACACACACGCACGCCTGTACCCTGGGGTAGGCAGAGACGTCTTCCGAATGTCTTCATAAAAGCTGTTCCCGGATCCCTCCTACTTAAGGCGCAGTACGGCACACCGTGTGGTTTTAGTCGGTTCGATTCCTACACACCGCCCCACCGAAAACCCCGGTGGGGTGACGGCCGGAGGGGGTTCCCACACGCACAAAAAAAAAAGGCAGCGACGTATCAAACACCAGCCAATTGCTGTCAACCGGGCACCTACGTAATTAAATATGGGAAAATTTAAAGGGTAGGTAAGATGGGATAGAAAGGGAAGGGGTATTGCGTATACGGGTGGATTGGGGAGTGTATCACAGTGTAACACAATGGTTACCTATCTGTGGCGTAAAATGACTGGCTTGTTGGCCTAGTGGCACAGAATACATAATATTACTAGTACAGAAGGACCTCTTCGCAATACCATTTAAATAAATAGCGACTCTTGCTCCGACACAATAAGGAGCAATTCAGATCGCACACCGCTAATTCCAAATGGCTTATATTAACCTAAAACTTGCCTCTCTTTCTATCGCATAACTCTTATCTGTTCTGATGCCGTTAAGGTTATCTCCTGTAAGAAGAATTAATCTAAATATTTAATAACCAGTTATGTGCCTATTACTTTACTTCTCTGAACAAATGAAGTTTTAAATAAACCTAGACTAGGTATTTACCTACTTAGTAGTACCTACGTAGATGTAACTTATATTAAAAAAAACTATTTTATTTCACAATCTCTGCATAGATACTTTAATCTCTAAGAAGATAGGCATTTGCCATAACGTTAGTGTGTACCTTGGAATGAAACTATCTCTTTTAGGTGTTTAACTAGGTAGATATATGCAAATCAAATCGCGGAACCCTACTATATGCCAGTGAAAGTCAGTTGCGGAGATTAGCCGAACAAATAGACAGACAGACAGACAAAATTGTTGTAGTCCTAAACTTATCAAAGCTAAACTTGACTAAGTTACTCCTTATAACACAAGCCATCTGTCAGTGAAAGTCCCGTGGAAATCGGTATACCCGTTCAGTAGATTAGCCGGAACAAACAGACTGACAGACACACAAAAATTTTAAAACATGTTGTTTTGGTATATGTACCGTATATACATCCAAATGCACTTAGTAAAAAGCGGTTATTTTAATATTACAAACAGACACTCCAATTTTATTTATTTCTATAGAGTATAGATAGAAGATGTGTATCAGTTGTTGTGGTCCTAATAAATAAATATACTTATCATAGCTAAACTTGACCTTGTAAACAGAACTTGTAAATATCTAACTATACTGATTATCATTAATAATATAGTCTAACTACGTAAATACGGGAAACGTAATTCGTAAGCGACGAACGGACGAAGCGACGTAGCGCGTGAGTGAGTATCGAAGTAACGTGCTACCCGGCCGGCGCGTGGCAGCCCACTGGATTTCGCTCGACTCGTCGCCGCTGCTAGGTACCTGTAACTTCATACCTACTGACCGGAATGGGCCTACCCTGCTAGTGGTTAGTGACCCTGACTGCTATGCTACAGGTCGTGGGTTCGATTCCCACCTGAGTCTGGGTGTTCTTTGTGTCCGTTGTTTGTATGTTTGTGAAGTCCCCCTCTCTATTGCTGTTAATATGCAAATTGCGAAAACATAGCAAAAAGAGGATTAGTGGTTAGGAATCAGCATCCAGAATGATCTCGTAAGCATTTTGACAAAAATATGATTAATCCGCTCCTGTTCCACTATAAAACTGTTGCAACCTGCCATGCCATGCCAAATCTTAAAAAAAAAATACAGGATAATAACTTTAAGTATCTCCACACACAAAACACAAAACTTTTAGAATGTGCAAAAATGCAAAGAGCACAGATTGCTGATGATATAAAATGTTTGTTTGGCAACTGGAGTCAGTAGCTAGGAAAAGGGCTGGCACTTAGAGCAATTTGATTATTTCGTCAATTGATGATGATTCAACTCCCACAGGCCAATTGCATCAAAATCTTAAATTGAAATTGTAGACGATCAAGAGTAGAGAAAATTTATTAGAATGTTTTCACACTTCACGAATTCAACTGATTCATTGATGGGCGAAAAGATAGAGGCTGCAAATTGAAACCGAGCAACTTTGGTTGGGCTTTTTTGTCTTTTACTTTTCTCCCTAACGATGTTAACAATTTGCCTCCTTTTTCTGCTACAAATACTTACGTAACTTTGTTTGTTACATATTTGCCGTTGAATGGCTCGTTGTTCGTTACGGAACAAAGACAAAATAAAAGCTTCTGTTTTGTATAATGAATATAATTTTGCCTTAACAACAATATATAAAATAATCAGAACGCTAAAGTAAGTAGCTATTTTCGACAACTTTTTGTTTTATAATCATAATTCCACACATCTCACACATTGCCGTCTGATCCCAAACTAGGCAGAGCCTGTACTATGGTAACTAGACTGCTGATAAACATACTTATATATTTCTAAATACATACATAATAAAGATAAATTACACCCAGACACAGAACAAATGATCGTGCTCATCACACAATTATTTGTCCTGGGTGGGAATCGAATCCACGACCTCTGGCTTAGCAGTCAGGGTCACTAACCACTAGACCAACAGGCCAGTCACGTTAACGTTAAGGCAGTGAGTGTTAAAAGGTAGGAAGTGAAAATGAACGATATAAAAGCTCGTTCATTCGCAAGTTAAGTTTAAAGGTAAGCTTTATACATACATCAATATTAAAGTAGGGATACTTTGCCTTTGAAGAAATTAAAAGAAATCTATTACATTAAACTAAGATTAGTACAGATAGGAAGCGTATCGGCGTAGACACTCATAAGTCAGACATCGGCAACTAGACCAATTACTGTTTGTCTTTGGAGCGTTAGATACATGTTTGAATTGCGACTTTTAGCTTACCGAGTTCCGCACCTATCATACCTATGAATCATATATTAGTTATATATAAGAGTGAATAAATTAGACATCGGCAGGACGTTTGCCGGTTTTGTACTAAGTAGTATACTATTAAAGAAATAATCCATGTTTCGGTCACTTGAATTAGTGCAAATATGAACTTTACCGACGTTGCTTGATCTGTATTCATTTGAAAACTACAAATGGTGAACAGTTTATACAAAACAAGTTAATTAACACTTGCCATAATCAATGTGTACCTAAGTAAATCATGCAAAAGGTGGAAGTAGTATTTCTTCTCTTCATTCATAAATGTATCATATATTTATCGTTTAAAACTATCTTCTGCTTTATATGGCTTACCTAACATTAGCCTTTGAACGCGTACCAGAGCTTTCTTATTCCCGTCTCAAATGACCACCAAATGACCGTCTCAAAACAAATGCTTACATCTTGTGTTGAAATGCTGTTCAGAAATAAAGGAATCCTGTTAGAATAAAAACAACAGAAAGTACCACGTAGCAATTGCTCGTGATCAGAATTACGCATATCCAGAGAATTTTTACGCAGAGATCCGGAGCATTTTTTCTACCTATATTTACATTTTCTCTATCTTTAGTCGCATAATAGCATTTGATTGATTTTCTTAGGTTGGATAAAAAGAGGCCGTACTTCGAGATTATCATGAATTACTTTTCTTATCATTAATCAAACTTAACAATCAATAATCGTCATGCGAGAATGAAGTACCTTTTTATAGCTTTAGAAGGATACAGAAAAGCGGCAAAATGTTCCCCACGATGTGCAGGCATAAATAACAGATCAAAATTTGTCAGTTTGTTCTCTTATGCATCATCCTCATAACTAACATAAGCAATTGTTGTTAATTTTCTGTCTATTTATATTTTTATGAGTTCGTCAATCGTCACGATTCTCCGCGACTTATTTTCACTCCGTATGCTTGGTAAAGCACAACAGTAAATTAAACCTTCGATCCCGAGGCAGACAGTGCAATGAGTCTCGTAATACATAAACCGTGTTCCTAGTACTAGGCTGTACCATGTCTATTGTTATTTCTAGTGACATTCTTATTATCGTCATGGATATTGTGCTATACTTTGTATTGTCATGGTATCGAGATAGCGTAATGGCAGTTTTAGTGTATTGGCCATTCGGAACGGTTCGTTACATCAAGAACTTAACTTGCACCTTTAAGGTAAAAGTAAAGAAGCTCTAATTCAAAGAATTGGCAGAAACAACTCGTAGTCATATGTATTTATAATAGGATATGTATTATATAGCTACGACTGTGTATGTGTGTATATGTATCGGTGTATGTATGTAGGTATATATATATATATGTGTGTGTGTGTGTGTACATATATTCATAAAGTTTTAGTATGTATCCGATTTAGTTTACAATTTTTAACAAAATTTGTAAGTGCACCTACTTCTTCGTTTCTCTGCGTCACCCAAAGGTTCACTGGTAGAGAATGCCTTAGGCATTAAGTCCGCCTATGTGCAAAAAGTTTTAAATAAATAAATAAACTTAAATGCGAGAATTTAATAGAAGGTAAACATACCTTTTATTAAATTCTCGAATGCATTTATATAAGAATGCATATTTATAAAATTCTGGTCATAAAATACGAGTATATTATAATGTGCAGTTTACACTTGAGATTTAAATTAATTAGAAAAACATTTAGGTACTTTTACTCCCATTATTAAAAAATATAATATATCCACAAATACACATTCCCTTCAGTTTTGTTTTGTGAACACTACGCTTCTAACGGTCTATGGTTGCCAATGGTTCCCCTCTCAAATGCAAAAAAGAATTTTGTTTAAATCCTCCTGGTATTTCCAGGGATCGGAGCGTTCAAACAAGAAGAAAACCAACTGTTCAGCTTTATTATATTAGATTGGTATATTTTTTTTATTTCCCCAAAAATTTTAAGATGAGAGAAATTCTTGTCATTGCTCGCTGTATTAGTTACTTAATTTTCGAATGAGGCATAACGAAGAGGAAAGGAAGGTGAATGAAACGAAGTGACGTTGACGCGACCGAAGAAAAGACGCGAACAAACTAATAAATGAGACATCGCGTCGTTAGGTAAATCTCTTGGTAATCACTGCTTGTTACACTTACAGGAGTCCTAACGACGGCGACGCATCGAATGCCACTGCGTCGAAGCTAATGACATAGAACCAATTTTATCGATAACATATTAGTTACATCGACCATTAATCGCATTAAATGTTAATGTGATAGACGGTGCATGAAATCGAAAGCTTATGAAATTGAAACCGCCAGAAATCGAACGCTAGCAAATTACAAAAATGAAGCGTTAACAGATCATTAACTCTTGAGTCTCGTGACGTATTAGATGTAATAACAAAAATGCCACCTTAGGGAAAAAAACGTCATTTTCGATAGATCGACGTTCACGTCGTCGTAACCTATGAAAATATGAAATTCGAAATAGCTGAGTACGCCATCATCAGTACAAGTGTCCAAAAAGCTATATTGTAGAATAAAAACAATGTTCTTAGTAAAAAAATATATATATAGTTTAGAACAAAAAAAAACAGGCCTTAATTACAAATCGAATATAAAAGTAAAAAGAGTTTTACCATCCACCTTCTGGCTCCATCAATATCATCCCACAAATAATGACCTTGTTTCGTCTGCATACAACGCACTCACCCTGCATAAATTTTGTACCCACCCTGCACAAATTTGCACCTAACTACGTACGATGCGAGAATCTTGATTTATTTAGGTGTTTTCAATGAGGGAGCTTTCTCTACGGTACGGTACTTATTATCTCCTTTGTGACAGAACCCACCTTCAAAAGTGTATTAACCCTAAAAGCCAAAAATAAACTTTAACAGACTTCGAAATTAAAACCGGGCTTTCCTACCAAACCGTTTGCTTACTAGGTATTTTCTAAAGCTTGAAACGCAATATTTCGCCGACAAGAGAATATTCGATACGTGTTTTGCCTCCAATCGAGCCATCGCAATTTTTTTTTAAATAGATGTAGCACGTAGGTAGGAGGGAGGTAGGGAGGAGGTAGACATCGCTAACACCCACCACCTAGGATTTACAAAAACAGTATTAACAGTACCAGCTTTAACATACACAAAGTTACGTTTATATTTTCAGTATTTAACGCACTACTATGGCGCCAGCAGTGGGCATAGACCTGGGGACCACATGGTCTTGCGTGGGAGTATTTCAAAATGGCAAAGTGGAGATCATAGCCAACGACCAAGGCAACAGGACCACACCATCCTACGTTGCTTTTACTGATACAGAAAGGCTGATCGGGGATGCTGCTAAAAATCAGGTATGAAGATAATTTGAAAATTTTAAGGTTATTTGTGCTAGTCCTTCTTTTGTTAGTGACAATTTTATTTTGGGTGGTCGATTTCCAGTGACAAGTTTTTTTTTAAGGCGGGTCCAGTATGCAGGCATCCTTAAACAGTTTTTATTTAAGATTTAGGTACCTAATACGACACGAACTTTTTCTACGCGATTTTTTTTCTATGGGATTATGTGCTTTGTAATTAGGTAAATAAGTATTCTAATATTATTATGGGCTAACTTCGTCAAACCAGTACATGTACAGTACAAAAATAATGTACGTATTCTTCGTCGAGGGGAAATTAATAATCTTGAAATGAAGAATGACGTAGACGTCAAGAAGAATTCTGTAGGATTAATTTGTCTATTGTTGTTATCTTTTAGGTGGCAATGAATCCCAAAAATACAGTATTCGACGCCAAACGACTTATCGGGAGAAAATTCAACGATCCCGTGGTCCAACAGGATATAAAACACTGGCCATTTCAAGTTATCTCCGACGGTGGAAAACCTAAAATAGTGGTGGAATATAAAAAAGAGACTAAACAGTTTACGCCCGAAGAAATTTCCTCAATGATATTGACCAAAATGAAAGAAACTGCGGAAGCGTATCTTGGCGAACCAGTGAAAGATGCTGTTATAACTGTCCCAGCTTACTTTAATGATTCTCAACGTCAGGCAACAAAGGATGCAGGAGTTATAGCTGGCCTTAACGTCATTAGAATTATTAATGAACCCACTGCCGCTGCTCTTGCTTATGGCTTAGATAAAAATTTAACAGGCGAAAAAAACATTCTTATCTTCGATCTGGGAGGAGGCACATTTGACGTTTCCATTCTCCAAATAGCTGAGGGTTCGCTCTTTGAAGTAAAATCCACTTCTGGCGACACCCATTTGGGTGGAGAAGACTTTGATAGTCGCATGGTAGAACATTTTTGTAAGGAATTTGAAAGAAAAAATAAGAAAAATCTTAGAGATAATCCAAGAGCACTCAGACGGCTTCGAACAGCTTGTGAAAGAGCTAAGAGAACATTATCTTCAAGCACAGAAGCCAGTATTGAACTAGATGCATTATTTGAAGGTGTAGATTTCTATTCAAAAATGACTAGAGCGCGTTTTGAAGAATTGTGCACGGATCTGTTTAAACAAACTCTTGGTCCCGTAGAAAAAGCCCTAAAAGATGCTAAACTGAATACAAGAGAAATCAATGACGTTGTAATGGTGGGTGGTTCAACGAGAATACCGAAGGTCCAACGACTCTTGAGCGTAAGTATTGTTTTCGTGAGGGAATCGTTCTACCCATTACTATAAAGCCTTTATTTGATAATGCTGTATATTTTAGGATTTTTTTGGAGGTAGAAGTCTCAATCTTTCCATTAATCCTGACGAAGCAATAGCGTATGGCGCCGCCGTTCAAGCAGCTATACTCAGCGGCTCCAAGGACACCCGAATTCAAGACGTGCTGCTGGTTGACGTCACTCCGCTATCTTTGGGAATAGAAACTGCTGGAGGTGTAATGACGAATGTAGTTACAAGAAACACTCGTATACCAACAGCCCAAAAGCAAATCTTTACCACCTATGCAGACAACCAACCAGCTGTCACAATCCAGGTTATCAGCCTGCTATTTCTGACCGTTTCTTTTTCGCAAGTTTCCTATAATGCAGTTCAGCAATTTTTCCTATTACAGATCTACGAAGGTGAAAGAGCGTTGACAAAAGATAATAATTTATTAGGTACTTTTAATTTGACCGGTATACCACCAGCTCCAAGAGGCATTCCCCAAATAGAAGTGAGTATACGTTAAAACGAGTGTAAACTATGTTTGTTAGAATGAATGAAAGAATCGTACCAACGTCGTGGCTCTATCCAGTTTATCAGTTTACCTAATAAGATGCGACATAACACATTTGGAATAAATATTAGGCCCCCTTTTCATAGATATTGTAAAAGAAAACTTAATAACGTTTAATGCTTTATTATATTGCATTAAGTTGTCTCTTTTGATTGTACCTAACTGCATTTATTTTTCAGCATGATACCTTGAAAGCTTTTTCCGTGCGTCGAGATGTATTTGACCAATCTCTTTAGAAAATAAATTCGTCATATTTTATTATAATATTTCAGGTTACATTTGACATTGATACCAATGGTATCCTTAATGTGAGTGCTCGTGATAATAGCACTGGAAGATCTGAAGGTATCACAATTTCTAACGATAAGGGCCGCTTGAGTAAGAAAGATATAGAAAAAATGTTACACGATGCTGAGAAATATAAATCGGAAGATGATGCTGTGAAGAAAAAGGTTGAGACGAGAAACCAATTGGAAGGTTACTTATTTGGTTGCAAAGCGGTTGGTACAAAAATATAAGTAGACACTTGTATCTAAAATCTTTGCTGTGACCAAACAGGGTCCACAATGACACATGATTGATGATAATGATTTGTATGTTTGGGGATGGATGGCCGAAAATAATTTTAGTATGCTTGCAATTCTGTGAATAGGGTGGATGATTTTTGTTTTGATTTATATTGATGTAATACATGTCTTTAATTATTGTAATTGGTAAAACCGTTATAATTAAAGTATGTAAATAAATGATTGCAAATTCTACATTGTGGAATTGTAAATAAAGAATATTCAATACTGAAAGTATTTAAAACAAGAGCACGGTAATGACGGTTTCGTGATATAGATTTAGACTAAATTATACATAAATAGGACCACAAAATATTAATTACAAACAATTCTCTTGATGATGAAATATTTAACCATCCTCAGACACATGAATAAAGCTTAATCTTAAAAACGGCTTACAGATTTTTTACCAATCATAGTTAAAAACCACTTTAAAATCCTTTCCTTTTATACGTTAAGTAATAGTGTTAAGTAGAACGTAATGTTGTTAACTAGTATAGTTCAGTAATGTAGTTAAAGTGTACCTTTTATACAAACAAATGCACCTGCGAACTGCGCATATTGCTAGCAGCACTGACTCACTCTTTTAGAAGGACTCATAAGCATAAGGACTCATAAACTCCTTTTTAATCCGGCCCGGACGACACGACCATGCTACAGGGCTAGAGAAAACAGACAAACAGGTGACAGCTGTAAACTGTCTGTGTTCTGTTTTGGGGATGAGGGTTAAAAAATAACGAGTTAAGGTGACAAGTGTTAAGATGTGCGACGAATAGTGTGGTACATCATCAATTTTCATTTCGTGTTACATATAGTCACCGTGATAAATTTATTTTAATAACAGGCAGCAGAAAACGCTGGTGGTCACTTAACCGATAGTGAAAAGCAACAAGTCGTCGACGAGTGTAACAAACACCTACGATGGTTAGAGTCCAACCCCAATGCATCGAAAAACGATTTAGAAAAGCATTTGAAGGACGTTCAGCGTGTCTGCCAACCCTCCATGATGAAGCTGCACGGTGTTGGTGGCGCTGGAAGTAGCGCAACAGGTGGTCCCAGTAATATCCGACCAGATAGCTCTGGTGGTCCTAGGGTTGAAGAAATAGATTAAAATGCTTATTTACAGTTGAGAAGCAAGATTCACCGGTACTGTGTAGATATTTTTGTATTATGACATTTTAGATAACAATCAATCATTAAATACATACACTGCCATTACATTGTTTCATTAAAATAACAAGATTTACAATTACTTAAGTCCCTCTGTACAACTATGTACTGATGATACTTATCAATACAAATAAATAAAATTGAAGTGTCAGTCTGTAATGTCAAATTAATAGTTTATTTTAAGCTCATACAGTTCTCATACAGTAATCACCCGGGTTAAAACCCACGACGGGGTAAAAACCCGGGTGGTTATCCATCTCTACATACAGTTATTTACACGATACCTAAGCCAAAACATCAGATTTTTAAATTTTGGTCTGTCTGTCTGTCTGTTTGTTCCAGCTAAACTCCGGAACGGGTGGACCGATTTCCCAAGACTTTCACTGGCAGATAGCTGGTGTTATACGGAGTAACTTAGGCTTTTATTTTGGACAAAAATCAGGGTGCCGCGCAAACAATATAAATATTTGTACATCGCAAACTATACAAAAAAAAAGATTTTCGAACCGCCTTTTTTTGAAGTTGGTTAAAAATACCTAAAATGCTATACTAAGTATTTTGTGGAGAATTACAAACAGGCTTTCTGAAAAGACAACAGGATGAGGTTCTCAAAAAGGAATAACAATATTTTATCACAGCCCTTGCATTGCATTTCACATCAGCCTGGCCCGGCCCTAT
The DNA here is from genome assembly GCA_949752705.1 of Callimorpha dominula. NCBI lineage: Eukaryota > Metazoa > Arthropoda > Insecta > Lepidoptera > Erebidae > Callimorpha > Callimorpha dominula. The sequence goes on along the minus strand of OX457002.1, from coordinate 4,813,582 downwards.
CACGGTGCACTTCAACGCTGTGACTCAGCCCGGTAAGACATAGATTATTACCTAATTCAACGAAAGTAGGTATGCTTTAGATGTATGACCGTCTCTAATCCCGACACAACCTGGCCCGTTTTTTCTTTTTTATGGTATAGGGGGCAAAGAGCAGACGGGTCACCTGATGGTAAATAATTACCGCCGCCCATGTGCACCTGTACCTCAAGTGTCACAAGTGCGTTGCCTCCTTTTAAGGTGGGAATAGGGTAAGAACGGGGAGAGGGGGATTGAGGGGAGGAGAAGGGGAGAGGGGAAGGACGGAAATAAGTGAGAGGGTAGGGTTAGGGACTCCGGTAACCTCACTCACGCGGCGAAAAGCAATGCAATCATTGTTCCACAGCCGGTTTTCTGTGAGGCCGTGGTATCGAGCGGAGTCGAGCCGGCCCATACGTGCCGAAGCATGGCTCTCCCACGTGTTACGTGAATTGTAAATATTCTCCATAAAGTCTGGAAGAAGTAAAGGTGTGATAGTGAAAATTAATAATACAATGCATTTAAATTAATTGTTTATTACAAAAATATAACAATAACGTCCATCACTATAATAAATTGGTGAATTTGGTGAATATGTGGTGTTTAATAATCTAAAATGCAATAATAATAATAATAATAATAATATTTAATATTGTACTATTTTTATTAACTTGTGTCAAAGGTTTATTAATTGTAATCTGAACAAATAAAAATAAATTCACTACTTATAAATAAGTATTAAGGTGCTTACCCACTATAGATAGATAGATGAGGAATAACTTTCACTACATTTTGTTCTATACAAGTAATTAGTAGGTAAACAAATACAATGTAATACATCTGTGTTTATTGTGGTCAAACAAAAAGAAAAACAGTTCTCAAAATGTCATGGTAGCATAAGGGTCTGGGTCCATTTAACCACACTTTAGGATTTAAAGAAATGTAAATTGTTATTAAATTACATTTTTATAACAAATTAATACAGAAAATTGAGTTTGCATCTCCTTGACAAATTTTATTGATTTATCGAAAAAAGTTTAACAATTGCTTTTAATGTTATGGAAACTTTAGTATTTTTTAATAAAAAAAAGATATATGTGAAGACAAAGAAACAGTTTATTTGTGGGTAATATTCATTGAACATAGTAGAAGGGGAGCCCACGATGCTAAATGTGTATTTACTCCAGCGTCGTTGGGACCTATTGGATTTTGAAGATTAGATGGTAGAAAGAAAAAGAGTTCAGGCGATGTATCCGTTTCATTGGTGGGGGGAGCTTCTACAGGCTTTCAAAGATGTAAAAAAAATATTAAAATGAACTTGCTCTATCTAGCGTGTCACATATTAATAGTGTAGATACCCACCATGTCTCTGATAATGGGGGTAGGTTAATCTGCCCATTTGCATGGTGGGGGTGGCCGTATGGAAGGGTAGAAAATGGGAAAAAAGAAATTCGAGTGCGTCAGATATTAAGAGGGGATGTTAAGTACACCCGAAAGAACCCCCATGTTCAATAACCTGACGATTCGGAAGTGACGCAAGCTCGCAGCGGCTTTTTGAAAATGCAAAAAAAATCGCCGTTTTGACCAAGTTGAGCGCGTCAGATTTTCATACATATGGTTCAGCTTAATGTCCTAGACAAGCTGACCAATAATCTGACGATTATTTGGAAGGATTCTCTTAATCTGACGATTTGAAAAAAAATACATGTATTTTTATCATTAAATGTGTCAAATGTGCACGAAAAATAGCATGCAAATACAAATAGACTTATCTATTTACATACATATATAAAAGCGAAAAGATACTCACTCACTCACTCACTCACTCACTCATCTACTGACTAATCACGAAATCTGGAAAACTACTTGACCTATGAAAATGAAACTTGGCAGGGAAGTGGTAGTTTATGAGTAAGAGAAGTCAGCTAAGGAATGATTCTAAGCTAAAAACAATTTTGTTAATTTACGAATACCATTTAAATTCCAAATTTCTTGAAAAACATATTTCAAAGTGAATTGTTTAAATAAATCAACATATTAAGCGTATAAAATCGCGAGCGAAATAAAAATAATAGTCGTATAGTAGCAGGTACAAGTTGTTTTTATTACGTGTGTGAAAGAATGTAAACCGCTTTTTTTACAGAACTGATCTGTGTTTTTATGAAGGTAAAGTAGGTTTTCATAAATAAGCCACAGTCAGGATGTTTATTTCTTTATATTTCCGCCCTAGTAAATCACAACTACCTGAGTTATATATATATATATATAATTGCTCAGATAGTCTTCTTCTGCAGTGCGAATATAGTTTAATGCGACATTATACTACGAAAATAACTAAAATAGACTAATCGGACTGTTTCAATATCAGTCAGTTCACGAATTTTTCTAACTGCGTATGCTGCTCAGCTAAGTCTATTCGATAATATTTATTTATTTTAATTAATAAGAACTAGTTTCAATTCGTCTTATTTAACCATTATAGTGTTTTCCACCTGTTTCACATTTGGAGTAGTGAATTGGATACATTTATTCTTTTCTCCATTAGAAAGTTGTTAACTAACGTTACCACCAACGAACCACACTCGAAATAGCATCATTTAGAAGTTTGTACTTATACGGTTTAGTCTAAATAAGAGTAAATTATGATGAAGATGAGGTAATGAAATAATCGAGATCTGTTTGCACGCAAGCTCTCCAGCAACTTTCAAAAAGAACATAAACAAATGGACAGAGTATAGTGTGGGGATGGTATGAGAGAGTGAGAGATAGAGAGAATGGAAAAGGGAAAAAGAGGCGTGGAGTGGGAAATACATGCTTCACTGCAGCTGTATGTACTAAACTTTATTTACGATTTTTGTAACTTCGGCTTGTGGAAATTGGCAAATTAAATGTTTTCTGTTATCCTTGAATTATTTCCTTCAAAATAAAAAAAAAATCGACGATTATTTTTTTTGCAAGTTTGTAACCTTCCCACTGCCTTGCGTCACGCTTAAATCGTCAGATTATCAAAATGTACACTTGTCAGCATGTAATTAAGCCACCGTATCTTAATCTGACGGGCTCGACAATGTCAAATGATCGAAATTTATTTGCAAGTTTGTAACCTTCCCACTGCCGTCCGTCACGCTCAAAACGTCAGACTATCAAAATGTACACTTATCAGCATGTAATTCACCCACCGTATCTTAATCTGACGCGCTCGACAATGTCAAATGATCGAATTTTTTTTGCAAGTTTGTAACCTTCCCACTGCCTTGCGTCACGCTCAAATCGTCAGATTATCAAAATGTACACTTGTCAGCATCCATGCCGCCAGGAGTAAATCCAAAAAATCCCTTAATGGCCTCCCCTACTATAGGTCAATGTTATTGTAAAATATAGATAAAACATCACTTTTTTTATGAAGCTAATACTAAATAAAAAATATTGGACACTTCTTACACTAAAATCAATCACAACGTATATTTGCAACTGCAAATGAGGCTGATGCAATCCCAAACCGTTAAAAAAAAGACAATAACTTACAATGTAATGATATCATTCGGAAGACTAATATCATTTCTAACCTCAACAAAAGCTTTATATAGTGCCATCACCCACTGAATATTCCAAAAATACGATTCCAAACCTAAAATCTACAACAGCATAAATAAAAAAAACAATAAATATGTGCATTTGTTCATAAAAGCATTTTTCTATTAGGTAACTTTTAGGTAAATTAAGGTTAGCAGTTTCCACTGAAGCAGAAACGCGGGAAATATACCTACACAATTCTCGGCTTGTCACCAGTCACTTCAGTAGTGATGGGCCCTTATACTAGTGGATATTAATTATAAAGTTATATGAAAGACTGTATGGATTAATAGATTATAATACATTTTATTCTTATGTATGTAAGATAGATTATATGCATATACTTGGTATAATCTGTCATTAATATACACAATAACAATAAGAAGTGGATTTTGTTATTAAGTATTTGTATAAGCATTTTTTAATACTAATGTCATTTAATGAGAAATAAAAGATTGGACCACCACTAAAGCGCAAAGTAAGCCCGCCTTGCTAAAAAGGTTACCAGTCTTGGTGTTGATTGATAGAAATACTTAACACTACAATAGCTATACTGTCAAATTGAGAACGGGTAACACTTATTCAGTGTTACTGTCTAAACATGCGTCGATAGAAAAACCTTACAATTAACAAGTTGAATTCCAAAGATCACATCGACTTCAGTGATGAAAACGAAACCATTGCGGAATTACAGCCTCTTTAATTAACAAAAAATATATTAACATTGTCATGTGTTTAATATTTAAGTAATACATAAAAAATTCAAATATATTTTTTTTATGGTATAGGGGCAAACGAGCAGATAGACGGGTCAGCTGATGGTAAGTAGTCCCTTACCTAATCGAACGACTCCAATATGAGCAAAAATTTGCTGTTGGCTGTGGTTACGGTAAACGACAGGTATTCAACAAACGAGTCGTAGTCTTATTTGCTATATTAGTAGAAAAAAAGGTAACAAAAAAAAATATCAACCTCTAATATTCGTTGTTCATTGTTTAACATTTCGTACATGACTTCATTTACTTCATTATCACCTAGGCACCGTTTTATAAGTACTTTGACCTAATCCTATCCTAAGCGATCTAACATTAACATTTTAAATGACTATTGTTAAAGTTCTTATAAATACGGAGAAATATATTGATTACTAGCCAAGTAAGTTTGCCGATATAACACCCCTCCCGCCTCCGGCAACCGCGTCCCGCGCACGCCTGTTTCGCACCAGGGATATTATGGAACTCCGTAACCGAAACTATCAGATATATATCCGAAATATAAATAAATCAAAAAAGATGATAAAAAATAAAAGTTTCGAATAATTTCGTATAGAGGTGGAGTCTAAATGATTTATTTTACTATAATATGTAGATCAAGATGCAAGTACATATTTTACAATAATTGTACATATTCCGACCAGAGGCTATGTCCAGAAGTGGACTAGCATAGACTAATTGATTGAATGTCTATTTGCACTGGTCTGGCTATTTCTATATATATGTTTAATATACTTACAAGAAAAATGTATCTATGTATGTTTATCCGTGTTCTATAATCTACAGTACAAGCTCTGCTTAATTTGGGTCTAGATAGCTGTGTAATCTATATCCCAAGATATTATCTATAAGATCATAATCTTATATCGGTTTCCTGTTTATACTCTGAAGTTTGTTCGCTTTGTTAGATCCTATATTTGTATGTCTATTATTTTTTAAGCTACTTTGTTCAAAAAATACCATTTTAAATTAGTTGTGAGTTTTGAGTTTAGTAACATGTGAGTGTGTTCACGGGGTCGAACCCTCACTACTGTAATCTACCGGCTTGAACTTTTTTTACCGTTAGCGATTTTAAAGCATTGAGAATATAATACAGTAGCATAGCAAATTGTAAGCATGTCTGGTCCATCCTTTTCAAAAAGTAAGTTTCCTTATTTTGAAAATGGCTTATGTGCCGCCGCACCTTACCAATGAAAAAGAAAGTTAGTAGAAAATATTAAAAAGAAATAGTGACCATTTTAAGTTAGCAAAAGTTTATATACTTACTTTGGAATTTGTAAAAAAAATCGTTTAAAACAATGATACCCATTTAATTTTCTATGTTTTTGATCACGTCCCGCCACAAATACTTAAAATTATTATTATTACATATATCTACGTAACATATCTATAAATACACTTATTAAAGTATACTTATTATAGTACTGAATTTAAAAAATACCAAGCCATAAAATTACAGGTATACCCATTAAATTAACCCTGTACCATAAAACAACCTAAAAAAATAAATCACAGACTAGCACCTAAATTAAAAGACCGTGAATGAGGTAAAAAGAGATGTATAAGTAAAGAACATGTGTACTTTTTTTACAACCAAGTTGAAAAACAAGCAAACGACTCACTGATAGGAAAAGGACACTAGCAACCCTGCTATCTCCCCATACGAGTTCTGGCAACTTTGCCACAGAATCCATAATTTTTTATTTTATTACCTTACAAAAGTCCACTCTTTAAAGATATTTACTATGGTAAAATTATTTACTCGCTGCAGTCTCGGTCATAATTACATCATCGATCAGCGGGATAGCAATATTGCTCTCTCTGTCCCACTTATGAGTAGGTAATGATTGCGGGACAGACGGGATGAGAATTATATACACACAGGTGAGTGTAAATTTAGTAGCAACAGTGAAATAAAGAATGGAAATTAAAAAAAGTCGTATCTGTTAAATATATCACAATAAAACAATTGAGCATTTTACGACAATCTATTAAAGGTCGAAAAGGACAAAAAAAATTAAATATTTGGAATTTGACCACGAAATTGTCGACATGTGGAATGTGGATGCAGCCATCGTTGTGCCGATAGCCATTTAGGTCCATGGGTTAACTGCCAAAAGCCTGGACCAATACATTCAGAGGCTCACGTTAGGCAGCTGAGAGCCGCTAAGAGCCTGATGCATAGCTTAGTTGTATCCGTTACTGGTGGGACACTACTTTTTGTATTTTTAATTATTTTTTTTATATCTAAATGTATTTAAAAATGTAATTTATAAATATATTTCAATAAATAAAGATATTATTTACGTCCGAGTCTACAGCGATAATCCTACTATAGTACTCTCGTACACCAGACAATGGCTTCGGCGCTCATATGGGAGAGAATAGGAATATTCTTTTATCAGCTTAGAAAAATATTATTACTGTCAATTTCTCTGCTTTCCTCTAATAATAGACATTAATCTGACATCAAAAATAATCAACTATGATACACTGAAACACCAAATAAACCATGTTTATTGGCTTAAATTTCTAATTTACAAACTATGTAGGTACTTATAAGCTTTGTTCTGCCTGCGGGATAAACAAACTCATAAGAGCAGCTAGTCGATCACACTCAACACTGTTTTGGAACTGCTCTCATATTATAGCTAGGCCATTATTTAAAAAATAATATATTAAAAAAAGTTATTGAAAATAAAAATCTTAAAAAAGTTACTTTAAAATATTCCATGGCATTGCATTGCCAAGGTCTTTACAGGTTTATTATTTTGAACCACTTTTATTTAACTAAGATAAAAGGTAATAGAAGAAGCTTACGTACTATAATCATATCAACGCTTTGCACAACTTTGGACGTTATGATCTTAAGCAGTGTAGTTAAATAAAGCATCTTTTTAAAAAAAGACTAGCAACCCAGAGCATGGTACGTGAGCCACCATTTAGATAATTTTTTGTGATTATTTTATTGACTCTGTTTTTCTGTGTCACACTCCGTTTCAGGTCCCCGTCAAACTAGTACTTTAGCTTAAAACTACCTACTAATTTTACAACTAAAGCCAGTGAAATTCTTAAAATGTTGTAATATCAAACAAAGTTTATTACCGAGGCATCCTATGCCTAATTCGTCATCATTTTTCAATTCTACTGATACTAATAGTAATAGTTTTAATAATAGCTGTCTTTCCTAACTTTTGCACGCAACATCGTAGCGGGCATCTTTTACCAACAGTATGTCAATGAACTCTTCACTCACAATTCGAAATGAGTTGTCAAATCAATTTAAAAAAATGTTATTTTTTTCTAATTTTGAAATATTGATCGAAGGCATCATAGAGCATCTGTGCCTACAATTTGCCATTATTTGTCAAATCTTCTGAAGCCAATAAATCTCTATTCTAATTTTTTAACGAAGAATCTTACCGGGGCATACTTTACCTATAATTAGTTATTTACATATTTACCTAAAATTGTCATTATTTGTGTACCTAGGCGTCAGTGAATAGTGAACTGACCACCAAGATTTGAAAATAATTAATCATTCCAATCGAACGCCCCCATTTATAGGACTGCATGACAATCGATTTTTAACCGGTAAGTTTTATTCTGGCGCGATACCCGATATACGATATAGTAATCGCCCTTAGCCTAAAGATTGAATGTTTAGTTTATATAGTATTGTCAATATTTTAAACATAACATAACTATAAAGAATAAACCAACAAAAATATAAATTACATTCACCAGTAACTTACACCGAATAATTCCACGTAACAAAACAATTAAGACTTGATTTATAAATAAATTGCACAAATTCAAACCAACTTGAGGATTCTCTGTATAAATCCTGCTTGGATTTCGTCGGCCCTGGAAAAAAAATTATTATATATCAGATATATATATTTTTTGACAACATCGCTTACATCAGTTATTTCTTTCTGAAGTATTCTAACGTTTATGATAAAACCTTTAAACTAGAGTTTAAATATGGAACGTTTTTATTTTTCAATAAAAAGGGTCTTGAGTATTTTTTTTTTTATGGAATAGGGGGCGAACGAGCAGACGGGTCACCTGATGTTAAATGACTACTGCCGCCATGATCACCTGCAACTCAAGAGTCACAAGTGCGTTGCCGGCCTTTAAGGTGGGGGTAGGGGAAAGGAGGAAGAGGGTGAGAAGGGGGCGGGAAGGGTTAGGACCTCCGGTAACCTCACTCACTCAGCGAAAAGCAAAATTGCTTCACTGCCGGTTTTCTGTGAGGCCGTGGTATCACACCGGTCGAGCCGGCCCATACGTGCAGCATAGCTCTCCCACGATAATACGTTTTTATTGTCTCTTTTACGTAAATACTGTAATGCTTGCTAAATTGGGATTAAGTCGGCAAAACACGAACAGCAGAACCGGTTATTAATTTTCAAACATTATTTTGCAGTACATTGCTTACTTACTTAATATAACATAGGTTTGATTATATAGTATACACAGTAGAATATAATACTTAACACCAACTTACTTGGAACTAGTCACGGTGTGCATCAAATTTATAATGTATTTCGGACACACATCTTCATGCATGACCCGCGCGTGAAATAGAATGCCTTGGCAGACGCAGTATAAAATTTCGACCAGCGGCAAGTTGGCGGGGATCATGCCTTTTTGATAGCCCCATGAGCCTAGAATCTGTGGATAACAAAATTACACCAGATTTTAGGATATTGTGGTATAAATAAAAAAAATTATCACTACATATTATAAAACAAAGTCCCCCGCTGCGTCTGTCTGTTTGTCGGATTTTCATGCGGTCTTGAGATAGAGCATTTCTTGAGGAAGGTTTAGGTATATAATATGTTAAACGTTGCACGGAATAGTTCGTTCCGTTCATAGACTCATCAAGGTTTGTTCCATACTTTTTTTACAATATTCTCCAATATTTAGCTTTGAACTAGCAACCCCGGATTCGCACGGGCAGCAGAGACATCTTCAACAATCATCATCATATTTCAACCAATTAACACAAAACCTTAACAAATTATATACCTAAACCTTCCTCATAAATCGCTTTACCTATTATTGGTGAAAACCGCATGAAAATCTTGAACAGATTTTCATAATTTTTGAGTTTATCGCGAACATGCATACAGACAAACAGACAGACGCTGGGGGGTACTTTGTTTTATAATACGTAGTGATAACACTAATTTTGAGATAACATAGTAGAGATGAATCAGTGTATTGTCATTTTAGTACCTGTAAGGCCGAAGTAACAGGAGCTAACGCGATGGGCGTGGAAGGCGCGGCCCTGAAGGCGAGGCCGGAGAGGAAGCCCGCCGGCAGCGCGTACAACGCGCTGTCACGTCCGTGCGCTCGACATAGCAGGCACACTATTAACTGAAACATTACAAAGCTCAGTTAGTTTACGATCAATAAAGCAGCGATGGATAACGAACACTCTGCGAGCCACGTACATTTCCATTACCAAATTCGTACATTATCGAAGTTAAGATTAAAGTCACATTAACTGTTACTGTTTGTGACATTCTGTATTTTAATATTTTTGATAGGATTCCCTATTTTTTTTTAAACTTACTGTATAAATCCAATTCGCTGTAGCATCTCAATTCGCCTATTGCGATCTCAACGAGTATCTCCTATAGGATTCTTTAATATTGTGACGCTTAGCAAGAATACTTCCTCGTGGTGCATCCATGATAACGAAAGCGACAATGAATTTTTAGGGTAGACGTTACTGCTTTTGTTTAATTTCTAACAAAGCCGTCAAAGCAGTAATAGCTTTAAATATTTGACAACTCGTGGGGACACGTAGAAAATCAGTAGAGGATACAGTAGCGAAACGTCTCTTTTTTATTGCTCATGACCCTAATATGTCGTAATTTACACAATCTGTGTCAGAGAATAACTTAAGACAGTGAAACTTACCCTATAAATACCGATATATCCACCGAAAAACAACCCTAGCTTCAAATGTGATAATCTTAATGATTTCAGAGCTTTTGTAGGTGTTAATATCTTGGGGAGCATCGCTCTCAACATTGTCATCGCACAGCCAACACCGAACAGTTGTGCTGTACCCTGAAATAATAACAACACAATTTATTTTAATAAAACAAATTGAAATATATATGTTTTTAGCATAATGTTCTTACACTTACACAACTCATAAACTTAACTGGCACTTGATTCACGAGTTAAAGTGTCCGGTCAAAGTGATTACAGTCTAAAGTGTCCGGTCAAAATGATTACAGTCTAAAGTGTCCGGTCAAAGTGATTGCAGTCTAAAGTGGCCAATTTAATATGACAAAATATTTTAGGTAAAGCCCTAATAGTAGTTGAGAAACACAGATTCTGATAAGTAGTTGTACATATGACAAATCTTGAAGTTTACCTTTAAAACATAGTTTAGACACGGTCCTTTGTGTGGACATGCAGCACTTCTGCCTTGAATGCCTTTCACCGGCTCTCCTACTTCTTTGGACACTCGGGGTGGAGTGAAGAACCTACAAAAAAGGATCTTTTTATATCTGGCTGGAACAAAATCTGTAAGGTCGAACTTTTATATGCAGCCTCCATGCTGTTCCTTTTTGCCTCTACCATGGGGCAAAAAGAGACAAACATTAAATGAAAAATTAAACATTCTGTTAAGATCAATCCCAAATTAATGCCATATTTGTTTTTATAGTAGGCTCTGTTTTTTATTATATAGTTAGCGGAAACGAAAGTTTTGGTAGGCGGGGCCTAGCCGTGACGTCATAGTGGCGTGATGTGGCGGGGCTAACAGCTGCAGAGGGGCTCAGGAAGGAAGGTAGAAGCGCGAGCGGTGGCCCTCGTTCACTTTTACTGCGACCACCGGATCAGAAGGACGTTCACAGGTCGTATTGCTTTCTAATATTTCTGATTTTATTTTTGTGTGTAATATAATTTAAGTCTCAAATATTGTTAGTAAAGTTTATGTTTGCCAAGTTGATATTTTTTTAATAACAACCAGTCAGTTATCGAAATATTAAAATTTGACCTCGTGTATTGAAAAAAACAGGGTAGCGATCACACGTTAATATTCTCTCAATGTTTAATTAGCGCAAAATTGGCCACTTTTTTTGATCTAAGAAGACTTGGGATCGTTTTCAAAAGAAATATTCTCTATGCAGCAAAAGACAATACGGCGTGATACCATCAAAGTAGTGGTGGCGGCGGTGTTTAGTAACTAACCAACACGAGGAGATAATGGATATTTTTTTTAGCTTTATTTGGCTTTTATTAGCTTTACTTGTAACTAACTATGTTAACAAATCTTGGCTGGTCTGTTGGTCTAGTGGTTCGTGACAATGACTGCTGAGCCAGAGATCGTGGGTATCGAACCCATTCCAAGGACAAATAATTGTGTGATGAGCATGATTATTTGTTCTGTGTCTCGGTTTAATTTATCTATAATATGTATGTATTTAGAAATATATAAGTATGTTTATCAGCAGTCTAGTTACCATAGTACAGGCTCTGCCTAGTTTGGGATCAGACGGCCGTGTGTGAGATGTGTAAAGTTTTTATTATTATTATTCTCTTTATTTACTTAATATACATATAAATTACATTTTTAAATACATTCACTATAAAAAAATAAAACAAATATATTTAAAAATATAAAAAATAGTGTCCCACCGGTATCGGGTACAGGGACCAAGCTACCGGTGGTTAGGGTTCCAGAGATAGAAACCAGAAGGAGGACTGCCTTCTGCATCAGGCTCTTAATCCAGCTGCCTAACGTGAGCCTCTGAAGGTGTTGGTCGAGGCTCTTAGCAATTAACCCATGGGCCGAAATGACTATCGGCACAATGATTGCTGAATCCACATCCCACATGTCGACAATCTCGTGGGCTAGGTCCAAATATTTTATTTCTTTATCTTTTTCGGCTTTCAAGAGATTGTCGTCATGGGGAATGGTGATGTCAATAATCATTGCTCGGCGCTCTAATCGGTCTATCACCACTATATCAGGCTTATTGGCAACAATAGTCCTGTCAGTGATGATAGATCGATCCCAGTACAATGTTGCACGACCATTTTCGAGAACTGGGTCGGGCACATACATGTGGTACGGTATCTCGACAGCCACAAGATTATATTTAACAGCAAGTTGCTGATGGACTATCCTGGCCACTTGGTTATGTCTATGCAAGTACTCGCCGTTGGCAAGACAAGAACAACCAGAAATTATATGCCTGAGGGTTTCTGCGGGACGATGACACGCCCAACAAATGTCAATTGTGCCGTCCTTCAGGATATATCTCCGATAGTTATTCGTCACAACAACTTCATCTGTAATTGCACAGACAAAACCTTCAGTTTCTCCGAAGAGGTCACCGAACCGTAGCCAGGATACTGATGCTAATAAATCTATATCGGGCCCGTCCATGCATCGCCTTGCTCTTCCATATCTCCCTGCGGTCTATAATAGTAAGTACTGCTGGTTTGCGCCAGTTCTCTTTTCCTAGAGCAAGCGGAGTGAGTCCGTTGTCAACTGCCACAACATCCCGATACACATCCAGGTCAACGGAGAGGAAGTAATCTCTAAGGTTGCATACCTCGCGGTTATGGAGGGTCTTGGCATTTAAAAACCACGACCCCCCCATTTCCGCGGGATATACAATCTCATGAACGTGGATGGTGCATTCGGTACGCGGTAAGCAATGTACGAACTCTTCTATCCAGGGCATCTAGTTCAGTCTGAGTCCATCTAAGTATGCCAAAGGAGTAGGTTAGGACTGGTATGACCCAATCATTATAGGCCCGCACCTTATTAAAACCTGACAAAAGACTTTTCAATACTTTTTTCAGGCGGCCAAAGAAACGTTCCTGTAACGATTGCTTCATAGTCAATTCATTTACACCTAACGCCTGTGTCATACCTAGATACTTGTAAGTTTCATTGGCGGAAAGACATCTAAGGTGTGTGGAATCTGAGAGTTCCATCCCCTCAGATTCCACAATCCTGCCTCTTTTTACATGCATGACTGCACATTTATCCACACCAAATTCCGTCCTGATACATTTACTAAAGGTTTCAGTTACCTCAAGTAATTGTATCAATTGGAAATTGTTGCAGGCAAACAGTTTCAAATCATCCATGAAAAGGAGATGGGATATAACCTGACCTTCTTTCCGTAAACGATAGCCTAGCCCTGAACGCTCCAGTAAAGTGCTGAGAGGATTCAAAGCTAAGCAAAACCACAAGGGACTCAAACTGTCACCCTGAAATATACCCCGCCTGATCTTAATATACTCGCCGTAACCCTGAGACCGCCGACATCCGAATAGACGTAAGTAATTTATAAAGTGTGGGTAAACACGTTATAGGTCTATAATTTTTGGGATCCGTGGCACTACCAGGCTTAAAGAGCAGGTGAGTTACGCCTGTGGTCATAAAAGTCGGAAGCGAACCTGATTCTAAGCATGATTGCAATTGAGATGCCAATCGTACGTGTGAGCTACGGAGCCACTTTAACCAAAAGTTATGCAGTCCGTCCGGTCCCGCTGATTTCCAGTTCGGCAGCGAACGAACTGCATAAGCTATATCAGTATTCGATATTGTTATTGGCTCCATGGTATCAATCGACTCACACGAACGTTCGACATCTCGCATCCAATCACCCTCTGTGTGAGTGACAGGCATCGCCCAGATGTCACGCCAAAAGGTATTCGTAATTTCAGCATCTGGGAAATGTGTGTCACTCACTAAATCAGGCTGCTCCCACCTTCTATAAACCCACCTCTCATCCCTTTGGAATGAACGATTCTGAGTATATCGGTCCACTCGTTGTTTGTACCTTCGTATACGGTTTGCCCATGCATAAACTTTCTGTTTCTTTCTGTTTATTATTATTATTATTATTATATTTAGTTTGGATGACGATACTATAATTTGGCCTCTTGGAACTGATCTGATGGAAACAGGAGTAGAAGTGGAACTCTTCAGTGGCTACTAGTAACCGCCTTGAGTTTAGGCTCATGTGTTTCGTTTTGATGAGTCCAACGGATTGGGCTTGATAAAGCTGGATAGTGGCATTCTTTTTATTTTAATACCATACCTAATGTTATAGATAAACAATGTATGTCAGAAATAGTGTTAGCTTGTGGATACTGCCTATAAGCTAATAAACACCGCTTTCCATGTGCTTGGTAATGACTTTAATAATAGTTAATAGGGTTAGGTGAGTTTACTTTCGTATTAAATAGTAATAATAATAAACCAGAATACTCTGAAATAACCACGCATGATTTTTTTTAAGTGAAAACTTCTTTAGGCACGTTTGTGTATTAATTAATTAAACAGTTTGGCCTATAATTTAAAAATAAATTACCTATTTAAAGATTGAAATGTACGCTTCGTGAAAATATAGTACTACTTATTTCCTAACAATTTTATCAAAGTTATTTTACATTTATTTATTAAGGATAGTATTTTGTGTTTTTCCAGTTCATATAGAAATAAAAGATTCAAAGACCAACCACCTGGTGTAAGTGCATGTCAAGTAACATAAGCATTGTCGATTTGCATAAAATAAATTATACTCAGTACTGCCACAGATAAGATAATAGTTTCTGGGTACTGGTTTTCGTCCAGCAAACCTTGAGTCAATAGATTTTAATTTTTTTTAAGTTAAACGGTTTTATTGTAAAGAAACAATAATGATGCAGATACTGTACTAAAAGCCTAAACAATAATTCGGAAACTTTGTGGCGGCGGCTTTTTTTATTTAGGGAACACTTTAATATACAAACTGTAATGATTCAGTTCAATTTAATTAATTTCAGACTAATTCAATAAAACGTTAGAAATAAAAAAAAAATATATACAGGAACCGAACCGAAACCGAACCGAACTGTACTTATTTTCTATTTTCAAATAGACAAATGTAGCTAATTGTCAGGTCGGGCCCCTAATCATTATATTAATACGTGAAGAGATTAACGTGAATTTTGGAGTATTTACAGTTTATTTATAGAAGAAGTGCAGAAAGCTGAAATGTTTAAACAATATGTCTTACAACTTTAAAAATTACGCAAAAACGGCTTAATGAAACTACACGCGATATCTGTATATACAGCTCAAGTTATACTGGCCAATCAAAAAACCATGGTCGAAATTCGACCACCTCGCGATCTCTAGTCAGAATAATATAATCTAAGGTATACATACCAAAACAACGGCGTTCGTTTTTTGTTCTCTCTGTCTAATCGCATAAGATAGAAGAAGACTGCGCTACCCAACATGAAGATCATGGTTTCCTTCCCGGGAGAGCGCCGGAGCCATCCTTTCATTTCTAATGTCCGTAACCAATATTCAAACAGCTGGAAAAAAGGTAATAATTGGGTGTGGAATATGTTCAAAACATCATAATACAGTGTAAATATAACGCAAAGAATTTTAATGATTTTTAAGTAATGAAAATGGTCACCATGAACGGGACATGATGACCATTTTCATTAGTTAATAGGGTTAGCATGCCTGATATGGGAAGCCATGCATGTTTGGAAGTTTTTTCCGAGAGTAGCACTAAATAGACTTATTTGCAATAATGAATGTCATTCGGAGTAAAGACCTACACTCGAAGATACGAATCAGGGTCACATAAAAATACCTGAGAGTATCGGAGGCTGGCTTAGTGAAGGAAATTGTGCTTAACAGACCATTATACTCGGCTTATCTGTACTAATATTATAAAGCTGAAGAGTTTATTTGTTTGTTTGGTTGAAAGCGCTAATCTCAAGAATTCCTGGTTTTAAAATTCTAAACCTTTTAGTTAGATTTTTCGAAGAAAAGTCTACCTATTGTACGAGTTGTCGAGTTTTCCAAAAAATTCTTCACAGGAGGTCTAGTTATGAGCCCAAAACCCCAAAACAACTGCCAGTTAAAAGGTATATATATATATGGATGTATGTATGCATGTATGTATGTACCTCAATTTTACCGACACGATAGAGGTCGCAATCATGCACCGATTGCTTTCAAACTTGGACAACAAATCAACAGGGCGAAAATGAAGGTTAAGTTCGGGAATATTGGCACTGGGAATATCGGGGACTGGGGGCAGATTTTAAAAAAAATTTTTAGCATAAGTTTTTTCCCATGGAAATTTTTTGGACCGTTTAACATTAAAAGCATGCCCATAGTAAATACGAACATTTTTTTAATATGAAAGCTAAATGATTCCATCCTTAACTTGGGGAGGGGGGTAAAACCAAAATTTGTTGGAAAAAAAGTAGCTTCGAAATTATAAACTGAAAGCAAAATTTTTTTTCTCTACAATGTAGACTAAAAAGTTTTTAATGCGACATATTTTTGTAGATACTAATTTCAAAAACACAATATTCACCTCTGCGGGCCTGCTGCGGGACCGGATTTATTTTTGTGTTGGATAGTCCATTTATCGAGGAAGGCTATCTAACATCACGCTACGACAATAGGAGCGGAGCATCAATGAAAAATGTTGCAAAAATGGGAAAAATTATTACTTTTGAGAGCTTCCGTTGCGTGCGCTGCGTAAACGGTTAAAGTTACGCAAAAATTATTTATGACGGAATTGTTCCCTTTTAAAATTCTAAAAAGAAGTCCGCGACAGCATATATGTCTATCTTTTAAGGTTGACTCACTATATCCTTTTTAATGATAATCAAATTTGTATAATGTAAAATAAAGCATTATTTGCGAAGTTGTTTTAATAAACATGATTTTAATCCTTATCCAAATTTATTATAAAAATAAAGTAAGAAGTCAGTGTGGAAGACTAGATTTGGTAAATGTTAATTGGATAATTTTTTATAGTTAAAATGTACCTGATCCCTAGAAACTTTTGATGTGTATAAGAATGCGGGGTAACGACCACTTCATCTTACACCATTATTCGTAATCGTGTCGGTTTGGTAGCCTACGGGGAGTTCTCCGCTCGCTGTTCCTAAAAAGACTGAAACGACTAGTGAAAGTGGTCTCTAAAGTCCTATGGCAGGCAAGTCGATAAAAGAATAATGTCTTCTATTTGATTTAAGCCCTTTTTTTATTTACTATAATACAAAGCATGAGTTTTTTACCGCCGATATTATAGAATGATATCTAAAATATTTATTTATTTTTTAAGTCGCATGCCATTTTATAGGTACGCTGCTGTGACATGATAGAAGAAGGGCACAACTTGTCTACTTAAGAAAACATCGAAAGATAAAAACGCGACCATGTTCGGATGCCTCACTATCGCAACAAGACATACGATAAAACCTAACAAGGTTAAGGTGGTTTCCGGATGTCTTAATAAAAGCTGTTCCCGGATCCCTCCTATTTAAAGTGCAGTACGGCACACTGTGTGTTTTTAGTCGGTTCGAGTCCGACACACCGCTGCACCGAAAACCCCAGTGGGGTGACGGCCCGAGGGGGCAAAAAAAAAGACTTATTGTTATTATTATTGCTGAACACTTATTTCCTCTCTTGTGACTGTTATAACATCTGAACAGGAAAATACAGTATCGTAGGTAGGTTTAGATATCGCTTGTACATTATATTATTATTAAAACTATTATTAACTTAAAAAACTGGTTACTTACAAGTAACCAACTGCTTTAGTTCCTTACTGCTTCTTATAGCGAATTAACTTAGTAAACAAGAATAGTAATTACCAGGAAGATTGTATTTTCCCTGTTCAGCGTTTCATTATTTATTATTTAGATTTAATTGACTCTAGCACGCTATCAAGAGGAAAAAGCTTTTCAATTACAACAAATGCTGAAGTATGAAAGAGGAGCAGATTTACTTAAATGTGGTAGGGATATAGACCGGTATCTTTAAGAAACTTAAACTGATGAAATACAGGATCCAAGTGGATAAAAGTGGCCATTTTTATAGCAAGTTCAAATACGAAAGAAAAGCGATTAAATTCTCTGTTCTAATCGCGGATATTTTAATGGCCGTATTAATAATATCATCAAAAATATATCAATGGAAACTAAATAAAAACAACAAATATCAATTTCCGTCCGTAATTTAGTAGTAAATGTATCTGCTTTTCGATGTAAATTTTTTAAATGATTTTCTAGCGTAGTTTTAGGATATTTAGAGTAATCAGCCCAGATATTAAATAGCGACTCTATTTGATGTTATAAAACGGTACCTAAGTAACTGATTTACGACTTAACATACACACTTTTAATCACGGTTTATGAATACATACAGTATCTAATCAAACTGGGCCATAAAAATAAAATTCCATATAAATAGAAATCGATTACTAAGACCATTTGGTCTATGATCTTTGATTTCCATAATCCTCTGCGTTAGTTAGTTAATATAATCTTTCGCTCGGTTCGATTCTCCTTTTTATCACGTTTTTATAAGCTTCACTAGTAACTAACTAACTGACTAAACAGGTAACTAACTAACTGACTAAACAAGTAACTAACTAACTGACTGAACAGGTAACTAACTAACTGAAAAAACTGGTAACTAACTAACTGACTAAACAGGTAACTAACTGACTAAACAGGTAACTAACTAACTGACTAAACAGGTAACTAACTGACTAAACAGGTAACTAACTGACTAAACAGGTAACTAACTAACTGACTAAACAGGTAACTAACTAACTGAAAAAACAGGTAACTAACTAACTGACTAAACAGGTAACTAACTAACTGACTAAACAGCTAACCAACTATGTAAACATGTAACCTACTACTAATTCTCGTATCGACATGAAACTTTGTAGTTCGGATGACAATACTATAATTTGGCATTTTGGAGCTGATCTAATGATGTAGCCAGGAGGTAAACAGTGGAACTCTTCAGTGGTTATTAGTAAACTCATCGAGTTTGGGCTCATATGATTCGTTTTGACGAGTCCAACAGAGTGGATTTACTACCGATGGTCTGATGATGGAGCCAGGAGAATGATAGTGGAACGTTTGTTTACTGTTTAAATTGGATAACTATCAAAGCGTGTTTTTTAGGGTTCCGTGCCCGAAGGGTAACCAACGAGACCCTATTACTAAACCTCCACTGTCCGTCTGTCTGTCTGTCTGTCTGTCTGTCTGTCTGTCTGTCTGTCAGCGGGATATATCTCATGACCCGTAATATTTCTGTTGCCGCTATAACAACAAATATTAAAATTAAATTAAAAATTACAGAGGGCTCCCGTACTAGAAACGTGTTTTTTTTGCTCGATCTTAATATTTTTTTTGACGATGGTACGGAACCATGAGGGTGCGAGTATGACCCGCACTTGCCTGGTTTTAGTTTTTCTAAACTTTAATTGATTAACAAGATAGCACCTAGCACCTAAATATCACACCAATATTTCAGCTACATAACAGCTGACGCTCTGAATATCGGATCGTGGCCTTGTAAGGTTTATTGTGCACATGACGTCGTAATCCGATAAGTGTTAATAAATTTTAATTACGTACTAATTTTCAGGTGCACGTCTCATTAAGCTGCCAGTATTTTTTGTGATAAGGTGCTATAATTATATAATATGAAAAAGTAAACGAAAGAAAAACACTTACCAAATTCACAAATAAATTGAGGACCATTACTCTTCGATATGGAGGCTCGAAGTACACAGCTAGACCACTGACAGTGCATGGTAGCAACACTGTAGTGTAGTACGAGAACTCACTAAAGAATAATTTCCTGTTAAAAAATATTATAAATGAAAAATTTTAAAGACTCAAAAATCCCTTCAACAATAAGGCAAGAGCTGATGATCTTCAAACGGTTAAACAGATTTTCTTGAATATGTCCATCCGTTTTCGAGCTATCATAGCTTCACATACATACACACGTTAAACTTATAACACACACCCCACAAAGAGGTGGGGAGGGGTGTTAAAAAATGTCTTCTCGCTTTTAACAATCTAATCATTCAATCTAATTTCACCTTTGTGTTAGATGATGATTTGTGTTAGATGCAGGGGTCAACGAAGTGATCCGTTACCCTGGCAGAAGCAGGCCTGAGATGACGGCGCGACGTGTTCCGAGCGCGCTTCTCGAAATCGGAGGGGGGCAAGGCCCCCCGTACACCACGGTGTGGCCGCCTGTTCAATAGGCGGCCAAGGTCTGCAGGGGTTCCCGGAGGCTTCCTTCTTAGGGTATCCCGGGTCCCTTGCAATAGACCCACTTGTGACGGAACACCGTGTGGTTTTAGTCGGTTCGATTCCGACATACCACTTCACCGTTAGCTCCGGTGAGGTGATGACCCCACGGGTCATCATCACCGGGTTTCCACACGAAAAAAAAAAGGGGTCAACGAAGTGTGGCATTATGTGACAATTTATCGGTCGTAAGTTTCGTAACGTCACATGTCAAAATCTGAAGTATTGAAACACAAAAAAAATGCTGTAAACGAAAAACTTATGTGATAAGCTTACACTCGAAATTCCAAATTGAACCAATTGGCTCGTTTGCCCCCTATAATAATAAAAAAAGAAAAAACCAGAAGTCTACATTACAAAGTTAAGAATTTGTCTGTAAGCTCTGCAATGCTTTACATAAAAATAAATAATCCTCTATCGTTTTTTAACATACTTATATTACAAGACTTTTAGTGCAGTCGGTGGAGCTGCAAATTATTCGACGATTTCGAATAATTGATGGTCAGTTTTATGAAATAAAGATTTTTTGAATTTGAATTCAAATATTATCAATTTTGGTTGTGACTGCACAATTACGTTTTTGATAGGAATCGGGAACAACCTATAGAACAATATGAAGGGGTTGGGCAGTGATTCTTCATTCTTGAATTTTCGTGGAAATTAAAAAACTGCAAATTTTAATGAAAAATCCTTTTTTGACACCTATTTGTAATTAACTCAAGATGTAACCTAGAAGAGGAAAGTTTTAATGAACTTTTTTGTTCCTCTTTCTTTTTGCTACTAGATAGCACTAAGTAATTAAGTAAATAAAAAAATATTTGTTTATTTAAAAATCCAACCGCAAAATATAAGTTTGTAATCATAAAAACTATTTTTTATGTGATATAACAACAAATTAACGACTTTTACTTGTATTGCCTTGAGACCTTGCTTCCTATCTAATTTGGTATTAATTTAAACTTGAGGTCCATGGGTTCCTGAGAAACCTTCTTGACAGACAGACAGACGGACAACAAAGTGATTCTATAAGAGTTCCTTTTTTTCCTTTTGAGGAATGGAACCTTAGAAAAATAACTTTAAAATTATTAAAAAGTTTATATTGATTTACCTGAATATACAATTTAGTGTGACAAAAGAACTTCCAACAGTCAAACCAAAAATCCCAGACTTCAAATACAACTTGAATTGTTCTAGCATCTCTTTCTTTGATAGTTTTTTTCCTTTCATTAATATTTGAATCTGAAACAATAACACCAATCATAAAACTTACTAAACAAGAATGTGTAAGATTTAACTCTACATAATTTGCACACCTAGATGTAATCAGGTATTAACTCAAAAAAGCACTTTTTTCAGAAAAGGTGAAAAACTAAACTGTCCCTGGGCACTGCAGAAATATTCTGTACTGATTTATGCTTTTTATATGCAGCTAGAGGAAAGATATTGTAGGATTCTTGTGTTTTAATCATGTTTTGGCACTGAAAATTCCAAAAATAACAAAAACAATACATATACTTAGTAATATAAACAGGGTTAAATTAGTAACTAGAAACACCTAAATACTTTTATTAATATACAAAGACCGCACTAAAGGCATAAAAAATTTAATTGCCTTTGAGACTACCACCAACAATGTATGTCCGCACGTGTCTGCCCATGTGGGGTTGTATCGCTGAGCAGGAGCCTCCCCTTCATGCTCAAGCGTTCTGTCGCACGTGTGGGGTGTAGCAGGGGACCTATTTGGCTTTTATTTTAATTAATAGATAACAGACTTAGACAAGAATTGTCACATTGTAATGGTGTAAATACATAATTATAAATTGTATTATGGTATTAAATTAGTTAATCCTAGGTATAGTAATTAAGATCACTTTTTTTTTTCAAATAATAGCGATTGATCGTTCTGCATTCTAAGAACAGTGGCAGAGATCAACTCTCCTATGTTGAAATATCTGGTGCGAAGGATAATACCTTTTCACCAAACTGTTTAATAATTTCGTATTTACACACTAACACTAGTAATAAATGTTTTGTAATATACTAACACAGTGGATTTTTTATGTACGAAAATAAAAATGATTATTATCACTACATATAATAAAATTAAGTGTCCCTAATAAATAACTACTGAACAGATTTTCATTCATGCAGTTGTCACTAACAGACAGAGTAATTCACGAAAGGTTTAGGTTTTTTTTATATTATAGGGGGCAAATGAGAGTGATTACCGTCGCCCATGGACACCTGCAACTCAAGAGTCACAAGTGCATTGCCAGTCTATGGGAGTACGCTCTTTTCCAGTAGGTTTAATCATTCCGGAAATACCGCAGGCGACAATTTGTTCTAGGTGTATAATTTGTTAACATTTTAACATGATGATGAACTTTGAAGATGTCTCTGCTACCCGTGCGAAGCTGCTAGTTTTATATAAGTGAGTGTTTAGTTGATTGTATGTAATTACCAATAATTTTTTGCTTTTTAGTTCCTGGGTGTTTCTTCAAGGCGGCTTTTTTTTATTTTCCTTAAAGATAGCAGCATATATGAGGTTAGCAATATATGGAATTGGTAAGTTATTAGAGAGTATATTATGATAGAATAATGCTTAGTTTAAATACATTAAAAAAAAACTTTCTCTAAATTCAAAGTTTCTTTAAAGAAGCTTGCAGTTTAGAATATACATATCTAAAACATACTCTCTAGATATTTTGATGTTTAAATTTTAAATTTAATCAAACATATGTTACAGTACATTGAAATTAGATAATTAAATATATCACTAGATAATTTAACTAGATAATATTCATCTGCTACCTAATTATACAGGAAAGTTCAAAGTGCACTACAAAAAAAAATACTTACAAGGTAAACCATAGCATAAAACTTATAACTCCCTCTGATATTGCTCATCAACATAGACGCCGTAGCATCTGAGCATTTGTAGGTCCAAGGGTGGATGAGCTCGTGGCAACTACAGTCACGGCATGCTTTTTCAAACCAATATTTACTTGCTTCCACCATATTTAATTGCTATATCCTTATTACACTTTCAATTTATCTAACAATATTTTGAAGACAAGTACAACTCACTGCCCTTCTTGATATAGGCAAATAAAATTAATAAAACTGACTACGATACCACTATCACTAACACTCCGAAGATGCATGTAGTTGATGTACAAAAGTAAACTGGCACTAAATTTTATAATCACTAGCCCTATTAGCTTAGTAATACATTGTAATACACTTTTAATGAACTATTAGACTATTACTACTATTGACATTCAAAGCAACAAAAAACTGACTTTGTCTACATAATTATTATAAATCTATTTAATTAAATCTATTACCGAGCACAGATAACTACCTATATATTTACCGACCCTTCAAGCCATGCATGCTATGGCAACTTGGAACATAAAAGAATTCCACTTTTTTTATTAAGTACAGTGCCATCCCAAGGATAGCTACCGGAACTAAAATTACTGTGTTACAATATTTAAATTTATGATTTTTATGAGGGGAAATTGATTACTCTCAAATGTATTGCGATTTAAGATTGGCATTTGTAAATAACAAAATATTGCATATTAAATATCTAAAACCACTTAAAATTCTATACAAACAACAATTTGTTCACCAACACACAATAATAATAATTAAAAATACAATCGTAAGAATAAACAATTTTTTTTTAAATATTTGGAACTTATTAATATTAGGTTGGCAGCACTTTACTTATATTGCAAATGGCTGCGTATGAGTACCGATTGCCGGTTTCTTGTGCTTTTCTTTTTGCATTATACATCTTGGTTGTTATATGTGTAAAATTATCCGTTACTTGAATATAAAAATCGGAGATTAGTCATAAACATACATTAATTGGCTAAAGTATAAAATTCTCATGTTAAAACCAATAAAACAAGAAATAGGGAACAACAAAACACATACATACACCGTATAGGTAGGTACCTATATATTGTTCAATTGTATATATATATATACCTATAGATATGTATATTATATTAGTTTTTGGTATCTGACCACTAGGCGAAGTTTTGTGTTGTCAATAAAAAGAAGCAGAGCTGCCAGTCTATATCCTATATACTATTGTAGTCTTTGAAGCCATGCTATGGCAACTTGGAACATAAAAGAATTACACTATTTTTATTGAGTACAGTGCCATCAAAAGGATAAATACCGGAACTAAAATTACTGTGTTACAATATTTAAATTTATGATTTTTATGAGGGGAAATTGATTACTCTCAAATGTATTTCGATTTAAAATTCGCATTTGTAAATAACAAAATATTGCATATTAAATATCTAAAACCACTTAAAATTCTATACAAACAACAATTTGTTCACCAACACACAATAACATTAATTAAAAATACAATCGTAAGAATAAACATTTTTTTTTAAATATTTGGAACTTATTAATATTAGGTTGGCAGCACTTTACTTATTTGACTGCAAATGACTGCGTATGAGTACCGATTGCCGGTTTCTTGTGCTTTTCTTTTTGCATTATAAGTTTTGGTTGATTTATGTGTAAAACTATCCGTTATTTGAAAATAAAAATCGGAGATTAGTCATAAACATACATTTATTAGCTAAAGTATAAAATTCTCATGTTAAAACCAATAAAACAAGTAACAGGGAATAACAAAACACATACATACACCGTATAGGTAGGTACCTATATATTGTTCAATTGTATATATATACCTATAGATATGTATATTGTATTAGTTTTCGGTATCTGACCACTAGGCGAAGTTTTGTGTTGTCAATAAAAAGAAGCAGAGCTGCCTGTCTATATCCTATATACTATTGTGGTCTTTGCTTCAAGCCATTGACACTTATACACATACTAGACATGTGTAGTTCCGGAGCGTAATAGTTCCTGGAACTATGTCCGCAGTCGGAACTATGTCAGTTCTTTCCGACTTGCTCAACCTAATAGTTCCACAGTTCCTCGGATCGATCACGCGGATTGGAGGAGTGGCCGGAGCGGTATTGAATGGTGGAACGACTAACGATTACGAACTTACCGCTCCGGTTGCCACGAAACCTTGGAGAGTGCAGTAAAAATCAATAGTGGAGGGCGATTGTGAAACATACTAATGGAATAATACGATTATGAAGATGTCTCGAGATATTTCGAATATAACCGTTAGTAATAAGTGTAATAACTAAATAACTCGTTCGTGTCCGTCGCGGGGATACCATGAAATATGAAAAAACGCCCTTGATAAGTAAAGTTTTCTTTCAAATGCATTTCTTTATTATGTTATAAAATATTTTTAAAACATATATAGTTTTATATCTAATATTATTTAAATTATACGGTTTTACTCACGTGTATATTTCGGGGATGCCCGACTAGTTTCGGACCCGACGGGGGCCCTTTATCAAGGGGTGAGGCGTCCTGCCGCGCCGGTTGCAAGTGCCAGACTGGATTGTTGTCTATCCCACCGATTCATTTGTCGTAACGACCGCCGGGATGTGGACGCCTGCGCTTCCATTGCGTTGTGTGTTGCGAAATCTTTTTTCGCAGGCACTGTCGTACACACTGAACTTACTGTGTCAGTGTTTGGAGCCGTAACTATTTCGTGGGACATCAGTTTCAAGGACGGTCGCCAGGCTGGAGGTAATGCCCACCCATTGTCCCTATTGAAGTTCGGACGACGGCTTATTTCGATTGCCTCTCGTATGTAGCCTAGTTGCGACGCTCTCACCCACATACCTTAGGCCACAGTCACAAGGAATCGAGTATACGCCGGGGGCCCAAAGTGGATCCACATCCTTTGGGGAGCGCTATCAAGGTGATGAAACTCACAAGAAAAAACTCGGACTACCCACATAACGCGGAGAAAGTTACTCCATTATCTGAGACGGTGGTCAATCTTTCGTCAAAACCGCTGACTCCAGACATGGTAAGTGCACTGTCCCGGGGGTTAAACTACGCACCAACACCTCGGAAAATACCGGTCGAGAGCATAGTGTCAAATATAGAAAACGTCATCGTACGCAACAGGATACCTCATAGCGACGCGGAGTGCCTACGACAGGACGTATCGTCATTATTACGTAAATCCGCACCACCAAAATAAAATATGAGCAGACAAGAATTGATAGCATTACGAAACATACGTGATGCTACTAAAAATAAATAACCTTTTTATAAAACACACATGGGATCGATGGGGACTTTTGCCACCTTATTACTATTTAGCTCTATCAGAGTTTTTGTTATTTGAAATATCTATATTGATCGGACTATTCCTCGTTCAATCGTGTTAGAGTCGCGAACAACTTGTGTCAAAATCGAGAGCAGTCTAGTCAGGATCTCTCAGTGGGGTCAGAAAAATCTGGTCCGATTCAATCCTACTAAAAAATCCCATTCACTGTGACCCCAAAGTTCCAAAACTGACCCTTACAATCTCCGAAAGTATTAGGTTTCAACTTGGAAGGCAAAGCCAAGCTAGCATCCAAAAAGCTTAGAGCGCTTAATAGAGCGAAGCGGTACTTCACCCCGGGGCAAAGACTTTTATTATACAAGTTACAAGTCTGTCCCATATGGAGTACTGCTGTCACCTATGGGCGGGGGCACCTGGATGCGAGCTTTGGCCTTTCGACTCGGTCCAAAGACGTCCTGTGAGAATCTTCGACAATAATGGTCGCGCACGGTACAGTTCCAGAGGAATTTCCTCCCGAGAAAGCTCCGGCTTTGGAACGAGCTCCCTGCCAAGGTTTTCCCGAAAGACTACTGTATGGGATCTTTCAAGAAAGGAGTATACTGTAGTGACGGGAACTCTCGCACAGCTTACATACTCCTTCGATTGGAAGAATAACTCTTTACTACGCGAGAGGCACAGACTGGTGGCACCAAACTCTAATTTAGAACACGTTCGAAATATTTTATGAAGAATAAATGTTGAAGACAAGAGAGTCGCCGGGCAGACAGAAGACGGTCTGGACGACGATCGTGCCAAAGGTACACGGAATAATTCAAGAAATACTAACATCTATCGTACCCGGATACCTTAAAGCCCCAAGCTTTACACGTGGTTTACACATGGTGGAAGCTTTACACGTGGTGGATGCGCCTAAGGTGTAAGAGGAAAAGTATTACCAAGCAATTGATGATCGCTACGGACGTGGTGTGAAGATACATCACCCTACGTGTTGAAGGTTCGAGAAGAAAAGGAAAAACGTCGAAGGGTTTTCAAGTCGTCGAGTGGAGCGACTCTCCTATATATCACAGATAACCATTTGAATTATTTTATCGGTGTTCTCTCTGCATAATTTTATTTATGCATTATGGCGGATTGTAAGTCGTTTGCGGGGGCCAGAGGAGAATCCTTCCAAGATTTCCTAAGGCAGTTTAAAGTAATTTGTGCAATAAATAAATGGGATGAGAAAGACAGATCATTAATTTTGGGAGCGTATTTATCGGGTGCAGCTCTGATGTTCTATAAAACAATATTCTATGATGATATCATGTTTGAAGAAATTGTACTTAAATTGGAGAAAGAGTTCCCGTCGTTTGTTGACGATATTGCGGAATTAAAATTCCGCAATATCGTTCAATTATAAATAATGCAAAACAATTTAGACATGAAAGCAACACAGAATTTTTTTATAGATTGTCGTCATTAGCAAATAAAGCAAATATTACTGACGACAAGAAGTTTATTAATGCATATTTAAAATCTATGGGATTTTATCAGAAACAATTACTATCCTCACGCCTGTATCAGACGAGAGAAGAATTGAGAGACACAGTCATTCAATTAGCAGAAGTAACTGAGACCAGTAGATTTGAAAATAAAAATATTAATCTCCCAATATACCCACCGCAAGGGTTGGAGCATTCTGTTCAATTCAAAAGAAAAGAGGATGTCATCATGAACAGACCGAACCAAAGAATCAATAGGTCTTATGATGGTCGTTCGCCAGGGTCTCCAAGTGATAATGAGGGTTATAGAAGTGATCGCGACGCGTTTCATACACCACGGTACAATTTAAGACCGCGGACAGAGGGTGCTAATCAGAATTTAAATTATAGAAACAAAACACCACGCACCACTCGCCAGAATTTTCGGCAGGAGAATCTGAGGAGAATGGAGTTGGATGCCGAATCTGGAGATGAAATACAACTCCATACGACGTTGAAAACAAATGAATCTGGTCAGTTCGTTCCATTTATTACTCTTAATATTTGTGGGGTTAATTGCAATGCTATGTTAGACACAGGTGCTTCAGTCAGTGTTATTGATGGGACACTAGCGCGCAAGTTACATCTTAACATATGTGAGAATGATAACACGACGCAAATTCGGAGCATAACCGGTTCTGCTGTGAAGATCACGGGACGGTGTAGAGTCAATGCATTATTAGAGAACATTTTAGTGAAGTTATATTTGTTTGTAGTAGAGGATATTAATATAAAATTGGTGCTAGGAATAGATTTTCTTAATAATAATTCATGTATGATTGATTTTGCGGATAGAGTATTGTTATTGAAAAAACATTTTATAATACCTTTTGTGAACGAAGATGAGATTCAACCTTTAAGTTCGTTGGTTATTGAGAAAGATATTATGAGCTGTAAGGTAGAAAAAGAAACTCGCATACTTCCTCAAATAGAATATTTATGTTTCAATAAGACAATTGATCAGAAGGATGACATTGTTACTAACACTTTAAATAGTAATATCAAAATAAAGGAAAATGAGGTCAATACGTTAATAAATTCGGAAGCTAGTACAGGTAGTGTTGATGTAAGTTGTTGTTCGGATAAGCAGAATGTTGTAGCAGATTTTCTTAGTAGCAATCCGTTGGTGGAAGAGCTGGAGGAACGTGAACCTGCTCCTGTTCAAGATGAACTACAATTGCATAGGATTGACTATGTTAGATTGCAGGATGTTCAGCGTAAAGATTTTTTCTGTAGGCGATTTTTTTTTGTTTTAGCTGGTAGAAATGTGGAGGTATGCAAAGGATTTCTGGTTGTGAATGGCGTCCTATGTAAGAAAGTCAGAGTAATAAATGGTGTTAAGAGCATAGTTGTTGTTCCAAAGGCTTTATTGGCAGAGTTCCTGCGAGAGCGGCATGATGATGCATGGTCGGGTGTTCATCTAGGTCCAATGAAGGCATTATCCAAGTTTAGAGAAAGGTTGTTTGTTTCAAAGGCTGAGGAGGAAATAGAGAGTTGTGTTAGAATTTGTTTGGTAGGACAGCAGAAGAAGCGGTTGATGCAAGGGGCGCGGTGTCGCGCATAAATAAATAAATAAATTAAATTATATCGCGCGATGTAATAGATTCCTGTCAAGAGGGCGATATTATGTTGTAGTAGTAGAAATATCCGTTGCTAGGCTTATTCTTGTTATAAATAAGGTCGTTGCTATGCTTATAAAATATGCACTTCGGGAAATATAATAAAACAGTTACTTAGAAGAAACATAAACAAAGTTCACAATGAATGGTAATGTAACTTGAAGATAGGAAATTAAATTGTTTCAAGAATTTTCGGTGGGAGAAGTAAGTCTAATAGTATAGATTCATTGAAACAATTTCAGAGCAAATAATATTTTCCCAGGGATAATTAAAACTTTGATAATTTGTTGACAGATGAGAGTTGTCAAAGACTTTGACATAAGGAGCTTATTTTTCTTTGTTCATATTGTCTCTAACCATTGAGGATGTATGCAAATAGACTTGTTGACATTGAGACTTGTTTTTTTTTGTTGAAATAGCCAACGAGGTTGAACCAATTGTTGGATAAAGGAGTTATTTAGGTGAAATATTGTAGTTATATTTGTGTGCTGATCCTGTTGTAATTTTTTTTCATGGCCATAGAAAAAAAAAATAAGAAAACTTAGTCTAGGTAGGAGTCAATATGGTCAGGGTTCACAATACACTTGTGTTGGTCGTGGTTGTAGAACCAAATAACTAAATGATGTATGTAATTTTTTTTAGAAGGCTGGCGGTCTAATTTTTCTGTGGGTTTTTATAAACTCCAAGTGATTCGCCTGCCAGCAGAGGAGTTTTGGAAGACTTAATGAATGAATTTCTATGTTTAATAATTGTTGTATGTCTGTCTAAAGCTAAAGGCCAGTCATTACTTCCATTGGCGGAAGCAGCCTCGGAAAAATGACGTTCCCACTAGTTAGAAAATGTGTGAGGCAGGCAGGACGAGTATGGCGCCACCGAGGGGGTGTGTAGCTCCTGTAGTGACGGGAACTCTCGCACATATTACAAACTCCTTCGATTGGAAGAATAACTCTTTACTACGCGAGAGGCACAGACTGGTGGCACCAAACTCTAATTTAGAACACGTTCGAAATATTATATGAAGAATAAATATTGAAGACAAGAGAGTCGCCGGGTAGACAGAAGACGGTCTGGACGACGATCGTGCCAAAGTTGCACGGAATAATTCAAGAAATACTAACATCTATCGTACCCGGATACCCTAAAGCCCCAAGCTTTACACGTGGTTTACACATGGTGGAAGCTTTACAATACATTAGGGTGTCCCGTCGATGACATTACGATTATCATAAAATTTAATTAGATATCAATCATCTTGAGGCCTCTACCGGTCCTTGAAATTATACAAATTCCTCATTTTCAGGGGTTCCTAATATAAACTATAAATCATACAAAACTAACGTTTAAATTGTTTTTATTAAATCAAAGAGAACAACAATGAGTGTGGTGAGAGAGAGAAATGAATAGGTAATTTTATACTTTAAAAACGAAACTGGTTTTTGTGGCCAAAGTAAGGCATTTTGACGCGAGATTTCAGTTTATTCCTAATAAATCCATCCCGACCTGTGGTATCTGTTGCGCTTTGAGAAGCCTCTGTTACCAATTTTACACATCTTTCCACTGCCTGTGTGTGACAAGGGAAGTCTTCAATAAAGAGGCTTTGCTCTTTAGCCTTAATTAGTTCATCGTCGGAGACGTATCGCAGGACCGGTGGAGCTGATATTTCACAGTCTTGCCAAAATAGCATATCTATGTAATCTTGTGCTATGAAATTGATTTTCGGTGACTTAAATACTCTGAGACGACAAGCTTTTTTCTCTTCTCTAGCTTTTAATATCCTGCGAGAAGCTCTCGAATATGGTCCCTATCGTCGAATAACATGGCAATAGCAAGTTTTCTGGATACGCGAAAAAAGCATTTCTTTCGATCACTGAATCAATAATACATCTTTGTCTATCAGGTAAAAATCGGGAGTACATAATCATTTTAAAAATATGCTTGGCTCCGTGTTTAAATGATGGGTTTTGCTTAATGAGAAACCAAACGGGAGCGTAAACTTTGACCACGTAGTTTACAAGCAGTTCCAAATTATTTGACGGCGAAAAAGTACTTACGTAAAGTCTGAGTATTCGATTGGCAGTAGTAAGCCATCTCGAATGTGCCATTTTTCCAATTTGGCGGCTCGCTAGCTCGGGGCAACAGGAACCAGCCATCACGGCATGGCACATTTCGTATAGATACTTTTGATCCGTGCTTAATTCCTTCACTATATTATCAGGTAATTCCAGCAAATTTCCAGTCACTGCACAGAAAGACACTAGAGGTTTACTTTCACAAACAGCTCTTTTCCAATAGGCCCTGTATATTTTTTTGGTCCAGATGATACTGGAAGGTTAAGAATGTTACTTAGATATATGGCACGGCCGCTTTCTTCTAGCCATCCGAACTTGGTCGGGTTATGTAGGTTTTCGATGCTTTGTCAGTATTTTAATTGTTTCTCTTTAATTACTGAATTTAATGAGATTAAATTTTGCATTGAGTAGTTGAATTAATACACTAATTATTGGAATACATTTTACTATGCAATTCCTTTAGAACGTCGTGATATTTCACTGCTTTGTAAACAGTGGTCTATTCATGGTAAATTGTCCTATAACTGCTTAATTACTAACGGAACATCATTGATACTTGGCAACATGTTACAGACTCTTACAAGGTTTGTATAAACGTGAAAATCTAGACCCCAAAGTGCAAACTTTACGAACGAAGACCTAATAAGCGTATTTTACGTTTATATTTTTATCTTTTAAACCCTACAATTTTTTTCTAAATCTGTTTTTTAAACAAATATTAACAAATTCAAAACAACGTATGTAAAAATCTACAGCTCTCTATATACCTAAGCGCTTTATATGAAAACTAGCTAATGGCCAAACGTTCGCGTAGCGGAAACTTGAATTTATCCGAAGTTTATGCATGCACTAATTTTATTCATACATACACAATTACACACAAATACACACTAATTTTTGGACACATTTTTTTTCTTCTAAGTCCATGGATTAAAAAAAAGTTCCGCCAGAACAACGTTCGCCCAGCGGAATCAGTTTTTAGCGAATTTCTCCACAATGGCTGCATGCACAAATTTTTTTTTACCATACACAATTACACGACGTCATACACTAAATATCTGCATAATTAAAATCTTTAAGTTCAACAATGAAGCAATGTTCCATTGCTTTTCGCCGAGTGAGTGAGGGTACGGCAAGCCCTTACCCTTCCCTCCCCCCTCCTCTCCCTCTTTCACCCTTTCTCTATTCCCACCTTAAATTCCGGCAACGCACTTGTGATTCTTGAGTTGCAGGTGCCCATGGGCGGCGATAGTCATTTACCATCCAGGTGACCCGTCTGCTCGTTTGCCCTCTAGGCTATAAAAAAAAATTTGGGCCCGCAGCAGGCCCGCAAAATTAGATTTCTTGTTTTATGAATTTGAAAATCTGCCCCCCAGTCCCTGCCTTAGGGGGAATATCCCCCATTCACGAACTTAACCTTCATTTTTACCCTGTTTATTTGTCGTCCAAGTTTGAATGCAATCTTATATATATATATATAAACTTTTCAACTGGCGGTTGTTTTTAAGATCATAACTAGACCTCCTGTGAAGAAATTTTTTGGAAAACTCAACAACTGGTACAAAACCAATAGGTAGAGTTTTCTTCGAAATCTACCTAAGAACGTCAATCATGCCACAATAAATAGAAAATATAACATCTGAATACAAATAATGTGCATGGGTTTAAAATACAGGACTATCATAGTCTAAATAGATAGATGGCGTTCTAATGAACTAAACGTATTATAAAAATATAGATTTCACGACTCTGTACAATTATTATTCAGAATTTTGTGCAAAAAATATATCGACATACTCAAAAATAATAATTACTTAAACCCATTGTCTTAAGTATAATAAATATTTTAATATTTAAAATACAATAAACCAAAAAACAATATTTGCTAGTAATAATAACTCAGTGAATAAATTTTATTCTTACACAAAGCCTGCTTAAATTATAAATACAAATTTAATGAGGTAGGTACAATGTCAACCTATATAGATGGCCTTATGATAAATATGTAATTAAAATGTTTGAGTTAAGGTTTGAGCATTTTATATTATTTTATTACATTTAGTTTTAAAATAAGTATTATTTAGGTATTTTTATTAGATTCTAAATATAAAAATAACGGTAAGTAATAAATGGCGTTCTTTGTTTAGATAGATATATAGATTAACTCTTTATTGTACAAAACATAAGAAATTATACAAGACTGCATATACATAATCTTACAAACTATAAACCTTGTACAATTTTCGGCCTTATCGCGTTCTGCGATCTCTTCCAGGCAACCATTGGATGGAAAGAGAGTTTATGGATGGTAAGAGGAGTTGAAGTGTATGGTTGCTTAAAAATAATATCATATTATATATTACACATATGTTTTCACATACATAAGTGTAACTCTATATATATACAGATAATAATATACATTTATACACAAATAAATAAATATAGGTGCACACATATGAATGCACGGATATCATGAACCTAACCACTCAACAACTAAGATAGTGCTCCTTTATTAGTTTTTAAAATCGGGAAGTGTTTTTGCGAGCCTGATGGACAGCGGCAATGCATTCCACAGACGAATGGCCTGAATTGAGAAAGATTTGTCGTCGTTTGTTGAATGCGTTGGTATTTTCAATGTCAAGTTCTCTAAAGACCTAAGGACCCTTGAATGTGTGTTATGTAAGAATTTAAATCGTTCTTTGAGATAAGGAGGAGTGTTAGGATTGAAAAGTGTACTATATAATAGTGAAAGGATATGAATATTGTAGCGACGGCACTCTCGCTCAGCTTATATACTCCTTCGATTGGAAGAATAACTCTTTACTACGCGAAAGGCACAGGCTGGTGGCACCAAACTCTAATTTAGAACACGTTCGAAATATTTTATGAAGAATAAATGTTGAAGACAAGAGAGTCGCCCGGCAGACAGAAGACGGTCTGGAAGACTGTCGTGCCAAAGGTGCACGGAATAGTTCAAGAAATAGTATTTATAATTAATTTGTGTGAAGTTATAATTGTTATATGAATAATCTGATCTTGATTATATCGCATAGTGCGTTTGCCTGCTATTTTAATTTTCATCCTTTAGCTAACATCTATCGTTCCCGATACCCTAAAGCCCCAAGCTTTACACGTTATACGTGGTTTACACGTGGTGGAAGCGTTACACATGGTGGAGTACGCCGGAGGTGATTTAGAAGAAGTACTCCACGTGTTACAATATTCCGGCGAAGGCGAATAGATAACCAGTTGAGCTTATTTCGATATTCAGAAACGTGGTCAAATTTGCGTAAACCAAAGATGAACCGTATACAAAAGTTTTGAAGTCGCTTAAGTTTATTTAATTGGTCCTCGGTGAGATCAGGATAACTAGCATCTGCGTAATCGAGAATGGGAAGAAGGGATTCTGCAAGCGCAATTTTGGTGGTAACCGGTAGGAAGTTGCGTAATCTTCTCAATGACCCTGCAGAGGCAAACATTTTTCTACCTACCTCTTGTAGCTGCGGACCCCAGGACAAATTTTTATCGATAAGTATTCCCAGATTTTTAACTGTATTTGCGATGGGAATGGAGGCACCATCACAGAATATTTGAGGTAGCTGTGTCCAATCAATGTTATATGTTGCCCTGGAGCTACCAACAACAGTAGCTTGAGTTTTACATGGATTTACGTTTAATCCATGCTGCCTACTCCATACACAAACTTGCTCTATATCCTTGTTAATATTAAAAAAAGCTTCAGATAGCCGTTCCACAGGTGCTTGGGTATAGATCTGTAAATCATCTGCATAAAGGTGGTAGGAGGAGATGAGTTTATTGGAAATAGAGTTTATAAAAACTGCGAAGAGCAGGGGAGATAGAACGCCACCCTGGGGTACGCCTGCAGGTATAGTGCACCAACTTGAGAATCTTTCCTCAATACGAATACGCTGCCAGCGTCCGCACAGGTAGTTACGAAACTAGTCAACTGCCGTTGGAGATATGTTAAAAGAGCACATTATATCAAGTAAAACATCGAAGTCAACAGTGTTAAAGGCGTTACTAAAATCAAGCAGCGCCAGCACCGTTAACTGACCGTCTTCCATGCCTGACCGTATATCATCCGTAATATAAACCAGCGCAGTAGTTGTACTATGTCCAGGACGAAAACCAGATTGGAGAGGATTAAGAAGGTCATTTTTAAAAAGGAAGGGATGTTTATGATTGTCACTACAAAATTATTATTACTAACATTGATAAATTTATACACTCTACTGCAATTTATTTCCTTATAAATAATTTGGTTAATTTAGAAAATTAGGTAGATTGTGAAGAAAAGTCTACCTATTGGTTTTGTACCAGTTGTCGAGTTTTCCAAAAATTTATTCACAGGAGGTCTAATTATGATCCCTGGCTAGACCCCAAAACACTCGCCAATTAAAAAAACCGGGCCCGCAGCAGGCCCGCAGAGGTAGATTTCGTGTTTTTTTTTATTTTTAATTTCTCCAAAAATATTAGTCGTATTAAAAACTTTAAATGTCTACATTGTAGAGTAAAATAAAAAATTAGCTTTCATTTAAAAATATATATATCGGATTGCCAAACGGAATAAATACCTCGGAATAATGAATTCGCTATTTTGCTTCGTTGATATCATCGGCCATTTTGTATGTAGGTATGTCATTTCCACCAAAATAAATATGAAGTATAACGTTGTTCAATAATACGAATATTTCACCGAGTTACATGATGTAGGTATTTGATTTGATTTGAATCAAACACAACTAAATATTACATGATTACAAAGAATTAACGGAGCCGATGAGTTTCGATGTCCCTATCAATTTCGCAATTACTAAAGACTACCATAGATTTTGTAAGATGTCATCTTTTCAACTTCATCCGGCCGAAAGCCGCTCCAAAGGCTCCAAATTGAAATGAATTGCCCACTATACCTGGCATTCATAGACTATGCCAAAGCATTCGACTCTATCTTCCACGACAGCATATGGAGAGCTTTGCAAGATTGTGATGTACCGTCAGAAACAATAAAACTTATACAAAGAAAGAAAGAAAGAAAGAAGAAAGAAAATCCGTTTATTTTGGTGCTGAGATACAAGTTATATCAATTAATATACCTATATCTATAAGTATATCTATAAAAAAAAAAACAAAAAACATAAATCGGGAATTAAAATACAGTAAGTAGGTACATTAAAAGAAACAGTGGAGGAACAATAACGTGTCTCGCGTTAGCACCAAAATAGGTGTCCAGTTCAGCTTGGTGCCAGATAAGAATCGGGCGCTGATTTTCAACTGGAACCTTTAAATAAAGTATATATAAAGTTTACGTACATATAGACATACATACATATAAATAATAAAATACATATAATTTACAGAATAAAAACACGTAGGTACACAGTGTCAGAACCAGTGTTAAATGTGTTGCCCATCATATAAAATATAATAAATTACATAGTATTATATTTTTAGTTGTTGTAAGTATATGTATAATAATAACAATAATAATAATTTCACACATTCCACACAGTATATTCGTAAAAATGGTGCGGATATTAATCATATTATAGTTTTCCCTATTAAATTTGACGCACGGGACCAAAGGCGAGTGAGCGAGACGGCGACGAGACGTCGAGTCGCGCCGCCTTTGCGCAGTCGCGGTCATTTGACTCGGGTGCTTGTTTGTTTATGCATAGTGAGTGTGCCGATACCGCGTCGCATCGAAACTGCGACAATTGTTTACCCTATACTGCATGATACTGCCTAACAAACGCGTGTGCGCAGAATCGAAAACACCTAATATGCAAAAACTACTAGGTATTTAGTACAATCACATAAAAAATACTACATTCACAACAAAACCGCTAAGATGGAAGATAGAAAATGGCATTGGAGTCTCGTCAGAAGGTTGGAGACAACATTTTATTCTATCATTTATGTGTATTGTCCTTTAGTATGCTCTATATGCATTTTCATTATTCTTATGCTTTGCAGGTTGGGGGAAGGTTTCAGGAAAAAATAATGACAATAATCCACATCAACATCATGGCCAGATTACCCATACAGCTGCGGAATGAGCTTAGCCCGGACTATGCGTTTGGTAAGTTTTACTCTCATACACATCTGTTCTGGTGCCCCCTATAAGTTTTTACGGTCTATGGTGTACTTTTTTGTAGGTGTAGTAGGTACTTCTTTAGTTTAGTTTTAAAACTGTTTTTGTTATTTGCAGATCTTATGGGGGGCGGTGTGTCGTTCCAGCAGCGAGTTGCGGAGTATTTAAAACATCCCCTGAACGCGGTAGTCCTATACTTGGGTATGGAAAAGGGGTTGGATGTTAATCGAATAGGGTAACCATAAGTATCATGTTTCAAGGTCACCGTGTTGTGAAGGTATTTTGGCTTTTGTGTGGATATAACACCGAATAAAAGGCTAGCCAAATGAAGTTTCCGTCTGGCAGCCATTTTCAAAATATTGTGTTGATTCAGAAACGGGGTTACATGAGTCCTACGTGGTATATTGAAGCAAAACCGTGCACAAGCGTTTTGTACACGTTGTATCAACTGTTCGGTCCTGGATAACAAGCATGGCCCGTATACAATGTCCCCATAGTTAAACTTTGATAGCACTAGGCTATCAACCAGCCTTTTTCTTATTTCTACTGAAATAAATTCTCTAATATTGTAAATGATTTTTAGCCTGTAGAAGCAGTTCTTAACAACGTTATTTACATGAGATTCAAATCTAAGTTCCGGGTCCATGATAAGTCCGAGATTACGTACCGTGTCTACCCTCTCTATAGAGTTGCCCATTATGGTTACTACCGGATTTTTTAAAGAAATAGCCTGTACATGGTGCTTACTACCCAGAATTATAAACTTAGATTTTTGGGAGTTTAGCACTAGCGAGTTTGCCTCCGACCAGAGTGCCACCCTTTGGAGATCTTCGTTAATTTTTTTCACAGCTTTGCAGGTATCCTCAATTTTACATGAATGGTATAGTGGTGTATCGTCCGCGTATATATGGTACTTGCATTCCTTGAAACAACTGATTATGTCAGCGCTATAGATTATGAATAAAAGGGGAGCGATCAGTGATCCCTGAGGAACTCCTCTTGAGACAATCTGAGGAGAGGAGGTGAGCTTCGAACCATTTCTATTGCGTATTTCAACTTGCTGCGACCTGCTTGACAAGTAACTTTCGAACCATTTTATTGTCTCGGGTTCGAAGCCGTAGTATGCCAACTTTGATAATAGTAGGGTGACATTAATGGTGTCAAATGCACGGGAAAAGTCTAATAAAGTCAGTATGGTGCCCTCTCCCCGGTCCCGGGCTTCGATGATATTTCCCACGACATCTGCCAGAGCTGTGGCTGTCCCTCGGCCCTTTCTGAAACCTGACTGTAGGTCCGGCAGAACATTATTGGCTTCGACATATTCCATAAACTGCTGAAACACCACCCTCTCCAGCACCTTTGACAACCAGGGCAGTATACTAATTGGGCAAAGATCTTTAAAACTTACAGGGTTATTGTTTTTCGGCAGGGGACGTACTATTGCTCTGCGCCACAAAGAAGGAAACATTTTAGAAATAATAGATTCGTTAACAATTGCTGTTATTGCTTCTAGTGACTGAGGAGTTGTTAGTCTCACCATATCTCTGGACATGCCATCAATTCCCTGAGCATTTGTTGATATACTATTGATGATTTTAGCAACAGTTTCCTTGTTTGTGGGTTGCAAGAAAAACCTCGCCGGACAGTACCGATTAAATTCAAAGAACGTTAGGTGAGAAATACATACGTTGGAGTTTCCGGGAACATCAAGAAATGCTGCATTTATAGCGTTAGGATCAGCGAAATGTGCTGGGAGCTCTTCATTTTTGTGTACCGGAAGCACATGCAATTTGAGATTTTTCCAGAGTAACTTTGATTCATTAATGTGTTCATTTATGTGCTTCGTAAAGAAATCCTTTCATTTGCTTGCCTTTTCATTTCTTAAGGATGTTATAGCTACTTTTTTTAGGTCCAAGTAGTATTGCTTATGAGCCGCCAGTCCAGTTTCATGAAACCGTTGACGAGCTCCATTTCTTAATTTAAAAGCTGTCTTTATTGTGTCGGTTATCCAAGGCGTTGGTTTTGTTTTTAACATTTTCTCTTTAATAGGTGCATGAAGGTCAAATAGTTGTGTTATTAATGTATTAAACAACAAGATATATATATAAGAAAAGCAGTACTTTTGTTTATTATTTAATAAGAAATAATGGAAATAATGGTATTAGGAAATTAGACACTTAATAGTAAGTTAATAAATGTTATTAGTTTATAGGTATATATATATATATATATAAAGTATTCGCATGCCTAGAAAAGGTGAAATGTGCTGCGGACACTAACTTTTCAAAAACAACATGTAAACAACCATATTTCGTGCGAATAAATGTTACTTTCTTTCTTTCTTTCTTTCTTGTAGAATAATATTAGACAAAACAGGGTCAAAAATAGACATATGTAGAGGCGTCCGACAAGAAGACCCTTTGTCACTTATAATTTTTATAACCGTTCTCCAAAACATTATGAAGTCTCTGAAATGGGAAAACAAAGGTGTATAAACATAAACGGCAAATTTTTAAATAACCTTACGTTCGCTGATGATATAGTACTGTACCCAGAAAGTGCATCACAACTAGAAATTATGGTGAAAGAAATACATTCTGTCAGCTGTGAAATTGGTCTGCAGTTGAACACAACAAAAACAAAAATTATGATAAACAATAAAAGAATCCCCGTTTATATCGACAATGCTCCATTAGAATATGTTCAAGAGTATTTAATTTTATACCTAGGCAATCAAATATCATTCAAAAAATCTAGACATAGAGATGAAATAACTAGACGTGTAAACATGGCCTGGAACAAATTGTAAAACTGAAGAAAAAAGTTCTGGACTATTACATATTGTTCTTTGTGAAATATATTATTTAGATTAAAATAGCTTTCTAGTTGTTGCAAAATAACTTTTTCAAAAATTTTACTAATAGCTGGTAACATTGAGATTGGCCTAAAGTTACTTGGTTCAGTTGTACAACCCTTCCTGAATAAAGGTATTACTTTGCTATACTTCATCAGGTTAGGAAAAACACCAGAATCAACACATCGATTGAATGTTATAGCTAGAAATGGTGCTATATCAATTATAATAGTTTCTATTAACTTAACAGAAATTCCCCATAAATCCCCTGAATTCTTAAAATTAAGAGACTTAAACGTTTTTATAATGTCTGTGGGGTTTATGAATTCAAATACAATTATAGAGTAACGAGGGCAGATGAAATTGGAGTAATTCTGTAATGCAATACATTTAGTGCAAATGAAAACTATCAACATGAATGTGCAACTATGAGGTTTCTCTAAGGTACAAGAATTTTATTTATTTTATTTTATTTAAAAACTTTATGCACAATGTGTACAGATGCGGACTTAATGCCAAAGGCATTCTCTGCCAGTCTACCTTAGGGTGATGTAGAAATAAATGAAGTAGGTGAAGTAGCAGAAAAAGGAAAATAAATTAATATATACTTAGATACATTCATACAAGAATATTTACATGTAAGTATAAATATTATAAATACAAAATTACCTTTATATTTCTACTGTTCTGATGACTCCGCTAATTTACGGAAGAGGAGAGCACGAACCTTTGCTTTAAATGATGGGCGACTAGGTGTCATCCTGATTTCCTGCGGCAAGGCGTTCCAGAGAAGGACAGACTGAATTATGAAAGAAGAACTGACACATGTTGAAGAATGACTGGGACATAATAGGAGAAGATTATTTGAAGAGCGGAGATTTCGGCTATGATTGGAGCAGAGATACTGGAGAATGGAAGTAAGATATTTAGGAGAAGTAGGTGAATTGAGAATTGAATACAGAGTAGTAAGGGCGCGCAGATGACGGCGCTGACGAATCGGAAGCCAGTTTAATTCAGAGCGAAAAGAGGAAAAGTGTTCATACTTGCGAAGATTAAAAATGAATCAAATGCAGTTATTAAGAAGACGGTCGTATTTGTTCAGAAGGTAAGGAAGGTTCAGGTCGTAGTAGCATACATCACAATAATCCATTATGGGGATAATCTAAGTCTGAACCAACATAGATTTTGTTTTAGATGGGAGAAAGTTTTTAAGACGGTATAACGCCCGCAGTGTTCCTATAATTCTTTGGCTGACACTAGTAATCTGCGTTTGCCAGTTAAGGCTGGTATCAATAAGCAGGCCTAGATCTTTGACAGATGGACTAAAAGGTATAATAGATCCGTTGAAAGTTACAGATGGCAGTCTCTCTAGGTCTAACTTCCTTATCAGGCGTTGACTGCCTACAATGATGGCCTGGCATTTGGTTGGGTTTACCGTTAAACCAAATCTGTCTGACCAGCCACAAATAGCTTCCAGGTCTCGATTAACCATTAAAATAGCCGCGGATATTTTGTCAACAGTGGCTTGGTAGTATAGTTGCAAGTCATCGGCATAAAGATGATACGCACACTGAAGATTCGGAGTGATGAAATTGATAAATATAGAGAATAATAGAGGAGAGAGGATGCCGCCTTGAGAGACACCAGAGCCAAGATCACGGCAAATTGATAAGGATTCGTTGACGCGGATAGACTGCTGGCGCCCTCGAAGATATGACGAGAACCATTTCAGTGCATCAGGTGGTATCATAAGATGGGAAAGGATGGCTAGAAGGATTTCGTGATTGACGGTGTTGAAGGCGTTCCAGAAATCAACCAAAGCTAGTACTGTAACTTTGGATGACCTGATGTCGCCAGTCACTTTTAGGAGAGCGGAAGTTGTACTGTGTCCCGGCCTGAACCCTGACTGAAATCCTTTTCAGTCAGGGTTCAGGTTCAGGAGGTTGTTAGAGAATATAAAATGAGATAGCTGCTGGTAGGCACAGGCCTCAAGAGCTTTGGTGAGGAAGGGAAGAATGGAAAT
This sequence comes from Callimorpha dominula, assembly GCA_949752705.1. NCBI lineage: Eukaryota > Metazoa > Arthropoda > Insecta > Lepidoptera > Erebidae > Callimorpha > Callimorpha dominula. Next base: position 4,770,670 of record OX457002.1, on the reverse strand, counting down.
TGGTCATAAGTGATTCAGGAGGGTAGGATTAGGAACTTTCGGGAGAGGGAGGACAAAAGCGTTGCGCCATAGGGAAGGGAAGATACCTGAATTCAGTGAGAAATTCACTATATGTGTCAGCACGGGAAGAAGATGATCGAGGATGGAGGAGGAGAAATTTCTGGTCATCCATGTTAAAACTCCAGTCTCTAACATCTAAAAGCAGAGTAATGCAGCCCAAATGCTGCACGATTGTAAATTTATAGTTTGGGATGAAACCACAATGGCACATAAAGGGGGTTTCGAAGCACTAAACAGAACTCTAAAAGATATAAGATCAAACTATGACATGATAGGTGGTATTACTGTCCTGTTGGCTGGAGACTACCGTCAGACTCTGCCCGTGGTGCCGACGGGAACTCGCACTGATGAAGTTAAGGCTTGCATTAACACCTGAACTCTTTGGCCTTTAAAAAAACTCCATCTCATGACAAACACGGGAGAATTCCTCTTTGAGAATACTCTGAAACTGTGGTGAAGATTACCACCAGACAGAGATATCCCGTAAGATTCCACTGCATCTTGCTTTAATTGTTTCGAGAGGTGACTCCAGGAATGCTACTGCGAAATCTTAATCCGCCAAAGGTGTGCAATGGTACCAGGTTGTGTGTGAAAACCTTACATAAAAACGTGGTAGAGACCTCAATATTTACGGGCTGTCAAGGTGAGCTAGTATTTATACCATGGATACCACTCATACCGTCAGAGTATCCATTCGAGTTTAGAAGACTGCAGTTCCAGTTCCTTTAATGTGTGTTTCGCAATGACAATAAATTAAGCGCTTCGCGCGTGACTGCTTCTCGCACGGCCAGTTTTACGTGGCCTGCTCGAGAGTGAGTTCACCTAGCGACCTGGTTTTGTACTGTAGCACCTGTCGGCAAAACCTCTAATGTCGTATATGCTGCATCGAATCCACAAAAGAAACTTCCTAGCGCGAGCGAAGCCTCGGGCAAAAGCTAGTAGCGTATATTGTTATCAAATGCAAATACAAACGGAACTTATGGATGCCAGTAAATCCAAAAATGCAAACGAACCTGATTTTATGACGTTACAAACTGTAGAATTGTAAGTTTATCTAAAATAATTATACTAATATCTTTACATACATTTTTGCACTGATTCAATATTATGTTTCTAACATTTTTTTCAGACTTCCAGAAACATTAAGTAATGCTTTGCAGCATGACTGACAACGATACTACTTGGGAATTGCAAACTTTTACGTATTGTAGAAAACCATATTTTGAGAACCCCCATCAGTTTGAATGCTGTAATTGGGCATCTTATCGACGCGTGTTACATTCACGAAGTGTTAGTTACATAAGTATTAATTACGAATCTGGTTATTTCAGGTACGAAATAAGCTATTGTGATCGTGAAACAGACTCGTCGATTTGGAACATTTTTTTATATCACTTCAAAAAATATGTAACCACCACAAAGCGGGTTTCGATGTAGGTACATTGAGTAATGTCCACATTAGGAGAAAAAAGAAAAGGACTACTTTCGCAATATACCTACGTTGAAATGCAACATATGCAATGTAAAATTTATTTTTGACTCAGAACAAAAATCAAACCTAGATTTAAATAAAGCTGCAACATCTACCATTATATCTACTGGAATTGGCTTTTCACAATTTAACGAATTATTTCGCTCAATGGATTGTGGATCCGTCTTTCACTCAAAAACATTATAATAAAGCTCAAAGTCAGATATACGATGATTGGCGAAGTGCGCAATTGCGGAAGGGAGTGTACCTTAAAACGGCATTGCTTGCGTAGACGTAATTGCCGATGGTGCCTGGAGTAAACGCTCCTACAACACAAACTTTTCCGTCCTTTCTGGAGCCGCAGCTATCATCGGGAAAAGGTTTGGTGAGGTATTTGTGCGAGAGCTAAATTATTACATTGACAAATCAAAAGCATCATACGTCCGCTCTGAACGACAGCAACAGCGGAATGGCCTTGTTTCACAGCGCGCTTGAGTTTTATGCAGCGGCATACATGCCGTCGGCGAAACGTAGCGGAGTGCCTCTTTTAATCCTATTATCTGCCCACAGTTCTTGTTGCTGCAGCCACCCCTTCGACCGCGAGCACCTACGCCTACTTAGCCCAAGTAGGCGCATCGTGCGTGGGCGCGGGTGACCGCCGCAACAACAACCTCAAAACCTCCACAGACCGACACAACGGTGTGGAGCAAAAACCGGACTCGACACCAGGGGGTCACAAGTAAGCCGCCGCCTGTGTCGCTGGTCGCTCGGAGCTGGACCTCCCCAGGTTTCGCCTGGGGTCTCATCTGGCTCGGGCTGGCCGCCTAGGCGGCGTGAAGACTGAAGCGGCCCCCAAACAAACAACCACGGCATAACAAGCCAACACCATGACCTACCCCTATTTAGGGGTAGCGGTAGACTCCGCTGTCATGGGGCCATCGCCCCGAAACAGCCTCCGCACGCCCAAGACAGGGCGTTGTGAATCTACACAAATATAAGTTCGATTCCAACCTTCCCTGGTGTTTTACTTAAATCTAGCTACGGAGCAAGAGCGCCCAGCTCAGCCGGTCTAGACTAAGCTACCTACCTCTCCTGCCTCCCCAGTTACCCACTTAACTACGGTGCGAAGGTTGATCACATCAGCCGGGCCGGTTAAGCAGGTACCCTTACCCCAGCTAGCACAAACATAGGGCAAGTACATACGCTGCAACTCATCGGGTCAGCTACCCCTAACAGCTGAAACCCGAACGTCATAAATGTTTGACCATATTATGAAATACCCGTGTTTTTTTTATATCGTCAAATGATATCTTCCAATGATTCAGTCAAACTGTGTACTAGTATAGTATTATGTTATCTGTAGTATAGGTATGTTATGGTCCAAGTTATTAAACATTGCACTATTTATAAAGCCCCCGCAATATGAATAATGACAAGTAGGTATAATACATTTATGTGATTAATACTAATTACCTGGGTACTTACTAATAAGGTACATTAGGTAGGACGTTAGGACAAAGAACATACATGGAGGGACCATGATCATTAGCAAACACGCACTGCTACAGAGCGCAAATGTTTTCTATTCTGTTTAGTTTTGAAAGCTTATATATTATGTAGTCGAACTGTTTATATCTCGAATTGAAAACTAGGTAATACGTAAATTCACATTTCACACAATTCATTTGAATTAACGTTATCAAAGTGTTTTAGAAACTGGGTCAGAAAATAGAGGTCTAGAGAACAGTTGATGAGGTTGTAAAGGTGGTGTATGTGTGACAACTACCCAAAATGCCATCGAAAGTGATAACGACGTGTCACCTCTATCACCTTTCCGGGGTGAAATGTCGGCATCGAACCAACTATAATCACCCGATACAATCCCCCGTCACAAGTGTTCAAGATTTTCTTGTTACTTGTCTTTTACAACATATATAATACGGTTTGGTATCATTAAAACGTTAGGGAATATGCATGCATTTAAACTATTTCATATGTTATTACGTTGCCGGAAAAAAACACATCGACTGCTTGCGAAGGAATCTAGAGATAGACAAACGCATAAGATGCCACTCGGTGATTTTTACAAATTATTATACACAATTTTTTTTGGTGTTGTTTATTGATTGATGGGCTTGCCGCTCGTTTGAATGTCTTAATCTCAAGCCTCAAGCCCCGGTTGCTAACCGTTTTAGAACCAGCTTAAAGTTGGTCTTTCAATGACTTTGCAAACTGCGAAATCGTTCGTGTTATTTAGAATGTTTTTAATGCAAAATGTAGCTTGAACTAAACCACGTCCACCCGTCTAGTAGAAATCCAGAGACAGCGGAACTTCCACATATGAGTTTATGTTTTTCTTTGTTTCTAAGCTATGACCAAGAGAAAAAACACATTAACTCAAAGCAGCAATGCTTCCCTTCAGAAAAAGATACCCAGGCAACTCAACAAACAACTATATATTCCAAGAATAAATTAAAAACTAATATTAAATAATTACGTTAAGCCTTAAATAAGGAAGTAAAATGGTTTTAAGACAGTCTCGTCTTTATTAATTCTAAGGTTTTTCAAATAAGTTGTATTCCGTAATTAATAGTTTAATACACAACTAAAGTAAAATATGAAGCTTAGAGATACTTACCAAGTACATCGCCTGGAAGGGTGCAATAAATGAAGCAGATCCTTTAGCACACAACCATAACATATTCCGAAATGCATCCGTACAACTGTTTTCAAGTGGATGTAGCAGATCCTTGCATGTTAATGAAGTTATATCACTTCTACTTTGTAACAAAAGCTTACTGATTTCTACCATTATAACGAGAAATTTAAAATAAGGATTTATATTTTCTTGTAAGTGCCGCGAGGATCATTACTTTTCGAGTTCTCAGTTACTGCTTGCAGCTAACGTTATACATAAGTGACGCCACTAATGTCTTTGGCACAAAGTTCAACATAAATTTAAATTTATAAAATAGGGTTAGAGGTGTGTAGCAAAAAAACACGTAGCAAGGAATTCTCCGCACCACGTTTGAGTAGAAGGAAAACTGTTCAGCTTTATTATATGAGCATAGATTTGTCTATAAAAATATGTGGCGACATTCATATACCTATTACAAAAGTATAGTTCAGTGAAGAAAGAGGTTTCGTAATCTGTGATAAATAAGATAATTTCTAAAACACAAGTTAATCATGTCACTATGCCAGACAACCTTTGATTTGAGATAGGTAATGGACAGATTGTGATGCACAACTACTACATTGAAATGTAGGGAGTTCCAGGTCTATAACAAAGAATCTCAATTATTTAACTATTATAATTAATCACTCTTGTGATTAAAATTAGTCTAATTTTGTTTAGTCCACCGACCTAACAATTAAAATAATCCTCATACTGAATGTTTCTAAATTGTAGGTATCTTGGAGAAAGATATGTCTAACTAAAGGCAACATCATTGCTACAATGACTATTATTATGCATTGATCATATCCATATTCTTTTTAACCAATGCAATGGAACCAATCAACAGGGTTAAAGAAATTCCGATTTACATACGGAACCTTTATCTAATTCGCAATAAGCCTTGCTTGCTGATAACCGACACTTATTAAAATTAATGAGAAATCTACTATTGTAAGAAAAATCTTTGCAAAGACATATAAGTATTAACTTCTTAACATAAAAACAAAGCATAGTTAACATTTCGTGTAGGTGGGTAATTAAAACAAAATTAATTTGTCCCTAAACTTGACCCTGCTTCTATCAGTTAACATAATTGCATTTAAAAATATCACTTGAAAGAAGTGATTTTTTTTGTTTTTATGGGGTAGGGGACAAACGAGCAGACGCGTCACCCGATGGTAAGTGACTACCGTCCGGTGGGAGTAGGGGAAGGGTAGGGAGCGGTAAGAATAACTTCCGGTAACCTAACTCACGCGGAATATAACGAAGCATTGCTTCACTGTCGGTTTTCATTGAGGCCGTGGTATCAGTCCGGTCGAACCGGGCCAAACGTGCCGAAGCATGGCTCTCCCATAGTACAATGATGAATATAATTAGTCTTAATTATTCTAATCGTATATGAATATATTACACAATAATAATATACTTAAGTAAATAAGTTAAAATGCCGTTTTACAAGTCGCTATTCGCGGATGTATGAAACGATGAATTGTAGCGGCGAACGCCAGAACTCTGTTTGAATTAAATTTAGTATTTTAAAACTTTGACTATGTCGTAGGCGTGACGACTATTTTATAATGTCCAATATGTTCAATGGTGTTAAAGGTGAAACTTTTTTAATGCAATAAACAGACTGCTTCAAATCTCTCACTTTGGAACAATTTAATGCAAATCTTTCGCCTTGTCCACTTCAGCTCTCACATTCTATTCTGAAATTGCATTGCAAGCGTTGTGTACCATTTTATTTATAAGTCACTTTTTACACTAGTACATTTTAGAATTTCACTCAAATTAGCTCGTTAGGTTTTAAATAAAGAACCAATATTTTCGAGCAAATACTTTTCATTCTGACTAATTAATGGTAAGACACCTAAAAATGGCATGGATTGAAAATCGTATCAATCCTCTCCCACTCCCCTCAAGCGAACTCGCATGTGCATCTGCGGATGTTAAAAATTCTGCATACACAACAACCTTATTAAAACGTTAAACAATTTAGCGCACACATTAGTCAATTTTGAAATGCCTTCCTGGTGACTGAAGACTGGTGTCTTTAAAATAGCCTTGTTCAAACACATACAAGTAGAGTCTTTTTCTCTTAGAATATCTTTGGGGCAGTGGCGTAATTATACCATCTGAGGCCCGTGGCAAATTCATCGGATGGGGCACAAGTTCACTCTTGGTGCCTCGTGTGCTTAAGGCCTTAGGGTCGTGGTCGGGGGACCTTGGGTCCCTGGCATTTTGCCCGCTCTGCCACCATATAGTTACGCCACTGCTTTGGGGCGAGAACATCTACGAAGAAGAACCAAAATTACTTACTTCTGCTTTCTAAACCAGTAATTTTGGTACCTGTATCAAAGAACTGGTACAGTTTGGTTATCTAAAAAATAAATCTTTCTCAGTTATGCTATTTGCTATTAACAAGGATACTGCTGACGTTTTTTCCTTTTATAATACCTTGTTTAACTTGTAAAACATCTGTACTTAGTATTTATTTTAATCACACATATACATATACTTACGTCGATTTATATAAATACATATAGGTATGTATTAATCGATGATGAGTATAAATAGTTATCTACATAGAAATACCCCTTTTCGATTTTTTTTATTTCCGAATGGACAAATATCGCTTGTTACGCTGTTGTATGTTTAATTCGATCCATTTCGTTTTCCGTTACGCACATAAATAACGAATTCCTGTTCTGTATGTATTCTAAGTAATACCCACAACAGTAAAGCTTATGTTCTTATTTCTACGCAATTGTAAGATATAAATTACTTACATCAATAGGTAGAAAGAATTTACTGATGCCGAAAAAAATGTTTGTATTAAGAAAACAAAAAAAAAATGCATAGTTTTACTATTTTAGTCATAATCGACAACCGTAAAAACGGAGGTCACAAATATTTTATTTATTTATTTATTATTTTATTTATTTATTTATCTCTTTATTGTACACCTTTCAAGTGAGATACAATAAAAAAACAATGCAAACATTCAGGCATAACAATTGGTGGCATAATATATATTTTGTCGTTTCAAGCCACTTAGCAGGGGGACGATTGATACAGTGTATCAGTCCACCCCTTGGTTACCTGTATCAATGCTCCCCACAAACAACTTAGGTAATAAAATGTATTCTCATTCAACACCATGCAAATCTAGTTGACAAAACCCTGAGATTCAGCTAAAATACACCTACACGGGTAAAAAATGACACATACCTAGTTAAAATTCGTAAAAATGCACTATTTCTTGTACTTTTTAAAAGTGGGAAAACAAACACTTCAGACCTGTCAAAACAAGAAGATCAAATAAACACAGTGTTATCAACTCCAAAAAGCTGTTTACCCCTAAACTAACGTCAAAAACCCCTAAAAATGCCACAATTACTTGAAAAAACCCCTAAAAATGTTACTTAAGTAAACTATAAAAAAAATTAAATGACATCCGTTTCTTTTTCTAGTAGTAGAATTTTTAAAGTCACTTGCATTGGAAGGGATATAGGTAAATAAAATATTCTTTCGAATTTTATTGAAGAAGATTTTGGTGATTTTGGTCGTAATTCCTCCCCTCCAAAAATTACTTCCCTCCGCCAACATAAGACAGATCGAGAAACCATATTCACCACAGAGTTGTTATAAAACTTTATGGTTACAAAAAAACAATTATGTTTTATTAATTCCATTCATAGTAATCAAGAACCATATTAAGTCGTTTAGTTAAAAACTCCAACAAATAATATGATAATGGCTTGGAGTTTCTTGCCTGTTCTTCTCCTTAGGATCTACGTATTGGAACAGGCAACTAGCTTCAATAAAAGAATATTACCGAATATTAAATACCTAAATTAAAAAATTTGATGAGTTTCCCGTTGCAATAAATGTTAATGTTATCTTTCTAATCTTTCTTTTGCACTAATACTTTCTTTCTTTTTTTAAAGACCACTCTGGCATTATAAATTTAATATTCCTGTTTCACGGGGGCTTCACAAACATTCAAACAACAGACACATTATTTATTAGCTTTTAGTACATTATCAACATCACTATTATCTTTATTTTCAATAAAATCTTTATCCTAAAAAAAAGTTTTACTTATTTTATTTCTATTTTAATTGAACCAGTGGCTAAGGCTACAATTTTTTTGGTGTTTTATAATATTGGAACCATCATCGTACGCGCACCACACGTCCAACTTTGTAGCGCTATAGTCGGTAATTGGTTCAGTAACTGAATTTATGACACTGTGATCAGAAGCTTCTAACTTCTGAATTCAGTAACTACTGAATTCAGGCGACTGAATTCAGCCAAGTGTAATAAGCGCTTTAGTCTCACTGACTCCTACTCCTGACAATTCAAAGGTACCTAATATTGTTTTAATTGAAATAAATGGTTTTGATTTGATTTCATTTGTTAATACCCCATCGCCTGTACTTACTTGTAAATAAAAACATCCCTAAAATGACAACTAAAAATATAAAACCTCAAAAAAAATCCCATATAAGCCCCCTAAATTTAAGGGGAAAACCCCTAAGTCGGTAACCCTGAATAAACAAAAAACCTTGCAGCCGATACAATGGCGCAATTCATATACTTTGACCAACTACCAGAGTCATCTTTTGGTCATACTCATAAATATGTTGTGCTTTATGTGTGCTTTTTATTTTATCTGTATCGATCCTCCACCTTTATCAATCCTCCCCCACTCCCCCTAAATAATAAAAAAAACTAAATACTTACTTAGATATTTTTAGATAGAGGGGTTTACGAGTTAAAAATAATCAAAGCAATAGAAAGAACATTATAAGAAAGAAGTAAAGGCAAAAGATCGCTTAAAATGCAATTAGCTATTAAATAATCTGAGGCCAAAGTGCTCCAACCTCCAACACAATACAGCGAGAAGAAATAGTTCAATGAAGTGCTTTTAATCTTGTATGCCTTCTGGAATAAGTTAATATTATCCTATATCTAAATAAAAAAGTAACCACGACCACGACACAATAAGTGTAAGTGTAAGTGCAAGTATTTCGCACCGATTTACAGTGATTGTCTATGGTCGCCACAACACACAAAAAGTTCTAGAATCTGCCACTAATGTCTACTGTCGCTGCAGTCGGTAAATGGACGTTTGATGTGGTTGTTTGTCAAGAGTGTCCTATTGTCTGTTTACAGTGATTTATTTTCCAGTACTATAATCCTAATTGAAGTAAAAGGTTTTAAGGAGTAGATGAAGGTGTGTATAAAGCGGCTGTACAATTATTTCTATGATTGTGTGTGTCGAGTGTGTTTTATGAATTGGCGCTTCAGGAGTCAACTGTGGAGCAAGTCGATTCATCTCCTTCATGTCAGCTGTACACAAAGATGCTACGCATTTACACAGTAATTGTGAAAATAATGAATTAAATCAGTATTTTTTCCTGGAAATAGGTAAAGTTTTGTTACTGGATGCTTATTAAAAATGTAATTTACCCATATTCTCTAGGTGTATCCACCGTACTACGGAGGTTATGGACTTGTGTTGTCCTTATTTTTCAAAAGAAGATAATTTATCAGAAAAAGTCGTTTTATCACACCTAATGACCCCTCGCGGTGTTCTTAAGGTACTTTTTATCGCTTTATTCCTTTTTAGTGTAAAGATTCGAGTCCATATGTATGAAAACAATCATATCAGTGTTTACGTAGATAAGTTTGAAATATGGATTGTTATAACAGAAGTATTGGTCAACATTTCGTATAAATCATTGCAGTTTAAATTTTCTCACATTTTTCGGTAGTAGCTGCAGTAATTCACTTGTAGAAGATACCTCTATTTGGTATTGTAACCAATGTTATTCTGATATTTCTTATTAATATTGATATATTGTAGAACTACATTGTAAAGTCAGCTATTTGTAAATATATTATTAAAAGAGCTCGGATATTCGGATGCATATTTACCTAAAGTTGAGATGTTGGCTATTATGGAAAGCACTTTTTTATTGAAAGAATCCCGCGATTCCAGGGAATTCAAATTTCAGTGTACCTATACTCCGTGAGATGTAATAAACCCCAGTTTGACACAAATGACACTTGCTCTGTTACAACGTATAATGGTTGCTTTTCCCTGCTTTTATTCTCAGTGATTTATGACGAAGCAAAAACAACCTTAGTACGTTGTAACAAGTGTCAAATCGGGCCTATTAAACCCCAGGAAATGTAAGCATTTTGTAAGAGTGCGAGTGAGACGGCAAATTATACTAGCTTGTGCGCAAGTAGCGACACGACAATACAACTGCATTCGTAAATAAAAATATACTGAGAAGCCGCTTCCATAATTTGTTATCGAAAAAATAACTTTAGGTAAATATGCATCCGATTATCCGTTCTCTAATTATTAAACACTCACTGACATAGATGTCAATATTAAGTATGAGAGAATATTTTACTATGTATGTTTACCTATAACGAAATTACTCACTATAATTATATATTAGTTAACTGGGAATACAGAATAAGCCCATATAGTCTATCTATAACTGTGCCTTATTCACTGATAGAATTGGTACAGTTGTGGTTGAAATTAGCGGTTATGCACCATACTTATGTGTAATCGACGGGTCCTACTGGTATACTGGTACTAGTGCAAATTTGGAACTACAGAAGAGCGATTCTAAAGTTTGTAACTTTGTACTAATAAACAGAAATATTTGATTTGTATCTTTTAAACTAATCAATATTTTAAAATAAATTTTACAAGGTATAGTATATAGGTTTAGCTAAAGGTATTGATGCAAAAAAAACTATTTTCGTCATTTTGCTAGTTATACCAGTATAAGTAAGACCCATCGTAATGTAAAAATAAAGCAAACCCAAACTGCAAATTCTACACGCATGGTTTGTTCTTGTAAAACTGATATCAGAGAACAGAAAAAACATTTGAAACTTTGTCTTTGGATCTGACTAGAATGGATTAGAAATTGACCTAGATACATTGAAAACAATCATTGTTATAGGTGTTAAGGCCATGTTTCATTATTTCAGAATACATTTCAAAGTTTTTTAAATTTTTTAGATTGTGATCATACTGATCACATACAAAGATATATTTGCATTCATTCTTCAGAGAAGTTTCTTTGCACCAGTGATTTATATGTGATTTTACTAGCAAAGTAGACCCCTATACAATAAAGATGTTTATCTAATATCTGCGAATATAATTTTTCATGATTTGTTATCAGTAGTGCTCAATAAATCAATTATCACATAAAATAAAACTCCTATGTTATTAACAAAAGAAACTATCTGCTACCTGCGGTTCCATTCATTGGAATTAGTACTTCTTTGCACGACTGTCCTGTACTTTGTCCTCACATTTAATTGGCTTATATGCTAAGCAATGTAGTATGACAATCAAAAGGATGAGAGGAGAAGAACAGGCAAGAAACTCATTGAACTCTTCCATTGAGTTTCTTGCCTGTTCTTCTACATAGGGTCTATGTATTGGAACAGGCAGCTATCTTCATGACTGACTTCATCTGACTGAGTCCTACTCCTGATGATTCAAAAATACTTATAATTGATTTAATTAACATTAATGATTTTGATTTGAATTAATCTTGTTGTGAACTGAAATTTTCATTTAACTACCTTAAGGTTGGCAGTAGATATTGTGTTAGTTACACAATATCCTTTTTCAGACAAATACATATATAAGTATTCATAAAACTTCTCCTGTAAAGTTCAAAAAACATTAAAAATTGTCACTTCATGTATTTCACTTTCATCTGTGCTACTTAAGTCACTACTGTTATAGTGTGAAAAAATGGTTATGTTGAATCAACATTTACAACAGCACTTTAATTTTTGACCTACTTTACCTGTTCTGTCAAATTTGTGTTTCAGCAATGGTAAGAAGCCTTTAGCCTATATATTGTAAGAGTTTTTACTGTGAAAAAAGTTAAAATCATTAAGATTAGTTTGTACTCACCATAATAATGATAAGTATTCTGGGTTCAACTCCAACATTAGACAACTATTTTTGTGATTCACCTGTAGTAATATTATTCTAAAATAATGAGACTTTGTTAGTTTACAAGCTCCCTGAACATAGATAACTAAAAAAAAGGGTAGATGCCTATGCATCAAAATCAATTCAATGCATCAAAACAAAAAATCAAAATAAATTATTTCGGCAAGTTGGGCAAATATATAACTTAATGTTGTGGTTTTAAATCCAATTTGTGTGATCCAAAAATAGTTGTCCCGAGTTTGGGTGTTCTTTGTGTCCATTGTTTGAATGTTTGTGAATCCCCCCGTGACACAGGAATATTCCTAATGCCTTGTGCCATATGAGCTGTCTTATAATAAAAAAAAAAACGATTTGACAACAGTTAGGTCTGACGTCATGCCTTAGTATTTTATACAAAAGTGTACCGAACCTACCGTATTGACGTTAGTTAGTCATCTACCCAGCTCTTTAGCCAATGAGAAAATTTTAAAAATAATTCGTACATACTAATATATTGTAATTTCAGGTGACAGAATGTCTCGCAACAAAGACAAGCATGAGGGCGCTAGCGGGCGCACTTACCACATTATGTCGGAAGCCGAGCGGGCGTCCGGCCGTCGCGGTGGTTGGACCACGCTTGAGGTGATTATTTCATTATGGCATTGTTACTTGCATATGGATGTACCTCCTAAAATGATTTAGCATTCATTTGATACTCGATAAAGCTGGTATCTTATAATTATGGAGATTTTGACAAACATGTACCCACTAAGGCAGAATTCATGAGAATATTCGTTCCATAAAGTCTGAGCATTTAAACTTTTTATCAGGCTTATTCACAATTAAAATATTCAGGAATACTTATAATAATATTATTCTGGGACATAAATAGAATATGGCATAGAACACGGATATAAATACTTACACAATGAAGCATACAAAAACACTAAGTCAATGCACATATATATATTGTTGCTTACAAATATTTGCATAGAACCGTTATCGAACCGTCGATGCGCACGACGTTGCAGTTGAATACTCTACCGCCGCGCCATAGAGATCATCTATTTATTTTTACAATATAATTTATTTTTTCTGTATTGGTTCTCTAATGAACTCTTTGGGAAGGCTTTCTTCTCTCTCTCTCTCTCTCTCTCTCTCTCTCTCTCTGTCTCTCTCTCTCTCTCTCTCATCAATTCTTAATCATAGTTTAGATTATTATTATCTTAAAAATAACACAATGTTTATTTTTATTAAAAATTTAAAAAATATATACATAGTGTTATTTTCACTAATACAGGAAAAATAAATTATATTATAAAAAATAAACCCATGATAAAAGTAGGAGTAAAATATAATGCAAAGATCACACATAAATAAAATCTCTATGATCTACATTATGTTTGTGAAGTATACAGACAATTATTACTATGTAGGTTTGTTTGCCCATGGTTTGAATGTATGTATACTTAGTGTGTTCTATTCTCATCTATCTAAATAAAATGAAAACGCCTTTTTATCTTGAAAACCAATATTCTGTTCATTAAGATTTATATATTTCTCTGGATGAAAAATTAGTTAAAAACTGCCTATCACTACATATTATAAAACAAAGTCCCCCGTCGCGTCTGTCTGTCTATCTGTTCGCGATAAACTCAAAAACTACTGAACGGATTTTCATGCGGTTTTCACCAATAGATATAGCGATTCATGAGGAAGGTTTAGGTATATAATTTGTTAAGGTGTTGTGTAAATTGGTTGAAATATGGTAATGATTGTTGAAATGTTTCTGCTACCTGTGCGAAGCGCGGGTTGCTAGTGTGATATAAAATCATTTGCCATTCAATATTCATGCTCCCAATTTTCCAATTTATAATTCATAAAGTGTCCGGTTGACGGCAATATACTGTCCCATATTACGTGAGTTTGACCAAATTATAGGTGGCACAAAGTGGGTTTTTGACCGTGTCTGATTACCCTCTCGAGGATATTATATGTGATCCTACTATATAGGTGGCACAAAGTGAGTTTTTGACCGTGTCTGATTACCCTCTCGAGGATATTATATGTGATCCTACTAATATTATAAACGTGAAAGTTTGTGAGGATGTATGGATGTTTGTTCCTCTTTCACGCAAATACTACCGAACCGATTGCGACAAAACTTGGTATGTAGATAGCTGGAGACCTGGATTAACATATAGGCTACTTTTTATCTTGATATTCAAACGGGATCGGGACTTACTCGGGTGAAACCGCGGGGCGTATAGTAGAATACAGAATACATTATGAATATTCTCTTTGAAACTTTCAGGTAACAGGAGGTGTGCGCGCCCTAGCGCCCCAACTGTTCCAACTGACGCATCTCACAGCGCTTTACCTTAACGACAACTCACTGCAGCGTATACCACCTGACATCAATCAGCTAGTCAATTTACACACGCTTGATATATCAAATAATAAGCTGAGATCACTGCCTGCTGAGCTTGGAGACCTAATACAATTAAGGTGAATACATATTTATAATAATTTAATTAGAATATAAGATTTTAATTGCCAGAGTGCTTGTATATTGTTATAAGTTAGCTAATTTATAAAAGAAAATCACTGTTATTATTAATCTAAAAAAAAATTTGTTCAGTAAAAATAAAACACTGTCAGTCGTAGGACTGCACGTCAGAAGTGAAAATACATATACACACACATCTATATGTCATCATGACAATATATGTCAACTGCGCGTGACGGTCACGCGAGTTCAGTGCTTTTCCCCATTCCAAAAGTGCCCAACGTGCTTAAACAAACACGCTTTATTGGAGAACTGAATTAGGTACAATTTAAAAAAAAAATTAAACTACCCACCTGACTTCATCATCAAACCATTGTTACCAAGCCCAATCTGTTGGACTCGTAAAACGGATCATATGTGTCCAAACCCTATGGGTTTACTAGTAGCCACTGAAGAGTTCCACTATCCACCTCCTGACCATATCATCAGATCAGGTCCAAGATGCCAGATTATAGTATTGTCATCCAAACTAAACTTTGTATGTCATAGTCGGCCTATGACATACAAAGTTTAGTTAGTTAGTTGAATTGCGCCGATCGAGATCTGTCTGATTTATGTGTCAGATCTGTCTGATCTGACACATAAAAAGTTTCATTACGATGCGAACATTAGAAGTGGGTTAAAATTGACTAGCAAGATTTGTTTACAAAGTTCGTTAGTTACAAGTGAAGTGAAGCTAATAACAGCGTTTTAAAAGCAAAACTGACATGAATTCGAACTAACATAGTTGAGGCACTAGAAAAAGTGTATAAAATTTCATAATCTATTTTATTTTTCTTTTAAATTTAATTCAAACAGGCTTAAAATGACTTGTTTTTTATATTAAATACACTGTGTATTGAACGAAAACATTTTTTTAAAACAACATTTTAAAGACAACCTGCCCCAAAAATATTAAAAAAGTTTCTACTCACACATTTAAGCTATTTACCTCCTAGTCTCTTTCCCGGCCCCCCTCCCTCTAGACCCCATAGGTCTAATGATTACTAATGATAAAAAAATTGTGGTAGTGAGGACTAATGATAAAATATTTTCTTCTTTTTCTTTCTATGTTTTATTGTAGTTACGAGTTCCTGTGATCACTTCTTCAAATTTCAGGTCAGCTTCATGGTACCATATTATTGCATGGTAGTGAAGTACCAAATTTCTATCCATATTATTAACCAACAAAACTAATACATATTTACACAAAGTTTTTGGTTGCCAATGTTGCAACCACAAACATGCCAATGTGACATTTAGCATCCGTTGCTGGCTGGAACTTGGAACCTGTATTTCAGCTAACAGCGCCTCCACCTCGATGTTATCAAGCTGCTGCTTGAAAAAATATTACAAACTAACAGCGACCCGCGTAAGTCCCGATCCCGTGGGAATATCGGGATAAAAAGTAGCCTATATGTTAATCCAGGTCTCCAGCTATCTACATACCAAGTTTCATAGCAATCGGGTCAGTAGTTTTAGTGAAAGAGTAACAAACATCCATACATCCATACATCCTCACAAACTTTCACGTTTAAAATATTAGTAGGATGTGAAATATTATAAATGTGAAAGTTGGCAGGTGAAACCGCGGGGCGCTGCTAGTTTATAATATTAGTGGGATTAAACAGGCTCTTTAAGTAAAAGCTCGAGAAAGGAAGGATTTAAATTGCTTTTCAACCGGCCACCACGAAATTTCTCGAATTGTTAACTTTCACTTTTCTTGGAAGTCGGTTACAATTTTATTTTAAATTTAATAAACATAAATTGAGGTGAATAAGGAATAGGAAAGGTAGGACTCGTGATGAAGGGTCCGAAACTAGTCGGGTACCCCCGGAATATACACGTGAGCAAAACCGTATATCCTTAATTAGTATAAATACCACTCACGAAGCCTCTATTAAGAGTTCTGGGTATAATATAGGTAAAAAATATCTTCCTAGGGTATACCCGTGACCCTTGCAATAGACCCACTTGTGACGGAACACCGTGTGGTTTTAGTCGGTTCGATTCCGACATACCACTTTACCGTTAGCTCCGGTGAGGTGATGACCCGTGGGGGTTTCAATGAATGAGTTAATACATAATTATATATTACACAAAAATTCAAAATACTGTACATATAAACAAAAAATATTGTGTGTGTGTGTGAATATTGTAAAATGTCTATCTGTTAAAGCCCTAGTTCTTAAGAAAATGAGATCTATTATGGTCTACGTGTATGTACCTCTACCATAAAAGTCATTATTACTATTTACCATCTAATAAATTGACGTCATTGTTTTGTAAATATGTGGATGAACTTGTCTATATGATATTAAATTACAAAACAATTTGTCGCTGGCGTTTGCAATGTTGTCTAACATCTAAAGATTATTCATAATTGGAGGAGGTCACGTCCTCTAGTAGCGACAATGGAGCATTGCGGTTTACGTTAAACCGTTACAAAAATATAAGCAAAATCACAAAGTACCATTATCATAAATCGTTTAATATACCTTTTCTAGATATTTATAACAGAATCGTAAAAATGTACAATAGGTACTTTGTTGAAAAATTGAGCATACACTTTGCGTAAGTGGTCAAAAAAATCGCTTAGGTATGGTATAAATGACACCTGGATTAATAGTTTATTTCAACGACTGAAATTCGTAAATGACCATAGTTAGACATGACATAGTCAAACTAAACACTGAACTAATATCGCAAAATATCAGAGTTCATTAGTGATTACTAGGACTCCATTTATGACCGTTTGTTGTCTTAATTATTTCCACTGTATATATATTTTTCGTTTGCCAAATTTTTCTTCGTAAGCGCAGCCTTGTTTTAAACATTTTAGTATGTATTAACTTTGGTGTACGCCTTAAGTTTTAGAGTTTTAGTATAAAAGTATATTTCAGCTATAGTAAAGGGGCTATAAAAATTGCAAATCTAGGACACTGCCCATGAGAGTTTAAACTAGAAAATTGTTTGACGTTACCATTCCAACTCGTTCTTGTAGCGATTGGTGATAAAAGAAACATAACGTTACAATACGAACTTGAGTCAACAATTTCATCCATCGCTTAAAATGTCAAAAGTGAGCTTTCCAACCGTTTTCATAAGTTATAGAGACATTTTTGAGATCAGTTTGCAATGGAAAAATAATTATCAATTAATTATCAAGAAGTAAACAACCAACGGTCTCGCCTGTTGCCAAGCTTATATGATTATAAGAAGTAGCTATTTGTCCAAGAATAATATTGTTTGACAGTAAGAAATAATTTATGTGGGAAAAACTCTGTGCTATTCAAAATAGCTCTCAAAGATCGCATCGCATTTTTGAAAATAAAATCAGGTTGATTAATTTGAATATGTGTTAATATTAATTCCTAAATGAACACATAAATATATGCATACGATGCGTCGTTCAGCCTTCATTTTGTACACATGAAAATAATGTAGAAACTAAAATGTAAAAATATTTTGTAGGCCTAGGTTAATGGATGTATTTAGTCCGAAATAAATAATTTGAATTTGAATAAACTTCGTGAGAACTTATTGTTAATGTCACACTCCGATATACATAAATGCACAAATTTAAGATGAGTGTCCTTGTCAGTTATTTCTGTCTCGCAATCAGCAACTGCAATTTCGTGTTGAATTGAGAACGTCCTCCTTTACCCACGGTTGAAAATAACTTAAAAGTGCTGATGTGGTATTGGAATGTGGTATGAAATTGGTATGTCAACTTTCTTTGTCTACGTGGCTAACTACTAGTCTGTCATACTAGATCCACTGACTAGACAGCCCAATAATTTTAGGTAGATTTTTCGAAGAAAATCGCAATTGGTTCTGTAGTATTTGCGTGAAATAGTAATAAACATCTATACATCCACACATCCAGACATCCACACATCATCACAAACTTTTACGTTTATAATATTACTAGGATATTACAACCAAAATCATACTTAATAGTTTAGAGGGGATATCAGGAGCGGTATACTGCCTGGATCTTGGAAACAAACAAGGCTCACTTAGGATCCAAAAGTGGGGTCTTATCTTTGTTCTATATAATTTTTGCCCTTTTGTCGCTTTCTAGACTTCTGATTAAATTCCTTCCAGTTTTAAGTACAGTTCAACTGTTTTTATGACTCGCCGAATGTCAAGCATGGCACCTACAAATCTCTGTTAGACTGCACTAATAGCGAAGTACCTACCGTTATTTTGTTATTTTTTCTGCTAAGGTCGCAAGGTCGCAATAGATGCACAGGGGGGGATAGCTTTGATAATAAATAAGGCGGATCAACATTTGCCAACTTGGTTGTAAAAAAAAACTCTTGTAGTGCTAGATATGTAAATCGGAACTTATCGCGATGATAATTACAAGGTACAAATAACTACTTATTCTACTTGGTTGGTTGTCCGAAGTTTCGATCGAATTGTACTGATCGTTCACCCGTAATCGATCAAGTCCCGATTAATACTAGAGTCGCGAAAGCATTTAAAGAATTCTTGTAGTGCTGTTTAACCGCGATATTGTATAGTTTGAAGGTACATTCCTTCCTCCTCCTCTTCTAAAGCTAGACTTAAAAACTATAATTATGTTGTTAGCGCGGAGGTAACAGACATAAAACGCCACGGGGATTATTTATCTCCGTGGCCCATACAGCATGACATGAAGTCAAGACGTGTCGCTAGGTGAAAACTATTTGCAACTAGCGCCTCAGCCCAAAATCGGTCAGATTAATCGTCGAAATAATAAAATTTACATATCAGAAACAAAGGAAGTAAAGATAAGATTATTTACAGCCATTGTGACGAATATACACAACAAAGACAATATATTTTATATTTGTCAGCTTTGATAAACGCAATGATAAACATTATTACATCAATATACCAGTGAGATTCGAGGAATCTTACCTTGGTAAAAGTACAAAGAAAAAACAAATATACAGAATGTTACAGAAATTTTAGGTGCGTTATGTGTAACCGACAAATTGTTGATTTAGCTTGAAAATAATGTATTTTGAAAAAAATGTGGACTAATTTCTGAATAGTGTCTAACTAAGGCACCACGGTAAGGTATATACTTACGTTAGACGGTCACCATAACCTTTGGACACTTGCAAACTCACGTATCACGCTTGCGTTTTTTTACCCTGTGAAAATATTTCAACCCCTTTTTTGTATCAATGTACTGTAAAAAACTGGAAACAATACATTCAGCAAACTTGTTTGCCGATTGTAACAACTACGTATTAGTTTTTTGTTTTCTTTAAAAGTATGCCTTTGTAAATATTTTATGCATAATTATATTACGTATATATAAATATACGTAGGTTTATTTAGAATTTATAATGAGAATATATATTATCTGTTAAAGATATTGATTTTATCTTAAAACCTTATTTCGTGAAATTTAGCTATTCGTATTTGTCCTTTCCTATGTCTATTGTTTGTGTGTTATACCTGTCTTGGACCGTTCGTAAGTTCTATTATGATACAAATTTTATTCCTTAGTTCGAGAGTTTACCAATTGCGTGTTATAACCTCTGTTTACATAAAGACAGAAATTTGATTTGGTCACGCAGTGTTTAATTTCGACTGCTGTGAAGTTCCTGGGTCCAATTAGTTTTGGTTTTTTTGCCAAGATATACTTAGTTGCGATCTCGAAGTTTGTACATTAAATATAGCAATAGACTTGAGACTTATTGTTATCTAATATTTAACTACCTATGGGTCTTAATTAGCAAGTGTGCTAGCAATCACGGGTGTTATAAACCTTTACGTGTCTTTTCGAGGGAAAAGTTTTTGTACAAAAAGTACAAAAAACGCTTTTGTACAAAAAGATTGGTTAAACATACAACTTAGGGCTATTAGTTACATGGCTCTCTATTGTTTCTTCAATGTTTTGAGTTTGAGTATCGCTCGCAGTAAAGCGATCGGAAACCAATAGCCTTGAGTTTTGTTAATTTGTTTTGTTCTCACACCTTCGATATAATGGTGAACTATTAAATGTAAATTGTGACGTTGATTAGTCTTAAATTAGACCCATTTGATTGATTGATTAGAATTTGATTACACGAACCATTTGTTTGATCTACGAAGATGCAATTTTAAAATTAAAATTTCAGTTTAAATATCAAGGTAAATAAATTCAAGACAGAGTTAAACATTAATATAGCAAAATATTCAGAAAAAAATCGGTTTTAGTATCAGTAAGTCTCAATTATAATACATAATAATATCTTGATCAGTCAGGGACGTCTTTATATAAGTAGATATATTGTTTGTAATGTTTGTTTGTTTATAATGTTTTCATTGCACCACTTCCTATTTTCTCCGCATCACCAGAAGGTTGACTGGCGGAAAATGCCTTACGCATTATGTCTGCCTCTGTACTGTATCTTTATAAAGTTTTAAAATAATAATATATGTATTCTGAATGTAGATCGTCTCTGATGTGCCGTGGACTGTCTCTTTTCTATGCTGTTCTCTTCCGTGCTAAACGAGACGCGATTTTGACAATGTCAACGATCTACTAAACCTTCGTCTGTCACAGTTTTACTCTAATTTTATTTTTGTCGTTTGTAAGGCATAGTTAAGTTCTTGCATTTACTAGTCCTACTCATCTGAGACTATAGGATGACTCGACATCTGATGACGATGCGATTCAACCGCAAATTACATTTTTTCTTAAATAAATGTATGGGTTTTTACTTTGTTGGTTATTGTTAAATTTAAAAGAATATAGTTTTTTAAAAAACTATTTATAGACACAGATAAAAGCTTACCACTGTGCCGTATCATTTGTTTGCCATGTTAGTTTAATAAAAAATATATACTTTTGCATATATGTACTTGATTGGTCACCTCACCCCATCTCTTTCTACCAGAAGGTCATAACAAGAGATTGTGCATAGCCATGTGTAATGCCGATCAGTGCGGAATAATATTGACCTCGTTTGATAACTAAACGAACGTATAGGCTCATTATCTTGCTAACTGTCGACCTCCTATGCTGATTCGGTACACTGTTGATTGGTTTTAGTAGCATTTAGATGTACCTTTATCTGTTTTTTTTTATTTTTTATATGTTTATTTTGATATTTATAACATAAACAAAATTGATGTTTACTGATCGCGATGAATATTTCACATTTCATATTTATGTAGGCTTGGATCCTTGAAGTTCGTTTTCTCTCAAGTTTAGTCATAGGATATGTCGCAAGTGTGTATAAAATTCATTCTCATATAGATAAAAAGAAAGATAAATATTAAAGAGATACAAAAATAAAGTGGCTATTGTGTGGATATCAGATCAACAGCATACCACACCTCACAGCTGACGTTCATGTTTCTTTGGGTAATTTTTCACTAAAGTTATGCCAGCATAAACATTTTATTTTAACCTTTAACTAAATCTAAGCTACGCCTAATTCGGTCTATGTTTCACGAAAAAAAAAATCATATATTTACTATTTTATCAATGCATTAATACAAATAAATAAAATGGAAGTGTCCTGTGATACCTATGTATCATGAAAATAACTGTATGAGCTTAAAAAAAAATATTATTTTGACATTACAGACACTTCCACTTTATTTATTTGTATTGATACACTGATAAAATAGATTTTTAGGCATAGGCCTAAAAATCAGTTATTAAATGTTTTGTCTGTCTGTCTGTCTGTTTTTCCGGCTAATCTCTGGAACGGGTAAATCGATTTCTACGGGACTTTCACTGGCAGATAGTTGGTGTTATAAGGAGTAACTTCGGCTACTTTTATTTCGGAAAAACAACTATTGTTCCGCGCAAAATGTATAAATATGTACACACGAACGAAGTCGTGCGGGAACTGCTAGTAAATATATAAATTTGTTTTGTTAAAAGAAATATTATTAGAGATAGATACAGACATTGCTTGCGGCTGCACCATTATTTCTAATCTCTTAACTAACAGAAGTCTAAAATAATCTAATAGCGTAGATACTAATCGACGGTCATAACGAAATGTAACGTATCTAATGACCTGAATACATATAAATACAATAAATTAACCTGTAGGTAAATAGTCAATCCTTTTTTTAATTCGTTACAATTATTAGTAAAATAAATCTTCCTAAACCTATTCGTTTAGACTTAGAGCAAAGATCTGTATAGAACCACCTCTAGAATTATATTACGTTTTCTACAATGTTAATTTTCCTCCGTGTCATGGCCATCTCAGACAACATTGTGCAACTGTCTGCATTTATTTGTCTTACATTATATCCTCTCTACTCTAATCAACGTTGACTGTTTATAGAATAGATACACAGTGTTTTGCCATCATCGCGTAAATTTGACGTCACCAGCAACAGAGAGAGAAAGCTTAGTAGTTAAACTAACTAGTTAGTTACAGCCATGAAATGTTTAGTTAATAGATAAGTATGTATTCACTTATAACGTCACGCCTGTATCTCCGAATGGGGTAGGCAGACGCTTATTAAACACCCACATTTTGCCAACTAAATAAATCCCACTTGCGTAATAGATGGCAAGCCTATTGCTGTACTATAACTGGGCATCCTCCTCCGCGCCTTTTCCCAACTAAGCTGAGGTCGGCTTTCAGTCTAACTACGATACGGCCGCATTATTTTACGTGAAGCGACTGCCATCAGACCACAACCGAAGTACTAGACGATATCGAAGTTCAGTAGTTAGACCTGGTTGTCGGACTTGTTAGGGCTCCAACTACATGTGACGAATGCCACAGATGTTTGTATGGCATTCGAGACCGACGGTTTAACGTGCTCTCCGAGTCACGGAGGGGTTATGCATTCATACGTGAATTAACGCGATCACGAAAAGGTATTACTATTTCGACGACGGAGGGCGTGCACTACTGAGCCAGTCAGCCTGTGACCACGGCCAGTGCAACCTGGTCGAAACGTCAGGCAACTCAGAGGTATGTAATACCTTTTCGTGATCGCGTTAATTCCCGTGTGCATACATAATTCATAATTATATCATAGATCGCGAAAGTTTAAAAGTCAGCACGGAAGGGTCTTAATGTGTTAAAAATAATCACTCATCCTAGACTGACCTGCCTAGTATTACTTAACTTTGTAATGTGTTAACCTACTCGGTTACCACTTAGCCACGAGCCCCTGTAGTAAAAGACGGGAAAATAGACAGTATATTGAAAGGGAAAGGTAGGTAAGAGAGGAACGCAATTGAAGGAAAAAGATATTGCTTATATGGATGGATTGGGGACTGTGATGCCCCGTTCTAATAAACAACAAAAACGATTCGTTTTGCTTACGGATGGTAAAATTTTTAACTAAATTTTACCGTCCGTAAGCAAAACGAATCGTTTTTTGTTTATTGGAACGCGGCATTAGTAAAATAGCTTGAGCATTGAGCAGGTCAGGGTCGCAAGCCTTTAACTCGAACTGGCTGTTGTATACAACCTCTAAGGTTGTATACAAATGTTTAACAATACATTTTCTATTTGAGTATATTTATTGTTTACTAGCTGACCCGACAGATGTTAATCTTTTTTTTTTTTTGTGCCTGTGGAAACCCCCTCGGGCCGTCACCGAACCGGGGTTTTCGGTAAATAATTCACTAGATCCAATTATCGCAATGTCGATCCGAGACGAAATGTTTTGGGTATTAAAAACATTATTTTACCGATTCAGAATATTAATAGGCATATGAATAAAGTAGGTAGATATTTAGAAACCTTGGATGATGCAAATGAAATGACACGATGACATGAATAAAAAGTGAAGAAGATTACAAACTGGTACAAAAAACATTCTAACTACTACTGTACGCAACCGAAAGGGTGGATAGAGGTATATTGCAATTACTTTTTGCTACATGCCTAATTACAGTACTGAGAGTTTTCTAAAAAACACCTCGATAACAATTTGCCCGACTCTTAAATTAGGACCAAGGACCGCACGATCTCGCGCAAATTTACTCCGCAGAACTAACGACGCGACTTGACATTACTATGGATGAAAATAATAAACGTTCTGATAAGACATTTAAAGATGTCAACTATGACTCTTAAAATGTATTGCTTCAACTTAAATTGTTAATGGATTCATCGTTCGGCTTTTGTTAATTCTGCAAGACTTTCTTTATTTGTTGCTAATAATAGGGAATTACACTTTTAAAAAAATGTGTTTTCATTTGATTCTTTGACTGATTGAACAGTAAACAACCAGTAAATGCATTTTAATTTTACGATGAAAAGGCAAGACGCCATTTTGTTCAATCGTCATGACGTCAACTTAGCGGTAAATAAAGACATCCTTAGTGAAAGCGTAAATTATTTCAATTTAAAATGAGTTTCTGTCCTTGTTATCATTAATTCAGTTCATGAGTAAACTACCCTATTATACCAAGGGTCATTTTGTTTTCTGTGTTGAACTCACGATGTAACTACGTATGGCGGTAGGATCATTTGAATAAAAAATAAACTGTGACTAAATCTTTGTATGGAAGAAGTTTTAAGTTGGCTACGCAGAGGTCAGCAGCCAATGCTCAGCTCCAAGATGCCAAATTATATTGTCACCGGAACTATCTAGTTTTTCGTAAGGTTTCGTAAGGATGAGCACGATCATTTGTTCTGTGTCTAGGTGTAATTTATTTATAACTATCAGCGCCCCGTGGTTTCACCCGCGTAAGTCCCGAAACCGTTTGAATATCGGGATAAAAAGTAGCCGATATGTTAACCCAGGTCTCCAGGTATCTAATTACCAAGTTTCATCGCAATCGGTTCAGTAGTTTTGGCGTGAAATAATAACAAATATCCATACATACGTACATCCATACATCCTCACAAACTTTCACGTTTATAATATTAGTAAGATATGTATGTATTTTGCATATTGCAAAATACGTATGTTTATCAGCAGTCTGGTTACCATAGTATGTACAGGCTCTGCCTAGTTTGAGATCAGACGAATGTCTGTGAGGTGTCTTCAGTTATTATTATTATTAAAGTACAAATAAAAGTAAGTTTTGAGACCCATAATTATGACACATTCCAAATGTAACGTTTGTCTAATATTTTTAGACATTTTTTTGTATCTATACTTAACGGTCGAGACATCTCATTAGAATTGAATATTCATATTAGATTTATTATTATATTCGATAGCAGTTAATTGGTCCCATCGTAAAATTAGTACATTTATTGCATATAGGTATATGACAAAATTTACTTATCACATGATAAAGAAAGCAAAGGAAAGTTACTTAATTAAACAAAATGTAAGTTAAAAATGTTGTTGTTTCCAAACCAACACATCTTTTAATCTCGCTCTAGAGATTATTTACATATTCTGTTTAATGTTTATATAGAAACATGTGTGTACAGAAACAAGTTTTATTTGCATAATATGTAGAATTTATATTGTATATGTAAGTAGTAGGTAAAGTATCAAGATCTCTGGATGGTCGTGTATGCGAATCGAGACATATTTGTAAACAGTGACCGTCTTATTTTGTTTGCTTTACTATTTTATTAGGTTTTTATTACCACACTTAGACCTCGGAACAGTATTTGTAACCAAATGTAGCTATCAAAACATCGTAGCCATATATTTGATGCCTTATATTACAGTTTCTTTTTATGCTTCTTAGATGTGCGACAAACATTATACTCGACCATCTCGTGCAAGTGTAGCCACAGCAGTCGGTCAATGCCTTCAATCGAGGAGAAAGGAATGAGACACAAATAGTACAAAGAAACCTATTTTAAATCCATCAGCTCGATTTTGCGTCGATAGTTTGTTTAATAGAAACATGTAAATGATTATACGAAAACTTCAAAACTTCAGATTGATTGAATTTGCTTAGGTAATTGTAACTTTGTATGTGAGTTTTGGTCACTCAGCTGCCCTGTTAGGTTACGCCACTGAGGAAGGCACGTGCCGCTAAATCAGGGATTCCCATTTTGGCCAAGAGCCCCTTTTCCAAAATGAAGTGATACCTCAGACCCCCATAGCTAAATTAGTTTAAAAATCCTATTTCTAGTTTTTTATTTCCTTTTGATTCAAAATACTTACTAATTTAAAAACTTTGCGGTTGGTTAAGTGAGTAAACTTGACATCATTTTCTCAACAATTTTTAACAACATAAATAGACATAAAATTCAGTAAATATTGAGCGTAATTAATAGTTATTAATAATACAAATTACGTAAAAAATACTTTAGTAGGTAATTATTTTTAGCAAAAAAGCATTAAAATCGCAGAGTAAAGATAAAAAATAAAAAATTCAGTGGGATGGCGACCACTTTGGGAATTGGGAAACGTTGAGTGTTTAAGATTGCCGATGAACATTGGTATGCTTTACCGCTCCAAGTCGTAACTCTCCAAGTGTAACGATGTTATCATAGAACAAGTCAAAATAGGAATAAACTTGACAAGGGATCATCATTAAATTTTGGTTATACGTTGTCAATGGTATAGAACAAGAAATAGGTTACCTACCATCCAGAAAAAATCTGTTCTCGAGGGATGGAAAAATTTGTAGGCAGGTACTATTTTTTTCTGAATTTAAAGCATTATATTTTTCCCAAAAATAGGTGTTAACCCTAGGCAAAGCTATTTAACCGGTGATTTTTTTTATTAAAGATTGGAATATTTTGAGTATATATAATAATGAAAGAGAGGCTAACAAAAAAAGGTATTTTAGAAGAAAAATAAATTACGTATACGAATGTATTGAGGAGTTTAAACAATAACTGGAGAAGATCAGGACCGCATAGGTACCTGTGACCGAAGTCCGAGCCTTTTCTAACTACAAGTTTTTGTACAACAGAGTTGGCAAATAGTTGCACGCCTCGCCTAATGGTAAACGATTACCGGTGTCTATACCTGAAATAATAATAATAATAATAACTTTACACATGTCACACACGGCCGTCTGATCCCAAACTAGGTAAAGCCTGTACTACGCTAACCAGACTGCTGATAAACATACATATTATAGATAAATTAAACCCAGACACAGAACAAGTGATTATGCTCATCACACAATTATTTGTCCTGGGTTTGAATCAAACACACGATCTTTGGCTTAGCAGTCAGGGTCACTAACCACTACACTACAGGCCACTCAAGTATTTGGTATGTCACCGCATTGCTAATCCTCTCCAACTCTAATTCTCTATTTCATAAAATTCAGAATACAGATAGTCAGAAAACTTTAAATTAAGAAGATTTAAAATTCGAACTTAATTTTGTTTACCAAGTTCGCGGTCAGATACTTCTAATCTGATACGATTGATTAATAACGGTATATTTTACTTTCTGTCCAACTGGCGTAGGTATTACTTTCTATGTCATTGCTCTATTATGTTCAATAGTTGCTCTTTGAACTTTGCAGTCCAATTTGTATTTTTATTGTGCCCATTTCAGAAATTTTAATCGCGATAACAGATCTTATTTAGACTATAAATTATATGTCAAAGCACATAACTGTTTCGGTCAAAATTAATAGTCGTATTTATCTTGACTGCTTTACATCCTTCTTAGATCCGAATAATAATAAAAATGTATTAGTCTGTTGCTTTGTCCTTAAATTTATCTGACACCATGCCCCACATCTCCACAATAATATTGTCTTAATTAGTGCTAAGGACGAGGACCTATGATAATGATAATAATAGGTATATTATTAAAGTTCTTTGTACACCATAATTAACGTTAGAATAATAAAATTGTCTTATATTATACTTGCTGTCAAATGTAGATCAAATGTTAGGGCTGTATCGCTTACAACAGTTGGTTTCATCGATCATTTTTCTGACGACACTCATCCCATTTTAATTAGATTTTTTAATGAATTTACTAACCTAAGTAACGAAATCTTGATACATTTCATAGAGGCATAGAATATTGATCATACTTTCTTGTGCCTATGCAACAGCACCTGCATATCTACATGATGTTTATGTTCACATTGGAATTATTTCCAACATTAATTAAGTTTGAATAATGGCAACATTAATACCTATGTCCGTTGTTGCCATAATACTATGGCAACAACGGACATCTCCACTTCTTGTATACGCATCGGTAGCGGCAATACACGCAGTGAAACGATCATCTTGTGTAATTTACTTGTTGACCGGTGAGCACCGCCAAATAAATACAGTCTACTCAAGTATAACGATTTTATGTAAAAAGCATAGGAAGTATCACCTGGAATTTATTACGAAAAACATTTTTTTTTTAAACCTTAAATAGGTAAAATTCATTAAAAGTAGACGCTGAAAAAGTTGAAAACTCTAAAAAAGTCTTCAAGGACGCAGTATTGTCGTATTTGAAACAGTCTCATTTAATTGAGGCTAAATTTGTTACGATACTAACCCTCAAATGTTTGCTAGTTTTGTTTATACAAATAAGTTTGCAAATAAGCACTGCTCGTTAATCAGACAAACGCGCATTGCCTCTTTTACCATCACCAGATTCATACTTGCAAAAACAAGTATAAAACTATTTCTATACAAAAAATAATAATAAATTCTCCCCAAGAAATACATTGAACTAAAGGACCATTCCTTTTTCAGAGAACTACTTCTACACAACAATTACCTTCGAGTCCTGCCGTACGAGCTAGGCAAGCTGTTTCACTTACAGCTGCTCGGGTTGCAGGGTAACCCTTTATCTAAAGAAATGCTCTCAATATACAACGACAACAATGGAACTGCCAAGCTGTTGTCTTATATGCTCGACAACTTGCAAGGTAAGTGCTTTATGACTAATTTTATTTTAGTAATGTCATATTTTAATAACATACTTTCCATTG
Source organism: Callimorpha dominula (assembly GCA_949752705.1). Taxonomy (NCBI): domain Eukaryota; kingdom Metazoa; phylum Arthropoda; class Insecta; order Lepidoptera; family Erebidae; genus Callimorpha; species Callimorpha dominula. Next base: position 4,741,103 of record OX457002.1, on the reverse strand, counting down.
AAGAAGAGAGAATAAGAAGAGGAAGAAGGGAAGTATTTGACTAAATAACGCTTTCTGTTAATAAATATTCAACCATGTTACATGTTACTTAACGACCAATAAATGAAAATGTTGTATGACTTTTAGTAAACTAGGGCAAGTGAAATTCGCATGTAACGTGTAAAATGTTCGTTTTAAAGACGAGTTCATCCATCCAGTACTACCAATTTTCTGTGTAATTGCTTATATCTATAAGCAAATCTATCTCATTCGACTCATTGTAGTTTGGTATAACTGCACTAAAGACCAAGACATCATTACCTTAACCTAAACGTCAAATTTGACGCTAATAACACAAAGAAATCAATAAAGCTAAGTTGCAGTTTGAAATCCGTCAACATTTTACCAGTTTCTTGCGCCAATAAAATTATTATCAAATACAACTACGGTGCAATTGCTTTACATTAATAGTAATTAGTAATTTATTTTTAGAGATGATAAGTGACTACCTTCGCCCATGGACACCTGCAACTCAATCGTTAACGTAGTGGTTGACGTTATTATTTTAGAGAGAAGGGTCGTCAGGGCTACTTACATACAAACACATGTTCAGCCCAAAATATCGACGTTACGTTTAATCTGTAGTAGTAGTTAACCTTAATCCGCGACTGTATTTAAAACAAGGTACTCTATCTTGCCTCGAAAAACCTTCAAAGCAAATGGAGGCCTTTGACGCGGTTGAAACAAAAGTCATGACTAATATGTTTAAATTTAAAACATTTTATAAGTCCACTAATTAATTAAAAAGGGTGCAGGGATCTATTATAATTAGATCCAACATTTAAGCCCCCATTCATAATCACTTTACCTGTTGTGACTAGTCCAGCTATCACAAAAACAAAAATTATGTTGGTCATATATAAAGGTCTACGATCCAGGTAAAAAACATGCATTCAGGACGTGTTTTAAAAAGACTAAATGTACTAGGTCCCCTCAAAATGTCCGTATCGAGTTTTCTAGAAGTAGTACTTCATCCTCCCTTAGATATATTAAGAGATATGAGTCGCTTAAATTAATAATGTTAATTTAAATACGCAGGGGTCACTCACCCCAATTAAATATTTATTTCAGATATTGCTTATCTATGATAAGATATTGATGTAAAGTTCAACAAACTAGTAAAATAGCTTTTATACAAGTAACGCCATCTAGACACGTAAGGAAGAAACAACAAATAAAAGTTTTCTTTACGCGCGCTAGAGGTCGCACTCTGTTCAGTTTTAATTGCCGCTCTAATTACCTACTAAATTAAAACTTGATTTTATCCTCTGTAGACTGTAAGTAGCTACACTATATATTTTAAGTGGGCTAGGTCAATTACATTAAAGTGGAAAGGTCACCGTGTAATGGCAATTTTATTAATTTAGTTTGTTTTTTCAAACAATGAATCATTATTTTCATTATACATATTTAAATTTAAGTACAATTATAAAAAGCGTCACGCGGAAGGAATAGTTAAATATGTTGTATTTTATTTTTTTTCTTTTATGTAGACCGGTATGCCTATTATTTGACGGGCACTTTCAAATGCGTAAAAGTACTTAAATGCGGTTTCTTTGAAACGCTCATTCTAGATAAAAATATTGCTAATATTTGCTCATATAGACCATGTGACGTACGTCCAAAGTTAGAATAATAATTTACTTTAAGTTTCTTTTCAAATATTTTGATAATCTCAAGAAAGTTCGGTTCGGTTATGCAAAACATCACGTAACCATATTTTTTTAGCAACGTTCACTCTTGAACTTTCTCGGGATCAAAAACTGTTGTTTCTTTTTACTCCTTTGCTGAATATAGTAGAACAAAAGTTCGTTATGAGTTACGAGATAAGTCTCACGGACTCTGGTCTAGTCTAGTCAATTAATGAATATATTATTAATTCACTTGCAATGTATGTATTATGTGTGTTTGGCACGAATCTTGGAAGCTAAATTAGAACCACTTCCCGACGTCCGATTGGGCTCAAATTTGGTGTACATATGTATCTTCGGTGACAGTACAACAATATGGCACCAGTTAGATCTTGGACTGGCCACGTATGCCGAAGGACCGATGGCCGTTGGAGCAAGCGGATCTTAGAGTGAAGACCGCGGATCGGTAAACGGCCTTCCGTCCCCCCAGCCAGATGGACCGACGACCTGAGGAAGGTAGCTGGGAGGGACTGGATGCGGAAGGCGGAGGACCGGGTGCTATGGCGCACATTGGGAGAGGCCTATGTCCAGCAGTGGACTAACTTAGGCTAATTGATTGAAGATCTTATAATTTTGGAGCCGGAAGACTGCCATAGGAACTTCTTAACTAAACAAGATAAACCCATCGCGTTTGGGCTCATTTGTTTTGTCTTGGTGGGTACTTTGGTGCTATGTCCTGGGTATGATGATCGAATCGGAAGGTGGCGAGTTGGGGCTCGATCGATTCGTTTTGAGAAGTACCTTTTAAACATCAAATCTACACTGAAATAAAACTTAGTTTGTATAAAAGCTTGTCTTAAAATATATTTTTTACAATTAATTTATTTGTCTTATGATCGCTTCACGCCTGCGAATCCGTCATATACATGTTAATGCCATGGCAATTATAATAATCTCGGTCTCTTACTACAAGCTCTGCTTAGTTTTGGTCTAGATAGCGATATGATATGATAGCGAAAACAGCCGGAGCACTACTTTCTATTTCTTACTATACGTTAGAAAATACTTTGGACTGTCTCCAGGGTGCACCGAGAATCAATTATGGCGGTCGTACTTAGCCTTGAACTCACCAAAAAATAAAAGATACTATTGCACTATCTGTCATTGCAAATTACATACATACAGACACATTGTCTTACAGGCGAGCTACGGAAAGTAATTTTAGTTTATTTTTTTGTCTTATGTACATTGCAAACTTAGATCTATGTTATAGAATATATTAGAAAACTAGGCCCCAGTTCATGCGTTTAAATAATTTGTAAAATACATATTTAAAAGTGCTTCCTCACTGGGAACATTCTCCTGTAATGTAACATTTATGATTCGATTTTGAGCATTACATCACAATACTGCCTCCCTGACTGACGAGCATTCGCCTGTTATGTAACATTTATGATTGGAGTTGATAAGTTGATTCCACAATATCAAACGAAGCGGCCGTTGTGCTGAGCGCGGCAATATTAATTCAAAATTGTCATTTTCGTAAAAAAATAACAGAAGAAACGATATGTTTGAAATAGTTCATGATACCAATCATGAACTATTTCAAAACCGAACACAGGCGGTTTTACAAGTTGTATCAAAATATTACAGATTGTACCATTACAGGTTGCGCAGTGTAATGCTTGGTTCTCCTCCTTCACTGATCTAATACTCGAATCTGTAACATTATAGCTTGCGCACTGTAATGCTCGGTTCTCCTCCGTCACAGATGTAATGCTCGGATCTGTAACATTACAATACAGGAATTCTCCCCGTGAGGGAGCACCTTAATGTTTTGTTTTGAAAAGACTGGTGCTACCGGTAAGCGATTGTAATAGGTTGCTCATTGAATATGCACGATTTTGATCTTAAGACCAAAGTAGTATCGTTAACTATTATAAATTCTCTTATTCATAAGCCAGTAGCTAGAAAAATGTTAAGGTTTACTAACTTTTTATCGATCTACTCATCAAGAAGTCTGTTAGGATATCCTAAGAGAGTAGATCGATATAGTTCTGTAGTAAGTTCTGGCAAAGTTGTTGTATCTAAAGGTGGAGAAAATAATATTCTAGAGAGATTCTAGCAAATTAAGTATAACTAGTACTATGGTTCTAAAACACAGATTAACATACTTATATACTTGTTTTATATGACACATTGTAAGATAGACTGTTTTGCAAACGAGTTTCGTGACTTGTTCCGAAATAAGATTTTTAAATATTACTTTGCAACTGGTTGCAATAGTATTTATTCTAAATACGTAACCAGTTGCGAACTAAGAAAAATAATGCGTAAAGTTTACTTCATATAATGTATCTTTATTAGCTATATCCGTGGTGCAGGGTGTACCTAACGTATAAGACTTGGAGGAGGTCCTACGTTCGATTTTACTCAAAAAAGCAGCACGCAACTAATGTAGGGGTTAATTTTAAGGCCTTGTAATTAACATTGCTTGCATCTAATATTGATAATATATTCGAAAACCCACCCAGATAGTGGGGTCTTGCGTAGTTACCTAATTGATGGTATGCGTATATTCGCACTCTTAAAACTTTAACTCGTATTATCTTTACTATAATTAAATTGAATAGCAACACACACAGATTTCTGAGTACTTCAATACATTCAACTTTAAGTGTTAATCAGTGATAATTCCAAAAGCGACAAACCTGTCTGCGGCGCCATAGCAATCTACCTATTTTGTTTCTACGCAGCAATAGACATGTGCCCAATAATACGCATTAGTCAGTCATCATTCTTGACTTGGAAGATTCTTTCTTGTGGTGCATTATGACGAACTAAATCAAGACCGTCTTTGCTCGGCCGTTGATAGCTTCATTGTATTTGCTGTAGAGTAGGGTATATGTAGGGTCTCCAAAGCGTCAGGGGGAAGGTATAAAAAGCAAGTCAGTGTACTATTCGCCTCATGTTTGACAACTAACTGTTTTATAGGGAAATACTCCATAATCTGTACTAAACTGACACTAATATTTACCAAGTTTAAAAGAACGGCGAGGACGTGCGTAATACGTTACGTAATACAAATCAAATATACAAGTTCTTTTGAACCTATCAGTCTACGTCTCGGCGAAAGTTTCATTTGTCTAAACAATTACAATTGATGTCTAGACTGTTTAGTGTCTGCAAATCATGAAGACTGCTCAAGGCTAATAAACCCTCATAATAATAACGTAATGCGCCCATTACACTGTAGGTTTTGCTGTCAGTTTGGAACAATCAAAACGGTGACTGACGAATAACCTATCGTCTAGTGCTGTGATTGATGATGAGATGTCGATATTAATTCATCAATCACCAACGAACATCCGTCAATCACGAGTTTTGGTAATGATTGACGTTTGCATGAGCGTCTAATGGACGCCTAAAGGTTATAAACACAATTTTATTTATTGAAGATATACGGGTTTACTGACGTGTGTACCTACTTCCCAACTAGTTTCGCACCCGACGGTGGCCCCTTATCAAGGAGTCATAGATACACCTAGGGTTGCCACCCGTACTATTATATATTATATTTTGATCAATTGTACTGTATAATTATAGAACAATAATTTAGTACGAAAAATACTATATATATTTTTATTGCTAACTCAACTGCCGCCGTATTAACTGAAACTGGAACACACTGGAACTGTTTGTGACGCCTGAACTACTCAACCGATCATCATGAAGTTTTGGTTACACGTTGTCAATGGTACAGAAAATTACATAGGCTACCTATCATTAAGAAAAAAATAGTTCCCAGGGAATGGAAAAATTACTTTTAGAGAACGATAAACGTAACGTAAAAGAAAAGAACGATAAAGTGTAGGTACTATTTTTTCCTGAATTTTTTAAAGTACTATATTTATTGCAAGTAAAAAAGAAACTCTATTTTGCCGAAAAAGAGGTGGCAACCCTAGATGCACCTGCCGCGACGGTGTCAGATGTCACACTGCTATGTTCTCCCGGAGACTCTTTCCAATATACAATTGCGCGATTCTTCGTCCAAATTTTTAATAAGTCCTTTTATACTAAAACATAAGTAAATAAAAAATACAACAGTAAAATTCAGTATCATTTAAACTGCGGGGCTTCTTTGGCATGTAGATGCTACCTCAGTCAGGCAATATCACTTCTAAATTGGCAATAAAATCTAACTGGCCCCTCTTTTTCAATTTATCCTCTGGTCCAGCCACCTGGAAGGATTATAGAGGCAAACTTGACCTTGCACCTTGGTTGAACAACTCAAAGTGAGTTGTTCACAATAATCCGACACAAACGGAGCTCTGAAGTACAATTCACATCACAGCATAGTAAGAAATAAACAACAACAAACAAACAACATTTTTTATCTTTAAATTGACCTTGGTTACAGGATCAATGCAACGCGAAAGTTAGAGTTGTTGGAAAGTTATTATACGTATAATGGCTATTAAAGCCAAGCATAATAAGTCCTTATGATTCTAGAGTGCATTCATTCACAACACTGGCCTTTAATCTCTAACCTACATTCAATCCTTTTCGATATACCTATAAACAAGTTTATAAACAAAAAGATCTTACCAGAGAAAACAGATACTTTAGACACCATACACATATTCAAATAAAGCACACAAGTAAAATGTAATATACATATTTATAAAAGAAAATGAAACATCTCGATAACAAGTTTCTCTAAATAAAAGATACATGATTTCCTTGCTCTTTGAGACTGTTGAGATACGATTGTTTCTTTACAGAGTACAATAAGGTTAGAAAGTGTGTGAGAAATACGTACTGCGATAATATTAATTGTTTAACTCATCTTCTTACTATTGGGGTGAAGCGGCCATATCGCTATATGTCCGCGTACTAGAAAGATGCACTGAAAAGATCTGTATTGTGTATTATTAGGAATGATTATAGCTTTCTATGTCATACTGACACTGATGTTAATCACTCTATTGGGTCTGGCATGAGTGCCTGTATAATCTATCATCATCTATGAATTATTACTTATATCTATTTTCTGTGTAGCATTCATTACGGTACAGAAAGTAGGTACTGTAATCTGTTTTATGACTATTTCTAAGAACACACAGCTGAATCTTGAATTACAAACATTAGATAAAGGAAGAGGCACAGTATAAGCGGCGGTAGCGTAATGGCTAAGGCGTCGGACTTGCGATCAAGTGGTTGCGGGTTCGAACCCCACCCAGTGCACTACCGGCGTGAACCCACTCCTAACACAAGCATTTAGCTTAGCTGGGGGGGTTAACAAGAATACTAGTAATGTGTGACCTACGTTACTAGTAGTCTTTAAAAAAAAAAAAAAAAGATATATACTTTATACTGTGGAAGAGTCATTAGAACTCTGTTCATAGTAAACAAAGGCGAAATATATTTGCTTACAAATTGCATCATGATTTTATCGATTATCATTTATTGAAATCGATTTTAGAAAATATCGAAACCTAAAGAGAAATGTAAATACTTCGATTTAAACTTTCAGATTCTTAGGTAGATGTCAAGGTTTAATATATTATTCCGAAATATTTTAAGTCATTTCAAATATATGCATTTTTACATATCAAATGTCACAATTATAATTAAGATTTCACACAGCATTAAATGTCATTGAATCTCAAGTTAATTGGTGAATAATTAGAACTGTAAGAGAGTGTCATTAAGCAGAACCATATAACAATAAAATAAACAGTGCCAAGACAAGCTAATCCTTTATGTCGAAGATAACATTGTCTTATCTTGGCCATATTAATGTAAAACATATTTGATAGAACTCTGTAATATACGCAAACAAACACGTTAATTATATTATAGAAACAAAGAAAATTCTTTACAAAATTAGCTAATTGGTTACTCATTCCCAAGCAAGGGGGGAACGTTAGCCTCAACACTGGACAACAACATTCATTATGTCATTTGTCCCAACCTAACATTGTTGCTACCTGACAGTATTTAGCAGGCGATATGTTTCCCTCTTGAACTATATCGGCTTTTTTGTATGTTTTTGTGGACTTGCAAATCCATTATTAACACTATTCATTGGTAGTGTAGTTCCTATGCGTTATATGCAACTCATTTAAGCAAGACACGCATACGAAACGCGTTATTAATTAGGCGGATCGTCACTTATAAGTATAATGTACGTGGGTGTAGGTAAGACTTTTCCCGCTTTACTATACACATATTTCGTTAAATTTACAAATAATTTTATAACAAACGTATTTCTGTTCTTTTTTAATTATAACTGATAAACTTCCAGCATTCCTACGTTTAAGAAACGTTAGATACTCTTCTCATATCTAACCTCGAATAACAATTATTGAATCATCGTTAATATACAAATAACACCCACAACTTAATATCGCCCACTGCAAGGTACAAAGCTTTCTTTGTCTTGTCACTTTCTCTTGCCAGCATGATTCAAAGCAACATATTAGTGGTCGCTGATAAATTATTCCTGTGAACGGTTTTTTTTTGTCAAATCCCTAGGAATACGATTAGCGCAATAACAATAAGTGAGCACAAACAAGAATATAGTTTATTCTCTTAACTTTAACTGTAATATACAGCACTGATTATTTGAAAACTAACTTAAACCGAAATCACCCTTTGCATCTTACTTTTGGCAGTGCTTTGGCTTGTCGGAAAACTATATTTCCAAGCAATTAACCATTATTGTGAGGAGCTGGTACGGGTTCGGTATATTTTTTGGTCAATTCTGACGTGCAAAACTGTGTGACATCAGCATGGCTCAAATGTCCAATTTACCTAAAAGGCTTACATTTAGGACATTTTCTAATCATACTATGTAATAGTTTACCACAAAGATAGAACGATGTTTATGAAAGTGGTCGTCGATTGGACAAATCGTTGCGGCTCATTGCTTTGTCACGAATTTATTTCGACTGTTCGGTCATATTGAAACGGCATTGAAAGTGTCGATTTTTGTAAAGAGAAATTGCCTCAACCACAGCAATCATCATGTCTTTATTTTTCACTTTTTTACATATTTTAAACGTTTCTCTTCGGATCGTAAAATTGCAGACGGAAAGAAATAAAATCCTAAACGCCAAACAATTATGTAATCTTTTTGTTCTTCGCAGCTTTCTGATTAGAAAAGATTTGAACACACGCTAACAGACTAGTTTAACGACTGGTTGTTATGAAATTATCTTCACCAACGTTGGATATATGTTAAAAGAAACTGATTGCAAATAATAGTTTATGTGGTCTAAGTAACAAAACAAACCTGACTTCTCTGTTACGTAATGTTTTTTGTTTTATTGCGATCGCATACGTGAGGTGAAATTCACCTTTCGCGTGCAAATTAGAGAGTCGAATATTGTATCAGATCTGACGCATACGATCGACGATTTTATATGGCATAGCTACTATTAGTTATCTGTGGTAGGACGGGTTAGTATTGTGTAATTGTCTAGTAGTGATTGGCCTATACACTTAGTAAAAGGATTTCTATAATAAATCTCTAGACTTTCTAATCTACATTTATGGAAAGTTAAATTTGTACAAAAATAAGAGTTCATTTAATTCTTTTTTATTTGTACGTGACGCCCGTAATCTAGTTACAGTATAAGCCAGACTGATTTTGATGTTTAACTGGTCATCGATAGTGACGAGTAGAATGACAATGAACGGCATATAACAGGCACACGTCGGCATCGGCCGGCGCCAGGGCACTCGTCCGACCGGTGAAAGTGTTTCGCGAAAGTGAAGCCGGAACCAAAGACTGTGACGTCACAAGCGATTTGCGCAAGCGCACCCGCCTATGTTGAGACGTTGCGAAACGTTACCTCTTCTGTATTGTTGAGGATACGTTCGGCGATGCTGTTTTTTGTGTTGTTACTTTGTTAAGTAAATTACGTCGGTTGTGTAATACTGTTTATTCTGCTCGTGGCTTTCGAGTTATAGTAATTAGTCTTTTGATTTGATAGGCAACATAAATCAACGTTTTTTTTTTACTGACTATTTTTATGCCGCGCCACATTATTAGTCAACATATATATTAAATACCTACAATCGTTACTTTATCACTAAGTAGGATTTAAATGAAGGTGCTGTTGTTGTGTCTAGTAGCATCTTAATACATTTACTTTCAGACTATTTGTTGCTAATAGCAGTTATTCTCATTATTTTACATTATCGTGGGAATCATTTAATTTTACAATACAGCATTAACTGGAGAACATTTTTGTTACATATCATTTATACTCGACTTTTCTAGGTTTATGCTTGAGATCTGTTAATAAGGCCGCCTACATAGAACATTCTAAACATTTTCTTTTTAATATCAGTAAGTTGTTATTCCAATCTAATGATCTATATTAATAATTCGCGCAAGGGGTACGGTAGACTCGATTGAAACCTTACCTGCATAATAAAACATAAAAAAATAATGATTTACATTATAACGACAACATGAGGAAGGCGAAAGACCGAGTGCTATGGCGCACGTTGGGAGCGGCTTATGTTGCTGGACACAGGCCGCGGCATTGGCAGATCGACTGCTAATATCATAGATTGATTGTTTGATTGACACTCGAGCTTGGGAATAGCGGCAATCATGCGTCATTTGCGGTACGAGCAGCTTTATGCGTCCTAGAAGTCAATACCCTAATAGGAAATTTAACAATTAACATGTACGGTACAATTAGCTGTCTTTATTATTTCATCGTCAGATGCACTGTTAACGAATGGATTTGGATATCAATAATGTTTAAGTATAAAAGTAGAGCTTTGACACTGTCTACTTTGTGACATCTATGCTGATCCAAGTTCCTCTTAGAACAAGTCCTCAAAATGCGAATCAAACTTAGTTTTTGAGATAGGCCCCTAAAATAAAAATTTTGACCATTTGTTATTCTTGTTCACCCTTTTATCCCTATTACTCTCTTATACCATATTCACCCTTCACCTCTATCTACAACTCCATCCCTACAAACTGGTTTCATCCTTAATTTCCATTTATCCTTAGGTACAACTTAATGCGTATTCACTTATTCATCCTTGTTTATTAACCATTCTCATTCACCCTTCATACTCAGGTTCATCCTTTATACCTACTTACCCAATTTATCATATTTTTTTTCAATCTTCATCATCATCATCTTCTTGCCCTTTACCCAAATTTAATGGGAGTCGGCCCAAAATGTTTCTTTGCTTCAATTCTCCTCTATCATACTTACAAAGCAGTTAGTAATAATTATCACAAGCGAATTCTATATAATATGTTAGCTATTTTATTCTTTGTTCAACTCGCAATTAAGTTAAATACTAAGGTTATCTTCTTGTAAATTGCCCACGAAGCTTAATTTTGATTTCGACAATTATAGACGATTTCCTCTAGGAAATGCGTTTATTCTCAAAGGAAATAGTTTTTGTCACATACCTTTGCCCAGCGAATTTACCTCGCATGGCTCCTCTCATATTTAGCACACCAGCAATTAAGCGTAGCTGTAGGGAACAGCTAAGCTAAATACCAGTGGGTTCCTGTTGTTCCTACTCTGATTGGGTTCGATCCCGAAACCACCCAAACACAAGTCCAACGACATAACCATTATGTTGCGGTATAAAACTGTGACAAAATACTTACATCATCTCATCAACTAAGTTGGGGTCGGCTTTCAGTCTAACTACGATACGGCCGAACTTTTGATATTTTACGTGAAGCGACAGCGACTGCCATCAGACCTCCACAACCTAAGTACTAGGCGATATCGAAGTTCTGTAGTTAAACAGGTTGTCGGACTTTTTAGGGTACCCAACTGCCCGTAAGGAATGCCACAGATGTTGGTATGGCACCCGGTACCGACGGTTTAACGTGCTCTCCGAGGTACGGAGGGGTCTCAATCTGTTAAGAATGGTCACCCATCCTAGACTGACCTGGCTAGTATTACTTAACTTTGTAATGTGCTAACCTACTCGGTTACCACTTAGCCACGAGCCCCTGTGACAAAATACTTACGTTAAGTGAAATTGGTGTTCCAGATCCGTGAGGGTTCTACTATAACTGTTTACTATCATGCAAACATTCTACTCTTTTGTGCATTTTTGCCATCTTAATATTAGTAGTACTGACGAAAAGCTTTTCTCCCCAGGTAAAGGACTAAAATAATAATTAAAGAAACTATTTAGTCCGATTCCGGACATTACAGATTTACTACACAGATTGTCATCTTTTGAAATCTATATGATTATCACGATTCACGATCATGGCTCATTAGTCTCGCGCTTATGATCGTTGAGCTTTTGCCCACGATCAGTTTTCGTCAAAACTTTATTACTTTTTGACGATCGCTCGTAATCAGCGTTCGTGTTAGTAAACGCAACACGTAGCACAGTCCGACACCAGCCAGTTATCCGTTTAATTAAAACTTTGCCCACATCGTTAGATTAATACAGCGACGTGATGAGCTTTTTACTGGACTTTTTTTCTGTTTTAAACCTCCTTCTCGGTGACACGGGTCACACGTGCTAATGTTCTATTAAATTGCACAACAGTCGTTCTACTGGGGAAGACTGCTGTCTTCTGTTGGTTGGATGTAAGATTTAACCAGCACTACTTCCATATTGCTGTTATTCTGTCAGTAGTGTTGACAAGGCACCTACTTACTTACCATCGGACGGTTTATTGCTTGTACCCTGCGGTTCTAAAATAATGTATTTATTGAAAACGGTAGTAAACTGTCAATTTAATGAGTTCCTCTTCATCCTGTAAACACAACTATTGCCAAATCATTTGGTGTTTAGATTAAAAAAAAAAATAATAATAATATAATAATAACTTAACACATCTCACACCCGGCCGTCTGATCCCAAACTAGGCAGAGCCTGTACTATGGTAACCAGAATGCTGATAAACATACTTATATATTTCTAAATACATACATATTATAGATAAATTACACCCAGACACAGAACAAATGATCGTGCTCATCACACAATTATTTGTCCTGGGTGGGAATCGAACCCACGACCTCTGGCTTAGCAGTCAGGGTCACTAACCACTAGACCAACAGACCAGAAATAATAACAAATTTGAAAATAATGACGTATCTATTCCGAGGAGTTTGAATTTTTTTTTTAACTGCAGGCCACTAGCCTATTATGGACTGACGACATAAATTTAAGACAAACATGGCAAGGAGATCATGATGTTTTTAAAAGGCCCACAGTAGGGTTCTTCTCACTCCTCCGGTGTTCCAAACGTCCATAGGTCATGCTACCGCTTTCCATCTATAAAAAAATATATAAAATTTCTAAACGAAAGTCAAATTAACTAACATTAGTATCGCTTGGCCGTCTTTACGAATATTTGATACTAAAACGTGAAACGAATCCTAACTATGTGAGTTAGTTTATTTATGCTTTCACGCCTTAACTACTAAACCGATCATCATAAGGTTTTCCATACACATGACCAGGGGTACAAAAATGGACATAGGGTATTTGTATCCAGAAGAGAAGTACTGTACCCGAGGCATAGAATAATACCTCTTTACGCGAGCCGCGGTCTAAAGCTAGTGCTAGAATATATTGTTCCCAGTTTTGATGTACAATGTATATCCATTGCCATGGCGATAGCCGATAGGCGACGTATCCAACAGTTTAGCAGTCTACTCGTATAAACGTCAGAGCCCATGAAACGATCAATCAGATCATTATTTATTTCTGCATTAGAATATTGTTTATTACTTATTTGCGAATGTGACAGTTTAGCGACACCGGTCCCGGTACAAAATAAGCGAATGGGCATTTTCCCTTGTTTGTATTATTCCGGCGGTTGGGGCTGACGTCATACGGGAAGGCGATATTGAGTAAACTTTACTTCAAAGTCACCTTTATAAGAACCTGCTGCATTAGATAATTATTTTGCTGTTGTTTTTTGGATCATCCGGTTCGATTTTGGTTGTCATAACATGTTTAGTTATATGCGTCTTTATTAAATTAGATGTTTTTTTTTCCTTTAAATTCAAAACTGTTCAAGCCTTGTTACTAAAGGATTTGATCCCGGTCGATTTTTCTCATCCCGGGATTTCGCAATTATCAACAGTTAATCTCGGGATCCCTGGATTGTATTGGTAATGGAAAGTGGTAACAAAAAGGCAGAAAACATATCAAAACCAATTTTTATTTATCTTTTAGTTTTCTGAGGATAATATTAAAGTTTCAAATCTTCAAAAAGGCTGTTAAACAAAATTATACTTTATTCTTATAAAATAAACAAACTAGACACTTCTGTAAATAATTTATGAAACTGACAATAAACTTCAAAAAATCAACTTCTTTAGACTAGAAAATAACACTTGTTGTTTTTCATCTATATTTACTCAGACATATTAATGCATTGTTGCTTTTTAGTAATTACATTGATTATCACCAATTATCAAAAAAAAAAAAAAAACAATACTTACATGACGTGAAGCGGGAATTTTTACACACTTTTACGCATAAACCGGTATCGGTCGTTAACAAAAACAAATGAAATCAGCTGTGTAAACAAGATGGCTGTCAAAATGTCAAATCAAGGTAAGTGCGTTTCGCACGCATACTTTTATTGGCTTAAAAATGTATCAATCCCGAAAATCCTGGGATTCATTAAATTTGATCCCGAAATTTTCGGGACTAAAACATGACCGGGATCCCGGGATGGAATCCTCTACTTGTTACTGTTCACTATCAACAACATGAAAAAGAACTAAACTTCACTTTAAACATTTTCTTTATTGTGTACTAGCAACCCGACCCGACTTCGCACGGGTACAAATTATACACCAAAACCTTCCTCATGAATCACTCTGTCTATTAGTGAAAACCGCATGAATCCGTTCAGTAGTTTTTAGTTTATCGCGAACAGACAGACAGACAGACGCGGCGGGGGACTTTGTTTTATAATATGTAGTGATAATAATCTCTTATTACATTTTGATGTATTGATTTAAGCTTAACGCTTGTAATAATCTACATTTTGTTGTGAATTGGTTCACTTTAAAGTAAATTATTTTATAACTTACTAGCGGCCCGCTCCGGCTTCGCGCGGGTATAAAATATATAGCCTATGTCATTCACTGAAAAAATGATTAAAATCGATCCAGTAGTTATGTAATTATTTAAGACATCACATTAGAAACCTCAAAAATAACAGTATTTCTCCACTATTTAATGGATGTTATTATACATATAAACCTTCCTCTTCAATCACTCTATCTATTAAAAAAAACCGCATCAAAATCCGTTGCGTAGTTTTAAAGATTTAAGCATACATAGGGGTATAGGGACAGAGAAAGCGACTTTGTTTTATACTATGTAGTGATTTAAACACAAAGGAATGAATTTGATAGGGCTGTTTGATGCTGTGTTATAAACAAACCTTGGAAGTAGATTTTAACTCACTTCTAACATTCGTGTCTATTTGCAAAGAGGAGCGTATTATATCTTTAATCACAATCTGGATTGAAATTCTGAGTGGATAGCGGATCTCTCCAAAGACTACTGGTGAATCCCTCCCGCGTTTATTGAAAAAAACTTTTCAGTTACGTAAGTCTAGGTATGAACCCTCCCAAAGTAATAAAAAATAATAGTTCTTTTGTTAGTCCATGTTTTATGAGTTACTAGCTGCGCCCCGCAGTTTCAATTGCGTAAGTCCCGATCCCGTGGGAATATCGGGATAAAAAGTAGTTGTAGCCTCCAGGTCTCCAGTTATCTACATACCAAGTTTCATCAACAAAGAGTAACAAACATCCATACATCCTCACAAACTTTCACGTTTATAATATTAGTAGGATAGTAGGATTTTGTTATTTAAGTTGGTATATTTATTTACTGTATATATTAATTTATTAGTATCTTTATTTTTTTACTAGATCTGATTATCACCATGAAACGTGTGCAGTGTGGTTGCATGCCAGCTTTGTTTCATAAAAAAAGTATTTAAAAGTATATAATTATGTATACGTACGGGAATTATGTGACCATGGCCAGTGCAACCTGGTCGAAACGTCTGGCAATTCAAAGGTAATTAACACCTATTACGTGATCGCGTTAATTCTCCGCATAATTACATATCATGGAAAGCGAAAGTTTCAGGGATCGTATTTATAAGTAAGTAGATGTTTCTCATATGAGCCAATGTAATGCTTCTTTCATATTTTTTTACAAGCTGACTCCATAGAAACTGTATTTGTATTTTGTACCGGCTGATTCGATTCTTGTGTAAACCAAGTTCTGTAGTGGTGTATTTAATTTGTAAGCTCATACTGAGTAAGGTACCTAACGCTTTTATATAACAATTGCTATGCCTCGCGGTTTTTCCCTCGTTACATTCGGATTTTCATATAATATACCTACTTCTTGCCTACATTATACAAGATTATTTTAGGTTAAGTTACTACTGCCTTCGTCAGTAAACGGGCTGTGTAACAAATATTTTTTTTTTGTGAATTACGAGATTTGCACGTTCAATCAGATTTTCAAATTCATAATATTAAATAACTGTGGCATTTAAAGTAGATATAAACTGAAGAGTTTGTGATATTAAACATCTACATATTAATATCCCAAGCAGTATCAGTCATATTAAATTTTGTATGCTTATTAACCAAAATATTAAGTTGCCTAAGGATCTTCCTCAATGAATGAAATAAATATGTTACACAATATTTTTTTTCAAACCGAACGCAACTTTACCTGAGATTAGCTCGTTCACACAGACGAACTCTAGAGCTTTTTAATAATAGTATAGATTTCTCTCTGGTGCGCCCTATCCGGCCATATATCTTATGCAACGCCAATACTTTCCCTTTGCCTCAGATAATGTTTGCTTTCACATTTGGTAGCCTTATTGCTTTGAAATAATAATTGAGTAATAATGAAACTTGGTATCACAACATCACATATATTACGCCATTTAATATATACCTATTTTATTCAAAATAATATTTTTCCAAGGCTGCTATCCCCTCTAGGTCAAACACGCAATTGAATTTTAATGGGTTCAGGTGCTCAGATTAGAGAGATATAAATATGCATAAACTGCGGCCTATCCTCTTATAAAATATATTTCAGACAAAAATGTATGACTTTGAGAATTAAAGCGAGGGCCTGAATTTAAATGTGTCTGGGTTTAACTTTAACATTTAATAAAAGTGTAAATTGGAAATATTACTTTTTCACGTTAAGACTGGTTGAAGCGAGCTTTAAAGATGTTTAACCGGTAACCATCAGCCGGGTTGCCTACGTCGTTTTATAAATAAATCATATTTAAACTTTACATCAAGAATGATTGGTAAATAACGATATGAAATACAATACCTATTGCTTGGCCAACAAGCATTACGGTCCATTTGTGGACTAGGAGTAACCGTTGTTAAACCGAGAGCGGACATTACTTCCGGGGACCTTAGGAACTCGGAAGAAGATTTCCTGATGAAGTAAATAGTTCTCTCGCGCAATACGGATTCTATGACATCTTCTCGTCAGAGTGATATTAAGTATCAGGAGCATAATACTATTCACTGTTGGTTTAGAGAAAAGAGAATGGTAATATTTATAGAAAAATAAATATTAACCCAAGAACCCTTTTGCTAAAACCTATATTGTTTTTTATATCTGGGATACATATCAGATTGTTTAGTGTTGTTTATCAACCTGACAAAAGTTTTGAAAAAAACACTTAAATTCAATATTAAAATTCCTGATAAAGTATTTAACTAGGTATCCTTATATTGTACACTGCAACACTTCTTTTAATCTATGTTTCTCTATCCGTCCAGTGGTTGCTTGGAAGAGATCGCAAATTGCGATAAAATCGCCAATTGTACATAACATTAGTTTAAAATTTGTATCCTCTTGTTTTGTTTACAATAAAGAGTACAACTATCTAGCTTGATGCGTCGTAGCGAAATGTTCAATAAAGCAGATCTCACTTTTAAAAACAAATTCTGGACTGCGATCTCCATCTTTAATATACATACATAACCGACCATGATATTTATGTAATGCCCAACGTTTAAAAGTAATGACTCGGTAAATCGTTGAGTGTGAGCATTACGCGTATAACATTAGGGTGTAAGCCACTGTGAGCAAAGGGCGGACGGTGCACGCAGTGCAAGGGCACAAAGGCGCCCTTGTCCCGCCGGGCGCAGTCTAGAGGTCGCGGATGTACCCTTACTTCGTCCCTTACACCAACTTTCCTACCACAAACTGTGATAACTTAGTTATTTCTACAAATCTATGTTTCCACAGACTAAACCCTACAGACATATAAATTCAAGGACAAGTCGGTTACCCTCCACCGAATCTGAAGGTCAACATATATCTATTATTTACCCCAATTCAGTTCCCCTACAGCTTTTCTCTTTCAATGTTAGCAGTTATTTGAGACTGAAAATAATAAAAAAGTCTTTGCTTTGAACATATCTTTCTATCAAACAGTTTCTGGTTGTTTGTCAAATCTACATATCTATACTAATATTATTATGATTTGTTGGTTTGTAGTCGATAAACTTTAAAACCACTGAACTGATTTATTAGTTCTTTCACAATTAGAAAGCTATTTTATCTAGAAGTAGCAGATATAGGTAAACGCGGGCTGAAGCCGCGGCCAACCAGTGGATTTAAGTACAAGTGCACTTGGTACGAAATCTTCATTGTTATGTTTCATACAGGTATTTCTCTACAGTTGTGTGACCTCTTTCTACCACTATTTTTTTAAAAGGCGATGAACATTCTGAAAGCCTGCAGTGATTAAGGGCAATGAAATATGATATAAGATTTACGAGTTTTTCTTCTCGCTTATATAACACTTTACTGTTTCGACAATTGAATAGAATTAGTTAAGTATTGGTGATTCTAAGACTTAACAATGATAAATGACTGCAACTGTATTTACATTAAGTTTGTTTCGTTGACCTTAAAATGTCACCATCGGCTTTTGCCGTATTTTCTATTATAAATCATATTTGCATACCATTTGAATCGAAAATAGACGTTTTGTAACCAAACGGTAATTTCGAATATAGTGTAAACTTTTTCTGTAACTATTTGATAAGCTTAAAAGCATTTAAATGTCTTCTTTGTTTTGTTTTAATAAACTTCTTTTTTACATTTCATTTAAATTTCTTGCGTTCAAATTAATGTAGTATTAGTTAGTATAAAACTTGACGCATATTTCAGGCGGACCTAATGCCCAAGGCATTCCCTAGCAGTCAATCTTTGGGGTGAAGCAAACAGAACCATAAATAATAATGATATATAAACTATCGTAGAGTGACAACGCAAAGTATAAAAAATCGCTATAGCATTTTACACTTTTTTGACTAATTCGGTAATAGTTTATCACCACAAGGTATCTGGGTGATTATTTCGCAGGCCCGAATATCTTGTCCGTGGCCACTATAATTTTGGGTGTCACGTATGTAGATCTGTGATTATTACCATGTATTTCAATTATTATAATACCATTGCTATATATATATATATATTTTATTTATTTATTTAGGTCCACCAACAATTGTTTACATTTATACTTAAATATTACACATTCAATAATTTCGAACGTAATGTAACAATTACTTAAAGGCAGACACAGCATGCAATAGTATAATAAAAATAGATTAAACTAACTTTCCATCACAGTAACTGTTGATAGGTAATCAATATTTGTGGCACAATTGAATTAAGCTTTAACAGCTTATTTTCAGTATTAATCTAGTAAGTTAAACATGCTCTGGCAAAGAGTTAAACATTGATTTATACTTTATACTATATGATTCTTATATTATGTTACCGATACCTATTACGATTATATGGGTTAACTGTTTTTGTTACATCATTAGGAGACATCAAGCGCTGTTATAGTATCTAGACATTAAAAAAAATGTAAATTTTCTTAGAATTTTTATGTGCTTAGGATGTAAATTATATCATCATCATTATGTAATATTTTTTACGATCACTTCCTTTATATTATCTGATTTTTGCTTTAAAGAAGCAGCAGCTCAAACAAAATGACATCTGTGTTGAATGTCTGCGATTGAGAAGAGAGTTATGGGAACCGGTAAGCCCGGGAGCCACTAACTATCGGGCCGGGCCATGTGTTGTTTACCAAAATACATAAAAAAAAATTGTTTATCACTTTTTATGTGATGTAGTAATCTCGTTAACTTGAACCTGGAACCTTCATAACAAATGTGATCAGTGTCGAACATTTAAATGTATGAATGGATTATGTTCGATGAAAATATTAATATCAAAACCCTTCTTAATACCTGGACTTCAATTCCTGTTTATAAACCACCTTCAACCGTTTCGCTTTTAAGACCATACATTATTGCACATAAGAACTTATATCTTCGATTTTGCACTGACATTCAGACTTTGACAGCGAACCCCCATAGATCTGCTTGTAATGACATGTGCAGATACTTCAGCTGTAGATAATAATCTGTCGATTTATGACTCAGTTCGAATACAAATGAGACTGGGGAATGGTTCCTAGATCAAGTTAGTTAGATTCAACGAACGTTTAATTTTAATACTGTAAATATATTTTCCTTATTCTTATTTACATTTGTTTTATCCAATATATACATGAGATAACTAAAAATAACAAAATAATTATGTGTATATACCTAAAATATAATTTCAAAGAAAATAAATAGTCTCTTTTCTCTGAATGCTCGTCGTTTTGACGAATGATCGTTATCTAGTTGGTTATTACTCAGTCATACAAGCTCGACACGTCATGCTTTATGACGCCGTAAAGTAAGCTCGTGCCGCGAAAACGCATAACTTTGTATTAAGTTACAATTCCTTTGGCGAGATCATCAATTATTTTGTATGCGCCTAGAAACCAGTTCTATAATACGGCTCATGTATTCTTAATTTTGTGAAACCAAATAAGTCATTATCCTCCTCCGCGCCGATTATGTGACAACGTCCAGTTAAAAAAATGCTGATATACCTACATTACAATTTGCGCATTTTGCGCTCTGTTTAGTAAGTATAACGAACAATTATATTCTCGAATATTGCTTACGTGAACCAGTAATTTTACGTAAGGCAAACGACTGAACTAATTTATCTTCTACCCCTTTTCCAACGGTCTTAATTTAATGCGATGAAAGGAAAAGATAAACCTAAATAATATAATTAATCTATAGAGATATTGATTGGATATAATAAAGGATAAAATGGTCATGTAAATGAAGTCGAAAACTAAATTGGCGATTGTCTGAGCTTAATCAAAGAATACATATACATAGAACGCCTGAATTCCCCTATACATGTATGTGATGAGACAGAACGTAGTGCTTTCCACTCGTGAAACAAAAAGGTAACACAAGATAAAGGTATGTCAATGTCTTCAAAGACAGAAGACGCGTAAGTTTTTATGGCCTTAAGAGGAAAAATAAAATAAAAGTGCCATGACTAGTCTATCTGCTACCACTGTTTTCAGTACTAAAGATATACAAATGTATACTCTGGTTTACAGCAAGAGAATCAGTGTCACTCACCGAATACAAAATGCCAATAAAGGGATATTTCGATTCATAGTTGACTAACCATAAAAGTGGAGAGAAAGTGTGCATAATCAATTCAATCCGCGCTAGTTTTAGATAAGTACATGCGTTTCACGTCGTGATTTTAAATCGAGGAGTATTATCGACTAATGGTACTAACGCAAAGCACGAGGTTTGGTGATTGTAAGTGACTGTGAACTATAAAGAAACCATAACTTAAACGCTTCACGCGTTAGTGAAAGTGCAAGGCTTTTAACGGCGCCAATCAAAATCGCATTAACTAGCAATATGGCGCAGGAGCATCTGCACTGTTTTATTTATATTAACATTTTCCGTTGTAGAATAAGTATAAGTTTTTATAAATTACAGCTTTTACTTACTCTCATTTATCTTTAGAAAAAAAAACGAGCAGGTGCCTAACATTTAATGCCATTGTTCACAATTCGAAACTATAAAAAATTAGAGTTTTCAGTTCATCGTTTGTTTGTAGTCCAAATGGCTGATAGAAGTTCCTCACGAGTCTTTGCTTCTTCTGGTCCCGTTTTTTTCGTTCTTCGTTTACTGTTTTTGTATGGGCCTGAGTTTAAAAAATAAGTGGTCCTTTCGGCCTAAGTACCAGTCTTTCTATGCCGTTAATTGTGGTGTAATCCCACTAATATTATAAATGTGAAAGTTTGGATGGATGTTTGTCTGTTACCCTTTCAACACCAAAACTACTGAACCGATTGCGATGAAACTTGGTATGTACATAGCTGGAGACCTGGATTAACATACAGGCTTTTTATCCCGATACTCCCACGGAATCGGGACTTCGCGGGTGAAACCGCGGGGCACTGCTAGTAAAATATAACACACAGTTTAGAATTTCTGAAGTCCTTTTTTTTTTCTTTTAAATTATTACAAGTGAAACGTAAAACACAGCAAGCGATATGGTTTTGAATAATGTTTAAATAATGTTGAATAATAAAATGTTTGAATAGGCTTAATTTAAAGAAGTGAAACTATTTTATGGTAAGGTCGTCGACGTTATACTTCCGAGTTAATTATCTTACCATTTGAATATTTTAGTTTTTTAAAGTACCGTCATATTTGGTTATAAGTTCATATACATATGTATATATGTGAATTAACCTACAAATTGTGCCCGCGCGGCCGCGTCCGTGAAGTGTCAAGTGTATTCAGCACTCATCGTCCAGACCAATTGAAAATGATTTCTTTTTAAATTTGGCTGCATACATTAGAAAGGTTAGGTTACATATAGGTATATCTCTGAATTGACTCATCGAAATAAAAAATGGGTGCGTTAACTAACATTGGTTTTTACAACAGTAACAATGCTAATATATGTATATATGTCAAATCTTATCATTATATCGAGCGATGAGAAGCTTATAGGAGCTTCGGAGGCTGTTTGCTGCAAGTGGAGACAACTCCGAAATAAAAATTCTAAGACAAAACTAATGTATCTCCTTATTAATATATTGTATTGTATATTATAGAATAATAGTATAGCGCATAAAATACTATATTGTTAACGCTAATTCAACTGTCGCACTTTTTACATTTTAACTGTATCTTTCATTTTCAATTAAATAATTTTTTTAACATGCTATAAGCTCATAGTATTTTTAACTTATCGTAGGTATTTAATTTTAATGCTCAGTTTTCAATGTGCAACTCATCTAACAGAATAATTAAACTCGGATCATAAACAAAAAATCGCCGAATGGTGTAAGTACCTTTATTTTAAAGTCAGTCAAAAAGGTGAAGCATTTGTTTAGACTCATCAAATCTTCAAGATTTGATGAGTCTGAGTCTGAGGCATAGCGAGGCGTATTTTACCTACTATTGTCTCCTATACTTATATGTGGATAGATGTGTACATATCTGATGTTGCTCATACATTTGTTATCCTTCATGTGATTTCCCTTCTTAGAATGCAACATAACGGTATTAAGCCAAGTTGACTCAGATAAACAGTTCTTTGTTACCCTTAGTCAGCACAGTCACATATTAAAACAGTATGCAGGAAGAATTTTACGATTTCATTGCACTTAGCTGACCAGTTACAGTTAGCTTCTTGCTGTGCTAAGGAATGACGCATAATGTGAAGCAACCATTTGAAATCTCAATTAACACATCGATGATTGGTGTAAACAATTGGTACTTATCGACTCGTTTAGTCGACACTTGCGCTACGTTGGCGCACCCGACGGAAACGCAATTACGGGAACATTCACCGGAAGGCACTACGCGCGTAAATGGCTGGTAAAAGAGCTTAATGTAAATATGGGAAGATTGTTATTTTTTTTTATGGTGTAGGGGCAAACGAGCTGACGGGTCACCTGATGGTAAATGATTACCGCCGCCCATGGGCACCTGTAACTCAAAAGTCACAAGTGCGTTGCCGCCCTTTAAGGTGGGAGTAGGAGAAGAGGGGAAGAGTGGGAAGAGGGGAGAGAGGAAGGACGGGAATAGGGGGAAGGGGTAACCTCACTCACGCGGTGAAATGCAATGCAAGCATTTCTTCACAGCCGGTTTTCTGTGAGGCCGTGGTATCGAGCGGAGTCGAGCCGGCCTCTCCCACGTTAAATTGTAATTTTTTTTAATACAAAAAGGTTCAAGAGTGCCTTCAACGAAGTTCCGCTGACAGTGATAAACGCCCTTCCCTAGTTGTTGAAGTACTGCCAAGTTACATATCGATGTAACTACCTAAGTAAGTAAGTAGGTTGTTTCTACAATTTACGTATTTGATAATTATGTATTTAAACGGGAATTAAAGCGATCATGAAAAGTTATTATTATTTTTTTTTTTATTATTATTACATACATCTGAATTGCCTGACGTTTCAGTCAGCCTGTGTCCTCGGCCAGTGCAACCTGGTCGAAACGTCAGGCAGTTCAGAGGTAAGTAATACCTTTTCGTGATCGCGTTAAATTCCCTTTTAAATACATAATTATTTCATGTAACGCGAAAGTTTAAAAGTTACGTACTTTATTCTTCAGTGTTTCATAAAAGTTTTTTATAGGGAATAAAACGACAACACGTTTCTTAAAATCATATACGTAAACAAGATTTATTCTGAAATATACAAAGTTTTTATTTTTATGCGTGTCGTGATGAGAATACTTCTTTAAAATTAACAACAATCTTGCACCGCTTTGCAATTCGTTACTCATAAAAACGAGGCGTACAAATCCCACATCAAACTGCTCACAGTATAGGATTACTTGCGTTACTACCAAGTACACTTGTTAAAGTAACGAACATCGTCCGTACCTATGAAAGTTACGGACCTCACATCTGTGTAAGTTGTAACACCGGCAAGGGTTAATTACCTCATCGAAGTCACAGGCGGTTACCGACACCGAATCACTTGCAATGGCAAAGCACGTTCTGTTAAAGTCCTCAGTAGTTTCCTCCTTAGGTTGTACTCGGGGGCTCCTAGCAACCAACAATCCACAGAACTCAATGTGGTGTTGGTTGGTCAGTTTGAAGCAGACATGACCACTTTACTGTAGAGGTACGTGAGTGATTAATTACTAAAAGGTTCAGTAGTCAATAAATAATTTGAACAAGACTTCCAAACATCAGATGTGCAATCAATATTAAACTACTTATCCGATTCTCTAACTATAGTGTCATATGTAGGTACATCAACGAAAAACATGCTCTACTTTTGGTCTTCATAATTAGACACGGCATTTTTATGCGACTGATCTGTTTCGGTCTGTTTGTCTAGACATGTCAACGCGATAAATCGATTCATCCATCAGTTTGTGTGTCGTTTAAAATGGCCTTGAATAAGCATTCATGTATGTTGACATGACTACAAAAGTGTCACATTGTTCTAAGATATCACTCGTAAAACATAGATATCATGTAAATATATGTATTGTGTATATATATATATACACATACCTCTGCAAGTTTAGGTTGGAGTTCGAGCATTTGACTACACAAATACTGGTTTTAGTGGGTTATGGTGGGGGCCTTCTATAACCGTCTAAAATCACACGGTGTTTCGTCGAAGTCTATTACGGGGCCCGGTACTACTAACGGAGTCCTGTTGCTTAGATTTGGCAACGTAAGCGTTACAACAAGTAGTGCTTAGTCCTTTTAGGTGTAATGGTAACCGCTTATCATCCCACTTAATGTGTTCTAAAATTTTTAACCGTTGACTTGATCACCCAGAACAATCGTATGCGTTTGGACATCTTCCTATTTTTAATTTCGGGTAACAAAGACAAATTTCTAATGTTTGTTATTGTCAAGAGAAACGTCCTTAAGAAAGACCTAATTAAGAAAGTTGCTCGGAAAATTAGAAAATTTAAGAAAACTTAACGACCATATTAACTTTTCTAATGTAACCTTAGCGCATTTGACATAACTGTAAGTAGCTGACAGTTGACGCGATTGACAGAATGCGCGCTGCAAATTATACCAATTCGAATTCAATATTCATAGTTAAGACAGGACAACGTCTGTCGGGTCAGTTAGTCTTTAATAATTATGAATACTACTCAGGGAAGTTATACCTATTCTTATGAGACTTTAGATTATCCTTATATTAAAGCTGAACAGGATGCTTCACAAATACACTGGCGGTAAAAATGCTTGGAAATTACATGGACAAAAAGTATAGGAAAAACACGAGATAGCATTCTGAGAGATTTCTTGCTCCCTTTCCTTCCTCTAATGCTTGTATAACGGGTATTAAGGCCACATTCTTGTTTAAGTTGGAGCTTCCGATTTTCGAAGTAGATTAATCTATTCTACCTAACATTGCAGCCCAAAATAATCTTTAATAGTTTTTACCTGTACTACGAAGTAGTCAAACAAGCTGAGTTCCCCAGCAGAATTTGAATAGATATTTTCTACCTAGATTCACCAAAGAGGGGAGTGGTTCAGTTATTTGCTAAGTTTTTGAAATAATTTTTAAACAGCATTATATTCAATAACGCAGGCTAATAATAAGAAATATTTGGACATAAAAAGAGATAAATATTGATAAAATATAAAGTACCTATTAAACGAAATAATTAAGGTATTTCAGGTGATGACGCTTCTACCATAAATCTTAATCATGATACTATTTCAATTTTAAACTTAACCTAGACATTGGGTGTAACAGATTAACTAGGCGGGAATTTTGATTACCAACCGATAACATTAAATTTCTTGTGAGAGAAACACAACGTAATATGTTTACAAGAAAATTGAGAGGTTTGAAAATGGAAAGTGTGTTCGATAATGGCGCCAAATACCCAGCAAATAAAACATTTTGGTGACTTTCCAATGTAATGGTCAATATTGCTTTTATTTTTTGCGGTTTCTTAATGGCGCCATGTTGATTTACACTTTTATATTTCGTATTTGTGTTTGAAACATATATCTTATGGCAAGCTTACTGGTATATTGTTATTTATGAGAACGATCGCCAAAGCTATTTGGGTAAAATGATCAGGTCTAGAAGTTTAACTCTTTTGCCAAACAACTACCATAAAAAAACCGGATATCAGGTATAAATTTAGCCTGTAACATATGTGTCAGTGGAGGTACCATAGACCTTCACTGACACATATGTACATTTATATAGAAATTTATATCTGATATTCCGTTTTTTATATGTAAGTACACAGTAGGTATACACGCTCAGTAGTGATTATCGCGATTTCATGGGATAGCCGATCCTCGCTTAGAGAGTGTTGCTATTATATGTACATAATCATAATATAGCTTAACAGCGTGAAAATGCTTAAAACTTATCAATTATTATTATTTATATTAATTCTAATTGCTGACAATATGAAAATATTCGGATAACGATTATGAATGTTATAAAAATATTTACTCGATTAAAACGAGTTCAATGTATAATCTCTACCAAGACACGGTTTAAGTCATGCATTAATGATACATACATATATTAATTTTGAAGTTTACATATATTTTAAATTAGAAGTTTTGATGTGGAGTAGCATAAAAAAGTATGCTTTAAAATTAAATTCAAAACAGATTTTTAATTATCAATCAATTCGGTATAAATTCTTGTATTTTATATTTTTATTTTTTACCTAAAAATAAACGTGAAATGGATAAAATGAGTGTCACCAAACTCATGCTCTGTAAAAAATAGTAGTAGATAAGCTAAGACAAAAGAGGCTGCAAAGCAAATAAATGAAATGCATTTTGGAGAATTTACATTATCGTTACTTACAACTATTATACAGAAATACAGTTTCTCTTTGGAGATTAGAATATGCAACTATGTTACGGGAATACACGATCATGTATCTAATAGGTAATGCATACCTTTGAATTGCCTGTCAGTCGTTTAGACCAGGTTGCACTGGCGTGGTCACAGGCTGAACTATATATCATGGAACGCAAATTTCACCGATTTACGATATGTGTAAAAAACAGACCATTCAAAAAACGATTAAATGTATAAATTATTGTAATGTGTAACCGTGGTATAAAATACTACAATATTAATGTTTATTGCGTGTGTTTATAAGCATTTAAATGAAACCTGTATTTATTAGGCTCTTCACATTCCCACGGGTCATTTGCTAAAGTGGATAAACAAGTGACAAACAAATGAAAGTCAGCCAGCAGTGAAAGTTTCACATCAATCTGCTAAGGAGTTTTGCATTTACATACTCATATACAATAATTTTCCCTTAGGTGAAAACGTAGCGAAATGATTGACAACAGTTAATGTTATTATTTATTTATTTAAACTTAATGCACAATTTGCACAAAGGCGGACTTAATGCCCAGGGCATTCTCTGCCAGTCAACCTTGGGGTGATGTAGAAATATTAAACGGTAGAGATGCACAAATAGAATTTAACATTTGGAGTTATTTATAACACTTAGATAGTCATAACAAAGTAGATACACATATTACATGAAATAAATACTATTACTTACATAAATAGCTTGCTATACGTCATTATTACTACACAAAATACCTAACATTCGATAAAATTATTATATCTGCTAATTAAACTTGATACACTGTTTTACGGTAGAGGAGAAAGCGCAGACGATGCATTCAATCAAAATATGATGGCGCCAGGAGGGGTAGCGCACGGACCAGTTTAATATACACTCAGCTTATAACTTTCCCTTAGAGATATAATCAACTATGCTTTCGTAACAAGCGTAATACGTAATAACCACAGAGTTAGTCGGTTAACGCATCCATTCGAGAGCGAGAGTGGATGGTAAATTGATTTTGTCTAAGCACGCGACGGCAAGGGTCAATGAATCTGAACACTTTCTCTGATCCGCCGTGAACGATCTGAATGATGCACTAAGATGTTACATGTCAGAAACTTGCAAGCTATTATTGTCCCTATTCACATACAGTATAAACTTAAATTGCAAACGTATTCCCAATAGATTCAAGCCAGCGTGCCGTCATTTTTGAAAAGAAAGTAAAAAGTTAAGCAATAATATTGCGGTTGGTAAGATAAGTACATCTCTACGCACACTTATATAAAACGTTTTAAAGGGTACTAGTTTCTTTGACTTTTGTGATTTAGATGTTATCTTCTTCATGAGACGGGTCTTGGTCCTTATTGTTATTCGAGTACATCGAAGGCCACACGAGTAAATTTATTATTATTAACCTACATGTCGATATTTCTATAGTTTAGATAATATTGAATGGTGAAGTAGATCTTAAAACAGGAATTATATTAAACTTATCGACACGATATACAAAAAATGTATTAGTCATCTAACAATGTTTAAGTTAACTAGTTTGTTTGTCATCCACTTAACTGTAGAGGTAGAATCTTACCAATCAAACTGTAGATAGAGCGGTGAATCCTAGGTTGTGGTGGTATTAAAAGACCTCTTATGCTGGATATCCTACTAATATTATAAACGTGAAAGTATGTGAGTGTGTGATGTATGGATGTTTGTTACTCTTGCACGCCAAAACTACTGAACCGATTGCGATGAAACTTAGTATGTAGATAGCTATAGACCTGGATTAACATATAGGCTACTTTTTATCCCAATATTCCCAAGGGATCGGGACTTACGCGGGTAAACAGCGGGGTGCGGCTGGTATAAAATAATTAAAAAATAACTAGTAAAAATGTATTCTTTATTGAGAGAACTAGAACAAGAGCTATAATTATCGCAATCGATCTGTCACTTTTTCAATTGGTATTCCAATTTAAGTGTCCATTAGGGATTTTTATTGAGAATCAAGATCAAAAAACAAGTTAACAATCTTGACCTCGCACGGCTCACACTGTTCACAACCCACAGGTTTTCAAGACTGTCAAAAGAAATAAAATAAAAATGGACAAGTGAATCGGCTGCCGCTTCCAACTCCCAACTATTGATAACATCGACCTTCGATCACCAATACGCCTGTCTCTTACGTTGAATGGTCAATCTGTCAAACGTTGAATAGTCAGTAGCAATGCTTAATGGTCATCCATCTCATTTATTTTGACGGGCACATACGTAGTTATCTTTTATGTATTGTGCGTTATATTTTGACTTGCCGGCTACCATTCAAGTAAGTTTTCACACAAACGGATGACAAACAACGTGTTTGTTTAGTTTACTAATTAAACTGCGTCGTTTTTGCGACTGAGTGTTTGCGGATCCAAACCTCACCGCATATTACCGACTAGCTGAGCGCCGCGCTACTTCGTCCGCGTTAGTAAATTTTCCCCTTTTTTGCAACACCTTTCATTGATGCTCCGCTCCTATTGGTTGTAGCGTGATGTTATATAGCCTTCCTCGATAAACTATCCAACACAAATTTTCAATTCGAACCAGTTCCTGAGATTAGCGCGTCCAACCAAACAAACTCTTCAGCTTTATAATATTAGTATAGATGCGAACTGCGTGTAGTGGGTTTGCATCGGTAATGTACGGTAAAGTTAACGCCATCATTTGGCTTAATTGCAGGAGTTTACAGTTTACTTTTAATTTTAACAGACATTAGTACGGGTACTATGTTTATACTGTTATTGTTACTAAAGAACCTTTAAATAATAATAATGACGACAGCTGGACAGACAGCAGCGCCTACAAATAAACGACGAAAAGCTGACGTTCTTATCATGTACTGCGCTCTAAAAGTCACCCTATATCAATTGAATGAGCCTTTTGCCTAGATCCCAAACAAACAAGTAAAACTTACCACTTAAAACCATTAGAAGGTATGATTCATGTGGATTATACACAAGGCAACTCGGCCCCTTTTAATGCACACAAAAATAAATAGGCCTACATTTTTTATTTCATTCCAACCCTCGCATGGGGCGTACATAAATGTGTGATATCTATTTTTTTACGCACAAAAAGTCAATATTTGTTAGTTTTAGACGATTAAAAATACTAGGGCAGCAAACAATAATAAAACCAAGGTTTTAGTATGTCCTCATACTTAACTATATTATAGTGAAATGAGTAAAGGTAGATTCAATAGTTAAGAATGTATACTAACATATTATAAAACAAAGTCGCTTCCGCAGTTTGTACGCTTACAACGGATTTTAATTCGGTTTTCACCAATAGAGAGAGCGATTAAAGAGGAAGGTTTATACGTATAGTTTAATATTATTTTGTGTTAATTTGTATAATCATGTGACGATAATTGTTTACCACATTAGTATCTATATTTCACGCGAAGCTGGGGCGGGTCGCTAGTTTAGAAATAAAAAGAAAATGAACAAGTAATAATTAAGTCTTAAGAATAAACTACACAGAAAATCATTAACAAGTTTTTGTTTTACTTTTTGCAACGAGACAGTTCCCTCACGACAAAACTTAAATATAAGATCGAGCACCCGATTAGTGACAAGATCACTGATATTTGCCCTCTTGTCCGTTTAACCGATCCTTGATAAATGGGAACATATAGGTCAGAACGTCGGATATTTTAGACAATAGTGTTATTTATTAATTTTACCGTGTATTTTGTTTTTAAAAGACGAGAACAGGGGTTTATTAATGTGGTATATAAAGACTGCGTCCTAGAGTCATGCCTGCTCCAGTTTAAGTACGTGTTCAATTGTCAGATACAACCTGTATGTAAAAAATTCGTGTCACGTTGTTGAACTCCTGAACAAATAAACCGATTTTAATGAATTTTTACATACTTTGTGCAGTTGGGTCTTACTTAGAGAGAGGATCACAATGAACTCCTAAACAAATAAACCGATTTTAATGATTTTTTACATATTTTGTGCAGTTGGGTCTTACTTAGAGATAGGATAGTTTTTATCTCAACTTAATTTTTTTTTTATCTAGTATCATATATATAATATCTAAGTTCATCTACTAAATTACCTCTTTAGACGACATAATGAACGATGCTAAGACGGTAATTGTCATAATTACCTCTTAAAGTCATCTCATTAGCAAAGCGGTGGTTGTTGGTGCCCATCCAGATTAAACCGAACCTCTAGTATATTTGTGGCCGCTCACCAGTGCCCGTAATGAGACGCGTTACTTACCTTGTAAGTAGCATTAATCTAATTAATCCTATTTTCATTAAAACCTTTACAACTCTACCCTATTTATGTAGCGAATTTAAGTTTTTATTTTTACAAAGTGACTATTACATTATGAGGCTTGTTCCCAAAGCTCCAAAATTCTATTGTTCTCAAATTCCCATCAGCTCCAAAAATATGTAAATAAATAAAAATCTAACCAATTAAATGTGTTTAAATCTCAGTACATGAATTCCCTGCGGCTCCAAAAGATTCATTAATAGCTCTGATGAAAGTTCATTTATTATTCCCAACGGCTCCAAGAGTTTTTTGAATATTGTTTTCTTTTCTTTCCCAACGGCTCCACAGAATTATTCGGTACAGTCGGCAACAAAGGTGCAGGCTAAACATTATATATAAGTAGTATGTATTTCCTCATGAAATTAAAGAAAATGTAGACACAGATAGTAAGTGTATTGTAAGTCAGTCAGTGTATAATAGCACACTCATCTATATCTTAGATTAAATAGTCTTTATCATAAAAAATCACAGTTTTATAATAATTACAGTAAATCATCTCAAGGTAGCTTACACTTATATAAACTTAATCATTGAAAAATCACAGTTTTATAATAATACCAGTGAATCATCTCAAGTCAGGGACCTTACACTTATATTATAGTATAGAGGGCAAACGAGCAGACAGGTCACCTGATGGTAAGTGATTACCGCCGCATGGGCACCTGCAACTCAAGAGTTAGAATTGCGTTGACGGCCTTTAAGGTGGGAGCAGGAGAAGGGTGGGAGAGGGGGGTAAGGGAAGGATTAGGGCCTCCGGTAACTTCACTCACTCGGCGAAAAGCAATAGAAGCATTGCTTCACTGCCGGTTTTCTGTGAGGCGTGGTATCACTCCGGTTGAGCCGGCCCATACCTGCCGAAGCATGGCTCTCCCACGAACACTCTCCCTTTATGTAAGCTTAAGCATTTAAAATCACAGTTTTAATATAATCACAGAAATCATCTCAAGGCAGCTTACACTTATATAAACTTAAGCATTTAATAATCACAGTTTTATAATAATCACAGTAAATCATTTCAAGGCACCTTACACTTATATAAACTTAGGCATTTAAAAAGTTAAGTTTCATAATAATCGCATATCTTAAACTTATAGACTTCTATCACTTAAGTACAGTAATAATAACTTACGTTGACACTACAAGTTTTAGAGTAAGTACACTTCCACATTTGCGTTCCATCTTTCAGGTAGTGGTGAAGATAATGGTGCCTATTACCTTACGAGTAATTGTTTATTATCTGAAAAAAGACAACTATTAATTATCCACCATTTTGGTGAGGCATTGTAACCAGTAGTGGATTCGTAACACGAGTGGCTAAGGTAATGTCGGTTTATTAGAAGTATTCGGTATTTATTATTTAGCTCAGTATAATAATAATTAGTCTAGTAATAAACATAAATTAAAAATGCGTGCATATCTACATTTTAACAAATGATGAACTTAAATTTTTGGGTAACATTGCCTCTTTTTGTTATTTTTTTAATAAATCATAACCGCCAACCCATCTTCGGCAGGAATAAGGTGTGTTTTAAATGCGATGATAAAGTCTTTTTCTGACGGGGTGTTTTCGAAATGAATAAGTAAGTACGTCTCGATACTTTTATAAAATTATGTTACGTATTGCATAAAGTATTTAACCACTAATAATAAATGTCGAAAACATAATGTTCTTAGTTTAAAAAAAAGTATTTAATTTAAAAAAGTATTTACTTGGACCATCGATGAAAGTGAATTCTGCGGGCACGCTCGGCCCAGCTGAACCGCCATCTTGATTTACACTCATATTTTGCATAACCACTGACACATCAAATTATTTAAATATTTTTATGGACCTGCCTCACGTAGGTGACGTCCACTGCATGCAAGGAAGTAAGGTCAACTTACAGTGATAAGATAAAGATAAACTACTATGCCTACCTACTCTGTCTATCTCGCTCATAACATCAATCTGTCTCACTCTAACACACGCGTACTCGGGAACATTCCTTTTACGGGCTACCTACTCTACATACACAACTACTATTAATTTAAATTCTGTAGAACCTTGTAATTTTTACTGACTGTACTTTTCATAAATCTCTTGGAGCCGTTAGGAATTCATGTATGAACCTTATAGAAATATTTAGTTTTTCACAATATTATTTATATATATTTTTTGGAGCTGGTGGTAATAAAATACTAATAGATTCTTGAATCTCATGGAGCCGTAGGGAATGAAAATAATCACTTTTTTAAAAAAGCTTGGAGCCGTTGGGAATATATGTGTGAACTTAACATTTTTGAGAACAATAGAATTTTGGAGCTTTGGGAATAAGCCCATTATGACCACCGCGTGAATACTTCGTAATGCATTCATCTGAACTAATAATATGGGATAGTAAAAAATATATATACGTATATATTTATTTAAGGTTTACCATCAATTACTTACACATAGAATCAATTATAATTCACGCAATAATAGGAATACAGTGTAGGAAATACTTAAAGGTAAGGTAAACACCGCTAGTTTATATTATGTCAATCAGAAAGAAATAATAAATATAATTTTAACACGTATTAATGATATAGTCATTTTAAAATTAACAAAGTATAATTATGTTATACTAGCAGCGCCCCGCGGTTTCACCCGCGTAAGTCCCGATCCCGTAGGAAAAAATCTTTTTAACAAAAAATTAAACCGACGAAAAGAACTAAAAAGCAAAAAAAAATAAACCTCAAGTCTTAAGTACTGACTGATTAATTATCAAAATTTTATATGTACCTACGTAAGTGATTAATCATTTTATTATTTGGCGCCGACTCAAAATAAGTTTATATAAAATTTGATAGTTTATGTAAATAAGCTCAATACTTAAGACTTTTTTTTTTTTTTATCGTGTGGAAACCCCCACGGGTCATCACCTCACCGGGGCTGGCAATGAAGTGGTATGTCGGAATCGAACCGACTAAAACCACACGGTGTTCCGACATAAGTGGGTCTATTGCAAGGGACTCGGGTATACCCTAGGAAGGAAGTCCCCGAGAACCCCGGCAGACCTTGGCCGCCTGTTTAATAGGCAGCCACACCAAAATATACGGGGGGCCGCGCCCCCTTTCATCAGAGGCGCGCGCAGAACACATCGCGCCACCATCTCAGGCCTGCTTCTGCTAGGGTAACGAGCAGCCTCACCCGTTACCCCCAGGCCAGCGCTCATGGAGGTCGGAGATCATTTTGGGGTCTCCGTCGCCTGGTGCCTCTTCTGCGGGACGGGAGAGTACTAACTCTCTCTCGTTCCCTTTCCGCCGCCTCTTTAGCGGACATCACTTCCTCACAAAACGAGGCGGCAGAATCCCAAGCACTCTCACTTTGGACCATGGACAGAACCATGGCCTCTAGCGAGAGGCTTCCCACACCAATAGCAGTCACGAGGTCGCACCGCTGCTGCACCCACGCTGAGCACTCTACTAGAGTGTGGAGTGCAGTGTCCTCGTGACCGCCTCCGCAGTGATGGCACACAGACGTTGGCTCTCGGCCTATACGACACAGGTACTTTCCGAAGCAGCCGTGTCCGGTCAGCACCTGCGTCAGCCGGTAGGAGAGGCTGCCGTGTCGCCTCTCAAGCCAATCCTCCACGATGGGTCTTACCGCCGCAATGGTGGCGTGCCCTGCGCTCGGTCGCTCTAGTCGTTCTATCCACTCGGCCATTAGAACCTGGCGAAGCTGGGACCGTTGCGCTTCGATTTCGCGAGGCGCGGGTCTCAGGTTCCGCTCTAGAGCCTCCTTGCGCCATTGGTGTAACGACGCAAGGCTTTTGGCTTCCAGGTCCCATGGCGCAGTACCGGCTAGGAGACTTGCCGCTTCAAAGGAAACCGTACGGTATCCCCTTATGACTCTGACGGCCATCACTCGCTGTGGACGCCGCAGTAGGGAGGCATTGCGGACCGTAATACTTAAGACTTAAGGTTTATTTATTTTTTGCTTTTTAGTTCTTTTCGTCGGTTTAATTTTTTGTTAAAAAGATTTTTATTTTATGGTTTTTTTCATCATCAGCTCAGCTACATGATGTGATGATTTCTAAACGCATTACCTGATAAAGTAATGAATAGTAAACAGAAACACTATCCATTCCTACAATTTTCGAGGGTTTCTCTCAATTTTTTCAGGATGCCATCATCAGATCCTGACTTTCTAACAAAAAAAGAATAATCAAAATCGGTTCATAAATAACGGAGTGACGGCATAACAGACATAAAAAAAAATATATATATTATACGGTATTGAGAACCTCCTTTTTTTCGTCGGTTAATAAAAGTAGCCTAAATGTTAATCCAGGTCTCCAGATATCTACAAACCACTTGGTTGCAATCGGTTCAGTAGTTTTTGCGTGAAAGAGTAACAAACATCCATACATCCTCACAAACTTTCACGTTTATAATATTAGTAGGATTAGTAGGATAAGTTTAATTTGAGTTAAGAATGAAAGAAATAGAACAAAGATAACACCCAACACAAAAGGGAAGTTTAAAAAAAATATGGCTCAATACAAATAACAACGAGATTTAAAACAAATCAATTTATCTTCTTTGCCAGTTGTACTCAACAACTCATGAGTCAAATAAGAAAAAAAAACAAAGATCTGCAGCCAAGGATAGTTTAGCCTGTTTTGTTTGTTGCGTACTACCGCGGCCTCCGCCCGCATGGGTGTTGGTTGTCACAACAAAAGTGCATACATCCATTCCTTTGTTCAAGTTACGAACTTAATAAATTGAATTAATGTGAAATATTAAATATAATATAATATAATAGAACGAATCTATGATTTTTTTAATTTTTTTAAGCACTTAGTATAAGTACTGGCAAGTACTTATACTAATTGCTTAAAAAATACTCATTTATTCTGAATTTTAATTTTAGGAAGCGTTCATGTTAAACACAGAGTAGTGTCTGTAATCATTTTCCGAATACTTAAAGGTGATAAAAATTAAAAAAATCCAATCTGTGATTCATTCTAAGAAGCCACGCATTTTTCCTTCATAAATGTATCAAAAATAATAAATCAAATCTTGACATTTTAACGAAAAATATATCTTTATTCCAAAGATTGTTAAAGAGAGAAATCAATAATATATTTATGTTCACTTCGC
Organism: Callimorpha dominula; assembly: GCA_949752705.1. NCBI lineage: Eukaryota > Metazoa > Arthropoda > Insecta > Lepidoptera > Erebidae > Callimorpha > Callimorpha dominula. The sequence continues at coordinate 4,704,158 of OX457002.1, read as the reverse complement.
CAACAAGATTGAGAAATGTTATCAAGGATAAATCTCTTTATACATGAATATAAACAGTTGTGTATGATATAAATTGTATGTGTAGATATATTGTTCTTTACGTCTCGCATCCGCCTTAGGTAACTTTCATTCACCTCGCGATGAAATGCTAAATGAACTTACATGCTTTTCTGATACTGTGCAGAGATTTTATAACATTGATTTCTGAAAAATAATGTATTGAATGTTTTGTAAAAAGCTTTCGGAAAAATTGTATTAAGATACGATTTTTTTCATTAATTTTCAAATGATTGAAACATTTTTTTATAATAAAAATGAAAGTAGTTTATTAAATTAATCCTAAAAAAACGGTCTAGTGCTTGTTGAACTCGCGTGGGTTCCGTACAATTAGGTTTAGTTGTTTCAAAGTGGGAGAAGAGGGTTATTTTCATCTACTTTCTTAAATAAATAATAATTATTCATCTTAAAATATTTATGAAAAAATATACTCCCACAAAAAGCCTTTTCATTTGAATTGCCACACTGTACAGTTTGCAAATATTTCTTTTTAATTTTTTTATGTGACCCCATGTCTAAAATTCATTTACTTATGGTGCACATCTGTGTTTGGGTCACACGAATTGATATGTGTACCAAATTTCACCTTAATCGCTCCAGAAGGTTCACAGCGAATGGGCTGTGATAGAGACACACGAGTGATCCTATATAAGGGTGCCGTTTTTTTTCATTCTAACGTATGGAACCCAAAAAAATAAAACCATTGAAATCGATTCAATTCACATCCAAAGATTTAGTAATAATTTTGAGGTAGTTACAGAAAAAAATATTATATGACCAATAAAAGCAGCTTCTGTGATTTCTTTTTCCCTACAAAAAAAAAACAATTATACATCTGAAATAATCATCTAACTGAAGGAAAATACGCCCAGACGCTATAAACTGAACTCATTAATTTATACTATAATACGCGAGCCAAATATCATAAATATTAAGACGTAAGCACACGACAATATTCTCAAAGCTGAATTTATCGAGAAGTCTGAGTGATGAAGTTCACTTTCACCGCCCCAAGACGTTGTACAAAGGTCGCACACGTCACGCAACTTCACTTGCACTGGACGCGACCAAAAGGAAGGAAAAAGCAATATATTATTTAGTGGAAAAAATTGATTTAAACGCGGGCCATATCTCTTGAATAGACAACATTGTGAAATTGGAAATTAGGATAATAGATGTGTAGGATGCGATAATACCCGTCCATAGTTGCTAGCTATAAATATGACGTAAAGTTCTTAGTAGATAATATCCATAGAGCGTAATATTATAAACATTTTTGTAACTATTACAGTAGGCATATGCGTCATGAACGTTTCACTGAAATGTAATATTTGTACAAATTCTCTTATTTCACTTTTTTTTTTGTCAAAAATAATAGCACGAGTGTTATTCATAAAACGTTTAAGAAAACACTTATGATTAATATTATGGTAAATAAAATTAAAGTTATTAAGTTTTGATTTACCACCTATAAAGTTTTTTTACACCTTATTAAATACACTTGTGTGACAAGCATTTTATAAGTTCCCAATTATATGGAATGATAAAAATTATGTATGAATAAAACGAACGACGAAGAAAGAAGAATTGTCTGATGTACCAGATTTAATGAATAAATTGCATTCCGTTTTAAAAGGTTTTAACGATACCCTTGCACTGAATTGCACCATTAAACTCCCATATAGGCAGTGGTAGCATAGTTTTGAAATCAATTTACTGCTCTATAAACTTATTTTATTAACGTTGTTTGTTGTAACGCGTTAACTTACAAGTCCACCCTTTACAAGCTTTTACTTTTTTATTTGTGACTCTATCTGACATTAATATTCTTATTTTATTGTTATAGGTAAGGTCACTAAGGTTTAATTGCATCCTAGAGAAAGCGGTAAGTACTTAAAAAAGAAAAGATATTATTTATTACGGTACACTAACCAATATTATGTATAAAATTATAATGATACATTTGATGAATCAAATCGTGTCATATTTATATTTCTTAAAACTTTTTAATACAAATGTCTTAATAAATAAATTACAGCACTAACGTAATAACAGTACAGTTAATTAAACAGTTGGTATTCAAACTAGATAAATTCGTTAACCTTATATTACAATAAATCATTTTTATAACACCTCGAGGAAAGTAAGCATTGTCGAGCGGTTTAATTGTAAAGCGATTAGGGTTGTAAAGTTATCCGGCGCATCGACGCCAGAACGACAATCGCGTGGCGCGACGGAGGCACTCCCACTCGAAACTCGCGGCCGCCGCCGGCTCGCACCGTAGTCATTCACTCCAGTCCACTGCCGACTGTCGCGGCGATAACCCGCGCGCACAACGCTCGACGCCTCCGATGTTAGTGTACGATTACGACATCGCATTGCATCTCGGATTTTTACCGTGACAGTGAAACGGATTCTTGCGAATATGGGTTAAACGCCCCTCACGTCGTGATGAGTCCGGGCGAGCGCGCCGCCCTCGGGCGCCGCGATCCCGCTCGCCCTCAGTATGCTACCACCGCACCGGGTTTCCCGCCGCCCTACTATCCACCGCCGTATGGCGTGCCACATCCGAATGCATGGCTCGGCGCTCCACTTATATCGATGGCGGGACGAGCACCACCACACTCCCGAAATACACCTGTATCCAAATTAGCAATGCACGCACAAGGAGCACCCCTCATCATACAAAATAGACACGACAGACGTAAGTTCACCACTGCACCGGAGCAACGCAACCATCGGCCTCTCAGCGAGCATGTCACTAGAGACAAGTGTGAAGTACCCGATGGAAACAGGCCACGGAACCAGCAACAGCAACCGCGTTCCACGCGAGGCGGGCGTAACAACAACACGGATGCGGTCAGTGTCGCTAGCGATGAAAGTTCCGGCTCAACTAATTCTGAGACTATGTTGCCAAGGATAATCAAACCGCGTAAACGTCGTAAAAAGGATAGAAAACCCAACAATATTGTACCGCATGATTTAAGTACTGCTACTTTGGATCTAGGCGAAGGCGATCATTGTGCGGTTTCTGGTTTAACTTCGTCGCACGGTTTATATGAAGATAATTACTGTAGGGAAATGTCTTTACCTTATCGCTTAGACGTAAAAGTGCTTGAATACCCGGATCCAGCGCCAGAGACGTATCGAGTTTCAGCGTTGGGAGAGGCACTGGAAGCGACTCGATTTGGTGTAGCGGAGGCGGCTTCGCCTGTAGAGTCTGCGGTTAGCCTATGCCAGTGTCGACTTTGTGATCCGGTAGGACAAATTTGGGATGCCGATTCTATCGCAGATTTACTTGATGAAAATTCTTGTGGTGATTTTGCGCCTACGAAGCTAGAAGAGTCTATGAAAGTAGTGGGACCGCTTGGTAAAAGAGGAGCAGACACAACGTTACGTCGCAGCTGGAGCGACCCTTCATCTCGGGTCCCAGAACGACGAGAGGCTTATAACAGCGAGGCATTTTCCGCGCCTAATCTATACTCATTATTTCCACCAATCAGAAGGGCAATCTCACCGGAACCTCGCTCTCCTCTCGCTCTAGATATATCGTCGGAAATTGTCACCTCGATGAATGGCCACCGTGACTTGGAAATCAAGTTATTTTCGACCTCGCCCCCGGCTACGAACTCCGACCGACGCTCCTTCTTTGCTGACAAAAGTGAAAGTGCTGTGAACAGATGTATCGCGAGCAATAATCTTAAAGTGAACAGTGCGGTGAATAACAATAGAGTTGAATCTAGTGTCAAACCTAATGGCAAAAACAGTGAGGATGTGTCTCATCCTGGATGTTCGTCAATGTTGAAAACTGGCGAATCCTCGCGCAACATTTGTGATTTAGCCTTAGTTACTACCTGAGACACTCGTGTTCAAGTAGCACTCTATTTTAAGTGGAACTTTAGTGTTGTCGAGCAGTCCAGGTGGCTCTACGCTCGCCATTTGAGCTGGACTCAAATTGTCTTAGCGAGGCATGCACAGAGCGTCTCACCACGGCCCACTAAATTTGAGATCTCCGAATCGGTTTCCTGTAGGTTCTATAATTAATTTATTAATAACAATAGCTTAGGAAACTGATGAGGAACTTTATCTGGATCAGGTAGAAATGTTAACTATTCGCCGTTTGTCATTGCAGTATTTTATAATCGATACCCGTCAACGTCGAATGCTTATAGGTTTAGTTAAAAGAAAGTTGCTATTTATACAAGCCGACATCGAACTAGAAATATAAGGCGGAGGTAACTTGAATCAGGTTATAAAATGTCATGATGAAAGGTGCAGCTTAAATCAATTGCAGTTTAGAGAATTGTTTGTTGGGTGCAACGTGTCTGGCCGCCATAACTCGCCGTGTGCAATTAGCGTTTCACACTACTGACACGGTTCTCGCGGCTGCGGCGGCGCACTTACTATTGCGGTTTCCCGCGGTTTTCACCGCGCGCGCCGTTCCGGGTGGCGCCTCTTGCGCGCGTACCGGTTTATACTATTAATTACTTTTTTCATCCCAACTAAGTCTTAGCTCTCTCTAAACATTACGCTATAAGTGTATATTTAGTTCAGCGATATTAAAATTTCAAGCTAATACTGCAATCAAATTAAATATGCTTATCGGAAAATTTTCGATTCCAATATTATTCTTATCGGTATGTTTAATCGAATCTAAAAACATAGCTATTCGTCACGTTCCAGCTATCAAACATTTACGAAGTAAGGCTTTTATTCATTTTATACTGCAACTGATGAGCACGTCGCTACATAATATCAAATCACGTGCAAACACAGAAATCTACGAAATTATCATTACCATTATCATCAAAGCGATCATCATCTTTTATCATTATTTGCACTTTACATCACGTTTCATCGCAAATCTTTCCTAGCATCTAAAATCACTATTATTTCCTGACTGTTACGTGACTTTGCTTACTAAGTGTGTTAATCTCGTGTTTCTTCGTTCCTTGTTCTCTTAGTTACATAACAGGTAGGCCGTAGAATAAATGTAACGAAAAGTAGGAACTTTTTGTACCTGTCTTTACCGCTTAAGCGTGAATACAGGATTTATTCAGGCACACTTATTTTTGATAATAACATTAAATTCTGATTGTGGTATTTGGATAAGTGAAAAAAGGGTCTATATTTATACGCTTAATATTAACAGTTTGTTTGTCTGCTGCCTGCCTTATATGACTTAGATTCAAAGTATAGCTTATCCAGGCCCCTTTCAAAGAAACAGAAAATTTCACTTCAAGTTAACAATTTCGAGATAATATTATCGTACGTACAAGTTGTAAAAAGTATCGTAAAACCCATTGATGAACGGCGAATTAAAATGTACATGTTCATTATTTCTGTCTGTTTTTTTGTTTATTCGAGGGTCCAATGGAGTAGGTGAAACCAGATAAAGTTCCATAATGTAGATAATGTGAATATAACTAAGTTATTCATGGACTGTAACAGTTGTCCGTAGTCTCGTTGGGTTTTATACACTACGGGCAGTTTCTTCGTTTTTATTTTTATGTATGTTTGCTTATATTACTCGGCGCGTGCGTGGGTGGACATGATAAATTGGTTTTTGCTTTACTTTTTTACCTCTACGACAGACTTGGGCTAAGACGAGGAGTCATTACATTGCCATATCTTCTGTACATTCACTTTTTAATGCCTGTTATCGTCAATCCAGCAATGCTCTTTTTTATTGATATTTTATCGTTACTGTAACCGATCGTCTCAAAGTGGAGCCTCCTTCATCTAATGAATACTTTTATGAAAAAGGAAGGGGGCAATAGCTTTTTAATTCCGTGACGATCCTGGCTGGCTCCGCATTGACTGTTGCATCGATGCATAATCTAAATAGAAAGGTTAAGGTGTTATTACGTCTACTTATAGACAAAAGTTTACTACATAAAAACATAAACTTGCCCGAGTCTGTTGTTGTGTTGGGATATATACATATATGGGGTGCGGCGAGGCCGACGTGGTTGTAAAACTCAACGATACATCTCACTATATTATAAACCGAAATAGGCTATGTCTTACAAACTGAGTGAATGCATTTTATACATAAAACTTAGGTTTAATATTTGTTTGTGTATGTTGTGAGGCATGAGTTCACGCTCGCACACTATTTTTGTACAATAAATTACCATGTCCTGATGTAATAGTGGTTGTTTTATTTCCATTAGCTATGTGAATACTCAAGTACTTGAACGACCAATATTCTCGAGCATATTTTATTATCCTCGATTTTTATCATACTACCGTGCGTTATCCAAGGGTATGAAGTACAATGTTTAATCTTATTCAATGTGCTACGTTTTATTTGTTACAAAACGACAACATTGAAAAAGCAAAAGAATCGATTGAACTATTCATAATTTGGTGTAACAATAGGAAAGTTATCGATAGTTTCGATCAAATTTGAGAATACATAACAAATATTTTGTAAACAAAGCGCTTTGCGTAACTCTTCAAAACGACTTTCTATTGTGGTCAAAACAGCTGGCAGTCGGTTACGCATGTGCCATTGTGCTCTCATTTGCAACGGAAACGTTCCACTATTAATGTGTACGATACTTATCTAAACTACTTACTTAGACTAATCACCAATTTGTCTTTGGATAACAATTATCAAAAAATCGAAATAGTAAATAAGCATAAACGAACTGTTTACGAAAATTTTAAAGAAGATGACGCGCTCAGTGTCCAAAATTAAACTGATTCATCTAAGTATTTTGTCTCGTCCTCCGCCGTCGTTGAATCGTAAGATTTATTGCAATTATGTGTCGTTTAGAAATCGTTGTTATTTACTATAATAAATGTTCAGTATAGGTACGAGACTCAGCCACACATATTTTTGTCCACAGTTTTACGTCGTCACACATTGTTCACTTGCATGTGCATTAAATATGAAGTCATTTACAAATATTGTAAAGAACGACGCAAGGACGTTGTGTTTGTCAATGTCATGAACGTTTCCATTATTTTTTTTATGATCGGAAATAACATGTTACATGTTGTTAGTTACTGTATGATTTCGAGTAATATTTCTATCGTTAATTTCGGTTGACTAATCAATTTGTTGGACACATCTCAGGCGATGGGCGATCTGTAAATATCATTTATGCATCTGTTTCAGGTAGCAAAGTGATGAAATTCATTAGATGGAGTATATTAATCACGCCACTCGATGTTTTGGTTAAATATTTTTAATATTTTTTTAGTTTAACCTCTACGTATCCTCTACATACGTTTTTAAAATTTTAGCTCAATACTTACATGCTTTATGTATTTCATTTATAACAAGGCTTCGTTTTCAGTTCTCATTTCTAGGAAATCATGATCAACATTCCTGCTAAGTTTTTTTCAAGTAGCTGATGTCGATTTTATCTTATAAGTATGTATATTATTTTTAGCAACAGTAGGTAAACATCCGTCCCAGTTGTCCAACAGAAGATTATCTTGACTTCTTGATCTAGCGGTGGTCGAGTCAGTTCTTAAAGAGACTTACCCCAATGAATGTAAAAATAACCTTCCCTTGCAATGTTTTTTGTTGCTTGCGTTGCTCATATACTTATAATAATTTAATTTGCGTTTAATAATAGTGTTTTAATTTTTCCTGTTAATATTTTTTTCATAACGATACAACTAATTACTAAAAATAGATAGTAACTTCATTTACAGTGTTATCTTCTAAAAACTAAATATATGAACACATGAGTATATCAAATATACCGGGTGGAGAAAGGTGTAGTGAAATTTTAGGAGCGTTATGTACATAACGCCGTCAAATAGTTGATTTAGCTTGGAGAAATCGGAAAGTCGGAAAATGCTTTTTTCGGGCGTAGGTGCTTATTTCTGAACAACATGTTATACATTTTCATGTCAATATCAATGATTTTGTTTTATATTTTATTTATGCAGACATAATCTGAAAAATCCGGCAATACCATCAACATCCTTGCCCATAGTTTCGTTCATGTCAGCCTTCTTACGAAATATTAGCTTTATAGGTCAATATTCAAGTTCAATTGGTCAGCTTCAAAATAATATTACTTCATTAAAATTTGCCAAAAACTGTTAATGTTATATGTTATTATGAACCGAAAATTCCACACCTTTCTATAAAATTATGTTGTTTTTTTTTGTGGTCTTTGAGGTGGTATTCCTTAGGAATATTCTACACTACGTAAAAATGTTTTCACTAAACTACCTAAAATGTTTCAGTCCTTTTTAATGTTCCTCCTATGTTGACGGTCTTCCTAACTGATTTGATACTTTTTAGGTTGCCAGCCAAAGGCTTAATGCCTAATATATATAATAATATATATTTTCCTGCTTTGAAAATATAGAACATTCAACTCGAGTAAATCTTGTAAATTTCGAAGAGGTCGCACATTGTGTTATTTGTTTACGCAACTTTTAGTAGCACACGTTTTGAGCGCGTATTACCGTTTCTGCGGCCAATATTACACTTTTATTGCGACATTTGGTACACAGACGGACCATTCTGTTGACACTTACGCTATGTATGATTACGGCGGATATAATATTTGTTGTCAACTTCTGTGCCTCTGGTATGAGTTTCACACTGTGCACACAGATTTCTAGAGTATAGCTCAAACAGAAATCAATATAACCTTATCTCTATTACGAGCTGATTGTAGAAGCTGGGCGCGGTTCGACGTTTCGAATCAGCAAGCTGTGTTAGCTTTACCCGCCTTTATGGTGACTGCTCCTCTCCTATTTGTTATGTTATAAAGTCTATAGCTTTACTTAATAAACACGCTATTTAAATAAACTTAAAAATGGACGAAATTTGCAATTCGAATGAAATTTACAAATCAACGCTGCTGGATTAGCGCGTTCAAAAATATTACTATATATAAATAATTTTTTTTTCATCTTCTGGAAACTCCCAATGACTTCACGGAAGCTAACGGTGAAGTGCTATGTCGGCACTGAACATTATGCGAGGGATCCGGGTATAATCTAAGAATGTAGTCCCCGAGAACCGTGTCAACTCTGTGGCGTATCTTGAGTAGCAGGCGTCAACACCGTAGGGTGTGGGAGGCCCTGCCCTATCCACTGTTGAAAAAAGGCGCGGCGCTCGTCGCGCCTCGATATAGATGTTTATAAGCTCCTCAAGAACTTTGTATGAGTCTACCTTGCTAACATTTTTATCAATTCAGCAACTTGCAATTTTGGTTTTTGTTTTTTTTTTTTTAATAAAACCGATCTTATTATTTAACTTGCACTCTAAGTCTAACTTTCTTTTTTTTTTAATATTACAAAACATACATATTAACTAATATTACATTCACGACAGGTTTTAGAGGGCGTCCAATTTTATGACTATTTTTTGTAAATGATATCTACTGACATGTAAATACTACATGTCCAAAATATATTTATCTCCATAAGCAAACTGAGGATATATGTATTTTACTCTGTAGATGGCTACATGTAAAAGTACGGAATAATTTAAATCAAACCATTCTGAATACACTACACAGTGGGCATCAGGGCGCACGTGGCGGGTGACCTTGCCGCGCTCATCTATAGAAATCGCCACTTGTATACGTATTATACGTCTCCAACAATGTAAGGTAAACATAACACCATGTAGACAGTGTTACACGTAATAACCGTGGAATATGTGCGATGTATACTTGTTTAAACGCCGTTTCCTTGTCATTTGGGGCTCACTCTCTCTTACTCTGTAAGCTCTCTCTCTCTCTAACTCTTTAAAAGCCTACAAGGTTTAGTGATGCATTATTTTTGTTAGTTATTATTATTATTAGTGTTATTAGTTATTAGTTATTATTAGTGTTAGTTGTTTATTAAATATTTGTAGGCATGTATTGCCTCGGATCAAGAGGGTCACCAATACAGTATTAGTAATAAATCATTGAAAACTAATATGTACAGACACTCCGTTTCTTGTAATTGCTTCTATAAAACGGATAACATTTGATGTATTTATTATTGTGCTCTTCAATTACATGTGTTAAAAAAAAATTGTGTGATTACCCAGCGATTACTACTAGGTTTATTGTACTTTCTGAGAAGAGTTCATTACTCTTATAATAGATAGCAAGCCGCCCCGGCTTCGCACTTTTAGCAGAGACGTCTTCAACAATACAATCATCATCATATTTCAACCAATTTACACAAAACCTTCATCGTGAATCGCTCTATCTATTGGTGAAAACCGCATGAAAATCCGTTCAGTAGTTTTTAAGTTTATCATAACCACTAACAGACGCGGTGTGGGAATTTTTTGTTATAATATGTAGTTGTAAACATAATAATAAATAAACTCTATGTTTGGAATGTTTATTTAGCTGTCAAATAATGATTTAAATGGGACTTCAAATCCTTTAGTATACCATGTACATAAACCCTAAAAATGATTAGAGGGTAAACTGGTCAGTCAGCTGACATCTAGTAAAAGAACTTCGCACATTCAATGAAACATGGTGTTAAGAGTTCAAGCGAAATTCCGGTCGTGTTCTTATCAACATCCAATGCAATAACATTCTGTGGCGCTTGCTGCCTTATTTTTAGAACGTGAATGAATTACCAAAAGATCTAGGTTTAAACCATGAACTTGGTTTTGAATCTGGATTTTTCACCAATCCATTTTCAGCAGTGAGTCGGTATCCAATGAAATAATTTAAATATTTTGCACGACTGATATCACTACTTATGTAGATATAATTTATAAATTCTGAAAATTATTAAAAAAGTCATAGCAACAGTTCAATTTTAATATCAGTGCATCACAATAATTAAATATGCATCAAACAATGCAGCCTCGAGTTTCGTTCTACTCTTTAAAGAGAATTGGTGAAAATTTTGTTAATTTTTTATTTTTGAATAGCATTGTATTTTAAACCATAGATAAAGCAACCTACATTGAGAAGGTGCTAGGTCTAGGTAGGTCTGAATTAGATATTTGAAGAGTGAAGGGAAATGTTCAACCTAGAGACTTAGACGTTATATAAGTAAAAATAGTAATTTAACAGAAAGCAGTAAGGTATAATATATTATGTAATGTTTGGTCTATTGATAATTTGGTGTTTGTTCTATTGATACGATAACATAAGTCCTTTTTTTACATAATAGTTAAACTTAAAAATCATTAACACCAATAATAATTATTAGGTCGTATGTATATTGGTGCATTAATAATAATATCGACCAATATCTTCAGGGGCTCACGTTAGGAACCTGGATTAAGGACCTGATGCAGAAGGCAGGCCTCGATAGTCGATATGGCACATATTGTGAGGAGGTTTACGTCTCTGGAAACGTAGCAACCGGTGGGACACTAGTTTTTATGTTTGAAATAAATATTTTTTTTATATACACACGTAATTTATATGTAATATTATGTAAATTAAGATAATAATAATATTATTAATTTCATCTATTTGCACAAGTGTGGCTTTTGTATTTGACGTAATGCCAGCTTGTTGCTTGCTGTTGATCGTTCCAGTAAATTAAAAATGTTTTGCAATTTTTACACTAGTGCCAGATCCTCGAAGACACGAAAAGGACGCACTGGTAGCACAAGAATGGTATATTATAATGACCTGTTGCGGAAGAGTTATTAGTGACACTCCGCACACAAGAGATCACGCTACTCTGCTTTTTCGAATTCATATTAATGTTATATTTCAACTATAAAAAATAATAATATTGTAAAACCTCTAAACCGGAGAGTTCTGTTTAAGAAGTTAAACAGTGTGTTTAACCCCTTACTATGATTTGAGCTCGACACCCAGCAGAGGGTCAATCTTATTACTTTATCACTCCGGATCTCTTTGTCATGAAAGAAATTATATCACAGGCCTTAAAATACTGTATTGAGTCATATAGGTAAATATTTATTGCAACTATGAACCGTAGAAAATTTATTTTCTATTATACTGAAGACTTAATAGAATCGTCAACCGCATAGCTACCAACGCCCTATCTATACAGCACCTACTTGTGCAGGGATAGTTTTCTTCGACGGGAGGCGGGATAGAAAGCCAACTCGCTTCCGTTCGGAAGTTTCACGCGGCTTTCACTTGCTACCCAACGAGATATGACGCTTTACCGCACCGGATAAATATTATATGCTTGAGCTGATTTGATCTCAACTCCACATAGAAAACAAACTTCCTTGACTTAGTAAATGTTGTTCTCGTGGGACGGAGACCGGCGCTTTTATGTAAGTGGCGATAGTGAAAGATTTAAGCGTTGAAATTTGCTTGCGCTCATAACCTGTTCTAAAAAAATTTTGTAATCTCCTGTTTAATAGAATGGTCAGTATCTCTTAACTACACCATTAATATTATGTTATTAACAAAAGCTCACATTTAAAGTTTCAAAGGAAATCATATATCAGAAATGTTTCGTACACGGATTTGCGTTTCTGATATCAAAAATAAACCTCCTTCAGTATTTTAATGTTGGTGAACCTTTTTGTACAGAAAGAGGCGCAATATATGACGCCAATTTGTTATCTCGCTCAACTTAATACAAAAGACAATTGAACATTTTAATTTAAGAGTACCTACTACTGCAGATGGGTCGACGGCCGACAGTGTTGAGGATCGTGCAAATCATCGTTATGAGAAAAAAATAAAAATGCTACATTTTCTTAAGGCCGTACATACGATTTGTATCGAACGCAGTGTTAAATCGCATGTCTTCACGCGATTAATGTTAAATGTTCAATGATTTATGTTACGGTGAAAATTAAAATTCATTTTGCTTCCACGTAACGCATGATTTCGGAAGGCTTTCTTGTCGCAAGGTGAATGTGTAATTGAATAGATTATTTCATACAACGGCACTGTTATTCGTACCTACTTACATACCTACGGAGATTATGAGCGATGCATCAACATAGAGAGTTTTGTTTATCAATAGTAGGTGTAACTCTTGTGTTGCGGATTCCATGTCTTAGGTACGTAATTTGTATGTCTAGTTTAAGGTCTTATAAGTTTACCGGGATTTCCTTTCTAGTGTACACCTGAGTCCCCGGCATTAGGACCCGTGACGGAACACCGTGTGGTTTTAGTCGGTTCGAGTCCGACACACCACCTTGCCGTTGACCCCGGTGAGGTGATGACACGTGAGGGTTTCCACACGAAAAAAAAGGGTCTTATTGGTAGGTGTTATCGTTTTATACTAGGTGTTTCAAATTATTCGTATGAGTATTATCAGAATAGAAATAGATTCATTGGATATATTGCAAAAGAGCCTTTTTTAAGTCAATATTCCTAACATAAATTTTCTATGCTTTTTTTTTTCAAATATATATTTCCAGCTCGCAACTTTTGCTCTTCATAACCAAATAATAGTAATAAGATAAACCTACCCTTATTGCATAGCGAAATTACAAAGAATCGCCTGGAATAAAGTTCTTGGGATGATGTGCAAATGCATTGTACGTGATTATTGCACCTCTCTGTCAATTATTAACGATTCCGTATAGTCATCTAATGAAGTATTCAGGGCTCAACATCATGCGGTCTCGCATCCAACGCGGTCCGGTTTTAATAACAAATCATCTTCACCATTGTGTACGGATTATAGAGAATTACACGCTGATTTCCATTAGCATACCTTCGTGGTTAGTTTTATTATGAAACGATTGAGATTTACTGTCATGACTGATTTATATTTTATGATAAATTTTTCTTTCTTTCTGATAGCTATTTCAAGTAGACATAACTTGCTTAATAAACGACTATCTCTTTTTATTACAATAACATTGTACCGTGTTATTGTACATGCATAATACATTTCGTCTTCTGTCCTAAAAAAACCGTTTAGCATTAACAGTACATTCAACTTCTTGTCTTTACAAAGGCGACTACAATGAAAGTCGTTGTTTTTAACCTTTAAATATTTCAACGAACACCAACTTAACTTCTGAACTTTACTCAATTAAGAATGTATTGCGCCAACAGTGTTCGTTTTGGTATGCATTGCTTCCTCGAATCTTCATCCTTATGAAAGTTTATCTGTACAAGCCCACGCTGAGGAGAAGCCACGGATCGTATCCCTATAAATATAATGTATAAAAGTAAACCGTTACAATATAAAGAGGCCATAGCAAATAAAGTTTCATTTGTGTAAGTCTGCGACAGGCGCGGTGCGACCTGGTGGTGTGATTTCATAATTTTCTCCTGGCAGTTTTCTATGGGCGCGAGCCGATAAAGTTGTTCGAGTCGCAAGAGAAAGCCGATATAGTGTTGCGTTTCCCGATGTTCTTGCACTTACCTGGTATGTGCCAAGCGATGAGCGGGTTACTTAATTAAACATTATTTCTATCTTGCTATACCCATATATACGAATTTTGACTTATGTACTTTCAATATTTAAATTAGACAAAACGAATCTTCGAGAAGAAAGCAAAGAGATCAAAGGTTACTTATTCATTTTGATCCATTACTTCACGATATGAATCGTGAGTATCAGTTAAACGGAAGCATTTTTTTTTTGCTTTTAAATAAAATGAGCTGTTAAAACATGATTGAAAAATAAAACAGTCTATTTTGAATACTTAGTGAAGGAAAATTACAAAGACTATTGTTCTTTTCCGTGACATGACTTCATATTATAATTTTAATACTCAGTCATCTATGCCGCTATGTCATAAAGAATATCCCCATTTAAACTAACGGAGTTAATGACTGTGATACCCACAAATTATGTTACCACATAAAACATTTGTTTTTGTGTGTATGTGCGATTTAGTTATTTGGTTTTAGAGAAGGTCATTGGCATAAGTTTGTTCAATAATTCGTATGAAGGTAAAACATAACGCTTTTAGTTTAAGGCGTGTGTCTGAGACTGCGCGTACGCAGGCACCGCACCGGTCTCTTCGATATGAGAGCGGTGAGAAAGTTGCTCAGTTGCTCTCTCGACGCAATTGATTCTGTTGCACATGCTGCTGATGCCAATGGATGACTACGGGATGGGCGCGTAGCTAGGGCGCTCTTAATCAGAGCCGTATACATTAGAAACCAGGAAATTTCTATTAAATATATGTCATCTATAATATTCATCATCTTTAGCTCAGCTAAGGACTAACCGATAAGTTGACAACCCCCGATGAGTGCAATGATAAACACTGAGGCTGGCATTTAACTAATATAAGATAATTTTCATGGTCGTTATCTAAGCCAAAGCAGGTCGCCTGTAGAATCTGGGAAAGACTTCCGCGGTGCATACGCCGAGCTTCTCAGTATATGAACAAGAACCTGCAGTAAAAATGTTAAGCGATCACTAATTACATTTAATATCATTAAAACGAGGGTTTATCAATTCGAATGCAGCAAGATTAATGACTAAGCACATGTCGTTGAGAAATTATACAAAATATGTTTTGAACACCAAGTAGTATAAAGCCTTTGGTAAGGGTAGCACTTTTTTTTAAGAAATAGCATCCTTTACATAAAATCTACATCCAGTGCGACTTAATGAATGAAAAGCTAAAATCATATTTTTTATTTTCTTTATCATAATAGAAAAAGTCTATTTAATATAAAAAATATGATCAAGATCAATGAGAGCACATTTATCTAGTCACTGTTTGTTTGCTTTCAAGATAACTGACGGTATATTTTTTCGTTATTTACTCATGACTACATTCGTGGAAGACCATCGTCGAAAGACACAGTAACTGTAATAGTACAGAGATAACAAATGTTTCTGTATGAGCCCAGTGTTTGTATGCCGGTATTATTAAAAAGCGTTTTATCAAGGCTTCACTAAAACGAATATCAAACACTCGGAAGGCCGGGGGACAGATAACGTCGAGCTTTATGAAACCGTTTCGAGATTACGCCCGTATCATCGTAAGACACAACACGCGATAAAAGATGCTGTGAGGTCACTATAATCTTCTTCCTTATTTGATTTGGGCGTGGCTTTCATATATTACAAGGAAATAATAACTCGATAAAATTGTTTTCATGGATTCGTTCTATTTATATTAACATTTTTTAATATTAACTAGAGATCCATTAGTGGTCGAATTTCGACCATAATTCATTAACTAATTTTTTTGTTTTATATCGTTAACCAGTATAATTTGAACTGTCATTGTTTAGATTTCCGTACCATGACAGGTCAACATACATATACATATACAAGCTGTATTCGAAAAAGGAACACTTACTTAAATCACTGAAAGGGCATGACTCTAGCATGCAATTACAATAAGAATTTTTGAAAAAAAACTATCCATTTAGAAGTTATTTCTCAAAAAATTAGTGAACAGTTCCAAAAAAAAAAAAATGAACAATTTAAAATCTTTAACTTAACACGTTTCACCTTTTTTTTTTGTGTGTAAACTCCCACGGGTCATCACCTCACCGGAGCTAACGGTGAAGTGGTATGTCCAAATCGAACCGACTAAAAAAACCACACGGTGTTCTGTCAGAAGTGGGTCTATAAAGAGGGTATACCCTAAGAAGGAAGCCTCCGGGATCCCCTGCAGACCTTAGCCGCCTCTTGATCAACAGACGGCCGCGCGCTGAACACGTCGTGTTGCCATCTCAGGCTTGCTTCTGCTAGGGTAACGGACAGCCCTATCTGTCACCCCCAGGCTATCGTTCATGGAGGCCGGAGATCGTATCACCTGCTTTTATGAGAAACGGAGGTAAAAATACCTGAAAATTGGAACGGTCATAACTTGTAAACGGATAGTTTTTTTTCAAAAATTCTCATTGGAACTGCAGGCTAGAGTCATTTAGTCCTTTCAGTGATTTATGTAAGTGTTCCTTTTTAAAATACACTCTGTATATTAACCCCTCTTTAAAGTTTTAAATTTATAACACATATTGTTTAAAAATTTTAGCTGTTTGCACTTTTTTTACAAATAATTCTTTTCACGTATTAACACAATTGGCATTAAATTACACGTGGTCCTTTCCTAAATTGCCATGCTAACTTGCTACTGTTAATTTATAGTGGGTATTGAAAATAACCCAAGCCCAACCTGTGCTGTTATCTATTTTTTTTTTGAAAATAAAATAAGTAAACTTTTAACTGATCAGGAGCACGGATGCGTGACGGATTACAAAAAGTCACGTCCTTCTATAACCGGTACCACCCACATCGTTAGTTTCAGCTTTACGGCTAAATTCCTACGTCTTTGAGCAGGCTAAGACAATACTATCACTCTGTTGGCATATTAGAGAAATTTAATAAGATAAAAAAAAGTATAGGTCAGTCTGCAATTCGTTTGACTTTAATGTTTGTTTTGTAATTTTAAACTGATGTCACCTTCGTAATCAAAGTAGATTTCAATTAATCAATTTGAAAGCAATAGCCATTAAGACTTCAGCTGATAGCTTTCGACGATTAGCGTAAACTGCAGCGTAGTATGAGTGATACAATTTGTCAATCGTTTTCATTTGTCATGTAAGGTCGTGTCGTACGTATTTTTTGTCCTCTGAAATTTCAATTACCTTTCCACAAAGGACGTTATTATTTGACAACGGACACAGTAACAAATTGAGAAAGATGAGTTCCGTACAGAAATAGCTGCGAATCGGCTCCTGGGTTCTAATCCGACCCACGTGACTTTGCAGGAGAGATACTCAGCACGTGGGGGCCCGTTCAACACGTGATACTTATTTAGATACTCTTTGTATAAAGTTTCAATGCCCCGTTCCATTGCTATTTAATTAATTTTTAAAAGTTTATACATGTTTCGTTATATTACGCTGAAAAAAGTCAAAGAAGAAGAAAAAAAAGTTTAAATTGACAGGTTGATACCTGATATGACAATATACTATCGGATGGTAATGAATTGCTCAAATAGGTTTGTTTTTTACGCACCTATATGCCATATTTAAACAATTATAGTGTGTAGCAATTAGACTTCAGAGGGTCATTCGTTTTGAATTAATTTCTTATATAAACAATAGATATAACAAAGAAAACTTTTCTCACATCAGGGTTACATGTACCTACATATAAGTGACGGCCTTATAGTTGATCGCAAATCTTGTCGACAGTCATAGTTACGAATGGATAATCGACGCCGACAAAGGTACGAAAATAATGGACAGTTGTTTAAAGAATTTCTTATGAAACAAATGTTTACTGTTTTGCACACGCAAATATTGCAGTATCAATTTATTTGCACATAAAGAAGCGTCTAATGCAGTGTTTAGGAATAACAGTAGTTGTTTATGAATTCCGTTATATACCTACGTGTGCCAAATTGTTCCTCACAAAATTACGTTGACGACTTTCTAAGATTATGATAAGTGAGTATGAGATGTTTAATTAAATTGCCTCAAGCGTGCGTGTCCCAGAAATGTATGACTTGATGTTTATTAAACATTACGATTATCGATTCAGCGTATATAATAAGTAACCGTTATGAGTGACGGTTGCCATCTTACCTACCATCGGACGGGTTGTTAGCGGTTTTTTTTATTAATAATAGCATATTGCATTGCTGCTTGCTATGCGTTATCATAAGATATTGTTGCAGTGATTGAACATCCTTTTTGAGAAAGTGGCGACAGAGGTTAAGGCCAAAGTTCCGCTCACCACTAAAAAGAGCATAGCAGCTCCAGGAAGTACGCAGACCATTAGCCCGATATCTTTTGATGTAGATTGTGAGAACCTGTGAGAGAGTTGGATGAGTGTTTTACACCGTCGGCTTTCGCAATCGCTTGCTGTTAGACTGAACTAATAAAATGAGATTTACGCACAACAGTGAATATCATAGTATACTTGGAAGTTGACGACAAATGTTTCCTCATTTTGCCAAAGATTTCCTATTCCCTAGAGAGAGAGAATATATTCTCTTGTAGTTTTTTAACTGCTATTGCAGATTTTTATTATATTTAATCATAGGAAGAGAGATTTTTGCAAAAGATAGAACAGTTCTAAAGGAAATACTTGCGACCACACTAGTAAAAGCTAACTACGATTTTGTAGATATTGAGCATTTGTTATAAACATAAGTACCTATGTTACTGGATAGTCCAACGATGCGTGTAGAAGGTCGGATCGCTTACCCCGCAACATGATATCATGTACAATCATGTTATGTAACAGTTCAATGTCTACTGTTAGATAACGGAAATTCAAGCCTTAAATACAACGAATTTTAAAACTATTTTCGGTTGCAGTATCGCGCAGTGATTCTATTGGTGTATTGAACAGCGTGTAATGAAAGCTTTTCGTAATAGTAATAAAGTGTACACATAATCTTATCGGTGTTATGTCAATGAGTTACTGTATTTTCTGTTTCTCAATAGAATATTTACATAGGGGCTTATTTTGTTTCTGAAATAGATGTCTGTATTTCTTTACATCCAAGAAAACACGGTTGTAAATGTCATCGTGATTTAGGTAATGATATGCGAAGTAGGGGTCAAAGCACTATTTGTAAGTTTGATGGCTGTCCCATTTTACCGTAAGTCATGATAATAACTTTGGGTGCTGTCAAATCTGGACCACTGATATAAATATTCGATAGTAACAAAACTTTATTGGGGTTTCTGTAACAGCAACCTTGTTCCCGAAACAGCTCGAGACGTTGTTTTACGACTCGGTACATAACCAGGTTTTATAGGATGTTCCAAAATTGCGTCGTTTAGTTAAGAACTTTGTTTCATGAAA
This sequence comes from Callimorpha dominula, assembly GCA_949752705.1. Classification (NCBI taxonomy): domain Eukaryota; kingdom Metazoa; phylum Arthropoda; class Insecta; order Lepidoptera; family Erebidae; genus Callimorpha; species Callimorpha dominula. Next base: position 4,684,451 of record OX457002.1, on the reverse strand, counting down.
GTATTGTTCTCATGTTATCCCTGTATGCGAAATTGCCATTTTACATTGAAAAAAAAAAACAAGCATCTTTTTTACTGTGATATTTACCACCATTATTCTATACATTTCTGCCAAGTTGAGGAAAGATTAAAATTAATTATAATTAATCTTTATGCCTTTGCGATAACATACATTTTTACCGCTCTCTCAGAAAAAACTTCTGCCTTTTAGGATTGTTTTCAAATTGTAGAAGGAATGAGGTTGAGGCTTGGTCTGGCGAGAGTACGGAATATGACTCTCTACTAGACTCTCTCTCCCTCTAGCTCTTTGAATTTTAAAACTGTATGTCAAGTATCCCATAGGGTGGGCGGGGGGTCCGTGACGCAAGAGGGGCGTACAGACGTTACACTGCCGGAACGTAAAAAATATTATTCCAGTAACCCTATCGCAGCGCCATCTACCGGGTCTCGAATCGACCTGAAGACACACAAAAAATTTCATTAAAATCGGTCCAACCGTTTAGGAGGAGTTCAGTGACGTACACACGCACGGAAGAAAAATATATGTTGTCGCCACATCAAAAACTCTTATTTATGTTATTAAAAATAGGGACAAACTATAATAGATTATAACACAGTTCACTATTTAATAAAAATAAGTTAATAGATATTATTTTGACTGGTAATTACATATATATATAGAGATATGTTGTCCCTGTTTTTAATATATCTGTTTAATATATATGAGTTGCATTCTTATTGCGTTTAAATAATATTGTAATAGGTACTATAATGTTTGTGAATTTGTAAGTTTGTGTTCAGATGTTCATCTTTTATTTTGCAATGTTTGTATGTAGATATGTATGTCAGTTCGGCACGACTCTTGGAGGCTAAATTAGAACCATTTCCCGATGTCCGATTAAGCTCAAATTTTGTGTACATATGTCTTCTATCTTCGGTGACAATACAATTATATGGTCGATCGAAACGTCGGGTAACCAAGAGGTATTGTACCTTTTAAATATTATCGCGATTAAGTCCCGAATTACACATCTAGTATGTATCAAAGTCGCGAAAGTTTAAAAACGATGATTAGAGCGGAGTGTTAGAACGAGGTGGATGTGAATATCGGATTAGTGAATGAGATCAGTAGAAACGAAGTTAGAATGGCAATACCAAGTATGAAAAAGGGGAAAGCAATTGGACCCGTATCATACCAGTGGAAGTTATTAAGAGAAGACGAATATCAGCAGCTATCTTTATGGTTCAGCCGTCTGATCCATAACTAGACAGAGCCTATACTATGGTAACCAGACTGCTGATAAACATACTTATATATTTCTAAACACATACATATTATATATAAATTACACCCAGACACAGAACAAATGATCGTGCTCATCACACAGTTATTTGTCCTGGGTGGAAAGGCAATCGAACCCACGACCTCTGGCTCAGCAGTCATTATCACTAACCACTAGACCAACATGCCAATTTGAACATTAATAACGTTAGACAGATTTTCTAATATAATTTATAAATAAGGCTAAATATTTGAGTTATTTGTACCTACATTTCATAATTTGAAATACTGGAAAAGGTAGAAATATAAGAATGGATAAAATAGGAATAAAAGACAAAGTGTAGTGTGACACATTACAACTTTCTAAATTTAAGTTAATTAACAATCAAACTGTAAAAACTGCGATATTTTTATGTGGGTGTGTTTGTGTGTGCATGCGACGTATGTGTAGGTGTTGTTATCTGTAAGAGTGTCAGCTCTATTGCAAGATGGAACGCTAGGTTAGGGTTATTGTATAGGATTTCTGATTATTTATGTGAAAGGCGATGGAGATAGTTATGTACTTTTTGTTACTAGTATAGATACATAGGCGTCTTATACTTGATCTACTATGTGTGCTGTTTTTTTTTTCTGTTGATTAGTATTATCTCTGGAATTGGCACACCACTACTTTTGTAGACATTAGCATCGACATACCATTTAGCGGGCCGCGTGCTTGTTTGCAGACGTAGTTATATAAAAACGAAAAGTATGTGTGAACTTTGTCTTTTGTTAATTACTGTTTAATAAAATAAAATGTTTCACATTTCTTTAAAAAAGAAAAGAACACAAGAGTGCTAATGGCTGAAATCGGTTCCAAAATAAATAAAAACCAAATGCTGCAATGCTGCTCGCAATTTATATTACTCGTATAAATTGCTATTCGAATTTTTCATAGTTCTTATCTTTTTACTTTTTAGGACGCCTACTGTGCCAGATTCCGGTCGACAACACATAAAAATATTATTCCTTTTAGTTTATTGTTACAATATGATGAGTACGGATTAGTAAATATGAGTTAAACTTCTATAAACCAACTTCATTGTTAAAGGACCTATTTCGAAAATAATCCTTTAACTTTCTCCTAAACATTCAGCCATTTAATGCGTTCTTAAATTCTGACAATGGACTAACGAAATGAAGATGAGAACGGTAATATCGACCTTGAGCTCTCACTTAGTCCTTGATAGACTTTTAGATTAAATACAAATGATGTTCGATCCACTAATTAACACAAGTCACGGTCTTACTATTCGACACAAGAATTATATATATATAATTATATATAATCTTAAATGCATATATAATTAAATTATATATGCATTTAAGAATAGATAGATAATTTAATTTATAATTTAATTGTGCCCAATATTTTAACTTATCTAATTAAAACTGAAAGTATACGTATTTGTGAACGTAAAGTAGTGCCGAGTTATTGTAAATAAATAAGAAATACTTCTAAATTCAACCGTTGTTCGTCTCGATCGTCGTAGAAAAATGGCGGATTTTATATTTTTACGATTATTTTTTTTTGACCTAAGCCTACTGAAAACATTATACTCTATCATAAAACAAAATAATTTTCAAAGCTCATACACACAGTAAGTAACATTTTCAGATTTCATTAATACATAGGCTGCACTAAAAGTATCGGGAATGGAATATTTCCACTGTTTCTGTCATATTAAAATCTTTTTAATTGAAAACTCCTTGGTTTTAAAAATCGAATATCATTTATTTATTTAAAAAAAGATTCTCGGTCTTATCACAAGGTTTTGTCAAACTTGTTTAGTCGTTGAGAAAATGGAATTGACTCGAGAAAATTCAAGAGCGATGATTTATTGACTATGACTTTCGAAGTGGTTTAACGCAAAAACAGTGTGTTGACCGGATGATTTCTGCATTTGGTGATGAAGGCCCATCCAAAACCACAATTTATCGCTGATTTGCTGAATTTCAACGTGGACTTGTCAAGCACCAAGGTCTCTCAAGGTCATCCAAAAACTACAGTCACCCAAGAAAACGTTGATGCTGTGCGTAAGCTGATTGAGGAAGATCGACATGTGACAAACTGCGAAATTCAGGCAACTTTAGACATTGGCATGAGTCAAATACAAATAATCTTGCATGAACATTTAGGTGTAAAGAGGTTGTTTTCCCGATGGATACCGCATTCGCTCTGTGAAGAGCAAAAAGCGGCTCGCGTTACTTGGTGCGTCAGAACTCTCGAAAGATTCCACGCAGGATCCTCAAATGCTGTATACAACATCGTATCAGGTGACGAATCCTGGATATACGCGTACGAACCCGAATTAAAAAACCAGTCACGAGTTTGGGTGTTCGAAAATGAGTTAAAGCCAACAAAAATTGTTTGTTCACGGAGTGTTGCAAAATAAATGGTGGCCACGTTTGTCTCCAAAACCGGCCATGTTGCGACTATTTCTCTTGAGGGACAAAGAACGGTTAATGCAGAATGGTATGCTAGCATTTGTTTGCCACAGGTCGTTTCTGAACTCCGTAAAGAGAACTGCAACCGCCGCATCATCCTCCATCACGACAATGCGAGTTCTCACACCGCGCACAGAACAAAAGAGTTTTTAAAGCAAGAAAACATAGAATTATTAGACAATCCGCCGTACAGCCCCGACCTAAGCCCTAATGATTTCTATACTTTCCCTAAAATAAAGAATAAATTGCGTGGTCAGAGATTTTCATCACCTGAAGAAGCTGTGGACGCCTACAAAACGGCCATTTTGGAGACCCCAACTTCCGAATGGAATGGTTGCTTCAATGATTGGTTCCATCGTATGGAAAAATGTGTTAAATTTCGGGGAGAATACTTCGAGAAACAATAAATACATTTTTAAATACTAATGTGGTGTCACTTCCTTGATTCCCGAAATTTTCAGTGCCGCCCTCGTAGAAACATCCGTTTTCAAAATATTACGTAAAACATCATTTGAAAACTTTAAAGTGCTATCCTGTAAAGTTACTAAAAATTAAAGCCGTCGTTTTTCTACGACGACTATGAAATATTTGAAGAATGGTTCAGTCAAATAAATAAGACAATCTCAAAGGCTCATTCAGATGCCTCAGGATTATCCAATATAATTAATTAAACTATCTCACTGGATTAACAAAATAAATGTTCATTGACAGCGGTAAATCGTTTTTTATTTATGTATTATTTAATCTCTTAACGATAATTTATCTTTCATGCAGTGTTGAATTTTTTCATAGAATGAATAGTGGCTTGATTCGTTCAATTATATTACAAAAAATTACCATTCATTAGATATAGACTAAATTTAATAAAAAAAGAATCAAAAAATTAGGTAAGTAAGTAAAAAAGATGAGATTTTTAAAACATTAAATTTTTTTTTTTCTGTAAAACAACTTACTAAGTTGCTTTAACGAATAACATTTTCTTTGCTTGATGTTTAGACCTAATTAGAATAGAATTAGGAACACCCAATTCTTGTTCTAAATGAATTGAAGGTTATGTGACTAAAAGACCTAGATCAATTTCTTAAAGCAGTAAGTTAATCTCTAATATTTGTATTTTTTAATTCCTACGAATACAAAAGTTCTTTCTAATTTAGCCGGAGATTCCGTATTAGTTTCTCACGTTTACTTTCACAATTTTATTCCAGTTTTATCTGTGAGTTGCAACATTTCTAAACGACGTGACGCCCGATTGTCGCCGGTGGACTAATTAGACATTGGTTACGTAATATTACTGGTATTTTTTTATTCGATAATCTCACTCACTTTAAATTTTTATAAAACGTTTTGAAACAAAAAAACGCCGCAACTCTGTGAATAATTTGTATAAAGTTTTTTGACTTTGTATTTATAAGAATGAACTTTCACGTTGTTTTTTTTCGGTCTTTGTTCCAAAGTATCTCAAACTCAATATTATGTTTAACTTGAGAGAAGAAAATTGTAGATACTTATTTAACATTTATAAGTCATGGCGGTTGTTGAAAACCGAATTTATGTGTTCTTGCGGTGTTTAATTAATTAAACACTCTCTGTTCTTAATCACTAATAATTTTCTGGTTTATTATTCTACTAGCAGCGCCCCGCGGTTTCACCCGCGTAAGTCCCGATCCCGTGGGAATATCGGGATAAAAAGTAGCCTATATGTTAATCTAGGCCTCTAGCTATTTACATACCAAGTTTCATCGCAATCGGTTCAGTAGTTGTGACGTGAAAGAGGAACAAACATCCATCCATGCATCCATCCATGCATCCATCCATCCAAACTTTCACATTTATAATATTAGTGAGATGAGATTACTTTGTCGAATACACATATATTCTTTTATTTCTTAGCTTTTTTGAGTTTAAGTACACCCTAAGCATCTCAGCCTTTATGTTTTGACCGGGTGCGTGGTCATCATCCATTATAGTTATCCAATAGGTATTCTGAAGGCATATATATTTATTCTGTTAAAGGTTTTGTGAACTTATTCTTTTAAATGTAGATATGACTAATGCTATTCTTTATAAATATCTTAATTAGTACATTAGAAAGACAACTATTGTCTTTTAAATGTAGCACACGTTTCAAAAAGACAAATCGTGGCGTGCTGTGGCGTGACTCGTCACAGTTTGAGGTTGTTGCCGAGGGGTTCGCGGTGGCTTTGGAGATATCTCCGTCGACACACGCCTGTCGTGTCATGTAGGTGTTCCTACAGAATTTGTCTATTTAGTAAGGGTTTTATAACTTGAAGGGAACTTTCCAGAGCTATCCATGAATGCTTAACGTGACTTACCAAAACGAAGCAACTGAAGGTCGGTTATAATTGCTTGTCCACGGGTAATATATTTTGTATTAGGTGTATTATTACCACATTATTTCTGCATTTTTATGTTAACTTGTTCAAACTATAACGAAAAGATCTTAGTAATAATTGAATCACATAACTTTATCTCGTCTGTATCTAAAGTCATGCGTAAAAGTCTGTTACCATTGTCAAGCAGTTCGCACTTAAATCATGCGTGATCGGATGAAAGTACTATTGTGGCGTTATCTTATATCTTCCCACGGCGACGGACTACGTGTACTGTCCTATTGTTTTTACAAGATGTAATATCGAAAGAAACTTTAGTAACAAAACAATAGTAATAGGATGGATCTATCGCAACGATAACCAAGTCACGTTATACATCATTCATGCCCATGCCATCCATTAAAAAAAAACTTAAAATGGTCATCGTGAACAATAGTATAAATGTTAACGATGTTAAGGAAAATATAAACATAAAAAGTTGGAACGTCAGTATGACGTAAATTAATTGAACATAATCAATCAGGCTTGTGAGGAAATAAAGGCTCTCTGTTGCTGTGCCGCCAAATAAAGAAATCTTACAAGACGCTTATTAATACAGCTACATAATTTGACCATCAAAATTCGACAGGTAAACCTTTGAATTTGTTGATGCGTGATGGCGTTGTACGCAAAACGTCAAGGGACCATACATTTTTTTGTCAGCCACATTCGAGGAATGATATCGATTAATATTCCACGTCCATAGTCCGTTTTGAAAATGTGACATGTTTCTTACACATTCATAGTTTTTTTGTATGTACATGTAGTTTTATGTCGCAATATCCCAAATACCTCGATACGCAAAGCGTGACTACCGGACGTTTGTAATGAACGTCAGGTTAACAACCGACAGAGTAGATAAAGTCTGGGAGGCGCTTAACACAATAAACTTGTCATTACATTATGTGTCCTTAATTAAATGCCGCTCTGTAATGTGGTGATTTTCCGATCTGTAATATTTCGTGACTATGAGGCAACTAAATCTAAATATTCTTACGATGGAGTCAGGAATTGGGGTTTTCTGTATGTTTTTTTTCGTGACATTGGCTTTCCAGTAACACGTGAAATTAAATATAGCAAATATATATAGCTGCACTTAAACCTGGTTCATACAACCTAACGGTTTGAAATTAGAATTCGAGATTTCTAATCCTCTACCGAACTTTTTGTATTTACAAAATTACAAAAGCTCAGCCCGACAGATACCAGAAAAGTTATGCATAAATCTGCACACAAAAATTTATATACACCTTTAATTGATAACCTTTCTCTTCTGCCGCCGAATAATATAATAATAATAATAATGTTTATTTCAGCGAATAAAAGTAAGATAATTCTAAAAAAATTAGAAATAAAAAACATCGCAAATAAAATTTATTGGAAACCAAAGTTAAGGATCAAAGCAATGTTAGTATTATCAAAACAAAATTGCTATTGAGGTTATCGACATATCCTATCAAATACACTTCAGGCGGCTTAGAGGCGTGACGCGAGTAACTAGGCTAGGATAGCAGCGTCGTTATCTCACGGCTAACACATTGTGTGGCTTGCCCGGCAGCATAAATTGCAAACCAACTCCCCTGAATTTCGCGCAATAACCAGAGCAATTTTCAATTGCCTGCCTGTACATGTTCTAAATGCGTGCCGCCAACCACAGCAATCGACTTATCTCTTTGGCTACAATTTCGATAAAACACTGTTTTCATTGCGTCGTCTGGTTGAAGAGTGCGGTTGGCGTTTAACAGTTTTACGCTCACCAAAATGAAAGCACCACAACCATCACTGCCATATAGCTAAACATGTTTCCACTTTACATTATTGTATAGTAAACATAGTTTCTCAACGTTACCGCAAGGGCCAATTTTAGAGCCGAGCCTTCCGAGCCACCCACTGGAGTCGGCCTGATTGATTGCTAATGACTATAGTTACGCTGTTACGCAACCCTCCGGGCGAGCCGTCCAAACTGACACCGTACATGACAGCTAACATTACTTCTATACTTTTGTGTTTCAAGGATGAACTAAACCCTTTATTTGCGAACAACAATAAACGAATTTGTGCCCCTCGGGTAGTCGACGTATCAATGATACTTGGCACACACGGGACTGATCAAGACCCTGTAATAATCTTCGATATTCTCCTCCGCGGGCTAAGTAATTTGAAATGACATCATCCTATGATTGCACTATATTTTCGTACTCTTGCCGTATAATCTGACTCAAGACATGTACACATATTTAAAGATGTATTTGCCGTAGGCTGAAATTGCTGGTCCGTGGATCTGATAGATTGTTAATGGATATTGTTACGTGATCGCTTTCATTGGTTAGATAATGTCTGCGGCATAGAGAGGCATGTGCTTCATCGGGTTGATTGATTTCTACTGTATGAGTTTTGCACTCGGTTCTAGTTTGCAATTACATGTATTTCGTTATTCTCAACAGTTAAGTTACTGCTAATGAAAAGGCTTTGTAGTTAATGTTGTTATATTTAAAATTATTAATAATATAATTTATTTGCATTGCTAACAAACAGTCCACGAAACTGTTAGATTCTTTTTTATATTTATTACTAGCGACAGGCCACGTTACGTTTGGTGGTGGTAGTCTGATATGCCAGTAATTCATGATGCGCGGTAGTCGATCCGCGTGGCTCATAAGCTAGCAACTTGCGATGCCCACCGACCTGACAAACCTCGATCTGAATCAGCACGCGGCGATTAAGCGAACTGTACAATCTAACCAAGTTAAAAACGCATAACGCAACCAGAGACGCCACCGTCCAACTCTGACCAACTAGCCTCGGTCGATTACGATAGCGACTCTGCAACACCGCGCTCCCATTATGGCCTTTTACGTGGCGATTGTATCGATTGTGACGTCGATTATCGAAAACACGCCGAGGTCAGTTCTGACAAAAACTCTTTGTATCCAGTCATGTGTTAAAAGGGTATCTCGTTTTTTTGTAGAGAAACGATATAGATACTGCTATGTAACAATATTCAGTAGGATATCATTATAATGGTATAGGCTTAAACTTATATTATCTAAAGGTGATCACCAAAGTAATGCAGTGGGTAAACAAAGGGAACAGGGGCAGGGCAGACTGCCGAGGGCGATGTGCTCTTTGATTTATGACTGCTCTATACCGGAGCCCTTCCGCTGTGTCCGTTGACGGTAACCGCAAGGAACTCGATGGACCCTATAAAAAGAGAAATTCAACTAGAGTTGTATCAACGAACAGGGAAGGGTTGTGGGTTGTTGTTATATACCTTTTAATACTTTTTTTATTTTTAAAAGGTTTCCACTTAAGCTCTGTATACATTGTAAACTCTATAAGTGTACGCATTACCTTAATCTACTATCGCCTGAAGCGCCTAGGTAATGGATGTACCTGTCAGGACCAGGTGGCACATTTATGCAGTAAGTCATACTTCCATACAAAGAGATACGAGTACTTTTACGATATGATTATGTACCATTATTGTAGACAGTGTTCACTTGTAAGATTGACGACTGGAGATGTGCCATATAACTGCTATCAATGAAAAATACACTTTATGCGGTCTGTACTTACTCAACGAGCAAATCCATTCGGTGTCCTGTCATTAACGCATTTATTTTTATTTTGCCAAGATGCTCTGCGGTCTTGTTGGAAAATACTATTCAATCAAATTGGAGCAAAGTTAAATGACTGATACGAGTGCGGTCGAACATGTTCTTCGACCGCTGCGGGGCGCTGCGGTTTCTACACGATCGGTAACATAAGTAGCCCAGGACAGAATTAATTATCGGCCGACAGAAGTGCTCAACGGTTTCTTGTGTAAAACGAGACAACACTCGCTATGGGAAAAAGGTTAAGTGCTAACGCATACAAACCAAGGCAAAATTTCTACTGATTCCCATTCAAACGTATCACACTTACCATAGAGACGGAGACAAGAGAAAAAAAAAGGCATTGTAACGTTTAAATAATTAATTCAGCTGTTGTTTGAGTATTGTTATCAATAATATGTATGCTTGCAACTGCCATTACAGCGATATAACTTAACACCTTAGATTTATGGAATCACCTAATTCACTTATATACATGTAAGTACATTATAAAAACGAGTACGAGTGAGACTAAACCAACTACCTCGTTATTACTAGGATTTATATACTTTAAAGTGTATTGTTTATTTTAATGGTATTTTTAACGTTACGTTTTATTTTGTAATACATCACGATGTTATAACATCGTTGGAGGGTATCGTAGTAATTGGATATACTTATCGTGGCGGCCGCGGGCGGGTCTGTCCCCGTCTACCGGCTGGATTTATCGCCGCAGCAAATCATTGCGTTCATATCACTCCGCCTTAGTTTTCCGAACCGATACAGATGGCCTTTTTGAAGCATAAAACTGAAGTCAATGTATCGTGCGAGTCTTTAATATAATTTATCTTAGATGGAATGTTTTGGAATTAGGTGTCTCTTATAGTCAAGTGATCTATTTCTTGGTCTAGTGGTTAGTGATCCTGATTGCTGAGTCAGTGGGTTCGATGTCCACACAGGACAAATAATTGTGTGATCAGCGTGATCATTTGTTCTGCGTCTGAGTATAATTTATCTATAATATAGATGTAGATAGTATGCATTTAGGAATATATAACTATGTTTATCAGCAGTCGGGTTACCATAGTACAGAGGCTCTGTCTAGTTTGGGATCAGACGGTCGTGTGTGAGATGTATCAAGTTATTATTACTATCTACATAATGTATGTAAAAATATTTTTATAGAGTACTAGGCTGTTGCCCGCGACTTCGTTCGCGTGGAAATTTTGGTGAAATCTATCCATATTTAGTTTTTTGTTCCGTAAGAACCTTCTACAAAGTATTAGAAAACATTTAAAAAAAGATGAATGAAATCGGTTAAGTCGTTCTCAAGTTATGGGGTGACCAAGGGAAATAAGGATTAACTTTTATATGTATAGATTTAACTATGTAATGGCAGCAGTGGGGCATGATAATGATGAGCTAAGAAAAAGAATAAACATATTATGTTAATTAAATTAGATGTAGCGGCATACTGTCATCATCAACTGTTTTGGTAAAAATTATAGCACAAAATGTGGTATCCTTAGTGTACCTTTGGTCACCATGATTAACAAAATGTAAACTTATTTATTATCTTGACACAAGCTGAAGTCCATAAATGCTATTAGTGCAGTTATTTTTGTTTATTACATAGTCGTTAACTCTTTAATTTACATAACTATTTAGAGCTGGAGATAACTCGGTAAGATAAAAACCAATCATATTTTTTATTTAAGTATAAAAAACTTAGCAGGGGATTAATAGAAGCTATGTTGTGTAGTTCTGATTACTACAACTTATAAATTATTAGTTTAAAAAATATTTTAGTGCGTCGCGCCGCCGTATAACGAAACGAACACTGTCATTAAGGTCCTACATTTAATTTAACGCTACTAATTATCAAATTTGATATATACGTCATAACGTTCTTTCGAAATTACCTAAGGGTAACGCAAATAGGCCCAATACTGGCGTTCTGTTTCCAAAAAATATGTAAATAGAGTACTTTCTAACTATACTTGTAACCCTATCTGTCACTCCCTTCACGTACGGTAGAAATGCTGGTTCTCTTACAACCGCAAACTTCCGTGGTTTACAGTCTGTTTGCTGTTTGCTTTATACGAACGGTCTTCGTTGTATATTATTCTTTCCTATAAGGTCCTACAGTTTGAAAATTTTATAGATCAGTAGGTAAATGCTCCTCGTCGCATAGATACCTATTATGTAATACACGCGACTTGTGATCCAAGAAATTACACAATTTGGATGTCTACGATAGTGTTGGAGTATGAGTGAACTGACTGTCCTACTAGGACTGACATGTTGTCAAAATATTTGAATATGAACTAAGTACCTACCTACCTACAAAGAATATAAAAAAAAGAAGATGAAAAATATTTTTATATTTTCAACTACAAATTGTTAAGTTTCTAAGATACTGTTACAAACAGCATATAAGAAAGTTAACTAAGTATTTGTAGTAGAAAATATAAATATAATTTTTCTCTTATTATCTTAGTATTATCTCTCATCGAATTCCTCAATGTCATTTCGATAAACGATTCTACTAAATCAGTAATGCATTATCCTTTGTGTGACTCAGCCGCTAAAACTGTTCGTGATAAACGAGACACGTCTAACGTGAGACAATAAATCAGATTCTTCACCGGCAAAGTCTTAGCTTTCCCGAGCGTCACATTTCCATCGATCTCAATTTTTCACCGGCTAATACATTTACAATTGCTTCGCCAGCATTCGATATCAAACAAAGCGATGCTGCAGGCAGGCAGTGATGGTACAGACGATAGCCTGTACTGTAACATTTTGTATACTGCAGTGATTCTGAAGGTTAACGCGGAGACGATCATTTGTAAAACTTTTGACCTCCAATAAACAGTATTATCCTTGGATCGAGCCTGTGATAAATGTTTGCCCTCTACATTTGTATTTAAACTTCTGTTCAACTCTTTTGTTTATAGGTTCATTAGCTTGTCTTGTGCGAACTACGAGCTTGCGCCAACATTTATCTTCCTAACCTTATAATTTCCTAGAATATCGGACTATGCAACTAGTTTATCAAGATACAACTGAGGATATTATAAGTTTTTCCACAGAACCACTCCCATCTGACCTTCGCAACTTAAACAGAAAACTATAAATATTCTATAGTTAGTTGAAGATAGGTATCGACGCCATTTGACATCTCCTAGTGCTTGTATATTAGAGAATAAACATGTCTTGTTTTCTATACCTACTACAATTTCACTGCACTTTTGTTAAATCGATAGTTTGAAGGTTTTTAATAATTGAATTAAGGAACGTCAAGTTATTGGTTGATATATGTTTTTCTTAAGCAATATACATATAGCATGAAGTATAAACTGTTACATGCTCTGTTCAAGAGTACATAACATGATTCTTTTAAACGATGCATTAGCTGATCGTACCAAGAAATCGTTGTTTTATATACTCCGTTATTGGGTCAAGCGCTTTAATCATCCTGAGTGATTGCATAAGGACGTGGCCGTATCGGGTTTCGTTCATGTGTTAACTATACACCGTTAAATGTGTCCGGTAACCAATGTACGGCTTCGTGGCGAAATGTTACCAACGTAGAGCATCCCGGGACTTGTTTGTAACTTAACGCTTTGTTTCTCACGCTTCAGATTACTTAATGCGATTTAATGCTAAACCAGAATGTGCACATTTACTCCACTTAGTTGGCTAAAATGCGAAACACCTAATAGTCAAATTGTGCCTTGTTCTTTTTGTGTTAACGTGCCGTGAAAATGCACTGAACTGGTTGTAACATGGCGATGTTTTAGTATGCTTAGTTTCATGTGTGGATTATTTCGATTTTAATTAAAAGGCATTTTTTATAAGTCAGAAGTGGGCATTCTATGACTAACGTGGACATTCAATGGTTACAATTTAAAACTGCGTAAACCAAGACCTTCCTGTGCCTAATTAGTCTGACTCGGAATCTTGTTTCGTAATACGTTTTCTTACAAATTAAAATTATAATTGCACTATTAAAGATTATAGTTTGTTTGTGTATATAATAGATGGGGAACGTCACATTAATCATTTACAGTGCATTTCTAACTAAAACTGCCTAAAAAAATCTTATTTAAAAATTATGGTTCATTTCAGAGTTTTGATTATAAGTGCAGTAATCATTAATGAGTAGTTTCTTTGTGATATAACACAAACAGCAGTAATTTTTAAACTTTATATATAAAAAAATAGCTTAAATTAAACTTAGTTTTTAGCTGACAAGCTAGTATTGGATATAGGTATCGTAATAGAAATGTCACACCTGTGTCAAACACTAGCATCGAAGCCACAAGCAACATTCGTCAGCATTACCTACTCATTCATCAGGTTTTTGTGCATTTCTTCTATATTCGAATGTTTTACAATAGGGATGTTGACACTGATCATAAATGAGTCTTACATTGTAACTAATTGTGATTTTTAAAAAACATAAAACCACATATTTTTACTTAAAAAAATTAAGTTAATTCAACAAGCCTTAAATAAATAATTAGATGTGTAATTCGGGACTTAATCGCGATAATATTTAAAAGGTACAATACCTCTTGGTTACCCGGTTTCGATCGAATTGCACCGATCGTGGTCACGAGTGGGCTTTGCAAATATTATCGCGATTAAGTCCCGAATCACACATCTAATATGTATCAAAGCCTTAAATAATAACTATTAACACGTTACTGCAAACAACAACCAGATCCAATAGGTCATTGACCGATAAACAAGCTGACAGCTGTCAGTTGGTATCATAATATTAACTGCATTATACAAATATACTTATATTACTCTATGGAGCACTGTCAGTTTATCGATAAGTGACGTAATCAAACTCATATGCCAGATGCGACTATTTAGTTTTAAAAGTTATTTTTTTTTTAATAAACCTTTTTAATACAATATTATGTTTTGCGACATTAAGGACCTAGCTATAAAATAAAAGTTCCCTATTATGAACAGGGTTTATTCTCCCATGTCCTAATTTCCCTGTGTTACGTTTTGCACTATTGAAATACATTGGATCCAGTTTCTATTTGTGTCCGGTGTCATGTGTCTTACTGTTAGTAATCCTATAGCTTTCGTAACTGTCTATTATGACTTATCCAAAACTTAAAGATTCATATTTGTCAAATTTAATAACGTAACTCCGGCATCGGTAGTGATTGCTAGCAAAACTACTATCGTTGATATAGTTGGTTGCATTGCCCAATGCTATATAAACTTGGTCTTATGATTATGTATGTGTAATAACACTAATAACCGAGAATTATATCTATTTCTATTTATATAAAGAATATACCCATTGATTAAATTTATTAAAAGCAACTTAAATTATGCACAGATTATATCTAAATCTCTGTATCGTAATCTCTTTGCAAATAAATATCGAAAATTTAGATCAATAACGCTTACTTGCGTGTTTGCAGTGATTGCTTCTATAAAGTTATCGCATTTAAACTAGAAGTGCGGCGAATACTAACATTACGATCTTACAGTGAGACATTGACAAATTGTCATTGAATCAATGTAGCTGTAGAATGTTATTGTATGATGTTCAAGTAAAAATATCTAACGGTTTACTTGTAAAATGAGAAGCACTTAACTCTTTTATGACCAAGTGTAATCACACTTTGATTAGACCTAACGATATCATCATGGTTAAGTAGGTACAACTACCACACTGTACTGAATTGTGTGAAATTATAGACATATGTATCCAATAATATTTTACCAGTCTTACCTCGTTAAGTTTATTATTACATTACACGGGTCGTGTGACGCACAACAAATCTGAAAATCAATTCTCATACCTACGTTAAACTTTATTTTCCTAAGGTACACGGGTCCTCACGGCCTTTCATTTTCACTTTGAGTAAAATTGTCTCCATTACATTACCTGCCTATAGAGATACATATTATTTAATTTCAATATTATCATAAGAGGTTTATTGTACATTTTGCCAATGACGTGTAGATGCTGCGTGAGTAATCCTGCACATATTAAAGTTAAGAATGCAATGTTTGAGAAGCAATCTCCTACCGAGATAACACATTGATATTCTGACCAGGTTATTCCGGTGCTAATCGCAGTGTTAAATTATAATCAAGCAACATTAAGGCCTTAAAGTAGTAGGTATTACACAATGTATCAAGACTAGAAGACACATCGACACTCAATCAGCACCTCGAGAGAGTGTTCACTGAATCAATGATCACTATGAACCTTGTAACCATTGCCCCTGATATTTTTTTAGTCCATTTGTACGCAACTTTAATAGAATTATCCTTTACAGTTTATCTTATTAGTTTAAAACTATTACTCTTGAGTTTTCTTTTAAGATGTTTAAGTAATTACAATCGTAGTCTGATCATAACTTACCTTTCTTGTTACATATGGATTTTATATTTAAGGGACAATCTACACAGAATAACATACTGACATACAATTTTATTAAGAAAAAACTTAAAAGTACTTCAGACTGCAACTTGTTGTATGTCACACAAGTAGTTATTTTATGGGTTTCGCACCCACTGAACCCTGTAATCTTACCCCTCAAGTGTAGTACGGGGTCCTTATCCCTCTTCCAAATAAGAAAGGCACGCGCCACCGCTGGACAGAACCATGGTCTCTAGCGAAACGTTTTACATTGTTCTAATTGGTGCCTTCGCCGCTTTTCAAAAAAGGTAATCATTTAGAAAGTTCACACGATAAAACATTCAAGCATCTATAATCCAAATTCCTACCTAAACGTTTAACAATCTCGTACATTCTATATACACCTCTCTGTCTGTTTTTTTTTAGACCTGACCATGCACAGATGCTTGCTCCGTAGAATCCAGCAATTTACCTCCATTTACTACTTTACATAATTTACTAGTTTCGTCTACCGTCTCCTTCATACAGACTTCAGATTATGCAAATATGTATAATTTTCATCGATGAAACCTGAAAAGTTTTCTCAGCACTCATTTGTTTTTACTGCTTCCTAGTTATTGATCCCGTGTTTCCCCAAAACGTGGTTAGAGCTTCCTAATGCGTCATCAGATCACGTGGCCGAACAGCTGGAGCCAAACGTGATTTGTCGAAACCGGGTAAAGTAACCACCAGTGCGCGCCTCGTGATCTGCGGTTTTGTTTTAAACGTTTGGCGCCTTTGGCACACTTACACATTCATTAATTTTCCGCTCCTAATGTAAACTGTCGAAAGTGGTTTATTTGTAAACATTATTGGTGTATACATCAAGTTTCTCGTTCGTAGAACTTGATTTTTGACGGGATCTCCAAAATCCACGAACGACCAGCTGGAGCTGCAACCGAGCCGTTTACGGGGTAGTTTGGGGCAACTTAAATTCTTAACAAGTCTAAATTAAAATATTTAAATACCCCTAACTCAAAAATCCCTTTAAATGAAATGAGCTGATAATTTTCGAACGGCTGAACAGATTTTCTTGAATCATACTTAAGAACACTTGATCAAGTCACCTTTCAAACAAAAAAATAAATTAAAATCGGTCAATTTGTTTACGAGCTATGATGCCACAGACAGTACTGACTTAAACCACATAATGTTAGATGCTACAATTTGTTTATAAATAATGATCAGGTTTTTGGTTTGGTCTTTGTACTTTTCATTCAATCCTTTAAATAATACGAAATTATTATATTTCCGGGTCGTTAAGGATTATAACTGCAGCACTTGTTGGACGTTACCTCGAAGTAGAATTGGTATCCTCACCTTTACTCGACCTTAATGATGTATTTAAATGATTTTTAAAACGAGAATTAATTAATTCAAAATTAGACTCAGTATATATACTACCTTTTTATTTTGCTCCTGGATTGCAATAATATAATGTGCTGTACTATTAATCCCTCTATCATCGTATAGGAATTTATCGCTGATTTTATCATTGCAGTTAACGAAACCTACTCTTGCCCACCAACGTAACCATGCCAAGCTACTCTTCCAATTAAGAGAAAAATAAGACGATGCGATGCATCGCGCCTGCACCAGTCTTAGCTTATTTTTACTTACATTTTTTGTTCTCCGATAATTTCATGCTCATCCTAACGTCCAAGCAGTTTGTTTTTGTTCGTTTTAATTTTCTTATCTGCAAGTTCTTGAGAACCATCTTCACTGATAATAATAACATTGTTATGCGTTGACATCGATTATTTTAACAGCTGTACAAATTATACTGCAATTTATTCCTTTTTTTTGCGAGGCAGATTGACTAGTCATCGTCAATACGTAGATAAATATTTGTTTGGTTAATGTTATTACTTTTCGCCCTCATCGCGTCACGTTTTCCCATCTTGTGCTACTCTTGTCATAAAGTTACTGACGGTTAGCTATAAAAATCTACAAATCTGAAATCGTCGATAAATACATGTCAGTCGATTAGTTTAGTTTGCAAAACGGAAGATCACTTTGAATCTTTACGACATTTATCACCTACTGTAATATTATTATACTGTAATATACAAATTATTGTGTGATGAGCATGATTATTTGTTCTGTGTCATTTATCTATAATATGTATGTATTTAGAAATATATAAGTTTGTTTATCGTTTATCAGCAGTTTTGTTACCATAGTAGATACAGCCTCTGCCTAGTTTGTGATAAGACGGCCGTGTTTGAGATGTGTGAAGTTATTATTATTATTTAACGTCGATTTCATTGCTAGGACTGGGCCGGAACTCGTTACGCCACCATCATAGGCCTGCTTCTGCTAGGGTAACGGGCAGCCTCATTCGTTACGCCCAGGCCAGCGCTCATGGGGGTCGGAGATCATTCTGTGCCTCTTTTGCAAGACGGAGAGAATACTAGACCCTTCCTGTTCCCATCCCACATCCCACACACTTTCACTTTAAAAATATTATGTATGGATTTCAATAATACGTTGTGTGAAGATAGAATAACCAAAGGTAAAATTTTATTTGGGATAAATATCATTCTACAATTAATAAAACCACACAAACAATTTGTTACTCTGTTCAACCGATCTAACCAAGTGGATGCGGTACAATTAAATACCATTGCAAATATTCTTACAAAATTGTTTCAAGTTACGTGTGGCCCGAGGCGTAGCGGACGTGTTGTGAAATTGAAAATATAATTAACACGGACCGCGAACTACTTCATTATAAAATTGAACTGTCTTTTCAACGCCTACCACATAAATTTTACTTTACAGCAACGTACCGATCGATGCACTTGCTTCAATTACAGTGTAGTTTGTAACAACGCAATACACTCAGTAACCAAAGGTACCTAACTAATAGGTGTTATGCGGTTGAACAGTATTGCTACGTGTTACTATCGTGCTTGTACCGTATATAGTACGTTATTTACTTCTATAAGGTTATGTAACTACTACTTATTTAAATTAAACGCGCTCATGTTCGTATGTTGTTAAGTTGACTATTTATTCTTATCGCACTGCCACGTACAAAAAACTTTGAGGTACCATATGAAATACCTGTCATAAATCTATTGTTTTCAAGTATATGTACCATAAATATATTTATCACTATCCGGTTTTACAACCGTTATGGTGATGTGTCGTCGTAATTAGTTACAGCGAAATGCAAATGTCACCTCTCAGTCACGCGATGCGCTCATTTACTGATTTCATATGATTTACTATTTATTGATTCAATTTGTTGGCTACACTTCCAATTCACTTGATCATACGACCTGAATTAATAATAAATACGTATAATCCAATATCTTTAGATTGTTAATGATCGCTATAGTATGGACTTATGGACTATAATAAATATTGGTGTTTAATGTTATAGGTGTTTCTGTTCGGCAAATGAAACAATACTCTTTTATTTGCCGAACAACACATTGCAGGAGAGATTTTGATGAGAATAATTAGTTCTTCAGAAATAATCTCGACAACACACAAAAATTTTGTTCGATTTAGTGTTTGCTGTTATTATAAAACAATAGGAAGTTTATGTTCAAAAAACATTATTAGATTCAATAATTAGATATGTCATTATTTTGTTTTACACAAAGGAGAGTTTTTTAGTCACAAAGGATAAAGTAAGCTACACAAATACACATTTGAACAATTAGGTTGTTTACTTAATTCTTTTTAGATTAGGGTTACACATGACAACATAAACCACATAAATTTCCTAGCATTTATTTAGGTAGACAATTTTACGACGTTTAAGCGTCCTACAGACTTTCTAGCAGTGGTCCAAGCAACATGGTGTGGTATAGCACTAATACGGCCCGTATAAGGTGAAGCAATTGTCCTAACCTATAGACGATCGCATTACTATAGCCTGTATGAAAACTGAAAGTCCAAGAGTTATAAATGCAAGAAAATATTAGTAGGAGATGAAGCTGGTAACACTAGAGGTTATTGGCATTAGTAGGTATCCGCTTACTAGCAGTCGTGGCTTGTGTTTTCTTTCAACTGAAGGAAATAACATAATCCTCTTGTTCTAGTAAAGATGCTTTAGAGACATTATCGTAATAAAACGATGTGAGGCTACATTTTGTAGGGGAAAGGTATTTCTTGCCCTGTTTGGTTATATGTAGCAAAATCTTTATATAAGGCTGGGGCAGATAGTGGGCGGGGCGGGGCGGTAACGCGGCGTGAGCATGTTGTAATGTACTAATTAACATAGAAGATGTTACACAGCCCGTCACGATCAGCGCTAGTACATTTCAATCGCTCACGCCACGGCGCTTGCGGTCTCTACCCGTCCGCTGTCTGCCCAATCTTTAATCTACCTATTGCTGGTTTCCCGGTGACATCGTCACACTCATCTATACATCACATCAAAACAGCAGCTTCACGTACTTCGCACCCAGTAAGACAATACCGATTTGAACGGGATTTTGGCTGTTCTCTGCCTCTCTTAATCATAGTTCCTGTAAAACTTCCTAATTGGAATACATTAGACATAGGATCTTCAGTCGTACCTTAAAAAAAGAGTTGTTTTTAATAGATATAAATCAGTATTGGTACTTTAGCCGCATGTTACTGTTATCTATCTTAAATACTCAAATGTAATTCTAATTTTAGATGCCACCGTTACTCCGTTACTAAAATAAAATATTTTACTGTTATTACCATTAAAATGACTAATCAGTGAATATGAGAGAGCCCATTCACTCGTCAATTTGTTTCGCAAAGAAATGTCTATATAAATCATAGTATGTATACAAAAACAAATTACTATGTATCAGGCCGCCCAGTTAGCCAAAGCGATGTCAATGTAGGTCAGGCATAATAGGCGATGCCATGACTCCATCGCCAGGGTTGTTTGCAGCCTTGTTTAAGACTGAACTAGTTTTTCTATCAATCGAGACGAGGGCGAGGTGATTGTGAATACAGCTCTAACAAGTTATAAGAGGGAAGCGTGGGCGTTTTTTGAAGCCATTGCATTATTTATCGGGCATTGCGTAAGAAAATTACTTAATTTGAATACATACACAACTAATTAGACGTGAACAAAATTATTATTGATTGCATGTAACGTTGCATTCCTTGAGAACCGTTGGTATAGATACTTGAATGATTCATTTTGTTTCAAATGTTTGGATTAGGCTCATCTAAAATTGAAATAAGAGACTGTAATCAATCTTTGAGTGGTAGACTTTGAAAGTGGTTTACATAAGTGTTATCACTACATATTATAAAACAAAGTCCACGCCGCGTCTGTCTGTTTGTCTGTTCGCGATAAACTAAAAACTACGTAACGGATTTTCATGCGGTTTTCACTAATAGACAGAGTGATTCGTGAGGAAGGTTTAGGTGTATAATTTGTACCCGTGCGAAGCCGGGGCGGTTGCTAGTACAAGATGTAACTGAATGTATTCGTTTGTAAACTGACCTAACTAAAGTATAGAATAAAAAAATAATTTTGGTGTGATACAACCATTTTTATACTGCTGATAACCAATACTGCTCGACTGCCTGGCTGAATTGCTTAATTCGAGGCTCTCAACTGTTACAGTAGGTACAGACAGTACCTACACGCTAGATGACTGTTAGGTAGCATTAGCATTGAGCTATGGTAATTATTTTTTATAAGGTAAGCAGTTGCCTTAGCCATCCACGGCTTATGTGCGCAAAATAACGTTTAATTTTTCTGCAGTTGTGTCAGGTCGCCCGAGTTCTATGGCAACGCACAAGTCACACTCACTTCTTAAGCTGAGAATACTTTTACCGTTATTACAGAATAAGCAGCCAATTAAATGCTAAAAATTATATAGACTCATGATAGATTATATAGACAAGTACATTATTCCAAGCCTCATATTACAATAGTTCAGTGTTGTCCTCGATCGATCATTAAAGATGCGTTACTTAGTCATACATTGTCTTGGATTGCGGCCAAATCTATCTCCAAACAATCTTTTTTTCACCAAAGGTATCCTGTAATATATCGCTCGTTTGCGACAATAGCGACACAACCAAAAATTATTGATTTTAGAGAATGGCAATGTTTTGTGGTTTTCGCTGGAGTATTTTGTTCTAAATATATATAAGTTCACTTTCTAACGAACGTTAGCACGAAATCGGCCTTTAAAAATATCAAAGATTTATGATCGTTTGGCATACTTAGTTCAATTCGACTGAATTTTGAATTATGTTCTCACAAACAAGCGATTATGTCAAAGCAGAACATTACAATTTTGAATACAGGATTTGTTTTTATTGTAATAGGACTTTTTACTTACACCGAACAGTGAATTAAAAGGTCGCGTTGAAACGAACGCAAATCATGCCTTTCATTGAGATAATGAACTTTATAGATGTGGCTTTGAACTAATAGAACGTGATTGACGTGCGACTGTTGTCGTTGGTGTTACTCGCCCAAGGTCGCGGTCTTCCCACAACATCTACTGCGTAGATGCTGTTATGATAAAACCAGTCGATACAAACTTCTCTCTACCGGACTAGCATCCGTCCCTTTCAACCGTATCCCAAATTTCTCTCAAGATTGTCTCCGTTTTGTTTTCATTGAGGTCACAAGGTTTACGATTTCACTCAATATCTCTAAATACTTACGCTCCGCGACTGCTGCGCTTGTTGATTTTGGAGCCCATTTTATGTTGCCATAAAACCCGGTGTGCGATATCTCTCTTTTGAACTTAAAAATAGAAATTATACGTTGTTTAAATTATACATAAATATATATTTAAAGTGTCACTCAATATACTTCATAAACATACTTATCAGAAATTTAAATCGAATTGCATTTTGTGAA
Source organism: Callimorpha dominula (assembly GCA_949752705.1). Taxonomy (NCBI): domain Eukaryota; kingdom Metazoa; phylum Arthropoda; class Insecta; order Lepidoptera; family Erebidae; genus Callimorpha; species Callimorpha dominula. The sequence continues at coordinate 4,661,420 of OX457002.1, read as the reverse complement.
AGAGCCTTATTATTTTCATCTAGTGATCCAAAATAGCAAGGAGACAAAGTCTAGTCGATAAACATAAAATTACACGTGCTTATATCGATGACGAAATATTAAAACAGCCTTATAAACCGCAGTTATTACGTATGTATTAACTACCTCTGGAATAATGATAGCCTCTCAGAGACGTAACGTAAACTAGGTAGCTATTGTTACTTGTTAATATTTAATAGCAACATCGGCATCGGTGTCAGGCTCGAGAACGGCAGGTTGTCGATCGACACACCTTACCTACCGCTACGGACGTGCAATTTACGCCGCCACTGCATTCCAGCCCTTAACAATCTTACTGTACGACGTAATTAGACTAGCAGCGAATACACCGAGCTAAATTCATCTGTAAAGCATATTTATTCGATTAACCTTTTACGTGCATAGAATTTGCCCTGCTTTAAAATTGCGCTCGTAATCTGATTTTTATAGGCGAAATAGGCAGTAAGTTCTCTTGCTGTACTTTTCAAGCCACTCCTGTAAATACCTTATTGATATTTAGATATAATGTAAATGTTAAAGGACAAAGGCCTTATCCTAATTAATATTATAAATCCGAAAGTACGCCTTAGCTTCTCAACTGATCACCATGAAATGTTTTCAGGGGTGTACCCCTAGAAGGACATCGATTTTTTTTTTATTTTCCCCGAATAACAGTACTGTTCCTGAGGGATAAACAAAAATTAAATTTAATGCAAGCGAAACCTCGGGCAAAAGCTATTGCTTACTCCTTCTGACTCGTAAACATATCTGTAGTCACAGCAGATAAGCTCTTAGGCTAATGTATCAACTAGTTTTATTCTATGACTAGCAACCCGCCCCGGCTTCGCACGGGTAGCAGGGACATTTTCAACAATCATCATCATATTTCAACCAATTAACACAAAACCTTAATAAATTATATACCTAAACCTTCCTCGTCAACGTTCCTTACGTCATTATATACGTTCAGTAGTTTTGAGTTTACAGCAGTACGTAGTGACAGACAGACGCGGTGGGGGACTTTGTTTTATAATATGTAGTGGTATGGGAAGGAATACGCTAAACATCTATCGTACCCTATCGATCACGTTTCTAACTAACGTTGAAACAAGCTCTTGTATGTGTATTTTTCAAACAAAGTAACTACATATCTTTAAGGCCTGAGTGTGTACTCTTTGAGTCATTTAAATAACCGCATTCTCTTATTTGACCTTCACGACGCAATAATATGTTTGTAATTGTTTTTTAAACAGATTGTTATTCGCTAGCAAATTGCAGATTATAAAAGGCATCTATAATTCGCAACATTTGTAGAGTATAACATAATTATTGCATACAAACACCACCTGTTTATACGAAATCCGCGTGGGAATCAGCGAGTGCCTGAGGCGCAGCGCGATACACTTGCACAATCCTACAGGCGCGGCGGCGGGCGGCGCGACGCGGGCGCAGTGGCGGCGGCGACGCTCCATCCAACCAACTGAAGTTTCGAAAATGGTTGCGATTGCTCGTAATGCTTTGCTAGCTAGCAGACGAGTACAGTTACAAGATGTTATCGACGAAATTTAACAAACATTAATTTCAAATATATTGCTACCAACAATTAGGCTATACCTAGACAAAAAAACTTGTTCTGCACCTGACAACATGCGGGTCAGCATTCACCAAGTAGGAGCTGATTAACTGCCAACAGAATCATTTGAACCCGTTAAGTCGATCGTTAAATAGAAAAATCCTGTTATAATTGGGATCGTGCTTAAATATGCAATATAACATTTATTTTAATCAGATTTCATTTTACCCAGTAACATCGTTGGTGGCTCTAATACTACGATCACGTTTTATAGTACAATATCTTAAACAATAAGACCAATAATAATACCCTTTTGTAGAGTAGAACCGGAAAGTAAGAACTGTGAACAAAAAGTTTACACTTTTCACGAATCGTCTCTTGTATCAAAGATGAAAGTCACGATACCATTCTGTTTCGGTCCAGAACGCTACATGGATGATAGTCAGAAGCTTTATTTGGCAAACAAAATAGTTAAAGCGCATAATACACGGAGAGGTGTACAGACTGTGCAGCACCGGCAAAGCGCGGTTGCCGCTATTTTGCCGCTCATCCGCGCGGTAACGGTGCATTTCCACATGCAACTTCGTAGTTTTGCGCGGTGAATTCGTAAAGAAGTAGGTGCAGATGTTTTTTAATCGACGTTGTCTAGCATAGGTACTAGTCGTACGATTATTAATTTATTCTGGATATTGATATCGAGGAATTCATTATAGAAATTGAAAGCTGACAAACGATGTGGGAACAGATTTTCTTTAAATCGCGTCTATGAACGCGTCGATTGGCGGAGGTACCGCCTCCGCCCACCGCCGCGGTCGGCGGTGCGCCGCTACATGTGTTATAGGCCTAAAACAAACAACGCAAGGTAGCCCCGCTGCCTATTTGAACCATTGTTTGCACAAATAGGTGACAAACAACACAACGAGTGAATGCGACCTCCGTAAACGCTTTTCACTGTCCCTCGATTGTCGTTAATTTGAAACTGTTTCGGACCATTGTAAAAGTGAAATCTTAAACGGTTAAAGTCACTTTGAATAGTAATGATCCATTTTCACACTCGTTTACAGTGCACTTGAAAAGAATACATTTTGGTTGTTTGGCTGTGCATAATACGCAAGTTCTCACTTCCTGACAGTTGAAAATTTATTTGTAAAATTCGTATTAAACACGTATTTGATGTTCTTGTGAGGTACCATTAAATATATGTATAATTTTCTGCAGTGATGAGTGATGAAGATGAGAGAGCCCATTCACTCATCAATTTGTTTCTCAAAGAAATGTCTATATAAATCATAGTCTGTATACAAAAACAAATTACAATGTATCAGGCATAATAGGCGATGCCATGACTCCATCGCCTAGGTACTTCTGTTTCTTATATTATTGTTCAATTAATTTAACAAAAGGAATTTCACTTTCAGGAATAAAAATAAGTTATCAACCATTTTAAATGTATTTATACTAACATTATAAAGCTGAAGAGTTTGTTTGTTATGTTGAACGCGCTAATCTTAGGAACTGGTTCGAATTAAAAAACTCTTTTTGTGTTGGACAGTCGATAACATCACGCTACGACAAATAGGAGCGGAGCATCAATAAAAAATGTATGACGGAATTTTTCCCCTTTAAATTTCATATATGTTTATCTTTTAAGGTTGACTCACTACAACTTTTTTTATGTTAATCAAATTTGATCTAAAATAATGCATTATTTTGCAGCGGTGTTTTTATGAACATGATATTAATTCTTATCCAAATAAATACGTTAATCATCAATATCAAATACTTGTATTTAAGTTTGTTACAAAATTACCCTTGACATCATTTGATTTCAATGTATATCTTAGGAGATATCATAGTTTTAAATAACTCCGCAACAAAATAATGATCAAATTAACAAGCGCCCATGCGATTGTCGGCTCCCTACGGAACGGTTGTGTTCAGCGAACTGCTTTTTTGAACAATAATAGTATATTATTGTTTCGCTAATTCTTTTAACGTTTGTTTTTTTCCTATTTAAGTATTTAAGCAGGTATAAAATTTGTATCATCTACATAATTATTCACATTAGGTTTTTTTCTTAATTATACGGTTAGTAAGTAATAATCTTAAGTAATACTCTTAAAAACGCCCGCATTAAGAATATTCTTGTGCTACAAGAATATTCTTAATGCGGGCTTTCTAAAAAAAAAAAAATTTTTTTTCCTCAAATTAACATTGGTGAAACCGCGGAGCACAGCTAGTTAATAGATATTTTTTATTGGTTTAAAGTTAGTTTGTAAGGTCAGCAAGTCAATGCAATAAAATGACACAAAATCACTCAGAAAGGCATAAAAGCTCTTATAGTAAACGGATACGCAATTATAATTTGTAACGCTTACGATTCCAGAGTACCTACCTATCCATCTCAAGTTGCCGAATCAATACAAAAAAATGTCGAAGTCGCTGCACTGACACCTGAACAAAAACCAAACGAAAGAATGGTATTTGATATTATTGCCTGGAGGTATAACTAATATACCTCCAGGCAATATCTTTGTTCGTTTTTTACTGTCTGTTTTTTTTTATTTGATTGAATTGATCGCAGTAAGTTACAGTGTTACCAAGTGAGCTAAATATTTTATTCCCATGGTTTTCCCTAGAAAATAGGTAAATTGTGGATTTCGAATTTTCATACGGTTTTCACCAATAGACAGTGATTCATGAGAAAGGTTAGGGTGTATAATTTGTATCCGTGCCAAGCCGGGGCGGGTTGCTAGTGATTTTTATGTTTAATACTTTAGATTTCGACATGAGACGTCACGAAGCCTATGGATCCCTCCACTCCACCCTTTGTCACACAATGTGACACTTCGTTGCCTCCTCCCTCCCCCCTTAACGTGCGACGCATGCGACGTAATTTATGGATGGCCCCCTTACCCAATACAAAAAAAGAAGCATAACAATTACCCGTGGGGGTTTCCATACGATACAAAAAAGAACAACCATGTGTAACACAATGTCAAGTTATTATTATTATTAATTCAGAATAGTTTTACATTAAATTAAGACTACTTTTTAGGTATTCAATTCACTCAAAGAAAAACCCATAAATATTTATTCACAGAACTGTCATACTGCATGTTTATCTTAGTTATTAAGGTTTATATCTTATATTTAAGACTAATACGTGAAAGTTAGTTTAACGCATTTTAACCGGTTATACGCCTACAAATAGACCCATTATAAATATGTTTAATGATTCGAATACATGAAGACTTTTATAAGATTTAGACCCCGTTTTTTTTTTAATAATTTTATATTTAAAAAGATCGCTTTTGCTAATTGAAACGTACTTGTGTCGCGGAAACCTAAATATAAAAAAAGCATAAAATCAAACAAACATACCATCTGTCTGTTAGTAAACGAACAACCCTAGAACCTGAAATATTTACTGACTCCACAAAACTGCAAAATATACACTTAATTAGAGTTGATATATACAACTAAGATTTAAAAGAGCACACGACTAGCATAATATTAAGCGGTTATATATATGTGCCTATCAATTTCCATTCAGGAACACAGAATAGTAAAGCTATTAAAACACCACGCCGTCTTCGGATGCCCGCAGTCTATTCTAGCTGAAATTATCCCCTGCCTACTTTACACATACGCAACGTAGATATCAAAATATCAAGGTACTAGCTATTTACGATTTCGGGATAAAAATTAGCCTATGTGCTATTTCAGACTAATCTATTTCTGTGCTAAACTTCATCCAGGTCCCTTCAGCGGTTCATCGTTATTGAGTACCAAACATCCATTTAGGAATACTTTCGCATTTATAATAGTAGTAAGATGAATTTTAATAATACTGCAGTCTTAACTACACTAGAGAGCAATGAATCCTGTTTACATACAAATACGAATCCGGGTCACATACCTATATATACCTGAAAATCTCCAAAGCCAAGAATGCTAGCTTAGTGAAACAAATTGTTTGATAGACAATTAAATACTCCTTAAATGAACTTGTAAGCGATAAGCATCTAACCGTTAATAAGATATTAATTTACTTATATTTACTGACAAACGGATCCGTTTGTAGCTAGGGTCATCGCTTAGTTGCTTCACTATTTGATTCATATTTTATTGCCTAATCATATAGATGTTATTAATCCAAATTAATTCACTATGTTGATTATCGACCATAAAGATATTTATTTACTCTTATTTACGTAGTCGTTTGTAGTCAGGGTCATCACGTATTTGCTTCACTATTTGGATTCATGCTTCATTGCCCAATTATACGGCTGCAATTAATATCACAGAAATGATGGTATAATTAAACTAGTTATAATAGTCCACTTCCTATATAAAAAGTGTTTCAGTGCTTACCACCTTTGTAAGATGCTTCGATTTAAAAATTTGCACACATGGATAACGTCTGATATTTAGTATTTATCACTTTCGGTTTCGGTTTAATATTCGATCTTAATGCCAGTATATTGTATTTTCGATTATGTTGTCAAACATTTAACTGATTTCATATCATGTTGAAATTAATTATAATAAGAATCTTTTGCAGGCAAGCCATTCGAGGTGCTTGACCGCGAGCTGTAGACACGATAAATAACGTATAAGATTTGCGTTTTGCATTGCTTGCAACCTAATATCGACTTTATTGTCCAAAATTTAACTTATTCATTACTCGTCTGTTGGTCTAGTGGTTAGTGATCCTGACTGCTGAGCCAGAGGTCGTGGGTTTAACTCCCACCCAGAATTAATAATTGTGTTATGAGCATGATTATTATTTGTTCTTTATCTGGGTGTTATTTATTTATCCATAGATACTTATATATTTTCAAATACATACATATTGTATGTATTTGAAAATATATAAGTATGTTTATCAGCAGTCTGGTTACCATAGTACAGGCTCTACCTAGTTTGAGGATCAGACGGCCGTTGTGTGAGTTGTGTCAAGTGATTATTATTTAAAAATGATTTGTGAAGGGGAAGTATTCATCTATATTATGCTGTTCTAGAAACCTTTGCATTTGTACTGAAACGGGAAATCACAACAATCACAAGTTAATTCACAAACACTCACACGGTACAATACAAAAATCAAATACTACAAATGAAACTTAATTATTAGTTAGTAAGTACTCACATGATTGATAATGTTGTATTGTATTTCCCATCTCCTTGAAGTTGGCACTGTTCCTCTTTACCTACTACAGGCTATTCTGTAGCCTATTTAAGAGGACAGTACTTTACCCGCTAAGTGTAGTTATTATTTAAGTTACTTTATGTATTGTACTACAGCTCCTTCAATGAAATGAAAGTTTTTATTTTTTTATTATTTTTATATACTTTTTTCCAGCCTCCAAGAGTACTAACCGATGCTATTGCGCTGACATTTGTGATATTTATTGACGTCATTCGATTATGAAAGAAAGCAGCTGTTTGTTCCCTACATCTATTATTTACGACACTAACATTTCATGTGTAATCGTAAGGTGAACCTGCGGGCATACTTGTTATTCATTTTATGTCATAATAGGCTCAGGCTTAGCACATTTCAATCTGACGGAAAACACGTTTGCCTTGAACACACCGAACACACTTAAGTACCTACTACCTACTCCCAGATTAAATATTATAGATTATAAAACACGTACCGACAACAACAATAAAAATGAAAACACTACCAAAACTGTTGGTATACAATAGAATCGTTGTGTTATGTATATTTTACCTCTTAGATTGTGATTTTTGAAACGATTGACCATCGTCTCAGGTTGACCAAACTCCACACAGCAGCAGCAAGTTACTGTAGGTAAATAGCTAAATGATTAGTTAAAAGAAGCCACTCTAAAGTTTTCGTAATTCAGAACGCAACCACAAGAATACAGACATCAATTTTAAGTCAAACAATCCTTTTATAATATGAAAATCGAAATGGCGATAATTCATCATAATAATAATACACAACTAGTAACCATCAAATTCCGTTCAAAAGTAAACCTTTTACTCAAGTATTATTATTACATACATAGCTATCCTGGATAATAACTCTAAAATGAGCCTTTATAGATCTTGAATTCTGAAAATAAATATATCTTACCTTAAACTTAGCTAAATAAACTCAATAATTAGGATGCATGAAAAATTGTACTACATATTTATAGTTTCGTAGCCGCAAGTAGTTCTTAAGACATTTTCATTTCAATTGTCAAATAAAAACTATGCGCTTGCAATCCCTCGCGACACTCAACTACACAAAACACATTATTAGTTATGGGGGCAATAAAATATGCTATACTACGTACGTACTACCTCCAAATTTAACCCATAACATAATTACGTAAAACTAATGTTTATAAACTCTGTTCAAGACAGATCGAATTGAATTCTGTTGTAAATACAAGGAATGTTGTCATGTTTATTTATTCTAATAGAACTTGTTTTCTACGAACCTCCTACTACCTTATCGCCAATCTGATTAGTATAACTAACTGTAATTCTACTTTGATAAAACGATACTTTTTAATTAGGTTCATATAACAATGCTTCTTTGACAATACAATTGATACTCCATATGTACGACATGCTCACACATATTCGGATTATTTTAATGCATGACCATTAGAAACAGTTAATGAGATTCCGCCGAGTACAATACCGAAATAAACTCGTATTATAAACTCTGTCAATGAGTACATTGTTACCTACACCGTGGGATAACGTTCCTTTAATTACAACAATGAAGGCATTTTCTGCACAAATTGTAAATCTGCCATGATTTCATTTGGATCGTTTCATGCACTTCTTTGTTCGTTACTGTATCATGCACTTGCACATCTCTGTTTACCACGTAGCACAACAAACGCGAGCGAGAGAGATGTAAATACTGTGTCAGTGGGCGCAGGTGAATGGCCGGCATACATTCGCTTATCAGCCGCCGACCGGTAGTGACGTCCTTACTCACCTGTCGATTTCTACACCACTTATTTGCCGACGCCCATTACTTGATGGTTCACGAAATTATTTGTCATTGGATAGTACCTACTATCAAGGTTAATGATTTTTTTTTGTAATTGGGTAGTTCATATACATACTTACTATAAACTTATGATGATCAATAACATTTTACGGATTTATTCTGTTGCATAGAATTTGTCTTGCTACTTGTAATAGTCGAATTAAATCTGCTGACAGATAAACGATAATAGAAAACGTCATCGATATCGATACAATATTGTAGGGCAATACTGCAGTAATAGGAGTTTTGTCATCTCTAGACGATTAAATATAATTGAATCGGTAGAGTGGTAAGTTCGAACCAATCTAACCTCTCACGAAGTCCGCGCGATTCAGTGCAGGCAACGCCGAATAGTATTTCTCTTATTCATTTATGTATTTCACAACGAAATATAAAATTATACAATTGCACAACGAAGACATCGAAACGTATTGTTTCCAAGTATTAAAAATGTCAGCTTTCGACTTTCTTGGAGCATGAAAATCTCGACGGCCTTAACACAATAATCTTCGGGGCCAGCATTTATTATATCGATGAGCTATTATTACATTGTTTTACCGTTTTTCTCTTTGTCCTGTAATTGACTTTTAATCGAAGCATTCTAATTGTACCGAGAATCGATAAATAAACTGGTTCTTTTTCATTTCAGGTAAGTAGCAGCGGATAAGTACGTCCGGTTAATTGAAGCTGGGTATGTACACTAACCGTTTTAATAATGACAGTCGGTGCTGGTAAAGAAGCAACGGACTATACTTTGATTGCAATATGTACTGATCAATGTCCAATAGTGGTAATTCTGTGATAACAAGCTAGACCCTTTTTATTAGAGTAAGGTGCAAGAGCCACCAGACCTTACTTATTTTCTGACAAACAAAATGTGTCGTATGGAGTAGTATTGGTAGAAACTTTAAAGTATAATGAGTAGTATTGGTTTCTACCAATATTACTCATTACACTTTGCCACGGTCTGGGCCGTGGCCGCTAGGTGGTCATAAAAGCACGTCTTGCGGTTCACGAAAGAGTTGGCACCGGTCTTCTGCTATCTACATTGTAAAAATCCATCCCTCCAAGGAATCGCGGAAGTAATAAAAACCATGGTTCAGTGAGTTAACAATCAAAAATTTACCTTCAATAATAAACTCAACCTTATATTTAATATAGGCTTGATGACAAACAACAGATTTATCGACGTTTTGACTACTGTGATGATTTCATATAGGTATATTTTTTTAATTTGTAACATTGAGAATAGGCCCAAGGTATATTAAGGAGAGCATTGAATTACAAATGAGTTTGACTGTAATCGAAGGTAGGTTTTAGAGGTCAATCACAACACAGGCGAAGTAGTTATGAAGGTTCTACGATACAGTATGATGTGATACGTTTTTAATAAATGCTAATAGAATATATAATATGGGAAGGTGAACTAACCTTTTAGCTTCTCAAGTAAGATTATTTTACTATGATATATATATAATGCAAATTATAAATATATTAAGTTAAACATGACCCAGATCTATTTGAGCTACGACTTATTCCACTGGGAATGGAATTTACTCTTTAGCAGAAATCTTTGAATGTATAATCAGTATAATGCATGCTAAATATTTACGACATCATTTGCATAATTTAGTATGGCATTATCCAAAACAATATTCAAAAATTAATAGTCGTTTTTACGGCGATAACCAAAAGTTAGGGTAGACGTATTCTTAGATAGTTAACATACAAGATAATTTTGACCAAAGACGTATGAGACAAATACCTCGGAAAGCTTGCTTGCTCCCATACTATAATCTTTCTAATTACCACTATTTAGGACGTCACGTGGCCTTAGTGCGTTCGATTTTGGATTCGATGCAACAAAACCAGAGCTATAGCAGTATAAACACCGGCTTGCTCTGCATAGAAGAGCCACAAAAATATCCAAGAGTACTTGATTTTCAATCATAAGTTTAGATGTAAACTCATAAAATTAATATTATTTGACATATTTCAATACGTCGATATTTGTAGTTGTACCTAATCTTTACAAAACATTCACTCATTGCATTCTTGAGTAGCGTCGAGTCCAGGCACAAAACTATTTAGCCCAAATCTATATAAGTGATAACCTAAGCCATAATAAATAATTACAGTTTAATTTAACTAAACACGCTTGAATGACGAACATTTAAGGTTTAATAAAGCTACACTAACCACCTCCTGACTTCATTATCAGACCGCAACGTTACCAAGTCCCATCTGTTGGACTCGTCTAAATTAATCATATGAGCCCATGTTCCAAAGGGTTTACTAGTAGCCACTGAAGGTTTCATTTCGGTATGATAATTAGAAGTAGGTTAAAAATGTCTTCCAATATTTTTTAAATACTCTTAGTTAAGCTAATAAAAGCGTGATAAAAGAGACAGATTAGAAATAATCTTCTTAAAAAGAGATGAAAACAAAATATAAGTTCAAGTTTTTGTAAAAGAGTATATTAAGAAAGTATAAATCAATCAGAACACGAAAGAAAAGTAAAACCGTAAATTTTTTTTTTTTTATTAAAGTCACAAAATAGTACAAATTGTTCGGACTACTATAACAAAAAAAGTCCTTTAGATACAAAAATGACGTTGAGCCAACTTAAATTGATTTCAAACTTGGTAACCGTACCTATCCATAGAGCGGTCATTTACCAATCCACCATCGTCGGTATTACAACACTTGCCAAGGACGTCTGTGGAGTGCGGTTGACATTGTTTATTGTTTACGCCTTCATTTATACGCCTTGTTGCCCAATGACAAGTTGAATGAGCGCTTGCAAAAAGCTAACGCCTGGGAATATGCGCCCGGATAATTAGCAATTGTTTTCTAAGAATACTGTATTTACGGTTGTTTTGAGTAAGACTTGGTACAGACCTATCCTTTTGTTAGGTACTATTCCCTAAAATCTGAAGTTTCTGTAGTCTGAAGTAACTGACCTAAAGTAGACTTAGAATTGACATTGCTTTTGTAATTCCCCTAATAACCGAAAATAAGGTAAAATTTGTCGACATTAACTAAATTCAATGTAAATATCAATTTGAATTCAAAATTGGGACGAACATTAGCGAAATTATTTAAATTATGAATAACTCAAGTCGAGAGAGATTCACTAATGCAAATGATTTAATCAGTTACGAACGTGCTAATTACGCGGATACATTTTAAAAGCTTTTACATTACATAAGTTACATTTATCGATACTTGATGTAGGTAAGTACATGCGTCTTTATCGACAAAACCCGAGTGCTAAGTCAGTAAGATAACGATACTAGATTAAGCAGATGAGGGACATGTAGAAACTAAATGGTCTTAAATGTTTTTCTAGAAAAGTGCAGTGCCATTTGTAAAAAAAAACATGAGTCTTTACGAACCGTCTTTTGAATTTAAACTTTAAGTCTTGTGGTACACACGTTTTTTTTTTATTCGTGATTCTTGAGTAGCAAGGAGTAGGTAATGAACAAATAACACACTAGACTCATAAAACCTAGTGTTGCATCAGACAAAAAAATAAATAAATATGGGGATCAAACTTTAAATATACTCAACTTCACAACTAATAGAGTTAATTTCCCGTTGACTGCAAAGCACTTACTTAATATAGAGCTTTGAGATTTTTCTTTAACTTTGTTATCTAACAAGCAAACGGTCAAAAAGTAAATTGATCGATGGCTGAAAACCAGTGGTGCCGCTCATCGTGGTTACATTATTTCTTAGGAATCCGTCATGTCTTTTCACCAGCCGAAATATAACGTTACGCCTGTTATGCAGTTTGACATCTACCGTACGGTGTAGGTATTTCCTCAGTAGATCGGCACCACTAAAACAAAAAAAAAAGTCCTTTAATTCAAATATTAATTTGCTGTGCCCTAGAAAATGAGGTAAATTTCTATTGGTACTTAAAAAGAAGCTAATTATATTAACTCTGCAAAATGAATTAATAATGCAGTACATGCGTCATAATATTGAATTGTAAATCAATGTAGATTCTTTAAAGACTGCCACAGTACTTTGTTAAAGACATCTTGACAGGCTCTTGACGTTTCTTTTCATCAGTCTGTTATGATCAATGTAATTTAAATACAGTGATTTTTTTCTCATTCCTATTTCGGGTTTCGAATGATACCGGTTTCCTTCTTATGACGTAAGGTTTTGTCTAAATCTGTTTAAATATTTATTAGATGAACTAAAATGTTTATCTATTATTATTAAAAGAAAGAGAAATCGAAACATGTTTTTGAGATACTTTTATAAACCGGCTCTTTTAATTTCTATATCATGGCAGATATTAGATTAGTTTGTTTGTATTACAGGTAGTGAAATGTTGATTGAATTGTCGCACTTAGATATATTTAAGACAATCTGCAATCTATCGATGCCATTTTATTATAATATAGGTACTTACAATTTTTATCTTAAATATTCATTCAAACTCATTTCAAATTGATTTAGAGTGTAATTGACCTTAGTTTAGTTGACGGAAACGCAATCGCCAACCACGTTAAGGCGCCAATAGGTATGTACTAGACTAGACTACACTAATAGCGACATTGGGCGTTCTATCAGAGTAATTTTATCATCGTCATTCCAGTCATAGGACGTCCACTGCTGAACATATGCTGTTATAAATAAAGCTTTACAAATGTTTTATTAAAATTCATAGAAAAGGAAAATATGCAAAATCTATATCTATGTATACAAATAAAAAAATATATAGTGTCTGTTTGTGATGATAAAATAACAGCATTTTACTAAATGCTTCCGAATGTTTACACGGTACAGATACCAAAAAATCATCAAATTTTAAAATGTTTATCTTTTTTATCTGTCTTTCTGTTTGTTCCGGCTAAACTCCGGAACGCGTAAACCGATTTCCAGGAGAATTTCGCTGGCAGATAGTTGGTGTATTGTAATTAACTTAGGCTACTTTTATTATTTTGGAATAAGAATTAGGGTAACGAAGCTGCGCAGGGAACATCTGATCTTAAAATATAGTTATTCAATGGACTACAAATTTAAATGTGAAAGTTTTATAAAATACAAGTTTGCAAGTTTCGGTTTCTTCTTTTTTGCGATAGACATAACTGTAGATATTAATTATATTATCTGTAATGTTCACTTGCATATATTATTATATCTTACTCCTTTAGCTATCTTTACTTTAAAATCCATTCATCGCGTTAAAAATTAAATGTTTTATGATCAATTAATTTTTTTTTGCGTTTTGTATCCTTGTCGCGTAATTCTAAGAAAGATTTTCTTCTTTCCAATTACCGTTTGTTGCCGACTAGGATTACAGTTTTATTGAGCGGAGGTCTATTGCAGACCACGTCATCTTTGCAAAGAATAAAGAGCCGGCGAATCAATGCGCTCCTTTCCTGGGTCCTTTCTAATGAGTTAGATAGCCGAAGAAATATAAAGACCCTTCCTCTGCTTTTCAACGTTAGCCGTAAGCAGCAACGGCTTATATAAACTACTGTAACTGTGTGACATTGTATACAGGGTGTTATAGCAAGGTGTAGTCATATTTTAGGGTCTTATAATAGACCCCGTGAATAACGTAAATACAAAAATTTAATTTTGAAACTGTAAAAATAAATTTCAAAATTGACCAATAAAGCTAATATTTCGAACGCGAGAGCGCTGACATGAATGAAACTAAAGGTATTTAATACCAAGGATGTTGATGGGCTATACTGATTTTTCTGAAAATGTCTGCATAAAAAACAGAATCATTTAAATTGACTTTTATGTCAATTTAAATTATTCTGTTTCATAATTTATTGTTTAGAAATGTGCATCACTACACTACCCTAGGACATTTAAATAAGTTTTAAAATCCAAAAAAAAAAACGCTATTTATACTATCTATTGGCTACTATAACCCTGTTAAAATTTTACCACACCTTTCTGTAATACTATAACTAGTAGTTTGTAAATGAAGTCAGTTAATGTAATTTTGCAGATTTTTATACTTCCATTTTTAATCAATAATTATATGTATATACACAAAGTATAGTCATGACTCTTATGAAGGGCGAGATTATCCCAGACCCCTAGGGCCCCAGGGGCCCTATTCACATTTACCACGTTCGCTTCGATCGATCAGAAAGTACGTTCAAACGCTCATATGGCTATAAGACGCAAAACGAGAACTATGAGTACTACTTTATAGGTACAAAATGTATTAATTTCTATTACAAAGATGAAAATTGAGTCGGTAAATAAATCGCCTTTAAACTACTGTTCTTTCGTTTGTGAAAAGACAACTATTATAACCACACAGTTTGTAAAATTATCCAAGTCTATGCATACCTTTATCACTACATATTATAAAACAAAGTCCCCTGCCGCGTCTGCCTGTTTGCGATAAACTGAAAAACTACTGAACGGATTTTCATGCGGTTTTTACCAATAGATAAAGCGATTCATGAGGTAGGTTTAGGTATAATTTAAATTATAAACAACGGTATTTAAAAATACATTACCAAGAAACCGATAGATTTCGGTGTTTTTTTTTTAGCATGAATCCAATAAATAAATTTAGGGGAGACCGGGGATAGTTGGCTATAGGGGCAGGTAGACTAATTATCAAAACTCGACCTACGTGGAAGTGTTGCTTCATACAACAAACGACGAGAAATCGTTGCCTTAGTTATCAGACACGCAACCTTCACGCAAGCGATCATTTTTAAGGAGTATATTTCCAAAAAACAAAACAATAACAAAAACAGAAGAACAAGTGATTAAACAAAAATTTGGTCAACCATCCCCAGTCTTCCCTAATGTATATGACTTTGCTAATTTCGATTCCCTAGGTGTTATTGGAGAAGCACGGTCGTGATCGGAGCCGTCATAGCCTCGGGGGGTTGGGTTACATGATCACTGAAAAGTCCTCGGTCTAGAGTATGAGATCGAGGCACGCAAACCGTTATACTACTTTATATTTTAATTTAAAACAAATCTATACGTTATACGTTACACGGTATACGGTACGCCGTATACGTTATAGAGCACTTATCTCATTTAACATGATATTCAACTTTATTATAATGTTGTCCTTTAAATGACTTTGCATTGGAAAAAGCCTTTTTTTACGAAAACGAATATGTATTTGTGACATGATAATTTTATTGCTCTTGAATAAGATTTTTTTCTATTTAAAATTATTTTTAACATTCGTATAATAATCGCTTACAAAAATCGGTAACTGCTTACAAACAAAAAAAATTGGGTAATTTTTTTTTTTAATGGGATAGGGAGTAAACGAGCAGACGGGTCACCTGATGGTAGGTGACTACGCCGCCTATGGGCACCTGCAACTGGAGAGTTATAAGTGCGTTGCCGGCCTTTAAGGTGGGAGTAGGGGAAGGGAGGGAAGAGGGGGAGAGGGAAGGTTTAGGGCCTCCAGTAACCTCACTCGCTCGGCGAAATACAACATAAGCATAGCTTAACTGCCGGTGTTCTGTGAGGCCGTGGTATCACTCCGGTCGAGCCGGCCCATACGTGCCGAAGCATGGCTCTCCCACAAATATAACATAACATTTTAAGTCTTAGGTGACTCACAGAAAAAAATATGACTTTAAATAAGATGCGCATGACAGCTGTCAATCACACTCAATAGCCGATAGCCACTTATATTATTACTTAAATGCATCTACGACACGTTTTATATCCCCCATTTGCTTTGAAACCAGTTTATAGTATTCTGAAGTGCGTCTAGTATTTCCATTTACCAAATAAGTTTTCATCTTAGAACTTTATTTACCTTCAATTTAGCTGCTAATTGCAGGTCACTTACTAAAGTTATAATACCAAACAGTGTTAATGTTTATATTGCATGTGAGTTATAATGACAAATAGATGTTGTACGAGTAGCCTTGGGATGTTGTGCGAACTAAATATGACTTGTACGAGAACACCGAGCAATGTCAGAATGTCACGCAATGCCCTTGAATACAGCCTACACTTGTCTACACAAAGTATATCATGAAATGGGGCTTAATTCATTAAAGTAATTATTAAACCTTTTTTGATTTGGAAGTTATTATTATATAATATATCATGGCGATGTTAGTTATGTTTACTGTAGTTAGGAAGTTTTATTTTGTTTTAACTTTTTTAACACAGTAGCTAATACTAGTAACACATTACTAATGTTCTTGTTAACTCCTACAACTAAACTACATGATTTTGAGGGGGATCAGTTTACATTGTTATTGAACCACTCTAACATAAGTCCGTTGTTCGGCGATTAGTCATTAGTTCATTACATTGCACTACTGTAGATTCTAAAAACTAATTTAGGACAGTCAAGTTTTTATATGTACTAGAGATTGCCTAGTGGTCGAATACGAGCATTATTTATTTCATTGTCCAATATAACTTGAAATGTCATTGTATAGACTTACGTACCATGACAAGTCAACACATACTGGACGCGTATAACTTAATGTAGCTGTTTTCACTTAAGTTTAAAATTTGTAAACATACTCTTTAAAAATTGTAGCTTTCTGCACTTTTACTATACCTACTCTTTAAGTATTCCAAACTTCACATTAATGCGTTTGCGAAATTTTCTTAAAAAGGGATACAAAACATTCTCTTCACGTATAAATGTAATAGATGTAGACAAAAAATATGTTAAGCAATGTTATGAATGAAATTGTTTTACCTTTTGGTAGAGGCATATGAAGGAATAGGAATTTTTTATCTTAAAATACGTTTTATTTGAGAGAAAGCATTAACAGCTTTAATAAAGCAATCGACCCCAAATATTGACCGCATTGGACAAGATTTTTTTAATGTTATTTTACATAGCCTAGATATAATCTATGTTTCAGGCTTTTGTGAGAATCATTTTATAAACGACATATTATGTTAGCATTATGTAGCGATGTGAACAAGTGATTAATGTAGCCATTAATAATATAAAACTGCTATAAGAAAATTAAATAAGACAATGATGATGAATGATTACGTTATTGCTGTAAATTACTTATGTTATGTTATTAATGTGTAGCATAATGTATTTTTTATCATGATAAAATTTACATGCGTCAAAAAGATAAAGATAGATATAATATGCCTATAAATTACATGCCATCTGAAAGTGACACACTGAAACAAGGCCGATTCAAATTTACGACTGACTATATTGTGATATTTCAATAGCAAGTAAAGGCGTACGTTTTGGTCTCATTAGTCTTCCGCTGAATGTTGATGATGACATAGTATCTATATTTAATTATCATCACGAAATCAGTCACTGCCTAATCAAAAGACTTCCATAATGAACGGATTTTTAATCAATTTATATCATTGAGATATAGTTTCGCAAAGATCAGTTGGAATATTATCAAATAAATAAAACCACAAAACGATGTATACTTCAACATCTATCTATATTTCTACTATTTTTCCGGAAAGATAAAAATTCCAATTCTGTTTGCATTCTTGTATGCCCAAGATTACAGGCAACGTAAGGTGATAAGATATAATAGTAACAACATGCTGCGATTAATTGAAACGAAACAGCAACCGTACAAATTAAATAATGAAAGCGTAAAGTTAAATTGGAATGAAATCGTTTTACACATAACAAAGTACTACATTCCGTCAAAATTGCATCTTATATGCGAGTTTTATTGCTCTATCACAAGCTGTATTTATTATCAACGGCCTACCGCAGCTTGATATTACGGACTCGGTTTCAAATTGAAAATGTGAGATATATACCTGAGGTGTTTAATTACCGTCGCGTCGCCATATTTCAATGACTAGTTTTAAATCTTAACGCATCGACATTCAATTACTTGAACGCATATAAAGGACTCACCAGTAATTGAAACGTCAAGTTTTAAAAAATTATATCGCTTTAACTTAGGGGCAACTCCGATTCAGTTACGTTTTAATTTATTAGCTTATTCGTTAAAAAAATATGATGAAGCAAATATTTCATTGTAATTACTAACAAAATCATGTTGAAATTTTGAATAATTTTCATACAAAATTCTATTTACTAGATAAAAGTTTAAATTAAGGACGCAAAGTGTCGTTGAAGTTTGAACATGTAGGTAGTCTCACAACTGGGTTGTTCCAATTTTTGAACGAGACATTTGATGATGGATTCAAAGTTTAGAGCAAAGTTTTCCTTCAAATTATAATCTTATCTTCTGATTACAGTTATATTTCTTTACGTGTAAGACTGTCTGCTATGCGAGGCGAACGGCTAAACTTCGAAACAAGCTCTAGTTTTAGTGTCTACATAAATTAACAATTATATTATCATTAGCTTAACGATGACAAGATACATTTATTAAAAAATATTTTTTCTGTATCCCTAAATCTAATCTACCCATCTTTAGTAGTCCGACAATTTGTTATAAATTTATTAGTTGTGTAAAATATTATCATTACAGTTTGGCAATTAAAGAGGAATGCTTAGATTTATTGTTACCACATAACAGATTACCATGCGGAAATCCAAAGGATAGCTGCCATCAGTGCCATCTCACCACGCTACGGTGAGGCGCCTATATCGGGATCCAACTAACTTAAACCAACTTCTTGGCAAGCGTAGTAAAAACTAAAGAAGGAAATCTTCATTAACCTTAGCCGTGTTTGGCCACTTATCGAGACCAGCAGGGGCTTGGCCTCGCTCCGGTTTAGAGAGGAGAGCGAGTAACACATTATCACTCAGCCGTTTCGATCCTATTTCTACTAGGGGACGGGTAGCATTACCCATCGTGTTCATGTTCAGGTATCCGCTCAAGTTCTCATGAACGCCAAATATACCTAAGTATGTCTTAAGAAGCATAATTCAGTAACAGTTTGACATCATTAATATGTACAACGTAGTCCCCAGGATAGAGTAGTCATACCTACCCATCACCAATATTTCAAAATCACATTGATCATTGGACTATCATCATTAAAACACAAATAATATTGTTTGCAGCGTGCTAAATATTATATTTGACCGCTAGACAAACCTCGATCTGTAGATTCCCTTTACAAAGAGGACATATTTAAATATTCAGCGCTTAACGCTCTTTCTATTTGAAAACGGATATTCCAAATGAATAAAATTGAAGTGTCTGTTTGTAATGTCAAATTAAAAGTTTTTATTTATGATCCGATATGAACAGTTATTTGCACGATACCTATGCCTAAAAATCAGTTTTTAAAATGTATGTCTCTCTGTCTATCCGTCTGTTTGTTCCGGCTAATCTGGTGTTATAACTAGTAACTTAGGCTATTTTTATTTCCAAAAAAGTATTAGGGTTCCGCGCAAAATACATAAATGTGTACACGTGAGCGAAGCCGCGCAGGCCCAGCTAGTTCTTAATCCCACTAATATTATAAACGTGAAAGTTTGTGAGGATGTATGGATGTTTGTTACCCTTTCACGCAAAAACTACGGAACCAATTGCTATATTGCTATGAAACTTAATAGGTGGATAGCTGGGCTCTTTTTATCCCGATATTCCCACGGGGTCGGGACTTTAGCGAGTGAAACCGCGGGGCGCTGCTAGTATTATAATAAATAAGACATTTACATTCGTGTCCCTTCGATTATTTAACACTGAAGTAGTTTTTCAGGCTTGATTCGAAATTTACATGTCAAAAGTCACTATAACTTTAACTTTTTGTGGGACATGGTCCGTTACTACTTTATTTCTCTCCCATTTCATACTCGTTTCGCAACGATTATGGAAAATTTAAACTTACATGCAATATTTTATTCATAATCTGTAAAAGATTGAAAAGAACCTACCTTATATAATATAACTACCTTAAACAATCCAATAATATCAGCATTAAAAGTCACAGAATGTAAGTTAAATAACTTAATAACTCGTCACTTATCCGCATGTTCTCGTGACTGTATGACGTAACTATTTTCACTGTCGGAGACACGCCTCGCTTGCATAATAATAAGTTCACGTTTATTTCGCACGATTTTATAGCAAAAAATTTAAACTGCTGCTTAACCTAAGAAAACTTACATAATTGTAGTGTTTAGTTGGTATCAAGTAAGACTTAAGACTTACTTGAACGGGTTGTTTTTGCGTTTATCCAAGTTTAAAAAAAGCGAAAATATAAGCATGGTCATATGTTTTTGCAGTGCCATTTGGCAATGTTTTTGGTACGGTTCCCGTCAATGACGTCAATATACGTTATTTTTGTTACACAAAGACACGACACATTATTTATAATTATCACTTACATTTATAAACATGAGAGAGTTAAGTCTACTAAGAGTGCTTCTTTTCTTCGCGGTGATTCTTTAAATTACACACTGACAATGAACTTGGTAATTGTAGAAACAATGAGAAGTTGAGTTTAAGCCACAAAAATGGCTTTCAATCTGATTGCGAAATAAGATTCTATGAATGTTTTACAAGGTCACACATGGATTATTTATAAAATTAGTTCCTGTGTTGCATTATTTGATGGCCTAAATACACAAAATAAAAACATAATCTATAGCAAACTATTTTCTGAAATTAACAGTGGCGTCGTTGACATAAACAATTCTTACAAATATAAAAGACTTCACAATTGGCTTAAAGACTTATATTTCCTAGGAACTGACCGACCCGTATATTCAGTTCTTTAACTATTTTTCTATAGAAAAATATTCCTACTTACTGCTGCAGAAAGATAAAAATACTGGTCTGCATTTATCAAACAAAGAAACAGTCCAAACACTATTATCCACGGACCAAAAACATGGAGGCATTTATCAAACAAAGAAAATTTCCAAATACTACTATAATATGAAGGATTCACCGAGAAAAAATGGAGTATATACGTAGTAGTATCTACGGCTTTAAACCATAAACTAAGCTACTGTAACCTTATCAGATGAACTGCAATTAGAATACTCCTGATTCTATTTACCTTTTACTGTTTGGATATATTAAAGTCAGCTATCCAACGACCTGCTAAACATTCTACGTTCCATTCGTTTGCATCACCTGGGTCAGAGACCGGTCCCGATTGCCATCACCTGTTCCCATCACTTTTTAATCCCATCTAATGTATCATTTTAATGCATGCCAGCGACCTTTTACGTGTTTTGTATTGGCTGCAGCGTCTTACTTACTGATACAATTTGTAAACATAAACATTGTAAGTAATGGCGATTGGAAAAGGAATCGTGAGGGTTTATTGGCAAGTTGTGTTCCCAGAGGCTCTATCTGTCTGCGCTACGAACTTGGCTATGAATTAAAAGGTACTAAAGAAGCAATTAATTTTGAGATTTATATTTGGAACTGTTGAAACAGTTCTCCTTTTTTGATGTGACCTGTATGCTATCTTGAACTTAAATTCAAAGCCAGATTAAGACATAAATATAACCACAAAATCTGATG
Source organism: Callimorpha dominula (assembly GCA_949752705.1). NCBI lineage: Eukaryota > Metazoa > Arthropoda > Insecta > Lepidoptera > Erebidae > Callimorpha > Callimorpha dominula. Next base: position 4,639,393 of record OX457002.1, on the reverse strand, counting down.
CCTAGTTTGGCTCACTTTATTGCTATTTATGGAAATCTCTTTTTTTTAATTATCTTATTGTGGATGAGAAAACATAAGTTATAACCGACCTCAAATATTCATTGCAGGATAGATGCTCGAGGTTGGTCTGAGTTAAGGTATTTATCCATCACAGAATATGATAAAAAAAGCATTGTCTCACGCCCCAGTATTCCCTTGAAACACCGTCTACAAATGTATGAAAAACCATTTTCAGGTTACCTTTTTATGATATAAGAACCACACTTCTGTCCGCTGGTGGGGAGAGATGTTTTGACTGGGCACGTTTTGCCAGCTTACCTAATATTATAGAGATAGCGAGCGTATTACAATTAAAGTGCAGCCCGAATATTTCTTAATCCTTATTTATTAAACTCTCCCCTGCCTGTATTAAATACTTCCTCACTTGGAAAGCCAATCTCACCACAGCAGTGGTCTATATTACACACCAATGAACTGCAGTGAACACAGTCCACTTAGTTTCCGTGTTATATTCGTATGTATGTATGTACGTCCTCTATTTTTCGAGTGGAGACCCTATAACACCTTAAATAACCCACTCATTTAAGCCTTTTTTATACAATCGCTTACTACTTCGTTTATTTATCTGAATAAATTAATTCCTGAAAACTTGCTGGGGCCAACGTAGTGCTACACCATACGGGGGCCTCAAAGGTATACTTAAAAATTGTCGACTTTAAAACAATAAACGTGTTACGTGTTTAACATTCACCCTTCCTTTAACGCAACTTTTAATAATATATTATTACGGCTTGCTATCACGTCCATGGGTTTTTGAAAAGTAAAATGCGCCTACAGTAGTATTAGTATCAAAAAACATACATTATAGTAAGCAGAAGTAAAACTTCATAGACTGGCCTGTTGGTCTAGTGGTTAGTGACCCTGACTGCTGAGCCAGAGGTCGTCGGTTCGATTCCCATCTGAGTCTGGGTGTTCTTTGTGTCCGTTATTTGTATGTTTGTAAAGTCCCCCGCGACACAGGAGTAATTCCTAATGCGGGAGTTGTCTTTTTAAAACAAAAAAACAAAAACAAAAACTTGTTCCCAAGTAATTTTTGATTTTCAAACTTTGAGAAAAGAAGGAAAATCATTCAATATATCTGAATAATAATCTTAAATATAGAAAATAATTATCAGTCTGTATAAATATCAATATATTCAGACTGATCGTTATATATATTTTGCGAAATTATTAATATAAGAAACGGACATTTAGGTACCAGTAAATTTTGTGAGAGACCTACTGAGATAACCGATTACGAGCAAGTAGGTTTTAGTAAACTTTTTTTCTACCTTAGTGTATAAAATGTGCATTATATCGGTTTGCTAATAAGGAAAATGCGCATGTAAACCATGGCAATTTCCACATGGTGTCCGTTCTAATCAAGATATATATACGTGTTGCTTCACAAACGTTATTGAAATGACCTTGTTATACTGCGAAATTGATTCTTATACGTGATATGATCACCATATCACAAGTGTTATATGTTACTGGGTTGGACGTCTTAGTAGTAAATTAGTATAACGACGACATACATGTGTATATATCTGCAAAAATGTTGTATAAAACTATGTATGTACAAGAGAGATGGACTTAAGGTTGGGTCAATCTGGTTGCGGTGTGAGCATATTGTAATGTATTATTTACTATAGAAGATTTCACACTAGTGATGTACCGGATACCCGTATCCGCGGATATCTGAGGAAAAAAAAAGATCTGTATCCGTATCCGTTACTTTATGGCGGATCTTGAACGGATCTTATACATTATTATATTTTATTAAGTTACGTACGTACGATATGTATATTTTTAAGTATCCGTCTCATCACTAATTTTAACCGGTCACGCCGCGTCGCTGTCCCGCCCCCTCATGCTGTCTGCCCCAAACTTAAACGTTTGTGACGCCAGAAGGTTCTAACATTACACATTTTATAAATTTAAGTTAATATTTATAAATACAATAAGCAAGCAACGTAGGTATACTTAAATTATTGTTATAACTTTATTAGACTGATTGAAAGATACTCTGTACTACTGAACATTGTACCCAAGGGTGTAGTTGTGGTATTTATCACTACAAAATACATATTATAAAACAAAGCCCCCTGCTGCGTCTGTCTGTCTGTTCGCGATAAACTCAAATACTACTCAACGGATTTTCATGCGGTTTTCACTAATAGACAGAGTAATTCATGAGGAAGGTTTAGGTACATAACTTGTTAAGGTTTTGTGTATATTGGTTAAAATAAGATGATGATTGTTGAAGATGTCTCTGCTACCCGTGCGAAGCCGGGGTGGGTTGCTAGTCAGAGATATTTCTTACGTTTCGAATTAATATACAACTGATGCATCTGATGGAAGTAGCAGGTGACCCCTTAAGCGGCCTACATCACGACTTTTATTATATCGTTAATGATGCCAATATTTTTCCTATAAAATGTTTTTCGGTCACTCCGTTACAACGATTCGTGCCGGTTTTCCAATTGAACGGGTTCTGAGTTTGTTTAACTGATTTCCAGTTTATAAATCGGCGTAGTTGTTGTCTAATTATATTATTAACGTGTGACTAGCAATATATTTTCCAATTGTGCGGCAAGGTATTTCATATTGACATTAAAGTTTATTTCATTAGCTTCATTTACATAAATGTCTCACACTACGGTGTCATTAAAATAAAAAGAAGAAGGGTTTATCCAATTGCTTTTTAGCATGTTGTAAAACTTTTCTGTGTTATTCTTCGTGCGTTTAACTGTGTAAATTGTTGTAGTACAATTTTATTAATGGCATTCATATTTATGTTTGTTCAACTTAAATAATAAACAATGTAACACAATATTCTTGCCATTGTAAGTTTTACAATAATTCTGAAAGGGTGTTACACTATAGTGTAACACCCTTGTTCACCGTATACGGTGAAAAAAATATAAGTTCTCACTCCTATTTTTAACCTCCGACGCAAAAAGAGGGGTGTTATAAGTTTGACGTCCATGTCTCTGTGTGTGTGTCTGTCTGTCTGTGGCATCGTAGCTCTCAAACGGATGGACCGATTTCAACGCGGTTTTTTCATTAGAAAACCAGTTTCTTAGCTATGTTTGGTTAATATCGGTTTTTTTCGGGTTTTTTTTTTTTATTTTTCACTTTAATCCCTGGAGTAGTCGTCATCCTATTTTAAATCAGACATCAATTCCATCCGAATCTTTATTTCATACGAACTGAATTCACGTAAATATAAGTTAAATATTAGTACCATAATACAGAATACCGGGTTGATATAGACGCAAAGCGGTAATTTTTAATAATAATAAAATTGTATTTATTTCTCTCATCACAAAGGTAGGTACAACTTAGGAAATACAAAAACAGATCAGTCAAACTATTATTCCTTTGTGAGAGACTGGTGTCTGTGTTAGGAAAAACCTGTGTTACAGATCACCAGGCTCTCATCTCCTTGACGAACGATAGTTACATTAATTGCATTGCATGTACCAGTTTAAATTAAATGTAAATAGTTAACATAAAGACAAAAACTGTGTGTCTGTGTGTGTGTGTGTGTGTGTGTGTGTGTGTGTGTGTATGTGGGTGTGTGTGTGCGTGTGTGTGTGTGTGTGTGTATGTGTGAGTGCGTGTGCGGGTACCCATCAGTATAGTTCGAATTAAATAGGCTATATTATCTTGGTGGCACAAGTAGGCTTTCTGTATCATCATAATTTAGGTTTTGTAGCCATGTCGTTAATACTGTTTTTAATTTAAATTTATTGAGGGAGTATATGCAAAGGATTGAATTTATTTTATTATATAGATATGGGCCTAAAAAGCAGTAGAATCTATGTGATAAAGTTGTTTTATAAATTATGTCAGTTTGATAGATTTTATGTTTCCGTCTTTTCGCCGCATTAATTAAAGGATCGTAGTTGGTTAGTGAGTGAGACTTAAGAATTAAACGAAATACAAAAAGTTGCCGAACTGTATAAACATTTAACTTTTGGTATAAGTCTGTTGTGGGATACAAGAAGGGTAGGTAAAGTGCTACCTTTAAGACTGCCCTTTGGGCACGTTCCAACTTTATCAAAATAGTTTTACTGATGTACTGCATCACATCCTGGGGAGGTGCCCCAGGATGTGATGCAGTACATCAGTATTGATTGACATAATGCGAGATACGTTATTTTAAGTACTTTCTTATCACAAACATGTCTTAAGTTTTTAAAGATTAAAATTAGTTTCCTGGTTCTTAAAGTTAATACATCTATGTGAGCTTGGAAGTTTAAGTTTTTATCAATTAACATTCCTACGTATTTAATAGTATCTACCTGTTGTAGTTCCTTGCAGGTACATGGAACAGGAGTTACATCTGGATTATGACATAGATGTGCAAATATGGGCAGAGGTGTTTCAAAACGCAATTTCTTATTTGTTAGTTGGAATGCTATGTATTTGGTCTTATCGACATTCAACGATAGGAGATTGCAATTAAGCCAATTGGTGACTCGATTCATAGCCTTTTGTGCACTCTGATACGTATCGTTCCAGGAATCGCCTCGAAAAATTAGTACGGTGTCGTCAGCAAAGGTGATTATTTCAAATTGCTTGATAATACATTCTGAGATTTAATATATCAATTAAAAGAAACAAGACTTCTGATTTTATTATACACAAAGTTAAAATGAATAAATGCATGCTCATATTTTGCAGGCAAATAAAAAAATAAACAAATATATGAAGAATATTAACATTCAAATCACCAAATGTCAGATTATAAATATCCAGCATTAGTCGTATTAAAAATGTAAAACAAATTAGAACTGACGAAAAAAAAGTGTGCTACTTTATAAATTATTGCAAGAAAATATTTATAGCGACAGCAGTAATTATAATAATGTATGGTTCATAGAACGTGTCGTGGTGTTCTGCACAAGTTTATATTAGAAGAACACTTCTGAGAACTGAATAGCAATGTATTATGACTGCTAATACATCAGTCACGATAGAAATAGGACTCTTCGGGATCTTGCTACTTTGTATTTTAGGTGTCCTTACACCAAACCTAAGATATTTGGTTAAATTGAATGGTGTGAGTGAGAAATTTGTGAGCGATGTAATTTTGGAGAGTCAATTTATTTCTTGGTAAAGTCACTTTTACAAACCAGTGGTTAGTTAACGGAGTTACAGTTGAAGCTGTTGTTCTCTAAGACTATACCTAATTGTACTATGTTATAGAAATAATAATAACCTATTAAATTTATATTAAACCTAAATCAATAAAACCCCTTGCAGTGCACGTTAAAAGGAAATATCGTCTGTACTTCGATACAATTCACCTCAATTCCAGGTGATATGATTTATTCATTTTAACGTCATTTAAAATTGGATTCAGATCGTTAAAATTCGAAAACAAAACGGGACTTGTATTGAAAGGTAGATTTGAGTTAACCGATGCGTCGCGACCGCTGTTTTCAATGAATATATAAAATTTCTATTAACCCGAAAGTACTTCGTATCAAATCGTATCCGTATCAAACAGCTGTCTCTTGTTTGTGAACATGTATTGGATTTCTATTGTCTTTGTTCCTAGACATGTTTTGGATGTAAAAAAACATCGAAATCGAATTACTTATCTGATTTGTAATGTCTTGTGGCTTGTGACTATGTGTAAATATTATTATGACTGGCCTGTTCATCTAGTGGTTAGTGATCCTGACTGCTGAGCCAGGGGTCGTGGATTCTATTCCCAGCCAGGATAAATAATTGGGTTATGAACACTATGATTCGTTCTGTGTCTGGGTATAATTTATCTATAATATGTATGTATTTCATAATAAATAACATAGTACAGGCTCTGCCTAGTTTGGGATCAGACGACCATGTGTGAGGTGTCTCAAGTTATTATTATAAGATATTATTATTGTCCCTTTTTTTAAATAAAGCTATAGGAATGGAAAGCTTGGTAATCTATCTATATATTATTATAATAATACTTGAAGAGAATTCTTTGTACCCCTTTTTAATAAAATTTCGCAAATGTAGTAACGTGAATTTTGGAATATTTACAGATTATTATATAGAAGAAGTGCAGAAAGCTAAAAAAATTTAACAATATTTGCTATAAAGTTAAAAAAATTGCAAAAACTAGTACACAGAGCTATAAGTGTCCAGTATATATTTTTACCTGTCATGGTCATGGTAAAGTCTATACAATGACAGGTCAAGTAATATTGGCCAATGAAAGAAACCATGGTCGAAATTCGACCACCACGTGATCTCTAGTAAAGAGTCAAGAACCATTTTCTCCTGTTTGTCAAGTGATTTTCTTAATATTTTTTTTTTGTGTTGTAGCTGTTTACGAGCTTTAGTGATCAATAAAAAACATTGACGCAGATAGTTTTTTTTTTACGTAGATATGCAAAGACAAAACAGTGCCTCTCTATCCTCTATTTTTCAATAGATTTTCTTACTTTTATATAAAACTGATGCCCCGTCAGAGGTAGAGAAGAGGTAATATCTACTAAACAAAAGTAGTAGATATTACCTCTTCTCTACCTCTGACGGGGCATCAGTTTTATATAAGTGTATGATCCCCGATGTATTGTGAAACGAATGTATAAGTAAGAGTGGATAAAATATGTTAGAAACGTGGAAATTCGGATATGTTTTTCTAAAATTTTCAACAATGACAAATTTCGACTACTACGTTGCCGCTAACGCTGTAGTGTCTAGCATAAACAATTATATCTTGCCCCGGAGTTTTACCTTTGATTTCACATGGGAGTAGTATACGCGTATTTTCGAAATCCTTTTTGAATAAACGCAGTGAACATAATAATTTCCTGCATAATTTGAGAACAAAAGACAGCTACTCGTTTTATTTAGTTCAAGCCATTCAGAGTGCTTCACTATTTGCTCGGAAAGCCGCACGGAGCTTCGTGAAAGTACTCAATGAGTAAGCACCACCATTTTATTAGTAATGCATGGGAATTCCCAGCGCTCGTTTCAATTTTAGTTTCGTAACAGTGGGCAGGTTTGGGCTTCAGTACTGGTGCCAGTTAATATTTACGTTAACATTTGTTTTCAATTGCCGTTTTGTACATACTTAAATATACCATAGATTCACGATCTAGAATTATCACGCTAAATAGTAGCACTAGACAGTTTCATACTCTTTGCGGCATATTGAATGCTGCATGATTTTAATAATGTAATAATAAACCAGACCTTAAAATGGGTTTTGATATGAAGGACAGATGTGCAAGCTACATATTTTAAAAATAACCGACTTTTAAATTATCGTTTGTTATTATACTTCTCTTCTATCTCTGGTCGTGCCATTAATATACTTAAAAAAATAAAGTTATCGTAAAAACATTATACTTATCGAAAGTACGTTTCCTGCCTTCTTTGTATTTTTAAACCATAGTCTTAGCATTTTTCGGCTATACCTGAAAGGTCAGCCCCTAGCACGGGCAAGAAGCGTTTGATAGCGCAACTGTGCTTAGCTTACAACTGCATTTAAGCACACTTTAGTTGATGACATTTGACCGCCCGCCGATCAAATATCAATGGTCTATAATATATGATCGAAGGCTATATATAATCTGTCTGTTCTTTACCAACTCCGATTGTTTTTTGCTCCACATGTGACATTACGTGTTTTATAACACTAACTTAAGACATATCACATTTTCCCGGAAGCTTCCTTCCTAGGGTATCCGGGGTCCCCTGCAATAGACTCACTTGTGACGGAACACCGTGTGGTTTTAGTCGGTTCGAGTCCGACATACCACTTCACCCTCGGTGAGGTGATGACCCGTGGGGGTTTCCACACGATAAAAAAAAAAAAAAAAAAAAAGACATATCACATTAATAGGTATTACAAATTAATTCAAATGTGGCGAATGCCTATCGATGGCGTAAATCCCCTATAAAGAATTGTACGTGTTTTATTAATATAACCGTAAAAAATAAAACGTGTTGCATTTTTCAAAGTTCTCAAAATCTTTTATCAGTAAATTACATACATATACGAAAATTGCATTTATAAAGTAATAAATGTATGGCATCTTCGTTGTTGTGATGCATGAGTGGTCACGAAATCCCTCCGCCGCCGCGCCGTATAGAAAAACCTCAGCTAAATGGCATAAATTACATTGAGTAGAATTTACAAGCTCCATGACGGGAGTGGAGAGCATCTTTGAAGATACATATATGATGGAGCTATACATATAAAAAAATGCTAAGTTATATGTATTTAACTAATGATCAGTATTTATTTCTAATGTTATGATACCAGTCAATCAAAAAGGGCACTTCAGGATTTATTTAATAAATAGATCCAAGTAATTATTTTTCATGCCAGCTTGTTCAGTTTTTTTTGCGAGTGATCATTATTGGGTTACACATTTGACTGACATTTTATGATGGCCAAGTTTTTTCTTAACTATAAATATTTTATTCTTAGCTGTCATTTTTTGTTTGGATATTTAAGACTGTCTTGAACTCTAATTAGATTTTAGATCAGTAGATTTTACTCCTACTATACATAGCAATTAATTGTATTGTACAATCAATCAATATCTACTAATATTGACATTAGTGTTCAGAGCATCAAACCGTGCAAACTCAAACTCTATGTATACTTTACTTACAAACTTGTTCGTGCAATTATGCAAATACATATTTATTTCAACAAGTATATCGTCGATATATTTAAAAAGTTTAGCAGTTGTCATCATAACTTGGTGTTTCGATATTGGCGGTGCAGGGAACAAGGATATCATGCGATTGGTAAAGGTCACTTGGTTTGAGGTGAGACCGGTCAGCCTTGAGCCGAGTAATTCACTTTCGTAGTTGTGAACATGGCCCTTCGTATGGCCTCATTTCTCAATATTGTTTGTTTATCATGAGAACTGCTATGAAATTTTATAGAAAACATTCGTGTATTATCTGAATGTTGATTTTAAAATCTGTATTCCTTTATCCATACCCCAAAAAAAGGATATTTATGTTTTTAAACTGGCTGTATACGAATTCTTTGGTCTATACCCATTTAACTTACGAGTTGACAATCATTCCACGAAATAACTTCTGTTATTGTTCTTCGTATTTAGAGCTAACATACCGGATAAATGTTTCAAAACATCTCTTGAGATAGGACTAATAAATAATGGAATTCATGTATCCTATCATGTAATCATATCTGTTCATTTGAGCAGGCGTAGAGTATTTAATTTCGTTTGTAAATAGGCACTTTGTTAGCCGTTGCGATTAAGCCAATTGCCAGCTAGGTTGCTATAACGAGGAAGCTCATTACTCACTGGCAAGATATTAACAAGCTGTTATTGTTCATAGTACTAGTACTGATACTGTTATTTCGCATTATATTCCGCAATGATTTATAAATTACACATATTTTTGTGATATATTTAATACTTCCAAGATCAAGACACACAAGATCTAAATCATTTTTGTGGTACTATATAAGACAAGCGTTCTATTGGCCATTAATGCCGCGTTCCAATAAATATAAAACGATTCGTTTAGCTTACGGACGGTAAAATTTTCATTGAAAATTGAACTAAATTTTACCGTCCGTAAGCAAAACGAATCGTTTTCTGTTTATTGGAACGCGGCATAAATCCACAACCAATCTAACCGATTCTTTTTATTTTCTGATTTACGGATGAAACCAATAAAACCCGAAAGACTAATGGAGTCGTGTAAGGAAAATACTAAACCCCGTTTATAGTCTGCTTAAACAAGCATTAAATCGATATTTTCCTGGTCACCATATAATACTTATACTTCGATTTTATTTTATAACCCTAGTTCCTATTACTTGGGGTTCTGGAGTCGTGTGCAATACCTGGAACACGTTTATATAATCGAGAATCGATTTTATTCAATACTGTGGGATGATATCGTTTGTTTCGGAATGTTCGCAATAAACTCAACCGGGAAGAGTATTCTAAAACTAAATACCTTATACTCGTGATGTATTTAAATTCACGAATTCCGCTCTGGTGGAACCCACGCTTTGGCACTTGCAAGACTTTACCGTTACACTGGAACAAAACATTGCAACTTAAACGAGTGCATTATCCTAAATGTCCATAAAAGGTATTTACTGAATATATTTTAAGTTTATTTCCTAAGGAAATATATTATGCACTTAGCGTGTCATGGTTCCCAGTCCTGCCATTAAACAGTAAAGCGTACGCTTTACTGTTTTATGGCAATATAGTAAATATGCATCAAATGCATTGTACCTATCACCATAGGTACTATGTTTGAAGTTATGCAAAAATAATAGTGTCATAGATACAAGTTAAAGCAGGAAGATAGACTGCGGTTGCCAATCACCAAGGCGAACGTGATGTGATAACGTGATAGCTGTTATTTAAATGAACGTAACTTGATTATTTTATGCAAACCAATTCCACTTTTGTCTGATTTTTTTACTAAAACATTAATAAGTAGGAGGAGAGCTGTACCTTTCTCTAAAAGATGTTCATTGAATATATTACTTTACAGTTAATTTGGTTCTTTATTATCTAATATAAGATTATCCTTTTAAGTCCGTAAATATGCTATCTATCTAAGTTACAATTGAAGGAGTAGTTGTAATAATTAATATACAATTACGGTATCTGACTTACTGATCATCAACGCTGAAACGAAACTCTTTGCAAGAAACGTTTAATAATTACCAATATCGAAAGAGCAATCTCTTGTTCTTGCGATTTCGAAGCATCGAAGTAGGTACTATTACGCGAAGTCCTCTTTAATTAGATCGACAGACGCTCCGACATAGGCGATAGGTGCTTTTCAAAGAATACTTGTTTTTTTATGGTGAACGTTAAACAGAAAGCGACAAGATCAGTTGGATTTCAGTATCTTTCCATTAAGGTATATTTTTAATTACATGTTGCCATTAGATTAGCGTACCTGTAATACGCGGCACGTATCAACATCGTCATTTCAAAGTTCGTATCGCACTCGCATTACGAAAGAATATTAAAGTAGTTAATGGTTGCTATATCTACATATATCCATATATATATATATGGATATATGTAGCTAACTATGCATATAACTAAAAAAATCTGTAATTCTGAGAAACGGACATAATCGCTTACATTCTACTGTCAGTATCGCTTGTGCAACTTTTCATTCTGGAAAGTGTTCGCCAAGGAGGCTAATTATACATTAAAATAGAAAATACATTAAAATTAAGTCGTACTTAATATTAGATGATTTTCTGTTGTGTCATTCTTCTCGAAAAAGTGCATCATGTTTATTTATTTATTTGTTTACACTTTATGCACTTTTAGTACATAGGCGGACTTACGCCTACGGCATTCTCTATCAGTCAACCATTGGGTGATGCAGAAAAAACAGGAAGTAGGTGCGTTTTAACTAAAAGTAGTTTATAAAACAAAATATTGGTGCCGATTCTATTGTACACTCGACTAAACTAAAACCTGACTTAATTTCTTCATATGAAATCAACCTAGTGTGCTTCGTAATAAGGTCTTTTTGTTACTAGCATCTAATTCTCAGCGCCGCTAAATTTCACTAACACCTGTCAACGTATACTCAACTTTATTTCTACGCAGCGAGAGTCTCCATTTATTCAAACGCTGTATAATTGCCGTATAAAAACTTGTTCAAAACGACCAAGGATGACGTGTTTTTAATCTACACCTACGAAGACGCTTACTAAAAACACAGAGCAAAAGAGATGGCATTCAACGGATAGCGGCTCTCGCTACGTGGTATTAAAGTTTATTTAAGCGTATCAGACTTTAGTCGACAAATAAATTGCTTATTTCGATAGCGACATATGTTACCTACTTGTTTCAATTTGAAATAAGACCTTGTTTCTAAGTGTACAAGGTTTACTTCTTATACGAAGAAAATTTAGTGAATTTTAATTTAGCGAGTGAAGTAATAGAATTGGGACCATTATCTAATCACACTAAATATACTACGTATTATGTTACCACTTACATAAATACCATACTATACATTACTATTCAAACTTCCGGTTTTACAGAAACACAAGACCTTTTCTACAGTTTCAATCTTTGTTGTGATTATTATGTTATATGGCTAACCTTCCTCAATAAACAGGCTTTCCAGCACAAAAATAATGTTACAAATCTTGAATGGTAGAACTCAGGATTGGCTTTCAAACAGACTCTTTGCGGTTCGCTTCATTGCTCTATGGAGAAACTATAATATTAACAGGGAATTTTATTTTTATCACGTTTTCTATTAACTCGCTTTCCGATTATACAAACTAATTAACAAAGACCGGCTACCTGTTTATTGACCTTTCGATGAGTTAGAAGACTTGGAAACGTGAGACAGTTGAGAACTGGATGACAATACAACATTACCTTGTAGTTTTAGGCGGGTCAAGTTCACGTAACCAATTCACTGTGTCATCGGAACGGTAGTAACCGTATGGGTGTCCATAGGCTAAAATGTGATAATTATCACGCGAGACTTACGTAAAGCAATTTTAATACAGGCGGTATAAAGATTTAAAAAAAAATTACATCCACGTAAATTGTAAAAAGTAAATGGTATACAAGGTTTCGTTTTTTTATTGGATGTGTTATATTGACAAGTTTTTCATTTCAGTTTACACATATTCCATACGTTATTTATAAGTAGGGTTAGGAAACTTTACAGGGCTAAAACATTTTATTACCAATATTAATTTTTCATTATTTAATCCATTTGTTTCTTCAAATTAAATAGTCAGTTATTTACACCACCGCTGTAGAAATTTAAGGTTTAGTAATTGTCAAGGGACAATGATCACTTCCGCCCGCGAACGCTCCGGCTGTAGAATGATCTCCCTGCCAATGTTTTCCCGATGGACTACAGTATGGGGTTCTTCAAGAAAGAAGTGTATAGGTTTTTAAACGACAGCAGCGCTCATGCAAGTCCCCTGGAATTGCAAGCGTCCATAGGCTACGGTAACCGCTGACCATCAGGCTTGTATTGTATGCTTGCTTGCGACGTTGTATAAAAAACACTATCGTGTGGACATCCCCATTGCTACTATTATACCGAAGACACGTGAAGTGGTTATACTGGGAACCCTCGATATAAGGGAACTGGAGGGCTCAACAAATATGAAAGGTGCTTGTTTTGCAAAGGTTATAGTCATCATTTACTTCACCATATCACTATGATACTCGTGTGTCACCTTAGTTGTATAAATGGTGGAACCAGAATATTTCGTTCCTCTATAAAACTAGCTCCATCTATTACAAGGCCTAGCGAAACAGTGACAAATCCCACTAATATTATAAATGTGAAAGTTTGGATGGATGGATGGATGGATGGATGTTTGTGACTCTTTCACGCCAAAACCACTGAACCGAAAGGGATGAAACTTGGTATGTAGATAGTTGGAGACCTGGATTAACGAATAGGCTACTTTTCATCCCGATATTCCCACGGGATTGGGACTTACGCGGGTGAAACCGCGTGGCGCTGCTGATATAAATCAAATTCTTCTGTTCGTCCATGTAAAGTATCCATTATAAAGTAAAAGTTTAACGTAACTTAGTATTTAGATATTGCGTTACATTATTGCTAGGTTAGATTAAATGTGACGTGTATTCGTCATATCCTAATATCATTAATACCGTTGAAAATGTAATCGAAAGCAATAAGCCACTTGTTTGTTAATCTTAATTTGGCGTATGAGCCAAACGAAAGCCTAATTGATATTTCACCTTGACACGTTTCTAAGAGTAAGTACACAGAGTTTCATGTTATGGACAGTTACTTTTTAGGAATTTCTCGTTTTCAACGAATATACTAGGTACTGTAGCAATCTTAAGATGCTGCGAGCAAATATCCAGGAAAGTAGGTGTTGTTTCGTAAGGGGAATTATATCATAGATGGTAGCCGCAAGTAAAAATATATTGCATAACAAGCTACCACGTTATATCAGACTTTTAGATATTCTCAGAAGTCGTCTGACATGCGTCCAGCGAAGTCAGCTCCTGTTTTTTAATTATCTTTTTACTTCTTTTTAAAACCCTGTTTTTTTTATACAATATTCATAATCCAGTCCGTTACGTATTCTAAAGAGGTTAGTATACTACAGTATTATATTTAATATTGTTTTGGTAAAAAACAAAAATACTTCTAAGACAAGCAGCAATATAAATCAGAACAGATTTTTACCAAACATAACCACTTAGTAATCTATGACATAACTAAGTACATATTTTATTTAATGAACTTCTAATGAAATAAAAATGCATTAAAAACAGCCTATCTGTTTTAAAGGTACGAGAACTCAGACACATAAACATACATAACAGTCCAACTATTAAGACTAAAACATTGAATCTCAGCTTAGAGTATGTCCCCTGGGAGTCCAAGAAACAAGGATATTTTCCACTATTGTACTGCACCCTCTCGTGCGAGCCTTTAGTTTATTCTGACACCGTCCCACCGGAAACTGATCGCCACTACCAAATAGTTACCAACACGGTAACTTATACAGAATGTTTCAAAAAGGTGTAGTCAAACTTTAGGGTTGTATGGGTGGGTACTAAACCCGTAAATAACGTAAAACGCTAATAATTTCAGGAAAATAATACAAAAATCCTATTTTGAAAATGACAAATTAAACTTGAAAATTGGCCGATAAAGTTAATATTTCGTATGAGAGAGGGTTGACATGAAATAAACTATGGGTATTTCATACCAAGGACGTCGATGGAATGTCAAGATTTTACTTGTGTTTCTAAAGAAAAATATTTTTTTTCAATTCAGCTACACATAAATTTGATCACACCTTTTTGATTATTGTCTTCAGTGCAGAGGGTACTGAAGACGACGAGGAGAAGAATTTCTTTGAAAACTGGCCATCTGCATATACATGTTTATTCATACAATCAAACTTTAAGTACAATCAAACCCGTTATTGACTGGTTTGATGTTTAAAAACAAAACATAAAATGCTGTATTGCATAATAAATGACATTAAGTAATGTATGCCACTGTGGCGCATTTGTGGGTATATGCTAATACTTCTTGTAGGGCACGGGCCGGGTCGATCCGGCCAAGGATATCGTTGGAGAAGGGACGTTGAGTAACATTCCATTGGTTTTCGTGGGCATTGAATGTGAGTATTAACACTAGAACTGTTTTAGATTTGATTGTTATTAAAAGACAGTAATAATGTTATCTTAATAAAGGGTAACTCTGTGGACTATCGCCTGATGCTAGCCCTAATTAAAAGAAATCTATTTTGAATGTTTAACGAGTTACTTTTGTTGACAAATATCCACAAAGCCTAGTCTGCAATAGACAATTCCTTTGTTTAGAAACAACGCATGTAAAACAGCTTTTTTATGTAGTTAAGGTAGTTTTACAAAGCAAAGGTTTTTTTATGACATTAGAATTTTCGTTTCGTTGTTATTCGAAGTAGTAAATATTTCATAGTACTAGTAGGCCACAGCGTATGTTAGGCGATTTTACATTAAAAGCTATAACATAGCAAACAAAAGTATATTTCCAACCGACTTCAAAAATGGACTTTATTGTTTATAGGATTGGATTGTCAAAGAAAAACAGATATCAGCGCACTTATTACCTAAATCTCACTTAGGAGGTAGGATTTGAATTATCTCCTTATTTGGATGGCACTAAGGTTACCGTGTGTTATTAACTGATGGTTGCATAAATATTGCTATATTTGTCGCCGAGATTAATTTTATTTGCCACCAAAAAAGGACTGTATACATCTGCTTTACTTTAAAACTCACGTGTTTCACTAAGTATTTGCTTATAGAAACACGTACGTAATACCTATGAGGATAGTTTACTTCGTACTTAATGGCTCGAGTCGTAAAACCAAAAGCACCTAAATACTATTACGCATTTATACAGTTCAATTCAGTACATGCTCTTGAACTGAATTTGTATTTGAATCACGAAACTACTCACTTTTTGTCATTCAAAACTAAGTCAAATTATTTGGAACAATCTGATTATAATACCTTTATATGACTGAGCAAAATGTGAAAAAAGGAATTTGAATGCCCATTTATTTCTATGTCCATTTCTATCAAATAGGAGCATAGCACACAGCATAGCAGGTAATGTATCGCGGTGCGGTCACGTTCTAAATAACCCGCTTGTATTATATTTCACAGTGTTTGTGTCACGAATCGTGACAAAGCTTCTTTCTGTCTGTGTATCATCGTTCACATTGTGCAACCCGATGTGCTGAGCCGAGCCGTGTGCCTGTTCACAGGGGCACGATTACCCAACCAGTTTCAGTTGCACTCGATTTCCTAAGTCTCGCGATGCGCTGTAAGGTTTTTGCCTACCCGCTTCGACTTGCTGGATTTATGAAGCCGCATAGTGAAAGTGTTCGTCGCTTATGAAACATTTGAGCGCGCTGTGTCGTACGAAGAGCCATCTACTCACGTCACGTTTTATCAAGCATTCATCCTTTGAAGCGTGTTCGTAGTATTTCATCGTGTGCACCGCTTGGCAGCGGTGAAATTGGTATTCGTGCGGTTGTATTTTCGAAGGGGACATCTGATGAGGTAGGCGCACCGGACCGAATATCCTGTGACATGCCCGTTCACATAACTCAAATGCATTTACGTTATTTGCACGCTCTAACTACAAAGGCTAGAGATAAATTAATTTTAGGGTGCGGCTACTTTCCATAATTGGTTATAGCATTTTACTTATCGCTTGTCCTCGACTGGTTCCGTAACTAATAAATTTTCACCTCACGTCTGGGCGAGTGCTGGCATTTGCACCGAAAGCAGATTGATTAATTTCCGTTTACTCTCCGGTTACGATCGAATTTGCTCTCGGACCTGCCTCACTTTATGATAAAAAGGATGTTTTCTCATCGTCAAATGAAATTCCAAATTTACGATCAACGGTAAAACAGATCATTTTTTGTATTACATATAATGCTGTAATAATGACCGTTGCGCGAAGGTTTTTAGAAGGGCGTTACCACAGCGGAAGGAAGGTTGCTATAAATTGCTTTTGGGTTTATTATTTTGTAGATCCTCGAACAACCGACGTTATAATTACTTAATGTGAATAAGTTGTTATGTGCTCCCGACGAAATTAATTCCGTTTCAAAACGAATTATGATAAAGTAGAGCACTTTTGTATAACTTTCAAAGATAAACCGTTCCTACATTACTACATTAATTTTACCCCTGTTAGTCAATAGAAATAACAGCTTTTTTGCACGAATAGATTTAAAATGTTAATAAATTACAAGTTGCTAAATATGTAAACAATTACCATAAATTTATTGTGTAAAATTAATAAAAATCCCACTTTAAAAATCGGGCGTAATGCCAAGATATAATGGCATCGAAACCAGTTAATTGCTTCCTCTTATTCGGATTACTCTTCGACTACGTAAACATTAAAAAAGACCATCCGCAAAACAGCGTGGGTTAAAAAGATTTTGAATAGTCTCTCAAAATAGTTTGTTAAACTAGTTCAGTGACCTATTTAAATGAGGTAACGTCTTGAACAAAAAAACTGGTTTCCTTTGTTTTCGTATTTTATATGGTTTCCGCAAAAAAATATGACCCGTAAACCCGTTTTACTTTTTAATTCAATAAAGAATATTTTGGGTTTATTCGTTTTCCAAAACACCCATATAACTTTTTAGAAGGGTTTGTATAAGTACACTCATCTAAAAACAGCAAATGAAATGAGATACTTGTACTGTACGATATATTCACAAAATTATTTTATTGAAGAGGAATCCACTTCTAAATAGATTACCATCAAACCCATAAAATTTGGTGCCTACTTATCCAATTTGTTGTAATATTATAATAAAATTGCCTATCTTGCCAAAAAATGGTATAGGTAAGCAATGTGTAATACTCACTACCAGAATATTTATCAACTCATCTCTACAAATAGTATTTAGACTTGGTTAATTAGTTTTGTTAATACAGTACACGTATAATTAAAAATACCCTGCTTCCAATACTAATTTTTATATTTCTATATTAAATGAAAGACAACACATGTAAATGTCAATACAAGTACTTATACGGTCGGACGTAATAAAGGGTGGGATGTTCAAAGTTAGGCAGTCATGCCCCGAAAATTATTAGGGCGGTGCACTGAAGCGCAGGCACATAACGTTCTATTGACGTGGGCGCACCTCTAACAGAATGCGAGCAACGGTCAACCAACTGTATAACGATATGTTGTTTATACATTGTGGTATATCATTAACGACATTTCATTTTCAATTATATATAAACTAGCAACCCGCTCCTGCTTCGCACGGGTTGCAGAGACATCTTCAACAATCAATAAGATATTTTAATCAATTTACACAAAATCTTAACAAATTATACATATAAACCTTCCTCATGAATCACTCTGTCTATTAGTGAAAACCGCGTGAAAATCCGTTCAGTAGTTTTTTAGTTTATCGCGAACAGAAAGACAGACAGACGCGGCGGGGGACTTTGTTTTATAATATGTAGTGATAAAGTTATCTATCATAATATTATATATGATTTCTTAGTTATCCAACTATGTAAAATTCCATTGCTGTTCGATTCTTAACACGTGGTGTCAACTATGTATTAAAATATAATTTTAGGGCGGCAATAAACAAATTATATTATCGAAATAATTGCTTTTCATCCATATGTGTTAAGCGATATATCTTAGCATTATCGAAACAAACGCCTTGGAGTATAAAAATAAAACAAATTTTAATTGAAATTCTAAATGTGGATTCTCTAATAGATAAATGTTGCCACCAACGCGTTTCGATCCTATGAGTCTATATCTTATCTGATATTATAGCGCCTTAGAATATTCAAGGCTTGCCTGATCATCCTACGCGTCACATATCATAGATAGCATCAAGCGATTGTCACCTTTCGAACACCTCATTATTACTTTGATCTTTGTGCTCAGCTGCTGTTTCTTGCAATGCGCTTTATCTTGTTAATTGGAGAGCAACACTGTCGCTGCCTGCTCCACTTTTGCCCATTGTTCGAGACACGACACTTTCTAAACTAATCTCTACTTCATATCTAGTTTTAATGACGTAGGGACTGAGCTCATAAGCCTCTAATGCTTAAGCCGTGTCATATTGCCTCATGTTGTAGGTACTTGAACACTTTAAGTACTTTTTGATTGACACACTCATATTTAAAATCATGTTTATCTTTGCCAGCCACGTGCTTGTAACTCATTAAAAAAAAAACATTTTTTCTGTTATGTATCTATACCATGCCTGTCTAAACCGGAGAATACATAAAAGAGGTCGAGCTTATTGCTGCCTTGCAGATTGCCGGCCACGTTTTCAGACTCCGTGTATATTCTCAGTATTTTAAGAATGGAAAACCCAATAACAATTTACCTGACACTGCAAACGATAGTAGGATCGCACGCAAATATAAGCTTCAGCAAATATTTAACTAGCAACCCGCCCCGGCATCGCACGGGTACAAATTATACACCTAAAGCTTCCTCATGAATCACTCTGTCTGTTAGTGAAAACCGCATGAAAATCCGTTAAGTAGTTTTTCAGTTTATTACAAACAGACAGACAGACGTGGCGGGGTACTTTGTTTTATGATATGTAGTGATTATAATTTTTATCTTAACTATTTTGTTTGCATTTCATTTGCAAATTTAGAGCTGATGTATGTTAATGTCACACAGTATACATATAAATAATATGTAACTGTATTTGGTTGCATCGTGCTGCGTGCACAGCAAAATCGTGGACTTTCGACATTGCAACAGTCAATTCTTTGTTATTGACCTTAATTTGAGCTCTGATTAAATTAGGACCGAGTTCTGTGATGCGTTTGTTATCTAGCCATGTCTGGGTGAGTGGGTGTGCACGAAATAACTCTAGCATAATTACGATCTCGACTAAGTTCTAATTCGTGAGTCACGGCCGAGTGAAATGGCACGCGGGCCATGATCGCGCCGCCGCTTCATTCAATTACTCTGCGTGATGTGAATTGAAAATAACTTGAAGACAAATTTGTCATCGGTACGTAAATGATGAGCTTTCACCTTCTATCAAAATATTGACTCATGATTATCGATCTATCAAGATGAATGATAGTAGACAGTCAGTGTTGTTAAGACATTTAGAAATTTAAAAGTTATTTTAAGATAATCATACACTATGCTACCTTAAACTAACAGATATTATGATAGAAACAAATGGTGTTCTTGGGTATTCTGCAATAGGTGAATTTAGGTCACGCGAGAGGCACTTTTCAGCAGGTTTTGTGGAGCACGATCCTTGCGTGACCTAACTTTTCAAAAGTTACCGCTGTTACACAAGCAGCTAACTCTTATTATAGGTTTCGTTTTTTGTTTCTAAGCCAGAAACAGTAAGTATCTTCTCAATGACACTGTACGTAACAGCGTGCCCCCAGCAGTTATTATTAGTCTTATTTACTATAAAACGGGAACTATACGAGTTTATTCATTGGGTTTTCCGTCGCAATAAATTACTCGATTCGTCCGTGGGGTTGCAAGCATTCACAAGTTAATGTTTGTCATTTTAGTAATACTAAACATATCGTCATTTACCTCATAAACTTCAATAGGAAACTTAGACTGACAGGGGCCAATAGACTGCATAGCACTTAAATGTACAGATAAATACACAATCATTATATTGTCACAAACAGCCGACGAGTGTGGGTTGACTAGTAACGAAGTACCGTCTAAACTGGAACACATTGACGTACGTAATCCTATTATGAGCTCGTTAACGTAATCCTACTTAGACCTCAATTCAGCGCTGGTTAAATCCGAATTTCTAACCAACTTAGTTTTTAATATTCGGTAGCTTTGTTTAAGTTTCTACAAGCTAACTCGTAGTAGCACATAAGTTTTCGTTCGCAAAATATAAAGGAATTCCCCAAAGAGTCGCTCTTCCGGTTACGGCTTAGCCGGATGGAGACCTGTGTGCAGACCGTCAAGTCAGCAAACCATATAGTGTAATTTTTTCAGGTTTTATTCCTTGCAGCCCCAAGGAACGACTCTTGCTTCCATTACCGAATGAAGCTACGGTTTGGGCTAAGCGAAAGCTTCTTAACCATTTCTTCATTATAGTTTTTGCTAATCAGAGGGACGCAGAGCAAAGCAGCAGCCCAAACCGTAGGCTACTCCCGACTCAGTAGAATATTTATCGACAACACCTCCCCTTAAAGCAATGAGATTAGTTTCCACTTGGTATTGCAATCCGGCACATATTTCAACCAATCCGACCAGAGCCGGAAGAACCCGGCCGGATTGGGTAATGGGGTATATATTTTTTTGTTGGTTGGTGCCAAAATTAACTGTATAAAAGAGTTATCATATTGTAATTAAATTAATTAATAATATATTTTATAATATAGTAATAGTTAATAATATAGTTTGTTCACATATTTATTACTCAAATACTATAAGTTAGAACTTGTTATTGGCTCTCTGAAAACGAAATTCTCCATTTTTATTATATTTTTATAAGTCTTCCATGCATTAAATAGGAAAATAAAAACATTATCTGTGCCTAACGGTTCGTTCTTTCCAAATAAATACGAGTATACGATATTTTTCATTCAAATTTATCTTGATTAAGACACTTTCAATTAGACACTCATCTTTTTATTCTCCGTTATCAAAAAACAATTAAAATCCAGAATCTAATGTAATAAGTTAAATGTCAGTATTCGTATTAGTAATATTATTTCCTATTAGGTTCAGTCTTTTGTTGACGCATAACGTCAGTAAAAAATATCTTGTAATTGACATTGTGCTACCTACATAATTATGTAAGTTCTTTAAATTACTTAAATTTAACTTAATCAACCTTGACCAGGTGGTCATGGTCATGGTAAGTCATCTAAGGTTGGATATCTATACAACCCTATGGAGTACTGCAATCACCTTCGTGATGGCTCAGCTAAATATCAGCTTAAGGCTATGGGCTCTGTTCACCGAAGAGTCCGTAAGCTCATAAACGACGAAATACTCACGAACAGAAAATTACATACTCTTGAGCATCGTTTTTCACTTTGGTGACTGTGCAAAAGCTCTCCTCGATTTAATTTAACCCTCACTATTCCTTCATCGGACTACTATGTCGACATACCAAAAGACCAACTAAACACTTTGACAACTCCTAATGGTTCGAGGCGGCAAGGTTTGGAATGAAGTGCCTGCTTCTATTTTTTTTAAATAATTTTAATCTTAGAACGTCGTGTACCACCTTAGTACCGGATAGTACCGGATCCGGTAGACGTCTGATGATGCCGGATCCACTGTTCCGGATTGTAATCCCTTTTCGTAGCCCATTGTAGAGGTTTTCTAGCCAGCACCTCAATATTGACTACCCTATGGAGTACCAGCTCCTCTTTGTTTATTTATGATTCACTATAGGTATTGGTACTAAGGTTAAACGAATCATCAATTATGACTTATCGTTTAATAAATGTATCGTTGAGCCGCTCGACACGTAGTAGACAATAGTTATTGCCTACTGTCCAACATTACGAGTATAAACAATTTGTGCTTTGTTTTGCTGAGTCATAAATTATGATAGATGACCAACAGTGCTCCGCCCTTGATTCAGTGTCGTAAAATAATAACGACAAATTATACCATTATTAAACTTGACATCTGGCATTAGTGTTGGCATATTAGAACATCACATAATTGTGAGTAATACGCTTGATAGTGCTTATTTTGCGCATTACATATACGGATACATTTTTGTATTTAAAGGAAACTCCAGAAAAGAAGGGCATCAACATTTTTTATTACCCCCTATACCCAATATTTAAAACAAGGTTTATAACTTGATATGTAGTCAGTTTAAAAACGCGCGTTGTCCATAATATGCATATTTATGCAGGGCATGCTTTGAATTCAGATATAAAGTAAACAAAAATATGTAGTAATAATAATATTGCCTCCATCGATAACCTCTAACGTTTTGGTTACAGAGCAGTAATCGTGACTTGCCTGAAACAACAGCTTTTGTATCACAGACCTTTGAAGACAAAATTGTCCTTATCGTAGCTCCATTCACCTCATTACCTAAATGAGTACTCATAGTACCTTCTCTCTGATTTCCCGATAAACTGTAATATATTATTATTATATAAGTAAATAAATTCAAAAGATGTGCAGATTGAATTATATAATCCTTTTTAAGCGTACTCACATAGCTTGAATTGCGATGGCATATTTAATGTTTATGTAAACAAGAAGTGCACAAAGCACTAACTTTAGTTTATAAATCGAAAATTACATATAAAATAAACCCTTTAAGCTGCCAATGTAAAAAAACTTAATAGTTTGTTGTTTGTTTACGTATGACGTATTCTTAAACGCTCGCTGCTTACCTAATAGAACAAAGAATAAAACAAACATGCAATGATTATGAATCTAGACATTTAATAGGACATAGAACCTACTCTGTATAAGTTTTTATGATACTTTGTAGTACAGACTATTCAATTCTTACCTTAATAGCATCTACGGGTAATAGAAAATAAACACATTGTTTCCCATTGAAATCCGTGTCTCCAAAGTCCCATTTCTTAAGCCAATTGTCGACGTTGAGGCTGTAATGCGTGGGTGATTTGATGTCACGATAAGCCACATTTGTTAAAGCTGAAGACAGTTTTCATTACTCGTTCACTTCGTGACCTTTACGACAAGGGTCATTTGTGCGTGTAATGAAGATCGTGCACATGATTATATTCAAGACTGGGCGTGTCCTGTCGGTAACTAGATTGTTGTAGATTTTTGAGGAGATGGAACTCCCTGCGATAATATTACAACGACCTGACCGCTCTGACATTTAAAGAAAGGAATTTTCTGTGTCGAGGTAATTCTCTTTATTAGCTTGTAATTGGTTGTTTCGCTATAGTAATAGCCTATTACGATTCCATACGGTCTCATGTTATCAATATAATTGTAGTAAATTAGGCTTCCCATTAAAAAGAGGAGCTTTATCACCTGACCCAGATTCTGCCTTATTGTATTATATCTTTAGGCTTAATTATTGTTTTTCAGAAGGTAAAAAAACATTTGTCAGTTTCAATAGTATAATACGGTGTACCGCTGGTTCAAAAATAAGCGTAACCTCAATTCGCGTACAAGCGTACGACAACTCTCCATATGTTATGGGTGAGGCAAACATTGAAGGGCGTCGTCTCGTCTCAGAATATTTGCATTTATAAACACCGTCAACAAGCCGTAGAAATATATTTTGAAACATATTTGATATGATCGACTTAAATACCCAACCTTGGCATTTCGATGCCCTTTATGAAATAAAAATGAGAGTAAGGTTTTTGTATTAAAAATGAAATAACTTGGACTGTATGTATGTATAAATATAGTCACAAGTATATCTCAATTTCGAGAGTGTTTCCTTTTGTCTAACATTTAATTTTCATGAAGTTGTGTCAAAGAAAATGTTCTATATACAGAATAGGTATATAGTTTACTGGAAAGGCTTGGAATATTCTCATTCAAAAGGGCTTAACAGCACGGGCGGCGTTTCGTCTGGGTTACTTCCTGCAACCCTGAATATTTTAAAATCTTGTTTACTAAAAAAGTTGCTCTTGCTTCCTTTACATTAAAGACAACATTTTTTACAGAGTAAACAGTAACAAAATAAAATGATCATTAAATTGAGAGTTTTAAGACAAATTTCACATTTTAGTATACTAATGAAAATTCTAGTAGTAGAATGAAATATCGTTGAAAGTCAGTAGTTTTGTTTTTTTAGTTTATGTAAGTATTCTTTAGTAGTAAGAAGGCAACATGATGACGCCAAAAGCATTGGAACAAACTGAGACTATTGTAATACCACTTACAAATCGTGTTCACATCACTTACACGATAATGATAACAATCTATGTTTCATTTTCCTTCGCTTATCCGCCCCCCTTGCACTAAACATCAAAGTCATGTCTATAAATTCTTTTCGTTAGCTCATCAGGTAGGCAGCAATTATCTACAAACAAATAAAAATTTTTACACACAACAGCACACAGCAAACGTTAGTGGTGTTTACTGTGTGCTAGCTAGCAATAATATAAATGTGAAAGTTTGTGAAGATGTTTAAGTATTAAAAACTACGTTTTAAAGAATACGAAAGTATCACTTTCATTTAAAATCATCATTGTGTTCCAACCAGAAACATTAGATCTGTGAGAAACCGCGTTTCAAAGTCCCATTGAAATTGTTTAATGACCCGCGTAACTTGAATGCGGGACTAAGTAACGAGGGACGCAGAACGCTCCCAAATGGTTTGCTACAGGACTTTCGATTCGATGTTCTACTTCCGTAACTACCAACTACCAACTACCAACAAAAGGGCCACAGAAGTGAATGTACAGGCTGTTCATTATTGTGAATATAAATTATTATTTGTATACCTTCACTGGATTACAAGACAACCAGAATTTCTCTTAAATATACCTTGAGCTATAACTATAATTATGTTGGGCGGTTTTGTAACAAAGAATAATATAATTATATTAATACGTGAAGAGAATCCTTTGTACCCCTTTTTAAGAAAATTTCGTAGTAAACGTAGTAACGTGAATTTTGTAATATTTGCAGTTTATATATAGAAGAAGTGCAGAAAGCTAAAATGTTTAAACAATATGTTTTACAACTTTAAAAATTACGTGTAAACGGCTTAATGAAACTACACACGTCCAGTATATGTGATTACCTGTCATGGTGAGTCTATACAATGACAGCTCAAGTTATACTGGCCAATGAAAAAACCATGGCTCAAATTCGATCACCTCGGTCTCTAGTAATGATTAAAATCTATCGTTATATTTCATATTTCAATTCAACCAGTCTCCTGTTATAATTTTATATGCTACTAAGTTCACCGTTTACCAGTGTGTGTGAACACTCACTCTCATCAAAATATGTGTACAAAAAGCCCTTGATAACATATAATGACGTTTTTATAATGTTTACGTAATTTTTTTTAATGCAATTAAGGTAGCAAACGGGCATTTTCCTTTAGGTAAACGGTCAGCCGGTTGATGTTTGTAGAAGAGGTCACATGCACCTTGGTGACACTATAAAATCTTAAGATCCCTTTACTGTATTCTCTAAGGAACACGTTAGCCGAGATTTCGTTCCATAATTTCAGCGGCTTATATGATAAAATCAGTGACTAAATTATTTATAATAAACACATTGAACAATGACAAAAGTGCCATCTGTATTTCGTTATCGTCTATCTTATTGTCTTCATAATAAAGTTCAGAATATCAGCTAGTAAACTGTGATAAATGTGTATAATCTAAAATCAAATTACAGTCTCCGGCAGTTACACTGACTAAACATGTTTCCATGTAATCGGTAATATGAATTGAAATTACGATGTAGTAAAGAAAACAATGTTCGTAGATAAAACATAACAAATTGATGATGTACCTATTGTAATATTATGTATTTAGTAGTATATGTGGCTTACGTTATCAGTGACAATCATTTTTAACCGACTTTAAAAAGGAGGAGGTTCTCAATTCGACTGTATGTTTTTTGTTTTTGTTTGTTGGGTTTTACTTCACAGATGGTGGGGTCCCATATAAATTTTATCAAAATTGAGTCAGCGTTTTTTGAAAAAAATTTAACAAAAACAAAAAATATATACACAGATGACGTTTTGGTTTTTTAGTTTAAGTTTGTACATGTAGGTATAGTCTTGAAATCGGGTTTTGTTTTTTTTCCTAAAAGTTTACTTTATTATATAATCTTCTATTCATAAAAAAAAATGGACGTCCCTAAATAAACTGCTATACCATTTAACCGATCAGTATGAAAATTGCAGATACAGTGTTTCCATAAACGAGGTTTATATACATACCTATTATTATATTTTTTTTTTTAGGTTGCAATAAAAGCAAAATATAAACTTAACATTAATAGATCACGTTTTTAGAAATATAGAGTTGCATTAATATGCATACACATGCAGTGTAACATCTGACGGATTCTAATATAATAATAAAGCATTAACATGCATTTCTTTTACATACTTAAGATGATACTATCAATGTTTCAGAGCTTCAGTTAATTAATGAAGTAGTAAACAATCATCTGATGTAAGCGGTATGCTTTTCTTGTCCACGCTTTTTTACACAAAACAAAAAAAATGCTGATTCAAGAACACTTACTACACTAACTCTCTATGTGACACAAAATTGAATACTTGAATAGTAATAAATAGGTCTGCCTTGTTATAAAACGGGGTCTACTTGAAGTACTCGCGTTAAACCTAGTTCTTTTGTTAACCTACGTTTTGTAGTAAGACGGAGCACAGCTCACCCATAGACATAGATTTTCTGTATTTATAATATGGTTACTTAAATGTAAGGAAATTATCTTTTAAAAAAAGTATCACCGACTTCAATGTGCTTTTTAGTTTAAAGTAGATGTATTTTGTTTAAATATAATATGGGTAGGCCAACTAAACGCACTGCTCCAATGAGATAGCGAGGTTTCGGAATAAACGAAAATATCATAAAAACCGCTGGACTGATTTCGATAAAATTTAAATGGCACCACCTGGGAAGTATACCCTTTGAAATAAAAAAATAATTTTCCAACTTGGTTCAGGCGTCTTCGAGTAATCGGTGAACATACATAAAAAAAAAAGATTCCGACGAATTGAGAACCTCCTCCTTTTTTGAAGTCAGTTAATAAACGAAATAAATGACAAATAGCCGGTGCCCACGACGTCGCGTCGCCGTCGCTTTCTTCTTTCGCCCCTTATTTTGTCCCTAAAAGTAGTAATTATCCTTCTGCAAAGGCCTGTCTATGTGCCAAACAAATTGAGTTACCGGCGTGTTTTCGCGCCTAAACAGCTGTACCAATTTCAATAACAAAAACAAACAGAATTACCTTCGCATTTATAATAGATTTTTTTTTATTTTTATATTCTGTCGGGCGTACTGAGTTTGATCTAGTGTTATTGCTTGTATCTAGTATTTACCTGGGAGATATATTAATCGAAGTCGGCTGGGTTTGTATTAATAATAATAATATAGTTATTTTATATTAGATGTGTAATTCGGGACTTAATCGCGATAACATTTGAAAGGTACGGTGGTCACGAATTCAATTCGATCGAAACGTCGGGTAACCAAGAGGTTTGTGCCTTTTAAATATTATCGCGATTAAGTCCCGAATTACACATCTAATATGTATAAAAGTCGCGAAAGCTTAAAAACAATTACAGTTATTTCAGGCATAAGATTCCCATAAGTTACACAATTCGAGAAACAATTTTGTTTTTTTTTAAGTGAAAACTTCTGTAGGCACGTTTGTGCACTTTTGCTATGGAGAAAAAGCACTGAACTTTTGACCGTCACGCTAATAATACATATATAGAACCACTAGAGGGCGCTAATCTTAACTCAGTGGTTAGTAAACAGAACTCAATAGTTCTGTCAGCTCCTTATCAATTAATGTCACCAACCTGCTCATGTGACGTTTTAAGTTCGTCATTTCGTTTAAGTTTTTACTCCTATCTTCAGTCCCATAACTGCTTATCTTTTAAATTATATAATAAACAAAGAACTTAAGAAAAGGACACAAGGACGGATTACGTTAAGTTGTTTAATAGTGTAAAATATGCCGTAGCATCTATCCTATCAATTCCAATAGTTTCCACTATGACATCGAGCGCTAATAACATCATTCAACAAACTGTGGGTGCCTTTTATGTTTATAGTCTTTCAGTTTGACCCTTCAAGAATCCCTTCCATTGAGTACAGAGGAAACTGTTATTTATTCAACCCAGAATCCTTATCCCTTCGTATTAGCAACGCCTCTTTGCCAGTCAGTTAGCGAGCTTGTAACACCGGAACATACATTTTATACAGTATGGTTAAAAATGATATCAATATTTTACTAAAAGAAAACATTTCTTAATTACCCACTAGCTGAAAGGGGAACCTTTCATCAAGAAAAAAAAGCGAGCGAAATTGAACCTTCTGTACAACTGACAGCGTGTATGGAAAAATTCATGATGACTTGTTAGTCATTAAAGGCGTGAAAGCGTAACAAAAAAAAACAAATTGCTCGCAATTATAATATAAGTCAATAGCTTGGTTAAAAAAAATTAGTTGTCTGTAAAGTCGGTTTACGGACGATAATTTTACGTGATAACCTCATAAGATAACAGTAGAAGAGAAATAATGCGTCACAAGCCGAATTCTGAGGCCGATAGTGCCTCTCTATCGCTTGTTCCGCGCTCTCGCTTCCACGCTCGACTCAGGCGGAACGTGACAATGAGTCATGCTTTTTCGTGCGTGCAGCCGGCATTCATCGATTTATAAGACGTTATCACGTCAAAAATATAGCAAGTTTTATCTGAAGGAAACCTTTCCTTGATTACCAATAATAGGAAAAAAATGCCATACAAGATTTTCTATTTTTAACGTTCGGACAAATAAATCGTCTTAAATTAAATACGAGTATAAACATTGAAAGAAAGTTGCGTTTTAGTAGTTTTTAATATATTTAGAAACTGGTTAATGTCACACGGCTGTGCTAGTATATATTTTTATACTGCAATAAGGCACTGTCCACAACACCAATCAATATTGATTAACCCAATCAGTTAGATACAATCTCTGTCTGTGCTGTGTTTATCTACAATTTTTTTTTTATTAACTATAGCATGAAAACATATATATCTGCATAATAAAGCTTTTTATTGCTATTTGTAGTTCGTAGAAATGATACAGTTATCGAACAATGTCTGTTATATTTGAATACAATATTGTTTTAACAAAAAACTGTGTTTCAAAAAGTAAAATATCCATACCTCTGATTCAACTCTCTATGAAACAACGTTTACACACAGATTTACTTAGTTCCTTTTCTGACTATTGCTATCATTTTTATCTCTTACCCTATTTGGTTGTTTACGCGTTTCCTTATTTGCTTTCAGGACCTTAAAGTCAGTCTGTATTATTTGCCTCTAGCTTATACTTTCTAACATATTTATAGTACTTCAAAATGCGTAAAGTTCAAGTAAAATACCAAGAAGAGATGAAATGAATCAATAGTAGGAAGTTATTTTATAGGTAATGGCTGTTTTAGGTACATTTTCGAAGAAAAGTCTTCCTATTGGTTTTTTAACTGTAACCTGTTAATAAGCAAGCTATCCTACTAAAACTATAACCGTGAAAGTTTGTGAAGATGTATGGATGTTTGATACTCTTTCACGCAACAACTACTGAACCGATTGCAATGAAACTTAGTAAGAAGATAGTTGGAGACCTGGATTAACACATAGACTACTTGTTATCCCGATATTATCACAGCACCGGGACTTACGCGGATGAAACCGCGGGGCGCAGCTAGTCTTACATAAAATTAAGAATTTAGAATTATACATATATTTATAAAATTAGTATAGATATTTGGTAAACCTTTGTTTTTTTTCTTAATGGTAAACTTTAAATAAAGTAACGTAGTAAGTGGTGCCACCTATAATAGGTATTTTCCAATATCAACTTATATAGGAAACGTTTATCTACTATTGTCTATTTAACTATTATACGTTTATTGAAATGACGTATTAATTAATTATAATTTATAATTAATTACTATAATTGTGGATGATCGCAAGATATCTATCATTGATATATTATTCATAGGAAGTCCCGTAACATTGAATATTGAATTACTTGAATAGGATGTTGCAATGTGTAGCTTGACTAATGTATGTTTATGTAAATACCATAATCTCATAATGATAGTTAATTATTCTAATACCTATTGTAAATAATAATAATTTGAATATTTATTCGTAATGATGGCCGTTCATAGATAAAGGGGAATGGCCATCTGCTACATATACAAAAAAAAATGACTGAAATGAACGAAAATTAAATATACGCCAAATTGTACTTCAAATCGTAGGAAACCCATTACCATTTCAATATATCTAATCATCAAAACCCTGGACAGGAGCCAGTGTATATATTTGTATATTTTGCACAGAACCCTAATTCTTTTTCCAAAATTAAAGTAGCCTTAGTATCTCCTTATGACACCAGCTATCTGCTAGTGAAAGTCCCGTGGAAATCGGTCCACCCGTTCTGGTGATTAACCGAACCAACCAGACAGACAACAATTTTAAAAACTGATTTTTAGGCATAGGTATCGTGCAAATAACTAAATGAGCTTAAAAAACTATTATTTTGACATTACAAACAGACACTTCAATGTATTTATTTGTATTGATAAGTTACTAGCTGTTGCTTGCGGCTTTGCTTCCGTAAAAGTAATTTTTCCAACCCTCTGGAACAGTGGGGACTTTAAAAAATTTTCGACGTTACTTTTTATGTATATATATCTTAGTTTAACGGTTTAAAAACTTTAACTTTACACATTTCACCTACTTTTATAATAAACGGAGGCAAAAAAAATACCTGGAAATTTAAACGGTCATAACATGTAAACGGATAGATAGTTTTTTTTCAAAAATTCTTATTGTAGTGATTTTAAGTGTTCCTTTTTCAAATACACCCTGTATATATGATGATGACGTAGATAAGAGGTTGCGTCCCATCCGTGTTATATCAAGATAGCTATTAACACAGTACATGTTTCCATCCATTTTTAAATGTACACGGGGCGTAAGCCCAAAACAACAGCAGCGTCCTATGTAAAGCGGGTCCGTTTTAAAAAAGCCGAGTTGTTGCCAAGTATCACAAAAGCAATCCAAGGGTAGGTAATTCAAGCACGAAACATAATACAATGAATCAAGCAAATATACCAAGTGATATAATTAAATGCTCTGGTGTGAAATTGTCAGTTAACATTTTCTATTTTGAAAATTATTTTATTATAATTAATATTGAGATGCACATTATTATATATTTTTTTAATTATATACGATACATATTATACGAACTAAATTATAACTGTGTAACACTAATTCTATAAAACTGTTTGCCTGAACGTCACCCAGCCATGTCAAGCGGATATCTTGATAATTATTATAATAATCGTTATATTTTTACCATAATTAAATAGACTTGGGAATATTTAATTATACAATATGTTTAATTCTTAATTAAATTTAGGACTATTAGTAGTTTCTGTTAATTTCAAACATTTATCACTAATTGTAAAATTAAGGAGAATTCTTTATCATAGCCGGGTAGATATACTTTCAAAAGGGTCTGTGATCCATGAATGTATGTGTTAATTCTCTATGATCAGCATCGAACCAACTAAAAACATCGGGAACGTCTGTCGTAGCCAAATTTGTATACAATAAACACAGGTAGAGTTTCCTTTGTGTCTGGCAACTTGCAAGTGTTCTTTGATGTGTTTAGTTTAATTTTGGCCAAAAATCAGAAAAGGAAACGACGTTTTTTTAAAAAAAGTACTTTATTTCTGTCATTGAACTCCGTGAATTATCGACTAGAGAGTAAAAATAATACTACTATTGCAAACTAATCACTGTCCGAATCATTTTGTATTTTAATGATGGGTTTCTCGTCGTCTCCCCCAAACATTTGCTTACTCAGAGGATCTGGTTCCTCATCTATTATAGTGAATTTGTCATAGCAATTATTTTCGAAATAATTTTGATCGGCTTTGAATATTATATCACATATGGCTTGTTGCACGGCGTTTTTGGTCGTGTCGGAGTATTTCTTCATTTTGTTACCAATAAATGTAGTGAAAGATATGATTTCCTCGTCTCTTTCTGATGGTGTTTGGCTTGGACCGGGCCCTGTTTGTCGCTGAGGGATTTCCGGTTCTCTCACTTCTGTGTCTTGTATATATTGTATATATTCTTTTTTTCCAGACATAGACCTCGCTTTTTTAGCTGGGCGACTAGATGGGTCCAAACGTTGGCGTAGTAATGACAGATTGACAGTAGAATTATCTCTTTCGTTCTCGTCTATTTCATCTGAGTCCTGAAAAGAATAGATACATTCCTAAATTAATCAGAATCGATTGATTAATGCTAATAATAATAATTAGACATTATTCAATAGAAGCTAATTATAATTCTTATCAATATGTGTAATACTTACTTCATTTAATTGACGTTTTCTTTCGGAATCCTTATCCAGTAAAAAAGACATTTCCTCAAAAGCGAACCATGTACTTCTATATAGTCGAGATGAATCTGTAAAATAAATAAATATAATAAATAAAATAAATGTAAACAAAACGAGGTAAATGTATGCAGCCTTAATAACAAATAATGTGTTAAACAATATTACATCAAATAAGCAGTACCTGTACGCCTATCGCCTGTTAAATTCCTTAAACTGTGCATGAGTTTAGCTTTTTCTCTTCTAAACGACGACATCAAAACAATCATTTTATGCTTGCATTGGTCCGCGGAAATGTTCACAACAGCGCCAATTTCTTCCCAAGCGGCCGGCTTCATATTCTTTTTAAAAAAGTACCGATCCTTTTTATCCCACAATATAGGTCTACTTCTGTATTCTCTTATTAACTGTAAGCATTTTTCTTCTGTCCACTCGTCTACTAATGCTGTAGCCATGGTTTCGATGCGCAACAATACACGCGTCGTTTCAAGTTCGGACGAACGCTACACTGGCTTCAAAATGGCGCCGACCGAACACGCAGTCGGACATCGTACAAGCAACTGTTGACGCGTTGCAGTAACAATGACTCAGTACCTCTAAGTGTCTCTTTCCCACAATTTTCTTTATTGATAAGTGTGAGTGCGTTGGATATAGACATCGCTTCTTGTTTATCACACATTTTAATAGATCGGTCAACGTACTGTTACTGTAGCGAATGAATATCTTTTTTTCGTTAGTGTGAATGCGAATGAACATGTTTTGATTCGATCAGACTGACTAGTACTTTGTAGTTCGCTATTTCCGTGACGCATCGACATGTGTGATTTATTTATTTTACAAATCTATCATAATATTCATTACTCACGAAAATATTACTACACTTTTTTTTATGTTATAGGGTGCAAACGAGCAGACGGCGAAAAACAATGCAAACATCGCTTTACTGTCGGTTTTCTGTGAGGCCGTGGTATCACTCCGATCGAGCCGGCCCATACGTGCCGAAGCATGGCTCTCCCACGAATAAAACTTTTCATTCTTTTCATTCACCACTCTTTTCATTCTTACATTTTCTTTTTGACATAAGAAGTATTCGATAAGTAATCAATTACTGATGACCTAACACGTTGTCGATTGGATTAATAATATTAATCAATTTTATTTATGAGCAAGTTTTAATCAATTTCAATAAAAATAAAGTTAATTTTATATAAAAAATTTAACTCGTTAAATAAATTGTATTACCTATGTTTAATATATTTATATGTCCATAAGAATTGATTACTTTAATGTTACTGAGTACAAAAGTAACATATTTAATGTGTATTATATTTGATTACTCTAAGTTTAAGCTTGAATTTTAACATTTTGATGTTATTTATTTCAAATACAGTTAAAGACAATTATTCATAACTATAGACAAAAGGCTTTTTATACTGATTTAAAAATAATTAATATCGATTCATAAATATACAGTAAAAACATTTGTTCCATCACTACGCGCAATAGAACGTAAACTCTTTATTGCGTAAAACAAAAAGTACTACATTTGCAGTATCATAATGTCTACGAAGAGTAATAGATAGTATAATTGAATTAAAATAGGTTTAAAAGTTTAATTTTACGAACTCTGGCACAATTACGTTCTCACGCATCTATCAAAAATAAAATAATAATAATAATAATATATCTCTTTATTATACACCAAAATGATTTTGAAGAGTAGAAGCACAGCAATGTTTTGTGGTAGATACAATTGAATAAATGAATGGACAAAGTATAACATAAGTTTGTTCAAACCTGCCTTGTCTAACGCTCATTCACTTTAGATTTTATAACATCCCGCTGTTTAAATTATAACCAGATATGGTTGGACCAAACCACTTTCATTATAAATCATAAAATCCAGGTTCTATAAGGAAGTCGTTATTTAAAGAGCAGTGCATGCCTACTGCTGCTCTTATTCATTACAGTTTGTTTGCGTTGGTAGGTAGTGGCAAAGCTGTAGTTCGTCCGAGGTCAGCGCTTTACATGTCATAAAAATGTCACTTTCATTGTTCGGTCTAGGTCAGCTCTTGGCACAAATGGCTGTATTGTCAACTATTAAAATAAAGCTCTTTATTACTTATGCTTGATAGTACGGGCACCACACATCGTCTGTTAGATTGTGCCTCAGATCGACATGAATATAGAATTTCTCTTACGCAGCAACGCAACTACAGCGGCCTGTCATTTGTACCGCGATGCATGCGATTCATGTTATCGGTAAAGTTCAGCTCGCTCTGTGAATGCTAAGAGGGTAGATTAGTCATGCGATGCACTCCTATGTTGTCGTTCACACGCGTCGAACACAGATGCACGAAAGATAATAGCCGACAGTAAATACCAGCATGTTCCTTATATAATATGCCAAGTTATGTTCGCTGTCATATTAGTATTTTTATGTCCCCAATGTGCCAAACATGCTATCAGGCCAGTAAGAGGTCATCTGAGAATATACACACGTGCAGCACTAGGACCATTAGTTGCACGTAGCATATATTCCCATATGAGGATGGGGCGTGCTTTCTGCATATTTTCTTCTCTATGCTTCTCTTCTCTATATTTCATAGTGCTTGGCTGAATAATTAAATAATTTTAATCTCTTTTTTTCTTTTTTTGTATGATATAAACATTCGAAACAGCAGGATTGTCATTTACACAGTGCTCTGGCCACATTCAACACCAACAGAAAAACTATAATATTATGCAATGACATATTAGCAAAATGTACCATCGAAGCCGACGTGTTTGAATTAAAAATTAGTACTACTTGCTTGATGGATCTTAACAAGTTACTAATTCAAAAACATAACTGCCTTGCAAAAGAAAAACCTAATTATGGTCTATTTGGCCGCCATTATGATTTTCTTTTCAAAAAAATATATGCAGTGTCACTCACGATGATCCAAAGATTCTAACGATACTATCTGTACATTTAAATCCGTTCAGGCATTTAGAAGTTATATTGCGCTGAAAACATTAGACTCCTTTTTTAGGCAGTCGTGTAAATATACATAACACGCCTTTTTTAGGCACTCGTGTAAGAAACTAGATTTAGTTCCCTGTCGAAAGTTTCCTGTGACTTGGCTGTCATATATACATGGTTAGCTTTGCTGTCGTTTGATATTTTTTTACAATAATATCGTTAGTAACTTCTCGTACCATTTACTAAAAAATATTTTTTTTTAGTTACAAGATGTATTTTAAGTGTGATGTGATGAGCCAGTTCTAGCAGTGCTGTTAAACTATATAAGCTATGTATAAAACATTAACTAAATAGCTAGCTTTAGTTTTATTTTCAAGTTTTACTTCCAATTAAAATAAAAATAGTTAAGTGTCTATCCGAGATAAGTAGAATATAACGCCATGCAGGCATTCAACATTTTCTTAGTGAGATAATGTCGACCTGTTCAATTAGTACGATTAAACTGTCACAGTAATGTTTTACGTCTATCAATTACTCATGCAAATGGTTCCGTTTTATGAATATTCATTTGACTAACGCACGGTATTTTTTTTTAATTACCACAGTTACTCGGAATTTTCTACTTATTTCATTAATTGTTATTTGTTTACGCTCTCTTCGACATTTGTTTTAAATAAGACCTGTTTTATGCTACTAAGTCACATTGTTTGTCACCGCCTAGCATATTTAGTTAGCTAGTTATCATGCACCCTGATTTATGGCAATTGTTTACCGAATAGTAGCAAAAAAGAAGTAACAGCACTAGCAGATAAGGACCTTACCTATCGTTCAATAATAAAATTTATTTTTAGTAAATGATAAGCGGATATGTATCTAAATACGTACATCTAGATACAGAAACATTGAAATGTGAATTTTACAAATAAATGTCCCACGTGGGGATGAAACCCACAACATTTGACACAGCGGCAGTTATCCAAGTCACCGTTCGAGCTATAATGCCATCCGTGCAGCTAATTAAAACGTAGGCGATCAAGCACTTAATCGCCTTCGTTGCGGATGTCGGAAGTGTTTTATTATAATTAACACATTCATTACTCACTGACCTCACTGACACACTTAGAATAGTAGTATCGTTTAGTAGTAGATTTAATACGCGTACGTTGTGTAAATACTGACATACTATCTTTTTACTTTATAAGGTTCAAACAACCACTCAGGCTAATGGCCTACTTTATCCCTTTTTCAAATTAGTTTTCCTAATCCCTAAGCTAATTACCAAATAGCTTGGCGTAGGGTTCGTGTTGACAGTTCCTGTCAGGTTCTCTAATCAGATTTATTTGCCAACGACGTTGGTGCGTTTGAATTCTGAGATTTGTTTTAAAAATAATAGGTATATCCTTAAAATATTTATGTAAAACTCTATACCTATCGAATTACTATTTATATTTTATCTCAACTGTTCGTAAAAGTGTTTACTCCTCGCCACCGATAGCGACCGATCTACATCATACAGTTGTTGTTGTGCCTAGTTTTCTGTAAGCAGGGAATACGTTTGCATTCGTGTATTTTCTTTACCTTTACTTTTAACGCCTCCTTTAAACAAATGTACTAACTATCATAAGGTACTTATTGTTAGTATTTTTATACCGATTAAGCTCCGCAGAGTCAATTATAAATATGAGTCTTATATTTAGTGAAAAGTGGAAAAACTTCGCATTTTTGTAATGATGTAAAGTAGTCTGTATTCTTGTCTAGGCTCCGGTTTTTTTACATCTTATCGCAATTAAGAAGTTTAGCCGAGAAAGAGGAAGCGAAGCGATATACTAACATAGTTTCTTTCACATTTATATGTAAGATTACTTTAAGAGATATGAATTATTCTATATATTTTATTGAATTTGACATCCGTGTTGCCATTCTTAGAAATACAACATTATAGAGTCACTACCATGGAGGTCTGTTTAACAAATTATTGCGCATACTTTAATATACGAACGTAACGTGCATGTTAAATTGTGTCATAGGCAGTACTCATTTACGACGATAAAATTTATATCATGATCGATGTCTACAAAAACTATGCTCAAACTTGGAGGTCTCGATTTACCGGACAACATCTTTTTGTCTACAAAAGTACTCTGAATGTGGTTTTGCTTAAGCATAAAAATTGTTATTAATAGTGTCGCGAGTTTTTGTGTATCCATTAGCTCCAGATTAAGAAGGAGACTGCATTATTTGAATTTTGTAAGCTATCCTATGTGTTGAAATAATAACAACCATACATAAATACTAAGACAAGCGGTGTATAAACATTTTGGTATTCCAGGGTGAAGCATTAAACAATCTGTTTATGTTCTTCACGTGTTAGTTTTTTTTTTAATAAAAACACCCCTCTTTTGGTGTCGGGGGTTAAAAATGTATTTAGTGTTACGTTCTACACGGTAACACAAAAACATTGACAGTAGGTAACTGTTTACATTACAATTCTCAATAATATAATGTATAAATTTTATAACTATCAGTGACAAAAAGTGAACATTTATGTAATAATATTTTTTATATCAACTTTAAAACTTTCGCAGGTTCATGATATTTAATTATTTAAACAGGAATTTCCGTTTAAATAATTATAAAATATTGTTTAATCCGGAATTGAATATCAGTGGTTAATGTTTCAGGAAATAAACCTTTACATTTGTAAGCATAAGTTTAGTTCTTAGGAACGTAGATGTTATATTGGTAAATTGATAATTTAATTTATTGTAGAGAATACAAGACAAGACCTTAAAAATAATAATTGTACCAAACAACAGTGTAGTGAAATATAATTTTCGTTACATGCACTATGTTAATAGTACTATTTTACATTCTGTGTTAAAAGGATATGTAATATTCGACGAAATGTTCTTATACTATAAACCAAGATACTTGAAAAATTCACAGATACATATAACAGTCCAAAAAATACTTCCAAGAACGACGAAGGGTAACTCAAGAACAGAACACTAGAGTTCGATTGTACTCAGGTATGCATTTTAAGGAAAATAAGTCACAAAACGCCTAACCCTTGATAAAGGACTCTGTTTAATCCAAAACTAGTGTGACCAAAGCTACTACTCTCTTCCTAATTTCTTCACAATTTATGGAATCAATACCAAATCATCAATAACTTGCATTAGAAAAATAACTCGCGGAAATTTCTGTAAATCTTCATAAAGTTTGTATCTTTGAAGCATTGGCGGTGAATCCGGTTATATTGAAATATCTCAGTGTGTGAAGTGATGAACGTTAATGGCACCCATTATTCTTGTCTGTGGTCGCTGTAACGTTGATTTAAGCAAAAGTCTTCCGAATACGGCTATCGGCGATTTTTATTGAATGCGCGTGCACAGCAACCGATATTATGGATATTAAGCACTTTGCATTTAATAATGGTTAGTGCTTTAAACGCGTTCAATTGAATCATTTATGGTATTGAGGAGATATTAAGACACGAGATGATTATGATAGAAGCACATTCCATGATTACACTAATATCTCTGTTACATATATCTGTTCAAGTGTAGGCAGCACAACCCGTTTTTGTTAACCCAATGTTTCGATAGTATTTTCCTAGAGGTGGATGTTTTTTAAAACGATTCTCTTTCTTTCTTGAACATTCAAATTCTAAGACAAAAGTATGTTGTATCCTACTAATATTATAAACGTGAAAGTTTGTGAGTATGGATGTATGGATGTTTGTTACTCTTTCACGCCAAAACTACTGAACTGATTGCCATGAAACTTGGTATGTAGGCAGCTGGAGACCTGGATTAACATATAGGCTACTTTTTATCCCGATATTCCCACGGGATCAGGACTTACGCGGGAGAAACCGCGGGGCGCTGCTAGAATTTTTATAATAGCATTAAGCTAGGATTCGCGGCATATTTATTAAAACATAAAAATACAGTCATTTTTAAAACATGTATATTATACTTATCTAGGAAACTAATCCGATTTATTGTTCTGAATTTCCACATAGTAATATAAAATAGCGTCTACACCCACATTTGAAAATAAAGTATTCATAATAAACAATTAATTCTCATTGTTAGTTAGTAAATAGTTAAAATAAGAAACCACTGTTTTAAACACATTTTATATGTCATGTAAACCTCACTTAAATGATAAAGGCTGCAAGAACGCAATTCGTGCATAGTATTCATGAAATTTATTATTGCAATATTGGAAGGTGTATGTTCATTTGCACGCGAAGTTTATCTGATAGTAAGCTAACTCAATTACAGTTATTATGCACATATATAAAGCTTACTTTACGATCGATGACAACAATACTCATTTAGTATAATAACAATATATTATATTAAATAATTTTACTGTTTCAATTATTTTCCTAATAAGAAATTACACATTTTAACGACACAGACAAGTTGGTAGTCGCACAATAAGTGTTTCTATACTAAAACAGAATGCCAGCAAACTGCATGCATTCTACACTTGAAAAGTAAGAAACCATTTTTTATTTTTCGATGAGCAATATTACTAAACGTAATTTATTCCAAATGTCGAATCCCTTTATTATATTAAACACTGGCTGACCCGCGCAACTTCGTCTGCGTTTGTAAATTATCCCCGTTTTGACAACATTTTTCATTGATGCTCGGCTCCTATTGGTCGTAGCGTGATGTAGCCTATAGCCTTCCTCGATATATGAGCTATCTAACACTTAAAATTTTTCAATTCGAACCATTAGTTCTTAAGATTAGCGCGTTCAACCAAACAAATAAACTCTTCAGCTTTATAATATAAGTATAGATATGAACATTTTCATAGGCCAAACCTACAAAAAAAAATAGAAATCATTTCAGCAAAAATGTAGATGCTTTGCGTCGCTGCTGCCATAAATTTTTCGCTTATATAATTTTTTTTTTTTTTTTTATTTAAAAACTTTATGCACAATGTGTACAGAGGCGGACTTAATGCCAAAGGCATTCTCTGCCAGTCTACCTTAGGATGATGTAGAAATGAATGAAGTAGGTGCATTAAAAGGTGAGGTAAGAATGAGGAAAATAAGGAAAAAAAGGCTAATAAAATAATATATACTTAGATACATACATACAAGAATATTTACATATAAGTATATATAGTATAAATACAAAATTACCTTTATATTTCTACTGTTCTGATGACTCGCCAATATACTATATGCTCTAACCGCTAAACAAATTGGGATGCTATTTGACAAAGATAGATCACATCCTGGGGAAGCGGCGGCTCGTGTGTTATAAATTAGAAGCACAATTAGATTTTTTTTTTAGAAATATACAAATTAAAATTCCACCTTTACTAGTTTCAAAAACATTAGAACTTATATTTAACTAAAAAAAAATAAACAAATGCATTCTTAAAAAACTTCTGGTATGTTTTTCAAAAGAGCTCTTAGTTTTTTATTTTTCGTTTGTAAATATGATACTTATATTAATATTGTTAATATAAAAAAAACTGCTGTTTATTGCAACAAATCAAAATCAAATATCATCGTCAGCAGAGGTAGGTCTCTTAAACAGATAATCTTTAATTCATTTGTACACTTAAAATTATTTCCCATCATCAAACCAAACCACCTTAGACTTTCAACGAGTCTTCAATAGGATAGGAAATGGAGCGATAATCTCAACGTAATCCTTATCTATGAATATATCGGTATTTCTGAATCCATCAAATTGCCCAACCTGATTATACTCATTAGCATTTATATTACATCATCCCTATTTATCTTTTGTTGCAGGTAAGCGCCACAAGCTTTTGGTGC
Source organism: Callimorpha dominula (assembly GCA_949752705.1). NCBI lineage: Eukaryota > Metazoa > Arthropoda > Insecta > Lepidoptera > Erebidae > Callimorpha > Callimorpha dominula. The sequence continues at coordinate 4,597,404 of OX457002.1, read as the reverse complement.
TTTCGGTAAGCCCCTTCATTTCAAGCTATCATTTTCTATAAAACTAGGCGCCATATTATACATTATTATAGCCAGTTGGTTTTTATCTCCATTATGTGCGACTTGGTCATTCGGGGAATATTTATTTTTTAAAAGTAACATCATTGTATGGAACTGCGTCTACATCAATTCTTCGTACTCTAAACTGGTTCTAATAAGATTTCTTGTTAGCATATTAAAAATGACATTAAGGATCTAAAAATTATTGTAAAGATATCTGGCTATGTGTAGTATATGTGAACAATTCTGTAGGTATTGTTTAAATCAGGGAAAACACAATGTGCATTAAGTACACTTAGATTGCGTTTATTTATTTTTATTATTATAGTGTTTATAAATTCCTAAGGAATTATATCTCAACGATTGTAGTTGAAAGCACGCTTTCTAAGTGTTGGCGCCAAACAGTCGATTATTTACTATTAACTTTCCAACAAATTGTGCCGTTTGTTCGTTTCAACCGAGTCTTGAATCGATTTTCCAAGCTGTATTACCTACCGCGTTTCAGGTTTTCCTAGGAAATTATTTTCTGCGTTTGTGCATGCTTTGCATTTCTGTTTTTAGATCGTTTTCGATAAGCGCTCACCGTTTGCCTGTATTATTTTTACAAGCTCCAGTTTATTATTTGTTGTTGCGAATTTTTGGTTTATTTGCAAAGCGAATAAGTTTTATAATTTTTAAATATTATGTTATGGAACTTTTAATATTGAATACAACATACATTTTATCATTACCAAAACTTAAATTATACAGAAATTATGCATTTATTTGCAATCCTTCCGTATTTTAAAAGAAGACTTTGGCAAAAACAATACTACTTACTGTAACGATCTTGAAGAAGAAACATAAAACACGAATTTATAAAACAGTGACCCTATGTTTATGTCGTCATCGTAATACGTGACCGCAATAAGGAAGACCTTTATGACTTCCAAAAATGGAAGCAATATGCACTAAAATAAACGGGTCAAATTAATCGACCATATTTATCATGGTTCCGTTTGACTGCGACCTTCAAATTGTTCAGTACGTTTAAATTGCTGAGAATAAACGAATTGTAGCTAGGATCTGTTTTTTTATAAACCATTGATCATTAAAACGCTACCTCTCTTTGATAAACATCATTCAGTGTATTGAATAAATATCCTTATCGAGATGTGCGGCAATCGCACGCACGAATGATTTGAATCCCTTCTATCCTTCACACGGAATTTGCTTTTTATGTATCCTTTGATCACTCGCTATTCACAGGTAGAATATCATTTGCTGTATTTAGTTATACAACGTTTCGTCAGACACGATTTATTTATCTCTTTTGTGAGCGCCCTTGACGCGCCTGCCGGTTTCTACGCAGCTCGTACTGTGAAAGGGGTCAGAGGATGAAAAAAACCTCGCTTCAAAAGTAGGCTTTCTCTTGTAACACCGTGGGAGGTGAAAGTCGGACGACTTGTCCTTGAATTCCCTAATGTAAGTAAAAAACTTATGGCGACAATAGGAATGCAACAGTGTTCATAGAGTTGATGTTTTTCAATATTTTTTTTAGGAGAGCTTTATTTAAAATTTTGTTAAGAGGAATTTGTCAATTATTAATTTTATTAGTAATTTTATTTTGATACAATTTAAAGTGAGGTACCTTTTATGATCTAATTGATCATTTTAATATCATGCAGATATTATCTATTATAAAATATGAATATTTCTAAAACGCGTTCACCTTCATTAGTGGTATTTAAACACTCCGCGGTTTTCCTAATTGCTCCATACTGAGAGTTAGTCGTACCGTCCTATCATATTCTAACTAATATTATAAATGAGAAAGTGAGTTTGTTCGTTTGTTACGCTTTCACACCTTAACTACTCAACCGATTAACCGAACCGAAATAGTGTATACAGGTTGTTAAAAGTAGGTACATAAAAGGACTTATGCCCGGTTCCTATAATCAATAAACGATTTGTTTTGCTTACGGATGATAATAACGAAGTTTTACCGTCCGTAAGCAAAACGAATCGTTTCTTGATTATAGGAACCGGGCATTAGGGTAAAAAAAAGTATCTTCAAAAATAGTACCTTTCCCGAGGAATACAGAAACACTTTCAACGCTAGCGAATTTTTGTAATACATATTAAACTTGAAATTGAACTTTACACAATTTACAATAAAGCATCACAGAATAAAACAGCTGGACACTACTAAATGTATGTATTAGTTGCTTTAAGTATACATCTTGCACCAAGGCCTTACCATACATACTCTTTCATGGTCGATGGATCCAAAAACGGATAGAAAGAATAATTAACGTCACTGTTATGTTAATAAATTCTTTTAACGATGCCGCATGGGGCCAGAATGCCCGGAAAGCTGCACTCGAAAATTGTAACAACGCACTTAGTAGCTATTTCATACTTTACTTACTTGTATTTATTCATTTCCTACACCTGTCACTGCCTGATGGATTAAAATGCTAATTAAGAATAAATTGAAACTACTGCTGTTGGGGAATGTAAAAAAACTATAGAATAATTGCTATAAGTTTCATAATTTTTAACCGACGAATAAACGGAGGAGGTCCTTAAAAAATGAAATTTGAAAAGATTTCGGCAAACAGCCGCGCCGCTGTAATAATTTTATCTTATAACAATTTGATTGTATGTTTGACGCCGACTCAAAATTATTTAGGTATATACATTAGTGTAGGAGTTTAGTAAGGCTAACAAGTTTTTATTTTTGCGCTTCAGTTGTTTTTCTTTTTCTTTCGTTAGTTTATTTTTTTTGGGAATAGAGAACAAGAGAAGTACAGGAAAAATATTTATTAGAGATATAATGTATGTATATATAAGTTAAAGCTAGGTCCATAAAAGTCTCTAATATGAATAAATACGTCTTAGTAATTTTAATGAATAAATACGTCTTAGTAATTTTAATGAATAAATACGTCTTATCAATTTTAGCGCTGCTTTTACAGTGACTCTTGACACTAGGCGCGTATTTTACTTAATTTATAGGTGGAACTTTGAAAATCAAAAAAATGTAAATATCTACCGTTAAGTTTGTTGTATACTTTTAAATATCAACCTTTCCCAGGCGAGCAGACGATACTTAGGGTTGGCACCCACTGACAGCTTGGCACGGCACGGCGTGGCTAAGATTTTTTTCGTTTACAAATGATTTTCGACCTTATTTTAATGAGTTTAGCACTAACTTTATTTTATTTTAATACTAATAGGTTGAAGTAGTTGCATGTCGCAGAACGTCTCGTTATTCCCCGAGATATTGTGACGCTTGATCTTGTACTTAGCAGCACCTATTTGTTTCTATTCTTCCTCAGCGACAATTACTATTAATACTAAGTCCCAATCAATCATTGTAACAAAACACACAACCAATTTTACATTAACACAGCACTGAACTGAACGAGTGATCGGCAGATTGTGCTTGCTTTCGTCTCGACGTAGTATACCACAAGATCGTGTGGTATGATTCGGATGATTGGGTATGCCAAAGCGTGCCGTGCCGCGCTATGCATGCTATACCCTGCCGTCAGTGGGCGCCGGTCCTTAAGGTCCGTACAGTAGGAGTGAAGGCAAGTAAACAACCCAAGTTATGTTTAATTGTAGATCTGGTTATACCAGTATCAAACCGCGATAAAGATTTTACTTCAAATCCATACATGGTAAAAGTAAATAATATAACAAGCTTTGGTATGCATGTCAAGCCGTTGACCTTCTTATTTAAAATTATTGTATTAATAAAACACCAATAAACACGAAATTTCAATCCCATTCGGATCTTCATATACAGGTTGTTACAAAAAGGTGTGGTCAAGTTTTAGAACCGATATGTGTAGTCGAAAACAGTTGATTCAGCTTTAGAAATCGATTAAGAAAAAAAAATCGGAAAATGCTTTTCCTGGTATAGGTGCACATTTAAAAAAACCACATTATGGATTTTCATTTAAATTACAACGTTTTAGTTTTTATTTTATATGAGGTCATTTTCGAAAAAATCTGGATATTAGTTAGTTTAAAAGTCATTTTTGATGTTCAATTTGTTAGTTGTTAGCGGTTTATGTAAATATGACCACACCTTTATATAACATTCTGTACATTGTCATATCTGGATATTGAAGGAATTCAAAAATATATTAATGGAGGCAGGATAACGGGATATCTCGTTTAGATTTGTAAGTGACTGAATGGGGATGTATCCGAATACTGCAAAATACCAATATAATTAATATAAAGAATAATTTAAATCTTAATATCAAATCTTAATAATTCCAAAAATATTCACAAAAACCGAAAGAAAGGACAGGAACCTTTTTTATTAGACGTCGATTAAAAATGATTATTTTATTAATATGTACGTGGTAAATGAAATATTTCGGCATTCAATTTAGAATGTACGGATCAAGAGGTATGTTATTATTTGACACCATTCCACGATTTGAGTGGAGTATTTATAAAAGAGACGCGACATCGCTCTGTTACCTGAGGGTAAATGACCACCTGACCCATATCTGCGTCCCGACTTTCACCGCCCGGCCATTCACCCGGGAACAGAGCGTAAACATACGTTCCAATTTCCAAAATGGACTCACACCGAACGAACATAGTCCACATTAATTGGGGCACAGTCCAATTAAGACCTCGTTACGCCTCTTACGCAATTAGCATCGTCCGGCTAAACCATTAAGTGAAAAGGTGCGTCCAATTTTTTTAACGAGTACAGTATGTTTTCAGACCGTTTTATGGCATCACATGGCACGCAAATTAGGTAATGTTGTATTGGTTACTATTAACATTAAATCCCTGTAGGTATTGATGATGAGATAAATTTCCCAAAGTCGGGAGTTTTTACCAAAATATTAAAACTTACTATACTTACTATTTAAACAAAATTTGTCATTTGAAAAAAATACAACCCGTAGTGTGTGTACCCGTTAAAATTTGCTTTGGTAAACCAATCTGTTACACGCTTAGTTAGTTATTCGGATTTTATTAACACGTAAATTAAAACTATTTGCCATCCAGGTTTTTTTCAAAATGTTTACTTGAGCCAAATTGGATAATACGGAATGTCATTATGTTTAGGCTTGTCATAATTAGAATATTGAAATATTGTAATTTTATCTCTATTTCCTAATTATCTAATTGTCATTGCGTTTGCCGGGACTCAATCTTAACAATCAAATACGTAATAAGTAGTAAAAACCTTAAAACAAGAATTAACAAATTTGAAATTTCAACTAAGTATACGTCATACAGCCAGATCGACTATGCAATAATAAATAATAATTTAAATTAAATTCATTTTCAATATGTATTATTTGTTTTGTGAAATAAATGCATTTAAAATGTTTTTTTATCTATGTTTAAGAACCCTTTGACCTTGGCGCGGCGGTAATAGGCATTCCATTGACCGCCACGCTGGGAGTTGCGGGTTCGAATCTCGCCCAGAGCAAATATTTGTGTGCATGAATAGGTCTATTTGCATTTTTCAGGGTGTTTCTATGTATAATAAGTATGAAAATATTAAAAAATAATCTAATTATTTTTATCTGTGTCATAAAATAAAGGTTAGTTTGAGTGTAGCTAGCGTTGTGGAGGACGTAGGTTGACTAACAATGGTTTAGTTAACAAATTAAAAAGGTTAGCACACTGAAAAGGGTATCTCTTTCCAACCGTTTATGCTTGAAACAATTTAATTGATTTAGTAAAACCTATAATAGGAACATATACATTAACATATACTTCACCTTCTGACTTATTTAATTTAAAATCAAACTAAAAAAAAATTACTCGTCATTGGTTGCTAAGAAACGGTTTGTTAGTAAACATTCCATATCAAATTTGGGTGAAATATACTTAAAACTTACGTGCGTACGTACGTAGCGTACTAAAAAGTAACTTTACTAACAATAACACTATAAAATTTAGAATTCTCATACTTTACGCCCATACATCACCATTATCACCATACCCGTGATAGATATATGAAATTGTTACCGTATAATAACTTACCAGGGCGTGATCTGTTTACAGATTAAGATCGTATTGAACGTCTTTACGTTCAAAGAGGTCAACACTCTTTAACATAAAATTCTATATCCGTTAAAAACTTACTATAAAACATTTTTTAAAGAAAACTCCCGCGTTTTGAATATTCCTATGTCGCGCGGGGTTTCACAAACACTCAAACAACGGTCACAAAGAACACCCAGACTCGACAACTATTTGTGGATCACACAAATTTTTGTCCCGGGTGGGTTCAAAACCCACAAAACCATTGCGCCATCCGTGCAATCGAATTTATTTCCATGTTGTAAGTAGTCTATCATCAATAATCATCATGTTCTTCTGAATAAAGAACATTTTTGACGTAGACATAACCCGAAATTACTTCTCGCAAACTTTTACTACCATGGGTTGAGAGATATGTAATAAAAAGACAATACACTGCCATATGTTTAATAATAAAAACGTCACAATTCGTTTATTCACTTCTTAAATCTCTGAAACGTCTTCAATTTTGGTGTTGCGTTCGAATCCAGGTCTGTTTTTGTATACTGGAACAGCGCTATCAGCGGGGATCGTGATTAACGTGGGTATAACTGCCCGGCGAAAGGTTTTGGATTTTGGTGAAAAGAACTTGACGTTTAAAGCAGCTACTGAGGCGCTCTAAAAATTACTTTTTAAACTAGAAGCATTAATATGATCGGAGGAGAGAGCTCGGTAAACCCTTATCGTTTGATAGCCCCTTAATCGCTGTCGATTTATAATGGCTATGTGTTTGGTGTATCTGCTAAGACTGTCGATTATGACAGATATTGGAAATAAGTAACTTGAAATCTGCTGACAATTCTTATAATGAAGTGGTATTTACTTTACCCTTGAGGAAAGATGGCAGTGCTGAATTGATTATTATTATTGTTTATTTTTAAAAGAAATACCACCATAGAAAAATATGTTTCTGTCGCTGAGGACTGTATAAACAGTTAAGTGAAATTGCAAATTTTCTTAAAAAAAAAATATTACCCGACACTAGTATTCGCCACGTGGTCAAAATTCGACCATGATCATTGAAAATTTCAGAAAAACATCGACTTTCAGCCTGTGACCACGACCAATGCACCCTTGTCGAACGTCAGGCAAAGGTATGCAATACCTATTGATCGATGATAATTCCCGTAAAAATAATTATAAAACAAATACATATAACTTTGCATGTTTCAAACATTTTGTTGCACTCCTATACATACATACATTGTGCATCGAAGACAAAACAGGTGAAAAGGGAACTCTTTTGTCCTTACCCATCTATATAAAAAATAGCAGTTTCATATTTTTTTTTTTTGTTTATTTATCTAAACTTTATACACAGTTGCTACTTAGGCGGACTTAAATGCCTAAAGCATTATCTACCAGTCAACGTTTACGTGATGCAGAGAAAATAGTTATTAACTTTTTCTTTTATGTTATAGGGAGCAAACGAGCGGATGGGTCACCTGATGGTAAGTGACTACCGTCCTACATGGACACCAACTCAACTAAGGACGAATGAAACCCAATAGAATTAGTACTAGAAATTCTCTGCCAGAATGATGCACTATTAAGATACACAAAGTCAGCTGTTTACCATTCATATGATCCAAAACAGACGTGTGTTATTGTTTTCCGTATACAAAGAGATCCTTTTGATGCCGGTGCCAGCACAATGATCCGTATTTAACCGCTTCATAGCACTATTGTCCTTGTGCCGCGACTGTATACAAAAGACCCGTTTGCATAATGTTCTTCTTATCTTGCATCATCTAATTAAGATCGAAATGTACCGCGTATTTTCTAACATACGTCTGCAAATTATGTATTACAATGCAAGGTGTTTATTGCGGGAAAATATACATAATAGATGTCCGACAAGTCGATTAGAACAATCGATAACTCGAAAGGAAATAAACTATAATGAAACCATACCGGAATTGTCACTTAATTTGTAGGTTACCGCTTGGGAATGTATGTAGTCAATAGAAGTACGCAACTGTAATAACCAATTTTTTTTTTCTTGTGTTGTTGCAGTGACTTTAAAGTTATTGGACAGTTTCTAAGAAATATAAATGTGAAAAAGAACGACATGCTTGTAATTATTATTTGTGTGAGTCGAGCTCTAAACAAAAACAACCAAGAGCTTATACGAAGAACTTTCTTCAGGCACTTATACACTCAATTACAAATTTTTTGTATTTACTTACTAGCGGCTTCAATTTCGTGGATATCTAAGGGCAAAACAATGGAGTTTTTATTAAGTGAGATTCAATAGTACGCCCACTAAAAATGTATGTATATAATCATATATCGGTATATGTAATCATCAATCATTCATTTTATTGCATTTTGAGCAACACTGTTAACCCATTAAAAAGGTGATTATTACTTCTCTCTCGCACTCACTACACACCCCCAGAGAATCTGTGACGATTCATCCACAAACAAATTGCAATCGGATTTGGAATTATTAAGTGCCCTAAGATTAGATAATAAATTGAGCCATCGGAAAATTGAAAACATTTTTCTGTATGAAAACTTTAGCTGACCGGGTAGGACAATTATTTGCCGTGAAAGCTAGCTATATACTTCTGTATCTGTATGGTGGTCTGTATACTTGTTTGCCACAATAGTGTTATTGTAAAATCTAAAAACATTTTAATCAATTTCGTGTAGTTGTGATTGCAACTGTATGGAATTTTAAAAATCATTGCCTGTTATGCAGAAATGGAAACTGGAAAGTCTAAGTGGCACCAGCAATTTACGTAGTAATTGAAATTCGATTTCAATTCAGATGCAATGAAAGCGTGGTCTGTTCGTAACAGGAGCTTAGATAATATAATAGTCGTAAGACTTTCTAAACAATTTCTTAATTTTACTGAAATTTCACCTTTCCATTTTACAATACAAAAACGTATACAAAAACTGATCATGTAAGGTCTGACACAAACCCATGATAAAGAATATTTTTAACAACTGTTGTTTTCAAGATTTTAATGACCTTATATTCAGTTAAAATTAATAAAACTGTTTTGTTTTTTTTTACAAAATTAAAACTAAGGCTCCCAAATGAATGCTTATTGCGCACTTTTCTTGGTGTTTTCTTTTTTGTATAATGAAACGCAAAGAGCTAGCAGCACATTGAAAAACTTGTATCTTTGAAGGTAAACCGGGTCCATATTCAGAACTGAAGGGACAAGTGGACCTTGAAGTAACGCCGCACAGGCCGACCGCACATGCAGTAAAAATAAATAGGTACACAAAAAGACCAACCACGGATAGAGCTGAGGGTATGGAATGAATCAGCCGCAGTGTGATTCGACGTCCACTCGAATGCATTGCATTTGCAATACGAACGCCATGTGCGTTTTTGTATGCTACGATGTGCACATATCATTTCCTTGTGTAAATGCGGTATTTAATTACTTTACATTATGGTTCATTTTACAATGTAATTACCACCGTACGTACGATGCGCGCGCTCAAGGTACTCAAGACAAAGGATGAAATTATTTTTATTTGCCTCTGTTACCGTTCAATCTGTTCTTGGTTACGTTACTCGCTTATTTTTACCGTTGATTGCTCAATGGTCTCATTGAATGCAAACCTTATTGTCTGTTCCCATCTTGCAACTTTTGCCGAAGTCTTTGATTTTGTGTAATGCCAAATGATGCTTATCTCGGTCGTCACGAACATGTACTGTTATAACAAATAGTAACAAGTCAACAATTCGGTCGCGATATTTATTTTCTACTGCACATTAATACCTTCTACAAAATTTCAATCTGCAGTTATTTTAATTGGATTATAGTTGTATTCAGTGTTTTCTTTTTGTTATGAGAGATGTCTGATTGATATGCGGGTAATTCGGATAATGTTCAATTCACTGTTCACTGTTTGTTGATATTTATTGACGTGTGTGTTGAATAATCAATTTTGCAACGTTTGATCGCATTGTTGGTGAGGCGTGCGCGTGGCGGGCGAGGGCGTCGCCCCAGTGAAAGTGTGAAAGTGAGGCGAATGCGCCGGCGCACCACAACTAGGAACACTGTCTATAAAATCAGCCGTATTATGCGCTTTTTAGATTTATCACTCGGTGATTAAACTTATTTCATAAAGTAATTGGTTTTACTATTCTGAATGTATACTACTTTCGAATGTATCATTCATGTTGTGCGTTTTCGGTATATCTCTCAGTATCTTATCCTTATTGAAATTAGACTTCATGAAAGTTATAATTAATATGACAGTTTTTTATGTTATAAGTAAAACAGTAAATGCCCCTATAAAATGTAAAAAGTTGAATACGCATACAGTTTTGCAAATAATGTATCTAGAGCGTGGTGGACCGCAGCCCGATAGTCGTTTCCGTACACCAGCGCTTCCAACATCACATGCACTCTATACATATATAAATGAATTAGGTGTTTGTAGAATGCGGTCCATAGCGGTTTTTTCTTCATTAATTGGCAACGTGCTAAATTCTAAAGCAAAAATATATTTACTATATCCACTCACTCACATGAACAAAACACCATAATTATTTTAGCTTTTTTTTTAAAGTGTTTTATTAAACATTATTTACATTAAGGTTGGTAATTTGCTTCACATTTATCTCCCTACTACATTAATCTTAGTATTCTAAAAACATTAAGTATTCGCTTGTCGGCGACTAATTTCTTATTGCGTTGTTTCCGATACACACAGAGTAGATTTGTTTTATATGATCAAAGCGTAGCTTTCGAAATTTATGTATGTGACACATAAACAGGAGAATAATGATGGTAAATTATTGTCGCGGCTATCATCGTCGCTCTGGTATCATGTAATTGTGCTTCGATCGAAGCGACCTTCGTAACTGTGAATAGTCCTTTGAGATGTAGTATGACGAAACAGATAATGTCTTAGCATCTCTAATAGTTGCCGTTCAGATATATGACTGTAATTACGACCGTTTCACAATCGTTAATTCTGATTGACTGTCTGATCCATATCGGAAACACACATGTACATTTTGATTGATTACGGATCATATTCGTACACACGCCGATACTTTTTTTATTTGCTATAAAAATGGCCTGTGCAAATTTAATGTAGGTATTAATTTTACTTTCTGTTTGACAGAATATATCCTGTCCATTATTTTAACAGTAGGTATATTTATATAAATATTTTAAATTGCATACATCTTACTCTTAAAAGAAATGAAGTATAAGTGTCTACTTTAGCAATCTCAAAAATAGAAGGTGCTATCTATATTTGAGATATATATAAGAAAATGTGGATTTGGTACGAGATTTTATGATTAGAACAAAAGTGGTTTTGAGCGCGTGACGTAAATTTTAGTGAGTTGAAACAACGTATAGTAAATTCAATTTAGGTTTCCAAATTAATTTCCGTTCTACATAACTCTGCTAATTAATGAAACCCATTGAGTGCAAATAGATTGAATTGCCTCCATGTATTTACATATTTTGTTACTGTTATTAAAGCGATCGCTAGTAATTAATAATAATAATAATGACTTCACACATCTCACATACGGCCGTCTGATCCCAAACTAGGCAGAGCCTGTACTATGGTAACCAGACTGCTGATAAACATAGTTATATGTTTCTAAATACATACATATTATAGATAAATTATCACGACTTAGTTCGAATTTAATGATTTATTATAGATTGTTGTCTAATAAACAATTTACACTAATGACATCACGTATAGGCTTCCATCATTCTTTGGTACTTATCATTTTAATGTTTTGAGATGTGTCAGATCATTATGAGAGTCATGCTACCATGATTAGTAATGCATGATGCTCGCGCTCTTCGTGTCGCTCTCTCTATTGTGCACCGCATGACGTTTCACAATCGTTTGTATATACCACAGCAGAACTTATCATTCGTTTGTTGTAAACCACAGTGAAACTTTTTGTACGGTTGTTCTTATCTATCCCACTTTGTGTTGGTTCTCGAGCATTAAGTAATGTCCCGTGTCTGTCAGATGATATCGGGCTCTCATTAGTGGTATTGTGGCACCCACGTCGTGCCCGGCACGCAGACCTAATGCAGCACTGACAGAATCAGCTATGTGCCATAACAGCAAGCTATTATCTTGAACTCAACAGATTTCCATAGGCGAAGGATTTTGCACAAGAAGCGGTTTTATAACAAAAACCAGTTATTGTTAACGCATTCCGCATATGAACCCTCAAAACTTGCGTAGGTGTGTGACAGATCACGAAACTCAAGAGCGTGTGAACCACGATACGGTTCGGGTAGACTACCAACGATGAAACGGTTCACGCGCTCCTGATATTATCAGACCTACGCGTTTCGACCTCAGCTAATCATGGATCTTTACGTGTCTAATGGAGAATATCATGCAAATAATAAGCATGCAGTATGATCTGAATGCGTCTGGTTAATGTAATTGTTTCACTCTTTTGTACAAAGCAATCGCTTTCACTCTTTAATTTTGAAGCGGGAAATCGTTGTCATTGTCTCGTGCGCGCTCTCGCGAACACGTTATCTAATACACTTCTCACAATGGATCAGCGCTCTGAGCGCTCCAACACAATGCTTCCGACTACTTCGGTTCCGCTCTCGTGAATTGGGTAAATGGTGCATTTGACGAAACTTCACTTTTTCACTGTCCCACTTTAACCCGCTGCGCGCTGTTGAATTTACCGATCTATAATTTGTTTGCTACCGATTAGCAACGCGTTTATCCATAAAAGTTGATTTTTACGCTGTCGCGAGGGTCCATTAGAGAGCAGCTGATCCGCGACAAGAATTCATGCTATCTTTTCGCACGACAATCGGGAGCGCGACGCGCCAACTGGAGCGACTAATATACAAACGGACCGGTTTTAGATCATCTTATACCTGTTGCTGTGATAGCGGTGTCATTCTGCATGCGGTACTAGTTTTCTAATTTATTTTAATCTAATCTTGAAATACACGTTTATTATTATTTACCGGTATACAGTAATAAACGAAATTTTATATGTCTTTGTAAAACTATTATTTTATCGCACATAACCAGCATGTGTACCTGTATATTTACTCTTACCAAATTAACATTCGCTACCGGTGTTCTTCTGTGTGGATATGTAGGTCGATCTAACTCGATGCTACACTTTCGTTGGCGATATGCAAATCAGAGCGTGCACCGCGGTAGCCACCTTCAACTATAAATCGTTTCAAACTGCCTAATGTGCGCCTCGTTTCACAGACGGCTGCACCGTCACTGCATTATTGTAGTCATTATAGTCATTACTATCTAGTAATTGTCGGATCCACTGCGACCGCATTTACCTCTATTTGAACAATTTCCCTTGAGTCTGAATTCGCCCTGTCCTGCTGTACCCTATAGCAATAAGCGTTCATATCGCAATCCATTCGCAACGTTCACCCAGTAATGTGTGGGAAATGGGCGTTCCAACTTTTTTAATTGCCTTGTGTCTGTTGTGTGGTATGTTATTATTGCGGAGCGTAATGCAACGCGGCCCACAGAAGTAAGGCGCCTAGCTGTCTCCGGACAATTTCGTTGTTAATTATGTTCCATCGCCTGGCTGGCTGTTCGGCGGCACGTCTGGCCCGTAACTGCTGCTTGAAAGTAGGCAACGTGTATGTGGTGCTTGATGCACGTCAACTATTCTGGGATGTTATTTTCGATGCACATAAACATTGGGTCAACGAACTATCTCCGCAATCACTTACACATAGAAATGGTATGTTCTCGATTTGTGCTTCTGAAATAGGGTCCTATTATATATTACTGCAATGATGAAATCACTTAAAGACCTATAACAGTTTTTGTTTTTAATTGAAAAACAATATAATACTAGAAGTTTCAAGACTGATCCGTGTAGCCTGAAGACTTGAGTTAATGTAGCTAGGGTCCCAAAATGTCTTTCAGAATTTTGATAAGAATTTCATCCGACCTAAAGACAACCTACATTATAATTCGTTGTAAGGTTTGTTACGCCTAGTTTGTTCATGTTGGGGTTTCTGTCCGCGACGAATTCTGGTTTTTTTTTTAAGTTTGACACACTCAGTAATTTTCTTAAGTTTACTTACAAAGTTTTAACTACTATTCATTTCCAAGGAGGTCATGCTGAATCATAGACGGATTCAGTTTTATGATGTGAATATTTTATAAGTCTATTTTTAGCCGAAACTAGAATGCTTACACCGCATCTACGTACCTGTATATATGTAGATATAACATCACTGGTACTTCTACATTTACGTACATATTTATCTGGTTAAATAAGATTACCAAGCGGTGGAACCAGAACAGGAAATAAAAATTCTCTCCTATCCTGTAGCAGACGCACCAGGTGCCGGAGATCACATCAGGGCCTTTTGTCAACACTCCTTAAGCGTGGGCCTGATGTCGGTGACCAAGGTAGTTTACTTAAAAGGGAAATATATAAGCAGGTACACTCGCTTAGCCTCCGGCCATAGGCTACCCGGACCCGGTCGAATCTGACATAACCATTTGCTCGAGCTGGTGTGAGTTTTATAATAGGGGAGAAAGAAAAGGCATGAGTTTTATAATAGGGGAGAATATTATCATATCAGATAAGTAACTCGTATATGCTCATTGATATTCCCGCTTCTCTCTTTCTCGATCTTTATAGTACCTCAAGCCTCAAGTAGTATTTTCATTATAGTATTAGCGAATTCAACTTCTCGTCCGTTACCTAAGGCTGGCAAAGCGGTAAAAAGTAAAATTACAAAGCAAAGTACGAATATTACCTGGTATTTGGCACGATACCGCTGTTGTAAAATTACATTCTACTTTAATGAGTCTATAATGTAGACATGAAATTGTGCTTCTTGCAACCGTGCATAACAAACACAATGCTAGGTATATTAACTTACAAATATTTGTCTACTTAGGACACAAATTTACATTAATTACTCAAATTCAAATTCAATATCTTTATTTCATAAAATTGACCATCAATTGTTCGAAATCGTACTAAAATATTACATATTACATTTAAGTAAATTTATATATTAACTAGAAATCCGCCCCGGCTTCGCACGGGAAGTAGAGACATCTTCAACAATCATCATGATATTTCAACCAATTTACACAAAACGTTAACAAATTATACACCTAAACCTTCCTCATGAATTACTCTGTCTATTTGTGAAAACCGCATGAAATTCCGTTCTGTAGTTTTTCAGTTTATCGCGAACAGACAGACGCGGCGGGACACGTTTTATAATATGTAGTGATATTGAAATGTACTAATTACAGGGAAATGCGCAAACGTAACTTAACTTAAATGCGTGGAGGTGCATAATAATAAAACTGTATGAGAAAATCAAAGTTTAGAACATAATAAATAAATCATATTATTAAAAAAACTGGAAGACACACGTACAGAATGTGTATTACCCCTCTTTACACCTCAGAAGGCCGTTTTTGCCTAGGTCTCAGACCCACAGTCCAGGGTCTCCTTGCGCCATTGATGTGCGGAGGCAAGAGCAGAAGGCCGCCTACTATTCCTTACCCAATTTGGTTCAAGTATTGGCACCAGTCTGTATTTGAGTCTAATAGGGTATAGAATGTTCAATAAAAAACCTCTGTCAAATTAAACGGCACTTTATACATATATTTACATACTTACATCATTTCTTACATTACATATTCATAGGTATTTACAATTTTTGTTACTTAGGTTTGCATACAATATTTTAAAATAGGTACTATCTTGATGTTTTACAGTTATTAATTAAGTCATCCAGTAGAAGAGGTGGCCATGTCACGTCTTAATTGTGACGTGTCTCTTTCAGTGTCACACATTACTAGTATTCTTGTTAACCCCTCCAGCGAAGCCAAATGCTGTACTAGGGAGGGGTGGGGCCCGAACCCGCAACCACTTGATTGCAAGCCTGACACCTTAGCTATTGGATCTTTGACGGCCTTACTCACCAGCAACAACACAACAGTTTGCTAGTAGTGGTACTAAACTTAAGTTTCTGTGGGGTTGAACAACTACGACATTACGAGTAGTTTTAATTAGTAGCTTCCCTACTAAGAAAGAATGGCAACCCTTTTGTTTACGTTAAGGGGCCTTATGGTTTTTTTGGCGTGTCAGAGATATAATAATAATAACTTAAGACACCTCATACACGATTTGAAATTGATCCCAAATTAAGCAGAACCTGTAAGTACTATGGTAACCAGACTGATATAAATACATACATATTATCGATAAACTACACCTAGACACAGAACAAATGATACGATCATTTTTATATCATCATCAGCATTTACATCATCATCCAGAAAAAATAAGTGTGTCAAGAGCACGGCTCTTGAGACACTTATTTGTCCTGGATAGGAATCGAACCCACAACCTCTGGCTCAGCTGCCAGGATCAATAACCACTAGACCAACAGGCAAGTCAAAATTTACATATGCAACTGATAAGATCTTTTAATACACTCTGTTTAAACCTTCTCTTTGTTCGTCTTCGTTATTATTTAAGTTCAGATCGAGCGATAACAGTTAATCGGTGTTTCCAAGATTCTTATTACTTTAGAAACATAAGTAAAACTGAATTTTACACAACACATACAAGATACAAGTAATATAAAATGTAGTTTTAATATAATAAGTTATAATTATAAGCAGTTTAGTCAAACACTCGTGTAACTTTTTTTCCATAAATTAACTCTCCGAGAATTTATTATTGTAGTTTCAAGAAGTGTCTAAGCTAATTAATTCGAATAGGTAAGTTATAACAGGCTTACCAGATAGTGAGTCATCGTTAACGAAGACTCAGTCGTGACGTGAAATGGTAACCTGTAATTTAGCTGAAGATTTACGAGACGACTCTCGCGGTGATTACAGTAATGTGGATGTGTGCGGTTGCCAAAATTAAGATTTTACACGCGCAATGATAAGTGGGTAGGTACACGACGTAAAGATTTGAGTAGAGCTCGGGTATATCTAGTTTTTAGAAATCTGTGTTACTGCATTACAAATCTAATGATAAAATTATCAAAAAAGACATAAAATCTCTAGGCGTTACTAATTCAACCTGCAAAGACAGTCAGCGTTATCGTGATGGGCCATGCTAATTCATCGGCAGTTTTTTTTTTATTTTGAAGCGCTTGTAAATCGTTTTATTATCAGGAGGCTTTAGACAGTGTCAAATGTTTCTTAGCGTTTCCATTTCTAAAAACGTTGACACTAATGAAAACGATAAGAGATTGGTAGACAAATGTACTTTGATTTCAATTATATTCGATCCTTATCTAAAAAGCAGATTGTTGTCTATCGTTTCTTTCACAAACGTCAAAGTGTTTGGCGCGCATTATTTACCGATTACGTGAAGCCTTCAGAAGGTAAGAGGGTCGATCCGAAGCTTAGCAAATGTCACGTATTTTTTTTCGCATGAAACTTTAAACATTCACTCTTGGGAGTCACTCATGAGTCCCTGTGAATTGGAATAAGTATTCTTTTACGAATTTTAGTAATTCTTATTTAGGTATTTTATTGGTTATTTTCTTACTCTGTTTGGAGAGTACGTTATTTATAAAATACTAGTGTTCACTAGTCTTTAATAAAAATAATTCAGCAAATTATGAAATAAATCCAAATTAATCAAGTACAAGATTACTCATTTACCCTAATAACTATACGTAATTTAAAAAATCTCACAAAAAAATAGTGTATGGGGAAAGTGGGTGTCGAGCCAAATCTACACATCCGACATCTCATCATCGGGCCTAAGGTCAAAAAATCACCAATATCGCATCACGTAATCAACAGGCGCCCCCTAATACTTTTCGAAGTTAGAAAAGTGAGTTTCGTGTACCTAGTGTTTTAAGTTTTTCATGGTAGCCTATAAAAATTGCAAAAAGTCCACTTTACAGAAATTTTAACAATTATTACCATTTTGCCAAAATCGCCCTTTTTTTCGATTTCTACAAGGCACTGACGTTCACTCCATATGGAACGCTTCGTACCGAAAGCGTTGGTCAAAAGTTGTCCCTTGTCTACAGTTTCAAAGTTCTTTACGTGATATTTCTTTACCTTATGTTAATCCCATACATTTACTTTTCTATTCTATTGTTCTTATAGAAAATAAAAAGCCACTTGTCTAAATCTGCAGTTCTCAATAGAGAAAGCAAACATCCAGACGGACCCTATCATCCTTTGAGGCTCAATCCCTAATTATATGGTATATTAAAATAAACGTAACTACTTGAAATACTAAACTGTTGTTAAGCTCATAAGTTATACATTATATATAAAAATGACAAAAACCTCATCTCATAATATAATTAAAACCATCAGAACCCCATAAACAAATCGTTATAGAAACTGCTTACACATTTTTTACAACAGTGCTCACATTTATAGATTGCGATCCTCTCGTTTTTTGTTATATCGTAAAAACATACACGGTCCACTGTGCTCGCTTCAAAAGTTATTTAATCATCAGCTTTCAACTCGCCTTTCAATTTGAATTGCCGACGATTTTGCATGTTTAACGATTTTTTTTCTCACTGAACTATTATCAATGTTCTCCCATCACGACTAGTCGATGAAAACCGGCGTGCCTTTTTTTTAAGGCCAACCTTCCCATAAATGGCATTATTTCATGGCAACACCTGCGCCGATAATCTTTCCATGGGAGCCGCGTCGTTGCCCACAATTAACAGCGAGCAAAACCTCTGTTCAACTTCCTCTTCAGATTGTTTTTTTGTCGACAAATTAATGTCCTTTTAATTATTTCCGAATCCATGCATTTGGAATAAAATAAACCCACAAAAACATTCACAGAATCGTAGATTGCATTTTTAATACGTAATAGTAAATTGTAACTTGATTGTAAAAAAAATCGCTTCTAAATGCTGTATGACTCTCATTTCAGACTTCATTTATTTAGACATGCTACTTGTTTTATTTCGATAATATCTAATTTCATCATCTATGTTTGAACTGCCTGTACCGACTCGATACAGTTCGACACTTACAAATATGTGAACGTCACGACGACCCGAGACGTTAACACTTACTTATTCACGTCAAATATCTTTTATCGAGATCAAAAGTTCAAATCTAACCAACGGACTCTGTCAATACAAATAAATATACAACACAAGCTAAGCGTCAAGTCAACGTACTGTGCTATTTCTTCGACAAGTAACTATCGTACGGCAATGGGCGGAATGAACCCTCGTCACATCTAAGTAATACCGACGTCTTTACTGCTAGTACTGAGTTTGCCAAAACCCTCTACGGCTTCATTACGATTAGTGAATTCCTCTCTCGACTTGGCAACAAGATTGTTCCTTAATGGATGGTAAACTGGATGTTTTTGTATATTACACTCCGTTTCTTAACGAGATCAACGTTTTATGTTAATAGGTCTATTGACTTCTTAGCGGCATCTCATTTATGTATATCGCACCTTAACTACCTTTCATATTGTCTATTAGAATTTGATGCGGTGCATAAATTGTTTCAAATGTTTTTTCTACTAATTCGAAAATGTTAAGAATTTGACAATATATCAGTTGAAAAACATTGTTTTGGGCTAAAATACAAACTTTTAGATCAATATATGTTTTGGCATAAATTTTGAAATCGATATTTAGATCTTGGATTTGCAATCACCAGATTGCTCCTAGATCCTGAACCCATACATAAAACATTGTTGATTATTGGAGTTAATAACAAATGTCTTTTTATTTTACATTATTAGTAATAAAAAATAATAATGCTATAAATAATAAAGTTTATCTTTTTCATATATGTTATCATAAAACTATGATTGCTTGACGCTCCAACAAGTGCACAACTATGTGTCTTTAAAAGCTAGTTTTTGAATAATCAGCAAAACAACACTAACATCGCTAGTAAGGAACGCAATCCCCGAGATCGAGATCCCGCGAGATCTCGACCACTTTTACGAGATCAATCCCGAAGCGTAAATTGGGTGAGATCTGTGTTCGGTAGTAATAATAAATATTAAATGATTATAAAAAACAAACATTCTGTTAAATTAATGTTGTGTCTTACTTAATCACATAAAATGCTCAGCAGTTTACCGCAGCTTTAGTTTACCGAATAAAAACAATAGTTTTTTTTTAAAGTGCTCACACATCTCGAAATGCCGAGATTTCGAGATGTATTGAAATTTCTAGTCCCGCTAGATCTCGAACTTGCGATCTCGGCTCGAAATTGCATTTTCTAATGGCTACTAAACATAAGTAGTAACGTCATTTGGCACGTACGTCTGTTTTGAATACAACAATGTTCATTTTCGAAATTCTCCGACGTAATTTAAAAAAAAAGGCGTGCCCTTACTAATGTGGATGATATTCATATAAGTATGTTGAGAAGTGTAATTTTCAACTGTCCTGTCAATATTCTTATTAACAAATAGGTTAATAAATAAACATTTTTGTAAATTTTTTGTTAGTCAAATAATACTATTACTAAGTTTGCATTCACCAAAGGGTAATGACAAGAATTCGTCGTTCTGACTGATAGCCAAAGTACCTAACTCACAGGATTAATGTTTACCGCGCTGTCACAATAATGATGTCATACGTCTAATGTGGTGTGTCTACTTGTGGAGATAACAAGAACCTTAGGTCATTCACCTTTCACGGTTTGTACTAGTGACAGCATCGCTTGATAAAATGCAATGTATGTTTTCAGCTCTGCGCCTAATTTGAAAGCCAAAAGTACAAAGTACGAATTACAGTTCGTGAACTGTTCACAGAATATTGCTTAGTAATCGCCTATTTACGAGGTCAAAATATTCTTTTGAGAGTTATGCGAATGGTGATATTTACAAATATAGAGACTCAGTGTCGTGGTATCGAACTGATAATTGAATAAGCTAAGTTCAAGGTTTATTCTACAATGTTTTTTTATTACTCTTTGTTTCTGTGGTCACCGATTTTAATTAGTTTCAGTGCATTGCCAGTTCTGTCTGAAAATCTCTTACATTGCTTTTTACTTCGCCGGGACTTCACATATTATAATATATACACATTTATACTTTTTATATAAAAGTGCAATTTGCATGCATTTCTATCATTTACGAGTATACTTAGATAACCGGCTAATTGTGTACATTTCATTATACTGATTATACAGAAATATTGTAGTATAAATATAGTGTTTTATACCGCTTATAACGAAAAAAACTATGTTCCGTTTGGACAATGTACATTTGTTGTATATTGTGAGCCAAGGTAAAACACTTTCCCATTCAATTGCTTTAGAGCCGAAATTGAAAATGGTAAATCTCGTGATTTGGTTTAGTATTACAAAATGAAAAATGTCGCATAATTACTTACATATAGCGTAAAAGAAAATAGGTTCCGCTGTCTTACACACATAAGCTTTTTACACGATCTGGTTTGACCATGTAACGTACACAATTAGAGACGAGTGTGGTCCGGAATTACATAGTAATAGTATGTACTAATAATTTAAATATTAAACTTTTTTATTTACTTTGCCCTGATTGGTTTTTGGGTCAAATTTAGTCATTGAAATTTCACCCGTCCTGTTGACCGATTGATCTTTAAAAATATTCAAAAACGTAACTAAAAACTTAAAAATAAAATAAGAAAAAAATATGGTAAGGAAATAATCAAGAGGCCGATATTGTACTAAAAGCTAAACAATAGTTCGGAAGTAAAATCGTGAGGCGTAGCATACATTACATATTTACTTAGGTTATGCCTCGTCCAACGATTTTATTTCTATCAGTATCTGCCTCGTTATTGATCTTTACAATCAAACCGTTAAACTAAAAAAAATTGTTACTTATTTTATTTAATATAAACCAACTTATTATAGTAAAGTAATAAAATAAAATAAATAAAATAAATAAAATCAGATATAACCACAGGCTTGGCGTATATCCTTAAGTGTGGTATAACAGTTAATGTCTTCCGTTGTCAAACTCCATCTGCATATAAATATTCAAAGTAAGGAGATTTATTGCTATGACATGATGGAGTTCAAATGCACTGCATTCCGCTGTGTTAATTCATAATTGTATACCCTTGAAATCGAACGTTTAGTAAAAATAATTTTGGTGCAGGGAAATAATTCTTAATAATTTTGTTTTGTTCTACATGTTGGTTCGTCAGCGTCGATTGTGACTCGACTTTATCAATGGATTGACTTCTTTTTCATTTAAAAGAATATGATCTCTCAATGTGTGTATTTTTTGGTGGTTGAATAAAATATTTTTGTTGCACATGTTGTCGCCACATCAAAAACTCTTATTTATGTTATTAAAAATAGGGACAAACTATAATAGATGATAACACAGTTCACTATTTAATAAAAATAAGTTAATAAATATTATTTTGACTGGTTATACCGGTAACGCAATACTATTTATTGGTCGATTGATAAATATTAACAAATAGTGGGATTATAAAAAGGTAGGAATATGTTTAGAACGATTGACTTGAGTGCGAATAGAGGTACGAACAACTTGGCAGTTACTGTTAGTTAGTGATTTTCGTAGTTAAATCAGTGGTTGTGAGACTGTTTCTAACACACAATAAGCACAATCATCCAGCGTTTGATTTGCGGAAACGACGTGGACAGGTACTTCTTCTACCTACCTTTTATGGAAAAATAATTGGATTTTCTAAACATTAACAAAGTAGGTTTATCGCCTAATTTTTAATTATTGTTAAACATGAATGTGAAATAGGCAAGCGTCCGTGCAGCAAATTAAACACCAATATAAAGGCAGTATCTCAAATGGTTAAATTAATTGCAAAAGTTAATTCTGCACTGCATTTTAGCTACTCATGCCATGAGAACGTAGGAGGACGTTTTCTAAATCTCACGTCTGCTGTGACGTCCTCCTAATTAATGATTGGGTTATTTATTTTGTTATCAGACATGGCACGAAAGGTTCACTTCCTGCTTTTCAAAAGTTATCACGCAGTTATGTAGAAATACTAATATGAAACGTTACGTTTTAAATTATAGGTACCAGTTGTTGCCCGCGACTTTGTTTGGAAATTTTGGTTAAATCTATCCCACTTGAACTGTACATTTTCCGGGATAAAAAGTAGCCTATGTTCTATTCCAGACTATAATCTATCGCTGTGCCAAATTTTCATCTAGATCCGTTCATCCGTTTATGTGCGAAAGAGTAACAAACATTCATGGATCCATCCTCTCCAAACGTTCGCCTTTATAAATAATATTAGTAAGATTTTTAACTGTTCATATTAGGATTTATATCATAGCTTAAAAAACCGTTTACTAAGTGATTTTTGTAAGTTAATTCTATAGGAATTTTGTGTTATCAGCTTCGGCCTTTTTATCTCTTACATTGTCAACTTACTGACATCTTACTTTTTATGCAACTAATCAGATAGGTCATGTACTTAATCTTAGTGCTTAAAACAAATTCAAGAAATTTTACTTGAGAGGCATTTGCTAAAAAAGCCATGGGCTTATCTGAGAATATTCTGAATAAATAACCATGAATAATAGCTTGGCGCTCGGCCTACATTTACTGTATGTCGTTAAATTTATGGCCATATTATATATTTAATAAACAACCGTGCACAGCAATTCTTTCTGCAACTTTAACTGGACCTAAACGAATGACAATTTACAGAAGCTCAATCTATCACGGCAACCATAAGTGAAAAGTAAATGATGTATACGTCTGATAGATAATCTGCAACTGTAAAACATCGTAATCACTACATATTATAAAACAAAGTGCCCCGTCGCGTCTGTCTGTCTGGCCGTTCGCGATAAACTGAAAAACTGCTAAACGGATTTTCATGCGGTTTTCACCAATAGATAGAGCGATTCATGAGAAATGTTTAGGTATATAATTTTGCTAAGGTTTTGTGTAAATTGGTTGAAATATGATGATGATTGTTGAAGATGTCTCTTCTATTCGTTCGAAGCTAGTTTGCTAGTTAAAAATAAAATAATATCATAAAATGTTTAGCTTAAATACTAAACGCCTCATAACATAAATATTTTAACTGAAAAAGTACATAAATCCGAAGCTACGCCAGGCTAGGTTTGAATTAAATACATTATTTAGAATAATAGTAGTTAATAATAAACAGTATTTATAAAAATCATTGCAGATTTTGAGTTTCGTGTACCTGAAAATTTTCCAATAACTTGAACCCGCTCTAATATCCGTAAATACAGTAATGTTGCAACTATTCTTAGCACTCTAAACGTTTCTATTAGTCTGCTAACATCGACAATTACGGAATCGTAAAATTCTTACAGTGAAATGTGACTGAACAGTCTGCTGCATAATTCAATAAAACAAGGTTAATGACCTTTCTGAATGAAAAGAGCGAGCAAAAAACATTTTTATATATACTCACAAAAAGGAATACTGACTGTCGTTTGAATAACAAATTCAGGTCCCCAAACTGACATAGTCTCGACGAAAATATAAAGTATTCTAACAAAATGGTTTCGGCTTAACTTATCCGACCCTGGATTTGTTCAAAAGCCGATCCCGTATTTACAGTCGCCGCACGAACTTCACTTTCACTACAGAACTATCAATCTCAACTGTCTAAAAATACATTACGTATTTACTTCGTACTCTGTATCAAGGGAATATATTTTATTGTGTGTTATCAATATGCTATCTGTAGAATTGGCTGAAAACGTAGGTATTCAGGTTTACGAATTCCTCTACGCTTTCTGAATAGATATTGCACTTAAAATGAATGTTTTAAGGTCAAGTGCAAATGTTGGCTGATACAGAATTTTTAAAATGTGTGCAGATTTTTACTTATTATCATGTGATAAGAATTTGTTTGTGTTTATAATATGTATTATTGTATACTCGCTCTTGCCTATGTCATCCGTGGACTCCGTGGTACCATACCACTGGTAATTTTGTTTATACATAACGTATGTAACGCTAATATATTTTTTAAAGTTTGGAACTTTTATTGAGTTCTAAAGACATCTCTTTGGAATACGCTGAACGTCATTCTGGTTCTTATGATTGTTTCCTAGTTTTCACTGTGTTGTTATTTGTGACCAACCAATTTGAATTTTATTATAACTGATTTTTGAATTGAAGAAAAACTTCGCAACACTTGTTCAAATCGTGTTATTTGATTTAATAGCAAGTGAAAATTCTATAAAACAATATTTTTGTTCACAACAGGAATACTACACAATTTAGTCAAAAAATGTAATCGCAATTACAGTCATTGTCGACTTCAACTTCATTGAATCAAAAAAAGAAATTGTTTGCATTGAAGTTTCATAAAATATTTTATTGAAGACATTTGAAACGTATTATTTTGGTCTTGGCACAGAACGTTGCGTTAGAGCAATAGAAATGTGCCATAGTATAACGTACGTACAACTAAATGACAAGAGCGTCTAGTGCGGTGTTATTAAAAGGTTATTGACCCAACATTGTTTACAACAGATTATATGCTTATCTTGTTTAAAATAATAATTGAATCGAGGTGGATTGGCCATACACAATAGAGACGGCGTTTATATTCGTTTTAATTACTTTACGCCATTTTGTAGACAAAGCAATTACTAAGTGGTGGATAAAATTTAGGGTACGTTCTCACTAAGCAACCTAGGTGGTAACCATCACAAACGAAATGGGGTGAACACCACCTGACATCATTATATACGCTTTTCATTGTGTTACTGATTGTTTTTGTGTATATGTTTATTCTTCCTATTGGTAGCCCTTTGAACGTGTACTTAAATTAGGTTAATTTCTTAGGTATTTTTTGTAATTAATGAACATATCCTTTCAGAGAACTCTTACATAAAAAAGAAATCTGTGTGATTTAATCGCATCTCATCTAGGAGGTTTGGGTTCGATCCTTGGTCACGCAACTCAGACATTTTTAAGCTTGCAGTGATCGAACGAAAGCGAAACATCAAATTAAACGTGTCAGAAAATAATAATTACCTCTCTTACGGGAGAACATGGTTCTCCGCAAAGTTCTCAAGTCTGGTTTTTCTCGGATCTTGACACAATTCACAAACATCACATGTAAAATTTGCATTTTCATCACCTTAATATTCGTTATTGTGACAGTTGCTAACTGATCCATTTAAGTTACTTCTAAAGAGCCCCTCGCTTTCAGTTATTCGCGTATTTTGCGCCACTTGAGATCGAGCCCTTACGCAGGCAAAAGTTATGAAGCCCCAACACGTAGAACGTTGTTATGAATTTGATTTCGGCCTTAGTCTGAGCAGTTTGTAGCGTCATTAGTTAAGGCAGATACCTATCACATTTAAAATTAACATATCAAAGAGAATTAAGTTAGGAGATAATTTCGCAGACTTGTGCTTAATGAGTTATTAATGTTATTATACATGTTAAATAAATCATATTATTTCTAATTAGGTACGAAGAGACCAATCTGTGCTAATATAATTTATGCCTTTTACTTATAAATGACATAAGAGTGAATTATTGTGATGACGCGAGAGTGAGAGTGTAGTTAGTGACCTTGCCTTTTTTCTTCTTACCTTGTCTCGCCTCCCCGACGTTCGTTTCTGTGTCGGTTTTTTGCCGGACTCAAAGGAAGTGAGACGCGAGGTAACGGAAAAAATTGAGAGTATGGATGGCTAGCCCTCTTGCAATCTCAGCTCGCTACGAATCCTGCGGCGGCCTCTACGAAGCTGGAGTAAGATAAATGGATTGGTGTCACTATAGGACTCCACTGCTAAACATACGGCTACAATTTGACAAGGTTGTCAGGACATTTAGTGTAGTAGCCATCTGAGGCTTCGTTTTCCACTGTGTTGTCGCCCATCACCTTCATCATAAATACAGTAAGTACATGCATATGAATTTGCAACTCGCAAAAAATGCAACTAGTTTTTAGTGTGGAGTGTAACACACTAAACTGGCTTTGAGAACTGACAGCCGCTAAAATAGTAAATCTAGATTGGTGACCATGGACTAGAAAGCGGAGCGTGGGACATCTCAGCAGAGATGGTGATGTTTGCTATCTCGAATGCAGATCTACTCAATAAACTCGACCGACTTCTCAACAATTGCATTCGATTCATATTCAACCTACGAAAGTACGATCACATATCTACTTACCGCACCCAACTGTCATGGTTACCCATAAGGCAACGCCGCAGCTTAAGGGCGTTGACTACGTTGTACTCTCTTCTCTACTCTCCCAACTCCCCTTCTTACCTAGCATCTCTTTTCCAATACCTGTCTTCTAATCATGACAGAAATCTCCGCTCTTCTAATAATCTTCTCCTTCTTTGTCCCTCCCATAATTCCAGTATAGTCCATTCCTCCTTCACCGTCCAAGCTGTAAACCTCTGGAATGCGCTCCCACTAGAAATCAGGATGGCCACTAACCGACTAACTTTCAAGGTTAAAGTTCGTCAGCTCTACACAAACTTTTTGGCAGAGTCATCTGAATAATTATTTGTATGTATATGGTATGTATTTATATGTATATATGTAAGTGTAATCTGTATATATAGTATACATAATTATGTAGGTTTATTTATGTAACACTTATATTCATTATATCATATTCTCTTATGTCGTTTTTTTTTCTTATTTAAATTTGACACCTGCCACACACATCTCCGCATCACCCAAAGGTTGACTGGTAGAAAATGCCTACGGCATTAAGTCCGCCCCATGCAATGTATCTGCAGAAAGTGTTTTAAAATAAAATAAAATAAAAATAAAGGTGGATAGACGATCTGGTCAAAGTGGCAGGCAGCCTGTGGATGAAAGAGGCGTATGTCTTGTCATTGTGAAAGCCTTTGGCGAAGCATGTGTTCAACGATGAACGTCTTAGAGCTGAGATGATGATTATTAAACTGGCTAAAGAAGTGTTTAATGGCGCTAGACTTTCAAAAGTCAGATATGATCAGAAATAAAGAAAAACGCTTATAATACTAGTAACTTAATTTTGCATCCTTTTTTAATACAACCTAGACAATGGTCATAATTAAGCTACCGCCTAACAGACAGATAGAAAACAGAAATAAACTTACTACATAGTGGAGTTTCTTTGCTCGTGTTTGTCATTCAAGTTTATTAAAACGTTACGGAAGGCTTCTACATGCTTCTTAAAGTTCACCATAAATATAATATCCGACATGAAGACACTCAGTTAAATCAATTTGTTAGATACTAGATTGGTCATTAGAATCGTATGCTGATCTTACGCCGCCTGACTGCGCAATTGGTTGATATTCCAATTTTGATGCAGATAGTCAACAAATCTTTGATTATAGCTCGCTACACTACCAATACGGAACATCTGTTTAAAGCTTTAAATGAAAAGGAATATCTATTCAATTAGAAAAAAAGCAATAGGTGTGAACTGTGTTCATGAATATTCTGTAGTCCTAGTGCAAATGCAGCCTAGTTGAGTGCCACTAGGGCTGCTATAGTAGGTATATTACACAGACAACCATCGTTTTCGAGTAACTGCTCTATATTAAGACAAGCCTACCCGGTCGAAGATACAGAAGTATAAAAATAAAATTCAAATTACAAAAATAATAATACTAATAATAATTTATGACCGGCCAATAGTCTAGTGTTTAGTGACCCTGACTGCTGAGCCAGAGGTCGTGGGTTTGATTCCCACCCAGGACAAATAATTGTGTGTTGAGCATGATCATTTCTGTATCTGGATATAATTCAACTATAATATGTATTTAGAAATATATAAGTATGAATTATCAGCAGTCTGGTTACCATAGTACAGACTCTGCCTAGTTGGAGATCAGACGGCCGTGTGTGAAGTTATTGTTATTCTCTTTATATATCTTATTATTATTAGTTAAAATAAGCTGCATGCCACGAAACTTCAATGACATAGTAAAAGTTATTGTTGTACCTACGTAGGGCTCAGTGGAACCTTTACTCTAATCCATCCACAGGACCCCGAATTGAGAAGAAACTCTGTATTGCATTTGCTGTAGTCGAAGCCGCACGGACAGTATTCCATCCGAGCCTGTCTCCCTTCCTCTCTAACATCTGTTTTTTTGTGTACTTCCAGGGTTGTGCTTAAAAACCAATGATGTTGCAAGCGTACGGAAGCTACGGTGGATAAATTATCTCTTAGACATTTACAGCATTGCAATTTACTGGTATTTATGTGAAATAACTTCCTGTGTTGCGAACATCTAACATTTATTATTTTATAGGAGCACATTAACACCAATATAGCAAACTCACAAAATGCTGTGAATCAAATGATATATACAATACATACTAATACAATCGGTGTTA
This sequence comes from Callimorpha dominula, assembly GCA_949752705.1. NCBI lineage: Eukaryota > Metazoa > Arthropoda > Insecta > Lepidoptera > Erebidae > Callimorpha > Callimorpha dominula. The sequence continues at coordinate 4,568,018 of OX457002.1, read as the reverse complement.
GTGTTGTCAGCAACGTATAAATGTCCATGAGGAAAGGCACCTCGATGTTCTGATTTATGTAATGGAGGTTCTTTTCATGGCTTCTGCTGTGTCCTTTTTTGAGTTAGTAAAGTGGTTGAGCTAACGGTTTTCTATAGAGTAGTTCTTCGACTGAGGACATCTTGAAAAAAATACTGCTTAGCTAAATTAAATATGAATGATTGATTACACACTGCTGTCGGTTCTTTAAAAATCGGCAAATCATAGGTTTATAAGGCTTATATGAGTCCTACAAAAATTACCTGGATCTCTTGTAGAAAAATATGCACCAGGGCTTTCCTTAATCGACAAAGTGACTAATATTAGAAAACATGATAATGTTGATGCCAAATTTTTTAGGGTACTTGTAGTAGCATCGTGACGTTCGATAGATCAGAAGTCACCGCACTGAAATGCCTGAAGGGCACTGGTTATTGTAAGTCGTTAACGGAAATGTCTGAATTCCAGCAATAGGTATTCTACTATTCGAAAGCTTTGATGTCTCGGTAATTAGGAGCAGTCACGGAAATTTAGATCGTAAGACTTGTGTTGTTGTGTTATCCGATCAATCATTCTATTACTGAACTATAAGTAGAATCTTTAATGGGTTACGGTTATAGGGATCATGGAAATTGTTTCTTCCGCTGTCAGTTTTATAGTATATACAGGCTTGGCCTTGCTCTAGTGAAATCCTTAGTGCAGCGGTAAGCAAGCGTCTGTTCGGCCACTACAATAAGCTCTTACCATGAACTCTTACTGTTTTTTATTGCTTGTTGCCTTAGTAGACTAGTAGTAAGTAGCTCGAAAAAAAACTGTGTCGAATATAAATAAATCTATATTACTCTTATTTCTTGGTGTGTTGGTGTGTTGTGGTGGGTCACTAATACTCTTCTCTACACTAACGAGCAATGAAGACGCTCGCTATCTTTGGAGTTTCCCTACGAGATATGAAACGAAACGAAGATATCCAATGAAAAATCGATAACTGCTGGGAAAGAAAAGTACTCCAGTGGCAATCACGGGTGGAATTCCAGCCCAGTGTGAGCAAGTCATAACATTGGATGAAGGCGGTGTTAGACTTCTCACATTCACACTTACAGTTTCAAAAGATGTACAAGTAAGAAAGGATTAATAATATTAATTAGCAATACACACACAAACAGGAAAATTAAACAAATTAGTATGTGAATCAATAATAATTAAATTGAGTGATTGTCAAATAAGGATAGCGGTGACAGTCTGTACATAAACATCTCGGTAATGTGCTAAGCGGGCTTCCGTTGTCTTTATCGCTCGTAACTAGGTGGAAAAAAACCAGGAGTTGTAGACAACATGTAACAACGCTACCAGTACAGATAAGACTTGATGGTATATTTTATGAGGTAGAAACTACACTAGTGGCCTGCTTGTTTAAAGCTTCCGTTATGCGCTTTAAATATACTTTTTGCTCATTATGGCATAAACCGCGTAGTAAAAGTCAAATAAGTGACACCATTGAAAAATAAGAACTTTTTTTGGGGTAAGAAAGCTGTCCGCACCTATCTGTGTTTGTGACCCTATGCCTATACTATCAGACTGTACCCGAGATAGGCTTGATCTAGTGTTAATAGATACTGAAGTGAAAGGCGAGGGCAGTAACTCCTTTTCCTGCGTTTAAATCAATAACAATTACAAAAACTCATCTAATATTATATTGTTGTATCTACACATACTCGTATATTAGATCAACTTTCTTTTACATTACAATTCATCTGGGCAGATTGTGACATAAAAGGATCTCGACTGATGTACTGTCAGATTGGTTTTTGATTCGACTTGGATACTGTATACTTTATTAAATTTAATACATCATATTCCATATGACGACAAAAGGCGAAAAAAATAACCAAAATGGTAACTCATTTCTAGATACTAAACGTCAACTGATTACGTTGTTTGAAGAATTAATATATTTATTTCTTCAAATGTGTTACATGTGTAAGATTAAAGAAGAAGTAGAACAAAATGATTAATTTAAGTTCCGATCTCATTCATAGTCAAATATGAAAACGGAAATTTAACTGGTTTTAGTCAACGAAAATCTTCACCCAGATAAGTAATAAAATTTGTGATATTTACTCATAACTGTGATATTATTTGTATCTTAACTAATATTATAAACGCGATTATGAGTTTGTTTGTTCGTTGTTGCCAGAATGATGATTTAACAGAAATTGACATAGAGTATCTTTCATCCAGAAAACATGTTCCCAAAGGATGGAAAAATAACTTTAACCTTATTGAAGCTGCGGGCGAAGCTAGCTATCATCATATAAATAGAAAATTCATGATGATGAGCATACTGATGTATTTATAGAACAAGAATCGCGAATCAATCGAAAAGCACTTTCACGATTTTATTAGATCACAAATACTATACGCCTCACTAGTTACTTTCGCCTTTCTTGGTCACGACCTGCCATAGTTCACGATCCACATAAAACCCTGGCCAATGATGTTCCAGTGGATATGGGAAAGTTTTCAATTGACCTTTACGTAAATATCACTACTCACTTCAAGTTTAAACTCTCACTTTATTGCATTCGTGTTCATTTGAACTTTGTCACATTTAGTTAAACTACCGTAGACAGCGTTAAAATTGTTTAAACACTTATGAACAAGAATGTTTAACGTTAGAAAAGTTGGTCAGTTTTATTTACTTAGGTACACAAGCGGGAGACGCAGTAGCAAATAGATTAGCCAAGTCCGAAAACATGGCTGTCACGTCCATAGGGGGCACAATTAACAAAATAGCCTCTACGTGTTTAAGAGAGTGTGTAAAGTCAACAACTTTACTTCGGTATTATTGTTGGGCTTTGCTGCTTTTCTTTCAAATTATCTGAGATGGATAGACAAGCGCAGGTTAGCCAGGGTACTAGTTAGACTAGTCTAGATTAAATTACAACACAATTTATTGGAAGAGCTTGCAATACCTTTGCCATTATGACGTATCGACAGTCCTCCTAAAATATCCTGACGAAGGTATAGGTACAAAGTATTCCTCCTTTCATATATCAGCTGGCTGTATCTCGGTGGAAAGATTGTCAGCTGATGCCCTGAAAGGTGTAACGCAGGAGCCAGACGGGGAGTATCTATCGTCTATTTAAATGCACCAGCTCACAAGTTTTCTTTTTCGTTACTTTCTCTTTCTGATTTACTGTTAGAACTGTCTACCACCGAATATACGAAAATACAAAGAACAAATATTAAGTAGATATGCATGTTTTTACTTTGTAACATAAATTAAATTTTCAATAAATTCCAAATTGACTGACTTATTTATCAGATTGTTACACAACTCTGAAGCATTTTACGAGTTATAGCCCGAGAGGAAATTGGTCATGAAAATCTGTTGCTGGCTCGCGGACCATAAGAGAAAGCGATAGGTACATTTTAAATACTGGACGTTGACATCTAACTTGCTCAAAGGAAGTGTAAATACATATATATGTACATTATGTGCTGTGTATGTTAAACGCAATAGATATTTTGAAAAACATACCACATTAATATTTTTATTTCTTAAAAAACGCATGCCTATTGACTTAAACGTTACTATCCTGTAATATCTGTAGTATCTGCCACTTTTGCACCTTACGACCTTTCTACCTATTTTACTATTACCCTATTACCATTTCTGAGTTTTTTTTCTGAAATAGTTTTTAACATGCAAAGAGGAGACACATTGTAATAATGACCGTTGCACGTTGGTTTAACCTAAGCAAGTTACTATGGATTTTAGCACTTGCAAACGTTTATTGATATATCCCCTATCCACTGATGACGACACACTAAAGTAACCACAAAATACCTCTGAGTTTTGTATCGTATATTTGAGATTTTCGCGCTAAAAATCACCTGGTCTGAACCTTTCGCATTGGTTGTCCTATCTTTTAGACACCTCAACGGTCGAAAATGGCTCATAAGTTTTGTTCCGGGCAAAGACTTTGGAGAACTGTTAAAGGGATCCCTTCCAAATATTTTTTTTTGTACCTCAGATACACTTCAGCGGCTGAAACATACCTCGTCGATTTTGTTTGTTGTCCTGTCTGTTCGCGGTAAACTCAAAAACCACTGAACGGATTTTCATGCGGTTTTCACAAATAGATAGAGCGATTCATGAGGAAGGTAAGGTTTTGTGTAAATTGATTGAAATATGATGATGATTGTTCAAGATGTCCCTGCAACCCGTGCGAAACCGTGGCAGGTTGTATATAATAAATCAGTTACAGGAAATGCCTCGTAGTTTTTTTGGGATCCTATGATTGTAAAACTAACAATTCTTTTTACACTTACAAAATCAAGCTGAAGTATGTCATTACATTATAAAAATTCTTAAAACCTTTGATTGGAGGTGAAAACCGTGGATAATTACAAAACAATTATGAGTTTCTGTAGACAATTTCACGCCGCTTTCTATCTGTCATCATTATTCAAGCTGTCATTTATAACTCATTTTATTGCCATTCATACCGTATTATAACAATAACTAACGAGTCTTGATGTAGTAAAAGTTGCAAATGCATACTAATGCCCCATTGTTACTTTCGCCACAAAGATGTTCTACGTATTGTCCACGTAAATGAGATTGGCGGTAGAAACATAAATAGATCCGACTAGTTGTTTAACAAAAAACGACAAGATGATTGTTCCTGACTTGCTTTAAAATTTTATAGATTGTCAAAAGAATAGATCTATAGGTAGGTATATGACCCAAAATTAAATAATCACTTTTGTATCTATAGAATATAGGGGATAAATCTATAGAATAAATATTTAGTAGTTATAAATACACTCGTATACAAGGGCGCTACATAGGTTCTGTTGTACTTTGTCTTTTAAGGATCTCCACTGACAGAAATACAGGTCTTTATGCGTGTAAACCAAGTGCTAAACACATTGTAGTAGTAGTAGTAGTATCCCTCTGGAACATAGCGGCATATCTCTTCAAAAGCTCCTATAAGCTCCTCATCGCTCGAAAACTTGCGTCCCTTCAGTTGTTTTTTACATACGGGAATAGTGCAAAGTCGTATAGCGCTAAATCTGGACTACTTATAGGGAGGGTGTCCCAGCAATTTGATTCCAGCTTGGTGCAAATTGTCCGTAGATTTACCAGCTCGTAGATGTGCAGAGGTGTTATCTTGATGCAAAAGCCAAGTACCGAGTCTTGAGTGTGGTTTCAAATTTTTTAAAGCTTCTAATTGCGTTCATTTATATGTATAATTTATCTCTTCTCTTGAATGTTCGATGAATGTTTATATTTCTAATGTTACTATGCTTCAAACACAATTTAAATTGTATATGAAATATATATATTTTTTTGAGGTAAACATTCTTCTGTACATCATGCAGCAGCAACAGTCTTCCCTTTTTCTAGCACAACCGAAGTCAATATTCCTTAATAAAAAATACAGCAATAATTCTTTTCTTTTTGGATCGGGACATTTTCACCGACTGTGGTGACCGTGGTTCATCTTCAAAAACTCACACTTTAGTCTTGGATTTTGTAGGAACGTCGAAAAAATACAGCCAGGTTTCACCACATGTAACAATCGAGTTCAAGTAGTTTAACCTTAAGTCTTCAAATTTTTTAAACAGAATATCACGAGACCAAGTAACACGCTGCTCCCTCAACGAATCAATTGCGGTACCCAGAGTGATCAAAGTTTCCGTACTTTCAAATGGTCGTGAAGAACCCGATGAATAGTGCACTTAACTTAAGGGTTTCCTCTATCCGTCGATATTTGCATGTCGTTCTTCCTCCAATTTTCGTACAGTCTCAATGTTTTTATCGGTAGCCACATCTATCGACCTGCCGAATCTTGCATCATCCTCAAAGTTAAAATTGACGCGATTGAATTGAATGTTCCACCTTTCTTTGGTCCTAAGAGATATGCAAGTTTCCCTCAGTGCACTACTTATTTCCACGAAACATTTTTGTTTAGTGAAGCCACGCTGAAAGTTATAGAAAATTAAATATTTTCTATAACTTTAATGCGAATGTTGTAAAGCGAGAAGCCCACCATTTTCATTTAGAAAATAAAAATAAAAATCGAACAAACGATTCCTTGCCTCCCAATTAGTTTTTTTTTAATATTACTTAAAGTTTATGAAAATGGCTTTAAATCACAATATTATAATATATAGTTTGCATGCGACAAAAACTTAGGTAGCCCCCTACGTACCTATAAACACTGCAATTATTCACTATGGCTTATTCCTATAATGTGAAAGGAAACTCCGCAAAGTTTGTCTTCGCTTTGAAGACAAACAAGTGCAAGGCGAGGAGTTGCGTTATTGATGTCGAGTTGTGCGACTGTATTGATTTTGTATATAATCTTACTCATTCTGAACAGATGTTTATTAACGCTTACTGACTAACAAATTAATATTATCAGTAACGGTCACTTCTGACACTTATAACACGGAATGGAGCAAGCTCTGGCCGTGTCAGTGATTGTTTTCAAGGGTATTTCCCATATCCAAGTACTTGACAGAGACATTAGTATAATTACGTATATTTGTGTATAGATGTTTGTGTGTCTTGTAATGCACGCTTTAGCTCAGTCAGTTTTCATTTTCAACTGGTGTGCTTAATACTCTATGTTGGTCACGGTTTTATAGCGTTTTTATGTATCATTACTATTCTATTACATTTTAAATGTTATGGCCTACATGTCAGTACTTACCTAAATTCAAGTTGAGTCAAGAATAAACGTGATATTTGCATTAAGCAATTCATCTACAGTTTTATACGAAACTATAATATTCATAGAATATGGGCTTATAACGCAAATATGTTTCGTTTAAAATGTGTAGCGATATGCAAATAAGAGTATACGTAAGTGAATGGATGGCTTCAACGTGGACATATTGGCCCCCAGATAACACGAGGTACGCAGGCGATGTTTGGTCGACGGCGACGACTGTACGCCGTAGCGTGTGCGATAGCGATCTTACTGAACGACCGAGCAATTGCCTTGTTTGTCGTGCGGCGACGCACCGCCCGATACTACCTTCTGGTGATACCAGTCGGATTGGAGGCGGCAATTTGTTGCTGACGATTTATTTTATAACAGACGGCTGACCGCCTCAGTCTGAGGATCGTCGTTGATGTTGCGATAATACCTCCATCTGTTACTGAACATATGAAAATCGTTTTAAGTAGGGTCATGTTGGTAATGTTAATTGCAATTTACGTTACCCCTTTGCCTTAAGTGTTCACCGTTAACCTTATTATAATTAAGGTCGTCTCACTTTCATAACTTTTATCGTTTACAGTTATTGTCTTGGCCCGGTACAAAGACTGTAGTAATATTTAACATGTATCCTTATAGAATTATGATCTGTATGTTTGCGTTCGGTCTCCGGCTTTATAATATGATATTGTCCTCAAATTATGAAGGTAATGTTAGTCCATTTCGGTTGTAGAGCAAATTAACTAGTTTCCTAGCTCTATGGAGACTCGGCTCCTACCTACGATAACTTACATACAGACGGCGTACCAACGCAACGCAGCGTGACTGAACTGTTTTCGAGCTGGCCCTACAAATGTACATTGACGTACCGTACGATACATTGACGTCGCCATTTGTGACATTTTGATGGTAGATTGTTCTGTTTACATGCGGTTGTCTGTGCTCACCTGCCTTCTAGAAACTTGCGTGTATTTTGTTCAACTTATCCTATGCGTACATCTTAAGTACTTACCATTATGGTCGTGACTATTCTGTATTGTTTCTAAGAAAGGAATAGCAAATGAAGCCTTCAAAACGGAATCATCGTAGAACGTGCAAAGTAACTTCTTACTTCACAATTGTCGTATTTGGTAATCAATCAACATAATGTTCGCCTATTATTCAGTCAGTTCGTTCACCTCGCCTTTCAAGGTCTAAACCTGCATTATTTTAGCGTCGGTGGCGACCCACACACGCACTACTATGCACATTTCCAAGTACGCTGCACTAGGTTGGAGGAATAAGAGCGCGTGATAAGAATACGACAGTGATTATCCTTACACTAGATATATGTATAGGTAAATAGAATATATTTCCTACGTTAAATCTTAGTGAAGTGCTGCCAAGACTCCTTAATAAGACAGTTCTAAAGAATGATTCAATAACAGGATCGCGTTGTAAATAATTGATTTAAAATAAGAACTTGTAAACTTGCCGCTGATTAATATTGGCATTGAATCAACCTAATTCAATAAAGGTAATGATGTAATACAGTTGAAGCTGAAGCCACATGTACGCATTAGCTATTAAGCCTTTTAGGAACTCAGAGGCAATGTTCAATTTACTCAACAATCATTGCATACGATTGTCTAGTTGACAGGAACCCATCAGTGACGAGGTGTAGCGCGGTGGTGATTTACGACGGGCATCGCCCTCTTTGATGGCTTCTTGTATCTTTAAATGAAACACTCAAACGGTAGCTGCTCTCCACTTACGTTTATCTGATGAAGATTTGAATAGTCAGGTGGATGACATGCTTAAGTTAGTTTAAATACTTCCTTTCTATTATTACTAACGACGTAAATGTGTTATCACGGAAGGGTTTTCATTTTTGATTATAGGTTAATTAGTTACATTGTAATTTTCCAAGTCATTAAAGCATGTGAGAGGTTCATAAAGACCCACGTGTTCAGGCGGGCTTTGTTTTTTTTTGCTCGGTAGCACATCGTTCATCATTACGTTTATTATCTGTTTGGCCTTGGCCGTGAACGGTCGCGCAGGAGGACACTTGCGCGTGGGCAAATACGGTGGCTACAGAGCGAACCGCAGAATTTTGAATTAACTTAACAAAAAACTTATTGTGTCCATACCACGAAATGTTTTACTTGACATCAAACAAAAAACGGCTATATTAAATTAAAGTACCACGTCTTTAATCGTAGTTATTTAAAATAATAAAACGTTTATTCGTGTTCGTTTTTAGGCATCTTGCTGTTCAAATAAGTACATAAATTTATAATAAAAAATTAAGACTAAAAGGATGTGTTAGTTCTTTTCCCGCTTTGAATTTAGGCATGTGTGATTAATTACATTATGCAATTATGTTTAAAATAAACCGCGAGGGACATTTAGATACTTACCTAAATTGGCAAACCAGTCAATTCCACTTTTTATAATAACAAACAGTATCTATCTTATTATTTTAGAATATTTCGCGGAACTTGAATTTTGGATTATGTATAAGAAGGTTAGGAAGCTAAACAATAAGCTTTAAAGAATATGTTTTTAAAATTTTATAATTACGTGAAAACGGCAACATCAAGCTATAAGCGAATGGTACGTAATTCTTATATGTACAATGAAAGTTCAAGTTAAACTGGCCATTGAAATAAACCAAAAATGAATTATAGTTGAAATCCGACCGCCAGGCGATCTCTAGTTATAATAAAAAGGTGTGAAGTATTTAATAATAATAATAATAATTTAATGTACTTTATCAAAAATAATAGCTAACGATATACGCATACGGCTTTTTAGATTTTTTCGATAAGTAGTCTGTAAAATAAGAATAACTAGAAACCCGCCCAGGCTTCGTAAGGATAGCAAAGCTTATTTATATTTACATCTACAATCATCGTCATCCCACTAATATGATAAATGTGAAAGTTTGGATGCATGGATGGATGGATGTTTGTTACTCTTTCATGCCAAAACTACTGAACCGATTGCGATGATGATTGCTATGTAGATAGCTGGAGACCTGGATTAACATATAGGCTACTTTTAATCCCGATATTCCCACGTAATCGGGACTTACGCGGGTGAAACCGCGCGGCGCTGCTAGTATTTCATATTCGTGGAAAATCCGTTTGCGTAGTTTAAAAGATCTAAATGTATAGAGGGACAGACGGCGGGTTAACGATTTTGTTTAATACTATGTAGTGATAATGTTTTAAGTGTCACCAGAAGAAAATATCGAAATGGCGTTGGCGGGTTTATCAATTAAGATACCTTTCGATTTGTATTACATATCATCAAATACATAACATTATGATCAATGTTAATCTAACTCTCGACAAACACTTGTTCTTGCCTGTCTTTATTGTCAACGAACTGTTTAAAAAAAACATTGTCTATTCAAGTTAAAATAAGTATTACAATATTTGTCTTATCCTCTGAATCGAAGTAAACATAACATTGAACTTAAAAACAATACCTACTACAACAAACGACTAACAGGACTTTTGATTTTACGACATCAATTGAAGCCTATTAAAAACATAAATTAACTGATGAAACTGGATAGTTGGATCGGTCATTGTCCATTTGGGTCAATTGCAACTATTGGTTTGTATACCGCCCACCGGTGTCAGGCGAGTACCAGACAACCTAATGCACGATAGCACATCCGTTGACGTGCTCGTAAACACAATTTAATCCTTCAGTTGCATAATAGATACCTCTTAACCCTTGTGTAGAATTATTCTCATACAGACGTATGTATACCTACACTGTAGGTTGAGTCTGTTTTATCGAAGGTCGAAATAATCAATAGAGTTATCCGAATGTGTCATTATTTATTAGCGTATTCTTAAACTAACGACAAGACGAAAGCATCTTGGATATTGATGTAAATGATTTCTTGTTGCCAAAAAAAAAAAAACACCAATCATCTGATTACGCTTACATAACTCAGTTCCAAAATAATTGCATACTTTCAAAAGAATAATACATATCAAACTTTGCATTTGTTACCGATTAAAGAATTTCAGATTCGACCAGAGCGGTCCCGGATCGTAATTAAACACTATTGATTTTATTATACTGTTTTTCTTCTTCATTTCTATTTATTATTAAAATGTGTAACAGTTAATTAATAATAATAACTTGACACCTCTTAGAAACGGCCGTCTCATCCTGAAATAGGCAGAGCCTGTTCTATGGTTACCAGACTACTAATAAACATACTTAGATTTTTTCTAAATACATACATATTATAGATAAATTACACATCGAGCGCAGAACAATTGATCATGCTCATCATACAATTATTTGTCCTATTTAATTAAATAAAATAAAAAATCATCGGCTAAATTATGTTCATAAGTCTTAGTAATGTCACTGATATAAATTATGGCAATTAGATTGGTTAAGACTAACTTCAGGTCAAGGCCGTTATAACTAATGTGTGCAATGACATGCTACGTGATACATCCATAATGAGCCCTTCGAAGTTGCTTAGTGCATTTTGTACCAAATACCCACGATTTCATGTAAATTCGTTTTATGTATTAATTCTCAAGTTATGGTGTTTTAATTTTATCTATAGTACTTCTAAACCTAACCAAAAAACTATGGATTTTACAAAGTCGTTGGCTTTTTAACAAATGTTTTCTCTGCACTAATATCTCCAGTGATAATTCAACCCAAATATTTTGTGTGAAGTCTATTTTCGTAAATAGAGCACAGCTATTTGCGTTCATGTCGATATAACAGATTTTTTAAATACTGAAACCGTCTGCAAGTCATCAGAGTAATTATTTTTACTTAGGTACGTTTTCTTTTAAGTACATCATAATTTATCGAAACACCAAGTGGCAATAATATGCCTTCAAGTTCCACAAGCAACCAAATGATAAGAAATGTAAGTTTTTCCAGAGAAAACAGTACTATACCGAAGAACTCAATATCGTTGCTAAAGCATTCAGTTGCGTTATACTTTTTTGGACTTATTTCTTCTAAACGTGATCGATTGATCAAATGTTTATCATGATCCAATTTCACGGTACAGACCCCCAGGGCGCAAGCCGAATTCGCACTTGATCGAGTTTTTGTACAGCATTTTCTCTTTTATGATATTTTGAAACAAAATTTCAGTATACAAATAAAAGACGAACTATCCAAATAAAAGTTATTCAGATGTTAAACCTTATACACACAGGCGGTCAATTCTGGTCGTTAAAGAAGAGTGTCCATTGAGTTTGTTGAAAAAGGATTTTATAACCACGGATACAAAATAGATTAAACTCATTAGTTTAGACATCGAAACGGGTGCAGCAACGCATGCAGACATTTCTGCATGCGTTGCTGCACCCGTTTCGATGTCTGTTACCGCGATTGCATTCGAGGAATCAAATGGGAAGGATTAAAGTTTTTGAAACTTCTTTAGAATCGTTGTGAATTGAAATTCGATGAAACAAAAAGCTCACACTAAAAAGAAACAAACAAGACAAACATTGATAAATAGGATTTAGCCTGCGAGAGAATGAGATAGAATACAAGTACACAGTGTTTCGCATAATCTTTATCTTTGCGCCTGCGTACTGCGAAGCCAAGAAAATGCGTCAATGTCAACGTGGTGTCATTAAATTTATTGATTAATTAATTTATGTTAATTATTAAACACATCTGTGTTAATTTTACAGATAACTTTTATATAAAATATAAAATTAAATTGATTAACATTAGTAAATTATTTGTGTTGATTGTACGTTTTATTTATCATTCTCTCGTAGGCTACTTTTCTGAAGTTTCACTACTGCCGTGTGTGAATTGCACACACACTTTTTTTTATAAATCTTAATAGGGTATAATCTTAATCGTAGTAGGGTGACAGGTTTTTTTTCAAATCTTAAAGCGATAATTTAAGTGGTTTCGTTTATTTGCAGAAACTAGTATAAAATTTGTTACTTACAGACAGACATTTCCGAACACATTTTCATATTTTGTGATTTGTTAAATAATTACGTGGTACAGATATTGATCAATTCCAAAACATTAAGAGTTAAGGATCTTTTGTTTTAACTTTATTACCAAAGATCAATTATTAGTATTATCAATATACTCAAGAACAAAAAACTTAGGTATTTTTTTTATTCCCAGAGAATTTTAATCATCAGTACTTTAACTTGTTCAGTGACTTTTAACTTTAAACCACAGCACAATTACAGTGAGTCCATTTACTATTTAGACCACCACCAAGAGACTAGCAGTAGTATAATGCTGTTCAACTAGACAGTCGAACAGCATTATACTACTTCTAGTCTTTAGAGCTTACCTAGATTACACAGAACAAATATGAAAGTAATGTGTGGTTGTACTAGCACATCACAGTTTAAAACCCATTTTTTATGACAATTAAACTAGACAAAAATTTCACACAGTTCCACGATAGTAAGTAATAAATTAACGTTTTATTAGCCTACTATTCAATCCAGAAAAGATAAGATTCATTATTCTTTTCGTATTAAATGGACAACTGAAGACGTATCATGTAGAACTTCACGCTGACAGCAATTACCGGATGAGCCAAGTCACGCAGGACATGATATTCTCAGGAACTAAGTATTTTCGCATAGAAATATAATATCAAGGAAATTGCCGACAGACAGCGTCAGAGTGCAAAACGACGTCCTTGGTTATATATTATTTATAATATAATAAATTCATAAGTATTTTCTACACTTGAGCAAGCGTAGAACACAGTGCATATGTGCTTGTCTCATATATTTTTGTTTCTTAAATTATCTCTTTTCTTTAGCGTAAGTGTACATTACTTCGAGGGTTCTTAGAAACATTTTTAAGAAAATTGTATGCACTATAACTAGAACTTATAAAAAAGAAGATATACGTCACCAATGTGTAATGAAACAAACAGGCTTCAATGTAGTATAGATATCTACTGTAGAATGTGGTGCAACAGTACCCTGTACCGGTTTTTCGCTCGATCGGCTCCCTGGCGTCTAGCGAAGATACCATAGTCAATGGACTGAAAATGTTTTGCATGGAATTGATTAACCCTGTGGCCTCATCGCTTTTGATACTCTTATCGTGTTACTTGCTTATTTTATGTATCTTAGAATATATTTAGTTTATTTCAAAGTATTAAGACATCATTTCAGTGAACGTAAAGTATTTCAGCTTCGTCGATTTTGGTTACAAAAACGGTTACCGAATAAAGTTATCTATAACCTACGCTATAATATTTTGTATTCTAAATACCTATAGTTCATATGCTAATATATAATCAGATACAGAATGCTCCTATTTTGCAAATGTCAGGTCGGATGATTCAAAGGGTATTCTCACGGTAGCTCTTGAGAGAAGAACAGAGAAAGCTTTATCTCATGTATCGGAGCGCGAACAATGTGAAGAGCGTGTCGATGCTTATCACAGACAGCCTATCTAATACCTGAAGTGCTTATATACTTTCACTTGCCGTCTTCTAACACCACTTTGTTTGTTTTTGGCTAACAAGACATTGTTAGTACCGTAAGGAATTGTTAATAAAAGGTTTTTATACGCTCTTATGTTTACATAACCTTTAACAATGTATCTATATTTTACATATCACTCAATCTTAACATGAATTATTAATGTAAATTTACTAATTTGCCAAACACTAATAATAATTAATTTTAACATAAACAACTAAAACCAGGCTATAATAAATTAAAGTAAATAGCTGTAAATAAAATTTCGGCTTGATTTCAGTTAGGGTAAATGTAAAGGAGAGATGGGTCAATGCCTGTCGGATGTTGCGGAAGTATACAATAGCGATTCTCGCTCCCCCGATCATAGGCAAGTAGCGGAGCACCGGGTTGGTTTTTAGTCGGTAAGAGTCCGACACACCCCTTTGCCTCCCCAACGGCGGAGGACATCCATGTAGGATCTTCCATCTCGCCAACAAAAAAAAAATGTAAAGAAATAAAATTAAAACAATATTCGCTGATTTAACTTTAATAATATTATAGTTACAGATTACTTAATTTTATTAAAATTTAGGTTTGGTCATATTCTCATGTAGAATAAAGCTATACATCACAGGTTAATGTGTCTAGTGTAAGGGAAGGTTCATGTTACACCGTGCTGGAGCCCGGATCATTGCTCAGATTTTAGACGTGTCGTGACGTGCGAATATATACCCCGGCCGTGCCCAGTGCACAAACTTCGCTCGGTGTATGTTCATATAAAATACCATACTATAGATGTTTCACAGTATTTTGATCTTATATAGTTGCTGATCATAGCTCTTAGCTGGAGATTTTCTCTCTAGCTGTCCTATTAATATTAGAGACGCTAGATATTTTCGTGCTACGAGCACTGGCTATTTTCCCTAGGGAAATCTGTTGTTCTGTTGTTACAATAGCTTCGACTGCTTAGGGAATATTGAGTTTATGGAAATGTCAACATATCAGGAACCTCAGATCCTCAATCTTGTCTTTAGTTGATTTTTATTTTTGCAACAATTGATTGTACTGTTAACAAAAATTTATATTTCTGTCAGCTCCCCTTTTCCCTACCTTCAAAGAGCGCTACGTCCTATTCAACTTCGTTATACAATGTAAACGAACGAAGACAATATTGTTTACCTCAAAATATGTAAAGCACTTCACTCCTGGAACAAACGGAACAGCTTTTTTAGCGTTTAATATTCAATAACACATCCATAAACGTCTATTGTGTCGGTATGGATTATGGGTGTTGGGGAGACGCCGCCGTCGGTCGCGCATGTTAAACTGGCTCGGGTCGTGATTTAGTGCAGTGCCTCAGCGCGTACGCAGCCCACGGGCGACAGGCCTAATTACAAAGTGTAATGAGGGAAGGATGCCGACGCCCGCGCTTGCGTCCGCCTGCTCACAATCACTCGTTGAGGTGACAATACTGGTTGTGTTATAGTAATGTTTATGTTACTGGGACCGACCGAAGCGCAGTGTATGTTATCCACCCAGCTAGCTGGTGAATGCCCTATTTATTATTTTCATGAGACGATTTCGGTCATGCACCAGTGAATGTTAACTTACTTGGTGTATCTTCATTAAGAGCACTTATAAAATAAAGTCACCAATTGTTATCATAAATAAAGTTATGAGCTCCTCAAAGTATGAAAATATCTAGGAAGCGATATGCGACCTTTGGAGTTGTTTTAGTGTTTAACTTCAAGTGTATTTTTTTCTCATGGTCTTGATAATATATACTAATACTAGCGGACCCGACAGACGTTGTCCTGCCGGAACATAAAAAAATATTATTCCTGTAACCCTATCGCAGCGCCATCTACCGGGTCCAGTTGTAAATCTAAACCATTCTTGGATCCACCTGAAGCCACACAAAAAAATTCAAATTAAAATCGGTCCAGCCGTTTAGGAGGAGTTCACTGACATACACACGTACAGAAGAAATATATATATATTAAGATTATAAAGAGGTAAAGTTTGTCAGTTTGGATGTTCGGGGTAATCTCCGGTACTAATGATCCAATTTTGAAACTTCTTTTAGTGTTGGATAGCCCATTTATCGAGGAATTCTATAGGCTATATAACATCATGCTACGATCAATAGGAGCGTAGCATCAATAAAAAATGTTCCAAAAACGGGGAAAATTTACAAATGCAGACGAAGTTGTTCGAGTCAGCTAATACCATTAGGTATAAACTTGGAAGTCTCTAATTCTCGAAGTCTATTAATTCATAAAACTGTCGAATGCGAATAAAAGAGAAAACAGCGTATGGCTTTTCGCTTTTACAAAGAAACATTTATGGGTGTTAATATTCGCGTATATTGTAAATCGCTAAATCTAAGATTCACGGAATCACCTTGGTGTACATTAACATTTACCAGTGAATGTTCAATTCTAATCAATTAATGATACAATTTTGTACTTACACCATTACAATTGGTGATTGTTGACATACACCGATCTTAACACTCACTAATATGGGACATTCTACTTGTCTTCTTCTTCATATCTAGCTATAGTCAAATATATCAGGGTCGGTATCTAAAGGTGCTCCCTCACCGGGAGTATTCGCTTGTAATGTAAACGTTACAGATCCGAGTATTTCATCAGTGACGGAGGAGAACCGAGGCACTACAGTGAGCAACCTGTAACGTTACAGATTCGAGCACTACATGGGTGAGGGAGGAGAGCTAAGTATTACAGTGACCTGTAATGATACAATCTGTAATATTTTGATACAACTTGTAGAACAGCATATTTTTTTTTTTACGTAAATGACAATTTCGAATTAAAATTACCACGCTCAGCGCAACGACCGCTTCGTCTGACATTGTGGAATCAACTAATCAACTCGAACCATAACTATTATCTTACAGACGAATGCTCGTCAGTCAGGGAGGCAATATTGTAACGTAATGCTCAAAATCGAATCATAAACGTTACATTACAGGCGAATATTCCCGATGAGGGAGCACCTAGCGTATCTACACCACGGATTAATTTCCGGAAAAAGTGGGCTGTAGCTGTATTACAAGAAAGTTTTAAAAGCTTATGTTGAGCCACGTGTAATAGGAACCTAATCTTATTTTCTTGTATTTGTCATTATTAGGGCATGCTAAAGTAATCTGAATGTGTGTCACCTTCGACACACATTAAGATTACGTTCTACTAATGAATCTATACTAAACAGTTCATATAAAAGTTGCATGTATGTTGCTATGTTGTGTACTTAGTTTATTTTCTAAAGCTAACAAACAGTCATAAACAGTAAACTACATTAAACTTAACATGCAATCAACGATTCTACGGTACTCTATAATAAATACATTAAAATCTAATCGTGGATCCAATCTCAATACTGAAGTTATTAGATCACGAACGCCGCGTTCGAATTAATAATATTTTCATTACATCGTTCAATGGGCGCTTATCTGAGCATTAAAAATTGCACATAGTCATAGAGGTAACCCATTATATAATAGCGCACAGACGGACGTTTCATGTTGTGATTTACGCACGAGTGAACTTAGTTTGACAGTTGCTATGAGCTTGCGATGCTTAGCAAAAACGCTTACCAATAGGCTTATAATTCACTTTGGATTAATATCATGCGCGAGTGCCAATATTTCTTAGCGATTTAGCGAATATAATTATATAACTGATAATTCGTATCTGTATATTTTCAAACAAAATTATGGTTTTTATTGCATAAAACTTTAACATATATGTAAAAACCGGACAAGTGCGAGTCTGACTAGCTCACCGTGGGTTCCGTAAGCAAACAAACTTGTATGTAGATAGTACGTCCATCTCGTCAATCAATAAAATTCTCGAAGACTATTGCCGGTCTTTTTCGCAAGACAAACTTAATTTATGTTATATAAGAATAAATTAACGAATTTCGGATTTTTTCCTTAACTTGAGCTGTTAGACCCTACTTCTCACCAAATTTCTTGATTCAAAGTCAATGGGAAGTATCCTATATTTTTTGACTTACCTGCGGATTGTTCAAATTTGGTCAAATATAAGGCTTAAGTGGCCATATCTTTTGTTTTCGTTGACTTAGAAGCTTGATTTTTACAGCTTCAAGGGACTGCAGGCTTATGTATTTGGTATTAATTTCAAATTGATGCGTCCTCGGGTTCCTGAGAAAAAGGGTCTTGACAGACAGATGGACAACATAGTGATCCTATAAGGGTTCCTTTTTTCCTTTTGAGGAACGGAACCCTAAAAACGTGCTTAAGTAGGCTTTGCGACAAAGAACAATCGAGTGTTGGCGTTACGTTGATATAATTGTCTAATATTACTCATTAAAATGAGTATGTGTTTCAAGTATTAGTAATGTAATTCGTATAGCTCATTTTATCAGCATAGCTTTGAGTTTACCACTGCCCTCCTGATGGTAAGTTTTTACTGGTACTTATAAAAGTCACAAATACGTACTTCCAACCCTACTCACCAACAGTTCGTAAGGCGCAGGTCCGTCTAACTACTTTCTCCTGAACTGTGTAGGTTTTGAACCAGTCGGACGGCTCCAAATTTCAGCAGAAATATTGCTGTTTTCCGTGGCCCCTTTCGGAATATTGATCAACAGGCGGCTTGCATGAATTTTCTAAAATTAATTGACTTGTAAGACTGGTAGCTTAATCAATTAACATTTATGGTGTATATGTTATGTTATTACTTCGAAATATTGATATATCTGTACATCTTGCTTTACAGACTCATCATCATCCTCCGCGCCTTTTCCCAACTAAGTTGGGGTCGGCTTTCAGTCTAACTACGATACGGCCGAACTTTGATATTTTACGTGAAGCGACTGCCATCAGACCTCCACAACCCGAGTACTAGGCGATATCGAAGTTCTGTAGTTAGACCAGGATGTCGGACTTTTTAGGGCTCCAACTACCCGTAACGAATGCCACAGATGTTTGTATGGCACCCGGGACCGACGGTTTAACGTGCTCTCCGAGGCACGGGGAGGTCTCAATGTGTTAAGAATGGTCACCCATCCTAGACTGACCTGGCTAGTATTACTTAACTTTGTAATATGCTAACCTACTCGGTTACCACTTAGCCACGAGCCCCTCTCCTTCTTTACAGACTATTTATGGATAAAACAACTACAGCTAATCAAGTCTTAAGTATAACATTTTAAACAAATTGTCATTAATATTCTATTGAATAATCAATCAAAAACAAATTATGATAACTATCGCCGGCATGAGAACAATTTAATCTGCCTCTAGACTATACATTTAAGTTATGCAAATTGTATTTTTTTGTTACGAAGTGTCGTCACACTGTCAGTGATGGACATATTAAATTGTTTTATTAATCTCCCTTGAACAGCATGAAATACTTCGAGCCCACGGACAAGTTACATGACAAGGCTATACGGCTGATAATCAATTATTTCAACAATGAGTATGTTAATGAAATTACTAGGCCGTATCGTGAGACAACATTGGTTTTTTTATTTTTGTAATATTTATACCTTAATTAAGGATATATATGATTTTACTCATGTGTATATTTCGGATTATGCCCGACTATATCCTTAAAAGAATACCACTCACGAAATTGTTTATTTGAATATTTATACCTACCTACTTGATATCAGTTTATGAAGTTTAGTTTGCTTTGTGAAGTCGTTTTGGCCATTTACAATACAATGCGTACTACGAGGTTCCGTTGGTTGCTTGCTCTATATCATACACTCTCGCATTTTGTTTTTGATTGATTTTATTATTATTTTCCAACTGTCATTAAGTTTTTGCTTTTTTTGTATTTGCAAATGCGATTCTAATACCGTTCAACACCTCGGGCTTGATTTTATGTTAAATTTTCGCTTGAATTGATGTTTTATTGCGTGTACTCTACAGAACAATAGAATAAGTTTTTTAGGCGTCTGTATTCATACCGCAATGTTCAACAACGATACAAATGAAGTGAGACTTTTTGTTCTTACCGTTTAAATAGTGAGACTCCAATGATTTGAATAGGAATAATATATATGCACGATTTACTATTTAAAAATATTATCCATTTGTTTCAATAAAAAAATCAATCAATTGGTCTGTTTTTTTCACCAAGAAGAATATTGAACTGAAAGTCTTATACACAAAAACATGATCGATATTAAACTAAATGCTTTTTCTTTTGTTTCAGTTTCTGCTACTCTACCACCACAGAGGCCTTGGATACCTTTGACCCGACCGAACAGGACTCGTCCGACTTGTAAGTCTCCCTATTTTTTTCTAACGAATTCTCGAAGTTTAGAACTATGGCCCAGTAGATGGCAAAAGAATGGCTCTCGGCTATTGGATGGGGCAAAACTATAGCTGATGGGATTAGGGTATGCAATACTACTTATCTTATACATCTGCTTACCCCTTAGTCAATTATCTTGCTGATCTAGTTAAAAAGTTACTAAAACATAAAACAGATATAGTCTTGTTAATTAAGTTAAAGACGATATTCAGTGTAGCATCTGCGACAGCTCAATTTGTCGCGCCGGTCCAAATCCAACAAGCACATTAGAAGTTATTGAAATTTTCTGTCAAAAAGGGTCTATTGCTGTAGCCATAGATACTACAAGATAGATTAGGATCACACACTACCATTTCTTACCATCCTTTTAAGGGCATAAAGATATTATTATGTTAGTTTTCCAATTGAAGTAGTCCTAATACCTACATGAGAGCGCGAATAATTCTCGTTCAAACATTAATTTAAACGATACCATCTTGGCCGTAGGTTTTTATTCGTCGCAGTACTACGATTCAAAACCTAGAACGACGCGAGATCATTTAATAGCGATAACTAAAAGCTCACCAACATGTTTGTCATTAATAAAGTGTCATTGTGGCACGTATGGGCGCGGCGCATGCGGCCCATCTCATAAATAACCAACTAGAGACCGCCCTACCATTGCAACGGTAATGTTTCCACCCGTGGGAGACCTTAGGGATACCACTTTGGTCCTGGTTCCTATATATTCCCTTCTATTTAATACCGTTACATAGTTAACGTTGGATATATAACATTTGATTGAAGAGAAGGAGCTTCCTAGTTGTGACATGATTTATATTACTGTTACAACAAAGTTGCAATGCTAAACTAGTATGTTAGATGTTAGCAATCTGAAATATATGAACACACAACACGACACATTTAATGAAATTAGATTACACTCTTTTTTCTATACATGTATGTTTCGAACAATACATGTTGTTAAGTCACGGTAAAGTATGATCAGAAATCGAGCAATACTTTAGTCTGTTTACTACTAGAGATATCATAAGAAATTTTCATGGTCTCAATCAGTAAAGAAATACACGCAGCGTATTTTACGATATATTGACTGGAGAATAAAAATAATTAGCGTAATAATTATGTAGATTAAAATAGACAGAAACTCTCAATAATACATATGGACGACGACGCTTGTTCAACTACATTTTAGATGCAGACTAATAAATTAATCGTCTATGAATATTGCCTACTAGAATCTCGGCTCCTCAAAGTATCGAATTAAAATTTAAAGGTTCTTGGTATATAAATGGTAATATCACGTGGATTTTCTCATGCTTTCTCACATAGCACCTTATTAACTCTTTTGAAATTTATTTAAGTATTGAGTTCCAGACTAACTAATCTTGAAACTAGTCGTAGCTTAGATCCCGTCACGCGTTCCGAGCCGGCACTCATGCCGCTTCCCGACGCACGAAGCGCGTACCCAATTTACATAAATCAAAGCCGACGCTCGACCATGCCAGCCTCGAAGACCTTACACCTATTGGCAAATAATTAATATCGTTGCACATTCAACATTCCTGATTTGTTAAAATACTTGCAACATGTCCGTTACCAGTTCGTTGCGTAAGACAGGGTTGTGAATCAGCACGTCCTCCATAAAAGTAAATGTTTCTGTTTATTAACTTCCAAATATATCTATGTATGTGTCGCCTGATTAAATAATTTCAATATACTCGTATTTATGTATTACTAATATCAACTTTATTCTTTAATAGCGAGAGATGTTTTTTTATTTATGTCTTGTTAAAGTAAACCATCTGTTCTATTCATGATTTGTGTTATTGTCATGTGGAATTGGAAGCGCATCTTTAAGGAAGAAATGAAGCTGATTGCCAGCTTTGATGTTTGAAAAAGAAGGTGAACACAATGAAAAGTCAACCGAATGACATTAAGCTTATTGATCTATACTAAATTTTAAACTTTCGCTTTCCATGATTTAATTATGTTAAAACGTCAGGCAAGTCAGAGGTATGTAATACCTATTTCGTGATTGCGTTAATTCCCATGTATGTACATAATTATTGATGTGTAATCCCCGCAGACCAAGGAATCTAAGCGCAGTTCGCGGAATTATTGACTGTATTGTCTCGATTATTCTGTATACCTAAAATACAGTTTTAGTAGACGTATATTAATTTATCTTTCAATAAAAACCGGTTAATTCGCTACTAATGCCTACTAGTATAGTCAAGAATGAAAGTTGCTTAACAAATTCTAATTTACGAACTACTTAAACAAATACAGTACCGATTTAAACAATTGTCATCCAGTTAAGGGAAATCTCCTTAAACACTTATTGATTAGGTATTTATTAGTTTATTACGAGAATGTGATTTTCTCGTGGGTTACCACCCTAGTCAGTCATCCATAGAAAATATTATAAAGGACAATACGGCGCGTGGTTTCATACCGATAAGAAGCACAATATGTTACTGAAGAACCAATCGAGCGTGAATAGGAAGTGATCTACAATACACCGAGGAACGATTCAGTTGACCGCGCTTAGTTGCCCTCATGGCCGGATAAAACAAGAGAGGAGGAAATGCCCTTCGTCTCGCCATTCGGAGATGAACAATGCACAATGAGAAACATTAGCTGCGACTGCAACCTCAAAGCATCCGTAAATCTGCAAAATCCTGTAAAATGTCATTAAAAATTGATTCTTTTCAACTTTCAATCACAACATTCAACATACTCTAGACTTATTAGTTTTATGATATTTAGTGGTAAGATATGCGGAGCTCATTAGATAATTTATTAGAAATCTGGGAAGATACGCAAATTGCTGTATAAGATTTTATTTATTTCAAAGTTAATATTATTTAATATTTATCTTGTTTCATGAAATTGTATCCAAACAATATAAACGAATAAATTAAAATATACCTATTAGGTATAACTTCACCTGCCCAGTCTAGACTGCTTAGAAAAAACGTGATCATGCACTTCAGCTCTGTATATTTTAAATTTGTAATACCTGATAACTTATTTTAATTTCAATAATGCAAATTGATAGATTATTTATAGAGAACACGCACACATAGCAAGTATCGATGACGCTGGCGGAGAGGATCGCCGTCTCTTCAGAGCGGCGCACGTGATATGGCACAAGTCTGTGTTCAACCCAAACCGTATCCCTGACCGACAACGAGGGGGAAAGGGGGAAACAGAACCAAAATTATCCATCAAAATGGGCGGGTTAGTGTATCTAGATTCGTGCAGAGGCACTTAAGATCTTTTAGAGATCGCTACCCGGCGAAACCGCAACCATGGGTGAGAAATGACAGGAACGTGGGCTCTTCGGGCTTACATTTAAGAAAATATCTTTAAAAAATAACCTAGGTGTAAATGCTACTCCGTCATTACCAGTAAGGTCAGAAGGAGCAGCGGAAGTTTATATCAGAGCTATGTTTCGAACTTCTGGTCATAATGTCAGACCTTCGTCAGTATATAAATGCTGAAAGTTTTTCTGTTCATGTGAGTGTAGGGACGATTGTCTTGACTGGATCAAGTGGCTTTGGTACCTATGAACCATCAAAGGTACAAAAAAGTGAGATCTACTTTCGTCAAAGTATTAAGCGTATTTTTTAAAATATTATCTTCGGGATGATATTAGAAATCACGTCATTCATTGCCAGACACTTTGTATGGTGGCACCCCTCCGCCAGGCACCGCCAGGTCAGAGTATATAAATTAAATTTTATATATGTTACTTGGGTACACAGCTCCCATTTTTTTTGTAGACTGTATTATTAAAATATGTTTCCCAAGCAACCAGACACAGTTAGTTCCAACATATTGCCAGAGTTGAAAGTCTAGTACTAGGCGCCAGGACTGAGGTGATATTATACGCGAATGAGAATTAAGATGTTTTTGAATTTATCGGATGCATTATTTATACAGAACAAATAAATAATTAATATTATGTGTATAATAGCTTTTGCTACTATTTATATGTAAGGATTCAAGGTTGCTTTGGTTGGTACTAAAAGGAGGCGACGCCGAAGAAATAAAACGCCTTGTAGCGACAAGGCGTTTTTTGTCTATACTATTAATATTATAAAGCTGAAGAGTTTGTTTGTTTGTTTGCTTGAACACGCTAATCTCAGGAACTACTGGTTCGAATTGAAAAATTATTTTAGTGTGATTAGCCTATTTATTGAGGAAGACTTTAGGCTATATAACATCATGCTACTACTAATAGCGGAGCAGTGATCATAAACGCAGGTGAAACTGCGGGGACAGCTAGTTTCAAGATAATAGTATAATGGTTTATGTATGTTTTCTTCCAATTGTGACTCTTCTATAACAATACAGTACTCGATTGACTTCGTCTAGGTTTAGTAATAATACTTATTCATTCCTGTATATATACATAATAAGCCATACTTCCATAGTAACATACCTCGCGGCTAGGTTTGAATTTCAACTCTGCCTGGCAATATGTTGGAACTAACAAAAGTGTCTGGCTGCTTAGAAAACATCTGGTTTTATACTATGATCAAAGTAGAATTACAATTTATCATACGTTAAGGAGGTCTGATGAGGGCTACCATCATACAAAGTGTTTGGCAATGAATGACGTGATTTCTAAAATCATCCGATGATAAGACAAAAAATTACGCTTTATTATTCGACGAAAGTAGGTCTCAATTTTGATGTGCTTCATAGTTGCCAAATTCGGCGATCGTTCCTACCTCGGTTGGGTTTGGCACACTGGGTCTGGATGTCTAAATAACAGCTGTTCCCGGAGCCCTCCTAGTGTAGGCGCAGTATGGCACACCGTGTGGTTTTAGTCGGTTCGACTCCGACTCACCGCCCCACCGAAAACCTCTGTGGCGTGACGGCCCGAGGGGGTTTCCACAGGCACAGAAAAAGGCACAGTTAAACAGTAAAACCTTTACGCTTTTATAAAATGACGAAAGTCTGGCGATCTCGGGCTCTTTGACCCTTAGCTGAGACCCTCAGTTTCTACCGCGTTTAACTTGTTTGGTTACTTCTCGCTAATATGGTTTACACTGGCAGCGGCATGTCACCTATCCTTTTGGATTCCTCAAAAATTTAAAATGATTTCTCAAATGTGACTGCTAGAAGCTGTGCCTTCAAGTAACATAAACATACTCTTTAGCTTTCTAACATGTGTAATGAGTATGATAACATAACATATTAACTTAATTAAATTGGAGATAACTTCTGTATTTAAATGATTTGTACATTATCATATTATTATGTAGTAAAGCTAGTAACCATATCCATATGATGCCCCTGTTAATTATGCTATGAATTCATCAACGGCTTTGTTTGTAAAACGAACACGATATTATTCAAACAAACTAATTTAAATGAAAATATATTAATACATTAGTTGAAAATCACAACCACTTGAATATGAAAATTGTGTATCATTTATACATGCTTATAATAATTCTTACCGGTTTAACTTTTTGTTTTGTTTCGGTTTAAATCAGTTCTAACACTAGGTACACCTTTATATCCTCAAAGTAAGTAGCCTTGTGGTCTCTTCATTAGATTATCTACTGAAGTGTCGGAATACCGATATGGTTCTTTTTTTTTCTTTATTTAATTAGCTATGTCAAATTTAACAATACCGCTCGATATGGTGATTATTTTTTAAATACTTGTCAAATCCATTAAATAATAGTATCATACAGCCCAGGTAAGATTCTTTAGATGGACGATACTCTCAGCTATGAATGCGTATCAGTTAAACAAACTAATTTAAATAAATACCTGTCTTCCCTCTCTTTCCCCCCAGTGTTCTCCTATTATATATTACTAATTGTTCCTCGTAGTTTCACCTGCGTTCATGGTCACTGCTCCGTTTCTAAGGGTATTCCTCAATGAATACTCTATCCAATGCAAAGAGAATTATTCAAATCCGACTAATAGTTCAGTAGTTTCAGAAATTAGTGCGTTTAAACAAACAATCTCAGCTTTTCTTTTTGGTATGGATTTTTCTTAAAACACTCCCTAAATCAAGGATCATAGTTTCTTGTGCAACACGCACTGCCACAAAAGTCACTTTAACTATTCCAAAACCATTTGTATTGAGTTAAATTGAAGCATTACGAATATAGTTATGTATAGTTTTGTGAATTTGAAAACGTGCACAAAAAGTATTTTCCTTCAGTTAAGGAGTATTTGAAATAAAACAAATACGTGCAAATTGGGTTAAACGCGTTCATTTTTTTGTTTTTAATTTTATTGACTTCGTTTTAAACTTTCAAATTATTCTATTACTTAATCTATGCCAATTTATGATAACCTTAACCAAACCATAGAGGTTATCAACACTTGAATAATTCTCATGTTTGTCGTGATACAAAATGCCCACGCAATAGCATCGCCAATAAACGGACGACTATCCTCCCCCCATTATATTCAGATGAGATGCGGTACTCGGCTGGTTTATTTCTTTATTATTGTCGAGATAAACAGTGCGGAGTGAGATGTTGTGATCGACAGATTTACAAAGAGTAATCACTGATAATCATCTAAAAGTTTTATTTTTCATGTTGTTGGGAAGAAACGAATTTTTTCTCAGCTGATAACTGGGACGGGTTTTAGTAATCGAAACCGTACGTTTGACTGTTAAGATCCTTTTTCTCTCAGGAACGAGTGCAGGTTGAACTTATATCAATTACTAAATCTGCTTATATGTGTATATCGTACGGAATCTTCGATTTATTTCTCTGGTAACACAGTATGTGGAAATCATCATAATTCCTACTCGAACCGTTACAGTTGTCAGGACTATAACAGAAAAACAGTGTAGACAATTTCTTGACTATCGCCAGTGACACTCTATGGCCAGTGGTAATAGTAATTCACACGTTCTCTGCAACTTTAAATCAAACACATTTTACAAACAGATGCGCGTGTGACAGCCGCAGTTACCCTTACAGGTTGATTAATGCTCATGATTTAGCGAATGCATCTATGCTCTTTACACCTGTCAGCGTTTGTAAGAGAAATATCCGACTTAGCACATTAGATTTGATATACAAACATGGGCCTCAACGCTCAGACCTCATGCCTATTTGTCATTTTTGCTAATGTAAAGATCTAATAATTTATTATTCGGTGACTGTAATTTCGTGTGTTGATTGTAAATTCGGAATATGTGCAGTATGGAGTGATTGCTATACCTACTAATTAAGATATTGATTATTAATGACTTAATCGTTCTTATTTAAATAATATAAAAAAAATTCACTACTATTAGGAATCTTGTAAATTGCAAAAACACACAACACATTGTACCTCGTCTTACTTTAAATGGGCAAGGCAATAAAATTTGTTCGGGATGCATACGTCATTAAGTATTAGTTGACTGCTAAAGTATGCTGTACTTGTTTTTGAAAAATGTTAGCAACCTTGATCTAAAACCGGGGTGATGGCCCGAGGGGGTTTCCACACGCACAAACAAAAAAAAAATGATGCACATCGACTCTACAACAGCTAACATAAGTAACGGGTGTTTTGTTCTTAAAGTTAAATAAAATACATAAATTTAATATTATTGGCCTTGATGTTGACTTTATTTAAGAAATAATTCTGTGCTATTTGTGTATAAATAAATATAAATTTCGGGCATACGGACACACCAGCTAGCTCTAATGAAGCCCAATCGTAAAGTCCAACTTTCGTTCAAGGTGATGCCATCCAGAATGTTATTATCAATGGAGAGATGTTTGCTGACTTCTGCGTTCCTTAATTTAATAGTCTTGATGTGGCAGAGCTTTGGTTTTAACAAGATAACACTACATGCTACACAGCGCGGGAAACCATAAATTTATCGCGGTAGAAATTCGATAAGTGCAGAATTTCGCGTGATGGACCTGTGAACTGGCGTCCACGATCATGTAATCTCATACATATGGACTACTTTATTTAAAGATATGTGAAGTCCCTACTCTACGCCGATAAACCACAGACGTTGGACCACTTGAAAGTGAACTTTTGCCGCGCTATTGCCGATATACGGTCCAGTTGCTCGATAAAGTGGTCGAAAATTTCACTTCCTGATTGCGCTTCATAGCCAACTGCTGTAGCGCCATTATGCCCGAAATCCTATTTAACATAATTATATGCCAAAATCAAGGCCATTAATATTCCTTTTATGAGCTTTTTTTAATTTAAAAAACCAAACCTCTAAGAACTATCTAGATCGTGCAATGACAACATAATATTTATGTTAATAATTAATAAAGGGAACGACTAGTTATCTCGTGATTAAATATCAAGAAGAAACTAGCTGCTCTTCGTTGTTACACTTTCTTTTATGGTCATTGCTCCAGGCCATATATAATAATCAGACTGATCCCAGGACTCGTAGTATCACACTATTTAGGCTATAAACTTTCTCAATAAACAGGCTATCTAACGAAAAAAGGGAATACCAATCGGATCAGTAGAACTCGCGATCAGCTCGTTTAAACCAATCACGAACCAAAAAGGTTTTAGTATTTTAGTATGATAAAAAAAAGAAAAGGGGACATCAATGTTTTTAATTAAATACTACCTTACTAAATAAATATCTGTATGATTTTATTGCACAAATAATTTCTCTACTCATGTGAGGAAATTTATAATATGGGATTATATGTAGTTTAACAATAAAATTATTAAAATGGATTCAAAAGCAGTGAAACATAAAGCAACAATCAAATGAAGAATCTTAAAAAAATATAGTTTCTACATTTATATGCTTATTTATGTACTGAAAGAAGAATTTTAACGTTTACTTGAACTGTTACATCCATATTCGAGCATCAATCAACCCAGAACGTCCCAAAGGGTGATGATACACTAAATTTACCAATAAATTACTACCGATAATTTTATATAGTAAATGCGTCATTACGAAATCCTTCAACGATTACCTTTAAGTTGCATTACCTTTATAGGATATGACTCGCACAGACAGCAGGCGGACGATCCCATGCAACCAACGC
This sequence comes from Callimorpha dominula, assembly GCA_949752705.1. Lineage (NCBI taxonomy): Eukaryota > Metazoa > Arthropoda > Insecta > Lepidoptera > Erebidae > Callimorpha > Callimorpha dominula. The sequence continues at coordinate 4,538,466 of OX457002.1, read as the reverse complement.
CATATGTCGATACTTTCTTGTTCAATACTTGTCGCACCTTTAAATTAACTGTCTTATATGGAAGTAAATTGATGAGAACTCGATTGTAACGAAACGGCTTTCGTATAATTTATTCAAATCATACTATTTGCGCAGTTGCAGTTTTATTGGTTCCTTTACTACGTCTATTAATTATTAAATTAGGTAAGCCAAAACCCAAAAAACTAGAATTGGTTTAAAAAAGACAAAGAAACTGTTCCAAACAGATTTTTATTTACGCTGTTAAACATAGGTATCAGATGTTGGTTTAGCAAAAGCACTAATACAAACACTTACGTCAGAGCTAATTTATTTTAAACTGAACACCAATAAATGTACATTCCCGGTAATTGTTAATGGTTTTATGTTATTATCAGTATTATACTTACCACGTACTTCACAGGTTAACCTGCCCTCTTTATCAGGGTGTGTCAGCTTTCTTGATGCTGAGCTCTCCGAACGAAGTATGTGCGCTGATACTACATACAATTTCCTACAAAATACTTCATTTAGCTTGTAAGGGGACACGACTCATCGCATTCTACGCTTTGGTAGTGTCTGACTTTTGAATAATATAATTTAATTAAATTAACGACTTATAGAAACTGACAAAATACAAAAAAAAAACTAAATTTGCTAAAATTGATTTACACAAAACTAAGCCAGATTGATTTTTAATGTGCTTGATATGATTCATTGTCCGTAGAAAGCAACTCACGCTTTGTGTACATTAGTTATCATTATAATTTCTCAATAACAAAATAATAGTTATATTGACAAAAAACATGCTCCAGTGAACTAAAAATTTGAAAATAATCTGGCTAACATTAAAACGTTAACGAAAAAGCATTAAGATCCGTCCAATTGGTTTAAATTTTACAGTACCACAGAGGTGAAATCTATATAGCACCCAGAAACTAGTATTGAGTCCGTGTGAATGTAGCAATGGTTACATCTCAACTCTCACTAATGTCTTGTTACCACCTATTGAGACTTCTTACGTCATATTGTCCATCACACCGGACTCTGACCGCACCTGATCTAATGAGTTCTTTACAACGCCAATCCAAATGGAAATCTTTGCATACTTAAATCGATTTTAATGAGCTGTGTTCTCAGCGCAAAAAAGCATCTCTTGGTGTCTCACGAATCGTATTGACATAAGAAATCTTTACGTGAATAACGGTAATCATTGTCCCGCTGAGATTTGACTTGTACAGCTGTGGCAATCACTCAAAATTTAAATACATTTTCCATAGATTAGAGTTAATACATATTAGTAACTAGCAGCGCCACGCGGTAACTCCCGATCCCGTGGGAATATCGGGATAAAAAGTAGCTTCCAGTCTCCAGCTATCTACATACCTAGTTTCATCGCAAACGGTTTAGTGGTTTTTGCGTGAAATAGTAACAAACATCCATCCATCCATCCATCCATCCAAACTTTCACGTGTAAAATATTAGTGGGATTTAATCATAAAACGGAATTCAAAATAGTACAAAACGTACAATATCTAATTCAAGTAACCACATAATGTCAATCAAATTAACAAGTCTGCACTGGAGACGTGCTTTGGTAAGACATCATTTGGTATAAAGAAAAACTTACTATACATACTCATAAAAAATACATACATTGGTTTTATCTTTTGATGGCAAAATAAATATGATATTTTTAACATGCTTTAATTAGCTTTCTTTGCAGGAGTGTATACTAATCTTGGAAGTAAATTTTACCCTACTTCCAATTGTCGTATCTCCGAAACGATGAAATTGTGTATGTAGTTTGAATGACAATACTATAATTTGGCATCTTACAGCTGATCTGATGATTTAAGCAGTAGGTGGAAAGTGGAACTCTTTAGTGGCCTCTAGTAAACTCCTCGAGTTTGGGCTTATGTTTCGTTTCGACGAGTCCAACACATTGAACTTAGTAACGATGGTCTGTTACGTTTGAATTCGGTTCGCCATTAAATCGTGTTTTTTAGTAGTACTTAGCTATGATTTATTTTGTATTAATACGAGGGCGCAGTACTGGCACGAGCAGTGCGGGTACCAGGTGGGTCGATGTGACATGCCTCACTAGTCCGACAACCGACGCCACGCCTCTTCCTTTTTGCTTTTATATTTATTAAGTTCACTTTACAATATTACGTGTATATGACATCTTTGATATGGCCGCGCGTAGGCGCTAAAACCATAACGTACGACACACAATGGTCGTTCCTATCAGAAATATTGTAACCACACGCAGTTAGTGTCCTTCCCCCATTGTTTGTGCCTTGTACACGTACTATTTCATCATCGTCGTCGATTTATTTGAAATGAAGACACGCGTCCGCAGTTGTGTTCGACAACATCACCATTTATTATTATGTTGGTGTAGAGCTTTCGTTGCGCCCGTAGTTCCTTAAACAACGAGCGATTATCGATGCGTGTATTGTTTCGCGACATTTGGCATGTGCGCCGCGTCTCACCCGCTCCGCGCTCTCATCGGGCATACAATGGACGTATTTGAAGCACGTGCTGCGGCCGTATTGATCGTCGACGAGTGTCGCCAGGTGACTTTGACTTTGCGTCGATTAACATGAACGCGGGCACACAGCGTGATCCTTATCAATTTGTCCGGAGCACAACTCTGCGGCCGATCCCCGCATTGTCTTGTCCTTCCAGCTGTCATAGCGCCGTCAGCGACGCTTTGTCTTACAGTCTCCACTCCCGGTTCTTTGTGCGTTGATTGACTCAGACCGGCTCGATTAAGTCAAGGTAATTGCATCGCCAAAGTCTTCCACGAAGTTGACATTTAGACGAGTCGAGGAGCGGTCTTCGTCCTCCAGCGCAGCGCGTCTTTTGATTCGCGTAATGAGACGGGTGCGAGCGCGCAGCGTCCGCATAAATCTCAGATAATGGCGTGGAGCGTGAGAGAGCACAGTCGTGTTTACGTAATAACATGGACACGCTGAAATGAATCCGGGGCTCTAAGATCACATAACGATTATAAAAGATTTATCCTTCTAATAAATAAAGTTAATTGTTTCTACTAATGTGTAGAAGCAATCAAACAAAAATTGTTCCTTGTACCTTCCTTATTCCTATGTTGATTGGCTTAAAATCATAAGCATTCCAAACTTTGATAGAATAATTTATTTAATATGCTAGTAGTTGATTCGTACCAGCCATCTGTTGATTACCTACGAGTAAATAACTTTAGAGCAAGGCACATCGCCTTACCTCTGCAGTATGAATACAAAAAGCATAGACATTGTGTGTCGCGTGCCTGTCGCATGTGGAGCGTAATACGAGTCTCATTTTAATTGGAACATTTTTTTATTTGTCACGCGAGTTGTCGGGCCGCTGCGCTGGTAACAAAGCGTCCCCAGCTAATTGGCGGCTGATGCTCACCTAACACAGTACAGTAAGATAAACGGTGACATTCGTGTTGAAAGAATTACAACTCTATTCACTACTTTATCGAGATCAGAGTCGTTATATGTGCTAGCAAAGCAATAAGTCAGCTAAGTACCTAAATACCTACCTACCTTACATTACTGCCTAGTTTGGGGTCAGACGGCCGTGTGTGAAATGTGTCAAGTTATTATTATTATCATCAACTAAATATAAGTAACGATTATATAACTACTTAGTATATTCTTTTGACATTTTTCTGTATTATTCAGGTCTGCAAACGCATATAAAAGTTCACCTTTCTCTTGAATACATCTATTACCATCATTGGTTTTGTAGTCAAATTTATAACTTAGGACTTGAATAGGACAAACGCCTTACTTTGATAAGATTTTTAAATAAATAGGACCTCTCGCAAGAAATCAATCAGGTTAACAATTTATGGAAGCGCCGACGCGCCAATAAAAGATAAAACTTAAAGGTCGCATTTGCAATCTCATATTATTCTTAGTAATATCACGCGAGAGTCCCTTTTACAGAGATTGCCATTGATCACTTCTGTCCTCTTGGGATGGTTGCTGGTCCGCTAACGGTTCACCAGACTCACTCCTCTTCCTAATTTAGTGAACCGCTGAGTGGTCAGATATATTGTTGGTACTACACCGCTATCCGCTAAGTAGGCCGGGTGTAGTTTTCATGTAAACACAATTTAAAACTCTTTATTTCGGTATTTGTAGAAGATATCCTAATTATCCTTTGTCCTTTATGTCGCTATTCTTTTATTAATATTCTATAATGGAAAAGTTCATATTCGAGTAACCCGAAGAGCGGCGATGTCTCGCACACAAACCTTGCTACCGACCGGTATATTTTGCAAGCATTTAATACTAAAACATTTTGCTTTTGCAGGTATATTCACAGTAATGTGCTACAACGTTCTATGTGATAAATATGCAACAAGGCAGATGTACGGCTACTGCCCTAGTTGGGCATTAGAGTGGGACTACAGAAAGAAGGGAATTTTGGATGAAATCAGACATTATTCTGCAGACATAATTAGTTTACAGGTTAGTAAAACTGTTCGCTCAATAACGTACGATAAATATTTATACCAAATAAATTGATTGGCATTTTTGTTGTCCATCCTTATGGTAGTTATATGGTTGAAAAGAAAAACATTAGACTATAAACTTTTGAATGATTTTTTCTTATAATTTAACATTTGTGAGTTCTTTTCTCGCTATCTCTAACCTTCATAGATCCATTTTGACCTATATGAAGAAAATATGTTTTGAGTTATTATTACTCTACTTCTTGCATTGCGAACCTTGCGAACGTTCTAAATTTAGAGTCTAACGTTACATTGGTAATACCATTCTGATCTAAATGAACCAAACATTTTAGACGTATCGTATATCAAAAATACGAAGTTTACTCGTATTGATTTTATTATCTGGCTAAATACGCACATTTCTTATAAATCTAAATTATGTATCTAAAATGTAACGTGTAAATAAATTACGTCAGAGCCGCCCTCGCCTTTGGATCAAATGTCGTTATACTTGAGCTATTCAGGGCCTTCCTATGGTTATGGGTAAGAATTAGTTAAATTTAACTTTAGTATTTCTGGTGAATATTTTCGGCATCGCATCGTTGCTACCAATGCAACTCTGAAGGACAAGTTTTTTGTACTGACCGACATTTTTGGCAGTTGCAATTATTGTTTTTTATTTCGTGTACTCGGCGGGGTACTTAATTATACCGAATTATAAAAACATTGTTGTAACCGAGCTAGTGTTTTATGTTGTCTTGATTCAAGCGATAAAAGCTTAAGAACTCAGTTTACGTTTATTAAGGAGGTACTCAAGAGTTTCATTGCACAAGAACCTTCAACATACTTCGTTGGTACAGATATTACTTTACGAGTGACATTAGGCTGGCATCGGTAATAGTTTGCTATGAGGAGAACCGCAAGTCTTCACATTTAGTTGCATTCTAAAAGATGTCCTCAGATATTTAGATAACAGTTAGGTGACTTATAACAACTAAATTTTTACCTTTTTACCTTCATTAGGAAGTGGAAACGGATCAATTCTACAATTTTTTCCTGCCAGAACTAAAAGGAGATGGTTACGACGGGATCTTCTCACCTAAGTCGCGCGCGAAAACAATGTCAGAGTCTGAGAGAAAGTACGTCGACGGATGCGCTATCTTCTTCAGATCTGCCAAGTAAGCATACTACTTTTCTATACCTCTTTTCAGGTTATTTCCGTGAAACAACACGAACCCAAATTATGGATTCATACACCAGATTTCAGCTTGAAATGTTGCTGCCTGACTTTGCAATTACAGAAGTCCGCGATCAAACAAAACTGCCATCGTTTCGGCACGTAAATTTGTTGTAATAAGGCATATTATGCATAATCGAGTTCAAAAAAACAACTAATGTATACCACTATTGGTAAGCAGTTAGCCGTAGCCTTTATATGTTATAAGATCAGGGTCATCATTACCAACTTTAATAGCTTTGTATGACATTTTCAATGGAACAGAGTGCTTTCTGATATTTGATTCCTCTACCTGTACTCAGAGCAAGTTTAAAATGACTGTGATCTTCTTAAGGGAAATTTCCCTTGGGTTTCGTTATAAACAGATTTCGCTGTTTTAATTTTCATATCACTGTAACAGTCACAAGTTTGGAAAATGTTTGATTCTCCCCCGATGATGTATGATACAAATTACTCAGCTTACACAAATACAACGTAAACATAAGCGTAAATGCAGAGATCAAAATCCATCGACTGAGTTTGTTTGCCTATACACATTCGCTCCTTTACATTGTATGCTTGTTTACTTACAGACCAAGCGTCGAAACTTTGTAATAAACTGTAAGGCTGCAATACCATAAATTCAAATTACGCGTCACACCCGGTCTCAGGTTCGAACCCCGACCAGAAGCATTCGTGCTTGTGTGCGATTTATTTTACACTAGTCATTTTAAAATCCCTGAAGGGATTTTGTGAGATTTGTGTTGGAAAAAATTCTTCTTGCACGTACTTAGCTTGGTCCAATGAAATGAAAAAAGAAGTCCTACTTCTCAAAATACAGTGTAATTAAAAATAAAAAAATACCGCTAATTGCGTTAGACAATAGCGTGATTAACGCTTAGTAACACAAGCTTAAAACTTTCCTTCAAATTAATTTATACTTTTTTCATACTTTTTAATTACTTGTAAATTGTAAGAGCTGTTAGACACCTTTTACAATTTATCTACATAATATCAGAGCTGTTAATACACCCCTCTCAATATAGGTTAAGAGTCAATATACTCTTTACTGTCACGAGAAAAAACATCATAAGCTTATGACTTCATTCGCAGTCTGTAAGGTGTGCTATAAAACGTTATTTGTTGCGCACGTACATATTGTCGGACCTATTTAATCTTTGAATTAGTATTATAGCGTATTTACAAGGAATTTCTTTTAACGTAAACAAGAAGGCAGAATTTTATATAAGATTTGTGTATTTGTCATGTATTTTCATGAAGTTATTTAGGTTAGTTAATCCTACTAATATTATAAACGTGAAAGTTTGTGAGGATGTATGGATGTTTGTTACTCTTTCACGCAAAAAAGTACTGAACCGATTGCGATGAAACTTGGTATGTAGATAGCTGAAGACTTTGGTAAACACATAAGCTACTTTTTATCCAGATATTTCTTAAGGCACCGGGACTTACGCGGGTGAAACCGCGGGGCGCAGCTTGTATAAAATAGACAAAGCCAGACTACTTGATTAAAGTTTGTCTTTGGATTTTATTACATAATACATCATGGCGCCTAACTCTAAATTAGCTAAATGGCATATGACACTTTAAAAAGGCAATAAAGTATCTGTGAAAGGTTATCTGTGGTCTCTGTGTTTGTGTTAACTTTTTTCATTTTGATAAGGTCCTTGGGGCTTTTAATCGGCCTATACCCTGTGGTATAGGCCGATTAAAAGCCGACGACGAAAACAGACGACTAGAAATAATTTAGGTATATGTATCCGTAATATTATGTATTCTGTAATACATAATATTACGGATACATATACCTAAATTATTTCTAGTCGTCTGTTACTACGGTAGTTATTTTGATTCATTCAATTACATTTCAAAATCAAAAACCAAAAACATGCTATTTATTATATGTCATGTATTAAGGTAACTTATTATATGGTGATGTAACGAGCCTCTAATCGAAACTATAAAGACGCAATTTTCTTTTTGCTATTTCGTTTCACTATGACGCGAATCGGAACTTGAACGATTTCAGCCGTGTTGCGTTATTTTCGTTCAACTTCGTACAAATTCAATTAATTAATCAAATTGGGCTCCCTTTAAAACAAACTGCGATTCCCTTCACGGTGTCTGACTAATACACTGATTCAAAGTATTCCATTTCATTAGGTAAGGGATCCAATATTCCAACATCAAAGTCTAACTTTATGATTGAATTGTGTAAACATGCACAGGCACACACACTGAAACTAGCAGCCTATTAGTTATTTTCTTCTTGTTATATTATTCTCTGTTTGTTCTATTCTAGTGTAAACGCCATCGACCTAAAGTCAACTTTACATGTTCGCAGATTCGCATTAGTAAAAGAGCACCTTATCGAGTTTAACCAACTAGCGATGGCCAACAGTGAGGGGTCAGATAACATGTTAAATCGCGTCATGCCCAAGGACAACATTGGGCTGGCGGCCTTACTAAAAACGAAAGAGGCGGCTTGGGAAAACGGTAAGTGTCTTCAAATACCTTTTATTGCTTTTCAGTTTGGTAATGATACAACTCGATGAGTACTTATACTTGATTCTTTGAGCATCTTGAGCACTTGAGAACGTAAAAAACACTTTACAAAAGCAAAATATGAAATCTGAATAAGACCAATGACTTAAGAAGACTACCGTTCAGGTGTACAGATTGTCACCACAGTCTTTCTCTTGCCACAGTCTTTCTCATTATTAGCTTATGAGAAATAATACCCGAAAGGTTGGTTTTTAGAACGTAATACTTAGTCTCTTACTACGTCTATGGTATTATAAAATTGTAGTTTGTAGAAAATAACATTAAATTATGTTTAGCAAAACTGATTGCTGATACAAGGAATGAGACACCTCATGAGTAAGGTTCAGTTCGCAAAACGTCTGATTCGCATAATGAGTTGGCGGCCAAACGTAGACCTTATCTTAAAAAAAGTTCAATTCTCAAAATGTCCTATGCTTTATAAAGTGCTTTTTAAAGGGTAAGAAATTAAAAATCTATTTTTGTGTTATCAATCACAGTTTAATTACAATAAAACAAAAACTTATTAAACAACTGTTTAAGAATTCATGTCACCAGCTCAACTTGTCTAGAAAAAAAAAAAAAATATTATACGGTCGAATTGAGAACCTCCTTTTTTTTCGTCGGTTAGTAAAGGAACTATGAAAAATGGAAGTACGACTGCCTGACAGGGTTGTTTACCTATATGTAACCAGTAAGCCATATCATGAGCTTAAAGCGGCGCTGTGATGATTGAACTTCATGATGTTTGGCCAGGTTACACAGACCGTGGTTCAAACTGGACCAGTCAGCCTGTGACCAGTGTAATGGCCAGTGTCATACCTGCGTGTTAATTCTCCTTTATTTATTCGTATATTACGAGCAACAATAACTATTTGAAATTACACTGCCAAAGATTGTTTTCCTTGCTACTCGAATTTCGAGACGTAGATGAAGTCGTGTACAAAGCTAATTCAAGATATGGCGAAAATAACTATTAAAGCTTGATGACTATCCAGTTTTATAGGTATGACGCAGATTAGTGATTGTTATTCTTACGGATCTGTGACTCATTCATTTTCCCTTTTGAAATAGGCTGTGAATCGGCCAGTATCTGATGACAGTTGTATCCGCTCTCGAATGCATTTACTATCGCAGAATGGTATCACTTAGATTCACCGCCTTCTTTATGATATAAACATTTAAAACTTTTTTCCTAAATTTAAAGATAAGTACCTAATTTTCTTAACATATATAAACGAACATATATAAAGTACCTTATTCCGCTGCCACTGCCGCCAATAAAGTGCATAAACACCGAGTTACATGTTTGCCTTGCATGCAATTGCATGTTCTTATTCTTACTTACTGGGATTTTAAGTACTTATTCTAACAACACAAATAAAGCATTGAACCTTGCGTTACCACCTCACCGTTTTTCAACCACACCAAGTTCGTTTCGGAAACCTAGTTCATCATAAAAAACCTTGGCCTATCACATGCGAGAGGAAATGGAAAAATATTTAATTTCATTTAAATCACAAGAAATACTTATGATTTATAGAACTTATCAGTTGCCATCTGTAAGTTATTATACTTACCACGAAAACCGCTGAGCTGAGTTTTCATTGAAGATACGAAACATCCAGCCGTTATATTTTCACTAAGATATTCATTATCCAGCCTGAAGTTCTGAGGCTCTTTTCGCTGCCCATGATTATTTTATAATACCGCAGTGCCGCAGTCGGAAGTGGAGCACTAAAGTAACCGGCAAAATGCCGACGTCATTGCATTTCCTAGTTTCCGTTCCGACCTCCTTATCATCTCATCGACGTTTTATAACCTTTTGAAAGGTTATGAGTTCGAACATCATCCAGTACGCTAATGACGTCAGCCGGCCCTATACACAAATATTTGTTTCCCTTAGCGGGGGAATGTAGGTTCAAGTTACTAGTATTCCTAAAGAAAACAAACTATCCATCTCAGAGCAGCATTCACACATTTGGATTTGTTGTTGTGTGTTTGGAGTTGCTATCTTGAATTCTATAGCTTTATGTAGAAGTGATGGTATTAAACACGAAAATTACGGTTTTAAACAAAAAAAAAAATCTCTGCATCTTTGAACGGAATTCCATAACAACAATACTTTTTGGATTTTACGAAGCATGAAACTGGAAGTGACAGCTGTGCCGTTTCTTTCTTTATCATAATGAAATGATATAGAAACACGAGATCGCTATAAACATTCACAAACCCCCTGCGCGTTTCCAACCCTAAAAACTCTGCCCGTCGAAATAGGGTCGCCAACCATCAATTTGCGTTGTAAAGTTTCGTTGTAAAATTGATAACCGAAACTAATTTTAAAAGTATTCAACAATTTGTGTTTTTCAGCTTCTCTCGTAATTGTAAAGCCATTAATCTAAAAACTAGATACCTAATCGATGTCTACGTACTTTCTCTGCGTGTATACCTATACCTACATGCTTTTATACAAGCAAAAGTATACAGATAATGTGATTATGACGATGTACGGGTGGATAGTTTGGGTATAGTAAGTGTACCGCTGTGTACCCCAGTAATTATCTGCATACAAAGATAGGCGCAGTCGTTGTTGTGTGCAACGCGACTCACATGCATATATCTACTTTCTATTCGTCACGTGACTCAACGTGACGACACTACGATGAATCATTCCGTCATCACTCATATGCTGAAATCTAGCCAACTAAAACTATGGTGTCCCAATTCTGTAGATAATCAATGTAGATGTGATGTCGATTATCCATTCATCGCTTGCCGAAAGATTTCATGCAGTCTTCTTTTTTAACCGACTTCAAAAAACGAGAAGGTTCTATGTTCTGTGTGTCTCACTGTATTTTTTTTTATGTATGTTCATCGATTACTCAAAGACACCTGGACCGATTTCGAAAATTCTTTTTTTGTTTGAAAGGGTCTCATGGTCATCAGGTCAGGATCTGGTGATGGGATCCTGGAGAAATCGAGGGAACTCTTCAAATTTTATAGGCACACTAGAAGCGATTTGGGTATTTTGAGTCGCATTGAAGTCAGTGATACTTTTTTTATTAATAAGGTGATGTTTAGGGTGTGTCTAAAATACAGGGGCCACAGGCACAACTAAGGTTGGATGGAGGTCAGGGGTAAATCAGGTCTCAATCACACGGGTTACCTGTAGGGCGCGAGCGGTATAAGGCGACAGGCTTTTGACGTCTACTTACTTGAACTAAAGACTTAAATGATATCGTTGCGTTTATTACGGTCAGGTGACACAGGCTGCCATCCTATTAAAATAACTTTGAATATCTTTAGTACATTTATATATGCAATCGCATACTTACTTCTACATAATATAATACTGTTTGTGTATCATGCAGTTGCCACTACATAATTTCTAGACGCCCTGGCATATTACGATTTAAAAAGATAGTTAAACGCCTGCACCTCCTAATAAAACATATGATTGCCTTCAATTCTTATTACCTCAATAGTTTTATCCATTAAGCGGTAAATCTCGCAAAATATGTAGTCATTAACATTATTGTGAGATACTATAATATGCCGTTGCACCACAAGTCACACGTGTTCAACATCTGTCAGGAATGTTTTAAGTGTCTCTTTAAATGTTTTTTAACGTAATGTGGTAGGTACGTACTTTGAGAATGCGTTAAGTTGTTAAGATAATGTCAGAAGTTTAGAAGGAAATAACGATACAAAACTTTTTGCTTTATATTACCTTATTATTGCTTTCTTTAATTTGTACTTCAGCGACCTGAAAGACTTCGGTATCGAGCTCAATACTTTTCGGTATCGACGACAAGGTAGCCACTACCTAACTGCCGTGCTGTCTTTTCATATTGTTTCGTTTTTATTTATGGTTGTGTATATTATATACAAAATTAAAACACAGTCGTAGTACCCGGGAGTACTGTACTAGAAGTGATGTCTAGGCAATGATAATATCAGATTCCAGAAAACTATCAGAATGAATTTAAGCAGGCTCTGGAGAGACGAGTTTCGCGGAGAACATTAACGACTTTCGAGAACGCTGTGAAGATTGTTTGCTGGTTGGCTCACAATGTTTTCTTCGTCTTTAATATTTAAATGAAAACAAAATATTCTGAAATAGCTTTCCATCTGTGACTTCCTCTTGTTAGTTTTGTGGCAAGCAAATAACATTCCACTATTAGAAAGATGTTGCGTTTTATCGATTTTAGTATATGCTTAAAATCGCACGATCTTCACTCAATAGGGTGAACTATTAACACTAACACTGATTTATGTAATCAGTATCATTCTACATAATTTCTCTACTGATTGTATCTGAAGTTTTTTCAAGACCTTATCTTTTATTAGTTTTTTATTGTTTTTCTATATTAAACGGACATGATTATTATTTTGAATTTGATAGGATATTTTTTTAATACTTAATTTTTTAATGCTTATTTTATAATTAAATGTTGCAATGTAATTAATATAAATTATATAACTATTTTTCACACCGGGCTTGATATGGTATTGCGTTACTACTAGATATATTGATTCTACCATCTGTATTTATACACCCATATTCTGAAAAAAAAATATTTATGTTATTTCATTCAACTCTTGTTTATATACACAAAACTGAGTATTTGATTTATTATTAAAATAAATCTTTTAGAGACATTCTTGGTTGGTATTAAGACGTAAGGAAATTAGAAGCAGTTGACAAATGTCGGACTAAAATAGAAGTAGATACGTTCTTCGAAGTGACTGGCACCAAACTGTTTGATCTATTCGCAACGGCTATTAACGCTTATAAGACTAATGGACTTTGAAGGACGGCTTGGTTTTCTTATAAACGAAGTTGTTACAGTATATTTGAACATTGAAGTGAGTTGGAGGTTAAATTTAGTTTGAGAAAATGGTCTGTCATTAATTAATGGGAGACATACGCTTAGTCTGAAACGTCTTAGAATTTGTTACTTAATAAAACTAACGCTGACTGACTGAAATAAATTTTGGACATAAGCTTCTAAAATACTTTATGTGAACACTAAGAAGATATTTTAAAAGTAAGGAGATGAAACATAACTAACAAATTTAGAGCAGATGAGTTGACAGGTATCATGAATTTGTAATTTGGGTGAAGCTAATTTCTGATGCTATATTTTAGATCAAAATGCTCTCTTAAATAATTTATTACAAAGTGTCTGGACGCCAGACCATGTGCATAAAAATAAATTATAAGATGGCCAGTCACATTGATTTTGGACATTATAGAATTATAGACTTTCACAATACCAGAGGTGTTAGCGCTTGTAAAATCTTTATAACATTTTTTGTGGAATTCCATACTGTAGTCACAAGAAAACCATGACAATTTATATCCCCATTAAAACAATAATTTTATATTATAAAAATTATTGTATTATACATATAAGTGCGTTTCCTACTGATTTCAAAATAAGAAGGGTCGCCCCTCGTCAGTAGCAATCAGTGCGGAAATAAAAAGTAACCATTTACATAATTTCGAAAAATCTGAACACCATATACCTATACCATACCAATGCTTAGCTTAGTGGATAACTTATAAGTTTGAGATAGTACAAAAAACAATTAACTGAAGAGGCATACGTGTCTCATTAGCGTATACTTAAGCTTATTATTGTTGTAAAATGAAACCTGAAACCCTACATACTATTGAATAATGTTTATGTATATGACCAGCATAATCCCTAACTCTCTGTGACCTTTGGAACCTATAATTGCATAAGTGAATACTTGCTACTTCTAACAGTACATACTACCTATTACGTGATGTTAGAAAGCTGCATAATGGCACTTACGTGAATCTTCGATATGCGATTCGTACATGATAGTAGCAACTACACATGTCTTAAAATAAAGCTTACCTTTTGACGCGTATAAGATATTGCTTGTCGTTATTAAACAGATATAAATGAAATCGGTGTAAATGTTATGGTTTTAGATTTTGTAAATGATTTACTATGAATAACCACACCAAAACTAACCTGGATTCCATCTATTTATTATTTATTAAAGCTATTTATTATTTGCTAAAGCTACATATTATTTGTTCATCCAAAGGTTGCCTGTGAGAAATTGCTTTCAGCGATAAAGCCGCCTTTTGTACATGTTCATCTAACGTATTCTTGTAAGAAATTTTTAGTTGGTGTAAAAGTTTATTTCTATTCTATTCTAGTAACGAAAATATTTTATCTATATTAATAATTCCTTCAAGGGGTACTGTAGACTCGATGGAAACCTTACCTGAATAATAAAACATAAAAAAATTATGATCTCGAGTCGTCAACATATATCCGAAAAATTCGAATTGTCGAGTGTTTTGTTAAATTCTAATGGTGCAAATGGCAGTCGCCATACTGGCCACTCGGATGCCATCTTGAGTTCGTTAAGGCCGATTCACACGTATATCTTGAGTTCGTTAAGGCCGATTTACACGTATATCTACCTACATTTTGTAAAAGATTGTGTATTATGTATGAGTCACATTTCACTACACACACTCAACTACATATTATAGAACAAAGTCCTCCTCCAAGTACTAAACTTGTCACCTATGGCACATTAGACTTATTATAAGTTAGCGAAACGTTAGTGGATATACTAAAAAATGTGATGGATTTGTTATATTTTATACAGAACCAAGGTTGACATCTCTTAGGTGTCGTATCGTTTTTTAGTATTTGAAATACAGATTAAACATTTAATCCAATGGGGTAGTTTTGGGCAACGCTGATCACGTCAGTAATGTAAAAAGTGACAATACTGTAATTTAGTTATCTTACTTTCTAATGGAACAATGTTTCCCTTTAATTACAGGTCTTCCAACTGATTCATCGATGCTCGCCCAGCCGATCTTAGTGTGCACTGCACACATCCACTGGGACCCAGAGTTTTGCGATGTAAAGCTAATCCAGACGATGATGTTAAGTAATGAACTTCGGAATATATTGGACGACTCAGCGCGGACGCTGCGCCTCGCGGGACATAGGGACAACGTACAGCTGTTGCTGTGTGGAGATTTTAACTCATTGCCGGACAGTGGTTGGTATAATTTAGAAATTGTGACGTGACAAAACAACAACGCTCCTGCAATACAGTTTAAAATTATAATTTTATGTCTACCGTCGACTCGAACAGAAAATGTTACCCTCCTACTGCGTCGAGTATTGTGCTTTAAGACACATGGACAACTAATTGTAAGTGTGATTCTTTGATAAATGGTTCTGAGTTTAGTTTGAAACAGTTAGCCTGTAAAACCCCTAATCTATTCACAAAGATAAGTCAATTCGTCTCTGAAAAGAAAAAAAAAAATACCATAAAAGGATATCGATCGTCGTCGAAGGCCTCCGATTACAACAGGGTTTCGTAACCAGGTATGTTACAAGAAATATTTTCATCCGCAACTGGTTGCTATAGAAGAATTTTTATTCTTTGTCCGCAATTAGTTGCGAACAAGGAATTGGGTAAGCAGTCAAAGAAAAAACAAATAGCATAAATACTTAAGAAAAGCTAATTTTGAAATTATGTTTCAAATAGGTGGCCGCGGCCGGATAGATATATATATTATATATATATCATTATATTAATACGTGAAGAGAATTCTTTGTACCCCTTTTTAAGAAAATTTTGCGAACGCAGTAATTTTGGAATATTTACAGTTTATATATAGAAGAATTGCGGAAAGCTACAATTTTAAACAATATGTCTTACAACTTTAAAAATTACGTGAAAACGGCTTAATGAAACTACCGTCCAGTATATATGTGATTACCTGTCATGGTAGGTAAGTCTATACAATGACAGGTCAAGTTATAATCGCCACTTAAAAAACCATGGCCGAAATTCAACCGTCAGGCGATCTCTAGTATTTTTTAAATAAATGCCTCATTTTGCTAAAAATCAATGTATTGAATTGAATATTTCAGAATTTCGTAATTTGCAATAAAAAAATAATATCTATCTATTTTGACCAAACTGCAAAATTTCATTAAATTCGGTTTATTATTTTGGGAGTTCACCGCAAACAAACAACGTGAATCCAAATTTTTATATACTTACTAGCTGACCCGGCACACGTTGTTTTGCCATATTAATTATTCCTAATGAATATTTAGGTAGTCAAATAAAAAATAACTAACTTATTGTGGGGATGGGCTCTTTGACTGAAAGAAGAATGGAGCGCTGTGGACTATTGACGACCTATAAAATTGTTACAAGATTATTACAATCGATTATAACAATCGCACTTTCTGTTTTTACTGGTTTAAATACATAAAAAATCTTACCACAATGATTAATCAATTGCCATCTTGCAGTTCTATTGCGCATCTGTGGATGAAAGTAAAAATACTAATATCGCTATTAAAAAACAGGGGTTGATCGTAGATGGGTGAAAATTTCAAGTTGTATGTATTTTTCAATACTAAATCATAATAAAATAAAAAAGATTTAGGGGTGGGTCACCCTCATCATTTAGGGGTGTGAAAAATAGATGTTGGCCGATTCTCAGACCTACCCGATATGCACACAAAACTTCATAAAAATCGGTCCAGCCGTTTCGGAGGAGTTTGGTAACAAACACCGCGAACCATGAATTTTATACATTAGATACATATTATCGAAGTGGGCAGTATCTACTTCAAATAGTTTGTATGCAAACAGATGATGAAAAAAATTACGTACAAAGAAAATAAACGCTTCTGTCACCACTGGTTGTGAAACTTTCGAACAAAGAAGTAAAGTTCTTCTATCGTAACCAGTTGCGGATAAAGAAAAATATTTCCTGTAACGCAACTGGTTACGAAACCCAGTTGCGATGCCATCCGGAGCTATTCAAACATGAAACTGTTTATAACTTAATTACTTCAGTTCTTGTAGTGATAAGGTTTAAAAAAAACAGTGTATTGATAAATATACTGTGGCTTCTTGTTTTGAATATCAAAAAAATAAAAAAATAGTGGTAGTTAAAAACATATTTGATTATTTTCATTAGATGTTTTCGTGGGATAGCCGTGCTTCGGTACGTATGGACTGGCTTGACCGCAGTGATACCACGGCCTCACAGAAAACCGGCAGTGAAGCTATACTTGTCGTGTTTCGCCGAGTGAGTGAGGTTACCGGAGCCCCGAACCCTCCATCTCCCCTTCCCCTTCCCCCCATCCCCCTCCCTCCTCTTCCACCTTCCCCTACATCCGCCTTAAAGACCGGCAACGCACTTTTGACTCTTGAGTTGCAGGTGCAGGTAGTCACTTACCATCACCGGTGACCCGTTTGCCCATTATCCCATAAAAAAAAAAATCTGTATCTGTGTACCAACTAATCCTTGCCAAAGTTGGTCGTTAAAGTAGGTGATGAAGAGTCAAGTCAAGCGGCGGTAGCGTAATGGCTAAGGCGTCGGACTTGCGATCAAGTGGTTGCGGGTTCACCCTGTGCACTACCGGCGTGCACCCACTCCTAACACAAGCATTTAAGAGCTTAGCTGGAGGGGTTATCAAGAATACTAGTAATATGTGACCCACGTTACTAGTATTCTTTAAAAAAAAAACATAAAAAGTAAACTATAATAGAACGTTAATGTCAAGTCACTTGACTGACTTGACATTTATCGCAATTAAGCACGTCAATCATTAAATGTAAGTGTGCAAAGTATATTAGAACCCCTTGTTAAAATATAATTGTTTTGTTTCCAGGTGTGGTAGAGTTTTTATCGGCAGGCCGAGTAGCGTCAGAGCACCGCGACTTCAAGGAGCTCGGGTACGCGGGGACGTTGCGACGAATGCCCGGCTCAGAACACGAATTCACGCACAACTTCAAATTAGCCTCCGCGTACAGCGAAAACATCATGCCCTATACTAACTACACGTTAGTCCAATTAATATCATTTGTTTATATTTATGATAACCACTAATATTTTTTCAGACTCATTTATTTAGTCTAAAATGACATATTAAATAGAAGCTGCCTCCTAAATTCACCGTTTCTCGTTGAACGCGCGTTGTCGCAGTTCAGTTCGAGTTTTGTATTCGTTAAAAATGGCCTTGAAAACATAAAATTAAAATTTTTATTTCTCTATCAATTCGGGTTCATTTCTTGTATTTAACATTTTTATTTTATACAAATTAATCATGCTATGTGAAAAATGGTATACGGACTTTTATTTAAATGGCCGAATCCTTTTATTAAAATACGTATTGTACGTTAACGCCGTAAGCGTTAACACCGCGTTGAGGGCGCGTCGTGCTAAAACGCGCGATAGCATGTGAACGACTTTAACAAAATGCGTGTTCTGGTTGACGCGCGTCAACCCGCGTTCAACGCCCGTCCTAAACGTAGCCTAAGTGTTAGAAAAAATGTTTAACATTGTTATGCGGTGCCCGCATTTAGAGGAAAATTATTTTTGTTTGCCTATTTCTTATCTAGTTTTCTTCTTGCATTCTACTTTATCATAACACAGCCATATTCTCTCTCTTGTACCCGTCAACTTGTCTTCCATACATAAAATTCCGCAACACATGTCCATACTACAATAGTCAAGACAAGAAAGTAATGTTCAATTTGTTTCGTTTCCAGATTTGACTTCAAAGGTATAATCGACTACATATTCTACAGTAAGCAGACGATGACGCCTCTCGGTCTATTGGGGCCGCTCTCTCAAGACTGGTTCCGCGAACACAAGGTCGTGGGCTGTCCACATCCTCATGTACCTTCAGGTGATTACTATTACATTTCGGTAACTATCCTTTCAGCTTCAAGTAGACCTATTGGTGTGCCTCAGAAGAGTAACAAATCGTCAAAGACTTACTGACTGTTGTAGTCTGTATGACTTAAACAATTTGAAGAATACAAAACAACAAAAATGTATGGGACCCACTAGAAATTTATGTGTAACTAACTGAAGCCCGCGTCTTCGTACGCGTGGAAAAAGAATTAAAAACAGTTTACAAAAAATAAATACAGAACTAATTTAAATGTTTAGACTTTTTTGGAATATGCAATATACATACATATATTATAGTGCTCTTTATGTACAATATTTTCTAGGACAATCGAGTTGTAGGCATCACTTACCCGTGAACATACTACCTATAGCTATCCATGAATAAAGCAGCCTTCACTTAAATATATACCAGCTATCTTTTAAAGTGGAACAGGTAATTCGTAGCATTCCGCATATATACCGTTTCGCCTGTTATCACATGTCTATTATCACATGTCTATTATCACATAGCCTCAATTAAATTTTTGTGTATAAAAATTACTCGTCAGCTATTGCCATTACAAAGTTTTGACGTTTCGAAATTGATCATCCTAAAGCTAGTCTCTAGTCTCGTCTGTCTCTAGGCTTCGTAAGGCACATGACCCGACGATCAGCTTCCATGCGCAGCGATCTAGAATCGTTAGACATCTGACTTTGTGATGCTGTATGTCGTATACGGTCGTGTTCTAAACGCTTTTTAGAAGTGCTGCTACCCACAGAATTGAGATTCTCATTTCTGCGCTGCTGCCTTACAACAGTAAACTGTTGACTTATCAACAAACTAAAAACTGTCTAAAAACAGTTTTAACTGAGTAGGTACTTTAAGTAGTAGTAAAGTAGTAAACTGTGAAAACGCACTTTTCAGTGCGTTTTCACAGTTTTTATCTTTTTTATGTAGGAACCCTAAATATTATAGAATTCAAAAGTGGCCTAAGACATGCTCTGAAAATTTCTGAATTTGCCAGTGAAAGCCCTAGCAAAATCAGTTTAATCATTTCGCTGTTTAGCAGAATTCTATAGTTTTTAGATTTTTACACGAGAACCCTAAACATTTTCAAATTTAGAAGTAGCCTGTAATATGCTCTGAAAAGTCCTGAATCTGGTAGTGAAAGTTGCGGCATAATTGGCCCAGCCGGCTTAGAGATTATCTCGGACAGACAGACAGACAGATAGTTTTTTTTTAATGACGTGTTTTGAATTTGGCATCTTGTAATTAGATCTTCATTTGAAAGTAGTCACGCTCAATAAAATTAAACATTGGAAAAGATCATCTCTCAGGAGATCCAATTGATTATTGTTGCAGATTTGTTTGCTTTTAAATTATGCTAGTGGCTCTACTTGGAAGACGAAGCGTATTTGTTTATCGCGGGTGTCCTTTGTTCAAAACATTTCACATTCCAAATTAATTTAACTTTTAGCTCCTTCCTTATAGAGACTCACTTTGAATAATCTGTAGGTTACTGCCGCAGTTTACAAGGGTTCCCTAATCTGGATGAAATAAGTATTTATAATGTAGAAGTTGCACGTTGAATGCCTTTTCTGGAATAACAATCTAATACGGTATATTGACTTCCTCAGATCACTTCCCGCTGCTGGTGGAGCTGGAGATGTCGCCGACCACGAGCGGCAGCTCCAACGGGCTCATCGGGCGCAGGTAGCACGAGCCGCGGCCCCGCCGGCCCCGCGACCCCCGCGACACGCACACTCACGCGCCTCACAACCACTAGCCACTCACTACACACCCATACATACATACAAACTAGATATAAACATTATTGATATACAATTAAAAAAATACCCAAAACCTAGTCTTTCACTTGAGACCTCGATTGTAATTATAAAATTCAATTAAATATAGTAAATAATCACAAATTTAACATTCTTTTTTATTCTAGTGCGAGTATTTTTTTTTTGTATATCAATGACCGACTCGTATGAAACGCGTTTATACTGGCCGAGTGAGACTATTCAATTCATTTGAATGAGTCTCGTTGGCTAGTTCAAATAATACGTTGGATGTTTCTACTTTGATATCATAGTCGTTTGTAATATTACTAATAGAAATATTACAGCGGACTGAATAATAATTATTTCAATAGCCGATAATATAGTAAACACCAACAATGTAGAATATCAGTAACTAGCTTATGAATCGTTTATGTACAAATAACTTAAGTCTTAAGTACTTATTTAATCCCTTAACGTGTTTAACTTTCTTTTTTTTATGTTTGGACACAACCTGTCTCGTCTAAAGTCGGCTATATTCCCGGTAGAAATTAATAAACAATCTCAACTTACATCTAAAGATTTCAACTATACATTACTACGTAAGTTTGTGAAATTATAACAGCATGCATCAGAAAGCATCAATGTGAACCGAATCAGATATAGCAATCATGGTATCCGAAATGCTAGTTTGAAATTAGATTGTTTACTGGTTTCGGCCGTTGATAGTTTTAATGCCGCGTTCCAATAAACAAAAAACGATTCGTTTTGCTTACGGACGGTAAAATTTCAGTTGAAAATTCAACGAAATTTTACCGTCTGTAAGCAAAACGTTTCTTGTTTATTGGAACGCGGCTAGATGTATTTTGTATAACGTAACGAATTGATACCGAACGTCGTTCTCTATTCACTGAATGATTAGTACCCCTAGTACAATCTTTGTCTGTTGACCAACTATGTCATTTTATTTTTTGCTCAATAATATAGGTGTTTTAAGATAGCTTCTTGAATAGATAAATAAAATAAGATAATGTTTATTTGTCATCTTATCTAATATTAGTTTAATTGAAAGCGCGGAAGTAATAGCGATTTGAAGTTCTTGACATACTGTACATACGTAAGGGGATAACTATATACTAAATTATTTAGGAGTAAATGTTTAAGCTCGACCAAAATGTGCTTCACTAAATTGTTTATGGGCTACAATAATGGATTAATTTCATAATATCAAGATATCTTAAAATTTACTAGAAAAAAAAATGTATAAAGGGCAATATTATTATTTAAGTGACATTCTGATTCTGACAACTGAAAGTAGTACCATAAAATAAGGACAAAGGTTTAAGTTTATTATGTCCTAATTTTGATAAGCTTTAATCCGCTGTCAAGCGGCTCGTGAGGAAGGCGTAAAGCTTTTCTATACCTTAAGTTGTAAACCAGCCCACTTCACTTCTTCCCAAAACAGATAACTATTATATTAATTAATACGTGAACAGGATTCTTTGCACGCATTTAAACAAAAAAGTCGCCAACGGAGGAGCGTGAAGCTCATAAAAGTATATCATAAAAGTACATCTAATATACTAACACGCACAACTATTTTTTTACAAACAAAACCCGGGTTTTTCACTATGTAATAAAATCGAGAATAACCTAAGCTACCATTATCATTGATATAAAAACTACCATCTTAATTGATGAAAAACTACCATATATATATTCTATTGCTCGTAACATACGTTGGATTCCGTGTAGTAAAACGAAATATCCGTGTTTAAATAATTTACATTAATAGGCAAAATGAACACTATAATGTTTGCCTATTCACTCGATGCTTTGCGCTGACAGCTGACACGAAGCGCACCGTTTCGTTTTAATAATTAATACTTATCTGGTCGAAATCTTTTATTTTATTCTCTTTCATATAATTTACTATATCGGCTAATTATTTGTTTACTTATCTATTTTTTAATAACTTTTCTAATGAAAATACTCCAGTACTCTAATGCCACGTTCCAATAAACAAAAAACGATTTGTTTTGCTTACGGACGGTAAAATTTTCGTTGAAAATTCAACGAAATTTTACCGTCCGTAAGCAAAACGAATCGTTTCTTGTTTATTGGAACGCTGCATTAATCATGAATGACAAGAACGAAACGTCAATGCCAATGCGAATAGAAAAATCAAATACCTATTTAAATTGTTTGCAAGTTATATCCGTTGTTCACATATAATATTCCTGACTCAAATAGTTGATATAAAATGTGAAAATAAGTAGTACAATAATTTGAGTTTGATGCGTGAGAAATATTGGTACCACTTTGAAAGTGCAAAAAGCTAACATTTTGAAGCAATATGTGCTACAAATACTGCTCTACAATGACATTTTAAGTTATACCTACTGGCCAATGAAATTAACTGAAAAAATTTGAACTTAATAAATTCAACCACCAGGCGATCTCTAGTTATGATAAAAAGATGTGAGGTACCTTATCAAAAATAAATAGCCAACGATATTATACACCAACAGATTTGCACATTTTTCGATAAGTAGTCTCCTACAAAAAATATAAAGTTTTAGGTTCCTCTTGCACAAATTACCAAAATGAAGTTATCCGGTTTGCCAATAAAGATGTCGATTTGCAGAAAAATAATCAAAATATTTGTTACTTTTCTGCTAAAGTTTACACACATGTCATGTACACAGATGTCATTTTCAACTAGTACTTTAGCGGAAAGATAATTTATAGCTGTCAAGCCGAACTGAAATTTCTAAAGAATTTAGTTACAGAATCAGTACCCGCAGTGTTCCGCACTTTCAACTATAAACTTATAATTCAAACCATAGTTGGTTGTTTCAGTGAATAGATAACGGGCCGTAGTGTAGTATTATGCAAGTTAAATGTATGAAAATTTAACCAGATTACAATAATGGAGTTCTGGCAGTGATTATTTACGTTAGTTTAGTGCGTGGCGAGAGGCAGTGCAATTGTCTACAAACGAATCTGAAAATTATAATAGTTGTAATTTTAAATATTGATTCAATAAAAATATGAATGAACTAAATTGAGACCTACGCTTATTGTGTCAATAAAATTGTAATAGAATCATAAAGATAACATATTTCTTCAGTCGATTATGACAAGAATTTTACGCTTAGTTTTCGATGTAGTATAGGTATTATACAGTTGAGGAATAAAATATAAAGTACATTAGTGTTTGTTGAGAATAAAATACAGGACGGCTAGGTTTTTTTTTTCAGTGTGACGTTACATGTTCCAAAATCAAGTTTTAGACGTTCAGTTTCGTGTAGTATATATAATTCAAATCTATTAGGGATATTAATGTTAAGTTATTTTTTAATAGCTTGTACATCAAATTCTCTCTCCAAATACTTCCTGCAAGGTGGCCCTATTTAATTATAAATTTTTCGCATGAACAACTTCATTTATCAACGACTACAAATATTAGCTAAAATTTCTAAATATAATTCTTTTTTTTACACTTCTATTCATAGATAGCTTAAACATACATAGATTAAAAAGCCACTCATTGCAGGAGATAGACATAGAGAAACTTGTTTTTAATGTCGACATTTCTCTTCGTCGTTTGATTGAAAACAATAGGCATAGGTACTATTTTAAGTATGTTTCTTCATGATATTCGTTTGAATAAATGGAATATGTCTTCCTGATTTTTGATATTCTGTAGTAATAGTAATTTCGATCCATCGCTGATACAATTTTTAATTTAAACGTGTACGTGTCCTCATTCCGTGTGAGAGTTTCAAACGTCCATTTTCTAATTAGTGATCTAAATTCCTCCACTGTATATTATTTAGGTGATACTTTTTAATCTGGGATAATTATGCAATGTACGTGTATGTGTGGGTGTCGAGTCTCGGAGATCCGGTATTGTCCGTCAACTCGTCGGTCAACCGATCACCGCGATACGACACCTTGTACTCGAGTGGGGATCAGTGAGACAATGTGTTCTGTGGTTAGACGCATCTTTATACTTAACACTCAACTAGTTTGTTTACTTGTCGTGTGCCAACACTGTAATAGTGTAGTTGTGACGTGTGCGCGCCAACGAACGGTATGTACCGCGCGTTCTCCTCATACCAAACGGATAAATGAGCCTCAAAATGCCACTTTCATCATCTACTGTATGAGAATCCAATCTTCAAATGTGTAAGAAGGTGATAGATCATTCGAACGTTGAATATATGCTTTTCAATCGACT
Organism: Callimorpha dominula; assembly: GCA_949752705.1. NCBI lineage: Eukaryota > Metazoa > Arthropoda > Insecta > Lepidoptera > Erebidae > Callimorpha > Callimorpha dominula. Next base: position 4,513,460 of record OX457002.1, on the reverse strand, counting down.
GATGAGATTTCATCGCTTTCAACACTTGATTATTAAATGGGAGGCGTGACTGTTATCATGTAGCGATGTTGGAAAAGTTTCTAGAAGTACGGGTTTCAGTCATGTGGCATTTTGGGTTTATTTGCCTAAGCAATCATACCTGACCACCATTACAACTGTATAACAATAAATAGGTTCCCCATGTTAAGTTTAAAAACAAAGCGTTTTATTTAAATAATAAACAATTAATAAGTCTATAATTAAGACGATACAATACCATATTCAAATAAATTCCATAGATCCATTGGTCACGATCAAATTCAGATCCCTAGATGTACCTACTTATACAATTTGCCAGTTATAAAACAATTATTATTCATAATAGTTTTAAATAACATTGTTCTTATTTTAAAAATATTAATGTTTAGCTCGGAATGTACTAGTTTAAAATTAAACAGATACTCTAAAATACATTAACTCTTACTTAATTATGAAAAACCTAGTATTTGAAATAGTTTCAATATTTGTATGTTGATATACGAGTTGTAATGTTGGTGGGTGCACGTTGAATGCAGCTCGCTAGTTGGTACTGTGCGCGGCCGGGTTTGTAACATAGCTATCATAAATCTTTAATAATGTAATAGAATATTTGAATTATTTTTGATACTTAATTATCTATTATAAAATTTTTATATAGAGACCATTGTTAAATCTAACACTGCCTATGAAGTGACATCACTTGTGTGCAATAAATTATTAATATCTTAAGTGATAATGTATGTGATGATAAGGTGTTGTATCATAAATTTATTAAAAAATACATAATATGTGGATCGTCGCAACGCTTCGATTGATGTATCTATAGGAAGAATGTACACATAGTGGTGTTTGGATACGTTCTATTTATTTGAGTTGTTGCGTGTCTAATACAGTCCTGACAAGAAGTTTGATGTAAAACTGAATAAAAATGAGACGGGAAAAAATGTCCTATGGGTGGATGTTAATTGGTTCATTCCAGGATTGACGTGTTTCAACCAATTAGGACAAATAGTGAGGAATAGATCAACAAGTAGCCAATGAGAGCGTGGCCTACTTTTACGTAATATTGTATCTGGAGATTATATATCGGCTTATTTGTGTGTGAATAGAGATGTATATAAATGACATGTTGGAGTCAGATATGTCTGCTGAGTGCCTTCACCTACTGATGCGAGGCTCTTGTCTCCACGGGAACATCTGCAACTATCAATATAACTCCTCTTTACATCCCATTTCTTCCTGTAACGTTACATTCTGTATTTTTGGTTTAATTATTTGTACGTATATCCCAAATGTCCAGCGTTACGTAAACTTCTTGGTCGTAAAGGCTGTCTCACTGATCGATATGCGTTGTTAGTTGGATTAGGTATTAGATGGAATTTCTGAAGGTGTAGAGTAGCCTCGATGACGTTCGGTTCAGTTGTCGCGGTACAGTCGTGCGGTGTCGGCGTTGAACAAAAGCCGGCGGGTGGTCGGTGTTAGGTTAATTTGGCATCAAATGTACCAACAAACTTATTCTGCGAGACATAGTACCCCAAATCCCTCCCCCTCCTATTGCCTGTGAGTTTCTTAGACGTTTGTCTGTATGTAAGTGGAGAGTTGTTTAGCTTAGTGTAAGTCTTTCAAGTTTTTTACGAATGGTCTCCTTCAGCGGTCCATTACCACCGGACGCCCCCCCTTAGCTGTAAGTAGGTATTATATGATGTGACGATTGAGACCCTCCACAGTTTAAAGAGAAATATCATTACGATTCACAAAATAATTACCTTTGGATCATAAGGTTTCGGTTTCATCTTGTCCAAACAATTCAGTATTTATATTGCTCACGAGTGGTCCGATCTAAATTTGCGAAACGATGTTGAATGCATTTTTTTTTAGTTTTAGTAAGTTTTTTTTAATAGATTACCCGGAGGCGTCCGTTGGTAAACCGTCCCAACGTTTAGTAATAGCGGGTATAGCATACTGGCGTAGTACAAATGTTCGTGTGAGTGTCGATAGTTTAGTAGGCGTGGTTATCGCATCACTTGTCCCGAACCCTCTGATTGGTCGGTGTCCATCTTAGAACAAAGGGAATGCGTTTGCGACTCTATCATTTTTTTTTATCTGGTCAATCTCTAAGGTTAGACGATCTCATTAACAGCCAGGGTCTACAGGTTACTGGTCCATTGGCGTCGGTGCTTTGAGTTTAAAGGGTCGCAGCGTCGATCACAAACTTAAGCGTCAATCTGCATGGGCACCTCTTTAGCGGTCCCTATACGATCATGCGTCATGACATGCTGATTCATTATGCTGCATGAAGGACTCTCAATAGGAGAGTCTATCATGCAGCATGATAATTCGCTTTGTATAATCATTTTCTTCAGTCAATATAGATAGTACAGTGAATCGGTTTTCTGCGCTGGTATGGAAATGTCTCTGTCAAAGGCAGAGTTATAAATAAATAAATTTATAAATATAAAAATAAAAGGAATTGGCAATCAACCGTTGGCTTTAGCTTAAAATTGACCTTCGGTAGGACACTTATAGCCATCAAAACAAATTTTACGTACCTAGTGTGATGCCTTTTCTGCACAAGTAAAAACAAGATTTCGGGTTTCCTCGATGCACGTGGTTTGCATGTCATGCACGTAGTTTGCATTTCATTCGCATCAATCAATACAATAACTCAAAACGGTCATGCATGCGTGAAAGCACGTAACGCATGTCATGCCGCATGATCGTCTAGGGACCGCTTATGACTGGTAATTAACAAAGCTAAGAACGAAGTTTCTGAACATGCAATAGTGTTTCTAAGTACGGAAATTCTATTGTGTTTTCCCATCATATGTAGTCGAATGTCGAACCGGTGAGCTGTGGCGTGCTTGCAGGTTGGAGCTAACGCATCGAGTAGTGTCTGAGCTAGTCGCCGGTGAAGGTTGACCTCGTCCCGGCGAGATCCGCAATCGGTCGATTGACCTCTAGCACGTGTTCTCGTTGTAAAGCTTTAGTTGTTTAATCGGAATAATTAGTGATATTTACAAAAATCAAATCACTTATATATAATAAACGAAAATTATTTGGACCACTGCATAGTTGTATCTACGCTTATTTTTTTTTTGTCATCACCATCGGAATTATTTATGTCGAATAATTAGTTTTGAATATTTTTATTCAGTATATTATACTGTTATGTATATCAAACGACAGGTGCTGTTGTATTTAATTTTTAATGTTACTAATGTGATTGTGATAGGGATACGTCTCTCTTGTAATCTATCTGATGTATTGTGAAAAATTAAGCCAAATCATAAAAAGGGTATATTGAATTATTACTTTTAGGATAAATGGTGTTAAAATGAAGTTTTATACGAATCAAATTTTACTACTGACACTGTATAATTTTTCTAAGTACAGTAGATTTAAAGTCATATCATGGTGATCTTCTTCTATCTCGTGTAAATTAATGTAGGTATGTATTTAAGACTGTGGCGGTGGGCGTTGCGCATGCGCCGGGTCCGAGAGCACAAACTCCTGAGATTCCTTATCTAAGTCTACATTTACTTTTCACAAGCCCAGGGAACAATCTCAACGTCCACTTGCCAATTTGCCTTCACTGCACTGTACTACTACAAGAGATAAATTTAAGTTGACTCGAGTATTCAGATCTATTCAAAGTTTTCCATCTAAAGAATATCACTTTAGACGTTTAAAAATGTAGTGAGTATTATTGCATTTACCGAGTTGTCAGTAATTATACAACACAAGATCTTATGAAGCATAATATTATATAGCTACGGTCAGTCAACCTCGGAATAATAGCAATAGAACAATAGGCAACAATTAACTAAGATTCCGCTTTCCATCATTCATATAAGTGTGACACTGACCCGGGAAGGTACACTAGGTGTGGCAGCCATTACAGTATTCAAACAAACCAATAGAACAGAACCACGGTGCGTAAGTATCGCTCATGAATAATATAGAGCTTTATTGCAACAAGTTTATCTTATTTGTAGAACATATATGATCTCTTTATTTTTAATAGAATTTTGATGGACAATTTTACTTAATAGTTTTAGCAATGTGTAGCGTTGAAATAGGAATTTATATCGCACATTACATTTGTTATATTCCACTGTAGGTATATTTATTGATTTACAAAACTGATGCCATCCAAAATTAATAAGTCACTTTTTGTTAGCGTCGTTGAAACCTCGCAGCACCTAGGTACTTGTGGCAGACGAATCGTATTTTTGATAATTAATAATGTCCCACTTATTTTTGTTCCTTTTGGAATCATTTTGATTTGTACATATTTGTATTATACTTTCATTGTGTAAATATTCAGGCTTCACGGTTTATAATCCTACTCGCCAGGTCTGGACGCTTCAACGATGCCGCTGAAGTTTTGGATAGTGATTCGAATTAACCACGAAAAGCCTTCATGTTGTGTGTATATTTAATTTGTAAATATGTAATTTCGATAACAATTAATGCTTAACAACGAGCGAGCCGTCGCATATTGTAAGCCGTTTGGACTTCTGCGCACACAAAATTAACAGCCGCGGAACAATATCTGTTAGCTTCTACAGTAGTAAAGTGTATCTCGATGCACATTCCACAGGCACCGAATTAGCTAGACATGAAAGACTGTTTGAAACTTAAAAAATCATGATAAAATAATATTTTCTGAAGCACCTTAACGAGTTTGCAAAATGTGTTTAATGGTGATTTAATGATAAGACCGCAATGTTTAACTCACTAGTATGTAAGGACAAATGCTTTACGACACTGTGATAGACAATACAAATTAACCTGAGCGCCACCATAAGCATTTATGAAAATTTTTGAGAAATTGTCTTATAAAAATGGAATGTTTCTTTTAGTATCAGTTTTAGAAACAAACACCGCTTGGCTTTGTTGCTATCGATATAAGTCGACTACTTTGAACGCTAAGATATATTATTAAAGTCTGGCTTCATTTTAAAAAAGAGATTGTTATTATTTTTAAAATCCTAAGAACCCCCACTTTATTATACTAAAATGTCAAAAATCAATCGGTGTTTGGTTCTCGTTAAGTGTAAAAAGATCTATAAAAGTACAAAGCGTATGTGCAGAAGTTCGGCCGCGGCTCGGGGCGGGGTTGGAGCGGTGAGGGGTGGATGTGTGCGTGTGTGCGTGCGCCGGCGCGTGTGTGCGGCCGCGTCTCGCTGTTCTGTTTGTTGATACATTATGTATATTTGAAGGAATCAAAAATTATAAGATGAATTTTAATTCTAGTCTTTTATTTTATCTACTTGTTAAGTTACTCCCTACGAATAGATATCAGAAAGGTGGCTTAATTTGTTTACATCTATCTATTTTAATATATATCTTCCTGTACCACGATATCAAGCACTTACAGTGGCAGTATGGTACCTAATGAAATCTTCGGTAATCTGGCACTTACTGGTTTTATATCGTGCTAGTGGTAAACATTTTATTCAAGTGAGTTACCTTGATAACTTTACACCACTCAATGACATAAAAAAGTCAAAAACACCAGAAAAGGCATAATCGAAAGATGCTCCACAAGGACACCACCCCATACAACCCACAGAACTAAGAATATGTATTTAGAAATGATATTATTTAGTTGTATTTTGTTCGGAATCATGTGTCGCCAGTTGCACACAATTAGGAAAATCATTATTTTACACACATACAGAACTCTACGCTAATTCGTCACAGAGGATTTATTAAATATCAAACGCCAATCATAAACGCCATTGATAATTATACTAAATACACCCTTAAACTGATCAGTATAAGGTAACATTTCGTATCCATATTTGCCAGCCGTAACGTCCGGTACGTCAATAGAGAGCTAACGAATGTGCATCTTAACATTTACTAAATATTTTCGAGCAAAACATATATAACAATATTCCTGTAAGCAATGAAGTTCATTGCGTGCTCTCGTAGTTTCAATATCTATAACTAGTACTCAAATATGATACACAATGTATAGGTAACTGTTTAGTAGATAGATTAGACGGTTTTCTCTCATATATTACATGCTTTTTGAATTTTTGTCAATATTACTTAAAAACTAAATTTTTAGACTTGCCGACGAATTGATGTCCTTATTTTGGATACACTGCAGTCCTAACCTTGTTTACAACTTATAATTATCTCGCACCTCAGCATAATTATTGTTTTTTTATCCAGCCACGTCCCCAGAGAAAGTACTTACGCGACGATGAAAATGTTTGCCGAAGTTCTGAGTGTTTGCTCAAAGCTTCGGCGCGCGTGCCGTCTACATCGCACTTCTTACTTATTCCCAGTTCTATGAATAATCTTATTAACAGGAATAGTTTTCCAGCAACGCCTATTGCGGTATAGTTTGCATGGTGCAATTTTTGAGCTAGAGTTTTTCTTCACATATTCATATTCCGTCATCGGAAATATGACTGCCTTGAGGGAAAACACACATACGTACATGAATCACGTGAGGCCAAATGTTACCAACAATTTTTGTGGAATTTATGGGAAAGACACTTAGCCCTTTTTATTCCAGAAAAATCTCAGTTAACATTAAAGCAAATATCAGGTATAAACCTTGCACTAAGAACTCTGATTTATCACATTTACACATTATTTTCAAGATGTAGGTAAAGGGTTTGCATAGATTCTATGCATGTATACTGCGCTTCTCATACTAAGTTTAATTCATAGTTCAGTAGCAAGGTCAAGTGAGAAAGTTTTCTAGGGATTTTCTTCCTAGAGTTTTACCAGGGCCCCCAAGACCGATCCCTGCAAGTTAAACACTAAGTTAGGTTAATTTAGCGTTAGCCCAACAGTAAATACCCATGGAAGTAAACACCTTAAACAACAAGGGGATAAAACTGGCATAGCATCAAAAGAACAAATTAAGTATATACATAATTTTATTAAAGCTATTTAGTTACACTACAAAAATTGCTACATTATTAAATATATTTGAACACAACATCTTTGAAACTCTCCACAGTTTGGAGCTCTAAAGTGACAGGACACTGTAGCCAATTTGTCAGTAACTCTTCTGAGTAGCCTAGAAGGAAGTACATCTTAGTTGGAGAGACCGCACGCCTGATGATTGCTGCCACTCGGATGTGATTAAATTGACGCTTGATTATGACCTGGAATTTTAAACTACTAAACTATCGGCAAATAATGCGATAAGGATGGTATGTAATTCTAGGGCATGAGGGATTTTTTTTATACTACGACGGTGGTAAACAAGCATACGGCCCGCCTGCTGATAAGCGGTTACCGTAGCCTATGAACGCTTGCAATTCCAGAGGACTCGCATGCGCGTTGGGAACCCTTTAAAAACCTAAACACTCCTTTCTTGAAGAACCTCATACTGTAGTCCTGTGGGAATATAGTAGAATATAGGAAATAAATTTTATATAAAAGTGCATCAATAATTCATTCTTCAAATATAGTAAATCATTTTAAATTTAAAAATAAATCCTGGGGTCATGATCATAACTATGACCAATAATGTATAAAACTCTTTGCACTTGTGACTCCATCAAAAGGCGCGTCTAAAAGAGTTGCATTTGCCATGCCATCTTGTTTTAAAAGTGGAACTACTGTTATTAGCCAATCAGCTATTAGGATTTTACTATGATCACTACTTGTTCTTCTAGCATATTATGGGCAGTGTACAAATCAATCAATCTCTGGGTATGGCTTCTTGAGTTTGGTATATTCGACGACGTGACCTGAGCAGGTGCACAACCTGCTCAGGTCACGTCGTCGAATCACATCGCGTTGCGTCACTTCAAATGAGTGTAGTCCAATGTAATAGCTCACCATCAAGAAGACTATGCTTGTTTGCCACCGTAGTAGTGTGGAAAAGAAGAAAATTAAGAAATGATGTAGATATTCAATAGTAAACATAAGCCTTACTTCACTACAAACGAGTCCATGCCATGTTCCAGTCATAAATCTCCTAACGAATTCATCTTCTACAGCAGTTTCTGAACGCCGGAGCCCATCCTTCAGGGAAGCTGCAAAAATGCAGTTTATTATGATTTATTTACAGTTAACATTAATGTTTAAATATTGGTATATTTAAAATTTCTTTGTCAGTGGATATAAGATCAGGATATATAAAATTACAACCGTTTCGACTTTGTTAACTTTTATCACCTGACATAAACAATATACACATACCTAGATATTCATAATTATGATAATTTATAAAATCGCATGCATACAGATGTACTTTATCTACAATATTTTATTCTGATATATTCTTTAATGGTACGTTTACACGCACGCCGTGCAGCCTGGCAAGCAGCACGGCACGCAGCTCGGCGCGCAGCCTGCCACGCAGCGTGCCAAGCAAGCTGGGCTGCCAGTAAGGACAACTTATTTTATACCGCTAAGACTCGGAAATTATACAAAATCATGTACTATTATACAAAATCAGTGTTGTACAACTATAGAACGTCACTCTTTGGGGATTTTAGTAAAAGGTGTTTTAACTTTAACGTATAAGGATTTAACAGTTTATCACAGACATGATTTGTTTTAAGTATCTCTATGTGTATGTACGTACTTTTTACGCTATAACATCAGCTATGACATTGTATCCAATTATACAATGCATTCTACTATACAAACAGGATACAAAAGATAACCGATATTATACCAATTTTGTTTCCAATTTTACAATCTGGCAGCCCTGATTCACACACTTGCAGGCATGGTCCGTAGGGTATTAGTGTTCTGTGGACATGGTGCATGGTAGTCAGTGCAAACATGGGAGACGACGTAGACGTAGATCTCGTGTGAGCTACTGCTTTGGGCTTGATCTATTTTTATTGAAAAAAAAAACAGCCCGACATAATTATGCATGCGAAATTTTACTTAAAACTGGTTTTACAACTAAAAAATCATTTATGGTGTAAAAGCACTTTTCAAGTAGCCAAAACTTTAAATTTGATTTTTTTATTTGACATGCGTTATAACTATCTTTACATCGAAGAGTGCTTTTACATAATTCGTTTCTTATTTTAGTGGGGTCTCTTTTAATGAATTTACTATCCTCGCCAACTTTTGAATAGAATTTTTTATTATTTCTAATAAACATGAACATAAATAACCATGATAAGCATTGGGGGCGGCTTCTTCATTAACTGTGTTTCGTAACTGTTTTAAGGCATACATCAATCTATTTTGTTTACTGCACATCATTAATATGCGATTAGTTACAACTCTCTTATCGTCAATCAATCAATCAATACTAACTTTAATCCTAAGAATTGGCACTATTTTGTTTCATATTTCTTTGGCCCTGATAAACAATATTAATTTTTACTAAAAGAATAGTTCAGAAACATCTTTCTGAAGTCTTCTTTTGCTTTCGATTCGTGCATGATAAAGGTTCAAACCATTCCGATATATTTGGTGTCGTCAAAAATTTATTTCGATTGTTACATCGTCTGTACGCCACGAAGATGAAAACTATACTAACGCGGCCGAGCGCGTGTGTGTGTATAAACAGGCACACAAGCACATTCACCCTTTGAAGTGTGTCAAAAAACCGACAGTCGTCCCGATCGGCGCCAAGCGCGTGCACACACATTCACGCAAGCATGCACAAACAGCCTGTTCACATGCTTGCGTCGTTGAATGTCGGTTTGAACGCGAGCGTTAGTCGTCCCGATCGGCGGCAAGCGCGATCACATTCACAAACAGCCTGTTCACATGCGTGTGCCCGTGTTTGTGCTCGTTGAATGTCGGTTTGAACGCCAGCGTGTAAACCCACCATAACTATTGCAATAGAATACCTACACTTTCAGTAAGTATAATATTTAAACTATATATTAATTTTAATTTTGTGGTATTATCAAAATAAAATGTTGTCAGGTGTAGTATCCCTGAGAGTAGTTATTTTTATATATCAAAAATGTGTGTCACATTGTTTTTCCTCGATGAACTCCTTAACTAATGAACTGATGTTAATGAAATTTTGCACATTGTGTGCAGTTTCGTCCAACTGTCACAATATGTTTTGCTTGCAAATTATTTTGCCACAGCAACGTGTGGCTAGGTAACTAGTATTAATATAAAATCCTGTGATATATCACACATTACTATCTAGACCTAAACTAAGCAGAGCTTGTACTGTGGATTTTAGAACATGGTTAAAAAAACATACATATTTTTTTTGTAAATACACATATATTATACATAGAAAAACTCAGACCAATGCAAATATATATTTAGTAATGCATATATTTGCACTAAGCGGGTTTCAAACCTGCAACCATGGCAGTCTCTACTTCTCGCCCCAGAGGTTGTTAAGAATGTGTGTACAATTTAAGACCTGCTGTTCAACTTTACTTTGTTTCTTACTGTCCATAGAGATTAACATTATGCTTCTGCTTTTCATATGCATTCTGTTTTATGTATTTAGATTGAGCTGATTTGTTTTCTTTAAACTTACATGTATTCCAAGAGTTCCACGATTTACGATGAGCGATGTAGTGAGGCGGGTTCGCCATTTCGTAGGTAAGGGGTTTATCACGTTTCTTGGTGATTCTATACTTTCCCGAAACAACCCTACACAAGGGGACCGAAGTATGGAGCTGCGATGCCATTACCGGTGAACATTTTGCTACGATACCCGTCAAGCCGAGGGTTGACTGTGAAAATGGTAATATTATTTTTATAAAATAAAAATATAGGTAAAGACAGAACTCAAATAATACAACAAATAAAAGAACATACGCTTGCTAGTTTAAATAAGGAAGAACTCATAGCTGGACGTTTGATACGTTTGCAATATGTAATATGCAGTCTTTTCTAAGTAATTAAGAGAACACCTGTTTGAGGTTATGATTTGATATACATTATACAATTATACTGTCAGTTTGACATTTGACAGTCACTGATGTTACATTCTTCGTTACGAAACCAGACTAAGGAGTAAGGATTAATCTAAACAAGCCTGTATACAATACGGCTGTATCATAGAGCAATTTTTATAGATATTTCGGCTTCGGCTTGGTGGTTAATTTTTTTTAACCGATTATTAAACGACGATCATTCGTCATTCGTTTCATTTTTTGCTTTTATTAAATATTTTAAACTTGACTTTTTTTTTGTTCAGTGCATCCTGTGCATCTGTTAAGTAAACCTTAGGTAGGTACACTACTTGTCAGTAACTATTATCTTATCTGTGCCTATACTTATCTACTGACTTCTCATGATAAATTAATGGTTATGAAATGAATACCTACAGAACAAGCAATGTACCTAGGTACCTACCTTCTTTATAGGTACTATGATGACTAATCAAAGTGTAAATTAGGCTGGACTGGTAATAACCTTGTACCCAACCATAAATTATTAAAATTTAACAGTCAGTACAGTAGTAAGTCGGGAACCGTCTGGGGCCATATAGGTTTCGATAACTTGTACTTTATAAATATTAATTTATGTTACTAGATGCAGCTTGTTCATTTGCTGCATATAAAAGTAGAAAAGTTTTTATAAAGTAGACTCTCACGTTTTTGCTCGTTTACGTTATCTTATACAATTTTATCGAGGGTTTATAATCCATTAAAAGTTAATTAAATTCAAATTAATTTAGATAGCGAGGTATTGCGTTGGTAATGAGATTTACAACTACATACAACCATGTGATAGGAAGAAAATGTATCTAGTTCTGAGTAGGTACATACTTCTTTTAGAAATATTTCAAATGAAAGTTTATCTTGTTAGCATAGTTCTATTGACTAATGATTACTTCAGCTATGGTAAATATTTTATTTTAGAGATCAAAATGATGAGAAGTAAAAGTCATATTAACTATGACACTTTTGACCTTTACCTAACTGGAGGTCAACAGTATTGCGTGTATTTGTGATATATGTGTGGAATACAGAAAGTTTAGTAACTAGTTATTATTCCAAACCTGATACAACGTCTCTCGAACATTCACCTTATAAGTTTGAAGTTATCTACACAAAAAAATAAATGCGATTTGCTCGCCGAACAAACACGAAAATTTGACAAATTAGCAGTATGGTGATGACCATTTAATCTTGAATGGATTTACTGACTTTTATAAACCTTCTAAACATCTCTTATATTTTAGCACAAGAAAAACATATTGATGAACTTGTAAGTGAAGCTGCATTCAACAATACATTAACAAATCAGTCTCAACTACTAACTGGAAAAGAAGATAATTATAGAAATAATATTGACTACACTTTACAGGAAGCAACACAACATGTTACGGAACATTATGTTGAAAATAATAAACAGATTATTAATACAAGAAATAGTAACGAAGACAAAACTATAAAAAATACAATTCGCATTTTCGATATTGACTCAAAACAATATATAACAGTTGACTTAGCAGAATTTTCTGACGCTCAAACAGATAATACAACTAATGACACCGAAAGTAAAACATTTCATATTGCAGTTGATTCCAAAACTCGAAATGTTGATGTAGCAAATAATTCCAAAAACACAACAGTTTATATAATAAATGATTCCCAAACTCAAACAGTTCCATTAGAAAACAATACTAGAGTTCAAAGAGTTGATGACACAAAAGATATCGAAAACAAACTACTTTTTACAGTAAATGGTTCACGAATTTCAACAATTAATAATGCGAATGTCTCTAAAACTGAAACAGTTTATTTAGGAAAAGATTCCGAAACTCAAAAATTGAATATAACAAGTGATTCCAAAAACGAAATAGTAAATAGTTCTCAAAATCAAACAGCTAATACAACTAATGATTCCAAAACCGAAACAGTTGAAATAGCAAGAAATAACAATAGAAATCGTAGTTCAATCGAAAGTAATTTAATCGACCATCATGGTACAAATAGAGCCTGTAAACAGATTATTGGAAAGATTTGTGCTCGTATTGACACCTCTCGAAGAGTCCGGTGTGGCGATGGTACAATAATACCATTAAATAGACTTTGCAATGGTTACATAGACTGTACTAATAGAAGTGACGAAGAAAACTGCATACAGCAAGGTACTGAACTGAATTATGATAAATTCATGTTTGGAGTCAAAACATAATGTATAATTACAAGTTTCGCGATAGTATCGTAAAGAACTCCTGTGGGTTATGGCTTGTAATATGTTAACTTTTGAACGTGGAACATAAATCGATGTTAAGACTAACCGGTGCATGTCGACAATTACCAATATTGGTGATATAACTCCGAAATCGGTTAATGCAAGATGCATTAATTAATTTCGGAGTTTAGAAATGGATCAATGTAGGAGTAATTAGAAATTAGAAAGAGCTCAACGGGCAGTATTGAAGGTAAGTCGGTCCTTACCATTCCTCTTCCCTACCAAAGACCTGTACCGGCTTACCGACGTCCTAACAGTAAGACAACTATTTATCCTGGGAATCACACTGAAACAGCACGCTGCTCTTGCTTATGAGCCCTCTATTCACAATCATAAGCGGCGGAAACATCATGTCTGTGACACAATTACCACTCAATGGACTACAGCGTTCTCCATGAGGTTCTTCGGTTTTCTGGGAAGCTATCTCTATAATAAGATCAACAAACAAATTGACATATACTCCTACACGCGTTTCCATTGTAATAAAGCTGTCACATCTTGGCTCAAGTCCCTCAGTTACGATGAAACAGAAAATCTTTTATATATTCCATCATAATACAACACTATGTGCGCTCTCATATTTACTATTATACACATACATATTTACTCTAAACACATCTTACACTATTGCTATTTACACAATCTCACACACACACACACACACACACACACACACACACACACACACACACACACACACACACACACACACACACACACACACACACACCCACACACCACACACGCGCATACATATACTTACATACACTCATTTATAAACGAACACACTGCAGCTTGGTAGTAGTTTTTATACACTCTCAACAATAACACTTACCTGACATCTGCAGAGAACTGCACATATCCAGAGCTGGGAGAGGCTGGTAATCTGTCATACAGGCCTGTCCTAGTACAGATACCAGTCTCTCACATAGAAGCATAACAATGTGTCAAAAGTAATTTTGTTTTGTAATGTCTAATGTACTGTGTGAGAGAAACAATAAATTAAATTATTATTATTATTATAATGTGAATGTTATCATCAACAAAAACCTTTAGGTGAATCTCTTAGATGCAACAATTTGCAATTTACATAACATCACACAATTTAGTACACCGTCCATAGGGTTTCGAGAGAGAGAAAATAATAATAATAACTTAAGGCACACACGGCCGTCTGATTCCAAACTAGGCAGAGTCTGTACTATGGTAACCAGACCGCAGGTAATACAACTTAAACATATTTTACAAAATACATCTAAATTATAGATAAATTACACCCAGACACAGAACAAATGACAAGACCAACAGGCCCGTCATTAATCATTATAGTGCTGAATCTGCAATCCAAAAAATTACAGCAACATGTGTGAAAGTGACCATGATACAGTTACCTGATCATACAGACCTGGGCTTAGCTATTTATCCCTTGCGAATATTCTAAAAAAATCAGCCCATTTTTTTAAGTTTCTAATTCAACAAAAACATTAATTAACTTGCGCTAGGTTTCAACGCTTGCTGATGTATACTTATCTTTTTATTAATGGAAGAATTACTAATTTTTGGTTTATACTTAGGGTCCATCAATATTAAAGCGATTAAACCGAGAACGCGTAGATTACTTTATCGTATCTTCTAAAAACGCAGCATAAAGACATATTGCGAGCCATCACTGTTGTGTTAGAACCACAAATAAAAATACATAAGAAAGTATTTATGTATCAATATATATTATATACACTTAATACGTAATAGAGGTGGTTTAGTTATTTTTTTTTGCAGTCGGAGAAAAAGTTCAATTAGCCACTAATATACTATTAGATACACAAATTTCAAATGAGTGTCTGCCACAAATTGAGGAAGATAATTCGTTTTTAGAACAGTTGAAAACTTGGCAAAATATCCTAAAAACAGGGTGGCAATGTAAGAAAGTCAATATTAAAGGATATATTACAACGATAAGCACAATATTTGACTCGTTGGAGATACACCTTTGCAGGCGCATTGAACTTTATGATGTGGTAAAGGAAGATTTTTTAAAAATAGAAGCAGATTTTGAATTATTTATTGATAATAGTGAGAAATTGAACAATCTTGATTGGTCTCCATCATCGTGTACTTGTAACCATCAGTTTTGCAAATTAGATTATTGTGATAGTCGTTGCAGGCGTATTTGCTGGCAAATATATGTTCTCGATCATTATGGATGCCTATCTGTGACAGGAGCGACAACTATCCCGCTGGATTATATTTGTGATGGAAAAATAGACTGTATGGACGAAACTGATGAATCATTATGTATGAAAGGTAAGGGTTATGCATTAGCAATTTTGATACATCCACAATCTCTGAAAATAAAAATATCTAATTGCAGCAAGTTACTTGATTAATGTTTCATTGTGTACTCAGCAGAATAGAATGGAAAACGTAGTAAAAGAACAACCAGATAAAGTAAGGTGTTAAGTGTCATGTATAGTTGAGACTATAACAATTTCATGATTTATTACCGTAATAGAAATTAATAAATAAAATATAAATTTGTGATTGTACCATTACATCTTAGCTAGGGCCTGCTTTTACGCTTTCTTCGTCAGGTACGCTGGTATTTCCTTAAATGAAAAAACTTATACTATTAGAATCAGAAAAGACTGAACGGTAAACATTGTTACGTTATAATTTGTTCGCAGTATAACTTACACGCACCTAAATAATTTTATCATATATTTATTTCAGAATCGTTAGCTTATAAACACAAAGCTAACACTATTTATAACACATTATTAAAAATGTTATCACCGAAGGAAGTTTCTCAAAAATATGAACGAAACAAGATAAAAAAGTTAACTGACTTAATAAGCCATTTACAGACTTTAACAACAAAAACCCCTAATCCAGATATGAATACGATCAAGATAATGAGGAACAAATATTTTAAATTGCTTGTTAAAATATTCAAGAAATTATTTCTGACTGTAAGTGTGATACGCGAATTAAACTACGCCCATGACTTTTTGCTTTCATTGAACCAAAATATGGTGAAAGCATTAAAAAGTTCTTATACTGGGAACAAATATGTATTATCGTCAGCAGAATGCTTTTGCAAGGATGGTGTTTGCGCATCTCTGGCTTGTTCCAGAAAGTGTATAGAATTTTGTTTAGCAGAACCTGTTCTTACTAAATATAAATGTAACGCTAATGACACGTTTGTGAGTACAGAAGTCATTTGTGACGGTAATAAAGACTGTCTAAATGGAGAAGATGAAAAAGATTGTAAACATGGTGAGTGATTCGAGATACGGACAATACTTTTTTGTTATAGTATTCAGTTGAATTGTCGTAGATGGCAGCAAGCTCGTCCAATTTTGTTCTTTTAGTTATAAAACGTAAAGCACGAAGTCATCAAATCATACGTCCTTACATCATAAGTACAAGTCTTGGACAGTACAAACGGAACTCTTTTGTGTCTACACGAGAGAATTTTTATTATTTTGACCTCAACTGGAATCCACTCAAAATAATAGCTTCACGTCTTAACGATATTCAATCGTTTGCTGAATTGTTTAGGTGCTGTATATGAAGTTATGAGCACTATATCTGAAATTCTAAAAAATATCCGTTTGTTTGTGGATATTATTGTTGTTCTAGGGTTTAGGTGGTTTTCAGGTTTTGGGGTAGCTAATAATTTTTTTCTGTAATAATAAAATAATGTAATAGGCAGGCATTCTATACAAGCTAGTTCTATATTCTGTTCGTTTGTCCCCTATAATATAAAAAAAAAACACGGTTTTCATAGCTTTGGAATTCTTGCAAGCCCGGAAATCGCTTTAGAGACAGCAGAAATTTAAGAAAGACATGTTTTTTGCACGTATGCAAACAAGTTGTCATTTAGAGTAACTCCCTGATTAACCGTTGATATGTATTAGTTTCCCGTTATGAGAGTTAAGTTTTTCAAACATGTTAACTTGCAAGATTCAAATTTTTCTGACAAGGACATAGTTCAGGAGTTTGTTACTTTTTTACTGACATTCCAATAAAAACTACTGAAACTCTGGACTCCTCTCCTACTCAGTCTATCACTATTTTTGATAAAATGTTCGTAGCTGTCCCGTAGATTTTAATTTCAAGCACGTAAACCCTGCAGTAGTATTAAAAGATTTTTAAAGGATATTAAAATAAAATTGACTGAAGATCTGTGGGGAATGTCGATCAAGACTTGCCAATCTATTATTGAAACTTCCGTTCCTTACTTAGCGCTAACATTTAATTTGTGTGTAGATGAAGGAGTTTTTCTTGATCTCATGAAAAATAATAAAGTCATACCGCTCTTTAAATCTGGAAACAGTAAAGATTCAAATAATTATAGGCCTGTTTCAGTCCTGCCGGTATTTAGTAAGGTTTTCAAAAAAATCATGCTTAACCAAATGCTACTTCATTGTAATGCAAACAACATCCTTCCCGAACAACAATACGGTTTCACTCTTTCACTAAAGGGCGTTGTTCAACTGCCGCCGGTGTTACTTTGTTACAGTATATTTACACTGCATGGGAGTAAGCTAAGGATGCTCTCAGTATCTTTTGCAACCTCTCAAAAGCATTTGACTACTTTAAGCCATTAAACGCTGCTGCTAAAACTTGAGCATTACGGACTTTCTAAAAGGCCCTCGGTTTGCTAAAATCTTACTTGAATGATAGACAACAGTTGGTCCAGATAAATGGAGTCAATTTATTAGGATCAAAGATGAAAATGGAGGTGCTGCAGGGATCGATATTGGGCCCGTTTCTTTTTCCTATTTATATTAATGATCTCTCCCATTTACTGGATAGCCAACCTAAAATAGTAATATTTACTGATAACACATCATTAACTTTGATAGACGCGCCAGTAGCTTTGACGATGTAAATAATATTATTCATCTAGTACATGGTTGGTTTACTGCCAACAATTTAGTGTTAAATGAAAAAAAAAACGAAATGTATAAGATTTTCTTTGCATGGCGTTAGACACATTGAATGTCAAGTTTTCTTAAATAAGGAAAAGCTAGATTTTGTCAATGAAATAGTTTTCTTAGGGATAACGCTGGATTCTAGATTACAATGGGGCGCGCACTTATCATCGCTTTCAAAGCGGCTAAGTTCTGCAGCATATGCGGTAAGGAAAGTCCGCCAATTAACAAGACTAGTTTACTATAGTTATTTCCACAGTGTCATGTCCTACTGTATTTTATTGTGGGGGCGTGCTGCAGATATAGAATCTGTATTCATTCTGCAGAAAAGAACTATCAGAGCCATTTATACTCTACGTAGTCGCGAATCCCTTAAGGATCTATGGAATTATGGAAATTAACATCCTGACGGTACCATGTCAGTATATTTATGAAAACATTATGTAGGTCAGAAAAAAATTGCACCTATTTACTCAAAGATGTGAAAGATATAATTACATTACTAGAGAACGTATTAAATTAGTTCAACCAAAATTTAGACTAACAAAATTGACATAATTTCATGGGGTACTGTATTAAATTCTATAATAAAATACCTCCTAATATTCTTCAAGTAAATGAGAAGAAATTTAAAACCTGCATTAAACGCACACTATGTTAACGTGCATATTATAAACTAGACCATTATTTAGCTGACAAAATTCTTGGCAAAATGCTGGTCCTGCTCCACAGTCACAGAATTTTCATATATAAGATATAGAAGAATATAGAAGTTTTAATAAGTGTTTTTTATAAAAATAAATCAGTATTTTCTTTGGTCCACGGCATCACGCGTGAACGGCTGGACCGATTTCTCTATATTTTTTTGGTTATTGTTATTTTCAGAAGGTTCTTATGAAAGAAAAAAATAAGAAAATTGTGCGGAAAATTAGAAAATTTAAGAAAACGTTTATTAATATTTTTCATCATTGTTATTGACATTGTTAAATTTACAGAACATTGAAATTATGTTATATGAATTTAATATAAATTTTTATGTTACATTTTGAAGATTTTGAATTGTACATGTGAGAACTGTGTAGTCAATAACATATTAAGTTAATTTGCTATGTTGCTTGGCAGTTCTGAGTGAGTATGTCATGCTCGCCTAGACGTCCGGCCGATGGTGGCGTATGTGTCGGGTCGTTCGATTTGATATGGTTGAATTGGACGATGGCTGGCGTGTGCTTCATGCTCGTGAACGAGTGCCGTTGGTTGGTCCTGTTCATCTCGGAGACTATTGCTTTCAATTTCTTCTATTACTTACATATAGCAATTTGCGCAACTGTAAACTTTATAGTTTAGAACACGTTACATTGTCCTCATGTTTAATTTGCGTATATAAGCCATGTAACCAGAGACTTGTAAAAATCATGTCGAAAAAGAGTATCCTTGGAGTTTATTGCCTGTTCTTCTCCACAGGATCTACGTATTGGAACAGGCAACTAGCTTCACGATTGACTTGGTCTAACTGACTGCTACTCCTGACAATTAAAAAATACTTAGTAGGTTTAATTGAAATTAATGATTTTGATTTGAAACCAGATTATATTTACTCACTTAATTTTATTTTAACAGAGGTATGTCGTGCACGTCAATTGGATAAGTTACGTCTAACTTTAGAAGATGCAGAAAAGCTACTAAAAGATTTAGTTTTTGATAAAGTGCTAGAAGTTTGGAAAGCTAAGGTAAGCTACAGTTAGTTACTGAAGTTTGCAATTTTTTAATATATCAAACTCTAATTAACAATAAATAAACAAAAAATAAACTAGTTAAACAAAAGTGAAAAACAATCAGTAAAAATGTGTTCTCAAAACCTTAAAAATTTAAGTGACTTTTTTTAACCCAACATTGAGTTCCAGTTTCCACTATTCACTGCCAGGGTCTTTTAAGTCTTTTTAATATAAAATTAATTAAACTGTCGACTATAGATACTTTATATATGTTTGGATATGAGCGATGTGGGATGCAAAATTCTATTACCGACGCTAATATATTACCTAGGTAAAATGAAGGAAAACTCTAAGAGTAATTTTAGGTGTGGTTCTAATCCAAACATTTTGCCAGAAATTTAGGTAATAAATGGTTCCTGTACTTGATATTTGGGCCCGTTCGTCTCGTCATTTAATTTTAACAACCAAATACTCTATTTGCAGATAGCGCAGATCATCATAATGGCGGAAAATGAAGAGCCTAATCGCATAACATTGCAAGACAAAGTTAGACGAATTCTAAGTGAACTTTTGGTTGCCTACTCTTCTATGGCTAGTAAGATCGACCATTTGGATGTAAACGGATTTCTATCAGTGTCTAATATCGTGAAGCAAATACTTAAGTCTTGTAGTAAATAAAAATTATTTCATACCACATAGGTGGTTCATCTTTTTTATTAAGTTTTATATTAGTTTCTTATTCAATGCAATATTTTGACATAAATGACAAAGTTTTCCTGAACATTTTTTTATGCGCGTGCCACAGGTTATCCGGATCGGTTAGCTCCAGGACAAAGGAATTTGAGTGATCGGAAGTGCGGTTGTGTGTTGAAGTGTGTTTAATAGATATGTTTTTGGCGAGGGTTTTTCCAACATTTACGAAGAACTGATTTACCACATTTCAAGACTGATACAGATATGTACAGAGAGATAATAATTCAGTATTGAGGTGGTTGCTAAAGTTTTTTATGGAGTACCTACGCCTCGATTACGTATCCATTTACATCGTAGTAAGCCTGGGGTTATCCACGGTTTTAGTGTATTTTTCTTAGCAGGAACTGTCGTACATTTTGTGATTGCGGATTTAGTAACCCTAATGAAAGCATCTATCGCATTATTTGGGTTTGGAATAAAGTAGAGGAAAGAAAAATCTAAGTTCAACAAAAGGGGGTCGAGAGTCTCCTAGTCGACCATTTTTTTTTTGTCCGTGTAGAAACCCCCTCGGGCCGTCACCCCACCGGGGTTTTCGGTGGGGCTGTGTGTCGGAATCGAACCGACTAAAACCACACGGAGTGCCGTACTGCGCCTTAAGTAGGAGGGATCCGGAAAAAGCTTTTTTTAAGACATCCGGAGCCCTCTTAGCGCCTGCCCGCAAAAGCGCGGGCACCACCTTCGGGTAAAAACCTCTCAATTAGGTGACGTCCAGGCACACGCGGATGCCGTCTCCTCGCGGGGGGTTGCTATAGCGGGTGGAAGGGAAAACCCGTCCCGTCTACCTGCAGCCACACTCAGGGCGGCATGAGGCGCTGGTCAGCGCGCCTCCGCCGCCCGGTTTGCCGGCGGTGAATTAGGTTTGAGTGAAGATCGTCCTCCCGGACCCTTTCCGCCGCCTCCTTCTGCGAGATGACGTCCTCACAGAAGGTTGCGACCGCGGTAAGATTCCTGTCGCTACCGGCCATGGAGCGTATGACGGTCGGTATCGAGAGATCCCCTCCGATGACTTCAGTGAGGGCCGGACGCTGCGTCGCCCAGGCGGAGCAAACCGCCACCGTGTGATGAGCCCTCACTGCAGTCGCAGTGGTGACAGGCGGGACTCAGTTCCCTCCTAGCGACCGAGTGCAGGTACTTCCCGAAGCAGCCGAAAGAACCTGCATCAGTCGGAAGGAAAGGGTCCCGTGCCGTTACTTAAGGTTTATTTATTTTTTGCTTTTTAGTTGTTTTCGTCGGTTTAATTTTTTGTTAAAACGATTTTTTAGAGCAGTTGTTCCATGGTTATATTAGTATGATAAAAGCTTGATATTTACCTGAAAACAATTTTCTGCAAAGACTTTGGCAGTAACATTATCATATTATCGAGACTAACATTCATTAAAGCAAGTTTTCCTTTTACTATACACGATATAATTTCAATTAGGTTTAAGTTACAATGATATTTGTTCCAATTTATATTGTGCATATCTGATGTAACTCATTTAGCTGGCAACATGACTCCAGTCATAAATCGGTATATTATTTAAAGAAATAGATCAATCTCTCAGACTTCCTCTCCGATAAATACTTTGTGCACCAATTTTTTTCTCACGACTATAAATAATTTTTTGGCATTTTACTCATGAAAATGTCATAAACACAAAAATGTACCACGCTTCATTTAACACCTATTAACAACGATGACATGTTAATGACGTTTTATAATTACTTTTGTCATTAAAAGAAATTAGTGTTTTGTTTGTTTGTTGTCAGACTTTGTGTGGAACCCACTTAAGTGTTAACATTATGAATTAAAAAAGTTTTTTAACGTAGAATTCAAATGTCTCGGTTAGTGTACATATTACGGAAGCCCAATGAGACGCAGGGTATGGCATTATTTACTGCGAAATACTAAAATGTTTATTTCATAAAATAAAAGATTACGTAGCCACTCTTTATAGAAAACGCCATCTAATACTTCCTCAAGAATTGTATAAATTTATAGAAAACTATCTCTAGGCCCTGTGGCCAATACTACAATCTACTGCATCTACAACTTTCAATTCTTGAACCGTTTTTGTTTTTAATGAGATAAATAATTTCCTCATCCCACTAAAGATAACTAACAGATAGTTTGTTTGCTGACGATACGTCACCTTGTTTTAACGTTAAGACGTCATGAAACCTTTGTTGTCGATGTCAACATTGCTATCTCGAAGGTGGTTTACTTTTGAATGGGTCGAAAACCAAATGTGTTGATTTATGGTTCGTAGCGTGGAACAGGCGGAAATATCAAAAAAGATGATGCTAAGAGTCGGAGGTGCTCATTTATTGTTTTATTTAATTTAAGTAATTAGCAATTAACGCAGTCACTGTTAAGTTATCATTATTTCCACTTCTCTATTCACTTTCGTAGTATCTCTCAACTAGAACTGAACTAATACTGCCATGGCTCTGGCTTAAATACCCGGAACGTTATTTCGTAGAGCGTCTCAATTTAGGTAATCTATGACTTCCTATACTCGACAATAGATGGCGTCCGCGGGTCAATTTAGGCTTCCGTAACAATACTCAGCTGTATAACAGTTCATATTTAAATATCATATAATCTTTAATGAATTTCTTTCCATTTCTTAATGATAACAACGTGGAAGTAACTCCATCGGTTTTAAACTGAAAGTTTGTGAGGATGTATGGATGTTTGTTGCTCTTTGATACAGCATTAGAAAATACATACAACCCTGAATTTTCAACCCTCTACGATCAACCCCTGGTTTTTAATAGCGATATTAGTATTTTTACTTTCATTGGTATAATTTTTCAAAGTATTTAACCCAGTGAAAATAGAAAGTGCGATTGTTCTAATCGATTTTAATAATCGATAGCCATAAAGTCGATGTCAACTTTTATGGAATAGGGGGTTAACGAGCAGACGGATCACCTGATGGTAAGTGACTACCGCCGCCCATGGGCACCTGCAACTCGAGAGTCACAAGTGCCTTGCCGGCGTTTAAGGTGGGAGTAGGAGAGGAGGGGAGATGGAGAGATAGGGGGGAAGATAGAGGGAAGGGTTAGGGCCACCAGTAACCTCACTCGCTTGGCGAAGTACAACGAAGCATTGCTTCACTGCCGGTTTTCTGTGAGGCCATGATATCACTCCTTTCGAGCCGGCCCATACGTGCCGAAGCATGGCTCTCCCACTGTTAAACTTTAAATATGTCAGTTAAGTTAATGAAGTACTTTGAATTAAGAAAATAAATGGTTGGTGTTTTGTTATTTTTATAGGCCGTCATTAGACCACAGCACTCAGTTCTTCTTTCAGTCATAGACCCCATCTCCACAATAAGTTAGTTATTTTTTATTTGACTACCAAAATATTCATTAGAAATAATTAATATGGCAAAACAACGTGTGCCGGGTCAGCTAGTTATAATATATTATTAGATATTTAGCACATCTCTATCTAGGCTTATAGAAGCAGAGCTTGCATCATGAGTTCTAGAACACGGCTAAACAAACTTGAATAACTTATTTCTTTTTTTGTAAATAATTATAATATTATACATATAAATACTATACCAATACAAATATATAAATAGACATTATAGAGGGAAGCGGGAATCGAACCCGTGGCCCTGAATGTGGCAGTCGAATACACTACCGTCACGCCAAAGAGTTCGTCAGACAAAGGCTTGGAGTTTCTTTAGATTAACAACACCGGAGAACACGTTAACATTTTTTTATTTATCACCCAATTAAAAATAATTAATTTCCATTACGCATTATGCAGTTTTTAACGGCCATTTTACTGTTTCAATAAACGGAAACGACAATTACTCATTTTGAAAACGGCATTATTAGTGATTTGGTTTCAATGTAAGTATTTATGCAAAGGAACATGATGAAGATTTATTTTCTTCTTTCAGTTCTATTCGCTTCTACAAACTACAGCTGTGGTAAATATAATTCCATAATACATTTCCAATTAATTTAGTTATGCAGTACCGTATAAAAAAATCTCAAATTTACAAGGCTTTGAAGATAAACGTATCGATTAAATCGTATAGACCTATGCATTCTGCTGAGCCAGAGGTCGTGGGTTCGATTCCCACTCAAGACAAATAATTGTGTGATGAGCATAATCATTTGTTTTGTATCAGGGTGTAATTTATCTATAATATGTATGTATTAAGAAATATATAAGTATGTTTATCAGCAGTCTGGTTACTATAGTACAGGCCTAGTTTGGGATCAAACGGCCGTGTGTGAGATGTGTAAAGTTATTATTATTATTATTATTCTAAACCTCTACAGCAGATGTAGATACAACAGTTCTGGGCGACTTTTCTTAGCAGAAGATTTACCAAATGATTAACTATATCAATAATAAAAATAAACGTTATAAATGTAGATATTCAAAAGATGATTACCCCATGGTAGAATAAAAATATTGTTCATGTGATTTGTATACAGGTCTATATAACATACATGCTCACTAAAATGTCATTGCTTGCGGCGTCGTTATGGGGCGGGTCATTTCTTTCCCTCTGATATGGCGAAGGAGATGATGCCTGGTCCATATGTCATACTCGTGAACGCGTGCTGCTTGGGGCGACTGGTCGGCCTAGTCAGCGATGCTTTAGCCTATACTATTATTTTGGTTCGATCAACTACAACTCTAGCCTCTTAATCCAGTCACGAATTATTTTTAACAGTAGATTTTGTAATTGAATGAAAGTAGATGTGCACCTTGAATGATTTCTATGTTTAATAAGTTCAAACCTTTAACGGTATCACTGAGTGATTTTTATTTTTTAGTACGATAGCTTTTGGAGCATTTCAATAAAATGAAATTCAGGTGGCATCAGCTTGCATCCTGTTTACCTTTCGTGTAACACTAACACTATTGTACCTGAAGATCTGACTTTTAAAAAGAGTGGCCATGAGTTTCTTTGCCAGTATTCTTCTCATAAGGCTCTACGCATTTTGGAAACTGGAAGTTATATATCGACACAAGCAGGCAGTAGATTTTGGTGTTTTCACCTAATTTACCTCGACAATCCAGCACATGCTGTGGCGTCTGTTTGTGCCGATCTATGATTTTAACTCTAGCTTAAATTTAACGTTCATAAATGTCACTTAGTGTCTTAATTGAATAAATGATTTTGAATTTGAATTTGAAATTAAGCACAACAAGAATAAAAATAAGTTATATATTTCAGCGAAAGAAAAAGTTGATAAAAGTTTAGTTAAATCCTTAATTGTACGAGAAATAATGAATAAAGTATCCAATATAGCATTGAATTCGTTACAAAAAGTATCGGAAGAAAAAAAAAATGTTGTCCTAAGAAAAATTGAAGGGAAATTGAAAAAAACAGCAAAAGGTTTGGTGGATGGAGATAAATACATCAAAGTTATCATGCAAGAATTTAGAGACAAAGCATATGCTAAAAACAAAAAGAAGCAAGAGACTAATGAAATAGAGGAAAATGTAAATGAAGGAACTGAACATAGTATAATAGAAAATAATGAACACGAAAACAGTGGAATGGAAAATAAAACGAAACATTTACGTCTTGCAAATAAATACGTTGGTATGAAATCTCAAAAAGCCTCGACTAACCGTAAAGTATTTGACCCCCAAACAAAACAAAAGATAATAAGTGATATAGCAAATAAAATAGATCTCGTGGCAAAATCATATCTAAGAGATTCTCAAACATTAGAGGAGAAGAGAGCTATTTTAAAGAAAATCGAAGCAAGGATAATGGATTCTTCTAAAAGAAAACACATGCAGATACACGACCTTCATAGTGACCTGAAAGCGTACAGTGAACTTATAACACAAGGGCTGGAACTGTCAATGAATAGATTAGTATCAAAGACACGACGAATGGGTAACACGGAATCAGAGGAAACTGAAGAAGCAAATGATATGGGATTCAATGAAACACACGGGATGAATTTAAAACATATCAACCGATATAAATCATTTTTCTCTGAAGTTTTAAGTGAATCTTCTATCGATCCACGCTGTACAGAAGTGGTAGAAGGAATTTGTCTACGTAT
This sequence comes from Callimorpha dominula, assembly GCA_949752705.1. Lineage (NCBI taxonomy): Eukaryota > Metazoa > Arthropoda > Insecta > Lepidoptera > Erebidae > Callimorpha > Callimorpha dominula. The sequence goes on along the minus strand of OX457002.1, from coordinate 4,486,852 downwards.
CGAATCTTTGCACAAGTTGTCTTGCAGCGATGGAAAATATGTAGCATTGGAGCAACTTTGCGATGGTGTTTTTGACTGCTGGAATGAAGCTGATGAAACAAATTGTACTCATAAAGGTATCATAAAATGTTCAAGTAAATTAGTCCACGAGACTGTTTAACGACAACGTCTTCATGTACCATACCTGAATCGTATGTTCATGCCTTTTATTTGTAAAAACGAGAAACGACATTTTGCACTTTTCAAGATTGCTTGAATAGCATACTTATAAAAATAGATTAAATTAGTTATTTCTTTCTTTCGTTAAAATATACGGTATTGATAATGATTATGAAAATTTAATGAACACATGTTAAACAAATGTATGCATAAACAACCATATAATCATGTTTAAATTTTTTTTTATAATGTTTGTGTACTCTCACACTATTAAATTTTTACAGTGATAGACAAAATTCAACGATCGATAAGCTTGATGTTGGACATAGAGGAGTCCATTACCACTAAATGCTTGCAGCCGTTGGTTGGTGGTTCTATTTTCTCTCACCACCATAAAATTTTATTGAATATGCTGAAGTCACAGTTGGATTTTCTGAAGAATTACAAGGCGCCTACAGAAAAGTATAACATAACATCAAAAGCGATAGAAGACGGAGACACATTCTATATGAAAAAGACAATTGGTGATGCAACTACGGTAGTGAATTCACTATCGTCTGCGCTGGAAATAAACCTCTGTTTACCTTCCGACATGAAAGCAAAAGAAAATACGTTGAACCGTAGAGCTATGGATATTGAAATTACAAATAAAAAGGATGAATCGGTATCCACATGGACTCCTAAATCATGCACTTGTAAGCGTGATGTTTGCCAATTCGATAACTGTGATGCTCGATGCAAACGTATATGTTGGCAAAAATATAGATTAAATCGGTGGAGATGTCAGTCCGTCTCTGGTAGCGCAAGTATACCTTTGGATTTAATTTGTGACGGTAAACTAGATTGTTTTGATGAAAGCGATGAAACATTCTGTGCTATGGGTAGGCATATTCTTCAATACTCAATATTCATGTTAATACTAAGCTTTTGTCTCATCGTACAATTTGTGTTTTAGGATCAAATGTGAATAAATTTAAAGCAAATATCTTATTTAATGAGTTAATAGACTTATTGTCTTTGAAATCAATATCAACAGAATATGATTATAGTAGAAACAAAATGTTAGCGCTGACCGGTTTAGCACGGCAATTGCAGAAGGTATCTACTAATTCTAATGTCGACCTTCACGCAATCAAAATTCTTAGAGATGAATATTTTAAAATGCTCGGTCATGTTTACTCTGATGCTATGCTGAACTCAAATTTGAAAGAGCTAGATCAAACTCATGACTTTTTGATATTATTGAATGAAAAAATGGTCGATGCAATGAAGCGCACGCACACAGGAAATGAAAATGTAGTACCATCGGTGGGATGTTTTTGTAGAAATGGCACTTGTGTGCAAGTACGGTGTCCACCAAAGTGTCATGCTACTTGTTCAGTTGAACCTTTACTTACGAAATATTCCTGCAACGTGAACAATCTAACTGTTCCTATAAGATCCATTTGTAACGGCAAAAAAGATTGTCCTAACGAAAGAGACGAAAATAATTGTAAAAAAGGTCAGTGGAGCAATAAAATATCTAAATAATTTATACAGCACATCAATATTTCAGATTATTAATTTATTCTTAAACACAAAGTCAATAATGGACTGGCGTGTTGTCCTAGTGGTTAGTGACTCTGACTGACTTTGTTACTCTTTCACGCCAAAACTACTAAACCGATTGCGATGAAACTTGGTTTGTAGATAGCTGGAGACCTGGATTAACATATAGGCTACTTTTTATCCTGATATTCCTACGGAGTCGGGACTTACGCGGGTGAAACCGCGGGGCACTGCTATATTATAAATGTGAAAGTTTGGATGGATGGATGTTTGTTACTCTTTCACGCCAAAACTACTGAACTGATTGCGATGAAATTTGGTATGTAGATAGCTCGAGACCAGAATTAAGGCATAGTCTATTTCTAATTTTTATCCTGATATTCCCACGGGATCGGGACTTACGCGAGTGAAACCGCCTCGCGCTGCTAGTAGTAAATATTGTAAAAACTTGAAATTAAAATTGCTCCATTTGTGAAAGTGGCCTGATATAATATTTAGATAGGTAATTAGTATACAACCAACATTAGAGTACGGTTGTATCCACAGATGGTGTACATAATATAAATCAACTAGCGGTCAGCGTTTTTGCGCTAACACTTTTTTCCATCTAGCCCACATCCGTCAAGCGTCTGAAGTGTAACGTGCGATAAGGATCTTCGTTCCAATAACAATTGTTGTAATTATTATAAATTATGTATTTCAGAGGTATGTCGATCCCATCATCTAATATTGTTACGGCATAGTTTACATAAAGCGGGATTGAAGCTACATGGTACCGCTATAGGGGAAGCGGTAGAAAGTTGGAAGGCTAAGGTAATTAATTAGGGTAGCGAGAGTTATGTTTCTTCTCAATATTCGGATACATGGATACAAACTTGGCAAAACTGAATTATAAGCGACGATAGCGTAATGGCTAAGGCGTCGGCCTTGCGATCAAGTGGTTGCAGGTTCCAACCCCACCAACTGCACTACCGGCGTGAACCCACTCCTAAAAAAGCGTTTAGCTTAGCTGGAGGGGTTAACAAGAATACTAGTAATGTGTGTTACGTTAATAGTATTCTTTTAAAAAAATATTGAAATTATGCAATTTTACCAAGATTGTATCACTTGTCTATAAATAGGTATAGATACCAAACCCATTTCATTAATTCTAAGTTCAACACATGTACACATGCACTAATTTTGTCTGTTACAAAGTTTTCTTGGCTAGATCTTATTTTAATATTATATTTTATATACTGTTTTTCCGTCCGTTTCTAAAAATTTTTAAGTGGAAATTTGTTTAGCCGCATTGAGCGATTCTTGGTAAGGGCAAAACTTATGGGACATTATTGTGAAGTTTTGAGCGAGACTGGCGTTATACTCACATTATCATAAGCGACGTAAAAAAAATATAGTTATTTTTTCAAAGTTTTAAGATTTCAGTTCTGTCGGCAGTCCCCATGATTGCCTATGTTTCTTTTTTTCCGTTCTTAGGTTTTCAGATTTAACTATTTTACGTTACGTTTTGAGATTTAAATAATAAATTGAATCCCTTAATTTCTGTTCCAGGTAATGACAACTCTCCAAATCGCAGAAACCCGTGAGAGACCCAATCATAGGCTATTGGAAGACACAGTCGTAAACATTCTCCACGACCTGGTATCAACATATGCTTCAATGGATGGAAGTGTAAAAAATAGTGCCAAACGCATACTTCATGAATTTGTAGATGTTTCTAATGTTGTTAAGGAAACGCTTAAGTCATGTGGGAATTAAAATATTTGTGATGAGCCGTTTGGAAAAATCTGTGGGCTTATTTAATGACTCATTAATATATATTTGTCACTTTATTTAGAGGAACGGATTTAAAAACAAAGAGTAATTGGAGACTACAGAAAGCCATAGATTTTTCCGTGCTTCCACAAGTATATATTCTGCGATATGTTCCCTGAAATGTTTTCAAAACAAGTTACGTTAATAGGTTTTGTTTTCTTTTATTCGCTTCACATTGGAGATTCATTCATCACACTAACCTAACAGTATTTAATATGTCTGTATGTCCCTTAATAAATATAATTTATTAAGCTCTAATCAATACTCTGTTGAGAGGAGCATGACAATACCTGATCAATAGTTCAAATTTAAATTTTGGAAATACCTCAACCTTCGATGAATCACATTTAAACAACACTATTTGCTTAATGTTGACATCCATACATATATAACGGGTATAAGGAACGGTCTACCGAATCTCAAAATAGTAGATTCAGACCATCAGAAGAAATTGCTTTCAGTGATAAGGCCGCCCTTTGTACATATTCACCTGATATTTCTTGCAAAAACATTTTTGTTGGCGTACAATAAAGTTTATTTCTATTCTATTCTGTTCTATTCTATCATTCTGAGTGGAAAATCATGGGAATCTTCTACCGGACTTTTTTACTTTTATTTTTTTTGTTTTTAAACAAAAAAACTTGATATCACAATGAGTTAACAGAACATTTAACCTAAAAAAATCAATAAATACCCCATACGGCCAAAAACTGCAAATCAATTAAGCAACATTTATGCAATCAGCTGCTTCGACGGCACCGAACGTTTAAGGTCTTTCACCGTACCACACAAAAATTATACCTACCTATGTTGAGTTTACATTGCGTATTCAAAGAAAGCTGTTTTTGTAAGTTCTTCGCAACGGTGATACTTATACGAGAATTTATTTTTTTATGGTTTTAGGGGGCAAACGAGCAGACGGGTTACCTGATGGTAAATAACTCAGACACACACAACTCAAGAGTCACAAGTGCGTGGACGGCCTTTAAGGTAGGAGTAGGGGAAGGGGGAAATAGGCCGAGGAGGGAGAGGGAAGGGTTAGGGCCTCCGATAACCTCACTCACTCGGCGAAAAGCAATGCAAGCATTGCTTCACTCCCTTTTTTCTGTGAGGCCGTGGTATCACTTCGGTCGAACCGGCCCATACGTGCCGGAGCATGGCTCTTCCACCAACAATATATACAATAGTAACTGTAGCAACATACAGCGAAAATTATACTTTAATGCCATCTCGGCTGTAAACAAAATGGTACTTTAGAAATATTAAGTCTCGATTTACTCATCTCAATAGGGTAAATACATGTAACACAAACTTTTTATTACATTTTCACTGACATTACAATAATATAATACTGAGAGGTAATTTATCTATACTAATATTATAAAGCTGAAGAATTTGTTTGGTTGAACGCGGTAATCCCAAGCACTACTGGTAGGATTTAAAAAAAAGCTTGTAGTGTTAAACAGCCCATTTATCGAGGAAGGCTATAAGCTATATAACGTCACGCTACGAACAATAGGAGCGGAGCAACAATGAAAAATGTTGCAAAAACGGGAAAAATTTACTAACGCTGACGAAGTTGCTCGGGTCAGCTAATTAATGATATACGGTTTCATTCACGTGGTGTCAGGCGTCACACCGACGCTTGCTCCATCGCTTCACCCCTTGTTAAAGGGCTCCATTGAGTCCAAACCTAGTCAGGCAACCCCAAATAACACACGTGAATAAAACCGTATCTTAGGTCCCTATCTTTAATAAATATGAAAACAACTCATGAACGTTTTTATTCTGATACGTAATTCTTGCAGATAAGAGGGCGTCATTCTAAAAGTGAAAAATGTGTCATATCTACATATACATACCTTTACATATTTTGCCTTTAAATGGATAAGACTATATTTATCATATACCTACATATAACCAGCCTGCTGATATTACACCTTTTGGTGACACCGTAAGGCTGTTATAGATTGACAGATGAGTCTATTTCTCCTTACATTCAATTTCTCTTTCATTTATTACACTTTTCAAAATATTAGCTCACTTCTGGACGCAAATTATACACACCTCGATGGCTCGTTGCGTAAGCTGTACGAAGTCCAAAATAGTATTCTTAGAGCAGAGAGACAGAACAGAACGGCAATTAGAAAAGTGATAAAGCACAAAGATCACCAATGTAGACGCAAACTGATCTAACCGTTTATGTGTGACTTTTTCATAGACTTTGGAGATAATCGGAAATACAAAAAATTGGGCGATATTTTCCCGGGTTTTTTTGTTGCTCATTTGTAGATAGGGGTAACTTTTGCCTTTTTTAATGTGTCCGGGAAATAGCCATTATCTAGGCACATGATAACAGATACAGTTAGTTTATCTAGAATAAGATCCTTAACACATTTTAGTGTTTTACATGATATGCCATCTAATCCAGTAATAGTATCATTTGAGGTTATCAATGAGTTCGTATATTTCCTCTTTTGTTGCTTGTTTTAATACCGCTTAAGTCTTCTTTGTCGTATAGGCTTCTGTAAGTATGCTACATTATCATGATACTTCAGGGTGATTTTACGAGCCTACATTAGCAAAGAAGGAATGAAAACAATAACACATGACTTAGGTAATAGTGCCTAACTTTGTCTCTAATTGCGTTAGGGGATTGCTGGTTTTTGTTTTGTTAGCACACAAGCAAACCTTTGAATGGCCTGATAATTTAGTGGATTATATAATTAATACGACTAAAATAAAATAGTGTAGTCCTTGGCGAGACATGCAATGCTACCAAACTCATATCCGACTCCGTAAAACTGTTCATTATCACCTCTTATCAAGTGTCAGTAAAATCAAATAAAATACAAGTATATTGTGGAACAGTGTTAGTCTATATCTTGTGACAGCATCATCGATATGGCAGGTTAGTGATAATTATATTCAGCCATAATACAAGTTTGCCATTGTCTTAGTTATTTAAGTTTTGTACAGCTTTTGTTATTTGACAATAATAGTTTTGCAGTGGGTAACTAAAAATTGTTTAGTAGTTACAAAAAAACCAAGTCACAGTTTTGTAATAATTGATGAGTCATATGATATTGTATAGTGAAAAGTGCAAAATTACATAGTGCACCTAGTAGTATCATATCTAATTTATGACTCTAGGGATTGATATTAACGTGGCTCAGGCTGTATATTCATGTAATATATATCCAGGAAGTTTTTGAAGGTTCTGGCTTTGGTAAATAGTTTCTATAAACGGTTGAAATCAACTGCAATGGATGTAAACGCGATGCAGAATGTAGTAATGGAAATGCTGACGGAAGCATTTCCTTTCAGTGATCCTACAATAAATAAGTTAGTTATACAAACATTTTCGTTAGATCCCATATCTCAGCCATAGCAGGATCTCAGAATTATCTTAGTATTGTTTTTGAAATTAATTATTCTTCAAGCAGTATTGGTGACGTTATTGTAGTTAAATTAGACATTTGATGAAATTTTTACTCAAATGGACGCCACCTCACTTCTTGTTTGGTGGAATTTCTTCGGAATAGCAAGTGGATAAAAAACCACATTTTTAAAGGGTTACGTGTCATGACGGGTTTAACTGAAATACCTGTTATGTATCAGCAATTTGATTTTTCGACATTATAATGGTTTATCTTAGATTATTTGATTATTATTATCAATTATAATTCTAGATAATGTCATGGCATGTTTCGTGAAAGCATCAATTTATTCAATTTATAAACATCAATTATTGTATTTATTCATTTACACAGATATTCAATCTATTGTTCTATTTTTTGTAGTTTAAGCACAGTGGTTCCTATATGTATTTGAACCCAAATATGTAACAAATACATAAAATATTTCTACCATTTGAGAAAATTTCAGCGTTACTTTGATCTACGCGGGTTTTAAGTTCATTAGTAGGAAAGTTTATATTAAAAAGACTAAACATACTACGAAATTCATCCTGAACTGTGGTAATAAAATTACATTGCCACATCCACGGGGGAAATGGGTGAAACGATTTGCATTGACACCCTGGGGTCATAGGGTCTAAGTGACTATGTAGTTTACCAAGAAATAGTTTGATTGACCCTTTTCGTAAATAGAATACTGGTATTTTCCTGGTTAAAAGAAAGCATTTCCATGCGTGGGATTGTTGCTAGATTACCAGTTTTTGGTTTTTAAAGAATTAAATTTAACTATATTAAATATTTATTATAATGTAATTTTATTCATGAACCTTTATGTTAGGATTAGATTAACTTTGAACTTGGGCGCCTCTCCATTTCTAATCTTCCATTACGCTATTTTTTTTAGTAGAAAAATATTTCTAATCTAATCTGCAGCGATTGCTAGAGATTAAAAATGTTTTTGGCTTTAAACTTTAAGGAAACTAGCAATGCGTATTTCTTATTAATCATTATACATATATAATTTTGATCTAGGGCGACCCTATTACGGTTATGGTCATCCACCGCCTCAACCACACGGTTACCCACCTGGGCCTCCAGGATATGGCGGAGGCTACCCCCCTGGTCCACCAGGAGGCGGTTATCCTCCACACATGTACCCTCCCGGAGGCATCATGTTCTACCCTGTGCATCCCGCGTACGTCTACCCTTATCCCGTACCACCACCCTCTGGTGACGGGGTGTTAGTTGCGGATAACATTGACGAAGGCCCGACATTACCTGGCGAAACTGTCGAGTTACCGTGGAGTAAGTCTGGATTGGATTTTAAGAGATAGCACCTTCACAGCTACTTTTATTATTAGTTTAAACTAAATCGACAAGTTTATGGTAAGATTCTAAAAAAATACCTTAGATTAAGTTTGATTTATGGTTCAATTATCATTCGTTCAGCTTTTGAGTGATATTATTAAATGCCATAATGGCTCGTAAAGTACAAAAGGAAAAAGTTGGCAAAAGTTCAATTGATTTTCATAAAGTTTTGCAATGGCCCCATCAGCAGAATGATATCTTTTGGCCTGTATTGGACTAAAAATTTAACATCATTAGGAAATCTCCAAATGAAAGAGGTCAGAGAAGAATAGTATATATGTATTAGACAGGCAAAAGTAAATCCATTGATGGGCTTTGTTCAGGGCAATACAAAACAAGGTATTCGAAGCATTGATAACATGGAATTCTCTCTATTAGAGCATCTTTTTGCCAATGTTCCATTGTTGATAAACACAAACCAATCTTAATGTTTAAGACTAGTACAGGGTATACATATATATGACTTCTAGATATCAATAACATTACCAATCTTATCTAGGGCATTTGGTATTATAGATAAAAAAATCATGATAAAATTAACTTGCTACGATTTCGTTGAAACATTGTGTCACCAGTTTTCATGATCTGATAAGCATTGCCAAATAATATTATTCTTTCCTTAATATTAATAATGTAGGTATGCTCTAAAGGTGCTAGCTCTAGACAATATCAGCTTGGGTGTGTCGTACGGCAAAGTTAGGCCAATTCTCTTTATGGTGACTGCCAATCCAGACTTACTTTTTGTAACGACTCATTATTTAAAATTTTTCTTTTAATTTTCGAAATCTTTCATGTCATACAGAGTTTTGGCCATAACTACATGTTATTGTCTGTTTGTTCCTGATGTTCCAAATATTTAACCAATTCTAGGTACCTTTAAATATTAATTGTTTTCCAAATCTATTAAGTGATGAACAATTAAGCAACATCATTTATTTCGTCAATTCTATAATAGTCATTTTATTCTTGCCTACTTGATTGTTATCAATGAAATTCTACAAATTCATTACTATCTATTTTTTTTTATTAATAACCTCGATTGGTCTAAAATTTATTAAACAAGTAAGAGTATCTCAATTACCGTTTTCTTGAAGTCTACTAGTCTTGTATGTATTTGTAGAACCTGGTCGTTTAATGTTGTATCAAAAATCTTTATCTTACAGTAGTAAAGTAATTCTATCATATTCTTGCAGGTATATATCGTTGGGTGCCTGCTTGCTTGAAGCAGCAGAGCATTCCTCCAGGCGCATTGCGCGTGGGTACCGATCCTGATGGAGATGAGATCTTCGCAGCACGTTGTCACCACGAGGGAGAAATTCTCCCCGCCACTGTTATTCCCACTAAGAATGTCTGCTTTATTGCTTATGGAGGCGAGCAAGTAGAAAAAGATCAGTTTGAGGTATTTATATTTTTGACTGGTTTATAAATGAGAACAGTTAGTACTAGAATACCTTATCGCTAAGAGCGATCTCTTACAGGAAACCTTTGGATGAACAAAATTAAGATTCGACTGTGATCAATTCTTAATACACAGGATTGTCGATATATCGATTGCGTTTGTGGCTTGTTGGTCTAGTTGTAAGTGATCCTGACTGCTAAGCCCGAGGCCGTGGGTTCGATTCCCACGCTGGACAAGTAATTGTGTAATGTAAATGTATATAAATCATCATTTGTTATGTGTCTGGGTGTAATTTATCTATAATATGTATGTATTTAGAAATATATAAGTATGTTTATCAGCAGTCTGGTAACCCATGGTACAGGCTCTGCCTGTAATTGTAATTTTTAAATTGGTTAAAGATTTAGAAGGTTAAAGATGTTTTATGATCACAAGAACGACGAATACCCTCATTTAAATGCAAACGTCATCTTTTAATCACTGGTATGTATGTGTCTTGACAAGTTCATAAAACTCGTCAGATGCGCCTGAATCCTGTCTCACTACTGTTACCTACATATATTCACTGAAGCTTCGGCACCAATTGCCACTAATTTAGGTTATAATAGCATTTGTTTTATGTTAACTATTCGTTTATAATTTATTCATGGTATTCAAGCTTTTTTGTTTTTCTTTTTTACGATGAATTAACAGAAATCAATTTCGGGTTCCAGGTATTAGTGCCCTCGATGTTTTCCTGGCAGTTTGCGTCCGAAGGTCAGGTGCCTCCCGGTGCTGTCGAGGCGGGGACAACGGCCGATGGAGAAAAGCTTTACTTTGGCAGAGTCACACATGACGAATGTACCACGCCGGGCAAGGTGAGGAGACATATTATAAAATAGGGAACCTTAAAATGATAGTTGGAGGTTTAGAAAGATTAATAGTATGTCATACGCGGTGCTTCATATGTGATTTGAGAATCAAAGAATCTCTCTGTTGTATGTAGGATCTTTAATCTATGAAAGGTCAAGTTTACAAATCGAATATCTTTAAACGAGCAATTCTTGTATATATGTTTATAATCTGAATCTAGGAAACGGCTCCAACGGTTTTGATGAAATTTTGAATACAGATACAGTTTAGCATTTTAAGTGCAACTGCATAGTTGTATTTCCTGTAAAAATGCAATTTTACAAAAAAATACGATTTTACAAAAAGCTACCGAGCAAAGCTCGGTGTCCCAGGTACAAAAGTTCAAAATATTTACGGGTAACATAAATTCTCAAGGGACAAGCAAGTCTGACAAATCGCCAAAGTTTAATTAAAGGCGGGATAAGGTTATTCCACTAGTGTCACGAGAGATTATAGACATTGATGATTGTTTACCAGCAAGACCACTAAAAAATCACACACACGAGAATCAAAAGGTCAGAATTATTAAGATTCATAACATTTTTGGGTAAATTTGTTTATTTAAATTTCAGATCGATCCGAGTGCCGGTGTTTGTATATACCCATTTGAAGGCGAGGAAAGGAGCAGCAGCGAATACGAAGCCCTCGTTCTCATCTAAAGCAATGACCAAGACAATTATTATAATAGTTAATGCTCTGTGTTTTTAACAAAGTACTAAACCGAAATGTAGCCACTAGTAAAACTTTTACTTTATATATTTATACCACGGTAAATAAAAAACCTTAACATTTATTGACATGAAATACATTACATTACATTGCATTACATTACATTGCATTACATTGCATCACATTACATTACCTCACATCAGATACGTCGTCTGAGTTTTATGTATATTGCAGTAATAGCTGATGGGTTCGAGGCTAATCCCCCGACGCACATTTGCAACTTTCCGTAATTCATGTGTCCATTTGAAATGAATTATCTTTAATGCTTTATAGCTTCAATGGTAAAGGAAAACTTCTTGAGTAAGTGAAGAGTGAAATTGCCATCCTATGCTTAGCCGGACTTGTAAACTATTTATTACCTAACCTATTTCAATGAGTGGAGGCCCGTGGCTAACACTTGGATTTTTATATGAATATGAATAGAAGTGATGTTAAGTTTTATATACAAGATTAATGTTGTTAGGTTTCTTATGAATGACAATTGCGAAAGTCTGTTTTAAGTTAAAATAAACATGTTAATTTACCATAAAAACTTTTCTTTTCTACAATACTACAGTAATACAAATAGGTATATTTGTATTACTATTTTAACAACAAATTTAATTTAAAGCAAATCATTATCATTATTTCTGTTACTTACGCCCGATTTTTCAAAGGCTGATCAACGCAAAAACTAATTGTAATTGTAACTATATATCGAAATGCCGAAGGCGGGCAGTGCAATATATGTTTTTGCAATTGGTTTTTTAGCATACCTATGCATATTAATTCGAATTGGCTGTTGCTGGAAAGCACGAGCCCTCTAATCTAATATTTTGGTGTACTTTTACTTGTAATTATAACAATAATTTTACGTGTTTAATATCTAGATCAATAAATAAAAGTTACCACTTTTAAAATAGTATTTTAATTTTTTTTCATTAAAATTCAAATCTCGGTAGCGATTCCTAAATATTATCTAACAAATACTGAAATAGATTCTCCAGGTGGACAATCGAATGATGTGGTGTCCGCCCAAAAAAACTAAACTTTCTTTTACCCATATTAGCCACCCTAGTCTGAGTATTTCTATCTAATATATATTATTATTGTATTTTAGCATGTGATAGTTAAGATTGTGGACACGAATGAGAAGAGGGCTTGGCTATTGAGAAAGTTATAAAGTTAAAACAGGAAAGTTAGTTATTACATATTTTTTCAAAATATAATATCGTATGTCAGGTTCCTCCAATGCATATGCAACCTTCCTCTAGAAGTTAAACGTCGTTTTTCGATACGTGTTTCATCTCTAGTCGAGGCTTTATTTGGAATTATTCATTAATATCATAAAAAATACTATTTATGAAGATTACGAAATGATTTAATATTCCTTCGAAGGCATACAGCCCAAACCTATACAATATGATTAAAAGATAAACAATAATGTTGTTCTTACCGAGTTAGAAGATCCACGTTAATGATAAGAATTCATGATAAAATACACAAAACGTAAACAAAACTAAAAATTATCTATAGCAATAGCAATAGCAATATCCCAATGGGAGGCCAGTACACACATAATATTAATCTTTCAGGAACTATAGTAAGTACACACGTAATACGTACCTACCTCCGTATTTGGTTCGTGGTAATGACGATTTTGTTTTATATAAACATTCCAACCAAAATGATTGATGTCTATATTTACGTATAGTTTTAGTTAATAATATTTCAAACTTAACTTATATGTTAAAGTTGGGTTGTAATATTTTACACTTTTAACAATTTATAAATAAAAAAAAATTACCAATTACAAAAAAGAATGCTAAATAAAAAAAAACATACCTGTATACCCAGAGGCATTTTAAACACCCACATTATGCCCATATAATTAGGTCCCACTCACGTACGCCCACGTTTGCCCCCATTCAAGCCTTTCCCAACCGGGAACTTCGCGAATTAAATATGGGAATATTGGGAGTATATTGAAAGGGAAAGGTAGGTGAGAAGGGAAGGCAGTGGAAGGAAAAGAATATAATTAATATATAAATATTTTTTTACGTGGGAGAGCCATGCTGCGGCACGTATGGGCCGGCTCGACTCCGCTTGATACCATGCTTGCTTTTCGCCGCGTGAGTGAGTTCGCTCTTAGTTATTTCCTTATCTCTGTGTAATATTCTTCTAGTCAAACTATAAACCACATTCTAATTTGATAAATTAATGGCAATAGTTCTCTAACTGCTAAATACATTAAAACACCTTATCATTATTTAATGTTTCCAGTCTTTATTGACACAGCTCGTTTCTTTTGTAATAAAACACACCTCTAAAGTGGAGCTGTCTTAGTCTCTTTTGGATAATAGCAACGTCGACATGGCAGGTTAGTGACACTTGTTATCATCAATCTTTAGAGAATAATCTAGTAGTATACTTTTTATGATAGTATTTTTGAGTTGTTCCTCTAAATTACCTAATTATAATAGTTTTTAATCAGATTTTAAGGTGCGTTGACATTCCAATTTGGAGTCTTTAACTACGTTAAGTTACTTAACTTCTAGTGTGTTGTTCAATTCGTGTGATGACGTCTCGCGTTTCTCTTAACAGTATGTAGTTACCAGCCAAGAACATTTTCCGACAACCTTTCTACCTATTTTAAATTCTGAAACTATTTAGGCTAGGCCGATGTTCTACAATGGCAGCCCCCTTGGCTGAGGTGATGTGATAAAATATGTATAATTTTAATTTGGTTAAAGGATTAATCAATCGGTATATAAATTGCATATCTTCCGTCAAAGTTTAAGTGGGTTTCACCCCGACAAAACCACTACCTTACACCCTAGAAAGGGCTATATAACAGTGAGTGTATAACGGAAGATACTTGTTTCTGTGTGGACAACGCAGAAACAAGAAGTGTCGTCAGTTCGGAAACAAAAAGATAAACCTATATGTTATCGCACTATAAGTAATTATATATTCCATAAAGCCTCATTTATATTTCATCCAAAAGTAGAAAATAAAGTCGAAGATATAAAATCGAAACAAAAAATTAAAGAATATGAAAGCTAACAATAGCATCACCCTTTTAAATAACAATAGGTTCATATCGTTGGGTACCGGCTTCCTTACACCAGCGCAGCATCCCTCCTGGGGCACTGCACGTGGGTACCGATGCAGACGGTTCAGAGATCTACGCAGGTCGTGCTAACCATGAAGGAGACATTATTCCCGCTAAAGTCATCCCCTCAAAACAAGCCTGTTACGTCAGCTACGGTGGTGAAGAAATATTCAAAGATCAGTTTGAGGTACAGTCTTGATTATAATAGTTTTATGTTGAATTCTATAAAGTTGGCAGACGAGGTCTTAATAGCCATCTACTATCTAGTATTAATAGCGTGGACATTAAGTTCCCGATTTACCTACATAAATAGTTTGTTATAGTTTTATTTTGTAATGACTATTTGTGTAGTAAAGTAGTTACTTGTAGATGTTTAAAATATAAAATTACTTACATAATGTTAAGTATCCATAATGTACTTTTTGTCACGATGTTCGATTTGTGAACTCGCTTGACGATCCGTACTAAGCTGTAGAAAATCAAGTCCTAAATCTATGCCCTCTCACATTGGGTGCAAGTACTGTTTTTGCCGTAATTTTGCATGTTTTACAGGCTACTAAGATATGATGACATATATAACATATACTTTGACGTTTCTGCTTTCAGATGTTAGTTCCCGCAGTGTTCTCGTGGCAGTATTCATCGAATGGCCAGGTGCCTCCCGGTGCAGTGGAGGCAGGGTATACCGCTGATGGGGAGGTTTTGTACTTCGGTAGAGTTAGACATGACGGATGCACCACACCTGGCAAGGTGAACTCTTTGAAAATAAAAAAAAAAACGAAACTGATCGATCGAAACTAATAAGGAATTCATTAGTTTCGGTTATAGAAATCTGCTTTTATTTTTGGAAACAGATTTACACCGTCGTGAATAGTGTCTCTAAGAAAATAATCTTTAGATAAAAACTCACGGCTCTTTTAAAATACAATCAACGTAATTTAAATAGCGATAGCGTACAGCGATAAAAACTTGCAGAGATTACTTTAAGACTAACACACATTAACACTTTAAGGTTAACACCGGTTTTGTCATTGTGGGTTGCTAGTCTAATCCCATCTCCCAGGTAAGTCTGGTTACGAGGCCTTTTGACTACTATAGTAACTATCCTACCTCCATATATATATATATATATATACACATATACTCAAGCCTATATCCCTGAAAGAGTGGGCAGAGGTGTATCAAACACACACCCACTATTATCAATACATCATATCGTACGGCATCCGGGACCGACGGCTTAACGTGCTCTCCGAGGCATGGAGGGGTCTCAATGTGTTAAGAATGGTCACCCATCCTAAGACTGACCTGGGTGGTATTAATTAACCTTTTACTGTGCTAACCTACTCGGTTACCACTTAGCCACGAGCCCCTCAAGTATCGAAAGAAGTATAGGTAATTAATATGTTTCTCGATTTCAGATTCAGCCGAGCCACGGTACCTGTTACTATCCCTTCGGGGGCGAGGAGAAGAGCAGCCGAGAATACGAAGTCCTTGTTCTTAACTAAATATACGAGTATATAAATGTATCTAAATGTATATGTTTTTGTAAAAATTAAATACTTTATTATCACTTCATTAAATTTTAGTACTTCATGCAAATCTCTGTTTTTGAAGAGATTTTCATTCTTCTTCTCCGCCCTTCTCATAACTCCCACCTTCTCCTTCCAGCTTTTCTTATCCTATCTTCTAACACTTTTTGATATTTATATTGTATTGCAAATTACGAGTTGTATCGTAATCATCTCATATATTGTGTCACCATATATATTTTTATTATATTGATTATACAAAAAACTAAAAATATATTTGTGTATATTTTTAAAATACATTGATTGTGCATAAGATATAAAGGAGAAATGAAAATCAAGCATGTCTTTTTCTACAAACTTACCCTTAAATCTAAGAATAAAAAAACAAACAGGTTTTATAAATTACAGCTACAGTGTCCAGCGCAACCTCATCTTAATCAACACACAGGATTTTCCTAATTTATATAATAAATTGTCTGTTCGCGATAAACTGAAAAACTACGGTTCATGCGGTTTTCACTAATAGACAGAGTGATTCATGAGGAAGGTTTAGGTGTATAATTTGTACCCGTGCGAAGTCGTGGCGGGTTGCTAGTAAATTATATAACAAAGTCCAGAAACTACTGAATAGATTTTCATGCGGTTTCCACTAATAGACAGAGTGATTCATGAGGAAGATTTAGGTGTATAATTTGTACCCGTGCGAAGTCGGGGCGGGTTGCTAGTAGATTATAAAACAAAGTCTAAAAACTTCTGAATGGATTTTCATGCGGTTTTCACTAATAGACAGAGTGATTCATTAGGAAGGTTTAGGTATATAATTTGTACCCGTGCGAAGTCGGGGCGGGTTGCTAGTAGATTATAAAACGTAGTCTAAAAACTACTGAACGCATTTTCTTGCCGTTTTCACTATTAGACAGAGTGATTCATGAGGAAGGTTTAGGTGTATAATTTGTACCCGTGAGAAAGCGGGTTGCTAGTAGATTATAAAACAAAGTCTAAAAACTACTGAATGGATTTTCATGCGGTTTTCTCTAATAGACAGAGTGATTCATGAGGAAGGTTTAGGTGTATAATTTGTATCCGTGCGAAGTCGGGGCGGGTTGCTAGTAGATTATAAAACAAAGTCTAAAAACTACTGAACGGATTTTCTTGCCGTTTTCACCGATTGGTAGAGCGATTCATGAGGAAGGTTTGGGTATATAATTTGTTAAGGTTTTGTGTAAATTGGTTGAAATATGATGATGATTGTTGAAGATGTCTCTGCTACCCGTGCGAAGCCGGCGCGGGTTGCTAGTCATTATCATCATCAATACGCAATTCAAATAAATAAAATTGAAGTGTCTGTTTGTAATGTCAAAATTGAGTTTCGAAGGCATCCTTTATGTACAGAACCCTAATGTTATCGCTCAGTTCAGAACACTTCGCGTTTCACATCTTCACAACACATGGCGTTAAGTTTTTTTCTTAGATCTTAATCTTAGATCACTGACTGAGATTCCATTCTATGTCGCATATATTGGACCCGGGCATTTTAGATAGTACTAGCAGTTCCCGCGCGACTTCGCACGCGTGTACAAATTTATAATACTTTTTCCAAAATAAAAGTAGCCTATTTTATAAGTTACTTCTTTTAACACCAGCTATCTGCCACTAAAAGTTTCGTGGAAATCGGTCCATTCGTTCTGGAATTAGCCAGAACAAACAGACTGAAAAAAAATTTAAAACTGATTTTTAGGCATAGGTATCGTGCAAATAACTGTATGAGCTTAAAAAAAATATTATTTTGACATTTCAAACATACACTTTAATTTTATTTTTTTTGTATGTTTTGAGGATATTTTCTAAAGGTTTACAAATAGGAAAAGGAATAGGTTAAGTTTGCCTGGTAGAAAATTTCCTTCGAATTATCTTCACCATGTGCAATGTACTTGCACTAGGCATAAATAAATAAAAAAACGTTTGTTTATGAAATACTTGTTTACTTTAGAGTACTCTTGTAGTGTAGAATACTATTATATAAGTTTTATAAGACAACAAGGACTTCGTATTCAAGGCTACTCCTCTCTTCACCCCCAAAGGGATAGTAACAAACGTTTGTTTATGAAATACTTGTTTACTTTAGAGTACTCTTGTAGTGTAGAATACTATTATATAAGTTTTATAAGACAACAAGGACTTCGTATTCAAGGCTACTCCTCTCTTCACCCCCAAAGGGATAGTAACAAACACCATGGCTTGATTGAACCTGAAATTATGAAATATGTAAGTGAAAATAAGTCATTAGCGGAGTAGAAACGCGATATAAAACCACTGAGTTATTGTAATAATAACTCAATGTATATAATCATAAATAAAACATTTAATATACCCCCGACTCGAAAAGAGCTGATGAACTCCGTACGGCTGAACAGATATTCTTAAATTACTTCTAAGAACACTCTCGGTCAAGTCGCCTTTCAATAAAAAAAAAACGAAATCAAATCGTTTTATCCGTTTGGGAGCTATGCACCACAGACAGACACACAGACACATGAAAATTATAACATCCCTCTTTTCGTGTCTAGAGTTAAAAACAGATTTCAGCATATCGATGACTATCGTTAGTAGTACGAAGTATTTAAAATGATAAGTATGGATAGATCAAGAGGCGATCGTGACATTTACAGCCCAAATATGCATGTACTAAAATCATTTAATGGCATACATATTAGCTTTCACGGTACAGTTTAAAGCTAATTTTGAAACACATGCAAAGTTGTTAACTATTTTTTAAGTAACACGTTAAGAAGTTCCTAAAATGATTTCAGATTGATTAACTGTGTCAACCAGTTCTTGTGTCAGTAATTTCATTTTGCTTTGACCGTTCTTCTCTAATTATTGTTCCCAAGTCGACCAAAACATGACGTTTATGAACTTAAATTTTCCCAAAATTTTGCGTAGTATTATGAAATAATTATGTTCCCAAAAGTGGAAACGAAATAAATGAAACCGAAAAAGGAGATGTGTGTGTGGATAGGTCCATTTCTTTCTTCGTGTTTCTCGTAACTACTAAACAAATGAACCGATTATTATAAATTATCCGTAGTTAGATTCCTCTTGGTGGCGAAAGTGTCACTAGATACATTAAAATAAAAATATATAAGATCTGGTGGCTCAAATGTCAATCTCAGTGTCAACGTTAACACAAAGGTTACAAATATAATAGCGAATTTTGCTTGCCTTAGCATGTTTTGTAATTTGTTTTCTCCCAAACCCAACGAGTGGGATATTAAAATCAAGTTTTTTAATAGATGATTGCAAAAATATATGCAATTTATATGTTTATTAGTTGGTAATTCAACGCGATTTTTGTTTTATTTAATGAGTTCTTGTTTAGTAACTTACCTTGCCGGGCGTGACGCATCCGTCATGTTTGACTCTCCCAAAGTACAACTTCTCTCCACCGGCCGTGGATCCTGCTTCCACAGCACCGGGAGGCACTTGCCCGTTCTTTGAAGACTGCCACGTGAATATTGCGGGCACTAACACCTGTTTCGCATAGTTATGGACATTACATTTTCAAGGAATTCCAAGAAAATGCAGATAGTTAATGATTTGGCTTTATTTCTAGGTCATCATTCGGTACTAATATCATAAAAAAACATTTGGCCTATAAGTAATTATTACAGCTACTATTTTTTTTCATTAACCGGCCTTTTGGTATCGTTGTTAGTGATCCTGATTCATGAGCCAGAGGTCGTGGATTCGATTCCCACCCAGGACAAATAATTCTGTGATGAGCACAAATTTTGGTCTAGTGGTTAGTGACGACACCTGACCAATGGCCATAACGTTCCTTGCTACCTTCAACCACGTTTAATCTCACATTCTGGCTTTGTAGGATTAATATCAAAACTTCTAGAGTAATTAGTACCTCGAACTCATCCTTGAGTACTTCTTCGCCGTCATAGCTGACATAACAGACGGACTTGGAAGGGATGACCTTGGCGGGGACGATATCGCCCTCGTGGTGAGCGCGGCCTGCGTAGATCTCTGCACCGTCCTCATCGGTACCCACGTGCAGGGCCCCTGGAGGGATGCCCCGCTGGCTCAAGGTAGTGGACACCCAACGGTATGGACCTGTGATTGTTGAACAAGATTACGATTATCATGATGCAAGTCTCAGATTTTTGTACACCGACGTAACTGCAATATATTAAATACTAGCTTTTGCCCGCGGCCACGCATGCGTTAATGTACATTTTGTCTAGCCTAACGACTGTCTAAAATATATTTTTCTCTCCCTCGGGAATAGTTTTTTTTTTCTAGTTGGAAGGTACTCTATGCCCTTTCTGTACCTCTGAAAACGAATATCACGATGATCGGTTGAGTAGTCCGGTCTCGAAAGTGTATAATAAATACACTTACGTATCCATTTATAATTTTACTAGCTGATCCGCGCAACTTCATCCACGTTTGTAAATTTTCCCCGGTTTTAAAACATTTTTCATTGATACTCCGCTGCTATTGCTTGTAGCGTGATGTTATATAGCTTATAGCCTTCCTCGATAAATGAGCTATCCAACACTAAAAGTTTTTTTCAATTCGAACCAGTAGTTCCTGAGATATATTTTCTTTTTTTTTCTATTCTTTATTAAAAAAAAAATATTGGTAAAGATTAAGGGTAACAAAGAAAATCTGCGAGACTTCACCTTGTAAAGTGTCTCACAGATATTACAACACTATTTTTATCTATTTAGCGTTATGAGGAAGCCAACCTAACTATTACTCTGAGACTAACACGAAACTGTTAGAGTATTCTCTGAAGCATTAATACAAATAACACTAACCTTCCATGTCGATGTTGCTAAGCACAGTAAACACCAAACCTTGCCGTCACCCAACAGACACTATCTTAGTCCCACTTGAGAAGCTTATTTTATTGGAAAACTAATGACCTGAGTCAATAAGGACTTTGGTTACATTTAAATAATGTATTGGCAAGGCGTGTTAATGTTTCGGGTTATTAGTCAACTAAATGGTTGTCTATAGTCATTAATTATCAAAACAGTTTAATTGTCTAAGTACTCGATACCCTAACTATCCTTGTCAATACATTATTAAATGTTACCAAAGTCTTTATTGGTTCAGGTCGTTTCTTTCCTAATAAAATACGCTTCTCAAGTGGATCTGCATTAGTTTCTTTTAAGTTTAAAATAAAGTTAACACTGCAGTCGACATGGCAGGTTAGTGATACTCAATACTCAATAACGATGAAGACTCATTATGATGAATATGTGATTCGTAGTTTCTTATATTCTTTTATTGTTATTAGTCTGATAATTTGACTAAGATTTTGGTGACTTTCTTATGTTATACTTTGCAATTTTATGGTTTAAAATAACTATAACTATGTTAATAGTTACAGACACGTTCAGTACCGTTTCCTCTTTTTTTTGGCGACGGTTTCTCTTCTTTTGTTATAGCTGGGCAACCACTAAAAGTGTTTAAAAAAATGTGAAACTTTTAATAAGAAAATCTTGTTCAGCAATTACAGGTCCATACCGTTGGGTGTCCACTACTTTGAGCCAGCGGAGCATCCCTCCAGGCGCCCTGCACGTGGGTACCGATGAGGACGGTGCAGAGATCTACGCAGGTCGCACACACCACGAAGGCGACATCGTCCCTGCCAAGGTCATCCCTTCAAAGTCCGCCTGTTATATCACCTATGACGGCGAAGAAATTCTCAAGGATGAGTTTGAGGTATGCGTGCTTAATTATTCTAGACCATTTTTTGAAGCCTAGTGGTAGGCAATCTGGTAGTTACGTAGGTGGCGAGTGGGTACTGTACCTACCCAGACAATAAATACTAAGAAATATGATAAAATATCCGGATTAGCCCGAAAATATCCGTACATATAAAATATTCTAGTTGCGCTTTGCTTAACCATGTACTAGAAGCACAAGGAATTTTTCGGATTTCTTTTTTTCATTCTAACTCAATTAAATCGGCCATACATAACTATGACCACATCGTCCTTCTATAAGAGAAACTAATTACTGCATTCAGGTGTTAGTGCCCGCGATATTCTCGTGGCAGTCTTCAAAGAACGGGCAAGTGCCTCCTGGTGCTGTGGAGGCAGGAAACAAAGCTGATGGTGAAAAGCTGTACTTTGGGAGAGTCAAACATGACGGATGCATTACGCCTGGCAAGGTATGTCCTGCAATTATTTGTAGTGAGAATGGTTGAGGTTATTACGTAAGCATTTTTAGAAAAAAGGTAGTTGGATACAGATTAAGCTTCTGTTATGTGTTTAACTTTATGTCTTTATATTCCTCTTTATATTCTTTCAAGCAGTAAGCCTGTACAACACAATTTAGAAGTTGTGTTCATAGTGCTAAAGTTGGGATTAGTTACTATATCTACAAAACGATGAGGCACTGCTAAGCTCTGAACTATACATTTTTGTACAAAGAACCTACGTGTAGTAAGGAAGAAGACAAAAACACAAAAGAAGATTATCGATAATATCAACGACAGTTGCAGGTTGAGTTATACTATTTTTTTATGTTAGTACTAGACTAGAAGACCCCATACTTCGTGGCGACATTAACTTATTTGTATTTGATGAAAGCAGTACACAATTAAACGCATTCTACTACGAGAGGTGTGTTAAGGGAACCTCCTTTTTGAGACCCCGGCCTTATGACCCTGTGACGGAACACTATGTTTTAATCGGTTTGAGTGTGACATATCACATTACCGTTTGGCCTCGGTGAGGTGATCACCCGTAGGGGTTGCCACACAAAAAACAGGTTCTGGACACCGGAGGATTTATTAAAAAACTACTTAACATCCTTTGAACTTAAAGATTTCTATTTTCAGGTGCAACCAAGCCACGGTACATGTTACTATCCCTTTGGTGGTGAGGAAAGGAGTAGCTCTGAATATGAAGTGCTTATTGTCACGTAAATTGTTACAAAAGATATAAAATTGTTGATTGAATTGACCTGATGTTAAAAGAATTGAGTAAAACAATTAAAATATACGAAATGTATTAATATACTGTTAAATTAATTACCTATAGTTTGAATTATAGTTTACTAGCAACCCAAGGCTTCGCACGGGTACAAATTATACACCTAAACCTTCCTCATGAATCACTCTGTCTATTAGTGAAAACCGCATGAAAACCCGTTCATTAATAATAATAATAATTAAGAGCCTGATGCAGAAGGCAGTCCTCCTTGATACGGCACGCATAGTGAGGAGGTTTCTGTCTCTGGGACCCTAACCACCGGTAGCTTGGTCCCTGTACCCGATACCGGTGGGACACTATTTTTTATATTTTTAAATATATTTTGTTTTTTTTTTTATTATAAGTGTATTTAAAAATGTAATTTATATGTATATGAAACAAATAAAGAGAATAATAATAACTTCACACATCTCACACACGGCCGTCTGATCCCAAACTAGGCAGAGCCTGTACTATGGTAACCAGACTGCTGATAAACATACTTATATATTTCTAAATACGAAATATTATAGATAAATTACACCATTTATATCTATATATACTATAAAAGTTTTGTGTCACGTTGTTAGCACTTAAACTAATAAACGATAGAATAGTTATTTTTTTTATTATTTACTTGTTTTATTGCAAATTACTTAGCCATGGCACCGCGTGGCCGGGTAGCTAGTTATTATATAAATATATTGTCACATGCAGTTTTTTATTTATTATTAATTTTATATATTGGTATATTTTCCTCAACAATCATTCAATGGCTACGCTTATCTTGTCTTATCAAATGATAAATGAACAACGATTTTTGAGTGATTGTATAAAACAGCAGTTGATAATATTTATCCTTTTTGTAGATTTAATGAAGGATCATGTTTTATTTATTCAACAATTAGGAATATACTGTTTGTATCTGTTCTGTCGTTGTGCCTATTAGGTATATATACTACAAGCAATAAACAAGTTTTGTATCGTATTTTACACTAAAAGAACAGAACAGAAGAACAGAACAAACTTAACTTTGCGGTTGCGATGTACGACAAAGTCAACAATCCAAGCGCAAAATATAAGTTTGTAATCACAAAAACATTTTTTTTATGTGATATAACAACAAATTAACCACTTTCTGATTTTTCTCTTTACTTGTGCTGTCATACCTTGCTTTTTACCAAATTTCATGATTCTAGGTCAATGGGAAGTACCCTATATGTTTTGATTTACCTGCGAAATGTTCAAATTAGGTCAAATATAAGGCTTAAGTAGCCTTACATACGATTTAAAATCTTTAACTTTATACGTATCACACTTTTATGAGAAATGTAGGTAAAAATCCCTATAAATTCAAAAGGTCGTAACTTGTAACCGGATTGTTTTTTTTCCAAAAATTCTTGTTATAACTGCTTGCTAGAGTCACGCCCTTTCAGTGATTTAAATAAGTGTTCCTTTTTAAAAAAACACCCTGTATACATACAAATTACAAAGTTTCATTTCGGTACTACAATATTAGCAGTAGGTTAAAATTTACTTTTAAGATTTGTTTACATAATTACAAGTTAAGCTAAAAAAGAAAAAAAAATATAATACAGTCGAATTTTTCGTTTGTTAAAAAAAGCTTCGCACGCAATCATCATCATATTTCAATCAATTTACACAAAACCTTAACAAATTATATTCCTAAACCTTCCTCATAAATCGTTCCGTGAAAACCGCATGAAAATCGGTTGAGTAGTTTTTGAGTTTATCACGAACAGACAGACGCCGCGGGGGACTTTGTTTTAATGACTCACCCCATTTCTCTTGTAATAAAATAGGACTTTAAAGTGGAACTGAGTTAGTCTCTCTTGAGTAACAGCACCGTCGACATGGCAGGTTAGTGATAACGATAAGCCGAGTGATAACAATATTTACTCTTGTAATAACGCTTCAGAGAATAACCTAGTATTTTTCGTACTTGGAAAAGATTGTTTGTTCTGTGTCTTATTCTAATTTGGCTATACATATGTTTTACGATGTGACGGTGTATAAATTATTTCATTTTGATATTAAGTTTATTTTCATATTTTTTCTTGATAAGAAGTGATTATTAGACAGAATTTAAAAACCAGAACTGTCTTGTAAAACTACATTTTCAAATCTAAACACTTCATTTTTATATGTTTAATAGAATTACATGTTTTTTTTATTGCTGTGATAAGTGTAGATTAGCCCTTACATATAGATTGAGTCTAAATACTCGCTGAGTTATAAAGCAACCGAGTTGAGTGATCAAGAAACTACTCGTGTTAGCTGTTGGTATTTACACAATTGTCATGTAAATCAAGTCATGCGCAGCTTTACGCAAATATTTGAACGATGTACTTGAAGCAATGTAATGATGTACTTGTTTCTCCAACATATATACCTACATATTGTATGTTAGTCACAGCATAGTGTGTGATACATATATATTGAAAAACATTTCTTACTGCATATGATATGACGCGTAATTTATAGCTGTTATTTTTGCTGACAAGATGAATTATTTTTAATAGTTTGTAGTTTGAAAATAGGTAAATCCGGCTACAACGCTTGTTGTAACTTACCGGCTAAACCTGAATGATCACTTTTAATGTAAAACTGAATAATTTCCAGGCGATTTTACCTTAATAGTGTTCATATGGTGAATGTTTCTAACATTTTTGTCCATCCCTATACACTCGTTCATTGTACACGTGAGACCATACACTTTAATAAAAGCCCTCAAAAGTGTTTTTTATTCAAATTTAAAAGAAAAATAAGTTCATCTCTATTTTTAACCCATATTTTACCGTATCACTCAAATTCAGGTGCGTTTTTTGTAAAAAAAAAATGCACAACACTATCAGTGCCTTTGCATTTAGAAACATGTCTATGAGATATTGATTACAAAGTAGTATAATAACACGGTTTCCCAAAAGTAGGAAAAACGTTACTGCCCTTGTAATTGACAACAGTTTATGATAACGTTACTGCCGTTGTAATTGACAACAGTTTATGATAACGTTACTGCCGTTGTAATTGACAACAGTTTATGATAACGTTACTGCCGTTGTAATTGACAACAGTTTATGATAACGTTACTGCCGTTGTAATTGACAACAGTTTATGATAACGTTACTGCCGTTGTAATTGACAACAGTTTATGATAACGTTACTGCCGTTGTAATTGACAACAGTTTATGATAACGTTACTGCCGTTGTAATTGACAACAGTTTATGATAACGTTACTGCCGTTGTAATTGACAACAGTTTATGATAACGTTACTGCCGTTGTAATTGACAACAGTTTATGATAACGTTACTGCCGTTGTAATTGACAACAGTTTATGATAAAGTTACTGCCGTTGTAATTGACAACAGTTTATGATAACGCTGTTTGTTAATACTAAAAGTTTATAATAAAAAAAATAAAAATAAAAGCTCATGTATTTAGCATTAATAAACAGAACACAGAAATAAAAAATAATTTTGTTGAAACTACAGCTAAATTTACAATAAAAGGTGTCAATTACATAAAAAAAGAGATTTTTTTCTGAAACCCCTGGGCAAAACGGGTTTAAATTGTTGTATGTTCTAGTTGATCTTAACGGGGCACTATTCAATATTCACCCTCACAATAAACCTTTTTATTTGATATATCATACGGTACAGTTAGTATTTTTTAATACTTTCTAATTTGGCCTATAAAGGTTTCAAAATTCCTTTATTTATGTACGTTTGTATTTAGCACATAGGAATTGATGTGTACGGAAATTCAACTTAATCGATCGAGATTCGGAGATTCGGAGCGAATTGGCTATGACAGACGGACAGATAAACGCACGCACAAGTGATCCCATAAGGGTCCCGTTTTTTTATTCGGACGTAAAAAAACAAAAAAACGTTGACAGACGTAGGCGAAAATTATTATTAACAGTTTTGTTGTTGCCTATTTATATATAGATTTATATTAGTCTAAAAATGACAAATGTAGCGCGAAGACAAATTTACAAAGAATAATTTTCAAAAGAGTTATTGTTACTTTGTTCACTTCAGCTGACGTTTCCTTTCACTATATATGGAAATGCGTTTCTCAATATTAACAGTATGGTACGATATTATACATGTTTCATATGAATGTAGACTAGGGCGCGTCCTCACTATGTCGTAACGCTTTGTTGACCTTTAAAAGCTGTCGTGTTTAGCTAGATATGTTAGAATTTCATACACGAAAATACATGCCATTCTTACAGAAATGTATATTTTTTTACTGTCCATTTTCTTCCCTCCATATCTTCTTAAGTTCTTGGTTTATTGACCGAAGTAAAAGTGCGTGGACGAAACAGCTGAATAGCCGTCTCGTTTTGGGAGGAGGTGAGGTGAGGTGTTGGGTAAAGAAATGGCGGAAAGAAATCGGAAAGGACAAGTACTCTGCCGTCCTGCTTGAAAAAGTGGCTTTTTATTTTCTATACCGTTAGTAGAATAAAAAAGTATGTAAGGTATTTAAGGTATATAAGGTATTTAAGCTTAAGAAATATCACGTAACTAAGCGTAAATAATTTTGAAACGGTAGGCAAGTGACACTTTTGGCAAAACAATTTCGGTACGAAGCGTTTGTTACGGCGCAAACGTCAACACTGTAGTGAATGAAACAAAATGGCAATTTTAACAATCAGCTGGCAATTGATAGATTGTTTAAAGTTCTGTAAAATGCACACGTTGCAACTTTTGAAGGCTGCCCATATCGAAGAAGTATAACTGACTATAAACGATGCGAAATTAGCGGTTTCGACCTCCTCTCCCCCTTTGATGATCAGATAACTAGATTTGACCCTCCCCCCAATTTCACGTGAGGTATTTTAAAATGCGTACCTATTTTTAGAGTAAATACGTAATCTGTACTGGAATGCCTTGGATTTGATCAAAACAGACATTATTTGCTCAATTATTTGTATTGTATTGTATATGAGACAGCTGATGGGGAGAAGCTGTACTATGGCCGAGTCACGCATGATGGATGCACAACGCCTGGCAAGGTGAGAACTCCAAGTTTGAGTTTATTGTTTCAAAAACTAGCTTACAATCCAAATCTGATTTGAAAGTCACCTGAAAAGTAATGAACCCAAATATACTGTACGGTTTAACGTAAATCTAATGGTCATAGATATTTGATAGATATTTAACGTAAATCTAATGGTCATAGATATTTGATAGATATTTAACGTAAATCTAATGGTCATAGATATTTAAGCGATGACCGTAGATTAACTATTATGTATTAATCTAAAAGAAAACTCGCGAACTGTAGGTTCTAGTTAATTCATTGGACTATAAACGATGCGAAATTAGCGGTTTCGACCTCCTCTCCCCCTTTGATGATCAGATAACTAGATTTGACTTTAGAGTAAATACGTAATCTGTACTGGAATGCCTTGGATTTGATCAAAACAGACATTATTTGCTCAATTATTTTATTTAACACTACTGAACACTATTTGTATATGACATAATGTAGTTTAGAATTACAGTTAAAAAATCTAACAATAAAATACTTAAATAGGAACTACTAAAAGTCGTAAAAGCATACTTATCCACTTGGACTCATGAGAGCTCTCAAGAGTGACTTTTATACAGTTTTCAGATTCGGATATACCTTTTCCCCCTTTAATGGGCCTTGCGTTTTTAATGGACATCCCTTTAGCTATATATAAATAATACGCGCCAAACACTTTGACGTTAGTGAAAGAATCCATAGACATTCTGTTCTTTAGAGAAAGATCGAAGCGTTAGCATTTAGCGTTCGCTAAATCAAAGTACATAATGGTCCCAATTCTGTTACTTCACTCGCTAAATTAAGATTCACTAAATTTTCTTCATATAAGATGTAAACCTTGTACACTTCAAAACAAGGTCTTATTTCAAATTGAAACAAGTAGGTAACATATGTCGCTATCGAAAAAGCAATTTATTTGTCGACTAAAGTCTGATACGCTTAAATAAACTTTAATACCATGCAGCGAGAGTCGCTATCCGTTGAATGCCATCTCTTTTGCTCTGTGTTTTTAGTAAGCGTCTTCGTAGGTGTAGATTAAAAACACGTCATCCTTAATCGTTTTGAACAAGTTTTTATACGGCAATTATACAGCGTTTGAATAAATGGAGATTCTCGCTGCGTGGAAATAAAGTTGAGTATACGTTGACAGGTTTTAGTAAAATTTAGCGGCGCTGAGAAATAGATGCTAGTAACAAATAGACTTTATTACGAAGAACACTAGGTTGATTTCATATGAAGAAATTAAGTCAGGTTTTAGTTTAGTCGAGTGTACAATAGAATCGGCACCAATGTCTACCAATCTATGATCGTTTTCGTTAATTTTAAGGAACGGTTTTGTTTAACGTTTTTTACAAATTGCTAAGAAATGTGTTTGACACTTGTTTAAGCCTGCAGATTTACCTCTAGCTCATTTGTTACCACGGACAATATCAAATATTTCATAAAAATATTCGAATTTAGAAATGTATATAATATTTAATTTGTTTGAAATAATATTACCAGAAAAATTACCTTCAAGCACTTCAAGTCATAATGAATGAAGTAATGATAAAATGCCAAAGCTAATATATTTCTATAGAGTTTTGTAAGATGTAAAATCATTTTAACTGTCCACGACCTTATTACGGTTATGGCCAACATTCCAAACCCCTTGTCCTCCAGGATCTGGCGGCGGTTATCCTCCACACATGTATCCGGGTGGTGGTTATCCTCCGCACATGTTCTACCCTGTGCACCCCGCGTATGTCTACCCTTATCCCGTACCACCACCCGCTGGAGACGAGATGTTGGTCGTGGAAAACACTGAGGAAGGCCCGCCACTACCTGGCGAAATTGTCAAGCTACCGTGGAGTAAGGCTGGATTGGGTTTTTAGGAGCAAGCGCCACTAACTGCCATTATAATCAATTAATATCTTTGTTTAATCATCAAGCGCAAATAGGTCAAGTATATACTGATTTTGTAAAAGTGTTATGTATTGAATACGCTTTTCCATTTGTAAATACATTGATTTGTGTGTTTGAAAAATAACATAGTTAATC
Organism: Callimorpha dominula; assembly: GCA_949752705.1. Lineage (NCBI taxonomy): Eukaryota > Metazoa > Arthropoda > Insecta > Lepidoptera > Erebidae > Callimorpha > Callimorpha dominula. The sequence goes on along the minus strand of OX457002.1, from coordinate 4,456,794 downwards.
TAATCCACGAACGTTGTCGCAGTCGATAAAAACTCATGATAAACATTTCTAGCTATAATCAATTGCTTATTTGCTTTTAAAATATATAATTCTAGCTCATATTTATTCCTTTCATTGTGTAACGTCTTTATCATGTAGATAATTTATGAAGGTGCTATCTCAGAAGCTTGGGTGTGATGTGTGGCAATGTTGGGCCAATTTTCTTTATGGTGAATGCCTATCCAAAATAGTGAATGCCAATCCAGACTTACTTCTTTTGTAATAAGACGTAATTTCCTTTAACAATATTGTTTTATACACGGATAATTATTAGTAAGTGATTTTCCAAGTAGTCAGTTTTGAGTACTCGTACAGAGTTTTGGCTGTACCTTAACGTCGTGTTATTTCCTCATTTAATTTTATCGCGTTTAATTTTATCCATTTCAAGATTGAAATTAGATTTTGGACTAGAAAACCTATCGTGATTTAATTAAGTATCTACTTTTTTTAATGTATTTTTATTCTGCTCCATAACCTTCTGTACTTCTTAATACTGCACACAAAACTGTTTGAATAAAAGCTTTTTTTGCAAGTTAATTTTCATTCTGCATTGTAGATACAAGTATATTATAGATACACTAGTTATTATAGATTATTATTATTAATATGTATCTTTAGTTAGTGCACACGTGTATTTCTTAGAATTTTAACTCGTCCAGTTTAATTTTTTATTCCTCATTCAGGACAAATTTAAGAGCTATAGATATCTACATTTTACTCAATACATATTTCACTTTAACGAACAAAAAATAATCTTATATTTATTTCAATCTACTTGTACGATTAAAACCCTTTTACCATTCTCCTTATCTTGTATCTATTAATTTCACTATATCCAAATATAAATAATCTAACCTTAAAAATAATGATAATCCTTTTCAATAATTTATAGGTGCATACCGTTGGGTCCCCGCTTGCTTGAGCCAACGCAGTATTCCTCCAGGTGCACTGCGCGTGGGCACTGATGCAGATGGTTCAGAGATCTATGCTGGGCGCGCTCCCCACGAGGGTGATATTCTCCCTGCCAAAGTCATTCCCTCGAAGGACGCCTGCTATGTCAGCTTTTGCGGCGAAGAAATACCCAAAGATCAGTTTGAGGTAACTACATGTTTAATTAGCAGTTTTATAAGATAAGTAGTATTTTTAGGCTACGTGCGTACGGAGCAACACTAGGGCAATTATTTACTGAATAAGCTCTACTGAATATTCTACTTACGATCTTTGTAAGTCTTATAAGTCTAAATTTTAATTTTGTGTGATTTTGTATGATGCTTACTTAAGCATCATACAAATGATGCTTAAGAAGCATCATACAAAATCGCACGAAATAAAAAATTTCGTGATTTACGTAAGTCTTTCTTTGTCATCTTTGTGTTCAGTCAACTCGAAACTAATTCATATACGCATTGTTTGCATCCGCATTCGTAAGCGTAGCTTCCGCATCAGCGGGTGTCAAAAATTCTGCATCTGGTACATCGCTAGTTTCAATGTTTGGTTAGTTTTTCTGCTACGTAAGAGAAATTGAAGGAAAAAAGAGCTTAAATACCGCTATTATGCACATATTAAAACTTTATGCACAAACACTATTTAATGGCAAACTTAATTCCATAGGCTCTATAACACGCTACTAGTCTACTATAGTAAACTAGTAGCGTGTCTAGTCTACATTGGGATGATGCATTCATAATTCCTATTCATTGGAGATTAACTGAAGCAGGTAATCTCAAATGTCATTTATACTTTCATGATATAATGTCAATATTATTAATATTAAGAAGTGTTGTATTCAATTTACAATATAGAGAAAATTCTGACCGCAACCTTGGTTTCATGCTACGTCAGACAAATGAGTTTACTAATATTGGCAGAGATAATATATACCAGAGGACCCCAAACTTAATTCTCTAGGAAAATACTTTGGGTACTTTGGGTTTGGGTAGACCCCCGGATACACAATTTTATAAGATAATATACTGATTTGATATTAACATTAAAGAAATTGAATTTAACCAAAATCTGTTTCTACTTTCAGGTGCTAGTTCCCGCGATGTTCTCGTGGCAATTTTCCACTAACGGCCAGGTCCCTCCTGGTGCCGTTGAAGCAGGTGAGACAGCTGATGGGGAGAAGCTGTACTATGGCCGAGTCACGCATGATGGATGCACAACGCCTGGCAAGGTGAGAACTCCAAGTTTGAGTTTATTGTTTCAAAAACTAGCTTACAATCCAAATCTGATTTGAAAGTCACCTGAAAAGTAATGAACCCAAATATACTGTACGGTTTAACGTAAATCTAATGGTCATAGATATTTGATAGATATTTAACGTAAATCTAATGGTCATAGATATTTGATAGATATTTAACGTAAATCTAATGGTCATAGATATTTAAGCGATGACCGTAGATTAACTATTATGTATTAATCTAAAAGAAAACTCGCGAACTGTAGGTTCTAGTTAATTCATTGGACTATAAACGATGCGAAATTAGCGGTTTCGACCTCCTCTCCCCCTTTGATGATCAGATAACTAGATTTGACTTTAGAGTAAATACGTAATCTGTACTGGAATGCCTTGGATTTGATCAAAACAGACATTATTTGCTCAATTATTTTATTTAACACTACTGAACACTATTTGTATATGACATAATGTAGTTTAGAATTACAGTAAAAAATCTAACAATAAAATACTTAAATAGGAACTACTAAAAGTCGTAAAAGCATACTTATCCACTTGGACTCCTGAGAGCTCTCAAGAGTACAAGTACGAGTACAAGTAATGAACCCAAATATACTGTACGGTTTAACGTAAATCTAATGGTCATAGATATTTGATAGATATTTAACGTAAATCTAATGGTCATAGATATTTAAGCGATGACCGTAGATTAACTATTATGTATTAAACTAAAAGAAAACTCGCGAACTGTAGGTTCTAGTTAATTCATTGGACCTAGTCTCCTAATGTATACGTGTAGACGAGAACGTAAAGTTTATAACTGCGTAGCATATATAATATATTCATCTCTTTTACTACTTCAAAAAAACTTCCCTCTTTATTTTTCATTTTCAGATTCAGCTGAGTCATGGTTGTTGCTACTATCCCTTTGGCGGTGAAGAGAGGAATAGCACCGAATACGAGGTTCTTGTGCTCTTCTAGATAGTCACCAGAGACATTGACTAATATGTTAACAACTTTCATATTGATGTTGACTACTGTTTCTTTTACACAAAATAGAAATCAACAGAGTCAACAACAATGTTTAGATAATAACAACAAGATTTAGTCATTATTCAGTAACATACATTTTCCGTTGTAGTAATTTATAAACATGGTAACATAAAGGGTTTTCCAGTAAAGGCGAGTCGATGTTGAAATAATATAAAATACGTTGTGTGTAAGGCATTATCGATTTTAGTATGCCATTACTTATGGAAAATGATATCGTTTAAATCTCCACTTTAGCCTCGCACGGTGGCATGGATGCGACAAGTCTAATTTTTAAAGTCTCTGCTGCATTGTCCCAGCGGAATTTGACTGAGGAACGGGTTGTTGATGACTTTGAGGGTATCGATCGATTGCGTATTCCTTGCATAGATGAGACTGCGTATACTTACTAGAGAAATGCGAATTAAGGAAATCTGACGTAGCACCGACCAGCTGAAACCACTTATTTTTTATATAGTACCTAGATGACCGAGCTTTGCTCGTTTTTTTTTTGTTTTTTAAAAATGAAACCTAGCTAGATCGTCCCCGAAATCCCCTGCATACTAAATTTCACGAAAATCGTTGAAGCCGTTTCCGAGATTTAGATTATATATATATATATATATATATATATTATAGGATATCATATATCAGTGATATTGATATAAAACTGTAGTGCTCGCCATCGACAATGATGGCCTCATTAACGTCACGTTTGAAGACCGAAGACAGACCAATGACCAATGACTTCGCCGAACTAAATTCCACTGCCCTGGGGATTCTGCACTCTTTCATACACAGCAATAATCTCGGTCGAAGCGTTCTTTTGACATACGGGTGTCGACTGATTGTTTTTAGACTCGGTAATTGTTGTTGCCGTCAAAACAATTGAATTTGTCCACCAAAAGTTGAAAACCTTTGAAGGGCCACCATGTCTTCCGTAAAATTGACAAAACGCGCACGACTTTTGCACTAAGGAACACGCATTAAAAGTCTTCTATCAATTAGGTTTATTTATGAATTGAATGAATTGAATTGACGCTTTCAAAGGATCATGGCGTCTACAGTCTGTGAACATCGTCCCGTGTTTATTGGAAAACCCTATAATATAATATTATGAAGTAAAAATAAACAAATTTTTGTTTGTGTACGTGTAGTTTTCAGTTCACCTGAAGTACATGGGTAGAGTGTTTAAGGCGCAAAAGAAAAGCATCCGAGGTATATGTGAAATTAATGTGAGTGATAGTTGTAGGCCAAAAAATAATGTAGAAATTAATTTTTAATTTTTAAACTTTCGCGTTCCATGATATAATTATGTATTTACGGGAATTAATGCAATCACGGAAAGGTATTACATACCTCTGAATTGCCTGATGTTTCAACTAGGTTGCACTAGCCGTGGTCACAGGCAAGCACAGGCACAGAACGTCAGGCAATTCAGAGGTATGTAATGCCTTTTCGTGATCGCGTTTATTCCCGTAAATACATAAATAATATTATACTAGCTGTAGTTTCAAATACAGTAAAGATTTAAAAAAAGCTTTTAGTTTATTTACAAAGTACACGACGCCATCCATACCGTAAGCGACACGATTCGATGCAATACTTCATGCTACTTGCTAATGTGAAAAGTAACGAGTAGGTAACGTAAAGATACTATAGTAACGTGCACAAATTCTTATAGTAACAAATATATACGATTACACAAATTTTCGGTACTCATGGAAAGATTTTTAGTAGTGTTGAGTTTAGTAGTGAGTCTCTTGATACTTTTTATAACAACTGTTTCTAAGAGGGTTTATTTCCAATTTCTAAGGTTATTCCCGTACACAAAAAAGAGCAGCAATAGATTCAACCATGTTCAGACCTATTTCACTTTTGCCAACTCTGTCAAAGATTTTTGAAAAGTTGGTAAAGATTAAACTCGTAAAAAATCTTTTAACATCATATTTACAGACAAATTGCGAATACGAGTATAGCACTCATAGTAAGAGTAAGTGTAAGAAGTGTTAGATCTAAAATGGCACAAATTAAAACTGGGTGTGCCACAAGGCTCCATTCTAGGTCTAATCCTTTTCATAACATTTGTCAATAATTTAATACATTTTGCAACACAAATATCAGTAGCAGATGCACAACTGGGTTAAGTTTGCCAAAAAAACAACTCCTGTACATTTTTTTTTATTGGATACATGAACTTGCACACTTATAAAATAATGTAAGCTCAGCGCGCTATGTTCTGAAAAGTATTTGAAACGTAGTCAGCATAGAACATCTAAAAATTATGTATCACGCATTAATAGAGTCAAGTCTCAGGTATAGTATTGTTTTCTGGGCGGAACCAATGATTATAAAGCTCAGCTAGCATTTATTTTACAAAAACGTACCATAAAAACCCTTACCCGTATGTCCAAGAATTAAGCATATTCACTGTTCCTGCTTTGTACGTTTTAGTATTACCCAGGCAAAATAGAACTCTGAAGCCGTGGATGACAGCAGGGCTACTTCGCAGCATTAAACACCGTGATAAGTTACACGTACAATCAAAAAACGCACCAGAAAATATGAAACTAACTTACCTACACACGATATTAAAACTTTTGTAACGCCTTGTTGCGTATATTGTAAATTGCATACGAAGCGAGTTTGATTGACAAAGGGGGCAGAAACAACAAAGTAATGGAAAATAACTAAGTGTATCATGAATACTCATAAAGTAAAATCCACACCTGTCGAGCTCTTAAATGTGTCCTCTGATCTACAGAACGGGTGCGTGAATTTTTTAGCAACATAGACTCGCACCTAGCTGGTAAAATACTATCTGCTACACAAGGTAACCCACCTAATACAATGTAAACTGCCCCCACTTAGATAGTCCAATAAACTCAATGGCCATTCTGGAAGTGTCTGAATCGGACATTGACACCATCATATCACAACTTCACCCTGATTGCGCTACAGGCTGGGATGGAATACCTACCCAAGTGTTAAGACAGTCCCGTACAGTTCTTGTTCCCCTATAAGGTACCCACATTTGCAATTACGCCATCAATACAGGCACTTTTCCGCAAGCTTTTAAAAAAGCCATTGTGTATCCGAATCATAGGAGTAGCGACAGAGACTGTGTCAACAACTACTGACCAATAGCAGTATTACCTGCTTTATCAAAAGTTCTGGAGAGTCTTGAATAATGCTCTAAAAAATATCTAAAAACTTATAACAATTTGCCTAGAAATCAAAACGCTTTTCGTTCAGGAGTCTCAACCAAAAACGCCGTGATGGACCTAAAATGATCAGCGTAGGACAGATATTGATAATAGTCGTATTAAATTTGGCAGGAAGGTAGCTTATACATGGGTAGGAGACGATAGCTAATTGATTTGAGATAGGGCGGGATTAAGGAGTTCTGAGGGCTCTCACAAGTTTACATGAAAGTCATGGGTTTTTATACTAGAAACCTGAAATTGGGCAAGAAGGTAGTATAGATAGGTCACGTCAGGTAAGAATGGATTTTACGACAGGGCCGGATTAAAGAGGTCTTACGGCTTCCCCCTCTTTTTTTCTACTTGAGACCTGAAATTAAGCAGCTAGGTAGTTTATAGATAAAAGACGTCAGCTCAAAACATTTTTTACGATAGGGCCGGATTAAGGTGGTCTATGGGCTCCCGCGTGTTTTGACCTGAGACCTGAAATTTTACAGGAAAGTAGTTTATAGTAGGTCACATTAAGATTAAGGAGATATAACCGGGGACTTTCGGAAGTTTATATGAAAGTCCTCAAATAAATTGTAGGTGATACGAAGTTCACCGGATCATCTAGTAATTATTAAAATTCTTACCTACTAGCCTTTTAGCGTATTCAATCATAAACGCCCAATATACATCATTGGCTATTAAGAGATGGAAGACCACGACTGGTCTAACACACCCGAAAGCCTTAATAAAGTGCTATGATAATAAAGTATCCAAAGAACATTTGGAGCTCAAAAGATACAAAACCTGTGCAGCAATAAGAGTCCTCACCGGACACTGCAAACTCAACAAACATACCGACCTAAAGTTGGGCGAGAACACAATATGCAGATTCTGTCCAGCGGCAGAAGAAACTGCAATGCATATTCTATGCTCTTGTGGCACACTAATGCGGCAAAGAAGTATTACATCAAGCAACCGCAGGAAATACAAACAATCACTGCTGATAGGATCTGGAGGTTTCTCGAAGCCAGTAGTCTGAGCGAGTGAACTGTAAAGCAAAAGTGAGCTACAAAAGACCAGAAATAGTCGAGGCCACCTCGACTATTTCTGGTCTAGGCACTTAAAACAATAATAATAATAATACTAGCCTTTACCTTTATAGAATCTGTTTGTCACTGGTGTTATGTAAACCACATGACACACCGTGGGAGAGCCATGCTTCGGCACGTATGGGCCGGCTCGACCGGAGTGATACCACGGCCTCACAGAAAACCGGCATCGAAACAATGCTTGTTTTTCGCCGAGTGAGTGAGGTTACCGGAGGCCCTAACCCTTCCTTCAACCCCACCCCCTTTCTATCTCCCTCCCTCACCCCCTACTCCCACCTTAAAGGCCGGTAACGCCCTTGTGACTCTTGAGTTGCAGATGCCTATTGGCGGGGGTAGTCACTTACCATCAGGTGACCAGTCTGCTCGTTTGCCCCCTATACCATAAAAGAAAATGACACGCTGTCATGTGGTGGATATTTCATCAGTGCAAAACAAAATATAAAAGTGACTCGATGATTAGGTTCGGTATTCTCAGTTTAAATTGATCAGCCTCTCTACTATGTCGCGCCGAGTGTTGGGATTTCGTATTTGACACGGGACAAAAATTTGTGTGATCCACAAATAGTTGTCCGGAGTCTGGGTGCACTTTGTGTCCGTTGTTTGCAAAGAATCTGGCAACGCAGGAATTATTCCTAGTGCTGGAAACGTCCTTAAAAAATGAAAAAGTAAATAAATGTCATCTTGTATCTTATTCACTATTACTTCAAATATTGAATGTGGCGTCACTTTAGTCGCGTAGGGAGTCGATACATGTCATGAAGACTTTAAATGAATCACCTCAAATCTTTTGTATTAAAATACGACTTTAAAGTGGAATCGAGTCAGTCTCTCTTGAGCAACAGCACCGTCGACATGGCAGGTTAGTGATAACGATAAGATACCGATTGATAACAAAATCAAACTTATAATAACGCTTTAGAGAATAATCTAGTAATTTCTTCGTTTTGTTCTTTTTCTAATTGGCCTAATTGTAAACTTTCTAAGTCATTGTTGTTATTGTGATGGTATTTCTATTCAACAAGGCTAAACAATGTCCTAGTATTTTCCTCATTTATGTAAGTACAAAATTAAATAGTACAAAAATCAATACCATATATTTTCAAATTTTAAATTTTTACAACTAATATTATTTTGATACACATTGGAATTGTGCAGCTGAGCTTGGCTCATATTATGTTACTTGTAAAATATATAATTTTATGGATTTTTCTTAATTTTTTTTAGATAGCTGTACTTAAAGTACGATTTTGAGTCTAGGAATTTATTAGGTATTTATACTTTTACCAACATTGTATTTCCATGATATTATTAAATACATAATACAGATAAACTTTCACTAAAAGTGTAAAAAAAAAAATTGCAGCTACTTAAGTGACGAAGAAACTACTTATAATTGTTGGTATGTACACAATTGTCATGTAAATCAACTCACGCGCAGCCCACTTCTGTTTTAAATATTTGAACGATGCAGTGAAACAAATTCTTTACTTTTCTAAACTATCTACTCTAAATAAAATTACTTATTACATTCTAAAATAGACACGTATGATGCGTAATTTAGCTATTACTGTTGCTGATAAGATAAATTATGTTCAAAAGTTGTGGGATATTGAAAAGCCGGTAAATTGACTGACTACATGTCATTATGCTTATCATTGTCATTAGTCTGAATCATTTACAGGCGATTTTACTTTATTCCTATCTATCTAAGAATGATATAAATAGTAAGGGGACACTTCACGCGGGTTATAATTTTCTAAAGATTGTCACTCTGTTCGCTTCAAGTGAGGTATCTTTTCACTGTATATGCGTAGGACATGCGTCATGTTTATTGAAAACAGATGTGGAATTGATGTCTGTTCTTAATGAATATAGACTGACATTTAGATTAATATGTGATGATTAGTGATTGACTATCACTTAACAAATAATCACAGTCTGTAACTACCTTCATTTCTGAACTTGATAAATTACAGTCATCATATCAAGCTTGAAATTAAAGCCGTTACAGATTACATAATAAATTTATAAATTCACTACATAAAATTATCACGGCTTATTTGATTAGATGTATTTTAGTCATATATAATTTTATTATGAACATTGAACGTCGGAATACTAACTTGAGAACATGGGCGTATCCTGACGTATCCAAGGAGGCAAGAAAGGGCAACTGTGTCCCCCAATGTCTTATTTACCTACTGAAGTATATATAAGTTACTGGTTTTGTCTATAAAGATCCGACTTCAGAAATTTTTGATTTGACTCCCCTGGCCCGCAAAACAAAAGCAGGAACCTTTTTCTTCATGTGGAACCCTAAACGGGTCATCACTTCACTAAAGCTAATAGTGAAGTGGTATGTCGGAATCGAGAAGACTAAAACCACACGGTGTTCCGTCACAAGAGGCTCTTTATACCATAGATTTCACTTCTTAGGGTAGTAATAATTCATAAGATGCTGTGACTATATTCAAACGTATTGCTTATACGCTTAGGTTATTGTTAGGTCTTAGTACCTAACAATAGCTATGTTTACCCTATGGTGTCAGCACAGATCTAGCGTCAAAATATTGTTATTTGTTAAAAATAAATATTTTTGGTGTTAATAATAGCGAGGTAAAGTTTATATGTATGTCCTTCAGAAAATATAACGATTAATTGAATATTCAACTTTAATAATTTGGATTTTCATAAAACAATTTCTTTTTTAATTTTTTTTTGTTGTTAATTTGTTGTTATTATATTATCACATTTTAAAATATTTTTTTGCATTACAAACTTATATTTTGATTACTTAATTAATTTCACCTTTCCCCAAGAAACTATAGCATTCCAATTCTATTAAACCAAGGCAATAGTATAATAAAGTCGTAAGTCGTTGGCCCTGCTAAGAAAATAGCAATAATAATAATAGTAATTAGGAGATCATTGTTCCGATTGTCATATCTGCTCATGGATTGATAGCCAAGAGTCTCGATCAACACCTTAAGAGACTCGCGTTAGCCGGCTGGATCAAGGGACTGATGCAGAAGGCAGTTCTCCTCGACACGGCCCGTATAGTGAGGGGGTTAATTTTTTTGGAGCCCTAACCACCGGTGTCTTGGTCCCTGTAGCTGATGTCGGTGGTCTATTCTTTTTCCATTTTTAAATATATATTTTGTTATACATAATTAAAAATGTAATTGTTGAATAAAGAGGAATAATAATAACTTGACACATCTTACACACGGCCGTCTGATTCCAAACTAGGCAGAGCCTGTACTATGGTTACCCGCGACTGCTGATAAACATACTTATATAATATATTTCTAAATACATATAGACTTTAGATAAATTACACTCAGACACAAGACAGAAAGTAGTTATAGCTACTGATCTTATACAAAATATACAGGTCAGATTCGATTCAGTCACATCAGATTTACATCCCTTAATCGCTTCTACATATCTGTAGTTGGAGTTAAACACTCACACCGGGATAGGCATATTAAACACCCATATTTTGGAAACTTAATAAAAATTTACTCCCTCCCTAATTAATAGAACCCACTACCTCTGGCTCAGCAGTCAGGATCACTAACCACTAGACCAACAGGCCAGTAATAGATATTACTATATAGGTATGTATCATACAATTTAACAACGAAACAATGAAAAGTCCGCATTTATTCTAAGCCATTTCCTGTTCAGAAAATATTGTTAATAAAACTATGTTATATCTTAACCGGCACTTATTCACCATCAATGCGACAAGCAGCCCTTTATGCAGAGGAGCTGTCTCAACGCGGAGAAAACGGTCGCCCACATTGTCCTGGAGTGCGAGGGAGTGACCACACAACGTGCAAGTATCCTCGCGGGAGCGAGGTCGTTCTTAGAAGCCTGTGAATGCCCCAGGAGGCTTCTGTGCTTCTGGAAGGAGCTAGGCTGGCTCAAATAGTCAGCTTATCTGAACGCATAATATACCGCCTATGAGTCTAGATGCGGAATGCTAAATCAGTCTTACCTTTTTCTTCGACAATTTAACAAATTATTACTCGTTACCCGACTCCTGTGAATGTCTGATTCTTTGGCAAACTCTTTAGCCTAAACTGTTACGACACAGTTTTACAGATTTCCACGTATGAGGTGTCGTTAGATTCGTCTCCAGGATTGGCATAATTTAGGTCATTGACATTCCTAACATAGTCGGGTTTTTGTTTCAGTAATTAAATTTAGCTTTCAACCTCCATTTCGTGAAAAATTCCAAAATATCCAAACCCTTTTTAATTAATGGAGAATATTTACTAACAAAGAGAGAGAGAGAGAGAGAGAGAGAGGTGAGGTCCTGAGGTGAATAGTCCGAACTCTTTGGGAGGGGTGATACGGGAGATAGGATGTGCTTAACACAAATGACACGAGAGATAACTCTTATTGACTGTATTGAATAGTTTGCAGGATATTTGACGATACTGGGCTATTCAGCTGAAATATAATAGACCTTAAAGCCTTTCATTTTCTATAGGGTCTAATTTTTATGTGCATACTTATTCCTTGTTATGACGGTCACGGTTACCAATCTTGGTATACAGATGTCACAGCAGTTAGACAGTAGGTACGAGTAGGTGTAACTCACGGCGCACTATGGAACGAAACGGTTTTCTTCCTATCTCAAAAACCCAAAACTTTATTGTTTTTTGGTATTTCGAAATGAAATGGTACACATATTTCTGAATATATATATATTATTATGTAAATACATATCAAAAAATCAAATTATGTAAGTTTCCGTACAAAAAGGAAATAACATTATTATTTTTTACTCTTATTTTATGCAGTACAAATTGAAATTTAATTTATAAATAACCATATGTATAGGTAATTACAAAATGCTATAAACTTAAGATTTTTCTTCACAAATGTTAAAACCAGTACTTACAATGTAATTTATAACATCAACATCAAACTCTCTACTCATAATTAACAGCTCTTGGTCATAATTAACAGCTCTTTAGCTTCATCCAGTAATATTTTGATATGGGGAAACGAGTACCTAAGTATTAGAGGCGGCATTTTCAGATGTTGAAATACTGCAAGAGTTCAATCGTACTTTTAACTCACCCTATTTACTTTCCTTTGAGCTCTCGTCCTTTTCTGGTTCCAACTCCTCGGTATATATTTTTTAATACTTTTCACAACAGTATTTATTTTATTATTACCATTATTTTAAGTGCCTAGTGCTACCTCGATCATTCCTAGTCTTTTGTAGCGCACTCTTGCTTTAAAGTTCACTGCTCAGACTCATAACTTCGAGAGACCTCCAGATCCTATCTGCAGTGATTGTTTGTATTTCCCTGCAGTTGCATGATGTGCAACCCTAGGTTAATACTTCGGTGCCGCATTAGTACAACAGTATTAACATCCGATGTTCATAAATGAAAGTTATCCAACAAATATATTTAAACATCTAAAGTGCTTTTTCTTATTTCCCCTTTTATTATTTGATACCTACTTGATAGTATACATAGGCATCCATACTATCAAGTAGGTATTAATTCGATCCCAGGAATCCCATTGTATATTTTTAATCTGAACTGTAACTGAATATCCGGGAGTATCCGAACACTTTAACGAAAATGCTGCAACCACGAGTATAAATAGAATGTATTTAACAATGTGATGAAGCAATTTATTGAAAGAGCATAACTATCCGTTTATGATTTATGACCTTTTGAATTTCTATTTTTTTTCGATCGAGAGAGATTATCGAGATTCCAGATATTATGTTTAATTTTATTCGCACGACACATTGGTGCCGATTCTATTGTACACTCGACTAAACTAAAACCTGACTTAATTTCTTCATATGAAATCAACCTAGTGTTCTTCGTAATAAGGTATATTTGTTACTAGCATCTATTTCTCAGCGCCGCTAAATTTCACTATAACCTGTCAACGTATACTCTACTTTATTTCCACGCAGCGAGAGTCTTCATTTATTCAAAAGCTGTATAATTGCCGTATAAAAACTTGTTCAAAACGAACAAGGATGACGTGTTTTTAATCTACACCTACGAAGACGCTTACTAAAAATACAGAGCAAAAGAGATGGCATTCAACGGATAGCGGCTCTCGCTACGTGGTATTAAAGTTTATTTAAGCTTATCAGACTTTAGTCGACAAATAAATTGCTTATTTCGACAGCGACATATGTTACCTACTTGTTTCAATTTGAAATAAGACCTTGTTTCTAAGTGTACAAGGTTTACTTCTTATATGAAGAAAATTTTGTGAATTTTAATTAAGCGAGTGAAGTATCAGAATTGGGGCCATTGTACACCTACTAATGTATTTCGTCGTTTGGTAGCTGACTGGCATTTATGCTCCGCGCTAACAATACCAAGTGCAAGTGCATGAAATGTTTAAATGTCGTTTTTTCGGCAGCATGTGGTATTTATAATTTTCATTAAAATTATCTGTTTACTCATACCATATGTATACTTATCACTTTTCCGGCAGAAAATTCCATTCCATTTCTGAACTCAGAATAATGATCTCCATCCATTATTATGGTTTTCGGTACCTTGACTCGTACACCCTGTATGTACCCTGTGGATTTAAAGATGGCGATACTATTAAAAATTCTGAACTTTATACTACTTACATCCATTTATTTCTGGTACTCATGTCTCAAGACTTACACAGCGGGCCTGGAATTTGGACTGTTTAACGTTCAAACTTCGTGGAAATGGCTTGATAGCCTTTAACTCATTTATCACCTCGAACAACAATAATAAAATTTTCTTAAGAATCATTCGAATTTAGAAATGTTTGAGGACGATATAATATAACCAGAAAATAACCTTCAAGCATGTTTCAAGTAATAATGAAAGCAAACTTAATATATTTTCATATTTTAGTGAAATTTAAAATGACTTTACCTGTCCAGGGCGACCCTATTACGGTTATGGTCAACCTCCGCCACCCCCACATGGCTACCCTCCTGGTCCTCCGGGATCCGGAGGTGGTTTTCCTCCGCACATGTATCCGGGAGGGATGATGTACTACCCGGTGCACCCTGCATACGTCTACCCCTTCCCCGCACAACCACCCGCTGGAGACGAGGTGTTAGTTGTGGATAACAATGAGGAAGGCCCGACTTTGCCTGGTGAAACTGTCGAGTTACCGTGGAGTAAGTCTGGATTGGGTTTTAGGAGATAGCACCTTTCAACTGCCATTAGAATTAATTCATATATTATGAATTGTTACCGGCCATGTTTATTCATCCAGGCATATAAGTCAAATAAATATATTTAATATTTTTTTAAGTTTTATGTATTAAATACACATTTCCGTTTATAAATACATTAATTTGTGTTTAAAAGATTCTTGATATCAATAACATCGTTAATCTAATCCACGAACATTTTCACACTCGATAAAAACTTATGATAAAGAATTCTAGCTACAATAAATTGCTCATATGCTTTTAAATAGATAGATAATTTCGTTCTTACTAATATGCTTTTTGTTCATGTAGATATTTTATGGAGGTGCTATCTCTAAGCAGAAGCTTGGATGTGACCATACGGCAATGTTGGGCCAATTCTCTTTATGATGACTGCCTATCCAAAATAGTGAATGCCAATCCAGACTTACTACTATACGTAATAAGACTTAATATTCTCTAACAAAATTATTTTGTAGACGTATGATTTTTGATAAGTACCTTTTAATCTATTTACTTTTGTAGACACATACAGAGTTTTGGCCGTAACTTTATGTCGAATTGTCTATTCAAATATTTTTAATATTAATCAAATAAATGTCATTGGTGGCCTTTGATTGTGTCTTGTACTTCATGTTTAAAAACCTAACACTATTTAATTTAATATAATCCTGTATTTTAGAAATTCCTATTCTATCTGCTCCAAAAGTGTTAGTACTTCTTTGCACTGAACATACAATTATCAGAAAAAGATGCCAAATAAAAGCTTTGTTTGCAAGTTCATTTTTATTTTGCATTTTAAATACAAGTGGTATATATATACAAGTAGTTATACCCAGATAACTGATACGAGTGTTTGTTAGAAATCTGTCATCCAGTTTTATAAATTGTTTCGCATTCATTGCAAATTATAAGAACTTCTTATCTATTTATTACTCAATACATACCTACTTCACTTTAATACCATTAAACACTCTTCACTATTTTGCTTTACTTTTATCAATAAATTTCACTTAACACATAAATATGGAATAAAATTATCCTTTAAATATTCAAACTTTTCAAACAATTTTAGGTTCATACCGTTGGGTTCCCGCTTGCTTGAGCCAGCGCAGTATTCCTCCAGGTGCACTGCGCGTGGGCACCGATGCAGACGGTTCAGAGATCTATGCTGGACGCGCTCACCATGAGGGCGATATTCTCCCTGCTAAGGTCATTCCTTCGAAGGACGCCTGCTATGTCAGCTTTTGCGGCGATGAAATACCCAAAGATCAGTTTGAGGTACATGCGTAATTAGCAATTTTATACTACTTTTCATATAGGTAACTTCGGGAGCAATACTAGGACAACCAATTACTGAAGAAGCTCTATTGCCAGATCGACACAGATATTTGGGTTAAAGTCTAGAGGTACTTCTCCAATCTTTGTATTGAGTCAACTCGAGACTATTTCAAGGTAAAGGATAAATGATTCACGGTTTCAATCAGTATCCCCAAAGATTGGCAGAATGATTTCTAGGGGACCTTTTTTTTGTGCTACATGTGATAAATTGAGATTAAAAAACTTTACGTACAAACACTGTTCAGTGGCAATTTAGTTTAATTTCGTAAGCATCCTACATTAGGATGATGCATTTTCATTAGACATTAATAATAATAATAACTTGTCAACTTCACACACGGCCGTCTGATCCCAAACTAGTCAGAACTTGTACTATGGTAACCAGGCTGCTGATAAACAAACTTATGTATTTCTAAATACATACGTATTATAGATAAATTACACCCAGACACAGAACAAATGATCGTGCTCATCACACAATTATTTGTTCTGTGTGGGAATCGAACCCACGATCTCTGGCTTAGCAGTCGGGATCACTAACCACTAGACTTTTTTAATTTCATTTTTATAATTGATTTTAACAAATGTTTAATCTTTTGCGATCAGTTTCAAGTCTTCAATATCTAAATTACTTTACATTTAACCGAAAGCTGTTTCTGATTTCAGGTGCTGGTTCCCGCGATGTTCTCGTGGCAATTTTCCACTAACGGCCAGGTCCCTCCTGGTGCCATTGAAGCAGGCCTGACAGCTGACGGGGAGAAACTGTACTATGGCCGTGTCACGCACGATGGTTGCACCACACCTGGCAAGGTGGGAACTCCAGAATACAATATAACGACATCTGAAATATTTCCTAAGCTATTTCAGAAACTAACTTACCAGATTACACGGTTTTACCTTTTTTATTTAAATGTAAATACTTCTCATCGATTAAAATTCAAAATCTGTATTGAAAGTCACCATAAATTTAAGCATCGTATTCCTAAATTAAAAAATACCAATGAAAATACTTAAAAGCAAATTTTCGTACAATTTCATTGATAATAATTACTTAAATGAAGTTATCAACTACGTAACCTTATGCTGCGCATACGCATTTTTAACATAAAGAAAGTAAAATTATTAAAAAAAAGGAAATTTCAGCTGAAAATTTAAACGATTTTGAACTCAGTATAACGATCCCAATCCACTACTTCAGTGTTCGGTACAATGTCTCTTACGCCTTATATTAAACCTATTAACAATAATTAAGTACTAACAAGCAGTTCCTTATCTCATATAGCAAAAAAATATTCCTTGATTTACATAAGATGAAAGGCTTAACAAGGCTTAACCCTTGGTAAGCATTTCGTCTAACAAGAAAACTTATAACTGCGTGTCTACTATTAGAAACAAACTATTCACTATTTTACTAGCTTCAAAACTTTACTAAATAACTTTTTATCAAAAAAATTTTAACTTTCAGATTCATCCGAGCCATGGGTGTTGCTACTATCCTTTTGGTGGTGAAGAGAGGAACAGCACTGAATATGAAGTTCTTGTACTCTTCTAAATAGTCACCAAAGACATTCGTTAATACTTTTAAACTTTTGAAATTGGTGTTGACTTCTTTACACAAAACAGAAATCAACAGAGTCATCAGTAGCAGTGTTTAGATAATAACAACAAGATTTGTACAGGAACATAAATTTTCTGTTGTGATTATTTATAAAAATGCTAAGTTCAATATTTAATACCAAGTTGAAATAAACATATTTTATTATATAAATATTGTTAGGTGTAGTTTTCAATCAGCCCTTGTCCCATAGCCTTTTCATTAAGCTGCTACTAGATTAGTATTTTATCAAAATGCTCATTTAAAAGCGTAAAAGCTGCTGAAGCCCTCTGTGTTTTAGTACACCATATGATACATGTACAAAGGGGGGCCTTATCGCTAAAAGCAATCTCTTATAGGCAACCTTTGGATGGACAAAGACGACAATAAGTAGTTGAAAACATGGATAGTTTTGGTGTAAAAAGTTTTGATGTGGGAGATACTTTGTTAAGTTCAAAGAATCATAAAATATTATTGAAAGTCCTCAGAGGAAATATCTCTATCACCTTCAGTTCATTGAATATCCTTTTGAAGTGAAACTTCTTTAGAATCGTTGTGATTTGAAATTTGATGAAACGGAAGCATCACGATAAAGTTCCTATAAGCTTTGTCTTTGCGCCTGCGCACTACCTATATAATACCTTGACACCAGCTCACACACGGCCGTCTGACCCCAAACTAGGCAGACCCTGTACCACGGTAATGTTAGATAGTATTACCGTGCCTGTACTATGGTACTACGGTATGGTAACAAGACCACTGATATACCTAGATACTTATATATTACTAAATTCATATAATACATATTATAGATAAATTACACCCAGACACAGAACAAGTGATCGTGCTCATTGCACAATTATTTGTTCTGGGTGAGAATCGAACCCACGATCTCTGGCTTGTCAGTCAGGATCACTAACCACTAAACCAACAGGCCCGTCCAAAAATATAAGTGTGTCAATGCCGTTGAAAAGGTTAATGAATATCGACGATTTAAATTATATATTATGGTGCTCAGTTTGGAGAAGCAAGTTTTTTTTATCATCTTTATACCTATTCCATTTAGAGACAGTGGTGTAAATTTAATAGAGATGATGACACTCGCGAAGACAAAGAACTAGTTACAGCCTTTTGTGTTCGTTGACATGGATATGCTCTGACCTTCGTCGGACTCAGAGTGTGACTCACTGCCCTACTTTAAGGTAAGATTCACCGTCAGCGTAACGGAGAGAATATACATCTCAAAAATTTATATCATGCATGCATAGTCGTAGGTCATAGAGTACTTCTCTTTTTGTAGATGACAGAGAACTTTATGTAGGTACCTAGATTTTTTTTCATAGACCTGTTTCAAGATATTGTAGCGGCACTAGCGATACTTACGTATTGTAATCAGCGTAACACCTTTATTATTAAAATATTTATATTTTCTTATATTTAACGGTCACCATCACGTTGCTCCAAGCAGACCGGCAGTCGGCAGTCGTCTCCTTGCCGGCTTTGGGTTAGGTCGAGTCATCATTTAAGCATATAGTACCTGGATGATCGACCTTTGTTCGGTTTTTTTTTACGTTTCCTGAAAATGAAACGTAGCTAGATCGATTTATCGCCCCCATAACCCCCTAATAAATTTAATCACATATAGTGGGTGTAATTTCATTAAGCCGTTTTCACGTAATTTTTGAAGTTGTAAGACATATTGTTGAAACAATTTTAGCTTTCTGCACTTCTTCTATGGATAAACTGTAAATATTAAAAAAGGGGTACAAATAATTCTCTCTCTATTATCTCTCTATCTCTCTATAATGATTCTATATCAATAAGGTATCATTCAACCCACCAGGAACCCCGCAAATAGCCTCCACATTATTACTAATATTTATGTGACAGAATTCTTATATCCATATCCAGAGGTTTACCACGTGCACTATAACTATTATATTTAAAAAATAAAAAAAAAGAATACACACACAAACATAACTTTTGTCTCACAACATAAATGTTGTGTCATACAATTACGTGTGAGGACGCGGTAAAAAAATTTTTTAGCTCTGTTAAAAAAGGCACTCAAAATTGTTGGGGCAGGTGTATTGCTGACTTGGCTTCATGAGGAGTACCGAGATGCACGGAAAACTCTGAAAATGGCCATTAGCCGCGCCAAAGAGGAAAAAAGAAAGGAGATGCTGGAGGGTCTCGATCGTGACCCCTGGGGTCGCCCATATCGCGCGGCGCAACAAAAGCCCCGCGCGTCGGGCCCCCCCCTTACGGAGACTCTCCAGCCCAGCTTCCTGCAGGAAGTGGTTGAGGGCCTTTTCCCGCAACGGGTGGAGCACGTACCCCCGTCGATGGCCTCCTTGGCCGGAGACGACGGGGAGAACGAGGTGGTTGGTGTTCCGCCCGTCACTGAGGCGGAGATAGGGGCGGTTGTTCTACGGATCCGTTCCAAGAACACCGCCCCCGGGCCAGACGGGATCCCTGCCCGAGTGTTGGCCCTTGCCCTCGACCACATGTCAGACCGCCTCAGGGAAGTGTTGGACGCTAGCTTGGCGTCCGGGCGCTTCCCTGACTGCTGGAAGAGCGGGAAGCTGGTCCTTTTAAGGAAGCCGGGACGGCCTACTGACTCGGTCGCGGCCTACAGGCCCATCGTGCTGCTGGACGAGGCGGGTAAATTGTTTGAGAGGGTCCTCTCTGCCCGCATCGTCCGGCACCTGTGCGAGGTCGGCCCCGATTTGTCGGACGCCCAATTCGGTTTTCGGGCGGGGCGTTCGACGGTCGGTGCTGTGTTGCACCTGAGGGCTGTGACCGAAGACGTAGTGAGCTGTGGCGGCGTACTGTTGGCGGTGTCGTTGGATATCGCCAACGCATTCAATAGTCTGCCATTCAGCTGCATCAGGGAAGCACTCCTTTATCATAGGGTGCCACAGTACCTGAGGCGGCTAGTGGCAGACTATCTCGAGGAGCGTACCGTCATGTACGAGGACCGAGATGGAGTTTTGAGTCGTCGGCCCATGTCGTGCGGTGTTCCGCAGGGGTCTGTCCTTGGACCACTCCTGTGGAACATGGGGTACGACTGGGCCCTTCGAGGCGACTTCCCCCCAGGGCTGGGCGTAATCTGTTACGCCGACGACACACTGGTCACAGCCCGGGGGGCGAACTTCCAAGAGGCGGCGCGTTTGGCCACCAGAGGTGTCTCTCTGGTGGTCGGTCGCATCGAGGCGCTGGGTCTGCGGGTGGCCCTGGATAAGACGGAGGCCCTTTTATTTCATGGGCCTCGTCGTGGTCCACCTCCTAGCGCCTCCATCGTAGTCAACTCGGTTCTCGTACCGGTTCGGGCCCACATAAGGTATCTGGGACTGATCTTCGACGGTAGGTGGCTCTTCGACGAGCACTTCCGACAGCTTGCTCCGAAGCTGGTCGTCGCTGCGTCCGCCCTTGGGCGACTCTTGCCCAATTTGGGCGGACCCAGCGTCGCTACAAGACGGTTGTACACGGGGGTTGTCCGGTCAATGGCACTGTACGGTAAACCGGTGTGGGCGGGAGCTCTGACCGCCCAGAATAGGGCGCGCCTCTGGCGCCCTCAGAGGGTTATGGCGGTTAGAGCCATACGCGGATACCGCACCGTGTCGACGGAGGCGGCGTGCGCGTTGGCCGGGACTCCCCCGTGGGATTTGGAGGCGGAAGTGCTCGCCGAAGTATATCGGCGAACGGCTGAGTTCCGGGCGGGAAGCGGCAGTCGGCCCCCGCCCGAAGAGGTACGCGAATTGCGTGAGGCCGCTCGCCGAGCCACCGTGGTTCGTTGGTCGTCCCGGCTGAAGGCTCCACGTGCTGGCTTTGCCGCCATGGAGGCGCTCCAGCCGGTCATCGTCGAGTGGGCAGGGCGGCAGCACGGGACCCTTTCCTTCCGACTGACGCAGGTTCTTTCCGGGCACGGCTGCTTCGGGAAGTACCTGCACTCGGTCGCTAGGAGGGAACTGAGTCCCGCCTGTCACCACTGCGACTGTAGTGAGGACTCGGCTCAGCACACGCTGGCGGTTGGCTCCGCCTGGGCGACGCTGCGTCGGGCCCTCACTGCAGTCATCGGAGGGGATCTCTCGCTACCGGCCGTCATACGCTCCATGGCCGGTAGAGACAGGAATTTTACCGCGGTCGCGACCTTCTGTGAGGACGTCATCTCGCAGAAGGAGGCGATCGACGATCTCCACTCGGACCTAATTCGCCGCCGGCGAACCGGGCGGCGGAGGCGCGCTTACCAGCGCCTCATGCCGCCCTGAGTGTGGCCGCGGGTGGACGGGACGGGTTTTTTCCCTCCACCCGCTATAGTGGTCCCCCGCGAGGAGGCGGCGTCCACGTGTGCCTGGACGTCGCCTAATTGAGAGGTTTTTACCCGAAGGTGGTGCCCGCGCTTTTGCGGACAGGCGCTAGGGGGGGGGGGTCCGGATGTCTTAATGAAAGCTGTTCCCGGATCCCTCCTACTTAAGGCGCAGTACGGCACACCGTGTGGTTTTAGTCAGTTCGATTCCGACACACCGCCCCACTGAAAACCCCGGTGGGGTGACGGCCCGAGGGGGTTTCCACACGCACAAAAAAAGGTGTATTGCTGACTTAACAACTTATGTGTTGGAATACTAACTTTTAAACTTTTTCGTTCCATCATATATTTATGTAATTATACGGGACTTAACGTGATCACGAAGTGTTGGAACTCTGAGAGTACACCACATCCTTAGTTCAGGTAGTGGTTGTTTTTTTTATGTAGCCTGAGCGGAGTGGTGGTGACTAGCAAAGGAAGCGTTAGTTCTCCAGAGTCGAATCATCTAGTATACTGGAGAGTTCATCACTACATATTTTAAAACAAAGTCCCCCGCCGCGTTTGTCTGTTCGCGATAAACTGAAAAATTACTGAACGGGTTTTGATGCGGTTTTCACCCATAGACAGAGTGATTCATGAGAAAGGTTAATCACTACATATTTTAAAACAAAGTCCCCCGCCGCGTCTGTTCGCGATAAAATGTATAACTACTGAACGGATTTTCATGCGGTTTTCACCAATAGACAGAGTGATTCATGAGGAAGGTTTACGTGTATAACTTTTAACGTTTTGTGTAAATAGGTTAAAATATGATGATGAGTGTTGAAGATATCTCTACTAACTGTGCGAAGCTGGAGTGGGTTGCTAGGTTATAATAAATTTAATAAATAATTATGAAATTAAAAAAGTTTGGGCCTCTTCTGTAGTCACTAATAGCTAATAAGCTACATATCATTAGTACTCATAAATATAAAGCAAAAAAAAAAATACAAGCCCTAACACTTTAGCATATGTCTTATAATTTACATGAATCGATTAAATTATTATAGATTAGAACTCGATCGTCAATTTGATCTCGAGTATTAATTTTTCGAATAGTCAATATAGAGGAACTGGTGCGATGTTTGTCTCTGACACGAAGCCAGGATCTGCTTAGACAAGTTGTTTATATCACGTTGGGCAATCGTAAATAAACTTATCAGCCTGAACACTTTTAACGGTGCGATGCACTGTCAGTAGGTACTAAATCATTCTGCTAGTTTTGGTTAAATCGCGACAGGGTATGTCGCCGATGAGAGAGAAATGCTCTTATGACATTTACCGTAAGTCCTAGTGTTCTGTGCCAAGACCCTGACGAGGTTGTAGGCTAGAACGATAGCTGTTGATATTGAGAAGGCTGGCTGGCTGAAACTTAATTACTGCTCATTGAGCGTTGCATGCTGATCGTTAAAAACAGTCTCCAAGTTTTTGTTTTGGTCTGAACGGTTTCGACAGCCGACGGACGACAGCAGGCGTGTGGCTCCGATTGACGCAAACAATTCTTGTAAAAGCTATTACTGTTAACAGATAAGTCTGTAACAAGAGTTCTTCCCGGGGCTGTTGATTCTCCGTTTCTTCGCGTAAACATTAAGTCATGCTTGCACAGATAGGTGAATAAAACAGTGGGAATGATTAGGTTGATGATTTATGTAGCCTGCACTTAATCATGTTGATGGTAACCAATATGGTTGAAGGCAGTGTCATATTCCTCCAACACTTAGGGATGGTTTTCTGACCAGCCTAGGTGATCATTCATTGCAGGCTGCAGCCCATTGGTTGATTTTGAAAAGTTATAGTCATTCTTAAATTTTTAATTTTCATCGAGGACTTGATTTTACTGGACTTCGCTAGATGGCGCTTGGTATGTATAAACTAAATGCGATTTTGATTAAGCTGTGTCTAAAGTATCTACTAAATATCTGTTTTAGATATCGTTTTGCATTTCCTGACTGGTATCTTACTTTGTCCACACAAGCTTTGTCCTTTGGTATGAAAATGTTAAAAGTTTATTAAGGAAGGTCATGTACCTTCCTTAATAAACGGACAATCGAAAACAAATAGATTTTTAGATGTCAGATGTGTAGAACCCAAGCCTATCGCGTTCCAACAAACTAACAATCTAACAAATCCAATCCAATAACTTCGTATCTATGGACTTGTTACAACAACACTACTTATGTGGGACTGAGATCCACTTGACCACATCTTCTATCGGGTTTAGCTTCACTATTATTACGAGCTAGGAAGAAAAGCCTTGGGTTGACATAACGTCGTACTATGAGTTTATAGGAGGCCGACCATACACGATACCGTGGTAGACAGTGTTATTTCCTAGCACTGTCTACCACGGTATCGTGTGCCATGTTTCCCATGACTACTTTCAATAAAAGTACGTTACAAGTTTTTTAAGGAAAATCTTAGCTTATTACAACATTGTACAGTGTTTATTTTTAAAAGATACAAATAACATTAAAAGCGTTTTGTGTCTTTATGAACGTTACTTTGTGATTTTAACGAATTCGCTTACTTAAGTTACAAAATTAAATGTTCTTCTTAATACATTTAGGAGGCTACAAGTCATAACTTCTTGTGTCTATAATTAATACAATATAATTATGTTTATAATATATGTACCATATGACGTTTGACCACCACAACAACAAAAATAGACGAAAGATGTCCTGGTGGTTACAAACAAATGACGCCGGTAACCATTTGCCATCGAACAGTCCCCCATTCAACTAAGCTTTGTGACAAAATATAAAACAATCACCCCCGCCAATTGTGCTTAAGTTCAACTTTATTTAATCAACAAAGTAGCAACATACATAGCAACTGCAAATAGTTGCTCTGTATGCAGGCGGACTTCATCGATATAAATAAAGATATACAATACTTGAACAAGTAATGCGCAAACGCAGCACGGGTTTTCCGAAGCGGATAACTCACTGTGCCGTCATAATCACACCGAGACGGACGTGTCTCAGTCTGACAGTTTTAGCGCTAAAAGTTGTTTATAATAAATCTAAGTTATTTTTTTGTTATTCGTGTAAAAATATAAATTGACCATGAAGGTTGTTATCGGTCTTGTGATAATCGGTAAGTACCATTTTATATGAAGAGCCCTTGACTATTAGAAATGAAAGTGTATAAAACTCGTAAATTCAATTTTCACGCGTGTATCTTAATAATAAATTATTGAATTACACAATAGTCAGTAGGCTTAAGTTTGAAACTAAAATCATTGAAGAGTAATGCAACAATTTAGTAATACATTACAATAATTTATACATATCTGCAAAAGCTATATAAAATGTAGGTTTTGTTACCTATGCTAATAATTAACCCGACATCGCATGAGGTTAATGTTGACGTTTATCAAGTTTTATTTCCGGTATTTGTCAAATGACTAGGGGTCACACTAAAGTACTTCCGCGCTGCGTGTTAATAATTATGTTAACGGGAATTAACGCGATCAGGTAAAAGGTATTACATACCTTTGAATTGCCCTACGTTTCGACCAGGTTATACCGATCATGGTCACAGACAAAGTGTCGTTCAGAAACAAAATCAATAAATTTAAATTGTAATAATTACAATTAATATTAATAATATTCAATAAAATTTTACATTCGAACACAAATTTAAAAATGATTAAATCCTATATGTATTTATACTGGAACACAACATTTTAATTCAGGAGTGAATAAGTACGAGTGGGACCCGCACCCAAAGGGCTACGTACAAACTTAATTATATGGATAGGTAGTCTATACCAGGAATCTAATTCATCTGCCGAAATTCATAACTTGACATTGAATGAATTATTCTTTAACATTGCGTTGGATGTAGATATTGATATACATTAATATCGATATTCAACTGCAAATGTGATTTTGTAATCTTAAAAACAATATTTTATATTAACTTCAATATGGTTGATCCGTACGATGGCCGGCGCGTGCGTCAGGCTCGTGAACGGGCGCCGTTGGTCGGGGCTGGTCATCTCCGGACTGCTATTACTTAAATATGTATAGTAGTTATTAGCGCGTCTATTCATAGTTCATAATAATAGGTATGTTACATTGTCCTCACATTTCATTTACGCTTATAAGCAATGTAACCAGAAATTAGTTAAAAATTTGAAATTTGAAAGTTTTGAATAGGAGTGTCCTTGGAGTTTCTTGTCTGTTTTTCACATAACTTCACACATCTTACACACGGCCGTCTGATCCCAAACTAGGCAGAGCCTGTACTATGGTAACCAGACTGCTGATAAACATATTTATATATTTCTAAATACATCCATATTATAGACAAATTACACCCAGACACAGAACAAATTATCGTGCTCATCACACAATTATTTGTCCTGGGTGGGAATCAAACCCACGACCTCTGGCTTAGCAGTCAGGTCACTAACCACTAGACCAACAGGCCATTCATAAACCAACAGGTCAGTTGTAAATAGGATCTACGTATTGGAACAGGCAACTAACTTCACGACTGACTTGATGAACTCCTACTCCTGACAATTCAAAAGTACTTATTATTGGTTTAATTGAAAAAAAAAACTATTACACGTTATTAGCTGTGAAACCCTGCGTTCTTGGTAAAAGGCAACGATTTACAGTACCTATCAAATTATGAGTCTTATATGTTAGTAGCTTGTTTCTTTGAGCATCGGGTACATAGACCATAGAATTAGATGTTTAATATTAAAACACCCATTCGTTCTTGAAAAAGAGCTCGAGAAACAGACAATGAAATCATCCTTCAAAGGTTCCATTTTCCCTTAGAGCTATGGAGTATTTAAAACATATGTAACAACGCTAAACGTGAAATTTAAAAAAATGTTCCACCCTAATTGTGAAATAGTTAAAATAGTTAACGGAAACTTCTTCTGGTTGCTGCCATAGTCTGACTTATTTATGAGCTAGAAGTGCTTAAATCGTCTAACAATTATATTATTAAACTGCCACTTGTATTTTCGTATAATTTTGTTCTGCCTAGTTTGGGATCACACTGCCGTGTGTGAGATGTGTGAAGTTATTATTATTATTAGAAAGAAAGTCGTAATATACCGAAACATACCAACAGAATAGGCTTTTTTGATGAAATCCCCACGGATCGGTCCTTAATGGCGCTAACGGTAAGGTGGTATTTCAGAATCGAACCGATTTAAGTAGACCTCAGGTGCAATCTAGAAATGAAACCTCTGTGAACTCCGCGATTAAATAAATAGTTTAAATAAAAACATAGGCAGTGATGGGAACTACCGAAAAATAACTGTTTTTTTTAACGATGCTGCTGCTAATAAGTGTAACGCCAGTGGCGCAATACGTCACATTGGCATGTCGGTGACGGGAACCTAAATGTTTTACTCTACCAAAAATCGCTCAACATGGCTAAAGATTTCACTTCAAAAACATAATAATTATTTGTAAAATAATCTAATAACTATATATGTGAATTTTATTGCTTAGTGTTTTAGATCATAGCTAGTTATAGATCTAAAATACAGAAATCACATTAAAACATATTTTAATTTATTAATTTTTTTTAGGTATTTTATATTTTTTTCCTTTTTATTATAATTATCTATATAGTTTGACAGTTGGCGCGATTGACAGAACGCGCGCTGCAAATTAAATTAAGACAGGACAACGTCTGTCGGGTCAGCTAGTTAGGAACAAAAGTGTTCTAGATCATAATTATATTGAAATAATATTTTCAACTGCTTTCCTAAAGAAATGTAGTTATCGTTAACATCGGTTTTATGTATGTTCATGTTCAAAATTACTGACTATTCTAGGTCAGTGCTAAGTTTCAAACATAGCTGATGGTATCCTCTTTTTTAGGGTTCCGTTTATCAAAAAGATAATCAGAAACCCTTATAGAATCACTTTGTTGTTCGTCTGTCTGTCTGTGTGTCTGTCAAGATCTTTTTCCTCAGGAGCCCGTTTAGGCATCAAGTTGAAATTACCATCAAATTCTTATGTCAGCGGTCCCTTGAAGCTGTAAAAATCAAGCTTCTAAGTCAACGCAATCAAAGACACTGCCATTAAGCATTAGATTTGAACAAATTTGAACATTTCGCAGGTAAATCAAAACGTATAGGGCCCATTGACCTAGAATTATGAAATTTGATTAAATTTGATTAAAAAAATGTGAAAGTCGTTAATTTGTTGTTAATATACATAGTATATATAAATATGACATAAAAAATAGTTTTTGTGATTACAAACCCATATTTTGCGGTTGAAAAGTTGAATTTGTCGTACATCGCAACCGAAAAGTTAAGTTTGTCTTTTGGAAAAGACAACAAATAATAATAACTTCACACATCTCACACCCGGCCGTTTGATCCCAAACTAGGCAGAGCCTGTACTATTTTTTTTTTGTTTTTAAATAAACCTATTGTAACCAGACTGCTGATAAACATACTTATATATTTATAAAACCATACATATTATAGATAAATTACACCCAGACTCAGAACAATTGATCGTGCTCATCACACAATTATTTGTCTCGTGTGGGAATCGAACCCAGGACCTCTGGCTTAGCAGTCAGGGTCACTTACCACTAGACCAACAGGCCCGTCAAAAATCTTCGAGAATTCATTACCGAGATGGACGTACTATCTACATACAAATTTGTTTGCTTACAAAACCCTCGGAGCGCGAGTCAGACTCGCACTTGTAAGGTTTTTTATATTTATTCTTCTGCCTAAAGAATAAATAACAAGTAAAAATTAAAATACCCCAACTCAAACACCAAACACTAATCATTAAGACTATTCCAATGAGCTCAAACACGATGCCTCTTCTAAGTTGATAAGGAGTTGGGTATCCTCCCGATTCCAGATGATGTTGCAGCATCAGGTCAAGATTACCATGTTATTGTTACATCATCACAGATAGTAGATTTTAAATCGATCAGACTAGTAGAAGTTACTCACATCACTTCAAGGGTTTCAAATGAGCTGATAATCTTCAAACGACAGAACAGATTTTTAACTAAGAACACTTTCGATTAAGTCACCTTCCTAACAAAAAAAAAGATTTAATCAAAATCAAACCACCCGTGGTGTGTTCGTTTAGGAGTATTGATGACACAGACAGACATACAGAAACACACGGTTTATTTTGACCGGCCTATCAATGGTCATTAGGAACAATAATTTTCTTGACAACTTTATCGTTACATTCGGTTGCAGCCCTGACCGGCGTGTCGACGGACATTGCTGGCGAGTGTGACATGGCGGCCTTCTACATAGAGCTAGGCTGCAAGTCGGAATCTACAACGGACGAGTTCTGCCCTAATAAGTTTAAATGTCCCGACTTACATCCAGACCCAACTAAGTGCTACTACAAGTAAGTATATGGTTAATTTGTGTCTCTTCTCCCATCTTCTTCGTTTAAAAACATCGCCAAGCATTGTTTTAAAGACAACTTCCTCCTTACCTATGTTTGCTGTGTTGCTTCAAAGTCCTGCACTTAACAAACATCTAAACCACAGTTCACAAAGAACACCCAGACTCTAGACAACTACTTGTCGATCACATAAATGTTTTGTATTGGTTTAACACAATAGCTACAACTTGAGAAATTAGAGTCATTTGACTGAGGATCTATCTCCTCCAGGATCCGGAGCTCGCAATATTCACGTAGCGCTTTTCTTTCTAAATAGAATAGGGTCGTCAGAACTCTGTAAAGGAGCGGTCGGATAGGGTAGGTAACGTACAAGTGCCACTACTGGTACGTTTACGTGTGTGTGAGGCACCAGTAATCGCTTCAATTCTGGCGAGCCACATACACACACTCACGCCCGTAGCCCCGAGGTAGGCAAAGGTTTATTAAACCTCCACATTTTGTCAACTGTAATTTGGTCCCACAAACGTAGGGGACAAGCCTATTGCCGTCAATCGGGCACTTTGGGAATTATGGCAGAAGAAAATTGGGACTATATTGAAAGAGAAGACACTGGAAGGAAAGGATAGATGGTAATGTACTTTCTTGTTGCTTTGTTACGCAGCTCATTGCCTGGTTCTAAAACTAGGTAGTGTAAATACAAGTCAGACAGTAAAAATTATATTTACTAAGAAATAGAGAGTGCTAATTGTCTGTATGTAGTGTTGAAAATACATATACACGATCGTAAAGCGTTGTGGAAGAAGTTGTTGTCAACTCTTATCCATCCATGAATCTCATCGACATTTCCTAGCAGTTCAGCAGACCTGGATCATTACTTCCACTAACATTACAGATTAAACTTTCCTCGCTTACCGATTTTATAACTTTATCTTAAAATAATTCTATTAAATCAACCGCTTTTTATTGATCAAAAAAGCCAAAATTAGAACTCTAATAATATTGCCAGCAGATCCCTTTTTATGTAATTTTTTTTCAAAATTTATGAATTGGTATTTTAATATTATGTATTCAATGCTGATTAATTATCCTACGTGAAATCTTCTAGATATTGGAATAGTTAAATACATACGGAGCATTCAGTTATGATTTGAACGGTCAATCGAAATCGAATAGTTGTCAGTACTGATTTATAATCTGAAAATATGGACCGATAACAATAAAAATAAACAACAGCATTTTAAAAAGGTACTATCGTCATCAAACCGCATATTTACAAAAGCTTATATGGACCTGGTGTAAATAAACACAGATAGATATATATAAGAACTTCGTAGGTATACATTTCATCACGATTTTGTTCGAGTTTCCTTTTGACGTCATTACTTGTCCACGTTTACGAAGAGTTCCGACAAGAGGTCAAGTACTACTTCTTTACTTATACAAATGATCCTTGAACGGTAACAATGTTTAATCATTTTGTTGTAGAAATAAATTTTAAGTAATATATTTCCTGACCGTCAAACTCAGTGGATAGGGTTGCCACTGCTAAGGTCCAATAAGAAGACATTAAGAAATTATTTCCAAAATTAGAAGTGTCTATAAACATATATTTTATTATACCTATATTGAAGCGGCAGTAGCATAATGGTGAAGGCCTTCGAACTCTGATCAAAGTTGTTGTGAATAAATTCCGAACAAAAGCAGCACAGCTTAGCGGGAGATCTTATCGAGATTAGCTCCTATTTAAAAAAAGCAAAAAAAAAACGTGAGGTCCATTAAGACGCTTAAGTATCACTCCAAGTATTGTAAGAGTCAAAAGCTATGCTTAAGTACGTACGATTACTTTTAAAAGTTTGTGTTATAAATAAAATGCAACTACATATCTATATCTATACTAATATTATAAAGTTGGAGAATTTTGTTTGTTTGTCTTGTTTATCTCAGGAACTACTGGTTCGTGTTGAAATATTCATTTAGTATTGGATAGCCTATTTATCGAGGAAGGCTATAAGGCTATATAATATTACGCTACAACCAATAGCAGCGGAGCATCAATGAAAAATGTTGCAAAAACGGGGAAAATTTACTAGCTAGTTATTGTTATAAATACAAAAGTAACTCTGTTTGTCTGTCAGCCTGTCTGTCTGTTACGTACACGTTAACTACTTGAATAGTTAAACTTCATGGTTGACCGATCATCATGAAGTTTTGCGTACACGTTGTTAGGTGTGCAGGGAAGGACATGGAGTACCCCTTTCATACATAAAGAAAGTATCGGCGGTCCTGAAGAATACCTCAATTGATTAACAAAATCTTCATTAACACGAACGTAGCCGTGGTCAAAAGCCAGCTCGAAATAATGAGAACTTATTGAACCATTATACAAAAAAAAAACCCAATGCTATTTAACATAAAACTAAAGACAACTGCCCACTAATGACCTCGTTCGTACACTACGGCCTGATCGACAAAAGTAGGATGCACAAAAAAGTCATGTGACCTCTGATCATGACCGTCGGGAAATAAAGTGACCTTAGTGACAAGAACGAAGATATAAATATGGTTACTACAAAACAATATTACGATTCTGTTAATCTATACTCATATTATAAAGCTTGTTTGGTTGAACGCGCTAATCTCTGGAACTACCGGTTGGAATTGAAAATTTATTTTAGTATTGGATAGCTCATTTATCGAGGAAGGCTACCGGCTATATAACTTCACGCTACGACCTATAGGAGCGGAGCATCAATTAAAAATTACAAATGCAGATGAAGTTGCGTGGTTTAGCTGGTTCTAATGTAATGTTAAAGATGTGAAAGACGAATATGGACTAAATTTGGCGCACAGATATTGATAATAATGAAATAATTACTCTGAGACATATCAACTCTATCTGAACAATATTGATGAGTATACGTGATGACGTTATGTATTTGGGATCATTTAGGAACTGATTTTTTCTAATTTCTGTAATTCTGGTACTGATGATTCAGATTGCTTTTGCGTTTTCATTCCTTTTTCTTATTGCTCGTCAAACAATCTAAATTGCCATGTAACATTGCATGCCATGTATTATTTTATAAATATGATTAAAGTGATATACATATATTATATGGATATAATTTTATCGTACAGTTACTTGTATAGTACAATATATAAAACAATAAGTAAAATGCCTACGTCACCACAAATTTCTTTTTTTATCGGTTGGACACACCCAGGAGTCGTATGTCGGACTCGAACCGACTTAAACCAAACGGCGTTCTGTCATCAGTGAGTCTAACTACAGGGGATTGACCACAAATAGCTAGTGACCGTAATATTAATCTCGCAAGATATGAAATACTTTCACTTATAATTGTTATCTTATATTTTTATTAGCTTTGTGTGCCGCTTGCTATGGAGACAACCAATACAAGAATGATAACTCAGAATATAAAACAAGGCAAAAATATGTACTTAGTACTAGTAGAGAAATATGTACTTAGTACTAGTAGAGAAATATGTACTTAGTACTAGTAGAGAAATATGTACTTAGTACTAGTAGAGAAATATTACAAAGGTTAATAACGTTTATTTTTCCTTTTTAATAGTAGTGTTCAGGTATCAGCCGTATCAGTGGTCTTTTAATTCAATATATCTATATTAATAATTAGGTCAAGGGGTACGGTAGACTCGATTGAAACCTTACCTGAATAATAAAACATAAAAAAAATAATGATTTCGAGTCGACAACATATTGTATCAGCAAAATTCGGATTGTCGAGTATTTTGTTAAATTCTAATGGTGCAAATAGCTGTCGCCATATTGGCCACTCGGATGCCATCTTGAGTTCGTTAAGGCCGATTCACACGTCTACCTACATTTTGTAAAAGATTGTGTATTATGAGTCACATTTCACCCGAGCAAAGCCGGGTTTTCATCTAGTTATCGATATAAATCAAGTTCTCATATTGATAATATATTCTATAATTTCAGGGGCAAGGCTTACACTCATAAAGATTCCATCGCGCAAACTCGCGTTGCTAACCCCTGCTCCCAAGCCTGCAGCTGCAGCGTGTATAATGAAGAGCCACAGTTCCTCTGCGCAGCTGTCGATTGCTATGAGACCTTCGACAGCGATATGAACCAGCAATGTATCAACACTTATGAACTAGACTCGTGTTGTAGTAGCGGCACTGTCTGTGGTAAGTACTTTTTTAAAAATTATGTTCTTCTACTCATCCAGATTGATAGGTTAATATCCACGTCAGTGCTAAAGAAGTTGCTAGCAGGTCTTACTATTACAATTGGGTACTAACTTAACTAATTCTAATGACGCTTGTCTATCATCTGTCAAGAGGGGCATGCAATTACTAGAAATATAGAAGGTAAGACCATCATTGGAGCTGTTATCCGCACTTTTATTAATAGGTAGTGTCGTGCAAATATCAAAATGGGCGATGGCTTTAAGTCCCGAGTTACATTTTAGACTTAACAGTTGACTCCGTTACCCGTAACCAAGATCGTAAGTTAAAAAAAAAATTACTTAGGTACCTATAAATCCTCTCATACTTACATACTCGTTAATTTATTAGCAATAACCAGGATTTTTTTTAAACTATATTCCAAATAAGCTAGAAAGGGTATAGTAGATCTCTCCTCGAATTGCAATTGACCAACTAGAGAGGTATCCAACCCTACGGACGACGAAGAAGAAGGAGAGTAGTAGTACTAAT
The DNA here is from genome assembly GCA_949752705.1 of Callimorpha dominula. Lineage (NCBI taxonomy): Eukaryota > Metazoa > Arthropoda > Insecta > Lepidoptera > Erebidae > Callimorpha > Callimorpha dominula. The sequence goes on along the minus strand of OX457002.1, from coordinate 4,422,656 downwards.
ATTTTAGTATTGTTGTTAGTGAATAAAGTCGTTAATAATTTAATTAGCGTAATGAGTCTGGTACAAAACTGAAGCCTCGCGATTCCTTGTTATTTCTGAAGACAATCCTTCTAGGTTCACATAATAGTGTGCGAACGGACCTATTATGTTATTATAATAAAATCATACACCTTTATTGCTTTTACACAAGCGTGTTTCTATATATGGCAACATTTTATTATTGTTTAATAGTTCATATAACAAGGATCACAATGGTGTTTCCGTATTAAGAAGTGCAACCATCCGTGGTCGTGGTGGGTAAACCACCTATTGTAAACCTTAATGATGACATCCTATACGTGAGACAGAAATAAGTGGCTTAATGTTATAAAAATATCGAACAGTGGGATCATAAAAATATCGATTAGTAGATATATTTATATCATTATCCTCCGAGCCTTTTCCCAACTAGGTTGGGGTCGGCTTTCAGTCTAACTACGATGCGACCGAACTTCGATATTTTACGTGAAGCGAACTGCCATCAGACCTACACAATTCAAGTACTAGGCAATATATCTGTAGTTCTGTAGTTAGACCAGGTTGTCGGAATCTGCTCTCCGAGGCACGGAGGAGTCTTAATGTGTTAAGAATGGTCACGAATTCTAAGACTGACCTGGCTAGTATTACTTAGCTTTGCAATGTGGTAACCTACTTGGTTACCACTTAGTCACTTTTATAACGTAGATACTTTTATAATACTGTGAAAGTTTTAATAAAGATGTCAGAGTTACTAGATGTATCATACCAAAAACGCCGAACGGATCTGGATGAAATTGCCATGGAGATACATTATAGTCTGGAATAGCACAGAGGCTACTAGTTATTAGTATGGGTCCAATTAGCGTTTTGTTCATTAGCCCAAAAATATATTTTTTTTTTAATGAAATCAAATAGGCGTTTGTCTTCCATCTCACATAATAGAAACTGACGATTACGAAGATGGTACACGCCTATCCAAGAGAAGCCCATTCACTTGAACGTTCCAAGATTATAATTGACTGAAAAAATAGACGCAGGAAGTTCATAGTTATATTTCTGTTATTTCAAGCAAAGGTTTATGTCTGTTGTTCACTTTCAATTTAACAAGGAGATCAATACGTTGAGCAGGTATTCCGTGTAATCTTACCATCGGAAGTTGGCGAACGATCAGCTTCCTTATTTAAACAATAGAATTTATTAACATTGTTCCAATATTATCTTTTTCACTTAAACTCTTTGTGATAAGTGATCTTGCCTTGAACTAATGCAATACTACTCAACGTGGAACAATACGATAGCAAAAAATATTGTAGTTGTCCTAGATCAAGGTTTGTTTTTATATGTAGCCGACTAGGTATTTTACCATTAGTGCATCTAGTATTAAGCTCTTCATTAGTACATCTATTCGCTGACCGTGACCGTCACGCGCTGTCACGCGAGTCCGAGACTTCGAAAAGGAATTCATGCCTAAGTATATACATAGAGTATTCGGATAGTGACTTTGCGGTCTAAAGAAAGTGTAAGCGAGCGTTTACTGACAGAGACTGCATGGTAATGCACTATCACGCAAGTCTGAAACTAAGTGGATGTCAGAGCCACCGGGGGCTGACGCTGGCATAACCAGCAGTACCAACGGTCCACGCCTTACAGTCGCTGTGAGACACACCATCTGGTTTTCGTCCGTTTAAGTCTGATATACGACCTCAGCAGTAGCCTGGTAAGGTAAAATTCTATACGAAAAAAATGGGTGCTTTTCCCTCTTATGTCATTATTTCGCGTGTAAACAATTAAAACAATATTGATTTGTACGGTCCAAGTTGTAAAATCCCTCCTTTCAGGAAGAGGTGCTACGCCTATTATAAGCGACATATTGTTGTTTCCTGACATCTGAAGTTGCTGGCACATCTTGTCTATAAAATGTACGTTTTTAGTAATATATAAAATAATATGGTTTACAGCAGTCTGGTTACCATAGTACACGCTCAGCCTAGTTTAAGATCAGACGGCCGTGTGTGAGGTGTCACAAGTTATTATTATTTTTCTTGAAAGTTATATAGAAAAATATGTCTATCAAATGAATTACAGACCAATCCCTGTGTAAAAACAAAGTATACGACGTCTTTTTCATTTAATTCCCTCTTGGAAATATTCAATTTTGTTCCAAGGCCTCATTTGGACAATTTTCAGAAGTACAAGTATATTACAAATTTTTCATATCAGCAACAGCACGCTGCAAGCATGTTCAAGGAATACAAAGAATGTAACTTTTTCTAGATCTCACTCATACAATTCAGACTCCCGTGAGTCTGAATTGTATGAGTGAGATAGGGTCGCTTGCACGGTTTAATGGGATGTTTCTACCTAAATTAAAATTAATTAAAGTCTCTGTTTGTAATGTCAATAAAATAGCATTTTACTAAATGAATCCGAATGTTAACAACGTACAAATACCAAAAAATTTATTTTTAAATTTTTCTGTGTCTGTCTGTTTGTTCCGGCTCCAGAATGGGTGGACCGATTTCCATGCAACTTTCACTAGCAGATAGCTGGTGTTATAAGAAGTAACTTAGGCTACATTTATTTTTGAAAAAGAATTAGGGTTCGGTGTAAAATATACAAATATGTACACGCGAGCGCAGCCGCGCGTGGAATAGCTGCTCGTTAATAAAATAAGTCAACATTGCCATACATTATACGTCGTCATCATTCAGTTTGATACTGTGTCTGGCTGCGTTTTCTGGAAGTTTCTCTCTCAGTACAGGAGTTTTGGAATTCTGCCTATTAAATTTAAAATCCAACATAATCTGGTGAAATTTAGATACCATACACTTCTGCCTACCCCTGCATTAGAGTAGGCATGATGTTTGGCTACGTTTATTTAACATCCAACCACCCTAAACCACCAATTTTAATCAATCTTCAGGTAAAGATGCCATCGCCAAACTGAAGGGCTGCATTGTTGATGGAAGGACATATCTCGAGGGACAAATGTTCGAGCCCATGAATACTCAAAAAAGCTGCATCTGCACCGCTGAATGGGACGGTACGGTCGAGAACCGATCATACTGCCGGAATATTGACTGCGGGATTGAGCTTCACTACCAAAGTAGCATACAGGAAAACTGTGCTCCTGTTTTCGTGAATTCTATGCGCAGTTGCCCTATTGGATTTGAATGTCGTGAGTACACCTTCTTTATTTTCTTTGGGTAACAGGCCTGGGTTGTCTTCTGCACCTATAAGCTGCCTGATTGAAGTACTTCCATCTAATGAAAGACCTAGAGTATTCTTTAGATGCTATCTACACCTAAAGTACGTTTTTCATGCTGAGGAGTAGAAAAACTAAACAGCCTACACGAACATTGTAGTTTTTCCACTAAGCCAGCCTGATGGATAAACAGGTGACGATGCCTATAAAACGCAGCACACGCATTGTCATCTTAGTAGCTTTCAAGGTCTGAAAAAAATTACCAGCCTAATAACCAGCCACTGGTACCGGGAAGTCTCTCCAATCAATGGGTCAAAAAAAGCGGCGTGCTCGTTTGACGAGTATTTTTCGACTCAGAGTATTGTCGAGGTAAGGCTTTCCTTTAAGTGAATGGGGACCAAAACCTCCCGGGAGTCACATAGTCTATGCATAAAGCGTAACGCGTGGTATTGCCCTTGGTGAAGTACATTTTGCTCATTGTTTTCATATTTTGTTTCGTTACAGCAACGTTGAGCTCGAAAGTGATTAAAGAGCTGAATCTCAAGCAGCTAACTGGCCAGTGCTTATTTGGCAATATGACCCTAACTGTCGGTGACGAAGTGACTGTGGAGAACAAATGCACTAAATGTAGCTGTAGAATTCCCCCCTTCGTCAGTTGCATCAGGACGTCTTGCAATTAAAAGGTTGTATGTGTATGTATGGATTTGTTACCGACTGACTATTGAAAAGTAAACAATGTTAACATATCGCTCGTTTGCAACAATAGCGACATACCTAAAAATTATTGATTTTAGAGAATGGCAATGTTTTGTGAGTTCCGCTAGAGTATTTTGTTCTAAATATGTAATGAACTTGTCGCTTTCTAACGAACGTTAGCACGAAATCGGCGTAGCATCTTTGTTCACCATAAAATATCAAAGATTTATGATCGTTTGGCATACTTAATTCAATTCGACAGAATTTTGAATTATGTCGATATTCTCGAAAACAAGCGAATGATGTTGTTTTTAATACAATAAATTTGAAAATATTCGCCAAATTAAGAACAACATTACAAAAAAATTACTTGTAAGTTTTTTAAGCGAAAATGGTACCAGACATCACAGTATTACTAGTGCAAGTTTTAACTGTAATGTATATATTTATTAGCTTATATAATATGTAATAAAAACTCGTTATTAATACTAACTGGTAAAATAAAAAACGTAGTTAACACCAACTTCAGTGTATACTCGAGTTTAATCGTAAAACTAACTCTAGTATTTACTCGAGCTAGTGTTACGAAAACTACGATTTGTGTAATTATAGAATAGACGAGTAGTCAACTTTAATGAAAAGTAATCCTTAAAAAATCTAGTGCCTAGTATACAGGAGTTTCAACACTATGTTACAACTGTTAAAACACGCCATGCACTTATTGGAAAAAATTAAAATCTACATAGTATGTATTTTTTGTCAAGAATAAAAGCGTCTCATGGTAAAATATACATTTTATTTTCCTATTTATGTTCATTTTAATACACATGTATTATTGTAAACTATCATAGTTTAACTTACAAACAATTACAATTATTAATAGGAATCACATGACATTTGTTAATAATAAGGTTATTTACATTATGTACAATGTACCATAGCCTTACAGGACCTTTGTAAGTTATTATATTAAATTTATAGTACTAAGTCGAACTAAAATATAACTTAAACTTAAGTACTTAACAATGAAACTCTACAATTGTTTCTTAGATGTAATGATGTAATTTGAAATATTATTGTTATTTAAAAATAAATGATATATTTCGATATTATCTATTATTTAATAAGTACTTTGAAGGCTCCTTTTAAATGCTTATTAGTGGCAGTGTTCTTAAAGTAATTTGCAGTTACATTTAAACGTAATTCATATTGCATTTGAGATCCTAAATTACGATTTATTTTTACAGTTGTAAGTATAGTAAAAGTTCACAAATGCATGGCAACAATTATAGAAATAAATCTATAATTTAACTTGACAACCTCCGATACGACAGCGACACTACAAGCATTCGAGTTATTCCAAGAGTTGCGTGGGAATTCACTATGGCCACAAAAAGAGGTATTATCGGTTTACACAAAATGTAATTTATCAGCATACACTGTAGGACCCTTTTTGTGTGATGGAACTCGGAGTCAGTACAGTACTCACTTTTCAGTCTAAAAATACTTAAGTGATTTTTTGAGATATTACAATAGCATTGTGATCGGTAATTGTGGCATCGATGACTGTAGTCAAGGCTTTTAGTTTTATCTTAAGAAGGGCGTGGTCGAGACAAATTTTAGCCATGCATGTTAGAAACAGTCTCAAAACCACTGATATAAACTATGAAAATCACTAATTAACAGCAACTGCCAAGTTGTTCGTACCTCTTTTTGCACTCAAGTCAATCGTTCTAAACATATTCCTACTTTCTCATAATCCCACAATTTGTTAATATTTATCCATCGACCAATAGTATTGCGTTACCGGTATAACCAGTCAAAATAATATCTATTAACTTATTTTTATTAAATAGTGAACTGTGTTATCATCTATTATAGTTTGTCCCTATTTTTAATAAAATAAATAAGAGTTTTTAATGTGGCGACAACATGCATAATTGTAGTATGGGCTGGGAGTAGTCCGTGACTAGCAAGGTTGAGGTATTCTTGAACTTTTGTTTCACTGGTCATATTTGCAATATCTATATTTATGTCTCCAATAATCATTATAATCTCAATTGCTTGATTGGTAGTTAAGACCTGGTATAGGGAGGACATAAAGTTTGTTATCTCTTTGTATGAAGGAGGAGGAAAATACACTGTAAAAGACAAATGTCAGCTCCTACATTTATTTGGAGACTGTTAGCATGCCCAATGTTGCGTTCAATAATAGAAATGTTTAATATCCATAATTTTTTTAGGCTTTTTGATATAGGGAATGCATGCAAAAGCCAACATTCAGTGACAATGATTATATCTACTGACATAGATACTTGTTAGTAATGTTAAAAGCCAAACATATTTGCTGAAATACTTCTAATGTTTTGAGTTGATAATTTGAGGCTGTGTACAGAAGACAGTTTTAAACATTCTTCCGGCGCGCAGTAAGACTCTGAAACTTCGAAGTTATCTATTAGGCTAGAATGTTCGAGTAACAAACAAATCGAATATAGTAATGTATGTAATAACTGATGATCATTGTCTGATAATGCCACATAATTAAATTAAAAAGTTATAGTGTTGTACTTAGTTAAAAAAGAGTGTCTGGGTAGTGTGTATAATTGCAAGTGTGATATCATTAAAGTGTGTAATTGTTTTGAATGTTTTGTTAATGGTAATTACGAGAGTTTGTTTAAATTGCGATGGTTTAACCTTGAGAACCTTGAGGACAGCCGCTGGAGAGAGGCACAGTTTAGATATTATAGGTCTATAGTTGGTGACTTCGGGTTTTGCACCCCTTTTATGGATAGGTGTTATAAAAGGTGATTTCTACACCTTGCGGACAAAGCAAGATGACAAAGATTTCTTAAATAAGACAGAAATAGGTTGAGTAAGTTACTAACGTACTCCAAACTTTGTTGCTGTATATAGATCAAAAGTTCCAGACAATTCAAAAGAAGAGGAGATATAGTTAGGTTTACGGCCAATGTCAAGATTAGTAGAAGACTCTTTAGAAAATTTGAGTGAAAGTAGCTAGATAAAGCGCCACGTATTGATTCCCCTGTAAACAGAGTTTGATTGTTGTAAGTTAAGGAGCTAGGAATCGCATAAGATTTATGACTGTTTTGGACAAATGTCTAGAAGTGTTTCGGGTTAGGTTTGATTGAGTCCTCTGTAAGCTCCAAGTAGCTTGCATAACATTTCGACTCCATTGCCTTAACGCGCTCAGGAGCTTAAACGTTGTTTCAATTGACTTATTACCATAAGTCTTAATTTTTTTACAGTATTTCTATTTTTCTTTTATTCTTTTAATGAGCGAAGAGCTATAATACCAGTGATTATTCGTGCATTTTAGCGGTATATATTTATGTTGCAGGTCACGTATGGTTTGATTAAAATATTCAACAGATTCATCAACACAACGTCATAATATGACTTTATAATCGGCCGACCGCAACGAAACACTTTCACTGATTTAACTTTAATGCTTAAGTTGCAAAATGAAATGTTCTTCTCAATACATTTACGATGCTACGGATCATAATCTCTTGTGTCTATGCTTATATTCATAATATACAATATAATTATTTCTTTAATATATGTGTTCTAAGACGATTAGCCTGGTTATAGAAAGAAGACTTAACAACAATAATAAAAACATTCACTAACTAACAGTAACTGCCAAGTTGTTCGTACCTCTGTTCGCACTCAAGTGAAGTTCTCGTCTTATTTCTACCCTTTTATAATCCCACTATTCATTAATATTTATCAATCGACCAATAGTATTGCGTTACCGTCATAACCAGTCAAAATAATGTCTATTAACTTATTTTTATTAAATAGTGAACTGTGTTATCATCTCTTATAGTTTATCCCTATTTATAATTAAATAAATAGGAGTTTTTAATGTGGCGACAACACTAATGATTTTCAATCGGCTGAAAAGATTTTCTTGAATTATATCTAAGAACATTCTCGATCAAGAACCTTTCAAGTAAAAGAAAACGCATCATAATCGGTCCATTCGTTTAAGAGCTACTATGCCCCAGATAGACACACAGATACACAGACAGTATTTTTAGATGCCACTCACCGTTTGCCATCGAACAGTCCAACATTCAACTAAGCTGAATGATAAAATATAAAAATTCACCCCAGGCAATTGTGTTTAAGTTCAACTTTGTTCAATCGACATAGTAGTATCGGACTTATGCCGCGTTCCAATAAATAAAAAACTATTCCTTTTGCTTACGGACGGTTAAATTTCGTTGAATTTTCAATGAAAATTTTACCGTTCGTAAGCAAAACGAATCGTTTTTTGTTTATTGGAACGCGGCATTAATTGATATAAATTACGATGCAAATGAAGCGAGTAGTTACTCGCTCGCTCTTACAATAAGTTTATCCGTCACCCCACCGGGGTTTTTGGTGGGGCGGTGTGTTGGAATCGAACCGACTAAAACCACACGGTGTGCCGTACTGCGCCTTAAGTAGGAGGGATCCGGGAAGTGTTTAGATAGCTATGCTAAGAATTCAAAGGTGAAGAGATTTTTGTAAGATTGTTTAAACGAGCTAATTTTCGGATATAGGAGTGAGATTTAAATAATTCTTTTACTATTGGACCATTATCGCAGGTGAAACGGCGGAGAGCATCTAGTGACCCGACATCGCATGATCTTAATTTTGACGTTTATCAAGTTTTATTGCCGGTGTTTGACAAATTACTAAGATTCACACTTACTTACTTTCGCGTCGCGTGTAAATAATTATGTTAATGGGATGGGTTAATGGGAATAACGCAATCAGGTAATAGGTATTACATACCTTTGAATTGCCTGACGTTTCGACCAGGTTGCACTGGCCGTGGTCACAGACTAACCTAAATGTCGTTTAGATACAAATCAAGAAATGTAAATTGTTAAAAAAAACTCTAAGAATATAAATTGTAACAAACATTTGCTCTAATAATTATTTTTGTGTTACAGTCTTATTTTTGTTTATAATTAATAATTATCATCATCCTCCAATCCCACCATACACACAGCATCACCTCATTGCGTGTTAATCCGGGTTTCGCTACAGTCTGTGGAGCTTTGACTATAACCATGATCTTTTTCGCAAGTTCTTATCTTAGGTGATCCACTTTTCATCACCACTGATCAATCTTTTCAAAAATGGTTCGATATCATTACGTTTTTATAAAAAACGCAAATGAGTACACGATTCATTAGGTTTCTTTCAGTGATCTCCTGTGGCACCCAAATATCGAGCGTTTTTGTATAGCCAGACTTCTTCAAATGAGTCAAAACAGTTTTGTGGTCAATCCTCAGTTTCTCGGCTATATCGTAACTACTAATGTGCCGATCTTGCTCCACTTTTTAACCAACGAAAAAAAAGGAGGTTCTCAATTCGACCGTATTATATTATTATTTTTTTATGTCTCTTCAGCCCTCACTCCGTTATTTATGAACCGATTTTGATTATTCTTTTTTTGTTAGATAGGGTATAAGGGTGGTCCCATGTTAAGGAAGTCAGGAGCTGATGATGGGATCCTGAAAAAATTGAGAGAAACCCTCGAAAATTGTAGGAACGAATAGTGTTTCTGTTTACTTTTCATTACATTATCAGGTATTTGCGTTTAGAAATCATCACAGCATGTAACTGAGCTGATGATGAAAAAAACCACAAAATAAAAATCTTTTTCACAAAAAATTAAACCGACGAAAAGAACTAAAAAGCAAAAAATAAATAAACCTTAAGTCTTTATTGAGCTTATTTACATAAACTATCAAATTTTATATAAACTTATTTTGAGTCGGCGCCAAGTTATAAAATGATTAATTACTTACGTAGGTACATATAAAATTTTGATAATTAATCAGTTTATAATTTTTTAAGGAAGGTGTCAGGCAGTCACAATTAATCAATTTATTTTGTGTTATCCGTAACTGAGCCAAGTTAGTTGGAGCAGCTGTGCCCCAGATTTCTTTTAAATAATCTAGGTGGTTTTTAATTAGAGAGTTATAGATCGTAGAACGTATTGGATACATTTTGTGAATTTTTTTAACATTCCTGTAAGAAATGAGTTTCAATTTTATTTTATTAAGAAGTCATATAATAATATATAATTTTGTTCCATCATATTCCACAAGACAGCTTTCTAACCGATTGCTAAGAATGCGCTCAAAGACTTTAGAGATACAACGATAATTACTTGCTTCCGCTCTACTGTCCGATTTATATACTGCATATACTTTATATATTTATATACTGTAACAACAACAACGAAAGGAATTATCAAATTATAAGTAACCAAAAAAAAAAGTTAAAAAACAAAAAAAACTCTGGAAAAGTATGCCCTTGAAAAGATATGCTCTGCGTTATCTATTTGTGCAAACAGAACCTTGGATTTTCTTTCTCATCACCAATTATTTAATTTCCTTTAAAAATTAAAACCAACCGTAGTCAACAATATCTCAGACATATTTGTAATTGTGGGTGATTTTAATATGAGCGGAATAAACTGTCTGCCTTCTGACAATTTGTATCTCGTTCTCACTAACCTTAGTACCCATGATGAGTTTCCATTAATTAAAGAACTATGTGTTCTTAATTTAAATCAGTATAACAGTACTGTCAATAGGCAAGGTAAGTCATTCAATTTAGCTTTCTGTAGTCATTATGTACACATAACTGAGGGCTTAGATCCCCTAGTGCCCATTGATGCTTACCACCCAGCGCTACTAATTAACGTAAATTTCGCAGAAGGTAGTTTCTGCAGTATGCGCCGCGGACTCGTTATCTATTGGTAACATTAACGCCATTGATTGGGAAACAGAGTTCAAAGATTTGCCGACAAAAGCAAAGAAGGGCAGAAGTCAAGGGAAAAAGATGATTTCCTCATTCTTTGGACGGCCGGGTCGTTCCGCAACAATCATTTTAGAAGATAAAAGGACTGTTACTGCAGATTGGTATATCAGTGCTAAGAAAGCAACAAAGGCTACTTCGATAAGCAATAAGAAGAAGCAATATTAAAAAGATTCAATATCATTCCGTATACTGAACAAGTCTAGACACATCATTAATATAGTCAGAGTCGTCGTCGTGAGTTCAGTAAAACATGCTAATCCAATTACGACCCTGAATATTTGCTGAGGTCTTCCGACGTCACGGATTACCACGTCGAAGAGCGGTAGACGGCTAGGCTGGTCAGTTTCATACTCAACGATGGTTCTTGCACAGTCCTGAATCTTGTGTTGTTGATCAAATAAGTACCATTATTTTTCTTTCCTTATTTACTAGCTAGATGAAAGTCAAGGTATGGGCACAGATAACATAATACTATACGTATGGGTTAGGACTGTGATCACTGACAATCAGAAAATAAAGTCTAGCAATTATAATGGGAGTTATTTAGAAATAGTGTGTACAAAAGTTTCACTGTCGAAGCGTTACAGTTTTTTATACTGAGTGGTCATTATAGGGTATGGGCACTTGCAAGAGCAGGTGAATCTTATAATTTTTTTTTTTAAATTTTATAAAAAAAAAACACTCCCGCGTTTTGAACAACGTAAATATAGTTTTTAAAGAAATTCATGATGTAATCTCCTATTAAAAATTGCGGCAGGAAATTTGGTTTCAAAGCGTGAAGAAGAGTCAATGTCAATATTTAACGAGGCTAGAATATCCTCACAGACATGATCACAAAAAAATAATTTTGAGCTCAGGCCAGTCTTAACACAATATTTTGCAGTTACTCCATGAATAATTAATGAAGTTTTAGACTAAAAATATGGAAAAAAAATAACTAGTCTAAAGCTTAAAGTGACGATCGAATTATTTCAAATTAAACTAATATCAATCACCTGGCACTCGTCATATAAAGCCTTACATCTGATATTAAATATATGTAATGGATTGAATAAACTGGATCAAAATATAGTGAATATTGTAAAAACTCGAAATTAAAATTGCACCATCTGTGAAAGTTGCCTGAACTAATATTTGGATAATTAGTATAGAAAAAAAATAAAATTAACATTAGTATCGAACGGCATCTACAGATGGCGTAAATAAAAAAAATCACTCATTTTTCGTTGCGCTAACACTTTTTTCCGCTTTAGTCCCAATCCGCCGAGTGTCTGAAGTGTACGTTACAATAAAAATACTCATTCTCGGAGGTTTGGAATTCTGCCTGTTATATGTGGAATTTAACATAAGCAGCTGAAATGTAGATACCATACGCCTCTGCCTACCCCTGCGTTTAAGTAGGCGTGATGTTTGACTAACATTCGACCACCTTAAACCATTAATTTTCAAACTCAGATAAAATCGCCAAACTGAAGGGCTGCATGTTGACAGAAGGACATAACTCGAGGGACAAATGTTCGAGCCCATGAATACTCAAAAAAGCTGCATCTGCACCGCTGAATGGGACGGTACGGTCGAGAACCGATCATACTGTCGGAATATTGACTGCTTCACCACCAAAGTAGCATACAGGAAAACTGTGCTCCTGTGCGTATTCTCTGCGCAGTTGCTCCATTGGATTTAAATGTCGTGAGTACACCTTCTTTATTTTCGTTGGATAACTGCCTGTGTTGCTTTCTGCACCTCTAATCTGCCTTTTAAAGACCTAGACCATTTTGCAGATCCCAACTACAAGTAAAGTATGTTTTAGCCAGCCTGAAAGATAAACAGCTTTCAAGTCCTGAAAAATGCCAGCCTAATAACCAGCCATTGGTACCGGGGAGCCTCTACAATCAATGGATCAGAAACCAATAGTGAATAGGGACCAAAGCCTCCCGAGAGTTGAATAGCCCGTAAATAAAATGCAACGCTTGTATGAAGCGTGAAGCGCCCTTGGTGAAGTGGATTTTCTCATTCTTTTTATTTGTTTGGTTTCAGCAACTTTGAGCTCGAAGTTGATTAAAGGGCTGAATCTTAAGCAGCTAACTGGGCAGTGTTTATTTAGCAATATGACCCTAACTGTCGGCGACAAAGTGACTGTCGAAGACAAATGCAATAAATGCAGCTGCAAAATTCCCCCCTTCGTCAGTTGCATCAGATTCTTAAATAGAAAGGTCATTTCATTAAGTACTTCCTATCTTTAAAATTAAATAAAACAAAGTGCGTGTGAGATATCATCGATTATGTATGGAATATAACATCGTCCAAATGTCTACCGTGGTTTCGCTGGGTGGCGCGCATCCGAAATGCCCAATTTTCCATAACTCTGGCGCAGAAATCAGGCCGAATTTGACCGATGGGTTACGTTGGCTTTGAGGGCCGCTGTAGTTTGTGGCTTATTCGCATAGTCATGCGACTAGAATACCCCACAAGAAGAAAAAGTCTAACGGTGTCAAATCGCACGAACTCACATCACCTCTATGTGAGAGGATCATGCCCTCAAATTGCTCGTGCAGAGTGTCCAATCGTTGGTGCCATCTGACCATATCATTCAATTTGAGCCGTTGACGGTGATGGCCTGGCCAACGTCGTTCTCAAAGGAATATCGACCGATGACACTCGGCACTCGACACACTCTCACGGATCCGTTTCGTCGTCGTACGGGTTGGTTCATTGTTTACTGATTTTTCTACCATTTTGATAAAACTATTTTATTATTAGCACGTCTCGTTGAACGCTATATCCGCCCATGGTGATTTGCTACAGATGTAGCTTCAAGAAAATGGCCGCTATTAACAGTCAAAGTTCGGAAGTCCCTATTGGAAAACCCTTTATTAAAAAGGCACTTTTAAAATAATAATCGTAATTAATACTAACTTAAGTGTATACTCGAGTTAGTGTTACGAGAACTAAGATTAGTGTAATAATAGAAGTGATCCATTTGAACGAAAATGAATACGTAAAAAATATAAAAAGTATACAGGAGTTTACACTGCTACAACTGTTAAAACACCCACGCACTAAGCACTTTATGGAAAAAAATAAATCTATAAAGTTTTGTCAAGAATAAAAGCGTCTCATGTTAAAATATACATTTTACTTTCATATTTATGTTCATTTTAATATACATGTAATATTGTAAAATATCATAGTTTAACTTACAAATAATTACATTTAATAATAGGAATCACATGACATTTGCTAATAATAAGGATATTTACATTATGTACAATGTACAAGCTACACAGCCTTATAGGACCTTTGTAAATTAAGATATTAAATTTATAGTACGTTATTATTAAATAATGTTGTGACGACTTAACTAATATAACATAAAATTAAGTACTTAATAATGAAATTCTATAATTGTTTCTTAGATGTAATTAATTACATAATAGGAAATATTGTTCTTATTTAAAAATTAATGATATATTTCGACATTATTTTGTTATTTAATAGGTACTTTGAAGGCTCCTTTTAAATGCTTATTAGTGGCAGTGTTCTTAAAGTATTTTGCAGTTACATTTAAACATAATTCATATTGCATTTGAGATCCTAAATTACAATTTATTTCTACGGTTGTAACTATAGTAAATGCAATGGCAGTAATTACCGAAGTTAGTCTATTATTTGACTTGAAAACCTCCGGCACGACATTACAAGCATTCGAGTGAACTTGCAGTAAATAGGTACTCAGTTGTCAATTTAAAAAAACTAAATTTACTAATCGTCTTATATTGAAGATTTTGTTGCTATACGAATATATTTACTGTGACATCATATGAGAGGTTGTCGGAGTTTCACAACATTTCATAATAAATCGTGTCAGATATTACAACGCCGATATCTCTAGAAAACTCAAGCTTTATACTGAATATACTAAACAAGCCCAGAGACGTCGTCAATGCAATGATAGTCGTCGTCGTGAGTTAAGAAAAACATGCTACTCCAATTTCGACTCTAAACATTTGCTGAGGTCTTCCTACGTCTCGGATGGCCACATCAAGGAGTGGTAGACGGTTAGGCTTGTCAGTTTCATATTCAACGATGGTCCTCGCCCAGTCCTGACTCTTGTGCTGTTGATCAAATATGTACCATTATTTTACGTTCCTTATTTACTAGCTAGGTATGGTTTAAGTAATAGTCTGTGATCACTGACAATCAGAAAATGAAGTATAGCGTTGCGAACGATGTAAAAATCTATTTAACAAAATTCATGGTGTAATCTCCTATTAAAATAGTATAATTAGTAGAATTATAGTACCACAATTCGAGGATCTGCGGCAGGAAATTTGGTTTTAAAGAGTGAAGACGAGTCCATATCAGTAGTTTAACGAGGCTAGAATTGCCTCATAGACAGTGATCACAAAAATAAATCTTGAAGACAGGCCAGTCCTTACACAACATTTTGCAGTTACCCGTGAAGAAGTTTTAGACTAAAAACCTGTCAAAAATTACTATTCCAAAGCTAAAAAATTACAATCGAATTATTTCAAAATAATATAATTACCTGGCACTCGTCCAATAAGGCCTTATATCTGAGTCTGTTGTTGGCCTTAGGCATTATCTCCGCATCGTTGAAGGCCAACAACTTGAGGCCGCGTCGGTAGTTGTTGGCCGTAGGATCGTAGTACCCAATAGTATTACGACAGTGGAAGGTCACGTTTTGCACCGCTTTTGTCGACATTAGTTGTAGGTAAGTCAGCTGAGAATGCTCTGCCTTATATGAGACCTGGGTATATCAAATAAAGGATAATAAATTAAATAGAAATCAAAAGGGGCCTTAAGCTACTATGCGTTATACTTCAATGAGCGGTCCTCCCATCTTCTTTTTGTCACTGCTAAAATGTCTCAGAGCAGAGTCTTAAAGTATTTGTCTTTACTCTCAGTTGTATGTATTCTGTGGGGTCTGATTGCTCTGTTTCAATCTGTCAATGGGTCTGATTATAGAAACACTAGGTATTTGAAGAGGCAAACTGTGAAGCAGACATATTCAGCGATCATTTTCAATATCAACACAAAATCACATAGTATTTTAACAGATTTTAAACCAAATTCAAAAAGGAGCGGATTCTTAATTAGACAATTTTTTTATTTCTTGTGTGTATGTAATGCGATATTTTCGCTATTTGTGAACAAATCAAAAAAATCTTTTTTTATTAAATTGGTTGCAGTCAAGGTTGGTCTCACTAAATTTTGAAGAATAAATAAATATTCCACCTCTAAGAGTGGAAAATTAAGAGATGAAGAATACAGCTTATTAAAATTATCATGATTATAGGCGCATTGAAGTCAGAAATACATTTTTAAAAGTGTTTTTAAAAGTCTTTAAGAAAAATCATATTATGATGTCATAAAAAAATAAAACACCTACGGGACGAACATAATACTCGTACCTCCTCTTATTTGAAGTCGATAATTGTAAGAGAATTAGACTCTCTAATCTCCAGACTAGTGTCCGTTGCGGTCTCAGTAGCGCTCTGACACCCCTTTTCTACTTCCACTCCTCCCGTGGTACTCCGTAACGACACTCACCAACAGTATTTCAAAAATATTCCACGGTTGGTCTTCGGTAGGGTGAAGTTACCCAATACGAGATTTCAATGAAAGCAAAAATTTGCTGTACCTACTCTATGAAGTGTTTTTATTTACTTAGTAATATTTATGTTCTTTATTTACTTTATTGAGTGTTTTGGTTTCTTACTTGAAAAACACGTAATTAAATTTTAAAATGAGGTCCTGGCGTCTATGTGCTTCAAAATTTTAACTATTGTTTCTTGCTGCGCTTGACATTTACTCTGTTAAAAGATGGTAATAAATACATGAAAAGAGGACACTTACTGTAATGCCTTCCTCCATCTCGCTCAACCAGGGTTCGTGTTCCGTGCCAGTATATGAAATATCTTTGGACTGAAGCGGCTTAGGGAATATACAGCTACTTCCAGTTTCCATTTCACATTGGACTATGATGGCGTCGTTGATTTCGCCGCCGTTAGGGTCGATCCAGTACTGACCTGATGATGGGATAAGTTTATGACTTTACGCTGATTGAAGGAACATCCGTGAAGGAATTCTACGTGTACCCCACCTATAGCCTGAAGGACCTGGGCAACCGACCTTCATTCGGCATTTTTTTATATTGTAAAATCTTTGTTTGTTTTTCGTAAGAGATACTATTTAGATAAGTTGTTCGTTTAAAGTTATTAGATTAGATAATAAATTACTAAGATTGTGAAAGCAGCCTCCAGAAGCAATTTGCAACAAAACTAACGTATAGTTTTAAATTGCCAACTCTGCAGTCTCCTTTTCCTGAGGTTAAAGAAGGCATTACCTGACAATTATTGACTGCTATATTATTTAACAAAATATTAAGGAGCCAAATTGCGTGTGAAGGTAGATATTTTTTGCTTACCGCTCTCAAAGCTTGGGTGATGATACTTAATATCAGCGCAAGTCTTCGCTGGAGCTTCCTTCGATCCGTCTGGTTTGAGGAACTTGTCTAGAGACACTTTCAATCGTTCATAGGCTTTCATCACGACCTCTTTACGCTCTGAGGGAGTCATGTCATCTTTGAAGAAGCGAGCGGGTAACATATTTGGATCATCGCCTAATAGATCTGGACCCTTCACAGAACCTGTTGCGAGAAATGAAGAGAACATATTATCAAACATTTTACTTTTAATTGTAATCAATAGACATGATTTAATTTCTTGATAATAAAACTATTAAGATACCTTGTTGAAGCATGGCGGAAAGAGCAGCAGCATCATAAGCCAGCCCTTCTCCAGGTGGCCCAGGGGGCCCTGGAGGTCCAGCGGGTCCGGGAGCCCCGTGTCGTCCAGGTTCACCAGCAGGACCTCGGCCTCCAATTTGGCCAGGGGGTCCTTGCTGTCCAGCATTTCCATCGCGGCCAGGTAAACCTTGAAATCGAAATAAAAACGAGAGTTCAGTTTTTTAGTAAAAATAACTTCGTATATATGTCATCTCTTTGCTTATTAACTAATTATTGACATCAATTTAAATTCAATTTCAATAAAACGAAAACTTTGCATGCTATAAATATATAATTTTATTTAAATATCTGATTATGAGATTGTTTGAAATATAAACAATTTAAATATCAAATAATGAAATAAAATAATATAAATTGTATAATTAATATTGTAAATCGTATTATCAAAATGTAATTGAAACTGTTATTATTAAGGAATAAATAAAAGACTATAATAATAATAAATAATATGTCATCTCTGCCTGCTCTTTGCTTATTAACTAATTATTGACTTCAATTTACCTCGCGGTCCAACTTCACCATCCTTTCCAGGTGGACCTGTGGGACCAGGGAAACCTCTTTCTCCAGTCCTTCCTGGGGCTCCCGCCATTCCCGGCAATCCTGGTAATCCAGCATGACCTTTAGCTCCATCAGCACCAGCCCCTCCCCTTTCTCCCTTCGCTCCATCAAGCCCAGACGGTCCCATTGGTCCGCGAGGTCCAGGGGGACCATCGACACCTGGGGCACCGCTTTCGCCTCTAGGTCCTCGTTCTCCTGCTGCACCAGCAGGCCCTGATGGACCCGGTGGTCCCTAGATAGTAAAAATACAGAATACTTTA
The DNA here is from genome assembly GCA_949752705.1 of Callimorpha dominula. Taxonomy (NCBI): domain Eukaryota; kingdom Metazoa; phylum Arthropoda; class Insecta; order Lepidoptera; family Erebidae; genus Callimorpha; species Callimorpha dominula. The sequence goes on along the minus strand of OX457002.1, from coordinate 4,404,235 downwards.
TTATACAGTTATAAGTTTATATATTAACTTATTATTACTTATGTACTTAATGTTCATAAAATAGATTTTGGTAGCTGATTATAAGTTTTCAAAAATTTTACCTGCAATCCAGGCTGTCCGGCAGGTCCTGATACACCTGGAGGTCCGAGAGGTCCCTTATCTCCTGGACGTCCCGGAATACCAGCTTGTCCTTGTTTACCAGGCCTACCCTCTGGTCCAGATTCACCCATAGGTCCAGGTGGGCCTTGAAGACCAGGTGTTCCTTGCTGTCCCGGAGCCCCGTCAGCACCAGACTTTCCTGGAGCGCCACTTTCACCCTAGACACAATATATTTTAACCAATTATGACACTGCAGACCTTAATAGAATATATTAGTTTGTATAAATAAAAATTACGCTAAACGGCTTGAAACGCCCGGCAAGAGCCAGTTTGAGTTACAGGTGTGCGACCCTGACTGCTCGCGGTATTGCTTACACTTACCAACCCATCCGCATAAGCAATAATAATAACTTTACACATCTCACATAAGCAATATCCCTTTCCGTCTATCGCCTTCTTTCCTTTGCCCTTTTCCATCCCTAATTCCCAAATGGCTTGCTCCCTATTACGTTTGTGGGACACAATTATACTTGCCACGATGTGAAGGTTTGTATGCAGGTGTGAGTTTATTTAAGTAAATAAATACCTTTTTCATCAAAGTTATTTTTTTTACTTCATGTAATAGACAGTTTTGATGTATGTAATTCATTTTAAACGATTTTATTTTTAAATTGATAATTTTTTAAAAAGTATCACTGACTTCAATGCACCTAAATCATGACTAAATGTTATAAGCTGTATTTTCCTCCTAATTTTTTACCCCTGAGGTAGAATATTTTCTTCAAATTTAAATGTGCCAACCTTAAGTACAACCAATTTAATAAAAAGAAGAATGATTGAAATCGATTCACAAATGACGAAGATATCGCGAAACATAGACACAAGAAAAAACCATTGGGTTGAGAATTTCTTTTTGAAATCGATTAAAAAATAGATAACGAATTTGAAATAAAATAATTTAAAATGTCATTTCAGTACTATTATATTTATAATTTACTAATATGATAATTTTATTATATTTATTATATTCTTACTTTACTTACCCAAAGACAGGTAAAAAAAATAAAGCATAGTAAATTGCATATTCACCTGTTGTCCTCGAGGTCCTTGCGGTCCAATAGGTCCAATGATACCAGGTAAGCCAATAGGGCCCCTTTCACCAGCCGGTCCAGAGGGGCCAATCAGACCTTGCGGGCCTTGTTCTCCTTCACTACCTCGTTCCCCTTTGGGGCCCTCAGGACCCTGAGCTCCAGTCAGGCCAATAGGCCCTGGAGCACCAGGTCTACCAGAGTCTCCTGTCGCTCCCTTAGCACCTGGAATACCTGCTTGACCAGCAGGACCTGTACTGCCTTGTGGACCCTATATAAAAAAACTTTTAATAAATCTATTAACTTTACGATTTCTGATTGAAAGAAATACATTTGTAAAGTAAAGAGAATGCTTTGTGCCCATTTTTAATCAAATTTCGCACAAAGACGAATGTTGTAATACTTAAAGTAAGTATATATAGAGAAGAAGTGTAGGAAGCTAACATTTTTAAATAATGTGTTATTAATAATAGAAAACATGTGCGTAAATACTAGCTGCGCCCCGCGGTTTATCCCGCGTCAGTCCCAATGCCGTTGGAATATTGGGATACAATGTATTCCATGTGTTAATCCAGGTGTACATACATACCAAGTTTCATTGCTATTGTTGCAGTAGTTTTTGTGTGAAAGAGCAACAAACATCCAAACATCCTCACAAACTGTGACTTTGGCTACATCAACTTACACGTGTCCTGTATACGTTGACGTGTCGTGATACGGAATGAATACAATGACAATTCAATTATCATCAATGTATTAGCAATTAATAGCTTGATTTATGTTACAAATAGGTCCATGAAATAAAAAAAATATTAATTTAATGATTTATGGTCGAATCTCGATCAAAAGGAGATCTCTAGTTTAATAGAATTACATCGATCAGTATTTTCAAATTCTAGAAAACTGTTATAAACCAACTTATATATATGAATAATATAATATACTAATATCTGAATTAAACCTTTCAAAACGATTTATTTTAGGTACTTGGGCAACCGTTTTTTTTGTAAGCTTGTGTTTTTTAGGAAAGACACGAGCAATAATTTATGTAAATAGAAAAGTTCGAGATCGTTAGAGCCTTTTCCGAGATGCACGAAATATTTACTTACAATTGTTTAATAGTTGTTTTGATTACTGTTATTTATTTTAAACTACGCATTTTTATTAATATCGTTTTCCTATAAATGATAATACTGACATTTATTGTACATGCGCTGATAGCATGTGAGTGATTTTTGCTCGCACACATGCTTAGTTTATATCGTGGTAACATTTAGTGTAAGGTGCCTCACGGTAGGTTTTGCTGTCAGTTTTGCCACAATCAAAACGGTGATTGACGAATAACCTATCCTCTAATGCAGTGATTGACGGTTGATGAGATTTTAATGTCGATATTATTTCATCAATCACCAACGAACATCCGTCAATCATGACTTTTGGTAGTGATTGACGTTTGCATGAGCGTCTAATGGACGCCTAATAGTTGTTAGCTAACCTAATAAAATAAATAAATAAATTACCGCTGGTCCCACATCACCAGGTCGTCCTGGTAAACCAGCATGTCCTATTTCTCCTTTGGGTCCCTGTTCACCGCGGGCACCATTAGCCCCAGCTAAACCTGGCAGACCACGCTGTCCTGTCTCACCTGCTTTACCTGTTTTATAAAACAATATTTTGTTTCAAGTTTTAAGTAGTTGGAATTAAATTTATCAAATCGAAAACATGTTAAAATGGGAACCAAGTTTAATGGTAAGAATTTACGTGGTTTTACACTTGATAAAAATTGATTACTTTAAAAATATTTCAAAACGTACAAAAAAGTAATGTTTTCTGATTTTTTCCTATATTTACACAATTACCTAGCAGAACGTCAAACTTCGTCTAACTCTTTTGAACTGTCTTGGTCATCTTGAAATGGGTTACGGTTTTGATTATACATATAGTATCAGTCAGTGATAAAAAAGCCGATTTTTACTACATCTTAATGGCCGTTTGAGCTTTGCTTTTGAAATTTGGGGTTCTAGTTTATCTAAGACGTTGTAAAACCAAATTTTATGTGTTTCTGTTAAAAAGATTTTAAGTTATTATGGCGTTATAGTGGCTCCAAATGGTTCGTGTATTACACGGCTGCCAGTTTCTTTTTTTTGCTTGAATTTAGTTTGACACACTACCGCGTGTCTAGATTCCGTTATCTCAAATTTATAGTGTTTATTACGCCTCTGCGTAGCTCTTGAGGGATACAGGTGTGTTGAGACAAGACACGTAATAACTCACATCGTCTAACGATAGTTGACTATATTATTTTCAAGCTAGTACGTAAGTAGTAGCCTTTTCTAAATACTTTTAAGTACTTTATGAAAGTAGTAAGATCATCGCAATGATGACAATAATTTACTTAGTTTTCCTAAATTTTAAGGCAAATAAACTATATTGAAAATTGCCGAAATTGATTCAGCAGCCAATTTGATCACACTACATTTAAGGCGTTCGTTTATGTAAGAAGTTCATTAATGTTATATCTATGTAAGAAGGTAATGAAAAAACAAATTACCTGGACTTCCCGGAGATCCTTGCTGTCCTTTTGAGCCTGCGTAACCTCTTTCACCTTTAGCTCCTGGCATACCAGAGAGACCAGGTGGACCTGATAATCCGGGGGCTCCCTGTGTACCAGGCTGCCCTCTTTCTCCTGGTGAACCAGTGGCTCCCGGTTCGCCAGGAACTCCAGGGCTTCCCGACTCTCCTCTTTCAGCTGGTTCCCCTGCTGGGCCAACCGGTCCAATTGGACCTTGTGGGCCCTGTTCGCCTTGACGGCCTGGCAAATGTATTACTATCTGTTATTTCTGCGCACTACGAATACGAATAACATCCGCTTTTCTGAACACAATAAAAGCAATTCTGACTGCTGAGCCCGAAGATTCAACTCCCACGATTTCCACCGAGGCCAAATAATTGTGTAAAGAGTTTAATCATTTGTTCCTTGTCTGGGTGTAATTTATCTATAACATGTATGCATTTAGAAATATATAAGTTTGTTTATTAGCAGTCTGGTTACCATTAACAGGTTCTGTTTAGTTTAGGATCAGACATCGACAGATAATTATTTTAAACGCCTTACACACGACGTTTGAGGTGTTTAAAAATAAAATTGTTAAAAAAATATTTTTACTTACTGCAGTTTACTGCAGGTAATTTTCTAAGAGAGGAGTTTAAATTTTGTTCTGTTTGTTAATAATAGTGGAGAATGTGATTCTTTTTCTCTCGTGTGCATTTATCATAAAAATAATTAAGATGTTTGATCTAACCTCTTTTTCCAAATAGCAGGGAGTAAGAAGGGAGTACTTAATTTCAGAAGAACTATCTACGTCTTTTACTAATATTATTCCTTTCTAGTATCATACACGAGCTTGCATCGAAAAACATGCACGCATGCAAATCAGAAATGTATCCGGGCGGAAATTCGGAAGAGGCCTAAAGCAGTAACTTATATTTTTAATTATGGTATTTATTTACTAACCTGGAGGACCATCGTTGCCAGTAGGACCAATAGCGCCTCTTTCACCTTTTTCACCTGATGCGCCAGTCAGACCACGTGGTCCGGGCATACCCATTGCACCCATGGGACCGGGATGCCCTTTGCTACCTCTAAGACCTTCTGGACCCTGTTGGAATCGGAGGAGTGTAAATTTATATGTCACCTTATATTGTTCAAATATTGAATGACTTCTGATAAAGTATGGTAAATGCCATTACCGGAGGACCATCAGATCCTTGAGCACCAGTTTCTCCCTTTTCTCCTGGGGTGCCAGGCTGACCAGGTTGTCCTCGTTCGCCAATGAATCCTCTCTCTCCTCGAGGTCCAGACGGCCCAGGTGGTCCCACAGGTCCTGCCATTCCAGGCTCTCCTTCTTTACCTTGAGATCCAGGTAAACCAGCAGCTCCGGGCATACCCTTGATAAAACATAATGTTAGAAAAATGTTTATTTCCACATTAAATATTATTAACGCAAATATAACAAACTGTATTTAACTCACAGGAAAACCTGTTGGTCCTGCTGGACCAGACGGGCCTCTATCACCTGATGGACCTGCAATACCCTGTGGGCCCTGAATACCGGGATTGCCGTCTCGTCCAGCATCACCTTTTGGTCCGTGCGGTCCCGGTTGACCAGGTTCCCCATCTTTTCCAGCCTCACCCTACAATATAAGAGTTTGAAATAAATAACCAAGAACCTGAACAAGAAGCTAAAAATAAAATAAATAAAAATTATTTCCTTACTTGTAAACCTCGTTCTCCTGGACTTCCTCTAAGTCCAGGTGCACCTTGTATACCTTGAGGCCCCTGTTCACCCGGCCTGCCATCTGCGCCAGGAATTCCCCTTTCACCTTGTGGCCCTGTTTTGCCTGGCATTCCTGGGCGCCCTACAGGTCCTCTAGGACCTTGCGTACCCTGCGGCCCGGGCCTTCCAACATCACCCACACTTCCTTTTGCCCCAGGAAATCCAACACTTCCCCGCTCCCCTGGTTGACCTTTGGCACCAACAGGACCATCTGTTCCAGGTAAACCTCTCACGCCTTGTAAACCTCTTTCACCTGTAGGTCCGACATTACCAGCTGGTCCTCTGAGACCTCTCTTTCCACGTTTACCCTCTGGGCCAAGGCTACCAGGAAGACCTCGAGGCCCTGGAGTACCAGTTTCTCCTCTTATACCTGAATCACCTTTTTGACCTCTTTCCCCTGGTTGACCCTGGAAACAGTACGTTCGTTAAATTCACAATGACTGATAAAAATCACTTTCATTCACTATTTGCAAATTTTGTTTGTCAACAACACTATTTATTCCTAATATTATTAATAATGTTATTGTTATTGAAATCACTTCTTACTGGCATTCCTTTACTCCCAGGCATCCCTGCTTCTCCAGAAACTCCAGGTAAGCCCCTGGGTCCTGGAAAACCTTGTGGGCCAGACGCTCCCGGTTGTCCTTGTACACCCTTTTCTCCAGGTACGCCATCACGTCCAGGAATACCAGAAGCTCCAACGTCACCAGGTTGACCAGGGCGACCTGCTTCTCCACGTGGCCCTTGCAATCCTTGACTACCTTTAGGTCCAGATGCACCTAGTTCTCCCTTTAACCCTGGGGCTCCAGGAAAACCTGGAGATCCCGGCTTTCCAATGTTGCCCTGATAAGACAGTCCAAAATTTTATCCACAATTCAGTCATTAGCATTTTAAGGAAAGATATTTTAACTTGTTCATACACTTGATTAATATTATTACCATTAATCCTGGTGGTCCAGGAGCACCATCAGCTCCACGCATGCCAGGGGTACCTGGGGAACCCTCTCGTCCTCTCTCACCTCTAGCACCAATTGGGCCCTGAAAAACAATTTACTTGACCTAAACATTGGCTGACGATGACGTACTAGTAGAAATTTTGACATTAAGAAATAACGATTTGTTAGGTATGATATTCTTTTAAACTTACTACAGGTCCTGTTGGGCCCATTGGTCCAGGCATTCCTGTGGGGCCCTTTTCTCCTGGTAAACCTTGATCTCCCTTAGCACCGTCTTTTCCATCAAAGCCTCTGTGACCTTTTAGACCCTGTATTCCAGGAACACCCGGGGAGCCCCGAGTTCCTGGCTGTCCTACTGCTCCCACTGGACCTGGCTCACCATCCTCACCGGGAGATCCCTGGAAAAGTAAAAAAGGCGTAGGTCAAAGATTTAATTTTTTTTATAAATTAAAATAATAATAATAATTTATTGGCATAAAAACAGTTACATATATACATCACATAAGAATAATAACAACTTAGGAGGAGTTACTGTGTAAGCGTTAAATGAAACCAATAATCACATAACTGACTGATCCATATTTTTACAATGTGATCAATGATTGAAATCTAGTTAAATCCTACTTTCCTAAATATTTCTATCTTGTGGAGTCTAGGAGAAAAGGGATCAAAGGAAATCTAAACATTTTCCATTTTCCTTTCGTTCAAATATGGGCTCAATTTCTAATATCCATATATTTATAAATTGAAAAGACTTATGCATTGACGTTGTAGGGATGATATCGTTAATATCGTTGTATGACATTATTATTATTCTGTAATAGATAATCAATGGCACCATCCAAACCATCTCTGGATGAGAAAAGGACGATAAATTATTTATAATAGATGAATGCACAGATCAGACTTGAGAAATAGAGTTATTGAATTTATATGTTAATGTTATATGGAAATATAAGTCATGTAAAGAAAATAAAGTTCATTTACATAATTTTTATAAAAATACACTTTTTAATCTCTAAAATAAGTATCGTAATAATCCTTACATCTTTGCCTGGCAATCCTTGTGGTCCTCTTTCGCCTGGTGGTCCTATTGGTCCAGGTACACCTGGCTCACCTGTTTCACCCCTAGGGCCCTGGAAACCTTGTGGCCCGGGCGGGCCTTGTGGACCTGTTGAAAAAATGCAATAACTTTAGATCAATATATTTTTTCGCTATTTAGAACTGATGAGTTATGAGCTTCTTATGGAGAGTTATAATTATGAGGGTTTTTTTTTTTAAATGCACATATTCAAGTCACCGACCGGACTGGACCCATTGCATACGTCACTTCATTTGAAGTGGACTGCTTTGTAAGGCTGTGCTTCGTAAATTTTTTACATGGTATATTCATGGTAAATTGATGACTTCCATCGCACAAGCTCTCAGATAGTTTTTGACTCCACCATATGTAAAACTCCTGTTAAGTACATCGTGCATAAGTACAGCATTTTTCAAAATAATGCGAGCTGAGCCTTAAACATGAGCGTACCTGCAATTCCTCTAATGCCTGGAGCACCCACAGAAGCCTGCATATACTGGTATGGGTCGAATGGTGGTCCCTTATCGCCTCCTGCTGAAGCCGCCATTTGTGCTAAGTACCCATTTACCTAAAACAAAAAATCATAAATGGAAAAGCTATAATTTTATATTCTGGAAATATGACGTAAAAGCCAATACGCTGTCGAAATAATAGACCCCAAAAGACTTTCTAGATCTAATCTAAATCTACCACCGCTGCATCGGTCGCAGAATACGTATTTATAAGCATATACATATTTTATAAATACATTCATGAATAGAAGCACATAAACTGATGCAAATAGATTTCTATTCATTCTGTTCATGCATACAAACATTTGCAGTAAGCAGGAACCAAACCCACGAACCCTGGAAAGAACTAAGATATCAAATTAAAAAACTCACATCGGGTATTTGGCCAGTAGGTCCTGGAATACCGGGTGCACCGGGGACTCCATTGACACCGGGTAACCCGGGTGGTCCGGGCGGGCCGTTGTCCCCGGCAGTTCCAGGTGCCCCTCGTACTGAACCCGTTGGTATAAAAGTGCCTCGTCCTGCTGACGCTATTAAAGTAAAAAAAAATTAGATTTTTAACTAAAGATAAAAATGTCTGAGTGTGATTAAAAATTGCTTATATAAGTGCGTGGTAACTGTCATTGCGTGATGGAGAATCAGAATGAAGAAGTGTTAAAGTTTGTCTTCTCTATATATGCGCTGAAGATCTATGCCATTAATGTAGTAATTACGGTTGAACACGCTAGCAAAGCCTGTTTCTAATCAAACTGGTAGTACTCGAGACTAGCTCTAGTCCTACCAGTGTGATTAGAAAAAATCTTTCTGCATTTGATAATAATCAAATAATTGACATATATTAAAGGCTATTTAACATCAAGCCGTCGAAGCTTAGAAACAGAGCAGATAGTGAAAACCAGGGTGAAACTGCAGGGAACAACTGGTATTCAAAATAACACACATTCTGAATAAGTTCCTAACATTGACTGACTGGCCTATTGGTCTAGGGGTTAGTGATCCTGACTGCTAAGCCAGAGGTCACAGGTTTGATTCCCACCTAGGACAAATAATTTAGTGGTAACAAGCACCATTTGTCCTGTGTCTCGGTGTAATTTATCTATGACTAGCTGCGCGCTGCGGTTTCACCTGCGTAAATCCCAGTGCCGTGAGAATATGAGAATAAAATGTAGCATAATTCAGATCTCCCACTATCTACACACCAAGCTTCATCGCAATCGGTTCAGTAGTTTTTGCGTGAAAGAGTAATAAACCTCCATACATCTACACAGCCATACATCTCACAAACTTTCACGTTTATAATATTAGTAGGATATGGTATGTATTTCGAAATATAAAGAGAAGTTTCCCAGCTGTCTGGTTACCATAATACAGGTTCTGTCTAGTTTGGGATCAGATGGCCGTGTGTGAGGTGTCTCAAGTTATTATTTACTCTTTTACATTAAATTTGTTGTAATACCTGTGAAACAGGAGGGCAGCACCGAACAGTTGACTCGTCCAGCGAAACACTGGCATAGTGTGCAGTTGTCGCGTTTCCAAGTGGCGCCCTCCGCCCACGTGGTACCGATATCAACGCATTTAGGTGCCGTTACTGCAAAATAAACTTCAAAATTAGTGCCCTTCTAAAATTTATGCCACTTTTTACCCTGCCTTTTTTTAAAGTCAGAAGAAATGTTACTATGTTTTTGATTTAGGCTTGTTCCTGAACTACTGAACCGATTTTGATAAATGAGGTCTTGATAGATTCGTAATAATAGTTCAGGTGACATAGGCTATATAAATTATAACCAAATTTGATATGGTGGACTTAAACACGTAAATATCTGACTTAGAAAAATAAAAATGAATTTAATTGTTTAGAGCTTTTTACGGCTTTTAAATAAATAGTGACTATACCCCCTTATCACTGATGTGGCACACTGAAGACAGATTTGAAAAAAGTTATTTTAATAAGCATTTCATAGGTACACCCGCAGTATCTTATTTTAAACAAAGAATTCGATCGGAAGTCAATTAGTATACACAGAAATTTGAAATAATATACTAAGTAGTCCTTGTTTCCCCAGTCTTAAAAGTATAAAAAAGGAAAATTCCAAGTATGTGACGTATGACAAGTGGACTATAAATATGTAAAAATATTATTATTCGTACCTCTAGGTGGCCTGAACGTGGGCGTACCTGCAAAAATAAATTTAAAATAAATCATAATTTTATGAGATTCTCAAAGGAATATGAAGGATCCTGTAGAATTAAAATACTCTAGTAAACAGTGGTTTATATTAGGGAAATTGCGGATGCAGAATTTTTGACATCCGTGGATGCGGATGCAGATGCGAATTTTTGAAGGCTCGCACCCACGGATGTGGATGTGGATGCAGATTTCGAAATCGATGCGGATGCTGTGAATGCAGATGCGGCCACCGAAATTTCCCGTCAATCAGAACTTGTTTACGGTACAAGCCAGTGGCTGGCCCCACCCACTTTCCTTCTTATCACGACTTGCACTACATCTGCATCTGCATTAACATCCGCATTGATTATTGCGGATGCGGATACGCATGTTCAAATTGTCCGGATGCGAATATCCGCAACATTCCTCGTTTATATCTACGTTTGCTGCCTCAAAATTTGAGTGAGCGATACAATATGGGAGATGAGCTGTGCCGGTCATATAAAGTTTCATTTTTACAACATTCATTGCGATTATTCATCTTGAATTTATGAGTGATCAGACCAGAGAATCAAATGGTAATGTTGTGTATAACTATTACTATTTCACTCATCAAAATAAAATTTTCTCATATTTTGCATTACTTACAATAATATATCTCTTTTAGGGTGGGCCTAACCTAATGGTCGCTCCATGCCAAAGTAATGATGACATGATTTGAGAAAATATAGTTTATATTTAAAAACTCATAGTAAATATATAACTTGAAAAAAATGTATTTATTTGGATTTGATCCCAGTGTGCCTCTTGATTTGAATCACTTTTCCATATGCAAATTTCACTAAGTTAAAAATGGAGAAATATTATACATACTGATGGTTGATTGAGATGCAGTTCGTTCAAAGTCTCTAGCAGCGATTACGGCTGTAACAAAACAAGAAATTAAATTATACCTACTCGGATGTTGATCTGACTTCGGGTATTTTAATTACTTTACCCTGTTGCCAGGGAAAAGAACAGCTGGTATCCATTGATCATGTCTGTGGCTCCGCCGTTTCAAGCACATTATTTGGATTTGGAAGAGTTGCTATGCTATTTTTATAAGTTATTTTTAGAACCTGGAATTAATATTATTTTATCCCGAATGAAAAAGCTTAGTGTGTGTTTACATGCAAAATGCTTTTCTCAATCGTATGGGTATTGTAAAATGGAAATCAAATTGAATGATCCTATTCGGGTAAGTCGCTACCACTAAATTTGTAACCATATTGAAATAACTTTTGGATTATTTTAAGGTAATATTTGAGCTTAAGTCCAAGAAACTAAGCAGTTTTTTTTTTAATCTTTATTCAACAAGGTTAATGAATGACTGTTATGTCTAACACGAGAGTAGACTGTCTAACCTATAACCTAAGTATATTATAGTATTCCGGGAGGCTGCCTTCTTAGGGTATCCCGGGTCCCTTGCAATAGACCCACTTGTGACGGAACACCACACGGTGTTTTTAGTCAGTTCGATTTCGACATACCACTTCACCATTCGCTCTGGTGAGGTGATGACCCATGGGGGTTTAAACACAAAAAAAAAGTATATTATAGTAATAGTAATAAAAAAAAGTATAATAATAACAAATCTTTTTCATTAAATATTTCGTTAAATATAATATTTTATTTACAATAATTCAAATAGTTATTATTTACATGCATGCGTCATAAAATTCCTTCGCATCATCGCCTTACTGGTAGCGATCACAGAAGGCAGGCAGCATTGTAAATAAAATATTATATTTTATTTTTTTATATTGTTAGATTTTCAATTTGCATTAGTATATTATTTTAAAATCATTTCAAATTTATTAATTTTATTTTTTAAGTGTTAATTTATTATTTTACTTTATTTTAACTATAAAAATTTACCCTTTATTAGTGACTTCAAAAAACATTCACACAAACGAAATATATATAGGTATATATTACCATTTTCGTCTTCCTCGAAGAGGCCGTAATCGTCATATTGTGTGAGGTCCGGTTGTGGATCATCCTGTTGAAGTTTATCGGCGTGAGAGCCGAGGTCGTGTGATGCGACGTCTCGATGAGGAACATCAGAGAGCTCTTTGGCTGCTGCCGATGCTAACAGCAGCGCGAAGCTGGTAACTTGCCAGTACCACCCCATGACCTGTGACAAAAAAACGTTAGAAACTAGGGTGTAAATATTTTAGTCACTCAGTAAATAATATAGTAAGGTTTAAGTGAGAATTATAATAGTTAAAAGCGTTTATCCATTTTGCCCACGTTCATTTTCTAAAACCCATCTTATTAATAATAAACATAGTTATATTTCTTATAGATTGTCCTGTCTTTGTGAATTTGAACACTAGAAAGAATGATCCGTGCTCTATGCATTGCATTAAAAAAAGACCAAAATAATACTAAAAAAGGAATAAACGTCCTTAATAAAAACTAAGTTAACCCTATTGTTGAAATATCGAATAATCTGAAGTATTTTTTTAGTTGTGTTTCGGTAACATTTAATAAAAACTTGAAATAAACTCAACTCTATTGTAAATATTTGGTCTTAATTTACAACACAAAGTAACCCCTAAACGACCTGTGGGCAATCGACTACATGACAGTTTACCTTTATAACGCACCTATATTAAAGTGGCTAATTAGATGTTATGTAACCAAAATCGAAAGCTACTCTGAAATCTATGACCTACAACAGGCAACTGAAAAAAAAAACATTTCATAAGTCAAACGACTATATAAATTAAAAATGGAACATTATAATTAAGGTGTAGCAACACAATTGGAATCTAAAATGTACGTCACCAGGCGCAAGCGCAACTAGCGAATGTAAATCAATGAAGTAGCTGAACATTAGTGTCATAAGACCTCCCAAGGCTAACAAACCAGGACATCGACACGACTCCTATTCCTCAATTATATCAACTAAAGATGTCATGATCGAACCGCAAGCCACGATCCACTAACCTCTTCTATGTTGAATGCGGCGAAACACATCTGTCTATATGGAGATGACAAGTAACAATTGGAGCCTGTAACAATTAATTTTAGCGATGTCCACTCGTGTGAATGAACCAATTTGTTTATTGAGAGAATGGACTATGATTTTCACTTTTGCTCAATTAGATTTCGGCAGTTTGCGTCTACTAATTATTTGAATTGGAATGGAATGCGTCTTAAGTATTTCTTGATAAATCTTGTGGAATCATTTAACGCAATTGAGAATTAAAATCTTGTATAATTTATAGTGACAAAATGCTTAATATTATCCGAGCATATTCCCAATAGATAATTGCACGGCGGAATCCTTACTCACTTCAAAACTGTCTGACGTGATAAATGTGGTAGTATTACCAGCAAAAATTTCACTGTTTCTTACGTACTTATTACGCTTACAGTCAGCGGCGGAATTACACATTTGCCGCCAGTAGGCTATTAAAATTTCGCCGCCCCTACCGGTCGATCTATCTAATTCGATACCCCAGGACAAGACATAAAAAATGATGTAGGCCCCAAATTTGCCGCCCCTAAAATCTGCCGCCTACTAGTAAATCCGCCACTGCTTACAGTATAAACAATTATAGCCAAATCAGCTACGTGGTATGTTTCATTGATGAGGTGTAGCGGTGCATACTAACAAATAAGTGTGGCAATTGTTCTTTTCTTTTCTATAAGCAGCGAGCAAACGGCCCGTCTTTTCATAAGCGGTTACCGATCTATTAAACATTCGCTACATCAGTGGTGCCCACTCGCATTGTCGACCCTTTCTCAAATGGAGCAGTGGCAATCCTTTTTACACGACTGCGCAACGAAGTGTATGTAATGTTTTCAAGGTTCATGTATGTATATATGTGAGTTTCTTTATTCTACGATAACTTCTAAATGCCTGAACAGATTTGTTATGGATGTATGTCTGTGATGGTATCGTTATAATCCTTACATCATCCCGAGTGGCAAAGGCTATAATTAAAAAAAAAAACAATAGTGCAGCTGCATGGCGCGTGATTCGTTTTTATGAGGGCAGTTGTTTATTTTTTTGTTAAATCATCCTCATCTCATCCTCATCCACAAAGATTACGGCAATAGCTACCTGATAACAACATAGATCGACAAGTGACGACGTTTTCGGCTAGTCTGCGGAATGGGTAAACCGATTTCCACGAGACTTTCACTGAATAGCTGGTGTTACGAGGAATAACTTTAGCTACTTTTATTTTAGTAAAAAGGATTAGAGTGCCACGCAAACCGCGCGGGGCACAGCTAGTATTTTATAAACTTATGACTATTAACAATGTGTGTCATACATGGCTAACATCTACTCTCGTTTTTTTACTTTTTATTATGTAATAATAATAATAATATTCAAAGACAATACTGCTTTTACTTTTACATATTATTTCTGCCAAACTACTTTTTACAGTTTGTTGGCAGATGTACATTTTTTTCTGAGAACGCTTACACTGCCGCTGTGGTGGTACTTAGCTATGTTTGGAGAAAATCTATTAAACCGTTTGAAGGTCTAGGAATTTTTGTGATAGGCCTTTTACTTTTTATTCGCTCTTACGGCTTCCAGACACTCCGAAAATACGAATGCTGAACTTAATATTTATCCCATAGAAGTTTCGAAATGAAAATAAAGGCTACCTACCTTTTAGAATTCGGTATCTCAAAAGGAAAAAAGTACCTATGTGGCGTTTTAACCTACTGAAAAGAAATTAGAGTTTTTTCACAACAAAAATCGACAGGCTTTTATATAATTGGAAATATTAAAATTGAAATGAAGCAAAAAAAAAAATAATAATAAAAATAAGGAAAAATGTTTTATAAACATTAAACAAAAATTGAAAAGAAAATTACCAATTACCCATAAATTGTATAACCTCATGAACTGTGTGTGACCAAAGCGTGGGATGCTTTGTTCTACACAAAATACCAAGTACCTTGCTTTGGTTAATTTCAAACATGTAGATATTTTTTTTACTTTTCTTAGTTTTGCTAATTTACATACATACTTTTTGTGTTTGCCGAATTATTTTATACAAAGTTAGTTTTTAATTCTTTACCTACCATTATTGTTGTTTCGAAGGTTGTAATGGGTGTATTAAAATTTTCAATTCCGAATTGAAAATTAAATTATTAAATTCCGTGGCATAATTACTGATCAACTTAGGTATAAAAAAAATCATTTAAATAAAAATAACAATATTTATAGAACAAGTAAAACTATACGTTTATCTATACTTACTGTTCTTGTAAATATATACCTACGTTCTACTTATAATACCGACACACGCATACGGATGCAAAAATTTGCGTGAGCAGGAATCAGCTACTGCAGTGAAATGCCCCCGTAAGTCATAAATATTTCTATTGTAGATAACTAATAACTATCTATTACTTTTATTATTTCTTAGTTATTCTATTAATTTGTTTACCCTTCTACTTATAATTGTCATGTACAAGATGTTTTACCTTCTTAAAATAAATTAAAAACATTCATCTTGTTTGATTCCGTACAGATGTTTGAAATGGAATCACCCCCAAGGTAGGCCAATAAAAGAATAGCAATTATAAATTAGTCTACACACAAATGTCAACATATAAAGATGATCGAGAACATGCTACTTTAATTATTATTATTATTTTGCAAAGTCGGGCAATAAAATCACTTAAAATACTTGAAAATTGTCGTCCAGTTTTATTTTAACATTTTTTTAGTTATTTTACAATCGTGAAATCAACATTAAAAGTGAATGATTTGACAACAGTAAGGTGTGACGTCATGCCTTAGTATTTCTTAAAAATGTACTCTACCTACCCTTTTGAAAATTACTAAACAGATACTGTTTTAACTTGATAGTCCCCTATTATACATACCAATAAAAATCAAGTGAAAACTAATAAATATAAAACAAATACTGGTCAAGAGATTTTTTATGTTAAAAGTTTAAAAAATAATAAAAGTTCACGACATACCTAAGTTTGTATGTGAATCTGTAGGGGGTTGCGCGGCCCGCCCGCGCCGCGACGAATGCGCAGCCTCCAGTCGGGATACCAATAAATATGCGCCCACGCATGACCTGATAGGAGAGCGGTCTATGAGCACAGGGGACCATAACTGTTGGGGCATTATACGTTGTGTGACACCTAATTTTGTTAAAGGACTACTAGTAACAGTATTAAATAATATTACTAGTATTCTTGTTATCCCCTCTAGACAAGGACGTATTTACTAAGCTTGTGGCGCAGGGGGCGAAATTTTCTCCCGCCCTTGTTTTGCGACCCAGGAGCAGCTTTGAGCTGTATAAAAAAATAGTACAATAGCTATGGAAGCATTTGAGATTGAAGAAGGTGCAGCCGAAACCCTGGGGCCCCTTCCCTCCCTTGGGTATACCCCCATACTCCAGATAAGCTAAATGCTTATGTTAGGAGTGAGTTCACGTCGGTAGTCTACTGCAGTTTTTAAAAATATTGCTTTTCTGGATACAAAATACGTCTGTTGTCTAGAAAATATAGTTAACTTCTTTTTCATTGAGTATCTATGGTCAGATAGATAGATAGATAGTTAGATAGATAGTACTCTTTATTGTACACCAAACACATGATATATATACATATATAAAAAAAAAAAAAGTGTGTGAGAGTTTCTTTCTCTGTCTAGACCTCCGATTATGATATTGGTTCGGCTCCAATAGAATGTAGATTGGATCACAAAATACACAGTCCGGTTTAACATACAATAAAACTCCCCAGCTTTTCTTAGTAGTAACAAAACAAGTGTCTATAAAAACACTAAAACATGAAAAAAATACATGCTATAACTTATCTTTATTCGAACATAACTTATCTTACCTTGGCCTTGTTATTTCTTTCGCGTCAGCTGTTAGGGGTAGCTAATCCAACGAGTTGATGTGTATGTACTGGCCTATATCTGTGCCAGCTGGCTGATTACTGGTCAAGGTGCCTATTTAACCAGCCAAGCTGTATAAGTCATCGAACCGTAGTGTACGCGGTATGCGTACGCCATATTATGCATATATTTATTTGCATGTGTCTATATAGTAGTAGTATAGTTATGTATTATAGCATATGACATATATGTATTTGTGTGTATATATATATATATACACACATAGTATGTATGTATATAGGTACTTATTTATATGTACTATATATATGCACCTGACACGTCCTTCTCTGCACCACCTAAAGGTTAACTGGTAGATAATGCCACTAGGCATTAAGTCCGCCCCATGCAATTTAAAATGCAGAAAGTATTAAAGAAATAAATAAATATTTCTATAAACTCTCAAAGCAATATCTCAAGACGCAAGTTGTTCGCAAGAAGTACCTTAGATATTTTATTTTAGAACGCGCTACCCACTGGCCGAGCAAGGGAGTTTTACTAACATCAATCCTTTCCTATCAAACAACTAGATATGACCTGAGACTCTCCAACTTACTTTTACACATACGCTACTTATAATAGGCCTAATTTTAAACGGATTTACAACTATTCAACTTGTGAGTGTGACACTGTAATTCTTCCTTCAAAAGTAAATGATAATAAAATGTAGATTGAGGTAGATAAAATTAAAACTTCTATATAAATAAACTGTTGACAACCTCTATTTTCAGGCAATATCTATGCCGCGAACTAATATGTATATTACGTTTGGTAGACCCGTTGCTATCACTAACGCACGAATCCTAAAAGCAAACACGACTTTTTAATTGTTCGGGTCAAGCGACGCACGCGCCTATTTTTATTGCTAAGCGCCATTTCATTGGCGACAACGGTTCTGTAAAGTACTTATCATTAAATTATTCTCTATGAAATATATAGTGTAAATATTTGTTCTTCTCCAAGAACATGTCATACGTTTCTAAACAATACGCTTTGCATCGGGACTACGTGTTTTTTTTCAACTCATTTAATTCTTTATTATGCATTCCAAAATGTTTACAAAGGTGTACAAAACTTAAAAATAACATTGTCTCAATTTTAAATGCGATACGGCGTGTAATGAAGAAGTAAATTAATAAATAAAAACCGAACAAGTGTGAGTCTGACTCGCGCACCGAGGGTTCCGTTTACGTCCATCTCGGAAATAAATTCTCGAAAATTTTGGTTCGTCTTTTCCGAAAGACAAACTTAACTATGCGCTTCTAAAAATTCTCGGCTATACATCGATGTTCGACAAAGTCAACTTTACAACCGCAAAATATAAATTTGTAACCACAAAAACAATTATTTTTTTTGTGATATATTGATATATTAACGACTTTCAGAATTTTTCCTTTACTTGTGCTGTCATACCTTCTTACCAAATTTCATGATTCTAGGTAAATGGGATACTCTATAGGTTTTGATTTACCTGTGAAATGTTCAAATTCGGTAAAATCTAATGCTAAATGGCCATATCTTTTGATTGCGTTGATTAAAAGCTTGATATTTTTACAACTTCAAGTAACTGCTGACGTAAATATTTGATGTTAATTTCAACTTGATGCCTTCACGGGTTCCTGAGAAAAAATGTTATTCACTGACAGACAGTCGGATAAACAAAGTGATCCTATAAGGGTTCCTTTTTTTCCATTTGAGGAACGGAACCCTAATATTTTTTTTTCTTTTAAACAAATTTCCTAGTTTTACTAATTTATGGAGTCTGTACCCTATAGGAATATAAACCAAGAGGAATACTGGTCCACTCAAAGAGTCGATTTTGAGGCAGAATTTAAAAACTAAGCACACCTTTGTACACTAGGGTTTGCAGTCCCGCAGTATATTTTTGGAAATTAGTGGTAAATTCGCCTTTACAGCGCGCAGCGGGATCCCGGGAAAATATATTCATATATTTAAGAATGCTAATGTCGTGGAATGTTAATATTTAACCAATTCCTACTAATATTATAAATGTTAAAGTTTGGATGGATGGATGGATGGATTTTTGTTACTCTTTCACGCAAAAACCACTGAACCTGATGAAACTTGGTATGTAGATAGCTGGAGATCTGAATTAACGCATAGGCTTTTTATCCCGATATTCCCACGGGCTCCGGACTAACGTGGGTGAAACCGCGGGGCGCTGCTACTGATATATAAGTAACACTTGGTATTAAAAAATCAAACAGGGAAGCATTATACACGTTAAAAACTATGTTTAATAACTAAGAGTGCTTCCTTTTGAATTAACTTTATAAACAATTAAAGTAATGAAAAAAATGCAGAGACTAGAAAACAAGAAACCGATTCTACCGACAAGTTATTATTAGTCATAGGTAATGTTTGTTTAGTTGTACTACACTACAGAACTTTTTATAGTTTATTTTAGAGATGTGAGTATTAATAAATATCTAACAAATAAGAAATAACTTCATGTTATAGAAACGAAACTAAAAGTCTTAAATTACGGGGATAAAAGTTAAGTACCGCCTGGAGAAAATGCCCTGTCCGCTTTGAGTGTTCAAAAATGTCGCCTTCGGGCTTTTTCGCAAAATTTATATGCTTTTATTGACTTGTGGGAAACTTCGGGTCTACGGTAATACGGAATACAGGATCGCAAAACTGTAATGCCACCGCAGTACCCAGAGGGGCTTCCTAGTTGGCGAGTAAATTTGAGATGTGAACGCGGCTATATCACCCCTTTGCATTAGCTTTTAACTTCATGTAATGTTAATCACCCAAATAGTTTGTCTTCATAGTTCATAGAAAAATAAAATAACCAACTGTTAAGTAATAGTAGGTAAATAACCAGATTGTTTATTCTGTAGGGTTTTTTAGCAGCCTGGATTCACACTGCTTGTATACGGAGTTTGAAGTTTGAAGTAAACTCCGTATCCAAAATATTACACTCGGCACTTTAAGCAAAATGGCTAATTCCAAATGTTTATTTAACCAATTCTCTTTAAGTCTCACTATAAACTTCTGCGCTCTGAGCGCATCAAAAAATTTTCATCTCTTAATAATGACAATAGTTCTTTCGTATCTGTATTTTATCTGCTTCGACTATACTCCAATATTTCTCCACATACAAAACCAAACCCTCGCTGGCATTGTTTATAAACCAATGGAAACCTACCTAAGTTATTTAAAAAATACAATATCTTTACACATAAATGGTAAACTATGTACACAACTTCTAAATAAAATAAATTTCCAAAGTTGAATTACTCTAACCAAGATAGAGCGGTTGGAACGCCATTAGATTCTCTGCGGGGCCGCTTTAATTAAATCAATTAGGGGTAAAATAACTTATCGCCGGGGAGTTTGACAGAAAACAATAAGTGTAAATACAAGGAACTTAATACTAAAAGTGGGGTATTATAGTGATACATTGGCCAATTTGTCACCTTGGGGTTATTTTCCTGGTTTGAAAAACAGGCAGCTAGCAATCCGTAGAACGACTAATGAATCAGAAAAGTCAGCGTGCCCATCAAGTGCAAAGCAAGTTGTTTTTGTAATGGTAACCAGGATCTACTAGGGCCTCGTTGGCTCCTGCGGCTCCTTCTCTTTAAAGACTCTGATGCCGGAGACGTCGTTTGAATGTAGCTCCTGACTCACGATTATTTTGTCAACTACACAAAAAAAATACTTTCAACTTTTATGTAGTAATCATGACAGAAACCTTCGTGGCTTCGTTCCGCCAATAATCTTCTTCTTCGTTTACCCTCACACACTTCCGAGTTTGTCGGCTCATCTGTTTTCGTTCAGTCCGTTCTTCTTTGGAATAAGCTTCCCCTTGAAATCAGGATGGCCACTAACAATTACTCATTTAAGGTGAAAGTAAAGGAGTATCTCTTTAAACAACTGGCAGAATCAACTTGCCATTAATTTGTCATCTATTTTTTGTTATAATTATATATATGCTTAGGTATTTATATATATGTATATATAGGTATGTATGTATGTATGTATGTGGTATATATATATGTATGGTATTTATGTAAATGGTAACATAATACGTAGTATATTTAGTGTGATTAGATAATATTTTGTTTTTTTAAACTACTTTTAGTTAAAACGCACATTTTTCCTGTTTTTTCTGCATCACGCAATGGTTGACTGGTAGAGAATGCCTTAGGCATTAAGTCCGCCTATGTACCAGATGTGCATAAAGTGTAAATAAGTAAATAAAATAAAAATAGCATAAAAACTATGGGGTTTTAAGATTACCTACTTTAAAATATTATTTTGAGATTTGCAAGACTACGAAATAATGTGAAATTGTCATTAGTAATTTATTATCACATAAAGAACATAATTGATCAGCTTCTAGGGAACCCTAACATTAATATGAAGCTAATAAAGATGAATGGCAAATGAATGGTCTAAGGAACGCGTCCTTCAAAGGGCGACGAAACACACAATTGACCTGGATGCGTTTCACTGAAGCAATTTAGTTCACTACCAACATGTTGATTGATCAATCGCGCGTAGACGTCATATCTATAAATCTAATCACTCTGAAATTAAGTGCATTAACATTTGTTATAACGCAATTGATATAAAATACCGGGTTTGTCCTTTACTAAAGGTTGGAAGGTTTGAAGGTCCTATCGGTCCGAAAATACCGCAGGTGACAATTTGTTCCACAGATTGGTTGATTATAAAAACAATTAACCAGGAGATGGGGATGGGGGGAACATTTCCTCGCAATATTCCCCATAGTACAGGCGATAGAGAATGCAGAGTGAAGTTACATCTCTACGCAATGCCAAGGGGTCAAGCTGATCTGAAGCATTTCCTGGCAATCGACGATTCGAGTCGCTCTCCGTTGAACGCGGTTCAGAGGGAGAAGCTGGTACTGAGGAGCTCCTGCATAGAGATAAGAACAGTATTCCACATCTGACCGAATCTGGCCTTATAAAGTAGTAGGCGTTGTGCCGGGATACAGCCAATTCAATTAAAGAAATTATTATTGAATGCGGTTTACAAATGGCGAAGGTATGAAGCTATCGCGTAACATGCACACAAAAAATAACAATATTCAGTCGAGTTGAGAACCTCCTCCTTTTTGAAGTCAGTTAAAAATGGAATACAGTAATCAGGTAAAATCAGACAATACAACAGTTTTTGCAACTGACTAATTAATGGGTCAATTGGGTCATTCACATCCAGGCCATCGAACATCTCAGACGTCTTGAATCATTAGACTTTGGCATTATGGCAACCACATCATGTTCGTCAAATGATTATCCTTATATTTCAAACACAAATACAAAAGAACTCTCTCGTGTCGACACATAATAGCTGACAAGTTTTTGTAGTAAATACGTAGATCAATAGGATGCTGACATTATCACAAAATTGTTTTTTTTAACTAAAATATCATAATAAATTTTATAAAAATAGATCCACTACGTCATTAACTGATAAACAACTATACTACTACTCTCTATGTTAGTGTATCGGTTAGTGGAATCAAACTTATAGCTTTACTTATCACCGGGTAACAAAATTTGTTTTTACAGATTAGTATTTGTTTCAGTTAAACAACAGTCAACATACACACAAAGGAATCACATTCCTTTTTCAAAATATGATTTTAAAAGAACGCTTTTTATAAAAGGTCGCATATCTTTAAATACGTTACGTATATTAAAATATTAGTTAAGGTTTCGTCCATTTACGTTCGAAGAGGGTTGTGAACAGCATAATAAGTAAGAGTTCGCTCCCTTATACGTTCAGTTGCCGCGCGAAAGCCTTGCAGGGTAACCGCAACACGGGTAGCCTAAGCCCTCGGCTATAGAAAAACAAACAGTGTATTAAAGCATTTTAAATAATTAATAAAATTACTACTGGTAAATCGGAATTAGAAAATTAAATTAGATGACACTATTTAACAGAAAAATATTCTTTAGAAATAATTTATTTCAATTTCAAATTTAGTTCTTAAGTTTATTTTTTTTATTATTTAAAATTATTTTCTTTGTCTAAACATTTACCAATAATCCTATTATCTTTCTATAATAATATTATAAAGAGGTAAAGTTTGTGAATTTGGATGTTCGGGGTAGTATCCCGTACTATTGATCGGATTATAAAAATTCTTTTAATGTTGGATAGCCCATTTATCGAGAAAGGCTATAGGTTATATAACATCACGCTACGACCAATAGTAGCGGAGCATCAATGAAAAATTTTGCAAAAATATAGTAATATTCTGATTATGTATTAGTACAATATTTTGTAGAGATAATATTATATTATGTATATAAAATGAAAAGGAACACTATGTTTACTTTTCTGGTATTCTTTTTTTAATATTTTTTTATTAGTAGTAGTAGTAGTATTTAAAATTATTAGTGGGTACTTAGTAGTATTTAAAAAACATATTTTAAAATCAGAAAAAAATATTGAACTCCTGTAGGTGCTCACAGTTACTCTACAGCTCTTAAGTTTTATTGTACCAAAATCATAAGTTATCAACTTTACTTAGTAAAAGTGTTTAGTGTTCTGAATACACAGAGCAACTTATACTTAAAAAATAGTGAACATGTACGGCTGGTTGTTGGAGAGTGTTCAGCACTTTATAGTGGTGAGTAATTTGTTTTACATTCACATTTTTTTTTAAAAACTTCACATCTATATCTTCGCAGGTAAGGGTTAGTATGCTTTGTACAGTAGCGGCCCTAGCTGTAGCTAAAATTGTAAAATAAAAATTGATAAAAATGTATATTTAGGTGGTACGAGACCCCAAAGTGGCGCCTCAATAAATTTAAAACCTCAATTATGTAAAAATGTGAATCAAAATGTTGTTAACCGTAAGATAAATTGGATGACCTTTTTTTTTAGATAAAAATATGAATCAAAATGTAATTAAAATGTTGTTTTGTTGCGCTCCCGATCTAATGATTTAGCGCCCCCTATATGACGGCGCCCGGTGCGGCCGCACACCTCGCACCGCTCGCACCGCCCTAGGGCCGCCCCTGGCTTTGTACATACACAAACTAAAGCTTTTCTCTTGCCGGGCTAGGCAGAAATAACAAATCAGAGACCAGATTGCTTCCGCCCTTACATACATCACACCATCCTCCAAACCCATCAGACTTTTCGCAGAGGCGATGGTGATGAGAGTTTCTGACCTTCTTCCCATTTTAAGTACCTTATAAAATTATTCTGAATCATTCAAGTGGAAGCGCATTAACCTAGATGCGGTTAAATAATTTGGTCACAGGCCGGTCAATACATGGGAGGCCATCTTCGATCAAGTTTAGTGTCAAAATTTCAAAATTCAAAATTCAAAATCATTTATTCAATTAAGACACTAAGTGACATTTATGAACGTTATATTGAAGCAAGAGTTAAAATCATAGATCGGCGTAAACAGACGCCACAGCATGTACTGGATTGTCGAGGTAAATTAGGTGAAAACACCAAAATCTACTGCCTGCTTGTGTCGCTCTATAACTTCCAGTTTCCAAAATGCGTAGAGCCTTATGAGAAGAATACTGGCAAAGAAACTCATGGCCACTCTTTTTAAAGTCAGATCTTCAGGTACAATAGTGTTTGTTTTACACGAAAGGTAAACAGGATGCAAGCTACCATGGTAAATTTGATTGAAGGAGACCTCTATAAATTCATGCTACCTCGTACATCGGTGAGCATGTAAACACGTTCCGATCTATCTCTCGTGTCACAATTACGCGAAGCTGTGCAACAATTTTTCAGTCTCGATCATTCATCCGAAAGGCATGACTAATCAAGACATTTTTTTGTGTATTGGAAATGTGTGAGCGTGAACTGAGTGTTTTTTTTTTTTTTTTTTTTTTTCTTTTCCATGGAAGGTTAACCACCCCCCATGGGAGTTTATTGCGATGTGATACGCTCTGCTATTTGATACAGAGTTTTAGTGCTTACTGGAGTATCTATTACAATTATTATTTACATATTTATAAAATTTAGTACATAAAGTCAAGTAAATGTTGCAAAATATACAGTTACCTATTTACAATGTTTACATTATTTAAACTATTTACTATGTTGTACTATTTTACTGCTATTTACATGTTATTTATGAGGTCGAGAGTATGGTGCGGTTGTAAATGTAATGCTAAGTGTTGTTAAACTTTTTTAGAGTGTTCACTATATGTGTGATGTGTGTCATGAATGTTGTGGTTGTGTCTTCTTTGGTTATTATTTGCATAATGTCGTTTGGGTTTATGTTGTTTATGCGGCACATCTGTTCATGTCTATATCTAGTTGTGTGATATCGTGGGCAGTCATTTAGAAGGTGGTGTATTGTTTGCGTGGTGGTGTCATCGCATGGGCAGGTGTCATTGTCAGTAATTTTGAACCTGTGTAGATATTGCTTGTGGTATCCGTGTCCTGTAAGTAATTGTGTTAGTGCGAAAGAGTGTCCAGTGATTCGGATGATTTTGTGTAGATCATCTAGTGTGGGACACCAGGTTTTAATTACTGTGCCCTTAGTGTTTTGAGTGTATGAGTCGGATGCTTTGGAGTGACTGTTGATTTTAGCTAGATTGCGGGCATGGCTAAGGGGAAAGTGTGTGAATATGGGGGTGAGGTGGCTATCAGCTGCTGCTTTTGCTGCGATGTCGGCTAGCTCGTTGCCATCAATGTTATTATGTGCTCTCACCCATATTAATCTTATGTCAGTGTCGTGTGATGCGAGGAGTTTTTGTATGTTGTTAGTGAGCGTATTGGTGCTATTGATGTTTGCAATATCTTCCAGAGCTGAACGAGAATCTGTTAACAGGACTGCGGCTTTGATATCTTCTCTGAATAGCCATTTGCAAGCTTGATTCATGGCAACTAGTTCAGCCTGGAAGACGGTGCAGGATGAGTGTAACTAAAATTTTTTGGTTATGGTTTGATTGTGTGGCGTGGAGACGACGAAAGCAGCACCAACTAAATCGTTATGCTTACTTCCATCTGTGTAGATATGATGAATGTGAGTGTACGGTGTTAAGAGTGTGTGTACGTCATCGGGGGTGTCAGCTGTATCGTAATGTTGGGTTTTCCGGAGGGCAGGGTGCAGTAGATTTTTGGGATGGGTGGGTTTATGTAGTATAATGTCGTCGGGGAGGTAGGGGCTGACGCCTGTGATTCTTGTATTTTCAACAGTGCCTCTCTCCTCGATCTTTGTGTCTAACGGTGTGAGTCCGGCTATGGCTATTGCATTTACAGTGTTAATGGTGTGGAACCCTCGGATGATTTTTAAAGCGAAACCACGTTGCACTGAAAGTACTTTTCTGCGATTCTTTTTGAATTTCAAAGCGCTGTTCCATATACTAGCGGCGTATGCGATGATAGGTTCTATGACACCAACGTAGAGTGTTTTCATGTTGTCAGAGTGAATGCCCCAGGTGGGTCTTACGAACCTGGATAGTTTATTGTATATGGCTAGCGCTTTGAGTGTTACGTGTTCTATGTGTTGTGTAAAGTGTAAGTTGTGGTCTATGATTACACCGAGTACTTTTGCAGTTGTACTGAAAGTGATGGGTGTGCCTTGTGCTGAGATTCCAATGTGTCTGGATTTGCGTGTAAATGAGACGGCTGTTGTTTTTTGTGGTCCGAAGGTAAGTTTGTTGGATGTGCCCCAGTCGATAATAGTTTGTAAGCTTTGGTTGATGTTGTGTTCGAGTGTGTGGGTGTTTCGGTGGCAGGCGGTCAGGGTGACATCGTCGGCAAACGCCTGTATGTGGCATCCTTCAGGTAGGTGTACTTCTAACAAGTCGTCTAATATGAGGTTCCATAATGAAGGGCCGCATACAGATCCCTGTATGCAGCCTCTAGTGAGTGTTTTTGTGACTTGAGCGTTGGAATATTTCAGTGTGGCTTTTCTGTTTTTTAGGTAGCTCCGGAGAATGTTATATAAATTTTTTGGACAGTTAATGTGGTGTAATCTGTTGAGAATAGATGGCCACCATGCGTGGTCAAACGCCGCCTTAATGTCGGTTAGTATCTTAGATAAAAAGATAGATAGAATCTTCTTTATTTTACACCACAGTTGGTTAGAAATTAAACATAGTTAGAAACAGTTCATAATAAGCGGCAAGTATAATGGGGGTCTTATCGCTAAAACGTGTGCTCCAGAGTTGGCACCGGTTTTAACGCGCCTTTATCGGCTTTCCTATTCCCTCGGCGTCGTCCCGATCTCATGGAAGACAGCTTTAGTGCACCCGATCCCTAAAAAAGGTGACCGCTCGGATCCGTCCAACTACAGACCTATAGCCATAACCACCTTGTTCTCCAAGATAATGGAATCTATTGTCAACCGCCAGCTCCTTCGGTACTTAGAAGACCACCAGCTACTCAATGACCGCCAATACGGTTTCCGTCGGGGTCGTTCAGCTGGTGATCTTTTCGTATACCTGACTCACCGTTGGGCACAGGCGATCGAGAGCAAGGGAGAGGCGTTGTCAGTCAGTTTGGACATAGCGAAGGCCTTCGATCGGGTGTAGCACAACGCGCTTCTCTCGAAGCTTCCTTCCTATGGGCTTCCCGAGAAATTATGCAACTGGATCACCAGTCTTCTCGCAGAGAGAAGCATCAAGATCGTTGTCGACGGTGCATGCTCCGACTTCAAGTCTGTGAATGCTGGTGTCCCACAAGGCTGTGTGCTATCACCCACGCTGTTTCTTCTGCATATCAATGATATGCTGCAAATCAGCAGCATTCATTGCTATGCCGATGATAGTACGAGTGATGCCTTATATACCGGCCGCGCTAACATTTCTCGGGAAAACGTCACTGAGAGTCGATCCAAACTTGTGTCTCCTTACAAGGAGTTTCCGATTGGGGTCTACTTAATCTAGTCCAATTTAACCCAACGAAGACACAGGTTTGCGCGTTCACCGCTAAAAAGATACCGTTTGTCGTATCACCTCGCTTTGAGAGCACTTCCCTGACTGCCACAGCCAGCATGGGAATCCTTGGCATCGATATATCGAGCGAAGTCCAGTTCCGCGGTCACTTGGAGGGTAAGGCCAAATTAGCCTCGAAGAAGCTTGGTGTGCTCAACAGATCGAGGACAGTATTTCACCCCGGCCCACCGCCTACAAATTTACAAGGCGCAGGTTCGGCCGCATATGGAATACTGTTCTCATATCTATGCAAGAGCACCCCAGTACCAGCTTCTCTCTCTTGACCGCATTCAACGGAGAGCGACTCGAATCATCGATTGCCAGGATGTTTCAGATCGGCTTGACCCCTCGTCGTTGCGTAGAGATGTAGCCTCACTCTGCATTCTCTATCGCATGTATCATGAGGAGAGTTTCGCCATCGTTCAACGCGACAAAACTTTCATCCCCATCACCTGGATAATTGGCAATCCACCACTGTGGGGTTTTCCAGATTTTTTTTGCCTCGCACAACCAATCTCTGGAACAAATTGTCGCCTGCGGTATTGTACGACTTGTAGTTTTGCAGTTTTGCCGGAAATCGAGATATACCTATTTTTCCACTAAAAACTCACCCCCTTCCCCTTCCCGACCTCAGGTCGCCCGTAAATTATTTTTCCTTTCATTTTTATAATATTCTCCTCCTTTTCCAATGGGTTTCATCCTACTATTATTTTTTTTCACTTTTTATTATTTTTAAAGGCTATAAATTAACGGGATGTATACCTTCTTGGAACAGAATGGGTCTAGAATCCTAATAAATTTGAACAAATATCTACTAGCCTACCTTTACCTAAGTCTGAAATGAACATTATATTTATGATGTCCTCGTTGGTTTTGTGAGCCTAAGCAAATATTTGAGAATATGGTTTTTTCTTTGATTAACGGGTAGCATATATTTTTCTAATATTAAATTCTCCTTCGTATCCGGAAACTCGTCTACTTCAATGTGATACGCTTCTGTCGAAACTCTCGGCGATAAACATTACACTTGACCTGTATTTTTTTTATAATCGTAACGTAGCTAACAACCATACACCCTTCCTAATGGTATGTTATATGGTTCCTATGCGTACATTGTGTTGATTTACCGTACCCTAAGAGCAACATCCAACTGTAACGACCAGTAACCAAATAAAACACATATCTCTCCGTTACGTAGAGCTCTATAATACATACATATATATTATGTATATGTGTACGTATAAACGGTAGGCTTTAAATGGTATGATTCTATTTAAATCATTTATCTTAAACCGACTTTATAAAGGAAGGTCACTATTGGCCTGATTATCTTGTATGGGCTCGACATTTTCAGAAACTACACCGCCAATTCTTATATATTCTTGCTTGGATGTTGACAGTTGTCAACTTGACAAAAATAAAAATTATACAATTCATAAAATGATCCAGAGATCAGTTTCTACCAACTCAAATACGCTAACATTTCTCTTCCACTAATTAGATTGATCCTCAGATATGAATGTAACAGATAATGTTCTAGTAGTAAGTAACTACTCAGTAATCTTTAAAGCCTTTACTCAATACACCAATGTATACATATATGTATGTATGTACAAATATCTTTTTCAAGCCGATTAATTTGGAAAGAGTTAATGGGAGGTTCTCTACTCAATTCGTCGATTCTTGAATGACACCATTTTTCCATTTGTGTATTTGTTTTACTAAGCTTTATTTTTTTATTGGTTTTTGTTTAATTATACCATGTTTAATATCCCAAATAAAATATTATAACATTGTAATTTATTTGGGAATTAATTAATGGTGGGGAAGTAGACGATAGCCATTGATTTTGCATTATGTTGTTTATGAACCATCACAGAAGATAATAATAACCTTTCTCCATTTAATTAAAGTGTAGCAGTGGTATTGTAAAGGAAATTAATAGTTATATAATTTTTAATATAATTTCAAGCAGGTTCAATACGTGAATGTCACGTGCACGTTGCCTACCCGTTCCCGTCATGAAAGCGCTCTGACCACCATTGCCGCATTCCCCATCAAGAACATAATATTATTCAAAAGTCTGAGTTGTAAATAAAAACCTGAAAGAATGCATCTCACGATGAATAGCGAAGCTCACGAGACTGAATAAGATAAAAGATCTTAAGAATTTCACTCAGTAGTTAATTTGTCTGCTGTTACAATATTCATGGCTGACAGTATCTGCATAAAGTATTTTATTTAAGAAATAAGGTCACGGAAGTTTGGGGATATGTACAATTCCACACTAATAATATACTTTTTATTTATACATTTACATCTACATATCCCCAAAGGGATTGGTTTGTCAGTGTCTAATCAATTTATAATCCGCGATTTACACTTTCGGTTCCACGACTCTGAAATGTAGTTGTCGGGCATGGTTGGTGAGGAGATACAATTACGAGATAAAATTCTTAACATAGAAACATAGATTGCAAAGAGCAATCTATATATTTTCTATTTCGAGTGTACTAACTCGGTAAGGTTATTCAATAAAATTAATGTTTATAAAAATCAGTTTAATTTTAAAAAAAAAGTTGAATGTGTATCTTGAGATAAACTCAGAAAAACAAACACCTAATGGAGAACCTCCTTTAGTGCGTCATATTGGAGCAAATGCTTTAGTTTTAGTAATTAAAATGGCGGAAAAATATATCAAAATGGAGGCTGTTAAATACGTATACCACAACGATGAAGATAAATTAACTGGGGAAGTTGAGCGAAAAGTGAGATTTAAATATAGATAGTTAATTAAATATCAGCACTAATGGTATTTACTTCATTGGTTTTAAAGGGAACTCTTTTTTTAACAGGAAGAATGTGGAGAAGAAATATGGGAGACTATTCTACGAGAATCGGGTGCGCGCAATACGGTATTCAGCGCTACACAGGTACTTCTAATTCTTGATTAAAACAATTTGTTTAATCTTTGTACTGATAATAAAAACTTTGTCCTTTCGTAGCAATATCCAGACGCCCTGATGTTGCGAATCGCTAGTGCTTTGACCAGACTGCTTACGAAAGATGTTACCAGTCCAACAACCTCCAAAGCAAGTAGTCCTACACCACGGAAACGTTCCCTGAAATCAAAACCAAGCTGGCGAAGTGCTTCCGTTCATACTGACAACAGAACCCAAAACTACAAATGCCCCTTCACTGCTACCAACGTATTAACCGCTGTCACCAAAAAGGAAATCGATGCCTACAACTCCTCTGAAGAGATAAGACCAACGGTCGCTTCATCCACAAGCAGGATTAATGAAGTGATTCCGTGCATGGAACTTCAAAGACGAAGTTCTGGTATTAAATTTGAAAGTCACACAGTCAAAGAACCAGTAGTTAAGCCGATACTGGAGTCGGAACCATCTGAGGAAACTACTACAACTTCTGAAATCAGTTCAGCACCGACTTCACCAGAATCTGAAAGTGGAAAGTTGGGTGCAATACGGCAATCTACGGCACGTAAAACTAGCTGTACTGTTGCGTTAGACGTATACAAACGTCGAGGCTCCATTGTTTCAACCCGACAACGTTTAAACAGCGTCAGTCTTATAAGCGGTGACAAGCTAAATGCTTTGAGGGAGAAATTTGGAACTAATGAAAAGGTGATGCATTTCTTTGGCAGATGTTTCGTAAAGTTCTTCAGTAACTATGGGTGAGTAATGTCATATTATTTATCTATTTTTACTTGTAATTTCTAATATATGCAGTATGGTGTATTCAGCCGGGGTGCCTGCTGGTGCCAGCGAACACTCACAACATTAATATTTTGTTTGACGGTTTTGTTTGACGTAACACAACGCCAATGTCATAATTGTCATTGGCGTTGTGTTAAGTCTAGCGACCCTATTCACCAACAAAACTAGTATCCCTCAAAGTATGATAGTCATTTAACTATCGGGATCGATATGCATCCCCGAAAACGGCTTTAACTCGAACTAACACTTCACACAAATCTGAAACACAATGCGGCCTATGTAACTGGAAGAAAGATAGAAAAACCAAGTATTTTTGCATAAAATCCAATATACCAATTTGTGGAGAACACATAAACCACCTTTCTTCAAATTGCATCTGATTTTATCCCAAACTGATATTTTTATTTTATTACATTTTAAAGTTGCTTTTGTTTTTTTTCTATAATGATTAATCTCTCATTATTATTTCATCTAAGTAAGTACATTAAAGTAGTGTAAGAAAATATAGAAGATTTTGTTTAAAATAAGTAATTACAGAAATTAAAACATTCTTTTTATTTTTGTAGTAACTTTTTGAATAAGTAAAAACAATAAATATCAATTTGTGATTGAATATTCTCTTTCTTTATTCATATATTATCCTTATAAAAAATAAACATTCATTTTTATTGAGCAGGTTTGAAATAAAATATGATATTATACTGGGTCCATCGCACCCGGCAGCACAGTTTTTGTGTTACAAATTAAGGCGCGAGTCCCTAAGTGTTAATTGTAAGATATCGTTAAGTATCATTCTTTCACTTTCTTTAAGACGATATAACGAAACTCAACTACACTTTAGCGGTATAACGAGACTCGACGGCATAGTCTATCGTAATGAGTTCTATGAACACATCTTCAGAGACACCACAGCAAGCAGCTCCCGTTTCCCAAGTCAGTTGCAAATAAACCTACAGTTTAATGCTCACTTCGAGATAAAAATCTAACAACTATGCTAGTTTTACGACTCGGTTCTGCAAGATATATGTGGTCAATGAATCCATTTGGTGTGGTCAATGGCATTATGAATTTCATGAATATATTCCCCAGATTTTTCCCTTTTAGTATAAAATTTGTTTCTCCTATCATCGTAATAAATAGGTTGTATAAAATAGATAGTGACTCGCTTTGGGTTCGAGATAACCCAGTGAATTGATTGTACTATTACGTAAAACGATTTTATCGGAAAATGTATAACCCCTCTGTCACTCAAAGTTTATTCAGGCGTATTCAGCGTATTGCGTAAAATGATAGCAATGTGTAAGTTCTGGATATCAGATTATACGGGCCATTCGGTCAACAAAAATGCGGGTTCGATTAAAAAAGTTTTCCGCCTCGTATATCAAAGAATTCATAAAGCTTTGACCTAATAGTTCCGACTGTCTCAAACCGACTGTGTTAGTCAATATGTGGTTGTCTGTGTTGAGTGTTCCTGACTCGAGACTAATCTCATAAGCACAAGCAAATTTTAAATATTTTGATGTTCTAATAGATTCATTTACAACCAATATTGCACCATTATTTATTTACGTATAAAAATATTTTTATAATTTTTTAAAGTTTTGCGTTCCAAATAGATAGTTTAGTCAGCCTGAAAGAAAAGAAAAGAAAATGTTGTTACTTCAGAAAATACTTTTATTTAATGTGCATCTCCTAGTGTAGATGCACATTACCAAACAACATTTTATCAATTTGCATATCCATTTATTTATTTAGTTGTAGATAAGGATTTTGTGTCCGATTTAATCCGAATATTCCTTGCGCCCTCTTTCTTACAGTTTAATAGGTATATTTCAAGTCAAGGTAAAGTCGCTGGCAAAAGCTGTTTTTGGCTTATTTTTGATATAGCGTGATATCATAAGATTGCTTTTGTTTAGACCGACCTCTTTACCAGAAATTTATTCACCTTCTACTCTTAGCTATTGGTCAGGCGTGTAAATAGCCCGACCAGGGTGTGATTGCTCAACAGTTAGCGTACGAGGTGTAGGGAAGTAAACCACTTCTATCGATCAAAACAATCATGCCAGCACTAACCTGCAACACCGACCAAGTCCCGATCCTCCAGAAGGCAGCGAGCAGCGGCGAGGTTTCTACGGTCTCTTGCAAGGTATTGACCGGCCGGTCACACGATCGTAGACTGGAGCACTCCACATACACCTTGTAAAGGTTACAAGCGAGTCCAAACACTACACGGCTATAGGACTAACGGAAAATCAGCTTCTTTTCACGAGAAATATAACTGATGTCCGTGGCGGAACAAAATTTTTATATTAAAGGGCGTCTTCTTCGCGAAAAGCGATGAGAGCAGGGTATCCGTTTTTTCTTGCACCAATCAGGTGCAGCGCGTTTACATTATTTGAAGACTGCTAACGCCATCTCTTGAGATCGTCGAGTACATTGGCAATATTACAGCAGTACCAGCACTAATTGCATTCGACAAACAGAATGTGGTTTACATAAAGACTATGAAATTAATAATATAACGAAATATATTATGGTGCGATTATGTATGCATTTTATAAATATATTGGCGCTCCACCATGCACCCCGCCTTGGAACATCACAAGATGTTTCAAAACACGCGAATTTTCTGACTGAGAGTAACACATGCATTATGCGATTAAATAATAAATATGATAAATATAGCGGCCTAAACTAAAAAATAAGGTTTAAACTAAGTTGAATTTATTGTGTAGGAATAGGATATAATTTAGTTACAGCGCGTTTGTAAATTCCAGTTTGCGTTTTAACTATCGCCACGCGTACAACGTTATCAGAGCCTCTGAACACGTCCGTAATTACTCCTAACGGCCAATGCAACGGTGGAGAATTCTCCTGCTCAAGAAGAACAACAGTTCCGATTTCTACCGGTTTGTCGGGAGTAGCCCATTTTTGCCTAACTTGCAACGTGTGCAAATACTCTAAGTGCCATTTCTTCCAAAAGGATTGGACCATACTATCTAACAACTTTTTACGTTCTAACAGACTCAATCGTTGATCTGACAAATCAGCAGCGGGTAAATATTGCAACGGAGTAGACATCAAAAAATGCGCGGGAGTTAACACCTCAGGATAAGGGTCTGACGATAATACGCTCAATGGACGAGAGTTAAGAATACACTCTATCTGAGTAAGAACAGTTTGCAGTTCTTCGTATGTAAGTAACTGACTTCCTATTACTCTATATAAATGCGTTTTCATGCTCTTTATATTCCCTTCCCACATCCCACCAAAATTTGGTGATCTTGGGGGAATCATCTTCCACTCTATGCGTCGAGAGAGCAACTCATTCGACAGCGCGTTTTTGAAGCTAGAGTTCAATAAAAAACTATACAGCTCATCTAAATGTGCCTTCGCACCGATGAAAGTAGATCCATTATCGGAATAGAGACATGAAACTGGTCCTCGACGGGAAATAAAGCGTTTAAAAGCGGCTAGAAAGTTTTCAGTAGTTAAATCACTGGTCACTTCAATATGTAGACTACGTGTGACCATGCAAACAAAAAGAACGATGTACGCCTTTTGCGCATGTTGACCTCTGCGGCGAGAAAGGATTGTCCTTATCGGACCAGCGTAATCTACACCAGTGTGACAAAATGCCTTGGCCTCTGAAACACGGTAATCAGGAAGCTCAGCCATTATAGGCGTTGGATGCGTTGGGTTGCATTTAAAGCAAGTGTTGCACTTTCGCAACTTGGACCTGATAACAGTCCTGGCATCCAAGATCCAGTAGCGTTGTCGTATAATAGACATAAGAAGTCCAGGTCCGGTGTGACAATTAACAACATGAAAATGCTGTATTATTAAGTCAACGACATGATCGCGTTTAGGGAGAAGAACCGGATGTTTAGCTTCGAAAGGAAGCATTGATCCAGAAAGTCTTCCTCCAATGCGTAAAATCCCTTGTTTGTCTAAGAAGACGAAGAGGCTTTGCAGCTTTTTTGAAGGTAATTTATCAGCCTTGATCAATTTGATATCTTCACAGAAGTGCACAGATTGAACGGCGAGAATTAACGCATTCTCAGCACTTGTCAACCCTGCTATAGAACGAGGTTCGACCTTAACTTTAGGTCTTGCGAATTTTAATACATATGCGGTGATACGTAGCAACTTTTCCCAAGAAGAAACACGTTGTGCTAACGTACACAGCAACGGCGGCTCTGTGTGAGTAATGGCAGCCAACACATTTGCCTTGAGTTCAGGCAAGACAGAGCAATTATTAAGCGAGAATGGCCTAATCGGCCACTTCTCAGATGAGCTGCGAATCCACGGAGGACCTTTCCACCACAAATCGTGGGTCAAAAGTTGCGATGGAAGCATACCACGCGAAAGACAATCACTTGGATTACTAGCTCCGGCAATATGATAAAAATGTTTAGAGTCCAATTTCTTGGCACTGAGCGACGCGATTACCGACGAAAACTGACCAACGATGTGGTGAAGAATGAACCCATGATAAAGCAATAGTGGAATCAGAAAATGCGTATATCCCGGCAATGGTCATACGTGTTGCATATGTGTCTCGCACAGTTTTTATTAATTTTGACATAAGTAAAATAGCGCATAATTCTAAGCGAGCGAGCGTAGTGATTTTTGTTGGCGAAACCTTTGATTTAGCGCAAAGAATGCGAGTTTGAATGCCAGACGGGTAGGTACAATGGGCATAAATGACACATCCCAGACCATTCATGCTAGCATCACAAAAAGCAACAAGACGTAATTCACAACCAACTTCGACGCCTACATGACGTGGAATCCTTAAAGTGTCAAGCATTTGAAGTTCTTGCGCAAGAGCGGAAAAACGGGTGCGTATGTGCTCCGGTGCAGGATCGTCCCAATCACACTTGCTGAGCCACAGTTCCTTAATTAACAACTTGGCATAGAGAATCACAGGCGCGACCAATCCGAGCACGTCAAATAGTCGTGCAACCATCGAGAGTATGTTTCATGTGAAATGAAAATTATCTTCACATGGTTCCCATGAGAGACCTAAGACCTTAGAGACATTATTGTCAACATCAAAATCAAGCGACTTGCGGTGCGTGTCGGGAAGCGAGTCAAGTAGCACTGGTGAATTGCTAGACCACTTCACTAAGTCAAAGTCACCCGATTTGAAAAACTTAATCAAGTTGTGAGCTAATTGCGTGGCAGTATCCTCATTTGCAATAGAAAGAACCAAATCGTCCATATACAGACAGGTCTCTGCCACTTTCGCGGCATCAGGATAGAGCGGACTCATGTCAGTAGCCAGCTGTCGCACAGTGCGCATAGCTATGTAAGGGCTTGACTTGAGACCGAAAGGTTGCCTATTAAAGGCATAAGTTCGAATTTTTTCCGATTCGTTGAATCTAAATAAAATGCGTAGGTATTTATGTTGGTCTACTGGTACACCAATCCGTAAATAATATTGTTTTATATCAGCGTTCATTGCAATAGGAAATAATCTAAAACCTAACAATAATAAAAACAGATCGGCCTGTAAATTGGGTCCAATATGTAATATATCGTTAAGCGAAAGTCCTGTATGCGTTTTAGCACTCGCGTCCAATACGATGCGCGGCATCGGTTTATCAGGTCGGACTACTGCGTGATGCGGTATATAATAACCATCAGAGGACAGCTCAGATTCTTTAACAGGACTGAGGTAATTGTTATCAATATAATCCTGAATAACCTTGTTATAATTTTCGCGCACTATCGGTGCCTGACGGAGCTTACGCTCGAGTGAAACGAAACGGCGATAAGCGGTAGCGTGCGAATTACCTAATTCCGAAGGGTCCCTACAGAACGGTAATGCAACTGTATAACGACCTACGTCGTCACGGGTCACGGTAGCCGTGAAAATATTTTCGCAATCTGTCTCCTCTGGTGACAACAAGCGTTTCATGGGTACTTCTTCAAGTTCCCAGAACTTTTGCACTATATCATTAAGCGCTAACGCAGAAAAAGACGCGGCAGTAGGTAAAATATGTTTACGCGGGTAATCTCCCATAAGTACGTAACCAAATGTTGTAGATAAAGCACACGGTGCGCGCGGCCCACACTCGACCATATTTCCTAAGTATATAAATGGGAATAGCTGGGCACCTAACAATAAATCAATCTTGCCCGGAATATTCCAGCTTAAGTCAGCGAGCGGAAGGTTACGAAAATCTAGGTCGCGATCACAATCGATAAATTTCGAAGGCAATTGATCCGTAATGCATTCTACAACAAGCGCATGTATAGTGTATTTCTGATCCGGATAAATACGGGATTCAATGTCTAAATGAACATAACCGATTATCGGACTTGAAGCGGAACCAACACCTTTAACATAGGAATTATTCAACGGTATTATCGGTAAATTTAATAAACTAGAACAAGCAGATGTTATTAGATTATTCTGCGAGCCATTATCTATCAAACACCTAACTACAGATTTGATACCAGCGCTACCCTTAGAGCGCGCGTATACCTGAGCGGTTGACAAAAGTATATCACCCTTATGACAAGAAGTGTAAGACTGTGTATGTGTAACTGGTTCTGTAGCAAGCGGGGGCGCTCGAATGCATGACGAAGTCGTGTGAGCGCGATGAGAAGGCGCGGGCGAAGTAACGGTCGCTCGATGAGCGGGCGGCGGCGAGTACGCGACGGCGGTATTTACCATAGCCGCATGCGATTGCGAATTATTACTATCAAAATGCAATAACCTATGGTGTCTTTTATTACAGAAACAGACTGACGTACTCTTACAATCCGGAAGTTTATGTAAAGTGCTTAAACAATTAACGCAACCGTACTTCGATTTAATAAACTCATATCTAGCCCTTGCGTCTCGCATATTTTTAAACTGAGCGCAATCATATAAATGTCGATGGTTACCACTACACAAACAACAATTCGCGGTAACTGCTGCGTAAGATTTGGAGGTGTGATGAACGCGCCGGTCGCGTGAGGGCGACGTAACAACAGCAGCGGGTTTCGTATATGACCAATTTCGCGGGTTTGAGCGCTCCAAAATCTTAGCCTGATCTTGTATAAAAGCGATAAGCTGTTGTGTCGTAGGCACTTCCACATCCCGAATCGAAAGTTCAAAGGCTTGGATGGTTTGAGGATCCATCCTTCTCAAAGCGCATTGAAGAAAAATAAAATCAGTTAGATCAGTTATGCCTAATTCTTTTAGAGCTGATATCGAAGCGGAGTATTTACTAACAAAGGTATCAAGAGCGTTCGCAGTGTGCGAGCAAGTTTTTAAGTCCAGTATATTATTGAGATAATATGTACCTAATGAGCGTTTGTCGTGGTATTTCTTAACCAAACTATCCCACAGTATTTTATATGTTTCACCTGACGGAATAATACCGGAAGTGAATTTTAGTGCGTCGTGGGTGAGTTTAGAAATTAGATACTGTACACGTTGCGAGTCAGAAAGCTGTTGATTCAAATGAATATTAGCTTTAAAAGACTGATAAAAGGTATTCCAGTTTTCAGGGCGTCCGTCAAAACTCGGAATTACTAAAGGTTCTAATTTCACTACGGACTTGATCGAGCTACTGGTCTCGAGTGAACGCACCTTAGAAGTGGTTAATATTTTATTTCTAACGCGTTTAACTCTCGAGTATAAATCATCAAATGAATCGAGGCAAGAATACTCGGGATTGACCGTAATCTTTGATAACAAATTTATATTATTTATTTTATCAACAATGGACTCAAATTTATCGCGTAAATCATCTATTATCTCCGTTTCAGCCAGAAAATTCTCGTTAGCTCGCGTTGATGAATCGAAAGAAATTATACCTTTCGACGATGTGTACATACGATTAATACGTTGAAATAATAATTCTTTCTTTTGATTCAACATAACCAACATGACTTCGCGACTTGATTCGCTTTCCGTCATGTTTATAAATAATATCACAATACAACTACAAAGTGATAGGTATATCTACCTAGTTAGTGTAAAAACACAAATTAAATTTAAATCTTAAAATGACTTAGCGTAAAGTACAGTGGTGGAGCGGTAAATAAGTGGGTAGGTATGAATAAGTTCAACTAAATTGAGTATAATGGATATTATTACCAATTAATACGTAATTCACCAAATCTAACAATTAATTATATTTAAGTACGAGTCTACCAATAATTACGTAGTTCTCGTGCGTTTTAAACACAGAATTTACCAATTTTACGTAAATCTGTGAGCGAGGAAAAATGGCGGCAAGAATTCACTAGAATTACGTGAATCTTTTTTATGATATGAATAGAAAAGTAAATTCACCAATATTTACGTGAATCACTGGCCTATCCGTACTCGTAAGGACCAATTATATGGTCAGGCGTGTAAATAGCCCGACCAGGGTGTGATTGCAATGTATTGACCGGCCGGTCACGATCGTAAACTGGAGCACTCCACATACACCTTGTAAAGGTTACAAGCGAGTCCAAACACTACACGGCTATAGGACTAACGGAAAATCAGCTTCTTTTCACGAGAAATATAACTGATGTCCGTGGCGGAACAAAATTTTTATATTAAAGGGCGTCTTCTTCGCGAAAAGCGATGAGAGCAGGGTATCCGTTTTTTCTTGCACCAATCAGGTGCAGCGCGTTTACATTATTTGAAGACTGCTAACGCCATCTCTTGAGATCGTCGAGTACATTGGCAATATTACAGCAGTACCAGCACTAATTGCATTCGACAAACAGAATGTGGTTTACATAAAGACTATGAAATTAATAATATAACGAAATATATTATGGTGCGATTATGTATGCATTTTATAAATATATTGGCGCTCCACCAGCTATAAAAGTTGATTTTCTTTTGCTAGTTACGACAAAATGATTCGTGCAACAGGGCGTTACTTCTGTACGTTTCTGCAGTCTGTGGACAACATACACCAGCGCATGCGCTTCACATTCCCGCGCATGCGTTCTCCCAGCATGCAGCTGACTCGTGCGCACCGACATGGAGCAGAACTGGTGTACAGCAGCGGAAGGACTGGTTACACGCATTATCTCATGGGTTTGTTCTCAGATCTGTTTTTGTTGTGAATGCTCAGCTCAAAACTGAAATAGTTCTTTATATAAAGATCACTCGCATACTTCGAACTATATAGATTAGGATCTTTGAGTAATAGGTTAGTGAAGTTTTAGTAGTAGTGTCATAATACTTAATTAAGGGGACAGAGAGAGAGAGAGCGGTGCTACTTGAGACAAGCCCAGTAACCAGCATGTACTTCCTTGCTGCGACAAAACTCCTCATTCGGCAATAAGTCTGATGTCGGAAATGGTTTGATGTTTTATGCCGCCTTCCAATAAACAAAAAACGATTCGTATTGCTTACTTCTTCTTCAACGAAAATTTTACCGTCCGCAAGCAAAACGAATAGTTTTTTTTTTATTGGAACGCGGCATTAGTCTTTTCAACTCCGACATAATCAATTGACGAACCCTCGTCAATATACCCGGAGGTTTAAAAAAATAAATGGTGTGCAATACCTACGTATCATATCATACAAAGTTACTCAAGATTAAAACTTTCGTGATTTACGTATGTTTTAATCTTGTGTGACTTCGTGTGATATGTATTTACTTCTTAAACACCGGCTTCTAAAGTTACTTAAAACAAATTAAATTTTGCTATTTAGTCAAACCAATGTTCATTTGTGTTGGATGTTACAGGTCAACTGTATGAAATAGCGGAGGACATATTCTCTTTGAAGCTGAAGGTATCAATAGTGAAGGAGAGCATGGAAGGCAATTACTACGTAGCGGTACTGAGACTTGAGTTCGATAACAGCGACTATGTAAGTACCTTGTCATTAATTGTCGCACTCTAAGACTATCGGTACACAAAAATATATTGTATAGTTGTTGGTTTATTATCGATTTTAAAATAGGTTTTAAAGTGCCTAGTGCTAATTTGACTATTTTAATCTTTGTAGCGCACTCTTGCTTCACAACTCACTGTTGAAACTTACGGGTATGAGAAACCTCGAAATCTTATGAGCAGTGATTGTTTGAATTTTATGCGGTTGTATGATGTGCAACCCTAGGTTGATACTTCAGTACTGCATTAGTGGGCAATAAGAGCATAGAATATGTATTGCAGTTTCTTTTGCCTCTCGACAGAATCTGCATGTTGTGCTTTCGCCCAACTTTAGGTTGATCATGTTTGTTCAGTTTGGAGTGTCGGTAAGGATTTTATATCTTTTGAACTCACGAATATCGTTTGATACTTAAGTACTTTTGGTTTATTATATAATTAATATAAATAATCCAACTAGGCACACGATAAGTCCTGATGTTCCTTTTCCGACGACAATTGACGGTTCAAAATCATTTTAATTAGGTATAAGAAACCCCCAGTTATTGTGACACAAATTTAGAACATTTTTTTCGTCTCTCGTTGAGATACTTTTAATTCTGTCACCATGGACTTTTGAATATAAATATTTTGGGACATATTACACATTAATGTAGGGTTAGCTGTGGGTTCTATAACACGAATATTTAGATTGTAATTAGGTATGCATACAAATATACGCATTGAGCGCGAATCATGTTGAATTTATAATGAACAATGATGATGATGGAACAATGCAGTAGAGTTGTATATATAAGGATGTTGCCACACTTCAAACTTACAATATTTCTAACAAATCAAACGTCGCTCTCGAGCGCTGCGCCAGAGAGGGAAGTATTCATTCACTGCGGAGTAACAACTGTTTTCTTTATAAATCACTAAGTACTGAAGTTTAGATCCACAATGTGCTATTACGACACAGTCACAGATAATAATTACAGAGTATTACAATTACAAGTGACATGTGATACCGGCGTTGGTGCCCCGATGAATGATATTAAAAACCTTCTCAGTGTAAACCAATCGTAATGTGACATAATCCATTTTTTTTGTAATCATTTTATAGCATAATTACTATGCCGATGTTTTAGTCTATTTAAACCTTTCATTGCCGAAAGATTCCATTCCATATCCTTTGTATCATACAAAGGTGGTATAAAAAAACAATAATTATAGTATCTTCATAGTTTTATAGCATCGTAACTATGCTATAAAACTATGAGTCACTTGCAGAGAAATGTATAAAACGTCACTGTACCGTGCTTTGTCACTCACATAAAATCATCGACTGTGTAATATGTAAGGTCTTTGATAGGCCTCTTTATTTGTACAGATTCTGTGGCTTCTACTACACTTAAGAAGTGGGCAAATGGCAAATTTGTACACAACTAA
Source organism: Callimorpha dominula (assembly GCA_949752705.1). Taxonomy (NCBI): domain Eukaryota; kingdom Metazoa; phylum Arthropoda; class Insecta; order Lepidoptera; family Erebidae; genus Callimorpha; species Callimorpha dominula. Next base: position 4,361,113 of record OX457002.1, on the reverse strand, counting down.
ATAAAGTCGAGACATTCCGGCACTTTGCTTGAATGTATCTTTACTTATATGATTTTGTTTTTTACGATTTTATGTCTTATTATCTAATTATTACTCAAAAGATCATCATGAAATTTTGCATACACGTTGTCATGGTACAGAAAAGGTCATAGGATACCTTTCATCCAAAAAAAAAATTAATGTGCCCGCGGGGAAATGATAGTTCTAAAAAAAAGAAAGTATTGTGCCCGCGGGGAAATGATAGTTCTAAGAAAAAGAAAGTAATGTGCCCGCGGGGAAATGATAGTTCTAAGAAAAAGAAAGTAATGTGCCCCCGGGGAAATGCTAGTTCGAAGATAAAAAGAAAGTTATGTGCCTGCGGGGAAATGCTCGTTCGAAGAAAAAAAAGTAATGTTCCCGGGGGGAAATGCTAGATCGAAGAAAAAAAGGTAATGTTCCCGCATGGAAATGCTAGTTCGAAAAAAGAGCTTCGTGAAAGGTGTTCATATTTATAAAGGATATACGCTTTTACTCACTTGTGTAGCAGCGCCTGACACTACGCGGAAAGTCCCTTCACACCTTGATAACGTCGCGTCTGAAATTTTTGGGGATCCTCGAAAGAAACACGTAAGTGAAATCGAATATCACTAGATACATATTATAAAACAAAGTACCCCGCCGCGTCTGTCTGTCTGGTCGCGATAAACTGAAAAACTACTTATAGAGTGATTCATGAGGAAGGTTTAGGTGTATAATTTGTTAAGTTTTTTTGTAAATTGGTTGAAATATGATGATGATTGTTGAAGATGTCTGTGCTACCCGTGAGAAGGCGGGCGGGTGGCTAATCCTTTATAAAAATACTCGTTATTAATAAAGTATATTCTTAAAATTATAGCATACAAACAAAAGTTACGTTTAAGGCGCCCATTAGACGCTCATGCAAACATCAATCATTACCAAAAGACATCAAAATCTCATCATGCAACCGTCAATCACTCACTGCATTAGATAGGTTATTCGTCAATAACGGTTTTGATTGTAACAAAACCTACCGTGCAATGGGTGCCTAAAAGATGCAATCACAGTAATAGAGGCGGTATATCCCAGTAATAGAGGCGGTATAAGGAGAGTATTTTATGGTTATTAAAAATAAATCGAATTAGGCGTATTTGTAGCACTAAAAATGGTATTTAAAAGGGTTCATTATCCCTTGTGTCTCTAGAGTATCTATTGCAACAATTAATTTAGCTCTACATTGCGTTCTCGAAAATTAAGCAGCTGAATAAATAGCAAATAACGCCCAAAATTGGCTATCGACCCGTAATTAAGAAATGCTTCTGTTTCACGTTTAACTTAATTAACAGCTAGGTTTTAATAACCCGTTGAAAGTAGTTAGATATGTAATTTCATTATACCTATTAATGAAGGCTTCGGAAGTGCATGCGTATGCGCGGCTGTCATGCTTAAAGTACGAGTAGCGGCATTGTTTTTTTCTGTTTTTTTTTTACTTCAAAATTTATTCACTACATATTATAAAACAAAGTCCCCCGTCGCGTCTGTCTGTCTGTCTGTCTGTTGCGATAAACTGAAAACTACTGAACGGATTTTCGTGCGGTTTTTACTAATAGACAGAGTGATTCATGACGAAGGTTTAGGTGTATCATTTGCACCCGTGCGAAGCCGGGGCGGGTTGCTAGTACTCTATACGTACAAATAATAAAAATTTGTATTCCACTAGTGTTTATACATTAACCACTTACTCTGTTATGTGTTATTTTTCTCCTTGGTAGAATTAAAAATCAATGATTAATAGCTTTATTTATTGTCTTGCCTTATAGAAACAGTTCGCATTCGCAATCGCGGAGCTTCCGCGTCGATTTAAAGATCTGCATCTTGATCTGGGCCTTCAAAAATCCGCATCTGAATCTGCGGTCATATCGAGTTAATAATATTACAGTCGCCAGTCACTAAGAGGCAAGAATTTTAAAACCTTTGTAATAGCTAAATATTCTATAACTGATCTGTGAGCTAAATACGAGAAACTAAACTAAATTGGTAGCAATAAACGCTGCTTTTTTAACAATACCAAATTGAGTGAATGATCTATACAGTATAATGGTTTAATGAAACAATAGCATTTATTACAGGACAATGTCCTAAATTTTATCTTTATACAAATTACAAAATTGAATATGTTTAATGTTCCTTGTTAGCGAAATGAAGATTTAGACACCTTGATGTCTTTATCTTCGTTCCGTTAATATATATACGGTCTGAAAAAGAAATTATTTTGATGGAAATTAACACCGTACACGTCTTCACTACATATTATAAAACAAAGTCCCCCGTCGCGTCTGTCTGTTCGCGATAAACTGAAAAACTACTGAACGGAATTTCATGCGGTTTTCACTAATGGACAGAGTGATTCATGAGTAAGGTTTAGGGGTATATTTTGTTAAGATTTTGTGTAAGTTGATTGAAATATGTTGATGATTTTTGAATATGGCAAGGGGGGGGGGGTGTTGCTAGTTTATGTTATTTCCAAAACCCTAACTGACTTTAACTGCATATTCAAATTATCCATTATCTGGAGATATCGTGCTTATCTGCAGGAGCTTTAGCTATTTGCCATTTAATTTTGTGATGAGACAGCAAACTGAGACACATCCTTATATATATTATAACTTACGGACATTAAAATCTGAAACAATTGTAGTGAAACTACTGTGGCAAGTTCAGATACTATTTTATTATTCTCTTTGTTTGTAAATTGTGTTAATATTTATAGTCTTATATTAATCGTGTGTGAGCTAACATCTAAACACATATAATAATACATTATATATATGTACTTTTCTAAAAATGAAACCTAGCTAGATCGACTTATCGCCCCCGAAACCTCCTGCATACTAAATTTCATGAAAATCATTGGAGCCGTTTCCGACATTCAGATTATTTATATACATATATACCAGAAATGCTTTAAAGGTATTAGATATGCTTAAACAATAACTGTTGGGTAATAACATTATATTTCCACTAGACCACAACACCTAAACCCACGAAAACGCTAAACATGACGATGTATTTTAACCCCTAATGCTTACCTATTAGGCAGAAATACATTAAGTCAAGAGGAGTTGGAACTCAAGTCCAGCCATCAAAAGCTGGTGTTATGAGTACCTTTTTTTTTTTTTGTGCGTGTGGAAACCCCCTCGGGCCGTCACCCCACCGGGGTTTTCGATGGGGCGGTGTGTCACAATCGAACCGACTAAACCACACGGTGTGCCGTACTGCGTCTTAAATAGGAGGGATCCGGGAACAGCTTTTATTAAGACATCCGGAACCCGCCTAGCGCCTGCCCACAAAGCGCGGGCACCACCTTCTGGTAAAAACCTCTCAATTAGGCGACGTCCAGGCACACTCGGACGTTGCCTCCTCGCGGGGGGCCACTATAGCGGGTGGAAATGAAAACCCGTCCCGTCCACCCGCGGCCACACTCAGGGCGGCATGAGGCGCAGGTAAGCGCGCCTCCGCCGCCCGGTTCGCCGGCGGCGAATTAGGTCCGAGTTAAGATCGTCTTCCCGGACCCGTTCCGCCGCCTCCTTCTGCGAGATGACGTCCTCACAGAAGGTCGCGACCGCGGTAAAACTCCTGTCGCTACCGGCCATGGAGCGTATGACGGCCGGTAGCGAGAGATCCCCTCCGATGACTGCAGTGAGGGCCCGACGCTGCGTCGCCCAGGCGGGGCAAACCTCCACGGCGGCAAAGCCAGCACGTGGAGCCTCCAGCCGGGACGACCAACGAGCCATGGTGGCTCGCGTACCTCTTCGGGCGGGGGCCGACTGCCACTTCCCGCCCGGAACTCAGCCGTTCGCCTATATACGTCGGCGAGCACTTCCGCCTCCAAATCCTACGGGGGAGTCCCGGCCAACGCGCACGCCGCCTCTGTCGACACAGCGTATGGCTCTAACCGCCATAACCCTCTGAGGGCGTCAGAGGTGCGCCCTAATCCTAGCGGTCAGAGCCCCCGCCTACACCGGTGCACCGTAAAGTGCCATTGACCGGACAACCCCCGTGTACAGCCGTCTCGTAGCGACGCTGGGTCCACCCAAATTGGGCAAAAGTCGCCCAAGAGCTGACGCAGCGCCGACCAGCTTTGGAGCAAGCTGCAGGAAGTGCTCGTCGAAGAGCCACCTACCGTCGAGGGTGTTATGAGTACCTACTTGTAACCCTCGGAAGAAAGGAAACGCCCTAGCATTTCCCGCCTTTTTACACCTCACATATGCATGCTTGCTTTCGTTCTCCAAATATTTTATAAAACACATTACCAATTAAAAAATACTCAGTTTAAAGTTTACCACTTCAAACATTGCGTCATCTTTGCCAACTGTTATGATCATAAAGTACAAGGTAGCAATGTGTGTAACAATGCCAACAATTGGCCATCAATTCGGCTAAATTGGTGCTAAAATAGATACTAGCTCCCTTAAATGGATACTGTAATAGGATACATATAAATCGATTCAATACGACAAGATGATCTAAGTGTGAGGTTCAGGAGTGTTAGTGTAATCGATTATGTGATTCACTAAAGTTCAGAGACAATATGGCAGCCTCTCCTATCGACTGACGCAGGTGCTCACCGGACCACCTGCTTCAAAGTAACTTTGTCGTATATGCCGGGAGCCAATCCCCAATACAAAGTCTATTGCAAGAACACAGAACCGAAAGCATAGAAGCGCTTCGATCTCGCGAACCTGTAGTGTGAGAAGCCTCTTGCTGAACTAGAACACAGGCGGTGGCTAGAGAATACGCTTCTATCCATGCTCTAAAGCCAGAGTGCTTGGGATTCCGAAGTCTCGATAAAATGGCGTTATCATAAATCGAAATAGAAAGCACTGACTCCTACACAAAACAGTAATATTTGTAATTGCACTGAACATTTATGCAATTACATACGCAGTGTCACCCGCGTTTATGGTCACTGCTTCGCTCCTATGGCTCTTGGCGTGATGTTACATAGCCTATAATCTTCTTCAATGAATACTCTATCCGATACTGACATTTTTTTTTGGAGCCGACTGATAGGTAGTGCGTTTAAACAAACAAACATTCAACAAAAAAAACTCTTTGGGTATATTATAGGGTAACAATAAAATAAGTTGTATGTCTTTTGACTACATTCATCGGACAGCTTTTAATTAAGCTAGTTGCAATACCGTGATCCTATAACCTCCTAATCTGACTCCAGCTTATTTGCACCTACAACATTGTCTATATACGGAGTTTTATTACGGCATCAACTGGACTACAAAATGTAATAAGGTTTCTAGGTACCTACGGATCCCTAATAGGTTGTTTACTTCGCGAAATTATGGTATGACCTTCAATAAGTAGGTACATGTTGTAAGTACGTATTGTTTTCTTTCTCTAACAAAGGTATGCAAGGTGTGTTACGTGTTCAGCTTACATAAATACAAATTGAGCCTAATAACGGTTGAAAAATATATAGTAGGTACACATACCAAATACCTTTGGCCACTTTCATTGTAGTTAAAATAGTAACAAGCTATGGAGTGATAGACCATACCAGTGCTTCCTAGGTTTGAGGTTAATTTTGGCGAAAGCTAAGGAAATGATAATCACGAGGTTTTTAATAAATTCGAATTCAATATCTTTATTTCATTAAATTGATCATCAATTATTCGGAATTATCAATTTAAACAAAAGAATCATAATTGAAAATTTTAAATTGTAATTGAAAGATAGGTAATACTAGCCAGGTCAGTCTTAGGATGGATGACCATTCTTAACACATTGAGATCCCTCCGTGCCTCGGAGAGCACGTTAAGCCGTCGGTCCTGGTTGCCATACGAACATCTGTGGTATTCGTTACGGGTAGTTGGAGCCCTAAAAAAGTCCGACAACTACTTCGATATCGCCTAGTACAGGTTGTGGAGGTCTGATGGCAGTCGCTTCACGTAAAATATCGAAGTTCGGCCCTTTTGCAGTTATGCTCGGAGGATGATTTTTATTTAATGACAAGGGCTAGACCTACTGCAGTCTATTATACCGAGACCCGGGAATGGGATCCAAGCTCTCATTATTATATATATAGAAACATAAGCTCTCTCTTAGCTATGTCATTAAAAATATTGGTACAAAAAATACTAGTTAATCTAAAAAATAATAATACCCAAAAAACTAAATTAAAATGTCATACACGACCTAAATGGCACGATGCAGCGGTGCGGTGATCAAGCGCAAGTGGATTGCAAAGTGATGTTACAGGGATCGCACCACCGCACCGCCAGCTCCGAGGTAGAGAGAGTGGAGCGGTCTCGCTAGTCGCCACGTGGCAAGAGGCGCCAAAAAGCCAAATGCGATAAAACTATTTCTAAATGAAAATAAAATTTTGATGGCGGCTTTTGAGAGGCGCTAGGGTGTGTGGGTGGCCTTTAATTACTTATTACAATACCTATAGATAACATATTTTATTATTTATTGACTAATTGAAGTGAATATAGCAGTAGGAACTTTCTTATGGTTAAAACAGGAGTATAATAAATTAGAGTTACTTAATTTGATTTAAATCCAATAAGTGTTGATATTTCTAATAAAAGTTGAATTTTGAAAATTTTACAATTAATATTTATTTAACACAAAACTGATTAAGAGCTAGGGCAGCCGCTGGGTCGTAAGTTCGAATATCTTGTTTTTAATTGTACTATCAAAACAAAAAAGGCATCATATCTTTGAGCAGGTCTCAATTACAGCAGGTACCAATGAATAATAATATCCTTAATAAACATTATGAAAACATACCTGGTCTAGTTTGCGGTTAGTAAAACAACTAAGATATAAAATAATTTTATCTAAGTGTAAGCCATATGTAAATAAGTTTCTGAACCCTCTACATACTTTAATACAATTTGAATATATATACCATACATATATCTCACCTAAAACCTAAGACGATCTTATTTACATATCAATGTATGTAAGTCTTCTCTCTGAGTATTGGCTAAAACACATTTGCAAATGGATTTGCAAATGTGTTTTATTTGTGTTTTTGGAAAACGGATGAGTTCACGAATGTATAAATCTGAAATATTCCGAAGTAGATTACTTCATATCAATTTAGATAGATAAAATTACTACCGATAGCTATGTTAGGCTATTATAGGCGTACCCACCTTTTATCTACTAAGTTAGGTAAGTACCTACTTACACCATTTGTATCTTAAAATTAAGTAAGTACATACAACGGTATGTATGTATATCTTTGCTGAATATAAGTTTACCGTAAGCATGGCGAAATAGGTAATATCTAATTAGATTTAAGAGAGTCAAGGTGTGTTTTTAAATGTGCAAGAATTTTACTGCAATAATGCAGTTTATGTCTGAAAAGTATATATCCCGGTAATATGTCTGCACGTGTATGGTTGTCTTGTAAGCGGGCTACAAAGTCTAGTAGCAAATGCCAACGAATCATCTGCGATGCAGCAGAAAAAACGAAGCGCAGAGAATACGGCAACAAGTCGCTAATCTCACTCACGGCAATTATATATTTTCAATTCCCATACAATCAACGAACGAACGACCAAAACGAGAAAAGTCTCCATTAGACATTTACTACGATTTGTCAAGTTTATATTAAAATAGCGCCATCTATCGGCACCCTTATAAACTCACAATAGGCCATCGGATCCATTTCCTTGGAGAAAGCATTTAGTGTAACTCTTGGCATGTTCGGACGGTGGTCAAGGTTAAGGCTTAGTTGGGTGATTTTCTCTGGAATACGATAACAAAGTGCAAAATAAGCATTAGGCTTATTTATACTAGGGAAATATTTTAGTGTAGAAATTATATTATTCCAATTTTCATAATTTTCATCGATAACTTTTTGTATTTGATACCAGGTTCAATCGTTGATGCTACGCAAGAGTGTGCCGTGTTCCTTTCCGGCAGTCCCAGCATCGTTACTATTGCAACTCTTCCCTTTTGGAGTACTACTGGATAGAAGAATGAATATCCTTATGGCTGGGGAAAAAGTACGTATGAACATTATAAGCTACTAGCCGTTTTCCACAGTCGGCTGCACATAACGCTCCTAAAATTTATCCACACCTTTCTGTAACATGTAACCTGTATATTGATATATATCAATGTATATATTGACCTGGATGAATTATGGCTGAAATTCGACCACCAGACGATCTCTTGTTAGTAGTAGTAGTAATTAGTATAAAATCACAATCGGTCGTGTTTTTTATCTCTTGGAAACCCCCACGGGTCATCACCTCACCGGACCTCACGGTGAAGTGGTATGTTGGAATCGAACTGACTAAAACCACATGGTGTTCCGTCACAAGAAGGAAACGTCCGGGCACCGTCACAATCGGTCCTGGTATAACATAAGCATAATATCTAATCATTCTACTCGTCAGTTGTCCTCCTTTTAAAGTTGTTATTTGTAATAACTAATTTATTTTCACAGCTTGTGCATGCTTGGGGAGGGCCAATGAATCGTTTAGAAAAGTCGCCCATCGCCGAAATTTTGCGCCTGAGGAAACCAAAAGTGTCATTCACTTGGGATAAGGTATTTTTTACTTTACACATTTCACCTACTTTTATGAAAAAGGGAGGCAAAAATACATGGAAATTCAAACGGTCATAACTTGTAAACGAGCAGTTTTTTTTTTTCAAAAATTCTTATTGTATCTGCTGCATGCTAGAGTCATGCCCTTTCAGTGATTTAAGTAAGTGTTCCGTTTTCAAATACACCCTGTATAATTTGAAAAAAAAACCTTAAAAGTGTTGTTTTTATAAAATTTCAAGAATTATGAATAACATATATGAAGTCATTAAATTTTTACTGGGTTTAAAACACCTAAGACTTAAATAAATTTAGGCCTACTATCTCATCCACAGTATTCGGATATCATAAATTTAACCTTTTTTACCTTTGGTATCCAGGTGGTGTGTATGCAGACAATGATATTTGACTTGGAGCTGCTGTACTACCGTGCACGCGGTTGCGCTGAAGCAAGGAGAGGGTCGCACGGCGCTCGGTCCACATTGCTGCGAGGACCCATCTATTTACTGCAGGAAATTGATGCACTCATATTCTTGTGCAGTCCCATGTACGTAAGGCGCTACATAAGTTTTGTCGTATGCAAACCAGATATCGATTTTACGCCTAAATTAATAAAGCGAATAATGAAATTTTACATAAGTATACGTTGTCATAAGTACAGAAAAAGATAACTTTAATCGATAAAAAAAGTATTGTTCCCAACGGATAGTAAAATAACTTTTAGAGCCGAGGGAGAAAGCTCATCCTAAATAACAATAAAAAGCAATGTGAGTTTGCTTTTTACGTCTTTCACACCTTAACTATTCAACCGATCCTAATGAAATTTTGCACAAGTACCTTCACGTTGTCATCGGTACAGAATAGGACATAGGGAACCTTTAATCGAAAAAAAAGTCCTGTTTCTGAGCCTAGCGGTTTCGCTCGCCGACTCGACGTAACAAACACACTCACATTCGCAAAACATCAAATTTCGACCAAGTTCCATTTGTAATAGCGGGTGAAATGGTGTTACACTAATCTTCACAGCTACGTAATGCATACGTTTTACATAATTATATATTATTTCAAAATATTTAAAAGCGCTCCTCTTTTAATCAGTTCATCAGTGTGATTATTACTCAAGAGCTAATTAATCAATTTGTGTTAGATTTTTAAGTATTGGTATCGAAGTAACTATTATCTAATGTTTGGTATGGGTGGTAGGTACCTTTTGTCCCTATTGAAGCGGCATTTACCAGCGGATGTTCCTTTCCATTGTTGTGTGTTCGGAAATACCGATTACAAACATTTACGTATTTATATATCCGTTTGATAAAAGGAAATTTTGAAATCTTAAATTAACAATACGCTGCGTTATCGGAGCCTCATTAAACATAGCTTGTAGGTCCTATGGGTACCTATAACACTGATTTTGGATACATTTAAAAATTATGTATACATCCTAATAGACCAATGATTCATTTCTGCAACAACTATTTACACTGAAGGGGAACCAACCAAACGACCTTTGACATTGCAGACAAACGTTAGACTCCCACGCCACAAAAAAAAACTTGTAGGCATTTGTGTGATTATGTCATACCATTATACACTTACGAAAAATAAATTATTACTATTATAGTGAGAAGGAGTGGCCGTGAGTTTGTTTACCCAATTTCTTCTCACAAGGCTCAAACATTTGGAAATGGACGGTTATAGTTCGATACAAGCAGACTCTAACATAGTGTTTTTATATTATTTGGCACGGAATTGGTGCCGATTCTATTGTACACTCGACTAAACTAAAACCTGACTTAATTTCTTCATATGAAATCAACCTAGTGCTCTTCGTAATAAGGTCTATTTATTACTAACATCTATTTCTCAGCGCCGCTAAATTTCAATAAAACCTGTTAACGTATACTCAACCTTATTTCCACGCAGCGAGAGTCTTCATTTATTCAAACGCTGTATAATTGCCGTATAAAAACTTGTTCAAATCGAACAAGGATGACGTGTTTTTAATGTACACCTACGAAGACGCTTACTAAAAACACAGAGCAAAAGAGATGGCATTCAACGGATAGCGGCTCTCGCTACGTGGTATTACAGTTTATTTAAGCGTATCAGACTTTAGTCGACAAATAAATTGCTTATTTCGATAGCGACATATGTTACCTACTTGTTTCAATTTGAAATAAGACCTTGTTTCTAAGTGTGCAAGGTTTACTTCTTATATGAAGAAAATTTAGTGAATTTTAATTTAGCGAGTGAAGTAACAGAATTGGGGCCATTATCTCTTATAATTTTTTTTAAGTGGAAACTTCTTTATGAACGTTTGGCACTTTTGGTATAGAAAAAAGCACTGAACTCGCGTAACCACAAGTGTAGACCTACGACTGACAATTGTTTTTATAATTTTACATTTGACAAGGCAACCTATTGTTGCGGTGATTGTGTGTTAATCTATTATTTTTTAGTCATAATATTTTTTTTAAATTGACTATTTCAAATAATTGTTAAGCAATTTTATGAAATAAAGATATTGTTTTAATTATTATTTGAGCGGTGGTAGGTATTTTTAATTATTTCCACTATCTAAAAAAAGCATTATAGGAGTTTCCACTATCTGAAAATATACACACCTCATCTGAAAAAAGCTTTAGAGTTAGTTCATCGTGTAATAGGGCCTCTATTCTTGTCGGCTAGTCGTTATAATAGATACTGACAAACAGTCTCCAGCCAGGGAAAATTAGTTTAATAAAACTATTACGTTGATATTCTTTAATTTAAAAAAAAGTACTAGCAATGTGGGTCACACACTACTAGTACTCTTGTTAACCCCTCCAGTTAAGCTAAATGCTTGTAAGTGTTAGGAGTGGGTCCACGTCGATAGTGTAAGTACTGGGTGGCTTCGAACCCGCAACCACTTGATCGCAAGTCTGTAGCTTAACCATTACGGCCGCTTTGTATAATTATCGTCATCTATTTCAGATTCAACGATCTCGAAGAATTGCGCCAGGCAGGTCTATACCTCGCTGACATGAACGGACATGGTCTATCAAAGGAAATGCTTTTACAAGGCTGGCAACATCTCTCCCGGCTAGAACTGCTTTTTGAAAAGGCGGAAAGTAGAAGTCTTTCTCTAGAGAAGTCCTGTCGACTATTAGACCAATGGAAGAAAAGAGGAGATCAACTTTTGTATTCCATGATACCGAAAGGCATTGCTGATCATTTAAGAGCGGGGAAGGATCCTATGGCGGCTTGTCAGGTACAACTTTTATATATTGCTAATATTAAATTGCGCCATCTTGTAATTGGAACCAAGGTTTTTCTTTCTTTTTAGTATTGCTGGAATGAACGCCAAGAGTATAATTCATAGGTCTAGTTTTGTAGGTCCCTACACAGTATTCAATAATTTTAAAATATCAGAGCAAAACAGATGTATTTGTAAGCCGCGTGCGACGAGTCTTTTTATCCCTACCTCTTCAAAACCGTTATCGAAGCCCGGTACAAATCTTCGTTAATTTGTTGTCTCATTAATTAAAAGAAACCGTCAAATTAATAGAAATCTAAGCAGGACATCTTTAGGTCAGCTGCTTCTACCAATGTTATAAAAAGGAAGATTAGTTTTTTTTTTAAATTGATAAACTCTGAAAATACTGAAACAATTTTAATCAGTATTTCGCATTTCTGGCGTGGTAATTGTGAGAACAGGAAGTAAGTCAGCACAGGTTCTTCCCGACTTCCTGCTCTCTAGATTACCAGGCGATCCCGGTAGCATTAGAAACCTACTTGAACCAGAAGTAGCATTAGTAATAATATATGTTATTCAAATTCAAATTCATTTATTCAATTAAGAAACTAAGTGACATTTATGAACGTTAAATTGAAGCTAGAGTTAAAATCATAGATCGGCACAAACAGACGCCGCAGCATGTGCTGGATTGTCGAGGTAAATTAGGTGAAAACACCAAAATCTACTGCCTGCTTGTGTCGATCTATAACTTCCAGTTTTCAAAATGCGTGGAGCCTTATGAGAAGAATACTGGCAAAGAAACTTATTTCATTATTAGGTAGGTTATAGGTTATTTCATTATCAGGGAGGTTATAGGCTTATAGGTAAAGGCAAGTGCAGCTGCGCAGCTGGTGTGTAATGTTATCTATGTGTTCCAGGCGTTCGAGAACGTTACAATAATATTTTGCGGCGTGCAACTTGCGCAGGCTGATACTCGCGCTGATGTCATGCAGACTGTCGATTACATGAACGATGTGTACTCCAGGATCGACAGGCTGCTTGACACACATCGTGTGTATAAGGTAACTTGAAGTTAATGGGTTTATTTTCCTCGATACATATTTTAACAGTTCGAGGTTTTTACAAGAAATATTATACCGGGTACACACAATAATGTTCGTTTGTTTTAGTTCATGACCCTTTACTCGCCCTCATTCACTTTGTCTGAACCCGATGAGAAGTAGGTACTGTGAAGATACGTTGTAATAGACTTACGTCGGTAATTTCTAATATGGAAGTTAGTTTATTAGGTCCTACACTATTCCTGGTGTTCATGAAAAGGCCAAAATCACATCCCTTGCTGAAGATACTGCCACTACATTCCTTGCAAAAACACACTTCGAGTTAGTTTTCAAAATGGGTTTAATTCAAGATTTAAGTGACTCTAAGACAACTTTAAAATATTTGAATCTAAAAGTCCAAGGACCTTTGGTGACAATTTAGCGAGAACAGGAAAGGGAGTTGCGAATTCAGTCACAACAGATAATAAACATCAAATTCTTTGTATTCAAATGTTAGTGGATCTTGAGGAGTTGAGATGGCAGTAGTAGCCATCCACCTCGTCACGCAAAATAGGCGCAAAACGGTATTCGTGTAGTGTAAATGTTTAAAAACCATGACTATAAAATTGTTTAACAAAATATTTTTAATTATGTTATTTTGTGTACTATAATAGGTGGAAACTGTAGGAACAGTTTACATGTTGGTGTCGGGCGCGCCGGAGCGGCGCCGCGCGCACGCCGCGTCGGCCGCCAGCGCCGCGCTCGCCATCTCGCGCGCCATCCCCGTGCTCACTATTGGTACTTAGTTAACTATCATTTACTGTTGTCATACTTGTCATAGGTCTGCATCGACGCAAACTTTAATTTATATATTTTCTACTTTTCATACTTACCGACTTATTTCATGAAAACTAAGCTATAAAATAAAGAATTATAGTGTTTTCAATCGTAAGTTAAGGTGTTGTTAAATATTATAGTTGCATTTTCATTAACCTACTTATCTTTTGCTCTAGAACTCTTTAGTCTCTGGTCTGTACCTAGTGTCGAATAGTTGAAAGAGCCGCTCAAATCTTATCTTATTTTTAAAGAATTAGGTCGATACAAAAACCGTTGTCACAATTTTTGTAAATCATTATATTACATAGACTGCACTAAAAGTATCGGGAATGGAATATTTCCACTGTTTCTGTCATATTAAAATCTTTTTAATTGAAAACTCCTTGGTTTTAAAAATCGAATATCATTTATTTATTTAAAAAAAGATTCTCGGTCTTATCACACGGTTTTGTCAAACTTGTTTAGTCGTTTAGAAAAAATGGAATTGACTCGAGAAAATTCAAGAGCGATGATTTATTATGACTTTCGAAGTGGTTTAACGCAAAAACAGTGTGTTGACCGGATGATTTCTGCTTTTGGTGATGAAGCCCCATCCAAAACCACAATTTATCGCTGGTTTGCTGAATTTCAACGTGGACGTGTCAAGCAGTGATGATCCCCGTCAAGGTCGTCCAAAAACTGCAGTCACCCAAGAAAACGTTGATGCTGTGCGTAAGCTGATTGAGGAAGATCGACATGTGACATACTGCGAAATTCAGGCAACTTTAGACATTGGCATGAGTCAAATACAAGTTTGGGTGTTCGAAAATGAGTTAAAGCCAACAAAAATTGTTCGTTCACGGAGTGTTGCAAAAAAAATGGTGGCCACGTTTGTCTCCGAAACCGGCCATGTTGCGACTATTTATCTTGAGGGACAAAGAACGGTTAATGCAGAATGGTATGCTAGCATTTGTTTGCCACAGGTCCTTCTGAACTCCGTAAAGAGAACTGCATCATCCTCCATCACGACAATGCGAGTTCACACCGCGCACAGAACAAAAGAGTTTTTAAAGCAAGAAAACATAGAATTATTAGACCATCCGCGGTACAGCCCCGACCTAAGCCCTAATGATTTCTATACTTTCCCTAAAATAAAGAATAAATTGCGTGGTCAGAGAAGAAGCTGTGGACGCCTACAAAACGGCCATTTTGGAGACCCCAACTTGTTGTTGTGCAACCGATGTTTTATAACAATAAGTATAAGTGATTGAATTGAATCACGTTTTGGTATGAGTCTATGAAATCTCGATGGGATCTAGCCATATCTTTCTCCACACAGTCCATCCAACTTTGCTTTGGGTGTGTACCCTGTCTTGTACCCGTGTGAAATGACGAATGACAGAAAAAAATATATTACTCTGACCCCAAATAAAATTAAGACAATGGTGGGAAGATGATCAAGTTAGGTACCTACGAGTACCTACATAAAAAATAAAATGTTACAAATTAGTTAATACGTTATTTGTTTTCCGAAGAAAATAACAAAACATCATTCAATCTCAACAGGCATTCATACCGGCCCCGTTGTGGGTGGTGTGTTGGGGTTACGCCTTCCCCGGTACTGCCTGGTGGGTGACACAGTCAATACCGCCAGTAGGATGCAAACGTCTTCTGAGGTAAGGAATCGGTTTTTAAAACAACTAAATAACATTTTTTGATTAAACACACTGGCACTGGCAACTAACACAAACCCTAAAAGTAATATCATCACTATATATTATAAAACAAAGTCACCCGCCGCGTCTGTCTGCCTGTTCGCGGTAAACTGAAAAACTAGTGAACGGATAGTAATGCGGTTTTCACTCATGGACAGAGTGATTCATGAGGAAGGTTTAGGTGTATAATTTGTTAAGATTTTGTGTAAATTGATTGAAATATGTTGATGATTGTTGGAGATGTATCTGCTACCCGTGGGTAGCCGTATATATATATATATATATAGCCGCTATAGAAACGACTAAACACGATTGAATCATATTTAATTTTAAATACCTTGCATGCTCATGTACGAGTATGTATACACGTGTCTATACAAATAAATATTATCTTATCATTATCTTATCTTAAAAAATAAAAAGGGCCTTGAAACGAATGGAAATTCATGGAAAAGTGTGAAACAATTTGTGCTATTTTACATATAGTTAATGATGGCAATTGCAAAAACAGTTTTTTTAGAAGTCGATGGCCGTCCTAAAACTCGTTGTCTGTATATGCAGGCCGCAGACTAAGTATACTAGCGTAAACTAAGTTTTTAAAGCAGGCGTGTAGTCAACATGTAGTCTGTAACATTTATTTATGAAGGCTTTTAGTGAAAATACTAACAACTAATATATTTAATAAATGTAAATGTGTTCACATTTATTAAATATATTTGGTTCTTTTGAATTTGTAAAAAATTTAAACACACTAAACACAAAAGAGCTGATGATCTTCGATCTCTTTTTAATAATAGCTAAGGACACTGTCAATCAAGTCACCTTTCAAACAAAAAAACGAAATCAAAATCGAGCCATTCGTTTAGTAGCTGTGATGTCACGGACAGACACGTATCTACAGACACAAATGTTTAACTTGTAACAAAAAAAAAACTGATATTTAACATCTTTTTAAAATAATGTCATACATCAAACATGATTAATAAACAGGTACTACTAGCTGTTGCTCGCGATTTCGTTCGCGTGAAAGTTTTGGTGAAATCTATCAATCCACGGGAACAGTACATTTTTCCGGGATAAAAAGTACCCTATGTGCTATTCCAGACTAGGCCTGCCATCACTTAAAAAAAAATCCAGTATCCTGATATTATTTTAAATGTCTTTTCACCTGGGTTGCTTTCTTATAGCCGGGTCGAATTCAGATATCTGCTTTGTCAGCTGCTCAACTACCAGCTGGGAAGTTCAGGCTGCGACGGCGAGGAAATATCAAAGTTAAGGTTAGTGACTTTTTAAGATTATAACATACCTACCTAATACCTCATGCTGTCCATCATTGAATCGTCCGTGTTAGCAAATGTATGGAAACTCCATGGGTCGCCACCTCAATAGGACTAACTGCAAGGTACTCGGACTCGAACATACTAAAACCACTCCGTGACGGATCACGGAGTTTTATTGCCGCTGCAAAAGAAATTCCTGTGAACCCCGGCAGATTTAGCCGCCTGTTCTACAGCAAGCTACTGCTCGTCTTAGCACGCTAGAAGAATTTATGTATAAGACAAAATTTAAAATGGATATTTTTGTACGTTAACTGCAAAATGTTATTGGCTTAACCACAAAATTCAACGCGAACGCGAACGATTATAGGTCTTCTGTATTATATATATTATATACTTACGTCAAATAACTTTCTGATAGTCGTGGAATAATCTGTTTGCGTATAATTATTTAATTACTGAGGAGAGTCAACCTGACCACGGCCAGTGCAACCTGGTCGAAACGTTAACTAATTCAGAGATTCATACCTTTTCGTGATCGCGTTAATTCCTGTAAATACATAATTATATCATGGAACGCGAAAGTTTAAAAGTTGGTATCTGTTTGCGTAGCTATCAAAACATATATGTTGACAGATCCGCGCATTGTATTACCTATCTAAGGGTAAAAACACAATGACAGCTCCGAGGGACATTAATTCGTGCGTCGCGCTGTCAATAGCAGGGAGAGCAATTCCCATCGCAGCTTTTTGCGATTACACAAGAATTCTCATTTTTGCGTGTCGACTCTAATAAATACTTACCTGTGTACTATGCCTAAGTCGGTACCTTCCTCAGTATTTTAGGTTATATCTATTAATATCTACTGTCACTTTCTACAGGGCAAAGGCACGATGGAGACATTCTGGCTGGAAGGTGAGGTGGAGGAAGAAGACCAGAATGACGCCTTACAGTTATTCTCAGCTATGTATGACGAAAACTAGTACGAAAAGGTATTTCTCTGCGACTATTTACTTTTAACTTTTTTAAAAATATTAGTGAATATTAAATATAGATATTGTTGAACGCATTAATGTGTATTGTGTAATGTATAAGTCAGTTGCAAATAAATACTTGAAGCTAACACACGTTGTTTTCTTGCAATGAATGTATGGACGCGATAATAGACCTCATCACAGCTGCATAAAGTTCATAGTGGCCTATAACATACAAACTGTTGAACAACATGCGAAAAAAGCCATATGAGTAACTAAGGTGGATGAAGTGTAGTCATAATATAATAATCAGCAATAGCAGTAGCGGCCCTAGCTACATTTGTAGGTGGTGCACGACCCCAAAGTGACGCCCTATAAACTCAAAACCTCAATTTTTGTGTGTAGTTCACCGTAAAAAGAGTTTGATGACTTTTTTTTTAGTCATGTACAAAATATTTTGGACACCCCATACCCTACACGACGGCGCCCGGTGCGGCCGCACACCTCGCACCGCCCCTGAGCCATAGTCCATCACCTGCTGGACATTGACCTTCATCAATGTATTCCAAGAAGACCGTTTGGAAGCAACCTGCATCCATAATGATGTAGTGTACCCAACCTAAGCGCAAAGACCGAAAATACAAGGACCCTGTTGGGAAGCCATAAATCATTCTATTGGCACATCTGATGACAGAATGCAGGCTAAAACGTCAGACCAATAAAAAGATATTTTTTTCATTGATCTGAGGCTAAAACATGAACAAAAGAAAATAATATGTCACCGAGTATATGAACATAAAAACAGTTTCTATCTAAAAATGTAATAAAATAAATAAGTAATCTAATCTTCAACTACATGTAGGCTTAGTAACACATTAATTATCAGTTTCTATTACTTTTATTATAGATACTAAAAACGGACAGGCTCCAAAATGATTATCAGTGCCGATCACAGTAATTGATTACCAATATATTACCTCTGATTGATTTTTTTTATATTCGTATTATTTTGTTTTGGCGATAAGATAAACGTTTCAAACAGTGCCCGACGAGGTGGCCCGGTGAGGTTTTATTACCTTCACCTACCTATCAGAAACATTCACTGAAAAATAAAAAAGGTTGATTTTTTGAAAAAGAACAAGCCTGTAAGTCTGTAACACAAGAAACCAGCAGATATGATGATAATATATGAAGGCTTGACAGAAGTTCATCCTCCTCTGCAACTCTTATGTACCCTATAATGTAATAACAAATGGCTATTACAACTAGAGTTAGGTGGGGAGAAAAGTGAGGCAAACACTAACAGGATGAGTTTATAATTTTTTTCATTAAGAGTTTAGCGTTCTCATCTCTAATAGGGTTACCATAGAAGCAGTACTTAATGTAAGATTTAAAGATTTTGACTGTATTTACTGCTGAATATAAACTGGTGACGAATGGATTACCCTAGAGACCAAATATCTAGGTTTGTTATCAGTAATGTCTATGGCCCTAACTCCGCCTAGCCTACTAATTAGTCTTGTCCTACTAATTTCACTGAATATCTAACACTAAGAATTCAATGCGATAACGAGTTAACAATTTTTGTTCTTTTCATTCGCCGAAGATTAATGTTCACTCAGTAATGTTCAATCTAGATACCAGATGACAAAAAAGTTAAAAAACATTGTAATCGATAGTTTGCTTATAAATCGCTGGTTCGCAAGAATAGCGAGGGAACTAAAAACTATTGATTTTAGAGAATGGCAATGAGTTTGTGATTTCCGCTAGTGTTTTGTCTCACATATATAATGAACTTGTTGCTTTCCAACGAACGTTAGCACGAAATCTGCGTTGCATCTCTGTTCACGATAAAATATCAAAGAATTATGATCGTTTGGCATACTTAGTTCAATTCGACTGAATTTTGAATTACGTCGATATTCTCCTCAAACCAGCGAAATCCGTAGCCTTGGTATGTTTCGACACGGCTAACAGTGCCTCTGGCGAAAATAGTAGTAAACTAAAATGTTTGTTCCTATCCCAAATTCCGTACCTTAATTTTTTCAGTGTGAATGTTTCCCTAATTTTAAAAGCACAAGACGTGCGAAGCCAAGTCATAAAAAAAACAAATATGTGTATAGAGGGCATCAGGGCACTACCTTTGTCAGGCATTGACATTACGGCGGTGTTTGTCTGTAGTTGTCAGTTATTGTGCCATGCCACTGTAGCATCTTAGACGTAAGTAGACGATAAATTGCTTATTTAAGATATGAAATCAAAACACAACTAATAAATATTAATAATTTAATATTAACAGACGAATTAAATTCGTAATTTTTTTTCTTTTTTACATTTTGATTTAGATTATTAGGTACTATATAGTGTTGCATCATAATACATAATAGGTAATATAGCTAACAATAATAATGATTTTATTATAAGCAAACTTTTGTGTAGACTATGTGTAGGTATTAAATAAATATTTACAAATTTGAAAAAGATAATTATTTAAAAAATAGATAACTATTAAAAACTTTGGATTGTGTTTTAAAAATTATATAAAAAACGTAAATAGCTTACATAACTAAGTCGAACTTAAACGTATAAAATCATTGTAACGCAAACCTTATCAAAAAATTAAACTTAATATTATTATAAATTTAATTGAAATCTATATTCTTTACAAGAAAAGGCATCGATCGATCATTTAATATAACGCACACTTCTTTTATATAGGTACGTGCGGAGTACAATAATTACACTTTAAACATCAATACATTTTTATAGTTTGTAAATATGTACCTACATACCTACTATCACATATCGCACGCCTAGATCTAAACAGCTGTTAATTGAAAAAAGCACTTTTTTTCAGAAAAAGCGAAAAATTAATTACTATGTCCCTGTGCACTGGGGGAATTTTGGAATTTTATGCGCAGCTAGAAGAAAGATATTGTAGGAATCTTGTACTTTAACCATGTTTTGGGGCTGAAAATTTAATTTTCGTAGTTATATCCCTACTGCTTGTACAGTGTATGTATGTATGTTCTATTATTTTGAGTTGAGCCCGTGTTGGTGAATTTAGCGTTGACTACTGGTAATATTTTTAAACCTGTTCTATCGGAATTCGATGGTGTGAATAACTCAAAAAAAATATAGTTAGCTCCTTTTAGATCTAGGTGTATATGTGGCGATATGTACACATGTACTACTGTTAAGTAGGTAGGTATGTAATATTTTCATATGCACTTTATTTTGAATATAGACTTCTTATAGTTTTATATTACTAGGAAAATACAGAAACAAAAAAAAATAAACGTTATTTTTGTTGAATAACTTTAAGACTTAATAAAAATCCGTTAATTACACTTAGTTAATTACTATTAAAATCTACAGCTGAAATAGAGCTATAGACACATTCAATGATTGAGCTTTGATATTACTCGACAAGAGAGTGTGCAACTTTATAAAAGAAAATACAGTTTACAACAAATAGGTACGTATTGGAATGGAGTTTACGACTGTACAAATGTACATACAATATACATAAGAATACCAAGATTGAATTCCTATATTAATATGTATTTATTACTGGCTACTTTGAGCTGGGGATTACTTAAATCCCCATACGTACACAATTTAATGTAGGTAAGTACGTGGACACACTACAAAATTGTTTGCCTAAAGTCCCGAAGTTTTACTTTCAGAAGAAATAATGTCTACTCGGTGTGTACAGAAAGGCACTCTCATGGTGCAAGAAGAGAAGCAAGAAGAGAAGACTTCTCTGACGTTCCTCTTTAAAGCTAAGTGTGCAAGGTTATAATAATTTGAAATATATTATAAATTGAACAGCTTCGGCCGGCCGGTAAAATGATTAATTATCACTCGTTTTGCTTAACAGTAAAGAAAAACATAAGATGAAACATGTAATTCTGTGATTTTTTTCCTATTTATTCACAATAGATTTTTTCCCAGGACTCCTACGTTATCTCTTAACTTATAACACCAATAAAAATTAATTGTAAAAATAAATGAACTCATAAATCCCTAAATAAATTAATACCTTCCTGAAAATATAGTAGAAAAGGTAGTAAACAAACATGAAAATTGGTCCTTTGCTTGTTAATAAAATCGCGGACATACAAACATACACACATACAGATCGAATACAGACCTTTTTCTAAGTCGGTTAAAAAAATATAAAAGCTTCAACGAAGCAAATTCCCGAACGATGATTTCTAAGGTCACCACGACAGTCACCAGTTAAGTGTATGCGTTTGCGTATCTATTAACAACCGTAAAATAAAAATCAAACAATGTAATTAAATTAGGCCATAAAAATGATTAAACAGTACAAATATGCACTTAGCACTACGGTTCTAAGGACGGTACTAAACGCAGCATATCTTGAGTTTCTAAACAAAACTGGAGTGGACTGTTTGCAAAGTTAATAATGGTCAGTGGATTGTTTACAGCGTTGAAGGGTTTAACTATTTATAGGCGTCATAGCATAGAACGTCTCTGCAGCCTCTGCTGCTAATGCACCCGCAACCCAGTTCCATGGAATGTCTCGTCTAAACGACAGAATACAATAAAGTAGAAGCAAATAATTATTCTAAATACTAATTCCAATATTATTATTTCTAAATTCCATTAGTGAAAGGTTTTCATATAACATAAATACGTCTATATTTATACATATATCTACTTCTATACAGAATTCAATAAAACTTAATTATTTATAAATAATGTTGGTAGTTAAATACCTATATTATAGGTATATATATAATTTTCTTCCTATTAATCGTAGCGTGATGTTATATATAAGGCTATAGCCTATAAGCCTTCCTCGATAAATGAGCTATCCAACACTAAAATATTTTTTAATTCGATCAAACAAACAGACTCTTTAGCTTTATAACATTAGTATACTTAGATTGACTTTACGGATAAATGTTCGGCTAGATCTTTTAGAGAACTCTGTACCTAAAAGGCAACTACCTACTACTGTAATTAATGCACCTACATATTATTATAAATATAAATAGGTAAATGTGCAGCGAAAAACAATAAGGTGTTTTTTTATTGCTACAGATTCCTCGACGCTCTCAATAAACAACGAAAAAATATAAACACGACCTTATAGACAGACCACGGTAATGAAATTATAACTGACATATGGAAATACAAAATACTTGACCTCAACTTATGCACAGTGCCCACACATAATCCTAGTCCGTGAAAGTCGACATGTTAAAATTTTTTTTTCCTTGACCAAAATACTATCCAAGTGATATTTTAAAATTTAGCGAGCAAGTAGCTTACCATATCATGTCAGTGTTATCTATGGTTTTCCGGATAACAAACTATGACGTCAGCACTTGCCCACTTTAATTGTTTATACCGATAAATCTTGAACGTGATTACATATAAACTACATATAGTCCGGTCAAAGTAGACAGTCAAGCTTGCAAAAATTCGCATACCTACACACAGTGAAAAGTCCCCATCGATCCTGTAAGTGATAAAACCTGCTGTGTGGCTAAAAATGCAGAAAACCTATATTTGCGAACTTTGAACTATTTTGTTTATTTTCACACAGGATCGATTGACAGGATTATTAAAAAATTAAAAATAAAAGAAATTCATGACATTGGCTAAGATGCATCCAGTTTGTTTCTTTAAATCACGTGACCCCTTATTTGAAATGATCACAAGCCGCTTTATTTATAACATGCTATAGCAACGAGATAAGAAATCGCAGAAATGTGATGACGTAAGCATTTTGCCGCGGGTTTTTATTCAACATAACCTTTTTCATCAATAACACAAATGCCTTCTTTCATATAAGAATAATCTGAGCACTATCAGGTAATTTAAGTACCAATTTCAATAACAGATCATGACATTTAAAGCAAAATGTTATCTTACAAATTTAATTACTTTAAAACTTCAACTCTTAGGTAGAGACACGAATCGAGACAGGCGACTATCCGTGAGGTTATTCTGACCAACTGAGTTACCAGTAGACCATTTATTGAGATATACGTTTAGTTCTAGTGCGATGAAGCTATCTACGAGTACAGGAATTCTTAGGAATTACGGAACAAAGAAAGATATCAGACCTATCCTAAAAATTGGCTTGATGATTCTGCCCAAATTATGAGATATAATTAAAATACTTCCTTTTTCGAGAATTTTCGAGAAAAAAGTCGTTTTCGAGAAAATAGTAAAGTCAAGAAGTTACCGTAATCAACTGAGTTACCTACCATGTTGAAACTTCCATTTGAATCTAAGGCAATGTAATTTCATCTATATTTATATGCCTGTATGTTAAAGGGAGCTACCGTTGTTATTCAGTAATTTAGTATTTTTAATTCGCGCCATACAACCCGCTATTCTACTTGAAGATTAACTACTCATACAGTCCTGAGTAACAACATATAGGTAGTGTAAACATTGAATGTATATAATGTAAATATTGAGCCTTAAAACCACGGAGTAAAAACAATATTTATTACAATTCAACCAATTATAGGTAGTTTTATTTGTCAGGGCAAGTTTGTTTCGAGTTCACGCCGTGGGCCATCTGCTCGTACACTAAGAGAAAATGAGTATAAAGATTAAATACAAAATGTCCTCTTACAAGCAGTGACAACAAGCTGGATCGTCTAAAAATTAACAAAGGATTCAGAAATAAACATTTTCAAATTTCTTTCTGCGTAAGGCTTGAGTCACTAATGACCACTTACGCGTTTTAGACTTTCCCAGAACGTCTACTTTCACATACTACTTTCCACGCCGACAACTTCGTCACAATGATTTGTTCCTGAATCATCCACATTATGTGCATTTTCTCAATATGAACAATTTACTCATTAGTCCACCTTACCAGAATGACCAATTCGTAGAATGCCTTGTCATCCTGTCCACTTTGGCAAAACGTTTACTGTCTTCTAATGCCGCGTTCCAATAAACAATAAACGATTCGTTTTGCTTACGGACGGTTAAATTTAAAATTCAACGAAATTTTACCGTCCGTAAGCAAAATCAATTGTTTCTTGTTTATTGGAACGTGGCATAAGACAACTTTGTGAAAAATAGAAATTATTTCTCGTTACCAATGACATAGTTTTTAATTTCTTGGTTGACGCTGCTCGTTCGATAAAGTCAACACATTTCCGGACGAGTTAATAGTTTATACTCCGTGGCTTATTTACGAGTTGAATAAATGAAGTTAAGGCACTAGAATAGACAAAGGAAAAAAAACGATTATTTTTGGTCATTGGTCGAACCGTGATCACTTGAACATAATATAATATATTATCACTACATACTATAAAACAAAGTCCCCCGCCGCGTCTGTCTGTCTGTCTGAATGGATTTTCATGCGGTTTTACTGATGGACAGTGATTCATGAGGAAGGTTTAGGTGTATAATTTGTACCCGTACGCAGCCGGGGCGGGTTGCTAGTTATTAACAATAAAAACACATTTTCTAAGAATAAACATAACCTTTTGGTCCTCAAATCTTTTCTTCTTTCCTCAAATATCAAAATATAGATAATAATAATAACTAGACACATCTCACACACGGCCGTCTGATCCCAAACTAGGCAGAGCCTGTACTATGGTAACCAGACTGCTGATTTACATATTTCTAAATTTATTTATTTATTTATAACCATACACTATCTTTACATACATATTACAATTACACCCAGCCAGAAAATATGATCGTGGTCATCACACAATTGTTTGTCCTGGGTAGGAATCGAATCCACGACCTCTGGCTCAGCAGTCAGGATCACTAACCACTAGACCAACAGGCCAGTCATCCATGGGACCTTCATATAAAAGTATTTTTTCACACAAATGTCATTCCATCTTCAAACTGTACTTCAATTTCGATCAGTAACTTTGTTCATAATTAGGGGACTCCGGTGGCTCACACAAAATACCTTAGCTAAACTGTATTACTTCATAACCGCTGAATACTCAAACGGGACTCAATTATAACAATCGTCGTCGTTATTTAGTGACAGTACGCTGATGAGTACAGATTCAGGGGGCCTGAGGAGGGATTTCTGCTTCCCTCTGTACCTATCTCCTACACAATACTCTATTTATTTATATTTTTTTATAAATAAAGACTGCTAACGAGCGTCACACGTTACTAATATTCTTGTTAACCCTTCCACCTAAGCTAAATGCTTTCTTACGAGTGGGTTTCTTCGTACTCTGGGGTTCTTTCGTACTCGCAACCACTTAAGCGCAAGTCCAAAGCCATTATAATGGCCTGTTTGAGGATATGCACCTCTCAAAACTCAAAACCCACAAATTTTACACTCTGTAAACCTTCAAGAAAATAGGTTAAGTAGTGTATGGTTAAAAAGGAAATTTCTTCCCAGGGTTCTAAAATTCTGGAATGACCTTGTTATGACTTTCCCACGCGCCAACAGTATCTAGATTTATTTTTACTTTATCATCAACGGGTCGCAAACGTCCAAAGGTTATGGTGACCGCTTAAAATCTGGTGCTCTGTATCCTGTTTGCCATCTTGGTGACACAAGAAATTACCGTATGTTGTATTATTCTACAAGTGATAAATAAATTGTGTGGTATGTAGGTATTGTACAAGTACCGCTTGAACCTATGAGGTATAACAATCTACTTTATTTTAAGTATCAGTGTCTAAGTGTAGTGGAAATGTGAAATATTCAGGGATGTATTTAAAAATGGAACACTTGATTAAATCGCCGAAAGGGCATGGGCCGAAAGGGCGAAAGGCATGCTAAGAAAGCTCTCCGTTTACAAGTTAGAACCGTTTGAGTTTCCAGGTATTTTTTTTTACCTTAGTTTCTCATAAAAGCAGCTGGAACGTGTTAAGTTAAAGATTTTAAATCGTACATTTTTTTTATTTTAAAAATACCTGGAAATTCAAACGGCCATAACTTGTAAACGAAAAGTTTTGTTTTTTTCCAAAAATTTTTATATATATTTATATATTTTATAAAAAAAAAAAAAACTGCATTGCATTGCATTTGTAACTGCATGCTAGAGTCATGGCCTCTCAGTGATTTAAGTAAGTGTTCCATTGTCAAATACACCCTGTATAATGTGTTTGTATTATAACCATAAATTATGACCATACCATTAATAACTAAAACAGATATAACTCATTACACTTTACAATGCTGCCATACCGTTTATAGAATTAAACAAAACTTAATTTGTACTTAGGTATGTAAAGACTTTACGACTGACCTTTGCAATTCAAAATAAAGAAGTGCAATAAATCATTGTGCTATAGCATCATTACTTACGGACAATTATCACATAATGGCCACATAAGTATGAAACTTTAACACCCCATGTTAATTGTTGATAATCTATTTTATTCACTATACATATATTTGTAAGATATAAAGTGAATAACAAAGTAAGTTCATAAATATTACATTGTTTTCTAAAACACTCATACGTTTTAAATTTTACGGTTTAATAAGTACTTCACAATAGTATCAAGTTTGAAGAAACTCTTTTTTTTTATAAATGAGGTATTCAGTCTTTCTTTTTTTTATACAAAAATTATAGAAAGATGAAGAGGACATCTTCACTTGCTCAATGCTATTATTCTAATAAATTTGAATTAATTACAGTTTCTATCACATTACACTGTGTACTCGTATTACAATGTTGCATACTTGATAAGTTTATATCTAAGGAATGTCGCTTAAATCTATTATAAGTTAATTTTTAAAGAGAGCTGTCACCTCGTCGATTGTTCTATTCTTCGTTTCAGGCAATTTGAGATAAGTGAACGTGAAGAATAAAATAAGAAGGACGGTGTAAGGTAGGAACACGTAATCGCCTAATGCGTCTGACATTGGAATAAAAGTCAGTCCCACGATGAAATTTGCTAGCCAGTTAACAAGAGCTCCAACGCTGACCGCTGCGCTCCTGGCCCCCTGACCAAACAACTCCGACAGCAACATCCAAGGAATGGAACTGGGGCCCACACCGAAGAAGGCGACGTATAGGAATGTGAAAATGACGGCAAATATACTCATCGTTGCGTTTTGTTTGTATGTGAAAAAGGCAACAGTCATGAGCACCGAGAAAACAGCCATACCACCGAGTCCACAAAGCTGCAGCGTGCGGCGACCAAGGCGGTCCATCAACGGAATGGACACCAAAGCCATTACAAAAAGTACACTGCCTACACCTATTGCCGCTAATCGAGCCTGTTCCGGCAATAATCCAGCATTTTCAAATATCGTCGTTGAATAATACAAAACAGCATTGATACCTCCAAGCTGTTGAGACAAGTGCATCACAACACCAATTATGAGCGGCTGCCTCAGTGACTTGATCATAATCAGGTCAGGAATGGTGAATTTTTTCTCCTGTCTCGCCGCACTGTCCTCCATATGTATATCATGAATCTCATCATCTACTTCCGTCGTTCCTCGGATATTAGTTAATACCGCTCTTGATTCTTCCTCATCACGTACGACCAGCAACAAGTAACGGTGACTTTCAGGTGCAAATATCAGCATAACGAACTGGAGGCTGGATGGCACAATGGCTAATCCAAGCAACCAAGGCCAACCTTCGTTACTACCCAATATCACGTCAATACCAAGTATCTGTCCTCCAACCAAGCCAAAAGCGACTGCTAATTGATTGACCGTTCCGAAAGCTCCTCGCAGGTGCAAAGGTGCCATTTCCGATACGTACGTCGGCGAAGCGGTAGTAGCGAAACCACAGTTTATACCGATCAAGAACCTACCGATAATTATCATTTCGACGGAGTCGGCCAGTTTGCTGAATCCCATTAATACACCGCCTACAACCCCAAAAGCAGCATTCAAAAGGAGAGATTTTCTACGGCCATACTTGTCCATCATCCAACTTGCAAGAGGGCAACCGATCATGCCGCCAACGGCGAATATACTAACTATTAAACTAAAAATTAAACTTGGGCTGGCCTCGTATTGTTCTCCGATAAATATCTCAATGAATGTCCGAGGTGCGTTGATGACGCCTGTGTTGTAGCCAAACTGCAACATCCCCAGGACTGCAGATGCCACTGCGTACAGCAGTGGGACCGTAACTTTGCCACCACCGCCCGACATCTTCGGTTTCGGCGATCCTGAAATGACAACAGATATATATCTCAGTATATTTATACAACAGGTATCGCGTGGGTATCACGTACGATTTGAGATTATCTAATCAGAGATTTAATATATAACATATCGCACAGGTTACATATTGATATCAGATAAAAATGCTACTAGTAGTTGTCGTTATTATAAAACCACGTACTTATGTGTGTAAGTTAAGTTTTAAGGTTACACATGGGTATGTAGTTTTATATCAATAAAAATTCAAATTTTATTATTTTTACTTATTCTTAAATATCTTTATTTCAAAAAATTGATCATCAATTATTCGATATATCGTCAATTTAAAAAATTATAGATCAACAACGAGTCACCGCAACAATAGTTTGCTTTGTCAAATGAAAAATGATTAAAGAAAAAAAAATGGATAACATTATCATATCTGCCTGTTTAGATCTATAACCGCCCGTTTCCAAATAAATAAAATTGAACTGTCTGTTTGTAATGTCAAAATAATAGTTATTTTTAAGCTCATACAGTTATTTGCACGATAGGTACCGATGCCTAAAAATCAGTATCTAAATTTTTTGTCTGTCAGTCTGTTTGTTCCGTTAAACTCCGGAACGGTGGACCGATTTCTACGGGACTCACTGGCAGATAGCTGGTGTTATAAGGAGTAACTAAAGCTACTTTTTTTGGAAAAAAATTAGGATATAAATATGAAGCCACGCGGGAACTGCTAGTCTTATGTATTAAAATTAAGTCACGTTGTTTGTTCCGATGAACTCCTAAAGTAATGAATCGATTTTAATGAAATTTTGGACACTGCAGTTTGGTCCAACTTGATAAATAGGATAGTTTTTATCTCAATTTATCGTCACAAGATTTTTTTTATTGCAAATCACTTAACCATAGCAACGCGTGCCAGGGTTGCAATTTTTATAAATGTTGCAGGTGGAGATAGCAGTAGTACGAGAAATGTTATGGAAAACAAATTCTGGAATATTTACTGTTTTAGGTATAAGGGGAAATAGTGCTTTATTTGATAGAGGGCCTATTTCCACTCATACTCTCACTTCATCCAATCTTGTGTTTTACCAACATTTTCTATAGTGGCCTTGACCTCGCTTGGGTTTGATCTTGTTCGTCGCATGTAAGAAAACATTTAAAAATAGATACAAATCGCATTTATTATTGGAGTACTTGAGTTAAACTGATCCAACAAACTGTTAAATAATTAAATGCCCATTGTCGAAAGGGCGTTAACTCAGAGTAAGAAGTGTAAGAAGGTGCATAATAAAGGACACTGTACTTGTGTTTGTTCGAATACAAAATGAAATCTAATACAATTGAAAACAGAAAAGAAGAAATGATAGAGACGAAACCGCAATGTGATTAGCTTGATCCAATGTTTGTCAGACATGAACATTTGACCTTTTTAGAGACAGATACGCGCGCATACCATAAATTATATATTTTGCTATAAACAAATAAATATATTCTTTTTTTTATTATTTTAAAACTTTGTAAATAAAAACAGTAAAAAAGCGACGCTTGTCACGTAGTAGTGTATATTGTATATTCATTATGCAAAATGTTAATTGCTTATGAATGACAGTCAACGTTGTGTGATTAAGAGCACATTGTATGTGTGTTGTCAATTATAATGCCGTATTAATTGTCTCTATTACAATGCACGTATAATTTAAAGACAGAAGTGGGACAAACTCGATCACGAAGTTCTTAGTTCTACAGTTTGTACCACTTGTATCTCCTACTTTTAATATCTTGGTATCGAACAGACGAACACAACTAGTAGAATAAGTATATATTGCAACCATTAACAGTCGTTAAGTTACGACTGTTAATGGCTGGCGACTCGGTTATGTTACGACTCGTAACATAAACAAGTCTATCAAAACTGAGTTTTGCTTAAATCGAGACCTACCACTAGATAGAACTTTATATTTTAACAAATCCGTTACTATCTTACAAAAGTACAAAATCTTTTATCAGGAATATGGATAAGTTCATCAACCATCTGGAATCATGAAAGCTAGTGTTATTGTCATTGCAATCACCTACGCCCTCGGTTTACCGGTTAGATACTAAAGTGAGGACCAAAGGAATGTAGCTGCTGCGGATATTGATCCATGATCGGTGGAAGTCGATATAAGTGTCATGATGCCAAAGACATTTTTTATTCACCTTAAGTACCAAGCGTTCAATTGAAAATCATTTACTTACATTTGTACCCTATGGTATTATCACATATGTGCCTAGCCGACCAAAATGTACGATATTAACCATCATAATATCATATATTATGGCGTCTACGCTACGCTAATGCTAATAAAACTGAAGAATTCATTATCCTGTTTATTTGTAATTAATAATAATAATAATAATCCATTTATTTTAGAATATATCCGTAATTCGTTAGTATACAATTGACCTATATAACTATACTATACGAGGCAGCGGAATCCCATGCTCTCTCGCACCGGACCGGCCATGGTCCGGTGCGAGAGAGCATGGGATTCCGCTGCCTCGTTCTGTGAGGAAGTGATGTATGCCAAAGAGGCGGCGGAAAGGGAACGGGAGAGAACTACTTCTCTCTCGTCCCGCAGAAGACGCACCAGGCGCCGGAGAGTACAAAATGATCTCCGGCCTCCATGAGCGCTGGCCTGAGGGCGATGGGCTGGGTAACCCGTCGCCCTAGCAGAAGCAGGCCCGAGACGGCGGCGCGACGTGTTCCACGCGCACCTCTCGAAATCGGAGGGGGCTAGGCTCCCGCACCAAATTGTGGGGTCGCCTGTTGTCGAGCAGGCGGCCAAGTCTGCCGGGGCTCACAGCGATTTCCTTTATAGGGTACACCTGAGTCCCCGGCATTAGGACCCGTGACGGAACACCGTGTGGTTTTAGTCGGTTCGAGTCCGACATACCACCTTGCCGTTCACCCCGGTGAGGTGATGACCTGTGGGGGTTTCCACACGAAAAAAAAAAAAAAAAAAAAAAAAAAACTATACTATTAGTACATGTAATTGGCATAAATAATTAATTATAGGACTGTCATGTCTGTCCGCAATGACACTCAGGAGACGGTTATTTTAAGTAGGTAATTAAAATTCAATACTTCTGAAATTTCAGAACACAAAACATGACTATACATAAAACATAAAAATCTATACATCTATAAAAATAAATAAAATTGCAGAGTCTGTTTGTAATGTCGTAATAACAGCATTCTACTAAATACTACGTCATATACGAAAAAAGACTATTTTTTAAATTTTTGTCTGTCTGTTTTTTCACCGAAAACTTTTAATCTCCAGAGCGGGTAGACCGATTTCCACGGGATTTTCACGGGCAGATAGCTGGTGTTATAAGGAGTATCTAAAGTTACGTTTATTTAGAAAAAGAATTAGAGTTCCATGCAAAATATATAAATATGTACACGGGACGAAGCCTAAATAAATAACAAAATATATAAATATATACACAGGCCAAAGCCTAAATAAATAAGTATGAATACAACATATACGGCAGAACAATATAGGATTAACTACGCTACGGTGATATACTGATTAGCGGAACGAAAGTTGTATGACCGTGGGCGTACTTGAAACACAAAGGGCACACGACTGTAAAATGCATCTCAAATCATACAACTCAAGAGACAAATGGTAAACAAAAAAAAAAAGAAAATATTGTCAATGGTTTATTTGAAAATATTTTGTATTTGTGAATATGTATTGTTAAAGTCTTCACTTCACTTCCACTCACATTGTGATTGACACTTTGTTTACTAGGATTTCCCGTTCCAATTAGACACCAGTAACCGCTTATTTTCAAGTGTTTGTTTACCTCCTCAGGGGTGTGCGTCATTACGCTATCATTTGAGTAATGCCCGCTATGTAAGTATTACACTTACATAGCGGGCATTACTT
This sequence comes from Callimorpha dominula, assembly GCA_949752705.1. Classification (NCBI taxonomy): domain Eukaryota; kingdom Metazoa; phylum Arthropoda; class Insecta; order Lepidoptera; family Erebidae; genus Callimorpha; species Callimorpha dominula. The sequence goes on along the minus strand of OX457002.1, from coordinate 4,328,409 downwards.
AAATGACTTACGACGTAACTATCATCTTATCTGTGGTGTAGTTAAAACTTTCAGTGTGGGTAAGTAATTTAACATTTTAAAAGTTAAGGTCTTGTATCCACCTATATTATATATGCATGGTTCAAAAAGTTGTATGTAACACGTAAAACCAATACCCAATATTAGCACGTAGCTAATGGTTTTACATGTGAACGATAGCAGGTTTGACTTTGACGGGCGTGTTGGTCTTTGGGTTAGTGATCCTGACCGCTGGCCTGGTCGTGGCTTCGATTCCCACTCCGGACAAATAATTGTGTGAAGACGATTATTTTTTTTTGTGTGTGTAATTTATTTAAAATATGTTTGTATTTAGTAATATAATGTTTATTAGCAGTCTAGTTACCATAGCACAGGCTCTCCCTAATTGGGGATCAGAGGGCCGAATGAGAATAATAGTACAAAATTAGTTCCACTGCTCGCTACAGTAGTAAAATAGGTCACACATTACTAGTACTCGCTCCAACAAGTTAAATGTTTGTGTTGAGAATGGGTTCACAATCACATCGGTAGTGTATTGGGTGGTCGAACAACTTGACGTAAGTATGACATCATAACCATTACGTTACCGCCGCGCCGCTTAAAAGCCACCATGAGCACCAAAGCAGGCAAATAAATAAAATGATTACCAAGTTAATTAAATCATCGTAACTCTTTCCTTATAATATAACAAACAGCAAACAACCAAGTAAATATTAGTATAGAATAATCATTCCTGCCATTGTTATGTTGTAGGTAATCCTACTAATCTTCGATTCTAATTGATAATTTTTCGATCGATACGGATCACTAATAAATCAAAACAAATACAATGATTAGATTACAGACAGAGGCCTTAATTACATTTATGGAGGTATGCTTACAACAATTTATAATGTTAAAAAATGCATGGCGCTAAACTTAAGCTTCTATAGTGATTAGCGATTTTCTACTTTGCATATAATGTACATATTATGTAAATTAAGGGAGACAGTCCCTAAATCACCATACAAGCTCAATGCAAAAGAAATTCGAAAACACCTTTCTTCATTTAAGTCATAAAATAACACGAGTAATACTTGTTAAGTTGTTACCAACCAATACCAAACACATAAGGTAAAATAATTACGTTATTTGTTTATTGATTCTTTAGGGTAACATATTTTTTTATGTATACTTATTACAATTTGTAATACTAAAGTAAATCAATTATTCAAAATGAAGATATTAATGAGTTATTAACTTTATACATTTAACAAATGCTTTACTTTAAAAAGTAATATTTTATTCTACGTTGCTATCGCGACATTTTGCGAATAGAGCATTCTGCGAAAGAGACATTCTGTAGTAGAAAGTAAGATGATGCGTCTTCAACGTCTGTTCGCAACATGTCTACTATTATAATAATCATTATTGCAACTGCATGCTAGATGTCATGCTCTTTCAGTGATTTAAGTAAATGTTCCTTTGTCGGAAAAGTTAAGAAGCTTGAAGTAATTCCGATTTCAGACCACATGAAGACTTATTTACTATCTAATATATTTAATATATAAAAATCTCGTCTCACGGTGTTTGTGGTCGAACTCCTCCGATGAGGATAGGTCGTAAAGTATTTTTCACCCTCCTGCCCCCACCCATTTTTTATCGTTAAAAAAGAAAAAGGCATTGCAACGCATGCCGGGTGCGGCTAGCATTATAATATCAATCATATTTTATAATCGATCGATAGGTCCGACCACTACATCAAGACCGACCAGTCATCGTAAGTTCCTGTTCATAAGCATGGCGTGTGGATCAGCAATCGCCTTACAGCCGTTTCCAATAACCAAGCTCTCGTTACCGATAGATCGCTTTCTCCAAAAAAAATCAAAAAGCCCTATCTATAGTCTGCGTTTCAAATCAAAGATAAGTGTTATCTATCTTTATCCAACGAAGGGTAGCGCCTTTCCTCTCGTGTATCCACGCCTCTTGAAACATCTCGTTTTTTGTTAACCACTTAACAATGATCACCCTTAAAACCGTTCTAGTTTTATAGATTTTAATTTTTTTTTGTCAATGAAAGCGGTCCATGACAAAATATGAGACGATGCTGCTTGTGTAACGTGTGGCGGCAAACGTCGTCTCAAATACCAAAGCAACGAATGCAATAATAGAATTAAAGTAAAGGTCGTTAATAACAAATGATTTTCGATTCGAATAAAAATAAAACATTAAAATCTAACTGACGGAAATAGAAGCAGCTATAAAGAAGTACGTATTCTGTTAAAACGAATTTACTTTTTAAATTGGTATTACACTAAATCTGTCATATAAGTTAGTACTAAATTATTTATTCAACAGGTTTACAGCAGACTCAGAACAAATCTGTATGCATAGAATTCACGTCATTTAATTTATGGTTATTTAACTTCTTCATCACAATTATAATTTTAAATAATTCCAACTACAATGTTCCGTTGTATTATATTATTAGTATATTTTTCCTACTTCAACTATTCATTTTTTAAAAGTTATCCTTGTCAAAACGGCCGATGTTGACAAATAAGCAAATGATGTTACTTGAGTTAGCTCCGTTGAAAAGTAACTTCAATTTTATATTGAAATGAAAGTAAGAACCATTTGTATGGGGGTTTCCTATCTCTAGTAGGCTACCTGTCCTCTCAACGATAGATTGACAACTTCTATAGAACATGCTATACCCCAGTAGGATATTAAAAAGCAAGTAAGGAACAAAGGATAGATTTGTCTATCTTTTGTAGGTGGAATTACAGATAGACAGGTTATTGAAAACGGCCGTTAGTCTTTATTATAGAGGGCAGACTTGTGACATATACATTGAAGTGAGCCTGATGATCCTTGTGCAAGGGCTAACTAAATAATGATAAAACAAACAAAGAATTGCTGAAATGGTCTCGGTGACCCTGCCAATGTAAGATGATCAAAATTATATGACGTATAAATAAAAAAATATGATTCAGTCAGTTACTTTTTGGCGTACGGTTAAAAATATATAATAGTAGCTAGATGTCACCGAAGTCTGAACGGCAGATATATAAATAATAGGTATCAGTGATAAAACGCTGATGACACAAATAATAGGTATCAGTCATAAAACGCTGATGACACAAATAATAGGTATCAGTCATAAAACGCTGATGACACAAATAATAGGTATCAGTCATAAAACGCTGATGACACAAATAATAGGTATCAGTCATAAAACGCTGATGACACAAATAATAGGTATCAGTCATAAAACGATGATGACACAAATAATAGGTATCAGTCATAAAACGCTGATGACACAAATAATAGGTATCAGTCATAAAACGCTGATGACACAAATAATAGGTATCAGTCATAAAACGCTGATGACACAAATAATAGGTATCAGTCATAAAACGCTGATGACACAAATAATAGGTATCAGTCATAAAACGCTGATGACACAAATAATAGGTATCAGTCATAAAACGCTGATGACACAAATAATAGGTATCAGTCATAAAACGCTGATGACACAAATAATAGGTATCAGTCATAAAACGCTGATGACACTGCTTTTAGTAACCAGAAAGTAAGATGCAATCGAACAATTATTTCCAAACTTAGGTTGATAACAAGGTAAAAATCTGGCAATCCAGATGATGATCGCAGAAGTAATTTTGCTAGAGTAGATAGATAGATAACTTTTAATTTGTACACTATTTTTATTTTTATTACTTAAGTGATATGACAAATAAACTATTTACGTAGGACGCCCCCAGCCATCTGGGCTGACGACCTGAGAAAGGTAGCTAGGATAGATTAGATGCGGAAGGCGGAGGACCGGTAGCAATGACTATGTCCAGCAGCGAAATGCAATAAGCTGATTGATTGATTGAAGAAAAACACGTACATTAAAAAAAAAAAGGTGTACGTTTCGGGACGCCCGACAAAAGTGATAACTTAAATGCCAGAGAGACTGGAGCCGTCACGCGTTACGTAACGATGCGGTTTACCTTCCCATAAGAAGTTATCACTTCAGAATACAATAGCGCGATTTCATTGAACAGGAATATAGTAGAAGTTGACGCATACAAGAGAAGAGGACGACGAAAGAACAAATGAATGGACTACGTGAAAAGAAACCGGACATGGACTGCACGGATGGCGCAACGGTTAAAGTGGTCACCCACTACGCCGCGCCGAGTGTTGTGGGTTCAAATCCCACACGGAACTCAGTGCGACCTTTACCTACTCAAATTACCATTTAGATCCCACTCTGCAACTTTTATAATGACATTTGCACATCTTAAGCTTTATTTTGCAATAATAAAAATAAAAATGGTCGAAGTTACTAAAATATTTATTTGAAATATTAATTTCCGGTTTAAGACAAGAATAAAAATTCGTATTTAGAATAAGATATAAAAATCCAAAAGTACTGTATTATTTCTATACAAAACATTAAAATTATGATTTTATTATAAATAACTTTAATACGAAAAACGTCCACTAAAAAAACCCTTCCGATCAGATCAACTCTTTAGAATCCCATAATTTAAGAACCAAACCTTAATTTAAAAAAATAATATGTGTACATGTTCACAACCCCTAGCAAGCAAACAAACCCCAAATATGAACCAATTTCGGAACCTCACTTTTTTTTCATGGCCCGCTTCACGTGAAATGCCCCAATTTCAATAATTATTAGTAAAAGTATGAAAACTCACCGGGAGTGCCCATTGTGGGATAAACACGTCTAGTTGTCACGAATTACAAAATAGTTGTATTAATCTTCAAAAGAATGGACGTTATCAAAAAACCCAATAGATAACAAATCACATTGATATTTGAGATGTCACCAGTAGATATAATAGAATCTTTATCAAACCGTATGACGTTTTATTATTGGACGGTTTCATAAAAGCACCGCTTATAACAAGAAAATGTTTATATTGCCAATATTGAAGTATTATACATCACAAATCAGTGCTTTCTTTTAAATTAAACGCGGGTAAAATCGCGAGGCACAGTTTTTTTTTTACTTGGAAATGTATTCATTTTATTTTTGGATTGTTCAAAACAAGTTTGTACCTATACAGAGTTCAAGCCGTCAAAACAAAATGTTTTAAATAAGTCAATCTGTTACAAGTACATTTAAAGGTTGATGATTGGGATGCAACACCTCTTCTTCTGATTACACAACGGAATTAAAAACTCCAGCACCAAGGAACACAATTAATAAAGTAAAAAAATCGTGTGTAAAACATCTGTAAAACAAACAAATAAATGGATGAATGGAAATTATATTGACGGTATAATAACTATTATAAAAAATGATTTAAAATCATATTTAACTAGCAGCGCCCCGTGGTTACACCAGCGTAAGTTCCGATCCCGTGGGAATATCGGGATAAAAAGTAGCCTATATGTTAATCCAGGTCTCCAGCTATCTAAATACCGAGTTTTGTAGCAATCGGTTCAGTAGTTTTGTCGTGAAAGAGTAACAAACATCCATCCAAACTTTCACATTTATAATTATTAGTGGGATTACTACGTGAAACTAGAGGGGGAGGGGTGGTCTTGGCATATACTATGGGTGTTCACCGAGAGGGGTATCAAAAATTGTAAAAATGGGTCACGTAGTATGGTACGTTCCCTTAAATGAATCAGTTTAATTAAATAACCTTAGATAAAACATTAAAGAGAATCTGATCGCAATATACTGTTAACAAAAACTTACTGTTGTTATACTGTGAAGGAAATCGATGCAAATCGAAGTCACTTCATAAGGTCTTAGACATTGTTTCTAAACATACTAATAACTCTGAGACCAGCTGCCTTTAATTGCACCAAGTTAATAACAAACAGTAATTTCTTTGTCAAATATAAGCGGAACAATTATGAAGTTTACCCGCTGTTTTAAAAATTTTAATGTTTACTTAGTTTAATGAAATTTTCTGTTATATGCATAAGATATTCTGTTTTAAAAGTAATCACGAATAAGGAAATAAGATTAAGACCACCTACATGCATTCATGCATTCAGGACCCTTATGTAGAGATTAATAAATACAACAGATGCCTTTAAATAAAAAATATAAAACAACCCCGACTCGAAAATCCCTTCAACGATTAGAAAAGAGTTAATGATCTTCGAACGGCTGAACAGATTTTCATGAATTATATCTAAGAACACTCTCGATCAAGCCACCTTTCAAACAAAAAAAAAAGCACTCAAATCGGTTCTTCTGTTCGGGAGATACGATGCCACAGACAAACACACACACGCACAAAGAAACTTGAAACAACCCGTCTTTGCGTCGGGGATTAAAAAGGAAATGTATGAAGTTGAATATTAATCGCATACCAATACACTAAGATCTAGATTTGACACGCCTACTCTACTCTAAAGTGTGTCTAATCACTACACGTGATTGCCAGCTAGTTATTATAAAAAGATAAATCAACTTTATTACAGAATACATGAGACATGAAGTGGCCAGGGGTTGAATGTTTTGAAAACAAATGGTTGAAAACAAACTCATTAGTTTGCATCATGACGTCTAAACATGGCATTTTTCAAGGTAAATACAGATATTTTTTTGGAATTGACTTACTTAATTATTATTAAAGTAATGATTACAATATGCACTACTGCCATTGAAATTTAAAAGATAATATACTAAAACGTGTGAAACTAATGTAAGTTTTTATAAGTTATATTACTAAATGTAACTCTTTAACTACAACGTTAATTTTGTTTAAAAATCAACATCAATACATACATATTCATCGTATGGAACCCTCTCCATCCGAATTCAACTCGCATTTGTGTGGATTTTTATTCTTTTACACCTTCTTTCTGTTGAAAATGGTATGGCTTTATCTTTTTTGTAGTTATACTGTTGTTTCCATTTTAATACCCCGTAACGACTATGTAAGTTGGAGATAAATAAGTAAAGTGTATAAGATAATTAATGTAATGATTTTGCAACGATAGATAACTTAATTAAAATATTGGCCCAAATAGATATATGACTAATAATTCACACAAATAAACAATAGGAACATAATAATGACGATGACGCAAATCAAACAATAGAATAATAAGCTGAATTTTATAGGCAGCACGCATATTTACAATAAGTTAAACTTAAGGTAAAAAGAAACGCAAAAAAAACACGTGACTCGTAATGTAGAGAACATAACCCTACTATAAATTCTATTGTAAATCTTCACCCAATAAAACTAGATAGTATAGAAAATTTACAGAGGAGAGCCATGCTTCCGTATGGGCCCGGCTCAACTCTGCTCGATACCACGGCCTCACAGAAATCATTGCTTTTCGCCGCGTGAGTGAGGTTACCGGAGGCCCTAACCATTCCCTCTCCCCTATTCCCGTCCTTCCCCTCCTGAGTTGCAGGTGTCCATGGGCGACGGTAGTCACTTACTATCAAGTGACCCGTCTGCTCGTTTGCCCACTATACCATAAACAAAAATGAAAGTGAAAAAAAAGAAAGAAAGAAATGCATTTATTTTGTACTCCTATGTAACATCAGTGAACCTAGTAACTGTTTAAACAGTAAATGATACACACTAAAATTACCTTATAACTATACTATTCTATGGTTATGACATAGTGACATAAAACTAAAAGGAGACAAAAATGGTTCTTAGCTCAGCATTGGGCCACTTCTTAGTAAAGAGGTGGCGCTGATATTCTGCTAAGACCGGATGTGTATCGGTCTATCAAGGCCACTCCAACTAGACCGAAAAAACTAGTGCCAATGCTTTGTTGGTTCAATGTACCTCTCACGAATTTATTAACAAGATCCAATGTACCTCAACTATTTTGATAGAAATTGCAATAAATCGCCTCACCCATCCAGTGGGAACCGCGGTTGTGTTACGCTCGGAATACATAAAAATAATACTGATCGTAACTTGTCCCAATGTACCTCTCTATTAATGTATTAACTCCAAGGGATCTTTAATAGAACAGGAGAAATTCAGCAAAGATAATTTTGTCTGTCCAGCAGGGCCCTTTGTAATTTGAATCGTCTTTATTTTTTAAGTGAAAACTTCTTTAGGCAGGTTTGTGCATTTTTGCTATAAGGAAAAAGCACTAAACTCGTGACCGTCACGTCAATAATACATATATAGATCCACTAGAGGGCGCTAATCTAAACGACTTGAGTTCTGTCAGCTTCTTATTAATTAATGTCACCAATCTGCTAATGTGATGTTATAAGTTCGTCGTTTCGTTTAAGTTTTCACTTCTGTCGGCAGTCCCATGACTGCCTATATATTTTCTTTATACAACTAAGCAGAGACCGTGCGCGTGCCTATAAGCACTTGCAACATCAATGCTTGGTGTCAATTGCTTGCAATCAATTTGGTGATTGCTAAACTTATTATTTTTCTATCTTGCGTAAGTACGTACATTTTTCTGGATGAAAGGTACCTACCCTATGTCCTTTTCGGTACCACTGACTATGACACTGACTGAAAAACTCACATTTATAATTTGCCTATTAGGTATTCCAGATATCTATATCTGTCATTGAGTCAAATTTCATCCAGATCCGTTCAACCGTTTTTGCGTGAAATAACATCCATCCATCCATTCACCCTCACAAACTTTAGCCTTTATAATCTCAGTAAGATTATTTAAGATTTTATTTGTCACAAGAAGGTAGCCTGATATTTTATAATGTACTAGCTTTTGCTAGCGGCTACGCTCGCATAAAAGTAATTTTTCCATCTCTCTGGATCTGGATAAATGCAATGTTTTGTTTCTATATCCCGGCAAGGATACGGCAGCGCATAAAATACGAACATGCCAACATTGATTTTCGTATATTAGATGATCACGAATCATCAAAGAAAAATGCATCACCTTTCGACGAATACGAACGTGCGCACGAACTATATAACTAAGGCTCGCCAAGAAACGAAAGAATGTGACTTTGTTTTGATATCGGTTACCCAAACATGTAGAGAACGGCAAGGGTCAATATTTCTTAACCGCGATTGTTCACTTGACACGCGAGGTTAAGAAAGTGTGCGTTCGCGCAGCGGAATGTTGTTGAATTTAAAGATTTTAATTATGCAGATATTTAGTGTATGACGTCGTGTAATTGTGTATAGTAAAAAAAAAATTGTGCATGCAGCCACTGTGGAGAAATTGGCTCAAAACTGATTCCGTAATAATTATGTATTTATTATTACTATTTACGTAAGTACTTTATTTAAGTATGCGCTTGAGACTTGCGTCAGTATATGATATTACCGTTGTACTGGTAGTGACTTATGTATGTATGCATTTTAAGTCTATTGCTGTCTCTAACCAATGACAGAGTATGTTTAGCAAGCGTTTGTTAACGTTAAGTTTTTATGAACAAGAGACTAGTCATGACAAGCGCCTCAGCTGCGCTCCCGATACGCTCAAAATACACGCGCCTGTGCGCGCACATGAGTTGTATGCCAAGTTCTGCCGTTACTGGGGCGCGCACCCCAGGGATTGTCATGACTAGTCCCTACGAGGGTTAGAAATTTTGAGGTTAGTTTCTGTATTTTCATTCATTCATCCATATGCTCACGGCTGTTGTCCCAGAAGGGGTAGGCAGAGGTGTGACATTTCTATGACACCCACATTTCGCCAATTTTTTGCTTTCTACGTAACAGGTGGCGAGAAATAAATAATAAATACATTATTATTACATGTAATAGGGAATATGCATGTATTTTCTATTATCATTTATTGACTTGATCCATCATTCTACCCTAATAAAAAAATATATATAACCTTGGTAATGTTCAAATTAATTTTTAAAATAACATTGAAAACATTGATAAAATTTGATCTGTTTGAACGCCGCCATAATTCGCGGGCCTTGGATGACGTCACGTTCCACGCTTAGTGTTTGTTTCATAAACTTACTTGTAGTGTTACAGTAATTTTATACCGATTTCCAGTTGTAATTACTATTCATTGTAATTAATAGACGATGGATAAAGTTAAAAAACCATTTTATAGGTATTGCCTTGTCCCTAAGTATAAAAACACTATAAGAAGTACACCCAATACAGTATTTTTTCCTGTACAAAATAATAATGTAAAATACGAAAACAATGGTGTACATTAATGAGAAGAGATGAAGTATCTTCAATATCGTGTTTATATTGTTGTGAAGATCACTTTAATGTAAGCATATTACAATTTAATTGCTAGTATAGTGTGAATTAGTCAGCAGTAATTTATGTTTGTTTTAAATATCAAGCAGAAGACAACTTGCTTGTCTACTTAAACTAGGTAACAAAAGTCCAATAAAACTTCATGAATATAACTAACTATATATATCTTACCTATAATTTAGATTATAATATAACAAGTATTATAATATTTACCTTGCGGTTTTCACTCCTTTAACCTCAGCGGACATAAAATCTGGATTTGATGCAAAATATATAGTCATCATAAATGCACCTATTTTCGGTAGATTGTCCGATTGTGCTTTGACAAAACTACATTCAGTCATTGTCCTAGATGATTTCTAATATCACTAGAATGCTTAAATTGCACTAGCTAAGAGCAAAAACCACAGGAACACATATCTTTCTCCGTAACACTACGAATATAGGCGCCGATAAATGACAGAACGTGGAATGTCACGTCATGTTTTCTTTCGACCAATGGTGAAGCGTTTTGCAAAGTTAATTTTCGCGCCTTGATTTTGCATATTTTAATTAATATTTTTTGCAATTAAACACGAACTAAATAAGAAAATAATTGATTAGGCATACTATCTGGACAATAAAGATTCGAGGGAAAATTAATTAAGTAAATTTAAACAACATAAATTTTTAATAGCATATTCCCTATTAAAAATATTTGTGTACACGGATGTTTAATTAGAGAAGTACTTGTTAATTGAAGATTTATATTTATCGTAGATAGTGGGGTTATTATTAAAAAAATATTGGCGTTATTATTAAACGTGGGAGAGCCATGCTTCGGCACGTATGGGCCGGCTCAACTTCGCTCGATACCACGGCCTCACAGAAAACCGGTAGAGAAGCATTGCATTTCGCCGCGTGAGTGAGGTTACCGGAGGCCCTAACCCTTCCCTCTCCCTTATTCCCGTCCTTAGCCTCTCAACCCCCCACCCTCCCCTTCTTCTCCTACTCCCACCTTAAAGGGCGGCAACGCACTTGTGACTCTTCAGTTACAGGTGCCCATGGGCGGCTTTAGTCATTTACCATCAGGTGACCCGTCTGCTCGTTTGCCCCCTATACCATAAAAAAAAAAAAATTTCATTCAAGAAATAAAATTGTTTTATTTTTTCCTAACGCTTGTGTACCTGTGTGTGTAACTGTTAGGTTAAGAACGTTACTTAGATATATGGCACGGCCGCTTTTTTGTAGCCATCCGAACTTGGTCTTGTTATGTAGGTTTTCGATGCTTTGTCAGTATTTTAATTGTTTCTCTTTAATTACTGAATTTAATGAGATGAAATTTTGAATGTGAGTAGTTGAATTAATACACTAATTATTGGAATACATTTTACTATGCAATGTCTTTAGAACGTCGTGATATTTGACTGCTTTGTAAACAGTGGTCTATTCATGGTAAATTGTCCTATAACTCTTTAATTACTAACGGAACATCATTGATACTTGGCAACATGTTGCACACTCTTACAAGGTTTGTATAAATGTGAAAATCTAGACCCCAAAGTGCATACTTTACGAACTAAGACCTAATAAGCGTATTTTACGTTTATATTTTTATCTTTTAAACCCTACGATTTTTTCTAAATCTGTTTTTTAAACAAATATAACAAATTCAAAACAACGTATGTAAAACTCTACAGCTCTCTATATAAGCGCTTTATATGAAAACTAGCTAATGGCCAAACGTTCGCGTAGCGGAAACTTGAATTTCTCCGAAGTCCGAAGAACATACACAATTACAAACAATATAACACGCACACAATACAAACTAACTTTTGGACACATTTTTTTTCTTCTAAGTCCATGGATTAAAAAAAGTTCCGCCAGGACACGTTCGCCCAGCGGAATCAGTTTTTAGCGAATTTCTCCACAATGGCTGCATGCACAATTTTTTTTTTACCATACACAATTACACGACGTCATACACTAAATATCTGCATCATTAAAATCTTTAAATTCAACAACATTCCGCTGCGCGAACGCACACTGTGCTCACAGAGACGATTTGTTTACTACCACGCCTAGTATTATTGGAAGTTAACCTGATATTGATTCTTCTCTCGAAACAACTTATGATTTTTGGAGTAACAATAAGAAGTTGGCTCATACGAAAAAAACAAATAAAACAAAGAGTTCTTCATAACAGTCTGAAAATAAGGATGAAATAAGCCATTACTTATCTGCACAAGTTTCACCACTTTCCGTAGATCCCTTGAAACAATGGAAAGATATGAAAGTCGATTTAGGCACGAGAATATTTATAACTTCCTGGATGACGTCCACTCAGAACAATTTTTAGCTAAGGATATCCTCTAAATCAAAGTATTTTTTGTGGACTAACTGCCTGATATTTGGCGGAGAAAAATGCACCAGAACTTAACCCAATATTGTCAGTTTAACGGAAAGAGGCATCGAAAAACCGTTTTTAAGTATTAAAAAACATTTTTTTTTGTAAACAAATTACGCACTTTTCAAGATCAATGAGTAAATTACCTTTTGGTTTATGTAGTTACATGAGATTCTGTTTCATTTTATGACAATTTGATTCGAAAAACTGCCCTTTTTCAAATGTTTTAAATAAATTTGTGAACGCCTCCCTAATAGAAGATTCCGTTTTTCGTCTAGCCTCGTCGTGTCACAAGGAGTCGGTTTGTCTAGCTTGGAAAAAATGATACAGCTAGTAAGCGTACGGTATTAGTGGGACAGAGACAGATACATAAACGTTTAAAGGGCGTTTTGGTTATTGGTTGCAATGGTAAACACTGTAAACAGTTGCAGTTATGACGCCAAGGACACTGTAGTCACGCGGTTGCACTGTTATTGTTTGTTTACTTAAAAAAAAATTTAAATTGATTGAAAGTGACGTAATCCATTATCCATATTCAGACATTTAATGTCGGGTTACGATGATGGCACGATCTGGTAAGTAGGTATTTAATGGCATTGTTTTGACTTAATTATAAGTACTTGTTTGAAATAAATATCTAACATTTAAATATAACTTACTAGCTGTGCCCGCGACTTCGTCCGCGTGGATTAGTGTCTTAGGGTAGAATTTTTAATTATTTAGGCTAATTGATGATACTTTCATACAACTATTCATCCCCACCTTTCAACCCCTTACACCCCTTTTTTTCGCATCAAAAAGTAGCCTATGTCCTTTCTCAGGCTCTAGACTATCTGTGTACCAAATTTCATTTAAATCGGTTCAGTAGTTTTGGCGTGAAAGAGCGACAGACAGACACAGTTACTTTCGCATTTATAATATTAAGTAAGGTTTGTAAGTTAAATATTGGCAGTGATTCTATGACACACTTAATTATAATCTGACTTAATTTCATTATATGAAATCAACCTTGTCTTCTTCGTAACAAGATCTATTTGTTACTGGCAACTATTCACTGCACCACTAAATTTCTCTAAAACCTGTCAGCGTAAACTCAACTTTATTGCCACGCAGCGAGAGTCGCCATTCATCAGTGCCACGCAGCGAGAGTCCCCTTTTTTTTAAACGCCGTATAAAAACTTGTTCAAAACGAACTAAGATGACATTATTTTAATCGGTACCTATGAAAACGCCTACTAAAAACACAGACAGGTCTATGTCACTCGATGTACTTGCGTGCGCTAAATATCCCGCCGCTCGGCCGCCCGCGGACCTAATACGCAGTCTCGCGCAGTGGGTTGTCGACTGCATCCCGCTCACACGCTTTTATTTGAAGTATTTGTGTTCTAATATTTATAGGTAGGTAATTTGATCTGTGATTTGATGCCATAGTTACTCCAAGAATAAAAATGAAGAGAATAAAAATAATAGGGTCAGATTATGCGCGTTGAAACAAACAAATATAAAAACTCTTTCGCTTTATTATAATTGGTATAGATATACATACCAGTTCATACTGTCAAAGACTTCGTCAAAGACTACAATAAAAAAGCTATACTTGTAAATGGGTTACAAAAAACATAGTTGTGTAGTTGTGATGTCGGCGTGAATAATTCATGTACAATGCAAAACTAATTATGTATGTCATAAAAAAGGCCAAGTGCGAGTCGGACTCGCACATGAAGCGTTCCGCACCATTGCCCTTATATAAATTCGAGCAAAAAAACACGTTTCTAGTAGGGGAACCCCTTTAGTATTTAATTTATTTTTATAAACAGGACAAAAAACACATTCTGTGAAAATTACAACTGTCTACCTATTACGGAGCATGAGATACAGCCCGCTGACAGACGGACAGGTGGAGTTCACCGTTCACGTTCTATAATTAAATAATAGGGCGGATTATGGATAATTATAACTACCTATTATATGTATACAATTATCGGATACGTGCATGTGCATGAAAGGCTTGCGCGCCAAACAATGGTCGACTCATAAACAAAGATGTTACTTAAAAGGATATTATTGAAAAAAATTCAAAAAGTTTGCTTGTTAAAATAAGTATTTTAAAATAGTATTGAAAGATCCATTGACAATAATTTTAAATATAGTGAATAGACACGTCGCGAGACGGACGTATTACTTCATTATAACTTACCTACTTCATTATAACCGAGTAAAATGCCTTTGTGCTTCTAGCGGACTGTTGAGTACTCAAATAATACATTTCATTCGTAATGGGTAAAATATAGACAGACGACTACTAGTCTAGACTTATCTAGACAAGTTGGAGAGAGGTTGAAGAAAGGCAGCGCAAAACATCATTTTGTGGAAATCTTTACGAGAAGAAGGAAGACGCTCGAAGGATACGGTGATGATGGTGAATGAATTAACCGGCCAAGTCCATTTAATACGTGTATGCCATATAAACGAATTCAATCTGTGTACTTGTTAATTTGGTCGACTTACATGCTGGCATGCGACGTAACATAATACTAAAGGTAAAGCCGCATGCAACAATTATCTAATATTATACATGCCAATGTGAGTTTGTTTGTTACGCTTTTGCGCCTTAACTCTCGACCGATCATCATGCAAAGCGTATGTAAAATTTCAGGGTACAGAAAAGGACATAGGATACTTTTCATTCAGAAAAGATTCTGGATGAAAGGTACCCTATGTTCTTTCGAGTCGTTTTGGCGATAACCAGTTTCGGGGTTTTTGATGGTACTTCCTACCTTAGAAAATAATCGTTTTGAAAGGACTGACGGCGCGGAATAAATATTCTCATGTCAACTTGTATAATTTTGGGAAAACAAGTTTCATATCTTCCCATTGTTTCAAAGGATCTACGGAAAGTGGTGAAGCCTGTGCAGATAAGTAATAAGTCATTACTTATCTGCAAAGATTTACCATAACATTATATTGGAAGTAAAGCGCCATGCATTAACTATCATAACTAAAACTGCCGTGGTAATCGAGAGAGCAATAAGTCAAAGTAGGCGTCCTCCTCATTTACTGCTAACTTGATTACTACAGCAGAATATTAAAAATGCGAATGTGAGTTTGTTTGTTACGCTTTTGCGCCTTAACTCTTGACTGATCATCATGAAATTGTACATGCAAAGCGTATGTACAATTTCAGGGTACAGAAAAGAACATAGGGTACGTTTCATCCAGAATCTTTTCTGTTTGAAGGATAAAGGTACCCTATGTCATCGTTTCTGACGGATTCCTGAATTGATTAACAAAATCTATGCTATTACTGTACTGTAGGTACTTTGTGTTTATAAGTTTATGTTTGTGGAGTCCCCCGGAGACATTAAGATATCCAAAGTAAGAGAGATTTGGGTTGTTTGAGTCAGAGAACGACTTTAAAAAAACCTACCTACATATTACAATTAATAGTAAAGACAAACTTTATAATTATTGTTAAGTAAGAGAGCCAGAGCCCACTTGAAGAGGAAGATGACGTCATTTAACAATTGACTGGTGTTTATACTAAATTCCTTATTAATAATTTCCTTTCAAAAAGTCAGACCACAAAGGTTTTCCTACTAACCCATTAGTAGGAAAACCATTGTGGTCTGACTTTATTAAGAGTGGATGTTTTTAGTTAACTATGTTTAATGATTGAGTTACTTATAGTAAAATTAAAACTTACAAGTTATTTACACATAAAATGCTGTTTTTTGTTAAGAGTAATACAGGAAAGAGTTGCAATTTGTTGCATTTTACAATCGGTTGGGCGGTTTGCTAAATAAATATTACACAAATAGTCGTTGAATTTTATGTCAACTAAACACAATCATTGTTTTTATAATACATTCAGTAAAGTACCTAAGGGTCATACAATCGGGTAACTGCTCCCAAACTCATAAAAGAACACACAACTTGTTCCTAATTCTGAATGTGAGCAAGACAAATAATAATATATGTAATATTTGACACACCTCACACACGGCCGTCTGATCCCAAACTATCCAGAGCCTGTACTATGTGAACCAGACTGCTGATAAACATTCTTAAATATTACTAAATCCGGAACGAGTGATCGTGCTCATCACACAATTATTTGTCCAGGGCGGAAATCGAACCCACGACCTCTGGTTCAGCAGTGAGGATCACTAACTACTACAACAGACTCCATCAATAATCACACTGTTAATGATGTCCAGTCAAGTTTTGCTCCGAAAAAAGGAATAGTCGTTCCTTCCACTCAGTCATGAGCACTTGTCGGAGCTGGGACAGCTGAGCCTCGACTTCGCTCTGCACAAGTGTCAGGTCCCGCTCCTGCGCTTCCTTGCGCCACATTATTGTATTAAGCCTATAACATGATGTCTGAACATCTAAAAAACAGTTTTTTTTTTTTACCAAAACGAACCTTTTTTGCAAAACTTTCTCGTAACACAACTTATACACGTCATTACAGTGTTTATATTATTCCTTGAATCCTTTTAATTATAATAAAATAAATATCTAGAATATAGCTAGAAATATGATATCATAGTTCTTTATTTCTACGACGTCCATTGCATTATTTATAAGATTAAGACACGAAAGAAGATTAAGTGCACATAGTAACTGTACATAATTTGATGATTTTTAAAACATTTAATAACAAGTCAAGATTGATGTGCCTTCCAAAACTTCAAAAAAATCATTCTCCACGATGTACGTCGTGTAAAGTAAAAGTAAAATACATCTTACTAAAACGGATCAGTAATTGTATAGGAATTTGAGATGCAATTTAATGCAACACATTCAAGAATTTGATATCAGTAGGCGCGTATGTAAACGCATATTGCTTAAACAAATATTCAGCTGTTCATATACTGAACACGTGGTAGATAATAAAAATACAGACAGACACGTTGAAAGTGATCAAAACCCAACCGAAATCAATTTTAAAATTTGTTTTACCTACTAACAAAAACAACGTTTCAAAAACTTGCAAGGTCTTTAAAAGTAGGTGGCTTTCTAATTATTGCAACACACAACCAACTGATTAACTAAGCAAAGATATCATACCTAAATATAGTAATCCAATAAACAACTCTCGAACAGGAACATATATTCACGTACTGCGTACACACTGTATAACCACGAGTTAGAAAACGTCGAACTTTAGTGTAACGATGGTGTAAACTGTGCGTCGAGGGCGACGGAGCGAAACGCACTGAATAAGACTGCAACAACGTCACCTGCTACCAAAGGTCGCGGTGCCGTCGCTCGGAATGTACGGGAGAGTAAATAACGTAAAACGGCTTTACATAATACAATTTTACTACTGATCAGATTTGCTATTGAATTATATTTGCACCACATCGTCCCTGCAAAAACTATTGTCGAAATAACTTTTTCTCTCGCTGCCTTACCAATTATAATAAGAATTTTGCCGACCTTGATTTATTCACAAATCATTACATACATTTAAGAAGACCGTTATTTCAAAATTAAATCATACTAAAAAGAAAAACCTGTAAGTCCTGTACTGTATCATTTAGTTTTCTATTATTATATTTTCACAGGATAAGAGATAAAGCATTTTATGTACAATTTTAATTGCTTTACTAAAGATGCCTACATTTTTAATGTTAATAGTTATTTCAAATGTTTTTCACAATGTTAGTACTTACTGTATTCCCTACCAATGTAAACCTAATTCAACACGCCTTACAAAAATGTAATAATTAATTTAGTTTCGGCACTCATTGGTCCCAATTCTGTTACTTCACTCGCTAAATTAAAATTCACTAAATTTTCTTCATATAAGATGTAAACCTTGTACACTTCAAAACAAGGTCTTATTTCAAATTGAAGCAAGTAGGTAACATATGTCGCTATCGAAATAAGCAAATTATTTGTCGACTAAAGTCTGATACTGTTACTATATAATACCTTGTTTAATCCCACTACTCCTATCTACCTCAAGAAACGTTTCGCATTTATCCACGACACACATACACGATACTTGAGATCATCGGAAAATCTTACGTTAGAAATTCCAACACATTCTACAAAGTTTTTGGATACATCCTTTACAGTACAAGCCGCACGCCTATGGAATTCATTGCCGGAGGCTATAAGACGAGCACGGACAGTAAAAACTTTTCAAAAGCTCGTCAAGAATCACCACTTATCTCTGTAATTACTACGTTTTATATATGTATGTGTATGTATGTATACGGTTATATATATATATATATATATATATATATATATATATATATATATATATATTTGAATGTATATACGTATGTGTATATATATATATATATATAATTATAGTATTTGTTTAACGATGTCAATATATTGTTATGTACCTTAATAAATTTATACAATTGAAATGTATATTAGCACCATTATTGTAATTTTTCTCCTGCTCTGATCGTACACTCAAGTGCTAATAAGACAAATGTGCACCACAAATTACCTATATATTTGTCGACTAAAGTCTGATAAGCTTAAATAAACTTTAATACCACGTAGCGAGAGCCGCTATCCGTTGAATGCCATCTCTTTTGCTCTGTGTTTTTAGTAAGCGTCTTCGTAGGTGTAGATTAAAAACACGTCATCCTTGTTCGTTTTGAACAAGTTTTTATACGGCAATTATACAGCGTTTGAATAAATGGAGACTCTCGCTGCGTGGAAATAAAGTTGAGTATACGTTGAAAGGTTTTAGTGAAATTTAGCGGCGCTGAGAAATAGATGCTAGTAACAAATAGACCTTATCACGAAGAACACTAGGTTGATTTCATATGAAGAAATTAAGTCAGGTTTTAGTTTAGTCGAGTGTACAATAGAATCGGCACCATTGTCTGTCACTTAAAGTGTTATACTATATGTAATATGAGCTGTTATGACTTTATGACTGTTTGTGCCAAAATAAATGGAAAAAAAAATACAAGGTTGTCTAAAAAACATCAGTCACAATATGATGGAGCCACTTTACCTTAATAGTACCGTATGATGTTGAATAAGACAAATAACTACTGACATAAATTATAATCGCATAAAATATTTACAATGGTATTAGATAAAGATATTGAAATGTTAAATATCTCAAATTAACATTAAGTGAAGGAATGATACATCCATTTAGTACGTACGGTATTATACTGTGGTGACACCTTATACGGTGAACCTGCACCGCACTATGAATTTTCATACCTTGGCTATTCGAAGTTCGAATCTTGTCACCAACTAGAAATCATATTATCATCGATACTACTAATATATATAATGGCGTCCATCAAACATTTGACGTTTGGAGAATTTTTTCAAAATAAATATCAACACTTATTACTAGGATAAGGTAATGCTTTCTACTGGCCCTATTTGGAGTTTGGCAGTCAGATTTGTACCTAACGAACATTAAACATGATACCTATTACTATTTTACGACGTATGTTACTTAATATATGTTATTTATTTTGAAACCGTTTTTGTTGTAATATACACAGACAGTTGGTCTGTGTATATTGGAACCCTGCCAGGTATGGGTATGTACCTAATTTGCTTGGAAGATACCTTTATGTTGGAGGAAGATCACGCGTTCTCTTTGTCTAAAATCCATATAACACTGATAGCTCTAAAATCAAGAATCGAAGAATCAATCAATTTATGAATCTTAAAACCGTGGTAAACAAGGCGATTTTTAACATACGAGAAAAGGACAGTGCATACAAAAATCAAGGATGATTTTATCTTCTTCGAAACAAATTAGTGTTGTAACTTATTCATGACTAACTCGATCTCTCCCCATTTGGCTCTGGGGAGGTTAATTACCGGAAATAAGAAGAAAAAACACCACTACCCCTAGCAGTGGTGTCGAAACGAAGGGATCTGTTAGCAGGTTGAACTGGCCAGATCGGGAGGTTGTAGAGGCTCCAATTCGATATATGTTTATCCATATGTTCTAGCAACCTCTATGTGACCTCAAAGCCGCAAAATAAATAAACGAGTTCTAAAATAATGTAATCGTAAAAAGGTAACACATATTATTGTTATTGTAATTTCCTCCTATTAGTGTACACAAGGCTTAACCTTATAAAACAGGTTTCTTTGATTTTAAAATAGATACAAATGCTGTTTACACGGATCTCGCCATGAGGACAAGAAAACAAAGCTGTATTACGCAACAAATTATATTATTCGGAAACTATATGTACATTTTATAGGAACTGCCTTTTTTAATGTTACAAGAAGACAACAAGATAAACAGAAGGTCTAAATAGATAGAATATTCTTTATTTTACACCATTAATAATATACAGTTGAAAAATTTATTATCTTACAAACCAGAGTACAATGGGCGGTGTTATCGTTAAAAGCGATATCTACCTTAGGATGGAGATAATATCAAAATTATTTAATAAAACAGTCGTTGATGGCGTACTATTACTTAGTAGATACTTATTCGAGAAAAAAAGAATGATGACCATAAAAAAACTTGTATGTGATGGTTTCGAGGGTACTTTCAAGAAGACCGGGTCTAAAACCTAGTTACATTCTCAGCAATTTTCCTTTAATACATAATTTATGTTACAAAGTTCAGTGAGCATCGTCGTAATGTCGCCTGCTTATCGGGTTTTTATAGGACTAACTTTAGAATTAATTGAACCCTCATAGTTTTCTCTTGGATAGGCCTGTACCATATTTGTCTACTACGTCGCCACTTTCCATCAGGTGAGTTGGAAGACAAACGCCTATTCCATTACTCAGTAAAATAATATATTTTGAAAGATATTTTTATTTAAGTTACATAGGTGGTTTTTTTGGTGTTTTGGGTTTTAATATTAATTAGTTGCTTCGGACAATTTAAGTAACTTATCCAGCAAACCGTGTTGTTGTTTGGTCAAATATTTTGACCAGTTTAAAACGCGGTTACAATGACCGCAATTAACCTTTAATGCAAAAGCCTCATTTACTACTACCTAGCTATGCCCGCCGCGTATTCGCTCACGTTTACGAATATGTAATTATGTATATTTTTTTTACCCTAATTTACTCCTTATTACATCATCTATCTGCCAGTGAAAGTTTCGTGAAAATTGGTCCAGTCATTTCGGAGATTATCCGAAACAAACAAACAGACAGACAAAACGTAAAAGTTGTTTTTTTGTTATAAGCACCGTGCAAACATTAATATGCATTTAGTAAGAAGCTGGTATTTTGACATTACAAACAAACACGACGTGTCACTTAACGTCGACGACGACGACGTTAAGTGACACTTGGTTGGCACTGAAAATCAGTACTGGGGTGGGTTACGCCCATCTCAGTTTATGCTGAGTGTCCATCCAAATTTCTGAAACACGACTATCTTCCACTAACAACAATATACGAAGTTTAACATAACCTGTTGCCACGTCATACATTTGACACGTGAGTGGTGGTGAGTGTCACGGTGCCATGTCGTGCGTGACAGAAAGAAACGAAGTATTAACGCCGCAGTGTTGCCACTTGTGTTCAATTATTGTTATATATTTTATTTTTTATAAATATAAAACTTTTTATGTAAAAGCTGTCGTGTGTTTTAGAAATAAAATATGTTTTCTTTCTTCCTTTCTTTGTAGTCAATTCTAATATACCACAAAACGTTCCAAATTAATTAACTTGCAACATGATAAGGGCGATATATCCTACCAACCCACGTGCTTTAAAGGACATCATTTTTTTCAACGATATGGCATTAACTAAAAAAAAAGTCAACAAACAATTCAGCACCTTAGAGGTATACAATATTAAATCCATTTTTTTTCAAAACTGGTTTTTTACACCAATAAAATCGTTAAAGCGAGCTCTGTCTTATGGTATATAGCATTAAGTCACACGATGTCAACGAAAAGAAATATCGAATAATATATGTGATATTAAATTCACACATTCAAATGTGGTATAGGATTTTAAAAGATCATAAGTTGACACATGATTGCAAAAGTTTTACAAAAAAATATCGTATTAATTCCCGTAAATAGCTTTGAAAATAATAAAGTTTATATCATGCCAATACCTTTAACACTTCCTGAGCAATGTTGCATTAAAGTTGTATGCTGCATATTTTTGTATCTACTGCAATTTTTACGTTTTGACACTTAATGTTATGTACCTCTGAGGTACAGAATTACTTATATTACAAAAACAAAGACTAAAAATACTGCCTGACCTTTAAAATTGTTAATAGTAACTGTGTTGTTTGGATCCTTTTCGTTAAACGACGTCCAAATATAGTTCACAACAGAACAGCAGTGTCTTACTCACGGTGCAAGCAGTCCTCACTCCGTGTGTCAAACAGAACACTACAAGCTGATACGACGGAAGCCGTTAATTAAATGGAATGATTTGTAATTTTATTGTTTTTGCCAGTAGCACGGTCTCTATCATATCACCGTGCCAGTAGCCTAAGATTATGGTTTAGGTATACTACATAAGTATATGAATAGATAATTATTGTTAGTAAGTACACGACAGAGCTAAACGTAGTAACATATAAAAATGTAAGTATATATAGTTAAATTTCATGCCATTTGGTTTTCAGTATCGAGTGGACTACATCACAACCTGGTGTAATAAAAATTGAAGGCATCCTATTTAAAACAAAAATATATAAATTAAAACTACCAAAAACACATGAGGTATCCCGTGTTCGTATTATGATACCGGAGATATATCGATCCAACATTCCTAGTACAAAGTCCTCCAAATTCCTAGCACAGTATTCGATAACGACCAAAAAACCTTGTTGTGGAAAAGCCTACAAGTGGAATTAAACTAAATTGGTTCAGATATTCAAAATAGGTACGTCAGTTTATTTTCTTACAACACAACCGACCGTGTTAGTAAATTGAAACAAAACACTTAAAAAAATAAGTTAAACCGACTTCAAAAAGCACTAAGAGAAGGCACTGAAAAGTGAAAAATAATCGATTTCAAACTTAATTACAAAGACTACATAAATGTGACACTTTTAAAATAATATGTAACATTATTAAGGCTAGAGATGGCTAATCACCCAGGTTTTTACCCAGTCGTGGGTTTTAACCCGGGTGATTACCCATCTCTAATCAAGGCACTAGGTACCTACTGGTCTGTGTGAAGCCGGTGCCAAGCTCGAAACGCAATAAGTAGTATACGTAGGAATATAAACAGCGTCCTTCCTTTTTTAAATCGATTAATAACAATAATATTCGTCACTTTAAATATCAATGTTGCTTAATTTAAAGAAAAATCGAAAACACACTTTCTGTCCTTGATTTCTGAGGGTTTTCCTCTTTTTCCCTCTGATACCATCCTCAGATCCGAACTTGGTGACAATAGGACCGGACCACCTGGGGAGCGTACTCTTTCAAACAAAAAATAATTTTTAAATCTGTTCATAGATGACGAAAATATCGGTAAACATACATAAAAAATACATACAGCCGAACATAGAATCTCTTCCTTTTTTTTAAGTTGCTTTTAAGTTGTAAGATCACTTTACCCTTAATCATATTGGTTGTTCTATGTTTGTAACTTACTAATTTTGTATGATATACTGTGGTTAGGCAGCTTTGTTTGTGATGAGCCTATTCATTGGATTTTCCGCGAATGAGGAAGAATAGTAATCAAATGAAAATGTAAGGAAGGTGCTTATATCATATTTCTTTCCTTGTATTTAAACACAAATAAAGGTAACTATAATTGTGTATACACTATCAATATATTATTAATATACCGAGGGCCTAAGCATTCAACAAAATTCAACACCTTACATGTGTTGTACTGTACAGAGGCCGTTTATTAAAGAAAAACATTCCATACACCTAAAAGCTTTTGATTTAAACTAGTGGTGGCCCAGAATTCTAAATTCGACAATAATTCACTAAAGTCGAAGGAAAAGTGTGCGTTCGCGCAGCGGAATGTTGTTGAATTTAAAGATTTAAATTATGCAGATATTTAGTGTATGACGTCGTGTAATTGTGTATGGTAAAAAAAAATTTGTGCATGCAGCCATTGTGGAGAAAATCGCTAAAAACTGATTCCGCTGGGCGAACGTTGTCCTGGCGGAACTTTTTTTAATCCATGGACTTAGAAGAAAAAAAATGTGTCCAAAAATTAGTGTGTATTTGTGTATAATTGTGTATGTATGAATAAAATTAGTTCATGCATAAACTTCGGAGCAATTAAAGTTTCCGCTACGCGAACGTTTGGCCATTAGCTAGTTTTCATATAAAGCGCTTATATAGAGAGCTGTAGATTTTTACATACGTTGTTTTGAATTTGTTTATATTTGTTTAAAAAACAGATTTAGAAAAAATCGTAGGGTTTAAATGATAAAAATATAAACGTAAAATACGCTTATTAGGTCTTAGTTCGTAAAGTATGCACTTTGGGGCCCAGATTTTCACGTTTATACAAACCTTGCTAGAGTGTGCAACATGTTGCCAAGTATCAATGATGTTCCGTTAGTAATTGCTTTTCGCCGAGTGTGGTTACCGGAGGCCCTAACCCTTCCCTCTCCCCGCTTCCACGTTTCCCCTACTCCTTAAAGGCCGGCAACGCACTTGTAACTTGAGTTGAAGGTGCCCATGGGCGGCGGTAGTCATTTACCATCAGGTGACCCGTCTGCTCGTTTGCCCCCTATATCATAAAAAAATAACTATAAAGGTTTTGCTTTGTATCGATGACCAGTATAACTAGAACTGTCTTGTACCTATAGACTAGCCTTTTGCACTTCTTCTATATATAAATTTAAAGCATTCCTAATTTCACGTTTCTGAGATCGCGATTTTCTTTTTATTATATTAATACGTGAAGAGAATTCTGTGTACGCATTTTTATGATAAAAAAGAAAATATTCGCCAAAAAACTAAACCGTTGAACAATCACAATACAAGAATGTAATAACAAAGGTGATATGTAAATAAAGACAATGTTTACACAGGCCTTCGACGAGTGACGCAGTGTTGCAATGTAACTAGGTATCTTAATAATAATAATAAAAGTGTCATCTCAAGTTCATTCACTTACATTTTATCTAGCTTTAGTCTTTGTATTATCTTATCATACAAAATTTATCGTGTAACAATTGCAGTACATCCAAAATAACAATAATACCTACTACTCGTAGTATGACACATATAATATAGAGTAGGTTTATGTGTAGGTACTTATGTATGTAAAATTTCAGGATAATCGGTTAAAGATAACTGCTTTAAAATTCAGATGCAAGATCAGACCCGAACAAACTTACATACAAACATTGAAGTTAAATAAAAGCTTTTAAAATAAGGGTTAAAGAAACAGCAATCTACGCAATGTAATCTTTAAAACAATTATATTTACCTAGTCAGCATGCAGTCTATTGTGTCGTATCCATAAATCAAATATTATTATATCATTGACACACGATCTCGTACCAAAATCGCAAAAATCGTCAAATAATAAAACTCGACAGTTTCACATGACTTTACGCGCATTTCATATGCCATCGTAATAATAAAACCGACAATACAATGATTGTTTCTGAAAATATATAATTGTTTGAATCAAAACCTGCAGCATCAAAATGTACAGCGTCTATAGTTTATTACCACAACGCATAGCTCCATCTATATAATAAAGGGGCGGCATCTAAGGTTTATACAGTCGGCAACGCGTGATTGACTTTTACCTGATATAACAAGTGTGCAAATGTTGTAAAAACATAAAGTGCACGTATTTAGTCAGTGAGTGACAACAGCCATATACAGTCAGGAAAATATTTTTCAATTCAAACAATAATATTATCCCAAATTCAAAGAATATTAATATTTCTTTCTCATTAATTATCTTATGGTATAACATACAATTTAGAACAAAACTTTACTTTTATATTAACAGAGAAACACTATTATTTTTCTGGTGCAAAAGATTTTAGGAAGTAGGAAATATAAATGCATGTTATTATGTGTATTTTGGTCGACCTAAAGAGGCATCATCTATCTGATGTTGAGATTATTGTACGAGTACAATGACTACGGTTTATTAACACTACACAAATGACATCAGAGCTCGGAGTGTCGCGACAAAAAATAAGACCGGACTTCGATATAAAAAACTAGCTAGGGAGCTTTTTTTAACACCATGACACAATACAATGCGACCTTATTTTGCACGACAGTATCTAGAAATAGCATATTCATAGATGAGAGGGTTTTTGTAACTTCCACTGACGGCAGGGTGTCCTTATATAGGCAAAGTAATACCAGGTACAAGGAAAATAATGTGTTGCCAAACAGATGTAGTTCCTGAATATCGTGTGCCTAGTGGGGCTGGATGCATGCTAAGTGACCAGGGAAATTAACTGAAGCCGCCGGAAAACTAAATAGACCCACGTCTATTTACTTTTCCGGAGTTTAAGATCTCGATATAGTGGCTCTATTTAGTTTTCCGGAGTTTAAGATCTCGATATAGCCACTATATCGAGATCTTAATGGAAGTGTTCTGGCTAACGGCGCAATATGGAAAACAATAGCCGTGGCTATATCAAGACCTTAATGGAAATGCTTTTGCCAATGGTGCAAGATATTTAGATAGATATTCTTTATTGCACACTATAAATAGGATAAGATTTAATAGGTATATTATGTATAATGTATATTCAAGACCGCCCGTCTTATCGTAGTCTGAGATCTTTTACACACAACCCTTCGGTTGGTACACACTGTATAGTTATAGGTAAATTGCAGTGCATACTGGTCTTATATTTTTACTACACAACGAAAACATAATACCTTTATCACATCACTTATGTACATATATCTATTAAAACATTCATTTTATTTCCCTGTCTTTAAAAAAATATACAATCCACCTTGAGACGTCCATTTCTACCGGAAATATATAATATAATATATCTTAAACTCCGGAAAACTAAATAGACGTGGGTCTATTTAGTTTTCCGGAGTTTAAGATCTCGATATAGTGGCTCTATTTAGTTTTCCGGAGTTTAAGATCTCGATATAGCCACTATATCGAGATCTTAATGGAAGTGTTCTGGCTAACGGCGCAATATGGAAAACAATAGCCGTGGCTATATCAAGACCTTAATGGAAATGCTTTTGCCAATGGTGCAAGATGTTCTTGATGGAGAACACGTTCAAGTATTAGGAATGGCAACGATAGCCAATTAACCAAGTATAGAACTAATAAAGAAAGACCCATGACATTGACAGTTTAGTAAAACTACTACTTACCATCGGACGTCATCAAAAATCCTTTCAGACACATTATCATGACAGCAAACATGTTTTTCTTGTTTCGGTACAGTGTTAATTTGTGCACACATTTTATAGAAAACTATGATTGACTAGATATTTCTAGAATATTTACATATATTAGTACTAATAACATGTTTTTGGACGCTTGAGGTGAAAATATATTCTTGGTCCTGACTGTACATTGGGTAGGTTAATAAGTTCTGTATGATGTTCTGTAAACCGCAACAAAACAGGAGGAAGGAATCGATAAAACGTCATTACTATGTACCATTGTTGGAATATAGGTTCCGTTGGTTTTCCTCACCATTATAGTCATCGGCGCGACTCATTGCGTGTCCACGAACAATACAACTGAACTATACTGCATGATTAATATAATCCAAAATAAACTGCTGTATTATATTAATTAGCAGTTACTTTTACTTCAATGAAAATAGGATAAATATGTGCCTAATTAAGGGTCATTGAAATACAATATACTACCTAATAAAAAATGCCTAATGTTAATAGTGGTTATGATTATACGTAGTAATTAGTGAAAGTTAATTTCTATTATTTTCTTAATAAGGGTATAGGGTTTTATTTTAGTGAAGGTGAAGAGGACTTTGACATTTACAAAATAAGTATTTTTTTTTTATTTGAAGCAGTTCCAACTTATTCGTACATCCGATTCGCTATCACGTTAAAGTACAAATAATAATTACTAATTTGGAGGTGCTATATTATATATTTCCGGTAGAAATGGACGTCACGCGGTCAAGGTGGATTGTATATTTTTTTAAAGACAGGGAAATGAAAAGAATGTTTTAATAGATATATGTACATAAGTGATGTGATAAAGGTATTATGTTTTCGTTGTGTAGTAAAAATATAAGACCAGTATGCACTGCAATTTACCTATAACTATACAGTGTGTACCAACCGAAGGGTTGTGTGTAAAAGATCTCAGACTACGATAAGACGGGCGGTCTTGAATATACATTATACATAATATACCTATTAAATCTTATCCTATTTATAGTGTGCAATAAAGAATATCTATCTAAATATCCATAGAATGGTACACAAGGCCTGGTGACAATTACAATGTAAATGTTCAAACCTGTATTGTCATAACTTCATAAGTACCTACGTCAATTGTTATTTCATCGAAAAGTATTCGAAAAACACCGTCCTTCACTCATCTAGGGTTGTAACCCGTACTATAATATATAGTATCGTACTATATTTTAATCAATTGTACTTGTACCATATTTTTATTGCTAAATCAACTGCCGCCATTTTATCTGTAACTGGAACACACTGGAACTGTATGCAACGCTTTGACGCCTTAAACACTCAACCGATCAATATTAACTTTTGGTTACACAGTGTCAATGGTACAGAACAAGAAATAGGGTACCTACCATCCAGAAAAAAAAACTGTTCTCGAGGTATGGAAAAATTTGTAGGTAGGTACTATTTTCTTTTTTGAATTTTCTAAAAGTACTATATTTTCTGCTAGTTTAAAAAAAAATACTATATTTTTCCCAAACAAAGGTGGCAACCCTACTCTCATCACATATTAAATAAAAAAAGAAATAGAAAAACGAGAATTAAGAGCAGGTGCTGTTTGTTATATTTTGTTAATAAAGCCCCTGCTTAACTAATGTGTCCCTTTAACAGTTAGAGTGCAAGATAAAGTTACCTAATTTTCTTTTTACTGTTACCCTCCTACGTACTTTTCCCCGTTCCTGTTCTTCTTCGTCTACCTCTTCATTTGCTACATCTTCAGCTTAATGTTCACCACATAATTGTCTAGCTTCCAACGGAACATATTCGTTCCTTCCAATATTGCTTTATTATCTTTATAATTATACCTATAGAGATAATATACCTATTTAAATTATACAAACATCTAATCTATTTGATAAGGTGTATAATGTGAAACTGACGGGTAATAAATAAATGTATAACCTAAGCAGTGATTAGAAAATTCAAATTCTAACAACTACCTACAATGGTGTTCTTTATTTTTTTATTCTATTTGTAAAGGGAAAAAAAAGAGGATGGCGTTAGTATGAAAATTCGTCATTTATAAATTTGAATTTGGATTTTTCTTTACAAATAAAGAAGCACGTGTTTCAGCATTTAGTCATTCACCCTTAAGAAGGTTAAAACGGAGAAGAGTGATCCCAAAAAAACAGAACATGCCACGACCATCAATGACATGATGTTGCAATTATAAGAAAGCAGAAGATGTGGTTAACAACTCCATAATATCGGTGGTAAATATAGATAACATTACACATTATCAACATTATCTAGAGATTTTTTTTTAAATCAATAGGGTCTCCCGCATCCCAGAATTATACTAGTTTGGTACTTGCGTAATGTTAATAACAAGTTTAAAGCTGTGTAATGGCTCTAGATCAATCAAGATTTTCACTAGACCATTAGCAGCAACATGGAAAACCGCCTTTTTGCAGCGCATCGATGAATTATTATTAATGACGACAATGAAATTAAGAGACTGAAAATAACCAAATAACTGAAAATGCCATTGAGTTTCGTAATTTATAGTTTGACTGGCTTGTTGGCTTAGTGGTTAGTGACCCTGACTGCTATGCTACAGGCCGTGGGTTCGATTCCCACCTGAGTCTGGGTGTTTTTTATGTCCGTCGTTTGCATGTTTGTAAAGTCCCCCGCGACACAGGAGTAATTCCTAATGCGGGAGTTGTCTTTCTATAAAAAAAAAAGTTTAGCAACTTTTATCTATTAAATGAACGCCTATAAACATGACAGTATATGTACCTAAGTATACCGATGTAGACTGGCAAAAAAAAAAGCTGATATCTAATGTCCGTTAATCAGACCAAGCGTTTTAAATAATAATAATACATTATCCCTATTGACTACTATCCAATTTCATATGCCTGCCGCCTTTAAGACAGTTCTATTTTACGCATCTAAAACTTATCGCAGAACTCAAGTACATAACACTCAACACAATATAGTTTACATAACACTCAACACAACTCGTGAAAATTCAACGAAATTTACTTTACCGTCCGTAAGCAAAACGAATCGTTTCTTGATTACCACTTGATACACCAGGTATTAGTGTAATCACTAAATTTAATGTAAATGTAAATTTCGTTAAATTTTCACGAGTTGTGTTGAGTGTTATGTAAACTAACCTGAGGTCCATATTTTAATCTCGCCGATAACGTATTTTATATTATTGAAATGAATGTAATAGAAAATCTCATATCATAAAGACGCCTACTGCGAAAGTCTCATTCTATTGACGTAGCTTCATGGAATGTGACGATTACATCCAATGAATGACGTAGCCCAGACGTGTTTGGCGTCTCATTTTCCCCTCAAGTGAGAGACATTTACTTAACGGCCTTTATACTCTTACTTAGTATTTGATGCACTGTCAGTATGCTTTTAAGCCGATTGTCTGAAAATCTAAAAGAACATTGTGAGCGTTATTATAAAAGGGCATCACAATAAACAATGACGTTCTATGTCTACTTTTAAAGAGAATAATATCGTATCATAGAATAGAATAAACTTTATTGTACATTATTCATATTACAACATTAACGTCTAGAATTTCATTAGTACTAAAATGGTAAACAAGTGAACGGTCCGCTTGAAGGTGAGCGCTTACCACCCACTGTGGTATTGCATATACTACTGTACGAGTGTAAGAGCACTTACTTAGATTTACAACAGTCTGCTGGATGGGTCCTTCCTCGTATGACGAAAAAATTTAAAAATATCTGATCTGCTTAAAAACGTTCAGCTTAAGTCGACGCTCATAATACAAAAAATAAGGAGATCATGTAAGTATTTAAAAAAAAACATTTATGATCTCATCGCAGGTAAATATCTAGAACACACTTAGCGCTGTCTATCGAGGACAAACTGAATTACTTTAATACAAGTGAGCTTGCATAGCGACATGAACGTTCACACGCTTATTATTATTTAATTATCTATATAACAACAGCCTTAGGTCACGATATTTCCTGTTTTTAAAGTAAAATACAGTCCATTTTATAGCAACGTTCAACATAATTTTTTTGATATGTTAAATTATTTCTTTATTAACATGTTAACATGGGTGGTCCCATGTCAAGGAAGTCAGGATCTGATGATGGGACTAATTTTCTGTGTTTGTATTATTCTACTCAAATCGTCTAAATAAAACTATTTCCATCTCTCGTGCTTAAGAAAACATGTTAATGAAGAAATAATTTAACATATCATAAAAATAATGTTGAACGTTACTACCCTTGAGGTATACCCTTCTAACAAAAAAAGAATAATCAAAATCTTATACATAAAAAATATATATATATACAAACGGTCGAATTGAGAACCTCCTTTTTTTCGTCGGTTAAAAATATTTTTTCCCAGAAATGAATAAAATCAAATGAAGCCGTTATGGCCAAGTGCTATTGACTTTTCCAAGCATATGTGGTTATTGAAAATTAACAATCACCCTCGTTAACCATATCATCTCTGTAATAGATAGATAAACAGATGGAATATTCTTTACTGTACACCACTAATAGTGCGGTGTGCAATAATATCAATTAGCTTATTGTAGTCCACTGCTAGAGATAGGCCTCTCCCAATGCGCGCCATAGCACCCACCCGGTTCTCCGCCTTCCGTATCAACTCTACCCCAGCTACCTTCTACAAGTCGTCAGTCCACGTGGCTGGCAGGACCCGACCTTCCACTCTAAGACCCGTTTGCTCCAACACCAAAAGTTCAAATGAATCATATCTTAAACAATTGAGTTGTACATCGGCCTTATCGCTAAAAGCGATCTTTTGATGGACATAACAGTATTTAATAACACAGTTTTAGTATAATAATAATTCAGATGATTTCGAAGTCAGACTCTTGTCAGAAAAAAGAACAGTTATGCTAAAGAGGTATAATTTAAAAATCAGTACTCAGTGTCTTCATTTAAATGTCTTTAATTATTCTAATAGTAGACAAGGCCTTTCCGTTTAAAGTGACAACTAAATTAAGGGGACAGTATGCACAACTCATTAAATTGCATATTTAAGTAAAAAGTTACTGTAGACACAGAATTACATAATAGTACGGGCACAGATGTCTTACTCCACAAAATCATTTAAATAAATAGCGTCTCTTGCTCTATCACAATAAAGTCGCAATTCAGGTAGCACAGCATTAATTACCTACAGTTATATTCACGTAGACTCTCTTTCTATCGCGTAACTCTTTAGATGAAATTTGAAGGTAGTTTGTGAATAAGCGACTTTTTATACTACGTTGGTGTCAAACAAGCACACGGCCCGCCTGCTGGTAAGTAGTTACCGTAGCCTATGGACGATGACGACGATAATTCGATGGGTCTGGTCTGTCACCTTTGTAATATGGAGCGTGAATAGAATATGAATAGCTAACACGGGTCACAGCTCAGGAACACCACACTATTTGAGCACAACCGCTTGTATACCATCCGTCCCACTCGACTTGTGAATATTTAGAGGCAAAGAGAGTACCCAGAATATTGCGGCTTTCTCTTTTGCGCTATGTAGATCCCCAGCAGCATTTCGCAGTAGTGGTAAGGATGACCGACAAAGTTTTCCTTGGCAGCTTTGGCGAGAGACCAGAAGGCGCGACTTCCAGAAGAGTAGCCAGCAAGCTTTTCTCCAATTCTGCTGACAAAATCGATACCTGCGGCTGATGGTATATTTGCTTACAAACTTATTCGCAATAAAATCGACTCTCCAGAGTTGCTGGGTCACTTAAGGTTTTGTGCTCCGGCTAGATATCCCAGAAATAGCATAACCCCACTACGCGCACCACTGAGAAGAACGGTACTTGGAGATAACTCTCCCATAGCTAGGATGTGTAAAATTCTGAATGGATGCAGCGATCTTATCGATATTCACTTTTGATAGTGTAAACAAAATTGCATCAGGCATTATTTTTAACAATAACAATAACGATTGTAATGACTAAGCATCATCATAATACTCGTAGTGTCAAAATATCTCTGTTAATTTTTTTTTTTTTGTATAATTATTACTGTCTTAATGCATTTTAATTGGTTTAATGTAATACTTTGTCATTCATAGGAAATAATTTAATGATAATAATATTTTTACAAATAAAACAGACATGCCATTTTATTTTTATTTTGCAGTTGACATTTCGTTAATTTTAATTTGATAAATTATTCTAATTCTTGGTATTTCTTTTTACTTTTATATTTTAATAGTATATAATCAAAATATCAGTGCAGGTGGTGTTAACCTGTAAATAACTGCTACACTCGTTAATGTTGTTATAATTCTATAAGTTGAAAAATGTATTAGTGTAGGTAGTTGTAGGTTGACCAAATAAATAAATAAATAAATACCTCGAGGCAGCGATTAATTTGAGTTTCACGTCAAAGGACAGGTTTAATTTAACGGCATGGTAGTTTATAGGTACGTCAGCGTAGAACGAATTTTACGACAGGGCCTAATTACAGCTCTCACAAGTTTTTAAGACAACGGTTGGTTTTTTGTATTTGAAACCTGAAATTTAGCAGAGGGGTAGTTTATGAGTAGTACACGTCAGTTTAAAACGAATTGTGCGACAGAGCTGGATTAAAGAGGTCTTAGAGCAAACACAAACACAAATTTCATATTGTCATGTAATTTTCTAGATTTCGTGATTAGTCAGTACATGAATAAGTATTTTTTGCTTTTATATATACAAGACTATACACCTTCTTCAATATTATACTAAATAATTGCAACCCGCCCCGGCTTTGCACGGATAGCAGAGACATCTTCAACAATCATGAACATATTTCAATCAATTTACACAAAATCTAAACAAATTATACACCTAAACCTTCCTTATGAAGCACTCTGTATATTAGTGAAAAGCAACATGAAAATCCGTTCAGTAGTTTTTCAGTTTATCGCGAACAGACAAGACAGACGTGGCAAACTTTGTTTTATAATATGTATTGATTTATCTTAACATCTCACAAATTTTTAATATAATAAATAATAATATGTAAACCAGAGATCGTAACACTAACAGAAAAAATGGCCAAGGACCTTTAAAACGGTTAAACAACATTTTCTTCAAATACAGTAAAAAAACCTTCCTAGTTAAAAGACTTTATGATAAAAAACTGTCACCTTTAGGAAAACACAGTCAAATAACTATTATCTAACTATTAAATAACTTGAAATTCGTCATGGAATTTGTAATTGCATAATAAACCTGTTTTTGTAACTAGCCAATTTGCAAGAAAGTAATGTCTATCCGTATGTCAACAATTTTTTTTACAACAATGTAGTCAAATTACGAAAAGAAAAATTAGAAAAGGTTTTGACGAAAATAGAGTGAAACGGAAATAAGCATGTGGAGTATCGTTGGATTAGTGTTTATAAATATTAGGTAAAATAATGTCATAGTGAATGAGACTGACGCATTCGATAAAAAAAGTTCAGGAAGGTGCCTATAGTTTGAGTATGAGTCAATCAAGTCAATCATGTATGTTTGAGTTTACATGATTTTTTTATTTAGTTTAACCACAGATGAGATGGAAATAACTTAGTAGCAATTCTACCCAAACATTTTGTAACAATGGTCCCAATTCTGTTACTTCACTCGCTAAATTAAAATTCACTAAATTTTCTTCATATAAGATGTAAACCTTGTACACTTCTAAACAACATCTTGTTTCAAATTAAAACAAGTAGGTAACATATGTCGCTATCGAAATAAGCAATTTATTTGTCGACTAAAGTCTGATACGCTTAAATAAACTTTAATACCACGTAGCGAGAGCCGCTATCCGTTGAATGCCATCTCTTTTGCTCTGTGTTTTTAGTAAGCGTCTTCGTAGGTGTCGATTAAAATAACGTCATCTTAGTTCGTTTTGAACAAGTTTTTATACGGCAATTATACAGCATTTGAATAAATGGAGACTCTCGCTAAGTGGAAATAAAGTTGAGTATACGTTGACAGGTTTAAGTGAAATTTAGTGGCGCTGAGAAATAGATGCCAGTAACAAATAGACCTTATCACGAAAAACACAAGGTTGATTTCATATGAAGAAATTAAGTCAGGTTTTAGTTTAGTCGAGTGTACAATAGTATCGACACCAATGTCTTGTAGTTTTAGACGCCAACGTTTTTTCTAGCTACAGCCGCTTTTATTGCTAACATTTTCATAGTTAGCATAGTAAAATTCTTATATTATTTGTTAACGCAACCTTAGCTTTAGGTCCCGATATCGATCTGCAGCTGAATTGAATCTAAACTCACGAACACTACAGATACGAATATATTCGCTAAGTGCCGTGGAATGTAATAAATTCCTACGATACCTACTCTAACCCACTTCTTTGCGAAATAGAAAATAAAAGGCCTGATTGGGTTTATTTAAAAGGACACTACTGAGATTGTAGATCGAATCAAATTCGATTATCGGTTAGATAAAACTCTTTGATTTGAAGTTCATGGCTATTGATAGTTAATGTTGCGACAATAATAGAATGACATTGCAAGAAAACAAAAAAAAGGGAGATTTCATTTAATTAGGCAATTACTTTATGCAACTATGTATACCTAAACGTGAGATCGTAACACTAACAAAAAAAATGTCCGAAATTGTTTAAAATGGTTAAGCAAATTTTCTTCAAATACAGTAAAAATACTTAAACCTCGTTAAACGCTACGTTTAGGAGCTACGATGTAACGGACAGTCAAATTGTGTTGAATTGAAATTCGTTATGCAATTTGCAATTGGAATTTAAAAAGTATTTCATTTCATACCCCCTGCTTAGTAATTCCAATTAATGTTAACCCTGCAATGCACGTTGGGTAAGCCGAGGCGAATTTATACAAGGCAAGTGCTACCAACTGGAGTAAGACGTTCGACAAGTTTGACGAAGACCAATTCATATGGCCAGTCATGTAAGCCAGTTTTGTGAGCTGCGTCCACTCGTTGGCCGCTGTCAGCACTCATTGCGGTAAGGTACGATATGGACATGTATAGTTATTACGCCAGGGTATAAAGCAATAGAGACGTAAAAAAGAATTGAACATTAAATAGCTCTTTTCAGATAGCTGCTCTTAAAATCTATTATTTTTTTTAAGAATTTTTACTTTTAAACGCATTTTTCATTGGAATGATGTATCAAAATTGATGCGACATAACGTGTGGACACTATTAATTATTGGCCCAGCACGGCTGAGCGTCTTTGATTTGCGCAAAAATACACCGCTTCGAAGCGAGACATGACCTCTCGCAGACTCTTGTTATTGAAGAATCAGAAATCAGTTACAGAAATCATTTTCTTTTTATCTTAAAAACGAAGTGTAGTCCTGGTTCCTTTTGGTACCAAAACAGTCTTGAATATATATATTATTAGCAAAAGTAGTTATATAATATTTATTATTTTGTTCTGCACATTTAAAGTATCCGATAAATCCGAAAAACATCTTGCATCAATCTCAACGCTATGATATATTTATATTATTACCTCATTACTGGCGCCTAGTGCTGGCTTTCAACTCTGTCTGGCAATATGTTGGTTTTAATAGTTACCCACGTAACAATATGAAATTCAGCTTTTATACTATGACATAAGTAGAATTACAAATTATCACCCTTTAAGAGTGGCACTTTATGACGAGGAGTTGCCACCATACAAAGTCTGTCTGGCAAATGAAAGACGTGACTTCTAATATCATCCTAAAGATAATACCTATAAAAAATAGGCTTTATACTTTGACAAAAGTAGGTGTACATTTTTGGCACCTTATGTCATCATAAAATTGTGAACATCGTTATAACAATTTGACGATTTGACATTGATAGATTATAAACTATCGAGAAATAATAGATTAAATTGTTAATAGTTGGCTACAGTTCATAATTTTTCGAAGAAGAAGAAGAGTTAATAAAATCGCGAGAATGTTTAAAACTAACGATGTTCACAATCGCACGGTGACGATTACGCCACATATTCATTTATCGTATTAATTTATTTTTTCATAAGCAAACCATAAACTTCTTTTGTTGTTAAAATATATTATTCATGAATAGAATAAAAAATAACAACGCTTTTCCCCTTGTTTACAGGTCTTTGGTGAGTGCAAAACAAAAGCCCTTTTATTGAAAAATCCGTGCCTTTACTATTATTTACCTTTCGTAAAAAGCTTTTCAATTTTGGTTGGATAGGTACTACTAAAACATTTATAGAAACATTTAAAAATAAGTAATCCACATCCGAATTTTCCGATACAAACAGTCGTAATACGGTTATGAAATTTTGACGTACAAGACGTTTTGTCTAATTTATTGTGGCTGTTGTCACAGACTGACTACAGTCCTTCGTTACCAAAGAGAGGCTATCAAAATTGGTAGGTTTAGATTTTAGAGTTTTAGACTAGAGATGAAACAAATAGCATTTGGCCGGATAGCTGGATACCTAGACAAACATTGTCTATCACCTTTACTGGATGTCGAAAGTAATGTCAAGTT
Organism: Callimorpha dominula; assembly: GCA_949752705.1. Taxonomy (NCBI): domain Eukaryota; kingdom Metazoa; phylum Arthropoda; class Insecta; order Lepidoptera; family Erebidae; genus Callimorpha; species Callimorpha dominula. The sequence continues at coordinate 4,290,003 of OX457002.1, read as the reverse complement.
GCATCATTAAAAAAGTAGAAAAAGTAGAAACTTTTTTTTAAATACCTCGGGGGCCTTTACAAACATACATACAAGGGACACAAAGAACACCCAGACTCAAGATGGGATGCGAACCCACGACCTCTGGCTCAGCAGTCAGAGTCACTAACCAATAGACCAACAGGCCAGTCAGCCAAACTGTCAAAGAACTTCTGATTTACCACGCATGAGACCCTCGTTGCAAGCTGAAGCGCTTACGCTCTGGTACGACTTTTCAGGGTTACCAAGCTTACCGGATAGTAGGCTTGGTAGCCCCGAAAAGTAACAAACAGTACGGTAAAGCAGATTAATGGACTGGACTTCTGGACTTCCCCACAAGGAAACTAATTCGACTATCTACAAGACCGCCCAAGTTCCTTGTTTGCCAACTTGGTTGTATAAATAATATAAAAAGGTAAATGGCCTGAGGGCAAACCACCACACGAATACAGGTCAGATAAGAAATAAGAGAACTTCGTATAGTAGGTACACTTCGCCACGTGAAGCTGAAGAGCTGTTCTTTGATTATTTATAACGTTCAAGAAAAAGCCTAGTTTATACGTCTCCGCCACCTGGATTATATATGGCCGATATGGCATCATATTTGACTAACCCGAACACCCAGAGCACAAGTTATTCAAAGCATCCGATCGTATAATGTATGTCTTCCGTATGCAATTATAAAATTAATCAAATCACATAGGTGTTTATCGCAATTTTCATTTAAGTACGAATTGCGCAAGCCTTCATATACGTAATAACAGCACAAGCATAATTAGAAGTACCTACTTCCAACTAAATAGGCATCGTATAATTATATCAGCGTTAAAAAGACAGCTAATAAACAAGTACAGTATATACGAAATGACTACTAATACATCATTTCATCTAGAACAATAATGCAGATTGAAATATGATGCTAAGTATAACGACATAATAGAAGTTATTAGGCACTAGCTGTTGCCCGCAACTTCATTCGCGTAAAAATTCAAATTAAATTTATCTTACCGGTTCTCTATGCAGTTTTCCTAATTTTTCATTCCGTAAGAACCTTTTAATAAGTATTAGGAAACACTTAAAATAATCATAATTGAAAATTTAAAACACCCCCGACTCGAAAATCCCTTCAACAATTAGAAAAGGGCTGCGGATCTTCGAACTTCTGAACAGATTTTCTTGAATGATATCTAAGAACACTCTTGATCAAGTCACCATTTAAACAAAAAAAGGGAACTTAAATCTGTCAATTTAGGATTTGGGAGCTACGATGCCACAGACAGACTTATAACACCCCTCTTTTTGCGTCGGGGGTTAAGAAAGATTAATTAATTCGGTTAAGTCGTTCTCAAGTTATGGCATGACCAAGGGAAATAGGGATTCATTTTTATATACAGGGTGTAAGAGACACAGTACCGAATCCTGAAATAGTGTATTCAGACCATCATTCCGAGTCGAAATTCATAGAAATTTTCTGCCGGAAAATCATATTTTTTTTTTTTACATTTTTAGCTTAAAAGTGACAACACGATGAGTAAACAGAACATTTTACCAAAAGAAATGTAATTAAATTAAATACCGTATTCAGCTAAAAACTGCAATGTAATTAATCAAACAACATTTAAACATTTTATGCAATCAGCTGGCCGCATTTTTATGAAGAACTGACACACTGGTCACTTAACACAATATAACGTATTGTGTAAAGTATAAACGGAAAGAGATTATTGTAAGTTTTTAGCGTAACTCAAACTTACACGCTGTATAAAGAGAGGTAAATATATCTATTAAAGGAGAACTTTACAGTGTCGGGACAGTCAAGACATCGAACCAGTGTGAGTGCACAAAATTCTGTTCTGGGTAAGCCCTAAACAGAATAGGTGTTCTCGTATTGGAAACACAAATACGTAGGTATTTGGTATTTGCATTTCAATTACATCGTAATTTAATTTATAGTTGGTATTTCAAATAAATATCACTGAGGTATTTTGAAATTAGTATTCGGAATACCTATAGCTTCAAAATACATTTTCACATAAATACATTTAGCGATCAGCAGTAGGAGTAGCAGTACTAGTAAAGAAGATGAGAACCTTATCTAATCAACTGGATGCGAGACCATTCAAAGTATAATACGAAATCTATTCTAATATTATGAAGCTGAATTGGTTCGAATTGAAAAATTATTTTAGTGTTGGATAGCCCATTTATCGAGGAAGGCTGTAGGCTATATAACATCACGCTACGACCAATAGGAGCGGAGCAGTGACAATAAACTTAGGTGAAATTGCAGGGACTAGTATAAAATAAACAGTAATACGTAAGTTGATTTTGTATACGTAAATTACTAATTGGATTTGATTATACTGAACTTAATTCGATTTGATATGATTTAATTGTAAATTGATTCGATTTAACTGGACTTCATTCTAAATTAAATTAAATATTTGTATTCACTTTAACAATAATGTAGTTGAATTAAAATATTTCTGTTTCTAGTCTTAACTCTTTACTAACATAGGAAGATAATAATTTATGTTGAGATTTAAGTACAAAATTAATCTTTTTTTGTATTCACTATATTCATATTACGTAATTAACATAGCACATGACCTTTGTCACTGTGTTTATACTATTGTATGCTGACATTGGCCTAAGATTGTCTGAAAAAAAAAGTTGCAAAACAGATGGACAAAACGTTTCTACCGAAACTTACAACACGCTGTCCCCATCGAATAATATTGTAATGTATACTAATATTATAAAGCTGAAGAGTTTGTTTGTTTGGTTGAACGCGCTAATCTCAGGAACTATTGGTTCGAATTGAAAAATTATTTTAGTGTTGGATAGCCCATTTATCGATGAAAGCTAAGGACTATATAACATCACGCTACAACCAATAGGAGCGGAGTATCGATGAAAAAGGTTGCAAAAACAGCGAAAATTTACAAACGCGGACGAAGTTGCGGGGGTCAGCTAGTGAAATATAACCATAGTAATGGTTTTATAATATATTATATATTAAAAAGCGGTTATTTGAAAAATAAAAAATATATATATATAGTTTGATACGTCGCGTAAAAAAGGTTGGTGGAGCGCCAATATATTTATAAAATGCATACATAATCGCACCATAATATATTTCGTTATATTATAAATTTCATAGTCTTTATAGTAAACCACATTCTGTTTGTCGAATGCAATTAGTGCTGGTACTGCTGTAATATTGCCAATGTACTCGACGATCTCAAGAGATGGCGTTAGCAGTCTTCAAATAATGTAAACGCGCTGCACCTGATTGGTGCAAGAAAAAACGGACATACCCTGCTCTCATCGCTTTTCGCTAAGAAGACGCCTTTTAATATAAAAATTTTGTTCCGCCACGGACATCAGTTATATTTCTCGTGAAAAGAAGCTGATTTTCCGTTAGTCCTATAGCCGTGTAGTGTTTGGACTCGCTTGTAACCTTTACAAGGTGTATGTGGAGTGCTCCAGTCTACGATCGTGACCGGCCGGTCAATACCTTGCAAGAGACCGTAGAAACCTCGCCGCTGCTCGCTGCCTTCTGGAGGATCGGGACTTGGTCGGTGTTGCAGGTTAGTGCTGGCATGATTGTTTTGATCGATAGAAGTGGTTTACTTCCCTACACCTCGTACGCTAACTGTTGAGCAATCACACCCTGGTCGGGCTATTTACACGCCTGACCATATAATTTGGTCCTTCGAGCCGGATAGGCCAGTGATTCACGTAAATATTGGTGAATTTACTTTTCTATTCATATCATAAAAAAGATTCACGTAATTCTAGTGAATTCTTGCCGCTATTTTTCCTCGCTCACAGATTTACGTAAAATTGGTAAATTCTGTGTTTAAAACGCACGAGAACTACGTAATTATTGGTAGACTCGTATTTAAATATAATTAATTGTTAGATTTGGTGAATTACGTATTAATTGGTAATAATATCCATTATACTCAATTTAGTTGAACTTATTTATACCTACCCACTTATTAACCGCTCCACCACTGTACTTTACGCTAAGTCATTTTAGGATTTAAATTTAACTTGTGTTTTTACACTAACTAGGTAGATATACCTATCACTTTGTAGTTGTATTGTGATATTATTTTATAAACATGACGGAAAGCGAATCAAGCCGCGAAGTCATGTTGGTTATGTTGAATCAAAAGAAAGAATTATTATTTCAACGTATTAATCGTATGTACACATCGTCGAAAGGTATAATTTCTTTCGATTCATCAACGCGAGCTAACGAGAATTTTCTGGCTGAAACGGAGATGATAGATGAGTTACGCGATAAATTTGAGTCCATTGTTGATAAAATAAATAATATAAATTTGTTATCAAAGATTACGGTCAATCCCGAGTATTCTTGCCTCGATTCATTTGATGATTTATACTCGAGAGTTAAACGCGTTAGAAATAAAATATTAACCACTTCTAAGGTGCGTTCACTCGAGACCAGTAGCTCGATCAAGTCCGTAGTGAAATTAGAACCTTTAGTAATTCCGAGTTTTGACGGACGCCCTGAAAACTGGAATACCTTTTATCAGTCTTTTAAAGCTAATATTCATTTGAATCCACAGCTTTCTGACTCGCAACGTGTACAGTATCTAATTTCTAAACTCACCCACGACGCACTAAAATTCACTTCCGGTATTATTCCGTCAGGTGAAACATATAAAATACTGTGGGATAGTTTGGTTAAGAAATACCACGACAAACGCTCATTAGGTACATATTATCTCAATAATATACTGGACTTAAAAACTTGCTCGCACACTGCGAACGCTCTTGATACCTTTGTTAGTAAATACTCCGCTTCGATTTCAGCTCTAAAAGAATTAGGCATAACAGATCTAACTGATTTTATTTTTCTTCAATGCGCTTTGAGAAGGATGGATCCTCAAACCATCCAAGCCTTTGAACTTTCGATTCGGGATGTGGAAGTGCCTACGACACAACAGCTTATCGCTTTTATACAAGATCAGGCTAAGATTTTGGAGCGCTCAAACCCGCGAAATTCGTCATATACGAAACCCGCTGCTGTTGTTACGTCGCCCTCACGCGACCGGCGCGTTCATCACACCTCCAAATCTTTTGTCGCCAGTGAGTCCGCTAATAATGCAAATACTCTCACATATTCGGCGCCCGCAGCAGTTACCGCGAATTGTTGTTTGTGTAGTGGTAACCATCGACATTTATATGATTGCGATCAGTTTAAAAATATGCGAGACGCAAGGGCTAGATATGAGTTTATTAAATCGAAGTACGGTTGCGTTAATTGTTTAAGCACTTTACATAAACTTCCGGATTGTAAGAGTACGTCAGTCTGTTTCTGTAATAAAAGACACCATAGGTTATTGCATTTTGATAGTAATAATTCGCAATCGCATGTGGCTATGGTAAATACCGCCGTCGCGTACTCGCCGCCGCCCGCTCATCGAGCGACCGTTACTTCGCCCGCGCCTTCTCATCGCGCTCACACGACTTCGTCATGCATTCGAGCGCCCCCGCTTGCTACAGAACCAGTTACACATACACAGTCTTACACTTCTTGTCATAAGGGTGATATACTTTTGTCAACCGCTCAGGTATACGCGCGCTCTAAGGGTAGCGCTGGTATCAAATCTGTAGTTAGGTGTTTGATAGATAATGGCTCGCAGAATAATCTAATAACATCTGCTTGTTCTAGTTTATTAAATTTACCGATAATACCGTTGAATAATTCCTATGTTAAAGGTGTTGGTTCCGCTTCAAGTCCGATAATCGGTTATGTTCATTTAGACATTGAATCCCGTATTTATCCGGATCAGAAATACACTATACATGCGCTTGTTGTAGAATGCATTACGGATCAATTGCCTTCGAAATTTATCGATTGTGATCGCGACCTAGATTTTCGTAACCTTCCGCTCGCTGACTTAAGCTGGAATATTCCGGGCAAGATTGATTTATTGTTAGGTGCCCAGCTATTCCCATTTATATACTTAGGAAATATGGTCGAGTGTGGGCCGCGCGCACCGTGTGCTTTATCTACAACATTTGGTTACGTACTTATGGGAGATTACCCGCGTAAACATATTTTACCTACTGCCGCGTCTTTTTCTGCGTTAGCGCTTAATGATATAGTGCAAAAGTTCTGGGAACTTGAAGAAGTACCCATGAAACGCTTGTTGTCACCAGAGGAGACAGATTGCGAAAATATTTTCACGGCTACCGTGACCCGTGACGACGTAGGTCGTTATACAGTTGCATTACCGTTCTGTAGGGACCCTTCGGAATTAGGTAATTCGCACGCTACCGCTTATCGCCGTTTCGTTTCACTCGAGCGTAAGCTCCGTCAGGCACCGATAGTGCGCGAAAATTATAACAAGGTTATTCAGGATTATATTGATAACAATTACCTCAGTCCTGTTAAAGAATCTGAGCTGTCCTCTGATGGTTATTATATACCGCATCACGCAGTAGTCCGACCTGATAAACCGATGCCGCGCATCGTATTGGACGCGAGTGCTAAAACGCATACAGGACTTTCGCTTAACGATATATTACATATTGGACCCAATTTACAGGCCGATCTGTTTTTATTATTGTTAGGTTTTAGATTATTTCCTATTGCAATGAACGCTGATATAAAACAATATTATTTACGGATTGGTGTACCAGTAGACCAACATAAATACCTACGCATTTTATTTAGATTCAACGAATCGGAAAAAATTCGAACTTATGCCTTTAATAGGCAACCTTTCGGTCTCAAGTCAAGCCCTTACATAGCTATGCGCACTGTGCGACAGCTGGCTACTGACATGAGTCCGCTCTATCCTGATGCCGCGAAAGTGGCAGAGACCTGTCTGTATATGGACGATTTGGTTCTTTCTATTGCAAATGAGGATACTGCCACGCAATTAGCTCACAACTGGATTAAGTTTTTCAAATCGGGTGACTTTGACTTAGTGAAGTGGTCTAGCAATTCACCAGTGCTACTTGACTCGCTTCCCGACACGCACCGCAAGTCGCTTGATTTTGATGTTGACAATAATGTCTCTAAGGTCTTAGGTCTCTCATGGGAACCATGTGAAGATAATTTTCATTTCACATGCGCCGCAATTAATGAAAGGTGCACCAAGAGAAACATACTCTCGATGGTTGCACGACTATTTGACGTGCTCGGATTGGTCGCGCCTGTGATTCTCTATGCCAAGTTGTTAATTAAGGAACTGTGGCTCAGCAAGTGTGATTGGGACGATCCTGCACCGGAGCACATACGCACCCGTTTTTTCGCTCTTGCGCAAGAACTTCAAATGCTTGACACTTTAAGGATTCCACGTCATGTAGGCGTCGAAGTTGGTTGTGAATTACGTCTTGTTGCTTTTTGTGATGCTAGCATGAATGGTCTGGGATGTGTCATTTATGCCCATTGTACCTACCCGTCTGGCATTCAAACTCGCATTCTTTGCGCTAAATCAAAGGTTTCGCCAACAAAAATCACTACGCTCGCTCGCTTAGAATTATGCGCTATTTTACTTATGTCAAAATTAATAAAAACTGTGCGAGACACATACGCAACACGTATGACCATTGCCGGGATATACGCATTTTCTGATTCCACTATTGCTTTATCATGGGTTCATTCTTCACCACATCGTTGGTCAGTTTTCGTCGGTAATCGCGTCGCTCAGTGCCAAGAAAACTTGGACTCTAAACATTTTTATCATATTGCCGGAGCTAGTAATCCAAGTGATTGTCTTTCGCGTGGTATGCTTCCATCGCAACTTTTGACCCACGATTTGTGGTGGAAAGGTCCTCCGTGGATTCGCAGCTCATCTGAGAAGCCATTCTCGCTTAATAATTGCTCTGTCTTGCCTGAACTCAAGGCAAATGTGTTGGCTGCCATTACTCACACAGAGCCGCCGTTGCTGTGTACGTTAGCACAACGTGTTTCTTCTTGGGAAAAGTTGCTACGTATCACCGCATATGTATTAAAATTCGCAAGACCTAAAGTTAAGGTCGAACCTCGTTCTATAGCAGGGTTGACAAGTGCTGAGAATGCGTTAATTCTCGCCGTTCAATCTGTGCACTTCTGTGAAGATATCAAATTGATCAAGGCTGATAAATTACCTTCAAAAAAGCTGCAAAGCCTCTTCGTCTTCTTAGACAAACAAGGGATTTTACGCATTGGAGGAAGACTTTCTGGATCAATGCTTCCTTTCGAAGCTAAACATCCGGTTCTTCTCCCTAAACGCGATCATGTCGTTGACTTAATAATACAGCATTTTCATGTTGTTAATTGTCACACCGGACCTGGACTTCTTATGTCTATTATACGACAACGCTACTGGATCTTGGATGCCAGGACTGTTATCAGGTCCAAGTTGCGAAAGTGCAACACTTGCTTTAAATGCAACCCAACGCATCCAACGCCTATAATGGCTGATCTTCCTGATTACCGTGTTTCAGAGGCCAAGGCATTTTGTCACACTGGTGTAGATTACGCTGGTCCGATAAGGACAATCCTTTCTCGCCGCAGAGGTCAACATGCGAAAAGGCGTACATCGTTCTTTTTGTTTGCATGGTCACACGTAGTCTACATATTGAAGTGACCAGTGATTTAACTACTGAAAACTTTCTAGCCGCCTTTAAACGCTTTATTTCCCGTCGGGGACCAGTTTCATGTCTCTATTCCGATAATGGATCTACTTTCATCGGTGCGAAGGCACATTTAAATGAGCTGTATAGTTTTTTATTGAACTCTAGCTTCAAAAACGCGCTGTCGAATGAGTTTCTCTCTCGACGCATCGAGTGGAAGATGATTCCCCCAAGATCACCAAATTTTGGTGGAATGTGGGAAGGGAATATAAAGAGCATGAAAACGCATTTATATAGAGTAATAGGATGTCAGTTACTTACATACGAAGAACTGCAAACTGTTCTTACTCAGATAGAGTGTATTCTTAACTCTCGTCCATTGAGCGTATTATCGTCAGACCCTTATCCTGAGGTGTTAACTCCCGCGCATTTTTTGATGTCTACTCCGTTGCAATATTTACCCGCTGCTGATTTGTCAGATCAACGATTGAGTCTGTTAGAACGTAAAAAGTTGTTAGATAGTATGGTCCAATCCTTTTGGAAGAAATGGCACTTAGAGTATTTGCACACGTTGCAAGTTAGGCAAAAATGGGCTACTCCCGACAAACCGGTAGAAATCGGAACTGTTGTTCTTCTTGAGCAGGAGAATTCTCCACCGTTGCATTGGCCGTTAGGAGTAATTACGGACGTGTTCAGAGGCTCTGATAACGTTGTACGCGTGGCGATAGTTAAAACGCAAACTGGAATTTACAAACGCGCTGTAACTAAATTATATCCTATTCCTACACAATAAATTCAACTTAGTTTAAACCTTATTTTTTAGTTTAGGCCGCTATATTTATCATATTTATTATTTAATCGCATAATGCATGTGTTACTCTCGGTCAGTTAGAAAATTCGCGTGTTTTGAAACATCTTGTGATGTTCCAAGGCGGGGTGCATGGTGGAGCGCCAATATATTTATAAAATGCATACATAATCCCACCATAATATATTTCGTTATATTATAAATTTCATAGTCTTTATAGTAAACCACATTCTGTTTGTCGAATGCAATTAGTGCTGGTACTGCTGTAATATTGCCAATGTACTCGACGATCTCAAGAGATGGCGTTAGCAGTCTTCAAATAATGTAAACGCGCTGCACCTGATTGGTGCAAGAAAAAACGGACATACCCTGCTCTCATCGCTTTTCGCTAAGAAGACGCCTTTTAATATAAAAATTTTGTTCCGCCACGGACATCAGTTATATTTCTCGTGAAAAGAAGCTGATTTTCCGTTAGTCCTATAGCCGTGTAGTGTTTGGACTCGCTTGTAACCTTTACAAGGTGTATGTGGAGTGCTCCAGTCTACGATCGTGTGACCGGCCGGTCAATACCTTGCAAGAGACCGTAGAAACCTCGCCGCTGCTCGCTGCCTTCTGGAGGATCGGGACTTGGTCGGTGTTGCAGGTTAGTGCTGGCATGATTGTTTTGATCGATAGAAGTGGTTTACTTCCCTACACCTCGTACGCTAACTGTTGAGCAATCACACCCTGGTCGGGCTATTTACACGCCTGACCAAAGGTATACCTCAAAATATCGTTATAAAATCGATTAAAATCGATATTTCTTAATTATTCCAACGAGCTCATAAACTTAAATGGTTTTTTGAATTTTCTAAGCTGATCCAATTAGTTTTATCAATTTTAAAAAAATGGCGCATTTTACAATTAAGGCTAAAAATAAAAAATGATCGTTAATAATTTAAAAAGTTTTAAACCGATCTCGCTGAAATTTATAGCACTTTTTAATATCATCACACGCTACAATTTTAGAAAATTTTAGATTTCTACGTACGTTCCTTACAAAGTTATTCAATGTAAAAAAAGCGCTCCTTTCTAATTTTGACCTTCATGTGCTGTCTCATTTTGTAGGAAATTTAATGGAGAATAAAAAATTTATAGACACATGACGAAAAATGTACTGAAAACGTGATATCACACGAAATGTAAAAAAAAGTCTATTATTTTCGTTAAATTGTTAAAAAAAAAAGACGCCCCACTTGTCCAGACTGCGGGTGTCGAAATTCTTAATCAGCGCATTTTTTTACTATTTATCCAATAATAAAAATGCGTGGTTTTACAAAATTTAGGTATTTTAGTTCCTTGACTGAGCTGGTACATTATTATATTAGATGAAAAATATTTATAGCTTGCCTAAAATAACATCATATTAATGGTAATGACAACTGAAATGTTGTCGGTAGTCTGAATATTGTTCGTTTATATTCAATTATATATTCCGTAACAGCCAATACCATATTATTCGGCTTAAATTGTATGCTATTTTGTGTATTTGATAAACTGCTATTACATTTCATAGAAAAAAAAACGAAAAACTGCGAGTCTGACAAGTTCTTCGATAGAACAAAAAAAAACCAAACAGTTCTACAGGTCACAAAATTGACAAAAAATCCAGACAGTTCTACTGCTCACCGAGATAGAACAGAATGGACAAAAATCATCCATACAGTTCTACTGGTCACCGCGATAGAACAAAATTGACAAAAAAATCCAGACAGTTCTACTGGTCACCGCGATAGAACAGAATGGACAAAAAACATCCAGATAGTTCTACTGCTGACCGGGATAGAACAGAATGGACAAAAAACATCCAGACAGTTCTGCTGCTCACTACGATAGAAAAGAATGGACAAAAAATATCCAGACAGTTCCACTCGTCTACGACTATGGCGGATACGGTTACTACGACAAAAAAAGAATAAAAAACTATTTATAAATCGAGATGACGCCGTTCACCAACTGCATTTATGCATCCATAATCATAGGTGCATTTGCGGGTGCAGAGATCTAAGCAAAGCCATTAGGTATGCGACCTTAACTAGATAAAATACACACATTGAAGCAGAAATATTGCAATATCTTTATCTAACAGTAAACCAATCAGAAAATACCGAAGCTCGCGGTGATTCAAGTGGAGTCTACGAAAATTCGGGAAAGCGTTAACAATCCATTTTTGTTTTCAACTTTAAATTCATAAATATAATTAATTATTAAGCTCACAAGCAAAATGAGGACTCCATCAGTCAACAGTTTAAGGCCTCATTTGTTAAATTACGATAAGTAATTCAGAGGTTATGCAGGAACAGATGAATGAACATACATACAGGTTAAAGTCATAACCCTCCTTTTGGCTACACCATAATCGGGTAATAAGTAAAGTGTTTCACACACTACTGAGTTTATGTACCTCTAGAGGCATCCCAGGTCATTACCACCATTTTTATAGTTTTATGAATCTTTGAACTTTTCTGAGGATAACCGAGAAGAAACATCACTTTGAAGATAATCCAGAAGAATTATATGATTAATTACTAGAATTAGACAGCTAACTCCACAATATTTGGATATGTATTAGTCATATCTCAAAACTTTGCAGAAACATAATCTTTTTTATTTATGTATTGAAATACAAGTTTTATCAGATTTAAGTTTTCATTTAAACAAAATACATACTCGAAATTTTTTCATCTGATAATTATAATTACATGCATACAACATGCATGCAAAATATAATATTGCAATATTGTATAACTGTTTTAAGCTCAAACCCTAGACAACCACCAAAACCATGGACAAGATATGATCGCTGTGCATTTTAGGTTAAAATAAAATAAAATTTCTTCTAATATTTGAATCCCTGCAATGATGAATGCAAATATTAAACAATAATCAAAATAAAAGGCAATTATTTATAAGATAAAATGATGAATTACACATGGGAAGAAAATTATCCCTACTTAAATTATTTATCATGACTTAGTAGTTTATTGACAGTAGAACTGCCAGATGGCCGGGCAATCCTGGAATGTCTTACACTTTACTGTCCTGGATTTTTATCAACATAATACGTACATACAAAGTATTGAGAACATAGTGGACTAAGCGCCAACTAGGTATCTATGCTACAATCAGCCTCGCAACTGCCATTCTCATCCCTTCCTCAACACAACACAAACAAGAGCTAACTAGCTGAAAATAACAAGAAGTAGATGAGAGACAAAAGCTGGTTGAGCTGAGATATGCTGCAAACAGGTGCTTTAGGTAGCTTTGACTGTTTGGTTGAAAGAGACTAAAAATCATTAGATTTTACAGGTTTTGTCTCTCATCTATTTCTAAACTAAAATTATATAGGTAAGCTTTTTTAAATAAACAAATATTTAGTTGTCTTATAATGGAGGGAGCAACAACATTATATTTAACTTATACTGAAAACAAAAAATACAATGTTTTTTCTGCCAAAATACACTTCTTGCCGAATGCAGGAAATGTATTTAGATTGCCATAATGCCTTTAGATTTGCTCCTAATAAATATTGTTGTGGTGCCTCATGAGCATGGTGAACGATTCCACCAAGACATTGAAAGCACATGGAAAGTTGAAGTTATAAAATGATTTGATCTACCAAATAAATATTAATTTTTAATGTTATATTAGTGAATTCATATTTGATTTTACTTTGTATTGTAAAAGTAAATAGCAATTTTTTTTTCAAATTACATAATATTATTTCATTTATAAATACTGGTAGTTTATTTCAATATAAATATATCATAAAATGCGTATAACAAAACTTATAGATATAACAATAAGGTTGTTGATCCCTGTTTTTTATTTTTTCTGGACAAAAAAATGTGTATTTAAAGTAAATTTATCAGCATTCCAGTCACATACCATAAACAATACCCAGATTAGTATGATATAGGCTGGTCATAAATTTGTATAAACTAGGTATATCCACAAAATGAAGTACAAAAAAAAAAAAAACCATATTGAAGAAAAAAAACTAACCATTCCTTTGGAGAAGTCCTAATGAATTATCACTGTCCATTTTAATAACTGCTATTTTTTCACGATCCTGCGTTACTTGCGTGGCATGAAACCGGTTAGATTGCTAAAAATAACACTGAAATTAATGTCTACACAGTAAACAAGCCTTGAAATCAATTTTAGGCACCTTATATGATATCAAAACATTGAAATTGAAATAGCGTGCGACGCGAATTGACGTAATATTTGTGTGCATGATTTTCATAAAATTCATAGTGTGCGTTATAAGATTTGGTAGGGGGACTTCACCAATGTCTACTTTCCAATGTAAATTAAATATTTTACAATTCACTAATAGCAGGATAACAAAACTACTAAAAACATAAAATCCAAGTTTGTTTCTATGGATAATAAAAAATGTGTAATACTAGACATACCTTAATATTAAACGATAGCCAGCACTAAACTTCCTTCACAATATCATGTTTCCGTAATTATTTGGAAACTAGATCATACACTTTTGCACTGCAGGATAAATCGATCGAGTTTACTTACGAAGTGCGTACCTACAGACTTTCGGAGTTATTACTATGAGATTGGTGAATTAAATAGGTAATACAAAATAAACAACCGTCCACCACCGCATTCAAGTTACAACATGTGTCAGAATTTCAGAAAGAACTGCCCAATCTGCCCACTGCCCATCCATAGAGTAGTACCTACGTTATGCGACTACGTATTGTTTGTACCTAGTTAATTTGTAGCCTGCTTAGGTATATCCCTAATACACCATCCATCTGAAACACAGAGTACTTTATTATAACTGAAACTGATCTGAAACAGGATTGCAAAATTGCGAATGGTTGTGAACAATTGACGATCTGGGACCCTGTTCCGCTTGTTATAAACGTTGAATATTTTATATTATTTAAATAATGATTATTTATTACGGCTGGAGCTGCGTCAGTACACAGCATCTAAAAAAAGGTGTGATGGTTTGGATTCAGGCGAAATCCATCGTACCCCTCACGTATATTAAGCGCAAATGCAATAATAATTTAATACACGGTTTTTCTTTCATTAAAGTTATTATCCTACTAATATTATAAACGTGAAAGTTTGTGAGGAAGTATGGATGTATGGATGTGTGGATGTATGGATGTTTGTTACTCTTTCACGCAAAAACTACTCAACCGATTGCGATAAAACTTAGTATGTAGATAGCTGGAGATCTGGATTAACACATGGGCACTTTTTATTCCGATATTCCCACGGCATAGGGACTTACGCAGGTGAAACCGCGGGGCGCAGCTAGTTCTAAAATAATATATTATTAAATAATAGTATTAAATTTATAGTTCTGAAACTTCTGAATGACAATCATATGAAAGAAAAAGAAAAGTCACATTTGTTTAATTCATTAATGACACACCGAGCTTTTTAATAGAAATCATAAAAATAAACGAAGTTGCGTTAAGGGAGTACGATAGTTATAAATAAGTACCTAAATATAAGCAAACAAACTGACATACGCGTCATAGTAATACGCAATATCTTGGTAGGACCATATAATAGACAATTCACCCTACAAATTGAAGGCCTCCAAGGATTAACATCCTTCCAAACTCTGCCTGTCGCAAGTTATGCCGTGTTAAAATATTTATGTTAAATTAACAATTCGATAGAATACTCGAATCACAAGATATTCTTATCCAGGCTCGGCCTTGCGCCGAGATTAAAAGACGTATCTGGTTTCCCGCCGTATGGTAACATTAATACTGGTTTGTAGACTTGTGACTTAGAAGCTAACTTGCTAAGTTGAGTCAAACGTCGCTTTGTCGAGCAACTAAGCTACCATTACCAATGCCAACTATTGCCCACGCTACCTTATCTTCTAGTCGACTGCTGCATACTGTCCTTAGTACCTATGAATTCTTAGTTAGTTTACGTGTATGATGAACATTGGCGAAGTTTTCATACATTTGCTGATAACGCTTCGCACGATAACGGTAGCAAACTAAAATAATCTATCGGAGCTTGAAGTTATTACAAGAGAAAAGCGCTAGATAAGAAGTAACATATACAAGGGAATTTTGCAGAAAAAGCACCTACGTAGATTTGACGTGTCCTGTGACTTTAATGGTTCCACCGGCACACAAAAAAAAAGTCGACGCGTCGGTCTTGTTATGAACTTGGACAAAACCAAGGTTATGTTCAATAAACTAGGTTTTTAGTCTCGTTAGACTCAGGCCGGTCTCGTAATTCTCGGGAATAATGAGACTTTCGAGACTAAATTAAAAATAGGCTTCATACTTTTAGGCTAGGCATTTGGGCAGTCACTGCGGGGCTTGTCCCGAGGACACTGCACTCCACGCCCTAGTGGAGTGTCCAGCGTGAGTCCAACAGCGCGATGACCTTGAAACAGCTCTAGGTGTGGGAAGCCTAGAGACTATGGTGTTAGCATAGCTACGAGTACACAGCGAGAGAGCGTAGGTCTCCGCCGCCTCATTTTTCGAGGAGGTGATGTACGCCAAAGAGGCGGCGGAAAGGCAACAGGAGAGGACTAGCACTCTCCCGTCACGCACCAGGCGCCGTAGGGCACTTAATGACCTACGGCCTCCATGAGCGGTGGCGCTGGGAAGGTTAATCCGGCGCCGAAACAGAAGAAAATAGGCCCGAGACGGTGGCGTGACGTGTTCCGCGCGCGCCTTTCTAAACTGAAGGGGGACACGGCTCCTACTCACCACTGTGAGACTACCTGCTTTGTGGACAGGTGGTCAAGTCTGTCTTGAGTTCAGGGAGTTCCTTCCTTATACCTGAGCCCCCGGCCATAGACACCCGTGAGGGAACACCGTGTGGTTTTAGTCGGTTCCACTCCGGCATACCCACTTCGCCGAGTGCTTGGCGAGGTGGTACCCAAGGGGCTTTCCACAAGTAAAGAAAAATAAAATAAAAAAAGGCATTTGGGCAGTCAATGCAAGATATTTCTTTAAGATTTTTAGGAATAAAAAAAATCTCAAGATAAAAAGAAAACGATATTAATTATTGTAAAAATAACATGCTATACCTCAACGTCAAGAAATGCATTGTTAATCACATTGCAAGCAGGAAGAAAAATATACTTAGTATACTTACAAATTGAATAATGGGTGTCCAGTTTGACAGTAAATTATTAATTTTTGATAGTCAAGTAACATCCGTTATAAATAAAGCTCTTCGAATGTTGGGTTTTATATTTCGAATAACTAAAGATTTTAACCGTTGGTCCACTAGTCCACTTTAATGCTTCTATATGAAGCCTTAGTTAGTAGACCTATACCTACTTGAATACGGATCCGAAGTGTGGAATCCTCAATGAATTTAAATTGATCAAATTGAAAGTATACAAAATTAATTAAGTAAACACGTTACATAGAAATGTAACAAGTGTTTAGTATTCTGATAATGTAACTAACTTACCATCCCTAGCGACGCGACACCACGAAATGAACGCGATCGTTTATTTTTATTTAAAATAATAAGGAACCAAGTGGACTACTCTTATCTCACAGGATATGTTTCGGATGTCCTCGCCTTAATGCTCTAAAAAAAAACCGGACCCGCAGCAGGCCCGCAGAGGTAAATTTCGTTTTTTAAACTCTGAATAACTCTTCTGACCGACTGAGGGCTGTCTTAAGTTGGCGGGGAGAAGTCGTTTTTTTACATTTTTTTTTGTTCTTCTTGTTCGTATGAACTGTTCGTCATTGTTCGATCAAAATTTTTATTTCTTCGATCTTAGTTTTTTTTTTATAAATGAAATAAAAAATTTGCTTTTTTAAGTTGGCGGGGAGAAGTCGTTTTTTTATATATATTTTTTTTTGCTATTACAACTGTTCGTTAACTGTTCGTCATTGTTCGAACAAAAATTTATTTGTTCGATTTTAATATTTTTTTATAATAAAATAAAAAATTACCCTTTTTGAAGTTGGCGGGGAAAAGTAGTTTTTTTTTTTTAAATTTTTTGCTATTTCAACTGTTCGTCATTGTTCGATCAAATATTTTTTTGTTCGATCTTCGTTTTTTTGGCGGTTTGACCAAGTACTTCGTTTATCATAAAATTCATTTCTGTCGCTCACTTAGTCATTCAGTCCCACGCCTAAAATTTTAATATCCAAAATGGATTATACGCATCACGAGAGAGCGGTCGACATCACAGACGACTTTAATATTAAGTTATTAGGATAGCTCAATTGAAAAGAAATTGCTAGGTTTAAGTTAGGTTAGAACTATGACTATAACGCACGAGCCGAGTGAGCGAAGCGAGTGTGCCGCGGCAGCGGCCGGTGAGTGCCAGAACCGAATTTATGACAAACGAAGTACTTGGTCAAACCGCCAACTTGACTGCAATTTTTTTTTTGATAACTAGAATCGAACAAAAAAAATGTTGATCGAACAATGACGAACAGTTAACAAACAGTTGAAATAGCCAAAACAAATGTAAAAAACCGATTCTCCCCGCCAACTTGAGGGATTTTTTTATTTTACTAAAAAAAGGACTTAGATCGAAGAAAAAAGAAATTTTACGAACAGTTAACGAACAATCGAAATACGCGCTGATTACACTTGACTGAATTCAGTAACGATTGAATTTTATTCAGACGACTGAATTCAGCCAAGTGTAATAAGCGCTATAGCAAAAAAAAATTGTAAAAAAACGACTTCTCCCCGCCAACTTAGGGGTAATTTTTCATTTTATAAAAAAAAAACTAAGATCGAACAAATAAAAATTTTGATCGAAAGAACAGTTAACGAACAGTTGAAAGAGAAAAAAATATGTAAAAAAACGACTTCTCCCCACCAACTTGACAGCTTCAAATTAGAACCTCATTTTATTGAGATTGACATTTTATAAATATTGACATGTGAAAGACTGAGATGAAAACACTGTCACTTTTTTTGTTGCTTTTGATACCATGCCAAACAGTAAACAAACACTACGTTAGATCTGATGCTAGTATTGATGATCATAATATAGTTTGTAGTGCAAATTTAATGTACTACATCCAGCCTAGTACTAATCTTTTCAACACCATTGTCACTGGTTAAAAATTCAATTCACCATAATCTGTAAATGGCTTACCATAACATAGTAAGTACCTATGAAACTACTATGTACTCTGTTCCAAAATATTACCTATTGTTAACCGATAATTAAACATTTTCAATATAGATTTTTTGAGATTTCAACAGTCATTTAATTTCAAAATGTGTAAATTTTTCTAGTACTTTCTATGATTTTCCGAACGTATGTTCAAATTTGACATTTTAATAACCTTCGCGTTCCAAACTTTGATCAGAAATAATACAATGTGTAGCATTACATTATCTGTTTTTGAAGCATGCATTGCTAAAAGCAACATTCGCACATGCTAAAGATATGTAACAAATGTGATTGAAGGATCGGTAATTCGGTATTGACATTATAAAACATCTGTCGTTGGTCTGTTGTTTGTTGCGCAATTAATATAATAATTAGAATTCATAAGCCATAACAAACATTTACATCTGAATACCGTCAACAAAAATCACCCAGTTCTTAAAATGCCTCATATCAATTTCATGGAACAAATTCGTTCATTTTTTGGATTACAATCTAATCCGCCCAAAAACGATTTTCGAAATCCAATTTGGAGTTCCGACGATGAAGATGATGGGGATGAATTGTATACGAGACAGCAAATGGAAGTGTTCGAAGATGCCGTAGATTTACATCACGAAGTCAAGAAACAAATGCATGACTTTTTAAAAAATTTTGGGTCGATGTTTGGAGAGTTCACGTCATTGTTTCATGAAGATCACATTGACGCTTTCACTAGCATGTCTCCTCTAGATGACCCCGAATCTGAAAATTTCTCTGGAAATAACATAAGAGATTACTATTTGAAACCTGGATATCAGACCAATGTACAACAGCACCCGCAAAAAGACTTAGATTTAGATGGAAAAATATCATCAAATGAAATATCTGGGATGCTTAAACATAAAAATGATTTGCATAGCTCAGGAGCTATAACTCCATTTAACGGTAACTTGGTGCCTGGCAGGTCCTTCTGTCAGACAATTATTACAACTAGCATAACTAAACCAGATGGTACAATTGAAACCAGAAGAATTATCAAAAAAGGGAATGAGGTGATTGATGAGACCACAACTACTGCAGCACCAGACACCCATGGGCCATATTCACCAGGTTTGGATTTAATTTCAAGTACAGGGCTTATCTACAACCATGTCATCTCGGAGCTGTCATCTTTCTTTAGAAATTTTCACTAATTCTTAATTACCATCTTTTATAGTTACATAAATACATATGTAGACACTTTTGTGAGAATGTTAGTTTAAGATACATTGATGTATAGCCCTTTTCCTCTATAGGGCAAGATTTAAATTTATCTCTAGTAATCGACTACCACTGGCATAGAGGGAGAATTGAATAACTGGTCTCAGTTTAGAAAAACATCATTCTTTTACCTGAGCAGGACAGAGGAGGCTTTTTTCTACTCTGACAAATGTTATTTGTTGAAGAGTGTTTTGCATAGCTGTAGTTCAGCACAGCACTTCAACATACACACAGGAAAAATTTTATGATTTTAGTGGACAGCATGTGGAGGGTGTGTGGCCTTCAATCCGTGCCTTTGTGCTATCAATCATCTACTGTCACGGTAGAGGTTGTGAACAACCTAATACTCAAATGTTACTTGATTGTCAAAAGTAACGTCTCATACTCTTACTGTCATAAGGTGAATTTTAATAACAGAATGAGAATTATATATAGATACTGAGCCTCATATATTTTGTTTAAAAGTTTGTAAGAGTTTATTAAATTGAATAAAAAAATTATGTGCAGTAACTTTAAGCTCTGGTTTCATCATTAACAAAAGTGTTTCCATGTTTTTAAGATGAAAAATTCAATAAAAAAATAGTTTCTTAAAAATAGTAAAAGGAGTTGAACACTTTCATAGAATATATAGAAACAATGACTCACTGCAACTTCCTCTTACAAAAAATATATTGGAGGGAAAATCATCTAGTTATTTATTTTTACCTTTACACTGGTGGGAAGTAATTTTCTTAGACATAATAACTATAGCCAAAAACTTCAGTATGCTCAATCACATACACTGATTAAATCATTACTTGTATTTGCTTAAATCTAATGATTAATATTAGTATTTTTAATCAATAGTTGTTGTTTCAGTAATAAATTATTGTAGGGATCCATTTTGCTGTTAGTATTAATATAATAACAAACTTGTTTGGAATTTTATCATAATATATACATTAAAGAAAAATTGTATTTTTATTTAAAACTAAGGACCCTATGACAGAAGGACACCATTCTAGTGCAACCACAGAGTTTTATTACATATCAGTATTAAACATAAACAACACATATTCAAGAATTAACAACAAGTTTATTAGTGTTAAGTAGATACAACTTAACAAGAATAACAAATTAATCTATATTATCTCTTTTAAAGCAACGAGCCTGGAACCATTGACTCAATAGTTGTCACTAAGTTTCAAATTGCCCATAAGTCCCATAACTTATTTTTTTCAAAAACTCGGTACAGCCATAACCACATCTATATATCGCACTGCTATCACAAGAGTTTATCAACTCAAAATGAAGCTTTTTTCAGAAACGACAGAAACCTGATTACTCGCTTCCTGTTAAAGATTATAAAAAGTGAACACTGTATATAGATTATTGATAAAGTTAAGGGATTTCTGTATTAATGAATTATTTAAAAGATTGCAGGTTATCAAGTTATTTCCAATTTTTAAGTTAATACTCTATTGCCTAAACAATTAAAAAAAAAAGTGAATTATTTTTAATTGTTTTGTTGAAAAATTTGGCTTATTACAATTTATTATTATTATTTTATATTTATTGACGCGTAGGGAATTGATATTTACGTATGAAAAATGAGTTATCTCAAATTTACCATATTTTGAGTTGATACAGTCTCGTAATAGCAGTGCGATATATAAAAATGAATCCCTATTACACTTGGTCACGGCATCACCTGTGAACTGCTGGACCGATTTCGCTAACTCTTTTTTTTGTGTTTGTTATTGTCAGGAGTAGTTTCATAAGAACGAAAAAATTAAGAAAGTTGTGCGGCAAATTTAAGAAAATTTCACGATAGTCCTACGCGGGTGAAACCGCGGGGCGCAGCTAGTACTATATAATTTTGCTAAGTTTCTACTGCTAAGACACTACAACTAGTGTATTTAGAATATTTTCAACATGATGTAACCCAAATACTCCGTTTCAAATCTGCATGAGGAATATTCAGGTAGTTTTAAAAGTTTTAGGTAGTGCTTCCCCAGGTTTCGCCTCCATTTTTCGGATTTTTATTTACATTAATAGGATAACTAGTCATGAAGGAGGTCTCTTACACTTGAATCGCAACTTGCGTTTATTAATAACTAGCAACCCGCCCCGCCTTCGCACGGGTAGCAGAGACATCTTCAACAATAATCAACATATTTCAATAAATTTACTTAAAAACTATTAGTGAAAACCGCATGAAAATCCGTTCAGTAGTTATTCAGTTTATCGCGAACAGACAGACGCGGCGGAAGACTTTGCCGGGTATTTTTACCTCAGTTTCTCATAAAAGCTGGAACGTGTAAAGTTAAAGATTTTAAATCGTAAAAAATCCATAAAAACTAATTTAAAAAAAAATCGAAGTTAGTTTTTATGGATTTTCTTAGTAACGGAATAACACCTATTTCTACTATAGACGCATACCCCAATGCCAATGGCAACAATACACCTTCAATAGCATTTCGGAATCACATAAATGTCGGTCATATGATTTAAGTCATCTACCATGTTACAATACAAACAAAGAAGGAGAAAATACCACAGAACAACACACACACACCTCTTCTACGTTCCTTAGCTGAACTGCCTAATTGGCATATACAGAGTTTTCATGATAAAGAAACCATAGTTTCGGCTCATAGATGAACTTTCTAGTAGAAGTCTCAAAACCTATTCCTGTACAACATACATTAGAGTTACTCCACACACACATCTCACACACGGCCGTCGGATCCCAAACTAGGTAGATCCTGTACTATGGTAACCAGACTGCTGATAAACATACTTATATATTTCTAAATACATACATATTATAGATAAATTACACAGTTACTTAATGTCTTAGTTACATAAATCGTTGTACTGGTATGGTGTTCCACAGAAATATGGTCCTTAAAAAAATGTTGATTCACCCTTTGATAAGATCCAAAATAATAGAAATGTGCCTATGTATCCAGTAAAACTTCGTTAGTAGAACTAAAATGACGTATGTTCAAAGTTGTGTCAATTCGTTTTAGGATATGTAATAAACTAATAGTACTTAGTAGATATTTTTTCTTCCTTAGTTCATACATACTTAAAATTTACGTCATAGATGTGGTATAACGATTCATTTATTTAGATTAGTATTCTTAGTAAAGGTTACATTTAGATACGTTGAACACTGTGGATGTCATTTATAGAAACCATGGTTATAGCCATGGTCTGGTCCGAGAGAGCACTGGATTCCGCTGCCTCGTTCTGCAAAGAAGTGATGCCTACCTACCTAATCATAGTTCCCCTTTCAAAAACGGTGACCATATACCTAATGTATGGCGAGAGTCGACGCATTTGATCATATACGTAACTTTAAAAACTTATACGACATACAGATTCTGATACATTGTCATATAGCTATATCATTCATCAATCATCAAAGTCATTGTTTGATCATTGATGAATGATTGTTTGCTTTTGCCGTAACCCAAGTCCTATTCCAAATTTTGTTTAGAATTTACTTCTAAAAAAATTATTACTTCTTTTGCTAGATATTTTAGTGGTCGAATTTAAATCAATGTGAAATTTTAGTGATAAGAAGTTTTAACAA
The DNA here is from genome assembly GCA_949752705.1 of Callimorpha dominula. Classification (NCBI taxonomy): domain Eukaryota; kingdom Metazoa; phylum Arthropoda; class Insecta; order Lepidoptera; family Erebidae; genus Callimorpha; species Callimorpha dominula. The sequence goes on along the minus strand of OX457002.1, from coordinate 4,266,582 downwards.
CTGATGACCTACCACTTTTAACACTATAATACAAACAGTGGCGTAACTATACTTACCATCTGAGGCCCGTGGCTAATTCATCGGATTATGTGTGAGACTGACTCGATGAGATCGACTCGAAAATAATGGCCATATTTTCTAACTCGTGTATTTAATTAGGTTTAGATATAATTTTTTTTTTATGTGAGACACGGCAAACGAAAGCAGACGGGTCACCTGATGGTAAATGACTACTGCCGTCCATGGGCACCTGCAACCCAAGAGTCACAAGTGCGTTTTCGGCCTTTAAGGTGAGAGTAGGGGAAGGTGGGAGTAGGGGAAGGTGGGAGTAGGGGAAGGTGGGAGTAGGGGAAGGTGGGAGTAGGGGAAGAAGGAGAGAGGAGGGGAGAGAGGGAAGGGTTAGGGCTTCCGGTAACCTCACGCACTCGCCGAAAAGCAATGCAACCTTACTTTACTGCCGGTTTTCTGTGAGGCCGTGGTATCACTCCGGTCGAGCTGGCCCATACGTGCCGAAGCATGGCTCTCCCACGACTAGACAAGTTATATTGATCACCTAAATACAAAATTAATATTTTTTTAATACATTTTGTAATTAGTGCCTCCTGGGTTCATGGTCTTTGGTGCTCGGGGCCCTCTTGAGCCGGGGCCCGTGGCATTTTGCCCGCTCTGCCACCCTATTGTTACGCCACTTAATACAAAGGTTCGGCCCGACATTATACAACGGCGCTCCGGTTTTTTTTATCCCTTTGATCTTCGTTCAAAAATAGGTTGTTAACGGCTTTTTCTGTTATTTCAGACGCTTTGTCTGTAAATGTGGCCAATAAATGGTAATAGACTGTTGCCCTATGACGTAGGTCAAAATCATATCCTTTACTAATTCAATTCAGAGGTCGTGGGTTCGATTCCTATACAGGACAAATAATTGTGTGATGAGCATGATCATTTGTTCTGTGTCTGGATGTAATTAATCTGTAATATGTATATATAAGTATGTTTATCAGCAGTATGGTTACCATAGTACACGCTCTGCCTAGTTTGGGATCACACGGCCGGGCGTCTGATCCCAAACTTTGTTATTTATTATTTTTATATTATTATTATTAAGCCTTTATTGCTGAAGAACTAAACACAAGTATAATTTACAAGTATTAAAAAACTTAAATCAAACACATCGGGTTTTCCGGCTTAGTGATAGTGTCCTGTGACACATAGGCCTATTCCAGCTGTTTCCACTCATTTCTGTCTCTAGCTTTTTTAGACCAGGTAGCGCCTCCAATTTTTCTTATGTCGTCTATCCATCTTTTTGCTTGTCTTCCCCTTTTCCTTTTGCCATCGCGTGGTTGCCACTCTGTTATAATTTTTGTCCATTTTAACTTACTCTCTCTCATGTGTCCTGTCCATCTCCATTTCAACTGTCTTACTTTCTTTATTATATCTTCTACTTTGGTTCTGGATCGTATTTCAACTGCTCTTAACCGATCTTTTTTAGGGACACCGATCATGCTTCTCTCCATTAACCGCTGACATGATGGCAGTATTGAAAGATGTTTTTGATTTAGGGCCCACGTTTTACTCCCATTGGTCACTAATAATAATAACTCCACACATCTCACACACGGTCGTCTGATCCCAAACTAGGCAGAGCCTGTACTATGGTAACCAGACTGCTGATAAACATACTTATATATTTCTAAATACATACATATTATAGATAAATTACACCCAGACACAGAACAAATTATCGTGCTCATCACACAACTATTTGTCCTGGGTAGGAATCGAACCCACGACCTCTGGCTTACCAGTCAGAGTCACTAACCACTAGACCAACAGGCCAGTCGCTAAAGGAGATTATTTTTATATAAATGGGTATAATAAAAAAATAAAACCGCGTTTTCACTTTGTAATATTTTTTTTTATTAATACTATTCTTATTTATTAAAAACTATACGGTTTTATTCACGTTTATATTTCGGGGAAGCCCGACTAGGACCCGACGGGGGGCTCTTTCTCAAGGAGTGAAGCGTCTTTCCGCGACGGTGTCAGGCGTGAGTAAAACCGTATAGTTTTTAATAAATATGAATACCACTCACGAAAGTCTTATTGTAACAATACTATTCTGTACAACATAAAGAGAGCCAAAATGAAGTTGCAATCGTGATACGGCAAAATTAAATTACACTATCTTCGGGCCAGACCAACCTTTACATATTCATATATGTATATATCACAGTCGGTACTGGGTCAGATCCAGCCGATCCAGCAGAGCCTGAGTAAAAGAAGTAGAGTGAATAAAGTTAAAATTCATCAAACAATCAATTTTAGTCTTTAACATATTGTCTGAGATTTGTCAAATTTAAATAAAGAAAATTTCAAATCACAACGATTCATACTTCTGACTCGTACCCCTGACAATTGAAATAATACCTATAATTGGTTTAATTGAAATAAGTGGTTTTGATTTTGAGTATACCAACTTAAAACGATTGTAAATTTTGATCCAATTACTTTTACACGTCAAAATAAAACAGCCTTTTTGCCATATCACTTTTGCTAGTGTGTGACTTATTAATTATTATCTACATTGGGTCGCAGTAACAGGCGTCCGCCGTGTTGCTCTTGATCCACGTCAGGTACCGGTTCACCCTTGAATACACGCCGTACTTTGAAGGTTGCGCGCATCCTTCACCCCAAGACACCACACCTAAAACAACGGTAACCATTATTATTATTACCTTTTTTGTTTTTTTTTTTCAAAAAAGACAACTCCCGCATTAGGAATAATCCTGTGTCGCAGGGGGCTTCACAAACATTCAAACAACGGACACAAAGAACACCCAGACTCGGGACAACTATTTGTGGATCACAAAAATTTTTGTCCCCTGTAGCATTCGAACCGACAACATTCGGCGCGGCGTAGTGGCGAGGTGGCCACTAAAACCATTGCGCCATCCGTGCAGTCAATCTATTTGTTGAAACGATCACATGTTTTGAAAGTACGGCTTGTTTGAATAAAATTGTTCGTTTAGATTGAGGCCGTGGTCATACAAAACATTAAAGTAACCAAGAGTTGGCTCATATCGTTGCGTAAGCGTTGGCACATCTGTGGGAGAGCCATGCTTCGGCACGTATGGGCCGGCTCGACCGGAGTGATACCACGGCCTCACAGAAAACCGGCAGTTAAACAATACTTATTGTATGTCGCCCAGTCAGTGAGGTTACCGGAAGCCCAAACCCTATCCCCATCTTCCCCTCTTCTCCTCTTCCCCGCACTCTCCCTCTTACCCCCCTTCCCCTACTCCCACCTTAAAGGCCGGCGAAGCACAAGTGACTCTCGAGTTGCAGTTGCCCATGCGACGGTAGTGACTTACCATCAGGTGACCCGTCTGCTCGCTATCGCATAAAATATGTATATATATTTATAAAAACATGCTACAATCACTTAAAAATTATTGTTTTGTTTTATTACATTTTCTTGTTAGAGTCCAAATCTCGAAAACAGAGAGTAGTTTGGTAGTCCACATTTCTATCAATATGAGTTCTATCAATTTCTATCAAAGCTGATATTTGCACTCACGAACACAATTTTTCCAAGTCGACACGTATAAATAAAAAAAAGCTGTAAGTAAATATTACTTATGTTTAACGGCCAGTCTCAGTAACTCTATGAAGTGAAATCTTAGGTTACAGAAGTTCATTATACGTAATAAAAGCTCATTTTATCTTTGTGTTGGCTGTTTACTTGGCCACCCCTAAAATGCTTTAATATACACATACATACCTACATATGTACATTCATATTATGGCACAATTAAATCAAGAAACTACTACTTAGATTCACTTAAATTTAATAATAGAAGATAATCATTTAATACAAATTATGTACATATTTCACACAACATTCTAGAACCATTATCCTAGTCATGTGTGAGTCCTGCTTTAAAACATTGTTTTCGTGAGCCGAACTTATACAAATGACACAAACGGTCGGATCATTCCAGAAATATTCTTCAGTCACTTATAGTTAATTATTTTTTCAGAAAACCTTGGAATGGGAAAACTATCATCGGAAAGAAAATTTATTTTCTTTTAAAGCAGAAGGAAAAGCAATCTTTTATTCTAAATGAGTAGCTGCTCATTTCAGTATCTATGATTTTAAAGAAGAAGGGGTTCGTTATCAAATGAATTGGTTTCATGGATTGATAGAAGAGCATAACTAGCTTAGAACATATACTAAGTAGCTAATAGGGACTAAAAGACGGGTGTTTCAGTTACATAGTTTTAAATTAGAAAGACAATAAAATACTTTAAGGAATGTTGTTTGTTTTTAACATTTCGCGACATTGACATTTTTTTTACTGATCCTAGCTGATATAACGTATGTAAAAATCTACAGCTCTCTATATAAGCGCTTTATATGAAAACTAGCTAATGGCCAAACATTCGCGTAGCAGAAACTTGAATTTCTCCGAAGTTTATGCATGCACTAATTTTATTCATACATAGACAATTACACACAATTATTCACTAATTTTTGGACACATTTTTTTTCTTCTAAGTCCATGGAATAAAAAAAGTTCCGCCAAGACAACGTTCGCCCAGCGGAATCAGTTTTTACACTTCACAATTTTTTTTTTACTATACACAATTACACGACGTCATACACTAAATATCTGCATAATTAAAATCTTTAAATTCAACAACATTCCGCTGCGCGAACGCACACGGCTTCGCACGGGTACAAATTATACACCTAAACCTTCCTCGTGAAATAAACCTTGCATGAAAATCCGTTCAGTAGTTTTTCAGTTTATCGCGAACAGACAGACGCGGCGGAGGACTTTGTTTTATAATATGTAGTGACTAGCAGCGCCTCGCGGTTGGATGTTTGTTACTCTTTCACGCAAAAACCACTGAATTGCGATGAAACTTGGTATGTAGATAGCTGGACACCTGGATTTGCTGGTTTATAATATTAGTGGGAGTAGGTCTATTTAGCTTTACAACTATTATTTCTCAACCGACATTAGACTTTATTAGTAACTGAGGATCACCGTATTCTTAGGGGTCGCAGTCCTCAATGGTTGAGGGTGATGGACAGAGTTAGCAGTCGCCCTAGCAAAAGCAGGCCCGAGACGGCGGCGCGACGTGTTCCGCGCGCGCATCTCCAAATTGGAGTGGGCAAGGCCCCTACACCACACAGGTGGCCAAGTATACCGGGGTTCACAAGGATTTTCTTTCTAGGGTACACCTGAGTCCCCGGCATTAGGACCCCGTGAGGGAACACTCTGTGGTTTTAGTCGTTTCGAGTCCGACATACTACCTTGCCGTTAACCAAGATAACCTGTGTGAGTTTCCACACGACAAAAAAAAGGGATCGCAGTGATGGTATGCTTTTAACGTTGTAAACAAATTATATGACAAGAACATCTTCTAAGCTACGAGACAGGGCCGAACAGAGAGAGAGAGAGGTTTATGTTTATATAACCAGGAGATTAATAAGTTAGAGGTTAATATACAATTTCCTTGCAAAAATACTTGTAATAACATAGCAGAACTAGGTCTTAAGAGTAACTAAAATGGAATGGACGAAAATGAAAATGTATTCTTTATCCCTTTGATTATATATAATATAATCAAAGCTTTATCGATTAATTCACTACTCTTAGAGGCAGAATATTTTATTTAAATTTAAATGAGACCAAATTTGAGTTTTCACAAATGGCGAAGATATAAGATAGCTAACAGACAAAAAAAATGAATTGAGAACCTCCTCCGTTTTGAAGTCCGTTAAAAAAGGGGCCAATATTGACCTAGGTGGTCTTGTGACTGGTACACGCGTTAGTCCTATCTGTTCTGTCACTGTTACTAAGATTGATAATAATCCGGTCTGTTAAATGATCATGATCGGACAACTCGGAATAAAGTTAGAAAAACAAATGTTGGTTAACTAACCGACTTCATAGTACCGCCCATTGGTTTCATTGAATATGTGGAGAGGACCTCCGGAGTCTCCCTGACAAGCATCACGTCCTCCCTCTGGTTCACCCGCACATAACATGTTTTCAGTCACCCTTTGGCCGTATGATCTGTCGCGGCACTCCTTGTTTGAGACTATTGGAACTTTCACCTGAAAATCAAGATCGTTTTTGTACTAAAACCTAATTCTAAAAGGAAGTAAACGCTTTGGTCCCGAATCTGTTTTAAAAATGTTTGTTAGACAGTAGGTAGATAGATTTGTACCTATTCTAAAAAGTTTTGTATGACCTAAAGAAAAACGCGTATTATCGCGAGTTATACAGATAGCATATTATCAATCGCAAGCTGACAAATTTATCTTCTCCCCAAGAAGCTTTGTAGACCATAGCTATTCTCTGGGAACACAACACTACTCCAATTTTCTGTTCTTTATTGTGGTAGTACTTTCTCAGTCAGTTCTACACAGTACAAAATATCTGATTTGGCGCATAGACATAAGAGCAAAAGTCTTAGTGGCGACATGCCGTGACATGCGTATATTAACAAAGAGAATCTTCGTAGTAATATATAGTATATACAATACTGCTGTTAATTACATAAAATACATACATAATTTCTCAACATCGAAATGCCTACCTCTTGTAATGTATTCGAAAGAGAACCTCCTTGTTCTGTTACGCCCCAACCTATTACCAAGCCAGATTGTCCCGTGTAGGAAAGCCCTGGGGAAGGCAGGCACACAGGCCGCACACTGAAATCATCCTCTTCACTTGTAGGGGCTACTGTTGTAGTTTGTGTTTCTGCCTCTGTGTTCGCTCCTGTAGTCCCCTGCGCTTCTGTAGTCCCCTGCACTTCTGTAGTCCCCTGCGCTTCTGTTGTCCTCTGCGCTTCTTTGTTACTGTGGGCACGCTTCTTTATTGCGGTACTTAGGTCTATCTGGAATTGGAATAAAATTTATCTTTAAATAGGAGGGGGTAAGTTTTTTACTTTTATTGGTGGTGAGTATTTACTGTGGCCTTATTCTTGCTGCGCTAAACGGTTAGGGGTATAATAATACCGCCGTATTACAATGGACGTCGATTGATTTCCCTATTCGGGTTCTTGCTAATGCACTTCTTAAAGAGACTTTGAAGTCTATTTATAAAACTCAATATATTTTTGGTTATGATCTTTGAACTGATAGATTATGATTCTGATAGATATCGAATCGTCGAATCGATGATATTGGATAATCCTTCTTTTCGCTATTTTCTTTCCCTTCTTATTTAAAATACAAACAATTGTTTCTAGTTCGTTTGTTGGTACTCACGAGCAATATTAATAATATAATCTAAACCTTACTATATAGATATTTTGAATTAAAACGTCTCTACTTGGTTCAGCAATATATACAAATGTATACAAGGATCTAATAAACACATAAAATTCTGAACCTTGTAACTGACAATGGATCTCTATAGATATCGAGAGTGAAAGAAATACATTAGTTATGAAGTCCACGTAAAGAATTAATTAAGCGCGAGAAAGTGTTTTTCGTCTACTTAGTAATCTGTGACTCAACTATGTACTTGGGTAAGTACAACCTTACTCTTTCTTAGTAAATTTAATTAATTAATTAATTCTACAGTAAACTTAAAAGCCATGCAAGCAACAAAGCCAAAATAAATACAACTTGACGGAGAAGAACTATATCATTTCGTGTAGTCATTAGTCATCAAATTAGTGGTAGTTAAGGGACAAAAATAAATATTGGTCACCCGTTCATTAAGCTTTAGAAGAGCGATGTCGTTGTCATAAGTTCCCGGGTTATACCTCATGTGACGCATGACCTTCACAACTTTCCTGTCTATGACCTTTGTTTCGTTAAGACGGTTTGTAATATCATGCTCCAGGAGACGCACTGTCATGCGCTCTTTGCGGAACCTGCAAAACAAATAATATTTGGGGTTGTATTAGGATTTTTTATACAACTAAGTTGTCTAGAAAGCAAACCCCTACTAACATTATCAACATCAATGGTGGCACTATTACGGTTGTGCGTAAAGTACCTTTTTTATGTGATAGGGGACAAAAGAAACGGACGGGTCACCTGATGGTAAGTGACTGCTGCCGCCCATAGACACCTGCAGCTCGAGAGTTACAAATACGTTGCCGGCCTTAAGTGGGAAGGGACGGGAGAGGGTTAGGGCATACTGTAACCTCACTCACTCGGCTAAACACAAAGCAAGCCTCGTTTCATACCGGTTTCCTGTAGGGACTCACTCACTCGGCGAAAAGCAATGCAAAATCGCTTCACTGCCGGCTCTCTGTGAGGCCGTGGTATCACTCCGGTTATAAAAAATTGAAAAACGGGTCACGTAGTAGTATGGGTACATTCCCTGAACACCATACCTCAATCAGCATACAAAAAATATATGGAGGACTGGCTCAAGCGCTAGCGTAGCTGTATCGCAGGCGAAGGATCTTATTTTGAAGGCGGCAAAATAATTTTTGACGATTAAATTACTTTTTTGGTTTTATTGAACAATTCCCGCTACTTTTTACACAGAATGTAGCTTGTCTAAAAAAATATACCTATTCAAGAAATTTGTTTAAATTTCATGTTTAATTATTTATTATTTGTAAGAATTCAATTAGCTTTAATGCGGCAGGGTAATCAACTGAATATGGTGTATTTCAAGATTCCCCTGATATCCAACGCTGCCAGCAACGGTAGTCAAGATCAAAAACACTATTGAGTACCGTTTGATCCTAACTTGTGCGTGCGTATACATACATAATATGAAATATATGTATGACATTCTACCACCTAACCTAGGTACTCTAGCTTAACTACACGACTCCATGAGTTAAATTGAAGCTCTCTATTGTTGGCTCCGTGCCACACAGGTCTGTTTGCATCTTAATGTAGGTAAATAGAAAATGCAAGTAACTGAAAAAGTTTCTGTTGTCTGTGCCTTAAATTATAATTTAACAAGTATATAAAGTTATTCACCTTCTTTTTAAATTAATTCAAAAATGGAAGACGTTTTAATTCGAACGTTTTTTATTATCACGTCATAATTTACGCTACTTGTGAACATATTCCCAAATCCACACGGTCCCGATAAAAAAGAAACTATGTATATTAAATCAAGCTTTACGCGAGGCTGAATCATCTGAGGACTGAGAAGAGCTCCATCCTCAGCAGTGGGATAGCTTATAAACAGGGATATCCATATAACATGACGGAGGCAAATACATATCTAGAGATATCTAGATGCCTTTCGCTAGAACTAAAAGTTCATCAGATTAAGCCCAGTATACGTGCTTTTTTTGCAGTATCAAGACGTTATTAATAAAAAGAACAACGTCCGAAATTGGGCATTACCCAAATAAGACCACAATGCGCGGTCATGATGCCTAAGTAGTTAGTTACTACTGTTACTACTATATATAGCAAAGAGTATTACCCTGAACAGTGAGAAGCAGTCATTACATAAAGATCATTGATAAGGGACCCGCCACAGAACATACGGCCGTTATACAACAACATCACCATCCATGGGTACTGCCTCACATTGGTTTCGGCGCCTCCCACTATACGCTTTTTGTTGCGAGCGATGCCACATTCTGTGAACAGAGCGAAATCAATATTATTTTAATCGTACCGACTTAAAAGGAGCCAAACCCTCTACTTGACAATGTAACATTCTCTATCCAATAAACTTAACAGCAACCCACGAACTTAGTGCCCACATAAGTAACGCATAGAAGTAACTAGTACCTATCGAGTGACGAAACGTATTTAATGTTTAATGTAATTATTTCTAACCTAAGGCGTTAGAAGTAATTGGATACGAAAAGTATTTATTTTATTAAATTCAGTAGTTCGTCTAAGCAACCTATATCTAATCGTCTTCCGTCTTTTTAAATGGGTTTCAGGAAGCGAAGTTGTAGATGTAGCCATTAAGAGGAACTGATGTGGGGATGTGCATTTTCAGCTCGCCTTACTGTATCCCACAATTTGTTGCTATTAATACTTATTCTGGGATATTCATACATGGGACCGCATATGCTGGTCTTTAGGTATGATCCTAATTCATCGTTAAGGCGTGCTACCGCTCGTTCTAGCACCTTAACCTCTGCCTTGGACGGATAAGCGCTCCATGGAGTCGTTGCATTATATCACTTAACAACAGAAGATGTACTTACGGCAAACTGAACACTCTTTAGCCGTCACAACGGGGTCGTTGACGACTGGACTAGGGGTGGTATTACCGCCGAGCAGATTGGTTACCCACTCGAAGAATCCTTTCGATCCTTTGTCTTGCGCTTCAGTAATATCCGTTGTCTTGTTCGCACTGACTTCAGCGGCCTGGCAGGTCGCCAAGCATAAGCACGTGAAAATCAGCCAATTCATTTTACACTGGAATTGAAATATTGTTTAGTGTTCAGCTATATAGTTGTTCAATTTTTTGTTAACGACTCGTCGTCGGGAAATATCGATGATCTAGCAATACTTGAAAGTAATGAAGAGGGCTGGTTCTTTATGGCAATGAAAATGTGCAGCACTTTGGTGTGTGAGGGAACGAGCGTCGCCATATTCACGCCTTTGTGTTGTGTTCTTAGCACATCAGCCATATAATCATCAAGTACGTGATTATAAATGGCTCTGATAACTCTTTTCTACAGAATGAATATGGATTCTATGTAATATCCCATAATAAAATACCATAAGACATGACATTGTGGTAATAACTAAAATAAACTACTCGTGCAGTATCTATGTCTGTTAATTGGCGGACTTTCCTTACCGCATATGCTGCAGAACTTATTTCAATTTGAGTAAGTGTCATTGATCTAAACAAGCTAGGTTCAGTAAGAATAACATTCAAGTTACCAACGTCGAACCTGTTCAAACCATAAACATTTATTTGTACTAGAGATCGCCTGCTGGTTGAATTTTGACCATAATTAATTTTTGGTCTATTTCATTGGCCAGTTTAACTTGAACTGTCAGGTCAACATACTCGTATATACTGGACGCGTGTAGCTTGATGTAATTTAATACACATATTGTTTAAAAATGTTAGCTTTGTTACTTACCTACTTTAAGTACCTATTCAAAAGTTCACGTTCCTAAGTTGTAGAAATTTTCTTCAAAATACGTGCAAAGAATTTTCTTTACGTATCTACTTATTAATATATAGATTCTTATTGACTTGTATCGAACGATAAAAATCCTACTAATATTATAAACGTGAAAGTTTGTGAGGATGTATGGATGTTTGTTACCCTTTCACGCAAAAAACTACTGAACCGATTGCATTGAAACTTGGCATGTAGATAGCTAGAGACCTGGATTAACACGTACTTTTTTTCCCGATATTGGTGAAAAAGCAGCTAGTGATATATATCTAGTGTCTTTATCATCATGAAATAAAATTTATTATATGGAATGGCATTTCTGGAGATTCATAAACGGTGGCATATTGGTGTCTAAATATTTGCGATGTTTAGGATGAGATGCCTTATTGATGCCCTTGTTATCACGCGTGGGAGAGCCATGCTTCGGCACGTATGGGCCGGCTCGACCGGAGTGATACCACTGCTTCATAGATAACTGGCAGTGAAGCAATGCTTGCAGTGTGTTTCACCCAGTGAGTGAGATTATCGGAGGCCCTAACCCTTCCCTTTCCTCCTCTGATCTCCTCCCCCTTCCCTTACTCCCACCTTAAAGGCCGGCAACGCTCTTGTGACTCTTGAGTTGCAGGTACCCATGGGCGGCGGTAGTCAAAACCTTCTACTTACTTACTCACAAAATACTTCGAGCTTTTTTGGAACTAAATATACTAGAGGAGTACCTAAAGAAGATACCCTCAAGAAGAAAGCGGATAACAACCCATACTTGCGTAATGGTGTAACTTTAACAGGCTTTTATCAACTTAAACAAATCTTAGAAGTAAATTTTAACCTACTTCTTATTGCCATACCTAAATTAAACTTTGTATGTATATCAGCGTTGAAAGATTTTTTTTGTCAAGTCGGGCTTCTGGAACGTTTCGAGAGGAAAAAGCTTTGAGAGAAAATTATCTTTTTATTGGAATTCAAATTACGTTTTCGTGACAATAGATAGCAAATATAGCCATAGAAAATGTATTTATTAAAAATATAATATTTTAAATCAGATTTACCCTATCGTTAAATAGTTGAGTCAAAATCACGCACGCTGCACTGGTTGAAAATCGGGACGTCTGGCAACGCTGATGTGTATGTAGTTTGGATGACAATACTATAGTTTGGCATCTTGGAGCTGATCTGATATCATGAAGTGGACAGTGGAACTCTTCAGTGGTTACTAGTAAATCCCTCGAGTTTGGGCTCATGTGATTCGTTTTGATGATAAAGCCAGGAGGTGGAAAGGGGAACTCTTTTTTTTTTTTCAAGACGACTCCCGCATTAGGAAAGACTCCTGTGTCGCGTGGGACTTTACAAATATTCACACAACAGATACAAAGAACACCCAGACTCGGGTGGGAATGGAACCCACGACCTATGGCGTAGCAGTCAGGGTCACTAACCACTAGGCATAAAACTTTACTTCTTTACCCACTTTTTAATTCGGTTCGCTTTAAAAGCGTATTTTTATTACTTTACTTAATTATTATATTATTATTCTTCTTGTGTTGGCAATGCACTGCTTACACTACTAGCTTTACGAGTTCTTATTGCCATTGGTAACAATTCTCCGTCCAGCTGACTGTGTGCAACTTGGACAATTTATTTGTAAACCCACCCCGGCTTCGCACGGGTAGCAGAGACATCTTCAACAATCATCAACATATTTCAATAAATTGAGACAAAATCTTAACAAATTATACACCTTAACCTTCCTCATGAGTCACTCTGTCTATTAGTGAAAACCGCATAAAAATCCGTTTCAGTAGTGTTTCAGTTTTCCCGCAGTTGTCCCGCATTAGGAATTACTCCTGTGTCGCGGGGGACTTTACAAACATATAAACAACGGACACGAAGAACACCCAGACTCAGGTGGGAATCGAACCCACGACCTCTGGCTCAGCAGTTAGGGTCACTAACCACTAGACCAACAGGCCAGTCAAAATATGTTAAAATTAAAATATGTTATACTGAATGTGGACTGAAATAATAGAACAATGATTAAATTTTAAACATTAATTTCTAAACCATTTCCATGTAGAAAGGCAAACGTATACCGCTTCGACCGTACGAACAACACATATTTTCGTGTTTATATTGGTAAAATTACCCACATAATATCGAAAAGTGCGTACACATAAAGTACTTATAGTGCAGTCGGTAGAGCAAATGTGATGGTTTTTTAATTAATAAGTACTATCTTGTTGCAATAATAAAGAGAAACAAAAAAGTTAATTACAACTTTCCTCTTGGAGGCCACCTCGAGTTAATTACAAAAATGTGTCGATGAAGAGGCATTTTTCGGTAAAATTTGCAGTTTTTGATTTTGCACGAAAATTCCTACCGTAAGAATCACTGCGCAAACCCTACATATTGTTTTACAGGTTGTTCCCAATCGATTCCTTCCAAAAACGTAATTGTACAGAGTCGCAACCAAAATTGATAGGATTTAAAGCTTCACCGACTGCACTATTATATGTCTTTGTTTTTCTTTTCGTAGTTATTTATGTTAATCGTGTCAAATCGATGCTGATACAAGAATCTATTTGACAGCAAAGGTAGATAGAAATAATTTAAATTTGTATTATTCTATAATATTATTTTCCGACATATAACATAGCGGTATCAGACACAAACTAAGCAAAGATTGTTGTACCTACTATGGATTCAAAAATGCCAATAAACATTATTAGATACCTACCTACAATGTTTTTGTATATACATACCAATACACCCTAGACGAATGCAAATAGACCTATTATACACATATTTACAGTGAACGGGAATCGAACCTCTGGCAAAGCAATCGAATGGTCTACCACCGTCCCACTGAGGTCGTCAAAATTTGAACATACATTGAACATAAATTTGTAAAAAAATGTTCCTTGCAAATTGCAAATTACAATAAAGAATCTTTGGATTGCGGCTTTTACGGTGTATTTCATAAAATATAACAATCAAGTTTCTGACAAGTTTGCGGTGTCAATAATATCTTAACGGAAAATCAAGGACATGTCTTAAATGAAACCAGGTCAAATAACCTGCTCCTACCATCAGCTGCGAAGATACCGCTATATCTACCACAAGACCATAAAATAATATAATATATCAAGTTGTAGGTTATTATGGCCGATTCATTAGGATCTCTTTTTGAGAGGCCCTGATCGCCACGTTCGATCGAACGTCGAACGCCACGAGGCGTTCGTTTTTCTGAACGAAGCCAAATCCAAGTACTTACATTATATACAATTATTGCTTGTTTATATTTATAAAATGTGTCCTTTTCTGCAATTTTTTTCTTTATGAAAGATGACTGCCGCACTAGGGAAGTATGTGTTGCAAGGGACGTTGGTAACATAATATTAACGGACACCAAATACACCCAGACTTAGAACAACTATCTATGTATCTGTCTGTCAGCGAGATGAATGAAGTGGTAGTAAGTTAACTGACCACGACATTCTTGAAAATTCTTGAAAATTAGGTCAGATTAGGTACATTTACCTATTGTCAAGTCCAGGAACATTTCGGCAGGAGCATTCTTCGTAAGCGGTTGGTGTGTTTAGAAATCTACTTAGTACAATGTTCGGAATGGTTATAAATTATCTGCTGAATAGCAAGTGACTGAATAAAATTTAAATTTTCCGATTGGTATGCGTGGTGCATCACGATTGCTAGTCCCGGCTTTACCAGGAGAGAGCTGTTCGTTTTCCTGCTCCCAAGAAATAGTTAGAAATGAAAGTAGTTGTGTAAGTTTTTAATATTTTCCTTGTAGGAGTAGAATTCCAAAAACTGAAAACGATTAGGTATATTTAATAGGTACCTATTGAATTTAAAGTTATGATGCTGATATTACTGATATACCTACTTAACTACGTAGAAAATCTCTGACCAACATTTTGTAAAAAAAATTTCATTCAAAAATTTATTGTAATCCCGTTATTCTGTAATTTTTGACACAAAAATAGGTACCGAAAAAAATAGGATATATAGATACATTGTACAAGCTTGTTTCTTTATTTTTTTTTTAATCCTGTTAGGAAATTGACAATGAAAGGAATGAGAATCGAAGTAGCATCCATTAGATATTTTGTAAATAATATGTCTGTTGATGTAAAAATATTTCTAGACTTCAAACTCTGTTTTTCCCACGTGGTTCGTATTAAATCAATCCTTTGAGTTTATTTCTTAAACAAGTACAAAATAAACATAATGTATTACAAGATGAATTTATGTGTTATAGCATAAAAAATGACAGTAGTTATTGTTATGGGTCAGGATACGAAACTGCAATTACTTATGGCGTTTAAATCTTAAATTGACGAACTATTAGCACCCAATCTCTAAAAACGTAGCCTACGTATATTTTGTTATTAAACATTCAAGTACTTTTCGAAACGGACACCAGTTAATTAGATTTTTAAAAGGTACAAAAAAAAAAGGTTTAATACTTTGTATTGCACCTACCGTGATAGATCACTACACTACACCACACTACTAGAACATTAGTAGAACAAGGTTCTAATGAAATAGGAACTCACAGGGAGTGTCTTCGTACAAGGAGGAGGACGAGTGACGACGACTCGCCGGGTTGTGAACACAGTACAGATGTGAGCCAGCCAGCGCTCGGTCAGCCAACACTTTCTCCACCAACGCTCCACTTAGTCCTGCTGACCGTATGAACTGCTAAACCCGCACACCAACTTATAACTAACTCAATAACATCGTCATAAATTCCACAATAGTATTTTAATGGAATTATTATCTGTTAATGGTGTAATTAGGCTTGATTTGCGTATGATGTGGGATAGTAATAAATGCCTACATCTGATGGTTTATGTGATCGGTGGTTACAAACTAAGTTGCAACTGATACCTGCTAGTAATTATTACGATATTACATACGAGTATTTACATATAGATTATGATAATCCTCAAAACCGATGCTCAATTCTCGCTTCAAGAAACAATTACTTTGAGGTCTGACAACCCATAAAAAGCTGATTTAAAACTTTACTCCATTAATAAGGACAAGATAATTTTAAGGAGGAGGTCTATGGCAGGCGAGGATTTAATGACTTAGTTGAAGTAGTGACCTCCAAAAGAAGACCGCACTTTGCCCATTTGCCCTACTTTGCGGCACATGGATCCACTTTGTTTATGGCTTTAAATCGTAAATGGCCAGCCATTTACGATTTAGAGCCAAGTCGTATAGAGTAGTCTTATAGGAGGCAAAGGCCTTGACTGCGAGGAAGAAAACCAGTTGTAGAAGTCGATTCTATAGTTTGCGAAAGCATTCAAAGATAATAGAATCTTTATATCACAGACCACCATTCGGCTAATGCGTAAGGCTGACTTTTAATGGTCAGGAATGGTCGCTCTTTGGGGCCACAAAGAAAAAATCTGTTACTCAATTATCGAGTTAAACTTGGAGTGCAGACTGATTTAAGAACATATTGTCACGGTAAATTAAGCGTTTGGACCCCACGGGGTTCAGTGGGTCAGAAAACCGGCTTTACTACAGCACTCTATTGTTGAGGCTGTTCAACTACCATATTGCTAATTACTCAGTCGCGACCTCGACCATATGACACCCGGGGTCTTCAATTTGGAAAATAAAGGGTTATAAACGTGAATGTGCCTTCATTTTACTTGAACAAAAATCTTCATGGCTAATGTTAATTAAGATTTGTTTTTCCATTGCATTGTGCTTAGGTAGGCTTAATACAAACACAAAAGAAATAAAAAAAGGAATTCATCCATTATTTTCTCCGACTAGTGCGATATATTGCGTGTCGAGTATTGATTTTCTGTTTTCTCATGTATATTCATAACCGCGCTGAATGTTGCTGTTTCATATACACATTATAATTTTCCCTCTTACAGCAGTAGTACGTTGTCATACAGGTATTATTTGCAACGTTCACTATCACTAGTTTGTAGGTTGGTTAGCTATCAAATATCACATTCCTCTTTTAATGGCACCTTGGTTTTTTTTTCAAACTAGTT
The DNA here is from genome assembly GCA_949752705.1 of Callimorpha dominula. Classification (NCBI taxonomy): domain Eukaryota; kingdom Metazoa; phylum Arthropoda; class Insecta; order Lepidoptera; family Erebidae; genus Callimorpha; species Callimorpha dominula. The sequence continues at coordinate 4,249,435 of OX457002.1, read as the reverse complement.
ATAACTTGCGTCTCTGAACGAGCTTTGAGGCATTCACTGTTATTATTGTAAAATTGTCTATTCAGCATTTTAATTTTGATACTTATAAATTTATATTGCCTACTAGCTGCATCGACAGACGTTGTCCTGACAAAAAAATTTCAATATATTTTAATTTTGTGGACAAAAGCACTTTTGACTTGTCCGGAAAGTTGGGAAATCCGGTTCCAACTTTCCGGGCAAGTTTTATATTTTTTCTTTCCCTTTATTCGGACTATTGTTAACATAGGAAAGAAAGAATTAGTCCTATCATATCGGTCCAACTCTTGTCAAGTGACGCGCTTACCAACGAAAAGGATTACATTTTTATTATAAAAGTAATATAACAAGTTATACAAGAAAAAATATGAACATTAGTAATAATTGGATGGGACCAATAAAATTCATTAATTAATTTGTCACCACCAGAAGATAGATACTTAAATATAACCGTTTCAAAATAAACGTTGTACGTTGTTGTTGTTGTATAAACGAAACAAAAAATAACATTAATATTTTGGTAGAATAGGTACCAATTAATTAATTAATTTGGCACCACCATGATAAGAATGGGATTTCAATGTAACCGTTTCAAAATAAACGAAAAAATACAAACATAAATATTATAATTAATAGGAACTTGCTTGCCCTAAATATTGGTAAACAAATTGTTAGGACATGTTATCGGTTCGTGAGAGAGCCATGCTTCGGCACGCATGGGCCGCGCCGGCTCGACTGGAGTGATACCACGGCCTCACAGAAAAGCGGCATTGAAGCAAGGCTTGCATTGCTTTCGGAGGCCCTAACCCTTCCCTCTCCTCTCCTCTCCCCCTCTCCCCCTCTTCCCCCTTCCCCTAATGTCACCTTAAGTTTGCCTCCTATACCATAAAAAAAAACATGAAATATTTGTTATTGTGTATTAGTTTGTACATTAATATAATAGCATTTTTTAAATATGAAGCTCATTCAAAACAATCTCCATTGGCCTTGACACTATCCTTTAACCGTAGTGGCCTTTTGCTGAAACACGCACTTTCTCCTTGGGAAAAGTCGCCACTGCGTCAGTCTTATGAAATATTTTAGGGGCTCCAAATTATCAAGGCGTTTAGAGCATGCCATACTCTCTAAAAGAGACCATAAATGATAAGCAAATAATATCGGGACTAGATGACGGCCTAGTTTCAGCTCTGATTATTTCAGAAACGTTCTTTCTGAATCTTCATTGAATTTTTTTCTTTATGAATTGTAATTGTAAACACGAAATGTTTTTCTTGGTCTTCGAAAATGTTATACTTTAATCCGAGTTATTTTTAAATAACCTCCTGAAACTTTTAGATTTTTTTTTAAGTATTGTGCATCTAACTGTCGTGTATAAGATGAAAGTTGTAATTTATTTTATTATATTGAATTCATGAAAATGTCAAATAATATAAATAATTTCCATCTTTAAATCATTCCGTGGTCGCTACAGGAGCACTTTACGGATGGATCAAGTCTCGTGATAGTCGCCCAGCGGTTGTGTTGACGTACTTAGTATTTTATAGTTTCATAATTACTAGTAGAGTACCTAATTATAATTAATAATAAATAATTAAAATTGTAATTAATTATTACATTATAAACCCTTGGTTTGACAAAATGTGTAAATATTAAGAGGATTATGAAAAGGGGTATATATAAACTGGTGACAGTTGTAAAAGGACATACTTGGTGGAAATATAGACGGTGCGATAACGATCTTCATGTTTTTATTCTACAAGTGTGTAATACTCGCTGGCCTTTAAATAATGAAAGTGCCACTTTCGGTTAATATGTATTTTTGTTGGTTCCTGTGCAGTGGCGGATTTACACATTTGCCGCCTGTGTTCCTCTTCGATTACAACTTTTTTTTTTGTCAATGATTTGTGCACTAACTACTGGTGTAATTAGTACACAAATCATTTTTTCCATAATTAGTATGATTGTGAACTAGGAGATCGATGTCTCAATTTCTAGATTTTTTTACAACCTAAAGATTAAGCTAATATTGTTTTTTTTTTTATGGTACCTTTATTTCTGAACTAATAAAAAAGCTCGAATCATGTACTACTGTTAAGATGAGGTAAGGTGTGCCTTAATACTACTTACCATGTGTTCATACATTCAATAAACGTTCAATCGATCAGCCTATAGCAGTCCACTGCTCTCCTAACGTGCGCCAAAGCACCCGGTGCTCCGTCTTTCGTATACAATCAATCCCAGCTACCTTTCTCAGTTCGTCAGTCCATCTGGCTGGGGGGCGTCCTACCTTGCTTTGACCAGTTCACGGTCTCAACTCTTGGAACCGTTTGCCCAACGACCATGCCAGGCCACGTCAGTACTTTAACAACATCTTTTTACACCAATCAACACGAGTCCGTATTTGTTCTGAGGTGAGTTCATGAGAAATCCAGCCCCAACAAAGTTTTCTAACTTTTAAATGTTGATGTAAGATTTTTTGAATTTAGCTCACACCAATGCCCTCGAATCTCTTCATAGGTGAATACACCCGTTTTCTTCAATTAGTTGCCTGACAGCACCACATTTTCCTCAGTGATCTCAGTTGAGGGCCGACCTTCACGAATTTCATCATGGAGATAAACACGGCCACGATCGAATTCTGTGTAGAAACGCCTTACGGTGCTCAAATGAGGTGCTTTCCTCCCAAAGGTATTTTGAAGACGAGCAGTGCAGTCTTGTGGAGTCAATGAACTTTAAAAATCATAAAAGATCATCGCCCTAAAATCTTTCCGCGTTAATTCCATTTTTGCTACAGACGACGAACTTCAACTTGTGATAAAAAAAATTGACACGCAATTTCCCAAGGGCGTTGGTGAATAGTATGGAGATAAAATTTCCTTGTCTAACTCCACGCTGCAAGTTTATCTGATTTGTCCTCTGGTCTTGGAGCTATACGGTCATCGTGTTGGTGTCATTTAAGCTTTTCAGCACCTCGATATATCGCCAGTCGACACTTCGTCTTTGCAGAGTATCCAAAACTGCCCAGGTCTCGATGGAGTCGAAGGCTTTCTCGTAATCCAAAGCCATACATAGCTGCTAAAAATACTTCTCCTTCTTTTACACAATCTGTCGAACAATATGGTACGGTTCACGGTACCGCAACACCTAGGTGTTAAACCTTGTTAGAGGACGGAACTAAACTCTTCAGCCGGTCATAATCGAGTAGTCAGAGCACGGGACCGTTTCTTTCCGACTGACGCAGGTTCTTTCCGGGCACGGCTGCTTCGAGAAGTACCCGCACTCAGTCGCTAGGAGAGAATTGAGTCCCACCTGTCACCACTGCGACTGCAGTGAGGACTCGGCTCAGCACACGCTGGCGGTCTGCTTCGCCTGGACGACGCAGCGTCGGGCCCTCACTGCAGTCATCGGAGGCGATCTCTAGCTACCGACCGTCATACGCTCCATGGCCGGTAGCGACAAGAATTTTACCGCGGTCGCGACATTTTGTGAGGACGTCATCTCGCAGAAAGAGGCGGCGAAACGGGTCCGGGAGGACGATCTCCATTCGGACCTAATTTGCCGCCGGTGAACCGGGCGGCGGAGGCGCGCGTACCAGCGCCTCATGTCGCCCTGAGGGTGGTCGCGGGTGGACGGGACTGGTTTTCCCCTTCACCCGCTGTAGTGGCCCCCCGCGAGGAGGTGGCGTCCGCGTCACCTAATTGAAAGGTTTTAAGGTTTTTACCCAGAGGTGGTGCCCGCGCTTTTGCGTGTAGGTGCTAGGGGGGTCCGGATGTCTTAATAAAAGCTGTTCCCGGATCCCTCCTATTTAAGGTGCAGTACGGCACACCGTGTGGTTTTATTCGATTCGATTCCGACACACCGCCCCACCGAAAACCCCGGTGGGGTAACGGCCCGAGGGGGTTTCCACACGAACATAAAAAAAGGACGGAACTAAACTACTACCTATTATTATTATTGTTTTTAGTCTCTAGTGCTACCTCAACTATTTTGGTCTTTTGTAACGCACTTTTGCTTTATAGCTCACTGCTCAGACTTATGGCTTCAAGAAACCTCCAGATCATATGACGGATGCATAATGTGCAACCCTAGGGTACTACTTCGGTACCGCATTAGTTGGCCACAAAAGCATAAAATATGCATTGCAGTTTCTTCTGCCTCTCGACAGAATCTACATATTTATTGTGTTCTCGCCACATTTAGATTGTAACATATGTTTGTTCAGTTTTGCAGGGTCTAGTGACGATTGATAAGGAGCTCAGGTTTTGTATCTCTTGAGCTCTAGAAGTTCTTTTGATACTTTGGTATCACAGTCATTTATTAAGGCTTTCGAGTGTTGTAGACCAGTCGTGGTCTTCCATCTCTTAATTGCCATTGATATGTATTGGGCGTTTATGATTGAATAAGCTCGCCGCAGAATGGTTCCGATCCATGCTGTTGGTTGTCTGCACAAGCTCTGGCGAGTTCATCAGCTTTTCATTGCTACCTAACTTAGACTCTCTAGCTCTTTCAGGAGTTGCATCTGGCCTACCTTTAGAGCTCGGTAGTAACTCCGTTATCCCCAGGAGATTGCTGTGGCGAATTTCAGGTATGTCCTCCCTCTAATGGCGCGTTAATAGGGCTCTGTGATCATCATCACTGGGTCTCGTTGGTTCTATCATCAGTGATGCGTACAGCTATAAAACTTCTCGATCTCATCGAGAATCTTGCACTTTGAATGGACTGCCGTTCTCAGTTTTGAGTTTCGTCATATGGGGAGGCTAAGTGCTGAACGAACACTTAACCCCATGTTCCATTCAATTGCATTCTCTATTGTGTGAATGTTGAAGCTTGGGAGATCGCATCATAACATTTTTTAGGCTCTCCTATCTGACCAGACCAGATAAGTTCGAGAGTCTTGAGAGAGAGTTTGGACAGCAACAGCTGTTTGCGTTTCCCGGGGAACAGCTTTCGAGACTTAAACATAATAAAATATTTTTTGTTGCGTTTAAAAATTTATATTTAATTATCTGGTAACAATACGCCTGATGATGACGATGAAGTTAAATTAGATTAAATTATGAAAGTTCTTGGCTTAAGGGAGATTTTTAGATAACTTTTCAATTGTGTTTTAAGTTAGAAAATCTTATCTCACCCGAACTGTGTTGGCCAGACACACTAGTGAAGGGTCGTGTCACTCGTTCCCGCCCGCACAATTTTCTTAGTCGCGTTTGGTTAAACGCGACTACGAAAATTGCTTATATAGGTGTATAATTTATATAGGTGGTGAAACATTTTACATGTTTCATTATTTGTGTACCTATTGACATTTAGGTAGTTAGGTATATATGTAAATATGAATCTTTTTAATTTTTGTAAGACAAAAAAAAAATTCCCAAATTCGCCGCCCCTAAAATCTGCCGCCCTAGGCTTCAGCCTACTCAGCCTATTGGTAAATCCGCCACTGTTCCTGTGCTACAAGTATTTCTCTGGTACGGTTTGTCTATAGTCATTTAAAAAAAAAAACCTGTTCGAACCTAACTACTAAACCACTCATCGCAGTTAATAATATCTAGTAAACGATAGTAATGATGTACCAATGCCTATCACATTTATAAGAATGATTTTCACCCGTAAGATTTATAAACGAAAATGATCACGCGTTTAGAAAAGTAAAAGAAAGAAAGAAAGAAAATCCTTTTATTTTATATTGGATGCACACAACACATAAAAAACAAAAAAATTTAGGTACTTATGAAAATAAGTAGAGCCTGCATACCGAGACTATCTTGCTAAACGAGAAACATTACATTGCTACTGCTATTTGAACAGGCTCTTTGTTTATTGAAATTAACATGTTTACAGTCAATATATTTTTTTACCATGTTTATATATTTATCATTGATAGCTTCGTGGTCTATTCATTAGAGTATCACGAGCAGTCGGTGGCCTTTAACTTTTGAAGTTTATGTACTTATTACAAATCAATTGTCATTTATTTTAAAAGCTGCTTTGAATTTGTAGGAGCACTTGACTGGGGTCAAGGGTTTGATTCCCGGTCTGCGTAAGTATTTACATGCATGACTACATTTATTTGCATTTCACCCCGTTCTGCTCATTACAATTTTGTTTAATTTAATTTTTTACCTACCTGTAATATTAATAGTTAATATTTAAAAACTGTTCATTATGTATTCTGTGGATTACAGTGTGAGTGCACATTTTCCTATATTTAAATTGTTCATGTTACCTTGTATTTTGTAACGTGTAACTGTTTGTTATTTCAAATAAATGAAATATTTCTACGTATTTTTAAAGAAAATCAACTAGGTATGTTCTTCCGTGTTCTGAGAAAAGTTCTTCTAACATGAACAGTAGTAGTACCTAATAGGGGTAACCAGGTTGGAGCGGTCGCTGCAGACGTGTGGTGTCTCTATAAGGCCTAGGATGCTGGCTGACGGTGACGTGATTACCGTTCAATGCTGTAGGTGTGTATTTATATACGATAGCGACGTGATGTTGCTGATCTTTTTCCAATCACTTCTGAGACACCACTGTAGATGTTATGTCCTTTCAACACAAAGCGACAATCCTCCGACTAGGCCAGATGATAATGCCTGGCGGACTGCGGCAAAACGGTTGATGTTGGAAAGTTGTATACTCGTAAATACATATGTACAAACCTAAAAACAGTTTTTTTTTTTTTAGTGCGCGATGCAAAACCAGTAGTCACTACGTTCGCATGGTCTTCGCTAGATGACGCTTCGATAGCTGAAATTTTCCGCATCGAGGCCAACGACCAGTGCAACTAAATAAGTCTTCAAGCGTATAACTTAATGCTTGTATGCTACCTTGATAGTACATAAAAATGTACATAATAATAGAAGCAAAAAACCTCATTCTCAACATTTAAAAAAATATCAAGCTTACCGACACTTACCGTTAGCCATTGTTAAGAATATAGCGTTTTACGAAATATATCGTGTGAAATAAAATGTGAACCGCTTCGCTTATGTACTGAAACAACGCGTTAACTCATGAACTTTACTGCTATTATTTTTATCTTTATTCAACTGTCAGGTCAAGTTAAATAAGCTTTACCTTTCATCCCGATGAGCTTTAGTGCCCACACAGACAACATTGTAAATAAGACTCACGGGCGTGATTCCGTATGACTAAAAAAGCTATATTAGCAAAAGGATTCCCGCTTACTTTTAAACGAAGAAAAAAAGGTGAAGGTTCTCAATTCGACCGTATATTATATATATTTTTTCAGAAGTTTTTTTATCATATTATACAAGCCACCATGTTCCGTACTCAATGTTCCGTACTCTATTTAGATTTTTTTTAACAGCTGTTATCACTTGGTTAGCGTGGAAATTTTGGTGAAATCTATCCCACGGGAACCGTACATTTTTCTGGGACAAAAAGCCTATGTGTTATTCCAGACTATAATATATCTCTGTGCCAAATTTCATCCAGATCCGCTCAGTCGTTTTCATCCATCCATCCATCCTCACAAACTGTTGTCTTTATAATATTAGTAAGATTCTAACTTGCAAAAACAAGTTGGTAATTGAAGTTAAATAGTCTATGGTCGCACAGAGTAGGCAAACGAGTTTTGAAGTGTTACTCTTTAACATCAAAAGAATAATGAATTACGGTACATAAACGAATCCCAGTCTCATTGTAATGTAGTTAAATTAACTCATTTTTTTTCCACTATCACATTTTAACATTTACAGACTAAAGTTTAGACTTTTACATTAATTTTATTAAAAACTTACTATCGTTGTCATATAGCATCGTCACCCAGTCCGTATTGTGAAAGCAATAAATTCGATACTTGTTTGAAAAGATTCCGATGTTTCGTAAAATTCATTTCATCTGGTACGACATGTTTCTTTGCATCTTCAGTGCCTCAAGGGATCTACAGGAATAATCGTACCGAATGAATGATATTCAGGGCAGTTCGTGGCATGTTCTTAAAAAAAAAAAAAGTGTGTGTCAGCTCCGACGCACGACTGGAGTTTACTCTCTCTCTCTCTTTCTCTCCCTAGCTCCCTCTCTAACTCCCTCCCTCTATATATTCTGTATATATATATAATACATAAAGGTATACACATATCTACTTACATGCGTCGAGAATAAGGAGTAAACTCCAATAAAGCATAAAAAGCACAATAAAGCGTTACGCTGCCCTCCGATCACAAAATTTTACTCTTCATATTTTTTTCATACCGGCGCCTTATATGCAAATCGATTCTTAAGGAGTAAACTCCAAAAATCACTTGACGTTTGGTTGCATGTCACCCAAGTGCAAGTCGCAAAACCCAAAACACACATAGGTATGTTAAAACATAGGTATGTTAATAGCTGAAACATTGACATTGATCTTGACACAACATTTGGAAAAATAAGGAATCATAAATTGATACGTGAAGAGAATTCTTTGTACCCCTTTTTAAGAAAATTTCACTAGCGTAGTAACGTGACTTTTGGAATATTTACAGTTTATATGAGAAGTGCAGAAAGCTAAAATTTTTAAACAATATGTCTTAAACTTTAAAAATTACGTGGTATAACGGCCTAATGAAATTACACACGTCCAGTATATGTGATTACCTGTCATGGTAAGTCTATACAATGCTCATATTACACTGGCCAATGAAAAAATCATGGTCGAAATTCGACCACCGCGATCTCTAGTATAAAGTAATTTTTGCGTTATTAAAGTACATGTTTACAAAATCTTGGAGAACCGTGATCCATTCTTATAACATCTACATATATATTATCTAACGGCAAATTCAGGGCTGAGAATACCGATGGAAAGAGTTCCCGTCCCGATTACGACACGTCAAAAAGATAATTCATAAAAAATGCGTGAGATGTGTTTGGGACACCCGGTTGGAGGAAGGAAGTTTTTTTTTTTTTTTTAAAGACAACTCCCGCATTAGGAATTACTCCTGTGTCGCGGGGGACTTTACAAACATACAAACAACGGACACAAAGAACACCCAGACTCGAGTGGGAATCGAACCCACGACCTCTGGCTCAGCAGTCAGGGTCACTAACCACTAGACCAACAGGTCAGTCAGTTCGAAGATTTGATTGAGTCAAAATATAGGAAATATTGAAATCTCAAAATTCTAATTGCGCCATCTGTGAAAGTTGCCCTAACTAATTTACGGATATTACAGTATCTAGCAGAATCCACAGATGGTGTTATAATAAAATAAATCAACTTGCGGTCAGCATTTTTCGTTGCGCTAACACTTTTTTTTTGCTAGCCGCCGATCGTATAAAGTGTAACGTGCGATAAGGAACTTCGTTCTAATTAATTATGACATCGAATTATGTCTAGGGTGGGTCACTGTAGTATGAAAATGGGTTACATGTTAATATTAACTAACATAAAAAGCTTCATTATAAGCCGATAATATTATCTACTGCCTATCTTACCTGGATTGACTCCGAAATACGGAAAATATTGAAAAAAAGTATTTCTTAAAACTCGATTAACGACCTATTATTAGTTGTATGTGTGGTTGTAAATAATAAAACATAATATTGGAAACCTATATTTTATTTAGACATGAAATTATAGTCTTACATAATTCGTTTATTGTAGTTAAGAGGTACTTGGATCTACACGAAAATCTTTCTTACTATCGAATTTTGGCATGAGTTTACGAGACTATCTTCACCTTAATAAAACCTTCGCGTGATGATTTTGTACACAAACATCCTGAAGCTTCACTTACAATTTTAACTGCTCTTTCGACTGCTTGGGTGTGGCAAGGTTATCGCAAAAAAAACAACATATTTTCGTCTCCTCGAGCGACGTAAGACTCAAGCTCTTCATTAGAAACATGCTTCAGGATCTCTGGTTCTGTTACCTGAATTGGTTGGTGGAACTGGCATTTAATAAGATCGTATATTAATGTCTTAACGTTGAAATAGTCTTAACTTTTGTGTTTTTTGAGCTCTTATTTTTCTTATTTTTTTTTAAAAAGACAACTCCCACATTAGGAATCACTCCTGTGTCGCGGGGGACTTTACAAACATACAAACAACGGACACAAAAAACACCCAGACTCAGGTGTTAATCGAACCCACGACCTCTGGCTCAGCAGTCAGGGTCACTAACCACTAGACCAACAGGCCAGTCAGCAGTCAGTAGTAGCTCTTACTTTTAGAATTCGACGCAGAGCCAATTCTCTTATATGGTTTTCAGAGTCTGATAACATTGCTAGCTAATAGGTTTTCGGGATAGGTAAAGAAGCTGTTGCGTTGTTTTACCGGATCAATATAATAGCTTTCAATTCTGTCGAAAAGAAACGAGACCTAGAGATATTAATCTCTAGGCCTTATGAATGTCTTCCTCCATCTTAGCAACTTGGGTGGCTTTTACCACAAACGTTATAACAAGTTTATCGTAAGGGTTTGTAGTTGCCACTAAGTGAAGTGAGCCACCTTGCATGAGACATTTTTCCAGGTGATTTGTAAGCTATATCTGCAGGGCGTTCACCAGCTAAAACAGCTGATACTATTCTGTACAAATACAACTGGTCAGAACCAAGGTCATTTGTGTCTATCGGTGAAATTTCACTTGGAATATTTTGAAATCTGGCAACAGCTTTTTCTTAGCAATTTTCCAAAGCTTTTCCGATGTCTTTTATGATATCGGTGGCAAACGAGCAGACGGGTCCCCTTATGGAAAATGACTACCACCGCCCATGGGCACCTGCAACTCAAGAGTCAGAAGTGCGTTGCCGGCCTTTAAGGTAGGAGTAGGGGAAGGGTGGAAAAGTAGGAGAGGGGGGGGGGAAGGGTTAGGGCCTCTGGTAACCTCATTCACTCGGCGAAAAGCTATGAAATCATTGCTTCACTGCGGGTTTTCTGTGAGGCCGTGGTGTCACTCCCGCCGAGCCAGCCAATACGGGCCGAAGCATCGCTCTCCCACTTGAAGACAAGCTTTAAGCATTTGTTGCATATAATACAGTCTTTAGCGATGCTTTTTTTCTGTTTTAAATTTTTACGATGACAATCTCAGCAACTTCTTGAAAATTTGGTTCCTTTTTGGTATTCTTGTTCATTTTGATGTTAAGTCTTATCCATTCGTAGTATTTTATTATATCTTCATAAGTTAGAAGTACATTACCTTTCAAATGACTAGTACTTCCAAATACAGGACATACCCACGCTTTTCAAAATCAATTCACTTTTAACAATCACAGTAACACACCTTTCTTCTAGCTCAGTGCAGCGCAACTAAACGACTAAAAACAATCGAGTTACGGGCGGAACTTAAAGTATTAACACTTACCCTCCAGTACTTAAGTACCCTCCAGTACTTAAGTACTGGAGGGTAAGTGTTAATACTTAACGTAAATTAATTTACGTTTTCGATGTTGTTTGTATGTTATGTACGATCGTAATACATATTAATATAAGCCGTTTTCAAAGTGTAAGTAGTGTATTTAAGTATCTTAGCAATTGATTGAAAAATTAGCTAATTTATTAACATTTTTGAAATTTTAACCTTTAAATCCGTAGGCAGTTACACTAAACAGATTGGATACTATTTTACACATAGTATATCAACACCAACTAGCGCCATATTATGGCTATTAGAATCCAAAATTAAAAAAAAAAACGTTTTTTGACCCAAGTGTCCCGGTCCGACTGTAACCATTACTATATTGGTACTATTATGTATTCTGTGCTGTAACATTAACCATCTCTTACTCATGCGGTACTCATTTGTGTAACATACATATAATAAACAACTATAGAAACGTTGTCAAAGCTAGTGGAATTTTTTAGTCTCCTAATCATAGTACATGCAAACAAATAATACCAACTGTTAGAGGATGTCAAGGTTTATTTACACAAGGTAAGTCGATTTGCTATGTGAAAAGTATGGATAAGTAATACATATCTATATCCATAATCCATATAGACTGGCCTGTTGGTGTAGTCGTTGGTTATACTGACTGCTGAGCCAGAGGTCGTGGGTTAGATTCCCATACAGGACAAATAATTCTGTGATGAGCACGATCATTTACTCTGTGTCTGGGTGTCATTTCTCTATAACTAGCAGTTCCCGGCGGATTCGCTCGCGTGTACATATTTATATATTTTGCGCGGAACTCTAATTCTTTTCCCAAAATAAAAGAAGCATAAGTTACTCCTTATAACACCAGCTATCTGCCAGTGAAAGTCCCGTGGAAATCGGTGTGCCACCCGTTCCGGAGATAATCCTGAACAAACAGACAGACAGACAAACAATATTTTTAAAAACTGATTTTTAGGCATAGATACGTATGAGCTTAAAAATAGCTATTATTTTGACATTACAAACAGACGCTTCCATTTTATTTATTTGTATTGAGTATTGATATGTATGTATTTACAAATATATCAGTATGTTTATCAGCAATTTGATTACCAGACAGAGAGAGAGCTCAGACGACCGTGTGTGAGGTGTCTCAAGATAATATGACAGTTATTATTATTGTTGTACTAGCAGCGGTTTGACCCGCGTAAATCCCGATCCCGTGGGATTATCTCAATAAAAAGTAGTCTATGTGTTAATCCAGGTCTCCAGTTATGTACATACTAAGTTTTATCCCAATCGATTCAGTAGTTTTGGCGTGAAAGAGTAACAAACATCCATACATCCATACATCCATACATCCTCACAAACTTTCACGTTTATAATATTAGTAGGATAGGATGCAACTGGCAACGTTATCGATTTTGATTTTAACTGATAACTACTATTTTTTTTCATAGAACTGAGGTGTGAAACAAATATACGGCTCACCTGATGGTTAACCTGGACGCTTTGAAAGTATTCAATTAACACCAAGGACGCGCGCAATGTCCAACAAATTGCGAATGATAACCCTCCTTGATGACCCTATAAAGATGTTCATGACCCCATACTTCGCTACCTCCAGGGAAGTCTACGGAAGGGGGATTATTCCACAATTTCAGAAAACTAATAACATAACAATATAGTTGAATTTCCTTGTGGTGATAAGCGGTGCGATGGTAGAAAGTAGCCGTACGCATCATCTCAAACAGTTCTTCAGCACACAACTCATTACACGATAGGTGGCGGTAAGAAAGTAAGATCTCTCTTAAGACTAAGAGATTCTGTACCACTTGCGAACTTAGGATCGTCAACAATCAGAAAACAAACTGCTTATATTAATGAACAAACTACTTTCACTTAACACTTAAGATAATGTTATGTACGGTTAAACAAATTTTCAAATCTACCGATAAAATCAGAATCGATTTTTCTTTTTTCTAGAGACCAATTATAAGGTGTAGAGCTCCGATAAGAAGAAGCTTCCAAGAAACTCAAAGAACTTATCAGAGGGACAATAAGCAGTTTGACCAGCACAAATCGATAACGTCCAGTGCTTTAGAAAAACATTGTGTGTTGATTCGGATCCCTTACATCGAATTCTACATGTTTTTACAATGACAGAATCGTCTGTTGTGACAAAACTCACTAAACTATACTAAAAATCACTGACTTTTAGCTTGATCCTAGTAAATGACGTATTTTATTCTGCAACCGTCCCACTTAACCTATTTTATCTTTACACAAAATTACTACTAAATCAATGTATGTATTGCTTTATGCGCATTTCTTTGTAGTTACATCTTCTACATGTAAACTAAGAAAGATTAATCTAACGTTAAACGTCATCACAGTAACAATAAAGTGTAATAAACACTTGACTACATTTAGTTGTCTAGATTCAGTCGTTACTGTATTTAGTCAAGTATAATCACATTTAGCAAGTTAGCATCCTAAATTCAGAAGCTAGGATGGTTTCTGACTGACTAAATCATTTAGCAGCCTAAATTTAGGAAGGTGTAATCGCATTTAGTTACTGATTTCAAACGCTATGTGAGGACGCAAATTCTCGATTAAAAAGTGAAGGATATTAAAGAACTGAATTTTAAATCTTGATATGAGATTCTCGAATCCATTCTTAGACAATTTCTGAAGTCCGCTGGTTCTGAAACACTCATAATGTTCATGTTTGCTAACTTTCCACCCAGAAATAAATATTCCTGCACCCATGTTTTCTTTTTTCTTTTTTATTTGAGCCAGCGGCCACGGCTTGGCAAAGGCCAAATTTTTTTGTCTGGATAATACTGGAGATATCCTCGTACACGCACGACACGTCCAACTTCGTCGTGCTTTAACTGGTAATTGATTCAGTAACTAAATTCAGGACAGTGTGATCAGAAGCTTCTAATTTAGTCTTCTAAATTCAGTCGTTACTGAATTCAGACAACTAAATTTAGCCAACTGTAATGAGCACTTTAGTTGATACAGTCTGACTTAACTTTAGTAATGTCAGAATCAAATTCATTGCCGAATGAAGTCAATATTTTATTCCTAAAAAAAAACTAAAATATTTGAGATACTCATTTTTGTCGTTGTAAAAAAATACACACTCCGAATACTTAACCTCCTCTTTTTTAGTAGTCGGTTTAAAATTAAAATCACATTTACAATTAACACATTTAAAAAACCTATTATTTAAACAACCTTGGTTTTCTGAGTCGCCGACAGTGTCAATGGCACTATATTAAAAAGAAAAACAAGAAATCAAAACTATGGCAAGCCAACCGCCACGCCTTTATTCTATACATCGACATACAAGATAAGCCCTGAACACTCACTTTTTAATAAAAATGGCGCAATCGATACAGAGATGTTTCAATGTAACCAAAAAGTGGAACAGTACATGGTCAAAGTGGTATGCAGGCCCAGGTAGGGCCACGGCTTTGATATCTATGTCAGCGGTGCATAGGATTTGTTTTTATTTAAATATGTGACAATGTGTATGATAAAACGATACTACCATTGTTTCCATTTAAAGGTGTCTCGCGAAAATTCTCACAACTATTTACCAATACATAAAAGAAAATATATGTATTAGTAATCTACAAAGTAGTCAAATTTGCTTTTCATGTCATCTATCTATCTATCAAAAGTGGTCTATAAACAAAAACAGGTAATACAATAACGTACTTACTTAAAACCAACTCACAAAAAGGGAGAAGTTGGAAATGTTAAACGAAAATGCGCTCTTTTGTTAAAAGTCCGTCAAACATATTCTTCTCACTAGCATTCTTTGCAAGTAATTTAAGTGTAATAACTAAATGGAAGCCATCGAAAATAGTTTAAAAAAATGAGAATCAAAAGAGAAGAAAATTTTATGAAATAGCGGTAGAGCAGCGTTGGAGGTTAAAGTACGAGAAAAACAAAGAACCTCTCAATTAAAAAATTATGAGTGTTAACCCAGGGACCAATAATCTCATAAACACATTATGTAATAAATTATATAGTTCGCCTTCTAGATGAAAAAAAATGCTATTATATAAGTCTAATGATAAAACAGGTAAAAAAACATTACTTCAGCTCAATCAAACAAATCAAAACTGAAGAGAAAGTGAGCTGATAGATAAAATAATGAAAAAGACGAAAAAACATCAAACGGCTATCTACAAGATTAGAGACAGGAAACCTATTTAACTTTCTTCTAACCAAATAGAAGTGAATAAGCGACGGCCAAGTAGAACTATGTATTTTTAAAACTTGTGAATTTGTGTCACTTGTTTTAAAAAATATTAAAATATTTTACGGCGTAGTGTCTCACGACTTTGTCATTAAAACGTTTTGCATAGGTGTGGAATGTAAGTATTACTAATCAAACCTAACTATACCTAAACCTAAAACAAGAAAACTACCAAACAAGTATGATAAAACATAAATTAAATGAAAAACCAGTTAATCTCACATTAAAATACATTTACAGTTAACAACCTTATTGTTAAAACTGTTATGAGTAGCAGACAGATAGCTAGTTTTGTTTTTTATATATTTTTTTTTATTTTAGTAGCCAAAACATTGCACTGCATTCAGTTAGAATTAAAAATTATTTTAGCATTTGCAACCCCATTCTTGAGGAAGGTCATAGGCTATTGAACAACACGGTACTACTATACTACCCATCGGTACGGAGGCGGAGTAGTGCGGGGAACAGTTGGTAATTTATTATTATGTTCGAGTTTAAAATGAATTGTGTAACAATAGTAACATTTTACCTATACCCTGCGGCTGGCGGACTGCATCGTTATCAGTTATACGGGTGGCACCCACCGTCGCCTTGGCCTCGTTCAACGGATCTTCTGCTGCATACGGTTATTTCCATGAAATTCACCTTCAAAAACAGTCACAAGGTCACCAATGTTTGTCTAGACAAACTTTGTTGGAAAACCCTTTCGATAAAAAATATCTATGAAAACAGGAAGTTGATAAGATAATTCTACGTAAGATGTACTTATTACCTTTTCTGAAAACATTTTGAAATTAAGAGCACAGGAAACAAGTTAACGATCCTTAAGATATTTAATACTAGCAGCGCCCCGCGGTTTCACTAGCGTAAGTCGCGATCCCGTTGGAATATCGGGATAAAAAGTAGCCTATATGTTAATCCAGGTCTCCAGCTATCTACATGCCAAGTTTCATCGTGATCGGTTCAACAGATTGGGCGTGAAAGAGTAACAAACATCCATACATCCATACATCCTCACAAACTTTCACGTTTATAATATTAGTAGGATTTATTTATTGTTTTTCTTTTAATACATTTTACATAATTTATTATTTTATGTCATCGCGACATTTAATATCTCAAAAGGAATAATTTATTATACAATAGTATTTACACATGCTGGTATTACGCACACAGTACATCATAAAATTCCATTGCAGTGTTATTCCACGGCACAGAACGTAAACAAGAAAGTGAAATGGCGCCGAAGATACTTTGACGGCCGATGACGAACCTACATACAGCATAAATGTTTGTTCCGAAATATCAAAAATTGCAAAACCGTTCAAAAAGCAGTGTTTTAATCCTGACATTACGTAAAAAGTTGAGTAAGATTGTCCAAATATAAAAGAAATAAAGTGAACTCGCGGCCATCCGGCAGCGGGTGAAATGAAATGCATGTTGCGTAACATTTAAGCTCAAATTTCTGCAAGGATACGTGTCAAGTATATCAGCGACCCACACGCCATCGACATGGTCGCGGCATCCTTTCTATAGAAAGAAAGACAGAAAGAAAGAAAGAAAAGAAAGAAATATACCTACAGGAATTTGTGAAGTCCAGATAGCTTGGGATTTAGAGTCACTGTGAACGTCCTCATCTAATAGCTGCATCCTTATAGGTTTTAGATAGGGGTGTAACTACCGCTGTATCAGCCGTATCAGTGATACGGGTGTCCCGGGCTACAGAGGTCCCTAAGGTGTGTAAGCAAAAATTAGTAAAATGTTATCCACAATGTCACTTAATCTCGTGCTTCCCAGGAAAAAAACATATGAAAATAAATATTTATTTTAACTTAATGCAAGCATTTTTGTTTCTTTTGTGAGAAATCTTTACACTTCATTTGGGCCCCCCAACTAATTTGATCCAAGGCACGCTACGCCACTGGTTTTAGGTGAAGAAAGAGGGAATCCTTGAAACAACGTAATTTGCCGGTTATTAATTGTCAGATTGGGTGATCTGTAGTAAAGAAAAAGTTATATGTTTTTGTCTTTGTTCCCATTTCACATGTAATCGCCTGTCAACAATGCGAAGCATTTTTGCTTAAAAAAATGCTGATAAATATAAAAAAACGTTTATTTTAAATATTTAAAAATATAGCAATCGCTTGGAACACCCATCAGAAAGATTTCAAATCAATCGCTATTATTCCTTAAATCCACGACCGAATTCAAATCACCTGTAGTATGTAATGTTCAAAATGTACAACCGTTTATTACTTACCACCGAGACTGGCACCTCATTAGTCTGGAACTCTGCGAATGAGATAAAAGTAAAGAATTTCATTAAGTAATCATTGAAAATTTTTGTCGTAAAATCCGTGCCCTATCTCTACGAGTTTAATTGATCCGTGTTCTAAGTTTTCTCTAGAATTTCTTCAAGAATCTCGAAAAAGGACATAATACCCTTATCATCATCATCAATACATCATCAATACAAATGAATAAAATTATGCTAATATTTATAATAATAGCCATGTTCTCATGGAAGTGATGTAAATCTTATATGAGAATAAATGTCTTTAAACCTAAACCTAAAATTGAAGTGTCTGTTTGTAATGTCAAAATAATAGTTTCTTTTTAAGCTCCTACAGTTATTTGCACGATACCTATACCTAAAAATCTGTTTTAAACATTTATATCTGTCTACTCCGGAACGAATGGACCAACTTCCACGGGACTTTCACTGGCAGATAGCTGGTGTTATAAGGAGTAACTTAGGGTACTTTTATTTTGAAAAAAGAATTAAGGTTCCGCGCAAAATATAAAAATATGTACACGCGAGCGAAGCCGCGCGGGAACTGCTAGTACTTTATAAAAAAAAACATGGCCTTTGTGATAAATCGCGACAAAGTAGCTCAAGACTGATTGATGGTCATACTCACGATTCTGAGTATATTAAGAGGAAAAACACTATGTTTTTAAAGCTATTTATTACTATTGTCACTATCACGGATTTATCTTAATTGTTTCGTATAGTAAGCACAAAAATATATTCTATTAAAATAATGATATTGCTTATGCTAATCTAAATACAAGTGGCGAAATGCTATCTTTAAGACGGGACCGGAAAAGCTGTTCGAACGGATTATACTTGTCCGAAATAAATTATTTTAATGTACATTTAAGTGTACAAAATGTACAAGGTAAGTCATTAAGAAAAAAACCGGACAAGTGCAAGTCTGTGGGTTCCGTAAGCAAGCAAACTTGTGTGTAGATAGTACGTCCATTTTGGGAATCAATTCTTTAAGACTTTTGCCGGTTTTTTAGAAAGACGAACTTAACTTTGCGGTTGCGATGACCGACAAAATCAACAATCCAACCGCAAAAAATAAGTTTGTAATCACAAAACTATTTTGTTATGTGATATAACAACAAATTAACGATTTTCAGATTTTTGACCAAATTTCATGATTCTAGGCGAATGGGCAGTACCCTATAAGTTTTGATTTACCTGCGAAGTGTCCAAATTTGGTCAAACCTATGGCTTAAATGGCCATATCTTATGACTGCGTTGACTTAGAAGCTTGATATTTTTACAGCTTCAAGGGACCGCAAACTAATGTAATACCAAATACATTAGTCTGCGGTCCCTTGAAGCTGTAAAAATATCAAGCTTCTAAGTCAACGCAGTCATAAGATATGGCCATTTAAGCCATAGGTTTGACCAAACTTCAACTTGATGCGTGTACGGGTTCCTGAGGAAAAGGTCTTGACAGACAGACGGACAACAAAGTGACCCTATAAGGGTTCCTTTTTTCCTATTGAGGAACAGAACCCTAAAAAATTATGTGGTATTTACTAGAGCTTCTCTTTTAAAAACTGATTGTAATCTTCTTCAATGGCGCTGTCTATCAAATTGTATTGTAGTAATAGTTCTATTTTTTAAAATATAAAACTTAATTAATGTCAAAAAAGAAATCAGAGCTAAACTTTCTGTAAAAAAAACAAACTGTACGGTAATGAAAAAAAGGTGCTTAGTCGTGCGACTAAAAACTCATTTTCACCAAATATCTGTGCGTACTCTAAGAAAGAAACCTTAAGATCATTCGAAACGATCAATTAAAGTAATTGAACACGAAAGCGATCTCATTCATTACTTATACTTTTAAATGTGTATATTTTTGGCGAGCAACGGGACGTTGCGTTCCGTTCTTTTAAAGCCGTGTCCTTATTATTTAATGACAAACAAAGCGACCAAGCCATAATACGTGTTACGTGACATAATAAATTTATCGAACTTGATCTTTTGCTACTGGTCGCGCGTGAATGGTCAGCTTTTTGTCGTGTATCTGCATTTTAAGAAGGGAGCTTGTCTTTAGTCAGCCTGCCAGTAAGCGGCTATCGGATGATGAATGCAAAAATCGTACCGCGAAAATTTGCGTAGCCATAAACATTGGCTAAATTTAACACATTCGTTAATCGAAATTCAAGAAATTGACATTTCAATTAAGCCTCAATCGGCTTAGTGTTTCCTAATTGTTTTTTAAATAACACGTTAGTCATGAATAATATTAAGAATGTCAAGACATTTTTTTTAGCGTTCCATATAATTGTGTTTATTTAGGAACGTAATGAGATGATTTGAATTTGGGACTCGTGCGATTCGATAAATGAAAATGACGATTTTAGACGATTAAAAATATAGTTACTTATACAAATAAAAAAAAGCATGCATTAATTACTTAAACGTTAATAATAACAGTAGAACAGCAGTAGTAAAATCAATTATAAAAATTTCATCTTAATGTAATTTTTAATTATTTTGGTGTATGTAAAAACATATTTTTTAGTTTCTTACATGCACTGTGTAATGTATACAATGGACACAACTAAAAAAAAATTAGAAGCAGAAGATTACTGTATGATTTGGAATCAAAATAATCGTAATAAAATCGTAAAAAAACACTTTTAAAAAGTAAACATTTAATGGTTCAAGATCCTTTATAAATGACTGTATCTTTTTCGAATGTTTTAAAAAACTGAACAAGCCACTTACGTTTATTAACTACTAGCTGACAAGCGCAACTTCGTCTGCGTTTGAAAAATTTTTCTCGTTTTTTGCAATATTTTTCATTGATGGATTGTCGTAGCGTGATGTTATATAATCAATAACCTTCCTCGAGAAATGGGCTATCCAACACTAAAAGAATTTTCAAAATCGGATCAGTAGTGACGGAGATTACCCTGCACATCCAAACTCACAAACTTTAACTCTTTATTTTTCAGCCTACACGACCTTCTTTAAGCCGTGCTTTTTTATGTCATTCATGTCCATCCAAGATTCTTGGAAAGAGATTAACTTCTTATCGATAATAAGGCTAAAGTAGATAAAATCTGTAAATATTAATATTTCTTAAAAGAGAATTTATTCTTTAAAAGAAATGTGATTAACATTACAATTGAAAGAAATGTATTTGCGATTCTTGACTTGACACAGTGAGCTCACTGTGTCAAGTCAAGAATCGCGAAAACAACAACTAAACTCACAGAAAATCGATCAGGGTCATGTCAAACCTGCTCCATCACGTGATTCGAAGAAATATTACAATTTTATGTTTACCCTGTAACGTCACACTATTCCTTCAGTTTAATTCTGGAATTTAACAAGAATTATGGTACCTACCTATGTCATTTGTAACCCTCATTGTACATATCCGAATATCAGTTTCTTTACAAAATATAGAAAAATAATTCATTATAAAAAATAGTGATGATAGAGATGTTGTGTCAAAATATTGGCTAATAATCAAGGTCATTATCTAACCTACGCTGATCCTTCCACAGTCCCCAAAACGCGCACGCAGTGGGGTGACGCAGCGCTCCTACCACCGTCACTCGCTCAGTCGCCGCGTTGCCGTGAACTTGGCCTGATCTGGTGCACAGTAGCCCCGAGGCCATATTGGAGGCGCCGCCCACGGCCTATAATAGCTGGGCCGGCGTCTCCCCCTGACTATAGAGTAGGCTGTGACACCGCCAGACATGTTTCGCGTCCTCAGCTTCCTAGCGGCTCTTGCCGTCGTCAGCGCATGCAAGCCCTGCAGTGAGTGTCAATATCAATTATTTCTTTATTGAAGTTTTTCAGCGGTTTTCATAAATGTAGTGTTTGCGTGTAAAGTGTTATAAAAAAATCTAAATATTACAAAATTTTATGACAAAAAGATTTAACCAATTATTTTATTATTAATCATGTTTTTAATCGGTGTGGTAAATATAGTAAATATTAATTCTCCATTAATAGATGCAGTTACTCCGCTTATGCAACAATCAATATTTATTAAGAAGTATTTGTTGTGAAAAGTGGCAGATCTAATACAAATTCAAATTTAAAATCTCTTATTTAATAGACAAAATACTTCAGTTTTGGTTACGTCACAAAATAAGTGCTAATAGTTTGAAGTGCATTTAGAGAGTGTGCCCACTTACAAACGGTGCTTATTCGCAGGTATGCCCATTGCAATAAAACCACTGAGATATTTTCACAAGTATGTTAAGTGCTCCGGATGTGTAAAGAGCGTCTGGTAAATGCTGAATTTATTATCTGAAACTCCCGATCAACAATTGCAAGTTGCAACATCTACAGGTTCGGTTGTAAGCGTCGGAGCTTTATCGTGTACAGTTTAAACGGGAATGAAGAAAGAGGCTTATCGATAAGTGCCTGTTTATCGTGATGATCGCACTTTAAAGATAGTAACGTTTATGAAATGTTCAAGTTACAAAATGGACTTGTCGTTGCATTTAAATGGCCATGAGGAGAGTGTTTTTGTCGTGAGTCTATAAATGTTAGAAGTTTTGGCGCGAATGTTTGTTTACTAACATAGATGTCAAGTATGCAAATTAGTCGCAGTTGCACGTCGCCTATTAGTAGAATTCAATGCTGCGTAGTCGATGGATATAAATTTCTCTTATGTAGATTTTACTCACATAGTTAACCTAAATAAAATAATATATAATTTTAGAACGCAATACATTTTTGTTACATATACCAATTAAAATAATAAAACTTCAAGAAAATGTATGAAAGATCGCTTTATCCTTTCTTCTTTCTATAATGAATGATAGATAGAATATCATTTCATTTACTTTAAAGTAGGTACGTAATATTTTAGCATAATTATCTTAGGTACTAGCTGTGCCCGCGACTTCGTTCGCGTTTTTTTCGGAAAACAGCAACTTGTCGCTTATTGCATAGTACCTCTTTCTCCAGGCAGTATTTCTGATACTGTGTTGGCGGTGAAACAACCTGGAGCGTACAAAATAGGTTGTTTTGGTTGCTTACACGTGAAATAACGACATAATTTGGCCGTGGTAACATTACTCATTTGTTTTTCGTGTGGAAGCTCACCTCACCGGGCTATTGGTAAGGCCGTATATCAGCCTTAAACCAACTAAAACCACACGGTGTGCCTCACAGCACCGTTTATGAGTTGAGCGTCGATACGGCAACGTTTTGCCTCCAATAGCCCAGCTAGCGCTGGCTAGCGGACGGCAACTGGATGTCCAGACACCCTCTTCACGGGAGACTCTGCTTCGGGTGAAGAACATAAAACTCGTCTCATACACCCATGGCCACTCTTAACGTACGCATGAGAGCGCGAGTGAAAAGGTTCCACCTGGAAGTTTTTCTACCGAATCCACACCGTCACCTCCTCCTTGCGCGAGAGTTGTTTTCCTCGCAGAAAATCGTCATAAAACAACTGTGACGACCTAACATCTCGATTCGTCCGACCAATTGGGAGACTCTTGCTGTAGTCGGTCAGTCAGTGCTGCTTCCTAGGAACTATGGGCCCCCTCGGTATACCTAACAGATAAATGTTTGCTTCTGAGCTTTGTTTAGTTACGGTGTAACATAAGATTGCACACTACTGTAACCGAACGGAAAATAAATGGTCTGAAAGTGTAAAAAACCTTCACCGGTTACATGTCAATATTTCAGCCTAAATGTAATTTTTTTGGCGATAGTGTCTACCATGCATTTAGTATAGTAAAATACTGTAATACTAAGAAAGTGTTAAGTTAAACTAACAACTAAGTCATAGATGCTTTAAATAAAAATTATTTTCTATTCTAATATAATCATGTTGACGGGAATCAACGCGATCACGTATTTAAAAGGAATGACATACCTTTACTTTGCCGTGGTCGTGGCCGTGATCTCATAATACTTTTAAATACGTGATCGCGTGAATTCCCGTCAACATAATTATATTATCATGGAATGCAAAAGTTTAAAAGTTTGGATCTTCTTTTTCTATAACTCTGTTTATAAATATATGTATATTTACTTTACTGGCCTGATGGTCTAGTGGTTTGATTTCCACCCAGGACGAATTATTCTCTGTCTGGGTGTAATTTATGTAAAATATGTATGTATTCAGAAATATATAAGTATGTTTATCAGCAGTCTGGTTACCATAGTACAGGCTCTGTCTAGTTTAGGATCAGACGGCCGTGTATGAGGTGTGTGAAGTTGTTATTATTATTAATGCTCTGAAACATATTTATGAATTTAATAGCTGCTAGAGGCAAAATAGCTCGTTGGCATAGTCAAGAACCAGCTATTTTTTTTCATCATAAGCTCGGCTACATGATGTGATGATTTCTAAACGCAAATACCTGATAAAGTAATGAAAAGTAAACAGAAACACTATTCGTTTCTACAATTTTCGAGGGTTTCTCTAAATTTTATCAGAATTCCATCATCAGATCCTGTCTTCCTTGACATGGGACCACCCTTGATGTATACCCTATCTACCAAAAAAGAATAATCAAATTCGGTTCATAAATAACTGAGAGGGCTGAACATGCATAAAAAAAAAGAAATATGTATATAAACGGTCAAATTGAGAACCTCCTTTTTTTTCGTCGATTAAAAACGATACCTAATTTAAAAAAGTAAATTAGTTTATATATTAAGAACAACGCAAAAAAAGATAAGAGTGTTCAAAGTGGGACCCGATCCGGCACCGCATCTAGTAGAGATCGTATTCTACACCAGATAAGCTAAACGCTCGCTGTACTGCTGTACGAAATACGTATATACATTCTACTAACGTTACAATGTTATTACAGCTTTAAAGTTTAACCCGGGATAAAAAGGACCCTATAACCTGCGCAGGCACTCAAACTATTATCATGCTAAGTTTCAAGCATATCCCTTCAGTAACTTCTGAGTTTATCGTGAACATACAAACAGACAGACAGACAGACAGACAGACAAAAATTGTTTGAATCGCATATTCGGCATCAGTATCGATATCTTAATACCCCTCAGTTGTTTTTTTTTAATATATTCAATGTACAGAATAAATCCCGCTACAGATTTATTATAAGTATAGATAACGGTACCCGCGTAATCAGTTGCATTGGCATACGGTTAGTAAGCATGGTAGAGCAGCAGCTTTATCACTGCCAGTTTTGGGTTCGGACTAGACGAAAGCAAAAATTTATTTATGTCATATCGTATATAAATAATTTTTATATTTATTAGCTTACCAAAATAATCCTGTAATTAAGATTTCTTTCACTTTCACTGAGCTGAATGCATGTTATACATACATACATATACACACGCCTGTATTGTAGGCGTAGGCAGAGCGGTACTAAACACCCACATTTTGCCAACTACAATTTGGCTCACGGAATAAGGAACAAGCCTATTGCCATCAGCCCGGGCACGTCGGGAATCAGTACCTAATAGAATAATTGTAAACCTTGGTAAGAATAGGGAGAAGGGAAGACAATGGATATTGCTTATAGTTATTTATACGGATATATTGGGGAGGGGCTCGTGGCTAAGTGGTAACCGAGTAGGTTAGCACATTACAAAGTTAAGTAATACTAGCCAGGTCAGGCTAGGATAGGTGACCATTCTTAACACAACACAACCGTCGGTCCCGGGTGCCATACAAACATCTGTTTCAAACATTCGTTACGGTTAGTTGGAACCCTAAAAGGTCCCTATTTGGTCTAACTACAGAACTTCGATATCGCCTAGTACTCGGGTTGTGGAGGTTTGATGGCAGTCGCTTCACGTAAAATATCAAAGTTCGGCCGTATCGTAGTAAGACTGAAAGCCGACCCCAAGTTAGTTAGGAAAAGGCGCGGAGGATGATGATTGGGGAGTGTAAACAATTGCTCGAGTTGATCAGGGTCCGCATACATGTAACTCGAACTGGTTGTTGCCAGGGAGTCCGAGCCGTCTAACATAACTAACGAATGCATGTTATGTAAGCGTTAAATCATCCAAAGAAGCCGATCATACGTAATTTAAAGAAACTAATTAAGTTAACTTGTGCTCTCCAAAATTTCTGAACTAAATCCCTTTAACATTTTTAAATATTTTAGTAGTTGGTTAATGGCGGTCTTCAGAAGAATCGAGATGCTTCAATTCGAGCAGTGAACTCTTGTACCCTACCACCTTTAATAATAAGAAGGTCATCAGGTCAATATCAGTTCATTACACTTGTCTTAAGGCGATGACATACAAAAATAACACATGCACATGCAAAAATAACACATGCTCGAGTTAGTCATCGCCTGGACTTGACCCACTGTCAAGATCAAAGGCATTTATTTTTCTATTGAAGAGTAGGGTCAAAGGACCTAATAGGCGAGCCGTGTGATTGTTTACCAACTTATTTGTATAAAAGACCCCTAGGTTGGGAACCTAGGGGTCTCCGTTCCCGTATTCTAAGAAGTAGAAACATATTTTAATGAAAAACATCGTAATCATTTCCTTATGCTTATGGAAGGTTTATTGCCTTTTAATTTTGAGAAATGATTCATACAAATACATCTTAGAATTGCTTTTTTTACCGTTAGAGTTTATTATTGAAGATGTTTTCCCTCTAGCGTGAATAAACTTTGACAATCATTTGCGTTTATAAGGGCATGAATTCAACAATAGATTTATATCTACGATCTCATTAGAGTCATTAGTTATAGCTAGAGTAGCTTTTGTTGCTAGAATATACAAAAAGGGTGCTTGGCAACAGAAGATACAAGGCTTATTTTATTTGGGAGACTCATGATTGCTTATGTCTATGTTCTGCCATTGCAGAAGTGGTATTTTGAGATGATTTGCTTCTTTGAGTGTTCCTCTGATTACCAGAGGGTTGAGTGAAAACGGCCAGGGTTGTACGAGTCTGTCGTTTCTACCTCCCTTCGGCAATAATCGTATAGTCTCTGAAAAAATACCAAGTCGGGACGGATTTTATCTTTGGGTTCTTTTGGAGACAAGGGTGCTCTTTAGGCCTTAGACGAAGACAACCTTCGTAAAAAAGTACCCCGATCGCAAAGTAAAGAAAAGGAGCTGGTGGTAAAGGAAAATTGAAATTACATGTATTTCAACATTATTTGTTTATTTCTTTTAGGACGATTTCATAAGTTTTATTAAAGATTAGGTGCATAAGTTTTATTAAAGACGATTTTCTTTTTAAAGTTCCGTGCCTCAGTGGGAAAAAGCAACCCTTATGAGATTGCTTTGTTGTCCTTTTGTATGTTCTGGTACAGGGGGCAAACGGGCGAAATACAACGAAGGATTGCTTCACTGCCGGTTTTCTGTGAGGCCATGGTATCACTCCGGTCGAGCCGGCCCATACGAGCCGAAGCATAGCTTTCCAACAAAAGATTTTGCAAAGAGATTAGACCTGAATAATAAACATTATCACAATAAAAATTCAGCTACACTTTCAAAGTTTTATGTGAAGTCATCAGAGTTTCCTCATGTTACCGGTTCCCAGCAGTTGTTAGCACCGTCAAGCGTGAATTAATCACCTAAATGTGCTCCATAGGAGTATAGGTACTTTGTTATTGTTGATGAACATGCAAATAACTGTTATTCCAGCGTGTGGCGTGGCTCGTGGAGCTCGCGTTGTTGGAGGAGCGGCAGTAATCCCTGGCGAGTTCCCATGGCTTGCGGCGCTGAAACGAGACGGAAAGGTCATCTGTGGAGCTACTGTAATTGCCCCGGACCATCTTATCACTGCTACGCATTGTGTGCACGGGTAAGAAAAGTTTAAGTAGATAAAAGCGATATTTGGACAAATTATAAGTAGGTACGTGATAAAAAAAAGGGTCGTTGCAAAAGAAAACAGTGAAATTTTTATTTTATTAATATTTTATTAGGTTTTTTTCTTCTTTAGTAGCTATTGACGAGAGAGATATAAACTTTTCCAATAATTTTTTTTGATAACTCTAAAGGTAGGCAAAGGCAGGCGATGAGACGACTATGTAAACCTAGTCGCGAGGCTTATCTCTAGTAGGTACTCTCTTGCATTACGCGGATCGTATGAGCATAGTCAGGCGGCTATGCATACGCATCAGCCACGCGACTATGTAAGTATAATAGTCGCGAGCACGAGCCACATGTCTAGTATTCGGTACCTCGCTAGCGATAGGCACACAGATCGATCAATGTTCGTTTGTCTCGTCTATTTAGCGGAGAGTTCAACATTACGTTACTATTTTTAATTAATTAATATTAAAAACATTTTCATTTTAAAACAAAAATATTCTCAGACACTCTGAACAATCTTACATTTATTGAAAAGGAAGGCCTAGTTTTTATTACGTTATATTTGTCATGGAAACTGCGGAAAATATGCAGTTAGCATAACAAAACACTATTCATAGGTGGAGTACCTTTGATGTTTAAAGAAAGAAATAGAAAAACATTGATTTACTTTTCTTTTTATTTAAGATTGGACTTCATATTAAAACTTAGGTACACTTTATATTTAACTTTATTGTTATTTTTAGTTCGTACATTATTTAATTGAGTTTGAAATATATGTATTTCTATTAGGCTAGCACTTTAGACTTATATTAGGTAATATTATAAATATAAGTAAAATTAAAAATGGACAAAATAATTCAAAAAGGTAGATAGATACCAATCCACTTAAATACCTATACACTGTTTGTTACAATTACAATTATCAATACAGATAAATTAAATTGAAGAGTCTGTTTGTAATGTCAAAATAATAATCTATTTTTAAGCTCATACAGTTATTAAACAGTGTATAGGTGTTTAAGTGGATTGGTAAATCCACTTAAACACCTATACACTGGCAGATGGCTGGTGTTATAAGGAGTAACTTAGGATACTTTTATTTTGGATAAATAATTAGGGTTCCGGGCAAAATATAGAAATATGTACACGTAAGCGAAGCCGCGCGGGAACTGCTAGTACTTAATATACATAAATATGTCAATAATACCTCAAATCTATTACATATACATATACATCTTTAGTTTTGCTCGTCACCTTATCAAGTATGAAGTAAGGTCCCATCCATAACCTTGGTCGACAACTATGACTTTGACCTCGTAACAGAATGAGCGACACACGTGACTTATCAATGCAACGCTCGTTCGTGGACAACCGTTGCCGCAGATAACATTATGTACATATAGAAAAATAAGTATATATGTATAATAATGTTCATCAAGTTTCAGTATATATTGTGAAAGTTATTACAGGAATATCCATCCTGCCACAGATAACCATGGAAAGGAATGGTTTTTAGTATGTGGAAATGTTTGAAACACCTTTTTCTTTTAACCAGTGAGCAAAGAGTAAAGTAATACCTACTACCAGATAGGTAAGTTGTACGTCAAGACTCTAAGGGACCTTCCAGGGAAGTTAATAACCTCCCTGCAATGGTTTTCAAAATGGTTACATAATGGAGTTCTTAAAAAAGAACAAAAATGGTTTTTACAGGGTCGGTAAATTTGCGTGACGTTCCTAATGTTACCAACCTGCACATCGTATAGTCTGTGCAGGCGATGATGATAATGTTGACAATGATGATGCTTACAAACTTTGGTATTAACGATTATATTAACATACATTCATATGGATTGACCCTTTCTAAAACTTACTTAAATATTTGATCAAGTGTGATACCGTTGCATCAGCGCCATTTTCGGGTGTAAGAAAGCATTCCGAAATAAGAAAACGAGAGTTCGAATCTGTAAAGGATTACAAGCGCATTTTATGGAAATCACCCAATGTTTTTGTGACAAGTTTTATTTGGACCTAACTGTTATCCTGCTCGGTGCTTACGCAATTCTTTGACCTACATCTAAACCTCTTTAAAATTATCAATATTTAGCCGTTTTAACGACTCGCAAAGAATATCTAGTAGATAGCTAGTATAATAGTAGATGACTGGAGACCTGGATTAACATATAGGTTACTTTTTATCCCGATATTCCCACGGGATCGGGACTTACGTGGGTGAATAAGTAAGACTTTTAGATCAAGTGCGATCGAAGTTGAAAGGGAGTAAGCCCGAAAGTCAACAAAATATGTTAATATAGTCTGCGTTCCGAAATACACTCAGACCACTGTAAAGTATGAAGTCAATTCAGTATACTGTGAAGCCGTTTCTTTATAGTTAGCTATACTGGTTACTGTTTATAACGGAACGCAGTCCAGTATACTGTCAGTTGTCAATGTCAAATCGCATAATAAAAATGACAGTGTGACAGCACTGAGAGCACCTTTACCTCGAAAGCTCCAGTGCTCAGTACAATAATTGCGACGTTTATGGCGTCATATATTTCCCTACGATACTGCGGCAGTATACTATCAGCCTATAATGGAACGAATTTCTTCCTAGTACAAGTACTGAAGAGTGGTCGCAGTGTATAACTTAATATACCCATAATAAAGATCACTTGTATATATTTATATGTATGTAGGTTCTACGAGTATAACTATTATAGCACTAACTGGACAGTTTCAATAAGAAACTTACTGTTCCAATTCTGCTTGTGTGAATAACGAACTTAACGGTTTTAAAGCGTACCTACCTCATGACCTATAAGATCCCTTAATAATAAGCATGTACGGATATAAGTCCACATGTTCCAATGGCCTCATTTTTTTAGTGCAAAGGAGGTCGAAAGTCAATCGGTTACCTACTCATTAAACGGTCTATCTAACCGTCTTCACGATGACTCAGCTGTCCGCAAGCACGACAGACCACGCCTCCGCTAAACAATTTATATAAACACCTTTCTAGAAAATTTAATTTACATGTGTAAATCAAGCTATTAGTCGTACTAATGTCATGAATAATTTATTCACCGAAATAATGTTTAAATGAATATTCTGAATGATTTTGACAGTCACCAAACAATAGAAAATGTAGCTTAGCTTTAATTGGTGAAAGTGGATTATTGACAGTGGAGATGACTTCAGCAAGTCATGATAATATATTATTATCATAGAATAGTAGAAACGCGTACAAACATTTTTAATTAACATCTGGCGGGAGTCTTTATAGGTGCGGTATGTGTGTTTGTTAAGTTTATTCAATTTTGACTTAAATTTTACTGTTTTAATTGTGCTAGAGATCGCCTGGTGGACGAGTTTAGACCATAATTCATTTTTTGCTTTATTTCATTGGCCAGTATAATTTGAATTGTCATAGTTTAGACTTACATACCATGACAGGTTAACGTATATACTGGACGCGTGTAGCTTAATGTAGCTGTTCTCGAAATTTTGAATTTGTTTAAAAATTTTAGCTATCTGCACTTCTATACATAAACTTTAAGTATTCCAAACTTAAAAATGCGTACAAATAATTGTCTTCATTGTATTAATATACAGATTAGGTAGTTAAACCTATTTGGGCTCACCTAAAAAAAATGTAAGAGACCTTAAAAAAGCTGCTTTCGTTACGTTAAAAAAAAACGATTTAATCGATGGCAACTTCATAAAACTCAATGCAATACCTGTTCACCTCATATCGCACGTTCACCTAACGATTTGAAAGTAGGTATATACTAAAAATATAACTACTCTGATAGAAATAATAAGACGAACTCCCACATTTCGATTTAAGAACTGTCTCGAAATTTATCATGCTTTTTAAGTTCAAAATTACCTGCCGAAGAGTCGATTAAACTCATTTTCGTAGCGGGACCAGGATGCAGTCTGATTACATGGGTTGACTGCATTGACTGCGTGCTAATAAGCAAGACAGGCAGTTCCTACTGTTAAAACGGACGGTTTTGGCAAAAAACCGGTACCCAGATGACGCAAAGTTCAGTCCTGAGGGTTCCGTAAAAAATGTAAAGAATCCTACGGTAAGGCTGGCGGAAATCAACCGTAAAACAACATTCTCTTAATCGTGTCAGTGATTTTTCGATGGTTCGCTATTACTGACAGCCACCAAAAATGCATAATCTAGATGAGATAAATAACATTTTAGTGAACTTCGTGTTAAGTTGCGTGATTCATCTACTTCGGTTACTCAGCCTCCTCTTGATTCGTCTAACATGTTACAAAGAAAAACAATCATCCATTTTTATACCGTTATTGTCTATGCCGTAATTTATTGTTCGATTTCCAAAACATACGGAACAGTACTTTTTTTCTTAATGAAAGGTACAGTTACTTGTATTTAGTGAAACCTTCACGGAGTTTGGTTTTAGTGATGTTTTAATTAATTTCATACAATCTGAGATAACTGTTAAAATCAGATAACTGGATGTGTGTTTATGTGTGAGTTGTGGGTTTTAGTCATACGCATGTGTGCATGTATCCCGTACATTTGCTTCTTTGTGGGATATGTTTTATTACGTACGTCTGACCTTTGGTTTGTACTTCGCCTTCCTTCCAATAACAATACTATAAAATATTGTTGCACCATACATTTTTTATTTATACTAAGCTGTTACTTCAGTCAAGTCTTTTTATTTCAAATGACACTATAAACTTTCTTTTAGCATTCCATTACACCACAATTTCTTTTATCGTTTTAGTTCACAATAAATATTAAAGCTTTGTATAAAAAGATAAACGATT
Source organism: Callimorpha dominula (assembly GCA_949752705.1). Classification (NCBI taxonomy): domain Eukaryota; kingdom Metazoa; phylum Arthropoda; class Insecta; order Lepidoptera; family Erebidae; genus Callimorpha; species Callimorpha dominula. The sequence continues at coordinate 4,216,951 of OX457002.1, read as the reverse complement.
TTAATATTAAATGTAAGTATACTTTACCAGCGTTACCTTTGTGGTTTAATGTTAAAATAGCTTTTTAATAATTTGATGCCTGAGTTACACAAATGAGGCTCTCATTTAGTGCTTCCATTCAAATTCAAATTCAAATTCAAAATCATTTATTCAATTAAGATACTAAGTCACATTTATGAACGTTAAATTGAAGCTAGAGTTAAAATCATAGATCGAAAATTATTTATATACCTACTTTAATTAAGTATAAAGACTTGATAAATCGATATTTTTAATTTAGATACTACTTTTTTAATCATGAGTATATCCTTTAATTTAATACAACGGAAGACAGGTGTTTGAATTTCATTAATTGCTAGAGCATTGCTAAAGGCGGAAAAGAGATATTTAAGATTTACGATTATGAGAGATCATGAATTCTAGGAATTCATGCGATCGTGTTCTATAGATACGTTTGGGGTTACAATATTAATGAAGTGAACTTACTCATATGAATGTCATAATGGTGAACTTATTAATAATAATAATAATAATAATACCTCCTCACACATCTCACACACGGCCGTCTGATCCCAAACTAGGCAGAGCCTGTACTATGGCAACCAGACTGCTGATAAACATACTTATATATTTCTAAATACATACATATTATAGATAAATTACATCCAGACACAGAACAAATTATCGAGCTCATCACACAATTATTGAGGTAGGCCTTTATTGAAATTCTATTAACTCCTAACTTCCTACTAAAATTATAAACGAATTAGAAAGTTTGTAAGGATGTATGAATGTTTGTCACTCTTTCACGCAAAACTGAACTGATTGCGATGAAACTTACGTATGTAGATAGCTGGAGACCTGGATTAACGCATAAGCTACTTTTTAACCTGATATTCCAACGGGATCAGGACTTACGCGGGTGAAACCGCGGGGCACTGCTAGTTTATAATATACTGGTTTTTGCGTGAAAGAGTAACAGACATCCATTCATCTATCCATCCATCTAAACTTTCATTTTAGTAGATTAGTGGGATGTGAAAATGAGTTTGTTTATTACGCTATCTCCTTCACTACGCTATCAGCCTTAATTAGTCAACCAATCATCATGCAGTGTTGCACACATGTTGCCAGGTGTACAATACATAGGGTATGTACCTTTCAGCGAAAAAAAAATATGGTTCCCGTGAGATACGTGAATTAATTTAAAAATCTTCAGCAAAGTAGTACAAAAAAAAAATTGCGCGGATTGAACTGCAGGGCGCAGTTAGTATTATCATATCCATAAAAAATCCTTTACATTGACATAACATTGGTTATAACCATTAAATTTCCAAACATCGTCGGGCAAGCGCCTATCGCATACAGTTTTTATGATTTAGTGCTGATTCGCATCGCATGCATTTTATCATTCATTAGTTCATTACGCAACAAAAATTTATGAATTCTTGTTCATGGGTTCATGACCGCCGTAATGTCTTCTAATTTCATGTCATTATTCAATCATCGAATTTCAAGAACCCGTAATTTAAGACGGCTTACATCACAAAAGATTGTGTGCATTTCGACGCTGTATTTTCAATTTACATAACGCGTACAAATACGAGTATGTGCCCTATAGGGTCCCAAAATACAATACAACGTGTGACCTTTATTCTTTCCGACACACTTTCTTAGTGATTACATAACGACCCTTTTATTTGGGCTGATTAAGAAACATTTGCGTATCTATTATATATATATATGTATATATAAATGAATCCCTATTTCCCTTGGTCACGCGTGGCTGGACCGATTCCACAATTTTTTTTTTTTGTGTTTGTTATTGTCAGGAGGATAAACTTTCTTAATGTTTTCTTTCGTAAGAACCTTTCTTATGAAAGAAAACATTGAGAAAGTTGCGCGGAAAATTAGAAAATTTAAGAAAACTTAACGACCATATTAACTTTTCTAATGTAACCTTAGCGCTTTTGACATAACTGTCAGTAGTTTGACAGTTGGCTCGATTGACAAAATGCGCGCTGCAAATTATACCAATTCGAATTATGTATAGTTAAAACAGGACAACGTCTGTCGGGTCAGCTAGTCGTAAATAAAGATTACTTTGATTGGATTACAAAACCAGTCAGTTTTTATTTACAGAACGTTACAGAAATGTGTGGTCATATTTTAGGGTCGCATAGAAGACCCGTGAATAACGTAAAGTGCCAACAATTTTATGAAAACTCGTGATTTTTGATTCAGAAATCTTATTTTGAAACTGAAAAATTAAACTTTAAAATTAAGCGATAACCGATATTTGAGAGAGGACTGACATGAATGAAACTATGGGTATTTAATACCAAGCATGTTGATGGAATGTCCAGATTTTTCTAAAAATGTCTGCATAAACATAAAAAAACAAAGTTATTGAAATTGACATGAAAATTCATATCATAATACTAGCAGCGCCCCGCAGTTTCACGCGCGTAAGTCCCGGTACCGTGGGAATATCGGGATAAAAAGTAGCCTATGTATTAATCTAGGTCTCCAACTATCTATAAACCAAGTTTCATCGCAATCGGATCAGCAGTTTTTGCGTGAAAGAGTAACAAACATCCATACATCCACACATCCATACATCCACACATCCATACATCCACACATCCATATATCCATACAAATAATAATACAATGTAATTAACTTAATCTATAATATAAAACAATACAAATATTTGCATTTTAAAAATATGACAAAAATGTGCTGAACTAACTCCCTGATTTGTAAGAACCTATGTACTTACCACATTTTACTGCAAATGAAGATATTCTATTCTATTCTATCCGTACATCCTCACAAACTTTCACGTTTATAATATTAGTAGGATGTATTCACACTGGAATTAACGCGATCACGAAAAGGTAACATACCTCTGAATTGCCTGACGTTTCGCCAAGGGCGCAATTTCTATACAACAGGTTGCACTGGCCTATGACCACGGTACACAGGCCAGTGCAACCTGTTGTATAGAAATTCATTGTATAGAAAGCATTCTCTAAAAAAATATTTTTTTTTTTTCACGGTAGTACATCTATTTGCTCCTAAAGTGTAACTACATCGGCAAAAATAAGCTAATTCCATCACATCATAACTTAGTTCTAAATGTGAGTTAGGACCAATTATTCCGTCCAATATACAAATATGTGTGATTACTATTTTTTTTTTAATCTAGATTTTATTTTTGGGGCATTTATCCAATAAGGAAATGTCAGCCCCATTAGTGATTACTATTTTGAATTTCGAGATTGGATTTACCTAAATTTTTGATTTTTAGCAAAAAATGCAGATATATAAATACATACGTGTGCCCGAAGGCCTATTAAACAAGCCTATTGTCCCCTACCGGGCACTTTGGGAACCAAAGATGGGAAAATTTAGTGTATATTAAAAGGGAAAAGTAGACAAAATGGGAAGGTAGTGGAAAGAAAAGGATATACGGATGGATTGGGGAGTGTAAGCACTAAGCTCGAGAAGGTCAGGATCGCATGCCTGTTATTCGAACTGGCTATTGCCGGGAGTCCTCACACACACGGCGAAGAGTAATGCAAACATTGCTTCACTGCCGGTTTTCGTGAGGCCGTAGTATCATTCCGGTCAAGCCGGCCCATACGTGCCGAAGCATGGCTCTCCCACGAACAACGAATGTTAACATTCACGTTTTTTACAGTCAATTCCGTGTGTTATATTTATTTAGGTGCCTTACCGTGTTAATGTAAATTGGACATAAAAGCATTTGCTGCAATTTAATTATATATGTAGGTCATGTTATTACGTGCATGTAATAAATTGCTTAAAATATTTTCCTTACAGTTTTTTCTGACCACTCAAAAGTAATAAGTATAACAAACAAATATTGCTTATGGAAATATGGACGGATCATGATTGTATTAAAATACCTAAATTGCTTTGAAGAAGATTCTCTTGTTAGTAGCTAATAAATATTTACATAAACACATATTTGCATTCCAATCGTAATTGAATATAACGGTACACGTTATATTCAATTACGTTTAAATTTTCAGTTCTTAATTTATAAAATGATTAAAGACTTGTATAGGCTGCGAGATAATGGCCCCAATTCTGTTACTTCACTCGCTAAATTAAAATTCACTAAATTTTCTTCATATAAGAAGTAAACCTTGTACACTTAGAAACAAGGTCTTATTTCAAATTGAAACAAGTAGGTAACATATGTCGCTATCGAAATAAGCAATTTATTTGTCGACTAAAGTCTGACACGCTTAAATAAACTTTAATACCACGTAGTGAGAGCCGCTGTCCGTTGAATGCCATCGCTTTTGCTCTGTGTTTTTAGCAAGCGTCTTCGTAGGTGTACATTAAAAACACGTCATCCTTGTTCGTTTTGAACAAGTTTTTATACGGCAATTATACAGCGTTTGAATAAATGAAGACTCTCGCTGCGTGGACATAAAGTAGAGTATACGTTGACAGGTTTTATTGAAATTTAGAGGCGATGAGAAATAGATGCTAGTAACAAATATACCTTATTACGAAGAAAACTAGGTTGATTTCATATGAAGAAATTAAGTCAGGTTTTAGTTTAGTCGAGTGTACAATAGAATCGGCACCAATGTCTGCCACCATTGTGGGGATTGTCGTGGATTTTTTCGAAAGCAATAGACGCGGGCCTCTCCCGTTCAAGTCCCTAACCTGCAATGGACAGGAGCATAGGCTCTTCGGGGATGCCAGAAAAAATCTTTGTTAGAAAATAATTCAGAGAGATTTTATAAAGTATTAATAAGTTATTGGTAGGGCTGCCATCCGTCCAGGTTTCCCCGGATTTGTCCTGGTTTAGAGGGCGTCCGGGGAGTGGTTTTCAAACAGTGTCGGGGTAAAACCCGGACACTTTGTGCCAAGGGTCAATTATAATTATTAGCTGAATCGTTACAAGCTAAATATTTATTTGGAATCGGCCTTTTTTTTAAGATGTCTAGGAAAGAATCTCGATTTCACCCATGTATTCGGATTTTTTTAAGTTTTTGTCCGGCGCGGCGTCGGCAATTTAAGTGATGGCAGGCCTAGTTATTGGCAACCTGTTACCCATCGCTAGGTCGATCGATGTTGGTATATCAAGTGCTGTTTTTTTTCTGATGACATGTACTAGAATCCCATGGTTTAACACAAGTGATGGTGAATGATATTCGGAATATTAAACTCGTCATAACGGCACGATAGACTTGGATACAATACTAGGCCAATGTTAGACCATGCCATTATTACCTTGACGCCGCATACTGGCCTACTACAAAGCTAAAGCCTAGTTACATATTAATTACTTATTTTTAATTCAACGTTTGATTTTATGACACAGTCGTCAGAAATGCATCTTGAAATTAATTTCACCTACTTGTTGGCATCGTAAAACATTTCTTTTTGTAACAGTTTGCTTTATAAATTCTTCATTTAGTGAGTCTAAGACAAATATCTGATCCGCTAAATGAACAAAAGACAAATCAACCTTTTATAATAGCTTATAGCGTAGTACGAGTATATTCATTCAAGTAGTTAAAATCTATCATTAGTGTTAAGTTTATTTACATCAACGTCAATGGATGGCACTGTGTGATATTTTTGCCTCGCACTATGGTTTCGTTGCAGCGCAACCCTTAATTAATTTGTTCTTTTTTTTAATAAAGATGAACCACAGAATAAAGTTTGAGTATTAAATAGATGACGTACCTCTACCTAATTGAATAATAGTTTAATTATTATACATTATTTTAATCATTATTATATATTATATAATTATATTATATATATTATACATTATGCATTTATATAACAATTGTGTATACAATACGTGTCAAATAATAATAGGAACTTCAATGACCTTGATCTGTCAACTGTCACTTGAAAAGTACTTAATTTCATAAGTAGTATTACCGAATCACAATTCACGCGTGACCAAGGGAAATAGGAATTGATTTTATAATTTAAAAAATAACTAAATATCGCCTATGGGTCGATGTTCGACCATAATTCATTAAATTTTGAATGTTTTGGTTTATATAAGTGACGACAGTGACCAGTACAACTTGAATAGTTATTGGTGCCGATTCTATTGAACACTCGACTAAACTAAAACCTGACTTAATTTCTTCATATGAAATCAACCCAGTGTTCTTCGTAATAAGGTCTATTTGTTACTAGCATCTATTTCTCAGCGCCGCTAAATTTCACTAAAAGCTGTCAACGTATACTCAACTTTATTTCCACGCAGCGAGAGTCTCCATTTATTCAAACGCTGTATAACTGCCGTATAAAAACTTGTTCAAAACGAACAAGGATGACGTGTTTTTAATCTACACCTACAAAGACGCTTACTAAAAACACAGAGCAAAAGAGATGGCATTCAACGGATAGCGGCTCTCGCTACGTGGTATTAAAGTTTATTTAAGCGTATCAGACTTTAGTCGAAAAATAAAATGCTTATTTCGATAGGGACATATGTTACCTACTTGTTTCAATTTGAAATAAGACCTTGTTTTGAAGTGTACAAGGTTTACATCTTACATGAAGAAAATTTAGTGAATTTAGCGAGTGAAGTAACAGAATTGGGACCATTAACCAACATATATCAGTATATGTGTTGGTTAATGGTAATAGGTTGGTTAATGGTTAAATTTAAATAATGTGAAAACGACTACAATAGGTTAAAGGTGTCCAGTGCTGTCACTGGACAGCACTGGACACCTTTAACCTATTGTAGTCGTTTTCACATTATTTAAATTTCATGTTTTATTTGTAAATAAATTGATTACTTTAAAAATATCTGTCCACCTAATTGGTTCACATTGACAGCTTTGATTTCACAATATGGCGCAAAGTTAGCCCTATTCTTATTTGAATCGCATAGGAGTTTAAGTTTACAAAAATATTTGTTTGTTAAAGGTTACAGCCTAGTAAAAGAAATGGTAACGCTCTGGTCTCCTTCGGCTCTATATTTGTATTAAAAATTATAAGCTCCTGCTTACCAAATGTTTATTTTCTGTCGGCAAAAATATATTACTACATTAATCATTCGGTGCTAGTAAGCCTCTCGTTGAAGATCATGGTGCGTTCAAAGTTCAAAGCGAGAATGCATAGAATTCCACCGCCTCGTATTTACAAGACCTTGGTAGGTCTGCTAACGGAGAGCGCAGATCTATTTTCGGCCGCCGCGAGCACTGCCTTGAAGATAACGAGTAGGTCTGTTCGTCAACACCTTAGCAGAACAATTACTGCCGTTGTCCACCGGACTTCTTCCTTAGGATAAGCAGTAGATTCGATAAAACGTCTTTGCATAGCCGTAAATGTCATGCCATTTGACCTCTAGCTACTAGGTACGCACTAATTTTTAAATCGATTGGAACTACCTTAAAAACGCGGCAAGATATTTTTTAAATGCAACTGCTGTGCAAAACAAGGTCAACTGCTCAGCCTGTGTTACATCAGCCCAATGAGGTTAAGGTCGCGTTTATCCTTTTGTTCTCTCGAGCCAAAAGCCACGTACTCTAACGTCGCGAATCAATTCTTCACTTCGTTAGACGATGTGTACTGAATATTAATTGTCTCTTTACAAAGATGTGAAAATATTCAACATAAACCGTGAAGGTTCACAAACAAAGATTATTTTGTATATTCATTGTTTGTTTATGGAATATAAATATCTTATATGTTACCTACTTCTACGTAATCTACCTAATACTTAATAAAGATACTTTTATATAAATTTGCTTTATATACATGTCGGATAAAGAGGCTGATTTGAGTATTCGATACGAGAAATAAACAATCAATTAATAACCACACTACAGATTTAAAGAGAGTGTAACACTTAAATTATAACGAGCCGTAGTACAATTTCTAGACTTGTTGTCCACGCGGTAGCTGGTAGCGAAGTGACCGCTGGGAGTTGCGTGTTAACATGAAAGCCGATCACAAACTTCAGTCTAGACTCTGTAAAAATCTGTCTAACGCTTGCGTCTCGTTGTCAAATCAGCTCCGAACTATTGACCTCTCCGACAAATAGTATTTACAGTACCACTCTACTAATCTTCAAAAACTCTTATTTCATTTTACAGAATAGAGGCATCTCGACTGTCCGTTCTAGTCGGCGAATACGACGTCAACGCTTCAAGATCTGACGGCTACGAAGTAGTACATGTGGTGCAGCATCCGGACTTCAACAAATACACTTATGACTACGACATCGCAGTATTAAGATTAGCAGAGCCACTGCCAGACAGACTTTACAGGCCTGCATGCTTACCAGGTAACATCTTGATCTATTTAGTATGTCTACACATGAAGATTAAAATAAATTTGAATTTCGAAATAGAGAGTAGTTGGCGCTCCCCCACCTGATAGGTATATCATCTGCTGGATGGAAGAAAGCTGCTGTAATTAACTAAAAAAACTTGCTCCTTACGGTTCAGTCCGCCAGAACCATAATGCTTCTTTGAAGACACGTAGGTACCTACTGTTTTAGTTGGTTCTACTCCGACGGAATTCGTCGTGTACACACGCGGGCTGGTACCCGGAGATTTTCACATCATCATCCTCTTCCATTGCTTGCCGTCATTTTCTGATGTCTGGACTACGACGTTCTTCTTTGCTCAGTTTAATCAGTAGTTTCGATAAATTATATCGTTGACATCTTAATATTTTATGGCGTTCTGATTCGTTACAGATGTTGATCGGGACTACAACGGCCTTGAAGGTGAAAACGCTATAGTATCCGGCTGGGGAAGCACCGTAGAAAAAGGACCAGCATCCAATATACCGATGAAAGTAAGATTACATAGTGTATTTCTTTAATTAGTAATTCATTTAGAATACAAATAGCGTGCTAAGCACGGTCTTATAAAATCAATTTCAGCAAAGCAAATTATTCTCTGCCGTCTTCGCTTACTTTTTTAGAAGCTGAAAATTCACCTAATGGTCTGCTGTTCTTTGTGCCCATTACTATTCGCTATACCATTTTCCTATTTCATCCATTGTGCCAGCAATAGTAATTGATTAACCGCGGTATTTTTTAGCATGGTGATGCTTTTTCAGTCGGTTGGATTGTAGCAGTGCATTTCTACTTCTTTTTTGTAGGCGTCTACCTCCTAAAAACCATTGCTTTTTAGTTTGTGGTTAAAGTATGTTAATGAAGTCAGAGCTATCCATGGAGCGTATGAACAAATACAACTAACAAAAACAAATAATTAAAGAAAATAAGTCTTTTGTAACGTTTTACACATAAATATTTTAGCACTTCCAAATGCTTGAATACGTACGTTAATTAAAATTCTCCAAAACCAAGTAAACCTGTAACCTAAGAGTAAACCTTTTTTTTTTTTTTTGTGCGTGTGGAAACCCCCTCGGGCCGTCACCCCACCGGGGTTTTCGGTGGGGCGGTGTGTCGGAATCGAACCTACTAAAACCACACGGTGTGCCGTACAGCGCCTTAAATAGGAGGTATCCGGGGACAGCTTTTATTAAGACATCCGGACCCCCCCTAGCGCCTGCCCGCAAAAGCGCGGGTACCACCTCCGGGTAAGAACCTCTCAAATAGGCGACGTCCAGGCACACGCGGACGCCGCCTCCTCGCGGGGGGCCATTATAGCGGGTGGAGGGGAAAACCCGTCCCGTCCACCCGCGGCCACACTCAGGGCGGCATGAGGCGCTGGTAAGCGCGCCTCCGCCGCCCGGTTCGCCGGCGGCGAATTAAGTCCGAGTGGAGGTTGTCCTCCCGGACCCTTTCCGCCGCCTCCTTTTGCGAGATGACTTCCTCACAGAAGGTAGCGACCGCGGTAAAATTCCTGTCGCTACCGGCCATGGAGCGTATGACAGCCGGCAGCGACAGATCCACTCCGATGACTGCAGTGAGGGCCCGACGCTGCGCCGCCCAACTGAGGCAAACCGCCAGCGTGTGCTGAGCCGAGTCCTCACTGCAGTCGCAGTGGTGACAGGCGGGACTCAATTCCCTCCTAGCGACCGAGTGCAGGTACTTCCCGAAGCAGCCGTGCCCGGAAAGAACCTGCGTCAGTCGGAAGGAAAGGGTCCCGTGCTGCCGCCCTGCCCACTCGACGATGACCGGCTGGAGCGCCTCCACGGCGGCAAAGCCAGCACGTGGAGCCTCCAGCCGGGACGACCAACGAGCCATCGTGCCTCGGCGAGCGGCCTCACGCCACTCGCGTACCTCTTCGGGCGGGGGCCGACTGCCGCTTTCCGCCCGGAACTCAGTCGTCCGCCGATAGACTTCGGCGAGCACTTCCGCCTCCAAATCCCACGGGGGAGTTCCGGCCAACGCGCACGCCGCCTCCGTCGACACGGTGCGGTAGCCGCGTATGGCTCTAACCGCCATAACCCTCTGAGGGCGCCAGAGTCGCGCCCTATTCTGGGCGGTCAGAGCCTCCGCCCACACCGGTGCACCGTAAAGTGCCATTGATTGGACAACCCCCGTGTACAGCCATCTCGTAGCGACGCTGGGTCCACCCAAATTGGGCAAGAGTCGCCCAAGGGCGGACGCAGCGCCGACCAGCTTTGGAGCAAGCTGCAGGAAGTGCTCGTCGAAGCGCCACCTTCCGTCAAGGATCAGGCCCAGATACTTGATGTGGGCCTGAACCGGTACGAGGACCGAGTTGACCTCAACCTCAACAAATAGAATTGTGTTACCAAATGCAAAAAAAAACATATCGGACTAGTAGTTTCAGAGATTATCGATTTCAACCAAAAAAACATACTGATGTTTTGTTAAAGGCTGGCGTACAAATCTGGGCTCAAGAAGAATGTTCAGGTGCTGGGTACGGGCGCAGAAAAGTGACTCCACGTATGTTATGTGCCAATGCACCTGACCGTGACTCGTGCACCGGCGATTCTGGCGGTCCTCTACTGATTTCCCAACCACACTTTACGCTTGTCGGTAAGTATAATATGTATACCTAATGCTTGGAGGAATAATATTATTCACAGAGAAACTGGGAACAACGAAGTCAATTTGTGGAAATTCTGGTAAGTCCATACATACGGGTATGTCCGTATGTATGGACTTACCAGAACTTGCACAAATTGACTTTGACACAATTTAGGTATGATATTATGGATTGTATATGTATTTGTACAGTACATTGCCTCGTAAAAATCATCATCAATCATTTGGATAGAATGCCAAGTTTAGCCTTGTCTTCTTTCGCAGGTACAATATAGTACAAAAACGTTTCAGTGAATAAATTATAAAGGTTAATTTTTTTTTTTTTTGAGGTATTAATGTTTACTGATAGGCACTTGAGGGTTTAAACAAAAATAAAAGAAAGATGAGATGGCGAAACTATATCGACGCAATTGCGAAGCCATCACTTTCCACGACAGACCATATCATTATTGTCTAATATTGGAACGTCTTATACATTACGACTTTTTTTATTTTACAGGAATCGTTTCATGGGGTCGAGGCTGTGCCAGGCCAGGATATCCAGGAGTGTATGCTCGTGTAGACCGCTTCCTACCATTTCTTCGAGTCGCACTACGTCATGCATGCACATGCCAACCGCCAGCATTTGGTTAATTTTTTTGTAGAATAACCAGTGCAGGCAATAACAGGGATTTGTCTAAATTATTAAATCTTTTAGTTAAAACCTAGATGTCGACGTTTATTCCTGAACGACATATTAGCCTTATTGCTTGCTGCAAATAGCTTAAAATAGTTAAAATCAATTTAATTTTTTCGAAAAAAAAATTGTCGTGGTAAGGAAACTGAAGTTTGAATGGATACATCTCTCATCTACCACAATCTTATTAAAAAACTCCCGTGCGAAGAAAAGTATATAATTAGAACGGAATATATATATATTATCAACATAGGAAGAGTCATCAGAAAACTTGACAGATTTTTTGAGTCTTCTCTATTTATATCCCATGATCCGTGTAAATAATTAAAACGACCTAATATGTTGTTTTGAAGGGCCGTAATCAATTTTTAGTGAAATTGGTTGTAATTTTAGTGTTGAATGACTGGATGTTGTAGAGTTTTCGTTTTGTAATCTCACGTTCATTACATTATGCATTTGAGTTAAAAAAGGAATCTAATGAAAAGTTGTAAAAGTACCAAGATCCAATACCAGTACCATAGTCTGGTACTGCTGCTGGATGGTAAGAAGGAGTTGGCTCATTGCGTGAGTTGAAGGAGTTGCAAATTAATAAAATCATTTTAATTTTTGTACGGACTGATAGTTCTTAAGAGTTCCCTCTCTTGTTTAACTTAAAGTTATCATATAACGAACGTCAGACTTCAAAACTCGAAGAAAAATCGTAACTTTTCTTACTAGTATTGGCTCCTCCAAATCCGCAGTGGATTGCATGCTTATTATTTTTTTAATGCAGAATGCATGATAATAGAGTTTAATAATGTTAGATAATAACAATAAGTAGGTACTCAATTCAAAACAATATCCTGTAAAAATGTAAGGAGAAAGTACCTATACCAGATAAAATACCCCATTGCTGTAACTGTTTAATTTTTACAGAAGTACTAGTAATTGGAAGGATAAAAATCTTATCATCATAATTAAGTATAGGTTTAGTAAAACCTCGTTTAAGTGCTTACTACATAAATAGTAAAAAATACCTACCGCTTGTTGTCATGAAACCCCGCGAGTCATCATCAGTGGAAGTGATATATCTAAATCGACTAAAACCACACGATATTCCGTTACAGTACAGATGGATCTATGGCAACTTATAAATAATACCTACCAACTATCAGTTTTTTTTTTTATAAAAATTAACTTATGCACGCATCAGTATTAAAACGTAGTTCTAAGTAATTATTGTAGAATTTTAGTTAATACTTAAAATAAGTTATGGCTGTGATTACTTCTATATTAGTTAAGTAATTAACAAACAAGGCAACAAGTGTTGTATTTTTATACTATTAATAACTGTTATGTTCAAATTGCAATAAATTATATGAAATCGTAGAAATAATAAAAAACGCTTTGGACATCCTTTTTTATTTTTATCCCTTATTTTTAAAAACGTACGTCATACGTACGTACACTCTTTATTAAGCACCGGTCCTCATTGTATATTTTATTCACCGACTCACAGTGTTTTCCCAAAACAAAGAATAAAATACCGTTAGCGCTTTATCTATTTTATTACTTATTCATAACTTAGTATAATATTAAATGTATGATTTATTCAGTTTAAATTCAATAGTAATAGGTAGACTATAGAGTTTAATTATTTATATCGATAACAACAAAACACAAATACAACTCTATGTTGTATCAATGAATCAAATCATTAAATGTTTTTGGTCTAGTCAGTTTAAATAACATTACAAACCAATTTTAATTTCCAGTTATAGACATGAAGCATGATTCCGACAAAAATTATACATTAAATACAAAAAAGCCTTGACTAACTTGAAAATTGACAAATTTGACAATCCTTCGTAATTTCTCGGGAATTTGTATTACACCCTAAAATGCTTTAGTTTTGTGTTAAGTATTTGTCCTTTTAATACTACAATATCCACCAAAATAGACACATTTGACTGTTAAAATGGAAAATAAACTCCGGAGAATGGACTCGATAACAGATGAACTATAATTATGTTATATTATATATATAAATGTACTTATACGGGAATAAACGCGATCACGAAATAGGTATAACATACCATACTGATGAACTACTCACCACAAACTATGCAACCCTAAAATGGCGTCCTATCACAAAGTGGCTTCAAGGCGGAATTATTGGCATTAACGAAAAAATTGCAATACAAAAAATTCATATTTCACATATTTTTACAAACAAAGATATCATGAGTAGACAAATAAATTTTTAGTCATTTGGTTTTATTTGCATACTATTTGTGTAACTAGAAATTATATATGCAAATAAAAACATACCCTCTCAGCTTCTTTAATCAATGCTTAAATGTACTCGTACTTTATTTTGAAGCGATGTGATAAAATAAGTACATAATTAAAAATCGACTAACAGTTACTATGTTTTAAAATAATTGAACACCAAAGTAGATTATTGCCGCGAAAATTCGACATTTGACGTTTAAGACGCATCTGTCAGCTGATAACGTATCTGAGTAAATATATACTTTTGTTTTTAAAATAAATAAATACTGATGTATTTAAATTAAATTAGTGAAATAAAACTTTTAAAACTCTAAGTGAGTTTGAAACCTAATTAATATGAACTTTTCGGACAATGAGAATGTGAGTATAAGCTTCTTATTTTGACTACTCATCATGCTGTCCTTAACTTTGTCCCTTGTCGTAATTAATTACTGTAGTGTAACGAAAAACGAAATACATTTATTTTTGATCTTTATTCTTAAAGTAGTGACTTTAAATTCCTCCCTAAATAAAAAATAAATATTTGTTCATTCTGATTTAAATTAGGATGAGACTTCCAGTGTTGAAAGCACTTCAAACACCGACAATACATCCCGTAGTGAAACTCCGACAAACACTCGTTTCAAGAAGAGACGCCGAGGCAAGAAAAAAGTTGCGAAACAAGTAAAACCGCCTTATAAATTTAAGTAAGTTTGTATTATGTTAAATTAATTTATGCTACATAATTCTTTTACATAAATTATGTTAATAGTGTTATCTGTTTGGTATGTCTAGTATTTGACTAACAAAGTATAGTCATCTTTAGATATCAGGTTAGATAGTGTAGGTACAAGTGTACAATGTTTCTTTTGATAGAATAGTGGACAAACCCTTAAAGCTCTCAGTTCATTCCATGTAGATTAGCCTGTTAGAATTATAAGATAATACATAACTGTTCTTATCTTCTTGTAGTGTTACAATCCTGTTTTCTGAATGTACTACTAATATTATAAACATGAAAATTTGTGGGGATGTATTGATATTTGTTGCTCTTTCGCACAAAAATGACAGAACTGATTGTGATGAAACTTGGTATCTAGATAGCTGGAGATCTGGATTAACACATAGGCTACTTTTTATTCCACAGCATCGGGACTTGTGTGTGTGAAACCGCAGGGCGCAGCTAGTAGTTAATAAATTGTGGGTAAGGCGTAAATATCCATCAAAGTTTATATACTTAATATGTGATTAAGATAGAAAATGAACTTTTTAATATAACAAATTTTAGAATTACTATTAGAAATACTATTTTCCAAGAGGACCATCAACAATTATTTTATTGGTTGTTAGTGTCATTAGTATGTTTTTATGTAGCTACTAGCTGCACCCCGCGGTTTCACCTGCGTAAGTCCCTGTGCCTTAGGAATACCGGGATAAAAAGTAGCCTATGTGTTAATCCAGGTGTCCAGCTATCTACATACCAAGTTTCATTACAATCACTTCTGTAGTTTTTTGCGTGAAAGAATAACAAACATCCATACATCCTCACAAACTTTCACGTTTATAATATTAGGGATAGTAGGATAAAAAATTATTACTCACTTGTATACAAATTTATTTATTATGACTGCATTAAAAGACTTAAAAAATGTTATAAATACACAAAAAAATTGGTGGCTCTCTGTAAGAAATTGTTTAGCCAAAAGATTGAAGGTACTTCCTTAATGTAATAGAATCCTGTCACTTCCTACCTTCTGTTTCTTTAAACAGTTGCAGTGCAAAAGAAGACCATGGTCAGCCATTGTTTGGTTGTCAGTTCAACCATCATCTGGGTGAAGGAGAACCGCAGGTGTTTGCAGTTGTGGGCAGCAACAGGGTGTCCATCTATGAATGTCCTGAATCAAGTGGCTTTAAATTTCTTCAGTGTTATGCTGATCCTGATGTAAGTTATTTCATAAAATAGTTTTAGCCTTCAGTTCTGAGTTAAATTTGCATTTACTTTGTAACATTTTTAGAAAATTCAGTTGCATAGAGAATAGTAGGTATTAAGAAATTACGATCTACATGTATGTGTAAGCTCTTATATGCAATACACGTGACAAACACCCATGAGTACAGTGGCCGGCGCCTAACTTTACAAGAGTCGTTAGATGCGCAGAAGTCGTTTTTTACATTTTGTTTGGTTATCAAGCGGGAGCGGGGAACTAGGTAACATCGATCCGAGCGCGCGATTGGTTGGCCAGTCGAGTCTTTCGTGCGTGCACTAAATTACACCGCTTGTTTTTGTTACTCTTTATTGTTATTGTTTTTTTTTTTATTTTAATTACTACTACTACTAATACTATTTTACGTAGACATGCCAGAAAAATGGTTAGTAATGTCTACTGCTATATGGAAAAGGAAGTCAAACGGAGAAAGAGAAAATAAAACAGACTGCAGAAGCTACCAAAACCTCAGAAAGGACTGTGGACTGTAACGGACGTACAGTCAAAGGTAGACTGAACTTTTCATCGTTTTTAGGATATCGGGAAAAAAAACTGATCACTGAGATCGATACTTTTGATCAATCTGTATTAAGAACCTGTGTACATAGTTACCACATTAGAAAGAGAGAGCTACACACAGTAGAAAAACTTCGAAAAAGTTAAAATAAGATATTACTTTCAATGGCTCTAAACCTTAGAGTATACATAAGCAAGCTACTCTAAACGCAGTCGGACTTAGGCTTCCGGTGGAAAGCAAAAAGCAGAAAATAATAGAAAATTATTAATAAAATAAAACTATTACTTACGATTGAGTAAATTAAAAACCTTATTACATACAGGCGAGAAGGAAGACCTATCATGTATATACACAGATGAGTCATATGTAGATCCATCTCATTCAGGTATGTGACAATTATCGTATATTGTGCTCGCATATTTGTGTCCTGCAAAATTGACTAGACTTTAGGAAAAAGAAAATATGGATAAAATAAACCAGTCTTCTTTCAGTTTCTAAAGGGTGGTCAGATGGATCTTTATAATAATAATAATAATAATAATGACCTGGCAACACTATAATATGGCAGTCGTAAAATTTTCACTGCATAACCAATATTTTTATTTTTCTGTATTTACAAATCTAATTTTATATATTTTCAATAGTATTATCACAGATAATATAATACTATACTAGTACAGATACCTCATCCCATACAACAAAACGCGACCTTCCTAACTCGGGCGATTTTGCGGGCTCCGCGCCAATTAAGGCGCTAGATGCCGCTAGCAGCGCGATAGCTATGGATAGCTAGAGCCACCTAGCGACGAAATGGATTTATTTAACTACTAATAAACGCGCAACCAATAGATGGCGATAATTATACTTTATCGAATTTAGGATGATAATTTTGACAGCTCACGGTAGGGATGCGGTAGTGTATAATTGTTATTAAACCTATTCGATTATCGATTGTTATTATCATATATCTTGGAATCGATAGTTGCATGGTTATGCTGTATGGTCGATTATACATTTATAATACAAAATGAAGTCTCCTATTCAATTTAATAAAAAATAATAATATTACTATAAATGATCACAGAAATAAAATGAAACGAGAAATAAGAAGTTTCTCCAGTTATCCGCAGTAACGTTTCCACAGGCATTTTTCAAAATAAAGTCAGTACTTTCTTACTCCTAAATAGTTGAGATATGTTATGTTTGGCTGCATGGCCTAAAAAATAATAATAAAACTTAAGAACCTATTTAATAAACTTAGGTACTTAGTATAATTACAAAAAAGAGCACAAATCCGTTTGATGGCTTTGTACATTGACCTACGTATGTTGTACTTATATTGTTTTACGAAATTGAATACTTACTAAAAATACTATGATTTTCGATTATTCGGTTGTTCGTTAGGCGTGGCACTTCACTAAGTGGGCGGTACCCATCAATTAAGTATGACATTTACTGTTGTAAATTTTACCAAAAATAATTATGAAACCTTAGAAAAATAATGCGTTATTATTCTAAGTAAGAAACTTCATAGGCTGAGCTTGCCTGGGGGCGACGGACAGGGTTATCCGGCGCCCTAGCAGAAGTAGGCCCGAGACGATGGCGCCGTGTTCCGCGCGTGCCTCTCTTACCGACAGGAGATAAATCCCCCACAACACAGTGGGGTCGCCTGTTGTTTAACAGGCGGCCAAGTCTGCCAGGGTTCACAGGGATTTCCTTGTAAGGGTACACCCGAGGCCCTGGTAATATGGACTGTGAGACGGAACATCGTGTGGTTTTAGGCGGTTCGAGTCCGACATACCACCCCACCGCTTAGCCCAGGTGGGGTGACGAGCCGTGGGAGTTTCCACACGTTAAAAAAAAAAAAATAGGCGTGAGCTGTCAAAATTATCATCCTACTAATATTATATAATATCCTACTAATATTATATAATATCCTACTAATATTAGAAACGTGAAATGGTACTAATATTAGAAACGTGAAATACTAATATTAGAAACGTGATATGGATGTACGGATGTGTGGATGTATGGATGTATGGCTGTTTGTTACTCTTTCACGCAAAAACTACTGAACCTATTGCAATGAAACTTGGTATGTAGATAGCTGGAGACCTGGATTAACCACGGCATCAGGACTGGGTGAAATCGCAGGGCACAACCTGCTAGTCCTAAATATTAAACAAAGTTTTAAGTTAATATAGTATGTAATCAGCAGGTAGAAGTGTTCGTTATATTAGATAACCGATAAAATAACTTATTACTTATAAATAATCAAACGGCCTATTATTTATTACAGCCGGTAAGCATTATTTATACTAAGCGAATATATTTATTATTATTACATACGACCAGAACTACGTAGGTACGTGCAACATCTCGCGGACCGGCCATTCAAGGTCAATTTCACTTCGATCATTGTTGTGTAAAATTTGTATTGTATCCCATGCCAAATTATGCTCTAGTACAACCTCATAACAATCATATTCCCATCAACGTACAAAAATATTAGTAAAAATAATAGTGAAACCACAGATAAGATAATAGTTTGGTCAAACTAATATATTTGTTCGTCTTAAACCAAAGAATTTTTTTTTTGCCATAACCATTTCTGAAAAACAATGGTCCTGCTGACTTGAGACTTAAGCCAGCGTAGCCAACCAACAACACTTATCAAAACAGGCTTTGTGGCTTTGCTAATTATTTGCTATTGTTTGCCAAAGAATTATTTTTTATACGCACGCACGCTTGATTGAGGGAAAAGTAGGTATAGCTGTTATCACTGGGTGCGTTTTTGAAGAATTCACGCAACCAAAAACAGCACATTATAGTCTATAATTGCTCATTGCCATATTAAGTAAATATTAGTATTTATTTCAATGAAATACACAAATCGCACGCTCACTGCTTAAAAAACCATTCCACCGTTCGTTCGTCACCGCGGCGCATTCACGACTGTTTGTGTACCGAGTGTATACCGAACTCGAGGCGTGTAGGTATGTCTCACAATCCGACCGTTTGTATGAAGATACAATACTGTATAGATAACTGTACCGTGCTGCGACGCGAAGATCGCGAGCACGATCGAGCAGGGCTGCCAGTATTAGCTTATTTTATACCGCCGAGTCTCAAAAGTTATACAAAATCAGTGTTGTACAATGTAAGATACGTCACTCACTCACGTCACGTGCTCGGTATGTCACTCTTGGCAGGCTAGGCCCACTCCGGTCAGTAGGTATGAAGCTGCAGGTACCTAGCAGCGGCGACGAGTCGGGCAAAATTCAGTGGGCTGCCACGCGCCGGCCAGGTAGCACGTTACTTCGATACTCACTCACGCGCTACGTCGCCGTCGCTTCGTCCGTTCGTCGCTTACGAATTACGTTTCCCGTATTTACGTACCTAGTTAGATTATATTATTAATTATAATCAGTATAGTTAGATATTTACAAGGTCAAGTTTAGCTATGATAAGTATATTTATTTATTAGGACCGCAACAACTGATACACATATTCTATCTATACATCTATACTCTATAGAAATACATAAAATTGCAGTGTCTGTTTGTAATATTAAAATAACCGCTTTTTACTAAGTTCATTTGGATGTATAAACGGTACATATACCAAAACAACATGTTTTACAATTTTTGTCTATCTGTCTGTCTGTTTGTTTCGGCTAATCCCCGGAAAGGGTGGACCGATTTCCACGGGACTTTCACTGGCAGAAGGCTGATGTTAAAGGGAGTAATTTATGCTACTTTGATTTTGGAAAAAGAATGAGTGTTCCACGCAAAATATATAAATATGTACACGCGAGCGAAGCCGCGCGGGAACTGCTAGTAAATAAACAAATTTGAAGTGTCCGTTTGTAATGTCATAATGACAGTTTTTTACTAAATGCATCTGAATGTTTACACGGTACTTATACCAAAAAAATATTTTTTACGTATTGTCTGTCTGTCTGTTTGTTCCGGCTGATCAACGGAACGGGTTGACCGATTTCCACGGGATTTTCACTGACAGATAGCTGGTGTTATAAGGAGTAACTTAGTCAAGTTTAGCTTTGATAAGTTTAGGACTACAACAATTTTGTCTGTCTGTCTGTTTGTTCGGCTAATCTCCACAACGGGTGGAGTGGTTGGGACATGGGACTTTCACTGGCAAATAGCTGGTGTTATAAGGAGTAGGGTTCCGCGATTTAATTTGCATATACCTACCTAGCTAAACACCTAGAGGAAATAGTTTCATTCCAAAGTACACACAAACGCAATGGCATGGCAAATGCCTATCTTCTTAGAGATTAAAGTATCTATGCAGAGGTTGTGAAATAAAATAGTTTTCTTTAATATAAGTTACATTTACGTAGGTACTACTAAGTAAATACCTAGCCTAGGTTTATTTAAAACTTCATTTCTTTACAGAAGTAAAGTAATAGGCACATAACTGGTTATTAAATATTTAGATTAATTTTTCTTACAGAAGACAACCTTAACGGCATCAGAACAGATAAGAGTTATGCGATAGAAAGAGAGGCAAGTTTTAGGTTAATATAGCCCATTTCAAGCAAGAGTCGCTATTTATTTAACTGGTATTGCGAAGAGGTCCTTCTGTACTAGTACTATTATGTATTCTGTGCTCTTGGGGGATTTCAATAAAAAGCGTTTTAACTTTAAGAGGCCTATTACATTTCATCCTGATTTTTTCATTAAAGGGTCTCAACTTTGACGTTCTTATTCTGAGCAACTAAAAAACTTCAAACACTTAAACTTATTGAAAAATGAAGAACAGTTATTAGCATAGATCATAGCGGCCTTACTTTTCTTAATTTTGCCTTATGAGCATATCACACTCACATAATTGCATTTTACAAAATTAGGTATTTACGCACGGCGACGACTCGTTCGGACTCGCGAGTGCCCGACACGGTGTTACCGCAGTGATTAAGCAATCATGATCCTTTTTCTACTATTAAATTATTTGTTTTACTTCCTTTCATAAAATATTGTTAATAATGCGTAATGTTCTTGCCACTGCTATGCGCCTGCAGCTTTGCTGGTGTAAATTATGATAGAATGTAGTTTCTATAAAACTTTTTGTTTTTTAAAAACATTAAGTAGGTAGGTATAAAATTTTTTTAAATAAAAAAATTCCATAATAAAAATGTGATTTAAATTAATAAAAACTATATAAATATTTCAAATTACCCAAATATTATATTTTTGAATTGTCAAGATTATAAGTCAGTCGGAATATGCCAGTCGTAAAGCTAGTTGCATGTATGGAACAGGCAGTAGATCCTACGGAAAAGAACAGGAAAGAATCTCCAAAGACACTCTCTTTCAACATGCTTTTTTACAATTTTCTGGTTCATCATCGTCAATCTTTTCGCCAATCCTCACTGTGCGAATGTTGTGTGTTACCAGGGCCAGTTCTCGTCGAAGGGGTTGTTATCCGGACGTTTACCGGGGATTCTTAGCACCCCTAGCCCTCAGATACAGTGACCGCTACCGTAGCCAAGAATAGCAGGGCTGCCTGAGACTCGGGGTATAGTCATTCTGTTTGCTTTCATTGGGGGCAAAGTCGCAGGCACATAGCTAGTGGCAGGAACATTACGCATAATTAACAATATTTCAAGAAAGGAAGTAAAATAAATAACTTAATAGTGGAAAAAGGATCATGATTGCTTAGTCACTACGGTAACACAGTGTCGGCACGGCAATACTATCTATACAGTATTGTATCTTCATACAAAGGTCGGATCGCGAGACATACCAACACGCCTCGGATTCGGTATACACTCGGTACACAAACAGTCGCGAATGCACCGCAGTGACGAACAAACGGTGGCGGTGTGATGGTTTTTTAAGCAGTAAGCGTGCAATTTGTGTATGTCATTGAAACTCCGAAAGTATAAGTAAAGTATAAAATAATTTTTATATACCTACTAGAACGTAATTTGTTTCTTTTTTATAGGTAGGCATTTCGCTTTTTCCACCGAGTAAAATACCTGGATTAATAAATAAATAAGTCGATAGGGTGACAAAAATGACACACGAGTGACCTACTAACGCTCGCGTTAAAAAAAACTAGTAGGTAATTTCCTAGGCTATCTATTTACTTATGTATTTAGCTATTTACAAATATTATTGAATTAGACGAAATATCATTATGAAATAATTTTGAGAGTAAAAAATGGTAGGTACCTAGTAAGATTTAGAGCGTGTTATTTTATTAAATCGCGTATCGCGTGTTTACATACCGTCCGGCTATAGGTATTTATTTCAAGGTCAGGGCCGAGTCACAATTTATAGATAACATTACCGTGGTGTCGGGAACTCGCGAGTTTGATCGAGTCGTCGTGCGTAAATACCTAATTTTGTAAAATGCAATTATGTGATATAGCTCTTAACGTTTAACAGTTTACCACAGACATGATATGTTTTAAGTACCTCTATGTGTATGTTCGTACTTATTACACTATAACATCAGTAATGACATTGTATCCGATTATACAATGCATCTACTATACAAACAGGATACCTACTTATGATTACCGAATTATACGAATTTTGTATCCAATAATATAATCTGGCAGCCCTGCGATCGAGTGAGGTCCGAGATAAAAGATTCCTATTAGCAATGTGTATGTGTAAATAGATAGTACGTGTAAGTACTTAGTAGGTAGGTTAGTAGGTATCTATTTGATAAATCATAAATGTCTGTTACCGAAATACCTAACCTGCCTACACAACAAAGTTGACACATACTATGCGTTTCGTTGTTCACTATTAATTATTGTATCCTGACAATATGAAAAAAATATGTAAAACACAATGAGAAAAATTCATTCTTAATATTTTTATAGTATCTTTGAAATTCGAATAAAAATTAGTGTATTAATAATTTACCTACACTAACGAAACAATACAGTTTCAATAACATTTGGCCAACTGTCAATAGTCAGTACCACGACGAACTACAAACTAGCTACAAACTCAATAACAAAACCGTATCAACCTCAACGTAGTACGAGTAATTGCCGCCAGAGGAACGACGACAATTTATTGAATTTTGTCGAAATAAGAAAACTGGCTTTCAGAATCTTTTATTTAATTTTCCCGTGTTTAGGGTATTTCATGAAATTTGAAAATACTTTTATCAGGACCTAATATTGATTTTCCATACATTTCAATAACAAATCTATACCCGTAACGCCATCTATTGATATTCTTTTGAACCATTTTTGCTTACTTTGAGATGGGACCCCATGGTATTATTAAAAATTAATACCATAAATCAATATTTGTATGAACAGGAAGTTTTAAATATGTAAAAAACCAAAAATATATGAGTACGACATGACGTTTATTACGTCATGTCTAATACAATTGAAATCATCGATAAACGATATAGCCATTGGATTAAAAGAAGAGGAAGAATATGACTGCTAATGTTAACAAGATCCAGAGTAAGGACTGCACACTTAACATCCCCGGACTCGTCGCTCAGCTCCGCCGCGCGGCTCCCGGAAATCGTATCAAGCATTCCGGCCGCTGTGGAGGCGTTGAGCTCAACATCGAGTGACGAGTTTTTCTCTCCGCCGACGTCGCCAACACCTGTACGTCGGCAGGGGAGAGGCCGGCCACCGACCTGCTTGGGACCCCGAGGCCCACCGGCTTCGAATAGGGCCCCCCCGCTACCGGTGGTAATGTGCGTCAATTTCTAGTAAATCAATTTCTGGGTTACTACGACCTTACCCAGCAGAGGGCGGAGAGGACAGTGGTACTTCATCTGTAAGTACTCAGTACAATAAACAAATAAGGAATATTTTGGAAGGTACTATTCGAGAATATCTTACCATGAGTTATGACAACAGACCTCGTTTACCGCGTTTGCCAATGCATAAACGAAATAAAGCGCTAGTGTGGGCCCTTGATTCTATATTAGGTATTTATTTAGAAGAAAGTACAGATCTCAGTGATACACACTCAATTCTGTACTGTGCGGCTGTTGCAGCATGTCGAGTACCTGGTGTTAAATTCCCAGAAAATGATACCGCTACTCGGTCAAAGCTTGCTGCTCCGGCGTGGCAGTGCAGGATTGAACGTCCTATCGCTGAGGCGAGGGCACTCATTAGCAAGCTTATCTGTTTCAGATCGGGTAACACGCGTCCGAGAGTAATGCGTTTTGTGAATCGGGCTTTTTCGGGAACTGGTATCAGTTCCTGTAGTTATGTAGCGCGAGTCACAGAGCGCATTGACTTTCTAAAACAGAAAGTTTATGCATGGGCAAACCGTATACGAAGGTACAAAAAAGGAGTGGACCGATATACTCAGAATCGTTTCTTCCAAAGGGATGAGAGGTGGGTTTGTAGAAGGTGGGAGCAGCCTGGTTTACTGAGTGACACACATCTCCCAGATGCTGAATGTACGAATACATTTTGGCGTGACATCTGGGCGATGCCTGTTACTCACACAGAGGGTGATTGGATGCGAGATGTCGAACGATCGTGTGAGTCGATTGATACCATGGAGCCAATAACAATATCGAACACTGATATAGCTTATGCAGTTCGTTCGCTGCCGAACTGGAAATCAGACGGACTGCATAACTTTTGTTTAAAGTGGCTCCGTAGCTCACACGTACGATTGGCATCTCAACTGCAGTCATGCTTAGAATCAGGTTCGCTTCCGACTTTTATGACCACAGGCGTAACTCACCTGCTCTTTAAGTCTGGCAGTGTCACGGATCCCAGAAACTACAGACCTATAACGTGTTTACCTACGCTTTATAAATTACTTACGTCTATTCTGAGAGTGAAGATAACATCTCATATACTCGTAACTAACAACACTATTATGGCTTACTCTCAGAATGGATGTAAAAGTGGGGCCCGTGGCACTAAAGAGCTTATTATTGACACGACCATTAATCAACAAGTTCGTCGTAACCGAAAGGATTTGGCGACATGTTGGATAGATTACAAAAAAGCCTATGACTCTGTACCGCATACGTGGCTCTTGAGAGTGATGGAGTTGTATAAGGTGGATACAACTCTATGCACTTTCTTGAAGGCATGTATGCGGCAATGGAGAACGGTGCTCTACTATCCAGGATGTCGGCGGTCTCAGGGTTACGGCGAGTATATTAAGATCAGGCGGGGTATATTTCAGGGTGACAGTTTGAGTCCCGTGTGGTTTTGCTTAGCTTTGAATCCTCTCAGCACTTTACTGGAGAGTTCAGGGCTAGGCTATCGTTTGCGGAAAGAAGGTCAGGTTATATCCCATCTCTTTTTCATGGATGATTTGAAACTGTTTGCCTGCAACAATTTCCAATTGATAAAATTAGTTGAGGTAACTGAAACCTTTAGTAAATGTATCAGGATGGAATTTGGTGTGGATGGACTCAGACGAAACTTGATGCCCTGGATAGAAGAGTCCGTACATTGCTAACCGCGTACCGAATGCACCATCCACGTTCATCGGTTATGAGATTGTATATCCCGCGGAAATGTGGGGGTCGTGGTTTTTTAAATGCCAGGACACTACATAACCGCGAGGTATGCAATCTTAGAGATTACTTCCTCTCTGTTGACGTGGAGATGCATCGGGATGTTGTGATAGTGGACAACGGACTCACTCCGCTTGCTCTAGGTAGAGAGAACTGGCGCAAACCTGCAGTACTCAATATTACAGATCGCAGGGAGATATGGAAGAGCAAAGAGCTGCGTGGACGTTTTTATCGGGCCTTAAATGGGCTCGAAGTAGATCTATTATCATCTGTGTCCTGGCTACGTTTCGGTGATCTCTTTGGAGAAACTGAAGGTTTTATCTGTGCAATTTCTGATAAAGTTGTTATGACGAACAACTATCGGAGACATATCCTGAAGGACGGCACAGTTGACATTTGTCGGGCATGTCATCGTCCCGGAGAAAGCCTCAGGCATATAATTTCCGGTTGTTCTCGTCTTGCCAACGGCGAGTACTTGCATAGACATAACCAAGTGGCCAGGATAGTCCATCAGCAACTTGCTCTTAAATATTGTATTTTTGATATAATCTGAATGTATTTAAAAATGTAATATATATGTATATTTAAATGAATAAAGAGAATAATAATAATAATAAGCCTCTTATAATGAACTTCTTTCTTCTTTCTTTGTATTGTGGTTGTCTCTTTAGTTATAAAATATCTCTGAGTTCAGTGTGCCTCTAACAATTTCCATTGTACTCTGTCTCTAGCAACCCTTCTCCATTTTGGGCCTGCCGTCAGTTTTAATTCATCTTCCCATCTCTTGCTTTGTCCTCCTCTGTTCCTTCTCCCATCTCTAGGGTACCAGTCTGTTATGATGTTGCTCCACTTCTCTTGTGTACCGCGCAGCATGTGCCCAGTCCATCTCCACTTCAAACTATCTATTCTAGTAAGGACGTCTGTGACTTTTGTCTTTCTTCTTATGACGGTGTTTCGTATCTTATCTTGTTTCTTAATACCTATCATACTTCGTTCCATAGCTCTTTGTCAGTGTTCCAGCATGTTTCTGTGATGTTTCGTAAGAGCCCAGGTTTCACACCCATATGTAATACATGGGAAAACGCAGGTATTGAAGACCTTCCTTTTGATATCTATACTAAGATCTGTGGATTTCATGATCTCTTTGTGTGACCATTATCTTTTCCATCCGTTAGCTATTCGTCTTTTGATTTATTTTGTAGTTGGGTCTGTATGTGAGATGATTTGTCCTAAATAGATATATTCATCTACATATTCAACAGGTTGGTTATCAATTTTTATTTCATATTTGTTTGAATTCGTTAATAGCTTCGTTTTGTTTATATTTATAAATAAGCCCACTTTCTCACTCTCTTTATTTAGATCTTGTATCATTTCTTCTAGGATCCCTGGCTGTTCTTCAAACAAAACAATATCGTCAGCGAATCTAAGATGTTTAATTTTTGACCATCTATATTTAGTCCATGTTGGTCCCAGATTAGCTTTCGAAATATGTTTTCCAGCACCGCCGAGAACAGCTTTGGGGACATCGGGTCTCCCTGTCTGACGCCTCTTTTTACTTGGAATGTCTCACTAGATGGATCATTAAGGGGGCTCAAAAAACCAATATCAAAAGGACAAAGAATCATTAGTGTGCATGCTAGATCTGAAGCAGGATTTGTACTGTATTTAAAGCATGTACAAAATCAAAGACTTTCATGACTATATGAGTTATGGTAACTATGAACAACACGATCCAGCGCCTACATCAAATGCGATAAAAGCAGAAATGCAGAAGTGGTTAGCAGAAAAAGGCATACAACATGAAAACTATGGTAAAGCCTTAAAAATACAACATTGACAAAATACTTGCTGAACATAATCATAGCGTTCTGCGATACCACCCGGATTTAAATCCTGTAGAAATGGCATGGGCAGCAATCAAAGCTATGTTGCCAACAAAAATATAACTTGGAATGGCACCAATTTAATAGAATTAATGAAAGAAAAGGCAGCATTAATGGCTGCCGACTATGGTCAAAACTACGCGAGAAAGTAGAAAAAATTGAGGCTGATTACATTGAAAGTGACCATGTAGTTGATTCAGTCACTGAACAATTTATAGTCTTTGCCAGTGATAACAGCGACTAGTCGATGAACAGTGGGAGTGAAGACAGTGATATTGAGGATAAGGAGCCACCCCTTTTCAGCAGCTCTGCTACTTCGACCAGTTTTAGTTTTATGCCAAGGGTAACACTTTTACAAAGTAATAGTGACGACGAACCCTTAATATTAGAATAACAATATTTGATTATGTATATAATAAATTTCATAAGTATGTTTACCTGTTTGTATTTCATTTATTACACCTCACATATTTCACGAATTTCTCTTCTTAACTTTCATCTAAAAAAACATTTGAAAATAAAAGCGATCATTTTTTGTTGCACGTAAGTGTACACGCGCAAACTTTCTCCCACTACGCCAAAACCTTGCTAAGTTAGGTGCCGGCGACTGTAATTATGTTAGGGACGAATAGAGCGAACAAGGCTCCGATCCTTGTCAGAGGTACATTTTCCTTGACTTACATTAGTCCAGTTTTCTGTGAGTTACAGTCCCATTTAAGAATGGATCAACAATATCATGCTGAGCACCAAACATCCGCTATGTTTGGTGCTCAGCGTGACATTGTTGTAGTGATCTGTATGTTATGTATCACAATTTTCAATGTGCTTTCGAAACAGTCATAAACCACTGCTCAGCCCAACATGACGCCTCTGTTGAGGGCCTTTGCAGCTTCAAAGAAAAAATCTTTCAAATATCATTCCTGTCGCATGAGGTCCTGTAAATAACGTCATTCACGTTGTATACGGTTGCAGAGCCATCACCTTTGCTTGTCGTCCTGTCGACCTTGGCATTGATTCATGCTTAACTGACAGTAGAACAAGTGTATCTGTGAAAAGACATGGTTCAGCACTACGACAAGAAGGGCTGTCACAAGATAAGAATAATAGTAATTTATTTAACTCATTCAACAGTGCAATATATATATAAGATTGACGGATCCATCCTGTCGGAGTGACATTTTGAGGTTGCTCTTATAGTACCGAATATAATCTGTAATCCAAGAGGTACCGATCTCAATTTTTTACAGGTTGACGAAACATTCTACACCTGTGCTTGGTCATACGAAGAAGATACTGGCCTACCTTTACTGGCTGTAGCAGGATCCCGCGGTATCGTCCGGGTTTTCGCCCCGGCCACGCAAACCTGTATAAAACATTACATAGGCCATGGACACGCTATCAATGAAGTGAAGTTTCACCCACGGGATCCCAACTTGCTCCTATCAGCAAGTAAAGACCATGCATTAAGACTGTGGAATATTAAGACTGATGTGTGTATAGCAATTTTTGGAGGTGTTGAAGGGCACAGAGATGAAGTTCTTAGTGCTGATTTTGATCTCAAAGGAGACAGGATCATGTCATGTGGCATGGACCATTCGCTCAAATTGTGGCGGCTTGACAAGCCGTCGATGCATGAGGCTATCAAGCAGAGTTATAATTTCAATCCTCATAGAGCACTGAGGCCCTTTAATTCGCTGAAGGAGCATTTTCCAGACTTTTCAACAAGAGATATTCATAGAAATTATGTTGATTGTGTTAGATGGATGGGTGATCTTATTTTATCCAAAGTAAGTAGACTTTTTACTCACATAAATTTAAAAAACTGCCATGGTCGCTAGCAGCTCCAATTGCTATTTCCATTCAGAAAGATGGCAAAGCTAAGGCCCCTTTACGGGTTAGTATCATAATGACTAAGTCTATAAATTTACCTAATCGTTAGAATGACTAGATCTGAAAACAACAAAGACTGCAAGAAGTCTTTGTATAAAATTTACAAGGTAGCAAAACGACTGGTTATCTAAATGACCATATCGTTAGACGACCATATTTCATAATCACAGGATAGAATAAATTACAAGTACAATCACGACGAAATAAAATAAAAAAGAAGAATTTTAAAACAAGACTTTATTTATTAACTAACGTAAATGGTGTACTTCCTTACTAAATATTAACTAAAAATCAAAGTTCTTATTAGTTGTAACTAAATTCATTTGTCATATTTTAAAGTAAATATATTATTTCACAAATATTACTCAGAATTTAATTGCGCTAATTTCTTCATTCTCAAGTAAAATTAATTGCTTCTTATATTTGCGATCGAAAATAATGTCATTTCTTTTTCGATATGCTCTATTGAAAATTGATCTTTTTAGTTTAAAAACTTGTAATTGGGCATGTTTTTTTTATGTACGCAAGAATAGAATCAATGTTGGCTTGTACTGCATCCTAATATTTAAACGGCGATGCCATGCCTCCAAAGCGTTGTTAGTTCTATGAGTCTCATTACAACAAGAAAACAATATTTGTTTTTTATCCAGTATCTCTCAAAGTAAGTAACGTAGTAACCTTTTAACCAAAGTTTTAACCATCACAAACCGGAGCACTTTTCACAATAGCCTGCCATCCGTCCGAAATTAAAGATGCAGGTAAAATTCGTAGATTTGCTATCATTCTGACATATTTCTTTCTTTCGAATGTAGGCCAATATCGTTAGCTTTCTTCCAAATACTTTTATTGAAATGGTAGTAGCATCCTGTAACACTTACAGTAGTAAAAATAGATTTTAAAACATTTATTTGGCTTAACTGAAAATCATATTTGTATTTCTTGATATTTAGTTGAAGTACGTCCCGTATTAACAAAAACAGAGCCGCATACGTACTTTCACATTTATTTGGGAGTAAGGCAAATAAAACGGGTACTATATTTGTTGAGTTTTCACAGCTTCCTGTATCGACATGCACAGAAAATAACTGATAGAAAGGTTTTGGTATGCGTTTAAAGGTACCGTCACCAAAGAAACATTTATTTTGCTCAGCTTAACTTCTAATGGTGCTTTGGCTCGTTTGACAGCAAAACAAAATTAACTTATTTGCTTTGTCTAATTCGTATTGAGCAACTAAAAAGTTATCTTATATCATCAGTGGGATATCTACGTCAATGGACTTCGAATATTCTGTACTTTTTACATTTAAAAACTTGCGTCTTGCTCTATGTAGAGTGTCCTTAATAGACTGGAAACATGGCATTTGTAATGATTCAGGTTCATTTAAACTATTTATATGTTGAGTCATAACTTTCTCGTAATTTTTTTCTACGGCTGAAAGCCGTTTTTTACAAACTAATTTTATTACGGATTTAGTTTGTAAAAACTACCTTATTGATAATTATGTCTCTATTCATTTTGTCATAATCTTGTTCACAAAAATGCTGGCTCTCTCGTACTATTGTACAATTTTCTTTAGTTATTGTAATAGAGGAACTGCATTCTTGTCTTTTGTTACACCTCCAAAATGGAGTCCCGTTTGCATTATCGTACACATGATTATATCTGTATCCCTTGTACAAAACTGCGTGCTTCTTCTTATTGCTTTTCACAAATACTATTTCAGACTCCATATTTAGGATATTAATTATTTATTGCACAAAACAACGCACTGCAACGCACGATAAATATAAGGATATGCATAATACATGACATATGTATTTACGAAGATCGGAGTGAGGACGTCAATTTTGTACCTAAATATACCTACAATTTGCCGTCTGGTAATTTTGCTACTAATGTATTTTGCAATGAAGTCGTTATGCTACTTAGTAATTATGATATGAAGATAATCTCGATATATAGGTTTTTTGAGATGTGTACTTTGTGATACTTTGCCATTCTGATATCTTGACCTTCTGATACTAACCCCCCTTTACCTTGACCCAACAGTCTTTGTGATGAGATTTAACTGGGAGGATGTCTGTGACTTTTTCAGTAGTTCCATGGCCAATAATATTTTTTCTATGTAACCCACCCTGTTAAAGTTCAGAGCATGCTGCTGAGCCTGCCAGATCAAATTATTTAATACTTGATTGCTATTATCCTCCATGATAGTATCTATCATGATATATATCAATAACTAAAACTACAACAAATTAATTATGATTATAAAGTAGCAAACAATAGATGCTCTTTAGATTCTTGTTCAAGATTTTATATTTAACTACCACAGCAATAAGTACCACACTACTTAGGCCTAGCTCTAAATATAGTAGTTATGTAAATAACACTTGTATGACTAAATTTTAGTCTTGCGAGAACGCTATTATCTGCTGGAAGCCAGGACGCTTGGAAGACACGGAGATTCGACCAGGAGATAGTTTTGTCACTCTGGTTCATAGATTTGACTACAAGGAGTGTGAGATATGGTTCATACGCTTCGCCGTCGACTACAGTCAAAGAGTAAGTTTTCATTTATATAACTGAAAAACTTTATAAAAGCAGTTTTAGTTTCAGATGTTATTATTATATTTTTTATATTATATTGGCAACACGAGTGACGTCATTGTTGTCGCAAGTGTTCACGTCTGGTAACACTCAGGCGGCCATGTGATTGCTATGGAATTAGATATTCATTTTTATCTTAAATAGGTGATCGCACTTGGCAACCAGTGCGGTAAGACGATGGTGTGGGAATTGGGCAACGTCGCAGGAGGTTCTCGAGTATCTCAGTTGGTCCACCCACGATGCGTCGCAGCTGTAAGACAGGTAAATACTTGTCTAGATAATAATACTTAACTATAATTTAAAGTCTATTTCGGCATAAATAACGTGATTTTCAGTACTCCAACTATAAACGTAACATTAAATCGATTGTTTTTTACATTTTTATAGGTGACATTGTCTCGCAACGGCAAGATATTGCTAACATGTTGCGACGACGGCACCATCTGGCGGTGGGATCGCGTCAACAACGGCAACCTCTGAATACGGTTCACGTACACTTTACTGATCTTTGTTGAGATCTGTCTTACGGAATGTGAGTGACAAAGCAAAAAGGGATTATAAGTTTTAGTACTCTGACCCCGAATACGTTCACTATACAAACGTAACTGAGTACCCAACTAGTACTGATATTTAATTATGAGAAGCATCCGTAGGCAACAGTGACAAACTATCATTAGGAAACTGTGCCCATGTCCTGTCTCTGTCCATTCGTTGGTTTTCTTTTTGACAGTTGCTTGAGAACGTAAGGGCTCTTGTCGACCGCCGCCGTTACAAGGATTTCAACAAAAACGGCGGTACCTCGACCCAAATTGAAGATGACTGTACATCACACCATGCGCTCCGCCGGTATGATGGCGCTCGGGTGACGGGAGTGCAATGGACAGGCGGTTATAATAAACGTGTATACACACAATTATAGATCGCTACTGCGGTACCTACCGTCATCTCGTTCTCGGTGGCGGCAGTGGACAAGCGCCCTTACGTTCTATTTTACATAGTGATGTGAACAAATTGTTCTGTTGCATATTTATAAATCGGTATAAAAACCCTTCGTCTATAGTTGTGAATACTTGTATTTAATTATATTTGGAATAAATAACATGAAAATGTTGAAATTCAAATTGAAACTTGGACTAATGAACAAAATATGAAAGATGATATTCACTAGATTCGTTACTTAAGTCCTCAGTAACATTACTAATAATTTCTTATGTATAATAAATTAAGCATGGGTAATATAATGTATTAAACAAGTTCAGTATTTTTTAGCTAAGATTAACTTCTTTTAATCGATAACGTGCTAGGTTATCAAAATTGACTACATTTAGACTGTCAAAAACGAATGGACAGAGTATAACAACAGATCAGTTACGCATCTGGTTCAAAGGCCTTGTGGATATGTTAAGTAAGTACATACATTTGTGGCTATACACGGATTCCAGTTTGCATTTAGACAAGCTCGCCGTAATGTATTAGAATAATATTAATTGAATATCAATTTATTAGTTTATATGTAAAATAATTCATACATGTGAAAATTACAATAAAACAAGACTGCTGTTAGTCAATGTAATATGTGTATTCATTGATAAGGTTCTAACATTATTATGACCAAAAACAATGCATATTATGACAATTTTATTTCATGACCAACAGATTACGTCTACTTTAACAAAATGAATCACAGGGGCCAAGGTGTTATCTCGTGTTCACTACTCGCAGTACATACATTTGCTGCTACTCGTAACCACGTGAGTCTTACCGTACAAGGTATGGTTTAACAACACACATCCGCCGAGTTTCAACGAGATCGTACGTGTGTCAATAAACCTTTATCGTTACAAACTAGACACCGACATACGATTCTACGTCCGCTACGTAATAAATGTCTTCAATAAACCCTATAAACTAATCTAACATCCATGACTGCGTAATTGAATTTTAGTCAACATCAATTTAATTCAGTCTTTAAATTTTTTCTATTAAAAACGAACAATAAAAACCGTCGAAACTATAACCAATGTACAAAAACTATCAATGTTAATATTTGAGATCATTTTACAAAAAGTTGCACAATTTTATTTCACTTATAATTGCTTCGTATAATCACCAGATTTATTTATTAGAGTATTATAAAAAGATAAAATATACAAAAAGAATACAGGTATCTACAGTACACTATGGTCGTACAAAACATCAGTCACAACGAAGACATTGAGCTAAGACGATACAAAATTCAGTCACACAACTACAATAAACACGGATATTGGGATTTTGGCTTGACAAGGGACATGTTTCTGACTAGTGAACTATTTTCAAGAATAAACATCTGAATATGATTTTTAAAATTCGAAAATTTCATTACGCACATTCTAAGTCTATGATGGATGAGTGAATGGGAAAGTGCATCCCACTGTCCTGCTTTCACGCTGTTCCCACATTCACCGCAGTTAGTCTACTGACAAAAGCAGCCCTTCGCTGCTAACTTCAACCCGGTCAACTTAGATTGCGCGTACTATATTCGGGTTACATCACAGAATTAATTACACGTTGAAGTTAGTTAAGAAAGAGAACATATCTTACTACAATTGAGAACTTATATTTAACTTAGAATATGTATTATACAATCATATAAGTACTACATAATACAAGACAGTATACAACGATTGAGATAATTTCGTATGAATTATAATATAAATGACGTCATGCTAACAAATATCAACAACTACCAAATTACGTACATACACTTCAACTTCGTAAAGGCACGAACTATAAACAAACCATTCAAAACAATGGTTAACATAATTGGGCTATATTATTATTGTTTAAATTTTATGAATTAATGATTAATTTATGAACTGTTTTTAAACCGTCTTTTTAAACATTTTCAATAAATATCGTTTCCATGGTACAATCGTGTACTTTTCAACGTACGTCATTCTACACCTACGAGTAATAGTTTATTTATTTGAAGCGGCGCTAGCGTAGTGGCTAAGGCGTCGGTCTTGCGATTGAGTGGTTGCAAGTTCGAACCCCACCTAGTAAACTACCCCACTCCTAATATAAGCATTTAGCTTAGTTGGAGGGGTAAACAAGAGTACTAGTAATGTGTGACTCACGTTACTAGTACCTATCCTTAATTAAAAATATATCAAATGACTGCAACATGTGAACGACACCGGTAACAATCCTATCAACATATCCCCCATTTATTTATTCATGCAGAAACGTAGAATAATCATTGTGCCGTAACTGAAAATCTTCTTTCTCGACCGTTATGTGGTTACGTTAAACGCTTCATAGTATTTGTATGGAATTAAAAGAACGCCATCTAGTGATAAATTAGTAACTCCTATAATTCCAAACAAATCGCAATGAACGTTAAAACGAGCAAACGGTTAAAAAAAGAAAACTTCATTCAAGTGCGGTTACTGAACACTGCCTAAAGTTAGGACTAAACAATCAAAATCGAGTTGTGCAACCCTTTAACTTCTGAAATCTATGTTCAAAGCAAATCTATGGTTTTATACTAATACCGTAAAAATATATGAGGCATTAACATCAATATTTTACGTAAATGCATGAATATTGTACGCAACTTACGTAATATAAGCTCAATTTCCTATAGTGCGATAATAATCATAGTAAAGTGGTCAGTTGTGAGTTAATAATTAAAAATAACAAAAAAATATATTTCCTAAGATCACTGAAATTATGTTTTTGGTTGAACGTGCCTATCTCTTTAACTACCAGTCTGATTAAATCTTTTTAAAGAAGATGCCTATAGGCTAGTTAACATCACACTACAAATCTTAGGAGCGGAACAGTGGTCTTAAACGGGGTTTATTCTGCGGGACGGCTAGCTTATTAATGTGCTACGATATAATATGAACTAACACTACATTGGGGCAGTAGTAATACGGTAAGTCGTGATAGGGAATTATGACAGTTTAAATACATACTTTAAGAATAATTGAGACCAAAAACAGACGTGCTTCGTGGGTTACTTTAATAACCGACTCTGCTTATAAACCAACTATTTATAGTATTATTAATATTTATTATGTTTATAGTACACAAAACGGCGCATCTCTATGCTCATGTGTTGATAAACTGCATGGGTTAAATTTATCCTTTTCTAAGACACTAATGTTTTGTTCTTAAAATAGTTATGAACTATTTATTGGCTGTAAAATAATAAAGCTGATATAATACATGGTAAATATTGTTTAATATTCCGTGCTAAATGTAATGTGGCAGATTTCATTATCAATCTTCTCTACCCACCCGCAGTTATTGTAACTTTTTCAACTAAAACACCATCTACGAGTGCGTAGTGGCTTTATTTGCGCATTAACGTTAGTCATCATTTGTATGGAATCAAAAGAGCAACATCTAGTGTAACTCCTAATTCCATACAAATGTAAGTGTTAATGCGAGCGACATACGCCGGCCCTGGCGTTAAGCGAGTGGAGCGGTCGCTTTAGGCGCCAGGTGGCAAAGGATACGCTGGGATACGCGGTTGTTCTTTAATTAATTATTACAATACCTACAGAAAAAAAGATTTTATAATTTAGTGACTGTTTGAAACGAATATCAATAACTGTAGGAACTTTCTTAATGTGAAACAAACAGAAGTAAAATAATTAAAGCTACTTAACTTTATTTAAATCCACTAAGTGTTGAATTTTCATTCAGTTTGTTAATAAGTGAAGTTAAAATCACTTTACTCTGATCAAGACCCAGGGCCGGCGCTGAAGGAACTCGCATTAGTTTATAACGCGTCTTAGTGTAACATATTTTAATAGCTTTAGTTATTTGCTGTTCATATTTTGATGTAAGTATATAATATCATTATTCCCTACATATAGCAATGCGCATAAAAGCCCTTTCAAAAGCTTTCAGCATCGTATGGTTCGCCTACGGAGTAATACAAAATTATTTATATCTAATAATTTACCCTGACTAAAATATTTGACTAGTTTCTTTGAGATAGATTAATAAATTATGAATTCGGAAGCCACCTATTAGGACCACTAAGGGCATGAACTCAACATAAAATAAATATTAAATCACACATAATAGCATTATTTTAGTTTTTTTCGAACACATTTGTCTAAATTTCAGTAAGAAAACTGTTACAAGACGCGTATAGCCGCTGCTAAAATTGAGTAAACCTTTTCCACCTGGTTTTTGATAGTCGATCTATGGTTGATTATCAGAAACTTATCGACTACTCCACATGTCGAGTATCGTTGGGCCTATCAATAACTTATAATCTGAAAATACTATCGACAGACGCCAATAATGACTAAACTACCAAAAGTATCGATAGCAAACTGTGTTCAGATATGATTGGCTCAGCGGTGCACGCCCTCGTCGAGATCGTGAGGTAGAAGGTTCTTCATCCACCCCGCATTTTCGATATTTTGGTTTCGCCTTGTACCATTACGTGTGGATGAAGGACCTTGCCGATATAAGTAAGATTTGATTATCTGATAGTAGGAGGTCCGTGACCAGTAGTGGGTTAGGTTATAAACTGGGTTAATATCAATTCGATTCGATTATCGATACTATTTATAAGAATAGATGACAGGTGTTAAAGACAACGGTTATTTTATCTTTGAGACTTGATTGCGATCATACCTTTATATGGTCCAACACCTGCAACGAATGCCTAGCTTTTAAACCTTCGTTCCAGGTTATACAATCAAGTATACGTACGGGAATCAACGCGATCCCGCCAGTGCAACCAACCAGGTTGTTCTTGAAATGCCTAAAGTTACAGGCAATTCAACAACAACAAGGCAAGGCAATTCAAAGGTATGTAATACCTGACTCCTGTATAAATATATAATTCTATAACTACTAATGTCTTCTCGTGGGTTTCACAACACCGAGATACTCGTTAGTATGCCTGTATAAGTACCTTTGATAATATAAGTGCGTTATGTTTAAACTTTTAAAAGAAAAAAAAAAAATTGCACTCGTGCTGAATATTATACTAACATACATATTTATGATACGGCTTATATTGCTATAGGTAATAATCACATTGCAGAAGAAAAAAAAAGGATTTCGATACAGCCAAAACATGCTCCTAGGAACTTTCAATAACCATTTTGCCTTAAAAAAATAGTATAACAAAAAAATTACATTATTCGAAAAGAACTTGGTGATGTACAAATATCTCGAGTGGAGTTTTTATAACACTTAAATTAACATGTTTTGGTATGTAAGTACAAAGATACAACAAGCGTTTACCAGACAATCAATTTAGTTCGTCTCAGACGTATCTATAACAATATTAGCCGCAATATTTCTTATAAATAATATTCAAATACTTGTATTAGTGGAGATCATGGGAACATATTGGACAGTATCTTCAAACCCCGAGATTAAGGCAATAAAAACTAGTTATGTTATAGTAGATAGATGTTTGCGCTTTTTGTCTATTACAAGAAAATATCGTGCTTTGTACTGAATAAATAAGTAAATTTCATGTTTAAAAATATCAACATTCTACTACATCGAAGGAGAAATAATTATACACTTTTAAAATTCATCGTTCACTTTGAAATTATGTTCATGTTTTTTTTTGTGTAACTAACCGTTTTGAAATTTTTCAAGTAAGTCTCAACTGTACAGAATTATTTAAAGGTAGTTCGGAAATAGGTATATATACTAAAGGTACATTATAATCCATAATTACTTATTTTAACGAAGAGGAAACTTATTACTATTAACATACATACATACTATCAGAATCACTTAATAATCGTCAACAACTACTAAGCGCAAACGTTTCCATCACATACATGTACCACGTATATATTGAGTCAGATCTTCGAATGATCTCAAACTTTGAATCTAATTACTAGAGCGATCATCTTCTCACACACAAGAATTCAGGAATCGAGATGGCAAATGACACTACATCTTTATTAAAAAGGTGCGCCTTTTAATATATCAAGCCATCCCTGAATATGCCCCAAATCGATATTATATAGTCGTAAATCTAATGAACTTTCGAGAATAATTTAAATTCGGAACGATCTACACACGTTTTAATTCGAAACAATCGAATTTCCTACACGGTTTTCCTACGGGGGAATGCGCGCGAAATATGAATTACGGACTTTCGAGGTCCATTTGAATTTAGAACATACGAACTACAGAAGAATCGTTTTGAATTCAAATTTAGAATCAAACGGATTTCCTCGTGGCGACGAGAGAGTGCGCGTCGGGCCACAGTAGCTCGTAGTTGAGTGTTAGCTAGTTGTCGGGCTCTGGCGGTCACCTGACGCGGCCGGAGGGCGAGCGCAGGTGCGAGCGTATGTAGCCAGTGCGGTAGTCCATCGCGTCGCGGTTGCGCCCCGGCCCGTTGCCGCCGCGCTGACGACTGCGACTCCATCTGTTCAAATATTATGTATAAAATGAAAGTGCAAACTCAATCTACAATAACTGATGTTGTTAAAAAAGAATCATACCCTTGCGCATTATGTTTACACTAAATCCCACAGTGTATCTACATATAGGAAAGCTTTTATACAAGATGACCGGCAACAAGAGATTAACTCCAACCATCTCATTATGGGCAGGCAGACAGCTACTTGATAAATATAGATAAATAGATAGAGTATACTTTAGCGTAAATTAAATTGAAAACCAGCATTACGCTTTCGTCTGACACAATGCTGAATTGGGTCCTTCCATTCCAGCTGCAACATTGTTTATGTCACCTACCTGTATTTTTTGCGTTACCAAAACTTTTTTCTTTTCTTTATTGTACACCAAAAATAGGATACATACGAAACACGATATTAAGTAGCAGTACAATGGGCGGTCTTATCGCAGTCTGCAGTCTGCGATTTCTTACAGACAACCTTTGATAGACTATACTGTATAGTAATAGAAAGAAAGTAACATGCATATTAGTCTTCTCTTACTTACTAAAACAATAACATATATACATACATATTTATATAAATACAGATAAATATATACATAGGTATAGGTTATTTATTCCAAAGATAGGT
Organism: Callimorpha dominula; assembly: GCA_949752705.1. NCBI lineage: Eukaryota > Metazoa > Arthropoda > Insecta > Lepidoptera > Erebidae > Callimorpha > Callimorpha dominula. Next base: position 4,176,626 of record OX457002.1, on the reverse strand, counting down.
AGTGATTCCTGACGAGTTTTTGGAAAATAGTGACAGGGTCGTCCATTAACCACGTGATGTTTTTAGCAACATTTTAACCCCCCCCCTCATCCCTGGTGATACGTGGTGAGGTTTTGTACTAACCCCGTCCCCCCTTAGCCAAACTCACGTGTATTTTTTTCAAAATATTATCTTTAAATACAGATATCATCAACGAAAAAATAAATACACGTGATATTTCACTACAGCCTCCCCCCACCCCTTTCGAGCCTCACGTGATTAATGGACAATCCAATAAGCGTGCAGCTTGCACTGTAAAAAATTTGTTACTATTACATCATAGTATTATAATAATTGTAATACGAACCTCAAAAGCCGCATAATGTAATCTGGCCAGTTATCAGGGAACATGACCAGAAAGAAGCCAACGCCGATCAGTACAAGACCAGCTAGGTTCATACCCTCAAATTGCACATCATACAACAGGACGTCTAGAGCTAAAAAGAAACGTAAAATTTTAGACTTTCGTTCCATGTGTATGCAATAACATTAACAGGAATTAACGTGATGGTTTGAACGTGTACCTTGGAACTGCCTGACGTTTCGACAAGGTTACACAGGCCGTTATCAGGTTGTGACCACAATGAGCGTTAATGTAATGTAAACTGTTGTAATCCGTGAATGAAATTTGAATATAAATAAAAATGGCCAACAAAACAACAATAGGGTGCGGTTTTTTTTTTCGTGTGAAAACCCCCACGAGTCATCACCTCACCGGAGCTAACCGTGAAGTGGTATGTCGGAATCGAACGATATAACCACACGGCGTTCCGTAACAAGTGGGTCTATTGCAAGGGCCCCGGGATAACCTAAAAAGGAAGCCTCCTGGAAACAATAGGGTGCCGTACCATCGTATGATATTTAACATAATCGCCGAAAAATTACTTTTCTTGTAACGTGGCCTGTTATTTTATATTTTTTTTAAATTGTTGTTAAAGCGGCAATAGAAATACACACTCTTTAAAAATTTCAACTGTCTACCTATTACGGTACTTAAGACACAAGTATTAGGGTTCCGTTGGCACCGTTTGGGTAACACGTTAATGTTGTTCAATATCGGGGCTTAACTTTACTTAATTACATAAAAAAACAACATGAAAGCCGAAAACTTTTGGAATTGTATTTGGTAGCATTCTATATGCATAGAGAATAATTTTATTTCCACTGGTTGGTGAATCTGACAAATATGGACATAGTAAACTCGATTTGAAAAGTTATAGTTTATTTTTAACAACACAAGCGACGACGAATCGTTAGAATGGTCATCCACAAACGATAAAAAGAAAAATTCAATATAATAACCAAAAAAAATCTTGACCTTTTAGTTTTGAACCAATTTTTGGAATCTTTGATGTAATTACATTAACCGTTGTAATTAGTAAGACGTATAAAAATGAAAATATAGAAATTGCTGATAATTTGTACTTACCTCCAGACACAGGAACAGCAGTAATAAGAGCGAGTGAGATAAATATATTGTATGTTATGACGTTTCCAAACTGAAACACTAGGTGAAAAACTGTAACAAATAAACAATTTAACCTCTTTTATTTTACGGTCCGCAAATGCAAACATAAAAAAAGAGAGCCTACCAGATAACAACGGTGCATACACCGCATGTTACTATATATATTATAGTGCAACTCACTGAGCAACGCAATACTGGCGATTAGGAGGTATATCCAGGGCATGCAGTGTGATGGCAGCATCTCTGAGCCAGTGAGGTAAAGGGCGAGGCACAACGGCCACAGCAACGATGCGTTCACCACCCCCAGGATGGAGAAGAACAAAGCTCGTTGACCGGAGTTTACATCACCCATCACTTTTCTGAATAACACCTGTTGAGACAGTATATTGGATAGAAACCTAAACGCAAGGTACTGTTTATACGTAAATTTGATAGGTTTTCAACTTCGTTTATTTTTGTTCTGTATAGACAGATAGCTTGAACCTATTACCGACCGTGAGTTAGTTAATACGCCTCTATCTACCTCTTTTGTGTTACAGGCGTGTGTGTATGTACGTACGTTTTTTTTTTGTGCATGAAATCCACGAAACATATGTAGAGTAGATACAAGAAATCCAAAATAGTTTTATTGATTCAATATACATTTAAAAACATATCGATATTGAGACTGATCAAACCTTGAATATCGCAAAACCCGCGGCGGCGAAAGCAGCCAGTACAACTCCGCCAAGTGTGGAGCTCCCCGTTATACCATCCATGTACGCCAGGAGGGCTATGCCCGTGTCGCACAATATCGTCGCTACGATCTAAAACATCATACCGTGGTATTAGGGTTACCTATTGAAAAATGAAGTCGGTTAAAAAGTACAATACAATACAATTTTCTTTATTGTGCTTTATCGAACATACAATACCGGTACAAACGGCTTAATGCTAGTTGCTATTACTTGCAAAATATCGTGAAGTAGGTGAGAATATGAGCATAACGGCGAAGCCGTATATGGAGCCACTTGAGCTTAATACGAAATTCAGATATGTAATCATATTTCCGTAAGCCAAATTTAAACCTGATGCAGACGTTTCGTAGACGCTCTAGTTTATTAAGTTGGTCCTCAGTGAGATCAAGACAGATGGCATGGGCGTAATCGAGGACTGGTAACAGGACATATTGGAACCGTGCAGTTTTAGTGGAAATGGAAAGAAAGTAACACAATCTTCTCAAGGATCCTATTGATGCAAACACTTTACGACTGACTTTCCAGGGTCCCCAGGACAAAGTTTTGTCGAAGTAAAGCCAAAATATCAACACGAACATAGCAAAAGCGCCTCATCAATTTTTGACCGAAAGGTAGGCAAACATATTAATACAAACGTTTCACACGTGGCTTGTCTATTACTATATAAATATACTGGGTAAAAATCCAAACTCTGGAACTAAAACTGAATATTTCTCGGCCATAAAACCTAGAAAATGTTCCGGGATTATTTCGAACGGATTACGTGCTTCGAAAAATAACTAAATTACTATCAAATACTCATTTGTATCGTTCTTCGGAAATATAATAAATTATAGATATAGAGATATCCAGAGAGATATTATGAGTTATGAGTGTTATGACGTTAATTTTACTAACAAGTAATGGACGGAAAATACAGTTAGACACAAAAAATAAATATGTGATCACCTTATGGGTTACATTGAACACCTTATGGGTTACATTGAACACCAGCCGTGAATTTTTTGTCATTAATAAAAACTAACAGCGAATTATATTTGAATAGACATTAAAAAGTCACTCACCCTGACGCCAACGAATTGTTCGTGCAATATCACCCAAGAGAGAAGATATATGCAGGACACATTGGTAGCGAATAGTGCGAGTACATCGGTAGAGAGCAGGATCTTCAATGAGTAGGTGTACATGTAAATGGTGACTACCCACAGAAGGCAAAAGAGTCCACAGCGGCTTATAAAACGTGCTGCAAAGAGACATACTATTATCCCGTGTGTTAGCGTCAACTGAGACCGAGCGGCAAAATGCGCAGTTATCAATACAAATAAATAAATTTGAAGTGTCTGTTTGAAATTTCAAAATAATATTTTTTTTTTAAGCTCATACATTTATATGCACGATACTTATGCCTAAAAATATTTTTTTTTTCGTCTGCCTGTCTGTTTGTTCCAGCTAATCTCCAGAACGAGTAGACTGATATCTACGGGACTTTCACTGGCAGATATCTGGTGTTATAAGGAGTAATTAAGGCTACTTTTATTTTGGAAAAATAATTAGGGTTCCGCATAAAATATATAAATATCTACACGTGAGTGAAGCCGCGCGGAAACAACTAGTAATGTGAGGATATCGTTTATTTAATTATGGGTGAAATTTCTAAACTTTTATTTGTAGTGTTGACTTCTATTAAATAAACACAACACAATATTGTGCCCTGTGGTACTCCTACTTTCGTCCTAAAAATTAATTGAATGCCAAAATCAGAAAACTGCTCTTTCAAGGTCCATATACATTGACACGATACAATTCCCGTCAAAAGTAATGATCAATAATATGTATATCAATAACAAAGACATATTCTTAGAAGTAAAATTAGCGATTTGATACTTTCTACTTGGAAAGTACAATTATCTATCTTACATAATTTATTATTTCTTACGATGCTTCGGTTATGTATTTTACATTCATACATAGTGTGTTAGTGTAATGTGTTAGAATTGTTAAGAAAAACCTCGAAGCTGAATATATCGTGAAAAAAGAACATGAGGAGCAAAAATTAGAAATCTAAATCTATCTTAAATAAATAAAAATCAATGTAAGTATGTATGTTTGTCCTCTATGCATTTCTAAACCGTTGATCAAATTTGTGATGATACTTTGCCAGGGCCTTCTGAGAACGTTCGAGGGTTTCGAGAACGCTTGAGGGTTTCTGGCTCAAAAAATCTGATTAAAAAATCCCATCAACTAATAGAAAAGAGCTGATGATCTTTGAACGGCGGAACAAATTTTCTTAAGTTATAGCTAAGAAAACTCTCAAACAAAATTAAACTAATTCAAAATAAGTAATAAAATAATCCAGTCAGAAAAAAAATATTTTAAAATGCTTACCAAAAGTGAACCCCTTCTCTTTAAAATCGCTAAAGGCATCAAACACGATATCATTGGCAGATTTACACTTATTGTGTATCAGCATTACAATCAAGTACAGTGGGTAGAAAAGTATCAACCAGTTGGTGCAAAACCATGCGGTGAAGAATGGTGCATTATACTGATGCTGTAAAAAAAGTACATTATTTTAAAACAGTACAGTTACAAGTATAAAGGAGATGGAAAATCCTGAGCCCAGCAGTTAACTAAATTGAAATGTGTATTAGCAAAACGTTATAACACCAATCCTTGCGTCAGAGGTTAAAAATACACATAACACCTGGCCCTTTGAAGGTTGTAAGAGGTTTGTATTTACTTTTCACACTATGCGAAAGTGTTAGAAATCCTGATTACCAATCCTTGTATTGTAGATTGATAGTATCCAAGAAGAAACTGAGACATACATGGGACACCTATCAAGCACATCTGTCTCAGATATTAGTGATAAAATGATGAATCAAAGTTTAGACCATACCAGAATATAGGATTGAGAATACTTTGATGATTTAAATGCCAATTTAATGGTCCATTTTGGTATTGGTCCATATGGTACAAATCAGAGTTTATCATACATCTACACTAATATTAAAAGCTGAGGTAACTGCTCATTTTAATGCACTAATTACAGGTTTTACAGTTAAATTTGTAAAAGGATTTACACTAATTAAAGAAAAATGCAAGTGCCCTATCGGCCGCAACAAGCTTGCCCCTGTTACCTGTAAGTGACTACCATTGCCCATGGATACCTGCAACTCAAGAGAAGATATAACAACTGAATAAATGATATGATTCTTACATCTGTGTGCATTCTTGATGTAAAGTTATTGACGACTGAAGAAGACTCAGTGCTGTAAACTAAACCATTTATTGTAGGCGGATAGTCTTCCAAATACATGTGCTTTATGCAGTGAGTTGATGTAACCAAACTTAATGTGAGAACTGACGTCAAACAAATCCCATAATAGATCTGAAACATAAAGTCTGTCCTTAGTCCTGATATAGAAGGCCTACAATGTAATTCTTTAAATATGCAGTTAGTCCCAATTTAATTTTAGTACTGGCATTAGGTTATTTTTTTACCTTTTTAGCGAATTTTGAGCAACAAGATCTAGGGCATTTTTTGTCTCTCAATTGGCGCTCTTCATCCTGGCTACTAGCAGCTGACTCGCTGTAAGCTTGCTGCAGTGATGGCTGGGTAGTTAACGGAGGTGCCGAGCATACAGAAGCCTGTGGCGTGAGTGGAGCCCGCGGACTTAGTGGCGTTGGTGGAGGGCCATTCGGACGGTCCCTATCGCCATCACCAATACTTCGTTCGCTCTCTACCACTTCTTCACTTGTAATAATCACAGAGGGAGCGCGGACCCGCTTGGGATTGAAAATAGTCGGCAAATCCCCGTCCCGTGCCATTGTGCTTGATTTCTACGTAATAAACATCAGTAAACTGCGGCACAACCAATAAATGGTACGATATACCAAATGATACCACTAAATTTCATTTCACTGATATTCATAAGTGAAGGATATCATTTTATCCATTTGTATAAAGTAGATTGTTAATCTTAACTTTATTTAACATCAACATTTTACACCCATTACTATTTAATACTTCTTGATTCAAAACATTGTACATAAAACTACGCGATTTTTCTTAGACTAATATTTTCATACATCTTCCTTGTGGACTTCTATTTTTATGTGTTGTATTTAGTTGGCAACACTTAAAATTACAGTTCGTGGCCGTGCATCTTCAATCTCGTAATGGTGGCACTTCATGCGCGGCGAGCCGCTCGGGCGAGCCTCTCGGCGAGTGGTGGCGAGTGCACAGAACACTATTATGGCGAGTGCGAGCTACCGTTCACACGCTCGTCACCGCTCGTGTAGGCTCGTGTCATTCAGTCGCCAGTGTTGCCACGAAACGTAAAAAACAATAGTGGAGGGCGATTGTGAAACATACTAATGGAATAATACGATTATGAAGATGTCTAGAGATATTTCGATTATAACCGTTAGTAATAAGTGTAATAACTAAATAGTTCGTTCGTGTCTGTCGTGGGGATGCCATGAAATGTGAACAAACGCCCTTAATAAGTAAAGTTTTCTTTCAAATGCACTTCTTTATTATGTTATAAAATATTTTTAAAACATATATAGTTTTATATCTAATACTTCAATGTAACGTAGTCTTTTAATTTATAAAACGGGTTTAGTTAAATATTGTACTATTAAGTGAAATAAAATCTTTAAGAAATAAGACAAATCAACATTATTCTCATTTTTCCTAATATAAGTACTTACGAGCAGTTCAATTCAGGATATTAGTGTGTATTCAGTCTATGGTTCAGTTTCAGTGACCAAGTTTTACAAGTTATTCATTAAGACAGGAAATGTTTATGATCAATATTATAATAATATTGTTTAAATGCGTTAATCTCTGGAAATATCAATCATCCAGCAGGATAAGCATGCTGAAGTGGCAATGGGCTGGCCACGTATGCCGAAGGACCGATGGCCGAGACCGCGAATCGGCAAACGGAAAGTAGGATGCCCCCCAGCCAGATGGACCGACGACCTGAAGAAGGTAGCAGGGATGGACTGGATGCGGAAGGTGGAGGACCGGGTGCTGTGGCGCACATTGGGAGAGGCCTATGTCCAGCAGTGGACTATGATAGGCTGATTTATGATAAATCATCCCGGTCTGGCAGCGTCCGAATTGCTTTTTTCGAAAAAACTATTAGAATATATAGGTAATATCTCTAAAACTCGTCCTAGCCTAAAAATAACGCTTTTTTTTTGGACCCCCCTCTCAAAGCCACCCCCACCTCCTGGCGCCACCAAACCCATCCCTACCCTACCCACCCTAAAAATTTCACCCCCCCTACCCCAATATATAGTCAGGCGCTAGGATTAGTGAGATACCCGGTTTGGTAGGGTTCGAACTGCTGTTTTTGAAAAAACTTAGAAGAATATATAGATAGTCTCTCTCTTTTATGTAACTTTCGCAACGAGCGATAAGGAACTTCGTTCCAAAATAAAATGTTTATGAAATTAAAATCAATGTTCTATGAATAAATCAGTATTAGTAATTAGTAAATGTTTCGACTATGTCAATCATTCATGATCGTCCACCTCTACGAATATACAACACGGGCGCACACGAGCGTGTGGCCGGCCGCTCGCGCTCGCCACTCGCCACTTTGATCTGCGCCAAAATACCGACAAGAACGCGAGCGGTGCCGAGTGGTTGCGAGCACACACGAGTTGAGCCGAGCGACCCTCTTCACATGCGTCACTCGCCACCGCTCGCCTGCATTCGGTCTAACGTAGTGTTTGTATACTCTTTGGCACTCGGCGAGCGTGAAGTACGGGGGTAATGAGAAGAATATGAAAGAACAACATCATAAGGGCAACATTTTTAAACTGTCAAAATGAGTATCCTTTTCATTATTGGTAAACTAAAGAAGCCAATGGCATCTTCTATAGTCATTGGTTATATAAATTATGAGGAGAATGCTGATTGGCTACTTCCTGGTAGCTTCTTCATTTCCCAAAAGGTTTGGTCCTGTTTAAAGATGTCTCGCATAATCATTTAGTTAAAAAAATAGCCGTATTTTAAAATGTGTGTATTATTCTGAAAAATATTAATGAGACAAGGACGACGGGACAATATTTTTTCCACACTTTATCAACAGTTTTGTCTATGGACGTTAGTGAATCATGTATTTTGTTTTTTTCATTATTTTCTATTAGAAATCTTTTAACCAGTAACCTACTGAAACAGATCACAATCCTTAATTTTTTAAATTTTATTATTTCATTTACCAAAATTGTTTGTAACAGTTATCTTTTGGCATTATCGTTATTTTCCACTGCCCTACAAAATTACAAATATTGGTCTATGAAATAAGTTTTACATTTTTAATGGTAGATGGCGTCGCCGAAAAGTTCAGAATTATATCGCCAGAGGGGGATAATTGGTTAGCCTACTTGAAGCATCCGGGAACCTCGCCATAGTAGTAGACATGGCGGGTATCAACCTGGCTAAATGACGAAATAAATTTTGTTTGCTAATATAAGATCGTGTTAATTTCGTAGAAAAAGTGTTGATACTAAAAGACTAATTAAGTTATATTGGATTAGGACAAAGATGCAGAATGTTGGACAGTCTGAAAACCGAAATATCGATAAGGTGAATGTGCAACTTGATGTGGTAAAATCGTCCACTCCTCAAAGTTCGGCTTCGAGTCCGGCCAAATCCGAAACCGAAACGTATTCAGGAGCGCCTGCCAAATACATGACGGACTCTTCGGAAAGCGAGGATGACTCTGTGTCCGAGGTAAAACGTGTTTTGTTTTCGGCAGAGGCGGTGGCAGTGAGGGAATGTGATTATCTGTACCGCTCTATATACTGCAAGGGACATCTTGTACATGTCTGCTCTAACCGTACAGTTTCTTCTATTACCAAAAATACTCTTCTATCAGCAATATGTGCTTGAAATCGTGCGTAGCACGCTGAAACGAACTAATCTATTTTACATTCTGAATAGAGTACGTCGCTTGCCAAATATTCCGTAAAACGTCAGAAAGTCATAAGTACATACGTACTACTGAGTAATGCATGAAATTATTTATGCCAGCCGCTCCTAGACAGTATTCAATTGATTCTTTGTAATTCTACGATGTAAAAGGGCTAATCTGCCGTAAGATAGTTTTCATTGTCTATTTGTGTTTTGGATATGAATTGATGTGCGGTGGCCATGTTTCTCTGATCACATGCATTCAGTCGATGTAAATCTTCGAATAATGGATTTTTATGACGTTATTTTACTTCGAATGTGCGAATTATATAATTTTCTAATAGATTCGTCATCAGTGTTGTTGATGATGGAATGTTTTGTGTGTGTTGTCTGTGCAATACGTCTAGTGATATTCGCGCAAATTCTAGGGTTACTGGCGAATTGCAAGGACCATTGAGTCATGTTTAACTATAAAATCGTCCTAATGCACCACATTGTCAGTACATCTCACATGTTTCTCATTGGTGTTATAGATCTTGCTGGCTTGTTTGTGCCTTAGCAGGCCAGACCTGTTGGTAAGTCGAAGACAACATTACTGAGTGCCCAGAGCTTCAACAACAACTATAGCTGTTGCAGTTTGAGTGACTCTTACCGTTAACCTGCATAATGTGTGTGCTATGGACAATTACCACATCTTTTTCTCTATGTTGAATGGTCCTTGTGATTCTAACATACTATTATAAGTAAATTTATTACAATGTCTCTATTTGTGTTAACATTACTAATCTATTATAAATTTATAACCTAAATGTAGCCCTTTTGACCTAATACTTATAAGTATCTAACCTCTTAGTCTTGCTTTTGGTGTTTTAACCAGTGTTTACTTCTGAGTAACGTATTTGTGTATCCTAACAAACTTCTTGCTAATGTTAACCTCTAAATTAAACTTCTAAACAATGAAATGAACACTATGTTGATTGTTTTTTAACAATAATTTTTGAATGTAAGCATTTTATTGATGTTATTTAAGAATAATTTCAAGGATAAACAGTTAGTAGAACACCCTTATGAGTTGTTAGAACTCATTTTCTCACTTCTTTTGCAATATAATGACAATTTAAATTGTTACTCTTAAGCGACTAGATGCAAAACTTCAATTGTTTGTTAATTGTATAACAGGCGGAGATGGAAGAAGAAGGCGGTGGTACAGAGCCATCCAAGTTCCTCCTGACCCATGAAGATGCAGATAGGGCTGTCGACCCAGAGATGCAGGCTCGACTTGAAGCTTTGCTTGAAGCGGCTGGTCAGTTATTTTCCTTTATATTGTATCCATAAAACATATAGACAGATAATTGACGTTAGATATGATTACATTGTTCATGTCAATTTATGGTACATTTTATCCTGTAAACTTAGGAATGTAGAGAGCATGGTCATTATGCCAAGTCATTCATTTATCACAACTAGTATTTCACTTTTGTTGTCCTTAAATTTGATCGTATCTAAAGAGATATATCAAATGTTCAAAACATATTGATAGTCAGAATTCATCTGATATGTGTGACACCATACATCTTATTACTTTCTTTAAGCCTATAAAGAAAATAAAGGCCTCAGATATCTTCCTGTACATACTATATTATTATTGGTTCTGGTTTAGCTTGAAATACTTTTATAACAATCATACATAAACAAAAGAGTCAGAGGTCAAGGTTCAAATGGCTATTATTATTTATTTATTTTCATGTAGGAGTGACTAAAAGACAATACAATAACTTCAATACCTATTGTTAAACTTAAGCTACTAAAAAAAATTTGTAAATTTAAATTTGAGTAATCAATCAAATTGTCGAATTATTTATGCTACAGTAGTAACAATTAAAAAACCGCTATTTTAATTGTACAATTTGACGTTGTTGACTCTTGAGTATCTTTTTGTGGCATGAACTTGCCTTTATTCTTAGTAATTGCTTAATTTTTGTCCGAGTTTTACCGTCCCTTCATAAAAAAAAATACAAGACATCCTTGGGTAGTCATACTCCCCTGTTATCCGATAACTCCCATTCTTATCAACCAGGTCCTCCATCTGTCTAGAGGGTACCGCCCCATCTGTATAATTCTCTGTTTTCCCACCTGTGGTCGCTATTTGAGAACTTTTCTACCCCAGTCCCTGCGCATACAGGATATTCATCAGAAAACAAGATGTCTCTCTTATCTCATTATCATCACTTCATTATAAAACCACAGATTATCCACCAGATCCAGTATTTCCTATTGAGTTGGTTTAATACATTGTGATACTGTTATCATCTGTTACATGAAAAGTAATAGAGATGTTATGTTTTGTTTTGGTTTGTAATGAAACATCATTTCTATTGAAGTTTTGAATAATCCTTGATCTAAGTCTTATCAACAAATAACAAAAAAAAAAGTAGTGTTGATTCAATCTATTCACTTCATCTTCACAAGCAAGTTTTAAATGTGATACAGTACCAATGTTTTCTGTGCAAAAAGCACACACACACAGCAACACGTATGTATTAACTTCAAACTATGTAAACAAATTTAAAGTTGAAGTTGAATTTAACCTTCTAACTGTCAAATCTTTGAAACTTTGCAAATATATGTAATACCAGACAATACCAAATTAAGGGTTCCATTACAGTGATCTGATGATGGATAGTGGAACTCATCAATGCTTACTAGTAAACGCCTCGAGTTTGGGCTCATCTGATGACTTTGTTGGATGATGAGCTAAACTGAAACTATTGAGCATCCAATGACTTAAGCAAGTTACAAAAACTTTTGTAACTTGCTATTGGATGCTACAATGAAACAAGGTGAAGAAATTATTCACAAATACTTAGTATACAACTAGATGGCTCGAGTGAGTTGCATTGGCTTCCTTGATGATAATAGTTTTAATAAGCAAGGTGAAAATCACCTCTATACATAGAAAGTTTATAAACAAGAAATCATTTAAATAAAACAAAAAACCCGATAGAGTTAAAAGTTTAAAAGTTGTATATATTTTCGTAATCATATTTTAAAACCCCCCCTTTAAATAGGTTTGGTTTTTTTTATTGGAAAAATAAATTAAAAAATAACCGCTTTTTGTTTAATTAATTTTTTTTATAATTCAATATAGCTTATTAATATAATTTAATATGCTAATTCTTTTTGAGACTGCTTTTCTCCTCAATGACATATATATATATATAATATCATATCATGGCAGACGTAATTTATGACCGAATATTTATAATTATAAAAAGAATTACAACCAGTTGCCAAAGAAGAACATAAAATCCTCTTTCGCAACTGGTTGCGAAACTTAGTTGCCATTGCGGCCGAAGGAAAAATACAGTCGAATTTAATCCTACTATAGGATAGTAATATTATAATTGTGAAAGTTTGGATGGATGGACGGATGTATGTTTGTTACTCTTTCACGCCAAAACTACTGTACCAATTGCGATGAAAATTAATATGTAGATAGTTGGAGACCTGGATTAACATATAGGCTACTTTTTATCCCGATATTCCCACGGGGTCGGGACTTACGCAGGTGAAACCGCGGGGCGCTGCTAGTATGGATATAAATTGGAATTTTTATGTTATAATTACAGTTTATAGTTACTGCTTGACTCTGCAGCAATAACTTTGATGTTATGTAGGCTTTAAGTCTTACTGCTGTAACGATTTATCACAAATATTTTTTTAAACAATAACTACCCAGACAGTTTAGTGGTTTACATAGTCTCCTCACTATCTGCAATTGTGTTGTGATCCGTAGATAGTTCTTGTGAGCCTGGGTTTATTTTGTTCGTTTATCGTATGTTTGTAAACACCCCCTCAGATAAGGTTATTGCTCTAGAGCCGGAGTTTTCTATAATTTTTTTTTCCGATTGTGCACGATGGTGACCATGTGCTTTTAAACGTATTCCTTAGACCCTTCGTAGTATCAATATAGTTGAATTTGATGACTTTTACCTTAAAAGCTGTTTCGTGATAGGAACTCTGTGTTGAATGGTTCCACATTAAAAACCTCTGAATAATGTATGTAAAATATTGATTTAATTTAAGCGCTACACTAATGAGTAAATAAGCGCAAGCAAAGCCGCGGGACTTGTTTTGCGTAGTTGATTCTAAATATTTAGTTTTTATTAGTTAGTAAACAGTGTTCCAGTTATTATGCCAAATAAAATTAATAATTTAACAGCTAAACAGGTTTTATTCTTAAAGCGTTTGTAAACAAATCAGCCTATCTCAATAAAAGTTTCAATGTACATTAAGAGATGCCTGTGACGTAGTAGCGATTGCGCAGCTCAAACGAACTTATTGCGTATAAGCAACGTTGTAACAACTTGGACCATAGATAATAATCGAAGCGTCAGCAAAGGACACTACTTCCGGTTGCTCTTTAGGTTTTAGAACTGGGCTAGTACCTTGACCCTACAGAAGATCACGGCTAACCAGTATCATTGGTGTACAGCTAATTATCATTACGTATAGGCACCTTTACTATCAGACGGGCCATGTATGCCATGCCTGTTGAAAATGACAGGGTTGGAAGATGTGACTGACATGCCTGACTTTGCAAGCGCTATTGCTGTTCATCATAATGGCTGTATGCTTATTTCTCACGTTTGATTTAGAAAAAAATTACGGTTTGGGTATTATCAAAAAGGTATATAACACAAAATATCGAATTGGAAATGTTCTTTACTTTAGTTTCATTGTTGTCTATTATTAATTTATTGATAGAAAGTCCATACTATGTTTTGTATTCACTGCAGCCTTTATTCTATCACTCAGGCATCTAAAGAATTTATTGAATTCGTATGTTTAACTAACTTTAACTCAAGGGATTTTCCTTGTAATACTTACCAATTCATAGGTAAGGTCTGCATATTCTAGTAGTCAGGAAGCTAGTGTTCGCACATTAACCATTTGAGTATTGAACCTATGTAATGTACAGCTGTTTTACTGTTGTTATACGCGTGACGTAGCTTTAGATCAACAGACGTCTGTAAATTAATGTGGTTAAGTTTCACATGACGCATATCTCAGAGCTGTAACGTAACAAAAGACATTTAAAATATCATGATATGCCACAAGTGCATTGTTGATAACCCTATGTTATATATAAACATTCTCCTCGTACGCCAAAGCTTTTTTTCTCACGGCCTATGACGCAACATAATCATGCTTGAATTGGAAATGTAATTTATCAGTGTGAAAGAAAATATTGTAAAAGAGTGACGTTATATGCTGGTTTGCATGTCTTGCCATTATTCTGTGTAAGTGTAAGTAACCATGTCTAAACCCCTATCAGTTAGTAATTAGCTACAGTCCCTCCGACTATGACAGTAAAGACCCGATGAATGTCATAAAATGCGGCACTCTTAATCAGTTACTAATATTTTGCAAGCGATTTTAAATATTCAAATGTACACTATTTGGTATATTATAGGAAGAGTTCCGCGCAGACATACTCATTGATTGACCGATCTAGGGAAGGACTCGGCATTTCTTTAAAATTTAAAATAAATATTGAGAATATTGACCAAAATGCCTTAAAAGGATATATATAAGATATAACATTCTTTATTGTACACCACGGTTGAACAGAAATTAAAAGGATTTCTTCTAATTTTGTGACAAGTATGGAATGTCGCATAAATTGAAAAAACAAAAGTAATTACTACTCGAACAAACATAGTTGCATTTTTTATTATGTGAAGTTTGTAAATAAACTTAATTAATATTCTCACTATTTTTGACACGTATTGCGTTCACAATATTATTCACCTCATATAAATATTGCTTGCTTTAAAATAATCATAACGATGTCTTCTCATAGGAAATTTTAAAAGTAATTATGTGCGCGATTATGATGGATGACTACTGTCGTCTCAAAATATAACGTCATAACATCGCGTACCTATACTTTGTCCTTAATTTTTATGCCTCACACTTTTAGTAATTTTATAATACTACTAGCAACACGCCCCGGCTTCGCACGGGTAGCAGAGACATCTTCAACAATCATCAACATATTCCAATCAATTTACACAAAGTCAACAAATTATACACCTAAACCTTCCTCATGAATCACTCTGTCTATTAGTGAAAACCGCATGAAAATCCGTTCAGTAGTTTTTCTGTTTATCCCAAACAGACAGACAGACGCGGCGGGGGACTTTATTTTATAATATGTAGTGATGTAAAACTAATAGTATCTGTATCAGCTAAAGATATTCACTCTTCAGTTTACTACAGGTTAGTGGATAGCAATGATTCATTATGATAATGTTTTAGTTTTCAATTCAATAGAGAACGCGTTCTTGCGTCTTACTTCTAACGATTCGCATACAGTTGATATTTGCATGAATCTGTTTTATACACGATTTCCACTAACTGCGTCTCGCATCGTGCTGGTAGACTTGACGTCCGAAATGTGCAACGTCACTTCTAAGCACTCGCTCCACACCACGACGCCTCTAACGCTATGTATAAGATGACGTATTGATTAACCTATAAGCGATAGCGATTTTGCTTTACTACAAAGCCATTATGTCGAAGTCATAATCCGCGTTTCAAGCGTGTTACGAGCGCGCAACAGCCGACCTATCCGCACCAGCTCTTTAACATTTTCTTTTCCGCAGCCCCGAAGAGCCACCGTTTCGGTCCGTTGGCATTGAGCTTTACGTTACAAATTAACCGAAACTTTGGAGAAACGAAAAATATCTTAATACATTAAGTCGTTTAGTTTGATACCGTACTGCTTGTTAGAAAAATAACGAATACTGCTCATTATTAATATTGATGCTTTTTGTGGTAGAACGCCATATGAATGTTAAGTGTTTCTTAACGTGACGTATGTCACATGACGTCACGTTATCGCCCGAAACGCTCACCGGTACCACACGCCCAACGCCCCATAGCAATTGATATAAGCTGCGAACGCCCATATTAAAATTCTCAGTCAGTCCGCTGCCCCGGCAAACAGATGTTTTGTGTGGACCAACCATCATCTCTTATAAACTTTTTTATATATCTTATTTTTTTAACGTATTGATTAAGTAACGGTGAATATTTTTATTACAGAAAATTTTGCTTAATCGTGACTTATTTTATATACAATAAGAATGTTAATCATAGTTATTACATTCTTAAAAAAACACCGGACAAGTGTGAATCTGACTCGCGCACCGAGGGTTCCGTGAGCAAACAAACTTGTACAAGTCCATCTCGGGAATCAATTCTCAAAGACTTTTGCCCTTTGCCGCAAAGTTAAGTTTATCTTTTTCGAAAGACAAACTTAACTTTGCGGTTGCGATGTACGACAAAGTGAACAATCCACCCGCAAAATATAAGTTTGTAAACACAAAAACTTTTTTTTATGTGATATAACAACAAATTAACGACTTGTGCTGTTAGACCTTGCTCCTTACCAAATTTCATTATTCTAGGTAAATAGAAGGACCCAAAACCTATAGGGTACTTCCAAATGATCTAGAATTGTCAATTTTGATCAAAAGCAAGAGCTTACAGCACAAGTAAATGGGAAATTCTGAAAAATAAAAAAAGTTGAAAATTAAGGTAAATTTTGGTACTTACAAGTTTCGCGAAAATCTAAATTTGCCCATATCTTTTTATCGTGTGTACTCATGACCTTGATATTTATACACCTAATAATACCTCTAACTTGCTAGGTCCACCCGTTCCTGAGAAAATCAGTGGTGACACACAGACAGACAAACGGACAAGAGAGTGATCTTATAAGGGTTCCTTTTTTAACCTTTTGAGGTACGGAACCCTAATTAAAAATAATTAGTCTTTATAATTTGTTTATATCAAGGAATACGACACAACCGATTTCAGTTGGGTTTGACGCCTTAATGAGATAGAAACAGCACTACTGTCTTAGTGCTGTTATTATAAGCTGAAGTGCGGGATAACAAAAGTTCCAGGGTATAGGGTTAGCAATGCACAAGTGACATTAGTGGTTATGGCTATGGGCACCGGTGGCTGTCAACCTTCGAACGGGCCGTATACTTTTGCCAATTTAGTGGTACGAAAAAAAAGACTCGTGGCAGTACTACTAGTACTAGTACAACAGAAATACTCTCTCCGTAAATTCACATCTCCTTAATTTGAGCGTGCGGAGTGTCAACGGCGCTTCAAGTTTTTTTTTTCGGACGCGCTGTTTAGCGAGCAATCACAGATGTCGTCGGACACTTTTCCTCGATGTCGTTGTAGTTTTTATTTTTTAGATATAACGGATAAGACTTTATAAACACGATCACCCATCTCGTGTTTACTGCGGCATTATTACGCATCCTTACGAAAAAAGTAATCGATCTAATATATTAATATCTAACAACACAATAATACATTTAAAAAAAATATATAAATTATAAACGAGCAGAGGCGTCAGCGTTAGTGAAATAAAGCACAACCCTCCTTGACCTCTTCGCACACATTGCTGCATTTGCTATTATGTCTAGGTTCGTATTTAACAAATCGATAACTTTCGTTCGTCTGCAACCGACACACACACAAATAAAAATATACACGAACAATAAAAGGAACGTTCACTATTTTACGTAATGATTATTTCGTACTCTGATTAGTACAAGTTTTAGCAGTACATTGCTTGTTCTATACGGACTGACTATTCACGATTTAAAGTTACCAAATCAACATAGAACAACCAATGTAGGTAATACTTACGTGCGTTTATTCCTTTTTGCTTTTTAAATACTTTTGTCTAAAGTTACAATTAAGTAAGTTTTTACGATAAACTTTAATTTTCAAACTCAAGTCAGTGAAATTCATAAAAAAAACTTTATAACGGTGAAAAATGACCAACAATAATTCATCAATTGAAAGAACAACTTAGCGGACAACTGTGAAAATATTCATTTTAAAAAACAATTTACATGTTTTACCTGGTCAGAAAATACGAATGAATTGTTTGATTTTGTTTGACTCCGATGGGTAACTGACGCATTTTTGGTTACACAAAAAGAAAAAAATCAGGGGTTGTGTAAACATAGTATCCACGAACCAAATACTATTGTTAGTAGGTATAACAAGGGCATTGCATTGTTGCAAGTACGAAGACTTGTCATTTCGCGCGCATTACATTACCAGTCGCCACCCAAGTACGGAGACTCGTGACGTAACTTTGCACGAACCCCTGCGGAAAAAGCTCTCGGAAATAAAAGCGCAACACGCGGCCGTGGGCTATCCAGAAATCTCTTTTTATGAAGGAATCACTTTACAGGAAGGCTCGCCTGATCGATCGCTTTTTAAAGGCTTCCCTGCGCTCTAAATAGCCTTTGGAGCTTACGATCGGCCCGTGCGTACCCTCCCAGAGAAGACTCGTCGTTAAAGATGGGATGTTATAATGTAGCTATACCGCCCACAAGACCAACAAAAGATCAAACATATTTATTTTCGCACGTACAAAAAAATCGTAGCTTTGAAAATAATACCTTTAATTCTATGTTTGTTAGTAGCAATACAGAATCATATTGCATGTGTAATAGACTCTGCAGATAACGTTTCTCTTAAAAATAAAATGTTTATTACCGAATGGAATTCGTCAGACGATCGCAAAGATTTAAAGGCACACGAACTTGCTTTACAATAATTCTCAAGCAGAACGCTCGTCATTACTGTCCGTGATATAAAAACTGGCGTCCTGTCTCAACTTCGATCAGGTGATATTTATCACTACACTTTAGAGCCGCTATTTTTAAGCTAATTTGCTTGTAAAGACGTTGTGAATCATCCCACATAATATAAAAACAAGATCTTGGGAAAATGTCTCGCTCAGTATTGATAATTGATGAATGTTGTATCAAAATCAATAAATAATCTTTGGATTGATTACGTAAAAAAGGTTTTAGTACCAAATTTTTGATTTTATTTATGCATTGTAACTAACGGATACCCGCTAACGAACTCGGGCTAATCTATACATTGTAAAATGAAGGAAAACCTATAAGCCGTTAACCATTCAAGAATAATATACTGTATGTTTTTGAGTGCTGCTCTAGGTGAGGACATCTTCATTTAAAGTTATTCAGTCCTTATCAGTTAGAAATCGGCGAGAAACTTGTGCGATAGATATGAATGAAATGTGTAACCTTCCCTTTGGCCTCATTGTGTGTTCTTGTATCCCATTGAATTCCTAGAAGACGATAATATAAAAACATGGTACCTTTAGTTCCATTTGTATGAACTGTTACATTATACAGGTTGTTTGACATTAAGGTGTATTTCACGTAGTAACCCATTACTTAATTAACATGAGACCACGGACGTAGTCCAAACAAATAGCACTAATAATAAAGCATCGACTTGTCTTTTAGTATACCCTAAAATAAAACCAGAGGCACACTATATAAACTTACAGGTCCTTAATTAAAAAGATATATGTACATAAATTTACAGAACCTAAAATTTAAGTTTATTAGTAAATGTACCAGAGAAAAGGAACGATTTGAGAACAGTTTCAGGAAAACACGCAACACTGAATTAAATAATTAAGTTTCAAATAACAACATTCATAACAATTTCTGAATGCGTTTTTAACACAAGTACATTCCCGGGGGACAGTTAGTTCTATCTTGTAAAGTAGGCAATGGTTACAGTGGGTCCCGTTCGTCGTTCATTCATTATTAATTTCCAGTCGAACATTTTGATTGTTTCTAAATTAGGAATTCTAAATTAACATGTAATAACGGTCTTAGTCTATATAAAGCATTCCGTGCCTGAGGCAAAATGTTCCGCCACCAAACCTACTCACCTTTTTTCTATTAGGTATATACCACTAAGGTGGTATCTAGGCCTATTAATGCTTCATACCATAAACGGTCCTCTGGTGATTACTGTAGCCCATAGGATGCTCAAAACACTAACACTCCCTTTTAAAACAAGTATGAAAAATTTAAAAATAATCTATACTAATATTATAAAGCGGTAAAGTTTGTGAGTTTGGATGTTCGGGGTAATCTCCGGTACTACTGATCCGATTTTGAATTTTTTTTAGTGTTGGATAGCCCATTTATCGAGGAAGGCTATATAACATCACGCTACGACCAACAGGAGCGAAGCGTTAATGAAAAATTTTGCAAAAACGGAAATTTTACAAACGCAGACGAATTTGCGCGGGCGGGACAGCTATTTATAAATAAAAAAGCATCATTTTTTTTTGTAAAAATCCTTGACTACCACGCAGCAATTATTTCGGAACCCAACCAGGACTTAACAACGCCCACTAAGACTTGAAACTCTTTACGACCTTCGAGAACAAATCATCTTACCTACTCTCGTGAAGAAGAAGTGCGACATGAGCACGCGCCATCTCTGACTGGGTGATAGCGTGCTGGATTGTTTTACTCCCAAATACCAGGCAGGCTAGTATTTTTTTAACAGAAGGGTTAGGGTTTGAGACTGGGCAGTGAAAGGCTTAATGCACAAGGTTCTTAGTAATTCTTTTTTTAAATAAATATAGTTTTAATCTTACATATGCTGTAGGTACATTGTATTTGAGTAGCGTTTTTGGGTAATTAAGCGTGGCAAGTATTTGTATTTTGCCTTTTTTCATGTTGTGTATGCTATATTTGGATCACTGTCTGGACTTAATATGTACGTATCTCCTAATGTTTCCTGTCATGTAATGGCAGTAATCTGTAAGCCTTTCGCACGACAACAAACTCGCTCACCTTTCCTGGGCAGTTTCAAAATATTCCTTGCAGCTCCGAAGGGCCTCCGTCCTTGCCGATTGCTGGTCATGCTACAGGTCGAAGCCTATTCCTGATCATATCTGCCGCTCTTTTCTGTAGCAGTTTCTTCTTGGATACGGTGAGAAACAGGTCTCAAAACCCGGGCCATTCCTTGACAGAATATTAATCATTTACACCTGTCCAAAGCCAATACCGTTGCTCAGAGTTCATCACGAAGAAATTTTTTGGTCAATGAAACCGACAGCAAAGCGCTACGAACAAATACGACACATTACACACAAAGTTTGTGAATTAATTGTTTGAACTTTCGCCCTGTAGCGTTGCAGCAAGACACCAAACATTATTGTCTACCTATGTATGACTATTTTTGCTGAACGATCTTTTTCCTTCGCAAATATATGTAAATATTCGACGCTTTGGTGGTATTTAATAAAGGCGTCTTAAGGTTTGCTCGATTTCAATCGGTCGACTTTGCGATTATACACATTTCAGTAACAGTGAAGAAAAACTTACGATTGTTTGTTTTAATGCAAAGATTAACAAGTATGTTCCATTGATTGTAGTCAAGTATAATCAATTAAGTGGCTAATAAATCGATTTCAAAGCACCATTAAATAAACTTAAGCGTAATTACGAGGGGTGATCCAAAAGTAATGAGAATGGGTACATTAAAATAACTATATACTTAAAAATAAAATTTATTTTTCTACATAGTCTCCTAATAGGTCAATACATTTAGTCCATCTCTTTTCTAAACCAACGATACCCTTCAAAAAAAAATCTTTATCTTGACTCTCCCAAAATGCCTCTACAGCGGCCATCACTTCGCCGTTATCCTCAAATTTCTGGCCCCGGAGGTGTTCCTTGAGCCGAGGAAACAAATAAAAGTCGCTGGGGGCTAGATCTGGAGAATAGGGTGGGTGTTCAAGCAGCTGGAAGCCAGCTTCTTGAATGGCAGCCATCGCAACTTCAGCTTTGTGTGCAGGTGCATTGTCTTGATGGAACAGAACTTTTGCGCGCAGTTTACCCCGTCTTTTTTCCTTGATGGCCTCTCGCAATCTTTTGATTTGGTCAGCATAGTAGGAGCCTGTTATGGTAGCGCCCTTATCAAGGTATTCAACCATAATTATTCCCTCAGCATCCCAGAAAACAGACGCCATAACCTTGCCGGCAGAGCTTGAAACTTTGAATTTCTTGGGAGTCGGTGAAGATGGCCTTTTCCATGTCATTGACTGTTGTTTGGTTTCGGGATCAAAATGATGAATCCACGTTTCGTCCATAGTCACAAATCAAGCCAAAAAAATATCTTGATCCGCCTGGAACATTTCAAGATTGGTCCTTGAAATGTCGAATCGTTTCTTCTTTTGTTCGTCGGTTAACATTCTCGGGACCCAACGTGCAGAGACCTTTCTCATGTTCATCTCGGTAGTTAAGATCCTTTGAATGCTACCAAATGAAATGCCTGTGTTCTCAGCTAAATGACGAATGGTCACTCTTCGGTCTGCCAAAACCAGATCTTGAACTTTTTTGACGTTTTCTTCAGTGAGGGAGGAGGACGGACGGCCTTCGCGGTGTTCGTCTTCCGTGGATGTTCTTCCCATCTTAAACTCCTTGCGCCAGCGTGCAGTTGTAGAATATGGAGGAGCAGAGTCTCCCAATGTTTCCACCAAGTCAGTATGAATGTCTTTGGTGGACATTTTTTTCAAGCACAGGTATTTGATGACGCTTCGCACTTCATGTTTCTCCATTTTGATGTTATCACTCCGACTGCTAGTATTCAAATGAATGTATATTTTAAAAATGACGTCCTATTTATACCATTTTTTGTCAGGGAAGTTGTGAAGGATTAGGGAGTTGAAAAAATATTTTTTTAGAATTTTATTATTACTAGAAATATCCGTTTATCATTACTTTTTGATCACCCCTCGTAAGTTTAAACTGTATCAAAACATCTTGTGTCTAAATACAAGATGTTAATTATAGGCAGCAGCAACGATTTATAAATCGAGATTTTTAGGCAATTTTTTTTCCTAGAAACAGTTAAGATATAAACACTTCATAATGTACCCACATGTTGCATTATTTAACCGAATTAAAGTTTGAGTAGATAGTTGATTGTTGAACATGGTGAACAAAATAAACACATGTATGCTTAGAAAAATATTTGCTGTCACACAGCCGCCATATTTATAGTAGATATTTTAAAGGATTTAGTAGTTTTATTGTGTAGTTATCTTTTACATGTAGCTTAACTTTGCTTTTGCGTTTATAGAATTTTAGGTATTTTATTAAATTGTAGTTATTATAAACAATTACGATTCGTGACACTTTCAATGATGACAATGATTAATCCTTTAATTGAATCTCTTATTGACCTACTTTAAAATAATCAGATAAAAAACAGTCTCCAAGACCTTTTCTTAAGTTAATTGGATTATTAGAAACGTAAAAAATGATAAAATAGTTCAACCAATAGGGCCAAACATATTTGAGAGAATAAAAATGTCTTAGCAGTATGTGGTTGGTCAGAAAACTTGTATAAATTATAAGTCAATGGGAAAAAATTGAAAAAAACTTGGTAAAAATATCGGTTCACTTTTGGTGAAGAAAAAAGTTTAAAACGAAAAAATCGTTTTTTTTTTTTCATAAATGGTTGGCTATGTTGGAAGTTGGTAAATACAAAGATGTAGATATTTTAATTATCTACAACTTTACATTTACCAATTTCTTTTTCCGATAGGTATAGTTTAGCCGGAAATCGTAAAAATCATTATTCACCCTATAAAACTACTAATTCCGTAACAACCCCACCCACCCCTCTTCCGGAACTTTCACCAAGTTCTCTCCATTTTTTTATTTACTTATAATTTACATCAAATTTTCGTTAAATAAACGATACACATAACCTTTTATAACAATATGAGTTTCCTAACTCTTTTAATTGTTAGTATGGCATAATAATATAACGTGACACATGTCACACAAGGCTGTCTGATCCCAAACCAGACAGAGCCTGTACTATGGTACCCAGACTTCTGATAAACATACTTATATATTACTAACTAGCAGTTCCCTCGCGGCGTCGCTCGCGTGTACATACTCTACATATATATATTTTACGCGGAACCCAAATTATTTTTCGAATATAAAAGTAGCCTAAGTTACTCCTTATAACACCAGCTATCTGTCTATGAAAGTCCCGTGGAAATCGAAAATCGGTTAGACTGACAAAAATTTTAAAAATTGATTTTTAGGCATAGGTATCGAGCAAATAATTATATGAGCTTAAAAAAACTATTATGTATTTCCACGGGAATGAACGCGATCACGAAAAGGTATTTATTTATTTGTATTAGATATTATAGATACATTACACCCAGACACAACAAAAGATTATGCCCATCACACAATTATTTGTTCTGGGTGAAAACCCACGACCTCTAGCTCAGCAGTCAGGATCACTAAACACTAGACCACCGCCAGTCAATGCATGGATGTAAACTGGTAGATTAGATTTATTTTTATCACTAGTATAATTACCTTTTTAAAAAAAGTATCACTGACTTCAATGCACCTTAATCATGATAAATTGTATAATTATGTTTTTTACGGAAATTAATGCGATCACGATATAGGTATTACATACCTCTGAATTGCCTGACGTTAAGACCAACTATGAGTAAAACTTATTCAATTAATAAATGCAAGAGTCACTATAAAAAATACCCAAATCGTTTCAAGTGAGCCTATAAAATTTGAAGAGTTCCTTCGATTTCTCCAGGATCCCATCATCCCCTTTCCAATAAAAGAAGAATTTTCCAAATCGATGCAGACGTCTTTGAGTAATCGGAGAACATTCCGATTCCGACGAATTGAGAACCTCCTTCTTTTTTAAAGTTGGTTAAAAACTTGGTAGCATTCCCCGTCGTGTACAAAGGTTTTATATAGAAGTTACTGAACTAATAATAAGAAGTCGCGATTTTATATTTTCACTTGTGTCTAATACCTACATTATAGTTGGTATACTACATAAAATCAGCCTATCGTAACTGGCGTCTATCGAACATTGATCGCATTGCAATTTGCGGCATAATCATGCTCCTTTAAAGGTAATCATAGTCTGAGTTTCTCTCATGTATGATCATTTCTGTTTACGTTTCTGTAACGCATGTACGACTTTTTAAGTGAGGAAAAAACGGAGGAGTTTCTTAAGTCAACCCGCATATTTATTTTTTTATGTTCGTACGGACTATCCTGTAAAAAGTTATGCGTGGACGATCCGAATTTTCGAGACGAGACGAATCCGTTTTTTTTAAATAAAATTTTTTTGTCTGTATGTTTACCTTCTTCTTCTTCTTCGTCCTCGCCTTATCCCGTCACGCGGGGTCGGCTTTCCTAATCTTGAGGCGCCATTCTCTTCGCTGCGCTGGTAAGCGTCGTCAACAGATAGACCCAACACCTTCTTGTCATAGGTTGTATGTTTTTCAGCAATTGTCTGTATGTTTACCGCTGACTTACTATAGTTTAGTTACTGCTCACAATTTTAATTTTTCGCTTTTCAGTTCCTTTCTTTCGTCGGTTTAATTTGTTGTTAAAAAGTTTTTATTACCATACGAGTTAGCGTATCATTTCAAGTCTGTTACCAAGAGCTTAACACTTAGTATATTATTTTCTATACGTAGCTTTGTGCCAATAAGTTTAAGTCTGATGTAATTAGGATTGGTGATTCTTGTTGGATACCTTGACATAAGTTCTCTCTGTTTTACTAACTTATATATGCAAAATTTTTGTAATATCTAATCAGTAGTCCAGTCGGAATAAAATATTTTTTACAAGTTGTGATATAAAAAAGTTTGGCAATTGAAAGCAATGAAGTTTTTATTCGCTTGTTCTTTTTCTCTACATATTCCTCTACAAAATGTATATCCTATACAATAAAGAAACGAAACTACTTACTAAAGATTCCAATAATATTCAATTAAGGGTTCGCACCTCTTTTTAAGATTCACTAACAAAAACTTAACCTACACGAAATGCCTTTAAATCTGAATCGATGTCACAAACCAAAATCGACGTCAAAAACATAGTGTATTTCACATGTTCCTTAACAAGGTTTCAATATCCTGCACTCTCTTGTCATATACTTGTCCTTAAATGAGTTTTTGATGTATATTTTTTTTTTCAGGCATCGGTAAACTATCCGGCGAGGGCAAGCACCTCGCCGATCCGGAGGTGCTCCGGCGACTGACGTCGTCGGTGTCGTGCGCTCTCGACGAGGCGGCCGCTGCACTCACGCGCATGCGCAGTGACCAACCACCACCGCACCACCGACATCACCACCAGGATAAAAAGTATGCACCATCATATGAAAATAATTTGTTTCGTATAACAGTTTTATATATTGACACTGCACGTAAATAGTTGTAATTTAAGAAAGATAAATTAGAGCCATCGAAGATAGCAGTAAACGTATAATAAATAATACGTACGTAGTACTGTGTCATACGGACAGTAGGGTCTTCGAGAATAATGGGTTTTCTCCTCTTTAATAATTTTGAGAGAGTGACAAGCCGTTATTCATATGTAAGGGGATATACAGATTTAACATTTTCACGAGAGCATTTTTGTCACCTTTGTTAAATAATAAAACAATCGGGAATTCTTAAAGCTTAACTGGTAATTGAATAATTGCATTGCATTAATGTCTGCTAGCTGCTTATCCTTCCACTATTATACATATAGTACACTGTTCAATCCTACCACTCCTTGTCTCAAAGAACGATTTGAATTCTTACACAAAACACACTCAAGGATTCTTAGGTCTTCAGAGAACTTGACATTGAAAACGCCAATTCATTCGTCGGATTTCATGGACATTTCTTTTTTAGTTCAGGCCATCCGTCAGTGGAATTCATTGCTATTGCCCATTGCCCAATTTTTAAAAATTAATAGAGGAGCATTACCTGAGTTGTTGAGTAATTGATGATGCCCGTGCATTTATGTGTGTGAGACACATATGTAAGCTTTATTTAGATAACATGCTCAATCAATTATACACTGCAACTCCTCTTGCCATATATAAACTCTCTTTCCATCCAATGGTTGCCTGGAAGAGATCGCAAAACGCGATAAGGCTACCAATTCTACAAGGTCTTTAGTTTCTATGATTATGTATATTATGATCCAGTTTTGTATCTACGTATGTTTTGTACAGTAAAGAGTTTATCTATCTATCTATATTTTTATAGTACTGACACAAAAAAAACTATCATCTGATAGTGACGGTCACGGTCAGTTCAGGGCTTTTTCCCCATACCAAAAGTGCCCAACGTGCCTAAAGAAGTTTTTACTTCAAAAAATGTTTATAAGTAAGTAATTATGAGTTGCCGACCAGAAGTGTTCATTTTTGAAGAAAGTGATGCCATCTACTAATAAGAACCATCAAACTAACGTACGTTCGGACGAAGTTTTGTATAATTTTTTACCTTAATTACAATTATATTTTTGTTTATTTTACCATATGAATTGCGCACACAATAAGTACTTTATTGATCTAAATATATTTTTAAAGATTAAAGATTTTTAGAAATTAATAAGGAGCTAACTCAATGTTTAGATTAGCGCCATCTAGTGGATCTATATATGTACTATTAGCGTGACGGTGCGAGTTTAGTTCTTTTTTCCCATAGCAAAAGTGCACAACGTGCCTAAAGAAGTTTTCACTTCAAAAATCTCATTTGAAGAGCCCCTATACTCGGCGCTCACTATCGGTCACCACACATCTCTAACGGCTTTTGATCAGGTTCAGTCATTTACACGCTTGCATTTTTCTGTCTTTTGGGTTTGCATACTCATTGTGGAATAAACCCATTGCCAGAAATAGCCAAAGCCAAATGTGTTATAAAATGATTTCTGTCAATGCCACTGTGTCAATAAAATTGTATAATTAATGTAAATAAAATCAAATGCACTTTGCAACCGACATTAATGCTGTTAGATTTAAAAACAAAATAAATTAAAACTAAGACTGCTATTTCTAGATTTTTTTAATGTATTGTAAAAATAACCTTAACAACAGAGATTACTGTGACCTGCCCCATTTTTAATGAATCATTGATTGAGTACGGCCCGTATGCTATCTTGTGGTAGATAAAGCTATAAACGAGACAGTTCTGTGTTTAGGTTTATGTAAATGCTGTGATATCAACATGTACCGACATACTATGTATTTCATAAAGTGTGTGGTCCATGTAAAGCCACTACAGCCGGCAGTAACACACACAGAATGGCGGGAACGATGACGTAACTCTGTATAAGTGGCGCGTTACTTGTAGGATGGCATGGTTTTAAATCTGGACGTAACGTGGACACAAACTTAATTGAATTTGTATCTGATATTACATTAGCCCTTGACAATAGAAAATAAGTTGATGCTGTGTATACTGATTTCTCAAGTGCATTTGATAAAGTGGACCACCAACTGCTATTAGCTAAACTGAATTTGAATGGCATACATGGCTCCTTACTTAAATAGTTTTCTTTCTACCTATCTCAAAGATCACAGATCATTGCATTGAGTGGACACGAATCATTCTCATATTACGCCGATTCCGTTGTTTCACAAGGATCCTGTCTAGGACCTGTTCTTTTCACATTATTCATCAATGACACAGAGAAACAAATTCACCATTGTAATGCCTTACTGTTTGCAGATGATCTAAAAATTTATAAAACTGTATCCTCGCAGGAAGATGTGCTCCTTATACAATGTGACATAGATAGAATCGTCGATTGGTGTAATACAAATAACGTGTCACTAAATTTTAAAAAATGTTTCTAAATTAAATAACTCCATCGGAAGTTCTCATAGATGACCGTACAAGCGACGATTAATACACTTTAATATGTATACACTGCGTGAACGACGCACGTCTAGTGCAGGATCTCTTATTCCTGCCTAAGTTAACGAATGGTAATCTGGACATCAGCGAATTGGTTTCGCTTATCAGTCTCCAAGTACCCCATAAAATACCAAGATATCCAATCTGAAATGTATACCATTTACCAACCTTCAAAACCAACATTTTGTCCAGTTCTCCTGTACACCGAGTATGCAAAGAATTTAATACAATATCCAAGTCCACACCTGACATAGACATCTATCACGACTCTAAAAATAGTTTTAAAAATAAAATAATTAATTCCTTTCTAACCTCTAATAATAACAACAACAATTTAAAGTAGTAGGTACTTATAGTATGTAAGTAATTATTTTATCTATTTTCTGCTAAATTCAGTTTCTTAGAAATGTTATTAAGTAAGTTTAATTTATTCATTGTGTTAATACTTTTTTTTTCTTTGTGTCATTGTCATAATACGCACGCTGGTTATTCCGTAATTGGCAAATGTATCAGCCATATAATTCACTAACATGTTCTGTACATCGATTTGTAATGCATTTGCTGTGGATGGACCTAAATAAATAAATAACCCTAATCGTACTCACTTCACCCATCCTTGCTGCAGTCGACTCATGTCAATTGCTATCTTCTACCTAATCGCTACCTATCTTCTACCTAATCGCATTTTTACAAAAATTACAATCTATTAGTATAACTAGAATTATCCTAATATCAGTTTTTCAAAGGTCAACCGTCATTATAAGAGTGTTGCCAACATATTTTTTTTTCAATAGGCATTTCCAAACTTCCAAGCCCCTACACTGGCACAATGACAAAGATACAGATACAGGGGCTCTTTGATAGGTTTAATATTTAAAAAGACTTACTGACTTCTATTATAAATGTTGTGATGTTTTCATTAGTTGAAGGGACTTTTATGTCCTTGCTTCTGCCAGTACGCAACTCAAGTACATTTGTATAGGTCTCCAGAAATTAATCCTAAGAAAGAAATATTTTCTCCACTTTTAACGTGGTTAACACTGAAAAGGGAAGTCGCCTGAAGTATGAAATATGCGCAATTTTATCGGTCACTAGTACGATTGTCTTGTACTATCATTAACACTGCTTCAATCGCCCAGGGTTTATTGATCTTAAAATATCAAATGTTACGTCATTCCGGCAGCATTCTAAGTTTTCACTTCATTCATAACGGAACACACTTTTCCGGTTTATTTTGCATATTCATTTTTCCGAATCCGTCGGACTATTTATGAACAGTATGTTAATTATTAATTAATTATCGTAATATTTTATTACACCACTGTGATTGTTGACTGTTCGGTCAGAAACAGACATCCTTGTATCATTTGTTCTGTTTATATTTTCATTTTATAGTTGAATAAAATCGTCTTATGTCTTGCGTATAGCGCTTTTAAAATCAATATCGCTTGATAGGCTTAGTGCGTCGTGATCGATTTAGTGTAAATATAAACAGAAGTAAAATCAGCGAATGAACTAATAAAGCGAACAACACAGCGTGTATATGTATATACATATATGTATATTTATTCGTGGAAACCTATAAGTGGATTACACACCAACAATTTTCATGATGATATTCCGAGATTTGAGTCCATAAACACGAGAGCGTGAAGCCTCTCGGGTCGACGATGACGTAGTCTCGAAAGATTCTCTCGTCGACTCGATGGAGACCGCCTCGGGACTGTGATTCGTGAAGCTTTGATCTTATCTGATAATTTTTTTAGCATTTAAACTATTGCGTTGTGTTCGTTAAAGATTGATATACATTTGTAAATTTTAGTCAACAATGCGGGTCTTCGGCCACTGGCACGACGCCCGTGGCGGCTGCGCCAGTGGGCGCGGACGGGGCGCCGTCGCTGGCCGAGGCGTGCTCGGACGGCGACGTGGGCACAGTGCGCAAGCTGCTGACGGAGGGGCGCTCCGTGCACGAGACCACGGAGGAGGGCGAGTCGCTGCTGTCGCTCGCCTGCTCCGCGGGGTACTACGAGCTCGCTCAGGTGCTGCTTGCTATGCACGCGAGCGTCGAGGACAGAGGCATCAAGGTACGCTTATTACTTAATTGAGAATACAAATTATTTGTGATAATCTAAGATACTACTACTCTTTTTACTTTTGACTGTCTATATCATAACACATTAATAATATAATAATAATAATTGCGCAGGGCGACTGTACACCATTGATGGAGGCGGCGAGCGCGGGCCACGTGGACATCGTGCGGCTGCTGATCGCGCACGGCGCGGACGTGAACGCCGTGTCGGGCTCCGGCAACACGCCGCTCATGTATGCGTGCGCCGGCGGCCACGAGGAGTGCGTGCGCGCGCTGCTCGAGAACGGGGCCAACGTCGAAGACCACAATGAGAATGGACACACGCCTCTTATGGAGGTATGCCAAATCCTTGTTACTGCCTTATTTAACCCGTCATAACTATGCATCGCTCGGCCGCTGCTCCACGACGGACTAAACTTGGACAAATCAGAATCGCGGTTGGTCTGCCCAAAGTTAAGAGTATTCTCGAAGAGGTAGTGATCTGCTAATCTCTATCTCCTAATCTTGTATGTAATGTAAGGTATTAATAGCACAGAGTCTTGTAATAAAGGTTATCACATTCTAAGTGCAATGCCCAAAAATTTATTATGTAGAGGGCTTCTACACCTGTTTTTCTGGTTTTGTCGGTTGTGTGGGAGTCAGATACCTAATTTTTAAAAATAGTTTTAGGTTTAAATCAAATAAAATTAGCCACATCTGATTGACTTTTACTCAATCGTTTCCCACACTCTCTAAATTTACTCTAAACACAAAATACATTTCTGTTCTGTGTCGACTAATTTAAGCAATACTACAATAACACCTTAGCTAATTACCAACGTGACGAGTGTTGTGGGTACAGGTAGAGGAAATGTTTATAAAGCCCGGCCCAAACTCGTGGCCTCAAGGACATCTCCATTGCGCGACGGTTGTCTATAAAAAAAAACAAAATTTGTTTATGCTATTGTCATACATTAGTTATATTGTATTCTCTTTTCTATAGTAGACTTGCATCCTTGAGTTTGTGTCGGCGTTTCTTCTCAAGGCTTGTCATAGGAAATGCCATTTAAAAGAGTGCCTAACTTACACCAACAAAATATTTGTTAATAGTCAAGCTGTTGTAACAAAGATCCAATAGATGATAATGATAAAGCTAACAACCGATAAATATAGTTACGGTAAATATATATACTCTATGTATGAGTTCAGATAACTGTTACATTTCATGTTTATCGCATATTTCCGATCAATTGACTAAATCAGTACATTATATGATTGGTGCTTTTCTAGAATTTTGCTTTGATACTTTGAACTTTGATTCAGGGATGTTATTGAGCTTCATAAACGTAACTAAAACTATCGGATATACAAAATAAAAATCTATAGAATCTGATTAAAAGTTTCGAATAATTCCGGATAGGGGGAGAGTCATGATAGATGAATGAAACATTCTTTCTGGCTGAAATGGTTTATATTGTTGTTTTTGTATGTATGTAGATAACAAAATAATCACTTGTAAGGCTGGCCTTTTTTTTCTGTGATTGTAGTACCAAATGACGACTAGAAATTAGCCAAATCATTTCCTATTTGTATTATCCTGTATCAATTCCATAAAAATCGAATATCCGTAACTAAAATTATCGGATAATCTGAAAAAGTTTCATATCCGTAACCGTATCTGAACCCAGTTTATCATCACTAGAGGAAGGTTTAGGTGTATAATTTGTGAAGATTTTGTGTAAATTTATTGAAATATGTTGAAGATGTCTCTGCTACCCGTGCGAAGCCGGGGCGGATTGCGAGTAATTCATATATCCGTAACCATATCCAGATCCGAAATTTCATATCTAATGCAGAGGGTCACCACTT
Organism: Callimorpha dominula; assembly: GCA_949752705.1. Taxonomy (NCBI): domain Eukaryota; kingdom Metazoa; phylum Arthropoda; class Insecta; order Lepidoptera; family Erebidae; genus Callimorpha; species Callimorpha dominula. The sequence goes on along the minus strand of OX457002.1, from coordinate 4,143,836 downwards.
CGTGGTTAAGAAAATTACTTTTACATGGGAGGAAGTTAATGCCTTGTTAGGATATTTAATTTTTCTGCTAAAAATTGGCATGTATGACCTACCTCGCATTTTTTATTGTCATAAAATACGGACTAACTGATAAATCTTTTTCAGGCGGCATCAGCAGGCCACGTGGGAGTTGCCAAGATCCTCCTAGAACACGGTGCGGGCATCAACACTCATTCGAACGAATTCAAAGAGTCCGCATTAACACTCGCGTGCTATAAAGGTCACCTTGACATGGTACGGTTCCTGCTGGCCGCGGGGGCCGACCGGGAACACAAGACCGATGAAATGCACACTGCCCTTATGGAAGCCAGTATGGATGGACATGTGGAAGTTGCCAGGCTGTTGCTCGACTCTGGTGCACAGGTAAATTGTCATTTATTTTACTAATTTTACTATATGGTATAGTTGATATTCTAAATATGTTCTAAATTAAAAATGACATAAGTAGTAAGTTATACCCATTTTCATCAGGAAACATTCTCTAGCAAAATCGTTAATAATGGCCAGCCCATGTAGGGGACACTTGGACAAATGATACTTGAATGATCTATAATACAAATGATATACCATATCGATAGATTTTAATTACATTGATAATACATTAGTACGTAGGTTGGGTGTTAACACAATAAACTATTGCAGGTGAACATGCCCACGGACAGCTTCGAGTCCCCGCTGACGCTGGCGGCGTGCGGCGGCCACGTGGAGCTGGCGATGTTGCTGCTGGAGCGCGGCGCCAACATCGAGGAGGTCAACGACGAGGGCTACACGCCGCTCATGGAGGCCGCCAGGGAGGGTACGAACACTCTTAACTTAAACGAAGCGTTCTATAAACCCACTGAAGCGTTCTATAAAAAATATGTGTGAGGTAAGATTGATTGATAGAGTGAGGAATGATGAGATAAGTAAATGATGTGGGTTGAAAGAAGATGTAAGAATTGAGAATGGAATGCTGCCATAATTTGTTCATGCTTCAAGGATGTGTGAAAAGTGAATGCCTAAACGAAATTATAAGGTCCCTGTGAGTGAACGAGTCAGTGAGGTTAAGCCCCGAAAGACATATAATATCCAGGTCGCCAGTATACTGAAAAAGGGTTAGGTAAAACGCACCCGGAGCCGACGAGCGTGTATGAAAGGTTTGATGAATGTGAAAAAGGTTTAAGCAGTACGTCAGGATCGTGATGTATGGTGCTCTGACGTCTCTGTCAATAGACACCGGAATACCGGCTGTAAAATGGACATTTTGTAGGTAATTATTAATTTCCACAACTGCAAAATATAAATCTGCAAAACGACGATCAAAATTATCTATCTGCATGCTGAAAAACTATAAAATGTTACGTAGTATAATGTGTTTTTACGCTTATTTGATATCAAATACCTATATATTATTTGACGCATTCCCCAACCGCATAATATGAATATGTTACGTCGTAGTACTTATAATTTGTTTAATAACTACTGTCGCATTGTCGTCGTTCATGGTATGGGTTGCGTAACTTGTATGTTGGATGCATGTAACTGTAAATTGACGTATGATCGTAAGGGTATGAATAATTTGCGTGCTAACACTGCTGTGGCTAAATTAAATACTTAATTTTATTTTAAATATGCAAATATATGAATTTTGAATAAGTATATTGCATACAGTTGTATCCTTCCCCACTAAATGATATAAGCTTATAGCCTTTCTCAATAATCAAACTTATCTAAACCAAAACTAATGTTCATCAACTGATTTATATAAGTTCTATATAAATAATATCAATAATACCATAACAATTAAGAATACAAGCTCTGTTATGCTTTACATAGTTGATTAAAAATACGCACACACACAATTTCTTTAGGGTCGTATCTGCATTCACCTATGGTCGATATAATTTATGGATTTCTAGAAAAATCTTCTTTTTTTGATTACATACAATTGAAATTATTCCAGTTACTATTTGGTTTTGAATGCTGTATATATTTCTAACTAAATGACCAGGTTTTTATGCGTAGTGATACATATTTGTAGGTCACGAAGAAATGGTAGCATTGCTGCTGGGTCAAGGCGCATCTATCAACGCTCAGACTGAAGAGACGCAGGAGACGGCGTTGACATTGGCGTGCTGCGGCGGCTTCCTTGAGGTCGCAGACTTCCTCATCAAGGCCGGGGCTGATGCCGAGCTTGGTGCCTCTACTCCCCTCATGGAAGCATCGCAGGAAGGGCATCTTGAACTTGTTCGGTTAGTACAAAATATTAAGACGGGGTTAAAACTGTCGTATTTGTTATTGTCATTGTGACCTTTCAATGGTACAGGTACCTTCTAAACGCGGGCGCTGACGTCAATGCCCAGACCCAAACGGGCGACACAGCGTTGACGTATGCGTGTGAGAACGGACACACGGACGTGGCGGACCTGCTGCTGCGCGCGGGTGCCGAGCTCGAACATGAGAGCGAAGGTGGCAGGACTCCCCTTATGAAAGCTTGTCGGGCGGGGCACGTGTGCACAGTACAGTTCCTTGTCGGCAAGGTATGTGTATCATTTATCAACTGTACTTTCTTAAGCAAAGCTAGAAAGTTTATATGTGTATTGTATTATGTCGAATATTATATCCTCTACTGACACAGTACGTACTGTGTCACCAGTAAGAAGATTATATAGAATTTAAAGATTCCTGTACTCACAGGGTGCTGATGTGAACCGTATGACTGCCTTGGGCGACCACACTCCCCTGTCACTGGCGTGTGCCGGGGGTCACGTGGACGTGGTTAAGTTTCTTCTGGCTTGCGAGGCGGATCCGTTTCGCAAGCTCAAAGACAACTCAACGATGCTAATCGAGGCGGCCAAGGGCGGCCACACCGCTGTCGTGCAACTGTTGCTCGACTTCCCTCACTCGGTTATGCTGCCTAGAGGTGAGCTATATACCATTACTGTTTTATTTTATACTAGCAACCCGCCCCGGCTTCGCACGGGTAGTAGACATCTTCAACAATCATCATATTTCAACCAATTTACATAAAACTTTAACAAATTATACACCTAAACCTTCCTCATGAATCACTCAGTATGTTGGTGAAAACCGCATAAAAATCCGTTCAGTAGTTTTTCAGTTTATCGCGAACAGACAGACATACAGACGCGGCGGAGACTTTGTTTTATAATATGCAGTGATTAGTAGTAAAAACAACAACACGTTAACACTGCTACACAAAGATTTTGAAAATGAGTCCCCAAGTTTTTTTTTTAATATATAATTTAAAAAAAAACTTGGGGAGTTATGATTTTTATTTGAAATGTATCATCAGTGATTTTTTTAAGAACATCCTTTAAACGAATGTTTATTTGCGGAAGTGAGTAAGTGTTAGTTTGTGTTTTCTTCTGTGTTAATGTTAGGTGAGACAACGGGCTACTTTAGCTACACTCGATAATAAGTTCTATATGTCGCGCAACAACCGCGTACATCTGAAGTGGTATTGAAAACGAATAAGGTTCAATTTAAAATTCCTAACTCTCCTGTCCCCTCAACTGTCTTTTGTGTGACAGCACAATGTAAGTGTTCGAGAGGATGTAGGGCTTAACATTTCATGTACAGTAACATAAAACGTTGAAAGCTAAGTTGTCCAAAATTTTATAATAGAAGTATTTTCCTACAATATTTGTTCCTTATAGATTTTGTTTGTATTTATTTCCTTCCTCCGTTATTCTACAATAGCAAACAGCTTTAGTTAATGTAGTGACGTTATTGTTATATAAGTTGAATGTGTTGTTCATAGGCAACACGACGGCCGAGGACAGTGCGGGGCTAGGCGCGGGGCTCAGCGCGGCGCAGGCGGCGGCGCTGGGGCTGAGCCACGCGGCGGCGCCGGGCTCGGGTGGCGCGGCGCCCGGGGCCGCCCCGCCCGCGCGCGCGCTGCTGCCTGCGCACGCGCACACGCACCCCGCTCTACACCACCCGCCGCACCACCACCCCGCCTCAGACCTACCTACCAAGTTCTCCAAGGTCTACCTTGATGGTGCGTACTCTACCGACTCCGCTTTGTTTTTATCCGCGTCCTGTCTGTTAGTAATAGGTTTTAATGGTCGTAAAGGATATCATTTAATTATTTTTGATAGAGTGACGACTCACAATTGTCATGTTTCAATATAAAGTTATGAATATAGGTATATGCGACGAGATATAACTAAATAAAAAAATATCACTTTGTAAATTGGTCCAAACTGGGTGTAACTTAAAAGTTTTCACATGCAAAACAAAAAAGGATTCGTAATACTGCTGTAAGTGAGAGTTCCGTTTTCTTATTTTAATTTGTAAGTATGAAATGACTATATTTTCATATTTCAAAATAATTCTTAGAATATTCGACCTGTAAAGCTTCTTATATGTATTCTTATACATTATTTTAAAATCTTGTATCATCCAAGTCTTCAATGAGGTGTTGTTGCAACCACGATATCTCTTGCAATTTCAATTAAGTACATAAAAAAGTTAGCACTGCTTCAAAATTCTTCATGTAGTTTTTGAATTGGAAATTATTAAGCTATTTTTGAAGTGAAAACTTCTTTAAGCACGTTTGTGCACTTTTGCTATGGGGAAAAAGCACTGAACTCGTGACCGTCACGCTAATAGTACATATATAGATCCACTAGAGGGCGCTAACCTAAACATTAAGTTCTGTCAGCTCCTTTAATGTCACCAACCTGCTAATGTGACGTTTTAAGTTCGTCGTTTCGTTTAATTTTACACTTCTGTCGGTAGTCCCATGACTGCCTATTTTTTTTTTTTCTTATTTTCATCATCAACATTGTTACTACATACTAGTGTTTAATCGATACAGAGCTATAAGATATAAGTTGCTCAAGTTATGTAATGTAATGTTTTTTTTGTTGTAATAACAAGTCTGTCCGGTACCAGTAATTTATGCTTTTACTAATTTTTTCTCTTAAAAATTGAAAATATGAGAAAAAATATGAAAAACGTTATCAATGAATATTTAGGGTTGCGTTATTATGGTGACACATTAATCATTGGTATATTACTAAGCTCACGCAACCGGTGTGTGTTGTAGAGCGCGGTGTAGCGGGTCGCAAGAAGTCGGCGGGAGCGGGAGCGGGCGCGGGCGCGGCGCCAGGCGGCGCGTGCGGCGCGGCGGGCGGCACGTGCGGCGCGGGCGCGGACGCGGGCGCCAAGCACAAGTGCACGCGCAAGCAGCGCCCCGCGCCCCCGCACTCCGACCACCACCTGCCGCCGCCGCCTGACATACTCGACGACAACGTACGTACCGCACCTCGCTGTTTGTGGAACACGTCAGTCTTAGCACTCGTGTCCCATTTTAACTATACCGTTGCACCCATTCCTCCTCCGTGAGTTGCCTCTGTATGTGTATTTATTTCATTATTCATTTGTGTTCCTTAAAACAAACCTATGCTCTGGTCTCTCGCTTGCCCTGAAAGGTATGTTTCATATATTTGTTTCCTTTTAAAAAGTAAGAGAATATCCATTACTTACTATAGTTTCACTTAAGGGTTCAAACTGTATGCCTTAAAATACCACCACAATTAACGCATTTACAACCTACGACCCTGTTACTCACTTTACTAATAAATATATCAATGCAGATAGACCGACTAGGTTTTCTACTTAACAAATACATTTTACGCGTTAAAAGATACACAACACTTTGACTCGTTCCACAGATATATTCTTTAATAAATTAACGCCACAAGAAGAAAGAAAAAAAAAACAAAATAAATATTCAAAGCCAGTTTTAAATTTAAAAAAAGTATTTCATTTTATCTTGGGCAAAAACAATGCTTATAAAACGACAGCAAATACTTATAAAAAAATACCTTCTCGTGGCGTAATTTTCATTAAAATTGCTTAAGTACACTGGTACTTTTTCAATATCACTCCAAACTTAGTCATATAAATTGCATCTGGCATTGTTAGGGTTGCCACCTAATAGTAAAACTGTATAAGAAATGTCCTACAAATGCACTCCACATTACACACTAAATATCTACTCGACATCTGAAACTTAATAACAACAATCTAAGAGATGTGTGAACCTTGAAATTATTAGTATAAAAAGTTACAAAACGTAAAATTATAAGTCGAATTTGAATAAGTCTAATTATAATGTTTTTAATGAGTAGTGCTAAGTTCTTCAAGAAGGTCATTAAAATATTTTTACAACCCTAGTCAGGCATACAATGCCAATTCAGACAGCTGTACCTTGTGTGATAGGATCTTGTGGTTTCTCGTAGTCTGAGCAGTGAATTTTAAAGCAAGAGTGTCCTACAAAAGACCTGAAATGGTTGAGTTAGCACTAGGCACTTAAAATAATAACAATAATAATTGACTGCTATTTGATATTCTTTTGAGCATTTATAATTAAAATAAAAAAGTAGTCATTGTCTATTGATCATAATATTAATTATTGAAATAAATATATGTGTTCAAATAAGCTATAATCATAACTCTTTTTATCATAAATTTTAATTTTTGTTAGTAAAACACATGATTTAATTATCATTGGATAGTTGTTTACTTTGTAGGATCAAACAATACTTTTTTTTTTTTTTAATCACGATATAAACAACAAATACACAGAACAAAATTATAAATAAGCATTTAGAAAACCTATATTAGTATTAGTCTACGTCTCTAAAGTTAAAGTGTTCTTAGTTAATTATAATTTTTGTAAGAAGTATGATCTCAATTTGTATTTCACATTATGGGGCTGGACATCTTCCACACTGCGTAATTCTGGCGGTACTTAATCCTGCCCATGTATATATCTCCATAGTTAAATTTTATTGTTTTTACTTAGATATACTAAGCTTTTGGGTTCTAACATTGCCTTTTAAGTTTAATACACCAATACTACAAATTTTCAGGTGACAACCCTAAGTGTGCTCTAGATCGCAAAACCTGGATAATTGTTTTGCAATCATTCACGTCTTAATATAAACCTATATATAATTAAGAAGTTTACTATTTATATTGGTGTAATGAACCATTGTAGTAACAACCCACAGGTAGAAAAAAAAATTATTGTCTTGAATCAACCACACAAATTATTGTTACAGAAGATCAAATACAAACATCTTAAATATATATTTTCATCATAACATAACTGAACAATGAAATAAAGCTTAGCTGGCACTCATTCCTCGTTGTTAATATTAACATTTCTGATTAACGGTACCATCCTGTCCTGATGTATAATACATATAATATATATATATATATATTGTTGGCTATATCACAATACTATCATTTTTCATTTCTCTTTGCTTGCTTCCCACGGTGTAGATATGCCACCACGCCATGGCTAAGGTATCACTTCCGCCGGGGTTTACGTGGAAGGACGTTAACAAGAAAGTTAAAATTAAATGCCACATTAAAAATAAATGCAACGTGAGTCACACTTCAATAAATTACATTCACTAACATAACTGTCATGTTAACTGTAGCGGTGTCGCACACGTAGCCCACTAGCTAATTGTGTCATCATACGATGTCGAATCTTTTTGACCAGACAGAAATATCTTGGTAATTTGTACAATGATGCAATATTGTTACTGTATCTTTATTCGCTTTAGTTACGATAAAAGAAAAATGGTCAAATCGAGTTTAAAAATGAATAAATATTGTGAAAAATACATTTGAGTTTATACACAAAAGTAGAGGTTATGGGAAATGTGGTTCATTTAAACTATTCTGCCAGGCATGGTCAATCTAAGCATATTAAATGCTCTATTGACCTCTCAATGAAGTGATTTGCAACCTGTAAGTCTGTTCATCTCATCATCTCTCATCACATTCATCTTGTCTTTGAAAAGAAAAGGACAATATGCTGTTGCATATTTGCCAATAAGTTCCACATTGTTTGTCATCATTATTAAGAACACAGCTGTAATAGAAAGAGAAGGGTATAATATTATTTGTCTCATATTTTTAAAGGTTACAAGCAAGAGCGTGACTAAATATTTCTTTTAAAGGTTACAAGCAAGAGCGTGACTAAATATTTCTTTTATCGTAGTCGACTGTGAATAAGAACTAAGAACCTGATTTTTCTCTTTGACTTGATCAATTAAAATCTTAAGACAGGTGGTATTGTAGTCTACCGTAATCGTTGGATACAATTCTTACTAATTTCAGAACTCTCTTTTCATCATTGATCTCGTAATAAAAAATCAAATGACACGTTAATTTGTTATGTTTATCACCTAATCCTAATGGTTTGACTAGCTTCTAACCGGTTTTTATAACAAGGTTTGTTCAAAGTGAACAACTTATTACTGAAATCAAGACATCCCTGAAGTAATCTAGTTGTCGAATGGGTTCTGAAGAAGACATAGATTTTGTATTTATAGTTCATCTATTATCTTCGTATTTAAGGCACTGCTGACAAACACAATATAAGGACAGTCAGTGTCACATCGCCATTTATATTTCTCGTTTAAAATACTTACTATGAATCCTGTGCTGAACACCGCCGCGTAAGTTTTAATAAAACTAACTTCGCGTGGAAATATCCCATGGGAGCCCTACATTTTCCTGGGATAAAAAGTAGTCTTTGTGCTATTACGTGGTATATTTCATCTAGATCCAATTATGTAAGGGAATATAGTCATCCAGATCCGTTCCACCGTTGAATTGAGTAACGAACATCCATCCATCCAAGCTTTCGCATTTATAACAGTAGTAAGATTCGATACGATTGCGTTATTCTACTATCCAGTTGCATATAAGCTTGTATTAGTGTCTTCAAGCTTTTTTAACATCGCCAAGTGGGGTGATACGGTAACGATGCGGTGGGTGTAGAGTAGGAAGAGTAGAGAGAGAGTAGAGCTAATGCGTGTGTGTGGTGTGATGCTGACCGTGCTATGCTTGCAGAGGGACCCGCGCGCCGACTGCCTGCTTGAAGCCGACCGCAGCCTGCTCGACTTGCCCGACCCCGCAGGTAAGTCTTACTCTTTCTCTTTTAGAGCCAAGTTTAATGTTTCAACTGTTAACTAGGACCTCGTTTATAATATTTCCGAGATTCTGTACGTGTATACAGAAGAGTATGAAATAAATTCGCTTTAACTTTTTAAATGGTTAGGCGATAGTGTAGTAAGTGCATTATAATAACAATATAAGCCTAATGGTGACGTTGTTGTAAAGGTCCGCCGACACTCGCCACGTCGGCGCTGCACGCCTTGGACCTACAGTTCTGCGCTCAAGGCAAGTCCGCACGTCATGACGTCACCTGAGTTCATATACTCTATTGTATTTACTACGTGACACAGCAAAGAGCACCAGCTTTCTACTTCTCAACTAAACTCAAATATGTTATTCTTTATGACTATGCCAAAGTAACTTCACCGATTTTTTTCTGTAACTGATCTCATAGCTGTCAATTGGAACCAATTAGATAGGGTGAGCAAAACAGATATTTTTGAAAAAATCAATTTATTTACAAAAAAAAAACATGAAAAATTGTTTCTATTTAAATGATGGGTTAATGACTACAAAAATCTAAAGGTGTCCAGTATATATGTTGACCTGTCATGTTAGGAAAGTCTATACAATGACTGTTCAAGTTTTGCTGATCAATGAAATAAACCAAAACATTAATAACTTAAATTATGGTCGAATATGGACCAACAGGCGATCTCTATATATTTTTAAAATTATGAAATCAATAGATTCGTTAATACTACAGCAAAAAAAGTAAAGTGCCTATTTCATTTCACAATAAAAAAAAATGTAAAAAAGTTAATGGCCCCAATTCTGTTACTTCACTCGCTAAATTAAAATTCACTAAATTTTCTTCATAAAAGAAGTAAACCTTGTATACTTAGAAACAAGGTCTTATTTCAAATTGAAACAAGCGCTAACGAAATAAGCAATTTATTTGTCGACTAAAGTCTGATACGCTTAAATAAACTTTAATACCACGTACTGAGAGCCGCTATCCGTTGAATGCCCTCTCTTTTGCTCTGTGTTTTTAGTAAGCGTCTTCGTAGGTGTAGATTAAAAACACGTCATCCTTGTTCGTTTTGAATAAGTTTTTATACGGCAATTATACAGCGTTTGAATAAATGAAGACTCTCGCTGCGTGGACATAAAGTAGAGTATACGTTGACAGGTTTTATTGAAATTTAGAGGCGATGAGAAATAGATGCTAGTAACAAATAGACCTTATTACGAAGAAAACTAGGTTGATTTCATATGAAGAAATTAAGTCAGGTTTTAGTTTAGTCGAGTGTACAATAGAATCGGCACCAATGTTACACAAATTAGTTTTTTGTGCAGACCGTACTTTCCAAGTGACAGTTGACCGATTAAGGTCATTGACGTTCCTATTCTTATTTGAAACGCATTGTACGTACTTTTTCTTTTTCTATGTATTTTAAATATTAATTTAATAGAAAAACACGTTATTTAAAAATTGGTTGTGGCAAATCTTCAAATTGGTACTTGTGAAATCTTGGTTGTACTCTGTGATTAATTTTAATACTATATCAACGTTTGGTGTTTTTTTTCTCACAGGCGTGAGGTAATCGATCGGCTATTTATTCTTCGATTACAACTCCATAAAATATTGAAAACTTAACTTGTTAAATTGTTGCCACATATGAGTAAGTTAGAACGCTGTTATATTTGGCATATTTATATAGAGCAGAGGATTAGCAGTTACAAGATTCGGCGCTCTTCTTGGCTTAGTCGCGTATTTTTTTTTATGTTTTCAGTTTTATTCATTTGGTTCTCACTAACAGCTTCTAATAAACTTTGCCATCTGTTCAATGTGTATGTCCTATACTGTCTTATCATTTGTGTGTCCGTTTCCACTACCTATTTTTATCTGCTAATTAATCTTATTTTAAAAATATATTGTGTAAATCATGAAACGAACTTGTCCTTGCTTAAATATGGTAATCTTGCATAAAACTCAACTGAGTATGCTTAATATTTACCGGTCTGTGTTCAATCCCATTTCCCTCAATCCAAAATATATTTTACTAAAGAGTAAGGTATGTGAAGCCTGATACTATATCTCATAGATAACTTGAATTTTATATGATGACTGTTTGAATGTGCTCACTCAAAGTGCACTATAATGAATGCTCAGATGGCACCGAGAGCATACCCCAACTCTGCAAATTAGGCATTTCTAACTAATTGTTTTTAAACTTTCGCAACTTTGATACATACTATATGTGCAATTCGGGACTTAATCGCGATAATATTTAACTAACTAACATCACTAAAGTAGTTTCTAATCACAAACTTTGTTATCTCTTTGAATGTGATTACATATATATGTTGATTATTGTTGTTGCAATATTATGTTCTATATAATTAACATTAGCTGTGTTTGTAGGTGTGACGACCGTCCACCAGTCCCCCACTACACCACCGTACCCGCCGCCATCGCAGTTGTTCCCAGTGCAGCAGCTAGCAACTAACCTTAACCAGGTCAGTTTATTTATGTACTTGCGGTATAGAGTTGTGCATCTAGTATTAATATTATTTGTAGCAAGCTTACAATTATTATTACAGCTTATCTTTATGTTGTTTGTATAGGTTTCATATATTCCGTTCAAAAAAGCTCTTATCAATTCGGAGCCACCCGACTCAGGTACAGAATACATAATAGGACAGGTACAAAAGCCTCACTCCGCCAAACCATTTAAGTAAATAGCGACTCTTGCTCGGACACAATTAAGTCGCAATTCAGATCGCACAGCGCTATTTACCTACAGTTTTTAGTTTACCTAGAAGTTGCCTTTCTTGCTATCGCGTAACTGTTCTAACTACGCGACGACGTTAGGGTTAACTTTTTTAAAGAATTTATAAATTTAAATATTTAATTACCAATAAGTTATGCGCGGCAATCCACTCTATTTTTGGCATGATTAGTTGAGCCCATCGCGTACTTGTAGCTTTCCACCAAGTGCGGAGTGGCCCTGGTCTGACTCGGGGCGTGTGCGTAGTGTGGTATTATTTCTGTTTGTAAGTATGGTCACCAAAGTTTTATGGGAGAGGAGAATTAGGGTTAGTAACAGACAGGTATAAAGACATATCAAATATTATTAAACCTTTTTTTTTTACCACCTTTATACAATGAAGGTGTACGCAATACAACTCGTTTTGTACTCAATGTTAGCTAGTTTTTTGTTTTTTTTTGTCCTAACGCTTAATGCAACTGGGAATTTCATAAGAAATAAAAAAAAACCCACTTACAATTTGCCTTACCTTTGAATCCTTACCAAACGAACCCTAAACCTAAACTTGTACCACGGGCACAATAAGGAACACGCTTATAACTTACTGATAAATTAACACGATTATAACTCATATAGGTCCCATTGCCACCACCCTCCCAGTTTTCCTAACCACTATTCCTTTATAGGAGCCCACGATCCAAGACCGTCCTCGCGCAAAGGTTTCGCGTAAATGTTCCAAGTTTGGATGCAAGTTCCTCCTTCTGGATGCGTTGCAGCGACTCGGCCAGCATATTAGTGAAGTGGGTGCCGTCGCGGTAATTTTCGCGATTTGTTCACAAAATATATATTTTACCTAACATTTTTTAACGATAACTATTTATTTACCAATATCTGAGCACACTAGATTTCACTACTTTTTATAAGTGTGTTTGTATATTATATTTGTATATATAAATTTATTTATATAATAAATAAATATATTAGTTTAGCTTCATCAGCTTATTTAAATAGCGTATTGAGGTTTGTATAGGAGGTGGATATTAACTTTTTCCGTAATTTAGATTAAGTATGTTCCATCAACATTATATTAGAAATCTCATTTAATAAGAGTTGTTGTTTTTTGGGATTAATATTAGTGTTAGACTAGTAATGAACTAATAATTAAAATGTTTACAGCACCAACTGCAAGAGTTGCAGCAAGCGCAATACCAACAGCTAGCAGTACAGCAACAGCAGCAACAACAAGTACAGCAGCAAGTGCAACAACAGCACAAGAAGCAACAACATCAGCAGCAGCAACAGTATGTACAAGAGTTACAGCAAAGGCCTGAAGGATACGCGACGCATGTAAGATTTTGACTCACTAAGATAAAGAAAATTTTCCCAAAATTTAATACTGACTAGTAGAGATGTTTGCTATGGTATTATTCACATTCTTGTATAAATTATTGTTGAAAATTGATTTTAAACAGCTTTAAAAACTGAATAGTGTAGAATGGATAATCTCGGAAACCGTTTAAACTAAAGTAATATATAATGGTTGCGTCGGTAACGCAGGGCATGGACGAGAGCGTGGCGGGGAGCGTGGCGGGGAGCAGCGCGGGCGGCGGCGTGGAGGCGCGCGAGCTGGGCGCCGTGCTGGCCTACCTGCAGCGCGAGGTGCCCTCGCTCGTCGCGCTGCCGCCCAACGAGTTGCGCTCGCTCGTGCTGCAGGTATATCTACTAGCTAACCCGACAGACGGTATTCTGTCGACATTTCAATCAATTTGTTTCAGTTTTATGAGAAAAAACACTTTGGGCTATCCACTTATTCGGCCTTAGTAACGCGCTAACCGAACAACATTTCATCTTTATTTATATAGATATACACTTCCTGCAAATACATTATTGCACGAGACAGAATAATGGTTTGACATGTGTTCTACTTTATTCTTGGTTACTGTTACTACATATAGAGTAGTCCAGCAGTCAGTAGACTTTCTCTTGATCGTGTGCCAGAATATAGGAACAACAATTTACAGACACATTTAGCACCACACTATTACTATACATATTATATAAGGGGGAAGGACCTTGTCTCAATCTCACTACCCCAATTTCAAATGTTTAAGGGATTAAATAGGAATAGTTAGGCCCCGTTTATGCTGACGCGGGGCGTTGCGCGGCGCGTCGTGCGCCACTTCGCGCGGCGCGTTGTCGCTGCGTGCGCCGCCGCGTCCATGAAAACGCCTCTACGTGAACGCTCTCATATAATAAGCAGTGTTTGATTTGATCGCACGAGTCGTCGCACGACGCGCCACGCAACGCCCCGTCTCTACGTAAACCGGGCCTTAATGTAATAAATACATATAATATTATTGTTACGTGTGTGTCAGTAAATTAACCCATTTTCATTAAAGGGTTTTCTTATAAACATGTATAATTATTACATGAAAATAATTATAATGTTCTGGGATATGAATTATTCAATGAGTGATACATTTACCCAGGTGATGCAGCAGAAATCACACGAGATCTTATCGTCCAAGTGCGCGGAGGAGCCGGAGGGCGAGGCGGAGAGCGAGGGCCACGAGCGCCAGGCGCGCCGCCTGCTGGAGGAAGCGCTCAACGCCGACTGGCCGCGCCAGGACCTGCATCACCACCACCATCACCACCTTCATGAATTACCGGTACTTGTCTAAATTTATATCTCCTAACAAAATAGAGGCACACACCAAAATTTACAATTTCGCACTATTTGTCTCTTTAAAAGATAAACAAGTGTGTTTAATTGAAATAAAGGCTTGCTTGTCGTAAAGAACGCTCCTTTAATCAGACTAGATTATCCTGATGACTGGTGATGATGCAGACGTGATTAAAAGCATTCTTCGGTTATTTAATTAATACGTAGAATCGTATGAATAATCTGCATGATTAAGGACCGGATAATATTTAGATCGAAATAATATACAGTCAGTCACGGCCTTGTTGGTCCGCTTACGCTAGTGAAGGACCTAGTTTCGACGTCAGGCAAATTGTTATTGCATTTTTCTCTTAGGAAACTCAATAGCGGCTTCGTGTCGGTAGACGGCGATAGGCTCATCCTCTATGATGGGACAAAAAATAAGTTATTGATATATGAATCTAAGTATCTAAATATAGCTTTTTCGGGATATACAAACGTCGCAGTATGAATTATATAAAAAGGGGTTGAAGTGTACTATTTTTATTTTATTTAGTTTACATATTGTAGTATTTTGAATGATAATTACAGGATTTTCAAGAACTTTTATCTGAACAGGCCGGTAACGGTTGCCAGTATCGGGTCCGCCCCTCGTCCCCCTCGGGAGCCCTAGAAGGCGCACTGACGCTGCCGCGGCAGGAGGACGAGCCCTCCCTGCCCGCGCCTGCGCCGGCCCCTCACCCCCAACAACCTGATCTCCAACCTCATTTTGCACTGCCACCACCCACATTGCCGTATGAAGACTATAGGTGAATCTATACACAATTATTACACTTTTTTCGTAGATTTCGATCCTGAATTACTTGAGTATGATGGAAAATCGTAAAACAAGCTAATAGAATATGTTATCAACATAAACTTTCTGTGTACACTATGGAATATCAATCTATCACTTTGAAAAAGCCAGAAAACACCAAGATCCCCTGTCATCAGAATTCTATTTTATTTTTTAATCTCTATTATAGTCATAGATATATTCTTTTGTTGTAAAGGTCAAAGTATATCGTAGGTGTTGACAATATCTTAGTAACACTAAATAAAATTCCCCTCTCGCACATAACTTCTGGACTAGCTTTAGTATCGTTCAGTAAAGGGCTGGTTGTAACGCATGGTTTACGTAACCTATATATGTGTACAGGTCGGCGACGTTCGGGCCGCCGCACACGGCGGTGGCGGGAGCGGGCGCGGGCGCGGCGCCCTTCACGCCGCACGCGCCCGCTCCCGCGCCCGCGCCGCTCGCCAAGCGTGACCAGCCGCACCTCTACAACAGCGCCTCCGTCGCGCGACCGAAGAAGGTAAAGGTTTGTCGTCGCACTTCTTATCCTCTTCACCTTTCTGTATTCTAAATATGAATATTCGTGTTAAGCGAAGCGTTGTGTTGTGGTGTGCAGGGCCGTTTCTCCGGGTCGGGGCGCGGGTGCCGGTCGGGCGAGGCGTACGGCACGGCCACGCCGCCGCAGCCCGCGCCGGCGGCCTACTGCGCCATGGACGTGGACGGCGAGACGGACTCCAACCACGACACGGCGCTGACGCTGGCGTGCGCGGGTGGACACGAGGACCTCGTCGAGCTGCTGCTGCTGCGCGGCGCAGACATCGAACACCGCGACAAAAAGGTACCCACATGCTTGTCTTGTCTAAAAAAAGTAACGGTTAAAGAAAATTCAAAAATAGTCCAATATTCTTAACTTATTTATAACAAATAATTAAAAAAGCGCAATATTAAAATAATTAATCATCATGTCATGGAAATTCCTGTAGTTCCCAAACAAAAAAAATTTTTTTATTATTGAAACTACGTTAAGATTAACACTATATACCCCTTTTAAATCATAACCATTAGTCATTGAATGCATTTTCTTGTCCCAGGGCTTCACTCCACTCATTCTAGCGGCAACGGCAGGGCATGAAAAAATAGTAGAAATCCTTTTAAACCACGGCGCGGATATCGAAGCGCAATCGGAACGTACGAAGGACACCCCTCTCTCGCTAGCGTGCAGCGGCGGACGCTACGAGGTGGTCGAGCTCATCCTGAGTCGCGGCGCCAACAAGGAGCACCGCAACGTGTCCGACTACACCCCCCTCTCCCTCGCCGCGTCTGGTGGTTACGTCAATATCATCAGGCTACTGCTCACGCATCAGGTACCAGCTTTACCAGTAATTATTCCATACAGTTTTGACTCACCCTAAATCAATATTTATTCGTTTGTACATTTAGTGTATCGTAAACAAACTTGTAAAATGTGTTAACAATAGACATTGTAAATAAATTAATGATAAAAATATTATGTAATGATAATATGGAACTGTTGTGTCTACCGAGTTTTGAGGAGCTGAGTTAGTAGATATCCAAACGCCATACATAATAAATAACTGGAAACGGTCGTCCTACTCGGAGCGCTCCCGTTTCAGAACATCTTGTCTTTAAAACACTTTTCTCCTGAAAAAAAAAAAGGAAATTAGATTCTATTCATTCGGTTCTCAACTAAATAGAATAATTATAATGTATTGCTTATTTTATAGGCTGAAATCAACTCCCGCACCGGTTCAAAGCTGGGCATATCCCCTCTAATGTTAGCAGCTATGAACGGTCACACGGCAGCTGTCAGACTACTTCTGGACTGCGGCTCCGACATCAACGCGCAAATAGAAACTAACCGCAACACCGCCTTAACTCTCGCCTGCTTTCAAGGCAGGCACGAGGTCGTCAGTTTACTGTTAGACCGTAAGGCGAATGTTGAACACCGGGCGAAGACAGGGTTGACTCCCCTCATGGAAGCTGCGAGCGGTGGTTACGTGGAGGTCGGAAGGGTACTACTCGACAAAGGCGCAGATGTTAACGCCCCTCCTGTACCTTCTTCGCGAGACACCGCGCTTACCATTGCCGCTGATAAAGGACATACCAAATTCGTCGAGCTTTTACTGCAAAGGTTTGTTATACCAATACATAAGACGGACGCTTGTGGCAACGTTCTATCTCTATATACAATTTTTCAAACATAACTGAACAAATAGTTTAGTATTGTTTATTCTGCCAGTGTATTTGTTTCTTAATTAAATTCTTGTTCACGTTACAGACGAGCGGCGGTTGAGGTGAAAAATAAAAAAGGCAACTCGCCCCTGTGGCTAGCGGCCAACGGCGGCCACCTCGCGGTGGTCGAGATGTTGTATGCTGCCGGCGCTGACATTGACTCGCAGGACAATAGAAAAGTAATATTGACCTCGTTCATTTAATTGAAGTTTCCGTCCTTTTATCGTAAACTAAGCATGTTTTGACCCATACAAGGAAATATGAGAGTTGGGACAACATTTTCAGAACATTTTTTTCTTACTATCTAAATAAATGTGACGTTAATGGTGTCACATATCATCAAAAAGATACATTATCAAATGGACTTATGGTTTAAAATTAATTAAAGTAAGAAACAGATGAATAACAACTTTATTTTTACTTTTTTTTAGGTATCTTGTTTGATGGCCGCCTTCCGTAAAGGCCACACTAAAGTGGTCAAATGGATGGTCGGAGTAGTCACCCAGTTTCCATCAGACCAGGAAATGACAAGGTAAATTACATAACTATTTTCTACTACTCAAGTATCTTATGTTGAAATAGTTATTTCTGTAGATGCTTACAAAATTATTATGGTATTCTGTTGACATGTGACACCATTTTCTATATATCATCCCCATAGCACACATTGTGTCCATTAATTATTGTAAACGTCATAATCATGTGAATTCCCCAGGTACATATGTACAATATCGGATAAGGAACTTCTAGAAAAATGCCAGGAGTGCGTGCGCGTAATCCGCGCAGCAAAGGAAACACAAGCGGCGCGCGCCAACCAGAACGCAACCATACTGCTCGAGGAGCTGGACGCCGAGAGGTGTCGCGAGGAGAGCAGGAGGCAGGCCGCCGCGCGCCGCAGGGAGAGAAAGAAGAAGAAGAAACTCGAGAAAAAGGTATAAACTTGATATCTGACTTTAGTATCCTCGTAAGCTTTACTTTACTGAGTGTAAATAAGTTATGATCAATCATGATTTTCGTTGATCTGTGTTCTAGAACGAAATTAACAAGTTTCTATGACAAGGGCTGCAAACGCACATGTGTTTGCATTTG
The DNA here is from genome assembly GCA_949752705.1 of Callimorpha dominula. NCBI lineage: Eukaryota > Metazoa > Arthropoda > Insecta > Lepidoptera > Erebidae > Callimorpha > Callimorpha dominula. The sequence goes on along the minus strand of OX457002.1, from coordinate 4,125,247 downwards.
TCACACTTTTATCATTTACCATATCTTTACATAACAATATGAAACTAGGAGGAGAGGCGCAAATTGCAGGCTGAAAACGACAAGAATTCAATGTACTGCGAGAAAGCGCTCGGGGAATGCTCGGAGGGCGGCGAGCCCGACGACGAACCCGTTGCGAAGGAAGAGGGCGACTCGGGCATCGATGCTAACTCGCAGGTACGACACTGGTTTACAGTAACTTCAATCTACATGCAACCAATCAATACCATGAAACTTGGCGTATTCACTTAGTTCTAACACTACATTATTTTTCATTCATTCAAATTGTTTGAATTGCAAAATACGTAACGACATGTTACAAAGAACTTATGCACGATTCAATAGTAATTTACATACATTAATTGAAAAACAAATTGATATATTAAAATTTGTACAAAGATTCAGGTCATGGCTTGTTTTTATAATATATCGATATGTGACATCATTATATTGTGTTCAGGGTTCCTGTTCCTCCTCTGATGTAAAAGCCCCTCCAGTACAGAGTACTAAGTCTAAGAAAAAGAAAAAAGAAGAAAAGGCAGCACCCCCTCCTCCTGCACCCTCGGTTAAGAAACAACCGGATAAAGTGAGCAACCATTAAAATTCGTGATAATTTATTGCATAGGCCTAAGTATATATAGATCAGGGATGTTGCGGATGTTTATGATGCGGATGCAGAAGTAGTGCAAGTCGCGATAAAAAAGTGGGTCGGGCCAGCGATTGGCATGTGCCGTAAACACATGCTGATTGACCAATAGGAGCGAAGATTGCGGTGACAAGATCCGACGCTTTTGTTATTGTATATCAGTTATGTTGCGGGGATAATCGCATCCGTATTCTCAATTGTAGAGCTTCCGCATCGATTTCGACATCTGCATCCGCATCCGCTGATGTCAAAAATTCTGCATCCGCAACTTCTCATTAATATAGAATATGTCTTACTTGATCAAATTAAAGACATGAATAAAATATTCTTCAAAGAAATACCAATCCAAATGTCCATATTAGTAAATAAACAATCACTGAAATTAACAAGACGTTATTTTGTGCATGCATGTGCAGCAGGAAAAACTATTTACGAAGATAAAAATGTTCAAATTTGGTTTTTTTTATGCAATTTTTTTTTGTTTATTATCGAATTTCTTAGATTTGACTAGATCTTTGTGTAACACGTAGTAACGGTTTGTACTAGCACATTGCCTAAACTAAAATTTTTACAATTAATATGTTAGCTGACTTTACAGAGTAAACCAACGAAAATAGAAACCAAACCTGAAAAAGAAAGTACTCCGAAGCCTGATAAAAAGCAGGAAAAAGAGAACGTTGCTCCGAGCTCTCCCCCCGCCACACCAGTCAAACCACCTCCTCAGCCGGACAGACGAACTGCTGAGAAGAAAGAAAAGTGAGTACCTTACCTACATTAGACATGCTTACGTTGACTTATTACTGTAAAGATTCGTAAAAGTACATTACTACGCATTCATGCTGTTCTGCATCCAATATGCAGTTTTTTTTTGTTTTTTTGTTTAGTTTAAATGGTAATATCGATTCAGTGAGCATCAAGATCAAGATTTTTTTTATAACTAATTGAAACTTGATTTAGTTCAAAAATTAGATGACATGTTACCAGTAGAGGGTTGAAAATTAAATATTGTCCTTACAGAAAACCTGAAGAGGATAACCCTAAAAGCATTACAGTACAGAATGTTAACAAATACGGGAATAACTCCAGAAAGAGTCAAGTATTCGAATCCACTAGACTTAATGTGGACAAAGACGATTTTGACACAAGCGACAAAAATAAAAAGACACAGCACATGCATCAGTAAGTTCGATCATCATGTATAGATATATAGATAACACGGCATAATTATATTCTTCGTTATAAACATAAAATGAATGACCAAAGCTGTTTTGTCCTTACCTTCGGTCGGGTAGTTACACAACTATGTTCACAAACAATTGTCATTCAATACTTTCAAGTTTCAAATATATTATTAAGTTCGTTTCTTTTAGGTTTCTTGAATTCAGTTCTGCTATGAAACCGTTTTGTATATAAGCATATTGGGCGACATAACGAATTGGAATTCGGATAAATTCTTTTTAGAATGAAAAATAAAATTAAATATTTTGATAAATTCTTTATGAACATATACTTGCATGCAATTAATGCTTTTTAGCATTAGTTGTTTTTTTTTTAATGACCGTTGACATTGATTTTAAAGTAGTTTATCAGTTTTGCTTCATATTATTGGGACTAATAATAAAATAGATTTTTCATCATAGTTTAAATACTTGCTAAGTGGACCTGTCCATTAAAGAATTTCATGATCTAAGACTAGTATGTTGTTTATATTCGTTACTTAAATCTGTTGATTAGTGGTTTACCTGATTTACACATTGAATTTAATGTACTATTATTTGTTATGTTTAGTATATTTATATTTTATGGTTATCACATCAGTATAGAACAAATGGACGGAAATATTTGTTACTTGCTCTAAAGAATTTGTAAATCAGGCCTTTGTGAAAGATTAAATTTATTTTATAACTTGATCTTCACATCAAAACACATTCTATATTTATTGTCCCTATATAATACTAAGTTGTTAATAATAATATTTATTTTATAATAGTATTATTTCATAATACTTTTATAAAATATATGTAAACATAATAATGCTCTTAGTATTCAGAAATCATATTCTGAGAAATGTTCCCTTTTGCTATAGTTTTGTTATAATACTAAACCATGAATGGTCTATTTTTTTTTTACCAAGTGCAATTTTAAAATGTGTTACAATTGTAGATGGGAGACGGAAGGCAAGAGCACCTCTCCTAAAGCTGGATGTGTGGGAGGTCGACGGGAGGAAGGTTGGAAAGAAGTTGTTCGCAAGTCTAGTGTGCAGACGCTCTCTACCGTTGAACCTGGGTTAGTAATTTTATTAAATTCTCTTAGTGTTTGTGTAAAGAAACAATTAAGTAAATATTTATATTTTTTACTTAAATTTTAGAGAAAACTATTTTATTGTTTTGCTGGAAGTATAGAGGTATATTAAAATCGGCCAGCTAAAGAAATTGTGCAGACATTTTAACATCAACATTACAATATCGCATAATTTTTCATGTGCTCTGATTTTAAGATCAACAGAAATATAAAGATTAACATCTTGTGTTGACGTGTTTAGGAGTGGCCTACATATTTTCAGCAGAGGATGTCTTGTAGTTCTTTATGACAATGATTTTTTTTTTATTAAGTTACTGTAGAGGTGGTGGATGAGGTTGTTAATGGTATTTATATTAAATTTTGTTTTAATAAAGTTTAACTTAAATGTGACATTTTTTTACCTCTGGGTTCTCTAAATATATTTACAATAAATTATGTGCAAATGTCCAAGCACTGTTTTTGTGCAACGAGAATAGGATCTGATGATGTATTGTGTGTTTTTGTATGTTATTCTCTCATCTCATTTGGGGGAAATCATTAAACTAAGCATGGTTAAATGTTTACCTAAAACATAAAAAAAATCGTGTTTAATAAAATTGAAACCATCATTTTTATCAGTACGTTTTAAAGAGTTGTGTGTTTCAGTAATAGATAAAAGGAGTGTTGTGTATTGCAGATGTAAGAAAGTGTCGGTGGCGTCGCACGCCATCTCGCGCGTGATCGGTCGCGCCGGCAGCAACATCAACGCCATCCGCTCCGCCACCGGCGCGCACATCGAGGTGGACAAGCAGAGCAAGGGACAGGGCGAACGGATTATCACCATCAAGTCAGTACTAGCTTGCTATGTTGTATGTCGACATTGTATATTTTGATTGAACAAATTACTTGAATGGTTTGTGTTTTTGAATGTGGGGACAAGCCTAGTAAAGTTTTTTCTTAACATTCATTCCTAAATTATATTATGCTATATTGTTTATTTTACAAAATTTGGTATTATAAATTTGATTTATAGTAAAGCTGTTTTTACTTCAGGTGTATTTCGAAGTTTATATGAATATTTTTTCTTTGAAAAATATATTATTATCATAGTTTCATTATATAACTGACAAGCAGTGGTAGTAATAATAATTGGAAGCGTAGATATAATTATTACATTTTTGTATTTTCGAGTCTACCATCGATATCAAATGTGTTTGTTTTTCCAGAGGTTCTGCGGAGGCGACCCGGCAGGCCGGCATGCTGATCGCGGCCATGATTCGCGACCCTGAGGCTGACATCGTGCAACTGTTGCCGCGCGCCGCCGCCAAGCCGGCCCCTCAGCCGTTGCCCCTGCAGCCCAAGACACCTAAACAACCTCCGCCTAAGGTACATACTCGTTGTTATATTGTCACGCCGTAACTACTGTACTTAACTTGATGATAGTCATGAAATGTGCATGAACGTTGTTAGTAGTGTAGATGAGATAGTACTTTTCATTCAGAAAGGAAATACTGTTCTAGAGGAATAAAAAAATAACTTGTAGATGTTTGAAGCAAACAGATGATAAGTAAAATCTAATGGTTATGAAATGTATAGAACAAGTACTTACAAATTTATTTAAAACAAATTAATACAAATTTATTAAATTTTTTGCGTTCTATAATATTATTAATTGAATATACATATAATGTGCCAGCCTGTGACCACGGTTAGTGCAACTTTAAGTAGTTAAAATGTTAGGCAATTCAGAGGTATATAATATCTACTTCGTGGTCGCGTCATTTCTATATACTATATATGTATATTAATGTATATATATATATATATAATATTACTGAAATATTATTTATCAATACTTAGGAATAAAACATTTTTTAAATATGAATAAAAATTATTGTCTGTGAAATTTAATGTACTTAATTAAGCTATTATTGTAATTAAATGATGTATTTTTATATTTGCATGACGACAAAATGAATCTGGCACTATCTGTTAAACAATTTTCTTTTATTTATCTACGCTCACGCAATCTCGAGTATCAAGTGTTTTACGTTAGTATTGTTCCATAATAATATCTAGTTCGTTTGACTAACTGACTCGTTTGTGTGAAGTATTATAATATATAGTGTAATGAGCTACGTTACAGTGGGACGGTTGTGCGTTGCAGGCGGGCCCCGGCGGTGCGGCGCGGGCCCCGGCGGCGCGCGCGGGCCCCAAGCAGCACGCGCCCGCCGCGCGCCCCGCGCCTCCGCGCCTGCCGCTGCACAGTCAGTACTCCTTCACATACTTATTTACGGGTTACATTAACGCTTCGCTTCACTTTTACGTACTGATTACATTTCACGCCAACCTCATCGTCCATATTAACTGTATACAAAAATGTTAAATAATATTTATTTATTAAAACTTCATGCACATACAAAGGCGAACTTAATGTCTAAGGCATTATTCTCTGCCAGTCGACCTTGGGGTGATGCAGTATCAAAGTGATGAGAGGTATAAAAACATCGCAGAGGGAGAGATAAATATCCTACAGAACGAATTTAAAAGTTTTTATAATATTATAACATGTTTCATATGACTAGCCTGTTGGTCTAGCGAACCCTGACTGCTGCACCAGAGGTTCGTGGGTTCTATTCCCACCCAGGAAAAATAATTGTTTGATGAGCATGATCATTGGTCCTGTAGCTGGGTTTAATTAATCTATAATATGTATGTATTTAGAAATATATTAATATGTTAATCAGCAGTCTGGTTAGTTTGAGATCAGACAGTCATGTGTGTGATGTGTGTGTGTTATTTTTAATAATCAATGCTTTTACGTTTATTAATAAAACCCAATAATCTATCATCAATTGTCACTCATTAATATCTTGATAAGTAACTATAATAATAATACAAATATACATTTTAGCATCAACCAGTGAGAAACGAGTACCGACGTCGAGTACGCTGAGCACCTCCACTAGCTTAGGCAGTGGGTGTAAGACGACGAGCGCGATGACGTACACGGGCGTCATCGTGGGCAGCCGGCCGCACACCTTCGCCGCCAAGCTCACCGCGGGGCCCGCGCCCACGCCCACTCCCACGATGGCCGACACACCCAAGATACGTACTTCACATCAGGTAAACATACTTTTTATTCATTTGAATTTTACAAGAAATATATTAATAGATAATAGATTTTGTATTAAAATTCTTAATTTAACTGTAGAAATAATAACTACATTTTTATAATCATAGTATATTTATGTAATTAACCAATCCGAGGTAACTATCTCTACATAGTATAAAAGAAATTTGCTTTCCGTCGTCTGTCCCTGTTTATCATTATCATCTTTTAAACTACGTAATGAATAGGTGTATAATTTTATTAAGGTTTTGTGTAAAATAGCTGAAAAAAGACGATGATTGTTCATGATTAAAAAAAAAATCAATATAAATAATGTAATGGATGGATGGATGATGGTAGCAGAAGCTACCCGTGCGAAACTGCGTGGGTTGCTAGTGAACAATAAAAAAGAATTCAAAATTATCTAAACAAAAAAAAAAAATTGTTCAATTGGAAATCAGGAAGTAAGTAAAATTTATCTTGCGAAATTTGATTATAATCAGACAGGCACTAGGATAGATGAAAGTAAATAACATCTTGTATCGAAATGCTTATCATCAGTAAGCACATCTTTTGAGAACGGCTGGAGGAATTGTTGCTATTTTTTATGTTAAATGTTTCGTAATACGAGGGCGGCACTCAAAATTTCGGGAATCAAGGAAGTGACACAACAGTACTATTTAAAAATGTATTTATTGCTTTTCGAAGTATTCTCCGCGAAATTTGACACATTTTTTCATACGATGGCACCAATCATTGAAGCAACCATTCCATTCGGAAGTTGGGGTCTCCAAAATGGCCGTTTTGTAGGCGTCCACAGCTTCTTCAGGTGAAGAAAATCTCTGACCACGCAATTTATTCTTTATTTTAGGGAAAGTATAGAAATCATTAGGGCTTAGGTCGGGGCTGTACGGTGGATGGTCTAATAATTCTATGTTTTCTTGCTTTAAAAACTCTTTTGTTCTGTGCGCGGTGTGAGAACTCGCATTGTCGTGATGAAGGATGATGCGGCGGTTGCAGTTCTCTTTACGGATTTCAGAAACGACCTGTGGCAAACAAATGCTAGCATACCATTCTGCATTAACCGTTCTTTGTCCCTCAAGTTAAATAGTCGCAACATGGCCGGCTTTGGAGACAAACGTGGCCACCATTTTTTTTGCAACCCTCCGTAAACGAACAATTTTTGTTGGCTTTAACTCATTTTCGAACACCCAAACTCGTGACTGGTTTTTTGTTTCGGGTTCGTACGCGTATATCCAGGATTCGTTACCTGATACGATGTTGTATACTCGAGAGTTCTGACGCACCAAGTAACGCGAGCCGCTTTTTGCTCTTCACAGAGCGAATGCGGTATCCATCGGGAAAACAACTTTTTTACACCTAATTGTTCATGCAAGATTATTTGTATTTGCCAATGTCTAAAGTTGCCTGAATTTCGCGGTATGTCACATGTCGATCTTCCTCAATCAGCTTACGCACAGCATCAATGTTTTCTTTTGTGACTGCAGTTTTTGGACGACCTTGACGGGGATCATCACTGAGCTTGACACGTCCACGTTGAAATTCAGCAAACCAGCGATAAATTGTGGTTTTGGATGGGGCTTCATCACCAAATGCAGAAATCATCCGGTCAACACACTGTTTTTGCGTTAAACCACTTCGAAAGTCATAATAAATCATCGCTCTTGAATTTTCTCCAGTCAATTCCATTTTCTCAACGACTAAACAAGTTTGACAAAACCTTGTGATAAGACCGAGAATCATTTTTCAAATAAATAAATGGTATTCGATTTTTAAAACCAAGGAGTTTTCAATTAAAAAGATTTTAATATGACAGAAACAGTGGAAATATTCCATTTCCGATACTTTTAGTGCAGCCTATGTATATAATAGTAGCCGCTCCCGCAGTTTCACCTGCGTTTATGGTCACTGCTCCGTTCCTATCGGTCGTAGCGTGATATTATATAGCCTTTCTCAATAAATGCGCTACCCAACACTAAAATATTTTTTCAATTCGAACCAGTAGTTCCTGAGATTAGCGCGCGAAAGTACAGTTTTATAAGTACTCGCTAAGAAAATCTCGCTTCGAAACTCGGGACAAAATTGAAAGTACCTAAAGCGTAGTAGACATGTATGTATAAACGTCATCGAGTCATATAATTTAATGTATGGCAACAGTCCACGGCGGGCGGAGCGAGCCCGGGCTCGGGCGTGGCGCTGGGCGCGGCGTCTCCGCAGAAGAGCGCGCGCGACGCGAGCCCGCCGTCCGCGCCGCCTGCGCCGCCCCCGCTCAAGCCCGACGATGCCGACGCCAAGGCGCACCGCTTGCCCGAACGCACTATGCAGGTGACGAGCCATCCTATACTTATCTCAACTGACTACTAAATCAATTATTTGTACTGTTGACGGTATGAACCACGACGAGTCATATTTTGTTTATTTTGCAGACTGATTTATTGAACAATTTAATTTTTTTTTGTCCCTAAATGATTATTCTATTTCTTCTGTTACTTTGTTCATGGTTTGTGTATTTTAACAAGTTTTGAGTTTTTCGACTACTGCATTTATAAATTTCTTTGATTAAAATGAATATAGGTAAAACATAATACGCATGATCTAAATCTAAAAAAAAGGTATACCTAATTTGTAAACGTGCACCTCAGCACTAAGAACTTTACTTGTGGGAAACCAATATTTATTGTTTAGAGATTCTAAAATAACCATAGCATTACATGCAAAACCCAGTCCATAAAAACTTGTGACCGGGAACGAGACCAGCCATGATATAGACACTGCTGAATCATGACGAAGGTTTTTACAACAAATTCATATGCAAGTATATAAACACTATATAAACACTTGCATATAAACTTATTGTAAACATAATTTCTGCTAGAACTTGCTACCCTTTTTTTGCCTTGCTGTTCCAAGCAAGAGCAAGACTGAAGAAAATTAATAGCAAGCTTCCAACCTAATCAAAATAACCTAGCTAGAAATTCATGTATATAAACACTTACATAAGAACTTGTTATAAAAATCTTTGTGTCTATGTTCAGCAGGAGCTATACCATGGCTGAAATGATAAAGTATTAAAACTTTAAAAGCTTACATACTTGATAATTTCATTAAAGATATATATGGACAGCTGGTGGTTTAACTCAAGCTTAGGTAAGGGGACTACTCTTAAACAGGCTCCACTTATTTCACGTGTAGACTTGCTATCTGCCTACCCGGAAGGGCGTGACTTTATGTATGTTTTTGTATTGTTCACAGCTGAGCCCAGACAATTCCAGTTCCTGGAGTGCTAATGAAGAAAACGCACCGAACTCATCCGCAGCTCTTCACATTAATACGACGCCACAAGTATGTATAGTTTTCATTTCTCAACTATTATACAGAGTGTTCTGTCAATTTGTCAGTTTCTAAATTATATTTCTGAGTTAAAGATACAAATTTTCCTAATATTATAAGCTCTTTATGTTGCCTGGAATGATATTGCTTGTTGCGATAAGGCCCCTCATTGAGTATTTTATATTTAATAATATCTGTTTTTTATGTATCTGTATTTGGTGTACAATAAAGAGTACTTACTAATTTCACGGGGTGTAGTCTACTACACTAAAATATGACCGCACCTTTCTGTAACATCTTGTATAATAGGGCCCCTCATTGAGCATTTTATATTTAATAATATCAATTTTTTATGTATCTGTATTTTGTGTACAATAAAGAGTACTTACTTATTTCACGGGGTGTAGTCTACTACACTAAAATATGACCGCACCTTTCTGTAACATCTTGTATAATAGGGCCCCTCATTGAGCATTTTATATTTAATAATATCTATTTTTTATGTATCTGTATTTGGTGTACAATAAAGAGTACTTACTTAATTCACGGGGTGTAGTCTACTACACTAAAATATGACCGCACGTAATATCTTGTATAATATGCACACTAATAGCGTTCATATGTCCTTAAATATCAATGCCGTTATATCATACCATAAATTTTGTACGTTTATGTTAGTATATCGTCAGGGAAGTTCTAACAGTACGCAAGTAATTTTTTTGCTGTTTTATCATTTCAATTTTATTTCGGCCGGCCGCCTGCTTGGGAATGGAATCTTTTTCAGACGTAATAAAGGAAAGAGGTAAATTGGGGTAAGGAAAACTGATAGAGCGAGGGAGCTAATCAGTCTTGTTTCCGCTTGTGACACTTGTGGTATCCCTTACCACAAGTGTCGGAAGCGGATACGAGACTGAGATTGCAGTAGCTAGAAGAGGCCGGTGATTGAAGAGGCCAATAAGATAAGGACGTCATAGCAATAGCGCTGCGTTTTTCAATTAAACTGATACTCCGTAAATAAATCTACAGGGCCAACACAGCGTAAGTCATTCAATTGCTTATGGATTCTCCTGCAAAATGATCCATGTGATTTGTTGATATTTTCAGCTGGGAGAGAAAATTTTGCTCCACCTTCAGTGGAACAATTATTTTGCTCTTGTAAAGTAGACGCACCGTTAGAACTTTACTGACGATATGTCATACCGTAACGGCTTAGTTCTTATATTGCCATGACTAATAATGATTGAATGTGGTCCCAGTCGAGCGCGGGCAGCGGCGGCGCGCAGGAGTACTCGCTGTTCAAGGACCTGTCGGCCGGCGCCGCGTGGGGCGCCGCCGGCGACGCGCACCACAACGTGGAGCCGCCCCAGGTACCCAGCTTACTCCTACTCTATACGAGGGTAGAGCGTCCAATTAGAACTTGCAATATTACAATTAAGTGTAAAAAGTCACTTATTTTCAGACAAAATCATTTTGTGGTTATAAAATACATCGATAGAAGATCTTAATTGCGACAATCTATGATTCTAGCGCTCGCTGAGAATGCTACTCTCCTATCGTGATTACGAATTTGGTATTAAATAATGTGTGAGTTAGTTAATTTAAATTTTGATCGTTGTGTGGTCAGCAGCTGATGTCGATGGCGGATGCGAGCAAGGCGCCGGGATACCGGGGCGCGGGCGGCGCGGGGGCGGGGGGCGGATGCTCGCCGTGCTCGCGCACGTCGTCGCACGGCTCCACGCCGCCGCCCGCCTACGCGCCCGCGCACCACGCGCAGCCCGCCTACCACCAGCCCATGCCCATCGGTCAGTACCATCCTCCCCCTCACAGTTGGTGCATCAGCTCGCACACTTGAGTAATATTTAAAGCTTACCCTAACATATTGTTACATAAGTCTAAATTAACCCGATGGGCGCAGTCGAGTATAGGAAGTCGTAAATTACCTAAATTGACGCTCACGAATGTCCCACAATGTAATATGAGTGTTCCAGAAGGGTTTCGAGTTAACGGAAAATGTCACAAACTCTATGAAATAACGTTCGCATTGGTATTAGGTGATTTCTAGTTGAGTGATACTGCTAGTTAATAAGTGCAAAGTTAAAGTGAATAGAAAAGTGGAAATAGTACTAATGAAAATAGTGAGAATTAATTGTAATAGGGAATATGCATGTAATTTTTTTTTATCTTTTATTGACTTGTTCCATCATTCTACTCTAATAAAAAATATAAATAACCTCGGCAATGTTCAAATTAATTTTTAAAATAACATTGAAAACATCGATAAAATTTGATCTGTTTAAACGCCGCCATATTTCGCGGGCCTTGGATGACGTCAGATATCACGCTCAGTGTTTGTTTCATAAACTTAGTATACTTACTTGAAGTGTTACAGTAATTTTATACCGATTTTCAGTTGTAATTACTATGTATTGTTATTAATAGACGATGGATAAAGTTTAAAAAACATTTTATAAGTATTGCCTTGTCCCTAAGTGTAAAAACACTATAAGAAGTACACCCAATACAGTATTTTTTCCTGTACAAAATAATAATGTGAAATACGAAAACAATGGTGTAAATTAATGAAAAGAGATGAAGTATCTTCAATATCGTGTTTATATTGTTGTGAAGATCACTTTAATGTAAGCATATTACAATTTGATTGCTAGAATAGTGTGAATTAGTCAGCAGTAGGTCATTTATGTTGGTTTTAAATATCAAGCAGAAGGCAACTTGCTTGTCTACTTAAACTAAGTAACAAAAGTCCAATAAAACTTCATGAATATAACTAACTATACATATCTTACCTATCCTTTAGATTATAATATAACAAGTATTATAATAATTACCTTGCGGATTTCACTCCTTTGACCTCAGCAGACGTAAAATCTGGATTTGATGCAAAATATGTAGTCATCATGAATGCATCTATTTTCGGTAGATTGTCCGATTGTTCTTTGACAAAACTACATTCAGTCATCGTCCTAGATAATTTCTAATATCACTAGAATGCCTAAATTGCACTAGCTAAGGGCAAAAACTACAGAAACACCTATCTTTCTCCGTAACACTACGAATATAGGCGCCGATAAATGACAGGACGGGGAATTTGACGTCATGTTTTGTTTCGACCAATAGTGAAGCGTTTTGCAAAGTTGAATTTCGCTCCCTTATTTTGCATATTTTAATTAAAATTTTTTGCAATTAAAGACGAACTAAATAAGAAAATAATTGTTTAGGCATAATATGTGGACAATAAAGATTCAAGGGAAAATTAATCAAGTAAATTTAAACAACATGCATATTCCCTATTGTGTTTAAATTTGCATGAAACTCGGTCTGCGAGTCTTATTCGCAGTTGCCATTAATTAATTTATAATTAAAACCCTGTGTAAATAACTGTGAAACCTAAAGTGGTTTTATTACATTTTCATGGTAACAAATCGCTTATACACAAATTTATCTGTGCCTTCAGGTAACAACGTGAACACGATGGATATGAGTGGACTTTCCCGAAATGGACCTATCTATCAAGATAACTCCCGAAATGGACACAACATGATGGTAAACAAATATTATGTACTAGCTATCGCCCACGGCCCTGTTCGCGTAAATGTTATTTTCTCCATCCCTCCGAAACAGTACTCTTCTGGATGATAGGTAAACTGACAAGTTGTATGCAAAATTTAATGATGATCGGTTTTGTAGTTAAGATGTGAAAGCCTAACAAACAAACTCATTTTCGCATTTATAATATTAGTTAGAATTAGGATTGGTACACAATAACAGTTTTACGTTTTTGACTTTCTAGGTTAATGTCATATTATTATATAGTTGCGGATCCGATGGGGGCCTTTTATCAAGGGGTGAGGCCTCCTCCTATGTCGGTTGCAGGCGCCAGACTAAACCGGCGTCGTTCTCACTGATTCATCTGACTACATAGTAACTAGCGGCCGGGATGTGACATACTGAACGTAATGCTCAATAGATACAACACTGAATTCAGTTATCGCTTTGTTCAATGCATTTACGATATAATACAAATAAAGACTAACTTTTGACCATCCTGTCATGTCCTGTGTTACGAGTACTTATTTATCTAGATAATAGGCCAATGGAAGCATAACAACCATACAAACTCACACTCGCTTTTTTAATAGTTAGGATATAGTTGAATTTACGTGTATTTCGGAGTTGTCATAATACGCTCTGCATTCCCACCGTCTTTCTGTGAACAAATGTTGTGTTTATAACGTGGACATCAACAAGTCGAATCAATCTGACGACATACTTTTTACATTCCTTTTATTTAAACTTCTGCATGTTTGAAAAATGTTAATATCGAAATATCATCATGTTATACAGCAGCAAGTATCGATCGCCAGCGGCGTGAACATGAGCGGTGCAGCGCTGGGGCTGGGCTACGTGGGCGTGGAGACCGTCTCGCGGCTCAACCCCCGGGCGCCCGACTTTGCGCAGAGGCACCCTCTCATGCAGCAAAAGCACAACGCGCAGGTACACTCGCCACCTCTTCGTTACCTCAGACAGCCCTTACTGATACTGTTAGCGCCGCACAGCCAGTTCACCACACAAACAGCACTGTTGTGATTAACTGTTGATTACTGGGATGTGATGTTCTTACGACTTAAAGGGAGAATTCGTTGACCCACAAATACCCAATTTTCTCGCTACTGAATGACAAAACAGTATGTTCTGTGAAAACTTGTATGAAATAACAACCTGTGACGTCATACTTTTCTATCGTCACATCGTTTATTTTTAGTGTTAGATTTTACAATAAAAATAGTAAAGAATACTTTTTTTTTTAAAGTATTATTTTCATTTCATTTTGTAAGGATAGACAAAAGGATTATGTTTTGTAAATAAATTATTATGAAAGATCATTTCCTGAGGACCTGGCATCAGTAAACTATGATGACGGTATCAGTCGTGTATGATGTTGCCACGTTGACGATGAATGATTAAAATATGATGATGATTAGTAAATAAAAATATGAATTACTTACGATATTAATTATTTTTCATGTTTACTTCAGTTGTTCGCGGGTGCGAGCAACACAGGCAATTTGAGCGCGTTACTGATGTCGTACCAACAGCAACCCATGAACCAGTCACCTAAACCTATGCAACATGCGCCGCAACCGCATCCGCATTACCAGGTTCGTACTAAGACTCACGTACAACTTGAGCGAGTTGGCGATGGTTCATTTAAATATTTAAAGATACCTTTTTAGCATCCCCTCTTCTGTTTATAAACGATTGCTGTATGAAATAATTTTATTATTTGACTCATAACAGCACTAACAACTTTTAAAGCTTGTCCAGCTTTTGTAGGATGTTTTTCATGGCATATCAATTTTCTACATAAAATAAGGACAATCACTTCTATGTCTGTGCTGTTTTCTGTGTTGTAAGTAGGCTTGCCAGGGCTCCATAAGAAGAAAGGACTGGCAATGCAGAAGTGCTGGTTAATGGTCCTGACTACTGAGCCAGAGGTTGCGGTTTAGAGTCCCACTCAGGACAAATAATTGTGACACAAGCACGATGAATTGTTCCGCGTCCGGGTATAATTTATATAAGTATGTTTATCAGCAGTCTGGTTACCATAGAACTCCTCAGAACTTCAATACATGTCCTATACATATGTTTTCGTAATACATGATCGCTTGTAACACAAGAGTCCATAACTCGAGCGTGGCCTGCTCTGTAAAAACAGTACGTTTTATAATATCAATTGTTATTACGTGGCACCTGTAAATTATTTGCATTAAAAAATCATAGAAAAACAACAGTGATTTTGGAATCAAACTTCTTTAAACTATATTTTTGGAATTGTATGTTGCTAACTGAATTTTCAATATGTAAAATTGTGGTATTTATTCCAGTCCCTCCTGGAGCGCGGCGTAGGAGTGGGCGTTGGCAATGTGGGGAGCGTGTGCAACAGTGGAGGTGGCTGGGGCGAGGAGGAAGAGCGCAAGCCTCGGCCCATCGGCACCGAGCGCGCCTGGAAGCTCATCGGCGGAGATGACTGGGCGCACGCGCACCTGCCCCATCAACCGCACCTACCCGACCATGACAGATACCAAGTAAGAGATTCATACCAACTAGTGACCGTGCTATTATTCTTAATTAGGGATCCCAAATTTTCGCTTTACATATAAAAATATAAATTTCAAAGAAATTTTCTAATAATGTGCACTGTAAATAAGTTTTAAATAACTACTACGTAGTTATACTACTCTGTCAAGAAAGTACCGGGAAAAGGTCAAAACAACACAAAATGTTAATTAATTAATTTGTTTGTTTAATGTTCGTCCAAAATTATTGTATCGCCTTTAAAGTACGGCCCCTTCAAAAATAATACACTTACACCAACGAATAAGCCAGTTATCAAAACATTTTTTAATGCATTTTCCGGAATCGACTTCAGTTCTCGCCGCGAATTCTCTTTGATATTTTCTATCGACTAAAAACGAGTACCTCGAAGTGGTAATTTGAGTCGGCCGGAACCATATCCGGTGACTACGGTGGTAGTTTGATTATTTCGTTCACAATGATGGCCTTGTGCGATGGCGCGTTGTCATTGTGTAATATCTAAGAACTTTCCACAAGTTGGCCTTTTTCGACTAATTTGCTCTTTCAAACGCCGCATAACGCTCAAATAATATTATTTATTTACAGTCTAACCTGGCAAAAATTCCGAGTGTACAACACCTCGATAGTCACTTTTGATAGACTTTGTCATGGTTTTTTTGGTTTCGGTTCAGTTGGAAGTCGCCATTCGGAGGCTTGTTGACTAGTTTCCATGTCAAACTCGAAAACCCATGTTTGATCACTGTGTTATACGAATGTAGGGTCGGAATTGACTCGTTCTAGCATGTCTTCAGCAACTTTTACGCGATTGAGTTTTTTTTTTTAATTTAAATCTTTCGGGGCTAGTCGAGCGGCTACGTGTTTCAAGTCCAAGTTTAAAATGGTACTAATCGATTCGTAAGACACAGAAAGTTCAGCGGCTATCTCTCTCAAATTTGAATGAGGATTTTCAGTCACAATTTCCTTCACTTTAGCGATGTTAACTTCAGTTGAAGACGTTGATGGTCGACCAGAGCGAGGCAAATGATAAACTAAATGATAGATATTGTTCAAACTTCGCGCCAATATAGAAAACAGTTGTGCCAACTTAATCACAAAAAGAATTATTTGAATTGAGTTTGGAATTGGGTTTAGATATTTATTCTCATCACTTAACATGAGAACATAATTATTACTAATACACAATAATATTACTTGAGAGCATAGATAGATATTGGCGGTGGCAAAATAATAATGCTTTAACTGCTACCCACACTGTCACAACTTCGAGCGTAGACGGACATCGCACTACAAAGATTGTAAGGATGTAGTGCGCTTAACTAGAAGCGACATTTTAATTTTTGTATATTAATTTTCGTATTTGATGCTGCTAATAGTTTAGTAATTAAAAACAATGTTTGTGAATGTGTTTGACTTTGTCCAATATATACTTATTACTTATAATTTGTGTGAACTTCTTAACGCACGTTGGGCACTTTTGGTATGGGGAAAAAGCAATGAACTCATGTGACCGTTACGCTCAGATACATACATACAGATGTGTGTGTGTGTGTGTGTGTGTTTTCACCTCTGACGTACAGTCCTACGACTAACAGTTGATTCGACCAACATTAGTTACAGTTTTTGATTACATGATGTTTAAGCAATTTTTTAAAAGTAGAGATGGACCGCGATTCTTTAATATCTCTAGGAAGCCTGTTATATAACTGCGCGCCTTCGTACATAAGATTCTTTTTACCGTAGTTAGTGCGGGGTGGTTTTAAAACTTAGAATTAAATTATCACTTCCCGATACTTTTTTGACAGAATGTATGTAGTGATTAAATTAATTAAATTCAGTGTAACTATTCAGTCGGTATAAGTTATTTTGCAGCAGACATTACGTCCTCTGGATTGTAGAAAATGAAATAATTTGTTTGAAAGAGTGGCATAATGTATTATTATTGATGGACCGATATCATCGATTCAGGGAGTAAGCGGAATCGGTGCAGTAGGAGCACACGTGAATGTCGGGCACGGCATGGAAGGCGCCGGGTACGGCGCGGCGGCGGCCGGCGGCGCCACGGCCGCGGCGCTGTCGCTGATGCACGCGCTGCCGCTGCACTACCTGCCGCCCGTGGCCGCCGCCGCGCCCGCGCCCGACCACCACCCGCACTGGGACCAGGCGCAGCACCACGCCGCCGACAAACAGGTGCGACGCCTCACCCCTCCCACACGCACACCGCCGCCCCCTCACATACCCGCAGCTAATCTTGCGTATTAATCAATATTTTGCATAAGTACACAGTTATGACACTAAACATTTTACCGATTTGTATGTTTTAATATAATTATGTTACTGAGATACCTAATAACGTAAAGAAAACGAATATCGAATGTATATTGAATGTTTGTTTGCAGGCATGGAGCAAGTGGACTCACTAGAGGCCCGGGCGCCGGGCCGGACGCGACCGACGCCGCGCGGTCCCGTCGCCGCCCCCAGCCGACGAGGATTATATATAATTGTAACCCTTGGAACCGGTGTAGATATTAGTGAGAAAGAATTATATTATACAGATTATCTATATACATAATAGAGAAGATGTCCTATCGAGAAGAGACCTACTTATACTGTACGATCGACTGAAGTGAGCATTAAACGATTCATTATAATGAAACTCGTGAGGGGAGTCGGATGTAGTTTTATTTGTTACTGCCGCTCGCCGATCGCGACGTTACGTTTAGACGAATTATAGTTATAGTCGGCGTCGCCGTTTTCATCTGATGTAGATATACGCGTAAACGAATGTAATAGTAGGTAGCTTGGAATGTGATTCCTAAGTGCCGCTGAGTGTTTTGAGTTGCCTTGCGCGGGCTTGTGGCCCGCCGCCGTCTATTATACATTTTTACACTATATTATGGCATAATGCGATATTAATTTTGATGATTGGAACGCTCGAAAACCGAGACGGAATATTGAACATGTATTAATAAATTTGCTTGTACATGAAGATTAAATATCGATATATTGATGCACTGTAACCACTGGTGTTTTTAATAATACCACCTGATTTTTCAATGATTCTTTTTTAATAGGTTTATTTGGGCAATGTGTATATTTATAAGTAAATTATTATTGAAGACTTATTTTGTCTCGAATATGATTAAAAAGCAAGATATACGGTAAGTTCTAGGCAAATAAACCGTTGTCAAAATATCTAACGTGTGTTCTTGAATACGGCCTCACATTTGATGATCTAAATATACACTACAAGTCACACATCATCTAACTTCAACTCTAAGATAATACTTGAATCGTGTACTTCAGTTACGTGTCTTATGGATACCATGTCATCATAAGGTCAATAACCTTAATTACAAACAGTTCTGTATGGTGCAAACAAGATTATTAGTTTCCCATTTCTCCAGCTCTCGTAAACAAGATGCAGTTTAATTTATCCTAAGATTCACTAAATGTTATGCTCTATAGTAGGAGTGTTGCAGATGCAGATTTTTTTACATTCACGGATGCGTATGCATATGTCCAAATCGAAGCGGATGCGAATATCCGCAACATCCCTGCTCGATATACTATTTATTGGTAGTGCCATGACTTAAACTATCACTAGTGATGTGGATAACATTAGTCATTATCATTAACAGGTGACTTTTTCAATATCTCCTCATACAAGTGTTATATTTCTGTGTTTGTATTGATCGAGCAAAATCAATTGTCGTGGCAATTGAGTTTTATCGAGCAAATGCGAGAGTCTGTTATTGCAACTTCAAACGAGCAGACGGGTCACCTGATGGTAAGTGACTACGCCGCCCATGGGCACCTGCAACTCGAGAGTCACAAATGCGTTGCCGGCCTTAAAGTGGGAGTAGAGGAAGCGTGGAAGAGGGAGAGTGCAAGGAGGGGGAGAAGAGGAAGAGAGGGAGGGGTTAGGGCCTCCGGTAACCTCACTCACTCGGCGAAAAGTGCCTTAAGTGACGGTTTTCTGTGAGGCCGTGGTATCACTCCGGTCAAGCTGGCCCATACATGCCGAAGCATGGCTCTCCCACAGTTGTAATTATTATGAAAATCGGTTACCTTAGTATATTTAGTTGTATTTGTAACAAATATGTCCTTACTAAATATCTAGTTGACATTAAATATACCACAAAAGTGGCAATGTAATGTGTGTAAGTAGCGTAGCGACAGTAAATGTGAGTCATTTGGCGAGACGAGAGCAGATTACTCCATGGAAAGGTAATGTGTGCACCTGTATTTCATAATTTAGCTAAGCCTGGTGGAAAGGCGGTCAAGGAAGTTAGATTTTTTGAGCTTGAGTTGCGTGCTAAAGATGACGGCTAAACGGTGAGTGAGTGGTGCAGTTATCTGAAGCAAAGTTATAGGAGCACAGTTGAATAGAGGATGTGCGCTTAACCTATGTCAGGCTAGGCCCACTCCGGTCAGTAGGTATGAAGCTGCAGGTACCTAGCAGCGGCGACGAGTCGAGCGAAATTCAGTGGGCTGCCACGCGCCGGCCAGGTAGCACGTTGTTTCGATACTCACTCACGCGCTACGTCGTTTCGTCTATTACGTTTCCCGTATTTACGTAGTTAGATTATATTATTAGTTATAATCAGTATAGTTAGATATTTACAAGGTCAAGTTTAGCTATGATAAGTATATTTATTTATTAGGACCACAACAACTGATACACATCTTCGATCTATACATCTATACTCTATAGAAATAAATAAAATTGGAGTGTCTGTTTGTAATATTAAAATAACCGCTTTTTACTAAGTGCATTTGGATGTATATTCGGATATACCAAAACAACATGTTTTACAATTTTTGTCTATCTGTCTGTCTGTTTGTTTCGGCTAATCCCCGGAACAGGTGCACCGATTTCCACGGGACTTTCACGCGCAGATGGCTGATGTTAAAAGGAGTAATTTATGATACTTTGATTTTGGAAAAGAATGAGGGTTCCACGAAAAATATATAAATATGTACACGCGAGCGAAGCCGCGCGGGAACTGCTAGTAAATAAATAAATTTGAAGTGTCGTTTTGTAATGTCATAATGACAGTTTTTTACTAAATGCATCTGAATGTTTACACGGTACTTATACCAAAAAAATATTTTTCACGTATTTTCACGTTTTGTCTGTCTGTCTGTTTGTTCCGGCTAATCAACGGAACGGGTGGACCGATTTCCACGGGACTTTCACTGACAGATAGCTGGTGTTATAAGGAGTAACTTAGTCAAGTTAAGCTTTGATAAGTTTAGGACTAGAACAATTTTTTCTGTCTGTTTGTTCGCCTAATCTCCGCAACGGGTGGACCGATTTCCATGGGAATTTCACTGGCAAATAGCTGGTGTTAAGGAGTAGGGCTCCGCGATTTGATTTGCATTTACCTACCTAGCTAAACGCCTAAAGGAGATAGTTTAATTCCAAGGTACACACTAACGTATGGCAAATGCCTATCTTCTTAGAGATTAAAGTATCTATGCAGAGGTTGTGAAATAAAATAGTTTTCTTTAATGTAAGTTAATTTACGTAGCTACTACTAAGTAAATACGTAGCCTAGGTTTATTTAAAACTTCATTTGTTTACAGAAGTAAAGTAATAGGCACATAACTGGTTATTAAATATTTAGATTAATTCTTCTTACAGAAGACAACCTTAACGGCATCAGAACAGATAAGAGTTATGCGATAGAAAGAGAGGCAAGTTTTAGGTTAATATAACTCATTTGGAATTAGCGGTGTGCGATCTGTATTGCACCTTATTGTGTCGGAGCAAGAGTCGCTATTTATTTAAATGGTATTGCGAAGAGGTCCTTCTGTACTATTATTTATTCTGTGCCTATGTATAAAGATTTTGTGTCACGTTATTTGTTGGCGATGAACTCGATTTTAATGAAATGTTGCACAATGTTTGCAGTTGGGTCCAACTTAAGAAATAGGAAGTTTTTTTTAAACCCTCAGAAGAGTGTTTTTGAAGGTGTGCACCCATCCACCAGTCCTATTCTAAACACAAGAAACATATTAGCTCACATTAGATTTCTATCAAGTACATGAAATGCCTGTGAGTTCGTATATGGGTGTGTTGTTTATGGCTCATTGAATGAAAAACTGTATTTATACAACAACTTACATTTATTGAGATTCGTACGTATTTACAATATATTCCAATTCCTTATGTTCTATATATTTTAAGATGTTAACAATCAACTTCCGTCTACTTCGAAATACGTACATTTATATAAACCTTACTAATGTTATAAATGAGAAAGTGAGTTTGTTTTGTACGCTTTCACACCTAAACTACTCAACCGATCATCGTCAAATTTGGCATACACGTCAAGGAGACATGCCTTTCATTCAGAAAAGACATACTGTTCCCTATTTTAATTTATTGAACCTTCATTAGAGCGAACGAAGCCGAAGCTCAGGAAGTTTACATGTGACATTTCAACAACCCTAAAAATTTACAGGCTCCTCAATTTTTTGGTCAAATCCACAAACATAGAATTTGATAGAAATTGAACTACCCTACTTGTAAGATTGTTTTGTCATTGTCCCGAGATAGTATTCTAAAAAGGTAACCTATTATGCATAACCATTAAAGTTTGTTCTACATGCCATAGAAATGTTTAGGTAAAGTTATAATGTTACAGCTCTGTATGACGCTTTAATATCCTGCTCTCTAGGTCGCTGTGCATTTTCTCAACTTTCCTAGAATGTTTCTTGATCATTTGTTCCTGCTCTTCGAAATGGTTGATCTTGTCGCCAGCTGCCGCTACCTGTAAAAATAATGGTTTGCATAAAGAAAGGAATGACGTATGTAACTTAAGATGGTTTTTATTTGATCTCACTGTTATTTTCAAATAAGGATTACTTGAAAATGAAATGCTGTCCCAATCAATTCATGAGAGGAACATTTGCTTTTGGTTTTAGGTATTTTTCTTGTACTAAAAAAGTTACTATGAGAGCGCGTTCTCCATTCCTTCCGTGTTCCAAAACAAGCGAATCATTTATGGCCGTGTATGGGCTGAATGGGCCATACAGCATAAGTGAGTAGCAAATAAAATATTAACGAAAATCTGATTTATTTCCAAAGCAAAGCACATATCTACATTATATATATAGCTAGCAACATCCCCTAGTAGGTACACGATCATGATCCGTACATAGAGGCCTTGATGGTATAGCAGACTGGCTAAGGATATGGAAAATAAAAGTGAGCGGATCTAAATCTGTGCAGGTCATTTATACACTACGAAGGGGAACTGTCCTCCGGTAAACTTTGATGGTACCTACTACTCTTCCACATAAAAAAAAAAGTGTAAAATATCTGTGACTACACCTCGATAGACGGCTAACTTTGAATCAGTGGCACTGCTCAGCACAAAAATACCAACAGAGGCTGCGGAACCACCCAGTACTACACAGCACAAAATACCAAATAATGTTCTAGTCACTGAACTGCTTACCCCTGCTACCGAAATCGACTTGAATATATCATGCCGCCGTGGCAGACTAGTAAATATCGAGTAGCTTTCTCCATGGAGAAAGCACTCGACCTGCCAGACTGTAGCTCTTTTTTTTATGGGTTAGGGGACAAACTAGTAGACGGGTCACCTGATGGTAAGTGACTACCACCGCGGATGAGCACCTGCAACTCAAGAGTTACAAGTGCGTTGTCGGTCTTTAATTTAAAAAACTAATTTAAAACGTCACATTAGCAGGTTGGTGACATTAATTAATAAGGAGCTGACAGAACTCAATGTTTAGATTAGCGCTCTCTAGTGGATCTATAAATGTATTATTAGCGTGACGGTCACGAGTTCAGTGCTTTTTTCCCATAACAATAGTGCACAAACGTGCCTAAGGAAGTTTTCACTTAATAAGCAGTTTTATCTTAACAGCAGATAAATTCCAATTATATCGACCGTATAAAATTATGACACTGCAAGCCACTGAACTAAATTTCATTAGCATTTTATTGTGTTATTTTTTTTTATGGTATAGAGGGCAAACGAGCAGACGGGTCACCTGATGGTAAATGACTACCGCCGCCCTAGGGCACCTGTAACTGAAAAGTCACAAGTGCGTTGCCGCCCTTTAAGGTGTGAATAGGGGAAGAGCAGGGAGAGGGGAAGGACGGGAATAGGGAGAGGGGAAGGACAGGAATAGGGGAGAGGGAAGGGTAAGGGCCTCCGGTAACCTCACTCACGCGGCGAAAAGCAATGCAATCATTGTTTCACAGCCGGTTTTCTGTGAGGCCGTGGTAGCGAACGAAGTCGAGCCGGCCCATACGTGCCTACCTACTACACTGTGGCGGATACTCTCGAACTTCCTCATAGCTTGCAACACGTTTAAATAAGCAGCGAAAATAAACATAATAAACAAAAATAACCTTGCTCTTGTGCTTTTCACGATTGCTTACATGGTCCGCTCGTATGTGGCGCAGTTTCAGCAACCGCGACTCGTAGTGCTGCAGTTCCACCTGTCGAAGCAACGGGCATTAATGACTTCTACTAGGAATAGAAGAATTATATAGTTTTTAACACAAATTGAAAAGCTTAATAAGTGGACGTGTGAATAAGTAGCGTAACAACAAACAAATGCCCCATGTTATCATAAAATTATAACCAAGCACTTAAAACTACTGACTTATAAGTGCTTAGTAGTAATGCCACAAAACCAGACTTGGTATACATAATATTACCTGTTCTATTCTATTAAACTTAAAAATAATATTTATTTATAAGGTTTGCTGACAGTTGTTACATTCATATTGTTACGAATAACCCGCCATCTATTGGCGACTGGGGAAGTCGTATAGAGCTACAGAAGATACACGCCATCTGTTGAGGCAACACGGAACTAAGTAGTTAGTAACCCATTCATAGAAAATACTAGTCTGTTTTAGAGGCTTCTATTTGTTTTGTAGAATTTACAAGAGGTGTCGCGATGTTTCTAAAAATACCGTTTTGCTATATAAGGGTGGCATTGCGGAGTAGTGAGTTAGTTTTCAAGTGAGTGTCAAGTGAGTTTAGTTTCAAGTGAGTGTCAAGTGAATTAACAGCGACTTAAGTGTAAGTGAATTAAGAAGTTAGTGACAATAAATTATAGTAATTGTGTTGTTGCTAGTTTCCCTGTGTATTTTGTGATCTATTAAAATAAAGTGTGTCTATTTCGGTAACAATCTGGTATAATTCTCTAATCCCGAACCTCAGCTCGTAACAACTTGGTGTCAGAAGTGGGATTAGATGATGCCGGTTTTACCGAAGGAGGACACGGAAGGCGTTCGTACTAGGGGACAGCGACAGCAGGAGATGGACCAGAGACGGTTTGGGGATGCTCCGCAACAACCAGCGGACGGTCGGCAGCCGACGGCAGATCCTGCTGACGGTTCATTAGAGGCTCCCTCGACCTCGGCGGCTCCGGACTTCGCCGCATTAATGATGATGCTGCAGGAGCAAAGCCGTCGCCAGGAGGAGCAGGCTCGTCAGCTGCAGGACCAGTTGCGGCGGGACAAGGAAGAACAGACCCGTCGTCAGGAGGAGCAGACCCGTGGTCAGGAGGAGCAGGCTCGTCAGCTGCAGGACCAGTTGCAGCAAGACAAGGAGGAGCAGATGTTCCTTATGAAGGATCTCCAGGTTGCGCTAAGTAAGGACTTCAAGGTGATGAAGGAGACGGTCCACCAGCACGAGGCCCGCATCACGGACACTGAGCACAAGATTGTGGATATGCAGAAGGCCCTAGGAGACCTGAAGCTTGGAACTGCTCCGGGAGTTCAATCTGTCGGGAGTACTCCTGCGGCGCGTGGGTTTAAGGTGCCTCCATTCGATGGAACGTCCTCATGGTCTGCTTATAAGATCCAGTTCGAGGCCGTTATGAAGGCGAACGGACGGACTGAGGCGCAGGCCATGACAGCGCTCACCCTAGGTCTCCGCGACCAGGCATTGACTGTGCTGGAGGCTCTCGGCAAGAACCTCACCTACGACCAGATCGTTGAGGCGTTGGAGTCTAGGTACGGTGACGCGCACCTGGAGCACGTATTCCGTGCTCAGTTAAAGGAGCGCGTGCAGCGTGGAGGTGAGAATTTACAGCAGTGGGCTTTGGAAATTGAGAAGCTCGTCCGGAAGGCATATCAGTCAGCGCCTACATTGATCGAGGGCAATCTGGTGCAAGCCTTCGTCGACGGCATCCGTGACCTGGAGGTCAGGGCTGCTGTTAGGCTGGGGCACCACGACACGCTTAAGGCTGCCCTTGCCTACGCATGAGGGAAGACCACCGAGCCCACCGCGTTAGGGAAGTAACTACACCCACCACCCGTGACCGTCCCCAATACAGCCCCCGATGCTACACCTGCGGAGAGAAGGGCCACCTTCGGGCGAATTGCCCAAGGCAAAGAGATCGACGACCACAGGAGAGAAGGGTGGTTGATGCTGCCGCCCAACAGCAGGGAAACGAATAGAAGCCAGGACTGCGGGGCAGGTGCTGGCTGGTGGTCAAAGAGCCCCAAGAATTTCGATCTCGCAAGCTCATGACGGGAATAGCCTAATCATTAGAGGCGAGGTCAACGGGATGCCGTGTATGACTCTAGATACGGGAGCCTCTCGGACGGTAGTTAGTTCCCAGCTCGCGAATCGGTTTCTTGGGGACAACATCAGTGACAGCGAGCAAATACAGCTGGTAACAGCTACCGGTCAGCGGATAGCCGTCCGAGGAGAGAAAACGGTGGAGTTGAAGCTGGGTAACGAACTTTACAAGCACAACATCATCGTGGCAGATATTCTTGATGATTGCATTCTGAGCTTGGACTTTTTGCGTAAACATCGTTGTGAGATAGATGTGAATCAGGGATTATTGAGGTGTGGTTTAGAGGAGCTCTTCGTGGAAGGAGCGTCACCTGGAAAAGTGTACTGCCTGGAGAAGACTGTGCTTCCTCCTAGATCAGAAGCAGTCGTACCGGTTGCTCTGCCGCGGTCGTTACCCAGAAAGAATCGGTGTGTACTAATAGAAAGCACGAATGATGACTTTCCGTGGAGGGTGGCGAGGACTCTGGTGAGGACGACTGGTGATCCAGTGGTTCGTGTGATGAATCCTTGTGACAAAGAGCAGGTGATCGGGAAGGGCACTCTGTTAGGCACCTGTGAGGAAGTTACTTGGTTGCGTAGATGCCAAGACGGTTCTACTAGCGTAACGAGCTTTGATGTCTCAACGCTATTAGAGGAATGTCGAAGTGAACTCACAAAGGAAGAGTTCGACATGGCTAAGAAGGTGCTCCTTCGATACGGCGATGTTTTCTCTTCCAGTGATACGGACATAGGAAAGACCGGACTAGTTCAGCACAAGATTAACACGGGCAACGAACTTCCGATCCGTCAGCGTCCAAGAAGATTACCGGTGGCACGAGAAGGAAAGGTAGACGCCATGATTGAAGGAATGGTAAAGGATGGAA
Organism: Callimorpha dominula; assembly: GCA_949752705.1. Taxonomy (NCBI): domain Eukaryota; kingdom Metazoa; phylum Arthropoda; class Insecta; order Lepidoptera; family Erebidae; genus Callimorpha; species Callimorpha dominula. The sequence goes on along the minus strand of OX457002.1, from coordinate 4,098,277 downwards.
TTATAGAGCCTTCATCCAGTCCGTGGTGTTCTCCTGTGGTCCTTGTGAAGAAGAAGGATGGTAGTATGCGGTTTTGTGTTGACTACCGTCGGTTAAATGACATCACGAAGAAGGACAGCTATCCTCTACCACGTATTGACGATACACTAGACACGCTAACGGGAATGAAGTGGTTCACGACGTTAAACCTGAAAAATGGTTACTGGCAAGTAGAAATCGATTCAAGGGATAAGGAGAAAACCGCTTTCTCTACAGGAAAGGGTCTGTGGCAATTTACAGTTATGCCGTTTGGTCTGTGCAATTCCCCAGCGACTTTTGAGAGATTGATGGAGTTAGTGCTCGCCGGCCTAATCGGGGACGCCTGGCTGGTATATTTAGATGACATCATCATAGTAGGACGTACCCTTAAGGAACACCTGCAGAACCTCGAGCGTGTGCTTTCGAAATTCCGGGGGGCTAACCTTAAGCTGAGTCCTAAGAAGTGCTCGTTCTTTAGACGGCAAGTACACTTTTTAGGACATGTTGTGTCGGAATAAGGTGTGCCAACGGACCCGGAGAAGGTAGCTGCTGTCAAGGACTGGCCTGTTCCAAGGGACAAGACGCAAGTTAGAGCATTCCTGGGTTTATGCTCATACTACCGGCGGTTTGGCAAAAGCTTTGCGGACATTGCAAAACCGTTACACCGGCTCACTGAAGAAAAACAAACTTTCTGTTGGGACGAAAGCTGTGACATTGCATTTCGGGAGCTAAAGACGCGTCTGTGTTGTACGCCTGTATTGGGTTATCCTGACATGAAAAATGAATTTATAGTCGACACAGTCGCGAGTAACACGGGTATCGGCGGTGTGTTGTCGCAACGGAAAGGCGATCAAGAAATTGTGATAGCTTACTTCAGCAAGTCTCTATCTAGACCGGAAAGAAATTACTGTGTCACGAGAAGGGAGCTGCTCGCCGTGGTAAAAACATTGCAGCACTTCAATAAGTATTTGCTAGGTCGAAGGTTCCACCTGCGTACTGACCATGCTGCATTGAAGTGGCTGCTACAATTCAAGAACCCGGAAGGACAAGTAGCGAGATGGATAGAACTGCTGCAGGAGTACGATTTCGAGATCCAGCATCGTAGCGGCAAATCCCATGGCAACGCTGACGCACTGTCAAGGAGGCCTTGCACAGAGGACTGTAAACACTGCGTTAGGCAAGAGACCAGGGAAGCTGTGCCCGTCCGCATGTTAAGAACGGACCTGAGTGACGAGTGGAAGGAAACCTTACGGAAGGTTCAAGAAGAGGACACAGATGTCAAGTTAATCCTCGAATGGGTAAAAGCCAATGCTCCGAGGCCAAAGTGGAGCGACGTTGCAGCTATGAGCACAATAACGAAGGGGTATTGGGCGCAGTGGAATAGCTTGATCGTCCAGGACGGAGTATTGTGCCGTAAATAGGAGAATGCTCGAGGGGACACCTGTCACCTCCAAATGGGTGTTCCGAAGGCCAAGGTACCGGAGATTTTACAGCTTTACCACGATGGATGTTCAGGAGGCCATTTGGGTGTGAAAAGGACTTTATTGAAGATTCGAGAGCGGTTTTATTGGATCCACTGCCGCGACGATGTGGAAGACTGGTGTCGAAAATGCATCAGTTGTGCGGCAGTGAAGGGACCTCACACACGCTGCAGGGGTGCATTGCAGCTGTATAATGTGGGAGCTCCGTGGGAACGTATTGCCGTGGATGTAGCAGGTCCATTTCCGGAGAGTGAAGATGGCAACAAGTATTTCATGGTTGTCATGGATTATTTTACGAAGTGGCCGGAAGTATTTGCGATACCGAACCAAGAGGCGATCACGGTAGCTGATAAGCTGGTCAATGAAGTCTTCTGTCGATTTGGGGTACCTTTGGAGATTCACAGTGATCAGGGGAGAAATTTTGAGTCCCAGTTGTTCCAGGAAACGTGCCGCGTGATGGGTGCTTTTAAAACCCGAACCACCTCTAACCACCCTCAGTCTGATGGAATGGTGGAACGGTTTAATCAGACATTAGAGAGGTACTTGGCAAAAGTTGTGGAAGGCAGACAAAGAGACTGGGATAAACACATCCAGCCGTTCCTCCTCTCGTACCGAAGTGCGGTCCACGAGAGCACGTCAGTAACACCAGCCTTTGCGAACTTCGGTCGAGAACTGCGGTTGCCTGCAGATTTAATCACGGGAATTCCCCCTGACACTCCGCGCAGTATTACGGATTACGCCAACGATTTACGCAGCAAGATGAATGACGTTTATGAGCACGTCAGACAATCAGAACAGCAGACGTCAGAGAGAATGAAAACCCGGTACGACCGAAAGATAAATGACAGAAGCTTTTGAGGAAGGATCACTGGTCTGGCTGCATAACCCGGTTCGCAGAAAAGGCAAATCTCCGAAGCTGCAAGTGAAATGGGACGGACCGTACAAAGTAGTGACCAGACTCAATGACGTAACGTACCGCATTCAGAAAGGACCGCGGGGCACTCCCAAGATCGTCGTTGTGGATCGGTTGGCGCATTTTCATGGGGATAATCATGCTCGGGACGAGCATGTCTAAGAAGGGGGCAGTGTTACGAATAACCCGCCATCTATTGGCGACTGGGGAAGTCGTATAGAGCTACAAAATAAAGATACACGCCATCTGTTGAGGCAACACGGAACTAAGTAGTTAGTAACCCATTCATAAAAAATACTAGTCTGTTTTAGAGGCTTCTATTGGTTTTGTAGAATTTACAAGAGGTGTCGCGATGTTTCTAGAAATACCGTTTTGCTGTATAAAGCGTGGCATTGCGGAGTAGTGAGTTAGTTTTCAAGTGAGTGTCAAGTGAGTTTAGTTTCAAGTGAGTGTCAAGTGAATTAACAGCGACTTAAGTGTAAGTGAATTAAGAAGTTAGTGATAATAAATTATTGTTATTGTGTTATTGTTAGTTTCCCTGTGTATTTTGTGATCTATTAAAATAAAGTGTGTCTATTTCGGTAACAATCTGGTATAATTCTCTAATCCCGAACCTCAGCTCGTAACAATATTTACATGGACTTAAACTATTATACACATACTTATTCTAAATGTACAACTATTTATGTGCAAACACCGCATGCTCTAATATTTCCTTTTTTTTTAGATATAGCTAGTTCCCTATTTAAATAAAACAAAACAACAGAAGATGGTTGGTAAGCTAATAACTAGAGATCGGATATTCGGATGCATATTTACCTAAAGTTGAGATGTTGGCTATTATGGAAAGTACTTTTTTATCGAAAGAATCCCGCGATTCCGGGAAATTCAAATTTAAGTGTACCTATACTCCGTGAGATGTAATAAACCCCAGTTTGACACAAATGACACTTGCTCTGTTACAACGTATAATGGTTGCTTTTCCCTACTTTTATTGTCAGTGATTTTTGACGAAGCAAAAACAACCTTATTACGTTGTAACAAGTGTCAAATCGGGCCTATTAAACCCCAGGAAATGTAAGCATTTCTTAAGAGTGCGAGTGAGACGGCAAATTATACTAGCTTGTAAAATATACTTAGAAGCCGCTTCCATAATTTGCTATCCAAAAAATAACTTTAGGTAAATACGAGGGGTGATCCAAAAGTAATGAGAATGGGTACATTAAAATAACTATATACTTAAAAATAAAATTTATTTTTCTACATAGTCTCCTAATAGGTCAATACATTTAGTCCATCTCTTTTCTAAACCAACGATACCCTTCAAAAAAAAATCTTTATCTTGACTCTCCCAAAATGCCTCTACAGCGGCCATCACTTCTCCGTTATCCTCAAATTTCTGGCCCCTGAGGTGTTCCTTGAGCCGAGGAAACAAATAAAAGTCGCTGGGGGCTAGATCTGGAGAATAGGGTGGGTGTTCAAGCAGCTGGAAGCCAGCTTCTTGAATGGCAGCCATCGCAACTTCAGCTTTGTGTGCAGGTGCATTGTCTTGATGGAACAGAACTTTTGCGCGCAGTTTACCCCGTCTTTTTTCCTTGATGGCCTCTCGCAATCTTTTGATTTGGTCAGCATAGTAGGAGCTTGTTATGGTAGCGCCCTTATCAAGGTATTCAACCATAATTATTCCCTCAGCATCCCAGAAAACAGACGCCATAACCTTGCCGGCAGAGCTTGAAACTTTGAATTTCTTGGGAGTCGGTGAAGATGGCCTTTTCCATGTCATTGACTGTTGTTTGGTTTCGGGATCAAAATGATGAATCCACGTTTCGTCCATAGTCACAAATCGAGCCAAAAAAATATCTTGATCCGCCTGGAACATTTCAAGATTGGTCCTTGAAATGTCGAATCGTTTCTTCTTTTGTTCGTCGGTTAACATTCTCGGGACCCAACGTGCAGAGACCTTTCTCATGTTCATCTCGGTAGTTAAGATCCTTTGAATGCTACCAAATGAAATGCCTGTGTTCTCAGCTAAATGACGAATGGTCACTCTTCGGTCTGCCAAAACCAGATCTTGAACTTTTTTGACGTTTTCTTCAGTGAGGGAGGAGGACGGACGGCCTTCGCGGTGTTCGTCTTCCGTGGATGTTCTTCCCATCTTAAACTCCTTGCACCAGCGTGCAGTTGTAGAATATGGAGGAGCAGAGTCTCCCAATGTTTCCACCAAGTCAGTATGAATGTCTTTGGTGGACATTTTTTTCAAGCACAGGTATTTGATGACGCTTCGCACTTCATGTTTCTCCATTTTGATGTTATCACTCCGACTGCTAGTATTCAAATGAATGTATATTATAAAAATGACGTCCTATTTATACCATTTTTTGTCAGGGAAGTTGTGAAGGATTAGGGAGTTGAAAAAATATTTTTTTAGAATTTTATTATTACTAGAAATATCCGTTTATCATTACTTTTTGATCACCCCTCGTATGCATCCGATTATCCGATCTCTACTAATAACATAAAGCTTATTTATCAGAAAGGTACAATGTTATGTCCCTGCGAAATTTGTTTATAGAACTTGAAAATATATCAGTACATCTACTACTTTCGTTCGCTAATTTGCACATACGTGGGATAGGAGAATTAGATCCAAGTACGGTTTTACGAAGCGGAGGGTGAAAGGGAGTAATTTGGGAACGGGGATAACGAGCTGGGACTCTAATATTAATATTTTTCAGTAATTCGGGGCACTCTATATTATTGATTAATTTAAAAAATAAAATGAGGTCAAGGAATTCCCTACGAGTTTCAAGTTTATCTATTTTGAAAAGCGAGAGCCTCTCACAATAGGAAACAACTGTTTTAACTTCTCCAATCGAATAAGTTAAGTGCCATAGAAAACGTTTTTGAATGCGTTCTAATCGCAAACCATGGACTGCGTAATGTGGACCCCAAACTACGGTACCGTATTCTAGAATGCTTCTAACAAGGCTGTTATAAAGCAACATAGTTAGTTTCCGCCTTACGAAAAATCTTACCGTTCCTGATTATAAATCCTAGCATATTTGATGCACGTTTAATTACTCGTCTAAAATAATGCCTAGATCTTTAATATTTTCAACTTCGCTTAACTTAACACCCTGAATGTAATAGGTAGACGGTAAAGTGCTTAATTTGCGAGTAAATTTAATATGCATACATTTAGCCGGAATTAGTTGCATTTCATTTGTTTCGCACCATGCAACAAGTGAGTTAAGATCTTCTTGTAGCAGCGATATATCAGTTGGAAACTGTATAATTTTCATGATTTTGAGATCGTCGGCGTAGATGTAAGGAACAGAAAATCGCAAACATTTCGGCATATCATTAATGAATATATTAAAAAGAATAAGACCCAAATGCGAGCCCTGAGAAACACCAGATGTGGCTTGGAACGCAAAAGAATTGTAACCGTTTAATGCAACCTGGCAAATTCTACCATCAAGGTAAGATTTAATCCACTCATAAAATATACCTGTAAAAAAAAGTTTGTCCATTAGGATCTTGTGGGAGACCTTGTCGAAAGCCGTGCTGAAGTCTGTGTAAATTGAATTTACCTGCTTATGATTATCTAAGGCTTCTGACAGATTCTCAACAAAAACAGCCAGATTGGTTACAATGGATCGAGATCTGACGAACCCATGTTGATGATCAGTCATAAAGGGCTTAAAATAGCTGCTGATGTGAGGATGCCCTAATGATTCAAAAACTTTGGCAAAACTTGACAATATCGATATTGGCCTGTAATTAGTGATGAGACTTAACTCCTGATTTGTGGATTCGCACCACTTTTGTTAATTTCCAAAGAGTTGGAAATACTCCTGTACTATGAGATTTATTAAAGTTGATAAATATTAGTTGATGTTCCTGTCCTAGCGGCCTCTTCAATCACAGGACGGACATTCAGGTACGCGACCCCGGCCTCTTCGAGCTACTGCAGTCTAAGTCTCGTTTCCCCAGCCGAGACTTGCGGTATCCCTTACCCTAGGTCCCTCACCTTATCTGTTTTCCTTACCTCAATTTACCTTCTTCCTTTGTCCCGTCTGAAAACGACTACATTCCCAAGGAGGGTTGACGTTAGGCAGGCGGCCGGCCATAAAAGAAACAAGTCAAAACCCTTTGCAATGTTAAAAAAAAAATTTAATTACTAAAAAAATTAAAATGATAACTGTATTACCTTACACATTGCGCCGACCACAAATAAAATTGGGAAAAGGGCAGGCAGATGATGACTAAATCACTCCCATATGGATCGAAATTACAACACTTGTTTATGAGGCAGTTTTTAAAACCACTATGCTATTCTTGCAATGACCTTACCTTCAAAGAAGCAAGTTCATCTACAGTAAAGTTCGCAGCTACAGCAATTTTCCACAAGCCTTGGACTTTGGGCTCTATGAACTCTCTGTTGTTAGGACCTGCGTAACAAACGCTCCGCTATAATTTATGTTGATATCACTGAGTTATTATTACTAGCGTATAGAGTAGACAACGCGAAGAAAAAGTTTGTAACGCGAACTGCGGCCCCTGCACCGCAGTGCAAACAAATCTTTGTAGCAGTTCGTTGGGCAATACGCGTAAACGCCATGAAAATCACGGTGCTTAGGACCGAGCGAAAACGATCGAGCGTTACTTGTTAATACTGTAGGATTTTACTACAAATTATTGTTTTAGCGCTGCAGCGCTTTTTAGTTTTCATTCAAATAAAAACGGAACATGTATTTTGTTCTGAGTGGCTTCTCTAGTACATAATATCTCGATGGTTGATATACACCATACTATATGCATCTATAGCACATAGAGGTCAAACCTAATCAACATGTAAGGAGAACATGACAATATGCACATTTGATTGGAAGCTCTGCATATTATCCGAAAAATCAATGCTAATGCTTGCTTTCTGATATAACATGGCTAAGGTGGCTTTGCCAGCCGTTTACGTCTTTACAGAGAATCACCCATACATGCTGAATCAGTGAGTGTCAGGATGACTGGACCAAAAGAAACCTGATGCTCACCTGAATTAAATACTATTAATAGTTATGGTGTGGTTGCTTGCCGTACAGCGATAAATCTGCTGTCTTTTTTACCAAACACTAAAACATGCTGAAATTACTCAGATTTACTACACTACGTGAACTAGGTAGTCGTGTCCCACTTCTTAAGAATCTATACTAATCTATAGGTACATAAAATGGTTTAACGGAAATGTCTATAAATATTTTATTGCTTTCGCATGTGCATTTAGTGAATTAGTTTCGAGTAAAAACAGTGAAACATGTACCATCTTTCTAGACAAAGATTTCTATTCAAATTCTTAAATTTTCTTAAATTATGTGTAGAAATACATGAGAGAACTTAAGTACAATCGGTACTTAAGTACCGATTGTACTTAATCGGATTAACTTAAGTTTGTACTTAAGTTCTCTCTATATTATTAACAATATTAATTTTCTACATCACACATCAAACTTATTTAGAAATGATTTTATCTTTACCTTTAGCAATAACTCTTTGCAGCTTGTCATATCCATCCCGCAGATGTCTGTGCTTCTCTCTGATCAAATTAGCTTTATCTATGTAGTCCTTAGTCATCTCATTGGTGTGTTCACTGATTTCATTAAACTTTTCCAACTCATCTTCATTTATGACATCTGGAACAGAATATCAATATCTCGAGATGATTCACAACACAGCCTGTATCCTGGATTAAGATTAAGACACACGAGATCACACGGGCTAGCATGTAGAATAAAAAGTAGTAAGTAGTATTCATATGTATTAAAAACTAGCAACGCGCCCCGGTTTTGCACGGGTAACAAAGCATATATTAATTTTTTTCGACATCTTCAACAATCACTGTTATATTTCAGCCATTTCATACAAAACCTTAATGAATTATACACCTTCCTCATGAATCACTCCATCTATTGGTGAAAACCGTGTGAGGAAATCCATTCGGTAGTTATTGAGTTTATCGCAAAGTGACAGACAGACAGGTAATCAAGATAGCAGTAAGTCAGGAAGAAGCCTCTTCTGGCTTACTGCTCTCTCGATTACCACAGCGAGGAGCAAGTAAAACCATGTATTTTTAATGAGTATGAAACATCTTATGGGATTGTGAAGAGTGGTGCCTCTCAAATAAAATCATTGTTAAAGCAGCAATAAGAGAGTATCAAACCTACTTTTATACCCATCATCCTTGCCAGAGTTATCATCAAACAAGTCGTAATACTGGTCTATTTTCTCCTGATGATGAGAAAACTCCTCTCTCAATGCCATCAGCTCTTCATGTGTGAATCCTGAATTCTCCGCCTTTGACCATAAATAGTTCAGTTTCTTGTCTTTGAAAATACTTTTGTTTATGTAGTCATCTATTGCAGAGTTATAAGCCTGGACAAGTAAATATGAAAAGTTAAACCTGATAAATTGTATTGATCCTCTAGACTCTAGACCACTCTAGACAATTGCTTTTTCAAATGTTTGTGGTAAAAGTTCAAGTAATGTTATTCCATTATTATATTTTTACACCTTGATGAAATTGAAAATCCATTGACAGCTACACAAAAACGACATACTTTAGTGTGATATTTAAAAAATAGTAGAACTCGTAACATAATGATCACTAATCATTATGCGCAAGAGCACTTTTTACAGTGATTGCCATAACTCTCGTTACATTCTATGGCTGTCAGTAAACCATTTCAAGTGTAAGTTATTTATATACAGTCCAAACTGTTTATAACAACATATTGGATATATTGACCTTAACCATAGGTCCCAGCTGAATTAACAGTGATTTACAACATTTTATGTAAAATAAACAAAATTTAGTTTTCCTTGTAATGGTCTATGGAGTTATGTGTAGGTGAATTTGTATCTTAAAAATATTATCAGTATGTATGACTATTGGTTTTTACGACCAACCAAATAACAGTAGTCCCTTCCATCTCGTTATAACATCTTTGTGTTGCACTTTCCAGTTGCACTTTCCAGTTGATTTAAACATATACCTACCATTCATATGGATTACATAATAGGCGGCATACATTTTTATTTCACAACTGCCCTCTGAACAACAGAGAGCATCAACACTTAACTAAATAACAAGTGTGTCAACATCTACATACAAACGCAAGTACTTTTTTTATCTCAATGACATTATCAATTCATTCAACATCTGTTTTTGTTCATTATTATTCTGTTTTTGTTCATTATTATTTTAACAGTGTGGATAGATAATTGAGAAGTTTGAATATTTAAAAATTAGTTTGTTTTATCATTGTAATGAAAGAAATAAAGGTATATTCTGATATACTGATATACTGTTCAGTGCTCGTACTTGGGAGAAATTTGTTCTGTTATAGACTGACAGTATACTGCCGCTGTATTGTAGGGAAATCTATGATGTCATAAACGTCACCATTTTTGTACTGTGAGCACTGGAGTGTTCGAGGTAAGGTGCTTACAGTGCTGTCACACTGTCACTTTTATTATGCGATTTGATAACTGACAGTATACTAGACTGCATTCCATTTTAAACAGTCACCAGTATAGCCGGGGAATAAAGGAATGGCTTTGCAGTATACCAAATTGACGTCACACCTTACATTGTTCTCATTGTATATCAGAACACACACAGAGATTTATGAATGTCAAATCAAACCAGTTTTTTGACTTATTTCAATTTAGAATATGATCCTAAACCTTTGAACCTATTGCCTGATAATTATGTTATTAAATTGGAAAACCATTTTAAATGCTTGTCAAATTGTTTCTCAACTTTTTTTGAGTACATTACATACATGTACAAATATGAGTTTAAATACATGTTTGCACAATAATTCAGTTTTATTTGAAGTGATTGTTGGTTTTTATTAAACTTTTGTTGAATAATTTGTTGGAAAAATCAATAGGGTATAATTTCCATGGTATCTTTTTGGGTGATTTACAAAAGGTACTTTAAATTCTTAATAAAGAGGGGTAAGGATGAATTAAAGTGTCAAGCTTGGAGTTGTTGGATGAGGGCAATGCGAAAAAAATTGATGTCTTTTGGAGATTAATACTGTAGAGAGAACTAGAAAGAGATTCTTTTAAGAATAACATATTGATACTGGTTGCTTTGATGTACATAATATATTAATTATTTATCAGTCACATCTATGAAGCAACCTTTAGAACTATATTATACACTTACTGGATGTTCTTTCTGCTTGGGTGCATCTGGATCAAAGTGGTGTAATAAACCATAGGCTGACATGATATTGTTAAGTTTACGCCGCAATTCTGTCTCTTTCAGTCCTTCTTTGTCACCGCCCTCGCTCTTGAATCTCTTCTGTATTAACTCTTCTTTATCTTGTATCATCAGATCACTGTACAATGATTTCAGTTTTGGTTCTGTTAACCGCTGTATCAATGGAAAAAACATTGAAGTTATCTACTATTTACTTTGTTTGGTTCAAAACACTTAAGACGTTAATAGCATTATTTACTAAACTTACCTGACGAGCCTTACTCCACAATAAATTAAGTTTATTTATTCGAAATGGTTTTTCCAATTTTCTAAAATCTACATCGCTTTTCAATTTCTCATTCGCAGTACGAGAATATTTATTTTCACTTAGAGCACAGCTAATTACAAGTAAAACACACAGAAGTATACGAGGAACTATATTCATTTTGAAATAATATTTCTAGGATTTATCAACAGTGATTGCTAATCACTACTTTTATTATAATACATAAAAGTATTCTTTGATCAGTGACCACCACTGCTTTCAATATAATATATTTTAGTTTATGACCACTGCTATCCAAATAATAATACAATCTGCTAATCCAAAACGTACTGTGGTACTGACGTAGCGGATATTTACGGGAAGCTACCAAGTTGAAATTGACATTTGTGACAATGTGACCGTCGCCGTAAGCAGCAGATTCTGCTAAGCGGTTTTTTTTGCAAGGGCAACCTACTATTATTAACTCTAATTTTGATCAGTACTCTTACTATTTTAACAATCTTATGTAATGAATAAAAATTGCAAACAATCAATAAAAATCAAATTTAAAAAATCAGCTTATTGAATAAAAACGATTCATAAAATTGACGTACTAAGGTTTGCAATCGTTTGAGGTTACGCATTAATATAGCCTGACCATACAGTAAACTTAAAAAAACCTCGTGTGCGGAAAACATATAGAAAGCTTAATAACTGATAAACAACTGAACTGGAACTAACATATAAACGCACGTAGCAAAAAGATTAGTAGTGCTGACTATGCCCTTCTTCTTCTTTTAATTCAATGGCTATGCCCTTTAAACATTGTCCAATGTCGTTAGCACAGACGTACTGATAACAGCCTATCACGGCTTATCTGCATCCCTCTTGCGATACGGAGTGATTTTCTGAGGTAACTCAACAGTCAACAGACGCAGTAATAGTATTTGAAGCTCAAAAAAGATGCATTAGTTCGATCTAATCCATTTTTTTGAGCTTCAAATACTTTATTACTGCGTCTTTCTTACTGCGTATTACTTAATAATTACTGCGTCTGTTAAGTTATAAACATTGATGTTTAGATTAAGACCCAAACAATCAAAACCATCTCTTTTTCAAAATCATATGTGGCGACTTCCACATACAGCAAAAAGAAACATACTCCAACATCATCTACAACCTACTAATCCTGCATCGCGCTATGATAGTTCTCGCTCCGATTAGTACATATACAACTTCATAACATCAACCGTTGGGCCGCGGCCCGCCAGGCATATGACCACCTAGCCTGGTCGGAGGATCCTCCCTTTGTGTTGGAGGGAAACAACATCCGTTCCTCCACACATGTATGTCCTCATTTTTTAATTAAATAAATATATTATGTATGTATATTTTTTCTACCTTTAACAAGTTGCTTTTTACATTCAGAATCCACTTATAAATAAAAAACGAACGTTCGACGTCTGCTGAAGTCAGCGGTTCATGCTGATAATAGTAGCGGTTCATGATAATACATCATCAAAATCAAAAAGATCGCCCCGTGACAAGTTTTCACTATAATCCCTAATAATTTCAAGGTCTGAATTTTTCCAAATAAATGCTCTCTAATTAAACTGTATATACATATTTCCTGGCTTACCTTCTTTCCGAAGTACAAAAGTGGCTGACGACGCAACTTTAATCTGATCACCGCAGCAACTTGAAATCCAGTAAAAACAAGCCAAATTATCGAAAAAAGATAGTCTAAAATCCGTAAAACGAGGCAGGGTCAGTATTCAGAGTCACTTAAAATAGCAGTGTATTCGCACTCAATGAACATAAGAACAAGAGTGAGTACCTAATTGGAATGGTACATTGGACAAGTTCTGCACCAGTCGCACAAAGAAAGAAAGAAAGAGACAGTGACATGCTGTAAATAAACTGGCTATGTAACGCAATAAGATTTTTAGCTTTTTAATCAGAACATTTAATAACCCCTGTCTCAACGTTCGTTCACGCTAATCTCCGAAACCACTCAACAGATTTTAATTACATTTTGTAAATGTCTATTGCTTACCCCAACTAGAGAGAAATCTAACTTTTTATCCCGGTTTGGGATGATTTTTGGAAAGTACAAGACCGGCCCGGAGCCGTGGGAATGGGCTAGTATTAGTTTAGATTTACATGATTATGTTCCGTTGTAAACAATAATTAGTCTAAGAAATGTAAACATTGTGAAACATTAAAAACAGTGTTTGAGTTTCAGTACGAATGAGTCATAACGGTTAGTTTTTATGAAACTGCTATTCTATTAATAAAAAGTAGGTAAGTATATATAATTAAAAAAGTAGACACTTTTAGGTTGCGGATTTCTGAATTATATATCGGTAATATTTGATCGAAGTTGAATCTTTAGAATCCCGGGATTTAGAGATGAGAGGCTATGTCCATGTTATGCCACGATGTACGATTGCCACGAAATAGCATTATCTACGCCGACCACTTGTTATAAGTTTACCGTCTGTATTAGTGTCTGTCTGTGCTCAGTCGTGAGTGTCGTGACCCTTAAACGTTTGGCAAATCAAATGGATATGACTATGCTTAGTGAGTAGAGGCCCTAGCTAAATTTTTAGGTGCTACGAGACGAAAATCATTAACTAACAGCAACTGCCAAGTTGTTCGTACCGTACCTCTGTTTGCACTCAAGTCAATCGTTCTAAACATATTCCTACCCTTTTACCAGTCAAAATAATATCTATTAACTTATTTTTATTAAATAGTGAACTGTGTTATCATCTATTATAGTTTGTCCCTAATTTTAATAAAATAAATAAGAGTTTTTAATGTAGCGACAACATTAGCCAGATAGATGACACTTTATTTTTAGATAAAAATGTGAATCAAAATGTAATTGAAATGTTGTTTTGTTGCGCCCCCGATCTATTGATCTGGCGCCCCCTACATGACGGCACCCGGTGCGGCCGCACCGCCCTAGGGCTGCCCTTGTGCTTAGTGTTAATATAAAAACAGATATGAGGCGTCTATGGACCAAGTTATTTTTCTGGTCAGACCATATATAAATTTAGATTTCATATTGAAAAGAAAAAATGATTTTTTAATATATTTAATGCTTAACATTAATGATTTAATATCAATGATTCATTATGATGTGGGCACCATCACTACTTGTAGGCTGTCTCAGGAATCTCATCACAGGATTTATCCTTTATGTGAAGTGTATCAAGTTATTATTGTAGTGATAACTTCTTTAGGCACGTTTGTGCACTTTTGCTATGGGGAAAAAGCACTGAACTCATGACTGTCACGCTAATAATACATATATAGTGTTTGTGACGTTTTAAGTTCGTCGTTTCGTTTAAATTTTCACTTCTGACGGCAGTCCCATGACTGCCTTTTTTTGAAATGATAACTTGGGCATTTAAGTTATCACTTCTATCGGGCGTTCCGAGACGCACAAGTTTTTATCTTTTTCAGGGTATTACAGTTAAAACATGTCACACACTAGTTATTATTTTTAAATAATACAATTTTTCATTATTTTGTTTGAGTTTAATCTTCCAATCTTTCATCGTACTCCTAAACCAATGCTTCCAAAGCCAAACACAACGGCAAAAAAAAAAAAGGAATCTCTTTGGTTGAAATCACCATAGATAATTATTGGAATTCGTAGTACTTCTCGTTTGTTATTGTAAGGTAATCGTATACTACAAATGTGAGAAAATCGTGAGTTGCGACGCGAGTTTTGTTCTACAAGTTTCATAGATCCCTAGTATCAGTATTCTTGTTTGACAGTTGTGATGCGAATGTATTTGTCCGTCGTCGTTTCTTTCTCGGAGTCACCGCAGTCAGTTCATTTTATTTTTGTAAAATGTTAAATTTTGGTTTAGCGCTTTACTAGACGTTATCCGGGTCAATAATTAAAACAATGTATGGGACTATTTCATCAACTTTAATGTTTTAGTCACTGTCTAGAATCGTAAGTTAGTCCAGTCAGCCTAAAGCACAAAGGGTACTAAGTAACAGCGAGGCTCCCCACCTGAAGCTGCATCTGTAACGCCACCGCGGGCACGTACGATCTGGCTGGCCATCGGTACTTTCTCTCGCTGATGCGTTGCGGTTGCGGGTCTGTTACTCAATAAGCGTTGTGCAAAGACTGGTCCGCCAGTCGCTGTCGATATTTCATAACGGTAGTTGATAATCTGACAGGGCTAATGTCGCTCGTGTAAAGCCGAGACGAGGTGCGGTAAAGACAGTGTTTAATGTGTAATGTGTATTAGTTTATTGTGATGGTGGAACGAGACGGCATGCGGCGTGGCAGCGGCGGCGGCTGTGGCTGGGGCGGCGGCGTGCTGGGCCGCTGGTCTTTGCGCCGACTGCTGCTTGATAGCCCACTTGTGGGAAGGAGACTCGCCCATACAGGTATGTTTGTCGTCCAGTCTTATCTCAGACCTTATATTTTACTTATTAAAACTTTCCAATATCTGCTATCTTATCACCAGTTTTATGAATTTATTATAATGTACTACATATTAAATGAGAATATTGTTCAAACAAAAATGTTTATGTTTTGTTTCTTATAAGTTGATCATAAACACATAAATTCTACACATTCCATGGTTTATTACATTTGTATAATAATATGCCATGTTTACATAAAAATTTTAAACAATTGTTCCAACTCCAAGAATGTTTTAAGTCACTTTTTATTAGTTCAATGTTAATGAGAATTAATTATTCGGATTGTATTGTTTTAGTTTTGAACCTTGAGAATATTTGATTATAGGTGAAAAAGGGTGTGATTCACACTATTAATTCTTGGAAAAATAATCTATAGAATAACTAAATAATACTAATACTGTCTTTATAAATTTTATATAATAACTAATAATTATAACTTAGGACACCTTATATACAACTGTCTGATCACAAACTAGGCAGAGCCTGTACTATGGTAACTAGACTGCTGATTAACATACTTATATAGCCTATATGGTAATCCAGGTCTCCAGCTATCTACATATCAAGTTTCATCGCAATCGGTTTAGTAGATTTGTGAATGAGTAACAAACATCCATACATCCTCACAAACTTTCACATTTATAATATTAGTATATATAACACATATTACAGATAAATTCCTTCCAAACACAGAACAAATGATCATGCTCATCACACAATTATTTGTCTTGGGTGGAATGACTGTATTGAATTTAATTACTGACTGTTATTATCTGTTGTCTTACAAAGTAACTAGACGAAACCTTCAATCTATATAAACTAAGCCTGAACATTCATGTAATGACTCATCAACATTATTAAATTTTTATGACCGTAACCAATTGAGACATTGAGGTATTAAGGCCCCCAATCATATGGGTCAATGTTACATACATATTGTGAATGTTACATTAACACAAAACAGTAATATGAACATTTTTGCATACTATTTACCATTTGGTACTATTTTACAAATAATATTAAATGGTAAACCAGTTATATGGCCTTAAGTGGTCAAATCTGTATGTGGTATTTACCAAAATTGTGAATTTGACTTGAGTAATTTTCACATATTGGATGATGGATGGATTGGACATTTGGATAATAATACTAACCTTTTAATTTGTTATTGCACATTCTTATCAATAAATTTATTAAATAACTAGCAGTTCCCATGCAGCTTTGCTCGCATGTGTATATTTATATATTTTATCCTAATTATTTTTCCAAAATAAAAGTAGCCTAAGTTATTCCTTATAACACCAGCTCTCTGCCAGTCCCGTGAAAATGTGTCCATCCGTTCCGGAGATTAGCCAGAACAAACAAGCAGACAGACAGACTAAAAATTTTAAAACTGATTTTTAGGCATATGTATTGTAATAAAATAACTGTATGAGCTAAAAAAATCTATTATTTTGACATTACAAACAGACATTTCAATTTTATTTATTTGTAAATGATAAACATCCTTAATAATGATAAGCATTTGAAATCTAATTCATGATATTGTTGTTCCTTTCTTAGCATTTCAATTGATAAATAAGTGGTGAATTGTGAAAGGCTGAGAGATTTTATTGTGACATTTTAAATATTAACTCTGACAGTCACAGTATTGTAACCCACTTGCTGATGATGGGTGCTGAGATACTTGAAGTTGAGGATAATAAAATTATGCCATAGTAAATAGGTACTACAAACAATTTACTTTAAAAAGTATATCTACTGATCTTTAAAAAGTATCTTTTTTTATTTGAGTGGCCTACTAATTTTAGTAAATCTTCAGCATCTATCCAGCCTAATAAAATTAAACTTTTAATTCAATTTGCTGCTTTCATTGATAGGATATACACAAAGAAAAAATAATAATTATATTGATCTGCGAAAACAAACAAATCAATGAAAATAGTAGAAATGTTTGTATTATATTGGACACAAGAATAGTCAATTAATAAAGTGTATCTCTAGTTGCCAGTGTTCTGATAGGGTGGCAATATGCTAGTGAGCAGTTACCATCATGTAGGTGTTTGCTTGTGTCTCCTTGCATGTATAAGTCTCATCAACTTTTCCATATATTTACTGATACCAAACTAAAATAAGGTATGAAGATATTCGATAATACTTGGTGTAATTACTATTTAACCGAAATGTAAATATTGGGCAGTGGTTTGCATTTTAGTCTAATTTGAAGATAAGCACGGGAAATGCCCTTCACGGGAGCTTCACGGGCCCAAATGTCTGCAATATCACGCCCGTTTTATTGTTACGCGTCTCAACCGCTATTGGTGCACCGCGTGTATGTCGTCAAGACGTCAGCACTTCCCGAACGTGCTGGCGTATACACATTGTCACACTGATTGGACTCGCTGCTGGTAGTAGGTATGTAGTGTAGTGAGCGATAAAATTTAACACAACATTCATTGGTACCGGACTATTGACAAGTTTATGGATGCGAGACTTTTATGGTGACACGGATAGAGAGCTTTTACAAACCTTTCTCTTGGCTACACGTTTGTACAAGGCCTCCTATTAAACCTCAAATAACTGATTCGAATTTCTAGAAGTCGTAAACCATTAAAAATTTTAAATTCATCTTCAAGACTATTCTCAAATGACAAGGTCAGTTTTGTACATGGTTATGCGAGCGTGTGCTGCGGGTTTTACCATTAAACACGAACATGTACATAACTAACAGTATTTGCACGAAACATGTTTTTATTAAAAAACAATGTTGCATATGAGAATTAATTGTCGAGATGAATCTAGTACAAAAATAGTGTTTAATAATATAGTTGGTTTTAGGTAAAGAAACACTACCACGAGAGTGCTGTTGACGTGGACAATATGTTGTGCAAGTCAGTCTAGAGCGCGGCAGACAGCTAATCACGCTAATACGAGTTAGAGAGCTGTAGCTTTAGCGAGGTTATGTTCCAAACAAGATAACGATAGAAAAACTGGTCTGTTAACTGCCAAGTAGCCAAGAGGTACTTAAGTATTAAAGTTTCGCTGGGTCACTAATATTCACTTTAACGACGGTTTACAATTGAGTATCTTTTGATGAGCTTATCATGAGTCATTACAAGATTATCAATTTTATTCATACTCAGTTTAAGTTTCATTTGCCTTTTTATTATTGTATGATAGCGGTGATGTCCCTTTGTCTTAATCTGAGATATAACCTATGTATGTACCGAATTTTATCCATATCCGTTCAGCGCTTATGAGTAGTGAACATTGTCGATACTTTAACATTTAGGTATAATATTAGAAGTAGGATGTGCATATTATAATTATATGATTTTATTAAAAAAAATAAACGACTCCAAATGTTATCACTAGAGATCGGATAATCGGATGCATATTTACCTAAAGTTATTTTTTGGATAACAAATTATGGAAGCGGCTTCTAAGTATATTTTTATTTACGAATGCAGTTGTATTGTCGCGTCGCTACTTGCGCACAAGCAAGTATAATTTGCCGTCTCACTCGCGCTCTTACAAAATGCTTCCATTTCCTGGGGTTTAATAGGCCCGATTTGAAACTTGTTACAACGTAATAAGGTTGTTTTTGCTTCGTCAAAAATCACTGACAATAAAAGTAGGGAAAAGCAACCATTATACGTTGTAACAGAGCAAGTGTCATTTGTGTCAAACTGGGGTTTATTACATCTCACGGAGTATAGGTTTACACTTAAATTTGAATTTCCCGGAATCGCGGGATTCTTTCGATAAAAAAGTGCTTTCCATAATAGCCAACATCTCAACTTTAGGTAAATATGCATCCGAATATACGATCTCTAGTTATCACGTAACTGTCACAAAACTTGAAAAAAAATTATTGCTTTATTTAAATTTTAATTAAATTTAGTGCATATTTTATTAATTTACGCTTCCTGAAAATACATTACACAAGACGGACTTAACCGTAGACGTTTTTGTGATGTAATCTTATTCGTGTGAAATCGTCAAATCACTCATAAAAATTACATCAGCAGTAAGTTTGAACGTAACATTAAATTATGAAGAATTCATATTTTAAAGTCTATTCTTCAGAATTCATGTTTTAAAAGAAGTTCATTACAACGTTAAGTATCAAATATGTTTATCTAAAAATATAATTATTAGAGAAAGTAAAATGTAGCATGCCAACATTTAAATGTTTGATGTTTCTAGAACGAGGATTACGTGTCAATCTCACAAACTCCTGGTTCCTGGTATCTGTATGTGACTTTCTCAAGCAAGTAGGTATGAACATTGGAAATGCTACAAAGTTAAAAAAATAAAAAGTAAATGTATATTTAGACTAACTAGAGATCGCGTGGTGGTAGAATTTTGACCATAGTTTTTTCTATGGCAGTATAACTCGAGCTGTCATTGTACGAGGGCGGCACAAAATTTCGGGAATCAAGGAAGTGACACAACATTACTATTTAAAAATGTATTTATTGCTTTTCGAAGTATTCTCCGCGAAATTTGACACATTTTTCCATACGATGGAACCAATCATTGAGGCAACCATTCCATTCGGAAGTTGGGTGTCCAAAATGGCCGTTTTGTAGGCGTCCACAGCTTCTTCAGGTGATGAAAATCTCTGACCACGCAATTTATTCTTTATTTTAGGGAAAGTATAGAAATCATTAGGGCTTAGGTCGGGGCTGTACGGCGGATGGTCTAATAATTCTATGTTTTCTTTAAAAACTCTTTTGTTCTGTGCGCGGTGTGAGAACTCGCATTGTCGTGATGAAGGATGATGCGGCGGTTGCAGTTCTCTTTACGGAGTTCAGAAACGACCTGTGGCAAACAAATGCTAGCATACCATTCTACATTAACCGTTCTTTGTCCCTCAAGAGAAATAGTCGCAACATGGCCGGTTTTGGAGACAAACGTGGACACCATTTTTTTTGCAACACTCCGTGAACAAACAATTTTTGTTGGCTTTAACTCATTTTCGAACACCCAAACTCGTGACTGGTTTTTTGTTTCGGGTTCGTACGCGTATATCCAGGATTTGTCACCTGATACGATATTGTATACAGCATTTGAGGATCCTGCGTGGAATCTTACGAGAGTTCTGACGCACCAAGTAACGCGAGCCGCTTTTTGCTCTTCACAGAGCGAATGCGGTATCCATCGGGAAAACAACTTTTTTACACCTAATTGTTCATGCAAGACTATTTGTATTTGACTTATGCCAGTGTCTAAAGTTGCCTGAATTTCGCGGTATGTCACATGTCGATCTTCCTCAATCAGCTTACGCACAGCATCAACGTTTTCTTGGGTGACTGCAGTTTTTGGACGACCTTGACGGAGATCATCACTGAGCTTGACACGTACACGTTAAAATTCAGCAAACCAGCGATAAATTGTGGTTTTGGATGGGGCTTCATCACCCAATGCAGAAATCATCCGGTCAACACACTGTTTTTGCGTTAAACCACTTCGAAAGTCATAATAAATCATCGCTCTTGAATTTTCTCGAGTCAATTCCATTTTCTCAACGACTAAACAAGTTTGACAAAACCTTGTGATAAGACCGAGAATCTTTTTTTAAATAAATAAATGGTATTCGATTTTTAAAACCAAGGAGTTTTCAATTAAAAAGATTTTAATATGACAGAAACAGTGGAAATATTCCATTGCCGATACTTTTAGTGCAGCCTATGTATAGACTTATTTACCATGACAGATAATCACAGATAGTGGACGCGTGTAATTTCATTAAGCCATTTCCACGGAATTTTTAAAGTTATAAGACATATTGTTTAAAATTTTTAGTTTTCTGAACTTCTATATATAAACTGTAAATATTCCAAAATACACGTTACTACGTTCGCAAAATTTCCTCAGAAAAGGATACAAATAATTCTCTTCACGTATTAATATAATGATTTTGTACTCAAGATTTGAACTCAAATTGGAGCCCCACCTGACTGGTATATTCCCTCCACTTTATAGAAAACAGGGGATAGGGCACCCTTTTTTTTATCGTGTGGAAACCCCCACGGGTCATCACCTCACTGGAGCTAACGGTGAAGTGGTACGTATGAATCGAACCGACTAAAACCACACGGTGTTCTGACACAAGTGGGTCTATTGTAGGGATCCCGGATATACCCTAAGAAGGAATCTCCCGGGAAACCCTGCAGACCTTGGCCGCCTGACAGCAGGCAACCACACCGTGCAGTACGGGATAGGGACACCCTAAAGCATAGAGGGTTGATAAAGTACAATAATTGATGTCACAAGTTTTGTTTCTCAATTCAATTTCAAAATTTAATTTAATTATTAGTTACTAGCAATCGCACGTGTAGCAGAGCATGTATTGATTTTTGCCGACATCTTCAACAATCATCGTCGTATTTCTGCCATTTTACACATAACCTTTATCAATTATACACCTAAACCTTCCTCATTAATCACTCCGTCTATATATAAAACCGTCTGAAAATCCTTTCGGTATAGTTATTTAGTTTATCGCGTTCAGACGGACGAGGCGGGGGGACTATGTTTTATAATATGTAATGATACAAAAGCTAAAATAAACAAACCAATACAAACTTTCTGATTTTATTTCAATACGTTTTAATCTTACATATATGTACGAAATTTATTCAACACAACTGACGAAGAAATAGCGTAACGAGTTGACAATAAAAGAAAATGAGGTGTCCTATAAAATATTACGTCACTTTGAAATGAGCTGGCATTTCTCTCACTTATACCGGGTCCCCTGAGTTCAAACCAGTTTCGTTACGCCCACAGACGCTAGCTTAAGTCATTTATATTCTACTAAATATCCATGAAGGACTGCTATTTATTAAAAATGTGTATTATTTATGGCTAGTGATGTTAATATCCTCTTTTTATTTATAATAATTCCAAAGCGACATAATATGCTTTTAATATAATGTTAATATTATTCTATTCACCAAATTATTGAATAGTATATAGACAAAATATTATACAGTCGTTATCTTCCGGGATGTAACAACAGCTACGTTTCAAATGTCTTTAAATTATCTATTAGTAACCATAATTTATTGATGATTCATGTTCCACCGAGCGGGGCATAGCCTGACCGGATCTTTAAAAAAACTGACATCCTTGGCACGTGGATGTAGGCCGAACTTTACGGTCATAGTAGTTTGTTTCTGACAAGCTCTCTTAACAAGACAAGTCCTCTAAAAACTGTTATTGTTGACTCGTCAAAGCTGTTGTTGGGGATCAGCTTCGTATCTTACACACAAACGTTGTGTTACAAAAATAGTTGTATTAGAAAATGTTTAGCTAAGGTGATAGAGAAACAAGCGTAGGCGTCATGCGTCACGGGCTGGTGCTATTTGTTTCGAGTGCGACGACCAATGGGGGTGTTCAAGTTATGACGTCAGCAGTGTCGTGGTTGTTTTCTTAACACAATTGACGACTTTCGACAAATTAAGCATATTTAAAGAGTTGGTTTAGCTAAATTTAGTTCGTAAAGGTCCGTATTTAATTAGTAACATAAGCAAAAAGGCTGGCAAGAGTGACGTAATAAACTAAATTCGATAGGTCGTTTGGCATGATTTAAGTTGTTCACCAATTCCGCTGAATCAACAGCAGATCATCGCATTAAAAATATCTCTGACGTAAAATATTGCAGCCCATCCTGGCAAGAGGTAAGCGACTTTGGTCGACAGCTTCTTGATCTTAATAGTACTGTTAACGAGAACCTGCTAATGACAAACCCTACACCTATGCTGGTGCCCTTCCTGTAAGTAAAATAAAGTTATTTGAACTCTAAGATTATCGAGTCCTCACCCCCCTTTTTTCGACTTCATACAGTATAATTAATATCCCAGATCAATATACAATTCTTCTAGCTCGCCTATCTTTGCGTCTAGCCTCCGAGTGGTCATTTGTATATTGCCATATCGAGTCTTTAAGATTGGTAGCCAAAATTGTCTAGCACCCTCCCGTTACTATATGACCGCTGCCATCCGAATAATGCTGAGGAATACCGGGACTACGGGTCGTTTTGTAATAAATGAACGAGTATAGAACCGCTGTGTACAATTCATATAAAAAATCGATAAGGTATACGCTTTACCAGACTGCCACGTCAGCATCTTAATCCGGCTTTACTGCAAGTAATGTTGCAGTTAAATGCGAAACCTCCATTTCAACAATCGCTAAGCCTCAAAGTCTATTTAACTCTATTGTAACGATAAGCCTTCCTGTGTTATCACAATCCCTATGCTGATATAACAGATACTTAGACTACAGTAATACATGTGTCATCTAAGGTATTGTCATTTCAAAATTGTTATTACCGTCTCATAACAATCACCATTGTCTCATTACATCTTAGAAGTACGTGTAAAACTCTAATAGTTATATAACTTGTAATAATCTATGTAAATAATAAAAACAATTCGTAATCGTACACCTGTGAATAGACTTGTAATCTATATTAGGAGGTGATAACACTTATTCTAAGAATATATTGTTATTACATATTTGAACGAGTATTTCACGGTAACGAGTCTTGTTCTTACAAATTGATGACATATTGAAACAATTTATCTGCTGTTTTGTCTTCAATGTCTGTCTGTCAATCGGTAATGTTTAATAAACAGAAACTGATTTGACTAGATTAGAATAAATCTATTTCTATTATATTCATCTATTTATTTTGTACTTTGTATTAGCAGGTTTTTTAATCTGCTAATTTCCGTGATTTGCTACAAGTATTCTTCCATAGAAACTAAAAATAATCTTATTATGTAATAGGAGCTTATATTTATTTTAGCTTATATTTAGAATAAATCTATTTCTATTATATTCATCTATTTATTTTGTACTTTGGGTGCAGCTTTAGATGGCTGCAAATAAAATCAAAAGTTTTAGTAAATATATAATGAATACTGGCGAGGTTATCAGGGATTAAGAATCCCGAATCGAATCCGCCGAATCTTGCAATGAAACAGTTGTATAATGTATGCCTTTGATTTTACTATAGAAAAAGAGCTACCAATTAAATGTTTTAGCTAATAAATATCCTGATTCTTAGTGTTCTGACTGAGAGGACTTCGCATCGGCTTGTCCGCATTTTGCTTCAGAGCGTTAGTTGTCTTTTTAATCAAAACGTTCTAAATTCCACTTTTTACTTTTTTATATGAATGATAATCACAAATTACGTTTAACAGAGAAGTCCAAATTTTATTATTCTTTATTTTCTATTAAGCGTATAACTAGAAGTTGGTTGCATTTACATTTGACAAAAAAAGAAATAGAAGAATTTGTTGGAATCACACATGTAATTCGGATGTAGCTACAAAAATAACTTGATCTTATTAAATAAGCGCCCAAAGTTATGTAAGTAACTACTGTTAAATCGGCATGACACCATTGCACTTAAAACTTTTTTTTACACGCTTTATATTTAAAAGGTGCTTTCTAATTGTATCGTTAAACGTTATCGTTATTATTATGTGATGATTGTGATGAAGCATTAAATATTACTGAATAATTGTTGTTGAGTGTTTACATATTCGTTCGATGTCTAGGTACAAACTAGTGGAATCGGTGAAATCTGATCAACGGAGGCCTGAGTTTGCCATGAATGGTAATCTTGCTGCGCGATAACGTTCTTATCTCATTCGCTTGCCGGTAAAAGGAGACGCAATGAGTTCAAATCCTTATAAGTTGTAAGATTGCCTTTCATGGTAACGAGTCTTGAAGCGCAGTGATGGTTATATATGGAATACATTTCTATTGGTAATATTAGTTTCTATTTTAGTAATCGATTAACGGTTGATACAGTATTAACAACAAAGGTAAACCTTCAAAAACACGACTAAAGCTGATAACTTACAAACCCCTTACAGATTTTTACCAATATCTAAGAAAAACCCAACCTTAATTAGTTTTTAATTAAATAACCGCAATGCTTATCATAAACATAATCGGTTCAACCGTTTTCAAAGCTACGATGCTAGAGACAGACATAAGCGCAAAAAGTTATTAAGAGGTTGAAGTGTCTTGCATTGGAGGTTGCAGTATGGATAAAATCGTGTGCCTTTTATTAGCCCGCGCTAGAACTTGGGTTTACCCACGGAGCAGATACAAAGAAGAGAGGGCCTAAGCAACTGTGCACTGTGATTCCTGTGAGGTCCTGACGTCATCACAGTGGGCGTGGCTTATAGTTAGTACACTTTCAGCGTTCGTCTTGTACGTTTGTATGGAAAAATCGCAAATCAGTAAATTTTCGTGGTATTAGGAAGTAAAAGATGAAGTGTTGTATTTTATCAGATAGACGCTCTGATGTCATGTATGGCATCACAATTCATTTGTAACAAATTTTTTTATTTAATTTATTAAAATAGTTCTAGAAAAATCTCGGGAGTGTTTTTTGAAAAATAATTAAATCCATTCGTCACTAGGTGGCAAAACTTTGTGTAATGGGAATTAAAAAAACTAAGGTACGTAGAGCTAAGTATTAGTAAAATAAATCATACGAAGATACTGAAATGTGTTTTACATCCAATCCTAAAGAATTTTTAGCCGTCAAAGTATTATTTTTATATTTGTTGTAATCACTTTTTGAATAGACTGTCATCTATCTTCAACTAGAAGAACATATATAAACAGAACAAAAAGACAGGGCCGTAATTAGAGCCCAATTATTTACCTAGCAACCCACGACTATACGAGTATTTATCTTGAATTGAAAGTCATTTAAATATGAAAATGGAATAGATTGTACTTAGGTTGATGATTTGAAAGATATTTTAAGCTCATTAATTTAGATCTACAAAATAAACTGGAGCTGCGGTGCAGATACGAATAAAGAAAGATAAGATGAGAATAAGTGAACAAATTTGAATCGTCATTCGTGATTTACCACAAACTTTTTTATTCTCACACTAGCAATGTCCAATGCCCATGTGTTAAGCCAGGTCGCAATCTATCTGTATAACAAATTTTATCAAAATCCGTCCAGCTGTGGGATAAGGTCAAGGCTAGGAGAAAGAAAAAACTCACAAACTTTCGCTTTTGTATCAAGATGGTTTAAAAATTAATCTTGAAAAAACTACTACCGGGTAATTTCAGGTTAATTCTGAGTACGGTCTCTTACATCCCATAACTAGTGTGAGATAGCTAAACTACATAGCAACATCGACATAGAACGATGCGAGTAGTTTTACTATTGTTTGGTAGGTGGAAAAAAGTGAAGTTGGCGGAGCTTAACACCCCCTCACCCCGCAAATTGTCACGCGTTGTTTCATAGGGAAATCTAATTACAGCACCTCCTCTTTGTATCTGCTCCGTGGGTTTACCCGATAATTGTGCGTGTAGCTGATGATTGTTTCTTTTAATGTAAAAAAATCCTAATTCCAAAGTGAAATAATCACTATAGATAGTGCCTGCCCCGTATCTCATTATTTACACCATACATAGAGCTAACTTAGTACTGTGCTTACCGGTACATAACAGATTTGTCAGCCCATGCGCTCGTCTGTAAATTACATTGTTTTCGTTACTATTACAATGCTATGTTACGTCAGTCTATTGAGTATGTTTGCGTTACTTAGCGTTACCGATTGATGGAGTAACGTCAAGATAAACAGTCGTTTTAGTGCCAGTTCTAAACGTTTATTTTTTGCGGAAATAATTAAGTTTATAGTGGAGGCGTCTTCTTGATATAGATTATCCTTCGCGCGTGACAACGCATAATCTTGGTTCTTCCTCATGCCTTACTACAGTTAAACGTCGATTGTAATTGTTACTATTGCTTATGTAAAAAACAAAGCAGAATAAAAATATGACTATTAGCAGGTTTTTTAATCTGCTAATTTCCGTGATTTGCTACTAAGTATTCTTCCATAGAAACTAAAAATAATCTTATTATGTAATAGGAGCTTATATTTGTAAAAAATAAAGAAGAGGGAGATTAGTAGTAGATAGGGCACAATAGATCTCCCTCCCCTTAGAATTTTCGCCGCCCTCCTGGGTCAAAACTTCCACCCCACAGAAGACTTGATGGTGAGTAGTGTCGTCAGAGAGGAACCCTTTTTGGAAAAACAATAAAATACCTATATGTTCTCCTATGGGGCCATCCATAAATAATTACGTTACACGAATTTAATGATTTTTGGATCCCCCCCATCCTTGTCGCAGGTGGTCACTTTTATGGAACCCTCCCTGGTGTGACGACACCAGGGAGGGTTCCATAAAACTTTTCACAGGGTAGTCAGATTTTAATAATTCTTTTTTATTAGATAAAGTATACTGCTAAGATGGTCCCATTTCAATTTAAAAAAGAAAAATCACCCTAAGTGTAGATAAATATTCGACGAATGATTGTACATCCATTGACTTTAGTCCTGTGACCCGATTTTGTGGAAACTTAATTTTAGTTTTAACTAGCAACCCGCCCCGGCTTCGCACGGGTAGCAAAGACATCTTCAACAATCATCATCATATTTCAACCAATTTACACAAAAACTTAACAAATTATACCTAAACCTTCTACATGAATCGCTCTATCTAATGGTAAAAACCGCATGAAAATCCGTTCAGTAGGTTTTTAGTTTATCGCGAACAGACAGACAGACGCGGCGGGGACTTTGTTTTACAATATGTAGTGATGATACTACAAGATGACGGATACCTGTAGTTGATAATCGAATGTGGAATCCAGTCGAGGGAGGAACTCTTCAACGGTTTACAGTACTATTTCGTGTTTGTTCTTATTAATTCATCTTAATGAGAACTTTAAACCTAATAAAAGATTGTTGAATATCTAATAATAATCATAATTATATTATAGGCACTAAAAACTAAAAACTTTTAACAAAAAAATCTTATGTCGACTCATATTTATTAAGGTATTTAGGAGTTTAGTTACGCTAACAAGTTTATTTTTCGCTTTTCATTTTATTTTTGTTAAAAAGTTTTTATTTAAATATCAAATTCACGCCATATCATTAATAGCCCTGGTCTACAGAATCTAAGTTTGTGTGTGTTGTTTAAATAAGTGCTATATAACTATACTATAGTAATTTTAGGTCCCAATCACATAAAACAAATACTAACCATATAAGTAAACTGTCAAAGAGCGTAAACCATTTAATCAAAACTTTATTTATTTAGTTTTTATCTTGTATATCTTTTTATATCTACATATCTATGAGGAAAACGTTAAGCAAAAATTTATTTGCAGGGTTTGGTAGCTGGTCCATTTTTGTTGAAAGCCTTAAACACGTTCTTTATTTGTCCCAACTTACTAAGTAAAGTCACACGAGTATAATAGGTATTAGCAGGCCTATGTCACTCGATGTACTAGCGCGTGCTAAACGCTAACGCCGGCGGACGAGCCGACCGGTTACCTACCGGTATGCGCATTTTTCAGAAAAAAAGCACCTACGTCCTCCTACTTCAATAACAAAATGACCATATTATTGAAATTAGTAAGTGCTGCATTTAAATGTATCTATAATAAATAAAACAAAATTAAATGTATGTGTTTTTATTATATTCTAAAAGTAACTCGTCTGCAATAACGAATCGCAGGGAGTGCAGCCGGAGGGCCTCGGTTTCCGTGAAGTCGAGAACTATGCGTAAAGGTGGCTGTCATAATTTTTTATTGGAACGCGTTTTACGTTTCGTAAGTCATACCTTGAGTACGAATGGTTACGAATGTACATTGACGACTAGTTGAATATTGGAACCGGGCGTAAGTCCGCCTTATGATGTATTTGCAGGAAGTGTAAATAAATTACATTTACCGAAACGCCACCGTTTATTGGCATTTTCCGAAGTTTTCATTATGTTTGATATTATATATTTTAGTGGCATTAGTAGTATCTCAGAGATGTACATTGATGCATTACGAATTACGATGTTTTTTTTAACAAAAAACAAATAAAATAAGAAACTATAAATGTGCCGTTTACGACGTTTTCATTGCACGTCGACGATAAATACTTATTCGTGCAAATATAATGAATGCCAACCGTAAGTGGATGTAACCTAACTATCTACGTAGGTATCATGATCAATGCAACATGTACCTACTTGTTTACAGTAATTTGAACTATAAAAGCATATTGCTTCAGATTTCAAGTTTTTTTTTTGTGTATAATTTGCATGTTATTATGAGTGTTATGTTCTCTTTTGCACCAAACTAAATATCAGTAAGCAGGTACAAGTCAGCACACCCTCACTGCCAGATAGTAACTGACTGTTTGTTTCACGATAACGCGGCTTTTGTATAATCGTAACTAACTAACAGGGCATGAATTCCTGAAATTATAGTCTTATAAGGTAAATTACAATTCATGATTCAATAATGGGACGGTAACTAATATTCTCATTTCAGTAAAAAAATATAACTTTCTTTTTATGGAATAGGGGGTAAACGAGCAGGCTGAAGTGACTACCGTCGCCCATGGACACCTGCAACTCTAGAGTAACAAGTGCGTTGCCGGCCTTTGAGGTGGGTGTACGCTCATTTCATGAAGGTTTGAAGGTCGTATCGGTCCGGAACTACCGCAGGCGACAATTTGTTACACATATTGGTTGTGCAAGGTAAAAAGTTTCTGGAGAAGCGTTCAGTGGTAGAGTATCAATTATCTTAAATGATTCCCGCCCCGGCGTTAATACTCTGGGATATAATATAATATATTATTATTACTAGCTGACCCGTACAACTTCGTCTGCATCACATAAGAGAGAGAGAGAGGTAAACTTTCCCCCGTTTTGCAACATTTTTCATTGATGCTCCGCTCCTATAGGTCGTAGCGTGACGTTATATAGCCTATAGCCTTCCTCGTTAGATGAGCTATCCAATACTAAAACTTTAATTTCGAACCAGTAGTTCCTGAGATTAACGCTTCAACCAAACAAACAAACTCTTCAGCTTTATAATATTTGTATAGATATTAGGTACACAGCGTTGTCTAGGCGCAAACAGCATGACTTGTACTATTCATGCTAGAATACGAATAAACATACTAAGATACTTTTTTACTTTTAAATTTTGCACTGATCGGGATTCAAACCCGTGACCTCTGGCGTTGCAAATTGCATTCCATCTTTAGGTTCTTGATATGCAACGGGGCCGATGAGCCAGTAGTTACATTAAATCATTTGAACTTTTTTTCAAGCAGCGCAGCGTTTGGAAACTATAATTTTGGGTTTAACCCACTTTTTTTTTAAAACGGAGCTATCGTAATCTTGCACAGTGCACACGGAGAAATTGTTTTTTTAGTAATTGTAATCAATCTGATCGATAACAAAGAAAAGATTAGAATTGTTGCATACCAAATACAAGAAAGCAATTGCGTATTGATAAAGATATTTTCAATATTTTTCCTTATATGCATACGGTTTATATTTGTTTCATAGACCTTACTGAATTATTGGCTAAACAATAGCTAATTAACAAAACGCATTCAACTCAACTTGCGGGTGACGCCTAAGGTGGATAATTTTCAAAAATCTCTCTTATGCTCACCTATGCTATTTACGGAATTCCGGTGCATAAAATATCAATCTTCTAATCATATCGTCTTAAAGCTGTGGGTCATCTGTTAACCAGTGACTATTGTAGTTTCGTTTATGTATACCTGCAATACATTAGTTAAGAAGTAAAGAAACTTGTAGGATTTAAGAAAACCTACCTCTTTATTACGCCAGATGTTACGAATACAAAGTATGGAACGAAGTATAGAAAAAGTACCTAACTTATGAATTTCTTTGTTCAACATTCAAATTCTGAACAATTAATAAAGATGCCTATCCTATGTCTTAGAGAAAAAAGAAAGGAATCGAATTTTAGAAGCAACATTATTGTTTGTCTCTTAGTGTACTTAGAATATTTAAAAATTTTGTATTCATGTGCAAAATGTTTTGTTCAGTTTGAGTTTTTGACACTTTGTTCAGAAATATCTTTTCTCTCTTACGGAAAGAGGTAAAGGATGTTTTTGTATGAAGGAAGAGATTGTATAATTAGTACCTACTTAGTCACACGAAAAATATAAAAGTATATAAATATCAATATAACATGAAGAATATTATTATGTCTCATCCTCATACTTAGCGATGACAATATGAGACTGTCGAAGCGCTGTTTCACGTTGTCGTACCTAAATTGCCGTGTTAGTAACGGAGTCTAGTTACTATACTCTTCTATAGATTATTATTTCTTCTACGAACAACTGTATATTAATATAAAATTTTCATTACATAAAACTACTACACTAACTTATTTATATCAACATGTTTTTACAAGTCAGACAGCGGAGCAGCAGCGCCGCAAACGTCGTCTTGTAGCTATTCAGATATATTAATTATGAAGAGGGGTAAAATTACATAGTACATGTACGACCCTGAGTATTGCCTATCATTTAGTTTAGCAGTCCATTGTGTAACTGTACTTGATAACAAGTTATTACTCCATACTTATGGAAACATTAATACTTATTGTTGTTCAAGAAGTGATGTCAGCATTTATTACGTTTTTGATTATTACTTAATTTAGACCGGAATGTTCATATTTTGTTGCTTTATCATTTACTGGTAACCCGCCCGGCTTCGCACGGTTAGCAGAGGTATCTTCAACAATCATCAACATATTTCAATCAATTGACACAAAATATTAACATATTATACACATAAACCTTCCTCATGAATCACTTTGTCTATTAGTGAAAACCGCATGAAAATCCGTTCAGTTGTTTTTCAGTTTATCGCGAACAGACAGACAGACGCGGCGGGGGACTTTATTTTATAATATGTAGTGATGCAACTTTAAACAGTAGCTATGCAGTCAAACAAGGGTGACTTCAAAACTTTTTTGGCAACACCGCTTTTCTTTGGCTAAGGTATGCTGCTTCCGTTTAATTTTTTTTTTTCCGCGTATCCTACCTATTACTTTCCAGAGGATGCAGTAGAGGAATGGCTGGGGGTGGACGGGTTCGCCGGCTGCGAGGTAGAAGATCTCTATAAAAGATCATCCAGATTGCGATGATCATCAAGTTGAGAAAAGGCTTGTTCATGTCTCGTGCGTTTGTTGAGTTCTTTTGAAAGTGTGTATGGTCGCCAAAAATATTGGCGAGGAACTTCCGGGGTTTGTGGTTTATTCGCCATTTCGCACATATATCGCCTCGTTTTTCGCTATCTGCTTATAACTTGAATGCAGTAACTGAATCATTATTTTCATTCTATTTGTTATTATATCTAGAACATTTCCATCGAAATCATTTAGTTTAATATTATAAATGTATATCATCGGTGCCAACAGTACCACTATTGATGTTCTACGTCTGGAAAAAATGACGCCCATGACCGAAGCAGCCAACTTGACGTCAGAATTACTGCTTTTTTCCACTTTATGGACTTACCATTGCCATCGTTGATAAACATCTGATCAACACGGTATGTTGGCTATTCAAAAATACTTTGTCTACATGCATATCACTATAACTGTACATTCAAGGATATCATTTAACAGTTCGTAAACCTTCACGCGATAGTTAACGCTCATTGTTAATAAAAAAAGGAAGCGAACAAGGCTTTCAACTGTACTTCAATAACTTTACATCACATCCTATTTAGCGAGGTTTCTTTCATACCGTTTACGTAATTCAAGTATAGTGTGCTGCCAAGTTTAGGGGTGTATCTACGTCAGTTTGGTATAAAAACAGCGGCGATAAATCCTAATCTTTGCCAATATTATAAATGCAATTGTGAGTTTGTTTGTTTACTTAACTACTCTATGAAATTTTGCAAACCCGCAAACTCCAGGTAAACACAAAAGGGAAAAGGGTACCTACATTCATCCAGAAAAAAAGTACTTTTCCCGAAAACCTAGTTAAGTATAAAAGCTTCTGCAACACCAGAGGCCGATTTAATTACGGTAAAGTGCGATATATCCATCCCAAGAAGGGATCTAAGTACATTATTTCAGGTCTAAGCCTCTCCAAGCTTTGAAGAACTTCGTTTCTAGGTCAATCGAATGAAATAAATATATGAAATTTTGCGAAACAACCCACTGAAATATTTTGGCCGTAGAAAAATGTTATTGTCTGAATAATAGAAGGTGTTTTGTTACTCTTCTTTGGCAACATTGACCGTTATCTCCCCTAATGTATCTTGTCGGTCCATTATCGTTTCCTGGAATTGCTTTTCTTAACTGCATTGCACGACTGCGTGCTTTAACGTTACTTGCTTGGTAGACCATTACCTATTCAGAGAACCGATCGGATGATTCATGTTACCATTACATTGCTGATGGTATATTATTAAACGACGGCAAATGTTTTATTTTAAGTATGTTAGTACGATAGGCAAAAAAAATGATTTGACATCACATTTTTACAAATTTAGCAATGTTGCAGTATTATCAACAAAGGTATGATCAGCAATTATTCGTAATTAAACAAAAACAAGTCCTAGTTTATTTTTAAAATAATAAACAATTCACATCAAGACGGTTTTTTGCTCTTTTAGTAAAATTACTATTCACAGCTGTAAGCATGACAACTCATTTGCTGCCCATATCACATAGGAGGAATTTTAGAAGGACATAGAATTAGAAAGGTAAGAAAAGTATAGTCTAGACACAATGCGAATGCGTAAACGTGTTTTTCTATCTATTAAACATGTAAACCCATACAATACTGTTTGCTTCTTCAATTAGCTATATAATTTCCTTAACTAAAAAAAACCATATACAGCTTAAATTGAAAACATCTTCCGTTTTTTCGTCGATTCAAAAGAAGCCTAACTTCAATTATTCCAATAATAATTAAGCATTAAACCTACTTTACATAGTTCGCGACCTAGGTGCATGCGAGACTCGTCTGTGCACTTTGATATGCATATTGACTGTATAAGTAACAAACTTTATCGGGCGTATGGTTTAGTTATATATGAGATCCGTCACTGACTTTGTGTGACCATCTATTCTCTTATTTCGTTCATAAAGGAATAATATACTATATCAATCGGGAATTCTCAACTGCTAGAATTAGTTAAAAAAATTAACGCGCTTTCTAAACATTATCAGTCAAGAGTTGTACGTACTGTAATTAATGTGATATCTACAATGTTCTAAATTTAGGATCTAGACTTTTATTTCTTAACGCTCTGTATCTGTTTAGTTATGTTACAAAATAATTGATTGCACTAAAATGAAAACCTAAAACTTTAGACGCTGTGTGACACTTTTACACACAAATACTTGCAGGACTAATGCAGAACATCGCCACTCTCTTCGTTGTCTATGTACAATTTTAACCCATATCATTCATCGATATCAATTTCTGAGCCACTGAGATTTTGTTGCATATTTAATCTCTGGGAGACATACCAAAATTTACCAAAAGCACTCGGAATAGCAGAGATTTTCTTAATTGTCCAACCTCTTTCTAATTCTTATCTTGTGAATCCGCGAACAGTTGCGTGAGTTATGTATTTACCAATTCAATACCAGTAAATGATCTTTATTGTAACATTAAATATCTTGTAACTATTTTAAATTGAAATACAGAAAGTAATTAAATAAATAGAAAGAAGAGATTCCTTTTGTAAAGCAAGAAAAAGCAAAGGTAGAAAGGAATCTTTTTGGAATCCATTTTGGTTTGTTTCACACATGATGTGAAAACAACAGACTGTAGGAATGTTAATAAATAACATATTCTTTCGTAAATTTTATAGTTACACAACATAAAAACGGATGAGTGTGTCCGTTCAGATATATGGTAATGTTAACATTAGCTGAAGAATTTTGCTCGTTTGTTTGAACATGCTAATCTTAGATTCTATCAGTCTGGTTTTGATTTTTTGCGTTAGATAACATGTTTTTTTGTTTAAAGGTTGATCTTTTTCATCATCATCATCTGTCTTGTCCCAACTTTATTTGGGGTCGGCGCAGTATGTTTTATTCTTCCATTCTACTCTCGTAATTTTACTGCTTACTCACACAGTCCAGCCATCCTTTCTTTGCTCGTCCTCTACTTTTGTACTGTGTATGTTTGTCAACTTCTTCTCTTTTTTTGTAATTTTATACAAACCACAGATTACTAACAATGGGTTTAATATAATAATGTATGTAACACGTAGTTCAATAAGAATAAGTACCGGTACTAAATACTAAAACAAAGTTTTAATAAAAAAATCGGTTTTATTCATCAACGAACCCTCCTTTTTTTAACTTTCCTATTACATGTGTGTAGAACGATTTATCTTTGGCTTCAAAATAAGCTTCCGTGGCTGCGATTATTCACTCTGCTGACTGCCGATTGGATTCCGGAGTGAAAAGGTGTTGCTTTTGAGCAAAAAGCCAAATTTAGATTTAAAATAGTGAAAACACTCCCAGTTGAAATCTTCACTATCTCAGCATTCTCGCGCACTTTTACCTTCCGATCTTTCTTCACGATTTTCAGGACTTGGTTGCTGTTTTGTTAAGTCACTGCTTCATTTGGTCGACCAGAACGTTCAGCGTCATTTGTGTCTATACGACCGCGTTTGAAATCGGCTTACAACAAATGGTTGGTTTAGACGGAGCAGATTATATAACATTTTATAAGCCACACCGTTCAGGTGTTTTTCCCATTAAAAACAATGTTTCAACAACACACGAAACTCATTTTTTTCATTGTTTTCAGAATTACAAAAGTAGCGTCACATAAATATCTGTAACTCATATTGTATTGTTTGATTTTCAAAAAAAATTATACATGACATATCAGTTGATGGCCAGTATTTCCTATAAATCAAAAAATTTATTTAAAATATGCGCCATCTTAAAGTTAGACTCGGGACTTATTGAACGATTTTAGTAGCTATTTATTTCCCTCTTTATAGACATTTCAGCGTTTTATAAATAAGTATTTTCATATGTATTGAAATTCATACTCACATTCTTAAGATAATCCACGAGTTGTATATATGTACGTATGAGTAAAATCTATTTAAATAATACTTCACTCTTTGAGTAAAACATTTTACAAAAAAAATAATCGCACTTCAATACTTTAACCTCTTAAACGTATTACGTCATCATGATATAGATGTCGACGGTCCAAAAACGCTGTTTCATATTTAATCACGTCTCCACCGCTTCGTTGTTAAGTGGGATGTTGGTGAAAGTAATGTGAACAATTCATCATAATACCAACGTGCCATCTAACTGGGTAACCTCAATTAAAGCTTGAGTAATTTATCATGAACAGAGAAGACTTTATTTAGAACCATTAACTTTGTCTATAGACAGCTTAGTAGTAAGACCGCTTTGTTGTAAGACAGCTTATTAGTAAAGCAGCTTAGCGTCTACTTACGATTCGTGTTAAATTTATTTCTAATAAAAAAAAAAAATAAACCAATGAAAACCGATGAAACCAACAGTGAAATGACAAACCGATGAATGCTCCACAGGAGTAATTTTAAACGTAGTTTTGGTTTAATAGAATTTATTATTTTAAACCTGTGTTTAAAGGTGTTGGATTAGAAATAGAAGTGACAGAATATTAGCCTAAATATTTTTCTTTTCTTTAATAAGTGAAGGGTTTTTCAGAATTTCTTACGTCATATTCTAATCACAAGCGGTATAGAACCCATTGATTGTGCTGCAAGAGGCAAGGGCAACCACTCGCCATATCCGTTAGTAAATATTACTTGTATAAAAAACAATTGTAAAATTTTTTTACAATTCGCTTCAAAAACCAATATTTAAGCTTTCCAAGTGAATTTAGGTCATTTAGGTCAACTCTGTTAGATTTTGGCAATACATGTATTTGAATACGTACCTAATTCGAATTCGTTTCTTCTTTTTTGACAATCAGTAATTTACGAGCTAATTAACTTTTTGTTTTTTAATGACACGACTCATTGCGTTTCCTCTACATTCCGATAGCGTGCGGTCTGCAGTCAAATTAGGAAATTCGATACGATGAATATGTATCGTGTTAAGGAGAGAAACTTCTTATAAAACTGTTGCGTTATTGTTATGCAGAGAAATCTGGTTTGTGACTAATCCAATCTTACAGAAATAGACAAAATATATATGCCGCATAATTCACAAAATGTTAAACGATTAGAATTCTATTGTACACATACATTTAGTACCTATAGCTAATATAAATAGCAATAACTGTACCCCGCGGTTTTATCCGCGTATAAATTAAAAGAAATCATTGATTGATGATTTATAATACTGCAAAATAGACAAATATTTTTGTACAACATTGTATTTACGCATGGCTAACCATTACGCCAGCGCACGCGGATAAAGCAGTTCGGGAGCGCTTTTTCTTCCGACTTATTTAACAAAAATTAATATTTAACGCTAGCTGAGAGTTGTAGCCTAATGTTATATAGCCTATACTATTCATAACGAATTTGGCTTTCATATACAGAAATATTTTTTCAAATCCGACTTTTAGTTCCAGAGATTAACGCGTTTAAACAAACAATCAAAAAACTCTTCAGCTTTATTATATACTAGCTGCGCCCCGCGGTTTCACCCGCGTAACTCCCGATGCCGTGGGAATATCGGAATAAAAAGTAGCCTATGTGTTAATCCAGATCTCCAGCTATCTACATACCAAGTTTTATCGCAATCGGTTCAGTAGTTTTTGTGTGAAAGAGTAACAAACATCCATACATCCACACATCCATACATCCATACATCCTCACAAACTTTCAAGTTTATAATATTAGTAGGATTAGTACAGATGGCGATCTATATGTCGGTCTCGTACAAATCGTTTGTAACATCAGTGGTCTTAGTGTACAAATTTGTATGCATGAATGGTATGTTGTACATTAAATATAAAAAAAAACATACATTTTACATGTTTATCCATCTTCTAGAACTAATAGAACAACAAATAGCGCTGTGTAATGTATTCCAGAATATTGTAATTATTATAGTAACTTTTCGTTTATCTAATATACTATCGTCGGCTTGTTAGTTCCACTCGGACATGTTCATTCGGCCCATTTACTGTAACCGAACATCATTACAACCAAGAATTAAACGTAACATCCGTGTACAGTACACAGCTAAAGACATTTTAAGTGCGTGACGCGAATCTGTATATGTGCCTATTACGTCACGGATGACAATGAATTTTGTCCACAACTTAAACAGACGAGGCGAGAGACGAGATGTTCGCATTATTAGGTTTGATTTATTGAGCTCTTCAATGACAAAATATCACCTAGAAGTTTAGCAGTTGAAATATTTTACATTGTACCTTAAGCATTAACAACTAATACGATAAAATTATGCGAATCTGAGTTTGTGTGTTACGATTTCACGCCTTAACTACTGAATCGATCATTATGAAATTTGGCATATACCATAGAGGTACGGAAAAGGACATGGGGTCTTCTCATACAGAAAAAAATACTGTTCACGTCCCGAGGGACACACAAACAACATTTACGCATGCGAAGTCGCGGGCAAGAACTAGTTGTTTATTAATCTTTAAGATATTCCATTGTTTCCTCAGGCGGGACATAAAATAAAAATTAATTTATAGGGGAAAATGTCAGAGGGTTTTCCTTAAGTTCTACTAGTATACATATAATCTGGCTGTGGATCGCTGGTGCCTGCTGTAAGTGAAAAATTACCTGTAATGCTAGTCACCAGGTTTTCACTGTGACCCAACAAATGCTGAGTAGTACAGAACTGGCAGTATATAACGGTTAACAAATTGCACATAGTATGATACAGTTTTTGTTAACGTTGTTCACAACGGGGATGTGTAGGATGAAATATATGGATGTTTCATCCTACACGGTGAGCTCATTGTTACCATCTTTCTCTTTTAATTGCTTTGGTTAAACTGGAGCCTTTGTTTCTACTTTTTATTGGTCTGAGATATCAATTAAGTAGGTATTAATACTACACTCAGTCGTTGTTATTAGCACGTTAGTAAGATAACAGTTTCAGTTTTTTTTTATGTGGACATTAACTGTAATTAAATCATTGTAATGTAATTAATTTAATTAAAAGCTTCAGAGTTATCGAACCTCGACGTTGAATTTTTTACTGAAAAACTTATCTTCAGTTTACAACTGAGTCATAAAGAGCTGATAAGTAACTATACAAAATTTATGTATAAATAGGCAAGACAAAACAGTTAAGAACCATTTAATACTATGTTTGTCAACAGATTTTCTTTTATTTTTAGTGATGGTTTTTTTTTATATACATGTGAAGACACTGGTGTACGGCAAGCTGTTTGTAGTAAACAGCTAAAGGCGCCCAGTATATATAATACTAGCCGTCCCCGCAGTTTCACCCGCGTTTATGGACACTACTAAACTCCTATTGGTCGTAGCTCGATGTTATACAGCCTTCCTCGATAAATGGGCAATCCAACACTAAAATTCGATTTTTCAGTTCGAACCCGTAGTTCCTGAGATTAGCGCGCTCAAGCAAACAAGCTACAGCTTTATAATATTATATTAGTTTAGATGTATTATGTTGACCTGTAATGTACGGAAAGTCTACAATGGCAGTTCAAGTTATACTGGTCAATGAAATAAAACGAAACATACAAAACTTAGTTAATTATGGTCGACTATCGACCAACCGACGATTTCTAGTAAAAAATAATATGTCAAAGCCTAACCTCATTCGTGATATGTGTCTGCATAATTGGATATAAAGAAAACATTATGATATGAAATTGACTGTTAACTATTATAGCTAGACCCGTGTGTAATTAACGAAAATCTTGAAAACAATGTTTACATTTAATTTCTCGTGACTATACAAGCGTACAAAATAAGCATACACCCTGAATTGAAAAGAATTTCAATCAATGAATCAATCATCAGCCTAGCCGTTCACTGCTGAACGAAGGTCTCTCCCAAGGAGCGCCAACCATTAACAAAAAAAAAAGAAAAGAATTTGTAATGTGTTTTGTAATTTGGGAATTGTTCATGAATATTGCTCTTTCAGCTCTTGTTTTACCACGTTTGCGTGTACGCCGCATTATACGAAAGTAAAAGCTAACACACCAGCTTCTTTTTGCTTATTACAGAGTAAATTCCTCCTTAGTCTAGCCTCTTTATCTAGTCCCTTCTTTACACAATTAGATGTGTAACTCGGGACTTAATCGCGATAATATTACTAAGGCACGATACCTTTTTCGGTTACCCGACCTTTGATCGAATTGTACCGATCGTGGTACAACATCTGATGCGTTAGCGCCAGCTTCTTGGTTCACGCTCAGTGAAAAACGTCAAGCTATATGTATATTAGCGTCTAGCGTATATATTCGTAAATTCTGACATCCATATATCATATTATTAAATAATAACAGTATTCCGAACAATATTATTCAGCGCTATTTAGACGCCAACTAAGCATAACTTGTTGTAGAAGACGGATTAACATACTTTGATCTTTTTTTTTTGTGTGTAAATACATACATACAGAAGTATGCAAATAAACTTTTCATGCATACAACTCAGAGATGTGAACTAATTAAACCCCGACGCAAAAAAAGGGGTGTTATAAGTTTAACGTGCCTGTGTGTCTGTCTGTATCATCGTAGCTCCCGAACGAATGGACCATTTAAGTGCATTTTTTTTGTTTGAAAGGTGACTTGATTGAGAGTGATCTTAGATATAATTCAAGAAAATCTAATTAGCCGTTCGAAGATCATTAGCTCTTTTCTAATTGTTAAACGGATTTTCGAATCGGCGGTGTTTTAAGTTTTAAATTTTAAATTTATGATTATTTTATTCATGCATACAACTAAGAGATGAGAACTAATTTAATTTACATTTGACACATTGTATATTCTCTTTCCCAAGCGTCACAGTTTATTTTGCTGTTGTAGAAGGTACCATGACACCGCCATTTTAAGTTTCATGACCGTTAAGTACCTAAGGTGTTGCAACCTTGCATAAGCAGTCATCAAACTCGTGCTGACATTAAAATTTGATCTAACGAACTCGACAAAGCCTTGATTGTAAGTACTGGCGAAACGATTACATTGTTTAGAACATACTAATTGCGTTTATGGTACGATTACAAACTGATTTATATGAATAAGGTAAGATAAACTTTACTTGTTTATTTGTATAAATCATCATCCTCCGGCACCGGTTGTTTCAGCGGTTTAACGTAATGGATTTTCATTAATTTGGTATAGAGATAAACGTGACCTTGGTTCTCCTGGGTCCCGTTTATAGGCATAAGTTACGTTTTGTTACTTTTGGTTGAAACCAATATCGAATAAAATCAAAATTTAAAAATAATATGTTTGTCTAATATAGGATTGGCAAAACGAGATTCAACTAAATTCGGAAATATTTCAGATGAATCACAGCAATTTGGCAATCTTACATACTATTTTCAAACGATATGATTGTCACTTCAAACTAATTCGGGTAGCCGTACACAAGAATTTAATTATATATATATTAATTTTCAAAGTTAATTCTCCTGCTAAATAATACAATAAGATATTTGAACTTTAATAGAGTCTTTAACCAATAGGCGTAAGTGAACATCGGGTGCAAACCTGGACCTGGATGTGCGTCTGCATGGTACAGTTACAGACAACACAATCGAGTATTCAACGTCTATAAGTGCAGGGCTACCACTTGGCACATTTAAGATTAAGAAATTAACAATGGTTTTTTTTAATGGTATAGGGGGCAAACGAGCAGACGGGTCACCTGACGGTAAATGACTACCGCCGCCCATGGGCACCTGTAACTCAAGAGCCACAAGTGCGTTGCCGCCCTTTAAGGTGGGAGTAGCGGAGAAGGGGGAGGTAGAGCGGGAAGACAGGAGAGGGAAATTAGAGGGGAGGAGAGGGGAAGGACGGGAATAGGGGAGAGTTAGGGCCTCCGGTAACCTTACTCACGCGGCGAAAAGCAATGTAAGCATTATTTCACTGCCGGTTTAGGTATGCTTGTTTTAGTAGTTATAACTATTACATCCTAAATTTTAAACTTTCGCGTTCTAAGATTTATATTATTTATATATTGAATGTGCGTTTGCATTATGTAATGAACCGCTGAGCCAGTCAGCCTGTGACCATGGCTAGTGCAACCTTGTCGATATAATACCTATATAATCGCAATTATTCCCGAATACATAATTATTTAACTAACTAGCTGGGCCCCGCGGTTTCACCCGCGTAAGTCTCTCGTTAAGTTTTCTTGAATTTTCTCCTGACAATAACTAAAACGAAAAAAAATAGCGAAATCGGTCCACGGTTCACGAGCTGTGGGTGCGAATTTCATTGTAGAATAGTAAGCTCTGGGAAGTGGAGCAAAAAAAAACAAAAGGCACAGCCGTACTTTCTTTTTCTCGAAGCCATTCAGGACGTTTTCGACCCCCCTGTAGCTTGGTTGTAGATAAAGCTAGAATCTTCAGAGAGAG
Source organism: Callimorpha dominula (assembly GCA_949752705.1). Taxonomy (NCBI): domain Eukaryota; kingdom Metazoa; phylum Arthropoda; class Insecta; order Lepidoptera; family Erebidae; genus Callimorpha; species Callimorpha dominula. Next base: position 4,055,431 of record OX457002.1, on the reverse strand, counting down.
AGAGATTGATTGTACTGTTCAGTCACCATCACAAATCATAAGGATAGGAACTCATTTTAAATTTGGCCAAATTACAATAATTTACGATTTCACTGCCTAGATGACTTCATAACTAATGAGCAACATGGCAGACCAGTAGGCTTGTTCTTGCTCGGTCACTGAAAAGAGCGCTCCAATCTAGTACATTCAGTCACATGTACTAGTTCGGACTTCTAGTTCTATTAGTTCAGTAGTACGTAGTACATTGACTGCATTGAATGAATATTTGGATCTTCTTCATACTTTGCATGCTTAAGACTGTCATTCTTATACGCGTAAAATGACCATACTAATTGATTTACATTTATATACCAAAAATATATTATAAAACAATATTTTATTTTTATTTATTTATTTTATTTATTTACTTACTTAACATACATTGCTCCTACAGGCTAAACCCAATATAACAATGTAGTATCCAATAATAATATATATATTAAACAATAATAATAAGAAGGTTGTTCATGCTGATGACAAATACTGAAGCGTTACCCTTTCAAATTCCGTCAATGCACAAATATAAATATCAATTCTTTGCGCGACACTGTTTAAAATATTTAGTGCTCGTACGAGAGGAGAGAACTGTAATAGCTGTGTTCGAGATACTGGACATCAAATGTTCTCCCCCTCGGCGCCTGCCGCAACCTAGTGTTAGGAACAAGCAATCTCAACGATTCTAATATTTGAGGATTATTTAGTATACCACGGAATACCAGAAACACATATTTAGCCAACGCTAGTTTGCGCCTCACCTCTAGCTTATAGTATCCAACCATCCCTATAACAAAGAGGGTTGGATACATAAGTGGGTAAAAAGGGTATACTCCATATTGTTTCAGGTAGAGATACCGGGTAAATTTATTTTGCATTTTTTCCACCATATGAACTATATTTAGTTTCATGGGGATTCCAGATGATAGCACTCGTTTCCATCCTACTCCTTACTAAGGCGTTATATAACGACTTAACGGCTAAGGTGTTATGGAAGTCTCTTGTCTCCCGCATTATGAAACCGAGATTTTTAAGGGCTTTTGCGCAGATATTTATGATGTGGTTTCGAAACGAAAGGTATATAATTAGTAAGTCAATGCATAAGCAAAAAAACACCAAATAAAAATAATAACACGCAAAATGGGGTTGTTGTTTTGGTTTCGGTGTTTGTTTGCTAATCTAACAATGTACTAAATTCAAAATGGAAACTAATGAGTACGAATTATCTAAAATTTAATGCAGACAGCATGCATCTGATTATCATTCGTTCTTTTGCCGCCGTGTCGCGCGGGGACGCAACGTACGACTTTTTAGCCGACGATTCAGTCGTTCCATGTTTCTTCACAGTACTAATGTACTAAATGAACGAAGTACTATAAGCTTACGGAATAGTTCGTTCTAGTTCCATGTCAGGAATGAATTCCTAATAGTACTTAGTTCGTGAACTACACAAGCCTACAGACCAGCGTATTCAATCATTTATGGAAATTTTAAATGCAAAATTGAAATGCCTTTTAATGCCACTTATCGATTGAACAAAAAATTACAAAATTTTATCGTTTCTTACTGTTGTCTTATGATCAAATTAAAAAAGAGTGTAAAGGTCATCACACACTATACCGTCACGGTAACGGCACGGTTCCAACCCAGCAATTAAGTTGTCATTTAAATCTGAACTTTAAAACGTGGTCGTACAATATATTTCATTTCAATGTCAATATGAAAAAGCCAACTGCGGGCAGTAAGCGCGCTTGCTGCAACCATACAACTGGACTCGCAGTCTGCTCGCTGTAAGCGCGCGGTCCGCGTGCTTACAGCGCGCCGACTGCGAGCCGCCAGCGAAAAACGACGCCAGACGACGAAATTAGCTTGCACCTCGCGGGCGATGCGCGGACTGCGAGCTTGCGCCTCGCGAGCGACGCGTGGTAAAGCACGCTGGCTTCATTTAAGGCTTCGACGTGCTGCAGCTCGGTCGTTGCAGTGCCGTTATAGTGTGTGATGACCTTACTGACTGTATGACTAAACTTTTTCCCAATTCTAATAAATTATTTGGAGGTCCTATTTTAGTCATTTCTATCATCATGGTAAGTGTTTTGTCGCTCTACGAGTAGATAATCAGCTTTCCGCTGAAAACATAACTGGCTTGGACGCCTCGGTTCGAAGGAGCGAGGTTTACAATACGGTGCCGATGTTTGCATTGCTACTGTAATCCACACAATATCGCCGTGTTTACCTCTGCGAACAGCTGCCCAGTTTGTTATTACGGTTTTATTTTTGAGTACCCTTTTAGAGGGTATTATAAAACGTACCTGGCTATTCAAACGCGACGCTACATATTTTCCAGAAATGTATGTGTGAGTAATGAAGTACGCTTATCTTTAGGGTCCCGTACCCAAAGGGCAAAACGGGACCCTATTACTAAGACTCCGCTGTCCGTCCGTCTGTCCGTCTGTCACCAGACTGTATCTCATGTACCGTTATAGTTAGACAGTTGAAATGTTCACAGATGATGTATGTCTGTTGCCGCTATAACAACAAATACTAAAAAACAGAATAAAATAAATATTTAGGGGGGCTCCCATACAACAGACATGATTTTTTTGCCGTTTTTATAGAAAACTAGCTGACCCGGCACACGTTGTTTTGCCATATTAATTATTTTTAATGAATATTTTGGTAGTCAAATAAAAAATAACTAACTTATTGTGGGGATGGGGTCTATGACTGAAAGAAGAATGGAGCGCTGTGGTCTATTGACGGCCTATAAAAATAACAAAACACCAACCATTCATTTTCTTAATTCAAAGTACTTCATTAACTTAACTGACATATTTAAAGTTTAACAGTGGGAGAGCCATGCTTCGGCACGTATGGGCCGGCTCGAAAGGAGTGATATCATGGCCTCACAGAAAACCGGCAGTGAAGCAATGTTTCGTTGTACTTCGCCAAACGAGTTAGGTTACCGGTGGCCCTAACCCTTCCCTCTCTCTATCTTCCCCCCTATCTCTCCATCTCCCCTCCTCTCCTATTCCCACCTTAAAGGCCGGCGAGGCACTTGTGACTTTCGATTTGCAGGTGCCCATGGGCGGCGGTAGTCACTTACCATCAGATGACCCGTCTGCTCGTTAACCCCCTATTCCATAAAAAAAAGTTTGACATCGACTTGACGGCAATCGATTATTACAATCGATTATAACAATCGCACTTTCTATTTTCACTGGATAAATACTTAAAAAAAATTGTACCAATGAAAGTAAAAATACTGATATCTCTATTATAAAACAAGCGTTGATCGTAGAGGGTTGAAAATTCAGGGTTGTATGTATTTTCTAATGCTGTATCATAAAAAAAAAATATCTAAAAATTCAAAAAAAATATTAGGGGTGGACTACCCTTAACATTTAGAGGTATGAAAAATAGATGTTGTCCTATTCTCATACCTACCCAATATGCACACAAAATTTTATGAGAATCGGTCAAGTCGTGTCGGAGGAGTTTAATTACAAACACCGCGACACGAGAATTTTATATATTAGATGGTACGGAACCCTTCGTGCGCGAGTCCAACTCGCACTTGGCCGGTTTTTAACTTTTTTTGTTCTATCATAATGTAGATAAGATAGAATTATCTATTCATGCTTTATACTTTTTTTTGATAACGAGGTTATGTTAATGCTAAAACAGCATATGATAGTGTTGCCAATACTATTTTTACATTACCTCTGTGCATTAATGTAACTGTAGGTTTTTGTTATTATCATTATATTATTCTTCCTAAGGGGGATTTTTTTAAGGATATTGATTGAATAGGTGTTTAATATTATCCTTATGTGTCTTCAAAGTATACCTGTTATATAATTAATACTAAATCAGTGTCTTCGCCTACATACGCTTAGAGCTTGTATTAATTTTAGTTATTTCTGTTCCGTAACAAACTCGATAATTTGAATAGGTGTTTTAAATTTATGAACAACTAGCAGCGCCCCGCGGTTTCACCCGCGTAAGTCCTGGTCCCGTTCGAATATCCTATATGTTAATCCAGGTCTCCAGCTATCTAATTACCAACTTTCATCACAATCGGTTCAGTAGTTTTCCGTGAAAGAGTAACAAACATTCATACATACATACATCCATACATCCACACATCAATAAATTCTACACGTTATCGTTGATAATATAACCTAACTTGATATCATTAAGTCTAGAAAAGAAAGTAGAGCATGCATAAAAATAACTTCGTTGACCTACTTACTACCTACCCAGTTAGGATAACATTATCGTTTATTTTCCGATAAAACCGATTTTTAATATTTAAATAGTTAATAACTTTATAATCAGTAATCACTAATGCGTAGGTAAAGGTAAGTATAAAAACGAACTGATTGGACTCTTGCAAAGGTCATTGCTACGTGTTACAGCATGACGAAATTTCTATAAAACACATATTACAGATAGGTTAGTTGCACCGTAGTACCTGCCCGTACAGTTCCGTAGTTACTTGATCTTGTTGTTAATCTTGGTCCAATAGTTGCGTATCATTAATTTGTTACTACTCGTCATTGTAAATGATTTTGTACTGAAACGACTAATTAGTTTTTTTTTTTCCGCAGGTACATAGCATCCCGCGAAACCGTTAAGGGTAAGATATCAGTAAGTTACATGAAGGGTTTATATTAGTTATTTCATGTTTAGTTGGCCAATGCCAATTTTAGAGGTTACTTAATATAACTCATACTTTGCCAGCTATTATTATTGACATGAAAAATTATCTAGATCTCAAGAAGAACTGGCTGAATATAGTAAAAATGTTTTAATGTCTTCCAATCGTTATGAAATGATAAATATTTATATTATATCCTTTTAATACGATTTTCCTCATACTCACCCTAATCACAAACATTTGTAAGTAGTTAATTCGGCCTGTAATCATTAAAGTAATTAATCTGAGGATTTAAAACGGTACATTCCACAAAGTTTTACGATAAAGGCTTTAAAGTTTAAACGCTGTACAATCAATTCAGATACCATGATCAGATATATCATTACCTCGACATTCATTACCGCGAATGTGAAATTGGATCACTTTTCAGGAGAGATAAAAAACCAGTTTACTTCTAATGTACCCATTAACATTTGTTGGATTATTGTACGTATTAATACTGTCACTTTCAGTTGCTAATGCAATAATTATATAACTTACTTTTACACATTTTATAGTAAAGCACATTAGCACTTATAAATCTTAGTCATAAATTCAAAATTCGCGGTTATGACCATTTGATCTTTGTATTGTGACATTCGCCGTTTCTTGTCAAAGTCTTGTCTTGTTTAAAGTTTAAGCTTTGTAATATGTATATTTAAATAATGAATTAAAAAAACTAGCAACTAGAAAAATGTCGTGTTACTAATCCTTAACGCCAAATGTCGTTTCAAGGGTACACAACTGACAAAAATAGTTGAGGTCCGTATCCGTAATCGCGGATAATACATTCATAACGATCCGGCACATCACTATGCCATAACAAATAAAAATATTTTTTTAGCAATAATATGCCAATGAAGTCGCGAAAAGTGTTGATAAACTACGAAAGTTTTTTTCCCGGTATTGAAAAGGTGACATATTTCAGGGCAAAATTTCTAGTCTTCAACTACCAAATTTTAATCAAAATGCATACCTATTCGACTAAACACACAAGTTACGGGGACCACCGAAATCCGCATAATTAAATTTAGGTTCCAAGCATTTAGGCGGTATGAATTGTGTCTATTTTGGTAGACATTCTTCTACATTTTAAAGACATATACACTTGTATATTGCCGAAATGTAATTATGCAATGCTACCAACATACTTATTAATAGGCACTGCATATGAACTCTGTCGATCAGTTCGCATTGACCTGTTTGTACTTCATTTGGCCTTTGTTTGTTCGCCTTTTACTCAAAACTGTTGAAAATAGTAAATCATAACTAATCATAAGCAAAAGGGTGTTTAGAACGTATATATATATATATATGTATATAGAAATGTAAAAATAGAAACGTGTGATTCCTACTATGAACTATGTGCCAATACTCGACTGTAAATTAAAAAAATTGTCTACGGCAACTAGGGGGTTTTTTTCAGAAGGTACTTTCTACTGCCTTTACTCAAAACCGCACAACAGAATACTTGCTTAAAGGATACTGTAGGATTGACTCTCAATAAGATGACTATTGTCCATGAGGAGAATTTTGTAGCCTTTAAAAATTTGGTCAAGCAACATTATCTGTCACTGTAATGTTATTTATTCTATTCCAGAACTAAAATCTAAATTGCTATCTATAATACTACATTATCTCTACTAAATAACTGTATATGTATGTATATATGTGTAAGTATTTGTTTATATCTCGAATAGTACGTCATCAACAACTGTTTTTATTAAATTATTTTGATATTATCTCCATCCTAAGGTTGTCTAGTGGAGATCGCTTTTTGCCATAAGACCGCCCATTGTACTCTGATTTGTAAGATAATTATTATTATGAACAGAGTTAGAGGTACAAATACAGACAATACAATCACATATTTTATGATGTTAGTTTGGATTTAATGTTCATTTGTTAATTAAAATATTTAAGTGGTTAATATTATTTGTGTTCAGTATGAAAAATCGTGCATCTGTTTACAATGCATATATAGGTAAGTATTAGGCAGAAGGCCAAGTCTCGTGAGCATAAAACGCAACATTCACACTACTTTAAGTTGCATAAAGCAATAACAATTTAATGAACGTAAATATAAATCTACAGCGTTGCCTGTTTGCCATTTAATAACATCTTTGAATATTATTTATACTGGTTCTTTTTCGATAGCATTAACCACAAACACAAATATTAAAAACAATAAAAAAAAAATACATTTATTTAGGAATCATTATCATCATCTTGTTTCAAAATTGTCCCGTTCTGAAAATGAAAATCTGAAGCCCATCTCAAGGCCACAATGGTTACCACAATTAAAGGGCTACATAGAAAGACGTAGGATATGATAGGAGGATGATAGAAAAAAACAAAGATGGACGACAACAAAACCTCATAGTAGTAGACTGAAATATTGGAATGTTGGATTGAAATGAACAGATATGGCAAACCTTGTAAGATTTAACTCAACCTTCACCTAAAAAGGTTCCAGTTACACAGACCGGTTTTATGTGTTGAAACTGAAACTAGCATTCAAATAAAGGCTACTTATTTTACTTTCTATTTTTCTTTATCCATTTTATTAACATTCCTATTCAGCGAGATATATGACCTGCTAATTAATACAGGCTGCATAAGCACCGCTACAGAGTGGAATTCCTTGAAGGAGCCTGTTTTATCGATTAATATAATCTGGGTGTGTTCAAGTCGTGACTGAATAGGAATCCTAGCCAAGCGCACTAAACCTTAGAAGCCCATAATAAGATAGAAAGACGACCACTGGCATTGACTTAACAGTTGTAGTCCATTGCATAATTTAGGAAAAAGTGTCCTAACTCAATCTACGTATATCTATGTATGTGTTAGGTGTATATGATATTACCCACCAGAAAATATCCCATCAATATTGGGACCTGGACCCGGAATTAGAATTTAATTGTTTTTTCGCTATATTTTTTTTTCTTTTCTTTTCTTTAAAAAGACAACTTCCGCATTAGGAATTTTCCTGTGTCGCGGGGGTTTCATAAATATTATAACAACGGACACAAAAAACATCCAGACTCGGGACAACTATTTGTGATTTACACAAAATTTTGTCCCCTGTGGGTTTTGAATTTGTTTGATTTGGCGCGGCGCAGTGGTGAGATGACCTCTTAAACCATTGCGCCGTCTATGCTGCTATGCATGCATGCTATCACTAAGTCCTGGCCAAAGTATCCCCCAACTCAGACCCGGGCCCGCTATACGTGTCACCATGTCTGTTAGTCGGTTCTATTTTGACATTATCTCTTTATGATGTCCTTGTCTAGATGATTATCACCCCCGTTGCCACGTCCTTACTCTGTATGTTTACTACTTAAGTAACTACTTCATTCTATCAATAGGAAACGTCATTTATCTAAAGATTCAATGTGTGATTTATCGTGTAAGTGCAAATGTACTGTGACTGAATATAGATATCGTTATAAGAGTCCAAATAGGGAAAGGATTTGCAATTCGATATATTGATAAAGATGTTGTCTTGTGAACGTAAGTATCTATATACCTACATATAATAATAATAATAATAAATAACTGGCAACACTAAGTAGCAGTCGTGTTTTACCAACAGTATATCTAATATTTATATTTTTTATCATAATTTAAGAATAAAATAGCACATTTTATAAATTTATACACGACAATGATTACTCGGAACAAATTTAAAATGAAAACACGGCAGAAATCACATAATTAACCATAAAAAAGGTATATATACTAAGACATGACATTTAATGTCATGTCATGTCATGTAATACAAAAATAATGTATAAATTAATTTATTAACCGAAGACGATGCTAACAAGAGCCAGAACAAAAGCACTTTTAAAAACCCCGGACTCATCGCTCAGCTCCGTCTCGCAGCCCCCGGAACCCACAGCAACAGGTCCGGCCATTGCAGAGGCGTCGAGCTCGACTTCGAGCGACGAGTTTTTCTCCCCGCCGACGTCGCCAACACCTGTACGTCGGCCGGGGAGAGGCCGGCCACCGTCCTGCTTGGGACGCCGAGGCCCATCGGCTTCGAATAGGGCCCCCGCTACCGGTGGTAATGTGCATCGCATGAAATGGACGAATTCGATGAATGAGAACGTCATGCGAGCATATTTTGTGGCTACAGAGGGAGGAGCTAACCTCACTGCATATCGTAATCGTATGATGCCTCTGTTTCAGGAACTTGAGCCAGCTGTTAACGTTTCGGTGCAAAGATTATCGGATCAAGTGCGGGCCATCCAACGATGTAATTTGCTGGATAACTCCGTACTTGATAGGCTACGCTCGGACTGGCAGGTTAGCCTTACTACTTCTCCTCCTTCACAAATTGTGACAAATGCAGACTCTTTGTTGTTACAATCTTATCCCGCTGAAGAAGGGGAGGAAAATGATGCTTCATCTGTAAGTACTCAGTACTCTGATATAATAAGGAATACTTTGGAAGGCGCTATTCTGGAATATCGGTCCATGAGTTTTGAAAGTAGACCACGTGTACCCTTGATTCGATGTTACCTATTTATTTTGAAGAAAGCATAGATCTCAGCGATACACACTCAATTTTGTATTGTGCTGCTGTTACAGCATGTCGAGTAGCTGGTGTTAAATTCCCAGGAAATGACACCGCTACTCGGTCAAAGCTTGTTGTTCCAGCGTGGCAATGCAGGATTGAGCGTCGTATCGCTGAGTCGAGGGTACTCATTGGCAACCTTAACTGTTTCAGATCGGGTAACACACGCCCGAGAGTAATGCGTTTTGTGAATCGGGCTTTTTCGGGAACTGGTATCAGTTCCTGTGATTATACAGCACGAGTCACAGAGCGCATTGACTTTCTGAAACAGAAGGTTTATGCATGGGCAAATCGCATACGAAGGTACAAAAAAAGGGTGGACCAATATACTCAGAATCGCACATTCCAAAGGGATGAGAGGCGGGTTTATAGAAGATGGGAGCAGCCTAATTTAGTGAGCGACATTCATTTACCAGATGCTGAGATCACGAATTCATTTTGGCGTAACATCTGGTCAATGCCTGTCACTCACACTGAGGGTGAATGGATGCGAGATGTCGAACGTTCATGTGAGTCAATTAATAGAATGGAGCCAGTATTAATATCAAACATCGATATAGCTTATGCAGTTCGTTCGTTGCCAAATTGGAAATCAGCGGGACCGGACGGACTTCATAACTTTTGGTTAAAGTGGCTCCGTAGCTCACATGTATGTTTGGCATCTCAATTTCAATCATGCTTAGAATCGGGTTCGCTTCCAACTTTTATGACCACAGGCGTGACTCACCTGCTCTATAAATCTGGTTGTGCCATGGATCCCAAGAACTACAGACCCATCACCTGTCTACCAACAGTATATAAATTACTGACGTCCATTCTGAGAGTTAAGATAGCATCTCATGTTACCAACAACTCTGTTATGTCTTACTCTCAGAATGGATGTAGAAGTGGGGCACGTGGCACTAAAGAGCTCCTTATTATTGACACGACCATTAACCAACAAGTTCGCCGTAACCGAAAAGATCTGGCGACATGTTGGATAGATTATAAGAAAGCTTATGATTCTGTGCCGCATACGTGGCTCCTGAGGGTGATGGAGTTGTATAAGATTGATACAACTCTATGCACTTTCTTGGAGGCATGTATGCAGCAATGGAAAACGATTCTTTGCTATCCAGGGTGTCGACAATCTCAGGGTGACGGCGAGTATATAAAGATCAGACGGGGTATATTTCAGGGTGACAGTTTGAGTCCCTTGTGGTTCTGCCTAGCTTTGAATCCTCTCAGCACTATGTTGGAGTTCAGGACTAAGCTATCGTTTGCGGAGAGGAGGTCAGGTATATCCCACCTCCTTTTCATGGATGATTTGAAACTTTTTGCCTGCAACAATGTCCAACTGATAAAATTACTAGAGGTAACTGAAAACTTTAGTAAATCTATCAGGATGGAATTTGGTGTGGATAAATGTGCAGTCATGCATGTAAAAAGAGGTAAGATTGTGGAATCTGAAGGTATGGAACTCGCAGATTTTACACACCTTAGATGCCTTTCCGCGAACGAAACTTACAAGTATCTAGGAATGTCACAGGCGTTAGGTTCTAATGAATTGACTATGAAGCAATCGTTACAGGAACGCTTCTTTGGCCGCCTGAAAAAAGTATTGAAAAGTCTTTTGTCAGGTGGTAATAAGGTGCGGGCCTATAACGATTGGGTCATACCAGTCCTAACCTACTCCTTTGGCATACTTAGATGGACTCAGACGGAACTTGATGCCCTGGATAGAAGAGTCCGTACATTGCTAACCGCGTACCGAATACACCATCCACGTTCATCGGTTATGAGATTGTATATCCCGCGAAAATGTGGGGGTCGTGGTTTTTTAAATGCCAAGACACTACATAACCGCAAGGTATGCAATCTTAGAGATTACTTCCTCCCTGTTGACGTGGAGATGCATCGGGATGTTGTGGTAGTGGACAACGGACTCACTCCGCTTGCTCTAGGTAGAGAGAACTGGCGCAAACCTGCAGTACTCAATATTACAGATCGCAGGGAGATATGGAAGAGCAAAGAGCTGCATGGACGTTTTTATCGGGCCTTAAATGGGCCCGAAGTAGATCTATTATCATCTGTGTCCCGGCTACGTTTCGGTGATCTCTTTGGAGAAACTGAAGGTTTTATCTGTGCAATTACTGATGAAGTTGTTATGACGAACAACTATCGGAGACATATCCTGAAGGACGGCACAATTGACATTTGTCGGGCATGTCATCGTCCCGGAGAAAGCCTCAGGCATATAATTTTAGGTTGTTCCCGTCTTGCCAACGGCGAGTACTTGCATAGACATAACCAAGTGGCCAGGATAGTCCATCAGCAACTTGCTCTTAAATATAACCTTGTGACTGCGGAATTACCGTACTACAAGTATGTGCCCGATCCAGTTCTTGAAAATGGTCGTGTAACATTGTACTGGGATCGGTCTATTATCACTGACAGGACTATTATTGCCAATAAGCCTGATATAGTGGTAATAGACCGATTAGAGCGCCGAGCAATGATTATTGATATTACCATTCCCCATGACGACAACCTCTTAAGGGCTGAAAAAGAAAAACAAATGAAATATTTGGATTTGGCCCACGAGGTGGTCGACATGTGGGATGTGAATTCAGCAATCATTGTACCGATAGTCATATCAGCCCATGGGTTGATTGCAAAGAACCTCGACCAACACCTTCAGAGGCTCTCGTTAGGCAGCTGGACTAAGGGCCTGATGCAGAAGGCGGTCCTTCTTGATACGGCACGTATTGTGAGGAGGTTTCTGTCTCTGGAACCCTAACCACCGGTAGCTTGGTCCCTGTACCCGATACCGGTGGGGCACTATTTTTTATATTTTTAAATGTATTTTTGATATAATCTGAATGTATTTCAAAATGTAATTTATATGTATATTTAAATGAATAAAGAGAATAATAATAATAACTCCACACATCTCACACACTGCCATCTGATCCCAAACTAGGCAGAGCCTGTACTATGGTAACCAGACTGCTAATAAACATACTTATATATTTCTAAATACATACATATTATAGATAAATTACATAAGGCGCTAGTTGTTCCGCTATATATAGACCGCACTTCTTCATGTCTTTGTGAACAGTCGTTTAAGAAGTTAGCGGTCTCTCCTTCTCTTTTGTGTCTTTTTCTCTTCTTGTCATTATTATATTATTATACATTGATATGTACATACATATCAATATTACTCATATATTAGATATCGTGTTCGTGATAGAACTCGTGTGTGTATTTGTATTCGGAACGTTGGTCAAAATACATGATAAATATAAGAAGCAATGCATTGCAAACTTCGAATCTCTGGACGTTATTTATACGAGACGCTATAATTTCCAGCGTAAGCTGATCTCAATTCTTAAAAAAGAACCTAAATAAACTTTACATATAATTATAATATTTTAAATTTATAAGGCTATTATTACTTAAAAACGTGCACGCTGGTAAAACTTATCTCTGTATCCGAAATTCCAGTTGTGGTTCATTTTTAGTGCAGTAGTAGTAATAATGACAGTAATATCAGAAGATGGATCGATATCCAATGAAATTTTCTTCTCTTCTTTCCATGACGTCACAGAAGGAGAGACCGCTAACTTCTTAAACGACTGTTCACAAAGACATGAAGAAGTGCGGTCTATATATAGCGGAACAACTAGCGCCTTAAGATCTTCCTGATCTTGAGCCAACTCAAGCTCAAGCAACGTGAACTGGCGAGGAGGAAGAAGAAGTATCTATCGTGGGAGAGCCATGCCTCGGCCAGCTCGATCGAAATGACACCACGGCCTCACAGAAAACCGGCAGTGAAGCAATGTTGCATTGCTTTTCGCCGAGTGAGTGAGGTTCCCGGAATTCCTAACCCTTCCCTCTCCCTCTCTCCCCTCCTCGCCCCCAATTCCCCCTTCACCTACTCCCACCTTAAAGGCCGACAAAGCACTTTTAACTCTTGAGTTGAAGGTGCTCGTGGGCGGCCGTAGTCATTTACCATCAGGTGTCCCGTCTGCTCGTTTGCCCCTATACCATAAAAAAAAGATTTTATATTTTATTCAGCTACTTAAAAAGGACATGACTAAATTATTCTATGCATGACTCATTAATTGCCGGGCTCCTGACTGGTAAGATAAAGTTCGTCTGATTAGGTTAAAGTTTTCACTTTAAGAAATTTATTATCAGTCAATGAATACATTTTATATGTAATGAAAGCAATAAATTTAACGAGAGAGAGATCTTCTATCTCGCTCCTTCGTAAAATAAAAATAATAATCTGTTCTAATTTATTAAAATAAATATTTTTCAGTATCACATGAGATTTTATATTGTTTTAGACCTGCGATGATAATAAAACATTACACAATATAGTTAAAATATGTCTTCTTTATCTGTACTGTCTGGTGTGTTGGTATGTGTGATTATATTATCTCGGTATAAAACATTCATGCAGGAACGTCGAACACACAATACAACCCAACATGTCATCTGGCTAATCACACAATAACATCGTAATGCATGCTGTTGACAGCTAAAATTACTATAAAATTAAGGACAAAAGTTATGTCATAGATTAATCATCATTTTTCATCTGTTATGAATGTCATGTTTCACGCATTCAATTCATGAACAGACGTTTATAATAGTTCACGATTCTTCCTTATTTACAAAACACAAGCATTAGAAAGGTTACCAAATTTTTTTATCACAAAACATTTTCGTTGTTGAATTGTTGGTATACGGGCTAATCAGTTATTCCTGTAGTTTTCTGTCCTTTCCTTTTTGTTAGGTGGCAAAGTTGAGTAACGTCATCGCTCTAGATAATACTAGTGTCTTGAGGTGATATTATTGAACAGGTGGCCAGGGAGCATTTTTGGATTCCTCAGGTTCCCATCAACAGATTTGTAAGACTAGTCTTCTTTTATGCCCGGTTCCTATAATCAAGAAACCATTCGTTTTGCTTACGGACGGTAAAATTTCGTTTTCTTGATTATAGGAACCGGACATTAGTAGTATTTTTCATTCCGTGTGGCAGAGCCACTTCGGACGGAATCATAACGACTACGGAATCAAACAAGCTACTTTTATTTAATTTTGAACTAAATACATTTATTTTTATTTTTTTCAACTTCGACTCAAATATTATGAATCTAAGTAAAAAATAGTATAACGCATATAAAAAAGAAATATAAAGTTTAAACTCTAAAGTGCTACTTACTAGAAAATTTGACTCATCAAGAATTTTATATTCAGACAGTGGGTGGTCTCTGATTTATATTTTGGCACTATCAGACCGGAATAAACAATTAGTTCTTGGACCATCTCCTTCACATTTAGGGTTATCATTTAGGACATTTAGGACTACCTTGAAAAGCTTTTTATACTACTAAAATGCACACGGTCTGCTGTTATGGTACGAGTGTAATGTAATCGGTCACTAACGCATACATGTCCCCATTTTTGTCCCCATTGAGCGGAAGATCAGTAGGAGGGGCCTACTGATCTTCCGCTCAAGGAGCTGACCCTACTCAATACGATGCGCCAAACAGGAACACGACATTAAGAAGTCGTATTCTTAATATAATATTTTATTCAAGTCAACCGGTATATTTTTTTAGGTATTTACATTAGTGTAAGAGTTTAGTAGGCAAACAAGTTATTTTTCAAATATTAATTTCGTCTTTCAATTCCTTTCTTTCGTTGGTTAAATTTTTGTTAAAAAGTTTTTTTTTACAGAACTAAGTTCGGCAATCGTGTAGGTACAAACAAGGTCCTATTAATAGTAAGCGATTATAGATCTTCAATTTCAATTTTGGAATCACGTCTGAGATAATTCTTATATTTCAACCAAATATAACATTTGGCAACCCTAAACTCATTAGACGCTACACGGCAAGTGATGATCGTACTCACGACAAGGAAATGTAATGAATGCATAGAATTTTAATCACATAATTTTATGTATAGAATATACAAAACCTGTGGCCTGTGATTAATAAGCAGCAAGGCTAACCTTCTTCTGCTCGATCTAAATCGAGCTTGTTATGCCACGTAGCAATGCGAATTCTTTGAACCCTATTCTAATGAAGCAGACACTAGATTATACCTTAGGTAGATGCTACACAAAGAAGTCTCGAACAAAGGTATAAACAAGTACCATAAAAAAAAAAAAACAATTGTTTGAGGTGCATGTTCTCTAATGATGGCTGATTAACTGATAACTTCGACAACGGGTTTATACAGGATCGCAATTCCATAGTTTACAGTGACCTCTTTCCATCAGGCTGTCGTTTGACACTTTATTATTATAAAAAATATAGCCCTGAATAATTAAAATTTGGTTTCGCTACAAAATTAATGTATGAACCTTTAGTGTCATGAATTGTTAATACACTTCCGGCATTCACAAACCCAACTCTCTTTATTGATGTGCTAAAGTACATACATTACATTTTGTATGTTTAGTCAGGCTGTAATTTGGTTGTTGCATAACTTTAGCTTATTATTGAAAAATCAGAAAACTGCTCTAAATCCAAACCAATATTATAAATGCGAATGTAAGTTTTTTTTTAAGATTTTACACCTTAACTATTCAATTGATCATCATTCTGCACCCCTGGAATTGTGTATGCAAATGGCATACACAATGCCAGGGGTGCAGAATGAGTCATAGCCTTTCATCCAAAAAAGGTACTGTTGCCGAATGAACATAAAATTATACAATTAGCCTGTAAAACAAAGACATAACAAGAGCCGCTGAATGTGAGCGTTTCCTTAGGTACTGGTCGCGGACAATGGATCACTG
This sequence comes from Callimorpha dominula, assembly GCA_949752705.1. NCBI lineage: Eukaryota > Metazoa > Arthropoda > Insecta > Lepidoptera > Erebidae > Callimorpha > Callimorpha dominula. Next base: position 4,039,312 of record OX457002.1, on the reverse strand, counting down.
CTAACCCTACTTAAAGTAAAAAATCAAGGAAGAGCCTTGAAGATACGAGGTACAAATCTGCTATGGCTTAGCTATTACAAAAACGTACGTTAAAATTCTTTTATATTTGCTGTTATACAAAAACTACGAGAGGTAATATGCGTCTTAAAACTGGCATACTTAACACGGCCAATATATCGTTTAATCAGTTTCATTGCACGACTTAACGTGCCACGCGGTCTGTCATGTAATATAGCCTATAATGGTCTAAGATCCGGCTGTAGAATTAGTGCGCTCATCGAGTATTTGGTAAAAACCCAATTTTACGAATATTTATGATTAGGAGAATATATATCTACCAGGCTGCCTATCAAAATGTGGTCACTAGTATTTTTAATTAAATTATTGTTAATTGATTTTTCGGAAAAAAAATCATTTACTTGTTTTTTAAATAAAATTCCACTTCACGGCAATATATATATATAAAGACCCACAAAAACACAGCTGCCGTTGCGCACTTGGCCGCACCTCTTCGGAGCCAGGTGTAAACAGATATGATTTTGGCACATTTATACGTTCATAACGTACATTTATTATTTATATATCAAATTAAAGCTATTTTTTTTCTGTTTATTATATGATATACGGCTGCCTAATTAAATTTGGCTGCAAATTAGGGCTGCTGGCTATTAAAGATGGTAAATATTTAAAGTAGAGTGAATGAGATTTAGCGCGTAACATCACTCGTCAGACGAGGATAGCGATTGCTAGCTGTTCGACACGCTAGTGCTAGTGCACTAATTCTACAGCCGGATCTCGTACTATAAACTCTCCTCAATAAATAGGTTAACGCAAAGAGAATTTTACAAATGAAAACAAAAACAAGTTTATATTTTATTAGTAAAGAAGTTATAAAAAAAAAGAACGTAGATAGTATCATGCACCCCTAAAAGTGGGATAATAAAACTGGGCCAATTGATCTTGTTCAATTCATTCGACGTTATTGTGACGGTTAATTGTTGTGTCAATGTAGCTTGTCTTACCATTTGCGTTTACTAACTAATGTTGTTCATGTCTGATTATCTTCTTTTACGTACGTAATGTTTCTGCAGGTGGAAAATCTTTATTTCTTTTACAAGACAATTTTACCTTTTGTTATTTTTGGTTACAGTATAATAATAAATAAATTTAATGATATTTGATTGAAACAATAAAAAGTGTTTCAGTTTGAGCTACCTTAATAGCTTATTGAATGTCTTAAATGTCTGTTCATATATGTGAGTGGCTGGCAAACGTGATTCTACATTTATTGACAAACACTCAAACACAGACGCCTACAGAAATCGTTTTACCCAAAAGTAGTTAATTATTAGCAGTTTGAAACACACGTTCGTAAGCACAAACAACTGATACAAGTTCGCTTCTACCTGAGCACCTTTGTAAATTATCCGTGTCATGATTGATGTGTAGTGTTTCAAAACTTGTGATGAAACATGTTCTATTTTCAGAAATAGATACGTCTACAACTAGCTAGGTAGGTGTAGTCATGCACATTTTGAACTACGATAATGTTTTAAGTACCTGAATTGCAAGCTATGTAAAGTACATTCTCGATTAACCAATTTTACCAATTCTGTAAAAAAAGGGCATAACTTCTTCACGCCTGTTGTTCTCGGGAGTTTCCCCCCCCCCCTTAGAACAACGGGAGTAGAGTAGAGGAGTGTTACACAATCATATTTCGCGTACACATAGCCTATATAAATTTTGGTTATGTTTACTCAATTTCCTTACAAAGATTACATTAACGTTGTATGATTTTTATGTTTGGAGGTAAATTTTGAATAAAATATGATAGAAAGAATATGCGTCTATGTCCGAAGAATTAGACAAAAACCCACATTCTGTAGATGGGACATTTTATAAAAAATACTTTCTGAAAAATAAACATATTGCTACCTTCAGACATTTTGGCAAGACTTATTGCTATTGCTTAAAAATCTATACTTATATATTTATTTATTTATTAACACTTCCTGCAAATATATTGCAAAAGGCGGATTTAATGCCGTAGGCATTTTCTTCCAGTCAACCTTTGGGTGATGCAGAACTGTGTGTGGGAGGTGTATATTTAATAGTCATGATATAAAGGAATTTTATAAAATGTATTACATAAATAAGCCTACATACGTGTGCTTGATATACATACACATATAGTAAATAAATGTACATACGAATATACATACATATATAAATACATAAATGATAAAGACACTTGTAAAGTATTATTCTGATGATTCCGCCAATAAATCTCTGTAGAGTTTGCGTACTTTAACCTTAAAAGTGAAACGGTTATATTAATTACAAATGCAGAGACTTTTTTATACTGGGTTGACTGACTCAGACGGAGTCATTGTTTGGAAGGCAATATTAATTATATATATGTAAACGAGTATACCAAACCCTATCACTCCCATGCCGCTCAAAGCAACCATATTCACCAGTAGAAATACAATGTTGTGGTCTAAATTAGTATTGCCTTCCAAACAATGACTCCGTCTGAGTCAGTCAACCCAGTATAAAAAGTCTCCGCATTTTTAATTAATATAATATTTAAATACATTTACTTCTTAAGAGAGGTTAATGGCCATTTAGTTCATTGTTCTATCTCTTAAACACATGATCGGTGAAGTGTTTCAAGAAAAGTATTGGGTTTTTAGGGTTCCATGTTCAGTTATGATGACAGAAGGTCGATCGATTTTAAAATGTAGTATGTAATTATACCAAGTTATTTTTGTTACTCGATTTTAGAAGTTCATTTATAAACAGCACGTACTAATTTTATTCAATATGAAATCATCGTTTATAACTCAGCGGCTAAATACCATAAATTTTTGTCTATCAATATTCTTTAATTTTATTTATTATTATTTATTTTTTTATTTCCAAATTTGAATGAAGAAATTTCATAATTCTCTTTACGAGCAGGCGGCATACTAGTGACTTCATTCATTAGTTAAACTAGGATTAGTTTCAGTTCAGTTAGACTTGGACTTTGTTTAATTTCTTAAGTAAATGTAGTGTATAATTTAATACAATTCTATTCTTAAAATTAAGTACCTAATCAGAATACGAGAAGTTTCATAACACATGGATGTTACGAGACTCCTTTTATTCTGGTTATTTAATTTATGAGTGAATTATATACTTTCTGAGTTTTGGGGTAAGACTTGAGTCATTGTTTGAGTATTTATCGTTAATGGCCTACACCCAGTGCGGGAACATATGATTCATAGTAGTTATATGTATTTTATTTTAACATAAAAATCTCGGATTCCTTAAAACAATGAGTCATACAATACATAAACCCTGACTCATACATTTCTAAAGGTTGGTATTGCAACATCCTTTTGAAATTCCTGAACGTCCCCTCTAACAAGCACTTATTTAATTTGCTACGTTCGTATTTCTTATTCGAAATTTTAGACTCAGTTTTGAAGGACTTACTGACCGATCACTAAGGTACGTAAGGGTAACCAACGGGATCCTATTACTAAGCCTCCGCAGTCCGTCTGTCTGTCTGTCTGTCAGCGAGCTGTATCTCATGATCCGTAATAGGTAGACAGTTGAAATTTTTACAGAATGTGTATTTCTATTGCCGCTATAACATCATCAAATAATAAAAATAAATTATAAATTCAAGGGGGCTCCCCTACTAGAAACGTGCTTTTTTGCTCGATCTTAACAATGGCAAGAAGCACTCGTAGATGCATAGTATTAAATCTTCTACGATGGTGCGCGCCTTCATGCGCGAGTCCGACTCGCACTTGGCCGGTTTTTTTTAATTCAAATTAAATATAACATCATCAGCTTTGTCTTATTGTTTTTTCAATTTATAGTATCCTTACTAACAATATCACTACATATTATAAAACAAAGTCCCCCGCCGCGTCTGTCTGTCTGTTTGCTAAACTGAAAAACTACTGAACGGATTATCATGCGGGTTTCACTAATAGACATAGTGATTCATGAGGAAGATTTAGGTGTATAATTTGTAACCGTGCGAAGCCGGGGTGGGTTGCTAGTAAATGCTAAAGTGAGTTTGTTTGTTCGTTTGTTACACCAACACCGCCTTAACCACCTGACGGATCAACATGAAATTTCGTTTAAACGTTGCAGGAGTACAGAAAACGACATAGCGTATCTTTTATCCAGGACATCCAGGACATAGGTAGATACTGTTGTCGAGGGTTATAAAAAAAACTTTCACGCAAGGGCAAAACTTTTTTAATTGTTTACTTCCACAGCTATGTTCCTGCATTTATAAAAATAATTAACACTTACTTACATTTTTCTAACTAAGAGTACGTGACGATTTTACATAATAATTTTAATTTATATTGATTATAAATATTGGTAATGACGGAATTGTAACACTTGCGATAATTATTATAGGAACAGTGACAAAAATGTTGCTACTAAACAAGAAGTGTACTCATTGTAGAATTATTAAGTAGGCACTCATAGATATTGCGGGTGTACAAATCACTGTTCTTGTAATTGATTTGATTTACGTTCATGATTGTGACTAGCTGTGCGCAACCACTTGATCGCAAGTCCGACGCCTTAGCCATTACGCTACCGCCGCTTCTGATTTGTTCAGATGTGAATTTACAAAAATATAAAAAAAAAATATTAAACGTCTTTATATCACCCCCTGTCTTTTAACTTTTAACCAGCTAACTAGGTCATCACCCGGACGGGCTGCATTGCATTTTATGCAGTAACGGTAAACTTTAATTTAAAAAAATTGCCTTTACAAACTCGACTCACGGTTCCATATTTATTATTTCAATTCATTAGGCATTATACGTATTTATGTGTTGCCAATGATGTGTATTTAAATAGGTGACATAAGATTTTAGGACATTTGTTGACGACTGTTTTACAAATGAGTAAATAAATATGCATTTTTAAATGTACATAATATATCGAAGCAAAAATATTATTATAAGTCATAAAACCTGTATGTTTAGTTCGTATGGTCAGAAGTCACCCAAGCTTATTAGCAATGCGTTCCTGCAGCCCCATACAACAAAAAACCTCCACATTCTTTTGCGAGAATTTTAATTAGTAACTTTGGAAGTCGCAGAATTTGCGAACTTATCTGCTGTCATCATTATAGATAGCCGATTTTTAGTGTATCTAAATTTATATAAATAAATAAAATTTAAGTGTCTGTTTGTAATGTCATAATAACAACTTTTTACTAAATCCATCTGAATGTATACGGTATTTATAAAAAAAAATATTAAAATTTCTATCAATCTGTTTGTTCCGGCTAACTCTCCGCAACGGGTGGACTGATTTCCACGAGACTTTCACTGGTAGATAGCTGGTGTTATAAGGAGTAACTTAGGCTACTTTTATTCATCTAAAAGAATTAGGGTTCCGCGCAAAAAAAAAAAAAAAGTGTACAGGCGAGCGAAGCCGCGCGGGGCATAGCTTGTATATTGTAAGGTAGTTGCATAGATTTGACAATAATATTCAAGGAAGTACGTGTATATTTTTGCATACATTACAGTAGGTACTGTATCTAAAGGTAGCTAAGCAAAGTGTTGTGTAGTCTCATTCTAGAGTTAAAATTAATCACACAAGCAGTTTACAGTTTCATTTACCATTTCAATTACATGCATATTAAAAATCCTCACAATATACCAAACTTATTTAACATCAATATCCTTAAAATACAAATTATTATTATTTGTCAAATGTGTCAAATAGAATAATGATAATATGATTTTTATAACCAAAAAGTTTACAAGTTTTAACAGTGACAAGGTTGTATAAAGTATCTATCAAATAAAACAGTCGTATATAAAAAAAAACGTGTTACGTACTAAGCACTGTACACTAGACGAAGCCTGTCACGCAGGAATACTTTAAATTAGCAATTTCCTACAAGACTTTAACGACAGTTATTAAAAATATTAAATTATATGACTAACATGCAGCGATATATAAATAGAATTGAAAGAAATTAAACATCAAATTAATGGTTTTAAAAAGCTCTCTGTGACGTCGTATGTCCAGGTGAGTAATTTATCTCATAAAACTGTTTTAGCTTCGCGTAGCCATATGTTCACTAAAAATAATGTCTTGTTAATTTTATTATACACATATGGCTTCAGGAAGACATAACGAACGAAGAATAGGCACGTACTGTCATCAAATTAAACATTGCTAACAGTTCGCATTTTTTTTTTTATGGTATAGGGGGCAAACGAGCAGACGGGTCACCTGATGGTAAATAACTACCGCCGCCCATGGGCACCTGCAACTCAAGAGTCACAAGTGCGTTGCCGCCCTTAAAGTCGGAGTAGGAGAAGAGAGGAAGGGGGGGAAGAGTGGGAAGAGGGGAAGGACGGGAATAGGGTATAGGGAAGGGTTAGGGCCTCCGGTAACCTCACTCGCGCGGCGAAATGCAATGCAAGCATTGCTTCACTACCGCTTTTCTGTGAGGCCGTGGTATCGAGCGGATTCGAGCCGGCCCATACGTACCGAAGCATGGCTCTCCCACGTAAAGATTAGATAATATAGAGAGTCCACTCGTGGTGACCACGATCGGTGCAATTCGATCGAAACCTTTTAAATATTATTTGCGAATAAGTCCCGAGTTACACATCTAGTATGTGTCAAAGTATCGAAAGTTTAAAAACCAATATAGAGAGTGTTTTTAAATGATTAATTACAATTTACAATAATAGATTTAGCAACCCGGCTTCGCACGGGTAGCAAAGACATCTTAAACAATCATCAACATATTTCAATCAATTTACACAAAATCTTTACAAATTATACACCTAAACCTTCCTCATGAATCACTCTGTCTATTAGGGGAAACCGTATGAAAATCCGTTTAGTAGTTTGTCAATTCATCGCGAATAAATAGACAGACAGAATTTGTTTTATAATATGTAGTGATTAATTACACACAGGACGTCGATAAATCAAGACAATTACATTCCAGTTCGTGGCCGCCACTCAGGAACGTTCCTTCAACAACGTTATTCATACTATCTTGCCTGATCGTTGCCACTTCACCTTGCTTATGGTGAGAGCAACCTCGGGCACTGGTTCTCCGGCGTTCCAAATCATACCTCATCTAGAAACACCTAGATTCCAAATAAGTTTGAGTATGACGCGATCCTAGGAGATTGCACTCATACCTGTAACACTTAAAGTACCGATAGTTAATAACTCATACAGTTTAGCTAAACACCGAGGTTAGGTACATCTACAAGTTTCGAGAGCTTCACTTATATAAAAAATCTAAGCCATGCTTATTTCATCAATGGGTCAAAATTACCTTGTAATTTATCGAACATTTATTAATTTTGCAAGAATAAGGTGGTACGAGGTTGATCACTAGATAGTTAACGACTAACGCTCATTGTGTGGGTATGTTCGCGGAACCGGTCGCGAGCACTGCCAGCCGCGCCGGTATTCCTGACCGAGGACACGCTGGATTCGAGAGGAAATATTCGCGTTGAGTAGGCGTTTTATATCAAATATAGCGATTAGGTGACATAGACACTGAATTTATTTAAATATTTCATTAAATTTACATAAAAAAATATACCTCAAAATTTATAAACAAAACTTTAAATGATATATTTTACTTATTTAGTCCTAGTACTTGAAAAGGTTTCTGCCACAAAATTTTGAATTGATATGAGTAGGATAATTTATATGTAATGATGATGAGGTAATTTCATGATCATAACACACTAATTTGACAAACATTAGTCTGATAAGCATGTTTTATCATCAGCTTTTATCATTTTTTATCAAATGTATTAGTTGTCTTAGTTTTGTTTTGATCCAAAAACGTAATCAGATAACTCCTAATAACGCGTATTTATGACATTAAAATAACAGTTCATTTAAATGGTAAGTGAAGCGATGAATTGTGAATAATTAATTGTGATAATGTGCGAGATAGGGCGCAGGTCAACACAGTTTATTACAAATTTACTCTGATTGTTTTAGCATCATTTTATGTTTTTTATTTGACCTTTATCTGTCTTGAATTTAATATAGAACGGTTATCAAAATATTAGGTTTTTTTGACTAATTAATTTAATAATCGCAGACATTCGTGCTTTACGTACGTGATCTCAGATTGTGAATATATGAATCACTTCTTTGTCATAGTGTTATGCAGATAATATTAATTTTATTATACTTACTACTAACAAAACTAAATCTGAACACTTGCAAATAATTCGCGTTCGCTAAAGCTATTTATATATTTTGCGCGGAACCCAAATTCTTTTTCCAAAATAAAAGTAGCCTAAGTTTCTCCTTATAACGCGAGTTATCTGCCAGTGGAAATCGGTCCACCCTTTCTGTAGGTGGGACAAACAGACAGACAGACTTTAAAAATTGATGTTTTGGTATAATGTGCCGTGTTAACATTCGGATGCATTTTGTAAAATCTTCAAGTTTATTTATTTGTATAGATTATATGTATATAGAACGAAAACTTATTTCCAATACAAAAATAACAATACTGTCCGACATTATCGGGTACACTTACTAAGCAAGCGATGTTAAGATCTCCAAAGACAGTATAAACTCGGCCAAGTGAGGTGGTTTCTCAATATGCGTGCCATATAAACGAGCCCATTCTCGTCATGGCGTATGGCGTGTCGACAATCGTCGCGCGGTGCTCTAATCGATCTAAAACCACTATATCAGGCAGATTGACCATAATAGTCCTGTCAGTTTTGATCGATTGACGCCAGTACAATATGACATAACCATTGTGGAGAACTGGGCCGGGCCTACATCTATTCATAGTACCGTACCTACGAATGCTTAACGTTCGATATAAGGGCAAGTAGCTGATAGATAGACCTGAACATTGACTGTGTCCATACAAATACTCGTCATTGGTAGGGCTGCCACTACTTACAATCATCATCATGGTAAGTTTATTAAAATGAATCAATCGTGATTCGCTCGCTAGGAGCTAACTTGGAAGCCCTAAAAAGTAGAACAATTGAGGAGGAAACGAGCAATGATTAACTTAGTGAAAGGCAAAACATGAATAACACGAAAATTTATTCTAATAATATTATTTATGCGTTAATGGACACTCCGGAATATAAGGGATGCTTGACAAAATTAAATGTTAACGGTGGCTTTCGTCAGAAGATATTCCTTGTAGTTGTTTGTCATCCAATTGTTGCCGCCACATTAAAACCTCGTATCTATTTTATTAAATATACAGTTAAACTATAATAGATGATAAAACAGTTCTCTATTAAATACAAATGACTAGTTATACCGGTAACGCAACGGCTGGCCTGACATGGTGGGGTGATAAAAAAGCTAGGCATGCATTAGAAGTAGATAACAATCATTTGATTGCTGATTGAGGTACGAACAACATAGCAGTTACAGTTATTTAGTGGATGTGATAGTTTATAGCCATAGTGCTTAGCACAACTTCATCCAAAAATAATTGAGTTATTATGCCAACAATATAGTTTAAGTTCATGTTAAACAATCGTAGTAGCAATATAACAGTATAATAATCGTAGTGTCTATCATTTATAACATAACTGATCATTAGATGTCCTTTATGTCAGATTCTTCGTTGACTTATTAGGCCTAATAGTCTCAAATTATTATTGTTTTATTAATGGTTAGGCTTGCTTTTTAGACAGCGATTGTATTTAACAAAATGCTTATGTCCCTACTTGAACCCACTGATCGAGACTTGCGTGTAGTAATTGCACACTACATACAGTTCATTACATCATAGAAAGTAACAAATTATTATCAAATAAGTCAACTGCAAGGTCCTTAATAGTGTGTGACTGATTGCGATTTGGACACGTCACGGCCTTCAGTCTATGGTCACACATCAGATGCTACTTAGATAACGTATTTAGGTGACATTGATATCGATTCTATTGTTCACACCATTGTGAATCTAAAATTTGTTATTATAGATTCACATACATTCATAAAAATCGCGATAATGTAAAAATGTAGTCAGGTTACGGAGATTTTGATTAATATTTACTACTAGCAACCTGCCCGGCTTCGCACGGCTAGCAGAGACATCTTCAAGAATCATCATCATATTTTAACCAATTTACACAAAACTTTAATAAATTATATACCTCAACCTTCCGTATGAAACGCTCTATCTATTGTTGAAAACCGCATGAAAATCCGTTTAGTAGTTTTTGAGTTTATCGTGAACAGACAGACAGACGCGGCGGGGGACTTTGTTTTATAATATGTAGTGATAAGTAGATTAGTTAGTTAGTTTAGTAGAGTTAACTTGATGTTTAAATGTACATAATGTAATCTTATTTTAATTTTCGCCTATTTTTAGACCTTACTCCACTAAAATTTTCATCTCGTGTCATTGCAAGTCTACAGTTAATGACGTAAGTAATGAACATCGTCGGAGGCTGACTTTCAATCTCAGTTACCACCACCGAGGACCCACTAATCTTATCTCTCGGACAAATACTTTGTTAAGGACTGCAAAGTATTCTTTTTCTTAAAAAAGACTACTACTAAAATAAAATATATTATGTATAATAAAATATTACAGTGTCGACGCTGATGAAATTTAGTACTAATAACTATACACTGAAATGATAATATTCATTTATTTTTATATTATATCTATGTCCATAAGGAAATGGAATCAGTTCCTAGTCTTACTACTGAATTTTATAAAATAAACTCCCGTTTCTAACATTTACACGGCTCATTTACACTTTTCATAATGTCACTACTAGAGAAAAATAAAATAGACTTAAACGAATGTTTTTAAAAGCATAAATACGATTAATTAAACATTTTTTTTCCAATTATTTATGTTTCCATACCATCTATTTATGTTTCGCAATAACAAATAGTTACATTGTCAAAACTATGTCTAATTAATTGACCTCAAAACCTTGAACATTACAACATTTATAGCACTGTTTATGCTCAATTAACAGATAGTAATTTTAGGTAAGTACTGTATGTTAAACAAACAGTATTTATAGGCTTATAACATCCCAAACGTAAATAGATGTAGGTAACAAAATTCGTGTAAAATCTACAAATGAAAATTCGTACATAGTAAGTAGTTCGTCAGAGTTTCAATAAATTGGTTATTTAACATTGATATAATTCATAGGAACCTCTTCGTTAACGTAGCCGACCCGGCGAGTCGTAATAAGTTCGTCTCGTCAACTAACGTCCCCACGTTAGTTGTCTATAAAAGTCCTTAAGATGTGTCTGCTTATGCCACATGACTTGTTTTCACGCTCCATTTACTTGCATCATGAAACATCGGTTTACATATACGTAGTGAATCCAGTCTAAAAAGCATAGAATATGCAGATTGTTTTTTTAATCTCAAGGTACTTAAAAAGTTCGTTATCGAAGTAATGTCGAATTCAGCTGGTCTTTATACTCATCGAGCTGTAATCTCTAAATTGACGGCCGTTTATGTTCTTTGTCATTTGAATCTCACTTAATACTGTTAGGTTATAGTTTAGACAATGACAGACAATGTTTAAAAGTGCTGATGAATCAGAAGAGATTTTATAAAACGTGTTTACGACCTTCATCCATAATTCCCAGTGCTTAACTTGATTCTTCTACGACAGTATTGATTTGAACTAAACTGGGAAGTAAATAAATTTGTCTAGTTCGTACAAACAGGCGTACATGCAGTAGCTGTTACGTATTTAAAAGACAGGTATGTAATTGAATTTAAAAATGTTCTCCCCACTCATTGCATAATAGTATGTATAAGGTATTTAAATAATGGATGAGGTAATCCAAATATGCAAAGGTAATTATCATAAAAGAGTGAATTAAAATGACATTAATTGGTGCTCATTATTCGTAATTACCTTTCCTACTATACACTCATTATAAATTGTTTATTACATCAAAAAGTTTTTTTTTTATCTCAGCAATATAACGAATTATTATTTTCATAATAAACTCGAAAATATACGGATAATATATTAAAGATATGTTGGCCACATTCATAAATCCATACAACTTTATGATAAGTTTAATAATATTAAATTTAATTTATAATTGTGTATGATATAAATCTTATTAATAATCTACATATATTTAATAATATATTTAATAAATTAAATCACCCTTGAGGGACATATTACGTTACGTTACGTTTTTTTTTAATGTTACACAATAATGGCAACCCACCTCAGTCATTTCCATACGTTGACCGTTCTTTCACATCACGCCATTCTTAACTACAAATCCCACTCGACTGGTTTCTTATGATGTCATATCAACCGATTGTTTGCCTGCGAATGCGAACAGCGTGCAACGGCGTTAGTTGTTCAGGAATCACGTAGATATCTCGAACTTGGAATTGTTTACAACATTAAAACAATCAACACGTCTTGCAATAAAATGGATTTATCGTTTTTAATTTGTATCGTCTGACCGTAAATGAAGTGCTTTGATTGTACGCCGACTAAATTCTCAACCTGGGGACTTATCCCGACGGTTTAAGTTGCTACCCGCTGAGACGCTTTAAAATCAAAGCTATCAAGTTTTTTTGATTATGGGCGTTAGGACGTAAGAATGTTATTTTTAAGAAAGTGGTTTGCAATGGTGTTTCTCATAGTCTCTATTCCAACGGCCACCACTTTCCCTATGTGCTGTAGACTAGGTATCTATATCTCTATAATATTATCATGATTTATTCACACAAGGTTTTTCTAAATCTGGGCGAATTTCATTATTAAAAAACTGAAAAACTACGCGTAAAGTTGTAGCACTTATCATGTCATCATATCATATTAAAGTCAAGTTTTATATTATCAGGTTTTTACTTTTTTTTTGTTAACATTTTATATTTTCTTTGTTTAAGAGGCCAATTAACAAAAATGGCAGAAATGTATGTGTCGAAGTTATTAAATGAATCACTTATTAATCTGGTACTAACACAGATTTACGTAATAGGCTTTTCATCCGTAAAAGGTCTTTTAAATTCCTATACTAAAGTATAGGAATATATAAGTAGAAGTTGTTATTTAATTTTGCATTAATGAAATCGTAAATCTTTGTCACTAATTCAGTACTTAATTAGGCATAGACGAGCGTCCTTCAAAGATTAGGCACATCGCTAATCAAAGCGAATTATAGAATTTGTATTTCAAGCTTTAAGTATTGTTGCAGCAACTACGTTACGCCAGAATCAATTTCACACTCCAATAGTTTTTAAGAACCGTTAAGCAGGCTTATCAACTGAACCACCATCTTTCTTTAAAAGAAATGTTTTGAAAATGTGTAATTAACTGTAAAATATAATGAACATAAAATATACAAAATAAAATATAAATATATGTTTAAACATATCATTATATTGCATACCTACTTGATTGCAAAAAGCTGTTGGACCACTCTTCCTTAGCGACCTCTTCAATGGCTTGTGGAACGCATTCACGCCGACTTAGGGCTCGTAAAACGTGTGCCTCTATGTTGGTCTCTAATTTTGGGAAACAAAAAGAAGTCGCAAGGTGCGAAGTTTAGGCTGCATAACGGATGCGTCATCAGTTCTACAATTGAGCCTATCAAATTGTAGGACGACATTGAGGACGCTATTCACGATCTTTTTCAAAGACTCTGGGCAAGAAAGTGTTCACGTGCCAATCTGCAGTCACTGTTCTTTGGTCTTCAACCGACACCGCTGTGTATTGCCCTAATTTGCTGAAAAAAGGAGCAACCATTTTTTTACCAATGCTTCGACTTTACTTTCGTTGGCAAGTCTTCAAAAGGAATGACCCATTTTACCGACTGGCTTTTTCTTTTAGGTTCAAAAGCAGTACACCCAGGTTTTATAGACAGCCAATGACTGTCCTTAATTAAACCTTTTTACCATTTTACGGCACCACTCGACACGCAGTATTTTCTGTTATTCCCTTATATCATGCGGTATGTTTTTTCAAAATGTTTTGCACTTAGCTCATTCCAATGCCTAAGACAGTACGAATTTAGACAGTACGAATTGGCTGACAAGTATTTTTTGTCAGTTAAAATCAGTTGTCATATGTTATTAATTTTTCTAAAGGACGACACAATTAAAAAACCAATGAGTTGAGTTTCGCTAATTGAAAAATAACATGTTCCCAGAGAATTTCATTTTCGAAGTCCGTAATTGCTTATTTTTTATTGTAAGTGAATACGTGTGAGTTCCAGAAACTCTCAGTATGCCCCACGTATAATGACCATCTTATCTCGTCGCCTTACTATCGATCGATTTCAAACACTGCTCAAATCGCTCCCATGCGTAGTTATATTAGGCATAATATTTTAGACTCGATGAAAACCCGGCTTCGCTCGGGTGAAATGTGACTCATCATAATACACAATCTTTTACAAAATATAGGTGTAATGTACGTGTGAATCGGCCTTAACGAACTTGAGATGGCACCCGAGTGGCCAATATGGCGACTGCCATTTGCACCATTAGAATTTAACAAAATACTCGACTATGTTGTCGACTCGAAATCATTATTTTTTTATGTTTTATTATTCAGGTAAGGTTTCAATCGAGTCTATCGTACCCCTTGACCGAATTATTAATATAGATTGTACATATACTATATCTATTATACTATTCAACTGATACTGTTATTTAAGAGAGAATGTATTGGTTTACTCTCCTTGGTTCACAGTGTACCTAATACGATTTTATCCCCGACAATATTGCATCCTGATTTGCGGATTCGGAATTGCGCCTCAAAACTAGCTAATATTGTGACTACAATTGGATCTTACCTATTTATGGAGCTGTAAGCCGTAGAATACCTGAAAACAATTAACATAGTTTAGCATAAACTACGTAATAGGAACTACCCCCTCTATCTTCATACTTACATTTCCTGCAATCTCTAATAGGTATTAGGTCACAAAAGCCCTTTACGATTATTATTATTTTAAAATTTATCATAATACGCACTTCGCGAAAGTCGGATTGCGTTTTCCCGTTCAAACCATTTGATCAAAGTTACAGGCTTATTGAGCCAGTGGTTAGTGTCCACTGGACATGAATGAACTCCCCCAGTCCTCCTGACTGATAAGCCAGAACTCGAGGGTTCGATTCCCATCTAGGACAAATAGTTGTGTGATGAGCACGATCATTTGTTGTGTCTCGAATGTATTTTATGTTATGTGTTTATCAGCGGTTTGATTCTCATAGTACAGGCTCTGCCTAGTTTGGGATCAGACGGCCTTGTGGGAGATGTGTCAATATAAATTTACATAAAATCTATATAAATTTAAATGATTGGTTACTTTTAAAATATTAATTTTATTAAATCTACATAATATTATGTACTTTCGCGAGCAACCAAATCGACTCAACCCCTAACTCCACACATAAGTACATTGTTTTTCTAAAAAATGCAAGATATTTATAAAAACAATTAATATTATGTCATGTCATGCTTGAAATTTTAAATGTTATGTTGCGGTGGTCACCCGCGCCCACACACAATACACCTACTATGGGCTAAATAGACGTAGGTGTACGCAGGCGCGGGTGGCCGCTTTATTGAAATATTCCAGGTACTATTTGATCAGAATAGTAAATTCTTTATTCAAAGACACTTGTGGCCTTTTCAACCAGTTAATAATAAAACATCATTGGCATCTGCGTTGGTGATACATTCACAATTATACAAATAACGTGTCTTCTTTATTGATTTTAATAGTGTTCCGTAAGCGTCTATTACCTATTTATTTTCAGTGTGAAATGAATCAGACGTTCTTTGGTTGTAACCGATTTGAATCGGTTATTTTATTACGTTATTGCATATCGTTATTTGTGTAAAATGCATTCGAATATGTTATCACGTATTAGACTGCATGAGTGTGGATCTGGCCTTGTACTCTTTCAATAAATTGCAGAGGTTTAAAAAACGCACACATTCTATTATATATACTAGTTGTTGATAACAACATGACATTTTATTTATTATTTGAACATTATTTGTGCTTGTTACATTTGCACATTGGTAATTCCTTTTATATGATTAAATCGAGATAATATCACCGGTGTAACTTCAACCGGTAATTACAATAATTCTAATGCTTTTATTATTTACGAGAATAATCTCGTGTTGTGTGTGTACTAATAAAAGTATTACAACATTTTAATATTCAAAACTTAACGACAACTAAACTTTTGTGCTATAAAATAAAAAAGTGCATCTTTTTCTACTCCTCAAGTTGTTGATTTAATGATACCTTACATATATTAAGTATTTGATTGGCAACGCTTTGATACGCATTTATCTTGAATATAGACTATTGAGAACATTTAGACATTGTTTTTGCATGTCATCGAATCTATTAATATTATTAATGACTTCTTGAATAAAAAAAAATCATATTTTTGACCGTCGTAAATATTGTTACTGGTAAAGCTTGATAATGTAGCACTTTCACATACAAAAGCAATTCAAGGAGTCCTATATGACAATGTTTGATGTTACATGTATTGGTAATAAAATTGAAGACGTTATATGCGAATTACGTCTGTTGATTCCATATAAGTAGTTTGGATTCAACTCAATCAATTCTAAGGCCATTCTCCTTACACACACTATGCGAGTATAGAAAAAAAAACTATTTGCAATGTAGGTCGTATCTATAGACAGATAACGCGCAGCATAAACAGCAGGGTCTTATCTAAATCCATAAAATTGTGCACAAAATTCGCTAATTATTACTGTGAGCAATGAGAAAGGATTATTAAAAATGCATCTCCGATGAGAGTAAAGTATAACTACCAAAGTCCTTTAGTAACTTTTCCATTGCCAATCCGATGCAAATGCAATAACGGTACGTACTCGTACTTCAAGATCTTTGTGACTTCAGTAGGTTTGGAGGAAATAAAAAACATACCTTCTTTCTTTCCTGCACAAAATAACAATAATGTGTAAAGTTCTTCCTCGTGTTATCTCAATTTCACATCGTTCTGTTCGTTCATAAAACGTGTCATGTCAACTACATTATCAAAGGATTTCTTACAGGCTTATCCATACTAAAACCCACACGTAGTTTGTTTTTGTATCTTACGTGTGCAGTCTAGCATAATGGCGTCACAAACAAAAAATTCTAGATCAGCTTAAGACACATACCGAAGCGAACACTGTCTAATGTAGGAGCATAAATAGGACTTTATTTCTCTTTATGTAAGCGAATAAATAACTGAACACAAAAAACTTTTTGCGATAAAATCATTGAGGTTTTTGAAATTTATCCTCAGTATGATCGTAGTTTAAAAATTAGTTGCGAATTTGTTCAATTGCATTTACAAAAAAAAAACTAACTGAAGAATATTCTCGTTGATGTCTCGAATTTCCAAAGCACACTTAAACAGCGTGCTCGAGCTAAACTTCTCTATCGTAGAAACTTTAATCTTTGATTCCGGTATTATCTAGACCACAGAATACATAATAGTACAGCTCTAGACGGAATTTTCTGCTATGCAATCTCCCTTGTAAGGCAAATTCTCTGACCAATTATTTATTACTAGCAAGCCGCCCCAGCTTGGCACGGGTAGCAGAGACATCTTTAACATGGTACAAAATTTTAACAAATTATACACCTAAACGTTCCTCATGAATCACTCTGTCTATTAGTGAAAACCGCATGAAAATCCTTTCAGTAGTTTTTCAGTCTATCGCAAACAGACAGACAGACGCGGCGGGGGACTTTGTTTTATTATACGTAGTGATTTAAATTTTGATCAAATGACAAGTGCCATGTACGTTAGTGTTTAGTTTATTTGTAAGGTACAGATAACAGATAAATAATTTCTTAAACTAAATATTGTAGGCTGTAAATCACAAACTGCCATCACAGGTTTTTTATATGAGTAAGAGAGTTAAAACTATTTTTATACCACTACAGTAGCAAACAAGGATGCTGTCCGCCAGATGATAAGCAACCATCATAACTAACGATATTTGATGTTTAAACCAGTTGTGTGTATGTATTTCGGTATTATTTACTAGTGTTCGGGTTGCCATATCTATTGTCACATATCCACAACAATCGGAATGCACTTTTTACCATACACGGAACAATACACCTCAAACGATTGTTAAACATAACGTATACAAACGTACGTAGTTTAATGTTATCTTTGACGCGTACCTATGCGTTGACGCTATCTATGATAATAAATTAACGATGTTTATCTACCAACAAGTCAATTGAATAATTAATCTTTCGATTCCATGCCAAAAGAATGATTTTTTTTTGTCAACCTAACTGTTAACCAAAAACATTATTTGGCAATTTCGGCATGGAATAGACAGATTGATTTTGATGCGTGATGCTGTAGTATAAACATTGTAAACCTAAAAGTGATTCTCATTATTTAAGATATATTCATATTTTTCAATATTTTACCTCTCTGCTAAGTGCACGTCGGACGTCACACTCTGATCAAAGACCTCTCCTAAAGACCGCCATTAGTTTTGTGCCACGCCGTCTTGAATGAATGCCAATTAAAATGAAAACACATACACACATCCTACTATCCTACTAATATTATAAACGTGAAAGTTTGTGAGGATGTATGGATGTATGGATGTTTGTTACTCTTTAACGCAAAAAGTACTGTATGGATTTTAATGAAACTTTACAATAATATAGCTTATATATCAGAATAACACATAGGCTATAATTTATGAGAATATTGTGTATATTGGCCAATATATAACGATAAGTGTTAAGTAAGTCGGAAAAAAATCTGTCATCTGCGAGCTATTCTGGCGTGCGGTGTGAAAACTGTAAGAGTTACACGAATAGTATATATCTATCTTTTATGTGTAAGCCATTATTACCAAAATAGTTAACCATAAATAGAATGAAATTTGATTTTTTATTTCCAATTGACATTTAGCAGTAACAAATTGATTTTTATCAAAATAAATACTTTTATCGCTTCTGATATTCAAAGTAGATAAACTTTGCCTTTTAAAGTACGTAATTTGGTCGAATATTTTAAAAGTTACGACGATATAAAATTAATATAAAATTGTGCGGTGCGGTGGAGGGGGGGGGGAGGACGCCGCGTGACGGGAGGCACCCGAGTCCCGAACGCGCAGACGCGTGAGGGCAGACGTTGTTGACGGTTGTGTCCGTAATGGGAATTTTCAAGACACTAGCGATTTGTTAAAAGGCTCTGTATACATACATTTATATAACGCTAACAACCCGCCCCGGCTTCGCACCGGTACAAATTATACACCTAAAACTTCCTCATGAATCACTGTCTATTAGTGAAAACCGCATGAAATTCCGTTCAGTATTTTTTTAGTTTATCGCAAACAGACAGACAAACGCAGCGGGGGACTTTGTTTTATATTTTATAATATGTAGTGAAGATATTGAATGTGAAAAAAAAATTTAAAGTTTGTGAGGAGGTTTGGATGTTTGTTACTCTTTCACGCAAAACCTACTGAACCGATTGCGATGATACTTCGTATGTAGATAGCTGGAGACCTGGATTAACACATAGGCTACTTTTATCCCGATATTCCCATGGCATCTGAGTTACGCGGGTGAAACCGCGGGGCACAGTTAGTATATATATATATATATATATACACGCGAGTTCAGTGCTTTTTCCCCATACCAAAAGTGCCCATCTTTGAGTGACATCACCATAAGTACAGTACATACAGATTCCGGTATCCCTGAATATTTCGTGTCGTTAATTTTGTCACTACGTATTTAGTTCACAAGTTTATTAAAGTAAAGATAACACACTTCCACAGACAAATTAGTATATTGTTTTCACTTTCATCAAAATAATTATATTTTTTTAAATGAATTAATAAGGAGCTGACAAAACTCAATGTTTAGATTAGCACCCTCTAGTGGATCTATAAATGTATTATTAGCGTGACGGTAACGAGGTCAGTGCTTTTTCTCCATAGCAAAAGTGCACAAACGTGCCTAAAGAAGTTTTCACTTCATAAAACGGCCAAGTGCGAGTTGAAGTAGCGTGGAGAAGGTTCCGTACGAAGGATTTGTCTCTACCATGTTTTTTTAAACAAACTGAACATTATAGTTGAAAAGCATGTACTGTACTGTACTATCCGTACCAACTGGAAATGTGAGTTACCTAAGTACGCACAATATTGAGAGATTTACCATTTTACGACTGTAGATTTCTTATAGGTTTTTGTAATCTCCTTTTTTTTTATTGCGTCACCACAAACCGTAATACGCATTGGAACGTAGTTTTTTTATTACAAGCGAATTACTAGTATACTAAGACAACAGCTCTTAATAGTGTTTAGTTAGATTTAATAAAAAAAATGGTTCAGTAGTTTCGGGGATAAAGGGAAAAAAAGGAGAGGAAAGATTAGAAAATCGGAGTGTTAGATCATTAGATTAGCGCAATGTTCGCAATCAATCAAACTCTTTAGCTTTATAGTATTAGTATTTAGTACAAATTATTCTATAATTAAAACACACTAATTGTTTTATGGAAAAGAGTGACGTAACTACTTAAATTGTGAAGAGATTACAAACAAAACCACATGAAGAAAAGCATGATTATAATTCCACTGTATATTGTGTCCTGATCACCTATTCTGTAGGTTACAGGGGAAATCCAGATATATTATGCCTATTGTAAGAGTTCGTGTTACTGAATTTTAATATGGTATTTGGTCGTTTACACGGTATAATCTGCAATTCGTTTCGGAGTTAGACTTAAACTGACGTCTATTTATTGTTCTGTGAAGAAATATACATACATATGTACCATGAGGGTAATGTTTTCAATTCAATTCCTTTATTTGTCAAACATAGGTGGTTACAGGTGTTTAATACATATAAAAGGTACAAGCTATGTTTCACCATTAGGCATACAAATGTTATTAATAACATGTAGAAAAAGAAAAAAATGTCAATGGCATTAAATGTCAATGATGCTAGTTACTTGGTGATTGAAAAATATGTGATATAACAAGAAAATAAAATTAAAATAAATTTCGGTAAATATGTCCTCTAAATGTTCCTTTAACACTAGTGTTAAAGGTAACGAACGGTCATTTAATATTACTGCTAATTTTGTAACTGTTAACAGGTAATTTGATATAAAGTTTTGGTGCCATTGGTTTTTTAATCACAATTTTTTTTCTCAGCATATATTGTGTTAATTAGTCAGAAGGTCCGCTTCTATCACGGCTTCCATTATTCAATAGTGGGTTTAACTAAGCTCTCGTCTACGCTCAATCTAAAAATCAGAAGCATTATCAATCCATCAGTGTCTCCTGAAACATCCTTTAATGATTTTTTATTCACAATGATGCGATAATAAATGATTTTAAACATTGGTAATTTGTTCTTAAAACACAAATTTGAACTAAATAAAGTTCTTTTATATCAGCTAGTAGAAAAAAAAATGTATTAGGCTGACAACAGTTTGTGGAATTGTAAAAATGTCAAAAAAAGAAATCTTTAAACAAAAAGTCATAAATAGGCTTCTTGTTCCTATCGCTATTAAAATCACAGAATACATATATATATTAGTACAAGCTACATCAACCGCCTGTGTAAGCTTTTTCCAGAGTGATCTTCATCATATACCTACCTACATAATATATTGGTATGTATGTACCTACATAAACAAATCTTTTTGGGGGTTTCCTTGAGCATTCTTAATAGACTCGCTACCATTATGAATATTCAACGCATAAAGGATATAATGATTAATTCGATTTCGGTTGCTTTTTTGAGTAGTTCATTAAACTGAGTTTTGAGTAGTATATTGTGACCCAGATTGGTTTAGATTTATTTTTGAAAGACTTACATAATTGTTTTTTTTTTTTTTAAAGAATACTAGCAACGCGTGGGTGACACATTACTAATATTCTTGTTAACCCCACCAGCTAAGCTAAATGCGTTCACACCGGTAGTGCACTGGGTGGGATTCGAACCCGCAACCACTTGATCGCAAGTCCGACGCCTTAGCCATTACGCTACCGCCGCTTAAAACCGTTGTATAAGTATGACTATATCAGCATGCTAAAGGTAATGAAAAAAAATGTTTATGTTATAAACACAAAACAGTTCCGTGTATAGCGCGAGATAACAGTATTAATTTAAACTTGAATTGAGATTAACGTCAAAACAACTAGCAGTTTCAACTAATGACGTAAATCAGTTTTTGTGTAAAAGACGAACTACGGTATTTTTATTATCGCGTAATCACAAACCGGATTTTTTTACCCATTGGAACGTATTTGTTTTATTACAAGCGAATTGGTAGTGTACTAAAGACAACGGCCCTTAGTCGTGATTTGTGAATTCAAATTCAAATTCAAATTGTTTTATTGTGAATCACAGGTACAGAGGATGTTACACAATTACATTATCGATCAGATGAGTTCCGCCATTTGGGCATACAATATTATTCATTCATTACATAAAATTTACAATTAATCACATGTACAAATAAGAATAATTTATCACTTACCCTATACTGGAAAATACAAGTGAAAATAATAATTCAGATAACATTAAAATGTACATCCGTTATAAATTAAATCTCATTTATTAATAATTTTAAATAAAATTCACATCTAAATTATCCTGTTATACATATTACGAAATAAACAAACAATATTTATTACATAGCCTGTCTGCATTTTTACCTATCCCTTATCTTGTAAATATTCTCTTAGCGAATAGTAACATTTGGCAACTAACCATTTGTGAAGTTTCTTTTTAAGAGAGTGAGATTCAGGTAAATGTTCTCAAATCTAATCTATGAAAATTAAAGAAGATTGAAGTGTCTTTTGTAATGTCAAAATGGCAGCTTTTTACTAAATGCATCTGATTGTTTGCACGGTACTTATACCTAAGTTTGTTCGACTAATCTCCGAAATGGCTGGACCGATTTCCATGGGCCTTGCATTGTCAGATAGCTGATATATATTCTCGAGCGAAGTCGCGGCGGGCTCAGCAAGTTGTTACTATAAACGAGCAAGTCTATCATTATTATACCTTAATAGTAAATAAATAACTTATAAATATTGATATTTCGATCGACTCACACCTGAGCAGTAAATACCTAACCTCAGATCAAAAATCGCGATCTTATTTTTTTTGTGACATTACTCATAACCAGTTTTTATACTAGTTCATTCGTAAATTACTACAATAAAAGAAGACAAAATTCCATTTATCCACGGGTCGAATACTTATAATGATAACAAGAGTCTATTAAGAATGCTCAACGAAACCCCCGATATGCCGTGATATTTATGTATGTACTCTAGTGTGATGAAGACCCGTACTGCGGCGGTTTGTAGATTGTAACTTTGCTTATTTGTCTATTACTAGCCGTCCCCGTCGTTTCACCTGCGTTTATGGTCACTGCTCCGCTACTATAATTCGTAGCGTGATGTTATACAGCTTATAGCCTTCCTCGATAAATGGGCTAAAATCCCACACTAAAATAGTTTTTCAATTCGAACCAGTACTTCCTGAGATTAGCGTGTTCAACCAAACAAACTCTTCAGCTTTATAATATTAATATAGATATGACTTTAATATATAGATAGAAACAAAAAGCGAATTACTTCCTCTGTAACTATTGTATTTTTTATGGGATAGATGGCAAACGAACAGACGGGCCACCAGATGGTAAGTGATTACCGCCGCCCAGGGACACCTGACAACTCAAGAGTCACAAGCGCGTTGCCGGCCTTTAAAGTGGAAGTAGGGGAAGTGGGTTAGGGCCTCTGGTAACCTCACTCACCCGGTGAAACACAATGTCAGCATTGCTTCACGCCGGTTTCCTGTGAGGCCGTGGTATCATACCGGGGGAGCCGGCCCATA
Organism: Callimorpha dominula; assembly: GCA_949752705.1. Classification (NCBI taxonomy): domain Eukaryota; kingdom Metazoa; phylum Arthropoda; class Insecta; order Lepidoptera; family Erebidae; genus Callimorpha; species Callimorpha dominula. The sequence goes on along the minus strand of OX457002.1, from coordinate 4,015,381 downwards.
CGTGCTGACGCATCACTCGATGACGGCGAAACGATAGATAGAATAGATATAGATGTTGCCCGGTGTCTTTGAATATATAATATATAAATATTATTTAACAATTCTTCAAGATTTAGAACAGTTACTAAAACTGTACAGTTAATGAATAAATAGTACGAGTAGACTGAAAATTATCTGTTGTGATAAACAACTTTTTAAAGAGTGTACTTATTCTCCTAATAAATATTAATGTCCGACGTATAAACATAATAATTAACATAATCTGAAACTAAAAATTGTTTTCAAACATTTTAAATACTTGCCATACTAAACTTCTTTCCGTTCTGTGCTAAACTTCTACAGGGCGTTAGTTCTATAAAGACTTACATGACATTCCATTTTAGGTAATTACGTTGAATCACTTTGAATATTAAACGATTACGTGTTTTAAACGTTATACAACGTCAAATCTAATTGTTACTACAAACGAATAAAAGAAACAGTATATAATTATTGTAAATAGAATTACCTTAATAAATAATCACGGGTTTCCCTAAGTATTTCATTAATTAAATTACGGATTTTACGTGCATTTAATTAAAATACGTAGTACGGCGCGATTACTAGTTAAAAGGACAGACTAATGATTGGACTCTTGAATTATCTTTTAAAAAAAGTATCACTGAGTTCAATGCGCCCCAAAATACCCAAATCGCTTCAAGTGTGGGTATAAAAAAGAAAGAGTTCCCTCGATTTCTCCAGGATCCCATCACCAGATCCTGACCTGATGACCATGGGGGTCACACACGGAAGTATACCGTTTCAAACAAAAGAAGTATTTTCCAAATGAGTCCAGGCGTCTTTGAGTAATTGGTAATCATATATAAAAAAAATGTATACAATGGAACCTCCTCCTTTTTAAAATCGGTTAATTAAAGCGTCCCATTCTCTGAACGTCAAAACAACGTGTCTAATCGTGGTCTTCCGCGGTATATAGGTGTAGATTAACGTACTAGTTTTACAAAATATAATATTACATTATTTAAAAAATTATTACTTTCATCAATCACATGCATTTGTTAGTCGGTTCGATACCAACATACTACATCGCGTTTTTTACCCTCTTAATGTTTTTTATTTTATACAACAAAGTTTTTAAACAGGCACAGCCAGTTTACCCAATACTCAATGCCACTATCAAATAACATAGCAGAAAAAAAAAACAGGAGGAGAACTTTGAAATAGTAAAGAATCTTCCTGGGGGCGCTTTGAGAACTTTAATCAATTTTTAGATTCTATCAGAACAGAGAAGTCATGGAAAAGGAAGAAAAGAACATTAAAAAGGGAAAGTTAAAATTAAGTCGATCGATATTTTTCCTGTTATAATATTTTACAAATCTTTTTAAATTTATATAATTTTGGGATTAGCTTACCAAACTGATTGTTCCATAGAAACCATACGATCAACTTGTTCGTACAACATTTACACATTCCATTTTATTCCTTCTTCTATTTAGCCTTAGCATCGCTATGGATATATTAATAGCACAAGGATTCTTTGGAGCGGTATTTAACACCCAAGTCCCCTAAAATCGGTCTATAAGGGTCAGCTTTACTAACTTCTCAAGATCGAATGAAAAGTTTGATGCGCGTAGAGTACGCCATAGTAGTGATGTTAAAACAATATTTATGATAATGTCATATAAGATTATGATTACTTCTGCTAACAGCTGATGCATTATTTACATGATTAGAACACGATTGCTTACGACGGCGACGGGCTATAACGTAGCACACTTTTTTGGAGTTGCTAGAGCTCACCCCGGCGACTCCATAATCCACAAAAGTCCATTCCACAAAGCTTATGGTAGCATTGAGTGATGGGACCACGAGAGTTGGCCTGAAGGTGACTAGACGGTTAACCCTTCACCCTACTACAAGGAAAGAAGGGTGGTGGACTCTGTCGCGTGTCGCAACGTAGTCTCTAGGAGGGGAATTGAACTCGTTATTGCTCATTGGTAGGTAGATAAGGAGAGTTCAGATGTATTCCTTATTGTTTTTTTTTGTGTCCTTGGTAGGGGGTGCATTTTGTAATTGGTTTCTTTCGTCTCGGGGAATCATTATAAATGAACTTGTAAAAGTAAGTTGTACAAGTACAAGAGATCAAAGGTATACATATAAACTAGAGATGGTTGAATTTCGACCATCATTGATTATGTTTATTTTTTTTGGATTTATTTCATTGGCCAGTATAACTTGAACTGTCATTGTATAGACTTACATACCATGACAGGTCAACGTCTCTGACATGTGTTACCATCTCTATTATCGCGTACGCTACGCGCATCAAACATTCCATTCGCGGAAATTATTAATTAGAAATCTATTATTTTTACATTATACTGGACGCGTATAGCTTGATGTAGCCGTTTTCATGTAATTTTTAACACTTATTGTTTAAGAGTTTTAGCTTTCTGCACTTCTTCTATACATCAACTTTAACAATTCCCAATTTCAAGTTCCCGCATTCGCAGGATTTTCTTAAAAATGCGTACAAAGAATTCTCTTAACGTATCTTAACGTATTAATATATATGTAGAATAAGTGCGCGTGCTCTATAAATAACTTGAATCTGATATTTAAGGTAATGTAAGGCTAAACCCAAAGTCACCTTTTTTGGTAGGTAGGTACAAATGATCAAGCGTCATATATGGTTTTATATTCATTCTATGAATTCAGGTAAGTACCTATATGATGTGTTTATAAAACGGGTTTTTTTACTGACGTATTCTTTCAACTTTAAACCTCGTTGTAAGTACATTGATACCTAAAATTTAAGGTATATGTAATTATCTTTATATAAAAAAAAATCGTGTGACTTTGTTTGTCCGCGATATACTCCTAAACTTCTGAACCCGTTTGTAATGAAATTTTGCACACCGTGTGCAGTTTAGCCCAACTTGAGGGATAGGATAGTTTTTATCTCAATTTATAGTCACAATATTTTTTTATTGCAAAAAACTTAGATACGGCAACGCGTGGCCTATCTCGAGCTAGTATTACCCTATTAATATTATAAACGCCTAACTGAGGATGTATGTATGTATGGATGTTTGTTACTCTTTCACGCCAAAACTACAGAACCGATTGCGATGAAACTTGGTATGTAGGTAGCTGGAGACCTGGATGAACATATAGGCTATTTTTTATCTCGATATCCCACGGGATCGGGACTTACGCGGGTGAAACCGACCGCGGGGTAATTAATAAATATAAAACTACTTTCCCAACTGTTCAGATATATATTAGATAGTACACCCATATTTTGCAAAAACAATTATTCATTTTATTAACCGACGAAAAAAAAAGGAGGTTCTCAATTCGACTGTATATATATATATATGTATATATATATATATATATGTATATATATATATATATATATATATATATATATGTATATATGTATATATATATATATATAAATAAATATATATATATTTTTTTTTATGTATGTTCAGCCCTCACTCCGTTATTTATGAACCGATTTTGATTATTCTTTTTTGTTGGATAGGGTATACCTCAAGGGTGGTCCCATGTCAAGGAAGTCAGGATCTGATGATGGGATCCTGATAAAATTGAGAGAAACCCTCGAAAATTGTAGTAACGAATAGTGTTTCTGTTTACTTTTCATTACTTTATCAGGTATTTGCGTTTAGAAATCATCACTTCATGTAGCTGAGCTGATGATGAAAAAAAATCATGAAATAAAAACCTTTTTTTACAAAAAATTAAACCGACGAAAAGAACTAAAAAGCAAAAAATAAATAAACTTTAAGTCTTAAGTATGATGACCTTATTTACATAAACTATCAAATTTTATATAAACTTATTTTGAGTCGGCGCCAAATAATAAAATGATTAATTACCGACGTAGAGCCTACGTAGGTACATATAAAATTTTGATAATTAATCAGTTTGTTGCAAAATAAGTTTATATAAAATTTGATAGTTTATGTAAATAAGGTCAATACTAAAATTTATTTATTTTTTGCTTTTTAGTTCTTTCGTCGGTTTAATTTTTTGTTAAAAAGATTTTTTGTCTTTTCGTTTATTATAAACGGAAAAATCACAATGACATAACACCGGTGCGGTATAAAATTATAGGTATTTGGGATCTCTTTAATTAATAATACTTCCTTTTTTGCTTCTTATATAAGTATGTATAGATATAATCAATTCAATTAGGTAACACCACAATAAAATCCAAATAACAAGAAATTTTGCCTTTTAACATTTGACATTCAATGTTATATAGGTCACGTCCAAAAATGTTTATTTTTTTAGATGAAAAACAAACAAAATAAATATTTATCAAGATTTTTAGTGTGTGTACTTATACTTCCGAGAAGCTCATCTACCTTCTACCTATATGATGAAACACTTAAACATACTTGTGCAATCTAACTGTAATCATTGACGAGCCAATTTGTATTCGGCATGGTGAACATCATTTTTGTCTAAGGGGCCGTCCATTAATCACGTGATGATTTTTTTAGCAACTTTTAACACCCCCTCCCCCTTGTGACACGTGGTGATGTTTTAGACTAACCCCACCCCCCTTAGCCATAGTCACGTATATTTTCCCCCCCTCCTCAAGATTCTCAAGAGCGGTGTGAAAATAGACTTGTGAATGAATGCTTCGCAGGTGGAGATTTTTCATGTGTTTAACGTTAAAATAAAATGTTCCTCTCTGCAAAAGCTTAACCAAACCTTAAGGGTTGCGAAATACAACCTCTTTTTAACACGGTTATGAAAGCGATAATGATAGCTTTACTTGAAGCTACGAGTATGTAAACAAATCTTGGAAGTGTATTTAAACCTTCTTCTAATGATCGTGTCGAAGTGAAACTTTATTAGAGCTGATCTGATGATGGAACTAGGAGGTGGATAGTTGGTCTCTTCAGTTGCTTCCAATAAACCTCCTTAAGTTTGGGGTCATATGAATAGTTTTGACGGGTCAAACAAATTGAATAGTGGAATCTTTTTTCTCTCTGAATTTTTTGTATTTTTTAATTCTGTTCGCCATTAAAGTGTGTTTTTTTTTGTTTTACTAAACTATAATTATGTTATTATTGTATTATATTAAAATTGCGATTGTTATTAACAAAATAAGATTAAAAAAAAAAGGTATAAATATCATATAAGTTCCTTAAATATCATTATTTTGGAAGTTATTAACAAAAACGAAATACCTTTTTTTTCTCTTATTTTGTTAATAACAATCGCAATTTTTTATGTGCTAATTAATAAGCCCTTAAAAAACATTTTTCTAGACGTCATTCCGAATCGAATGAGCTATCGCACGTATTTTAGGAGCTTTATGTCTATTTAACACGTTTTTGAACTTGTTGACTAGACTATTACATGTTGTTGAAGGAAGGTCGGAAAGTGGATGTTTTGTAAAGAGATTCGGAGCGGCGAATACTTGTCTCCGACATTAAAATGTTTCTTTTTAATATTTTATAGGTTCCTTCCATATTAGTATTCACGAAGAGTTGTCTTTGTCTGCAGACGTTCTGCTATGATTGTGATGAAAAATATAGATTTAAGAGGTCGTCGCTCTCGTGCATTTAAAAATACAACACAATAAATTCATTTAGAGCCGATTATAAGTTTTACGATAATCTTAAGAAATAAAAGTGTAAAAAGATAAAATAAAGAAAGAATAAATAAAATTAAAGTTCTAATCTAGACTAGACGAAGGGTATTTTAATATATTTTAACGTAGTAAAAAAAGTCTGTAAATTGTAAGCGAAAGTCGACATTTAATGAGAAAGTAATAAGTACATACTTAGCGACAATCCTGTAAGTTTGTTTTCGTTCCGAGTCAAAGACCCTTTGAGGCATGCTGCTTCTTGCCTGGAGTAGACAGCAGTAGTTATAACATATCGCGTTCCTAATTTACTGCGAGCTAGAAAACCTTTGTTCACACACAAAGAATAGTTATGCTCGGAATCTGAACAAATACGACAGGATTGCTTAAACAAACACCTACTAGTCTTGTTTTCAATCATGTCACGTTTTCCCCTTGTACTTCTTATTCTCGTTTGTTATGTTTGTGTTTGTATTTGGCACCGCTGGGCACGTAGCCAGTCCTATGATTAACGCATACTTCAATCTACAACGAGTCAACTTTCTTCTTAGATTTAATATTTTTTATTTAATGAAGGTCCACGGCGCTCTTTGTATGCAGTTATAGCAACCAAAATTAAGAAAAGTATTCTAAGGAGTTGTTGAAATAATAAATCGCAATCGAAATATTGTATTTATCTTGGTTATACTTTTTTTTTTATAACTCCACACATCTCACACACGGCCGTCTAATCACAAACTAGGCAGAGCCTGTACTATGGTAACCAGACTGCTAATAAACATACTTAAATATTTTTAAATACATACATTATTATAGATAAATAATAAAACTTAAAAACAAATACAGACAGCCGTCACTTAACGACCCACTAAGTAGGCCACGAGTACGTCTGATGTGACGTAAGCGAGCTAATGAAACCCATCGTCGTTAGAATTACCATTGATGAAAAGCACTCTCGAAAGCTCTGTTGCGCGTTAGGACGCATTAGATTGAGCGTGCGACCTTCAGGTATATTACTAAGAGCGCTGTCAATATTGAACTTATTTCATTTCATTAGTAATTAAAGTAAGTCATGTATTCTATTCATAAATCTGAAGTCACATTGAAGGTCGGTGATTTCAGTTTATAAAATGCATTTTTCTCAAACGACGTTTTTGTACCAAAACTACTTATAAAAAGCTTAGCTTACATATATCAGAAGTTTTGCAGGATACTTTGTATTTCAGAAGTTAGTATTCCAGTATTTTGTTTATTAATTAAACACTGCTTCTCACCAAAGCTTCAAAACAATGCGACAAGTTTTCTAACAATGTGAGGGAGCAACCAAAATGAAATATTGATTTTATTGTAAAAAAAAAACTGATAAAATCTATTTAACACGTTTAAGTAATGTGTAACTGTAATCATTAAAACAATTCCTAAAACATCATTATTCTTTGGAGAGAAGGCATGTGTCCATGTTCGGACATCAAGATGCAAGGTTGATGCAAGTACACAAAATTATTCTACCTATTTCGGCCATTGATGATTAGGCTCAGCTCCATGACTTGTAGTCACGAGTTGTAATCGCTTAGACTTAGACATCGGTTCTGTTACTTACAGCAGCGGGCGGTAGTACATGTCGATAGAATAGAAAATAGAAATATCAATCGCCTAAGTGAAAGATAGATACAGCTACAAATTTTTTAACCGGTAGATGAGACGAGCTGGACGTCGCGTCGTCACTATTAAATTTTTCACTATTTAATTACGTCTCGTTCGTGTTCTTACTTAGTGATGAACTACGAAAACACAAGTCCTGAAACATTGGTCTCCGTCTTCATTTGACTTAATTTGTCTCTGCTTGTAATGAAGGAATGTATTGTATTTAAAAAGAGTGTCACTTTTATCTATGTTTGAGTTACTTTATTAACAGTTCCCATTACGCAAAAGGCCAATAGATACCTGTCGGTGATCAATTTGGCAAAACAAGTCACGTAAGTGCAAATGTGAGTCTGGACACTTATCGTGCGATCTAACTTCGGGGAAAAATAAACGTCTAAAAATCTATACGATAAATACACAATTGTCAAGGAAAATATTGATATTTTTTATTACAGATGTTTTCCCAAACATGTAAACAATCTCTTAGTTGTGATAATATTTATAAGGTACAATACCTTTTTTGGTTACCCGATGTTTCGATCGAATTCCACCGATTGTGGTCAGTTCACCCGTAACCAAAATCAGTACATTTCGATCGAAACTTAGGGTAACCAAAAAAGGTGTTGCACTTAACAAATAATATCGCGATTAAATCCCAAGTTCCACATCTAATATGCATCTAAATTATAATCTAAATATTTTTTTAGATATTTTTTTTTAAATATCGTACAGCCAATAGAAAATGAGAATATTTAATGAACAGAACTTAGTTAATACACAGTATACGTATCTTAATATCTAAATAGAATACCAATGTTTAATGTGACTCACAGTTGTATTTTCTTTGTTTCAGTATTGGATCAAGGAGACGCGCGGCCGGTGAAAGTAAACACAGTGGAACAGTCGCACAGTAGGCAACAAACTACGGTTGAATTTATAGCTGAAGATGAAGAAGTAATTAAAACATACATATTTTTTCTATACATACAAACACAGATTTTCAAAACCGTTTAAGTACATGCACTTATATGTTTTTATACCATTAAGACAAAACAAGCATATAGCCTGCCTGACTTTTTACCCAGGTCTGACTTCAATGTGCTTTTTAGTGGAAAGTAGATGTATTTTGTTTAAATATAATATGGGTAGGCCAACCAAACGTACTGCTCCAATGAAACAGCGATGTTTCGGAGCAAACGAAAAATCATCGATATACGAGGGGTGATCAAAAAGTAATGATAAACGGATATTTCTAGTAATTATAAAATTCTAAAAAAATATTTTATCAACTCCCTAATCCTTCACAACTTCCCTGACAAAAAATGGTATAAATAGGACGTCATTTTTAAAATATACATTCATTTGAATACTAGCAGTCGGAGTGATAACATCAAAATGGAGAAACATGAAGTGCGAAGCGTCATCAAATACCTGTGCTTGAAAAAAATGTCCACCAAAGACATTCATACTGACTTGGTGGAAACATTGGGAGACTCTGCTCCTCCATATTCTACAACTGCACGCTGGTGCAAGGAGTTTAAGATGGGAAGAACATCCACGGAAGACGAACACCGCGAAGGCCGTCCGTCCTCCTCCCTCACTGAAGAAAACGTCAAAAAAGTTCAAGATCTGGTTTTGGCAGACCGAAGAGTGACCATTCGTCATTTAGCTGAGAACACAGGCATTTCATTTGGTAGCATTCAAAGGATCTTAACTACCGAGATGAACATGAGAAAGGTCTCTGCACGTTGGGTCCCGAGAATGTTAACCGACGAACAAAAGAAGAAACGATTCGACATTTCAAGGACCAATCTTGAAATGTTCCAGGCGGATCAAGATATTTTTTTGGCTCGATTTGTGACTATGGACGAAACGTGGATTCATCATTTTGATCCCGAAACCAAACAACAGTCAATGACATGGAAAAGGCCATCTTCACCGACTCCCAAGAAATTCAAAGTTTCAAGCTCTGCCGGCAAGGTTATGGCGTCTGTTTTCTGGGATGCTGAGGGAATAATTATGGTTGAATACCTTGATAAGGGCGCTACCATAACAGGCTCCTACTATGCTGACCAAATCAAAAGATTGCGAGAGGCCATCAAGGAAAAAAGACGGGGTAAACTGCGCGCAAAAGTTCTGTTCCATCAAGACAATGCACCTGCACACAAAGCTGAAGTTGCGATGGCTGCCATTCAAGAAGCTGGCTTCCAGCTGCTTGAACACCCACCCTATTCTCCAGATCTAGCCCCCAGCGACTTTTATTTGTTTCCTCGGCTCAAGGAACACCTCCGGGGCCAGAAATTTGAGGATAACGGCGAAGTGATGGCCGCTGTAGAGGCATTTTGGGAGAGTCAAGATAAAGATTTTTTTTTGAAGGGTATCGTTGGTTTAGAAAAGAGATGGACTAAATGTATTGACCTATTAGGAGACTATGTAGAAAAATAAATTTTATTTTTAAGTATATAGTTATTTTAATGTACCCATTCTCATTACTTTTGGATCACCCCTCGTATACAATTTTTAGATATTTGTTGATTTTTAAAAAACCGCTCGACTGATTTCGATAACCTGGGAAGAACCCTTTAAAACAAAAAAAATATTTTTTTCTAAATTGGTGGCGTCTTTGAATAATCGGTGAACATATATAAAAAAAAGATTCCGACGAATTGAGAACCTCCTTTTTTGAAGTCTGTTAAAAAGGGAAGAAAATGAAACGAGTTTAAAAAAGTTAAAGATGGTCGGTAATTACACCGTGCCACTTGCGGTAATACATAATAAACAAACAATTATAGGCACTAAAACAATTTCCTTTCCGAGTCAAATGCTGAGTAGTTGAAGACTATGAATAGATTTCATAAATTCGAAATATTGCTCTTGTTGTAATTATTTTACACACATATTATGTGTATTGAAAGGAGTTTAAACTTCAGACTAAAGTCATGTTCCAATGTGAAGGAATAACTAGAATATCTTAAATTTTAATACGCCTCTTTAAAATTCATTTTAGCTGGCAAGTTTGTGCGTCATGCACATCTAAAACATTTATTATTGGACGTACTGTCTCACGTTGGTTCTCAAATTGTCAAAAGATAGGGCAAAGCTTAATCTCCGTGGACAAACTAGCTGCAAAGCTTTAACCCGAATGGAGAACCAGAGTGAACTTAAGGGTTTCCAAGACCCCAAAGAGAGATGCTGTAATATTAGCTAGAACGACATTGGTTGTCCCTAGCGTTGTCTGATGCCTTTAGCCTTTAGGGTTATCTACTTTGCTATTGAAATTTAATAAACAATGACGATTTAGACAGTCTTGTCACCCAGATTTAAGAATTAATAAACCTGGAGCTACATCTGATTAAGCTATTTTAAACAAGTTTTAGAGGTATGGAGGAAGCATCATAGGAAGGTGTCCATCTTCATTATCATCCTAGCTTTAACATAGTATTGCCTGGCAAGAACTTGTAAGGAAGTTCATGCGCAGGTTTTTAGAAAAAAAAAAATAGTAAACGTAGTCTAGAAAGGACGTTCTTGAACATAATTCTAATGAAAAAGGCCATTGGTGCGTCGTGCTGATTGATCATGACACTGGACGAGAAAGTAATCGATATGTCTATAATGCGTTAAAAGTTTTAATGTTATTTATTTATTTATTTCTAATTAAACATCTATCATTACAGGATTATATTTATATTTTATTATTATTATATTTCATTCATACTACGCAACTAGTGAGACTTTGTCTGACCCCACTAAGGAATCTTAGTAGGAAACATAGTAAGAAATTAGTGACTCATCAGCTAGTAATTTCGTCATAACTTAATTAATTGGTTATACAGAAATATGTTATCGAATGTAACACTAACATTTCATATATCATAAATTGTTTTTCTAATTTGTCCGATTACACTTTTTAGATGATTTCATCAAAAAAGTTTATTTGAACTGTAGTTCAGTTAGTCATCACTACATAATTATAGTAAAACAAAGTCCCCCGCCGCGTCTATCTGTCTGTTCGCGATAAACTCAAAAACTACTACACGGATTTTCATTCGGTTTTCACCAATAGCAAGAGCGATTCATGAGGAAGGTATATAATTTGTTGAGGTTTTATGTAAATTGGTTGAAATATGATGATTGTTGAAGATTTCTCTGCTACCCGTGCGATGCCGAGGCGGGTTGCTAGTTATATATATATACTAGGTTAAACCGTAGTAACTCATAAACTACTGTATGTAACCTCCAACTGAAAATATCAGTCTCAGTCACAAATAATTTATTTTAACGACTTACAACTTCAACAGTTTGATTGAAATACGTGTATCACCACAGTTCGGACGCAACAAATGTTTAGTTGAATCTGTTAAACTATATCCACTAAGGCAATCAGATCGACCTTGCTCGATCGCTGCTAATGTTGATCCAGTCACACAATGGAATTGTGCAATGGGCGAGTCACGTCTTAGATGTCTTAATCCGTGCCATGCATGAATTGAATAAAAAACACTTTCTACTCGCATAAGTAGCCTTTTACACAAGTTGTTTGAAGTCACAAAATAATACTACACGACCGTATTCACAATAGTATCGGGCAAGCACAATAAACACCTCTACTTCGGATGTACGTGCAGAAACAAACCAAGTTTTTAGTATTCAGCGACTGGACTCGGTTTGAAAGCTAAAAGAATAAAGACACAGTGCACGTTTAGACACAATAGCCGTCTACATTATTACATTTGAAGATCACGTTGGCATTTTTCTCTAACAAATTTTCTTGTTGTAAATGACGTCGGTGTCTGCTTTACGAAATTCAAACATTTATAACTAAATAAATATACGTAGATAAATTAGGACTATACTTTGCATTAAGTTGTGAAATAGAATGACAAAATAACTTAAAAAAGCAATTCGTGATACTTGAAGCGTAAAAGAAAAATATTATAGAAAACGGTAACTTTCACTGTAATTATCGGTTGTAATCATTTGCTGACAATTTCATTATAATTGTGAAACGAGAGTTATAAAAGTTTCTCTAGAGAGCCGCATCATTACTTAGCACAATTTGAATCATCGTATCGTAAGACTTTATTTCCCATCCGCATTAATTTACTGAAGTGACCTCATTGTTTATCTTCATTATTGATAATATGTTTATTCGATTATGTTTACTTTTTATTTGATTGATTTTCGTTTGCACATATGAGTATTTCAACAAACAAATTTGTATTCAGCAAATAAACATAATCGCAAAACTTGGCACTCGATATTGCTTACCGATTATTCGAGTTCTATCCACGATCGGTCACGCACCTCTGACCTTCCGAAGTGCGTGAAACCCCGTAAGATCGCGTACTCAGCAGACATATTATATTCAGGGCTAGGTTAGGTTAGTTTTTAAACTTTTTTTTACGCATACTTTTAATACAAACCGGAACCTTTAACTCTTAACTATTCTTTATTGTACATATTATGTATTGAACATTGTTTGACCGTATTCCAGCGATTCTGATTTAGTGGAGACGAAACTTTTTAAAAAAAAAAATTCAGTTTCTTCGACCCAAAAATCAAACCCAGAACTTCACGAATACGATTGCGATATGCACACAAACATAAATAAGTCATACATAACTTAAATCAAGTCCAACGCGGCAGTCCAGGAAATATCACTACATATTATAAAACAAAATCCCTCGCCGCGTCTGTCTGTTTGTCTGTCTGTTCGCGATAAACTAAAAACTACTAAACGGTTCATGCGGTTTTCACTAATAGACAGAGTGATTCGTGAGGAAGGTTTTGGAGAAGTTGAAGCTGGTTGCTAGTTTAAAAATAAATATAGGATTGAATAAAACGCTGCTAAGTCTTTTAAATATTATTATGATTGCACAACAGAAAACTTTTATTCTATATTTACTTGGTAAATTCTCTTTGCTGTGGAATCTAGTATATCAGGCGATCTTCGAACTACCAAATATTTATTTATCTTAGATGAAAATGTTGATTGTACGAAGGCAAGTATTACTAAGGAATCTATGTTTTATCTTGATACTGTGAGCAAATTGGATCGCTGAAGCTATCTCACGGTAACATGCTAATTCAGGAATGAGTACGATGCACGCCCACGGCTATCTTTTCGATTCAGTAGTCACAAATGCAACCGCTGTTTGTTTTTATTTCGAATAAATGGGTATGGAATTAAGAAATGGATTGTGCTTTCAAAGGTTTTTCAACAATTACCTATAATATTTATGTTTGTGGTATAAATGACAAAAACTCTGAACATTATTATTATTACCGTGCGCCACAAAGAACGGTACGATGCGGTTTATAAATATATTGTTCGCTCTGTATTCTGCAAGTGTTTTGAATTAAAAAGAAAAACAGATTTTTGAAAAGAGTTCTGTATTAACTTGGACTCTTTTTGCTAATGTACTTCGTACGAGTTTATATAATTTATGTAGATTAGGACAAAAACTTTTTCGAGTATGTATCTACAAAAGAATATTGGATCCAGATTGATCAAGCCATTTACTAACTTTTACTAGTATAGGCAGAGATACGCTTAATATGGCAGTGGTGTAGTAGACGGCAATAATAGGTAATGTAATGTGTTTGAAAGTTTAGACGCAAATGCCAGCATAAATATTTGGAGAGCAATCTGACATAGTGCTGAGGAAGTGATCACCATGGTCACTTATCTGATTAGACGACTATCATTTTTACTATCTACTAGTAGTTCCCGCGCGGCTTCGCTCGCGTGTACACATTTATTTATTTTGGGCAGAACCCTAAAACTTTTTCCAAAATAAAAGTAGCTTAAGTTACTCCTTATAACACCAGCTATCTGCCAGTAAAAGTCCCGTGGAAATCGGTCAACCCGTTCCGGAGATTAGCCGGAACAGACAGACAAAAAATGTAAAAACTTATTTTTAGACATAGGTATCGTCCAAATAACTTAAATCGAATATTATTTTGACATTACAGACAGACTTCAATTTTAGTTGTTTATATTGATTTGAGGAAAAAAAAAGTAAAATTTACATAGGTAATTAATCCGAAAATGCATACCGTACATTTTTTTTTAATTCGACATTTAAAACATTTCTTTTGAATGACTCCTCTTACTGTGATCGCCCCGTCGGACTTTCACTAAATTCGGACTGAGCATGATGAATTTTGTAAGAGTGAATTCATGGTGAAATTGGCCGATAACCGCTTTCTATATCACCAACGCAGACACGTTCCACGCTTCTTACATAATGCAATGTTAGTCGTCTAACAAGTGTTACACTATGTTACTAAGGACTAACCCCTGCATTCTCATTACATAACCTGACCAAGATAACGGCACGTGCTGTGTGGTGGTTTTCATTCTTACAAACATCTAATGCACATGTCTTAAATGTTGGTATGATGATAGATAACGTCTGGAATCGACAGCGATTATTAAATATTAAGGTTACACATGCTATTTCGAACTTTTATTGTTTCAACAAAAATAGGGATAATGAAACAACATTGGCGGTCGGTGAACAGAGCATGCACCGCTTTTTTCGAATAATCGCTCATAAGTCTAGATATTTTTCCCATCGTATTATACCCGATTTAAACGTACTTACTGTAGTTGATCTAGCCATATCTTAAATGGATTTTCAGCGTCCATATGGCGATACAACTGAAATGCTTCTCGTGCAAATAAATTAAAAAAAATCCGATATTGTTTGAAATGCAGCTACGCTTACAAGTATAAACAGACCGTCGCATTCGATATGAAACTGGCAAACTGCAAACTGCTATTACGTGGTTTCGTTCGTTGCGGTGCCTCACGTAGATATGTTTAAGATAAAAGCTATATGAAGCCTAGCAAAGCTACTTTAGAGTACTTAAGTAGTTTTGTTGTTTTTTTGTGATAATTTTTTTCACAGTTTGTGCCGATGTTTTGTCAAAACTAATACGGTCTACGCGCATGCATAGGTACCTAGGAGGTAAGTATTTAAATGTTTTTTTTTAATCTACATCAGAAGGTCCTATCAAGGAATTCCACTTAAAGGTAGAAGCGTTACAAACTTCGTAAACTGTGACGCTGACCCGTGGGGCTGTTTGTATTTCTTTTTTGGTTCCTATATGACCCACCCATAATCCCACGTGGGTGGGTTACAACCCATTTATATTGTTGGAATTAAGTCTCTTTTTTTTTCTCTGATCTAATACTCTGCGTTCAGTAAATTTCTAAGTTACAATCGGACCCCGGCCTGACTGGTGCGTCAAGTGGTATCTAACCACTACATCGTGCCCCGAGGAGGTGGTACAGATGGGCATTGGACACGCCAATAAATAGTCTTATGTGAAAGACTTATAATTATATAGTATAGCTGAATAAGTTCAGCATATAGAGCAACACATTAAATAAACCCGTCAAGGACAAAGTGTCACATGTATTGTATTGAAATATAAATTAAAGCGAGGTTAAAAAATTAAAATAAATTGTGCAATGTCTGACATTAAATATTGATGTCGGAGACTGGCCAAAAGAATTACAAAAACGATTATCATCCGTTTTTATATCCCTGTCTGTAGACTTTATCTACATACGTATACAGAGTGTCCCATAAGAAGCACGACAAACTTAAGGGAAAGAGTTTGGGTGTTGACCTACCAGATGTAAAAAAATGGCCTTTGTAAAGCAGTTACTGTTTTTGAGATTTTTATTCGAAATTCGGCCTTTTTCAATCAACTTTTTTTACTGACTGATTTAATTTTTTTTTAACTGGCACTCTCATATAGTTGGATTGTACTTTGGTACAACATTTTCTCAGGATTTGCTAATAACTTACTTATTTGCAAATCCTGAGAAAATGGGGTCTATTTTGTTTTTTTCACTCAATTTTGACGACCAGTTGTGAAAAAAAATGTACTTGGAAAATCTTGCAAATTACTCTAAAACTTGTCTCATAAATGGAAATTCAAAAAGCTACAACGCTGGCTACTTTAAATGGAAACTTTGAAAGTTAAAGTCATTTCAGTGTCAAAGGGGTTAATTTCGAATAAAAGTTATTTATGTATGCTTTGGACTGATCTTTTTTAATATTTTAGCGTCTAAAGTCTGGGAAGTTTAAATAAAATACAATATTGCATAAAATAATTTAATTTGTCACATTCAACAAAGGTTCAAATTGTTGCCTTGCTACTCTAATGCATAAACAATACCTTTCAAAATAGACCTTTTTAAAGTTCTTAAACTCATTTCTTTCAAAACTGTACCTCAAAAAATTAATAATGAGTCTTCCTCTTTTTTGCGTAAATATTTAGGGAAGCATGGGGTTAGGAGTAGAGCTCTAATATGTTATGGTAACTCCACTTACATAACAATGAAACTTCAACGTTATAATTTTTGATTATATTAAACACTTATAATTTTTACGTAGTGAAAAGCATTTTAACACTTGCACAATGCGTGTGCAGTCGTTTTTTTTAATATATTAATATTTTTTTAAGCAAGTTTAAATTCTTTAATCGGCCTTTGTTCGTAAGGTTCTCATCTCAAAATAGAATTCATTAAAGAGTTTTGTTACTGGGTTTGTATTTTATTTTGGCGATTTGAGAAGGTTTGTTAAAATACGGATCTTTTTTATAGGCTTCAACTTTTAAATTACTTTTTGCTTTATCTACTGTTTCTGAACATACAAATACAAAAAAAAAATAATAAGATAAGTTCGTATCCAAATTCTATAAACAATATACATTGTAAAGATTGTATTGTATGAAATAATTACCTCATTACTGCTCGGTATTGTTTAACACATTTTTCATAAAAAAAAATATTAGTCTCAAAATATAAGGGCTAGCCTTGTTCGAAAAATATACAAATTTAAAACTCGCTATGTAGCTATAACTTTCAACGCCAGTTATAATGTTCCAGTAATAAAACGAGTCATGTTAATTCAATACATTAGTGGCATGTTGCATAACAATACAATGGAATCAAAGTCGTGAGAATTTAATTAGTGAAATGTGTCCTAGTCACCCGAGATTCATCAAAACAACATTTAATTACAAACATTACGAATAGCGATGTATGATAACATGCTTCGAATTAACATTTAGGATTAATGTGTGTACTGTGTGTGTACTCTACTATATTATTATCCAAATTATGTATTCTAAAACTGTAATTGTTTGTTTGTTTGTCTGGACTAATTATGATGAATTAAACACAAAAAGGTGTGTAATTTGATGATTAGTCACTGACTGTATTAGCAGGCAAAACAAGGAAAATTAATAACAGCATGAAAACTGTTTGAAAGAGAAGAGAATATAACGAAACCAACAGGAATAATAAATTAAGATCGATCCGAGTTACCAGGGTGAAATGGAGTGGACCAAGTTTTTTCACGATTTTCAGTGAAACTAGACTAAAAAGTTAAGTTTCTACCAAATTTTGTGAAAATAAAAAGAGTTTTTGTTAGAACATGTCATATAATTAAAATATATCTTTTTTATGTGAAAAAATAATTGATACAAAAGTTTCACCAAAATTTCCACACGAACAAAGTCGGCAACAGCGAGTAACATATAAAAATAAATAATGCCGTGTTGCAAATAGGTAAGAAACTATCTGCCAGTGCCATAGAAAACTAAGCAAATCTTTGGGTTTTGAAGAATCTAGACGAATATAACTTTTAAAAGATTTTCTGTTTGCCCTACGTTTTGTCTGAATCAATAAACGAATATTCATTTAACCAAGACCACGCCTTGTACAATTTTGGTACGTCGTCGTCTCTAACCACAGTAAACACAGATATACACATTTACCGACCTTATCCTTATATTTTAGTCATTAAAATATTTTGCCAGGAGCACCTGGCAAAGTTGTAATTAAGCATAATTACAACTTTTAATAATAAACAATTTTTCTAGATTTAGAGTTATATTAGCGGCGCCGGCCTTTTATAAGTCAAAAAGGAAGTAAGCTATTCCTTTTTGACTTATAAGTTATAACTAGATATTAAAGGGCTTAGTCACATGAACTTAACATATAGGTTTGTGGGTCATACACCAACTCAGCCGGTGTATGACCCACAAAGTGCGTTTGAGATCTCTAATGGAGGTCTGGCCAGCCTACTCACAAATAGAACGTAACGCTATTCTGGTACTTAGAACTGCCTGATCTGACCGTTTCCGATTTGAGCATGAAAAAACTTTCTGGGACATCTTTACACATCGCATCGCTATCTAGAATAGACCATAACTAAGCTTGTACCGTTTTGGTGGATGTCGCATACTTAAATACATGTGTTTAAATAAATATATTCAGTATACATATTTATTTATTACATAGAAATACCCACTCTAATGGAAATAGACATTATTCACGCAAACAAATATTTGCACTGAACGGAAATCGAACCTGCGACCTCTGACGTTGCAGTCCACGACCGCAGCGCCAGTTCGTCACATAAGATTTTTTAACTAGATTACGCATTGGTTTTCATGTTTATGTGTTATATGTATGTGTTTTACAACAGTACAGCTGTCTTACTGGACAGTAAGGAACATTACGTTTGAACTGAAAGAGGGTGCTGTACTGTGAATATGTCTGTATTTAAACCGAATCTTACTTGTTTCTAATTAAATTATAATTCCCTAAAGTACCTAACTGTCGCCGTAAGTCAAACATGCCTTTATTTATTTTCTGTTCACTTTGCTTTACATACCTTGGAAAGTAAATACACTTGTGTTTTACAATTAGTTGATAAATCAAATTTGTTGATTGTTTATTAACAATTAGAATTAATTTTGCGACTAACGTCAAAATTGGGTATCTATTTAACTATATCGTTCTTGTATATCTGTTTTTATATAATAGAACTGTAAGGGAGATTCGGGTTTTCATCTTATTATTATAACGACCTAAAAACGTGGAATACCAAGGTTTTTATATCGTTGTCGCTTTTAGAAAAACATAAAACTAGAAAAAAAAAAACAGTAAAACTAAGAAATATTTTTTTTCTTGATTTGACAAAAACTAATTTTTAACCTTTCCCATCACTAGTAAATATATCAAACCACAGACAATGGCAATGTGGTGGATTGCAAATGCAAATTCATTTGTCTAATACAATATTATTATAGAATCCAGTCTCTTGAATAGACCGGATATAATAGACCGGAGGCTACATAATATTATCGTTTAAAATTGACTCACTGTGTCGTAATATGTCGCAAAACCGCCTTTCTCTCGCCCCACCTGACCAAACCTGTAAGAGCCGAGTAGTCATCCAACTTAACTTTGTTGTCGTTCTACGACTTTTGGCCAGACGACAAAGAAACTCTTATGTACTTGGCGGAATAACCAAAATCAAAATTCAAAATCAAAGGTTGTATTGTATTTAAACCGAATAAAATGTACAAAAAACATTACAGACGTAAAATTGTCTAGAGTAAACATACCTATTCTGACTAGATATTATGACCACAAGATCATTCATTCATTAAAGCTTACATATTCTTAGGTATGCCTTAATGCTTCAAGTGTGTTTATATAAATACGTGCAACCTCCGACCTTTGTGTAAGGTTTTAAGTCGTCGTCGTTTTAAATATTAAGAACATTATACTCACATAATGTTCTTAATATTTCACTTAATTGTATTAGTTTTCTATTTACCTTACCTGTGTGCGGATTTTAAATGAGTATTCGTTTGTATTCATCTCCCTTTGTAGTTTGAATTTACACACGCACATTCGATCCCCTTAGTTTGACCGACACAGTATCTGTATTACATTGACATGAAAATGTATTAAGAATTGAAATGTATTTGTTGCTAAAGAATTTTCCGAAAAAAATCATTGTTTTATTCTAATATACGACATGACATGTAGCGACAGATGACAAGGTTTCAATATTAACATTACATATTTTCGTATAATGTTCGTAACCTGTCATGCGTGAGACTACGTGGCCGTTGGGCGTGAACTGTTTTGAGATGTGTACGTAAACAGGCGTTATATTATCTAGTCTCTTCAACATAGGTATAAGAAAGGTAAAAAACTGATTTTTTTTTTTGTTTTTTTTTACTTATATAGATAGATAAACTCTTTGTTGTACAATAAACATAAGACATGATACAAATCTGTATGTACATATTCTTACAACACTGAATAAATAAATAAAGTCACACGCATATAGCTTCACCACTCAACTACTCGGGTAATGCTCTTTTATTATTTTTTTAACATTGGTAGTGTTTTTTGTAGTTTAACACTGGATGGAAATCCACGGCCCGCTTTCAGTTACTTGGGCTACAAGACAACGTAATTGTGAATATTATTTGTCTCCATGTACACTTTGTTCTTCATAATCTAGATAGCATTGTTTTATAGTAAAGTCAACATTAAAACAATAGGAAATAACGGAACAATTGTGTTTTCCCAAACATTTTATTAATTTTTTTTTTTTTGTAATTGTCGCTTATAGTGGTAATGTTCATTACGTTTGATTCTATTAGAAACCGCTGACTGCCGTACATGGCTACATGGCTGTAGTATTCCGTATTCAGACCATTTCCGATTACTGGTGCTCAAGCAATTGCATGAATGACTTTTATCTTACGTTAAATTTACTCTCTCTTACCAAACCGTCGGTAGCATGAAATATTTTACGATTATTTAATTGGTGAGACTTTTAAATAACACTAGATGAAAACCCAGCTTCGCTCGGGTGAAATGTTACTCATAAATCATAATCTCTTACAAAATGTAGGCAGATATACGTATGAATTGGCCTTAACGAACTCAAGATATACGTGTGAATCAGCCTTAACGAACTCGAGATGGCATCCGAGTGGCCAATATGGCGACTGCAATTTGCAACCATTAGAATTTAACAAAATACTCGACAATCCGAATTTTGCGGATATATGTTGTCGACTTGAAATCATAATTTTTTTATATTTTATTATTCAGGTAAGGTTTCAATCGAGTCTACCGTACCCCTTGACCGAATTATTAATATAGATAGAAGAAAGAAGAAGATATACGAATCACGTGTACTGTCAGAATGTATATCAACCCGTTTGAAAATGTTAAAATGGCAAGTTTTATTGGATAAATGAATGTAATTGCTTTCACGGTGAAAAAATCATTATGAAATGTACCAGAGAGTTGTTTTGTTTACAAAGGGATTGAGGGTAATCTTTTATTACTTAACAGCTTTCATTTCACTTCACCTTCACCTATATCCGTGGCTTGACCTTCATTTTGCAATTGATGTTTTGGTGGAGGTATTTGGATGCTCAGCGAAGTTCTTAACAAGTGTCTATACTCTTTAAAGACATATTACTATTACTTTTATTCACCACACATTTTGTAAAATATATATAGCATATCACAGCATCATTATTCATCACCCACCTTATAACTTTTAAAAGATATTAAATTAATGTTTTACAACCAATGGTCGAAGTAGGTACTATGTTGATGGTGCATACGCTGAAGTCTGGCGCATGCGTCATGCTCGTGAACAAGTGCCGTTGGTCGAGACTGGTCATCTCCGAACTGCTATTACTTACATATAAGTAGTAATTTGCGCAATGTAACCAAAGACTTGTAAAAACATGTTGAAAAAGAGTGTTCTTGGAGTTTCTTCCTTGTTCTTCTCCTCGGGATCTACGTATTGGAACACGCAACTAATTCTCGACAGAGTTAGTCAGACTGATTACTACTCCTGATAATTCAAAAGTACCTATAATGGGTTTAATTGAAATAAATGATTTTGATTTGATTCGATTCAAATAAGAATGGGAATGACTTTGGCCATATTGTGAAGCAAAAGCTGTCAATTCGAACCAATTAGGTAGGATGAGCATAACTGATATTTTTGAAAGAATCAATTTATTTACAAAGAAACATGAAGAATTTGTACAGATCTTTTTTCTTTTTAAATTATGTGAAAACGACTACAAAAAGATAACGGTGTCCAGTATATTATGTTGACCTGTCATGTTAGGAAAGTCTATACAGTGTCTGTTCAAGTTATACTGGTTGATGAAATAAACCAAAACATTCAAAACTTAATTAATTATAGTCGAATATAGACCAACAAGCTATCTCTAGTTATTTTTGAAATTATGAAATCAATAGATTCGGTAATACTTCAGCAGAAAAAGTAAAAAAAATAGTTTTGTGAACAAACCGTACTTTCCAAGTGACAGTTGACAGATTAAGGTCATTGACGTTTTGACGTACTTGCGTTGTCCTTGGCATCATGTTCTCTTAACATGGGACATGCATTCTTACCGCCTATACAATACTGGTCCCTTATTCCCTTCTTATTCCTCGAATTTATACGTATCTCGTAACACAATATTTTTTCTAATTACGGTAAAATATCTTAGTATTGTAACAACAATTTTGTAAATACAGTATAACATATCGCAGTTTTAGAATCATAAAGGCCTAATTCCAAAAATTGGGAAATTAAATTCATGACATATATTGACTCAAATCGGCCATATTCATGGCCTAATGATAAAACAGGGAACGGGGACCTTCAATATACAATGATTCACTATTAACATCTGTCGAAAAATCTATATTGCATAAAAGAATAATAGACATACCAACGATTCTTTAATTGGGTTGCCTCAAAAAACGGGTTTTCTAATAAGTCTCTATATTTCTAATGGTGCGATATGTATTACAAGGACCGTCGTTCATACGTTTCTAGCATTCGAATTACTCACCCAAGTCAAATAAATACTATTTACAAGTTCAATGTCTTAAACACCGATCTGAAATTACTGTGATTATTAAGTCATACGCAAGCCTACCTTGGTGTAAGATTTTATTAAATAACATGCAGATTATTTTCGTCGATACCACTACGAGCTGGGTTTGTAGCACACGGCCGGCTTTTTGCAATTTTGATTAAAGGCCGATAAGCGGCTCCGTTCCCATTTTATAATATTCAGCAAAAAAATGAAACAATACTTTGTATAGTCAAGAAACATTGCCAATATATTATATGTTACATATGGATTACCATGCAAGCTAAAATGCACTTTAATGCAGGTCACAATGTGTGACCTTGCATTAAAGTGCATTTATTGCAATAAAACCTTATGAGGTTTTATTGTATTATTTCTTTGTAGTTTTAGTGAGTACACCTTTTGTACGTAAATACTATTATCAGTTGTGTGCAGCTGCAGCCCTTCTTAGAGGGAAGTCATGTGGGTAAAGCCGCGAATGGTACCTTCAGTACTAGTAAGCGATTATATCACCAGAAGTGCTTTGTGTGTTTCTTCCTTAGCATTATAAATCGTTAAATATATCTTTAAAAGTTTATATATCGAAAAAAAAAATTGGTTAAAAACATTTTATGGATGGCCAATATCTAAACTGTTCGATGGCGTACAGAATAAAGAAGTCCACAGGTAAGAAATCTCGTAAATATTTACTCAATACTATAAACAGTGAACGTCTGCAGTTGATGTAAAAATCAATACCAATGTATTGATTTTTACACATTAATAAAACATTCGTTGTTCCGTTTCCATTTTCGTTTGTTGTATATATTTATGTACAAAGATTTAAGACAATATGACACAAGTAAGTAGCCTGCTACGGCAATTGGTGCCTAACAGTGGCGGATTTACACATTTGCCGCCTGTAGGCTAGTTAAATTTTGCCGCCCCTACCTCCTCTTCGATTACAACTTTTTTTTGTCAATAATTTGTGCACTAACTACACTTAGTACACAAATCATTTTTTCCATAATTAGTATGATTGTGAACTAGGAGATCGATCTCTCAGTTTCTAGATTTTTTTTACAACCTAAAGATTTAGCTAATATTGATTGTGTTTTTTTATGGTACCTTTATTTCTGAACTAATAAAAAAGCTCGAATTCTGTACTACTGTTAAGATGAGGTAAGGTTTGCCTTAATACTACTTACACATGTACGTTCAATAAACGTTCAATCGATCAGCCTATAGCAGTCCACTGCTCTCCTAACGTGCGCCAAAGCATCCGGTTCTCCGTCTTTCGCATACAATCAATCCCAGCTACCTTTCTCAGTTCGTCAGTCCATCTGGCTGGGGGGCGTCCTACCTTCCTTTTACCAGTTCACGGTCTCAACTCTAAGAACCGTTTGGCCAACGACCATGCCAGGCCACGTCAGCTTTTCAGCACCTCGATATATCGCCAGTCGACACGTCGTCTTTGCAAAGTATCCAAAACTGCCCAGGTTTCGAATGAGTCGAAGGCTTTCTCGTAATCCAAAGCCGTACACAGCCGCTAAAAATACTTCTCAGTCTTTTGCACAATCTGTTGAACAGTATGGTACGGTACGGTTTACGGTGCCGCAACACCTAGGTGTTAAACCTTGTTAGAGGACGGAACTAAACTCTTCAGCCGGTCATAATCGAGTAGTCAGGGCGGCAGCACGGGACCGTTTCTTTCCGACTGACGCAGGTTCTGTCCGGGCACGGCTGCTTAGAGAAGTACCCGCACTCAGTCGCTAGGAGAGAATTGAGTCCCACCTGTCACCACTGCGACTGCAGTGAGGACTTGGCTCAGAACACGCTGGCGGTCTGCTCCGCCTGGGCGACGCAGCGTTGGGCCCTCACTGCAGTCATCGGAGGCAATCTCTAGCTACCGACCGTTATACGCTCCATAGCCGGTAGCGACAAGAATTTCATCGCGGTCGCGACCTTCTGTGAGGACGTCATCTCGCAGAAGGAGGCGGCGCAACAGGCCCGGGAGGACGATCTCCATTCGGATCTAATTCGCCGCCGGTGAACCGGGTGGCAGAGGCCCGCGTACCAGCGCCTCATGTCGCCCTGAGGGTGGCCGCGGGTGGACTGGACTGGTTTTCCCCTTCACCCGCTGTAGTGGCCCCCCGCGAGAAGGTGGCGTCCGCGTCGCCTAATTGAGAGGTTTTAAGATTTTTACCCAGAGGTGGTGCCTGCGCTTTTGCGGGCAGGCGCTAGGGGGGGTCCGGATGTCTTAACAAAACCTGTGCCTGGATCCCTCCTATTTAAGGTGCAGCACGCCGTGTGGTTTTATTCGGTTCGATTGCGACACACCGCCCCACTGAAAACCCCGGTGACGATTGACAAGGAGCTCAGGTTTTGTATCTCTTGAGCTCTAGAAGTTCTTTTGATACTTTGGTATCATAGCCATTTATTAAGGCTTTCGAGTGTTTTAGACCAGTCGTGGTCTTCCATCTCTTAATTGCCATTGATATGTATTGGGCGTTTATGATTGAATAAGCTCGCTGCAGAATGGTTCCGATCCATGCTGTTGGTTGTCTGCACTAGCTCTGGCGAGTTCATCAGCTTTTTCATTGCTACCTAACTTAGACTCTCTAGCTCTTTCAGGAGTTGCATCTGGCCTACCTTTAGAGCTCGGTAGTAATTCCGTCATCCCCAGGAGATCCGTTTTTTTAGCTGCTCGAGAGCCATCTCTATCTTGCTGTGGACAATTTCAGGTATGTCCTCCCTCTAATGGCGCGTTAATGGGGCTCTGTGATCATCATCACTTGGTCTCGTTGGTTCTATCATCCGTGATGCGTACAGCTATAAAACTTCTCAATCTCATCGAGAATCTGGCACTTTGAATTGACTGCCGTTCTCAGTTTTGACTTTCGTCAGATGGGGAGGCCAAGTGCTGCACGAACACTTAACCCCATGTTCCATTCAATTGCATTCTCTATTGTGTGAATGTTGAAGCTTGGGAGATCGCGTCATAACAGTTTTTAGGCTCTCCTATCTGACCAGACGGCTGAGTGGCTAACAGCTCGCGCATTTTACTCATAAGTTCGAGAGTCTTGAGAGAGAGTTTGGACTGTTGCTGTTTGCGTTTCCCGGGGAACAGCTCTCGAGACTTAAACATAATAAAATATTTTTTATTGCGTTTAAATTTTTTTATTTATTTATCTGGTAACAATCCGCCTGACGATGACAATGAAGTTAAATTAGATTAAATTATGAAATTTCTTGGCTTAAGGGAGATTTTTAGAAAACTTTTCAATTGTGTTTTAAGTTAGAAAATCTTCTCTCACCCGAACTGTGTTGGCCAGACACACTAATGAAAATTGTGGGGGCGGGAACAAGTGACACGACCCGTGTCACTTGTTCCCGCCCCCACAATTTTCGTAAAAATTGTAGAAAGTTATATAATGAAAGATATAAGATGAAAGGTGTATAATTTATATAGGTGGTGAAACATTTTACATGTTGAATTGTTTGTATACCCATTGACATTTAGGTAGTTAGGTATATATGTAAATATGAATCTTTTTAATTTTTGTAAGACAAAATAATATTTTCCCAAATTCGCCGCCCCTAAAATCTGCCGCCCTAGCCTACTCAGCCTATTGGTAAATCCGCCACTGGTGCCTAAATTGATAGTAATGGACTCGAGGCATAACCACTTCTAACTTGTAGAAGCCCCGGGAACGGCGAGGTACATTTAACGAAGCGAAGCTTCATGTCTAATTAGTAATTTACGGGCTGTTGACATCTCTCTCTTGGCTGGGACAATGGAGGTCGGTCATCCGGACTTGCGTCGCGTCGAAACAAACGTGAAAAATGGAATATCACTCCCACTCGTTTCAAATGTTTTTCACAACGTACCTGTACTATGTCTGTTCAAAATAGTTAAAGTAAATTATAGTGTAACAATAATAATCTTAAATAAAAGATTTTAAATTACATGTCGAAACGGTCTTGGCACTGTGTGTAACGTACACGTGTGTCCTCTACCTACCCTTGTGAGTATCCTGACGAATGTAAGATAATGTATAAAGTTTCAATTTAGTATTTTTGAATTTTCAATATTTCTATTTTTATATTTTGAATATATATTATTGAATATATTATATTTAATAAAAAATAGATTCATATGCAGCAAACATCTGCGTACATTCTTCTCTTACTGTTTTAAAAATATGTAACCATAGTCAATCAAAAGGAATCAGATGCCATATGTCAGAACAATAAATTTCCTGTAACAAAAATGAAATAAATTGTTTTTAAGTTGTGTTCATAGACTGAATGGATATACCTAGTCTAAAAAGGAGTTGACCAAAAGCGTTTGTTTATTCATGAGAAATTCCAGCAGCGATATTTATATATACATACTAGCTGACCCAGCGAACTTCGTGCCGCCTCAGAATCAATTAAAGTCGTGTTACATATTAGCTGAACTTAATTTATGATTACACAAAAATAAATACAAAAGTACAAAAAATAAGTATATCAATTGCGTGTCAGCAAGACTTGATTGAATTAAACTATGTACATATTGTGCATAGTTTAATAAAAAAAAAAAATACATTCGGTTTAATTCTCGTCATTGACACCTTGTGAGTTTTCAAAACAATTCACAGACGACATTAATTAAATAAATTACTTTCGTGACGTAAATATTTATGTATAATATACTTACTCTGACTGGATTGACAGAATAATGTTTAATGATTGAGTGAGACTATTCGATTTGACAATTTTATTTTTGTTTTTTAATTAAGTCATTTGTTCATTTGCCATTTTTTCTATATTTAAGTAGCTTGATATATTTTCCTTAGTTTACACAAAATAAAAATAAAGTTTACCGTATCGACGAGATGAACATTAAATTTTTGACACGAAACCTATGAACATTTTGTATGGGAAAATAATTTATATATAATAATATTTTTTTTTTCGTAAATTTTCCAATGTTTTTAATAGTTACTCTGCTATTCGGGACGGAGACAAATACAACAAATCAAAAACCATGAAAATCGGTCCAGCCGGTCTCTAGTTAGAAGTGTTCGAACAAACCCGGCTTTGTTTAATATATTAAAGATATTATATCAAATATTTTTGGATAGTTTTTAAAAACCAATATTTTAATATAAAAAACAGACTTTTAAACACCCGCAATTTTGAGAAAACCGTTAAAGTGCTTTTTTAATAAATAAAAGGCTTTTTGCTAAAACTATGCAACGGACTATTGATCAATAGTCCGTTGCATAGTTTTTGCTAAAGGCCCACAAAGTTTAGCACAAAGCACCAACCATCTGGGTACATTGACACTAAATACTAAAATGTACTCAATTAAGAAACATCGCGGTTAAAACTTTTTTCCGGGCCCCCTTTGCTCGGTCTATAGTGGTTAATGATTCTGACTGCTGAGCCACAGGTCGTGGGTTTGCTTCCTACCCAAGACAAATATTGTGTGCTGAACGCGATCATTTGTTCGGTGTCTAATTTCATCTATAATAATATTATGCATGTATTCAGTAATTGTATCAGTATGTTTATCAGCAGTCTGGTTACGATTCAGGCTCAGCCTAGTTTCGGATCAGACAGCCGTGTGAGGTGTCTTAAGTTATAAAAAATACAGTACTATTATCTAAACATTTATGATGATAATTTTTTTATGATCAAGACGTAAATAAGCTTTTCGTTCACGGTTTAAGCCTATGCGCGTAAAAACATTTCTTCAGTCTATTAAAGTGTCAAGACGTATCCGTTTTGACACTTTAATAGACTACACACAACGCGATGCTTATCAGCCATCGTGTTGTGTTATGAATGTGTCACATTCTTACTAGACATCCAAAGTGACACTTGTGAGCGTCCACATAAACAAAGTCTATAACGAGGATCGCAATAATAATAATAAATTGTTTCCAATATAAGCCTGATATAGTGGCAAATAGACCGATTAGAGCGCCAAGCAATGATTGTTGACATCACCATTCCTCATGACGACAATCTCTTAAGGGAAAAAGAAAAACAAGTAAAGTATTTGGATTTGGCCCACGAGGTGGTGGACATAAATCATTGTGCCGATAGTCATATCAGTCCATGGGTTGATTGCAAAGAGCCTCGACCAACACCTTCTCGAGGCTCACGTTGGGCAGCTGGATTAAGAGCCTGATGCAGAAGGCGGTCCTTCTCGATACGGCACGTATTGTGAGGAGATTTCTGTCTTTGGAACCCTAACCACCGGTAGCTTGGTCCTTGTACCCGATACTGGTGGGACACAATTTTTTTTATTTTTAATTTTTTTTTTTATTATATACAAATGTATTTAAAAATGTATTTTATATGTTTAATGGATGTTAATATAGAGAATAATACTAAAAGCTTTAAAAAATTATTTCTATCGAAATAACAATATTCGTGTTTTTGAGACTCCTTATTGCTAAAATAGAGATCAAATCGAGAACAATTTGTCTCCCCCCGTCCCAGAGGAAGAACGGAGTGAGTTAATTCATATTCTCCCTCCCTTCTGAAACACACGGCCGCTCGGTCAACTAGTATAAGAACATTCTAGTCAAATACCTATTTACATTTATTTCTACGACATATAAATACTTATGGCTCATCATATTCTCAATAATGCATTCATGACATGATTCCTGGGTTTCGTCCACCGTCAACTTGTGATTAAGCAACTTACTTCTTTATTGTCATTTTATATTTATAGTTTTTTTTAAGTCGGCCTTTTCTAATGTGTAAGTTATAGTTTTTTAATAAACGGCTCAGACTTACGCCTGAATTGCATCTTCGCTTTTTTATTTTGAGACTCACAGGTTTAAATGAAAACGTACGTCAAATGGTTGAATAAGTGACGCATGGAAATCCACTTACTTTTCGTAGTAAAAAATGCAATAAACTAACATTAGTCTGCTCATAAAAATCTCATTGTTCTGTACAAGTAATGCGTGCATTTTATCGCGGTGACCGTGTTTAACACGTGGCAACCTATTCAATAATACTTATGGTAGGTCACAATGGTAGATGTGGTAGGTAGGAAGTACACTGTTTTTTTGTACAATTGAGAGTGTGATGTAGACATTCGAATTTTGAAATAAACTCTCAGCTTTTGGCTTCCTTTGGTTTTTATTTTGGCCTCTTCATTTTTTTTGCTGTGGTGTTATATACCGTCCTTGATAGATGATGATGACATTAAATCTATTCGATGTCAAAACCACTTTAGCTAGGTAGTAGATAGGTACCATGAATGGATAACGGTGGCACATAAGCCTTACCTCTGATTATGATTGGTAAGTACTGCAACAAGCTGATTGTACACGTGTATACACGAACGTATATTATGTTGTACTAAATTTGTAAACTTACAACATTGTTATCAGAATGTATTTAAAAATACGTATAAATAAAAAACTATTTTTTAAAGCTTTACCTTATGTGCCAGTGCATCTTCAATATTCAAGGTTCAGTTTATTTAGGACCTTCAGACCTTGTTTAAACAAAATTTTAACACCCGTTTACTCGACAATAGGTAACCATGATACTGTCACTAAGAACCATATTCAAATGTTAAATCAGTGCCCGCAAAAATATCGCCAATGGTACCAACTATCCCACTAGGAAGTGGTATCAACAAAACAACGTGTCATCATTCATGTCATTCATCAAATTTCTTTCTTTCTTTCATCTAAAATGCATGGAATAAGATTTCAATAAACAAGCGCACTTTACCTAATGGATAAAGCACGGTAAATTAATGGCCGATTAATTACGTTGTTCAGCGAAACTATAACATTTACAATACTTATTATTAACATCATAATCTAACACCTTAAACAATGCTTTGTTAATATGATATCATTTTAAAAAGGGCTAAACCTTTTTTAGTTTTCTATGTTCTAATTAATAAATCGTCTGACTTTACGACATGCAATGACATTTTTGAGTTTTATGTATAATTTGATTTTTAATTTTGTATATAAAAAAAATTATTTATTCTTATTAAGTAATAATTACTGCATGTAGCTAACATAAAATCAAAGACAATGTAAATTGTTCATGATTAAATAAATAAATAAAAAATTGTATGAATTAGTTATTTATCTAATTTTAATTCAGAATTTATACCATTCTAGTGCCCTTTTAGTTTCACTCGATATGTTAGTCACTTGTTACATGAGGGTAGGTACTCGTAATCACGAATTGAAATAAAGCCCTTGTTTCACGGTCACCAATCTCAAGGCGTCTATGGTTATTTACGTAGGTAATTGGTACACTCACGCTACTCACATACAATATACAGTCACGCCTGTATCCCCGAAGGGGTAGGTAGATGCGTATTTAAAACATGTTAAGAACTTGACCTTAGATGAAAAATATAATTAAATCATTATATAATGGAATTTCATCGCTTATTTCATGTCGGGGATGTTTAGCGTTTTACGTTCTTTGTAATATAAACTTGAAATATAAGTGCAACTACAATATTAAAAGGTACAAACATTAAAAGGGCCCCCCCCCTTTAATAAACTTAAGTAAGTGTATAATTAAAAGTGTGACAAAACAAGAAACTAAGAAGTACAAAATACCGTAGAAATGTGGGGATGCTTGGTAACATTTAAAAAGAAAAATCAGACAAATGCGAGTCTTTTCGTTACGTTTGTTTGCTTACACAAACTTGTATACGTCCATCTCGGGAATCAATTCTTAAAGACTTGCCCGCCCGTCTTTGTCAAAAGACAAACTTAACTTTGCGGTTGTTGTACGACAAAGTGAACAATCCAACCGCAAAATATATACAATTAGTAATTATGATGTATTAAAAATTATTTATTATTATTATTTACTCTTTATTTCTATTTTATTTTAATTTAAATAGGTATAAGTTTGTAATTATAAAAACTTTTTTTTATGTGATATAACAAGAAATCAACGACAAGAAATTAAGAATTATCCTTCACTTGTGCTGTCAGACCTTGCGTCTTACCAAATTTCATGATTCTATGTAAATGGGAAGTACACTATAGGTTTTTGACCCAAAACCTACCTAGTTTACCTAGAATTGTCAAATTTGGTTAAAAGCAAGGTCTTACAGCACAAGTATAGAGAAAATTCCGAAAATAAAAAAGTTGAGAATTAAGGTAAATTTTGGTACTTACAAGTTTTTGCGAAAATCTAAATTTGGCCATATCTTTTCGTCGTGTCGACTCAGGATCTTGATTTTTATACACCTAATAGGGACTATAGACCTCAGTACCTTGTATAAATTTCAACTTGCTAGGTTCACCAGAAAATCGGTGGTGACACACGGACAGACAGACAGACGGACAAGAAAGTGGGTAATAAGGGTTCCTTTTTTACCTTTTCAAATCAAATGAAATCAAATAGTTTTTTATTTCGTCACACACATTTGTTTACAAAAAATAGTTGTTGACATCTCCTTTTAAGCATATAGATGCCTGTGTCAGGAGATGCCGCTCTTTTATACAGCTTAAAAGTGTATGTTACATATAATACCTAATTATTACAAAAATAAAAATAAAAACAATGGTTTTTTTTTTAACTATACCTGTTTGGTCTGTTTGTAATGTGTGTGTTAGTGATGTAAATGTTGTTTGAAAGTGTGTGCCTGATGCTGTGGGGGAGTGTATGTGATGTGAGGCGAAATCTACTTGCTCCAACTGCAACTGCTAGCCCTGCGACGAAGTCTTGGGATCGGATCTGCCAATTTCTATAAACAGATCCACTAGCTTTAAGAAGTTTACGTAAGTTTACCTTTTGTACGGAACCCTAAAAAACACGTCAACATCTGCTTCTGTGTACTGAATTAAATTTTCCAATAATTTAAGTACATTTGTAACCTTCACTAACAGAATTTATCTACATAACTCGTTTCAAAATTTGAAAAAGAAATCATAGCTTGGAATTTGAATTCAAATCAGTTAATATAATACAGCTGAAGAGTTTTTTTTTGGTTGATTGTTTGTTATTTTCGATTATACGAAAAGTAAAATATCCTTGAAATATGTACCTAAAGACAATTTCTAACTAGACCATACATATAAAGTGCATTGATCGTTGCGATCGGGTAACGAACTTGCGTAACAAACGCGTTTAATTAATTATTATTGTTATTACAACAAACCGTTACAATTGATTCGATCCAATTCCTCGTGTTGCGACCATAAACTAATTGTATTCGCGCCTCTAATGAATTCGATAGTAATCTAAGACCGTACGGCGGCAACGAGCATTCGGTTCACGTCACATTAACAAATTCTTCTTATCAAACAGATGTGGTGTTGGAGGTAATGAAATTTCTTTAATACCATTACTTCATAAAGACCAGAATTGGGCCAGGAATAAATTTAACGTGCCGTGTTAATTTTTTTACCCTGTTAATGTACAATGAGTCGCAAAACTATATACTAAACTCATCTACTTATATATTATAAGCAGATAAGTTTAGTGTAATATAATGTCTGGAAGGCGAGGAGGCCAGCGCCTCTTCTACTATAGTACCTCCTTATTTCAAAGTCTTTTTACTAGCTAAAATAAAATCGCAGGAATGTAATAATTCCCATTCCCTCTTTTAACCCCGATTTTGATTTAGTTTTTTTTTCGTTTGAAAGGTGACTTGCTCGCGAGTTTTAGTCAGAAGTAAGAATGAGAGTCTCAGCTATAATTTAACAAAACTGTTCAGCCGTTCGAAGATCATCAGCTCTTTTCTATTAATTTTGATGGGAGTTTTGAGTCGGGGGGTATTTTAATTCATGTTAGAAACAGTCTCAAAACCACTGATATAAACTATGAAAATCACTAACTAACAGCAACTGCCAAGTTGTTCGTACTTTGCACTCAAGTCCATCGTTCTAAACATATTCCTACCCTTTTATAATATCACAATTTGTTAATATTTATCCATTGACCAATAGTATTGCGTTACCGGTATAACCAGTCAAAATAATATCTATTAACTAATTTTTATTAAATAGTGAACTGTGTTACCATCTATTATAGTTTGTCCCTATTTTTAATAAAATAAATAAGAGTTTTTAATATGGCGACAACATTCACCAGAAAGTATTATCCATACTATGTAGAATGTATTAAGAAAACATACATAAAGTTTTTATTTCCTCTTGTAATTTCAAAATTGTAATAGCAAATTCGGATCGTAGGCGTACGACGACGCATATATTGAAAAATACAAGGACAACTTTGATTATTAGTTTTTAAACACTTGGTATTCCCATTTGTGCGTATTATTTTGTATTCGTTGGCATTACAATAAGGAAAATGTGTATCAAATATATAAACAAAACCGAGTAACAGCGCCTTGGGTGTGAAACTTACAATATTTACGACGATACTGTAGTGGATAGCCTATAAAACATAAGAAATCTCTACAGTATAAGCAATGGCTTTCTTCAAAAACCTGTGTCCAATTTTATAGACCGTAGATTTATACAGTAACAGTTTTGACACTATGAAATGCTAGGCTAACGGTTCTTTCAATAGTGTCACTCGATCTTTAATTTAAAACTAAATAAAACAAGTTGTGTGTGTTATATCCACGTATTGCTTTTTATTTAAAAATTGTATTATGTCATTATAAAATAAAAATATCCATACTTAATGCCATAATACTATTTTTGAACGTATTCTGAAAATCCAATTTTCATCGACTTCGTGGCATAAATCCGGATGAATTTGCTGGATGGATTTCCTTATGATGACTAAGAGCATTTATTGAAATAAACTTGCGATTTAAGACAGCCCTAAAGGAAGAAGTGTAGAGGCGTTAAATCACAAGATCTCGTTCATACTAAAATGTGACTCGTCGCTGAAGATGATTTTTTCTCTAGAGCCTAAGCTCTAATCAGTAAACACTCGGCGTTGTCTATGGTCACTTACCATAAGTTTCTGGGTCAGTTTGTTTCGATTAGGGTGCAGACCCATGTCCTGAAGCGAAATTCGCCAACTTGAACTCGCAGAAAGGCTAAGTTTTTGTGAACGAAGATAAATTGACGGTTTCGAGTTTTCCTGTACGCTCTCGGCCACTGCAGCGATGTTTTAGCAGAGCTTGTGTTTTGGTGACAGACGGCTGTTAGCTGATTATATATTTATCGAACAAAACCCTACAAAAAAAAAAGTGAAACTGGCCACCAAACGTCGAATATTGGACTAGGCAGGACGATTGTAGCAAGGATAATACACATGGACGTAGTAGGCGGAACGGTTCTTGAACGACTAAGTTTGATAATAAAATTTGATATTTTACAGAGGTTGTTCAACGCTATAACCTCCCATGGTGATTTTCCAAAGACTACTAATTTTCCACAAATTTGACACAAAATGACTGCTAGAACTTTTCAAAGTTCGAACGTCCATATCCCTAGGGTCTTTAAACCCTTTAGTGTGGGTAGAGTAGGTGACTAAAGGCTAAAATTATCTTCTAACTGCACACACGATATTCTAGGTTTCGAGTTCTCAGTAGTACATATAGAAATATACTTTAACTAACAAAATTCAGACATATTTGCATGCCTTGAGGTAGATTGTGGCTGCTCATAATAATTATAAGTCTGTAACACCTTAATGTTCCCAACCCATATTCGCAAATAAATAAATGATTGTGTTATCTTTAGTAATGGGATCATAATGATCCTATTACTAAAAATAACAGTTAACTGTTCTTAATTCGAAGAAGATAATTACCCAATCATTCGCTATAAAATTAAAAAAAAAACTATTCAGTCAGCTCATACATCATACGTAAAATATTTATTTCCAGGGCGATATATTGGAATGTCCACTATGTCTGTCGATGCTCAACACGAGTGTGATGGTGCGACTGGCGTGGTGTGCTCACCGCTGCTGCGAGTCCTGTCTACGACAGTACCTGGCCATCGAAATCTTCGAGGCGAGGGTGCCGGTCAATTGTCCAGTGTGCCACGAGAATATGCATCCTTCAGGTAAGCTCGACTGATGTATTCATAATGTATTTTCATAGCAGTAAATAACACATTTGAAGACTAATTTACTGCACCTATCCTCAAGTTGATCAGTCCTTTAATCTGTTTATGTGATTTTGTTTTTAACGAATATCAGTCGATGCCTTTTTTTTAACGTGTGGAAACCCCCACGGGTCGTCACCCCCCCCGGTAGGGTGATATTTCGGACTCGAACCGACTAAAACCACACGGGGTTCCGTCACAGTCCATATTACCAGGAACCCTATACCCACCTAACCTATACCCTTACAAGGAAATCCCTGTGAACCCTGGCAGACTTGGCCGCCTGTTAAACTACAGGCGACCCCACTGTGCTGCGGGGGATTTTATCCCCGTCATAATTTTATCGCCACCGTTTTGGGCCTGCATCTGCTAGGATGCCGGATAAACCTGTCCGTCGTCCTCAGGCAAACGCTCATCGATCGACTTGTTCTCACCGGCGCCTAGTGCGTCTTCTGCGGGATAGGAGAGTACTTGTTCTCTCCCGTTCCCTTTCCCCCGCCTCCTTGGCATACATTACCGTCGTGCAGCGATGTCATAATTGACAGGTCTCAGCTCCTGCTCTTGCGTCTTCCAGCGCCGCTGATACAAGGACGCAAGGGTTTTCGCCTCCAGGGTCAGTCGATGCTCCTATTATAAATTAAAAGGAATAACTTAATAATTTCAAATATTCAATTCAATCAATTTAAATATAACGAAGTAATTATAAAGATGTGCACACTAGATATTCTGCCCGACTGTTATAATACCTCTACCCAAGCATCATTTTTCTTTTTCATTAGTTTTCCGTGCGCTTGAGATTGTATCGACTCCGTAAGGAGCTCCGGAACCCATATTAGTAAAGTTGAATTACGTTCTCAACCGGAGTACCCTCCTAAAAATGCGCATAATATGGAATAAAATGAATTATTCACTAAAAAACAATTCAGATACATATGCGTATTTACAGCTGAGCCTGTGTGCCTTACTACTATAACCTCATAGTTAAGTACTTTAGCAAGAAGGAATAGAACACTTTTGATTTGATACCAATATAAACGGCTTGTCCAAGATCTCCTCTATTTTGAATATTCCTTGTAACTTGCGTAAACTATATAAGTATGCAGTATGCTTATGTTAGATGTGGATTTAATCCTGATTCGCACTTGCAGCAATACTTATCCAGTGTCACTTTTCCAGATAATCCACTTTTTTCATGATTAAAATCTTACTAATCCCACTAATATTATAAATGTGAAAGTTTGGATGGATGGATGTTTGTTACTCTTTCACGCGAAAACTACTGAACCGATAGCGATGAAACTTGGTATGTAGATAGCTGGAGACCTGGATTAACACATAAGCTAGGCTTTTTATCCCGATATTCCCACGGCTCCGGGACTTATGCGGGTGAAACCGCAGGGTGCAGCTGGTATACAATAAAAAAATCTAGGTACTATCTAGGTAAATGTAATATAGAATGAATAAAAATCACGACAATAACAAGTTTATTCACAATGTCTTCCAGTGACAATGAAGCCCTTGCATACTTCTATAGTATGCCAGTTATGATTACAAATCGGTAGAGTTATTTCACATCCAATAATATGCACTATTATTTATATTAAAATTCTACACGTGTGCCTTTTGCATGTTGATAGCTGTAGGACTTTATAACCACTTATTTCTTGTTTTACAAATGTTATTGGTAGTGATTGTCATGTCTGCATATATCAACTCCCTGTTTACAACCAGTATCTTTGAATTAATAAACGACAAAAATATAATAGGTAAGCTTATGAAACGAACTTATCTCACAACATCAATACAATGCCTTCTAGAAACTGTAACCAAACATTGAGCAGACATACATTTTATGTCTGCCTTTGTTTACAATAGTCGCACAATAAATTTTATGACTTGAGTTTAAGATGTTGTCTACAGACTTCGTTTGGAACGATCTATTGTGAATCGATGTTCAATAGATATTGTAACATTGTTTTGTAGTTTTGCTGTTAGCTCCTCACAAATCCACACTTTAACTAAGTCGGCTTACCAAACCCGCTAATTCGAATTGTTGTCGAACTTACTCGCTTGGACCTTCAAACTTTAGAAACCAAACCCTGCTTTATTTTGCCCAGTCCTCCTCCTCCTCCTCCCTCTCTGTTGAATTGGTTTCTTACTCTGAGGTTTTCTTTACTCTCATGTAGGTGTTCATTACCCAATATTAATATCTAGGGTGGGACGGTGAATTTCTTTTCTGAAGTAAGCTTTTACATGAGTTTCTTTAGTATTTGCAAAGTGGTGAATAAACCAAGACACGAATAAAATTATTTAACTTAGATACAGTTATAAGGCTGAAGAAAGTTGTAAAGAAAAGTACAAAAAATCACGTATAATTTAATGGCTGTATACTTAGATTATATAGAAGTAATTTATGGCTTTATATGAACTTTGCGGCAAAAGTTATGTGCCTCGAGCCTGTATCGGATATATTATGTATGTACTTACAGATAAAACTTTCCTTTTTTTTATTACTTTTCTTTGGCTTAAGTCGTGTAATTAAGTTATTATCGATGTTCCTCATGAGTAGTGTGTAATTTAAAATTAGAAAGCCTTCCTTTGTTGTTAAATAAAACGCCTTTTGTTTGTCGTTTGATGTGAAGTTCCGATTTTTTATATTTACTAATTCGTATGTGTTTCGTTTGATTTATATGCCATACGAAGATCATACATATTATGAAGACCTTATATGAGAAGATGAGGAAATCTTTATATTTATTAGGTATAATAACGTCATGAGCATTATTAAATGTTGTTTTAGCAACACTCAAGACTGTTTCTTTCTTCATACAGGCCCGTTTTTATATTGTCAAATATCGGTATCTCAGTGACAAACTCATAACCTTCATCTTTGAGTTTCCGTACAGTTTCTTCGTATTACTTTTTAATCTATATAAAATTGTAACTACGCTTCTTCATCAAACCGTCCAGTTTTTTTAAGATTACGTTTCTCCCAAAGTAAGCTTTAAAGTCAGTGTTTTGTGCCTTGGATATTTTTAAATTATAATGTGTCGAGATTAGAAATGTAATGAAATGTTGCGTAACAAGAATAAAAATGTTCTATCACAACTAGTTGCCATGAATGAATAAAAAATCTTCGTAGACAACTAGTTGCGAAACACAGTTGCGATGGCGGCCGAAAGGGAACTTGCATACAATTGTTAAAATCTTCATATTCAATTTCTATTATAATTGATACAAACCGTAACAATGTAACCATATCACAGTAATTATTATTGCCTTATTAAAGTTTGCTAATTCATATCACTTGCCTAATATTTAATAATAGGTGGAATAATTAATTACTTTTCAATCAATTACCTAATGATAAATTATGGCTTGACCCATGCCACGGATTTCCCACGATAACCAGATATGAAAGGTATTGAGGACGTGTTGCAAGCGTTCATAGTCCACGGTAACTGCATATCTTCACTAATGTACGCTTGTTTACTATCTTAGTGGTGTATTTATAATTTATCTTGAAAATATCAGCGTTTTACACAAAAACCGTTACAAGTAATAATTTTTCCTACACGAAAGCCATTGCGGATGTGATGAACTGATGACAAACGGATTCCACATATCATAAAGCAGTTCCGAGAATGTCGATGCAATGTAATAATTATCGAGAATTGCAGCTGCCAAGTCATAAAAGTGATTCGTGTCAAGTAACTGTTGCAACATTCGCTTGAGATTATTTCTCAGCTAGCTTTGGCCCGCGATTTCACTCGCCTGAAAGTTATTTTTAACCAACCTCATGAAAGGAGGAGATTCTATGTGCCACTGTATTTATTTTTAATGTATGTTCACCGATTACTCAAAGACACCTGGATCGATTTGGAAATTTTTTCTTTCGTTTGAAAGGGTATACTTCTACGGTGGTCCCATGGTTATCAGGTCAAGATCTGATAATGAGATCCTTTAGAAATCGAAGGAACTCTTCAAATTTTATAGGCACACTTGAAGCGATTTGGGTATTTTGACGGCGCATTGACGTCACTGATACTTTTTTAAAAGATAATTATTCTATCTCTGAGAACAGTATTTTTTTTCTGAATATAGCCTTTACACCTGACAACGAGTATGCAACATTTCATGATAATCGGTGGAATAGACAAAACCTAAAAACGAAACAAACAAACAAATTAATCGTGGAAGAGCCAAGCTTCGGCACGTATGGGCCGGCTCGACCGGAGTGATGCCACTGCCTCACAGAAACCTGGCAGTGAAGCAATGATGGCATAGCTTTCGCCGAGTGAGTGAGGTTACCGAAGGCCCTAATCCTTCCCTCTCCCCCCCTACCCCCCTCTTCGACCCTTCACCTACTCCCTTGAGTTGCAGGTGCCCATTGGCGGCGGTAGTCACCATCAGTTGACCATCTGCTCGTATGCCCTTTATATCATAAAAAAAAAACTCACTTTCGCATTTAGATGTGGATTCAGCAACCGTTGTGCCGATAGTCATTTCGGCCCGTGGGTTAATTGCTAAGAGCCTCGACCAACACCTTTAGAGGCTCAGCTTGATTAAGAGCCTGATGGAGAAGGCAGTCCTCTTCGATACGGCATACATAGTGAGGAGGTTTCTGTCTCTGGAACCCTAACCACCGGTAGCTTGGTCCATGTACCCGATACCGGTGGGACACTATTTAAAATATCTATATATTTAAAAATGTAATTTATATGTTTATTTAAGTAAATAAAGACAACAGTAATAATTACTTCACACATCTCACGCACGGTCGTCTAATCCCTAGACAGAGCCTGTACTATGGTAACCAGACTGCTGATAAACATACTTATATATTTCTAAATACATAGATATTATAGATAAATTACACCTAGACACAGAACCAATGATCATGCTCATTACACAATTATTTGTCCTGGGTGGGAATCTAACCCACGACCTCTGGTTCAGCAGTCAGGGAGGGTCACTAACCACTAGACCAAGAGGCCAGTCAAATAGATTAGTGTTAAATATTATAACAGGTTTTTTCTCTCGAGGTCGTTGAATACTGCCCTACTGACTTATAAAGCGAAGTTTTTTGTTACTGAGAACCGTTATGTTCGTAGTACGATCTTAAGTGATGGACTCACGGTAACTTATTGAGAGAAAGATTAATATATTATCTGTAGTTTTTTGCAGGTATTTAAGTATATAAACGAGTTGGTACAGACGTGGATTGTTGTTTATGCCTTAGAGTAAACTATCTTAAGGAAAGAGCATTGTTTTCTATATAATTATGCATAATACAAATGATAAGTATGTATAAGAAGATGATTATAGCTTTGACTCTTTCATTTATGCAAAAATTAATGTCATGGAAAGAGACAACACTTTTATTTTGTGACAGTTTGGATCAGTTTTCGTATAACTAATAAAATATTTTTATACATATTTTTGTAAATACATAAGTACTATTACTACTTATACTATTAAACACTGGTATTTATTTAATAGGGCTGCATTAGTCTTCAACCAATGTACATAGCAATATTTTTTTTTTATTTATTTATTTTGCCTACTAAGGATATTCATTCTAGTTCTAGAACATTTAGTGCAAGCTATACTAAGTTTGGGCTACGATTCAGATAGTGCTGTGTCTTTTTACATTATTATTATTATTTATTACTTTAGGAATAAATAATATTAATATATACTGTATGAAATGCAAAATAATTAAAAATATGTGTATATCTTAGTAAGTTTATCGAATATAATATGTACATTACTATCGATATTTAGCTATGCTTCATTATACTAAATGATATTTTCATACTCGCCTCTAAGAATTTAAAATATACTTGTTTACAAAATTTAAACTTTTGTTTGAAACTTTTATAAATTTTTCACTTAAATTGTAAATTACCTTTAGGACCGCTCATTAGATATATGTATTTTACCCCAAAAACCAACAGTAGTTGTTTTTTTTCTTTTACAAATATGTTTAACTAATTGCTCCGCGAACACACATCACACATAATATTGACTTTGAATAAAGACGAAAGCTAAAACTTCCATGCTTCTTTCTGACCTATCACCAAAATATCTTTTTTCTAATCAATGATGTGGAAATGTTACAGATGTACGGCGTATCGTCGATAACCCGGTGCTGTATGACAAGTACGAGGAGTTCAGTGTACGACGTGCGCTGGCAGCTGACCCTGATACGAGGTGGTGCCCGGCACCTGACTGCAGGTCGGTATGCGGATGCATACGCTGATAAGAGCCCACTGTCGCAAGGCAAGCCCTTGAGGTTTAACAGATGACGTCATTTCATAAGTCATTTTAGTTCGTTCAATGTTTTCGCATTGACTTGTCCTTTGTGATTAAGATAGAGGTCACAACGGGGTTGCCATGTCTGGTTAGATGAAAACCCCAAAACAAGATTGGAATAAGTTGTTAGTTTTCGTATACGTTAGGCTTACTTTTAAGTTATACTTGCATTCCAAAAGTTATACTGACATCTTTTTCTTAAATTAGGGAATTGTATGCAAATCTTTTCTATCGCTTCTTATCAATCTAAACATTCCAAAGACAAAACGTATTGATCGCCAGCTTGATACTACCGTCACGAAACTTGAACAAGAATGTAATTTTATTTGTTTTTTTTTTTGATAATGTTTATTGCAGAGGGTGTTTATAAAAAGGGCATCCATATCTTATACGCGAAGAGAATTTTTTGTACGCGTTTTTAACCAAATCAAATCAGTCTTTATTTCCTTAAGAGTATGGTATTAATAGGTTTTACATTAATATAAGTGCAACATATTCTGCCATGTATGGCGTGGAAGAAAATTTCATTTACGCAGGAACCTGAAATTTGGAACACTTGAAGAAACAAACATTTTCAAATGTGTTACAAATTTAAAAATTAAGAGCATTTTTAAACAATGTGTTACAAATTAAAAAAACTAAGAGAAAACCGCTACATCAAGTTACACGCGTCCAGTATATACGTTGACCTGTCATGGTACGTAAGTCTAAACAATGACAGTTCAAGTTATACTGGCCAATAAAATAAATCAAAAACGATTTATGGTCGAAATGCAACCACCAGGTGATTTCTAGTAATAATAATCATTTATAATAGTTCCTTTTGATTATAAGAAATATTAAACAAAAAATATATAAATGTTAAGACCAAAATAGTAAAATAAAGTGACATTTCAGTTAAAGATCCGTGACGGCAGATATCTATCGTCATTCAAGATGTTTCAATGCAATCGTCGCAGTGACCTTTATTAGATTCTATATAGCTATATATCCTTCCAAATCTAAACGTCCTGTAGAAACTAAACAAAAATACTGTGGGAAAACGTGAAGTGATTCTCTTAAATACAAAGACAAGATTTTTTCCTTAAACGTTAGGTAGGCCTGGCTAATGGTTGATTTTGAACTGTTCTAGCGCGTTGCAGAACTTTTCGTTACAAAGTAGTTCGAGTTATTTTAATTAGATGGCGCTGCTATGTCACCAAAATTGCTTGGGCAAGTTCACATATTATAGAACTAGTAAAAAAATATCTAGAATTACGTAAAATAAGGCCAAACAATATTTGTTTTTATTCGTCCACAGTTTCGCGGTAGTGGCGTCTGGTTGCGCGTCGTGCCCGAAGCTGACGTGCCTGGCGCCAGGCTGCGGCGCGTCGTTCTGTTACCACTGCAAGGCGGCGTGGCACCCCACGCAGACCTGCGACGCGGCGCGCCGCTCCCGCCAGCCCGTGCCGCCTCGCACTCAGCAACCCTCACATCCTGATCTTGATCAGGGTAAGTACTGACATTGCCGTTGATATTCTTAATGCATTGTTTTTAGCTAAAGTATCTTCGCATCCCTCTAAATATGGATTGACAATGGATCGCGAGATTTTTTTTTTTTTTGTAGTTGATCACAGTTGGTAGAGTCAGGTCTTGTCTAGATTAGATTCTAAGAAGTTGGATTAGGTTTTCTCAAACCGTGTCCTCAAAACGGAAATTCGAAGGCGGCATAATGTGAATCTTTAATTGATGTAATGAGGTGCACTGGA
The DNA here is from genome assembly GCA_949752705.1 of Callimorpha dominula. Taxonomy (NCBI): domain Eukaryota; kingdom Metazoa; phylum Arthropoda; class Insecta; order Lepidoptera; family Erebidae; genus Callimorpha; species Callimorpha dominula. Next base: position 3,971,255 of record OX457002.1, on the reverse strand, counting down.
GTGAATAGAAAAGGTTTTCTTTTTTCGTTTCTTAGATTATGAGAAAGAAACGAAATATCCCTTGTTGCAATATACTTAATTGTTTAGCCCTTAAACAATTTTAATAAAGAAAATCCATCATTGTCACTGAAGCATCCTTTTTCTAATATTATAGGTGAAGTCAAGCCATGTCCGCGATGCTCGGTGCTTATCGTGAAGGTAGAAGATGGCTCCTGTAACCACATGGTATGCTGCGTTTGCGGCGCTGAGTTTTGCTGGCTTTGCATGAAGGAGGTGTCAGATTTACATTACTTAAGGTGAGTCTATGTTTAAATCAATTTTTTTAGCTTAATCCGTAAGAAGAGAATCTTGAAAAAGATGTACCTACAATGTTAGTGAAATATTCAACAAGAGTCATGGGTTTTGAATCGTCTGTACTTTATTTGCCAGCTATCAAGATTTGTAACGACTAAGTTTTTTGTAACAAAAAATAAATACTTAAAAATGTATTGGATATAGTTTTTTTTTTCTTGAATTGGACGTAGGGAGAATAAAATTTACAGTAATGAGGAATGTGATGTCAGTGGATGATTAGTCGTGATATGAATTTGTTTCAGCCCAAGCGGATGCACGTTCTGGGGCAAGAAGCCGTGGTCACGCAAGAAGAAGCTGCTGTGGCAGCTCGGCACACTAGCGGGCGCACCGCTAGGTATCGCCGTAGTGGCAGGCGTGGCGTTGCCCGCGCTGCTAGTGGGCCTGCCGCTTTGGGCGGGCCGGCGTGCGCACAGGCGACTGCGGCGGGCCCCCGCGCCACGCCGTCGGGCCGCCGTAGCCGCGGCCGTGGCCGCCGCCCTGCTGGTGTCGCCATTAGTGGCGGGGCTGGCCGTGGGCATCGGCGTGCCCATCCTGCTGTTCTACGTGTACGGCGTGGTGCCAGTGTCGCTGTGCCGCGCGGGCGGTTGCGCCGGCGGACCGCCCCCGACCTCCGCGCCGCACTTCGACGACGAACGCGACCACGCGCCCGACCAGGACGCTATCTCGCGACGACTCGAACCTAGTATCGGTACGTCTGATCTGGTTAACACCAACACTTACAAATCAAGTGGTACCTTTGTAGAAGTGTAACTGATATCCTTGATGTATTATTGAATGTAATCGTAAGACCAAACTGTGGTGGTGCTAGTATTACTAATGCCGCGAAACATGAAAATTACACACGGTCACATTGTATAGTTGCTCTCGTATAGTAACCAATTCTGAACTCATTAAGGAACGGCATTGCAATTAAATATTAATATTCATTTAATTTTAATTGCAGCCGCATAACAACGTTTTTGTTATATTGCAATCTTAAAATTTCTTGAAAACTTTATTGTGTCTGTAGATATCTATTTGAATAGCTAATATGAATGATATTGAGAAGTGTGAGTTGTGGTGCAGGAGACGCGTCGCTGTCGGCGGGGTCCGCGGCGGCGGAGGTGCGCGCGCCGTCGCTGGCGGCGCTGGCGGGGTCGCTGGGCGGTCACGAGGCGCACGCGGGGTCTCTGGGCGGCCACGAGCCGCACGCGGGGTCGCTGGGTGGCCACGAGGCGCACTCGCCCGCCGCCACGCGCCTCGAGGTCACGGCCGACGTGGCCGCCTCCGACAACACCAGCGCCGCCAGCTGGCCCGACGACCTGCCCTCCACGTCCACGTCGCGCTCCGCCAAGCTGCGCAGCCTGTTCCTGTACGGCTCGGCCGTGCCGCCGCCAGACCCCGAGGCGGGCACGCACTCGGTGGGCACCAACACGTCGCCCGCGCCCGCCGAGCTCAGCGCGGCGTGCGAGACGCGCGCGCGCAGCCCCAGCCCGCCCGGCGCCGCGGGCGACCCCTCGTAACGAACAAGCGCCCGAGGGACCGCCCGCCGCCTCCGCCTGTGACGAGGCAGTACTCTCGTTCGTCATCGAATCGCGTGTTCACTCCCCGGGGCCGATGGGACCGACGACAGTGCCGCGGTGACCGAGACACGCTCGCCCCCGCGCTTCGTTCCACCGGAAAGTTCGCGTGCGTCGCGACGACCCTATTTATATTTTTTCGATTTGATTTATTGTGTATATGTACGTCCGGAGCGGACTCGCTCGTGCCCGAGCCCGCACTCGTCCGTCCCATCGCGAGGCCTCGCACCTCCTTTGATTTAACGATTTGTGCCAAGCGCGTGTGATTATCTAGTACTTTGAAGCAACTCTGTGATTTAATTATTTGATAAATGTAGTGATTTTTGAAGTAACGACCGATGTCCGTGAGCCGCCGAACCTTGGGAGGGTATCACTCCTAAATATACGAGATATACGATAGATGCTTCGCGCTTTCTGAGCAGTGTTACTCTATCCAATATTTGTGATACTTTGAATAATAATTACTATTAATGATCTAAATTATTTAATTTTTCACGTTTGTAGGCAAAAAGTAAACTTAAGCGATAATAATTATGTTATGTGAATCTATAAAATGTAAACTATGAATAAAATGTGATTTAAATTTATTTGATTTTTGTTGTTCTTACCACAGTAAATAAGGCAACCCAAACTTCAGAAGTGATCACTTTTGCCCATACATTCCACATGTTAACTAATATCAGTTTTTGTTTTCCGCAATGTACGTTAAATAGTAGAAGTTAGAACGTTCAATAATAAGGTTTAACCATTGCTGTTATAATTATAAACAGAAAAATATAAATACTTATTACGTACGAAGGTATGGTATTATTAACTTTAAAATATAAATTTTGTCTTCCCTACGATATTGTAAAAATAAAAAATATTTACCATATATACCATGGTACATAATTATGTTTGTCATACATAAATAAAGACAAAATATACCATCATACTCTGTCTTTAAACAAGACATTAAATACCTATATTATTTGTATTATAAACTGAAAACTAAGAGTGTGCAAAAAAAGCAATGATGATTTGTTTTACGATTTGTTAGGGTTATTCGTCTTAACACTTATTGGTATTTGAATTATTTTTAGGTTTTTTTTTTGTGCACGACTGTGCTTGTTCATGCCCAAACGGGTAGATCAAAAATATTAGTTGGCTACTGGGAAATATAATACCCGGAGGCCAAGTCAATTTCACGATCTAGATTGGGCCCCCATTACAGTAACACGCCTTAAACGAACATCTGAATAAATCTGGTGATAAAGCAAAGGCAGCATCTAGAAGGATAATAAATACACACTTTTTTATTATGAACATAGATTTATATTTTATGCAGAACAATTGTATGAATTTGCAATTGCAGAAAACAACGATATTATAAATTTAAATAGAAGGTAGATATATACCTTTATTGTTTTACTAAACATCTTCTTACCCTTCAGTGCAATGAGTTCTCTTTAATTTTACTCTATCGTTCGTCATTTCACAGATTACTCCCTCTATCCATATCCTCATTCACGCAGTCCATCCACCTATTCTTTGGTCGTCCTCTACTCTTATCCGTATGTATCCGTCAACTGCCACTTCACCACATTTTGCTCATCGCTCTGCAACACATGTCCATACCACGATAATCTATCGCTCCTCAACAGTTCATGTATTGGCGCTACTTGGTGTTCCTTATTTCTACCCTCCACAGTTAGACGACTCTTTGTAATAATAAAGCTGTGGTAATACACGTGGTAATACGTTATAAAACTTCACTGCGTTTCTTTTAAATGTTTAATGTCATTTAAAAGCTAAACAATATAATATACATGAACACGATCTTAAATCTAAAGCGTTTACATTACATTAATTTTGCCGATATCAAGTTATATACGGGATGTAAGTGACAACGTAACATAAACTTATAGAAATGGCTTTCTGTGGATACTCATCATCATCATCATCATCACCAGATTTATAACGATTCATTTTATTCGCGCTACGCAATGTACGATCACCGAACGCACGCCGCTAAGCCGAAGTACGTAGTGTTCGTCATGGGGAATGACCTAGCAGTACAACTGGTTGCATAAAATGGTTGAATGTCCTTTTGTTGTTTACATTGCAGTTTTTTTTGGCAGTATATGTATATGTGTATGTGTATGTGGTAGTATGATCCCTTTACTCACTTTGTTTTTTACCGTTTTTAACCGAAAAATAGTGAATTAAAATAATATTGAATAAATATGGAAATGTCTGACAGAGAATTCCGTCTATTTTCAACTCAGAATAATGATCTGAATACACTATTTAGGCTTCCGCTGCGCTGTCTCTCTTGCGCCTGGTATATCAACTGCCGAGATGAACAAGGTGTTAACTCAAAGAAAAGTATTTTTCAAGGGATAATTATAAATATTGACTTCAAAAGTTTCTCAAGTTACCTTCCTGGTTGACGTTGGGTACATATTGTTCATTAATATTTGAAGTAGTAGTATTTTAACAAACTAACAAATTAAATACACTTATTTTGTGTGTATGCAAGACTTTCAGATGCTTTTCTCTAGTAATATAATATCACCCATATTGTATAAAAAAACCTTACCTTTTTTGTTTAGTTTTTTTTTAATTTTTGTTTTTTTTATATACCCTGATCATTCCAGCATGCGAAGTCTTTCATTTGTTTATAATGTAAATGTTTATGACAATTCTAATAAATGTTATAATTAAAGAGTAGCATAGACAATCCAAAAGTCATTATTTTGAACTTTTGCGGCTGATTTAAATTATCGCATTACGCTTATAATACATAGTAAGTATATCTTAAAAATAACAATTATGTACATTTATTTCAAATATCTAAAACTATAATCATTTGTCATTACACTATTTGGCTTGCTTAATCGTTATTCGTGGAGCATATTAAATTTGTTTATGTGTATTTTCTATAAAAGCACATTAAAAAACTAGACGGTATCTAGTGTACCTGATCTGATACCAATTATAGGTTACAATTTACTTCATCTCTCCTTTTTAATAAATAATATTATTGATTCTAAAGTTAGGTATTAGTGATGTGCCGGATATCAGTATCCGCGGATATCCGAGGGAGAAAAAAGCTCTGTATCTTTGTCCGTATCCGTTACTTTTTGACGGATCTTGAATGGATCTTTTAATTAAATTATTATATTTTGTGTTTATAAAATTCTTCATTTATTTAGCTAAAATTAAATATTTAAATGTCTGATATACTATTTGACTATCTTTATAACGAAATCGAACCCTTCAAATCACATCATTATTTAAACAAACACGCGCAGTGAAAATCGAAACATATCGTGTTATTAGTCCTCAACGTCAACTGTCGTTTCAAGGTCACCCGTATCGGCATCAAATGAGAAAAGCTTGAGGTCCGTATCCATATTCGCGGATCTAGACACTAATCCGTATCCGCGGATATAGATTTTTAACGATATTGCGGCACCTCACTATTAGTTATATGTCATCATAGCCACTACGCTGGCCATACTTTTTAAAAGCTTTTAAAATACTTTTAGTAAGAGTGAGGAAAAGGGTCATAAGTCCTTACATTATTTATTAGAGTAGCCATTTTTGGACATCTGAGGTTAGCTGGAACTCCCGAGCGACCGCCATAATGTTTTTTGAAATTCTTAGTTTCTATAATTTTATTTTATATTATTAACCCACATTGGCACTCAGTAGTTCTACTTCAACGTCTTTGTGACTAAGTAATTTAATGTGGCCCTATAATAAAAAGCTAATCTCTGAAAAAATGACTTCTAACACATAGTGCATCGGTACCAAAATAAATAAAAATGTAGTGAAATGCAGTTAAATAATTTATTGTCATACTCATTTGTATTGTGTAAGTATCTCATTTTTAGTTGAAAGCTGTCAAGCTTATAGATTTATGGAAAACTTCAATAACGCAACATAAATTATTTCTTATATTAAATAATGGTTACCAGTTACCGGTTAACCTACAGTGTTCCTAGGCTCACGTTCGACCCTTGTTGATCGTAGGTTAACTCCCACAGGTTGTTACGTACAATACATTCAGAATTAAATATATTAAAAACAATGGTGGCTATACCCAGATACAGAAAAATAGACATACTACAGAGTATCAAGAAAGAAAATTTTAATGGATTTTCAATAGAAAAACGGATCAAATGTGGACCGTGAATAGGATTGGAGGATCCTTCAACTAAGCTAGATTATCATGCCTGGCGGACCGCGGCCCAACGGTTAATGTTGGGAAGTTGTATATACATATACCTACTCATGAGTGCGAGAACTTTTATTGCGCAGTATCAGTAGTGACTATTTAGTTCGGCTTGTCTACACAAGATGGTGCTGAAGTATGCATTGCTGTATATGGATGTCGCCACAGTCTAAATCAGAAACAGAGTACCGAGTAGTTTCGACAAGTTACATCATGTATTTATAGCGTACCTAATAGGTTGTTTCCTGATTTATTTATGGACATATAATTTATTATAGTACTACGGAATGTTAATAATTCTAATTAACGTCTTAGTTACTTATTTCTAAGGTAAATTCTAATTCTCGGATACATTCATTCAATATACATTTATTGTAAGGTAAAATATGTTTAATTGTTGTCTATACAACGTAAAAAGTTTGTTTATCAAACTACAAAAGCTTCTGTATCGGGCAAATTGATAATAACCGATTTTTTTCTTTGTTTTTCAGATTACACAGGAATAGGTCAAAATGCAAATATATCATAACGTTGTAAAAAGAAGGTATCTGTATTATACCTTATACTAATGTGATTAATGACGAAGTACTCAAAAGTCACTCAACTAGTAAGACACCGTTAAGTCTCACGTTGTCACTGTCATAAAAGGATCAATTATTTTACAGCACAGAATGAGACTTAGCGAGATCTTATGACGATACGTTTAGATTTAAATCTTATATGAGAACAATTCGAAATTCAAAACCAACTGTAATCATCTGGTGATATTAAGCATAGGTAGTAGCAATGATGCCTTAGGGCGATGGCAATAAATACATCTACCAATCTAGTTTTCAATTCGCACACGGGCAGATTCCTTTGTTCATTCTAGTCGTTTTCTTTCTCTCTAATTCCTCTCTTGGGCTGATCCCGACTGGCTCATCACAGGGGTTAGACACACACACTTCATTCAACGGGATGGTCTGGTTCATAAAAGCAACCCAAAATGGTTCTGATCAGTAAAGTAAGGTTATTTCGCGCAATTTCGTAGCAATTTAACAGGTTACGAACAAAGTGTGCGTAGCACTTAGCATTTAACGATTGAAAGTGATTTGAATATTTCAATAAATTTGCTTTTAAAGATCTGAATTATGCTACGTTATACTTTACTGGAACGACATAATGGATTGTACATTTGTTAGAAATGAAATTTAAAGGTGCTCCTATAGCAATAAGCTAAGATAATTAACAGCAGAATTAGATTAGGGCTCCTTAAAGAACATACCTACAACGAAATCGACACCTACACTAAATGTATAACTTTTATTAACTTTTTAATATTTTAAGCTATGTAGTTAACAAGTCAACTATCAACATTTAGTGGACCGAACAAGGACATATTTATATATCGATACTTATTATAACAAATAGTCAGTTATACATGTTATCATATTTTTTTTCAATATGTATTTATTTAATATTTATGTACATTTTTTATTATTTTTTATAAAAAAAACTAAATACAATTCGGCTTAATTACATGTTTACATGTACTTACATTATGTACATAATATTAACTAAAAGAATATCTATGTTTTAGGCCGGGGTTATTCTATACAAACCTTATAAAATAAGAAGTTTCCGCAAAAATTTATCGGATCATAAGCAATCAATATTTACATTTACAATATTTAAAAACACATTCTTTTTCAAAGCACTTAATTTAAAAGAATTGACAATGAAACTGTAACTTACTATAAAAATAATTACTTAAGATTAGACACATAGTTGACCTTATTTATAACTACATAGTAACCTATTATCACAATACCTGTTTCAAAAGTCACAGGTACAGTTATTATGATAATGCGTTACGCGTCCTTTTCACATAGATACCTACGTTTCTTATCTTCCAATGTGTAAAGGTACTCATATCGTTATAGGTAGGCATCAATTTACAATTACACAGTGTGTAACATTGCAAGAGTCCTTATACAAAACGGATAATAATTTCAATGTCGTTATTATTGCAGCAGCGTGGTATGGTAATGTAATCGTTCATACTGTTGCAATAATAACGTTATGATACAAATCGTTTCTTTCCTTATCTTAAAATAAAATATATTAAAAACAGCTATCGTATCGACAAACTCTCGTTTCAGGCGCAAGAGATCGAGACATCCTTATCGACTGTGACGTCACAACCTTAACACATTCATTGACTCCTTTATTAATTTATGCTTTTTAATATATTTTATTCTTTACGTCTTCGCAGCTAATAACCTGTTATTAAGTGACTAACTATAATTAAAAAACAATCCGATTTAGTAAAAATTGTAAGGAAACATCTTAATCCTTGTTTGAGCTAAGCAAATGCTAGGAAAGGCAGATCCCTTGCATTCTATCAATTTCTTATCAATTGCATTTTACATTAAAATAACGTGAGAATAAATCTCTTCAACTTTGGTTCATAATCTGAATTTCTATTGCTTAATATTGCAATGTAAACAAGATTATTTAAAAAACGCAAGTCTCCAAACTGTATTGTGTATTATAAATTCTCGACTCTTCCATTACACCATGTGTTATAGATATTCTGAAATAGGCAGTAACAGGCAGCTTAACGCTTGAATTAAATCTATTCCCATAGTTTTGAGCAACACGTGTACGTGGCTTGTGTTCGGCGTAGTTTTATCGATAGTTTGGTACCAGCCAGTAAGAACTTTATACTAAAACGCTTGTAAAAAAACAGTAAGGAACGCAAAATAATTTGTACATGACGTCATTACAACAAAACAAACTGCTATCATAAATTATTCGTCTTTTATTTAATTTTAATGCTTTATTTATTTAACCAATAATCGTTAATGTTTAAAGATTCCACACATGGAAAACTATTGGTGGTTGCGCTTGGCACCTTACCATATGAAATTGATTGATTATTTATAAATATTCTGTTACCAAAAACTTCAAGAATATTAAAAGTAATCAGCACAATACACTAAATGTTCTTTTTTTATTATATAATTAGCTACCCAGCCACTCGTTGCTGTGGTTAAGTAATTAGCAATAAAAATACTGTAATTATAAATTGAGATAAAATAATCCTATTTCTCAAATTGGACCAAACTGCAGAGTGCAAAATTTTATTAAAATCGGTTTATTGTTTTACAAATTCATTGGGGACAAAACGCGACACGAATCTTTTATATACAAATATTTAGGTCTGTCTGTTTGTTTGTTACCTCATCACCGAAAAAGTTGGACAAGAACTAGAAGACAATATAACTATTATAGTTTTGAAGATATTACAACAAAGTGTCATAATTATATAAGTTATTTTATGAGAATTATTTCAACAGTTATTTTCTTAAAACAATCATAGTAAAACGTATTGTTAGCGTAATAGCAAAGGCGTGGGATTTGCAATAAATAGATAAATAATAGATAATGGGTTTACACACCACCCAGTACAGCACCACCGTGAACCCTAATTCTTACTCAAGCACACAACTTAATTGTTAATAAAAATACTAATATATGATCCCTACGTTACTAGTGCAAAAAGTCCTAAACTTAAACAAAAAAAAAACTGTTTTAAGGTGAAAGCTTTTTGAGGCTTTTAAAAGAGTTTTAATAATTGTTTGAGAAATCATCAGCTGTGAAATGCTATCTTTAAAAAACTTTTACAACAGTAACTTTTCTTTTTATCAGCCATTAAGTTTCTCACCGGCTTTGTCATACCGCAAACATCGAATGAAGTTCTTAGCATATTTTATTTTCTCTTGTCTCATCCACAATTCACTTTCCTACACGTGGTCGAACAGTGTCAGACCACACGCTATAAATTAGCGGAGACTAGTACAGTTGGAAGTCGTAAGTCGTGGAGCCGTCCCGCCAAGTCGGCTCGTCAGCAACTTTAGCCCTGCACAGTGGGCAAGTGTGCTCGCGGTCCAGCCACGCCGAGATGCACAGTTCACAGAAGATGTGGCTGCATCCCAACCGCACTGGTGTCGTGTAGTCATCGTGACAAATCGGGCACGAGTCCCCTGCTGACAACAGCTGTTCGCAAGTCGGTTTCGTGCCGAGATTCTATGAAAATAGAGAATAGACGGTTTACTAAATTATGGAATATTACTACTTATTTTCACTTCATTTGTTATCCGATTTACTAAATAAAATTGCAGGCATAAAATACGACACAAAAAGAAAAAAATAAACAAATACCCTACGATTTTGTAGTTGCCACTTATGTGGTATTTTTATTTTCCTTGCAACTTGCTTTTTAACCGATGAAAAACAGGAGGTTCTCAAGTCAATCCATATACAGGGTGTATTTGAAAAAGGAACACTTTATTCACTGAAAGGGTATGACTCTAGCCTGCAGTTACAATAAGATTTTTGATAAAACACTATCCGTTTACAAGTTATGACCGTTTTAATTTTCAGGTATTTTTGCCTCCGTTTTTCATAAAAGTATGTAGAATGTGTAAAGTTAAAGATTTTACATCGTACATATTTTTTTTTTTTATGAAACTTTTCACTCAGTTATTGAGAATTCAATCTCCACATGACTGCCTCGGTGGTCCTACAGCTGACGTCCGCGACAATCGTGAGGTATATTGAGCATACGTTCGCAATCGCAGAAACTGCGAACTTGAACATAAATGCATTTCTGTTCTAGTTAATACACCTATTCTATGTCATCGCATATAATATAATTTACACTTACCACACTCTGTAGGAGCGTCCACGTAGCATTCTTAAACAGTCTCAGCCGTACAAGCACTTCAATGACCTTCGCGATCACGTACACGGAGGTGAGGAACATGCCCACCATCTTCTCGGAACCCTCATAAGACTGCATAAGGTAGAAGATCCACGGCTGGATTGTAAGAAGAGAGCGGTACAGCTGAGATACCGCCTCGGTGAATAAGTATACTTTACCCTGGAAATTGTAAACACAGGATATATCCTACTAATATTATAAACGTGAAAGTTTGTGAGGATGAATGGATGTTTAGTTACTCTTTCGCGCAAAAACTACTGAACCGATTGCGATGAAAGTGTAGATAGCTGGAGACATGGATTAACGTAAGTCCGCTCCATGCAATTTAAAGTTCAGGAAGTATTAAATAAATTAACACAGGCTACTTTTTATTGGGATATTGCCACGGCACCGGGACTTACGTGGGTGAAACCGCGTAGCGCAGGTAGTTATACATAAAAATGACAATCTTAACCTAATATTATTAAGGCTAAAGTTTGCAAGGATGTATGGATGTTTGTTACTCTTTCACGCAAAAAACGGCTTCCACGCAAAAGAAGTCGCGGGCAACAGTTAGTTTAGTAATATAAATTCATCTAGAAAATAAGTACTATCCGACCGATACAAAAATTACTTTTACTAGTATAAAAAGAAATTACAATAAACAAATATGGAGAACAGTAGACATGGCATCCTAAGTCAATCTGGTCGACACACCAAAAGTAGCAAAAGAGTTAGTTTGACAATTCCAACGTGTCGGAAAGACCATGTCGTCATGGCTACTAATATATAATGTTTTTTTTTTATATATCAAAATTTAATCGGAGTTGAGCAGTGGGCAATTCACTAAAGAAAAACTAAAAATACCGGACGCTAGGACGCATATTGGAAGTGGTCTATATCCTGTAGAGGTTTGTCATAAGTTGGTTGATTGATAAATATGTGAATGTGCGTTCGTTTGTTTGTTGTTTACATTTTAAACGCCTTAAATACTTAACTGTCAGGGGTGCAGAAAAGAAATAGGTTGTACATTTTTTTTATTCCTTTCATCCAGAAAAGGCACTGTTAGCGAAGGATACAAAAAGGGGAAACGAACAAAGGTAAAGATAGAAATATTTAAAAAAAAAGTAGGTAGATGTAAATAAATTTCGTGTTTCCTCAACGACTATGGAACGCAGAATGATCAATAAACGCAGAAAGCTCCTGTGCGCGCTCGCACACATCTTATCACATGTATCTATACAACTTGACTTTGGCGGAGGGAGGCTCTTTTAGAAACTTTTAGATGATCGTCCTTCTCGTCGTCCGGCTTGTCGACATCTACGTAGCTTTCGACAAGCCGGACGATCGCTCGCATTAAGGATGAAAGAAAAAAATAATTTTCCGCGAGCGTAGCCGCGTGCAAAAGCTAGTTATGTATATAACTTACCCGTTTCTGAAACGGTAATATAAATGCAGGCATCATAGTGACCAATATCTTGATAGCTACTGTGATGATCTTCACAATGAGATCAGTGAGCACCACGAGCCACAGCAGTTCCCACACGTCGAGCTCCGTATAGCCCGGGAACATAACCACGTTAGGCAGGAGCTTCCCATGACCGAATAGGAAGTGTACGATCACTATACAACTCGATGTAAAAACTAATTCGCTTAATAAAGCTAATATACTCCGGTTCATCTGTTTTCCATGTTCCCTGGAAGAAATGTCAAAAGTGAATGTTAGGGTTTCTTTTTCGTGTCCTGCATAGCCAGAAAAGAATTTCAGGTATGTGACAGCCCTGGTATTCCAAAGGCCAACTGTGACTATTTTACATCAGAAAGGCGGTATGCTTGTTTGCAACATCCGTGGTAGAAAAACGAACGTTGATCACTGACATAATCAGCGCAATTATTCTTTATGTGATACCCTATCATAATACCAGATAACACATTAACCTTAAGCATTTACTTCAAGTATCATGAAACTAAATTAACTTTACTTGTGATCTTATGAGATTAAAACCTACAGTTTGAAGAAACAATACCATATTTTTTTTCATGTTATAGAGGACAAAGGATAACTAAGCTTCATTCCAGCTATGGGATAAAAAGCAGCTAAACATCTTTTAATTTTACAGGTAGTTAAGTTGCCTCTGCTGCCACTTATTGCATTCTACAAATCTCTTCTCACAATAAATTTGTTACACAATATTCAATATGTTACAAAAAATAGGTTATTTTAGGGTTGCATATGCCTATAGGGTCATAGTAGACCCCGTGAGTAATGTAAAGCGCTAACAATTGTGGGAACAAATGGTGATTTTTAACATAACCGTGTTTGTCTCATTAAGGTGAAATAGATATGGCACAAAACTTCTTAAGATTATAAATGAACAAGTACCAACCTTCTAACAAGACTATTACTGTGTGTGAATGTACAGAACAGTATGATGAAAGTGAAGATCCCTTCCCGGCTGTCGTACATGAATTTGATGAATAGTAGGAAGTAGAATGGTGCGTAACGTATAAGCAGGTTCAGTGTAGCCCTCACATCCACTACCTGAAAAAACTGCTAGTATACATTGGCTGAATTTTTTACTGTCTACTAGTGATGTGCACTTCCGCATAGAACCATTTCAGAACCATTGCAGAGAACTATAAAGTGGTACCAGCTGCACCTCTAATATATATGAGGTTGCCTGGTGGTTAATGTTATTCACTTGAGCTTTATAATATGATGCTCACTTTTTAACTGAGGAAAAAAGGATGAGGTTCTCAATTCGACCGTATGTATGTATATTTTTATGTATGTTTATCAAATTTTATATAAACTAATTTTACCTACATTTTTTAACCTACGTAGAGCCTTTTTTATTTCTATGTACATGTAAAATGTAGATAATTAATCAGTTTGTTGTTTGTCGCTGACTCAAAAATTGTTTATATAAAATTTGATAGTTTATGTAAATAAGCTCAATACTCAAGACTTAAAAAGTTTAAACAGGCGGCCAAGGTCTGCCGGGGTTCTCGGGGACTTCCTTCCTAGGGTATACCCGAGTCCCTTGCAATAGACCCACTTATGTCGGAACACCGTGTGGTTTTTAGACCCGTGGGGGTTTCCACACGATAAAAAAAAAAAAAAAAAAAAAAAAAAAGACAGAATTTATTTTATGCTTTTTAGTTCTTTTCCTTGGTTACATTTTTTGTTAAAAAGTTTTTATTATTCTTTTATTTTTGCAGCCATTTCTGAAGTAATTCGAATGGCTACATGAATATTAAATACTCTTACATGAATATTATGTAACATCATGAGTTAACTACGTATTTTCATAAATATAATAAAAAAAACATGAAACTTTTGGGGTCAGGTCAGATTTAAACAGATTACTGCCCTGAAGCATAACATACTTAGAAAAATAATTGGGTTATTGAGTATTAAGTATGCTCATTACTGATCACTGACTGATTGATTTGTCTGACATTTTTACAGGATATTTTCTACATTTTGATCACACCATTGCAATGTAGCATTAATCAATATATTACAATGTGTCATACTTTTACATCACATTTTTCTATATTTTGTTTTTAACCCGACACAAGGAGAGTGTTACTTATAGAGTGTAACATGCCGTTTGAAGATTGTCAGTTCTTTTCTAATCCTTGAAGAGGTTTTGGATTCGGGGCTATTTTTAATTTATACATTTTTTTTTCTTGTCTATACATACCACCAGTCCTATTCAGTATTATTATGAATTTGGTTTATTAGAGAATATAGCATTTTAGGTACCCCTGTCACATCTACCTCGTGCCTCTTTTAAATCAATTGACAGCTAATCTCTTTTTCTTTCAAGTTCATATACTTATAATCTAAAAAGCTTCATTATCTACTTATTCCATAATTACAACTTATAGAACATTCCAGATGATAACAGTGTGAATTGTTAAATGATCATTTTACATATGGATTCCTATGTTATAGGTAACTAATTGCAATTTAAGGAAGTGATGACTGTTATATATTATTCACATCTGATAACGGGAATATAAGTATTATGTAACAGTCACACTAATGTCAATGAATCATGGATTTTAGAGTTCGACTGAATTGAAATTCACTAAAACCAAAAGTACATTAAAATTTTATAAAGCCATAATATGTAAATGATGTAGAATATGCTGAATTAAATAGATTTTGATAATCATGCTGTTAAATGTCATTAATTAAAAAACAAACCTGCTGAGTTCCATCTTCGCTTTGACTGTCAATATCAGCATTATCATGTATATTGTTATTGTTGGATGGATTTACTGACACATTGATCTCGGGCTGTTCTTGCCCCTGTTCAGACAAATTTGAATCATTTGAAGCACTATTGCTCATCCCATGACTTGTGGGCTGTGGCCTTTGCGTAGGCGGAGTACTTCTTTCGGTTACAACATATGTCTGTGCTGATGGACCTAAGTTAACATGTGCAATAGAACTCTGCGGTCTTTGTAAACCAGCTTCTACAATCTGATGAGTTGTTGGTGTATTCCTCGGCAACCAAGTAGGGAGTGAAAGTCGTGCGTTATTACCCTGTAAACATTTAAGTTGTCTTTCAATTATCTAATAGTCTATTGTTATTAGATTTTATCAATCATCAATATAAATAAAAGTGACGGTTATCAGTTTTTTATCATCAGTAATGTAGACTTTAGAATTACGAGTGATGTACGTCACTTACCATACGAGCATGTTCAACGAGTGGCCTAATTTCCCTGAAAACACTGTTAAGGCGATCTCCGAAGCCTAGGTTATTTCTATTCGGAGGTGCTGGCCTGGAAACAGAGTCAAGTCTGTGTAATGCATTGTGACGCGGTATGGTCTCCGCTGGCTCATCGTCTTCTATGTCGACAGTCACTTGATTTGGTTGAGCCATTACTATACACTAAATAACTATAAAAGCAGATGTATGTTAAAACTTAATGCAAAAATTATCATTTCCAAATTCCAAATATTTATGAGCATATCTCACGAAGGTCAGCTCTTCTGACATTTGGCAACTCAATGACGTTTTGTTACTTCGTCTAGAAGCTTTAGATCGTAAAACACTGAAAAGAAAAAATCGCCCTACCACACAGCAGAATAACCTAAAATAGTTATTTAAAATCCTTCAAATGTTTTGTAATAAAAAATATATACAGAATGATTTTATCATCACCATGCAAATTTTTTCTAGGCACTAGGTATTACTCAAGGACACAATAGGGAATATGCATGTTGTTTAAATTTACTTGATTTATTTTCCCTTGAATCTTTATTGTCCAGATATTATGCCTAAACAATTATTTTCTTAGTTCGTGTTTAATTGCAAAAAATATTAATTAAAATATGCAAAATAAGGGCGCGAACTTCAACTTTGCAAAACGCTTCACAAAACATGACGTGCCATTCCACGTTCTGTCATTTATCGGCGCCTATATTCGTAGTGTTACGGAGAAAGATAGGTGTTCCTGTGGTTTTTGCTCTTAGTTAGTGCAATTTAAGCATTCTAGTGATATTAAAAATCATCTAGGACAATGACTGAATGTAGTTTTGTCAAAGCACAGTCGGACAATTTACCGAAAATAGTGCATTCATATATTTTGCATCAAATCCAGATTTTACGTCCGCTGAGGTTAAAGGAGTGAAAGCCGCAAGGTAATTATTATAATACTTGTTAAATTTTAATCTAAAGGATAGGTAAGATATGTATAGTTAGTTATTTTTATGAAGTTTTATTGGACTTTTGTTACCTAGTTTAAGTAGACAAGCAAGTTGCCTTCTGCTTGATATTTAAAACAAACAAATTACTGCTGACTAATTCACACTATACTAGCAATTAAATTGTAATATGCTTACATTGAAGTGATCTTCACAACGATATAAACACGATATTGAAGATACTTCATCTCTTCTCATTAATGTACACCATTGTTTTCGTATTTTACATTATTATTTTGTACAGGAAAAAATATTGTATTGGGTGTACTTCTTATAGTAATTTTACACTTAGGGACAAGGCAATACCTATAAAATGGTTATTTAACTTTATCCATCGTCTAATAATTACAATAAATAGTAATTACAAATGGAAATCGGTATAACATTACGGTAACACTTCAAGTAAGTTTATGAAACAAACACTGAGCGTGGAACGTGACGTCATCCAAGACCCGCGAAATATGGCGGCGTTCAAACAGATTAAATTTTATTGATGTTTTCAATGTTATTTTAAAAATTAATTTGAGCAATGCCAAGGTTATTTATATTTTTAATTAGGGTAGAATGATGGAACAAGTCAAAATAAGAAAATAAAAAGAAATACATGCATATTCCCTATTTTTGCAAAAAAAAATAGGTAGATAAATTTTACAAAAAAAAAGCCTGAAAAAAAATTCTAACTATATGGTACTTTAGTCAATCATAAAAATTGTTTGGTCAAATTTGCAAAAAAACAAAAAGTATCCAAAAAAATGTCCAGCTGCGTGGTCACTAAGTCAAAGTAGGAAGTATCGATAGAGCGGACGCGGATTACCTACACTGTACAGTGTGTCTAAAAACTGTGAGTTGTTGAGACAACTTTATGATGCAAATTACTCAATATTTTTGTACTAAGTGTCTCATAATGTTCACGTGCACAGTGCACATTACCAACACGCGACGCCACACCATGACCACATTACCAATTTCCGAAAACATTTAACTGAGAGCAGTGGAACTGTTTGGTTATGTAATTTGAAAGTTTATGAAATTGCCGCCTTGGACGACTTAAATCTCATTGCTACAATTCCACACATTTCAACTTTTTCAGACAGAAATAATTCAAGGAGTACCTACTTTTTTTAGTGACGGTGCTTTTTCGTGGCAACTTGTCATGTTAACAAGAGGCAGACAACATTAATTTTGTTTAATTATTTAATACCTTGTATAAACCCAATTTATTTAAAAAAAAACTTAGCGGGCAATTTCTTTCCATTAAATTTTTCACAATTTTCAGATTATGATCGTAGTATTGAACTAAAAACATTATATAGAACTAGCATTAATTGTTTGTGCATTATTTTTGCCAAAATAATGCAAGAGAAATGAATAATACTGTTTCAACGTCTTTACAGTCTGGAATGTCGGACAGCAGGTCGGGAGTTATGTTGGCGGGGAGAAGTCGTTTTTTAACCTTTTTTTTTGGCTGTCTTAAGTTGGCGGGGAGAAGTAATTTTTTTTTGCTCTTTCAACTGTTCGTAACTGTTCGATCAAAATTTTTATTTGTTCGATCTTAATTTTTTTATTAAAAATAAAATAAAAAATTACCCTCAAGTTGGCGGGGAGAAGTCGTTTTTTTACATTTTTTTTTTGCTATTTAAATTGTTCGTTAACTGTTCGTCATTGTTCGATCAAAATTTTTATTTGTTCGATCTTAGTTTTTTTTTTTAAATAAAATAAAAAATTACCCTCAAGTTGGCGGGGAGAAGTCGGTTTTTACATTTTTTTTTTGCTATTTAAATTGTTCGTTAACTGTTCGTCATTGTTCGATCAAAATTTTTATTTGTTCGATCTTAGTTTTTTTTTTTTAAATAAAATAAAAAATTACCCTCAAGTTGGCGGGGAGAAGTCGGTTTTTTACACTTTTTTTTTGCTATTTCGATTGTTCGTTAACTGTTCGTCATTGTTCGATCAAAATTTTTATTTGTTCGATCTTAGTTTATTTTAAAAATAAAACAAAAAATTACCCTCAAGTTGGCGGGGAGAAGTCGGTTTTTTACATTTTTTTTGCTATTTCAATTGTTCGTTAACTGTTCGTCATTGTTCGATCAAAATTTTTATTTGTTCGATCTTAGTTTTTTTTTTAAATAAAATAAAGAATTACCCTTAAGTTGGCGGGAAGAAGTCGTTTTTTAATATTTTTGTTGCTATTTCAACTGTTCGTTAACCGCTCCTCATTGTTTAATCAATTTTTTTTTGTTCGATCTTAGTTTTTTTTAATAAAATAAAAAAATACCCTCAGGTTGGCGGGGAAAAGTCATTTTCAATTTTTTTTTTTGCTATTTAAACTGTTCGTCATTGTTCGATCAAATAAAATTCGGTTCTGGCGTTCTGGCGTTGGCGTGCCGTGGCAGCGGCCGGCGAGTGCCAGAACCGAATTTTATTTGATCTATCAATGACGAACAATTGAAACAGCAAAATAAAAAATGTAAAAACCGACTTCTCCCCGCCAACTTAAGGGTAATTTTTTATTTTATTTTTTCAAAAAAAACTAAGATTGAACTAATAAAACTTTTGCTCGAACAATGACGAACAGTTAACGAACAGTTGAAGTAGCAAAAAAAAAAATGTAAAAAACCGACTTCTCCCCGCCAACTTGATGGTAATTTTTTATTTTATTTAAAAAAAAAACTAAGATCGAACAAATAACAATTTTGATTGAACAATGACGACCAGTTAACGAACAATTGAAATAGCAAAAAAAAATGTAAAAAACCGACTTCTCCCCGCCAACTTAAGCTGTCCATAGTCCACAGTCCATATTTACAAAAAAAAAATAGTTATTTTAGTGTTTACCTATTCTGTTTTATGATTTACTAGCTTGTTGAATACTTGTTCTTTTTAATCCTTAATTCTTCTGAGTCATTGTTCTCTAGAAGAAATATAATTTTATTCATGTTGGTAGTCCCGTATTATTTGAATCAAGCCCGTGATACAATAACAAGGATTTAAATATTTTTTAACCGACGAAAAAAAGGAGGTTCTCAATTCGACCGTATAATATTTTTTTTTTTTTATGTCTGTTCAGCCCTCACTCCGTTATTTATGAACCGATTTTGATTATTCTTTTTTTGTTAGATAGGGTGGTCCCATGTCAAGGAAGTCAGGATCTGATGATGGGATACTGAAAAAATTGAGAGAAACCCTCGAAAATTGTAGGAACGAATAGTGTTTCTGTTTACTTTTCATTACTTTATCAGGTATTGCGTTTAGAAATTATCACCATCATCATGATGATGAAAAAAACCATAATATAAAATCTTTTTAACAAAAAATTAAACCGACGAAAAGAACTAAAAAGCAAAAAATAAATAAACTTTAAGTCAAGTATTGAGCTTATTTACATAAACTATCTAATTTTATATAAACATATTTTGAGTCGGCGCTAAATAAAATTTTGATAATTAATCAGTTTGGCGCCGACTCAAAATAAGTTTATGTATAATTAGATAGTTTAATTAGTTAGTTTAAAGCTCAATACTTAAGACTTAAGGTTTATTTATTTTTTGCTTTTTAGTTCTTTTCGTCGGTTTAATTTTTTGTTAAAAAGATTTTATATTGGATTTTAACATTTTCAGTTTATTACTTTATTTTAAAAGATTAATTAAATATCCGAAGATTTTTGTGTTGTGAACAATGATCCGGACGGAAGTAAAAAAACGAAGAATCACCAGCTACTTGATGATTCAAATCTTCTTTAAAACTATTACAGAGGTTTTTTACTACCTATTGTTGGTCTTTTTCAAACAAGTAGAAACCTTTGACTGTAGCTTACTTACTATATGACTACTGGGTTGGCGTCTTTGTATAAGAGGCGTGGGATACCTCTTCCAGTCACAACCTTTGATACTTATATATATGACTTGTATGTCACAACACAACATAATGTCTGAAATTACAAACCAAATTTCGGGGAAATTATCAAACCCACGTATACCGCAGTCTGGAGAAGAAAAAGAATATGTGTCTCGCTCGTCTCCTATGTGAGAAGAAGACGCGCAAGAGATACGAGTAATCTCAATCGGCCGACAGATTGCCTTGTCTGCAATCACCAGTGGGACTGGATTTTACATTATATTTCACAGATCCGAAGACGCTAACCAGTTGAATGCAAAGTTTGGCAAAGAAGGCGGAGATGATTTTTACTGGTACGGCCACAGATAAGATAACAGTTACTTCGTAACGGTATAGTGGTAGGGCTGTGTGGATGAATTTGATTTATTCCATTAGTTTCCATTAGTAATCCTTGCTAAATTATTTGCTTTAACTTACAATCTGTTCTAATAAGAATACATAGGATATAGTAAAATAACAATTGTTTAGTTTAATTTCTAAAACCTAATAAAAAAGCTATATGAATTGTTCCGTTTTATGACACCTACATGCAGTGCCTTTGTTCTTTTTTAAAGCTCCTTGTTGACTAACAAGGAATCCTAATACTTAGTTTCGCTATATCCACCCGTCTGTCCGCAGCTGAGCTCAGAACCCCTTAGTGCTAGAACGCTCTAAGCCTATCTATACATATTTGTCACACCGACAGAGTGGTAAAATAAAATCTTGAAAAGAGATAGGTAGTTCTTCTACACGTAAAGTGGGATGATTTTTTAAGAAGTCCAGCGACCAACTCGAACCGCTATGAGTGTCTAGAAGTCCTTAGGACAAAATTAAGTAAGCAGAGGGGATTTTCTAAAGGAAATAAAGTTTACGACTTTACTGTTAATAATTTATTTCTGTTTTAAATAATAGTCAATAGACCGCAATGAATTTCTAGCTTTTGATACGATGAGCAATTAACATCTACTGTAGGTACGATACAATACATACATAGACGCACGATGTAGATATACGTAAAGTCAGTCTTTGTTTAGGCTTTTGCACCATTGCACCGTCACCAACACACCGCTCAGCGACCGGCGTTTCCGTCGAATCAGAATAACTAAGACGAATAACAATGTCATTATAACACGATCTAATTGTAATTTGTGCTTAAATTATTCCGAAACAAATTATATCTACACAATGAAACTGGACTGCATTGTTAAATAATGAACGGTTGATTTCAAATATTCAGCACGCTCTTGGCACACGTAATGTTTATGCAGCACTCACGTTTCGCTGTCTGGCCTTAAAGCGAGGACACCCTGCGAATGGAGATCTCGAACCGCTTCTAGCAAGCGTCTCTCAGCTCTAGGCTCGCCCAACGCTACGTCAACGCTTCCTGCACATAGCAAAAGCGCTCTGAGTGCTGCTCTCGGCCAGTCTGGCCTTAGGGCACGCCTCACAATACTTCCAGCAGAAGCCACCCCCAGTCGAGCACATTCAAGTTCCAAACGATCACCATATTCTTCTATTAGATTATCACCAACAGCTCTTCTCATCTCTGGAGTCAACGACGACAACAATAAAAGTGCCACGTCATCCATTGGCCTTCCCAAAGAAACCATTTGCCAGTCTAGAGCTATACATTCACTGGTTCCATCTTTTTCACGGAATAGAAGGTTTCCGCTCCAAAAATCAGCATGTGCGAGGGGCGCTGGTTCAGCTGGTCTTAACAATGTGCCAAGTAATGATGGAGCCCTAGCACTCAAAGCCGATACAGCGGCAGCTTCTTCAATGCAGTCTGCGCGACCTCTTAAGAATGCTTCAAGTTGTGGGAGACCACGCCGCACTAGGCGGAGATACCCCGCTGCGGCTCTTTCACACGGAAATAAGAAATCAAATCTTTGATCTAAAGGTCCTTCTCTATCGCGTAGTGCTAAGGAGAGCGCATGTAATCTCGCCGCGGCGAACAATGCTGCTCGGGCGCGCTCTTCAGTCAAACCTACAGCAAAATCAGCAGCTTCATAGCCAACTGATGTGACATCTTCTAAAACCAGTTCACTGTCCCCTCCGATTTCATCTGAAAAATTAAGTGATATTGTTAGTTTATTTATTAAAAATGGAAGATTCTCAAGTAGGTAAGTTAGGTTTTAAAGAGGCAAATTTACTAACCACAACTCTTTATAAGGGTTTAATAATTTTTAACAATGTTTCGCTCAAAGAAGCCTGCTTACTAAGCCTACACACAAAGCTTACCACCCTAAGATACCTGATGATGTGTTGTGACTTTTTACAGCCTTGGTGGTGAACCAAACAAACCCAACGTAAATTAAATTATAGGATCATGAAATCTCGAACACAAACAGTAAGAAACATAGAAATGATAATATTTTATATTGAGATATTTAGAGGTTCTTTTTATTTCCACACACGCATTTCTAAAAAAAATCGTATTTTACCACAAATAAGCGTTGCATTGACATGACTCGCCTGTTGGTCTAGTGGTTAGTGATCCTGACTGCTAAGCCAGAGGCCGAATTCGATTCCCACACAGGACAAATAATTGTGTATTTGTTATGTGTCTGGGTGTAATTTATCTATAATATGTATGTATTTAGAAATATATAAGTATGTTTATTAGCAGTCTGATTACCATAGTGCAGGCTCTGCCTAGTTTTGGATCAGGCGGCCGTGTGTGAGGAGATGTGTCAAGTTATTATTATTATTTCGCGTACCTACGGGGCCGGGCGATGAGAGGAACTCGAATAGCAAACATTTTGATTTCGAGCACTGATGAGTTCGCACATAGACTGGCGTGTTCTTACGAAGGTTTTGTTGAATTATCAAAGTTTTTGCGATCTTTGCTCGTTACTTATGAAAGGTTCCTATAATCAAGAAACGATTCGTTTTGCTTACGGACGGTAAAATTTTCGCTGAAAATGCAACAAAATTTTACCGTCCGTAATCCACGTGTTCCACGCCTGCCTCTCAGATCTGGAAGGGAATAAGGGTCCCGTATTGCACGGTGCAGTCGCCTGCTGTAAGGCGGCCAAGGTCTGCAGGGGTTCTCGGAGGCTTCTTTCTTAGGGTAGGTATACCCGGGTCCCCTGCAATAGACCCAGTTGTGACGGAACACCGGGTGGTTTTAGTCGGTTCGATTCCAACATACCACTTCACAGTTAGGTCCGGTGAGATGATGACCGGTGGGGATTGCCACACGAAAAAAAAAGACACATTTTATATTACACTAGTAGTACTCTGCAGTTACACCTTTTTTAAGGTCACAAGCCTACCTCAAGAAAAAGGCCAACTACAAAAATAGATAGGGTCAGAGTCTCTGACCCTATCTATTTTTGACGGATCTGGATTAAATTTGGCACAGAGATAGATTATAGTCGGGAATAGGACATAGGCTACTTTTTATTCCGAAAATTTGCGCCCCGCGATTTCACCCACGTAAGGCCCGGTGCCGTGGGAACATCGGGATAAAAAGTAGCCTATGTGTTAATCCAGGTCTCCAGCTATCTACATACCAAGTTTCATCGCAATCGATTCAGCAGTTTTTGCGTAAAAGAGTAACAAACATCCATTCATCCTCACAAACTTTCACGTGTATAATATTAGTAGGGTTAGTTAGGATTCATGTGCAGCAGTAGATTATTATCAATCAACATTTGTCACTTTACATGAGATGAGTCAAATATCTATCTCCAACAAACTGACCTAAATTTTGAGACAGTGAAAAATAAACTTGAAAAGCAGGTCGTAGAGGCGAGAGGGGAGGGATGAAAGCCCGGCAGTGTCACGTATGACGCGCAAAGTTGAAAAGTCAAGTGGGAGAACTGCATTGACTCATAAAAAAAAACTCATAAAAATTAAACTATTAAACGTTTTTAATATATGATTTTACTAAGTAAATACTGTACATTTCAAATATATTATAGGTGTAATGTAGCAAAATAATAACAATTTATTTTTATATATTAGATGTGTAATTCGGGACTTAATCGCGATAATATTTCAAAGGTACAATACCTTTTGGTTACCCGACGTTTCGATCGAATTGCACCGATCGTGGTCACGATCAGTGTAATTCGATCGAAACGTCCGAAATTACACAGCTAATATGTCTATTAAAGTATGTGTATCAAAGTCGCGAAAGTTTAAAAACAATTTATTTTTATTTTTAGTGGTCTCAAAACTATTTATTAACGACTAATTTACACTCCATAAATATATTACTTTACTAGCTGACCCGGCACACGTTGTTTTGCCATATTAATTATTTCTAAAGAATGTTTCGGTAGTCAAATAAAAAATAGCTAACTTATTGTGGGGATGGGGTCTATGACTGAAAGAAGAATGGAGCGCTGTGGACTATTGACAGCCTATAAAATTTTCTTAATTCAAAGTACTTCATTAACTTAACTGACATATTTAAAGTTTAACAGTGGGAGAGCCATGGCCATGCTTCGGCACGTATGGGCCGGCTCGATCGGAGTGATACCACGGCCTCACAGAAAACCGGCAGTGAAGCAATGCTTAATGTTATATTTCGCCGAGCGAGTGAGGTTACCGGTGGCCCTAATCCTTCCCTCTCTTCATCTTCCCCCCATCTCTCCATCTCCCCTCCTCTCCTACTCCCACCTTAAAGGCCGGCAACGCACTTGGGACTCTCGAGTTGCAGGTGCCGCTGGGCGGCGGTAGTCACTTACCATCATGTGACCCGTCTGCTCGTTTGCCCCTATTCCATAAAAAAAAAAAGTTTGATAACGACTTGGCGGCAATCGATTTTTACAATCGATTATAACACTCACACTTTCTGTTTCATTGGGTTATATACATAAAAAAAAATTCGTACCACAATGAATAATCAATTGCCATCTTGCAACCCTAAAAAGTAAACATACTAATATCGCTATTAAAAAACAGGGGTTGATCGTAGAAGGGTGAAAATTTAAAATTGTATGTATGTATTTTTTAATGCTTAATCATAATTAAATCAAAATAAATAATTTTGTCAAAAAAATTAAAAAAATATTTAGGGGTGGGTCACCCTTACTATTAAGGGGTATGAAAAATAGATGTTGGCCGATTCTCAGACCTACCCGATATGCACACAAAATTTCATAAAAATCGGTTTAGCCGTTTCGGAGGAGTTTGGCCACAAACACCGCGACACAAGATATATATACTACACCGGTCAAGATCCAAAATTGGGACTGTACCTATCTATCCTTATAAAGTTATAAATTATCTCGTTTTGGAATGCAAATAAAATTAATTGAAAAGAATAAAACGATTCGCGTATATATTACAGCAACGAACATAGACATTTGAGCTACATCTTCAATATCCAAAGGCCTTGAAAAGACAAAAATAAATATATTGAGTCAATGGCTAAAATTCGACGCGCTTTGCATACAAGTGAACTTGTATGTTCTTTAGAGGTACTCACCAGGCAGTCTGGCCTTCACGCATCTGGGAATAGGTAATTCCGAACCAGGGCCTAGGGCTTCCTCAGCAAGCTTGTTAAGAGCAGGTGCTAACTCAGTGTAGAACAGAATCTCTCTGGTGTCGAACTGTGCCTCCGCCACAAATAACCGCCCAAACGGATCTCTGGGCGGTAATTTGACGACAAGCGGCAAGGACCTGCACTCTCCATTACTTTCATAACAGACTGTCACAGCCAGAACACGGCTCAGAGCACCTGCTACTCCCGCTCGTGACTCCACATGTACCTGGCAAAGATAAGAAAGAATGAAGTCTTAGTAGTAAGCGTAGTCGTGAAACATATAACAATATGTAGGTAAAATAAACTTTAATTTATTTATTGACTTAACTCTTTACACTCCCAATTTATACTAATTAATTAAAAAGCTGAAGAGTTTATTCGTTTGGTTGAAGGCGCAAATCTCAGGAACGAATGGTTTGAATTTGAAAAATTATTTTAGTATTGGATAGCCCATTTATCTAGGAAGGGTTTTATGTTACAATAATATTTCTTGAAAAATTTAATTGTAACATAAAACCCAATCGAAATTATTTGGCGTAGGATTAAAAAGAAAATCTGCTGCAAAGAATGTTAGTCTTCACAATAATTTACCATCCCAAAACTTGTATAAGATCGTTTTAAGGCAAATTTTAGTCATTTTAATTAGGGATTGCAATCCGGAAAACTGGATCAGGCAATCCAGCGGAACCAGCATCATTAGACTTCAACCGGTACCATTTTAACGGGTGCGTTGTTTATTTATTGAATGTTATTCTTATTTCGTCAAATATGTTTACATAAAGGAGACATAGAGTTATTAATATAATTGTATTATTATTAATATTATAGACTTTTAGTTTTAATTTGTAAAGACAAGTAATTAAAAGTACAGACCTCGTGAGGTGCGACCACGCCCGCACCAGTCAACAGCTCTCGGGCCCACTCTTCGGTGAGGGCTGCATCTGCGTCAGTTTCTGGACCGGGCTCACAGTCTGACTCCTCGCTACCGCTGCTGGGGGCCTCAGAGACCGCCGCGCTATCCGGCCCCCCGGCTTGCATCATTTACACTTCACCCTCTATTTTACACGTTGACATCCACTATATCTATGTATCTATGATAATGTGATTTCACTCATATTCATAACTACAGTGCCTCATGTATAATAAATTGACGGGAAGCATACGAGCGTTGATACAAAATTGTTTTACTTTACACTGGAGAGCGAGTATCGCTGCACTGAGCGTCAAGTAGATGCGCCGCTGGGCGCTACGTGTAGCGTCTCGCGCATGCGTCGAACTGCCACAATTATTCATCGGGACTCCCATGTCGTGTCACCCACCAGCCACCGTTCAATCAAGAATTAACTTATGCATAATTCGCTATTTTGTATAGTTGTAGTGGACGCTAGAGTAAGTTAAGTCAATCTTGACACAGATACCTAGGTATTACTTTATAACTTAAAACTCATTCAAATTATTGTCATTTTTTTATTATCAGATCAATAAAACTCGTTATCAATATACAAAATAGAACATTAACACAGTTTAACGTTTAATTAAGTAGGACCGCAGATCCTTAGCATGCTCTGTGTAGTTATATAGACTTGATCTATAGGAGATTTTACGATTTACCTACATATCTATAAATACATAACGTACCTACATATATTCGTATTTTAATAGTTACTATTACCGATTGATACCGGCACCAAAAATAGAGTATATAAGTTAAAACAGTCCTACATATACACGTATGGTTAAGTATATTAAATAATAATAATTGTATAAGTTAATAACGGCACCAAATCATTAAATCCTTAATAATAACTGTAAAAGTGGCCCAAGCCCGATAGACTTCTTTCTGCCTGGATCGAGGACTAGGAAAATACCTCCACCTTACAGAAGACATAACATTATCTATTCCTACAACTTGAGTCAACAGAGCTCCGTGGGGAAAGGTCTGATTATATTACGAGTAGTTATAGGGACCGGTGACCGTTAACCGCCAGACGTGTCATGTTCTTTTTGTCCCCCCGTGATGATAAAAAAGTCATTCTCGTCACCTGGACAGCGGCACTAAGCGTTAATCCACTACAACGTTATGCGGAGGAGTATGAAGTTATGCCTAGAAACAAGACAACAAGACAAGCTATTAGAAGCGCGTTAATAAATAAGGGGAAATGACTTTACACTTCAATTGTAGCGAGTTTGCGACCCACAGGGACCGGTGGCGGACCTACCATTTGAAAATTAATCTCAGATCAGATCAGATCTCAGCATAATTGTGAGATTGTGACACATGATGACAGATTGCTACACTTTAATGTCGCGGTCAGATCTTAGAATTGATCACTTCATGATTCATGATGTTATTGTGACGATTTCCGTAAACGTTTGATGATGCGTCATTTCACGTTTGGCCACATCATTACTGAAGGGTATCCCTGGTATAAAAGTTTTAATAGAAATTCTAAATAAAGAACAGGGGCGTAGCTAGGTAACCAAAGGCCCTGGGGCAAAAAATTAACTAGGGCCAACTAACTATTTAAAATCGTTTGTTCCGTATTCGTCGTGTTCCGAATTCGACGTAGTTACTCCAGATTTGTCGTAATCCAGATTCGTCGTACTCTATTCAAATACAAGTACGCAATGTAATGTAAATAGTGGTTTAGTCACAACTCTAGTACAAACCTGATAACTTCTGGTTCTAAAAAATCTGGTTAATTTATATTCCGAATGTGAGAGAAATTGCCACTAGTTCAATTTATAGTTTGTAAGTCAGAGTCCCAGGAGCCCCTGAGCTTGGGGGCCCCGGGGCACTGCCCCGTCTAGCCTTCCGGTAGCTACGCCACTGATAAAGAAGGAACTTATATATTGCATTGTTTTGATTTGATTTGATTTGATTGCTCTTGTAAGTTGTCGTTACGATATTTCACTACACTTTTATCTCCCATTTGCTTATAATTATTCGCTTTATAAATATCATATGACTGAACTACTTTATGATATGGTCAAACACCATATCATAAAGTAATCGTGAATTTAGCCGTTCATATCGATGATTATTCATTGGTCTGGCTAGGCTATATCATGATGTGGCCAGAGGGTATTTCACATGTTATGAAATACAACCACAAGTACTACTATTTCTCAGTTCAGTGAATACAACCATTACCATACTACAGGAGCGTGATGATAAACTCCTGTAGATATGTTTAATTATAGCTTCTTTTGTCGATTTTTTATTGTGTAAATCGAGTAACAGTGAAACTGTATTTCCCGTGAATGACAGATTTTTTTTATCAAAAAAGCATTAAGATTATTTTTGTATATCTCCATCCAAAGGTTGTCTGCTAGAGGTCGCTTTTAGCGGTAAGACCTCCCATATTTGTAAGTTGATTATTTGTTTCAACTGTACTTTATTAATGGTGTACAATAAAGAATATTCTATCTACCTATCCTTCTACCCGTTACCCTATGTAACTTCTCTCTCGACTCTCGATATGAAATACGTAATAGTAAACAATAAAACAGCTAGAACAAGTCTAATACCGATTACCAAACTGCTGATTTACCCAATAGTCCAATATTTATAATGTGTGAGTGATGTTAAAAAAAATTCTGAATAATGTTAATACTATCTATTGCTTTTAAAGTGTAGCCGTGAGTTTTTTTTTTCTTCTCATAAGGCTCATTTGGAAACGGGAAATCAACACAGGCAGATATCGACGTAGGAAAGCATATTTGCTGTAAGTAGACATATTGCAATTGTTCACCAGAGCCAAAAAACTTTATTAATTTCGGAAAAAAATTAATAGTGTCACCATTCAGTCACCATTTGCAATGTAAACTTTTTATCCAAAGTTACTATAAGTACGTGTTTGGCTAGTTACAGCAAACAGTTTTTTAAATCACATACCTTTAAAACGCTGTAACTAAGGAAGAAAAATGTACGCGTAGATTGAAATTTTATCAATTTACAGGCGGTAAATATGCTGTATGCAGTAAATTTATTTATTTGGGTACTGCAATTCAAGATGTAAGATTAAATTTATAATTATGATTAGATCTAGAAATGCAGTGGGTCAGTTGGTAATGTAATGTTTAGTTGAAATATGATTACTTATCAAATTAATCATATTTCAACCAAATTGAAAACTGATTAAACAGTTAATATTATTAATCAGTTAATATTTAGTTAATCAGTTAAAAGTCTTAATTATTAAACTAATTAATTATTAAAATTTTATATGTACCTACGTAAGTAATTAATTATTTTATTATTTGGCGCCGACTCGAAATAAGTTTATATAAAATTTGATAGTTTATGTAAATAAGCTCAATACTTAAGACTTAAGGTTAATTTATTTTTTGCTTTTTAGTTCTTTTTGTCGGTTTAATTTTTTGTTAAAAAGATTTTATTTTATGGTTTTTTTCATCATCAGCTCACGATGTGATGATTTCTAAACGCAATACCTGATAGAGTAATGAAAAGTAAACAGAAACACTATTCGTTCCTACAATTTTCGAGGGTTTATCTCAATTTTTTTCAGGATCCCATCATCAGATCCTGACTTCCTTGACATGGGACCACCCTTGAGATATACCCTATCTAACAAAAAAAGAATAATCAAAATCGGTTCATAAATAACGGAGTGAGGGCTGAACAGACATAAAAATAAAAAAAATATTATACGGTCGAATTGAGAACCTCCTTTTTTTCGTCGGTTAAAAATGTCGTAAATTTAAAAAAAAAATTATGGTCTTATAAATTGTTGAAACAAAATTTGAAACTCTAATTATACTGCCAGAACTTCGTTTCAACAATACAATTAATTAAAAAAGTATTTTTCTCTTATATATAAGAGATAAAACATAAAAAAATAAAATATACAAAAAAAGCTAAGGCCCTAAAACTAATTAGGAACGCAAGATCTAAATAAAAACATTGTATCCAATCAAAAAATATTTATTTAAAAGTAAAAAACAGAAACTTAGTGGCAATTTGCCTTATTTTAGAACGAAAGATGTAACAAAATACAATTATAATTGAAACTTAACATGAAGACATTGTGTCCAATCAATAACATATTTAAGGAAAAGTAAATATTATTATTATTGTTTTGAGTGCCTGGTGCTATCTCGACCATTTCTGGTCTTTTGTAGCGCACTTCTGGTTTGCACCGGCTCTGGCGAGTTCATCGGCTTTTTCGTTGCCATCGATACCTGAATGGCCTGGTACCCATCTTAAAGTAATTTTGTTTGATTGCCCTAGTGTGTTCAGGTTTTCCTAGCAATTTTGTATTACCTTTGAGCTAGTCTTAAAATTGTCTAGTGCCAATAGCGCCGCTTGGCTGTCTGAGTTGATGTAGATGTGTTTTTTTTTTTATTATTTATTTATTTTTATAAAAAAAAAAAGACAACTCCCGCATTAGGAATTACTCCTGTGTCGCGGGGGACTTTACAAACATACAAACAACGGACACAAAGTACACCCAGACTCAGATGGGAATCGAACCCACGACCTGTAGCATAGCAGTCAGGGTCACTAACCACTAGGCTGTTGATTTTTTACTTTCATTTCAAGGTTAATCTCTACGCACATGTTTAATGCAGAGAGCTCAGCCTGAAAGATGGAGGCCTCTGCTCCCAGGTTGGCGCTCCACCTGAATTTTGGTCGGAGTCCCAACCTGGAGTCTTTGCTAAGCGGAGTCAGGCTTAGTAGTGCATTTAGAGCTTCCCCTGGCGTCGAGGATAGCGCACCAGTGGTTATTAAACAAGCCGTACGTTGTAGGCTGTCTAATTTGTTTGAGGTAGTCGTTTGGCTTACCTTACGGCACCAGACGGCAGCTCCATACGTTACGATTGGCCTTGCAATCGCCGTATATAGCCATAGGGCAATCTTGGGCTGAAGTCGCCATCAGACGCCGGCCATGCGACAGCTCATCCATAAAGCCATTTTTGCTTTATGGACTATGTTTGTGATATGAGAGTTCCAGGTTAACTTTTGGTCAAGTGTGACCCCTAGGTACTTGACTTCACTAGAGAAAGAAAGGATTTTGCCCTTTACTTTTGGATTTGACCAACTTTTCAGCTTCCTTTTCTTTGTGAATGGAATTATCGTAATTGATTATGTTAATTGATAATTCGTTATCTCTGCACCAGTTGTTGATGGTTTTGAGTGCTCCTTGTAGTAGTGTTGAGATGGTGTGGAGGCATGGTCCTCTGACTATGACCACCAGGTCATCTGCGTAGCCCTGTATGTCATAGTCCAAAGTAGTGGGGATAGGACGCCTCCTTGTGGGCACCCTCGTGTCGTATAAAATTTGTGCGATGTTTCATTTAGTGAAACTGTCGCAATTCTGTTTGAGAGCATGCTTTCCACCCATTTTATGGTGGTGACATCAATGCCCTTTGCAATCATTCCTCTGAGGCTTGTTGCTGTGGGTGTATTGTCAAAAGCGCCCCCAATGTCGAGAAAAGCACATAGAGCAGTTTGCTTATCCTCTAGAGCCTTCTCCACTTTGTCGATCAGATCTAATAAAACTGTTTCCGTGGATTTGCCCTTTTGGTAAGCATGTTGGTAGGGACTTAGTGGTGTTTCTACTAAGTACGTTGCTCTAATGTGCTGGTCTCTTTCCATAGCTTTTAGAAGAACAGAGGTAAGACTTATAGGTCTAAAGGAAATAAACCAATGATATTAAAATTATGCTATCGCGAATTATTACAATAATAGAATGTCGTACAAGAAATGAAGGGTGCGGGCGGAGCCGGTAGCGATGCGGTAACACCGACACAACTTCAAAGTACTATATTTTTTTCAATGGCGTAACGGTAAAATGAAATGATAAATGATTTATCAAAATGCATTATCTCAAATTTCTAAAAAATCACAGGTTTTTAAAATGCATTATGTGGTGTGAGCTTTTAAAGCAAATACGTTATGACTTGCTGTAAATAACAAAAACTAAAACTGTAGATTCCCTAAACTTGCAGTAAATAAACAAATGTAAAAATCACACGCCGCAGAAATGCTGTAAGTAGCGTTAAGTTTTTAAATGGGAAGAAGTAAGTATTTGTAAAGTAAAAAATGCAGTCTTTCTTTCGCTATAAGTACAAAATGTCTAAAATGACTAGTTTTTGGTCTACATACAGCATTTAATCTTGCTAAAAAAAAAAATATAAGTACGGGCGTTTTCAACGGCGTATGTAACTTGTTTTTCATCGTAGAGACAGGACCCGGGTCATTCGATGCGGCTTTTTTATCTGATTCTAATGGTAGTAAAAAGTTACTTTAGGTATTTTGTCTACTTACAGCAAATATGCTTTCCTACGTCGATATGATATTACCTACATTACCCATTTTTAAAATAATTTTACATTTGACAAAGCGCCATATTGTTGCGGCGGCTCTGTGTGTGTTGATCTATAATTTTTCATTATAATAACTGTTTTTTAAGTTGACGATTTCGAATACTTGGTGATAAATTTTATGAAATAAAGATAATGGCCCTAATTCTGTTACTTCACTCGCTAAATTAAAATTCACTAAATTTTCTTCATATAAGAAGTAAACCTTGTAAACTTAGAAACAAGGTCTTATTTCAAATTGAAACAAGTAGGTAACATATGTCGCTATCGAAATAATGTATTTGTCGACTAAAGTCTGATACGCTTAAATAAACTTTAATACCACGTAGCGAGAGCCGCTATCCGTTGAATGCCATCTCTTTTGCTCTGTGTTTTTAGTAAGCGTCTTCGTAGGTGTATATTAAAAACACGTCATCCTTGTTCGTTTTAAACAAGTTTTTATACGGCAATTATACAGCGTTTGAATAAATGAAGACTCTCGCTACGTGGAAATAAAGTTGAGTATACGTTGACAGGTTTTATTGAAATTTAGAGGCGATGAGAAATAGATGCTAGTAACAAATAGACCTTATTACGAAGAACACTAGGTTGATTTCATATGAAGAAATTAAGTCAGGTTTTAGTTTAGTCGAGTGTACAATAGAATCGGCACCAATATTGAATTTTAATTATTTTTATACTAATATTAATTGTCATTCTAATAATAAACAGATTATAAACTTAATATCATATAAACTTAATTATAATTATGTTATGACAATATTGTAGAATTTACAGAGAAAACAAAAGATATACAGAGAATACAATTTAAAATTAATTATAATATGTCCATCACAGTATCTGTCATTCGGTGTCATAAACAAATAACCCGCCCCTGGTCGCTCCCGGCGCAAAGGTGCCCATAACGCTTGCTGCGTTCCCACGCTGAATGGCTATGGCCAACCTCTGCACCAGGAACGACCCTGAGCGGGAGTCGCCACTCACTTTGTTCTGCCTGCGCCCAAGATCGAGAACGAACCCCTTAGCGTCAGTACTCCAACTGCCCAAGGTTTCCACAGCTATGGGTACGAAATAGTACAACGTCTCCAAGGCCGCGTACTTTAGTCTTTTCCTTAAACAGGCGTCCTCCGCGGCGGCTGACGGGAAGCGGACAGTGCGACTCAGATGGCTGGCGGCAACCGTGCTGACGCATGTGGCGTCCCAAATCAGGCACTTACCATTTTTCCAAGGCACCAGCGTCAGCCCGTCCGGCCTCTTCCCGTCAGATCTGCTCAGACCCGGAGGCTCGAGCATACAAGGGACGTTGGCCGATATAAGGGCTCTACGAACTATGACGTTGAGAGCATGATGACGCGGAAACCTACCTGTGCAACGACGGCAACTAAGAGCATGAAAGCCATCGGCCTCCACCGTAGAGCCGCAGATGCACGCATGGGGCTCACACACCCTGCAACCCAGGCGGAAGGCCACCGCCACACGTAAAGAGTCGTCGTCGAGTAAAGTGCCAAGGTGAGGCGAAGGCAGCGCGTGCAGCCACGCTCCAGACTCGGATTGTGACACAGCTCGTAATCTAGCCATATCGGCCCCCGAAGCGCCATCCAATAATTTTTCTTGGACGCCCTTAACCCCCACGTCATCCCACGCCCGCTGAACGTTCCTAGCTTCGGGGATAGTGGCACCCGGGTTGAGGGTCGACCAAGCCAATACAGCACCCGACACAAACGGTATGCCTACCTCACCACCATTGGGACTCAATAGGACACAATATTGAATTTGAAAATTATTATTTTACATTATATTTGACTGAAGAAGCGAACAACCTTGTTTAAACCAGATGACTGGGATTAAAGTTGATAAAAACGCGGCACTGTCTTACCCTGACTTTTGTGTTTGGCACTGTAGTGTACGCCCCTTATTTTAGCTTGAAGCTTATTTGCACCTAAAGAAACACAGTTCCTGGTTTGATTATAGAGTTTTCCTTATCCTAGACTGATAGACTGTAGAGATAAAAAAAAATAATCTGTTTCCACCATTGACACGAATCACACATCATCCTCCTCCGCGTCTTTTTACAACTAAGTTGGGGTCGACGATTAAATAGTCTCACCACGATACGGCCGAACTTCGATATTTTACATGAAGTAGCTGCCATCAGACACGAATCACACAGTCAGAGCGATTTGGCATGCTTAAAATCAGTTCATCAAAATCCCTTTGAGGAATGCCCGCCCACCTTTTTCTAACAAGTCAAAAATATGTTGTTGTGCAATCCATACTCAGCAGTACTGCTCAATTGGGTTGAGGTCTGGTGATTTAGCAGGCCACGGCAGAACGTTGATACGAGCATCGGCAAGACTGCGTGTTACGACTCTAGCCGTGTGTGGATTGTCGTGCATTAGTCGAAAGGAATCGCACAACCGGCTTCGCAAAGGTATGATCAGGTCTGAAACCATCCTATCCGCATTGAGGTTGCCCCTGATCTAAATGAGATCGGTTCTTCCACCGAACCAAAAAACCGGGCCAAACCATTTTGTTCAACCTCCATATGAATGAACTT
Organism: Callimorpha dominula; assembly: GCA_949752705.1. Taxonomy (NCBI): domain Eukaryota; kingdom Metazoa; phylum Arthropoda; class Insecta; order Lepidoptera; family Erebidae; genus Callimorpha; species Callimorpha dominula. The sequence continues at coordinate 3,935,365 of OX457002.1, read as the reverse complement.
CCTGATAAAATTTCAACCGTTCTTGACATCCAGAGGTCCTCCCAAACACGAGTAAGTTTTGTATCCGGCCTTCCTTGAAATTTCTGCGTTCGCGAGCCCATTGTAAACGGGCCCTACGATTGTGGGGTGCTTGGGTGGAACTCTCAGCGACTCTCACTTCACGTTAAAGGTTTCGGATGGTTTGGTCGCTTATCAGCAAGCCTGAAGAGCGTGGAGCCTAGTAACCAACATCATGCCGGTCATAGTACGATTCCATCGAGCAGTATTTTCTAGCGGTCTACCGGTCCTACCTGCGAGTGGTGATGCGAGATCATCCTCTACGGTGCTCGGCCACGCTGCCCGTGATACGATAGCGTGTCCAGAGGCGGCTTATGATGCTCTGTGTAGTGCCAAGAGCGACAGCTGCAACTTGGAACCAACTTGCAACATTCCGACGAATCTAATCATCTCTTCTCGTGTCAAATGATGTCGTAACACCATATCGATGCATTTTTTTTTGTTCCAAAGCAGAAATTGTAATAGTTTTGTAAACACGCTATTACCCACTTTTATAGGAATCCTGATTTTGACAGTTGATTTTCTATTTTCATCAAAATTCTTATTCAAATAGTAAAATTCACTAAAAAAAATCAATAACGATCCCAATAAAGTTAAAATTATAATCCTCAATTGCGGCGATTCTCTATAACGTACTTGATCCCTAGACACTTTTGATGTGTGTATTTTGTAACCCGTGTAATATTTTCCTAAAGTATTTAAGTTTCCTTTGTCGTATTCGAAAATCACAAACAAGAAGAAAAAAAAAAAGGTCAACAGTCAGTCAACTGTCAGAACAATTTCGATTCACCTGCCTGCACCTGCCGCCTGTTTAGTTTGTGGAGAATGTAAATAATTCTTTCACACCATTGATATGTGAACAAATTTACTTCAAACATGGGCAAGGAAAAGTCTAAGAAACGTAGAAGATCAAGTTCAAGTAGTTCTAGCTCAAGTAGCTCTGATTCGTCGCGCGAAAAAAAGAAGCTGCGCAAGTTAAAGAAAAAACTTAAGAAGGAACAAAAGAAGACTGAAAAAGCGTTAAAAAAGAAATTGAAAGAAGAGAAGAGGAAGTTGAAAAAGCAGCGCAGAAGTAAAAGTACAAGCCGGACTCGTGATGATAGCAATGTAAAGGAAGAGAACACTTCAGCTGACATTCCCTTAGGTATATCTCTCTAAAACGATTAAAACTGTACTCAAATTAGATTATTTGATAACATGTTTATTTTGTGACATTTAAAAATGTACCTACTTTACTCTGATTTGATTGAATAGAAATACTTCGTGTACTTGTTAAAGTTAAAAATATAATTTGCTATGTATTCGTAGATTATGTACTGGTTGCCTATTCAAGGAACATTACATTTAACATTTTAAGACTTTACATGTTTAAAAAAAATGTATTTATTTTTCTTCTGTGTAGAACTCATGGAAAAGTCAAAAGCCATGGCTCCAATGACCAAAGAAGAGTGGGAGAAAAAGCAGAGTATTGTTAGGAAAGTATTGGATGAAGAATCTGGAAGATACAGGTTATTCTATCATTCTGTTTTTCATATTTTACTTTTAAAAAATGATGTAAATCTCTACTCACTAGTCTATTGACTGGCCTGTTTTTCTAGTGGTTAGTGACCCTGACTACTAAGCCAGAGATTGTGGGTTCGATTCCCACCCAAGACAAATAATTGTGTGATGAGCATGATAATTTGTTCTGTGTCTGGGTGTAATTTATCTATAATATGTATGTATTTAGAAATATATAAGTATGTTTATTAGCAGTCTGGTTACCATAGTACAGGCTCTGCCTAGTTTGGGATCAGACAACCATGTGTAAGATGTTTTATTTTATTATTTGACTGCCCTAGTAGTAGAATGTACTATCTATTCCTCTTGCAATCTGGTTTTAACATGTAGCAGTGTTTGAAGATATAAGTTTTGAAGTATTTATTTCTTAGAGAGTACTGACTATTTCTAAAATTGAAATCATTTATTTCAATTGAACCAATTATAGGTATTTTTGAATTGTCAGGAGTAGTAAGTCAATTGTGAAGCTTCGTTTGAAGTTAGTTGAAGAACAACTGAATTAAAAAATGAGGTAATTTTTAAGACTGCCAAGTGCTCATCCTGCAAGGGCAGCTGTATTGTAGTATTGCATGCATTGTGTATGTATATGTAGTATATGTGAAATATTTCGACGGTCCCAACATATGAAGCAACAAATCAAAAATAATGGTTTACAGGAGAGTATTTTAAAGTTTCAAACTGATCCAATGTTAAAGAAACCTAAAAACTATTTTTCATTGTTATTGCTGATAATTAGGTAAGTTGGTAATAGTTTTACAGTTTTTTTTAATATCTATGATTTTCCCGTAAAAAAAATTTAGATGACTGTTTCTACACCATTTCTGCAATAGAAGCTGTAACATTTAAATCTTTTATATATTCCAGAAAACTAAATATATGGTTATATGCAAAAGCTAATTATGAAAAAAAAAAGTGGCACTTTTGAACATAACTTTATATACATCGAGATTGTTGATTTGTGTGTATCTCCATATGAACACAAATTTCTTGTACACTCAACACTCAGATCACATCAAAATTGCAGGAGGAACAGTTAATTCACTGCAGTGCAGTTAATTTATTATTACCATCCCTCAGTGTGTATTGTTTTCAGGTTAATTAAAGGTGATGGAGAAGTTTTAGAGGAGATTGTGTCTAGAGATAGACACAAGCAAATCAATAGACAGGCCACTGAAGCAGACGGATCATTCTTTCAGTCTCAAACCGTAGAGAGAAAGCACTTCTAGTTATCTTATTAATTATGTAATTCTATACTTCCTCATATAGTTCCTTCTTATAAACAAGCTCACCATTTGCATTTACTTTATTTTAGTATCTGCTTAAATAATGTGATTACCTTGTTGTAAGTTTAAATAAATGTACCTTTCCAAGGAGTAAACTCCTAATATTTATATTTTTTTACATTTTTTTTAGCTCCACTCGTAACTAGAGATGGGTAATCACCTGGGTTAAAACCCACTACTGGGTAAAAACCCGGGTGATTACCCATCTATACTCATAACCATGTATACAAGTCTTGGAAGTAAATTTTAACTTATGGCACCGCACAACCAACTCAGTAGAAGGGTGGCATAACAGTTTAAACAAAAAAGTCGCAGTAAAACATCCAAATTTATATTAAAGAAAGCATGACTCAAGAGTTTCGTATGGTGCAAGCCCAGGTGCATATCGAATTTCGCACAAGAAAACAACTTGACATTAATATCGATATAGGTGTCAATAAAATCGTGATTTAATGGAGGATAAAATAGATATGGAGCAATGCCTTAGACGTCTTTCATTTAGTCAATTAAAAACGAAATCAAGACTTTAAATGTGTTATTAGGAATGATGAATTTATTTTTTTGAGTATTCAGTTTCAAATTCGTTTGTTTGTTTGTTTTTATTATGTGAGAAGCAGTTTTTGTAACTTATGCCTCGTCTCTACAAACAATTTTTAACCCACTTCAAAAAAGGAGGAGGTTCTCAATTCGACTGTATTTTTTTGGGTAACCCATTTTGATGATTCTTTTTTTATTTGAAAGCTGGTGCTTCCCGTGTGGTCCCAATTTAATTTGGTCTAGTTCTGACAATGGCATCCATTATACGTTTTTTATGGAATAGTTTTTTTTAGAATTATACACAAACACTTTTGTGTTTTGCTGTACTAGACAAAAGTGTATCTAACAGGAATAAAAGCGAGGATTTCATTATTAGTGTTTTTTATTAAACTATAATTATAGGGACATAATCACACTACTATATATAAGGTTATGGTGACTTTACCAGCGGGTAAAGACAGGAAACTAAATTGAGCTGATTACAGTGGTGTGAAAATAATTTCAACACACAAAGTTCAAATGTACAGTCGGCGCAAGATACCTCTTAAACTTATCGATGACTCCTTATCTCAAGCGATTGAGTTAACTGTACACACAAAATCTGAACATCAACCGTTGAGTTGCAACTAGGTTGACAAATATATGGTTGAGCGACGTAGTCAAAAGCAGGAACTGTTGAATAAAGACTTCGCAAGCTTTTATGGTTTTTGTACAAAAGTAATGAGACAAAAAAATATTAAAAACAATTATTTATCAAATTTCTTTATTGATCTACCTATTAACATTATAATTCATCTTTTGTTAAGATATCTTCGTTAGAAGTTTGTTCTTGTGATGTATTAGCCACTGTGTCCTGCAGATGTTCAGTCACCAAAGATATAAGGCTCTCCAGAGGCCGGCCCCCGTGTTCCACGTTCACAATCTTCTTCTTTTTGTAAAGAATAAGAGTTGGTAAACCATTGATCTATAGGACAAATTATTAACAAATTTAATAATATTATTGGAAGTACATATTTGAACTGAACCAATTTAACGACCCAGTATTAGCAGGTGTAGTTGTCGGTAATGACTTGGTGCGTCTATCAAGTGATTTTAACGGCACCTAACTCTTTTTCACTAAAGGTTGGGAACAACTGTTTATAAGGCGCTTTGATCTACAAATAAAAATGTGCTAATAACATAACTCATTAAGCCTTTCAATAGAAATCAGAACAGTAGCGTCTGTACATTTTTGTATGAAATATTAAGGAGTGACGTCACCCTTAGTATTGTCAAATCATTTACTTTTAATATTAATTTAACAATTATAATCTAAATTAAAATCGTTAAAATAAAAGTTGACGACAATTTTCACAGTATATTAAGTTAATTTATTGCGACACTTGGCGAAATAATTTATTTTGAGCATAGGCACCTACCCAATTATGGGTTGTAACGTAATCTAATATATAACACAAAAAAATTCAAATCGTACTGGAAGTACAGAGTTACAGACTAAATAACGAAAAGGGGTACATTCAAAATGTCTTTAAAAATAATTGTTTGTATATCATCTTTATGTGCCTAAATAATTGATCCGGTTGTGATGAAACTTTAGTAGGGTCTTCTGAGGGCGCCCGCGAGGGTTTCTGCTCCAAAAATTCAATATCCATACATATACAAAACGGGTGTGTCAGCTCCGACACTGGAGTTTACAACTCTCTCTCTCTTTCTTTCACACCATCTCTCTCTCTCTTTTTGTCACACCATCTCTCTCTCAGTTAACGCTTTTATTGAAATCAATATTTCCATATGGGGCCTTATATGACAAATTGATTCTTAATGAGTACACTCCAAAAATGTATTTTCCTATGGTTTTTTTTGGGATCAAAATTTAATACAACTAAACAATTTACTTTACATGGCATTACCACGCATGCCGGGTACACATAGTATTAGTAAAGAAATAGGATACCTTCTCCGTTTCGCAGATTGGTTTTGATTGTACGCAGTCGACGTCAGCAATTAGTACACGAGTTTCATTTTGGAATCGTTCTCCTAGTTTCAACCAAAGTGGACTCATTTGCATACAATGTGCACACCTAGAACAAGATACAGTTGTTAACAACAAAATATTATATTTTGTACTGTAAAGGTGTTTCTTGGTGCCTATACCAGGGCTACATCACTTACTCGAGGTCGCGTTTTATATACCTACCAATTTAGCTATCCGTCCACGGTAAAAGTGTCAGTAGGGGCGACAACGCGTAGCTGAGATCACGCACGCACGGCAGAACGGTATTCTCCGTAAATAAAAACAAAATGTCAAATCGAACTTATTATGAAGTGGAGATGTTTAGTTATTGATAAATGTATTTATTATGTTTGCGTTATTGCCAGATGTTAGTGATCTGTAAAATCCTTTAAAAATAAGTTGTAAAAATGATTTTAGCTATTACTTTTTTGTCAATATAATATAAAAATACTTTAGGTGTCTATTCTTTACTCGCCATTGCCACGTGGCTGTACTAATAATAAACAATAGTTATCTTCTCAACAAAAAATAAATGTTACTTATATATATTCTATACAATGTTGCACTAAATCAGGTTTTGAGTTATTAGCCAGAGTGAAGTTGTAATAAATGTAGTCTATTAAACGATTCTACGAAAGGTGACGAACTTAGGAGGTGTGGACTGCCAGCGTATTCATTTGTTGTAACTTGTAGGCAAGTTAGAAATATAGTGAAAATAATAATAAGAGCTATTGAAATGTAAAACATATTGAGAGCGCCACGGATTGAGGTTTTTATTTGAGTAGGTAGTTATTTGTTATTTAATACTTTTGTGTAATATAATATGTAATACAAAAGTATTAAAATATAAGAATATCTTTCTCTAGTCTACGCAACAGCCATTACTAGCAACCCGCCCTAGCTTCGTACGGGTAGCAGAAACATCTTCAACAATCCTAATCATATTTCAACCAATTTACACAAAACCTTAAAAAATTACATACCTAAACCTTCCTCATAAATAGCTCTATTTATTGATGAAAACCGCATGAAAATTCGTTGAGTAGTTTTTGAGTTTATCGTGAACAGATAGACAGACAAACGCGGCGGTGTAAAATGTAGTGATGTAGTGATGGTGATGTATATGTCTACAGCATCAACGTTTTATGTTGCTATCGAAGGTTTAAGGATATTTTAATTACCTATAAAAATTAAAGATATAAATTTCATAGGGAAAAGTATTTTATTTATCATTATATAAAACTCAACACTCTTAAATTTTATTAGCAAGTGTGTGTTCCGATATACACTGCGAGCACTATAAGAACTGACGTCAATTTAGTATACTGCGAAGCCGTTCCTTTATAATTAGCTTTATTGGTTACTGTTTAATACGGAACACAGTCCAGTATACTGGCATCTATGTTTTTTGGCGCTGTTTTGACGTTTTTTTTTATGTACAGGGGGCAAACGAGCAGACGGGTCACCTGATGGTAAATGACTACCGCCGCCCATGGGCACCTGTAACTCAAAGAGTCACAAGTGCGTGTTGCCGCCCTTTAAGGTGGGAGTAGGAGAAGAGTGGGGAGGGGGGAAGAGGGGAGAAGGGAAAGACGGGAATAGGGAAGGGTTAGGGCCTCCAGTAACCTCACTCACGCGGCGAAATGCAATGCAAGCATTGTTTCACTACCGATTTTCTGTGAGGCTGTGGTATCGAGCGGAGTCGAGCCGGCCCATACGTGCCGCAGCATGGCTCACCCACGTAGAAAATAATTATCCTACTAATATTATAAACGTGAAAGTTTGTGAGGATGTATGGCGCTGCGATAGGGTTACAGGAATAATATTTTTTACGTTCCGGCAGGACAACGTCTGTCGGGTCCGGTAGTCATATATATGTACAAGTTATCTGTTCAACGAGAAAAAAATTTGTTTGAATGTAGTTATATTTAAAAATTTAAAATTCAAGTCAATTGTCAATTGACAATTACTCGCATAATAAGAGTAAGTTTACTTTTTATTAAAAGAAAATATTGTTTTTTAAGTGACCGAATGCATAATAACTGTATAACCGAATTATTTAAATGGGGCTATATACGGTAAAAGTGATGAACTTATTTCGACAAATAATTGTTTATTATCTAACTGGAAAAAAATTGTAGTTGATCACATGATCAAAGCACTGAGAGCACCTTTCCTCGAAAACGCCAGTGCTCACAGTACAAAAATGGCGACGATTTATGACGTCATATACTTCCCTAGGATACTGCAGCAGTATACTGTCAGTCCATAACGGAACGAAGTTATCCCCAGTAAGAGCACTGAACAGTGCTCGCAGTGTATATCGGGACATACCCCAAATAAATAATTTATTTCATTATTTGTGTACTTTGTACAACCCTAGAGTGTCCGGCAGTTCGGCTACATGCAAGGCGATCTCAACTTTCGAAAAGCGTAAATAAGATATATTTCTGGTCGCAGCTAACGCCAGGTATTATTATTTAAATTTTGTAGGCTATTATAACGTAGGTATTTTGAGTTTTGTATGGGAGTGATGTATCTGTTACGAAGTAACTATTATCTTATCTGTGCCTATACTTAGTAACTGCAACAACTAAAATTGTATTTGTAGATTGTGTAGAATACGGTATTAGTGTCAAATCAATCAATCACCTTTTTTAAACATGAAAACGGTGCTTTAAGTAAAAAATTGTATGAATTAATGAATTATGACGTCATACCTAAGAAAAAACCGGACAAGTGCGAGTCTGACTCGCGCACCGAAGGTTTGGCAGTTTTCCGCAACTCCACGACAAAACGCGTATTTTGCGTTGGTGGGGATAAAAGCTATTCGAGCGACCTTAACTCCCCGAAGAATCCTAGTAACCCTGGCGAGACAAGCCAAGACTTAGCCTGGTATTCTGCAACCCCCTGACAGTCGAACAATACATGGGTTACTGTTTAAGCTCTGTACAGTGGATTCCGAAACTAAGGACAGTACCTAAGTTAGTTCGATGTACGACGAAGTCAACTTTCCAAGTAGGGTTGCCGTACTATAATATATAGTATCGCACTATATTTTGATCAGTTGTAGTGCGAGCGCAACCTGCCTGTGGCGTAGACGCACAACACAGCCTTGCTCTTACAATGTCTATAGATACCTATTTCTTACACTGCATATGGTAACTGCTTGTGATAGTGGGCCGTTTACTTATTTGAACCTGAGTGCTAAAAATGACGAAGAAACGATGTTGGTAAAATAATTACCATGGTGCAAAATAGTTGATAAATACAAATTCCTTCTCCAAAAAGGTTTCGAAGGTTTCTTCTGATATCCTGGCAACAGGCAAGGCTTTCTTTTTCTTCATAAATTTTTCAGGGTCATGATTCTCAGTTAGAGACATTTTCTCAATGTATGCTTTCAACCCCTCCATGTTGTCTGCATCAGCTACACCCATCTGTAATATATTTTGTGTTTTTATAATACTTAGTAGTGCTAAAGTCACCTGAGAACTGAGAACTAAGAACAATTCCAATCACAACATTTCGAAAATCATCATTTGATTTTCATAAATCTACTAGCAAACCTGACAGATTTCCTGTCCAAAAGTTAGATTTTGGTTTTGGGTAATATTATTGATATTATTATTTTTGTTATTTTGTTTATCTCCTTTGATAAAAGGGGCAATGATAGTCTAATTACATAGGCCATAGCCAAGTGCAATTAGGATTTAAGTTATTATATTATTTCTTCCACATACACGATGGTGTAAGTGGAAGAAATTGATGATGTGGTGAGGAATTTGCGAGTAAGTTGGCAGGTATTTAGTAAAACTGCTTTCTGAATTATGTGAAGTGTATGTTGCGGTATTTCCAAGATGTTCAGGCTGCGTTGAAGACTTTTGGGTATGATCCCGATTGAAGAAATAACTATTGGAACTATATGAATGGTTTCTACCCGCCACTGTCGTTTTAATTCTATTGCTAGATCTTGATATTTAGTAAGTTTCTCAGCTATAGTGGATTGGACGTTATGGGAATTCAGTACTGCTACATCGATGAGATATACAGTTTTGTTTAATTTGTCGTGAAGTGTAATGTCTGGTCTATTGAAGTGAATGGTCTTATCAGTTATTATAGTTCTGTCCCAGTATATTTTGTGGTTATGGTTTTCTAGTACTGTTTCTGGATTGTATTTGTAATAGGGTCTCTTTTTGGCTATAAAATTATATTTTTGAGCAAGATGTTGGTGTACTATAGCAGCTACTTGGTCATGTCGATGTTTGTAATCAGTTTGTACCAGAGATTTGCAAGCAGAAGTTATATGTTGGATAGTTTCGGGGCAGGTATGGCAGCATCTGCATGCATCTGAGGGGAGATTCGGTGCGTGTCTTATATTTTTCTGATAATTTCGGGTATCGATAACTTGATCTTGGATTGCAATCATGAAAGCTTCTGTCTCAGGAAATAAGTCTCCACGCCGCAGTCATTCGTTGGACGCTGCTGTGTCAACATATGGTAGCTGTAGATCCTTTCGATGTCTTCCGTGCAAGAATTTCTGCTGCCATTGGGCAATCTTTTCTTCAAACTTAATTATATGTTCGTTGCTTTGCGGGTTTTGTCTATTAAATTAAGTGGGGTGAAGCGTCTGTCTGCAAGTGTTATAATTTCGTGGAGTATAGAGAGTTGTGATCGTTGGTGGAAGTACTGTCTGAGGGATGTGATTTGTTTGTTATGTAGATTGCTGATATCTATCATGCCTCGTCCGCCTTCTTCTCTCGGAAGGGTCAACCTTTGCACGCAGGATCTAGGGTGGTGTTTTCTGTGAGCTGTTAATGTTGTATTTATGGTGCATTGTAGATTTGTAAGTTCAGTTTTGGGCCAGCTTATTATGCCGAAAGAATACGTTAATAAGGGGATTGCGTAGCTATTGATCGCTTTAATTAAGTTGCGAGAATTGAGTTGAGAACAGAATATTGCATTAAGTCTGTGTTTGAATTTTCGTTTAAGAGTATCTTTCGTTTCCTTCTGATTAATTTGTCTAGCTTGTTGAAATCCTAAATATTTATATGAAGTGTAAGGTTCTAGAGGTTCAATTGTTTCTCCTGACTGTAATGTGTAGCTGTTTGAGGTGATTTTTCCATTTATAACAGAAAATGTTTTACACTTATCAATCCCGAACTCCATGTGTATATCGTTTGAGAAAGTTTGTGTGATATTTGCTAGAAGATGCAGTGACTGTGTACTATTTCCATATAATTTTATATCGTCCATATACATTAGATGTGTAAGATTTGTTTGTTTGTGTGGTGTCGTGATAGTGTAACCTAGATTGGATTTGTTCAATATGTTGGAAAGGGGATTGAGAGCTAGGCAAAACCAAAGCTTGCTAAGTGCATCACCTTGAAATATTCCTCGGCGTATCGGGATTTTAGATGTGTGTATGCTAGTTTCCTGTAATTTTTAGTGTCGTGGTCCAGTGTTGCATTGAGTTTTCAAGGAAATGTATTATTTTTGGATGAATTTTATAGAGTACATGAAGAAGCCAGCTGTGTGGGACGGAATCAAATGCTTTTATTATTATTATTTATCAGGCAGCAGTTGATATTCAACTGATAATGCCTGTATCCTGCTTTCATAATACATCATTGATTTCAACAATAGACACTAAACCTAAAAAAGAAAACCTGATTGCAGTGCCAACAAACACATAGTGTTCATCAAAATGGGTCTAACCATTTTGGAGATGTTAGTAAGGTGGAGGAGGTAATATTAAGAATAAAATTAAACTTACAATCCTACCATTGACAATCCACATCAAGTAAGGATACTGTTTGATATCAAAAGTTTTACAGGTCATTTCATTGTCCATACAGTTCACTTTACCAATCTGTATATATTCATTATGTGCATATTGTACTGCTAGCTCGGCCCAAATAGGGGCTAGTTTCTGGAAACAGAAACAACACACATACCTTTAAGTGGCTATATTGACAGGAGTACATACATTTTAAAATGGTGTCCCACAAGTTTCCCTCTGTAAATAATAGTCTAAAGACAACTGTTATTTGATGATGACAAAGATTTATATGTTTGACAATACATACATTGACAATACAGAGACAAGTGTGCAGGCAGCTGGTAAGTGAAAGAAGATGTGCTCCTTACTAAGTACAATAGACAAAAATGACTGGCTGAAAAACTTCTTCAAGTTCCCCGTCTCAAACAAATTAGTTTGAGGTTTTAGTTATTATATTGTAAAAATGTCTGGAATTCAAACCTGTGATGCCTTACACCAGGATGCATAAAACATGATGAAATGTTGGCCCTTGGACAAAAACTTCTCTATATTATGATCATTTAAGTATGCCATACCACTGTATATTTTCACTTCTGTTGAGTCTTTTTCTATGTTAGTGCCCTGTAATGAAAAGTATAATAAAAAAGTTTTTTTTGCTCATGTCAGCAGTTACATCAGTGTCAGTGCTTACATTATAACAAATTAACAGTACTACTAGCCTAATGTTGTGTTGCCCGGGGTTCTCCACAGGGAGGCTAATCATTATTGAAAGTCATGCAAGTTTTTATATAGATGCAGTAACATCTTACTTTCTGGTAAAATAAGAAATACAAGTCTTCCTCTCTCTGAGAACAGTTAGGCTATGGTTACACAGACCAGTGTGACCATTGCCTAACTCTACTTCTCTTTGTCGTATTATAGTATATAGCAAGTTTATTAAGTCCAGACTGAGCTCTTCATGAGGATATCACTTTATAACCCATCTACCTCTACATATCCACATTGTACCTATCTTAAACCCAGATTATGAGTTCTCTAGTGAATCATACAAGTTTAATTGGCTTACCTCTGATTTCATAGTGAAGATTCCACTTAAAAATAATGTTAGGGAAGGTAAATCCCTAGTACCCTTATACTCTATAGGAGTAAATGTGTTCTTATGGTAGTAGTGGAGTGTTGGATAACCTGTAAATAATTAATTAGGTACATGTAGATCCTCCAAATAATATGAAAGCTGCCATCTACATTCAAGATGATGTCAGTAGGAAATACAGACTTTTTAAAGAGCATATTTTACCAGTCATAGTTGAGAGTGAAATATTGGATAATTTCAGTGCAATTGATTAAACTGATTACCATTAAATCTATGTTCATAACTGAAGTGCTATAAAAAACAATAAAGAATCTAAGATGGTGGCAGTCGTCGGCAAATTTCAAATTCAAAATAATATATTAAGTGCTAAGGGAGGTTGAAGGAAGTGACAATAAGGCCAGCATGGGTGGTTGGAATAAACATCAGTTCCACCCCTTAACCAGTACAATATGTGTTTTGTCTACACTAACATTTCTTCTCTAGAGATGAAAAGATCCATCAAAAACAGATTTCTATGGCTTTATGTATATAGTGAGTAGTGTTCTAATTACCTGTGATGTCATTTTCATTACAAAGTTTGTAATGTTTGGTACAATCCACTTGGGCAATAGCAAATTTAGAATCTTTTGTGTTTACAAGTTCAGCTAATTCCGCCCATATTGGATGAAATTCTGTGCAATGTCGGCACCTGAAAATAAATGATATAGTCTATAGATAAATCAAATCATAACGTTCGCTCGGTTTCACATCGGATACATCGGGAACCCTAATTTTTCCGGGTTGAAATGTCATAAGTCCTTTTTTGTATTCATGACTACGAGTATGAAAGTTTCATGATGATCGGTTGCGTAGCTAAGGCGTGGAAGCCTAACAAATAAACAAACTCACTTTCACATCTATGATATTAGTAAGGTTAATGAAAACTAGGTTTTTAAAATTTAAATTCTAGGGGATTGAAATACCTACCAAGGTGCGTAAAACATAACAAAATTGCCGTCCATTTCTTCTATTTGGTATTTGAAATTGTTGGTATTATATTCATAAACCGAGCTTTCCTCCAAAGCAACATAATAGGGCACAAATAGCAAATAAAACAATCCCGCAGTCCGAAACATATTTACACACAATCTACTCTATTTTGAGTATTACCAACGTATTCAAATGGTTAGCGATGAAATAAATGTAAAATAAACATTATCAGTCAGAAAAATATAAAATGTCCATTTATGAATCTGATCTTCTAAAATTACCCTATTAATATCCAATGAAAACTTCACAACAAATTATATGTTTTTCATAGAGTTATTGAAAGTATAATCTTTTTTTTTGGCACAGACTACATAAAATGTTTTTAAGAAATCGATCAGCTTCTTTAGTCATAGATCTGACTATAATCTAATAATCATTAAAATCAGTTCATTAGTTCATTGCCAACAAATAATGTGACACGACATTTATATATATATATTTAATGCATTGGATGCTAAAAGAAACATTTAAGTCAAGGCATCTGTGCCTGTATTAGATGGGATATCCATATTCCAGGCATCATCGCTATTCCTGTTAATGACACACTACACTTTAAGCTATTTACAATATACATTATACAGTTCTTGATGAAAATAAATACAAATAAATTAAAAAATCATTCTGTCCTCTCTGTGCGTGGAGTGAGAATGTGAATGGGTGAGTGTAAGAGGGTGAGTCGAAAGATTACCCTGGACACCCTGATACATTTAACAAATTTTCTGTTCCTTTGTATGATAAATTATGAATGTATTCAATTTATACAGAATGTTAGATAAACGCTCCCGAAGATAAAGATAGACGATTTAGTACTAATGACACTTTTGATGATGGGTCACAAAAAAATCGACCGCGGTGAATTTTTTTATTTACAACTTTTTATTAGCATTATTCACGATCTATCATGATAGAACATCTAAATAAAACGATAATTTCATAAAAAATACATCACTTCACTAAAAAAACACGGCGATGAAACACTTATAAAAGCTGACCGGGTCAATGAACATCTGTTTATAAATTTCGTGTTTTATTACCGGGTTTTTTTTTAGTGAAGTGATGTATTTTTATGCAATTATCGTGTCATTTAACTGTACGAACATGATGGAGCGTGAATTATGCTAATAAAATATTTTTTCATCGGAATCGATTTTTTTCTGACCCATCATCAAAGGTGTCATTAGAACTATCGTCTATCTTCGTCTTCGGGAGCGTTTACCTAACAACCTGTATTTATCTATGCATTGTAATTTATTTAAATTATATATATTAATAATGATGTATAGATAGGCTTCAAGGAAGTAAAAATATTTATTCACGTACGCATGTCTGAAAAGTGGCCTAACAAGATTCGGAATAGCTTCACGTTTTCTTGTTTCGGTACCGTATTGGAACCCTAGTAGAGAATGTTGCTTTAGTAAAGTGAGCAATATATACAATTGCTGAACCGTGCGATAGTCGCAGAACTGATATAAATCATACGTAGGATACTGGTATGGGCAAAACGTATTGACGTTGAGTATGGACCTTTGAGTTATTTCTAGGGGTTTCAAGGTTTCTTTGTAAACCCCTCCCCAAACTGTTATACTGTTATGCCGAGTTTTCATAGTCTGGAAATAATCAGGTCTATGTGTAGTCTGAAAATAGGGTATTATCGATTATAACACCCAAATACTTCAAAGACTTTATTGCTACCAGCTTAGAACAGGAACAAACTTGTTTCTTACAACAATTATGAGCTGTTAATGAGTATGCAGGGGAAGTATTACATTACCCATTGTAAATGCAGCATATTTAGTTTTTTCTAAATTGAGGGACAAGGAATTGCTCTGCAGCCAATGTGTCACAATGTTAAAACCATGTTGTAAGTAAGACTATGTCATCGGCATACGAGATAATTTTACCACCCGCTAAGTCTAGATTACAGAGCTCATTTGTATACACAACAAAAAGGCTAGGGCCAAGGATGCTGCCTTGGGGCACACCATGAGCGATGTAGATAAGGCATAACCAGAAAAATAAAAACCTGGTTTACGGGAGCCTCAATTACTTTTTTATTGCAATACCAAGTAAAGTTATAACCATGTAAATTGTCAAAAGTAAAAACTCTATTTGAATTAAATAAGTCAAAGACTTTTATTTCAGACTAGCAGTTCCCGCGCGGTACACATGTACACTCACGTGTACACATTTATATAAAGGATGTCTCAATAAGAGTGCAATATTTAAAAATTGACGCCATTTTTTTTCATTGGAGGTTGCTGCTCTGATATTCGACAACTGGCATCAACGATTGTTCCGATTGAGTGAAAACCCATTACAAAAATGCAGTGACTGTGAATGGCGTTCGTTACAGGAACATGCTAACGGAGTTCTGGTGCCTCAACTGGTTGGTCTTGATCTGATCGACATGTGGTTTCAGCAGGATGGCGCCACCTGCCACACCACGCACGGAACAATTGATTTATCGAACCAACGATTTCCAGACCGAATCATCTCTCGAAATTCCGATGCCAATTCGCCGCCAAAATCGTGCGATTTCTTTCTTTGGGTTTTTTGAAATCTCAGGTCTATGTGAATAAACCATAAATAATTCCTGAGCTCAAAGCCGAGATCCAACGCGTCATAGGTGAGATAGAGCCACATCTTTGTCAAAATCTCATCTAAATTTTCATGAAAAGAGCCTGTGTTCAGAGCCGAGGGGGCCATATGCCGGATATTTCATTCCATACATAATCGGAACATGTCTACTTTATAATGCAATAAAAATATCATCACTCGCTTCAAAAAAACATGCGTTTTATTTTTAAATTTAATCCTGCACTCTTATTGGGTCATCCTTTATTTTCCACTGAACCCTAATTCATTTTCCAAAATAAAAGTAGCCTTAGTTACTCCTTATAACGTGATAAACCTGACCTTCAACGTAGAAATCGGTCCACCCGTTCTAGAGATTAGCCGGAACAAACCGACAGACAAACACTTTAAAACTGATTTTTAGGTATAGGTATCTTGCAAATAACTATACGAGCTTAAAAAAGAACTATGATTTTGACATTACAAACATACACTCAAATTTTATTTATTTGTATGATGACTAGTAATAAAAATTAAACGATCGGGCTGAAACTATCTCTGTACTGAATTTTTACGAAATTGAATCAGCGCATCATCACCATCTTCCTGTCTGTATTTCCTGTGACTGGAGAGGCCACTAGGACAGAGGAACGCCAGCTGGCGAATCAGCGCATTAAATAAAATTAACATTGATGGTAAGACATAACATCTTGAACTAATACTGTGGTAAATCATTGTGAAATCCTTCCCTCTCCCCTATTCCCGTCCTTCCCCTCTCCCTCTCCCCTCCCCTCTAATCCCCCTCTTCCGTCTTCCCACTCTTCCCCCTCTCCCCCTCTTCCCCCATTCCCACCTTAAAGGCGGCAACGCACTAGTGACTCTTGACTTCTTGAGTTACAGGTGCCCATGGGCGGCGGTAGTCATTTACCATCAGGTGAACCGTCTGCTCGTTTGCCCCCTATAACATAAAAAAAAAAAACCGACAAGAACGTTTAAACTTTATTGTTTTAAACTTATGTACACCTATATTATGTGTCAGAAAAATAGCATTTTATCCAGGTCAAAGCTTACGATCAAATCAAGGAAATAAAACCATTAAAGGTAATAATTATGTAAATAGCGTGAGAAGGAAAATAAAATAAAAACTGTCAGTCGTAGGACTGCATGTCAGAAGTGAAAACATAACTGACACATCTGAGCGTGACGGTCATAAAAGTTCAGTGCTTTTTTCCCATACCAAAAGTGCCCAAAGTACCTAAAGAAGTTTTCACTTCAAACATTGTCAAAAAGTAATTATTGCGGGTTGCCGATCAGAATTGTTCATTTTTGAAGAAAGTGAAGTCATCACTAGTGACATCCATCAAACTGCCGTACCTTCAGACTAAATTTTGAATAAAGGTTTTCGCCATTGAGCACTATAGGCGTTATACATTTTCACCTTAATTACAATTATATTTTTGTTTATTTTACCATATGAATTGCGAACACAATAAGTACTTTATTAAATGAAATATATTTTTAAAGATTAATTAATAAGGAGCTGACAGAACTCAATGTTTAAATTAGCGCCCTCTAAGGGATCTATGTATGTACTATTAGCGTGACGGTCAGAGTTCAGTGCTTTTTCCCCATGGCAAAAGTGCACAACGTGCCTAATGAAGTCTTCACGTCTAAAACTGGTATAGGGAAGCTTCAAATGCAGTTATGCCATAAATGACTTTATACCATACCGCTTGAATAAATGTCCAGATATATTATGTTCGATGCAGTTAAGCGACCTTTGCGTTCGTAAGGTGCGCCTTACGGATGCTTCAGATAGTTTAGTAGATAAACTTAGTGTACTAAATTTAAGGTTTGGTTTGACTTTCGCGGGTGGGACAAGGTTTTTGAAGTGAAAACTTCCTTAGGCAGGTTTGTGTACTTTTGTTATGGGGAAAAAGCACAAAAACTCGTTACCGTCACGCTAATAATTCATATATAGATCCACTAGAGGGCGCTAATTTGAACATTGAGTTTTGTCAGCTCTTTATTAATTAATCTTTAAAAAACGTGTTTTCACTTCTGACGTGCAGTCTTACGACTGACAGTTTTTTTTATATGACTTGGCTTGGCACCCGATAGTTTTTTCACTTGCTTATATGGTCTGTTGATCTATATGGTAGTTTTTTAAATGTTTCAAACCTCCCATTCACGAAACTCTTAACACAAAATAATCTTGTCCCAGTTTATAAAAAAAACTAATATTAAAATGCAAACATTTGCACACTGTAAATTAATTAATGCATTTATCCAACAAAATTGCATTATGAATAATATTTTTGAAAAACAACAAAGATAGTAACGAAATAAAATACGGAGCATCTGTAAACGTCACTATGCTGTAGCTTTTATGAACATACAAAAGAATGTGGTAATTCTTCAAAATGGTCGCTTTGTATGGTTTGCCAACTTGCATGTCTGTGTTTCAGAGTTCTTTGTTTTCGTAATTCATTTGATATTATTATATTTTGGGAAAAGTATATGCAACTCTCTAGTTGTGTCGTGTGATTAGGAACACTGCTATTTACATATTTTGTGCTGCGCAAGAAAGATGTCATCGGTAATGTGAGAGCTCTTCGATAGAATTTTTATTTTGTGGGATTATGACGTTTATGATTCTTATTTGGATGTGCAGAAATTGAGGAATATCCTGGTAAATTATTCTTATTACATATAATAGTAGGACAGTGCCCGTAACAAGTTTTATATAAGAAACAAAGCTGACTCTAATTTTGGCATTCCACAATACTCTGTCATGATTGATTCGTGTTGAACATTCTTTTGGTTTGTGAACCTGCTGATCTAACTGAATGTATTTTAATGTGGAACTTAATATTGTTGAGCATTTATTGATACCTATCACAATTATTTAACAAGATTGTAATACTTTGTGGTTTGTTGTTATTTCATGTTGTTGAAATTATGTCCATGTCAAATAGAACAACAATCTAGTAAGACTTTCGTCTTTGATTCTATGTGATTATTGCTTGTAAGAAGTCAAACATTTTCTTAGTGAAATAAAATTAATTTTGTTTTATTTTCAGTCTAACCAGAAGCTTAGAAATCTTGGACAATTAAATTGTGATAAAAACGAGACAGTGACAAGGAAATTTATAAAGGAACTTGGGAACATCTGGATTATAAGTTGCAGCCAAATATTTAAGTGTATATTAAATGTATGGTGAAAAGTGACCATGAGTGTGGTTAGAAGGTGGTGTGTGCTTGTGTGATGGGAGGGGTGGGGTGAGAGGTGAGGCGCTCGGGCGCGGGCGCGGGCGCCATGAACCCGCCGGCGCCCCGCCAGGCGGCCGCTCGCTCCGGCTATCATCAGAAGGCACTAGCTCAGATCCGCAACTCTCTACTCCCATTTGCTAATAATGGGAACTCAGAGCCGCCTGGCTCATCAGCTGCGAGCACGGTCAGCTCTGGAGTCAGTTCTGGCTTTAGCTCTTCATCTGGAAATGGTCTTGATAAGGATTTGACTGTGTTACCACAGTCTTTAAATCAACTGATTGCTTTGGGATATGATGAGGTAAGCTTTTATTTTTTTTTTTTCTACAAAATCTGGAATCTAAATATTAATATGCGTGGAGAATTCTTTGCATGCATTTTTTAAGCAGTCACTATAGACAGGAATGGATATTGAAATACTTAATGTTTATATGTAGAAGAAGTGAAGAAAGCTAACATTTTTAAATAATATGTGCTATAAAGTTAAAAATTATGTTAAAATGGCTACATAAGCTATATAGAAGCAATATATGTTTTGATGTGTCATGGTACAAACGGTTAATTTCAACTGCCAGGCAATCTCTAGTACAGTTTTAAACTACTGACTTCAATTAGTACTTTCAAACAATTGAAGGAAAAATAAAAACAATGTATAGAACTTAGAACTTGAATATAATTATAAGAGACAATAATCCCACTATCCCACTATCCCACTAATATTATAAATGTGAAAGTTTGAATGGATTCGTTGGATGGTGTTCGTTACTCTTTCACGCAAAAACCACTGGACCGATTGTGATGAAACTTAGTATGTAGATAGCTGGAGACCTGGATTAATGCATGGGCTACTTTTTTTAATCTATAAAAACATCTATTAAATGAAGCTTCTTTCAAAATTTCAAACAATCTTTTTAACAAAAAACTTTTTAACAAGAAAAAGAAAATAAATAAAAGATTGGATATCGTATGAAGACATTTTCATGGTATATAGAGAGTGAAGCGATGGATTTTATGAAGGATCAATATTAGGGTTTTTGGTTTCTCGACCAGGATTTCTTGAGTATCTTGAGAAATTTTAAATATTTTATTAAAATAAGAAGTTATTTCTAAAATTTAGCTATCTTACAAATTAGACTATTGGTATTGGTATTGGTGTAGGGCTCTTTTTCCGCATTTAGACTCATAGATGGTCCATTATGCGTTCAGATAAGCTGACTAGTTGAGCCAGCCTAGCTCCTTCCAGAAGCACAGAAGCCTCCTGGGGCGTTCGCAGGCTTCTAGGAGCGATCTCGCACCTGCGAGGATGTTTGCCCGTTGTGTGGCCACTCCCTCGCACTCCAGGATAACATGGGCGGCCGTTTCTGACAGTGCTTAGCTCCGTTCTCTGCCACCAGGCAATAGCACCGTATGTGATGATTGGCCTAATAACCGTTTTGTATAGCCATAGTGTGATTTCCGGTGATAGCCCCCAGCTTCTGCCGAGGAGTCGCTTGCATTGGCAGAAAATAATGCAGGCCTTATTTAGTTTTGCGTCCAGGTGTCTGTTCCATAGGAGTTTACTGTCCAGTATCACTCCTAAATACTTGACCTCCTTAGTAAGGGCTAGACGGGTGTCAAATAGTTTAGGTAGCCTCAGTTCTCCTAAACTTCGTTTATTTGTGAACATAATCATCTCCGTCTTTGTCGGGTTTACTGTTAGGTTGTGTTTTTCGCACCACTGTTCTACGACCTTCAATGCCGATCTCCTTGGTCGCATACCACACTCTCAAAGCGGCCACTGATGAGGATGGTCAGGTCGTCCGCATATCCCACTGTGAAGAACTTGCGGTCATTGAGCTGGGTAATGAGCTCATCGATCACAATGTTCCATAAGTATTCTTACAAATTAGACTAATATCAATTAAATCAAATCCAAATAATAATAAATTTTGGTTACCCAAAATTGCACTTATTAATTAACAAATCAACAACAAACAATGCTGACTTGGATGCTAGCTGGTCTATATAAAAAGTAAAGAGTAGGGTAGTACTTACCTTTTTAGGCTTCCATTCCTCAAAAGGAACTCGGTTTTATCTTTAAAATAGACTTTCAGAAATACATAGTATTTACAGCATCATCTGACAGAGTTCTCACGGAGTTGAGTTATTTTCCAGTCTCGACTAAAGACAAATTTCGAGAGTTCTCAAGCAATAATCCCAATCAAAATAATCTTTGCCATTTACAGTTTAGTACTAGTGCTAGTTTAGTACTATAAAATACTAAACTTATATATTAGTTAAAAATTATATGTGTAGAGCAATGTCAATGAGTACAATAAAATAATATTATTTGATATAATAATTCTTAATAATCTGAAATTCTATTCTTAAAACATTCACTCTTTCAATCATATTACAATTACTAAATATTATATATATATACATATATATACAATTCTTAAATATTTAAGAATTGTATCATAATAAATCTATGAAATCACCTAAAGTAAGGCATAAGTCAAAATAAAAATAACTAGTATATAGTAAAAAGATCATTGCTGAAATTCAAATTTATTTATTTGCTCATAAACACGGTAACAATATAGGATCTTCGATCCCTATATAGGTACAAAGCACAACATGTTTAGCGGCAAGGTTTGGCATGCAAAATTTAATTATTATTACAGTAAATTGGTGCTTTATGCAGAAAAAAGCATCTTCAATTTGAAATTTAAAGTTAGTAAGTACATCATTATATTTCATGTTCATTTTATACAAAGTATAGGGCAAGCAATAACTATATATACAAACATTTTAAAATTGTATAACATATATTCCAAAACCTGGAAAAGATTGTAATGAATCTGGTGATTAATCCCTTTATTCTGGTGTCATGGAAATCTAACAAACAGGTTTAAATTTGCATGACAAATGTGCGTTGTTTTCTTTATAAAATATACCACAGTTCAGCCCATCTCTTGGCATAGGTTTTTTCTAACATTTTCCACTGGGTTCTGTCACGAGCAACCCTTCTGTGTTCAGTGGTGTCCAGCCGTGAGTTTTACATTGATTTCTCATCTGGTTTGTTGGCATCCTCTATTTCGTTTACCGTCCATCGTCCATTGGAGTCATCGGTCGGAGACAAAGGTTCTACATTTATAATCTGACTGTAACTGCACTATTTATGACACAGGGTTTTGATGATGAAATATAATGTGATATCCATCTATAAACAGGTGTCTTAGTGCATGAAATAATACAAGTGTTCTAGTAACTTTAGTTTTTAGTCACTGTTCTTCTCTAAGCAGTGTTGGTTTGATCCCGAAAGACAAAAATATGCCTGATCCATTTTATTCAATAGTTATAAAATTCTAGAGATAAATAGGTGTTTCTACTGCATATATTTTTTTTTATGTAGAGACGTCGGCAGCTCCTTGCTTTCCATGAGAGGTTGGGAAGGATAAGTTTGTCTGATTATGTTTTGGACAATGGGTAAGAATGAGTAAGGTTCTCCATCTTGAGTTTCTTTCAGAATAATGAACATGCTCTGGCATGGACTTCCATTCAGCCTATTGACCGTCTCTGGATTTATGTACAAGCAATGGATAGAGTCTGGCACAGACTTCCACTCTGTCCTTAACCTTCGCAATAACTGACAGGAATGCAGCTCATCAGGCCTAATCGATTTGAATACCTCTCACCCCAGGTGTGCACTTAAGTTTTGAGACCTACGCATTTTTATTTAAAACTAGCAACCCGCCCCGCTTCGCACATATATTATTTCAATCGATTTACACAAAATCTTAATTTAGGACAAGCAAAAAAAAAAAAATTTAGAAAACAACGTAAATAATGTGTAAGATGCTAAATCTAAGATTTTGCATCCTCCCCTCTTATCCTCAAAACTACGACTAGCTCTTTACGACTAGCTACTTTACGATTACAGTAAAGCCTATGGTCTTAAAATAACATCGCAAATCTCTCAATATTGTCTGTACAAACTTGTCGTTGCAATCATCATCACACGGAACACTTTCCACGCAAGTTTAACTTACACTTGGCCGGCTCTTAGTAAGTAATTTTAGTTAAAAAAAACCTTCATCAAGTCAATCAATTCAAGTCTTCATCTAATGGTTTTAACACTAACAAAGTATTATGTATTCAGTTCTCTAAATAAATGGAAAGGAGGAGAGCGTTTATCTTACATTTTTAATACTTAAATTTACAATTTTGTGTTTATTCTCTGGGGCACTCGAACTTCTCGAACTGAGTATGTCGGAGTTTAACTAGCTAAAAAATCACAAGGTATCTCCGACATTAGAGCTATTGCCGGGAGTAGCGGACATTTTCTTGCAATCCCAACTTCTTCGACAGTACCTACACCATTCAGCGCACCACTTTCTCTGACTCGGTAATCGGGTAAAGATTCTATTTGGTTATAAATCAAAACCAGCAAGATATAATATTATGTTATCAATTTCTTTTTCTTTAATAATTTTACAATTGACAAAGCTAAGTATTGTTGCGGTGACTCTGTGTGTGTTGATCTATAGTTTTTAATAATAATTTTTAATAATTGTTAATAATAAATGTGTTGATCTATAATTTAATTTATTTATTAAATTGACGATTTCCAATAATTGATGGTAAATTTTATGAAATAAAGATATTGAATTTGAAAGGGTGGCTTTTCCTGTTACCACCAGTCTATCTGCGTGATTTTGTTGGGTTGGATACTTAGGGGCTGTTCTTAAAAAAATCTTCCCACCTGTTGCCGAAATAGGATTACCGCTAGACCGGTTGGAGGCCTGCCACAGTCCGTGTTCACTGCTTTCGAACAAATAAAAAAATGGATAATTTAGATAAATGTACCTGCCTGGTGGTAGCCTGAAAGAGTGGCTCTTTGAAGCTGCCAGGAAGAAAAGCTCTACGCCGGTCAGAGTTTGGGCGAGTTCTGTCAGACTACGTTCACCCCACTCCGTACCGTAATTTACATCTTAAAAGAACAGCACTTCTCCCTTATCCTTGGTATTCTCGAGTGGCCACTACAGTAAATTATATATCATTAGTAACCCGCCACGGCTTCGCACGGGTAGCAGAGACATCTTCAACAATCATCAACATATTTCAATCAATTTACATAAAATCTTAACAAATTATACACCTAAACCTTCCTCATGAATCACTGTCTGTTAGTGAAAACCGCATGAAAATCAGTTCAGCAGTTTTTCGGTGGGGGACTTAGTTTTATAAAAATGCCTTTGAAAGAATTTCACTCTCCCGACGCGCATGACAACACTGGTATTTTTAAGATTGTCCACTAAACTGACTGACATTTAATTATTTCATGGTTAGGTTCTGGTTAAGGCACTCAACTTGCGATCGAGTTGGTTTCAGGTTTGAACCCCACCTATTAAGCTTAGTTGCGGGGGTTATCAAGAATGCTAGTTATATGCAACCTTACTAATAGTCTTAATAAATTTAAAACACCCCCCACTAGAAAATCGCACTTAAATCGGTCCATTCATTTGGGATCTATGATGCTCAAAAAAGACACACAGACACGTCAAACTTATAACACCCCTCTTTTTGGGGTTAAAAATAAACATCGATGATTGGGATTTGTCACCTTTCTTGCAAAGGAGTTTTGTAATTTTTGGCCAGGGTTTACAGTCGTTATAAATGTAATATTAATCAAAAGCAGGATAGACAAATAATCTGTTTTCTATCTTTTCGACATTATTATAACAGATTTACCTAAAACCGTTACAGTACCAACTAATGCGTAAAATATTTACACAATATTTAAAAACCATTACTTTTCTTGTTCATTCCAGGACCCAGCTGTAAAAGCCCTAAAATATGCTGGCGGGCGATTCGACGTGGCCCTCGATTACCTGTCGAAGCAACAAGAAACTCTCAACGGAGTTCTTAAACAGAACAACTTGAATTCATTGAGCTCCAAGTTAATAAGGAAACCTAGTCTAGAGCGCGAGATTAACCTCCACCGAGGGAGTCCCGCACTCGACTCGGGCGCTGGGAGCTCGCGGTCTGATAGCCCCCGGCCTTCGGATGCACCTCCCCTACCCCACGAGAAACTAAGTAGACAGTACTCACCGTCGGGGTTTTCCGAACCACCGCCGCCACCGCCTCCGCGATGTCCGTCCACGCCGCCCGTCATGCCGTCTGTGCAGCAGCTCATGAAGCGCATGTCGCCAGCGCCACCATTACCGCCAGCTCGTGGTACCTCTCCGGTCGCCGCCGCTCCCACGCCGCCCGCGCGAACGCCCATGGTGGTACAAAATGGGCCGCAAGTTCAACAGCAGCTCACGCAGCAGTTCCAGGCGCTCAGCATTTACCAAACAGGTGCGGGCGGCGCCGAGCTTCCCCCTCCTTATCCCATATCGGGAGTACCACCCCCACCGTCCTACTCTTCTTCAATGCAAAACCGCCAGAGTCCGACGCAGTCGCAGGACTACCGGAAGAGTCCGTCGTCAGGGATCTATTCCGGTGGTACCTCTGCCGGCTCGCCAAGTCCCATCACGGTGACGCAATCGACCAGCTCCTCCTCGGGCATGACTCGCCCCACACCAATACAGGCGTGGACCGCGAGACAAGCAGTACAACCTCCGATTATCATGCAGTCCGTAAAGAGCACGCAAGTACAAAAGCCAGTGCTCCAAACGGCTATTGCGCCTGTGGCTCCATCTCCGGTGGCAAGTTCGGGCACGCAGCCTCCCCCTCCATCGTACGCGAGCTCTATCCAGCAGAAGCAACAAGTGCAGACGCCGCCGAGCTACCCGCTCGCACCGAAACCTCCGTGTCCCACACCTCAAGGTATATCAACAGCTACGACTCCCACCGTCCCAACTACAGAACCGCCAAGTTATGCCATCACGATGCAGGCTCTAGCAGTCCAGCGAGGAATGCACCCTGTCCCGCCCCCGCCTTACGGCAATCAAGCCGAAAATACGACTACGGTCAACTCCCACCACTCTCCTTTACATAAGAAATTTTCAAATAATGGTGAATCATCTCAGGTAGAAATTAAGTGCCCCAATCAAAATTGCACAAATAATCTCCTAAAAGATAGTGTAGCTGCGTCAAGTTCGGATAAAAGTTCGAACGGCTCGTCGGAGCGACGGCCCAAAGGTATGGAAAAGATTAGGCATCAATCGCCCATACCAGAGAGAAAGAATATTAGCAAGGAGAAGGAAGACGAACGACGGGACTGTAAAGTTAGAAATTATTCACCTCAGGCTTTTAAGTTCTTTATGGAACAGCATGTGGAAAACATTTTAAAATCCTATAAACAGCGAACTTTTAGACGGATGCAGTTGGAAAAAGAAATGACTAAAATAGGTCTTAGTGCAGAGGCGCAGTGTCAAATGAGGAAGATGTTATCGCAGAAGGAATCCAACTACATTAGACTAAAGAGAGCGAAAATGGATAAGTCGATGTTTACGAAAATAAAACCGATCGGAGTGGGTGCATTCGGGGAAGTGACGTTAGTGAAGAAAATCGATACTAGTCATCTATATGCCATGAAGACACTGCGGAAAGCGGATGTGCTCAAGCGGAACCAGGTAGCTCACGTCAAGGCTGAAAGAGACATCCTGGCGGAAGCTGACAATGAGTGGGTGGTTAAACTGTATTACAGCTTTCAAGATAAGGATAATTTATATTTTGTTATGGACTATATACCTGGGGGTGATCTGATGTCTTTGTTAATAAAGTTGGGTATATTCGAGGAGAGTCTGGCGAGATTCTACATAGCTGAGCTAACGTGTGCCGTGGAGAGCGTCCATAAGATGGGGTTCATCCACAGGGACATCAAGCCCGATAATATCCTTATAGATCGGGATGGGCACATCAAGTTGACTGACTTCGGTTTATGTACTGGCTTCAGGTGGACTCATAACTCAAAATACTATCAGAGAAATGGTGAGTACAATTTTTTCGTTTTTTTATGGGTACTTTTTTATGGTTTTTATTTCTTCTATAACATTCAGAACTTTCAATGTCAAAAAAAAAAAAACTTACAGCCACTCTGTTTCATCATTAGTTTCCTGAACCTTTTATTTTCAAGCTGTACATTTCTGTAATAATATTGTTAGAGTGAAGAAAATGTGGTTCTTTTTTCTCTGAATGAGAGAGATGAGAATCCTTAAATTAGTGAGAGCCAGGTTCGAAAGCATCTTCCAAAGCACGAAGTTTTAAACACTCACCATTCTATGGACTAGCGCGTGGTAACATTGCTGGACTCCTTAATCCTCCTTAGAATCCTCTTCTACACCTCGTTGATGAAACAACTTCATATTACAATCAAATTTGATATGTTTAGGTAATTCATGTTAAAATGAATCAATATTAAAATCATGATAACATTTTATTCCCAGATCACGGAAGGCAAGACTCGATGGATCCAGTGGATGGTGAATGGGGTGCGATGAGCGAATGCCGCTGTCACCAGCTAAAACCGTTAGAGAGGCGACGGAAGCGAGAGCACCAGCGCTGTCTCGCTCACTCACTAGTCGGCACGCCCAACTACATCGCGCCCGAGGTGCTCACGCGCACGGGTTACACGCAGCTGTGTGATTGGTGGTCTGTGGGTGTAATACTTTATGAAATGTTGGTGGGGTCTCCGCCGTTTTTAGCGGCCACGCCTGCCGAAACACAACTCAAGGTGAGCAGACTTTCTAATTTGCATTACGTTACATACTAAAAGAGAATATATTTAGATAAAAAAAATTATAATAATAAAAAGGGACACAAGGTTCCAGGAGGACTCAGCTAAGCTAAATGCTTGTGTAAGAAGTGGTTACATCGGTAATGTACCCACAATAACTCGAAATAGTACTGGTACTTTATTGTTTTTTATCTGACTTCAACAAAGGTGGGTCTCAGGTTTATGTATGCACATTTATAACTTCGAGATTTTTGAGTCGATTTGAGTGATACCTTTTGTTTGAATGTGCATATTAGCAACATGTTCCCATATTCATATGGGAACACTTCTCGAATAGTACTAAAGTAACTGTAAATTGAGGATATTGCCTACTGGTAATTGGCACTAATAAAATATCTAAACTACCAACCAGATGAGGGTTTAATGACAGACTTAGAGATACTCAATCAGATCAGGGTCTCGATGATAATCTTATCCTGTAAAGCTAAAAAAATACATATAAACACATATGCATGTAAACTTAAATTAAGCTTATAATATAATCATTGTACAGTATGTGGAAACCTTACAAAACCCATCTAACCAATGGCGAGGTGAAGTTGTTATTGCGAAATCAGGTAGATTAAAAGATCGGAATTGATCTGGCTTTGGTTGGGAGCACTGTTATAACCCAGGAAGGAAGTCTCAGTATAAGATGTCATTAGCAACAGCTTGTCTCCTCAACTCAACTAACTTAATTCATTTTTATTCAGGTGATAAATTGGGAGAATTCACTTCATGTTCCGGAAGCTGCAAACTTGTCACCGGAGAGCAAGGATTTAATCCTGCAGCTCTGCTCGGGGCAAGAAACGAGACTTGGCAAGGACGCCAACGAGGTGAAAAACCATCCCTTCCTCAAGGGCATCGATTTTGATAAGGGACTGAGGAGGCAGGTCGCGCCCTTCATACCGAGGATCGAGTACCCCACAGACACGTCCAACTTCGACCCGGTCGATCCCGACAAGCTGCGCAACTCTGGCAGTTCTGACTCCAACAAGTCGGATAGTGAACTACTCGATAACGGTAAGTTCCACGGCTTCTTCGAGTTCACATTCAGAAGATTCTTCGACGATGGCTACATGAACAAAATAAATACGAAAATAGACGACAACGATAATCAGGGACCGGTGTACGTATAACGAGCGACTCCGACAGTGATAAAAGAGACACTGAGACTAATTTGTAGGATTTTTTTACAAAGTGTGTGCCTTTGACTCTCTCTATTAAAACTTTAGTTTTTTTTTTTGTAAACGTAACGAATAAAACGTATTTAAAATTAATTAAAAGCCGTATTGTTAATAATCCCAGTGATAATGTTGTAATATTGTATCGTTATGTATTTGTAAGAGTAATCTTATTTCAGTGTAATATATGTAACGGATGGATCACAAACATAGGCTATGGTGCTGAGGTCGGCGCTGCGCTGTAACGTGGCGCCGGTTCTTATGTCATGTCCATTCAGTGTATACTATTTTTTGTAACTAGAGAAATTATTTATGAGATAAGAACAAGCTTACTGGAATTAGCGAATGATTGTCACTATATTTTCTTATATATTTATCGAGGTAGGTTGCTTATGTGTGTTTGTTTATATACATGTAAAACGTTTACTTACGGTCCATTAACTTCATACATTGGAATATAAAATGTGCTTCCATTTTGTCTACAGGACACTAGCTCATAATGTGTGCCTTAGAATTTCAATATTAACCTTTTTACAACAATTGTATGTTGAATAATAGTCACACTCGATTTGTATACTACAACATGGTAGAACAAGTTATGTAATCGACTTAATGTACTGAGTGCAATACGTATTTATTAACAAGTCATAAGCGTTGGTGTACAATAAAAATAAGGTACAGTTGCCGAACTTCGAAAGAAAAAGGTCTGCGCAGCACATACGCCCCTCTTCTTTGAAACGGGTGCAGGTACAGTAGAAAAAATATAAAATACCCTACCTACTGAGGTTTCTAGAATGGCATTGTGGCATCTAAATACGCCTAGCATTCTTGTAAGTAATCAAAGAGTTTGACCAAAACTTGTTAGCACCTTATCTACTGTGGCAGTTAGTTGGCGCTCTAAGACGTGCAAAAATCGGTATCATATTTTTTTTTTTTGTAAAATCTTATGAACCAATATTGATGTTGTTTTTTTAACTTAGATAATTTTTTCACATTTTTCGGCTTTTATGTCGTATCGCATAATCCTTAAAGTAATTTCTTTCAATTGCAAATTAAAAGGCAGGCAAAAAAATTACGTTTAATGGGGATAAGATACGTCTACATTTAAAACTTACTTTTTATCATTTCGAAGATTACTTAACTTCATATTGCCCATACATGGTGAGAGGTAGTGTAGCAATATTTAACCTTTCACTTGAAATTAAAAATACAATCATTTTTTTTATGTTTTAACGCATTTCTTTTGTGTTTAGCAGCTAAGTATATTTATTTTTATGGTACATCAATGCGCTTACTTCATTTACTACTGTTGAAAGTTTTACTTTAATTAGAAACTGTGTATTTTGTTACATGTAGAGCACATTTTAAGTCAATTTTTGTGTATAAAAATTTCCAAGATTTAGTTAGTTAAAGTATCCTTTAAACTAACCGTATTCAAGTATATAGGTGCAAAGTAAATAACAAAAAGTAACAGAACAAAGGGCGTTACGCCGCCATACTATGTTAAATCTGATTGTATGTGGTCGTTATAAGAAGCGCGCCAATTTTTTTACTTGTACAGTAAAATATGAGTCACTTCAAACCTTAAATTATGTGTTATTGAATGTAAATTGTTTTATTCTGAAATGAATCATGCTTATAAGTGAATGAAAATAAAATATGGGAATTTTGTTATATTTTTTCTTTTAAAACCTTAGATATGAGCCGATAATTATAAATGACAAGATAAATTGATAAACAGACAAGATATTCAGTTCATAGGCGTACTTTAACGTCTAAACTGTTCTATTTTCTGATCGAAATAGTAAACTGCCATGAGGAAATGAAAAATATCCGAATAACTGAAAACGTGCTCACGACGCCACCGTAGGCAATGGACGACAAAAATACGACCGCAATACAAAATAACCAAAAAAATTACTTTCCTGTTTAAATTAGGGAAGCACTAGAAATACTGCGAGCGAAATAGGATGAGGGTTTCTAATACATCTTAATATGTATTAACTTAGAAACCCTATAGCAGTACAGTACGTCACCGTCGGAGACGTATCGGAGTAGAATTTGCGAGTAATTATAGTCGAGAAATACTAATTCCCAACTATAATTACACGTAACAATTGTATATTACTAATAAAAATAAAGCCCGCGGGGACGTACTGAAGTAGGATTTCCATAATCGCGTCCCGGTGTCTGTCTTTAAACAAGTCTTGCATGTTTTAAATTTGACCCACTTCCTAGAATAATAAGTTTGTAGGTATATAATTTTTCGTAAAATTTCAAAACATTATAATTAATGTAGGTACTATGCAAGATATAACCTCAAGATTTTCGCTTCTACTTGTGGCAACCCTACATATCCTAATTTATGTAAAATGAAAATGTATTAAGAGCCATTTCACGTTTTCACGCAATTTTTTAAGATTTCTGTCGCTTAATTTATGATCTTAGGTAATACTTTGAAATTCTAAAATACATGTAAGCTATAGAATACTCTTTGATCTTGTTCCTTAATGTATCACATTTAAGAAAACCAACTTCGTTGCTCTGTGGTGATCAATCTCCCACAACTCGTTTAGTGAAAAATCATCGCAGAGACAATTTCCGATTCCAAAATCTATCAATAATATTTATAAATTTGGGTGAAAAAAAACGGTAAGCATAGGACATATCTTTTAATCTTTAGATAATGTACTATTTTCTCAATTATTGATTACATTAATTAGCAAAAAAATAAAGACTTAGTCCAATTTATACAGATTATATCGCAAATTTATCGCGATTTTTTGGTTACAATAAAGCGTAATTTCAAAAAAATATACATATTTAAGTAAACTATGTTCTTTGAAGAATCTAATTCTAAAGTTTTTTTGACAATTGCTTATTTGAATTAGAAATAAGATCATTTTTAAAACTACTCTAAATTGCAATAAATTACGATGCACAAGTGGATACCAATCAGTACGGCGTTATCGCCCGTCGAAGTAGGACCTGTGTCACTTTTCCCGCTTCCCGATTTTCGAGCGCTTGTATTGTAAACGCATTATTATACTACGACAACAAAGTTTTGATTCTCAGTATAATTTTTTATCAGGTAACAAAACTCTTAAGTTTTGTTTATTTTGAAGTAAAGTATTATTTGAGTATATTGTAGAATAAAGATGCTATTTTTTTATCAGTTTAAGAAATGGGGTGCAAAAGTTCTGTATACCATTGTGTCAAAAAAAGAAAACGTAATAATTCTGCTGCCTTAGAGAAAGCAACAGAAGCAAGGTAGATCTTTTTTATTTTTTCAAATTATTATTCATTCAAGTTATTTGTAGGCATTGACCTTAATAGCTATGTTTTATTTTAGAATGAGAAATCGCGCAAATCGAGTAGTGGAGGGTCGTATCATTAGAAGGAAGAAAGGACGCTGTGCCGGGTACAAGTGAAAATTTAGACCCGGTAACAGAAATTGATTCTTTTAGAAACAATTCTAGGTTTAAAGCATACCTCTAATTAGCAGTAAATAATATAATTTATTAAATTTTATAGGAGACAAAACCCGTTGCATTAGACCCCGGACTGGTCTAATCAGTGGAATTTTTGGAATCAATCGTAAATATTTCAGTAGTACATTTTTTTCTTTACTTTTCATTTGGGCATTCTACCGAATTGACATAGTCAGCCATCACTATTTCTATTTAATTAGATAAATATGCGTTAAAGGGACTTTAACAAACTTTTATTATCTTAGTTTATACAAATAATATGATTTCTTAAAATTTGTAGGTGAAAGATGCTGTTGTATTTGACCACGACCTTGAGGAATCAGTGGAACTTTCAGACTCAATCGTAAATATTTTTTGTATATACTATGTTTATTTTGTTTTGAATTTGAACCACGTAGATGCAGATTGTCACTTTTATTTTAGAATTACATAGGATGGCAGGCGAATAATAGATTTTCAATACTTTTGGAGTCAAATAATGTATATAAGGAAACATAACGAGAAGTTCGGCTGCCATAGCCATTGATAATGATCACCCCCCCCCCCCATCCCTACCTATCATACCAGCCAGAGTCTTCCCAGCCCTTAGTAACTTATTCAAGAAGACATTTATGTGTTAATTGTGGTTTAAATGGCGCCAAAATACGGAGACATTTTGTTGGAAATAGCAGAAGTTCGAAATCTTATAAAACAAGTTAGAGTTCGACCACAGCAGGTAAATAGTTGATCACGTCACCATACCTGGCAGATCTAATCAAAATTTGATAATGTAATTTATAATGCGATTGATAATGTGTTACAGAAAATTAATGTTTAAAACTATATTTGTAAAAATAAAAACCCTTTTATCTCAAAAATCCGGACTTTTTTTTAAACCAATTTCTTAACCATTTAATTCTGTAACTTGTAAATTTCATATGCTTT
The DNA here is from genome assembly GCA_949752705.1 of Callimorpha dominula. Classification (NCBI taxonomy): domain Eukaryota; kingdom Metazoa; phylum Arthropoda; class Insecta; order Lepidoptera; family Erebidae; genus Callimorpha; species Callimorpha dominula. The sequence continues at coordinate 3,901,863 of OX457002.1, read as the reverse complement.
TATATATGTGCACTCAGGGCCGAAGTGTCTATAGTAGGTGCGCATTCCTCTTTACCAATATAAAATAGTTAAAATATTTAACTGTTAAAGAAGATATTTGTTTTCAAAAGTATCACTTTTTCTCTTGTTACTTGTAATTTTTTTTTTAAAGAATACCAGTAACGTGGGTCACACATTACTAGTATTCTGGTTAACCCCTCCAGCTAAGCTAAGTGCTTGTGTTAGGAGTGGGTTCACGCCGGTAGTGCACTGGGTGGGGTTCGAGTCGACAACCACTTGATTTACCGATCGACGCCTTAGCCATTACGCTAACGCCGCTTTAAAAATTATACATTTACACAATATTATATACAATTATACATAATCATGTCATTATACAATCATTCTTCAAATATAAAAATATCTAATCATTTTCTCACTTCAAAAATGTTTTCGGGGTACCAAGATTTATAATTTTTGAAGTGAAAACTTCTTTAGGCACGTTGTGCACTTTTACTATAGGGAAAAAGCACTGAACTCTTGACCGTCACGCTAATAATACATATATAGATCCACTAGAGGGCGCTAATCTAAACATTGAGTTCTGTCAGCTCCTTATTAATTAATCTTTAAAAATATAATTAGCTTAATAAAGTACTTATTGTGTACGTGATTTATATGGTAAAATAAAAAAAAAACATAATTGTAATTAAGGTGAAAATTTATAACGCCTATAGAGCTCAATAGCGAAAACCGTTATTAAAAATTTCGTTGACTCGATATGTCGTTTTAAGGCTCTTTTTATTATACGTTTTATCTACACAAATATTTGTGATTTATTATTAGTCTAAAAACCTTCATTCTACTGCATAATGAAATATTTCTTTAATAAATCTCTAATAAGTGCATTACTATTATAACAGCTCAAGATTCTTTAGTCTGCCTCGTCACTCGCGCTACACTGCTTGCAGTGTGTTCGTGTTAGTAACTACGCACACATACAAAATGCTGCCGTCATTTACCTAAACTCGAGCGTTCAAATTTTGTGAACTGGCTCTTAACAAGTCTCATATTGTTTTATTACTATTGTATTTACATCCTTAACAAATGTATCCCATATATAATTATATACAAAATTAATATCCTCTTATCAGTTAAATTAGGGAAGTAACAAAAAATCTTCTATGCGTTTGTTAAAATCTTGAGCATAACTTAAATGGATGTGGTGTTTGCCTTCCGGGTATAGAAATATTCTGAAAAGAGAAATATTTCATTTGAAACTTTTTAAACTTCAATAAACTTATTAGCCTAAGGCTTTGCCCACGTGGATGCCTTTGGCTGATAATATAAGCTATCTCTGAAGCGAGGTCACATTCATCATATCGAACTTTTAATCATAAACTGAATTGATTCAAAATTTATGTTTTTCGAGTTTTCAACAAAAACCGAATTAACTTCGTCAGCAGAATACTTACAACCCAACAGCCGACTCGATACTAATGAAAATGACAGAGGTAAAAGATCGTCGTTCTCTTTTTGATTAACTCGCGCGTACATTTCAATAACGGTAATGTAAAGTGAGCGAATTCGAGTCATTCAAAACCTCTACATAACAAAAAAAGTCAAATAAACCTAAATAATTTGTTATTTTAGTATCAGGTAATTATTTAATATTACAGAATTCAAATTTATCCAGCTACACATATCTGTTTTTGTACTTGACCTAACCCATCTATTTATTTTTTTATGATATTTTGAAGTTATCAATCTAAATCAATCTTTGAAAAAAAAAATGAAATTCTGAGTTAATCCAGTTTATGAATAAAGGTGCGATATGTATGTAATCTAAAACTTTATTGATAAAAAAATATTGATGCAATAAAGTATTTTTTTAAGTGTTCAAGCGTAACCTGTTTGGTGATCAAAGCCAACGCTACTATTCTTTTCTCGAAGCGTTTAAAAACGAGGAGTTTTTTATTACCTCTTGAACTAAGCCGTGAGACAATCTTTTGTGGGGGGAACTACCACGCTCCACTTCATTTTGTGCTATTACTTTCTTACTATAAAAACATTATAAGAAGCCTGTATCCAAGAAGGAATGATGGGTAGAAGTCCCATATTTTGCCAATTAAATATAATTTAACTATAATCCCTTATTACGTGACTTAGACCAAATTATATTCCCATTGCCATCAACCAGGCAATTTGGGAAAAAAATAAGAAGAATATTGAAAGGGTAAGAGGTAAGGAAGGCAGGTATATTGCTTATGCAGATGGATTGGCGATTGTAAGCTAGAGCAAGTCACAGTCATATACCCGTAACACAAACAGGCTTATGCCAGTATGTCGGAGCTCTAAAATTTAATGTAGCTGCTATAATAAAGGTTTAAATTAGAAATTTTAACTCAAGTGTTCATTTTACCTAGAACCATCAATATTTGTGTGTAGGTGGGACACATGAACACTGTTTACTAGTGGATCTTTCTGTCCATACAGGATAAGAGTAGGGCATTTGATGTTCTTCAGCAAATCTGAACAAATGTTGCCATTTTTTTCTTTGTATATAGCCTCCATTGCGTCCACCCAACTAGCCCAGTATCTTGCAAATAGTTTTTCTCCATAGACTTTGATTAATGGATCTCTTAATCTCTTTGACCAAGCATTGATATCTTTAATTTCTGCAAAATACATAATCAGTTTTAAAAATACATGGCAACTAAAATAATACATACGCAATAGGGAGTTTTTAACTGCACTTATAATCTCCCTTACATATTACGTTTATTGTACTTTAAAAATAAAAGCGTGTACGCGTGGTGCAGCTGTCGGCAACCCACTGCGCACTCTGTATAAGGTGGTGGTGGTGAAGGCGGACGAGCGGCCGTTAGGTTTTTAGCGTTTTAGCGCGCGCAAGTAGTGACATAGGTATGCTTTAATTTAAAAAAAAAAAATTACCTTTGTGTGTTAGCTTTAAGGGTAATATTAAATACAGCTCTAAACGTAAGACCATTGGAATAATACGAAGAGCATTCAACAAAATTAGATAATTAAAATAATTGATTGCCTATGGTGGTAACAAACAGGCTTTTAACATCTAAGGGCATGCTTAAGTGCTTGTGTAATTAACATAGATCTGCAACAATTAGCAACACAAAGCATATTATTGTTAGCTTTCAGTTTAATAACACTACTTTTATTAATTTGCTGTGTCATTCAAGGACAATAATACTTAATGGCCCCACAATCTTTTATTTCGGATAAATTAATAATTTAATTATTAACAAGTAGTTGTGCAACATGATTGGACATTTCGCAGACTTGTGACAGAGTCTGGTACGTAGGCCCGCCATCGAAAACTAAAAAATACAACTCCTATCAAACTATTACCTATTTTCAAAATAATTTCTTGCCGACAAGTTATTTATGTGAAAAAACAGGAGAAAATACAACTACACAAAGTCCACGTAGGAGTGCCACAAGGTAGCGTCCTTGGCCCGACCTTATTTTTACCTCAGGTTTGCCTTTGACAGATGGTGTTCTAATCGTTCTAATCATTCACCTTTACTCTTAATGATACAGCAGCTCTAACTGCCCATGATGAATCGTCACAAGCAAGTAATACGTTCGAACGCGGTCTAGACAATATCACGAAATGGCTAGCTACTTCGTGAATAAAAGCAAATAAAACTAAGTCTGTCCAGGTGACTTCTGCTATGAGACGCGAAAGATGTCCACCTGAATCGCTCAATAAAGTGACGAAAACAAGATGCCCCACTTTAATGAAGCCAGATACCTAGGACTTTATTTGGACTGTTCACTCACCTCGAAAAGCATAATATGTAATCCAACTAAGAAAAATGATCATGTTAATACATGTGTTTACTTATTATTACCTTGTACGTTACGGTAGGCGTTATTTGCGAATGAAAGCTAAAGTTAATACATATTTACAAAAGTTAATAAGGACGACACTACAGATTTATAGGGAAAATGATTAACTATAAGACCAAATGTTGTTACAGAATAAAAACGAATAAGATCAATAGCAATATAATAATTTACTTATAAAGGGTATATGTCACCGGGCTGACTGCCCTCCAGAACAATAGCTAAATACATAACCATTTGCTGATTGTTCTCACAGAACAGATGGCAAAAACAAATATGTAAATATTAACAAGCTGTTAAATCAGTCTCCTTGTTTTTCTTTCCATGCAGGGTTGATAGTGCAGTACAACCATGTTGTACATAGCTCTCCCATATAAATAGCTTATGAAATACAATAATAAATATCTTGCATACTTTTTAGCATTTCTAATTCTTGTGGTAAAATAAATGCATTAGCTCCCCACACAACCAGCTTATTTACAGCATCAGGATATTTAGCTGCATTGATTAATGCAGTTACTCCACCATCACTAAATCCCATTAGAGAGTATTTGGAGATCCCTAGTGCCTGCAAAAAAGAAAATTAGATAAATTTTATATGAACATAAAATAATATAAGTATACAGAATTTTAATCTAAAACCCATAGTACATTTATTTTAACTAAGTATGTTTATTATACTGTATAACAAGAATTATTTATTACACACACAAACTATCATTACAGGTTAATACCCATTTCAATAGCCGGGCCAGACGATATAAACAATAATTTACATACCTTCTCATGAAATTAACATAAAAAAATTACAGATAAAAGGAAATTACAAATAAGTAAATATTAAAATTTCAAGTCTGGCCATAACAAATAATATATAGAACTACTTTTGTAAGTTCACTCAAATTGGACGAAAGTAAAAATAATGTATAAAAAACACACCATCATAAATTCTTGAGCCATATCAGCATCTTTTTCATAAAAATCTGTTGTAAATTCTTTCTCTGGTGGTCTGCTTTTGCCATATCCTGGAGGGTCCCATGCTACTAAAGTAAACTGTTCCTTATTAAAACCTTCAATTTGAGGCTTCCCCTCTGTCCATAGGGTACCTAAGGCACCAGGAAGGAATAGTACATTTTGAGCACCAGTTCCAACTTTTACATAATTAATTTCACAGTTTTTAACTTTTATTCTCTGTTCCTGAAACATATATTACAACAAAGAGGTCAAAGTCCAGTATTAAACAACAAGTTGCGTGTGTTCGATTACATAATTATGATATAAATAAGGTATAATTATTTATGAGCCTTGGGTTTCAATAATCCCGAATATTACAGGTAAATAAACACCTTTGCCGTTGGAACTGTTGATGTCGAACGAGTACAAGAAATAATTTTACTAGTTAAATATAAAGGAGATACAATATTTTTAATCTTAATGAGCATTTTATTAAACTGCACTATGACTATACGTATTGTTTTTCGGTATTTAAAATATATGTTTACGATTACGAATTTACAATTGCTATCTTGATAACATTACTATGACATGACCAGCCAGTGTTGCCAGACGGAATACGAAGGAATCAGTAAGATCATTTTGTAAAAAATCTGTAGATTGGGTTAACAATCATTACTTTTTAAAATGTTATATTTTTAATACTAAAATGTCTTCAATACAATACAGCTAAGTATTTGCATCCAATAAAAGGTGAGACATTATTAATACTAATTAAAAATATACATATTATGGACTATTTACATGCATGGTCATAAAATTTCTCCGCATCGTCTGCTACTGGCAGTGTTCCCAGAAGACTGGAAGCATGGCCACGAGAAGTGTAGATCAGTCGCTTAGCTAGTACCTTATAAACGGAACGAGCACTCGGACCTCATGACTACAGCGTTTCGACACCAAACGGCTCAAAAACATAGTTACCGATTAAATTATTGTATTTATATACGCCGTTTGAGGGCAAGGGTGTCAACGCTGGTAGTGTCCCACACCAAAGGCCTTCTTATTTTCCATGGCGACATACCCGTCTCTTCACGTACGACAGTAGAGCTTTTCGGGCAATTTATAACTTGGGCAATCGCGATTCAATGAAGCAGAAATTTAAAGAAATTAACATAATGACGGTAGCGTGCCAATATACTTATGAAAATCTAATTTACCTTCGTAAAAATAAAGATCACTTCTGTAAAAAAAGTGATATACACTCTTTTAACACGCTTCAAAAAATTCATAATTTTTTTTATGCAATAACCATGAGAGTGATGTTCGGTCGTCAAGCAACCTCTTACTACTTTGTCCGTCTCACACCACTGGGTTCGTCGGCTCTTCCTTCCCGGTTCAATCGATTCTTCTGTGGAATGCGCTTCCTCTCGAAGTCAGGACGGCTTCAAATCGTTACATTTTTAAGGTAAAAGTAAAGGAGCTCTCATTAAAAGAATTGGCAGAATCAACTCGCCAATAGTTCGAACCATTAACATCGCTATTTGTACTTATAATAGTATATGTATTATATAGCTATGTATGTATTTGTATATGTGTGTGTGTATATATGTATATATATGCTTTACTAAAGTTACGAGTATTTGTGTATAATGCGTGTGTATATTCGTATCGAATTTTGTATGTATCCCATTCTTTTCTTTGTAATTTTTTTTAACGTAACGGTAGAGAATGCCTTAGGCATTAAGTCCTATTACCTACAGGATAAAAACGCTTGGGATGGAGTTGTAATGGATTCCCAGGCTATTTCACTTACGTACTTAATAGAAATGTAATGTGGGCAAAAAATTAAAAAGAAGAAAATAAAAAACATAAGAGATGAAAATAAGAAACACCTTAAGGTTTCTTATTTTTCATCTCTTATGTTTTTCTTTTCTTCTTTTTCATTTTTAAGACTCATAAAACGAGACGAGCACTGCAGTTGCTACTCATAAAAGTTTTAAAACGTTTATTTTGGTAATGATAGTCAGAATGACTGACTTAAAACTTTTTTGAAGAACAGTTAACGAACAATTGAAATACCAAAAAAAAAAAACCGTATCGAATTGAGAACCTCCTCCTTTTTTAAGTCGATTAAAAATCTATAGAACTGGTGCTAACTTGAGGGTAAATTTTATTTAATAAAAAAATAAACTAAGAACGAACATAAAAAATAAAAAAGTGTGTGTGTGAAACTTCAGCAAAGTAGCCTACGAGAGAATGAAAAATAAAAAGTAAAATCAACACAAATATTTACTATAATATAATAATAATACTATATTATAATGTTTATAAATTTAATTTTAGATAATTTATATAAAAGTTATTGGCCAAATTAACAAAGATGTGTTAAATAATTAACATTAATTAATTAACGAACGAATTTTAATAAGTAAATGCACAAAAATGACACCATGTTGACAATGACGCATTTTCTAAAGGCTTCATAGTACGCAGGCGCAATGACAAAGATTATAGGAAACACTGTATACTTGTATTCCAACTCATTCTCTCGCAGGCTTAATCCTATTTATGAATGTTTGTCTTATTTGTCTCTTTTTCGTTTTATCGAAATTCAAATCGGGTGCGTTCGCGCAGCGGAATGTTGTTGAATTTAAAGATTTTAATTATGCAGATATTTAGTAAATGACGTCGTGTAATTGTGTATGGTAAAAAAAAAGTTGGGCATGCAGCCATTGTGGAGAAACTAGCTAAAAACTGATTCCTTTGAGAGAACTTTTTTTAATCCATGGACTTAGACGAAAAAATAAATGTCTCCAAAAATGAGTGTGTAATGTGTATGTATGAATAAAATTAGTGCATGCATAAACTTCGGAGAAATTCAAGTTTCCGCTACGCGAACGTTTGGCCATTAGCTAGTTTTCATATAAAGCGCTTATATAGAGAGCTGTAGATTTTTACATACGTTGTTTTGAATTTGTTTATATTTATTCAAAAAACAGATTTAGAAAAAATCGTAGGGTTTAAAAGATAAAAATATAAACGTAAAATACGCTTATTAGGTCTTAGTTCGTAAAGTATGCACTTTGGGGTCTAGATTTTATACAAACCTTGTAAGTGTCTGCAACATGTTGCCAAGTATCAATGATGTTCCGTTAGTAATTAAAGAGTTATAGGACAATTTACCATGAATAGACCACTGTTTACAAAGCAGTCAAATATATCTACGTTCTAAAGGAATTGCATAGTAAAATGTATTTTATTAATAAGTGTATTAATTCAACTACTTACATGCAAAATTTCATCTCATTAAATTCAGTAATTAGAGAGAAACAATTAAAATACTGACAAAGCATCGAAAACCTACATAACCCGACCAAGTTCGGATGGCTACAAAAAAGCGGCAAATGTATTAATGAATTAGCCACGGGCCTCAGATGGTCAGATGGTTACTCTTACGCCACTGCCGCCGACTTAAGAGAGTTCCACCTACCCGCCTAAGGACGTACAGCGACGGTGGGCGGAGTTAAAGTAACTAGTGAATAAAATCACACACGGTGTTCCTGACAATCTATCCAATTCAAGCCTTGGGACTATATGGGACATGGGTCAGGCCTAGATAACGAGATTATGCTAGACTACCTTGTTCTACACATTCATTTTCAGTTTAAATTTTTAGGGTATGGTACGTACGCACTGAGTATATACAGTATTTAAAACATTACTTACTGTAATGTAAATTGCCGATTTTTTAGACTATTTTAATTATAGTTTAATAAGCCGCCTTAAAAAACAAACAATCTTTCTATCCGTTTAGGAGTTACGAGGCCACAGACAGATATACATGGTAAATTTATAACACACCTCCTTTTTACGTTCGGGGGTTAAAAATAAAACGATTCAATAGTATGAAAATTTTTATTATCAGTGTGACGTAGGATACGCCCTAGCAAATAAACTAGCATTAAATGTTAAAAGCAATGGTCTTAAAATAAATCAATCATTCATTGATATTGTATATTTTGACGGCGACGAACCCTGTGAATATATATGACAATATATTTCTCACCTGTGTAAGAGCAAAACAATCACACCTTAAATATTTATAATCACCAAGCACTGGTTGGTTTTAACTAAAATTCTTTGACGTTAAAATGTCGAACCAAAAATTACACTAGACTATACAAGTCTCTGGGAAAAGCTCTCGAAATAAAAACCAGTTGCTTGTGATTACTGGTGCTTCCTGCAATGACTGAATAAAAAATAAAATTTACGTTTTTACTCCCTGAGATAAAAACTAAGTATTGCAAAAATTTATTTTTTTATTCATACCAAAAGAATGACCAGTACTACTGCCTATTTTCGAGAACATTCCCCTATAACCTTGTACTAACCAGCAGTGAACATTAAATTAACAATAATACTATTTTATAGCTTACAATAAAATTATTGAATATAAAGGCATCATAAATTGTTTTTATTTTTGAAAGTTAAACATTGTAGATGGTAAACAACATAGACATCAACAAGCAGGCACCTCAAGCATTTGTGTAACTCAGTAGATCTCAGCACAATTTGTGTATTATCTAGAATAAAAATAGTTTTATTTGTGATTGTATTACGATAGCGTTAGCACCATGAAGGTTATAATAGAACACACCACCTCTACTTAAATATTGCGTTTATATGTAATCAATGTGTCAATTGTAATGGTGGTTAAAGTAATTAAATAGTATTTATTATAACATAAGTAGCTCAAAAAGGAGTCCAAATTCAAAATACAAGTAAGTAGGATTATCAAATAATTTTTATTCGCCAAACTTACCCAAATAACGTCTACCTTTTTATACTCAAACTTCTTCATAGTTCTTGTTCGCGCAATACTCACTGGGGTGCCGTAAACGGATTGTTAACATTGTGTTAGGAAAACACTTTGATTATAAACTTGTGTAGGTAACTTATCGCGGGTTACTCCTTACCAGCTACTTCCGTTGTATTTTGACGCATAATCAGATGTACTATAAAATATTTATATATTTTATTATTTTATTGACTACCCTCATCATATTCACAATCCTGTTCATGCGTTAACCATACAACATGGCGCTAATTAAAGTACCTATAGAGAGAATATCAGAATTGCCCATCATGTTATAACAATAAAAATGACTGGATACTGTTCAACAATAAAGCACTTAGCTAACCGAAGCTTTACATCTTAACTTTTCCTTGGGCCTATGTTATATTACCTCTCACTAACAAACACGGAGTGTTTAGCGAGTTTGAGTGTTATGCGATCATGAAGTTCTTTCTGGTAACTCTAAGGTGTCTAACCAAGAGTATAATCAAATGTTAAACTAGGTGCTATATTAATGTGATACAATATTGAAAGAAATGTTGATGTAGTTCAGCAATTCAGTCTAGTGGAGTACTGAGATCTCCATGTACTTCTGTCCTAACAAAACACTTTGATACAGAATTTTGTAGTTAATGTTAGGCGCAAGATTAAGTATTGTCACTTTAGTCTAGCTCCCCTGCGTTACACGCGTCTTCATAGGTCTTGCCTTTCTGTTCAGGGTCCAATTTGATCATGTCGTCGATACGTAAAATCGTTATAGCCGCTTCGGTGGCGAACTTCAGCGATTTGATCTTGGATATAGAAGGTTCGAGAACGCCCGCTGCTAGGTTGTCCCGTAGCGTGCCTTCGGTTAGGTCTAGGCCGACCCACTTTAGGTTCGCGTGCTCAACCTGTGAAGAATAAGTCTTTATGAAAAAAAAAACGCAACAGATACAACAATAAGGCATATTGTTAAATAGAGATTCTCGTAATTGCAAAATACTATTTTTAACCAACTTCAAAAAAGGAGGAGGTTCTCAATTCGTCGGATTTGTAATTTTTTTTTATGTATGTTCACCGATTACTCGAAGACGCCTGGCCCAATTTGGAAAATTCTTTTTTTGTTTCAAAGGGTATACTTCCCAGGTGATCCCATTTAAATTTTATCGAAATCAGTCGAGCGGTTTTTTAAAAATTAACAAATATCTAAAAATTGTATACATCGATAATGTTTTCGTTTGCTCCGAAACATCGCTGTCTCATTGGAGCAGTACGTTTAGTTGGCCTACCCATATTATATTTAAACAAATACATCTACTTTCCACTAAAAAGCACATTGAAGTCGGTGATACTTTTTTTTAAAAGATAATTATATTATGTGCCAAATTACTAAGTGTGAGAGTCTACAAGTGTTTGAAGTTTACATATTAGAACATCATACACAGTTTGGCCTTTAGCATTCATATTTAAATTAAAATGAAAAAAAAAAGTTTTTAGAAAATATAAAATTAAAGGTAGTTGCAAAACTCGTCGCTAAGTTTCATATTAACATTTTATGACCATACACTTTCAGAGGGGATATGATGTGTGACGATGGTTACAAAAAAAAAACATTAAATGAGTTCATAACATTATGTTGCGTCATTAAGAAGGTGGGTGGTGTTTGTTATATCAAGATTTAAATGATGCTCGTTTGTGTTTTGGGACTTACCTTTGTCTGTGATGAATTGTGATAAGCTCGAAGCTTGGCTACCAGGTCTGTGGCGTCCCGCGCCGCGTTGACGGCCAGCGTCTTCGGGATCACGAGCAGAGACTGCGCGAAGGCAGCGATGGCCAGCTGCTCACGGGAACTCTATGCAAAAAAAAGTTTATCTTAAGCATTTTGGATAATGAAGAGAACATATTTTTTTTTCTTTCAGAGTTTTTCTCCTTATTAAGCATATTAACAAACAGAAAACATAAACTCAATTAGGTCTTAAACACTTGATTTATAGATCTCCTTTCTCTGATTGAAGTTCTTATAAGACCTATTAAATTGTTTGTTAAAAATAGCAAAATAAATGTATATTAGGGTTTGAGAATCGTGTCTGCTATTGTAATCATTTTAAACTCAAGTTTATGTCACAATATGTAGGTTGTCCAAAAAACAATTCTAATTCAATGCGTGTTACGTGCTATGGGTACAAGACGTGTGAAGGACGAGCGAGCCAAACAGTTGCTTTTTATAGTCAGTTGACTGGCATTCAGTTTCGTAGTTTTCAATTTTGTGCTAAAATTAAATGCTTAGAGGAAGTTCTGTTATTTGGGAATAGCTATTAAAACAATTTCAAAATGGAAAAGGAAGCATTCGAGAATTTGGGTGCAAATCTGGTTAGAACACCGAAAAAGACTCTTTTATACAATTTTAATACACTCGCTAACCTCTATAAAGATTACATCTATTATATGAGAATGTCAGAAAAAACATGTAATGAGCTACTATATTTAATCTTTTAAGTTGTCAATGCCATTCTCAGTCGGCACAGTCTCGGTGCGGTGTACTCACGAGGGTGGTGGCGAAGTTCTCCAGGTAGATGGAGAGCGCGGCCTCGACGGCGCCGCCGCCGGGCACGAGGCGGCCCGACTCCAGCACGCGCCGCACGGCGCACAGCGCGTCGTGCGCCGAGCGCTCCATCTCGTCGCAGTACGCGTCCGTCGGCCCGCGCAGGATGATGGACGCGGCCGTGCGCGCTGCCGGCCTGGCGACATACGACACACCGTCTCATTCCGAATAATCTTGCAAATGTTTTTTAATCTTACAATAGTACAGTAAAATATTCAGTATAAATGTAAGATGAACAATTTAGAAAGAAAACTTAATCTGCTAAACAAAACAAAAAGATTCAGGCTATTAAAATGACGAAAATGAATTAAAAATATTATGATTCTAATTGGTATCATCTCAAAATTATGTCATACATATATGTTTATGTAACTCCATTTATAAAAATACCCAATACGTCTTGTTACAGGGTCCTACGAAAACACGAAATATACAATTTAAAATCACGGAGAACCTGGTTGAACCAAATAGAACAAAATCTTATTCTCAGTTTTTCCGGGTGCAGCTTTCGATTTCATTGCCTATTGCTGAAAACCTGGGACTATCCCGACTTTCCAGAAGTGGACACCCTGATAAAACATATCTGAATCCGAGTGAGTGAGTTAAGTATGTATGAAAAATGTAATAGAGAAAAATGTGTTACTCACCCCTTGATAAGAATCAACTGATCATCACAAATCTGTTCCTGTACAACTTCAGCCGCCTCACCAATCATGCTAGGCTCAAAAACTTCTTCGCCGTCCATATTAGTGAGAGACGTAAGGAAAGCAGCTCCAGTTGCTTTGGCGATCCTCTTCAAATCGGTCTTCTTGCACCGCCTGACGCCCATAGCACCAGATTCAACGAAGTATTTCAGACAAAGATCGTCAATACCGCCGGTGCAAAGTATAACGTTCACACCAGTTGACAAGATCTTTTGAAGTCGCTCTTTAGTGATATCTAATTCTCTGGCACGAATGGCGTCCAGTTTCTCTGGGTCTGACACAAGTACCTAAAATATTAGCTTTGTTTTTAAAACGCTTCTGTTGTTAACATGTAACCAAATCTTGGGGGTAAATTTTAATCTACTCCTAATTTATCGTATTGAAATGAAACTTTTAACACATGAATGGGCCAGAAGATAGATAGTGGAACTCTTCAGTGGCTACTAGTAAACCCCTTGAGTGTGGGCTCATATGATTCGTTTTGACGAGTCCAACAGATTGAGCTTGGTAATGATGGATGGTCTGATGATGAAGCCAGGAGGTGGATAGTGAAACTCTTCAGTGGCTACTAGTAAACCCCTTGAGTGTGGGCTCATATGATTCGTTTTGACGAGTCCAACAGATTGAGCTTGGTAATGATGGATGGTCTGATGATGAAGCCAGGAGGTGGATAGTGAAACTCTTCAGTGGCTACTAGTAAACCCCTTGAGTGTGGGCTCATATGATTCGTTTTGACGAGTCCAACAGATTGAGCTTGGTAATGATGGATGGTCTGATAATGAAGCCAGGAGGTGGATAGTGGAACTCTTCAGTGGCTACTAGTAAACCCCTTGAGTGTGGGCTCATATGATTCGTTTTGACGAGTCCAACAGATTGAGCTTGGTAATGATGGATGGTCTGATGATGAAGCCAGGAGGTGGATAGTGAAACTCTTCAGTGGCTACTAGTAAACCCCTCGAGTTTGGGCTCATATGGTTCGTTTTGACGAGTTCAACAGATCGAGCTTGGTAATGATGGATGGTCTGATGATGAAGCCAGGAGGTGGATAGTGGAACTTTTCTTACTTTTTAATTCAGTTCGCTACTAAAGTGTGTTATTTTAGATTTTCTAAACTATAATTTGTTTAGTTTACTTTTAATTCTGAATTCAAATCTGAAGAGTAGGCGTTGTAAGTATGTAGGTGTTATAATGGTAACATAATATTGTTCTGCCAGTCTGATTAGGAGAGGGGTACAGTTGGCAAAGCGCGAGTTACACAGTGAGGGTTGCGAGTGTTCATAGATATTGGTAGGTAAGGTTTTATTGTGAAAAACAATTACCTGAACACCCATCTTCATTTTCGTCTTCTGCAAGGAAAAATCGAGGCACGCAATCTTTGCGTTTAGAATTTTCTTCGGCATAGCTTGCGATGCAATGGTGCAGTTCAAAGCATATCCTTTAACAAGAACACTTTCGCGAGCACTGCGACCGTGAGCTTTGAGGATGTTCACTGCTTTGATCGGGTAGGACGCGTTACCTTTGTAGTCAGTGATCTTAATAGCTTGTGCGGCATCTACTATCATTTCGGAAAAGAAGTCTGAATCACTGATGGCTGTTTTAAGGAATTGTATTGACAGATGATTTTTAAATTGTGTGTTCGAACTTTTGGTTTAGTTATTGTATTTAGAGTGTAGACAGAAAAATAGTTAAAGAAGCATCACGTTTTAAATTTTGAAACGAAAATCTTTTTAATAATTTTGGGACTGCTGTCCCAAAATTATTCAAAAGATTTTCGTTTTTATTTATTAAAACATACTTAACCGGATTTTTATTCACTGTGGGAAATTCCACACATGTACTAAGAGTTAGGTAATTCTAATAAAAAAAATTGTGTGATGATAGAATAGTAGATAACTCTATTATTACTATTTATGTTCTTTAACCTTTTTATAAACCTTAGCTCTATACATAGCTGTGTAAATTCCATATTTTTTGGATGGCCTAGAAGTCGAGAAATCGATTTTTGATGATCTGTCAGTCAACCATCATGAAAATTTAAATTTTCAGATGTTCATGTCTCTTTATCCATTAAACTTGGAGGTTTGTTATATGACATTATGGTGTAGTAAGAAGGGCCTTAAGGCGTATATAAACTTTACTTCAATAGGTTTTAAGTTAGAGGGGGTCTGCAAATGGGGCGGAAGGGTTCATGTCAATATAATCTAAATATAATAAAATCAAATAAAAATTGGCGACTTAGTTGTTACATGTGGATGCCATTTTAGTTTAAGCTTTGTTAATGTGGTGTTTTTTCAGTTAAAGTACTTCTTTGACAGATTAAGATAAAATATATACAATCTATTGTAAAAAAAGTAAAAGAATATTATTCACAAAATTATTTTGTCCTTTCTGTACAAGAACCTATTGTATGTATATTAACAACAGTAATAGACAAGCTATTTCTTTATTAAACTGTTTTTCGGTTAGCTAGAAAGGGTCAAAATAATGTAAAAGTAATGATTTGTGAAATATCTTTAAAAGGATACGCTCCAATAAGTTTCGAAGACATGGTAGTTTTGGCTGCATTGACAACAGAAGTTCTACCAAGAGACTCCACAGTGACTGTGAGGTTATCCTGTATGTATTTGACAGCTTCCTTGCATGCCAGTCGATAACCAGAAATAATACTTGTTGGGTGGATTTTGTTTTTCACTAGTTCATCTGCATTCTAGAAAATGAAATAAAAAAAATAATTATGAGGGTAATAAACTAGTCAGAATATCTAAGATATTTTTAAGACATCATTGTAGCAATTTCAGTGTCACAGAGGACTTCATTAATATGTAATAACTAGAGATCGGATATTCGGATGCATATTTACCTAAAGTTGAGATGTTGGCTATTATGGAAAGCACTTTTTTATCGAAAGAATCCCGTGATTCCGGGAAATTCAAATTTAAGTATACCTATACTCCGTGAGATGTAATAAACCCCAGTTTGACACAAATGACACTTGCTCTGCTACAACACAAATGACACTTGCTCTGCTACAACACAAATGACACTTGCTCTGCTACAACGTATAATGGTTGCTTTTCCTCAACCTCAAGCTTTTCTTCAACCTTGCAAAGCATATTTCTATAGGCCTCTTTCAAATCTCTCCACATTTATCTCGCTGCCACTTTTAAAGTCAAATATAAAATGTGCTAGTTTTAAGTTTTTATTTTCTTTGTATTAGCTATGTAAGAAGTGCATGTCATGGCTACTTGTAAAGAAAACAACACAATAACTTGAGCAACATTAATTCTTGAATGAGAATTATTTATGTATATTGCCCAAAGTGCCCATGTACAACTTTTCTATCTTTCATTTCTCTTCTACGTAGTTTCTGTGTGTACAACATAAAAATATTATGTGATGTAATTAATAAATAAGTTTATATTAATTTATGTTTTCTTATTTACCACACCACCATTTCTCTTACACTTTACATACATACATACTTGAATGGGAAACACCTTAACTTAAAGTACATCCGATTAGTTATGCGATCCCGGAATCCCGGGATTTTATTTTAAATAAAAATATACCTCGAAGCCACTTCCATAATTTGTTATCCAAAAAATAACTTTAGGTAAATATGCATCTGATTATCCGATCTCTAGTAATAACTGACGCAAAGCACACACAGACTACAAATTCTTTTATATAGGAATCAAACCCACAACATTAATGAGGTGACTTAATAAAGTACTATGTCACATGCACAGCTGCACCCTATCTTCTAATATTATTGTTGTGCTGTAAACTCTGCACATGTTCAAAGCAGTAACTTTTCACATGTGCAGAGTTTGGAGGAGTGTGTTTTGTACAAAGGTTAAATTGATTGCTATGGCAATAATGTACTTGATTGAAGTCTTGAAGACTGTTTACCTTTAAAAGTTCAGCAGCAATAATTACAACTGAGGTGGTTCCATCACCTACTTCCTCATCTTGTAGTTGTGCCAGTTCCACTAATACTTTAGCTGCAGGGTGTTCCACCTCCAGCATTCTGAGAAAAATTTGTTTGATATTGTTGAACATACACTTAGCAATGAAAGTCGATGACACATTCTGAATTACAGACCACTGTGACACTAAAATATTCATTTAAAATGTGATAGTATTGAATTTTATCGTAACTTTATGTTTATGGGAATTAATGTGGTTGTGAGGAATAAATAATATGGGAACTAATTTAAAGTTGCAATAGAAGTGATCACAGCCTTTATGTCAGGCCTCTGCGAAGGTCAGGTGATTCAATTGTCTAACACATATTATGTGATCACTTAATATGTGTATGTATAATTATAAACTTATATCTTCTGAAGAAACAAATCGAACAAAACAATCGATACAAATAATCCTTAAACATTAATTTTTTAATCAGTTTGTTTTAGTGTAAGTATATTTTGTGTGTATTCACTTAATAATTTTTGTTGCTAAATTAGAGTAACATTTCATATAATATAATTATTAATAATATGCTTAGTCATTCATTAGTCGTGCCTCATTGAAAAAAAGATTGAGGCTTTAATTAATCAGTAATTTATTCAGGTTCATGATATTTAATAAGTAAGTTTCTTTAGTTAGCTTTCAATGAAATCTCTATGAGGCAAAAATATAATACATTTTATTTAAACTATGATAATGGGTATTGTAGAAAATTTAAAGGTTACTCAGTTATATAAAAAATAAAAAAAAACAAATATAAAGCAGTTACTATGGTCTGGTAGAGATTTTCAGCTAGTTATAGAGTAACTTAAGTTTATTTTTTTGCCTGTTATTAATAATTGATTGAAAAAAGTGTATGTTGGAAATACTTACTTCAGAATGGTAGCACCATCGTTTGTGACTGTTACATCTCCAATATCATCCACCAGCATTTTGTCAAGGCCTACAGGTCCCAGTGAGCTCTTCACTATGTTGGCGATGGCTGCTGCTGCCATAACTGTAAATATTTTTTTAATCATAAATCGCTTTTGTCACCCACTGATACACGGACATAGGTTATTTCCGAAAAATTAATATATCTCTTAGCATTCTTACGCATATCCAGATGATACTTTACTCCATTTACAAACATTTTATATAAACTTTTTATCTCACTTTTTCACCTTTCCAGAGATATTTACAAAAATCTAACCATAAGTCGCGATGCATGTGATCTACCGGAGTACAAAAACCTCGTGTGAATTATCAAATAAACATTACCATTTTGCGTTCGGACAGATGCTCCGGATGATCTGGTCCCTGCGACGGATAAAGCTGCAGCAAGTGTCGACATTTTTAATAGAAATATATCACAAAGTTCATAAAATATTCGCCCGTCACACTATTTAATTCTGGAAGGACCTTACAATGTTGCCAAGTTATAAACTAAATGAATGACAATTGACATTTCGTAGTTTATTGCCAGTAACAAATAAAATGACTAAAACAAAACTTATTTCATAGTTGAATTCATTATAATACATACAACGTCAAGGAATACATAAAACCATAAACTAACGTAAATAAAACAGGAAATTTTCGGCACTCTTCAGAAACAGGCCTGAATTTGATGTTTTTTTTTTAATTTAGTTTTTTTATATTATTCAAAATCAGAAACATTTTGGAGCGGGGACGAAATTATTTATGTTGTTTAAACAATACGTATGTTATTAATGGAGAAAAAATTCAGTTTTGTATCTATTTTTTAAAGTGAAAACTTTTTTAGGCACGTTGAGCACTTTTGCTATGGGGAAAAAGCAACGAACTCGCACCGTCACGCTAATAATACATATATAGATCGACTAGAGGGCGCTAATCTAAACATTAAGTTCTGTTAGCTCCTTATTAATTAATCTGTAAAAACCACTGAACACTCGTGACCGATGGCAGATGTGTCAGTTATGTTTTCACTTCTGACGTGCAGTCCTACGGCTGATAGTTTTTATTAAGTGAAAACTTAATCACGTTTGTGCACTTTTGCTATGGGGAAAAAGCACTGAACTCGTGACCGTCACTCTAATAATACATATATAGATCCAAAAGAGGGCGCTAATCTAAACATTGAGTTCTGTCAGGTCATTAATTAATGTCACCAACCTGCTATACCCTGTACAAGTTAGATTCATCTTTTTGACAGATGTAAATTTTTCTGATCGACATAACTTTGCAATGACGAACATATTATTTTCTTAATTTAATGATTTTAAAAATATAAAAAAATACATATAACACAAAAGTCCCTAAGATTCAAGCGTTATCCGAAAATTTTAAGACTTTTTATTGCTTCAAAGTAAAATTTAAATAGGAACACTGAAAATAATAGACGCTTGTACAATGTTACATCGGTCGGACACGAATAACAGGCAGTAACTGTTACAAATATCGATTACAAAAAATCATTATTAAAGATCATTGTTAAGTTATTGTTACGTTTGTTATCATTTGTGATCATTGTTAAGTTATTGGTTGGGGTCTCTTTGGCTAGTGGTTCTCTTTAGCTGGTATAACTCTTTTTAGAAAAATAATAAAAAAAAAAAATTGAATTCTAATTTGAATTACGCATTCCATCGTTCTATCGACTGGCCATATAAGCCGAACGTCGGGAACACCCCGATCAGTAGTGTGGAGTAAAGTCAAGAGGAAGCAAGACTACCTGTACGTAACATTATTATTGTTGAATTTAAGTTTTTGTTTTGAACTTTTGTTAAACATGCCTAAAAGGGCGAAAAAAACTGTACTCAACAGTTAAACGCGTGAGTTTGTGATTCGCTTACACGATAATTTTGAGCGTGAGTCACAAAATGGGGGACCATTATTGCCATTGTCTCAAGTGCGGCAACGTGTAGCTGACGCTTTGGGGATTGGATTAGCTACTGTGACACGAATCTCTACGGAAAAATATGGCAAAGAAGGTGATGAGGAGAATAAACTGTCGTCTCCTAATAAAAAACGTAGGCGTATCCAACCTACCGTCAATATTGACGATTTTCAATGTGCGGCCATACGGAATTACCACATTTATGGTTATTATTCAAGAAAAGAATTGCCAACACTTGACAAGTTGCTGGTGACACTAAGAGAAGCTGATTTATATGACGGCGGTTGAACCTCGCTGTCAAAACTATTAGAAGAATTAGAATTGGATTTCATTACCAAAAAATCCAACAACCGCAAGATTCTTATGGAAAGGAATGACATAGCCCTCAAACGATTGATTTCTTAAGAAATGCCAAAAATATTACCGATTGGGAAAAAATGATGGACAACCTGGATGGTCCTCATATAATAATAATGGATAAAGCATCCTATCATTACACGCAACTTGACAAGGCTCCGACGACGGCAAACAAAAAAGCCGATATAATAGAGCGTACATGCCGACATGACAATGCTCAAGTGCGAACTGCTTCGCCTGGGGCCACACACCAACCGAGGGAGCCAGTATATTACTGTTTGTACTGTATTACAGTATATACTGGACGAAGCAGCAAAGCAACGCGGACACACAGAGATCAGATTGCCACCCTAACATTGTCAATATAATGCCTTAGAGCTGATATGGGCACAAATCAAAGGTTAGTAAAAAAATCTTTTTTCTTGATAAATTCTTTAACATCTATTTCATTAACAGTATTATTTTAACAATCACTTATTTCATTCACAGGAAACGCAGCACGTACCAATACATCTCCTCCCTTCACCGCAAACAAAATGCTCCGTTTATTGGAAGAAGCTTGTGGTCAAGTGGCCGCTGAAAACTGGGCGAATGTAGTACGACACGTCAAAGAAGCAATATTATCTGACTGGATGCGCGACGTCCACTTCGACAATTTTATTGAACACGAAATAATAATTGAAGTTCGAGATGATGACACAAGCTCCGACGTCTCTGGTGATGATGATCTTGGCTGTGCTCCTCTTCCTTAATAAAAACTGTTTTAAAGATAAAACCATTTTATTTTTCAACCTTAATTTTTACATACAGGGCTATTTTTGGACCTCCCGTCAAATTTAAATAGGTTGTTCAGACCATGAGACTTAACAACTTTTCCAAAGAAACATGGGTCGAAAAGTGATAAAAAATTCGACCCTCCCATAGAAAACTGCTCGATCACGTGGTCGATTTCGTATGGAAGGTTTTTTTTTCACTTTTCGACCCGTGTTTCTTTGGGAAAGTTGTTTACTTTCATGGTCTGAACCACCTATTTAAATTTGGAGGGAGGTCCACAAATAACCCTGTAATATTAAATAGGTACTTATGAATATTGACCCACCGTCGCTTATCTACCCAATGTTTTATATGTCTAGTGCAATAAAGAATTTCACACATAATACACCCACACCATCTCGTCACAGTTACAAGTATTTTAAAACGTTATTTTTGGACTACTAGATATTTTCTGTTTCCCATCACTTGATCTTCTTGACAGACGGGCTACGTCTGTCAAGAAGATCAAGCTAACTTGTACAGGGTATAATGTGATGTTTATATTCGTCGTTTCGTTTAAGTTTTCACTTCTGTCCAATAACTGCCTATTTTAAGCTATTGCATAGCTTTTATCGCGGGCCTTGAGCGTGGGGACCGAATCCAGAAATTCCGTAACGAAAAAAACCTAACACCGCCCATTCCGACCGGCACAACGGTGATACTTGTTAGTTTTGCCATCTATCCATGAATAGCAGAACTTTTAATGACTTTTTGAAATATCACGCTTGTCTCTTTAGTTCAGCAACTCGCCTCTAGGTGGCATTGGTTGTATCGGCGTGACTGCGCATGCGTAATCCCCCTCTTCGCCCCGCAATCTGGTGACTCATGCCCACGGAGCAGATACAAAGAGAAGAGGGCCTAAGCAACTGTGCACTGTGATTATAACTAGGTCCTGAAGTCATCACAGTGAGCGTGGCTTATAGTTAGTACACTGCCAGCGTTCGTCTTGTACGTTTGTATCGAAAAATCGCAAATCAGTAAATTTTCGTTGTATTAAGGAGTAAAAGATGAAGTGTTGTATTTTATCATGTAAAAACTATTCGGATAGACGCTCTTTACAATGCATTTGTAACTATTTTATTTTATTTTATTTATTAAAATAGTTCTAGAAAAATCTCGGGAGTGTTTTTTGAAATATAATTAAATCTATTCGTCACTAGATGGCAAAACTTTGTGTAATTAAAATAAATCATACGAAGATACTGAAATGTGTTCTACATCCAGTCCTAAAGAATTTTTAGCCGTCAAAGTATTATTTTTATATTTTTTGTAATCATTTTTTGAATAGACTGTCATCTATCTTCAACTAGAAGAACATTTGTAAATAGAACAAAAAGACAGGGTCGTAATTAGAACCCAATTATTTTACCTAGCAATTATACGAGTATTTATCTTGAATTGAAAGTCCTTTAAATATTAAAATGAAATAAATTGTACTTAGGCTGATGACTTGAAAGGTATTTTAAGCTTAATAAACTGCAGCTGCGTTACAGATACGAATAAAGAAAGATAAGATAAGAATAAATAAGTGAACAAAATCGAACTCATCATTCGTGATTTACCACAAACTTTTTTGTTCTCACACTAGCAATGCCCAATGCCCAAATGTTAAGCCAGGTCGCAATCTATCTGTATACCAAATTTTATCCAAATCCGTCCAGCTGTGGAATAAGGTCAAGGCTAGGAGAAAGAAAGAACTCACAAACTTTCGCTTTTGTATCAAGATGGTTTAAAAATTAATCTTGAAAAAGCTACTACCTGGTAAGTAAATTCTCAGTACGGTCCCTTACATCCTATAACTAGCGTGAGATAGCTAAACTACATAGCAACATCGACATAGAACGATGCGAGTAGTTTTACTATTGTTTGGTAGATGGAAAAAAGTTAAATGGGCGGAGCTTAACACCCCCTCACCCCGCAAATTGTCACGCGTTGTTTCATAGGGAAATCTAAATCAAAACAACTCCTCCTCTTTGTATCTGCTCCGTGCTCATGCCTGTCATCAATAGTGTAACTAACACGACTTTCTTTTATATATATAGATAATAAAAATATTTTGAACAATATTAACTTCTCATTTATTTAATAAAAGAAAAAAAAATCTTTTCTTATCGGTCACCACGCTCAAAGTGTAACTTGAATTAATGAAGAAAAAAAAAACAAATAAATAAAAATACTGCATAAATAAAATAAATAAATAATTATAATTGCATAAGTTGATAAAAAATGCTATGCAATAGCTTTACCGCGGCAGTCTCCGAGTGCCACACGTCTTTTTTCTTTTTAATTCTCATTTCCTTATTTTAATAATTATTTTTCTTAGTTTAGTATGAAAAAAAATATTGTTTTTTTTTTATTTGAAATAATTAAATAAAAAAATCTATTCATAAAGCTCTTTTATTTTTTCCATAGTTTCAGTTTAGCTCATTGTTCCACAGTAATCAGTGATACTATTATATTATGATATTGTTTATAACTATTGTTCGCATATTAATATATAATATAATGCGAAATTTTAGTTTGTGACAGGACAGGTAGACACTCGACTGTACAGAAATTCAATTCACTGGCACTTAGCATAAAAGTTTTAGAAAAAATGTCTCTCCGCCTTCTTGGGACCCTGGTCTTGGAAGATGGTTTTCAATCTTTCATAGAAGTCAAATTTCAAAATTTTTGTGATTTTTCGCATCGATCGATCAATTAATGTCCTTTCGGCTTTTACTGTACTCCGTTTTTGGCTTTTCGTACCCAAATTTACTCATGGGCTTCGATCATCCCAACTTTGGAAACATTTAACACTTTAAAGAAAAATGGACAAAATTATTGAAAACACCCTTAGCAAAATTTTAAATATGGCTTTGAATGACCGAGCCTGGCTTCAAGTATCCTTACCGGTTCGTTTGGGTCTTGGCGTTCGCAAAATTTCAGATGTCAGCCTTCCAGCATTTTTGTCTTCGGTCCACGGCACAGAAGGGTTAACCAGGACAATTCTAACAAAGACACTGGTTAATTCTGAAGTGTCCTGCAAGACTGATGCCTTAAATGCTTTTTATTATTTATTTATTTTTAAAAATACAACTCCCGCATTAGGAATTATTCCGGTGTTACGGGGGACTTTACAAACTTACAAACAACGGACACAAAGAACACCCAGACTCAAGTGGGAATCGAACCCACGACCAGTAGCATAGCAGTCAGGGTCACTAACCACTAGGCCAACGAGCCAGTCATACCTGGCAGACAACTTGCAACAATACTGTTTTACTTTATAAGTAATTCTCTCAGAAGCAATGGGCCGCGCCCGCCGCTGCACATAAATTAACACCACATCCAATGTTGCAGAGCGCGCTCGTGTATTGGCTGTGGGAGAATGGGAATCAGGCCTATGAATTCAGGCACTTCCATCGCCCAACAGGCACTTTGTTGAACTTTAAAACATTCTGCCTCTGCTCAGTACTAAAAAAGCTTAAGTTTCTAAGTTTTTAGGTTTAATGACCATTACATTATTGTAAAATATTAAGAATTTAGTTAACACCAATTTCTTATAGTTTACGATTTTCCTTAAAGGGGGTGAGCCGACTTTCTTTCATCAGTTACCTAAATGTAAAACAAACCTCACGAATCTCATCATGAAAAAACGTGACCACGATTAAATTAAGCGTATCAACGCCAGGCAGTGATGAAATGTCATGTTTAAGGCCAAAAAGCATTTTGAGGCGGCGCGTATGAGAGGTCATCTTTGAACTAAGAGAACTTTTAAAATATCCATTTAAATTGTGTAGTGGCAAGTACGATTCGTTTCACTGGCGCACAAAGGGTTCCGTATCATCGTACCAGATTTAACACTAGGTACGTTATTTTTAACTACTTTCGTTAAAGAGAGAGGCACTATAACAATATGTAACAAATATTTGTATTAATACGCATTCTGTGAACATTTCAAGCGTCTACCTGTTGGCATTATTAAAATTGAGCAAAAAAAACAAAACACGTTTCTTACTGGAGGGTCACTTTGTTTTTAATTTTATTGAAGTGAACATTTCTTGAGGCACATTATGTACTTTTGGTATGGGGAAAAAGCACTGAACTCGCGTGACAGTCAGGCTCAGATTCATATATGTATATAGATGTGTGTGTGTTTTCACTTCTGACGTTCGATTCTACGACTAACACTTTTTATTATTATTATTATATGTTGTTATAGAAACTTTAGTAATACTTATTTCATGAAAATTTTAAGCGGCCTGTTACTGTTCTAAAGATAGAGCCATTATTAAGATCGAGCAAAAACAGAAGTTTATTGCATGGGAACTCCCTTTAATTTTATTTTACTTATATTATTTGCTGTTATAGCAGGAGCATTACCGTCTACTATTTCAAAATTTTATGTCTACATAATACAGTTCAATAGTTACAGCGAATATTAAGGTCGAGCAAAATCGCCGAAAAAATATACGAATCTTGTATGGGGAGGGGGGGGGGGGGCTCCTTTTAGTTTTTAGTTTAATTTTATTTTTATTATTTCATGTTATAGCAGCAATAGAAATAAATACTCTGCGAAAATTTCAACTGTCTACCTATGCGGTAGATGAGATACAATCCGCTGACAGACGGACAGCGGAACTCTGTAATAGTGTGCCGCCGTCACCCTTTGGGTACGAAACCCTAGAAATGCCATGGCTGAGAATTTAATTTGATTTCCTTGCTTTAAAGCCTTTATATTTACTAGATTATCTTGCCTCATAGGCTTGTCTATACGCTGCTCACATTCTCAGTCAATAGACAGATATCTGCTAAACTGCGCTGCATGGTCCAGCAACTTGGTCCACAAGGCTAGACCTGTCACTTGTAACTATTAACTTGCAAGACAAGTATCCCTTATTTATCCTTTTTTTTAAACATCAGATTTAGCCTGCGAGAGAATGAGATAGAATACAAGTATACAGTGTTGCCTATAATCTTCGTATGCTAGCATGTGTCTTTGCGCCTGCGTTCTTCGAAGCCCTACAAAAATGCGTCATAGTCAACGTGGTGTATCTTTCACGTGTATAATTTTTTTGAACATTTGCGTATTAAAAGTCGTTGGTTATTTATGTTAATTATTTAACATATGTGTGTTAATTTGACCAATAACTTTTATATAAATTATGTAAAATTAAATTTATTAACATTATTTGTGTTGATTTTACTTTTTATTTCTTATTCTCTCGTAGCCTACTTTTCTGAAGTTTAACTTCTGCCATGTGTGAATTGAACACACACACACACTTTTTTTTGTATTCGTTCAGATAGAATCTTTTTCGCTACCCCTGACAACATATATGCAAATATTTCATGGTGATCGATTTAGTAGTTACGACCTGAAAGCGTATCAAACAAACAAAATAATATTGGTTATTAGTTAGGGTTAGAGACAAATGATAAACATATATAGATTTATTTTATTAAAAGAGAATTTAGGCACAATCATCACCCTCCGCGCCTTTTCCCCACTAAGTTGGGGTAGGCTTTCAGTCTAACTACGAATCGGTCGAACTTCGATATTTTACGTGAAGCAGCTGCCATCAGACCTCCACAACCCAAGTACTAGGCGATATCGAAGTTCTGTGGTTAAACCAGGTTGTCGGACTTTTTAGGGCTCCATTTACCCGTAAGACTGACCTGGCGAGTATTACTTAACCTTGTAATGAATTTAGTCACAATAAAATAATTTATTTCCCATTTTTTAAGTCAAATCGTCAAAATTTTCTTAATTTATACCTAAAAGTGCCCGGTTGACAGAAAGATTTGCCCCATTTTAAGTGTAGGACCATAATATGGCATATATGGCAAAGTGTGGGTGTTAAGTACGCCTGTGCCTACCCTTTCGAAGATACAGGCGTGAGAGTATGCATGTATGTTCTTAAAAATAGATTATTAATCTGTGGTACATAAATCGGTAGACCGAGATAGCTACCCAGTATGGAGGGTAGAGTTACAGGCTGACATTTCCCACATATATCACGTACGGTTCAGTAAAAGGAAGGGTACATGCTCCAGTCTACGTGACCAAATCGTGAGCGGACGGGACGACCTCCGCGGGAATTGGGAAAAGCACTCGTAACTCTACGTGACGCCGTGCTTAAAATAACTTCCCTGTATCGCTTGTATATTTTGGTAGAAAAATTAGGAACGTTCCTTTAAAATAACGGAATATTTACGTAAACAATTATCAGAAAATTATCGTTCTTAAAAAACAATTAAAGATTATGTTACTATTATTGTATTTTACAAAAAATAAAAGTTATAAACGTGCGTTCATAAAAAAATTGCGTCCTGTGCCTCTATAGTTTACAACCTTATAATAAAAAAAAAACAAATGATGTATTACAACATATTATAGAAACAACTGAAGTTATTAAAATTTGTAAGAAATCCTTTCTGGAAACTTACCGGTAAGACGGGGGATTTATGCTTCAAATATGCAGTATATAAATGAAAAATGATAAGTATTAATTGTAATAAATACTTATCATTTGGCGGAAAGCGGAAAGTATTAAGTATATTCAAGGGAATATTTTGCGCCACTTTATAAAATCAAGCTTATCTCTTAAAAAAACAATGATGGTCTAAAGACAACCCACGTTGTTTATGGCCCAATTATTTACACAATGCCATAAAATTCTTTCACACTATAAAAACCCCTCTTTGATTTTTATTTTCTTAACACGATCGTCTGATCCAAAATAAGGCAGTGCCTCTACTACGGTAACCAGACTGTTGATAAACATACTTAGATATTACTAAATACATACATATTATATAGATAAATCCAGACTCAGTACGAATGATCATGCTTATTGCATATATGCTTACACAATTATTTGTACTGGGTAGGTATCGAACCCACGACCTCTGGCTCAATAGTCAGGATCACAAACCACTAGACCAACCGGCCAGTCAAAATCTAAAAAACCATGTACAATGGCTAACTTTTCAGTACAGTCAATAATCTTGCCCGGATGAAGGTGCTCATCATGTTGACACACCACAAATGTATCTACCTTACGAACCACATGTTTGAACTTAGTTTCTGGCTGAGATGGAAGATAGTCAAATTCATCAGGGCTGTTGGGTTCTAAAAAACAACCATCAATATCGTCAGAATCGTCCTGCAAGGAGTATTGGTCGTTGTAACGAAACTGTATGCATTACATAATACTTTTTATCAGAATGCTCGGGGTCTACGCACTAAAACTAGCTTTTTAAACAGAAACGTAATTCTAAACTACTTCGACACAATATCAATAACTGAACCTTGGCTAATAGATGGAATCTTTATTATAATATTGTATAATGTGTTAGCATGGTAATTGGTGGTTGGATGGGCACCTGTACTTGATAATGTATGTATTGCCGTTAGCCATTTATTATGTTGTTACCTATCTTTGTGACGACGAACACTGCTAATATTTATAATAATAGCCATGTTCTCATGGAAGTGATGTAAATCTTATATGATAATAAATGTCTTTAAAATTATACCTAATCAGTGATCGAGAACTTTTTGATGACCAATATAATGTTTATAAACGCGACCAGGATTATGAGAGTACCTTGCTGCGATATCGATACCGGTGGTGTTATCTGGCGCTCGTCAGCAGAGGACATGGGTTTCGGTAACGTTGCATTCTCAGAGTGGCCTTATTAAACTGCAATTATGTATCACTAGCAACCCGCCCCGGGATTCAAGAGATGGATGTATCTACATACAAGTTTGTTTTTGAATCCTCGGTGCGCAAGTCAGACTTGCACTTGTCTGGTTTTTTCTTTACTATTTGCGGTTGTGCCTGATTAAAATGCATCTACGATTTTGACGTGTTCACGCACTCCTTAGTATGAAAATGACTGGATGGTGTGTTGCGGTGGTCTGATGGGAAGATCGCACCGCATACGATACGTGGTTTAGCTGCACCGATTCGATCATATATTATTTGTGCTTCTAGATTTATAGCTTGTATGACCAAAGTAATTGCGCATTAAGGTCTTGCACGTTCAGCTACCGCCGGTTCTTCTTTCAAGATACACATTCAAGATGAACTCTGAGGTTGTGCGGCCGGAGTACCTCCGACACGTAAAGCCCAATATTTTAAATACTTACTGCCCCTGTAAATGACTGAAATTTTAACAACATTTCTAGTGTTCTATTTCTACTCTTGAATAGATTCACAATAGAACAAAATCCACGGAGAACGGAATTGAGAGAGTTTATAGGATCTATAACAGTGTTATAGATGGTATAAGCGTATGTGTTTATGCATATAAGCAGCACAAAATGCGTACTAAATTGTCACTACAATAAAAAAAAAATAATATGAGCTTGGATAAGGTAAACGCCTGTACTATAATAATATGTAATACATATATGTAAGTCTCAGGGTGTTTTCTGTATACAAGATGTTTTACCAGACAATACCAGAAAAGTCTGGGTGTATACCCAGATTTAGAAAAATGTTTGTGAAAAACAGAAATAATTGCCGTGTCAGGTGCCAGGGATCGAACGTGGGGAGCCGCGACCGGATCACTTAAACGACAGCACCATCTGCGCAGTCATATGTAATAGTCCAGGCTTCGTTCCTACTACATCACATTGAATAATTTATCACTGCTCCATGGTATTCTTAAAGAAAAGCTTTAAAGAATAAATAAAAAATATAATTTATGCTCAACTCATCCCTTTGACTCCAAACACATCCAGTTAAATATCTCTATTGTCTGCAAAGAGCCTGTTTACATTTTCCCGGCTTTTAAATCCTCACGATGTCCATTGCAATTCATGTCAAGCCACGTGAATAAAAGCTAACAATATCTCCGAGAACTTTAGCCAGCGTTCATTGGAATGCTCGGCTACGCGTACCGTATCTATACGACAGAATAATCTCGTTTTCTGCGGCTTTTAACGAAAGCCTGATACGGAGTCGCAGAGCAAAACAAATAGGTGCTGGATGTGCACATGCGCGGAGGGTACACACGCACGCGCCTCTGCGATGTGCGGCAGTCGCGCGCTGGTGGTATTCGTCTCCGCACCTCCGCGCGACGTGTTCTTCCCGCGCTTACACCACGCGCTAAATGGCGCCCAAACCGGGACCTCGCTCACGCGGGTAAGTCCATTACGTAACCTATTATAAAAAAAAGGTTAACATACTTTTTTGTGATAAACGTTGGTCCATAACGCAGCATCCGCGAGGATCCCCGAGGGCGTGGTAAGGTATAGACTAGGGAGGGGGCGTGGAGTCGGCGTGTTAGCGATAGCGCGCTGTCTGATAAGGTTGCAGACTACTGTCAACAAACCTTTACATTGTAATACATAAAATATTGGATAATAATCATTGATAATAAAACAAATATTTGCCAGAAGACATCTCGAAGACGTGTATCTATTGATTTTCTCTTCGCGTTCCGGGGGTTCTCGCTATAGTAGCTTGAGACACAATTAGATATATTGTCGCAGCCTCTTTAGCATTCAGCTGCGGAACTTGATACTCTAAAAGTAAAATCGAAGCTTCTTATATGAAAATGAAGGGATATTAATCATTGCATTAAGCTCCACCATCTTTTCGTCATGAGCGAATTGCTTTTAATTTTCTTTAATCATCTTTAAACTGTACAAATATTAACTAGCCTGTAAGTATACTTATTGTTATTAACTTATTATAAACCTTTCGTTCATTTGATTTCATCGTTCGGTCGTTGTGTTTTGTACGAAACGCAGGATAAATGAAACATACGTATAATAAAGTTATGAACACACCGATTTACATCAAGATATGTGTAATACGTGAAATTTTTAAATCCATTAGAAAACCTTTCGGTCAGCTGCGAATGCGATTAGTCAATAATAAAAAATTACGAACCTGAGGAAGCTGTTGTTAAGATATTGTTAGGATTTTGACTCAATATGTAAAACATTATTCTAAATGAGGGTTCTTATGTAAGCTTAAGCAGAAACCCCAAGTAGTCAATGCTGTAATGCTAAATATGTAAGTGATGCCTTACCTCTACAAAGCTAGGGACGTGGGCCTTGGTACGGAGGTGTGGGCGAAAGCTGCAACAGTATCAGACATTATACATTATTTATTTATACCAACAAGCAAACATCACTGACCATATTGTCGTAAATAAGAAACTGTGTATATGTATGTATATGTTACTGTGAATGTCCGACAATCACAAATTGCGAATGTGTATCTAAGTCCGAAATTATTTCATTTATTTATTTAAATCGAACATACACTGGTTAATGTTTACATACACCAAGCGATTTACCATATACGGAATGTTAACACCCACCAGTATTTCTTAGAAAAGCGAGAAAGCCATACAATTTTCTCTTTTATATTCACATTCGACTGTTTTGTTCTGCAACGTATTACGAAGGGTTCACTAAGGTTTGACAAACATTGTGATTTTACAAAAGAATTCGGTTCTATAGTCTCTCGTAAATAGAGTTCGTTGTGGTCACAGTTCTAACCTAACCTAAACCTAGCCATTTCTGTTCAATTGACCTACCCTACTACCTTTTCCTAATCATATTTTCATATTACCGTTGCTCATAATGAAGATACACCAGGTCGTCGTGGTGTATGATAACATTCACTGGCGAATGACCGAAAGCGTAACGAAAAGAAAAAATTACGGACATTCACCAGCTAGCTTGGTGGATGTTAATAGACACCAGTGTATCTTAACATTCACTGCGCTTTGGAATGTCCACGGTAGCATATTTATGACGTTCTCAATATGGTTGAATATCCTAACTAATCCCAGTAATAATATTATAAATGCGAAAGTTTGGATGGATGGATAGATGTTTGTTACTCTTTCACGCCAAAACTACTGAACCGATTGCGATGAAACTTGGTATGTAAGGTTATTGGTATGTATTGGTGAAAGCGCAGCTAGTAATATTATAAAGCTGAAGAGTTTGTTTGTTTCTATTTCTCTTGTTCTACTGTACATACATAAATCTATAATTGTCAATTTAACATTACAAGTGCATGATAAAACAACAGTAAGGTGTGACGTCATGCCTTATTATTTCATACAAAAACGTGATTTTCAAATTCGAATTCAATTTCTTTGTTTCATAAAATTTATCACCAATTCAATTTATAAAAAGAATAAAATAAAAAATATTATAAAACATAAAATATAAAAAAATATAGATAAACACACACAGAGTCACCGCAACAATAGTTTGCTTCGTCAAATGTAAACTTATTAAAAAAAAAATGGATGACATAATATCATATCTGCCTGTACATGCCTACTGATCTACAACCGAATGTTTTCAAATCTTTGAACCTTGTGAGAAGAAATCGGGCATACAAACTCACAGCCACTCTTTTAAAACACCAGACAATTTTAACAATATTCAGTAAATTTTATTACGT
This sequence comes from Callimorpha dominula, assembly GCA_949752705.1. NCBI lineage: Eukaryota > Metazoa > Arthropoda > Insecta > Lepidoptera > Erebidae > Callimorpha > Callimorpha dominula. Next base: position 3,869,471 of record OX457002.1, on the reverse strand, counting down.
CATATTGTTATGTGCTATTATGCTATTACCTTTACAGTCACCTACCCTATTGGCAGAGATCGAAGCGGCGACCTTATGTACTGTTTTTCCTGTTTTTAGGGTTCCGTACCTCGAAAGGAAAAAACGGAACCCTTATAGGATCACTTTGTTGTCCGTCCGTCTGTCTGTCTGTTAAGACCCTTTTTCTCAGGAACGCGTCGAGGTATCAAGCTGGAATTTATATCAAATACTCAAGTTTACTGTACCTTAAAGCTGTAAGAAAATCAAACTTCTAAGGCAACGCAATCAAAAGATACAGCCGTTTATGCCGCAAATTTTCGACACTCGCAAGGGAATCAAAACCTATACTTCCCGTGAACTGAGAATCTTGAAATTTGGTACGAAGCAACGTCTTATAGCACAGAATGATAAAGAAAAAAAAGCGAAAACCGTAAATTTTTAGTTGCATCATATAATAAAAATATTTTATGGAACCCTCGGTGCGCGAGTCCGACTCGAACTTGGCCGGTTTTTGTTTGGAGTGGGCAAACAAGTATACAGCCTGATATTCATAACGCAACATCTGTGGTATACACGCACGTTGCCAACCCTATTCTCTGCATGGTGATGTGGCGATCCTACTCAGAAGAACAAATAAGAGAGTACCTTGGTGGTGCTGGTTAACAACGGTCCTAAAACTCAAAAGAGTAATCCCAGTCCCACACAGTCTCCTGTAAGGATTAATTTTTTCAATTATCATCCAGCCTATTGCAGTTTGCTGTTGGGCGTAAGTCTCTTCCAATGTGCGCCATGTTCTTTAAAGGTCTCCCTATAGGTCGTCAGCCTACCTTCTAACCTTCTGATAACCCATAAACGGTTTCCACTCCAAGACAAGTTTGCGGCCAGCGAGCGGCCATCGGCCCTTCGGCAGACGTGGTCAGTCCATTGCCACTTCAGCATGCTTATTCTTCGAGCTATGTCGGTAACGTTGGTTTTTTATCGGTTGACCTCATTAGGAATTTTATTTTTTCTAAGAAACTCCAAACATACTCGTAGCTCGCCCTCTGCGTGATATTTGGTTTGTGGACTAACCCTACGTTTCGGCACCGTAGGTCACAGGTAAGACGCAGTGGTCGAAGACCGTTGATTTGAGTTTTTTCAATAGTCAGGTAAAATTCCGTCCGAGCGGCCAGTACCGCCCGTTATCTAGCCACTGAAAAGTAAAATTTTAAATGCCTGTTCTTGTCATACCTTTAGACCATAGACTTATTATATAAGATATATTTACATAACTATATTATACTTTTATAGTAACCATTATTGTATTCCGCTGATCTCATCTGACAACATTTTTACGACATCTACCCAAGAGCTAATAATTTCTGATGAATGTTATTGACTGAAGTTACATAAAAATTAACGTTATTATACATTGATAAGACCATACTTTCTTGAGCCTGCCCAAATTCATAAAACACAACATTTTCTACAATATGGTAGTTGAATCTTAAGTCATATCAGTCTCTTTATCAAACGTTACAACCATAGCTTCTGTAGAATCACGCTTTGCTATAGTCATTCATTTACTTTACTGTCAAGCATTACAGTTAAAGATAATAACAAACTTCAAAATAGCAAGGAATCTATAAAAGTTTTAAACTTTCGCGTTCCATGAACCAATCCAGTTGCAATTGCCTGACCACCACAGCCTGTGGCGACGGCCAGTACAAACTGGTCGAAACGTCAGACAATTCAAAGGTATGTAATATCTATTTCGTGATCACGTTAATTGCCGTGTAAATACATAATTATAGTAAGGAATCTTATTTTGCATATACTTTTTTAGGTATATAACAGCAAATGTCTTGAGGATTGTTAAATATTATCATTTAACTATAGGTTGTGTGTTTTGTGGATTTGAGTATGGGCCAAAGAATGATGATGAGATACAAATAAACATACACTCACACCTGTACACCCGAAGAAATAGCAGAGGCATATTAAGAACCCATAGATTGCTAACTATTACTCCCACGCACGTAATAGGGACAAGCCTAATGCCGTCAATTTGGCTCTTTGGCAATTAAAGATAGGAAAATTGGGTGTACATATATTGAAAGGGAAAGGTAGGTAAGGTTCTTCGTGGGAGAGCCATCCTTCGGCATGTATGGGCCGGCTCGACCGGAGTAATACCACAGCCTCACAGAAAACTGGCAGTTAAGCAATGATTGCATTGTTTTTCGACTAGTGAGTGAGGTTACCGGAGGCCCCTTAACCTTCCCTCTCCCCCCCTACTCCCTCTCCCTCTTGCTTATTGCTTATAGGGATGGATTGGGGAGTGTAAGCAAGTGTAAGCTGCAGCAGGTTAGGGTCGAACTGACTGTTGTCGTGAATCCGAGCCCTCTATGACGATGATGAAGATGAGATAAGAGAGAGATTTTTCACTACATATTATAAAACAAAGTCCTCCATCGCGTCCGTCTGTCTATTCGCAAAAAACTCAAATACCGCCAAAAGGATTTTCATGCGGTTTTAACCAATAGATAGAGCGATTAATGAGGAAGGTTTAGGTATATAATATGTTAAGGTTTGATGATTGTTGAAGATGTCTCTGCTACCCGTGAGAAGCCGGGGCGGGTTGCTAGTATTCTATAAAGTATTTGAAAAATATTAAAATTGTAAAAAGTAAGAATATCTCATATGTAACATTAACTAACTCTCAACTTACGATAAACGCTCTTAGGTACATATTAATAAATCGCTTTAATCTGTGACATAAATGCTACGCACACTTGAAACGCTTTGTAATACTCTCGAGTTGGGTTCACCTGAGTGACGTCAATAAACCAAGCTCTGCACTCAAGGCTACTCTTTGGATGTTCTTCAAGAGTACGTTTCCTGAGTACAATCGGAACTTGGAATGAACAGTAGATATGATTTTTTAAAATATCTGAACGGGCAATAACACAACGGCTCTTCTGATCATTATAACAAGTGGTAGCCCACAGCAAAACATAAACAAAGATCGTTAGACTACACACTACACTACTAAAACTTAGGGGAAGTTTAGATTTACATCCGGATTATTTTCCCTGAAAATATTGGTAACCTAAAAACAACACACTCCAATTTAATATCAAACTGTTCAACATCAAGGCTGTCACGATCACTAGATACTGTTCCTACATAAAAAGGATAAAAACTTAATCAAATATAAGAATAAAACTTAATCTAATCAATCTTACATAACTATTTACAAATTATACTACAATCTTACCAACATATCAATTTTCAAATTATAATCTAATCAGTTTTCATTACATAAAAAAAAATTATCAACAATATATTATATAACAAACAAACAGTCACGACAGACACGCTTACTCCGTATGGCGAACTGTCTTTTCTAGATAATTCGACGCGATGACTCATCCGAATGCGGCCAGATCCATTCGCACGCGCGCAGCCTTAGTCGTCCCAAAACTGCGCTTGAGAGACGACACGTACTTCTGCTCTGTACCGACCCTCAGTGTAACCGACATTTAAAATATAAAACCTCTACTCTCATAAATCGGTTAATACTCGTACTTATAACAGTTGTTTCTAAGTGCCTTATTTGTTCCCGTACTGGGCAAGGTAGATCAGTTCTATTTTCTCCTCTCCGAGGCTGACAAACGGTGGAGTCCCCTTAGCCAGTTTTCTTTTTGTTTCGTAGCTATTGTCAAGCGTCAGTGTTGTCAGCAACAAAAAATAGTTAAAAACAGTTTCTTTTTCCTACCTTATATGGAGCTAGTTGTCATCAGTGGCCGTGAGTTTGTTTGCCCGATTTCTTCTCACAAGGCTCAAAGATTTGAAAACGGGCGGTTATAGGTTGGTAGGCATGATACAGGCGGATATGATCTATACTTATAATAAATCTGTAGCGGGATGAATTCTGTACATTGAATATATTTAAAAAAAAAGACTGAGGGGTATTAAGATATCGATACTGATGCCGGATATGCGATTCAAACAATTTTTGTCTGTCTGTCTCTCTGTCTGTTTGTATATTCACGATAAACTCAGAAGGTACTGAAGGGGTATGCTTGAAACTTAGTATAATAGCTTGAGTGCCTGCGCAGGTTATAGTGAATGTATATTTTCAATCGTAGGATATCATCGTGCTTTTCTGTGGTTAGCAGCAGGATTTTTTTTTTCTTTGTTTGGTGATCCCAGAGTAATCGATAGCTGGTTCTTGACTTTGCCAACGAGCTATTTTGCCTCTCGCAGCCATTAAATTCATAAATATGTTTCAGAGCATTAATAATAGTAACAACTTCACACACCTCATACACGGCCGTCTGATCCTAAACTAGGCAGAGCCTGTACTATGGTAACCAGACTGCTGATAAATATACTTATATATTTCTAAATACATACATATTATAAATAAATTACACCTAGACAGAGAATAATTTGTCCTGGGTGGAAATCGAACACACGACCTCTGGCTCAGCAGTCAGGGTCACTAACCACCAGACCATCAGGCCAGTTCAGTAAATATATATATATACATATATACATATATTTATAAATAGAGTTATAGAAAAAGAAGATCCAAACTTTTAAACTTTTGCGTTCCATAATACTATAATCATGTTGACGGGAATTCACGCGATGACGTATTTAAAAAGTATTACAGTACCTACAGGCCTGTGATCACGACCACGGCAAAGCAAAGGTTTTAAATACGTGATCGCGTTGATTACCCGTCAACATGATTATATTAGAATAGAATAGAATTTTTATTTAAAGCATATAATATATGACTTACAAAAAAAAAAGTTGTTAGTTTAACTTAACACTTTGTTAGTATTACAGTGTTTTACTATATTAAATGCATGACAGACACTATCGCCAAAAAAATTACAACTAAGCTGAAATATTGACATGTAACCAGTGAAGTTTTTTTTACATTTTCAGACCATTTATTTTCCGTTCGGTTACAGTAGTGTGAAATCTTATGTTACACCGTGACTAAACAAAGCTCAGAAGCAAACACTGACTACAGCAAGAGTCTCCCAATTGGTCGGACGAATCGAGATGTTAGGTCGTCACAGTTGTTTCATGACGATTTTCTGCGAGGAGAACATCTCGCGCAAGGAGGAGGTGACGGTGTGGATTCGGTAGAAAAACTTCCAGGTGGAACCTTGCTTTTCACTCGCGCTCTCGTGCGTACGCTAAGAGTGGCCGTGGGTGTATGAGACGAGTTTTATGTTCTTCACCCGAAGCAGAGTCTTCCGTGAAGAGGTGTCTTGACATCGCCCAGGTGTCCGCTAGCCAGGATGCGCAGCGCTGGGTGGATCATTGGAGGCAAAACGTCGCCGTACCGACGGTCAACTCATAAACGGTGCTGTGAGGCACACCGTGTGGTTTTAGTTGGTTTAAGCCTGATATACGGCCTCACCAATAGCCCGGTGAGGTGAGCTTCCACACGAAAAACAAATGAGTAATGTTACCACGGCCAAATTATGTCGTTATTTCACGTGTAAGCAACCAAAACAACCTTTTTTGTACGCTGCAGGTTGTTTCACCGCCAATACAGTATAAAAAATCCTGCCTGGAGAAAGAGGTACTATGAAATAAGCGACAAATTGCTGTTTTCCGAAAAAAACGCGAACGAAGTCGCGGGCACAGCTAGTAAATAAATAAAATTGAAGTAAGCAAAGGCGTTTGGACATCAAGATTGAAGGCATTCGGGTGCTGCAGTGGGACTGAGCCATCGGGCCCGTCATTTCGTGGCCTGTAGCAGTATGGTAGGGGAGTTGACAAAACTCTGGTGACGGCGACAGGCCACAGCGGTTCGATGCCGCGGGCCCCGACATCGCTGGACGTTGCCCGTTTATTTTGGAAAAAGAATTAGGGATCCGTGCAACACATATAAATATGTACACGCGAGCAAAGCCGCGGGAACTGCTAGTCTTTAATAATTTTACATTTGACAAGGAACCTATTTTTTCTAAAAATAATTTTAAATAATAATAATCATCCTCCACGCCTTTTCTGAACTAAGTTGGGGTCGGTTTCAGTCTAACTACGACACGGCCGAACTACGATATTTTACGTGAAGCGACTGCCATCAGACCTCCACAACCCAAGTAATAGGCGATATCGAAGTTCTGTAGTTAGAGTTGGGTTGTCGAACTTCTTAGGGCTCCAACTACCCGTAACGAATGCCACACACACAAATAATAATAATATTTTTTTAAATTGTTGATTTCTTTTGTTTCACTTTTGATTTACTTGTTCGTTTATTTATTGCGTTTAAGCTAATTGTCTTTTTGCAGTTCCAAAAGGCAGTATGTCTTAGTATTTGATATTCATTTAAATTTGATAACTCTTTCCAAGTAGAAAGCATTTGACAGACGTTCAGGTAGACAAACAACAAGGCACAAAACTAGTTTCAAAGACATTGAGTAACAGTTGAGTATTTGACTTTAATGTATGAAAACATCTGTCAAGTTAAAGTGAACGACGTAAAAAATACACCAACAATCAAACAAAAAGCTCATAAAAGTCTTTCAAATTAACATCAGACGTTACACCTGTTCTGAATTCACTAAAACCAATTTCAGAGTGTTTTGGTTTCATAAAGAAATTCTTAGAATTGTTTACTAAAAGTTATGCTTGATATTCGCGGCGCTACGAGTCGTCTACGAACCTCTACGGAGCTAAGAAGTTAGACGCTCGTAGCTCTGTAGCTATACTGCGGGTATATCAACTAAGCATCTTGCTTAGGAATTCAAAGCATTTAGTTTGGTGCAACGTCGGCATTAACCTCAAAGGGAAACATAGTTGGTATTTAGATGATATACATTATGCTTGTTTTTTTTTAAATAAGACTTGGGTAGCAAATAAACATTGAAGTCAAAGTATTAGATGTTCCACTAGTTGCTTAATTACATTTGAGTATTTCTACTCAAATGAAATTCAATGCATAAGACACAACAGAACACATTTTTTGTGTGTCTTCAGGTGGATTTGAGAATTGTTTAGATTTACAATTGACCCAGTATATGGCGCTGCGATAGGGTTTATTATTTTATTATAAATATTGTTTTAAGTGCCTAGTGCTACCTCGACCATTTCTGGTCTTCTGTAGCGCACTTCTGGTTTACAGTTCACTGCTCAGACTTATTTATTTTATTTTATTTTAAAACACTTCCTGCAGATACATTGCACGAGGCGGACTTAATGCCGTACGCATTTTCTACCAGTCAACCTTTGGGTGATACAGAGATGCGTGTGGCAGGTGTAAAATTGAAATAAGAAGCATTGTAATTGATAAATGACATTTAGAAAAAAAAAAGGACGACATAGGAGAATATGATATAAAGAATATAATTGTTACATAAATAAACCTACATAATTATGTATACTATATATACAAATTACACTTACATATATACATATAAATACTCACCATATACATACAAATAATTATTCAGATGACTGCCAAAAAGTTTGCGTAGAACTGACGTACTTTAACCTTGAAAGTTAATCGGTTAGTGGCCATCCTGATTTCTAGTGGGAGCGCATTCCAGAGGTTTACAGCTTGGACAGTGAAGGAGGAATGGACTATACTGGAATTATGGGAGGGACAAAGAAGGAGAAGATTATTAGAAGAGCGGAGATTTCTGTCATGATTAGAAGACAGGTATTGGAAAAGAGATGCTAGGTAAGAAGGGGAGTTGGGGGAGTAGAGAAGGGAGTACAACGTAGTTAACGCTCTTAAGCTGCGGCGTTGCCTTATGGGTGGGTAACCATGACAGTTGGGTGCGGTAAGTAGATATGTGATCGTACTTATGGCTTCGAGAAACCTCCAGATCCTATCAGCAGTGATTGTTTGTATTTCCTGCGGTTGCATGATGTGCAACCCTAGGTGAATACTTCGGTGCCGCATTAGTGGGCCACAAGAGCATAAAATATGCATTGCAGTCTCTTCTGTTTCTTGACAGAATCTGCAAATTGTGTTCTCACCCAATTTTAGGTTGAACATATGTTTGTTCAGTTTGCAGTGTCCGGTGAGGACTCTTGTTACTGCACAGGTTTTGTATCTTTTGAGCTCCAGAAGTTATTTGGATACTTTATTATCATAGCCCTTTATTATGGCTTTCGAGTGTCTTAGACCAGTCGTGTTCTTCCATCTCTTAATAGCCAATGATGTATATTTGGCGTTTATGATAGAATACGCTCGCTGTTTGTGATAGGGTTACAGAAATAGTATTTTTTACGTTCCGGCAGGACAACGTCTGTCGGGTCCGCTAGTACATATGTGTATTCAAAGGAGGCTGTCACAGCTGAAACTATAAGATGAGTTTTATGAAAGAAATAGAGAGAGAAAGAAGAGTTTTAAATGCGATAGCATGAAGTGTGATATACTAACTTTATCTTTTCATAAATAAGATGGCGAGTTAATGTTGTGAAGAACCGTGTAGAAAATTCAGAAAATGTGGAATTATCGACATTGCTGAAAGGGGAATTATTACTTTAGCCGATATTCTTATTGGTGGTCAAATTTCTGGACAACAAAAACAAAGTAAAAGCCAATTCAGTCTTATTTAATTCCTACTCAGTCTAAGGTTTGAGGTAAAATGACGAAGATTTTTTAATGATTTACTTAAATAGGGCATTTACTTCGTTGCGAAACAAACAAACTCTTCAGCTTTATAATAGTATAGTATAGTATAGTATAGTATAGTATAGTATAGTATAGTATAGTATAGTATAGTATAGTATAGATACAAAATAGGGTCAGCAGAACTCAATGCACTTTTAAACATCTTTGTGCCTCGGTTAGTTCTATGTGCGCAAGTTCAACTTCTTAAGCTTAATATATGTATAACTTTCTAACATCAACTGTTCGTCTTTGACCCACCAAGCATGATTACTAGCAAGAGTTATTTTTTTTTAATACCAAGAAGATATATCTTGTTCCTAAAGGGTCAGGTTTCTATTTAAAAAAAAATGTACTAATATACTTGTTTATAAATAACTATAAAACACACCGTCTTTGTGGTACAGAAAACATCAATGTCCAAAATACACTCGGGAAATAAACTTAACAATAAAGTACTTATTGTTCAATACAAGTGTAAAAAGGTTAATCACAGCAAGAGATACCCGTGTCCGCAATACGCCTCGTTATTAAAGCCAGTCCCAAAAGGACACTAGGCACCGATTCCTTTTCCATTTATATGATAATTCGCGGCGAACGCCGGGGAGCACAACTTGTCTACCGGATATTAAATGGACTGCGGACTCTGAACAAACGTTGGATAAGATACCTCTGGAATTTCGGTTTCTATTTCATTCTTGTTTACTTCTATCGATTTAGAGATTTTTCTGGAAGTATTTGAGATAGTGTTTTGTTCTTTCGTTGAGTTTTTCATAAATATTTCGCTTCGATTTTTTTTTGAGTTCCAACTTTAAGTTTTAAGTTAAATAACGTACGAACGTAAGAACAGTTATTTTTCACTTTAATTATTCAGTGTACAAAACACGACAATCAATAAAAAAAAATATTTGTTATATTTTTGTTTATAAAAAAAATATTTGTTTTATTACGGTTCTAAAAATAAATGTATATAAAACGTTGACAATTAAATAAAAGTAATAACAGATAAAAATATTAATCATTATAACCCCTGTTTCGCATAGTCGGCTAAAATCGACGCGGCACGACAGACCATCAACACCAAGTGGCGATGATGGTCTATCGTGCCGGGTCGGTTTGACGGTTCGACGTTTGTTAATATAAAAGACATTGTATTAGATACAAGCTTCTGCCCGTGGCTTCGCCCACTTGAGTGTAGATATGTAGATTACGTCATCTGTCAGTTATCCCTCGGAAACAATATTTTTTTTGGACAAAATATACCTAGGTATGTCCTTTTTGTACCCCTGACAACATGCGTGTGCAAAATTTCATGATAATCGTTGAGTAGTTAATGTGTGAAAGATTAAACAAATAAACTTACTTAAGCATTTATAATATTAGTTAGGATAGGCTATATCTAAATGAGGAAAAGTGAGGAACAATCAGTACCAAATCATATATCTTGAGTACTTAATCTTATTACCAAATATGATCGAAATCTGTCTATAAATTATGTGAAGATCGAACGCTAGGGGTACAAGACATTGTGGTAATCGGATACGTGGCCTCTATAATGTCTGATCACAATGGACACACGGGCGTTACTCGTAAAGCGGTAAAGCGTTAGATAAATCGAGTTCCTGATATTGTTAGCGAAGATATTCAGCATTTAAACAACATTGATTATTTTTTTCATCAGAATGACAGCTGGGTTGACTGCACTAATAGTTTCAGCGTGACTGTAAATATAACAAAGCCACTTTACTCCCGACAGCTTTGACTTCAGACTCAAATTAAGTTTAATTTCAATTAGTTTCAGTTCCTACGTGCGCACGATCAAGGATTAGTTAAAAAAAAAATGTTGAATAACTTTTGAAGTGAAACTTCTTTAGAATCGTTGTGGTTTGAAATTCGATGAAACGGAAGCATCACGATAAAGTTCCTACGATAAAGTTCCTATAATCTTTGTCTTTGCACCTGCGATATGTCAATGCACTTATACTTAATTGATACTTTACAAATTTACATTTAAATCCAACCTTAACCTATATTGAAAAACGAAGTATTGTTTGTTTTGAAAGTTGTGTACAGTTGTAACTAGACTTCAGGTTTGCTTACTGTTTATTATTATTGAAAATGTTTATATTTTTAAAAAAAAATACTTGTAAGCCAATTTCGAAATATTCTCGGTAAAGTAAATGTTGTTGTATAAACAATTAGTAGCAAGGTTAAACGCGCTTGCAGCGAGTATAAATATTTGCATTAAGCGAAAATGCAACTCCACGGCCTTTGACGTCATAGCCCGATCCCCGCGCCATATATTTCTTCAATTAAAAAAAAATAGTAATGAAATTTGTGTGATTAATGTTCGATGCGATAAACAGCAGTTTTTTGCAGTAATTTGATAGTTACAGACCAAAATAAATAAGGAATAACTGAAAAAACGAGGCAAAGACAAACGCTACGAGGGAAGTACCCCATTCAACGTTTATGGTATAGTTTGTAAGGTGTGTAATGTCCTGAGAACAGAGATAAGAACGCTACATATCACGCTACGAGCTACGAAAATGCTACGAGCCAAGGGTGAAACTGCTACGTTGTAGGTATGTTCAGTGCCTTGATTAGAATCGATTTCGGTGTCTGTTTAAACGTCTTTATTGCCTTAAATAAAATATCTACAATACATATCTGCCGGCGTACCCCAGGGTGGCGTTCTATCTCCTCTTCTTTTCGCAATTTTTATAAATTCAATCTCACATCAACTTCTTTCTCACTACCGCCTTTATGCAGACGACCTTCAGATATACTCTCAAGCACCTTTAGAAAAACTGTCTGAAGCAGTTGACAATATTAATACTGATCTGGTTCGAATCCGTGATTGGAGTGTGTCACATGGGCTTACCGTAAATCCAACCAAGACCCAAGTTATTATTGTTGGAAGCTCTAGGAAGATTTCAAGAGTTACCTGGACCCAACTTCCGCAGGTTATTTTTGATGGTATCCCGATACCAATCAGTCAAAAAGTAAAAAATTTAGGGACCTTTATCGACCATGAGTTATCTTGGGGCCCACAATTGCAGGAAGTAAGCCGCAAAATGTTTTCATCTGCGAGATCATTGAGACGGCTACGCAACTTTCTTCCTACTGTCACCAAAATTGAACTTGCAAACACGCTACTACTCCCAATACTTGATTACGCAGATGTCAGCTATCCAGATCTCACCGAGGCCCAATTAGACAAACTCGAGCGACTCCAAAATCTTTGTATACGATTTATATTTGGTTTACGCAAGTATGATCACGTCTCAGAATTTCGTCAAAAGCTTGAGTGGTTACCCATACGCCTTCGCCTGAATGCTCATATCGTTTCTTTATTATATAATATATTGTTTAACCCTTCCACACCTTCCTATCTTAAGGGACGCTTTGAGTTCCTTCATGACACACATTCGAGATCCTTAAGATCATCAGAAAACTTAGAGTTAAAAATGCCTTTGCACTCCACATCGTTCTTCGACAAATCTTTCACCGTTGTTGCAACAAGGTTGTGGAATGCATTACCTATAGAAATAAGAAAGGCTCAAACTGTAAACGCCTTCAAAGCAATGGTGAAAAGTCACTACCTAACCTTATAGCTCCATCAAGAGGTATACTGAAATCAAGTGACACTTCATCGTTATCATGTTTATTTGCAGAATATTGGTATGTATTTTCTCAGTATTTAATTTTATTATTCATGTTATTGCTTCGGTCTATATGAAAGTATATGTATATATAGATATATATTTGTATATTTATATATATATATGTTGTATGCTTATGTATAAGACTAGGTATATGTATGTGTATATATGTAGTACACCGACAACTACTACTTAATTCTGCCACTAAATCCATCCTAAGGTTGTCTGGTAGAGATCGCTCTTAGCGATAAGACCGCCCATTGTACATAAAATTAATATTAAGATCAATAATTGTAGCTTAATGTATTATGGTGTACAATAAAGAATATTCTATTCTATTCTATTCTTATAATCTGGCAAACATAATTAAAAACTACTTTTTTCAACATTTTACCATTTACTATGCTAAGTGTTGTCGTTTAAGAAAAACTAATTTCTGAATTCAGCACTATTGTTCTTCACATGTTTTTATTTATATAATGAAAAACACATATAGAGTATCATTACTACTACTACTACTACTACTACTACTACTATTATAAAACAAAGTCCTCCGCCGCGTCTGTCTGTCTGTCTGTCCGCGATAAACTGAAAAACTACTGAACGGATTTTCACTAATAGACAGAGTGATTCATGAAGAAGGCTCAGGTGTATGGTTTTACCCGCGTAAGTCCCGATCCCGTGGGAATGTCGGGATAAAAGCAGCCTATGCGTTAATCCAGGTCTCTAGCTATCTATATACCAAGGTTCATCATAATCCATCCAGTAGTTTTTGTGTGAAAAACATTACAAACATACACACAAATGTTTCCTCTTTAAAATATTAGTTTAGATTATGGTATAAAATCGTTTATGATAAAATGTATCTTAAAAGAAGTATATTTGTAAGAAATTGCGAAGTAAAGTTCTCTTTTTGAAAGTGTGTGCCGCATTCTATAAACACACACTACAATATTCATGATCTCACATACATCTATATGCAAACGGGTTTGTTTACGCGCATCAATTGCAAAGAATTGCTTAAAATTTTAATACAATGGCGCCGGTTTTACATTTGCGTACGAAAAACGTAAAGGCATGGTAAATTTTTCGACACCTAAACAATAGATTTGTGGAAGTAAATTATATATGAATCGCATCCGAAAAGCGTTATTTTTACAAGGTATATTGAAGATGGCGCTTGGCTGCCATCTTTTTGGCGCAATCCGGCGTTCGATATTTGGAATTTAATAGTCTGTGGTGTGTTTTTTCTCGGTTCATAGATTAATTATTGAGTATATACATGCAGTGTGTAGTGAAAATGTAACCGCATTTCTTCTATAAAGTCCGATAACTCAAAGACCCATACTCAAAGATTTAAATCGTTAGATTGGCCGGGTCATGTCAAAGACGGCCTCTTTTCTGTTTTGTGCATATGTTTATTTTTAAATAAATATACACATAAAAGTAACACCTACCTAACTGTTACACTAACACACAACACTTTCCGAAGACAATAGACGGCGACATACAACTATGTGACTGATGAAAAACTAACATAATATATTCACTAGCATATGTGAGTATGTTCAAGTGAGCTCATTCAGAATAAGAGTGTTTTAGTATATTATCGTGTGTTAGTGTGCAATATCACTACATATTATAAAGTCCCCGCCGTGTCTGTCTGTCTGTCTGTTCGCTAAGTTAGCGAGTTGCTTTTCTCCTTTCCACAAATAGAATCCTATGGTTTATCAATCCAAAATCCAGATATAAACCAAGCTAGTTACGCTCAAGGTTTAAGCAGCGAAGCAAAATAATATTTCAGGAAAACGAACAAGGAATGAAAGCCGACATATTTATTACAACGGGCGTGTAACTTAGACAAACTACCCTCACATCTGCTTAGTTACGTGTTCAAATAACGAAAACTCATGGACTCCCGTGCGTGTCGTATTAGAGGGATTATAGGTAATTCTGTTATTTGGTTTTTATATTGGTGAGGGTATTATGTATTGATAGCAAACATAACACGAATAATTAATAAAAATTATTGGTGCGTGAGTTAATCTAGGGTTAATTAGACATGATAGTGAGAGACTTTAGTTTAAACATTATTGTATCAAATTCAAATTCAAATTCAATATCTTTATTTCATAAAATTGATCACCAATTATTCGAAATCGTCAATTTAAAAAAATAAGATCGACACACAGAGTCACCGCAACCAAAGTTTGCTTTGTCAAATGTGAAGTTATAAAAAAAGAAATAGATTACATAATATCATATCTGTCTGTGTCAATCTATAACCACCCGTTTCCGTATAGTTACAATATTTCATAGTCAAAATTTAGTTCATAAAATTTAGCTTAGATGTAGAAAAAAGTTGGATTATTTTATAAATTTATTACATCTACTAATTGAACTCCGTAAGATCATTTTACGAATTTGTGTACTCAGCCGCACACGTTGCGTCTCTTCTCACGATTTTAACGCGATTCCTTCGATTCACTAGAGTTATATAGTTATATAGTTCACCAGAGGAGTTACGACAATTTTTCTATTTTTGAAATTTGTTTTAATATTATACTAGCAGCGCCTGGCGGTTTCACCCGCGTAAGTCCCGATCCCTTGAGAATGTCGGGATAGAAAGTAGCCTATGCGTTAATCTACGTCTCCAGCTATCTATATACCAAGTTTCATCGCAATCGGTTCAGTAGTTTTTGTGTGAAAACATTACAAACATACACACAAATGTTTCCTCTTTATAATATTAGTTTAGACGTAGTATCAACGTTGCTGATATAAAGTATTTCAACAACGATGCTTTGACTAGTCATGAGTTATGTTGAGTTTCATTCCCGGATTATAAATGGTCCCTCATCTGGGCGTTAGCCTCCTCTCTGGAAAAAGTATCTATAATATGGCTTATGGAATGCTGTGACACGGATTCGGATTGTAAGAAAATACGAATTTAATTTCGGAAATTGACGAAACGAATTCATGTCGTATTACGATGCACGGGAGGAAATCAACGGGCGGTAAGTGGGCGGCATATTTCGATCAGAAATATTGTATACTAGCAGCGCCCCGCGGTTTCACACGCGTTAGTCCCGATCCCGTGGGAATATCGGGATTAAAATTAGCCAATATATAGAGGCTATCTTACATGTTAATCCAGATCTCCAGCTATCTACATACCAAGTTTCATCGCAATCGGTTCAGTAGTTTAGGCGTGAAAGAGTAACAAACATCCATACATCCATACTCACAAACTTTCACGTTACAAATACTACAATAGTATAGTATATAGGTACCTACTCGTAAATATCTATCGTGTTTAGACATATTTGGCCGTACTGAATATATAGTATATATATTTTTTTATATACTCTATACCCAGTACCTAGCAAGTACCTTTTCAGAAAATTTTGCACACCGCGGTGTTCTAGGTGTGCCTCAACACCTACCCAAGATGAAGATTACAATAGCAGGCAAGTAAAATTATTAAATTATTACATTAAATTTGATGTGCCACATTACCTACATATTGACATAAAGAATACTTTTTTTATTAATTTAATAAAGATAATTAATAGATGAAATTTAAATTTTAAATATAAATTAAAGGATTATAACTTAATATGACTTATAGATATATTTACATTAGAAGATTCGTATTTTATTTCAGTTTTAATTTATTTGAATTTATTAGGGATTTTAATTTATTTATAAAACTAACATCACTGTGTTCATCTTGTCCTTAACTTAACTCTTGCCACATATTCCATACTCTAAACTTAAAGTATTAAGATTCCGTAAACCTAGATAACAAAGTTGCAATATCAGTCCGGATTATTTCAATACCGCGGGGACATCAAAAGATGCGTACAAGGAACGAGGAAGTTTGAGCAACTTTTGATTTATGGCAGTGTTCCATCAGCGCGCTGCCAATAATTCAGAGCACAAAGATATCTGCACTGGCAACATTATTCTTAAGAAAAATTACTTCAGTTCCTTTCGCATCTTATCTGTCTTTTAAAGATATTTACCCACTGTTTTAACAGAGTAGGGAAAACAAAAACAAACGTAATTTAACAAATAAAAAAGATTTTTAAATTTCTATCCGATCCCCGGTTTTCCATTCGCTGGTTATTACTTTTTTAAAAATTATCTTCAAAGGACCTATAAATTACGGCCAACATTTGTTATGCGGTGTTCCGGTTTCCTAAATAAAAGAATCTTGTAATTTTCATTTACTAAACTGATATTGTTTACTGATATTGTGTTGTGCAGTTAATATTCCGTACGAATGCGGCGGACGCACCAATCACGGGCTTACGACACTCCTGTCTCCTGTCTTAAGAATTTGTCTAATTAGAGTCTCTTGTCTCTAATATGACAATTTTAATAATATTATGTTCTATTCACGCAAATTGCCTGTCAATTTAATCAAAATTATATACCACACAATCAGTGACCGTGTTCTAAATATGGAATTATCTTTAAACCCATACGGGTACTCGATCAAAATAAAACCCTTCCAAAAGGGATTAGTTGGTTGCAAAAGGGAAAAGGGACCCTGTCGATCGTCAGAACAGTCAATAGCTCCGGAATTAATGGTAGTTGCAAAACGATCGGTCAACTGGAAGAGGGCGGAAAATGAGCTGAATGATTCTGTAGAAATATAGTAAGTAATGATACTCCGATAGCCGTTGTAATCTGGTTCGTGATATTTATATAAAATATTTAAATTTCAAACTTCAGAAGACTAACTAGACGAGGTGAAAGGCCTGAGGTTAGAAATAGTAAGGCATTAAAGTCGGTTGGTCCTTTAATAAAGTTCAGAATTGATTAAAATATCCTTTCTCACAATAGTCGTTTCTTTGTTTTCGGAAATGTAAAATACTAACTGATTTCCGCTACTTCGTTCGCGTGGTAATTTTGGTGAAATCTATCACACTTGAACCGTACATTTTATCTATGCTATTCCAGACTGTGATCTATCTGTGCCAAATGTCATCCAAATCCGTTAAGCCGTTATTACATGAAAGAGTAACAAACATCCATCCATAGTAAGATTAAAATAATAATAAATAAAAATTAACATTTTCTTGTTTTGTGTGGGCCCTTTCCACTACTCTCACTTTAAAGGGTGGCAACGAACTTGTGTCTCTTGAGCTGCAGGTGTCCATGGGCGGTGGTGGTCAGTTACCATCAGATGCCCGTCTGGTCGTTTGCACCCTTTACCATAAAAAAAACCAGCATCGACACCAAAAAACACTCGATCAGGAGTGTAAAGAATGACACGAGTAGACAGAGAAAGTGAGTGACGTCATGACTTCCAGAAGATGATGATGCAGTTATATATATACAATACAATGAGCTATACAAACAACTTTATGGAGCCGATGTACCTACTATCTGCGGTAACTTTCTTGTAAGTTATTACCCGTTGCCAGCAGTTTCATCCGCGTTTATGTTCACTGCTCCAGTTCTAAGTCTCGTAGCGTACTTTGTGACCTAACCTTGTTTGTAATGGAATATTTCCGCCTTTTCTAAGCCTTCTCACTTTAAACGAATATTTATTCACGAAGCGAATTCACAACACTAATTTGATTGAACTGGAATCCAAGTAACGGGCCTCTGCCCAATTACTTCAGTTTTGTTGATCTTTCATCTGAACACTGGTTCTGATGTGATACAAGGCCGCGTCCGATCGAAACTTGCAACTTGAAGTACAAATGGTCCTGGTTTTGATCTGACACAACAGTTTGCATCTAAAAGTTGAATGAATAAAATTTTTTGTTTATCAATTAATCCGGTTAAAAGAGATTGACTTCGAAGAATGAGAAATTACGTCAAATTATTTATAGATTCATCTCATCAAATTACAAATGCTCTTCCGATCATTTCTAGGTGAGACTCGCTTTCAAAATGTGTGTACTTACTATACTTAATATATATATAATTGTTTAAAGTTTTACTATCTAGCGGGTTATTGTAAAATTACTTATTTTTCAATGCACTTGTTATCTGATTTTTTTATACCAGATTTACAAATCTTTATATAGGTATATGAATACGAGAAGAGAATTTTATGTACCCCTTTTTAAAATTTTGTAGGACTGCAGAAAGCTAAAATCTGCGGGCTATGTGTATGGGACTCGAAGCGGGCACCAATCACTGGACTGAGTTTCATCGTACTCAAGTTCTCTCCACTCACTCACTTTTACTTAAGAATCGGAAAGATGGTTTCAAATTTTCTACAGCGAAACATGCCACCTCGCTTTTATGCACAGTCGGATAAACACCAAAATAATAAAAGATCGGTTTGCTTTAAAAATAGGGACACAGTTAATATAGTATGTGACGAGACATGGTGAAACAAAAAAATTAAAAATATCGAAAATGTTCGGGTGGATGAAGAATTCACGCTCTCGACGAAGGAGGGCGTGCACCACTGAGCTTGTCAGCGTGTAACTACGGCCAGTGTAACCTGGTCGAAACGTCAGACAATTACCTATTTCGTGATCGCGTTAATTCCCGTATAAATACATAATTCTAACATGTATTTAACTTTCTTTTTTTTCATAAAATAAAACTCGCATTAGGAAAATGTCCCTTTGTGTGGAAACTTTAAAATATATATATATAAATTACAGCCTAAAGTATTATAGTAGTTTGCAATTTCACTACTTAAACCACTGTCTTAAACTAAAGCCCTGGATTACACTGGATGTAATCATTTTCAACACCCTACGCTTCTTTGCCAAATCTTTCTCTGTTTCTTTTCTCTTTAGATCCGTAAGAACTTAGCACAGTGTCTGGTACAAAGATGGGACATATAATCATCGAGTGACTTTAATTTCCTTTCCCAAGTCCAGGAAGATCGAATTTATTATCTGGATTTGCATACAAATATATGAATAAAACTATACTGGTATCAGATACGGTTACGGATTTAACATTGTTTTGGATTATCTGATAGTTTGGGATTGTTTCAGATACGAATATTAGACTTTTAAGGATTGTAATAGGAAAATACAAATACATAATCATTTTGATTAATTTCTAGGTTATCATTTGGTACTACAAACACAGAAAAAAATAGCCTTATAATTGAATATTATAGCTACTCATTTTTAAGTGTTTTCTACTTAAAAATGCAGAAACTACATTATACAACATATTATAAGAAATAATTAAAACTTGTAATAACATGTCTTGTTTACACTCCACCCCTATCCGAAATTATTCAAAACTTTTATATCAGATTGGGTCACCGTTTCGGATAGATTTTTATTTCGGATATCCGATAGTTTCAGTTTCGATTACGGAGCTCCATAACATCCCTGCTTTATACTTACTTCGGCGGCGGCTACCTGGACACTAACTCGTGAGTAACACGCCGCAGCCTGAGACACGTATTACATTGCGCGCTCAATCTCTCTGTAAATTTATTTTGTAATGCTGCGTGGCCGGGCATCCAGAATTGAACTTTATTAACAATATATATTCTAGCTTTAGACAGTCTACAAATGATACTAGGGTTAAGCAGAATACTTTGAAGTTCTTCTATCAAAACATTCAAGGTTTGTCTAGTAAGTCACTAGAAGTAGAAATGCTTTTGGAAAAAACACAATATGACATTGTGTGCTTAACAGAACATTGGTTGAAGGAAGAACAAAGTTGTTTTAACCGAAAATCTATGTTGCACGGAGGATCCTTAATCTTAGTCAAAAATTGTATTAAATGTAAACAAAGGAAAGATATAGTTATCCTGTGTTGAGCTGGATAGGCATGTTGTAGTGTGTGTTTATAGGCCCCCAAATTCTTATAATTATTCTTCATTTGATATTATAATGGAAGACGTAATGTTGAAAGTCTCTACTAATAATAAATCAATGATAATATGTGGTGATTTTAACATAAATATTTTGGAAGAGAATTCAAGTTCTAATCAATTTCTAAGCCTTTTTAAATCTTTTAATCTGACCAATATTTTTTTAGAACCTACTCGCGTAACTCAGACATCTGCCACTTGTATAGATAATGTTTTCTGTAATTGTGAATATTTAGATAAAGCTATTGTAGATTATCTGCCTCCACATCATAGTGGACTGAGTGTCACCTATAGATCTAACACACCCTTGCAGAAGGTGCAAATAAAATTTAGACAAATAACATCTGCGAAACTAATTAAATTTGATTCTGGTATAAATAACAAGTTGGCTTTACTTGATAGTAACGTAAATAACGTAAATGAATTCTACACAGATTTCTTTTCGGTAGTGCATAATGAATTCGATAATATCTTTCAAAAGAAAACTAAGGATGTGTACCCAATTTGTTTTTAGTGATTGGGCAATCACAGGCATTAGGAAAAGTAGAGATAGGTTGTACGAACTTTATGGCCTAAGGCCTCATGTAAAGAGCGAGTCTTTCAAACGGTACGTCGCTAATTATTCGAAAACTTTTAGAAAAGTATGTTAGGTAGCTAAATCTAATTTTATTAGTAATAAAATAAAATTTTCTAAAGATAAGATAAAAACTACCTGGAAAATAATTAATAATGAAACTGGTAGGAATAAAGTATCGAATAACAATTATGTACTAGAAATACGGCGTGGTACTTTAAGCTCTGACAAGGACATAGCTCAGGAATTTATTGATTTTTTTAATGACATTCCAATAAAAACTACTGAAACTCTGGACTCCTCTCCTACTCACTCTATCAGTATTCTTAGAAAAAATGTTCGTAGCTGTCCCGTAGATTTTAGTTTGAAGCACGTAAACCCTGCAGTCGTAATAAAAGCTCCTAAGGATATTAAGGTAAAATTTACTGAAGATTTGTGGGGAATTTCGATCAAAACTTGCCAATCCATTATTAAAACTTCCGCTCCTTATTTAGCTCTAATATTTAATTTGAGTGTAGATCAAGGTGTTTTTCCTGATCTCATGAAAAATAGTAAAGTTCCTGTTTCAGTCCTGCCGGTATTTAGTAAGGTTTTCGAAAAGATTATGCTTAATCAAATGCTACTTCATTTTAATGCAAACAACATCCTTCACGATCAACAATACGGTTTCACTAAAGGGCGTTGTACAACTGAGGCCGGTGTTACCTTGTTACAGAATATTTACACCGCATGGAGGAAGCAAAGGATGCTCTCGGTATCTTTTGCGACCTCTCAAAAGCATTTGACTGCGTAAGCCATATAACGCTGCTACTAAAACTTGAGCGTAACGGACTTTCTAAACGGGCACTCTGTTTGCTAAAATCTTACTTGAGTGATAGACAACAGTTGGTCCAGATAAATGGTGTCAACTCATTAGGATCAAATATGAAAATGGGAGTGCCGCAGGAGGGACGTAGATACTGCAAGACTAGTTTACTATAGTTATTTCCACAGTGTCATGTCCTACGGTATTTTGTTGTGGGGGCGTGCTGCAGATATAGAATCTATATTATATAGTCGCGAATCTCTTAGGGAACTATTTAAGGAAATTAACATCCTGATGGTGCCTTGTCAGTATATTTATGAAAACATTATGTATGTCAGAAAAAATGTGCACCTATTTACTCAACAATGGGAAAGACATAATTACATTACTAGAGAAAGAAATAAATTAGTACAACCAAAATTTAGACTAAAGACAAAAGTGCAAACATCTTTCATGGGGTACTGTATTAAATTCTATGATAAAAAATACCTCCTAATATTCTTCAACTAAATGAGAAGAAATTTAAAACTTGCATTAAATGCACACTATGTAAACAAGCATATTATAAACTAGACGATTATTTAGCTGATAAAAATACTTGGTCTACTAAATGCTGGTCCTGCGCCACAGCCACACTGTAAATAAGTGGTGGTCTTAAGAAATATGAATATTCACTTGTACACTAGTTTTTATCTGACATGTTATGTATTAATATTTTAATCAATATTATTGACATTGTTAACTTTGCAAAACATATTTTGATATGTATTTTTTGATATAAATTTATAATTATGTTACATTTAGTAAATTTTGAATTGTACATGTGAGAACTGTGTAGTCAATAACATATTAAGTTAATTTGCCACTGCCCACATAGGTTGCCTGGCAGTTCTGAGCATGCCGTGTCCGCTTAGACTCCCTGCCGATGGTGGCGTACGTGTCGGGTCGTTCGACTCCCTTTGATATCAATTGATATCATATGGTTGAAGTGGACGATGGCTGGCGCGTGTGTCATGCTCGTGAACGAGTGGCGTTGGTTGGGGCTGGTCATTTCTGAACTGTTATTACTTACATATAATAGTAGTTTGCGCGACTGTTTATAGTTTAGAACAGTACGTTACATTGTCCTCACATTTAACTTGCGCATATAAGCAATGTAACCAGTGATTTGTGAAAAAACATGTTGAAAAGGAGTGTCCTTGGAGTTTTTTGCTTTTCTTCTCCACTGGATCTACGAATTGGAACAGGTAACTAGCTTCACGACTGACTTAGTCTGACTGACTACTACTCCTGACAATCCAAAAATACCCATAATGGTTTAAATGAAATAAATGATTTTGATTTGATTTGGTTTGATTTGACATGTAATACGAAAGTTGCTATTCATTTAAATGCATTGTTAAGGTAAGCCATCTGTTTAACTATTTAATAATCTGTGATCTAGGTAGTGGCATTCTTCTGGCTTCGGAATAAGAAAACCTCAGTAAAGAATGTACCCGACTCATTTCGTATCATATATGTCTCTCATTTGACTGAATAAAAATATTGAACACAACGTAAGAGCGAGTTAATGTATATGTCGCATACTTAATATACACTTCTAACTTTATAAATGGTTCTTAACTCATAAGTACCGTTTTCAATTATGGAATGGTGAAGTTTTACGCGACTGATTAAAATATGATAATTCAATAATTACGTAGGTACAACTGCTTTTATAATTTCTAGTGTTTAGAATCATAAGAGAAATTAGGTACATATGTCTCGTCGTATGCGAGATTTAATTATTTGTGGTGATTTTGATAAATACAAATATGATAAGATATTTTTATACTACTAAAAAGGCAAATAATTATCAAGTTTGCCTGATGAAACGTAGCCACTGTGGCCCGTGGACTTGTGCAGCACCATTGATATGACGCATGCGATGACGATTCTGAAACAATTTTAAACGCTGTTTTTAAAGAACCCCATAATACGGTATTGGGCTCTATACCTTAGAATTATATTTTCCATGCACACATTGCAATGCCTCTTTCTTCTTGTTTATTTTGTTTGTTTTGGTTTCTTTATGTTTGTTTTCTTTTTGTTAGTAGGTACGACTATACACAGAAAAATATGATTATGATATATAGCGAACTATTGACAAGATTGATTGAGACTAAGGTCTAGCCTAGTCTCAATCAATCTTGTCAATAATTCGCTATATATCATAATCGTATTTTTCTCATTTAGAAGCAATACGCAGATAAACCAAAATTATGGATGTGACTGACTGTATTAAAAAACTAATGCATCTCCATTTTCATATGATGAGAAATAAAAGAGATAAATGGGTCAAGGACGTAACAGAGTGGTGACTTTATAAAAAGAAGAGAAGGAGACAACGTTGTACATAAAAAGAGTAGCAGGAAGTACGTGGAGAAGAAAGAGACATAATCTCACCCTGTGGCAAGCATTAGGGGAGGCCTATGTTGGAAAGAGACATAATCTCACCCTGTGGCAAGCATTAGGGGAGGCCTATGTTGGAAAGAGACATAATCTCACCCTGTGGCAAGCATTAGGGGAGGCCTATGTTGGAAAGAGACATAATCTCACCCTGTGGCAAGCATTAGGGGAGGCCTATGTTGGAAAGAGACATAATCTCACCCTGTGGCAAGCATTAGGGGAGGCCTATGTTGGAAAGAGACATAATCTCACCCTGTGGCAAGCATTAGGGGAGGCCTATGTTGGAAAGCAAGACAATCTTCGCGAAACTGTTGTCAAGTAATACGAATAAGTTTATTTCTTTTTTTATGATATGGATTAGGCGTTTGTCTTCCAAGTCACTTGATGCAAAGTGACGATGAAGACGAAGATGGTACATACCTATCCAAGAGAAACCTATTCGCTCTACACTTGAACATTGCAGGATTATAATTGACTGGAAAAATATACGCAGGCAGTTCATTCCACACCTTGGCAACTCGAACCAACAAGGAGCTATCAAAGCGTTTAGTTCGACTTTTTTTTGTTTCAACTACGAAAGGATGGAACCTCTGTCTGCACCTAGTAGTCCGATAAAGGAATGGTGAGGGTTCAATTTTTTTTTTTTCAAAGTGACATTTACAAAGAAATTTAAAAATTCGAAGAGAGCTTACGCACACTCACCAAAGTGAATCCTATAAAAAACTGATAAGCAGGTACATGCACTTTACGACAATGCTCAAGGCAATGTAGTTCCCTATTCGTGAGTACATCTCTTCTCCCTCTTCGGTTAACAGAGTCTAGAGTTTTTAGATGGTACTTCGCTGAGCCATCCCAAAGGTGACTGCAGCACTCCATACTATTTAAATAAAGCATGTATCTTTAATTGGGATTGTTAAATAAAGGCTATTATTATGATTGATAAGATAATATAGTATGGAAAATTCGGGTATGTAACGGCCGAAGTCTGAAGAGTTATTTAGTTAGTTATGTAGATGGAGTTATCTGTCAGTGCCGCCTTCTATCGGAAATCGGACCGGATCAGTTGGAGGCAGACCATCGATCGTCTAAGAAGACACGATCCTCAGCAATGGGCGAACGATTAAGAAGAGAGACAACCATACAGTCAACCAGTGGGCAAGCGGGACACTACCTATCGACGTTTGCAAGAGTGCTTTATTGACCCATTAAAAGCAGTTACTCGGTAATACCACAGCAGGCATTCTACAAAGTTTGGTGAGATAATCAAAAACCATACAGGACCACCATTGTGAGATAATGTACCCATAATGAACAAGGATGACGAAACGACATAGAAGTTGGGTTTCACTTTATCATTTCGAAGCTAAAGGGAGCGGTGACAATATAAAGAGGCGCTCCATACAATAGGTACAATTTGATCGTAAACTCACTTTTGTTACCCCGAGATCTTAAAAAGCGCATAAAAATATATGGCAACACCGTCCCTGAAATATTTACTCACTCATCGATATCTGGCTCTTTATATAAGTTGCTAAGGGTAATGTATTCTTCGGAGCAGACTTCATCGTATAATACAGTAGTAGGACTAAGAACTTTTATTATTTGGTAATTGAAATCGCCAAAAAACTACAAAAAGGACTATAATACTTTTAAGTTTTTATTTAATTTGACTTGTTAGTACGTTATCAAATCTTTCGGATAAACTTCGGCGAGCACTTCAGCCTCCAAATCCCACGGAGGAGTCCCGGCCAACGCGCACGCCACGTCCGTCGACACGGTGCGGTAGCCGCGTATGGCTCTAACCGCCATTACCCTCTGAGGGCGCTAGAGGCGCGCCCTATTCTGAGCGGTCAGAGCTCCCGCCCACACCGGTGCACCGTACAGTGCCATTGTTCGGATAACCCCCGTGTACAGCCGTCTTGTAGCGACGCTGGGTCCGCCCAAATTGGGCAAGAGTCGCCCAAGGGCGGACGCAGCGCCGACCAGCTTCGGAGCAAGCTGTCGGAAGTGCTCGTCGAAGAGCCACCTGCCGTCGAGGATCAGACCCAGATACCTTATGTGGGCCCGAACCGGTACGAGGACCGAGTTTACTACGATAGAGGGTGGGTCCAGGGAGTGGACCACGACGGGGCCCATGGAATAAAAGGGCCTCCATCTTATCCAGGGCCACCCGCAAGCCCAGCGCCTCGATGCGCCCGACCACCAGAGAGACTCCCCTGGTGGCCATTGCGCCGCTTCTTGAAAGTTCGCTCCCCGAGCTGTGACCTAAGTGTCGTCGGCGTAACAGATTACGCCCAGCCCGGGGAGGAAGTCACCTCAAAGGGCCCAGTCGTACCCCATGTTCCACAGGAGTGGTCCAAGGACAGACCCCTGCGGAACACCGCATGACATGGGCCGACTACTCAAAACACCATCTCGGTCCTCGTACATGACGGTACGCTCCTCTAAATAGTCTGCCACTAGCCGCCTCAGGTACTGTGGCACCCCATGATAGAGGAGTGCTTCCCTGGTGCAGCTGAATGGCAGACTATTGAACGCGTTGGCGATGTCCAGCAACACCACCACCACCACGCTCACTACGTCTTCGGTCACAGCCCTCAGGCGCAACACAGCACCGACCGTCGAACGCCCCGCTCGGAAACCGAATTGGGCGTCTGACAAATCGGGGCCGACCCCGCCAAGGTGCCGAACGATGCGGGCAGAGAGGACCCTCTCAAACAATTTACCCGCCTCGTCCAGCAACACGATGGGCCTGTAGGCTGCGACCGAGTCGGTAGGCTGTCCCGGCTTCGTTAAAAGCACCAGCTTCCCGCTCTTCCAGCAGTCAGGGAAGCATCCGGACGCCAGGCTAGCGTCGAACACTTTCCTGAGGCGGTCCGACATGTGGTCGAGGGCGAGGGCCAATGCTCGGGCAGGGATCCCGTCTGGCCCGGGGGCGGTGTTCTTGGAACGGATCCGTAGAACAACCGCCCCTACCTCCGCCTCTGTGACGGGCGGAACGTCCTAATTTTCGACCTCCGCGTCGTGTCCGGCCAATACGGCCATCGACGGGGGTATGTGTTCCGCCCGTTGCAGGAAAAGACCCTCAACCACTTCCTGCAGGAAGCTGGGCTGCAGAGTCTCCGTAAGGGGGGGGGCCCGACGCGCGGAGCTTTTGTTGTGCCGCGCGATGTGGGCGACCCCAGGGGTCACGATCGAGACCCTCCAGCATCTCCTTTCTCTTCTCCTCTTTGGCGCGGCTAATGGCCAGCTTCAGAGTTTTCCGCGCCTCTCGGTGCTCCTCATGAAGCTGGTCCTCTTCACCCTCCTCGCGGTGACGACGCCGGCTGCGGGTGAAGGACCTTCTGGCACGAGTACAGGCCGCACGAAGGTCCGCCAACTCTTGGGAAGGGTTAGGGCCTCCGGTAATCACACTCACGCGGCGAAAAGCAATGCAACCATTGCTTCACGGCCGGTTTTCTGCAAAACCGTGGTATCGAATGGAGTCGAGCCGGCCCATACGTGCCGAAGCATGGCTCTCCCAATTTTTATGTGATTATTTTACATAATTTTATCTTCAGATAACATATGAGCGGATCCACGTATAAAGGCTAGAAATATATTACGTTATTACGTGACTACTGTTACCTACGATTTCGTTCGCGTGGAAACCGTAGTTTTTTTTGGGATAAAAAGCCCTATATGCTACTTTAGGCCATAATCTATTACTGTGCAAAATTTCATCCAAATCCGTTGAGTGGAAGAGTAACAAACGTTCATCCATCCATCCTCACAAACTCTCACACTTATAATATTAGTAAGATAAGATTGTGGTGTTAGTAATATAAGTAACTTCAGTAATATAAGTAAAAACGTGTCTCGAATAGTTTTATTTCAGTCTGTTCTACTTGCTAGAGGTCTCCAAACAGGAAACTCGGTAAGGATTACCGGCCGTCGCATCTTATTGGTTTACCAATTGGAAGAGTCAGCTTTTCCTTCACCTTTCGCTTTAGGTTGGTCGTATTTGATTTGGGAGCTTCGTCGAGGCACATTTTCCGGTATTATTACGTATTAAATTTTTAAGGGAAAGTTTTGATGTGTTTGAGCTGTAGATTATAACTTTTGTTAAGTGTGTGTGGATTGGTGCTCGTTCAGTATTCAATTCCATTAATCATTACAAATGTACTTTGATGTGTCCACGTCCAATACGCAAGAATAATTATTTAAAACAAAACTAATAATAACTTGACACATCTCACACCAGGCCATCTGATCTCAAGTTAGAAAGAAAGAAAGAAAGAAAGAAAAATGTTTTATTCGTAGACACCTAAGACACACAATAACTGTAGTAAAATAAACTTACATCTAAAGACTATAAACGCGCTTAAAACATGTACCTCACGTGCCCGATGAATAATTAGGCAGAGCCTGTACTATGGTAACCAGACTGCTGATAAATATGCTTATATATTTATATAAACAAAAATATTATGTATAAATTACACCTCGACACAGAACAAATGATCATGCTCATCACACAATTATTTGTCCTGCGTGGGAATCGAACCCACGACCAGCAGTCTGGATCAGTATCCACTAGACCAAGAGACCAGTCAAATTGATTGAGAAAATCTATATTAAATAAGCCGCGGGTAGAAACTAGTCTTTAATAAGTGAACATTCTGTTTAAGAACTTAACATTTATTTATTAACGGACGAAAAAAAGGAGGTTCTCTATTCGACCTATATATATGTATGTTCAGCCTTCACTCCGTATTTATAAACCGACTTTGATTATTCTTTTTTTACCTATATATATCTTAAGTGTGGTTCTATGTCAAGGATGTCAGGATCTGATGATGAGATGTTGACAAAATTGTGAGAAAACCCTCGGAAATAATGAATAGTGTTTCTGGTTAGTTTTCATAACTTAATCAGGTATTTGCGTTTAGAAACCATCACATCATGAAGCTGAGCTGATGATGGAAACCACACCTTTCCTAAACAATCAGAAGTTAGATATAAAAACGGTGGTTTTGTGACAAAAACCACTTATTATGCTTTGAAGAAAAGACGTTTTTCCACGTCTTTACAATATTGGGGTTAATCGGAATTGGTCAATATCCTGGGAACCTCAAGGAAGGACAGTTACATTATCAGCTCAGTGGCAAGAGGAATAATGAAGAATTAGAAATTAGGGGATAATAATACTGTGATTTAGCCAGCCACAATAAATCATAAAATAAAAAACTTTTTAACAAAAAAAATTAGTTTTTTAGTATTGAGCTTGTTTAGATAAACTATAACATTTTATATTAACTAATTTTGAGTCGACTCAAAATAATAAAATATTTCCCTACTGATGAGCCTATGTTTTTATATCTTCTAATTACTTGAACTGTTGAAGGTTAATTAGATTTTGCTAGGAGCCTATAACCTACCTACATATGAACGTGTAATTTCTCTAAAAAATCTAAAACTTAACCGACCTACTGAAAATAGCGATTACACAATCGAGTTTGCATTGAACACTAGCATACTGTTGTTTCATGTACATTATTTAATCAACGTCTTTGAAAACTTCCTACTTTCCATTATAACAAAGCACTGATTCAACCTGCATGACGTGTGGGTGCATGTTAATTTGTATATAAACAGTTCCAACAATGAAACTATTGTTTCTTCGTTTTGACACGTGGCTTGACGCGTACTTTTTTACAAACTTTTATATAATTTGCAATGTATATAACTATGTTTGTTCGGGCGGAATCTTGCAACTCAATTTTTGAAGCAGATATCTTCAACCGATTGAGCTGAAATTTGTTTGGATGACAATGCATGGTTAGCTGTGTAACGTCATTCTGAATCCAACATGGCAGAACACCCAAGATGGCGAACTGGTTATTTTTAATGCACTTCTATAATATGGGTATTAAATGGCAGGGCTTCTTTTTAGCGCATTTGAATAAAAGTTTGTTTTTTTTTAAGTATTTTTTACTTTTAATTTATTAAGATATAAATTGTTTGTGTAGTATTTTTATTGTAAGTAAATGTTTAAAAAATACTCCAGATAGTAGACTCCTTTGCTTTCATTGTTCCGGAAAAACAAGAAAAACTGCTGAGCCCTAACTCCTAATAGGTACCTGAACTCTAATAAAATCATCATACATACACAAATTCAAGCGTGTCTCCTTTCAGCATAAGCAGAGACAACAGCCTGCCACTTGTCTATCCTTACGATTTTCTTCTACTGTAAATAAGTCTCTCATACAAGCCTTTTGGTTACTTCTAACGAAGAACGATACGAAGAGTTATTCGAAGCTAGACACATACTGTTTAGGTCTATAGTGGTCCACATGACTTTCTAGTAGACAGTGAAGATACCAGATCTTCACTGTCATCAATCTATGTGGCCACGAACTTTATATAGTTCATGGGCATTAAAAAGTAGTCTCATAAAGCTGCTGTAGTATTAATACCTCCCGTGAAAGGCTGTGTTGGGACATAATGCTGACGCAGTAATTTGTATACGGAGAGCATTCGCCCGGCGCAGCAGTCGTCTCCCCGCAAACTATAAATTAGGTCGTGTAATAATTTAAGTGGGTATGTATATTTATGAGCGGTATGGTCCGTTACGTATATATTTATATAAATATATATGAAATATAATTATATATTATAGAGATGTCAATAAATCCATATATCATTGAACCTAACAACTACATCACCACAAGCAACCCCCACAGCTGTTAAGATGTAAATAACTGAATCTATACTAATATATAAAGCTGATGAGTTTGTCATTTGCTTGAACGCGCCAATCTCAGGAACTACTAGTCCGATTTTAAAAATTCTTTCAGTGTTAGATAGCCCATTTATCGAGGAAGGCTATAGGCTATAAAACATCACGCTACTACCAACAAGAGCGGAGCAGTGACCATAAACGCAGGTGAAACTGCGGGGACGGCTAGTATAGTAAATGGCTTTTCTGTCTCTTTTATTATCCTATAAAATAAGTTTTCGGTTAATTTGCTTGCGATTGTTAGATCCTAAATTCGCTCTCCAAATTGGTTAAATTGTTATTACAGCTCAAGCTTTATAGCCTGGCCAATGGGTGATGAAAATACGAACAGAAATCTTCTGGGATCTATTTCTGATGAACAAATGAAATTTAAAAGAACGTAACATTGTTAGTTAAGTATATCGTTCATCTCTTCATAGTATAAAACACAGTCGCTTCCGCCATCTGTACGCTTAGATATTTTAAACTACGCAACGGATTTTAATGCGGTTTTCACCAATAAATAGAGCGATTCAAGAGGAAGGTTTATACGTATATAGTTTCCTATTGTTTTGTGTTAATTTGTATAATCATACTTGTATTGTATGATGACGATAATTGTTCATCACATTAGTATCTGCATTGCACTCGTGCGAAGTCGGGGCGGGTCGCTAGTGAATAATAAGGCTATACTCCAATGTATCATTCTCTACTATGCAGATTACAAATTTATTTCCCTTGAATATTTTTCTGATGTCCTCCCCACATCAAAGCCCAACGTAATTAAAACTGCTTCTGTTCATAAAACGAACGTAAATATAATTTCGTTGCGGGTGTGGAACAAATTTATTTTATGATTATTAGAGTTTTGCAAACACAAAACTTTAAACTTAACATGATATTGTATTTCATAGATTTTACGGACGTCTGGAATAACTTAGCAATATTTGTGTGCTTTACTTAAGCTATATTGGCCCCAATTCTGTTACTTCACTCGCTAAATTAAAATTCACTAAATTTTCTTCATATAAGAAGTAAACCTTGTACACTTAGAAACAAGGTCTTATTTCAAATTGAAACAAGTAGGTAACATATGTCGCTATCGAAATAAGCAATTTATTTGTCGACTAATGTCTGATACGCTTAAATAAACTTTAATACCACGTAGCGAGAGCCGCTATCCGTTGAATGCCATTTCTTTTGCTCTGTGTTTTTAGTAAGCGTCTTCATAGGTGTAGATTAAAAACACGTCATCCTTGTTCGTTTTGAACAAGTTTTTATACGGCAATTATACAGCGTTTGAATAAATGAAGACTATCGCTGCGTGGAAATAAAGTTGAGTATACGTTGACAGGTTTTATTGAAATTTAGCGGCGCTGAGAAATAGATGCTAGTAACAAATAGACCTTATTACGAAGAACACTAGGTTGATTTCATATGAAGAGATTAAGTAAGGTTTTAGTTTAGTCGAGTGTACAATAGAATCGGCACCATTGTCGCAATATTTAAGTTTTGTAATTATTATGTTAGTAGGTTGGGATTGTTACTTCTTAACAGAGATGTTGACGAATGGTGTAATTTATCTATAATATGTATGTATTTAGTAATATATGTTTGTTTATCAGCAGTCTGTTTACACTGGTTATAACACAGGCTCTGCCTAGTTTGAGATCAGACGGCCGTGTGTGAGATGTGTCAAGTTATTATTACTAAGTTATTATTATTATAACACAACACTCAGTGTCCAGCGTAGCTCGTACAAGTAGAGAGTCTTGTTTTTATTAATAATAATCTGCTATTTCAGACTGCATAGGCCCATAGATAAATACCTTAATCTTAATATACATACTAAAACATTATATTAGTAAATAAAACTTAAAACTAAGTTAGTAACATTTCACTTACACTAAGTCTTTGTGCGGTCTTGCGGCCAAAAGCTTTCATCTAACACCTGGTTCAGGTAGCAGTTGGGTACTCGCACCACAAACACCTTGAAGTTGACGTTGCGGCGCGACTCATGCAGCTGCACTCTCGTCGCGTAGTTTAGCTTCTGGCATGTGTACCGTACCGTACACACCATAAGCATACCGTCTGCTTGATGGTCAGTGTTAATTAGCAGGGATACCATTAGATATCCGAAATAAAAATACTTTCGTATAATTTCGGATAGGGGCAGCATTATAACAGATTTTTATTATTTCTTTGCTGCTGAAATGGTTGTAGAATGTTGTTTTCGTTTATTATTACGTTTTTAATTAGTTAAAAATCAGTAACTATAATAATTTCTTATAAGGTTAATTGTGTTTTCTTTGTGATTTTATTACCAAATTATAAAGAGAGAGCTAGAAATAAAGCCATATAATTACCCAATTGAATTTTCTTATTGTAATTCCTTAAAAATCGAATATCCGAAACTACCGGATAATCTGAAATCATTTGGTATCCGCAACCGGTATAATATTATTCATATATCCGTATGTATACCCAAATCTGTAACTTCATGTCCGTAATATCCCTGCTAATTAGCACTTACACATTGCAGCGTGTGGGGGAGCCTGAAAGTAGCACCAGTGGCTTTAAAGCTGAGGAGCAATAGGTTATCGTGGTATCGACGTGTGATGCGGACGGATGAGCAAAATGTGGTGAAAAGAGTTTTATGTGTGGATGTTGTACCCAAGAGAAGAGGACGACCAAAGAAAAGATGGATGGACTGTGTGAAAGAAGATATGGCTAGAATTTCACTGTTTACTCCCTGTAAACAGTGAAATGACAGAATAAAACATATTGCACCGACCCCAAATAAAATTGGGACAAGGTTAGGCAGATGATGATCTTAGCATTTTCGGAATAAAAGAAAAAGGTGAAAATTGTGTGTGTCGTATTGGCTCTTTCACATTCGGTATTGACATAAAACGTTCCCCTATTGACATATAACGGGAAAGATAACAGCCGAATTGTCGGCAATCATATTTTTATTGACACAGGCTTATAATGGAATATTTCTCGTGTTATTTCAATTGATTGAGACGTTTCACTGTATTAATATAGTTTAATAGCGGTTTTAAAAACATTTGTTGGAGTTTACTCCTTTTAAGAATAAATTTTCATATGAGGCATGGTATTGAAATTTTATGAATAGTAAAATTAATAAAAGCGTGCACTCAAAAGCGTTACAAATATTGTATTCTAAACTCCAATCGTGCGTAGAATAAAAGATAGGGAAAGAGATGGAGAGAGAGAGAGTGGGGGGGCGAGAGAGAAACGCATGTAAATATGTTATATACATATGTCACCGTAACATTGTAAACTTCAGTCGTGCGTCGGAGTTGACACACACACACTTTTTCATGGTTTTTCCTTTTTTATATCATTTGTAGCACCCATATAATACAAAATATACTACAGCGGCATCTACCGAAGATAAGCGGGACTACATAGTAACTACAATATTGAAGAACTTTTTCTGTTCAATGTAGTCTACTTCGTCCTGCAATTTTTTTCCTGGATGTCGGTGTATGTAACTAATCAGACTACGCACTCGTAGCGCTACGTTTACTCGTAGCAAATTCGTAGCCGTAGGCATTTTGTGCCTTATGGTAACACAGTACCTATTCTTTAATGCCGCGTTCCAATAAACAAGAAACGATTCGTTTTGCTTACGGACGGTAAAATTTTTGTTGAAAGTTCAACTAAATTTTACCGTCCGTAAGCAAAACGAATCGTTGTTTGTTTATTGGAACGCGGCATTATACGACAAACAGAGTGAGAAAACCATAAACTTATTATTTTAGTATATTAAGGTTATGGAGAAAACTTAATATACTAAGAAGAGAACACTCTACGTGAAGAGAAAACTCAAAGTTAATGTACCTATAGGAGAAGTGCAGAATTAAAAAATAACGCGGAAACTACACGCATCCAGTATATTGGATGCGTGTTAGTAGTTTCCGCGCGTGTTGGTTGGGGCTGGTCATTTCCGAACGTAGTATATAGTAGTAGTTAATAGTTTACAACAATACGTTACATTGTCCTCACATTTAACTTGCGCATATAAGCAATCTAACCAGAGAGAGATTTGTAAAAAACATTTTGAAAAAGAGTGTCCTTGGAGTTTCTTGCCTGTTCTTCTCCACTGGATCTACGAATAGTGTCATTAAAATGTTTATAACTATTGACACTATGCATGCCCCCACGCTTTTTCTCAATAATATACATTTATTTCTTATTTACACTATTATTATTAAAAAATTATTAAAATTTATTTAGTTGTAAGGTCGTTAGGCTAAAATAACACACTCAGAATAAGTAAATCTAGATACATAATATATAAACAGATATTACATATTGTTGGCTGTGTCATATATTTATTTTCATATATTTCATATATTTTTAGTTGGATTTTCTATAAAAGCGTGTTTTTTTTAAATCATAGCATTGACATAGGTCTTTGACAGGTGTGCAAAATTTTTATGAAATCTGGCCGTTTAAAGTGGGTCAAAAAACGCGCCCTAAGGAGTCAAAGCGTGTAAAAAGTTTGACGTGCATACAGAAAATCGATATAGGTATATCTATATACGAAATAAGAACCGCTTCCTTTCTTAAATCGGTTAAAACAAATTCTGTTTTTTATTTAACTAAACTGATGATATTGCTTGTTTCAGGTGAACTGCGGTGGGCGGTGAGCCGCGTCGCAAACACACATGCTGACGATATGGTAATATTTTTCATTCCTTTCACGGCCTTTTAATTGTAGCCAGAATATTGCATCAAAAAACATCATGTAAATTGAATTGCAGTTACAATGAGAAGTAAATCATTGAACTTATATCTGCCATTTACTTTACAATCAGATAATCATCATATGAACAAATATTGGGTATATACATATATGTATAGTAGACACAAATTATTTATTCATACGATGGTTGCCTGAAAACTATGCTGAAGAACATGGCGGGCCATAACTGCTAAATGCTAAAAAAGAATTGAAGTGCTGGTACTTATAGTTGTTTATCCTATTACATTTACGATGAGAATTTTCGAATTTTCAAAACATTTTGTGGACGAATGAATTGACGAACTGTAAAAACTCATAGTAAAATGCGGCTCAGATAATCTATGAAATTGTAACTTTTTTTTTTATTTATTATTCAAAGACAACTCCCGCATTAAGAATTACTCCTGTGTCACGGGGGACTTTACAAACATAGAAACAACGGACACAAAGAACACCCAGACTCAGGTGGGAATCAAACCCACGACCTGTAGCATAGCAGTCAGGGTCACTAACCACTAGGCCAACAAGCCAGTCAATGCATTTTACTATGCATTTAGATGGCAAACAAAATTAATAAGTATAATAGACACCACTATCAACCTCCCGGCTTCATCATCAAACCATCTCTAGCAAGCCCAATCTCTTGTACTCGCCAAATCGAATCATGTAAGCCCAAAGTGGCTCACCAGTAGCCGCTGAAGAGTGCCACTCCGCTAATCCACCTTCTGGCTCCATCACCAGATTAGCTCCAACGTGCCAAATTATAATATTGTCATACAAACTACTTATACAGGCTGTACTTGAAAAAGGAACACTTACTTAAATCACTGACAGGACATGACAGTTACAATAAGAATTAAAAAAAAACTATCCGTTAGCAAGTGAAGTGAAAATACCTGTAAACAACGACCGAGGTGAAAATACCTGTAAATTCAAATGGTCGTAACTTGTAAACGTAGTTTTAAAAAAAAATGTTCATGTTTCATGCTAGTCATGCCGTTTCGGCCATGACTCTAGCATGAAGCTGCCATACATAAATCACTGAAAAGTGATTTATGTAAGTGTACCTTTTTCAAGTACACCTGTATATTTCCATACGACAATTATTATTAAAAGTAGGTTAAAAATTACTTCCAAGATTTGTTTACTTAGTTACGTGTACAAGGGAAGCTAATCAAAGCGTGTTAAAAGTACAGACAAAAATAGCTGTTAAATCTAAACAGCCATTTCACAAGACGAAAATTTGTATCATTCCGTCTTTAGCGCCATCTAGATGTTTTAGTCGGGACTACAAACACACCCTAATGCCTGTTGAAATTGCTTTCAATAACGCCACTCAGAAAGCGACTCTTGTATATAGTTCCTGCAATACTCACTAGGTGGCAATGGTAATGAAGAAAAAAACATGTTACTTTGGTCGTATTCGGGTATTCGTCTTTGTGGTCTTTGCTCATGAGAATAACAATCATATTTGATATGTGAAGGTTGTTAATCGTAGTTTATAATGAACGATGTTTTTTATTAATAATAATAATAATAACTCCATACATCTCACACACGGCAATACATACAATACATTTCGTATAAGTATTACAAAGCACTACAGTTTTTTTTTGTGATTGTAATTTCGAGTATTAGGAAAAAAACATTGCTTTTTGTAATTTAAAAAGGAAACTAAACATAATATTAATGTATATTTAACTTTTCAAGTTACAAACATCAAAGCAATAGCTTACGTGAAATTGAACTCAATTCCTCGTTAGAAAAATGTGTCACCTTACCTTCATTTATAGAGTAACTAATTTTTATTGATAAAAGTAATAAAATGAACATAAAAACAAAATTGTTATAATATTTTTTTGCTTCGCTGGCATAATTAACTTATGCTTGTGTGAGGTACTGGGTTAGATTTCCCTATCGGACAAATTGTTATTTTCGTTTTTAAATTCGTCGAAATTCACTCCTCTATACGAATATGGGATAGTTGGAAAAGTATGGGTGTTTATTATACAAGTCTACCTACTTTTTCGTTTTAATTAATTAGTGATCTTTCTTTATGTAGGATACAGTATGGCCGCGGCATATTGGCTCAACTCGCTCGGATGCCTGTCGCTGTCGCTGCTATGCCTCTTCGCAACTACTCTTCAAGTCACAAGCGGTGAGTATATATTCATTTATCCACAATTAACGAAACAGGTTTTTTAATTGAATAAATTTTTATTTATTAAAGGTTTTTAAGGTTTTAGTCACGTGTGTATTTCGTAGATGCCCGACTTCGTTCGAGCCCGACGAGGACCCTTTATCAAGCGGTAAAGCGTATTGCCGCGTTGGTATTAGGAACCCACACGGCACTAAAGGCAGGACCTGCAATACCTATATTACCAGTCATGAAAGTTATTATTTGAATGTATTTTGAGTATCATGGGCAATCTTACTACTACTCTTGGTAACCCTTCCAACTGGGCTAAATGCTTGTGTTTGGAGTGGATTCAAGTCGGTATTGTACTCAATTGAATAAACTTGAATCCGGAACCAAAGGAAATATTTCTTTATATGCTTTCTGAATTGCATATGTGAGGTCTGTTTGCGCTACGCATGCGCTTGTATAAATAAATGTTTATTTTTATTAACATAAAATAAAATACTGTTCGGTTTTTTAAGGGCTGACCAACGCAAAAGTTAACTAATCGGATGTTAAATGTCTTGTCAAGTATATATTAAGTTGCTGAAAGTGTTAGATTAGACACTGGCACTCTGATTTGATCATCGGATCAGTTAACAGAGCTGTCAAATTTTTCTAGAAAAATCTTATGTCAAAAGTAATTTTGACACCTCTGTTAACTTCACAGCTCTGTTAGTTGAAAAATGTTTGTGTGGGTGTGTGTCTACTAAATTTCAATTACTGGCTTTTCGGTATTATCATTAATTTATTATTATCCAACAAGGTTCTTTACTGTGAAAATTTAAAGCGCCGAGGGCAGGAGGTTTGAGTCGAACTTATTACAGTATGTCTGACATTAGGCCTATTACGGTGAGATTGATGATAAATGTAAATGGTTTGACATTCGGAATTACAAGAAGATTGAAGAATTTTAGAAAAATAATTATAAGAAGCAATGAGAAACTAGTTGTTTATTCATGTTAACCATCACAGGCTGCTAGTCTTTAAAATAAAGTAAATACAATCTCTTCTAGCTATGTAAACTGAGGGTGATTAACTTTTCATAGCAAAGATAGCACTAAGAAAAGAAAGAAATTATGTTTTTATTGCAAAACCATAGCGTACATACTTGCCTGATAGTTCTGTTTGGTTTTTATGTAACTTAGATCTTTAAGTAAGTAAAATAAAATAATATTATTAAATATATAGGTATCTACATAAGTGACATTAACAATAAAATACATCACAAATAAAATAAACCTAACATTGACAAACACGTACTTCACAACAACTATGGTGAATAGTAGTGTGTGAAGATGACGTGTCATTTTTTCTTTACTCATTCAAAAATAATTATGTTTAAGCTAATTATCTTCCATAATACACTGTTGCCTTGCAATTTTGGATGGTCACTCACCACACACTAAGATAGATATAAATCATCCCAGAACTGAATTTCATTGCCAACTAGAATGTCCGTTATCGTAGACTGTACACGGTGACGTCACCAGAGGTTTAAATGATGCGCCAGGCGTGTAGCTGTAAAACTCTCCTGAGTTCATCGAGAGAAGAAGTCGGGAAGATAAACATACTTAATTACATTTTGTTTGGAAATATTGTGCATAGAAAAATTCAGACCAATGCAAATATTTACGCATACTAATAGTTGGAATAAGCAAGAATCAAATCTATGACCTCTGATGTCACAGTCATCACACATGTTGCAGTCGTCGCTCTAGATGGGTAATCACCCAGGTTTTTACCCAGTTGTGGGTTGAAACCCGGGTGATTACCCATTTCTAGTCTTCGCTCTACCGCGACCACCGCCCCCAACAAAGGACGTCATCAAGTTTTTTTTTAATAATTGTCCAATTTTCTTCTGAATGTCAATACATTTTTTAACCAATTCATAAACCACTGAGTTATACACAGCAAGCCTGTCCAAATTATTATAAACGAATTTAAAAATCATTGCGTCATTATTTGGGTCTCCGTTCCATCATATTTTTTTGTAGGTTGGTTGTTTATTGGTGTAGGAAGCACAGATTATAATAATTGCCGAAGAAGTCATCAAAATCAGTGACGATATGCGTATATTAACGAGCTATTAAAATTCTGTTCGCTCAAATTGCTTCAAGGATCGAAAATCCTGTTAAATCCGAAGATATAGACACCCTCACTGGGACAAGGCTGTACCAACAAAATAGTGTTTATCTCTTTCTAACATATGGAGAAAGGAAACCGGCCTTTTCTGCAGGAGTTGTGAGACGATCAATAAGGATTCGGATTCTGAATTCGAACAAGATACCTTTGGGAGCGAATATATTTTTTTTGTAATTATGTCTAACCGGTTGGAAGTTTATAATTCTGTTCGTATTTACTGAAGTAGTAGATAGTACGAAAATTTAGAACTTTTAAAAGATTTATTATTTAAAACTTTTTTAAATTTCTATAAATATATTTCTATTCGTGTGAACGTGTCCATTGAAAATAATTTGGTTCAGCATATGTTAGGCATGTACCAGGCGCTGGTTTTCAACCAGACCCTCTGTGCCCCACGGATATCCACCAGCAATATCACTACATATTATAAAACAAAATCCCCCACCGCGTCTGTCCGTCTGTTTGCAATAAACTCAAAAGTAGGTAAACGTTCATTAGGAACGGGTTTTTCATGTGGTTTTCACCAATAGATACAGTGATTCATGAGAAAGGTTTAAGTATATAATTTGTTAACGTTCTGTGTAAATTGGTTGAAATATGGTGATGATTGTTGAAGATGTCTCCGCTACCGGGACGGGTTGCTAGTCAAGGTTAGTATAGTAAGAAATTAATAATAATAAAAAAATGGGAATGAATATAACATTAAAATCCATTTTTGCACTCGCACTTCCATTTTTTCCTTAGAACCTAGGAAACGTAAGTGATGAGTATGACGAACTTTTATTATTTTTTTCCTTACGTATTTAAGCTAAAATTTAATTTTTTTTTTCATAAATATTTAAATAACTTGACGTGCTAATTTTTTTTTCGACTTCAGTCTCAAACTAAGAGTAACTTACTCTACAGATACACATTGGTTTCATGCATGGGTATTTTTTGTTGTAAACTAGTGAAATTTGATAAAATATTTTAACGATCTGGGTAATCGTTTTGCAAACTAAGGGTCTGCCTGCCCTTTCGGGAAATAACAGCGTGATACTTATGTAAGTTTATGTAAAACAGAAGTATAGAAAGATTTATTCTATTATCAATGCAAGAAACAAACTAAGTTAGAGATTTTACATACGGTAGCAACGAAACATTTACTTTATAATTAGCAACGGTAAAGAAAGACCCATTTTTTTATTGTAAAACCCATGCATGCATGCGTTTGGTACTTCATATTCCTTTTTATTGTCATAATCATTTTATTTGTTTCTCATAACATTTTTTTCCCAAAAACAGCCGTATTCCACCTTAAAAGCTTTCCGCCCAATTAAATTCATATTTGCAAAAGAGTTTGGATGCAAAGTCTACTGTTTTTCCTTACAATTCTTGCTTTTTTCTCTCGTTTTTCATTTTGGCCGGAAAGCCATTAACTTAATTACGTTGGCACTCATAAACACGCCTCTAACTCTACAACATTCTGAAGATTCTTTGGAGAGGGGATTTTTTTAAAAGCTAAAGGTAAATGAAGGCATTTTACCTATTATTCATAAACATTTTTAATTTTAAAAATTTAAAATCTCTGTCAACCATCTTAGACAGATAAACCTCTTTTGTGAATGTTTGGATTTCATGTTACTGAGAGATTTTATCATGAATTAGACATAAAAAGGTAAGAGATTATAAGATGTTTTTGTCTTGAAGATGCTATTTTTATTTAAAACATTTATGTTTTCAATACAAAAATATTCTTATGCTGAAACGGTGGTAGCGCATGGCTAAGACATTTTTTTTTTTTTATATTATAGGGGGCAAACTAGCAGACGGGTCACCTGATAGTGACTACCGTCGCCCATGGAACTCAAGAGTCACAAGTGCGTTGCCGGCCTTTGAGAAAGGAGTACGCCCTTTTCTTGAAGGTTTGAAGGTCGTATCGGTCCGGAAATACCGCAGGCGACAATTTGTTCCAAAGATTGGTTGTGCGAGGCAAAAAAATTCTGGAAAGCCGCACAGCGGTGGATTGCCAATTATCCAGGTGATGGGGATGAAAGTTTTGTCGCGTTGAACGATGGCGAAACGTTTCGGCCAGAGAACAGAGTTAGAACCCCACTTAGTACACTTCTTTGGTGACCCCACCCATTTAGCTCAGTTTTGGATTTTTAAATATTTAGGAAACTGACCATCATTAAATTTTAAGGACGTTTTATCCCGAGTTGTTGGAATGTTTAAGAAGTAACACTCAAGGTTTGAATTAAATTCTCACTTAAATAACTTGAATCTCTTGAGTTTACAGAAATAATGATGATAATAATAACTCGACACATCTTACACACGGCCGTCTGATCCCAAACTAGGCAGAGCTTATGTTGAATGTGTAAACATTAAACTACCCGTAATCAAATAGAAATAATATCCATTAGTCAACCATGTGACATATGTATAGTATAAAAACTTTGGTTAAGAAAACACGAAAACT
Organism: Callimorpha dominula; assembly: GCA_949752705.1. Classification (NCBI taxonomy): domain Eukaryota; kingdom Metazoa; phylum Arthropoda; class Insecta; order Lepidoptera; family Erebidae; genus Callimorpha; species Callimorpha dominula. The sequence continues at coordinate 3,827,200 of OX457002.1, read as the reverse complement.
CCATTTGGTGAGTTCCTAAGTTCAACCTACAGTGATAAACGATATTCGACTTCACTGAATCTAATCGACTATTTGTTTTAATTTAGTTCTTTATGTTGCTGAAAACGATTATCTATGTTTCATAAGGCATATTTTTAAATTACATTTACCTGAAATAAGGCAATACCTAACCATTTGCTGACTCACACTGGGAGTTCGAGGTCAACCCTGTTCGCGCATTTCTAACATTTCGAAGACTTCAAAAAAAACAAAGATTCATGACCAGGAGAACTGCATGATATTCTCGATGTTAGCGCAGTTTGGCCACAAGCACTAGAGTACTGTGTCCCAGGCCTACTAACAGATATGACTGTGAAATAGACAGTGCCAAATAAATTAAAACAAATCGATTGTTGGACATAAGTGAGTTGAAAACATATTCCATCGTCTGTTGTCTTTAGAATTCGTAGTGTGCAGGTGACCACGGTCCTTCTTTGTTGAGTCTGTAAATTAATATTGTTGGTTTAGTCTTAAGTACTTTTTTAACAGCAGGTTTGTGATGAAAACTAGCAACACCAAAAGCAGCATTATTTAATTTTATGTGAGCCCTACGGTTCAAAATATTTTTGTAATGAGTTTCAATAATAAACCCAATTAGGGGTCAATTCCTTCCTTAAGTGTAGGTTATGTCTAAAAGATGTGTAGCATTTAATATACACCTATTGCACTATTCCGCGATTTCTCAAATTTAAACTTATAGGTGTGACATCTTTGAGAGCCACAGCGATGGTCATGGTTAGGGGTAGGGAGTATCCAGTGTTTACACGCCGGCCCAAAAAAGGAGTGTAATATTTCAGGGTTCATGTGAGCACGTGAACCTTGAAATTATTGCACTATAATTTCTAAATGCCTCAACAGATTTGGAAGTATAGGGTATCCTTAGAATCCTTACATAATCAATAAAAAATCTATATTTCCGTATGACGCAGTAGTTTTTTAAATTAGTAAATTATTCATAAAAAGATTTGGTAATGCGTCTTCTGTAATTGTCCACAGGCAGGCCATTATGCTTGTTTGACAAATGCCGATGGCGGTTAACAACTGGTGTAGGGATGTTGTGAAAGGTTTTCCAATAGCGACGAACTTTGACAGCGTATAGCGGCCATCTTGGTAAAGCGATAACTGTCAAATTTAACAAGAATACTTATTTAGTTTTGATATTTCACCAGCTACATGCTTCAACAACAAGTAAACATCGTTAAAATTTATTATCAAAATCAGTGCTCTGTTCGCCTAACGTTCGGTGCGTTGCCTCCAATTAATGGCATTCATGAGTAAACAATCCGTCATTTAATAAATATATTTGAGACAGCCAGTTTAGTCATCGATGAAGCAGTGACTGTAAGTCAAAGAAACGCAAGTTCGTCGTAGAATATTGTTACCGTACGGGACAGTCTGCAACAAAAAACCACAGACAATCCAAGAGCTCAAGAGCTGGGTCTGTTTGCGATATCAATTTAGCGGATTTCGCGTCGAGACTTAGATTTTCATCCATACAAAATTGAACTAACTCAAGAGCTAAAACCCAACGATCACAGACAGCGCCGTCTATTCGCGCGCGTGGTGGCGACATCTACTGGCTACTTTCTGTGGGCATACTTGAATTTTTGCATAAATAAGGCAGTGAGATTATTCAGGTAATGGATTCATAACTGCCGCATTTAATCAAGTAGATTAGGTTGCAATCCTTTAAATAAAACAAACAAACATCACACATCAAATAATATCCATTCAGCGGTGTTTGACAAAGATAAATTACATTTCGATCACTCATTCCTACTTTTGTGTAACTTGTCAAGGGATTTTCAGTTTTATACCGTTCGGAAAGAGATAAAAGTTTGTGTGTATGTTTTGGTCCTAAATTATGTTTGATCTCAGGTAGAATATTATAAAGTTTAGCATAGCTTTCGAACGTGTTTTGGGAAGTGAAGTTGGTTTAGTTGTACTTATTAAATAATATTGGATGCTTTGCACCACGGAGCAGATACAAAGCTTTGCACAGCACCCGCTGGTTGTGAATTCTCCGAGAAAATGTCCTTTTATAAGTCACCTGAAATCGAAATGTTATTAGTACTTTTTAACAACAAAATAACTTGAACAAGTTGAAAAAAATGTGGAGTTGCGAATTGTGTGGTGTACAGCTCATATGAGAACAAGCTCGTAAAACACTTGTGGAGGAACGGGTGTCATGTCCCTCCAACTCAAAGGGAGGATCCTCCGACCAGGCGAGGTGATCATGCCTGGCGGGCTGCGGCCCAACGGTTTATGTTGGGAAGTTGTATATATACTAATCGGCGCGAGAACTTTCATAGCGCGATGCAGGATTAGTAGGTTGTAGATGTTTCTTGTTGCTGTATGTGGAAGTCGCCACATCGCTCCCCTCCAAGACCGGAGGTCGATATCTTGATGAGTCAGCTGTCTATGCTCTATGAAGGAGCGTGTCAGGGCCAGTAGTGAATAGTTCCGGTGAGTCGGAACTGAGTGCCGCAAGTTCCAGTGAGTCGGAACTGTATTCCGCTAGTTCCAGTGAGTCGGAAATGAATGCCACTAGTCCCAGTGAGTCGGGGCTGAACGGTGGTCCCAGTGAGTCGGGGCCGCGTGCTGTGCTGCGGTGAAGTCCCCAGTGAGTCGGGGCGGTTGCTGCGTAGTGGCTGGCTGCTGCGTAGACGGGAGAGAGATGTTCTTCTTACGTGGACCGTAGGTGCAGTATGCTGTGCCTAGACGCTGATGAGGCCGTAGGGGTAGCTAGGCTGGAGCGGACGCTGCAGGCGTGTGGTATCCCTGTTGAGGCCGAGGATGCTGGCTGGCTGAGACTTGATTACCGCTCATTGCTGTAGGAGTGTATACGATGGTGGCGATGATGATGCTGCTGATCTGCTTCATGAAGGCTGCTTCCAATCACGTCCGGGTCACCACTGTATACACTCCTACAGCAACACTCATAAGCTAATCTTCTCAAACAAATTCAGATTATTATAACTTGTTTAATACACCCGTATTAGAAAATAGAACATTAATTTAAATTTTACTGAAAGGGCATGACTCTAGTGCAGTTACAATAAGAATCTTTGAAAAAAAAAACTATACGTTTACAAGCTATGACCGTTTGAATTTCCAGGTATTTTTGCCACCGTTTTTCATAAAAGTAGGTGGAATGGTGGTATGGTGGTAGGTGGTGGTAAAGTTAAAGATTTTAAAGGTACATATTTTGAAGTGAGACTTCTATAGCATCGTTGTAATTTGAAAATTCGATGAAACGAAAAAGCGACACCAAAAAGAGACAAACATATTTATTTATAAATAGGATTTAGCCTGCGAATGAGATAGAATACATGTATACAGTGTTTCCTATAATCTTTGTCTTTGCACCTGCGTACTACGAAGCCTTCAGAAAATGCGTCATAGTCAACGTGGTGTATCATTCACGTGTATAATTTTTGTGCATTTGTGTATTAAAATTAATTTATGTTAATTATTTTTCACATTTGTTAATTAGTAGTTAATTTAAATAAAAATGTTTATATAAATTATCTACAATTAAATTTATTAACATTAGTAAATTATTTGTGTTGATTTTACTTTTTACATCTCATTCTCTCGTTGGCTTCTTTTCTGAAGTTTCTCCTCTGCCGTATGTGAATTGCACACACACACACTTTTTTATTCTATTTTGGATTTTAACGTTACCTTTACTAAGAAAATCCATAAAAAATAACTTTGAAATTTATTTAAGTTAGTTTTTATGGATTTTCTCAAAAACTGAGTGAATAGTTCGAAATGAAAAAAATACGTACGATTTAACATCTTTAACTTTACACTTTTCACCTGATTTTATGAGAAACCGAGATAAACATACCTGGAAATTCAAATGGTCGTAACTTGTAACCGGAGTTTTTTTTTATTTTTTTTTTGTAACTGCATGCTAGATTTTCTTTCTAAGTAAGTGTTCTATTTTCAAATACACTCTGTATAAAGATAAAATTGACTTTTTTAATAGTTTTGTAAGAGAGTTCATCCACTTTTTTCCCAAAATGATGTAATTGAATCAGTACCGTTTTCTCCCTTATTTTGCAGGATGTCGAGTTTGACGTGAATTGAGACAAATCTTTATAACTTTCAGGTTATTGTCGATCTTTGGTTTCAGTTAGTCCGAGTAAGTAACCAAACCCAAACCATACTGTTAAGCTGTGATAACACTATTGTGTGCCTTCTCTGATGCGGAACATACTGACGGAGGACACAAATAAAAAAATAAGATAATTCACATTACACCTGGTCCGGGCGGACCCAAAATTTGGCCGGGACATGTCCAAATATCTATAGTACTCTTTTGTATAATTTTATTTAGATTACGCTGGAACAAGGCCGGGCCACGACAAAGTTATTGGGTATTGATACCGGGCCTAGCCACAAAACATCTAAATACTACCTACTACATTTTGAGACGGCTTGAGGTCTAATCGGCAAGTCAGTCCTTGAAATAACCCTTTTCAATTAAGATCAGAATAAGTTTTGTTTCTTGAGTTTACTATAGTTATATTATATATTAATAACAGATTCTGCTCGCGTCTTTGTTCGCATAATAGTTATTTTTCTGTCCCTCGTTATTCTTATGTTGTTTTCTGTAGCCCTGACAAAGTGTACCCAAAAATTGTTGTACATCGGTTGAGTAGTTAAAACGTGAAAGCATAACAATCAAACAAACAAATTCACTTTCGCATTTATAATATTTTGGTTAAGATTAGTTACATTTATATTTCATTTAATTGTTTTTTATTTTATAAATGGACTCAAAATCTTAATTTATAAATCTATGGATTTGATAAGCTATTCATAGTAGAAAAATTTTGGACTTTACCTCTGTTAACTTTGTCATTGCCTTAATTATGTTTATCCAAACAATGGAGCCGTTTTTTAACAATTAACTTAAAAGAAACACAACATAAATTTGAATTTCGAATAAAAAATTTAATGTCAGTTTTCCAATATCGAACAACTCGATATACTCGTATCATAGATATGCTATCAAAACATTTACCCAAACACTACGACGCGATGACACATACAATCAAACGTGTCAGTGCCCTACATTGTAGACATTTGCTACGCCGCCGTAGCATGTAGCACATACTACGAGTGTGTCCAACATTATTAAATGAGTCCAACAAAACATTATTAAAATATTAAAACTTTTTAAATGTTTGCTAAAAATGTTCCCTTTTGATGAAAATAAATTTAATTAATGTTGGTGCTTGTCAGGTTGTTAAACTTATAAACTTCAAAATTTCAAATGAAGTTATAAACTTCAATTGATCGTTCCCTTTGATGTAATCGTTTTAGTCTTTGAATTTGTATTTGTAAAGTTTTGAAAGTATATTACTTTGAAATATGAGTCTTAAGGAAAAGCTTATATTCAGCATTTAAAGATCCATGACGGAGGTGATGACGATGATAAATGTAATGTTTTAAATTTTCCTATCTTTCCCCAAGATTTCCATCTTTCCCCAAGTTTCCCATCTTTCCCAATTTTAAAATCTTTCCCAATTTTCACAACTTTAATCTCAAGTATCCGGTTCACGATTATCGGCTCCGTTGTACTATATAACCACGCAGGCGGTTCTAAAATAAATTTGGCAAAAGTGTTACTCTCGGCAGGTTTCTGCCCTTTTCGTAGAAAATATGCCGATTAATGCCGATTGTTTACTTAGGAGCTTATTTGTTTTTACAATCTCGACTTACGAAGTTTGTTGAAATAAACTGATGATATAGAGTTATCTCTTTCTATCATGCCGTGTTGCGACGAATTAGACTAGTCTAACCGTTCGTTTACTCTGATCTGTCAATATCTGTAATATAATAAGGAATTATGAGGCTAGTGACTAAGATAAGTTCTTACCATTTATGTATTTATATCCGGAACATAAAGAGAAGTATTAGACTTAGTATGGATTTAGAAGGCATTAAGTGTAGAAGAGGATATAAGAGAAGATGTAGGGATTTTATGAAAGATTACATGTTTACAAAAATGACAGCACACTAAACAAATATAGAATTATTAAGTTAGTTTTGGATAAAGAGAAGATGTTAATCTGAATTTCAATCTAATCTGAATTTAATACGAAAAAGATTCTTAAATTAACTGAATGTTTGAAGGCTCATCTCTAATGTTTTTCGATACTGCTTCGAGGCATCCAGCCAAAAACAAAGAACATAATTAAAAAAAATACAAGCAACATTTTATATAATTAATATTTGGCCTGAGGCTTTGTTTGTAAAAGCTTGCGACAGCGGTTGCCCCAGAAACTGTGTAACCTCTATGTTACTGAGGAATACACGAAAAACATTCGCAATAAAGGTTGTAAAGGTTAATTTTAATAACGTAGCAGGTATATTAATTTGTTTTGACATAATATATCACGAAAAGTGTAGATATTTATTTATTTAATCAAAATTTTGTTACACTAAAAATACTTAAATTAAATAATATACAATTTCACATAAGTGTAAAAAAAACTTATAGGCAAACCCCATGAATACCACAAGGTAGAGATGTATATATTCCTTTCACCTATTATATTTTCAATCCCACGTAATGAAGGCGAACCGATTGACTTCTATCGAACAGTTTTCCGGTATCCATGCTGCCTGCTGAATCTAGTGCCCCAAGTTCAAAAACCTAGCAACGATTTCTTAGACTCCAGGGAACGAATCTAGTGCCCCAAGTTCAAAAACCTAGCAACGATTTCTTAGACTCCAGGAACGAATCTAGTGCCCCAAGTTCAAAAACCTAGCAACGATTTCTTAGACTCCAGGAACGAATCTAGTGCCCCAAGTTCAAAAACCTAGCAACGATTTCTTAGACTCCAGGAACGAATCTAGTGCCCCAAGTTCAAAAAATGTGTCAAAAACCGCCAGTCTTTTCATAATTCTTTTTTTAAATAAATGCCTATATCTATCACACAACAGATAATCAATATTATATTCTTGGAGTATTTTAAGGATCCTATTTTTTTATTGCTGTAGCTTAAGGCACTGGCTTCATCTTTTTAACCGACTAAAAAAACGAGGAGGTTCTCAATTCATCGGAATCTTTTTTTTTTATGTACGTTCACCTATTACTCATAGACGCCTAAACCAATTTGGAAAATTCTTTTTTTGTTTCAAAAAGTATACTTCCCAAGTGGTCCCATTTAAATTTTATAGAAATCAGTAGAGCAGTTTTTTAAAAATCAACAAATATCTAAAAATTGTATACATCGATGATGTTTTCGTTTGCTCCGAAACATCGCTGTCTCATTGGAGCAGTACGTTTAATTGGCCTACCCATATTATATTTAAACAATTACATCTACTTTCCACTAAAAAGCACATTGAAGTCGGTGATACTTTTTTTAAAAGATAATTATATCATTCATCTTTAGTTTTGGCTTCATAGACGTAAAGTTTTCACCATTCTTTTATCATCGATATTCTTGTCTGAGATAATACACGTTGTATTATCTCCGAGGTCACAATTTTGCCTAATTTCTTTACGATCTGTTCATGCGTGGCGTCTTAAATCGCTAACAAACAAACGCTGTTAGTAAGTTTTCCTTTTTCTTTAACTTTTTGTTTAGTTTTTGCTTTTCAAATAAAATATATTGTATATACCATATCTCTTTCCTAATTTTCTTACACTTCATTCTTTGTAAAACAAACTTTTTCCATACCTATGATTTTTCTATGTATATCTACAATATACACTGAAATACTACTGCGTCGTTCCAGCTCACAGCTCAGTCAACGCAAACGGGTGTGGGGCAATTTCCTTTGCCGTGTATATAGGGTGTGTTCCGACATTTATACATATAATATATTACAACAGGGTACGTGTTTTGGTTTTGCAATTTATGTGATCTATTGCAGGTATGGGACTTTTCGACGGAGCCGAGATTTTAGAAAAAGGTACATTATAATATTTATTAAAAAAAAAATTACATAATAAAATAGAGGGCGATATCTTGATCAAAGCATAGCCTGCATGTACTATAGTTCCAGAACACTGATAGACTCACTTACATACATTTTATTTCTGAATACACAGTGTAGATATGTATATATCATTCACAGGAACACCGTCATAAATGTAACTTGTCACACAACAGAACTATGCTTGGATGGCTGAACAGAGATTATAAAAATTATGCTAAACGAAACGAAGAGTCCAGGAAAAGAATGATCAAAGTCACTTTAAGGAGAACTGGGAGAAAAACTTTGGAAACTTATAATCTTATATATAAAATTCTCGTGTCACAATGTTAGTTACCGTACTCCTCCGAAACGGCTTGACCGATTCTCATGAAATTTTGTGTGCATATTAGGTAGGTCTGAGAATCGGCTCTTATCTATTTTTCGTCCCCCTAAATGTTAAGGGTAGTCCACCCCTAATTTTTTTTTTTTTAAATTATTAGGTAAACTTTTTATTTTTATTTTTTTATGATAAACATTAGAAAATACATACAACCCTGAATTTTCAACTCTCTGCGATCAACCCCTGTTTTTTAATAGCGATATTAGTATTTTTACTTTCATTGGTACAATTTTTTTAAAGTATTTAACCCATTGAAAATAGAAAGTGCGATTGTTATAATCAATGTTTTTTTTTATGGAATAGGGGGTTAACGAGCAGAGCGGGTCACTTGATGGTAAGTGACTACCGCCGCCTATGGGCACCTGCAACTCGAGAGTCACAAGTGCCTTGCCGGCCTTTAAGGTGGGAGTAGGAGAGGAGGGGAGATGGAGAGATGGGGGGGGAAGATGGAGAGAGGGAAGGGTTAGGGCCACCGATAACCTCACTCGCTCAGCGAAATACAACGTAAGCATTGCTTTATCGATATGCCGATCGAGCCGGCCCATACGTGTCGAAGCATTGCTCTCCCACTGTTAAACTTTAAATATGTCAGTTTAGTTAATGAAGTACTTTGAATTAAGAAAATGAATGGTTGGTGTTTTGTTATTTTTATAGTCATAGACCCCATCCCATAATAAGTTAGTCATTTTTTGACTACCAAAATATTCGTTAGAAATAATTAATATGGCAAAACAACGTGTGCCGGGTCAGGTGGCCTAGACTGGCCTGTTGGTCTAGTGGTTAGTGACCCTGACTGCTGAGCCAGAGGTCGTGGGTTCGATTCCCACCTGAGTCTGGATGTTCTTTGTGTCCGTTGTTTGTATGTTTGTAAAGTCCCCCGCGACACAGGAGTAATTCCTAATGCGGGAGTTGTCTTCAAAAAAGAAAGAAAGCTAGTTGCTTATAAAAGTCATACGCCAGACAAATGTTGTCTAACATAAAATCACTGCTTATATATTTCATAAAATTATTCTATAACTATGTATTCACACGGGAATTAACGCGATCACGAAAAGGTATTACATACTTCTGAATTGCCTGACGTTTCGACCACGTTGTCTGACCGTGGTCACAGGCTGACTACGACCAGTGCTCATGCTCAAAGAGCAACGAAGCGTGTTGCCAACTTGACATTTAGATGGTTATTCGAAAACTTTTAATAACGATCAAAGTCTTGGACTAATTATATTATTGGATAATTTTTAACTGAAATATGATGTGGACTTCGATCACTATTACATTTTATGCCAAAAAATATAAGTAAATTTTTCGGGACTTTGAATGTTATTAGCCTTTTTCTGATTAAAGCTCGGTAAGCTTAGCGTCTAATGAAAGCAAACTATGTCGTCACAAGTTGTTATTTTATACAAGTTTTTATAGCATCTACCGTTTTCACGTTTAACTCACTCAAAGTACTTCTAGAAGTACTTTGAGTTTATTTACACGGTAGTTGACTGCCTAGACTCCGAACAATGGTCTCTAAATCACGTAAATTGAATACACAACACTTGAAGCCCCTGGCTTTTCACTACTTAAAAGAAAAACAACCGCTTTTATACCATCGAGTATGAATGTATATGTATTTCAACAGAATATATTTCAAGGTCGCATACTACTCTCCGTGAATGATGTAAAGCGCTAACAATTGTAGAACAAAACCTTATTTTGAAACTAACAAATTTTATTTGCAAATAATCTAATTATTCCCAAGAGAGAGGGCTGACATGAAATATTCTATTGGTTTTGGATAGATGTACTCTTTATTGTAAACAAAGGAATAGAATACAATATTTTACCTACATCTAAAGACTTACTAGTAAATGTTATTTGGCGACCTTATCGCAGTTTGCGATCTCTTCCAGGCAACTATTGGATGAATAGAGGAACATAGATAAAAAAGCGGTACTGTAGTGCTCAAAATAAGGAGCCTATGTAAAAATAAATAAATAATATAAAAGTACTATAAATGTTTATTGTATATTCGTATTGAATACTAAAGATTATTTTAAAAAAATGTCCGAATTTATTAAAAAAGTTCGCAAAAAAAACGTTGATTTTGACATGATAATTAATAATATTAGGTTGTTAAGAAATATATACCTACATTAGGAAAAGCGTTTTCAGAAAAAAAAACAATTAAAAAAAACTCTATTCAGTTTAATTCAACTATTTTTCAGCTATTACGCTCCTAAATCATGACGATATCTTTCTGTAACAACCTGTAGAATACTTTTTATGCGACTATTTCGGGATCCTATTCATGCCAAACAAGTACACGTTGCTGCTCAGTACCTACTCTTGGCGAATAATTGTTTTTCGAACGGGGCTGTTTCAAACGGGTCCCTATTTTATGTTACCAAGGAGGCGAAGAAAATACACAATTTCTTCAGACTAATCTGAAGAACGTTTATGAAATCGTCGAGGATTAGACTTGTCGAGTTTCACGGAAAGTTACAGTTTAAAAGTGTAGACCCAATATACTCGTAACTATTTTACTAATTTAATTTAAACCCGATTGTAAAAGTCGGGAATGTAATTACTGTGCTCATGTATTAAAAGAGAAAACAAGTTAAAAACAATTATGCTGATTTCCACCCAATTTTACGAGATGGGAGACCCTGCAAAGCCCTAATGGCATGGTGATAAGCAATCGATCACTCAAAGCTCGATCTTGCAACATACGATTTCGATTAAATCGTCGGATTTTCGAAAACCGACCGAACCGAAACGTCTGTATTGCTTCTTTTAAATTATTTTATAAATCATTTGCACTAATGTTTTTCTTGAGACTATCGCAACCGTTTTAGTTTTATTTAATAAACTTTTTGCACAAATTATTGTATGTTGGCGAACTAGTAAAATAGTTTAACAATCCCCTGTCATTTTACCGACTTTAGTTAAAATATTATATATCATTAGGAATGAAATAACGTCACAAAGAAAATTTGTATCGTTTCAAACCTATCTATCGGGCGACAATCTTTTAAGCTGGCGAGAATTAATGTGGGGAGCGAAGGAAATATTCGGCAAATATTTCTGTACATTCAAGCTTTTTGAAAGGCCCCGTTGGTAATATAGAACGAGACACAAAATATATAAAAGCTACCACAAACGCGTAGCCAAAAATTTCTGAAAATATCTGTAAATTAACAGAGTAGGTTTGAAAAAGAAATAGTTACACACAGTAAAGTGAGTAGTATATTATGTCGGTGTTGTCAAAATAAGTGAAGTAGTTTATTTATAGTAGAAATTAAAAAGAATCATGTATACCAGAGCATAAACAGTAATTCATCGTCATCTCATTCATAGGACGTGCACTGCTGAAAATAGACCTCTCGTAGTGATAAAGAGTTGTAGAGAGAAGTTGACTGGGTCGGACGTCGATCCATCTTAGTACATCCCCTGAAATTGGATTAATTGTCTCATTTTTGTAACAAATATATTAAAAAGTACTAAATAAAATGTACCGCAAAAAACAATTTTTAAAGTTTTGCAATATACATGTTTAATAGAGGTGTACTATTCAATTTAACAGTCTCTTTACAACTATACAGTAAAGAGCTTTAAATAATTATATTCTATGAATGCTTTTCTTTATATTAATACGAGAAGAGAATGCTTTGTACCCCTTTTTAAGCAAAATTTCTCTGACGGAGGAACGTGAAATATGGAATACTAAAAGTTTATATGTAAAAGAAGTGCAGAAAGCTAAAATTTCTAAACATTATGTGTTATAAATTTAAAGCTACAGGGGTTCAGTATACACGTATGGTGACTTGTAACGGTAAGTCTATACAATCACAGTTTAAGTTTAATTATCACTACATATTATAAAACAGTTCCCTGCCGCGTCTGTCTAAATTGTTCGCGATAAACTAAAAAACTACTGAACGGATTTTCATGCGGCTTTCACTAAGTCATGAGGAAGGTTTAAGTGTGTAATTTGTTAAGATTTTGTGTAAATTGATTGAAATATGTTGATGATTGTTAAAGATGTCTCTGCGAAGAAGCCGGGGCGGGTTGCTAGTGTATTTATACGGAAATTAACGCGATCATGAAATAGGTATCACATACAGACGTTTTGACCAGATTGCACTGGCCGTGGTCACAGGCTGAATTACATAATTAAGTATATAATGGAACGCGGAAGTTTAAAAGTTAAAACAGTTTAAGTTATACTGGCCATCGATACAAAACAAAACATTTAAAAATTAATGATTTATGGTTGAAATTCGACCACCAGACTACCGTAACGTCATAGATGATTAGCGTGTTGCTCTAGTCGTTAGTGATCTTAGTAGCCATAGGTCGTGGGTTTAATTTCCACCCAGGACAAATAATTGTGTAATGAGCAGGATCACTTGTTCTGTGTCTGGGTGTAATCTATCTATGTATATCTTTAGACATAATTATATAAATATGTTTATCAGCAGTCTGGTTACGATAGTACAGGGTCGTCCTGGTTTGCGATCAGACGGCCGTGTGTGAGATGTGTTAAGTTATTATTATTATTAATGATCTATTAATACAAGAGCAAACGTATACATTAAAAGACATAACTTATCGTGTGTTTTTCACAGTCATTTCAAAACATAATTTATCTTGTTGGAGCAGGCCGAGTTTTCCGCGTTTATAAAGAAAATTCGTATATTATGAGAACAACTTAAGTCAACAATATCCCGCTGAATATTATCACTGTCAGGGAATGTATTCAGTGTTGCCGTGTCAGCGACTTATCCATCATAAGCTTATAAGTTATGCTTTAATCAACTATAATGAAGTTTATGGAGGATTGAAATAGTTTGATGCTCTCGCGAATGGCAAGCTCGAAATATACTCGTGACACAAGTATTTACCTTCATCGGTGACGTTAATATACATTCAGAGGGGGGGGGTACAAAATTTGTTTTTGTCGGTCCAGGGGGGGGACAAATAAAAAATTGGACTCAAAATTACCTTAGCACTACGTAAACTTGCTAAAGCCAGGGTGGGGGGCGCTGCCCTCCCCTGCCCCCTCCCACGGTCCGCCCGTCTTACACTGGTTGTAGAATAAGACTGCGATAAACAAAAATGCGTGTAGGACTCGCGTCTGCAAGTTTCCCATTAGATTTGTACTAAACAAGTTATCGTATGGCATACCATAGTATTCATAGGCTATTTTCCGCAACTCTAAGTCTATTTTAAATGACGGGGTGGATGGCTACTACTGCTATGAGGCTCAACCATTTGGAAACGGGTGGTTATAGATTGACACGGGCAGGTATGATATTCGATAGAGAGAAAGATAAATAATATATTTATGATGTCATTTGATATACATAATACAACATGACATTTAATAAACATTACAGGCAATAATTAAACTTATGTCTAGTATAAAATTTGCATAAAACAAAATGTGTATTTGACGTGCCCATTGAAAATAATTTGATTCAGCATATGTTAGGCATGTACCAGGCGCTGGTTTTCAACCAGACCCTCTGCCCCACGGATATCCACCGGCAATATCACTACATATTATAAAACAAAGTCCCCCGCCGCGTCTCTCTGTCTGTCTGTCTGTTGGCAATAAACTGACAAACTTTTGAATGGATTTTCATGCGGTTTTCACTAATAGACAGAGTGATTCATGAGGAAGGTTTAGGTGTATAATTTGTACTCGTTCGAAGCCGGGGCAGGTTGCTAATAAAATATAATTTTTGAAGTGATAACTTCTTTAGGTACGTTTGTGTACTTTTGCTATGGCGAAAAAGCACTAAACTCTTGACCGTCACTCTAATAATACATATATTGATCCACTAGAGGGCGCTAATCTTTAGATTAAAGCTCTCTAGTGGCATAATAAAGAGCTAACAGACTGACTGAGCTGACAGAACTCAATGTAAACATTGAGTTCTGTCAGCTCCTTATTTATTAATGTCACCAACCAGCTAATGTGACGTTTTAAGTTCGTCGTTTCGTTTAAGTTTTCACTTCTGTCGGCAGTTCCATGACTGCCTATTTTTTTCCTTTCTTTGATAATTTTACATTTGACAAAGCAACCTATTGATGACCTAGTGATGATCTATAACTCTTTATTAAAACAATTATATTTTCAATTGACGATTTCTAATAATTGATGATCAATTTTATGAAATGAAGATATTGAATTTGAATTTGCATTCCAACTCCTCAAGATAATTTATCTAACCTCTGATGTCACCGATGACTTCGGGGAGAGTCCTCAGTGGTCCACGATGTTTGCCTATGTGGCCACACCTGTGTTCTCTATAAGGATATGTGTAGCCGTCTAATCTACCGCCATGCAGGCTTTGTAAAGGGGGCTGTCAGTTGCACCTATATTAAACAGATGTTGTTGTGATGGGTTGTGTAGAAGGTTTAGCAGCTTGCTACTAAAAAGGTTTTAATAAATTAGTCTAACTCCTTATGTTCATAGATTTTATGTAGGTACATACTCGTACATAAAGTTCATAGTCGTAGTTGACAAAAAAGGGTTTAAAAGACTCTAGCAACAAAGTGATTTGGGAATGCTTCCGTTTTTTTTTCGTTTTCAGGTACAGAACCCTAAAACTAGCAAAGGCTTTACGTGTTAGAGAATCTGTAATTTTAACAGGCACCACTTCGAGAGAATCTCTCTGTCACTCAATAAGCGAAGTAGTTCCTGAACCATCCGAGTACGTGTAAATAAAGTTCCCGAACTATCTCGCTAAGTGTTTGCAAAGTTTCCAAACTACCTTACTAAGTGTATGCAAATGGAAAAGAAAAGAGTTGTATATCCTACTAATATTATAAACGTGAGGATGTATGGATGTATGGATGTGTGGATGTATGGATGTATGGATGTTTGTTACTCTTTCATGCCAAAACGACTGAACCGATTGCGATGAAACTTGGTATGTAGATAGCTGGAGACCTGGATTAACATATAGGCTACTTCCTATCCCGATATTTCCACGGGATCGTGATTTATGCGGGTGAAACCGCGGGGCGCTACTAGTATATTATAACTATAACCTTAGTACGTGTATCTGACGTCTTATGCACTGGCAACCCTTACACTAATTCAAACTGCGATTTATAATCGGGGACATATTACACAACGCTATCTAGACCCAAACCATAGTATCATCTGCCTGCCCTTTTCCCAATTTCATTTGGGGTTGGCGCAATGTGTAAGTAATACATAATTATTTTTTTCGACATTCCAAAGAGTTTTGGCTGTTTCTTTTATGGCCAGCAGCCTGCCTGACTACAGGCCTCCTTGGATTTAATTTAGTCATTTTCAGACGAGACAAAGGAAGAAGGTAAATTGGGGTAAGAAAAACGGATAGGGCGAGGAAGCTAGGGTAAGGGATACCGCAAGTCTCGGATGGGGAAACGGGACTGAGACTGCAGTAACTCGAAGAGGCCGGAGTCGCATACCTGAATGTCCGTCCTGTGATTAGAGGGCCACTAGGACAGGAACATCAACTGGCAGTATGTTTAATACTTACATGCTGTACACATACTTGTTCAATATTTGTATTAATTTTGTTGAAGGTTTGAGGTGAAATTTTATTTAAGTATGCGGTATTTAAAACAGGATTTAAAAGGGTGCAAGTGAAACATATTCCGGACCAAAACCGCGGCAACTTTTTCGGCCACATTTTGCCTTTTAAATCTCTTGCTATCTGCGCGTTACCTCGGCAAGGAGGTTTGCGCTTCGGATAGCTCCGTTAATCCCTGTTGAAAGCCCCAACAGAGCTCGCAATTAATGAAACTTTTCTATATCATGCTCATGCAAGGATCAATGTTTTGTACATGTTTTATCTATATTTTGTGTTAAAACATTCCTTTTTTTACTAAAACATATAATCTACAACGAAAAATGGTGTTCTTGGGGACTTCCTTCCTAGGGTATACTCAAGTGCCTTGCAATAGACTCACTTGTGACGGAGCACCGTGTGGTTTTAGTCGGTTCAATTCCGACATACCGCTTCATCAATAACCCCGGTGAGGTCATGATCCGTGGGGGTTGCCACAAGATAAAAAAAAAATAGGCAGTCATGGGACTACCGACAGAAGTGAAAACTTTAACGAAACGACGAACTTCAAAAGTTAAATTAGCTGGTTGGTGATACTAATTAATAAGGAGCTGACAGACCTCAATGTTTAGATTAGCGCCCTCTAGTGGATCTATATATGTATTGTTAGCGTGACGGTCACGAGTTCAGCGCTTTTTCTCCATAGCAAAAGTGCACAAACGTGCCTAAAAAAGTTTTCACTTAAAAAAAAGTTCTTTTTTTTAAGTTTTTTATTTATTGTTGTTAATTATATAACGAACCAGTCATTTAGTCTACTTATTGATTTATTAAGAAAACCAGTTTCATTCACTTTACCTCAAAATGCAAATTACTTTGTCTTTTTACGCATGGTTTCCACATATACTACGTAAAATGACCGCAAGATCAGAACCGCGGGGTCAATGTTAACGGCGTGTTTTTTATTTCGATCTGAATATGATTTTCATAGAGCATGCAAAAATATACAAGGCAAAGGTCATTGTTAATTGGTACTTATCCATGTGTGTAATATAACTGTTTAGAAGAAACTAAGGAAATTAAATGTATACTCGTAATTGCTTATTTTTTTCTATAATTTTTTCTACTCTAGCTCATTCCTTTATTCTCTTTTGTATTTTTTACGAATAATTACTTTATAGTTTGGTATTATGTCCAACAGTTGTATGTGTGGAGGAACGGGTGTCATGTTCCTCCAACACAAAGGGAGGATCCTCCGACCAGGCGAGGTGATCATGCCTGGCGAGCCGCGGCCCAACGGTTGATGTTGGGAAGTTGTATATATACTAATCGGCGCGAGAACTCTCATAGCGCGATGCAGGATTAGTAGGTTGTAGATGTTTCTTGTTGCTGTATGTGGAAGTCGCCACATATGCGTATGGGGTAGCCTAGTCTACATAAAAGTAATGGTTATTCTTAACATATATTTTGTGATATTTATAAATAGTACTTGAACTTATACTTGTGGAATTATTTAACAGTCAACAATTAATAATATCATGGAACCCTCGTAACTTTTAACCCACTTTGGGAATCGCTGAACTAGACTGTACTTGACCGAGATATCTTATTCTATATCTCACAGAAAAGATAAGCTCTTAATGCACCTTGGGCATGTATAAATTTATTCAGTTTTGATGTCAAGGCAATGCAAAAGCGAACTTCGGAAGTAAATACTTTGTGAGTAATACGATTTTGAATACGGTATGGTGTTTTAATCAATAAATAAGGTTTTTTTATGAGTGAGAAAGAGTTTGGGTTGCGTATGGTATAATTGTGTGTGCATAAGACCATGATTTTGACATGTAAAAGAACAGAAGTAAATTGGAAGAGTTGTAACTATAATAAAGCATTTAACTTAGCTGGAGGGGTTAAGAAGAATACTAGTAATGTGTGACTACGTTGCTAGGATTCATAAAAAAAAATGATACCCATAAACCAGCAACAGTTTGACCACTTCATATTCGTTTTCATATCTTTCCTTTTTTTATAATTTGTCTATGAGAATTCTTAATTTAAAATTGAAATTGCCGGGAATGGCAGGTTATTTATTCTGAGTAGAGATATATGCTGTCATCGGTCATCGGATTGTGTACGAGGGTTGATATGGGACAAAGATAACGACACATTGACCCAGTTCTCTCCGTTTACCACAACAAGGGTACAGTAACAGATATATGATATGTTGCAGTTTGTTTTTATAACTTACTCAATAAGTCTATGGTGTCTTTACACACGCTGCTAGTTTGAATAAAATAGTGAAGTACAAGTTATGTTGAAGTCCCCTGATTTAAAGAGAAGGTGAAGCGAAGCGTCCCTTGTCTGTTGTATTTTTACCGCAATCGCTCATATGGTGAAATAACCTCTTTACCACCCTTTGTTAAGAGACTATAATAGAATTATTCTATAATGATAATTACATGGTTCCTACAAGATTAACTACGCGAGAGTCCATTTGAAACAGTCACGCAAGCGTTCGTAATGTTTGCCGAGTTGTTTAAGAAATACCTAAAAATTGATTTTCATACCATTAAATAACATAATTCATAAAAAAATTGTAGAAGTAAGTAGAAGGTAACTCAGGTAGAGTAATAATATATTTTTGTTATATATTTTAAATCTACCTATATTATATTAAGTCTCGAACTTCTCACACGTTGAAAAGGAGGGTAGTGGATTTATCATAGTTAGAACTCTTCCAATTTAATTCTGGTTAAATTCGACGTTAGTTCTAAGTTTTCCTGGGGCTCGCCGTAAATCACGCGTAGTATCATCGGAGGATATTTTTTTAATTTACATATAAAACATTATTGGCAATGTTAAGGACAAACACATATACATGCTGATAAACGTTTAAAATTTAATATGACTATAATAACAATAGAATTAAATATCAGTAGCCAATAAAATAAAATAATCAAATTACAACATATTTTATATGTAAATAAAATAGAAAGTAATAAATGAATGTCAAACAAATACGGTATAATTAAATGACAAAACTCATATCCTGTAAAATATTACTCACAGTACATCATTTTTTCTACAGTTATTGTTTATAATATGTACCTTTAAGTTACGTTTTTTTTATAATAATGATGATCGAATAAACATAGTTCAATAAAAATTATAAAACAAAGTCCCCCGCCGCGTCTGTCTGTCTGTTCGCGATAAACTGAAAAACTATTGAGCAGATTTTCACGCGGTTTTCAACAATATATAGAACGATCCATGAGGAAGATTAACTTTGTTAAGGTTTTGTGTAAATTGGTTGAAATATGATGATGATTGTTGGAGATGTCTCTGCTAGCCGTGCGAAGCCGGGGCGGGTTGCTAGTTTTAAACAAGTAACCTGCCGCTGCCGACAAAATATAATAGCTTTTTGTTAATTAATGCTTTTACTTTTTTTTAATAATTTTTTGATGCATACATAGCCATTTATTGTGAGCATCAGCAAAAAAAGAAAAAGTCTACTTTATAGACCATCTCAACTATCTTAGAACATTCTTATTACGAAAGCTTTTACAAGCGCATTGAGGTTTTTAACGGCACCTACAATGAACAATGGGCGTTAAGTCACTTGTAAGGAACGTCAGAAGAAGTGAGTAACGATTATTTGCTTTATTCATATATATTTCAAGTTTCTTAGCTACTACTACTTTCTACTTCCTATCTTGATGAATTATGGTTGAAATTAGACCACCCTGGGTCTAATTTCAACCATAATTCATCAAGATTTAACTATTTTGTTCTATATGTCGGGTACATACATATGTGTATACGTGACGCCTGTAACATTGTAGCCGTTTTCGCATAATTTTGAAACTTATATTATAACATATATTAGTTGTAATAAAGCCGTTTTCTGAACCCCAGCGCTTCCTGGTGGCGCTCGACTGAGTTAGTGACACATCGTGTGTCCGATTCACTAGATGCGGCTTCAATCTTGTTAAAGCGTTCACACTAAAACCATAGCGCGTTCTATACCTACCTACCTACTTTATGAACAGTTCCTCATGGATAACGAACTAAGTTAACTTCGAAATTGTATAATTGAAAAAAAAATCTAACATTATGTGTCACGGACGGTAAAGGACAAATTTGCCATTTCTGACATTCTTTTACATACAACCTCTTTGTAATGAAATTGTAGACAGATACTTTTAAGCATGGCAATACAGGAATTTCATGCAATTTCAACTTGTCACTTATTATCTTAATTTAAGGACGCTTAAATAAAACTTGTTGCTTTATGACCCTCCCCTGGTTCTTTGTTGTTGCTGCCTTATTCTTATAATCAAGATAAAATCTTATACTATCTGTCCTTTAAATGAGTCTTGTTCTTCTTCTCTTCTTATTCTTCTTCCATTATATTCAAATATTGTTTAAAAGTAGAATAATTTATCGCGACGATCGTTACATGATATGTTTCTTCACTTGATTACTTAAAGTAGGGCAATTTAGTATAGCAAATTTCTGCTCCTGCTACCATACCGCAATAAAAGTAATCATAACATAATTGAATCAAACTGATTTGAACAAATTTTCGTGACATTTCATATAACTCATTTTTCGTAAAAAGAAATCTCATTGGCACCCAGGGTATAATATTTTATAGGTAACGTTTTTGATGAGTGTCATCAAATTCTTTGATATATTTTTTTAGTTCATAGTTTTTATACTTAAACTTTCGCAAATGCCAAATGTGTGTGACACGCAAATTGCAAGTTCTTTTCTCATAGATATTTTATTATTATCTAGTGAAACGTGCTCGTTATCTTAATAATGGAGACATAAGCATAAAAAGAGGAATCTTCTTGAAGGCATAATAAAAAAAAAGGAAAGATCAAGGAACTGTTTCTTTGTGTAAAAATATTTTAAATGTCACAGTTCAGAGTTATTCGCACTCAAGGAAACCATCTACTCGCTTCTGACTCGTTATGTTTTGAAGCAAATTGTTAAAATATTCACAATTTATTTGTTTAACAATGGTTCAAGAAATACAAAACATCACCATCTTCATTATTGGGTGTGAAATTTAAACGAGTTACCTAGGGCAGGCGAGCCCACTCTGCGCTGTAGGTATGAAGCTACAAATACCGACTAACTCAGTGGGCTGCCATAGTACTATTATGTATTCTGTGTCATAGGGTTTAATACACTGGCCCATTCCTGACTATGACCACCAGCTTTCTATTACAAAAAACAAATACGTTTATATGTGGCAATTAGTTACAAAATCTCCACGATGACTGTTATTAATAAATTTAAAAGCAGTTATAACGCGGAAATATATTCAACCGAAAACCTTTTAAAGTGCTTATTAAAACTTTCTCATTACAAACCTGTGAGTGTTAATCCGGAATCCATTAAAAGTATGTTATAGAAGGTGTTTTTCCTAATCTGAGGTGGTCTGGGGCGATCAGAGGCAGATGCTGGCATGTGATTGAATTGGGCCGCGCCTCCCGCCCTCCGGGTGTCGCCTATACGCGTCAGTGCGCGTCTGTACTTCGTAGACACAACACTACGCTACACGCGACACAAATACCGCGAAATAATAAAAAAACCGCGAGTTTTAAAATCAAAATATTTATCTGAAATTATCCAGTGATCGTAGTGGTGTTTTGTTAGTCATAGGACCTTTTAGAGTTTTAAAATATTTGTAGTGTTGTATAATGTTTAAATAGCTGTTGTTAGTGTTGAAATAAAGTTTGAAAATTTATTCTAATATATTTTTAGTGTGGTGTTTATATTCGTAAAGGTATTTATCACCGGTTTTTAATATTTATTTAAAAAATAAAACCTGCATATAGTATTTGGGCGACGGTGTCATACAAAGGGTAGCTTTGGACATGCTCTTTTTATCTCCATTTATTACTAATTCATTTATTTAATAACATTGAAGTAAATAAATGTGTAAATTAACTATTTTATTATATAAAACTACCTGACCCGGCGAACTTCGTACCGCCATATTTTATTTCACTAAATGCAATAAATTAAAATTGCGACTATAATTTGAGATTTAAACTATCCTATCTCTCAAGTTGGATCGAACTGCACATGGTGTGCGAATTTTATTATAATCGGTTAAGTGATTTAGGAGTCCATTGAGGACAAACATTGTGACACGAGATTTATATATATTACTAGCTGACCCGGCGAACTTCGTACCGCCATATTTTATTTCACTGAATGCAATAAATTAAAATTGCGACTATAATTTGAGATTTAAACTATCCTATTTCTCAAGTTGGATCGAACTGCACATGGTGTGCGAATTTTATTATAATCGGTTAAGTGGTTTAGGAGTCCATTGAGGACAAACATTGTGACACGAGATTTATATATATTAAGATAAGATTAAAATTACTTTATTTTATTAAACGTATTTTGCAAAATACTGCAGTATCTTAGCCTAAATTACTAGTTGAATAACCAACTCATTGCTAATTTGAGTTTCAGGAACACTATAAATCGAGCAAATTTCAGGACAAGACAAGTGTAAAATTGTTTTATTTTTAAAAGGTTTTAAATGAACTTCATTATCGTAATATTAGTAAAGAATGTAAAGATTAAGAATTGATACATTTTTTTAAAATAAGAAATCCTTTTGTTGTTTCCAGTGTCTGAAAAATTACTTCATAGTCTGACTTATGGAGTTTCTGAATTCAATGAAAAGAAAAGACAAGTCAGGGTTTAGTTTAGTCGAGTGTAGAATAGAATCGGCACCAATGTGACAATAATAGTAATTAAAAACACTACTGAAACTAATAAATTTAATTTTTTGTCTCGAATTCTGATGTAGAAGTATCAATTTTCGATGTATGATATTAATGACCTGAATGAACTAACAAATAGATGACAACCGGCACTAAGTAAAACAATTTCGTAATTGTGGAGAACCTAATCATAATGAGTTAGTTGTTGTATCATAAATACTTTTTTTAAAAGTTTCACCGACTTTAATGTGTCTAAATCGATAAAGAACAGACACGATCATTGAGGTTTGTAAAATTTTGGTCAAATCTATCCCACGAGAACCGTACATTTCCGGGGTAAAAAGTAGCCTATGTACTATTACAGACTATAATCTATCTCTGTGCCAAATTTAATTCAGATCCGTTCAGCCGTTTTTGCGTGAAAGAGTAACAAACATCCATCCATCCACACTCACAAACCTTGGCCCTTATAATATTACTAGCGGCGCCTCGCGGTTTCACGCGCTTAGGTCTCGATCCCGTGGGAATATCGGGATTAAAAGTAGCCTATGCGTCAATCTAGGTCTCCAGCTATCTACATACCAAGTTTCATCGCAATCGGTTTAGTGGTTTTTTCGTGAAAGAGTAACGTTCACACATTTAAACTTTCCCATTTATAACATTAGTGGGATTAATATTAGTAAGTAAGGTTACTATGGATAACCATAAATTCAAGTAATTTATGCCGATTATTATATTACAAGGATTTATAAATTCAAATTTTAAAAATAGAACGCACCGTGGCGTCCATTAATATTGAACGTGAAACATCATTCTTCATCAGACAGAAAATCAAATATTAATGACCGATTCGAATTACAAATGTAGGTTTCGGTTATTATTTTTTACAACCAGTTACCGGTACTCTTGTACATTCCTAATAGTATCATTCATCTATTTCAAACCCTCTGACAGAAAAACAACACATCGTTAGTGCTGGTGGTTGGACGCGGTCTTTTCTTAAATAAAGGTCTTTTGTTCGTCCGGCAGTTCAGATCTGATTTGCCTACCTTACTTCAGTAAAAAGTATTTATAAGTTCTATCTCCTAGACGCCCAATCTTCTAGTTTCCTAAAGGCCTATTTTAATTTTCTGCACCAACGAACATCGGCGCACATCTTTAATCACAGTGTCAACCCTTCTCAAGATACAACCGAAACTAGTGGATGAGTGATGTTACAATTACTAAAACCGCCCTTTTCCCTAAAGGGACAATTAACTCGAAAGGGTGCCCCTATCTCTTATTCGCGATACGAAGCCCAAAGAGCTACAAACAACTCTCCTGTTTGTTTCAATATGTTTCCGATTCGATAATACGTCCTCTGCAATTAGTAATTAAGGTTCTATTCGGTTATAGGGAAATGGACTGTGTTAACTTTTAGCAAGGAAGCGCATTGATTAAGTTCCTAGGATCATTAGAAAATACTGCGTATTGGTTTTTATTTCATAAAAATTCCATTACTCAAATGCTATACTTACTAGCTACTAACTAGATTAAAAGTAATTCTCTTTTCATATTTAACAATTCCGATGACGTATCTTTTACGGAGCTGTCAAAAAATGAAGGAAAAGGTTTTAGATTTCACCCGTGATTCTGAAAAACTGCGTTAAATGTCGCGGGCACGAGGAAACGATTCGACTTGGCCACCATTTCTGACGACCTTGTCCATTTCGAAAATCTGCGTTGAGTTGCATGCGTTCGTCTTTTTTAACTGAATGATCAGATTACGAGCTATCCTTTCTGTTACCACCAGGCAATTCTAGTGATTTTTTAAGCAGGTTTTCTTCGTAGTAGGCTTAAAGCACCATCCCTATCTGTCGCTAATCAAAGTCGGCCAGAGTACGGGCTGTGTCCTCCAGCTTGTGTCATTTGCGTCCAATGCAAACTAATCCAGATGACATTGTATATTATAGCTTCGTTATCTTATATCTATACGCCTACAACTTCTAACAACACCGTTATGAAAAAAATTAAATAGCAATATTTTGTCCTGTGCCTTAGCCATAGAGCGGAAGGGTTCGTTTGGTTTGTCCCAATTGCCCTCTTTTAAAGTCATCGACAAACCAAACGATCCCTTCCGCTCTATGGCTAAGGCACAGGACAAAATATTGCTATTTAATTTTTTTCATAACGGTGTTGTTAGAAGTTGTAGGCGTATAGAACGCTCCAAGAACTAGTAGTCAAGATAACGAGGCTATAAGTCGAATGTAGGTCAGGAGTTTCCTTACAGTAATTACTGTCAATTTCCAAAACATTTTCTCCTATAATAGGGCTTTGTAGGTCGGGGTGAATATTTAATTACTCGTGAACATCTGGTTGTTCTCATAATGTAGGCGTTATTACATGGATGGAGTATTGTGTACGATCGGTTTCGTAAATTTCATAGTGTTCGTTATCAGTTATTAGAAATTCTGACAGATAACCCACAAGTGAAAAGGGCAATTGCTACACAATTATGATGCACGAACAAGTGTGACTTTAGTTTTACCTGTAAATACAAGTTCTTTAAATAATAGGAAACACGTCTTGCTTTACTTTTGACATTTGGACAGACTAAAACACGAGTGTTTTTTTTTTTAATTTTAAAGGAATTACGATTATTTTCTTATCGTTATCTTTGTGTAGAGGCAGGACAATATGTTTTTTTGCTTCCAATTTTGAAACGTGAGTGTAAGAGATATGAACAAGAATATGGGATGAACCAATTTGGAATTTTTTAGCTGGCTGATGATTTCTTGAAATTTTATAGTTTTGTTTACAAAAAGAGATAAATAGTCAATATAGCGCTTTACTGTTTTGTTTTACGATTTACCACGGCAGCTTTACAGTATTTAAGATTCTATTTGCTATTTTGTAACCAGCTAAGCTAATGTTCTCTCTAGAGAAATACGTGATTTTAAGGTATCAATACTGAAGTGACGTTCAATATGACGACGATATGGCAGCCTTTGTTTTGCAGTTCAATAACTACTGTGTTGCTTTAGCCATAAACAATAAAGAATTGTTAGATTAAAATAAGACGTGGCTGATTTGCTCTCTGGTGATTAAAATTCTGAGTTGCCTGACGTTTCGACCAGGTTGCACTGGCCGTGGTCACCGTCAGCCTGTAACTACGGCCAGTGCAGTGCAAATACATAATTACTTACATTTGACTGCCCTGTTGGTCTAGTGGTTAGTGACCCTGACTGCTAAGCCAGAGGTCGTGGGTTCGATTCCCACCCAGGACAAATAATTGTGTGATGAGCACGATAATTTGTTCTGTGTCTGGGTGTAATTTATCTATAATATGTATGTATTTAGAAATATATAAGTATGTTTATCAGCAGTCTGGTTACCATAGAACAGGCTCTGCCTAGTTTGGGATCAGACGGCCGTGTGTGAGATGTGTGGAGTTATTATTATTATTATTATCATGGAATGCGAAAATTTTAAAGTGTTACACATCACTATCTAGGCCCAAACTAAATAGAGATTGTACTATGAGTTCAAGAACACGGATAAACATTCAAAACCCAGACCAATGCAAATATGTAGACATATTTATGAAACAAACATTATCAACAGCTAATATAACACACTTTGAAGTAACTTGGTTTAACATATCGCACACCTAGATCTAAAGGGATCTAACTAAAAAATGTCAATTTCTGAATCAAATACACCACCGAAATTATTATTTCAATACCTCCCGACCAGTGAAACAGATTTAAAAATAGCACCAACACTCGACGCTAAATGCTAACCCACACAGGCTCAACTCAAAATAATAAAACAAATAAACATACATTGTTAAGCAATAAAGAAATAACTATAAAAATCCAATTTAAAGCCAAAAAAACATGATGAAAACACAAGATTCCTACAATATATTTCTTCTAGCTGCATTTAAAAAGCATAAATCTATAGAGAAAAGTAATAACATTTTCGCCTTTTCTGAAAAAAGTGCTGTATTGAGTTAATACTTGTTTAGATTGGGAGACCATTTATAGCACTTTATTCATATTCACATTTACACTTTAAAGCCTCACTTAAATATTCCAAATGTACTTTACCACCAAGTGCTTAAAAGCCATGTTTTAAGTTATTAGTACATTTAAATGAAGTTATATAGCATACTAGCAGCGCCCCGCGGTTTCACCCACGTAATTCCCGATCCCGTGGGATATCGGGATAAAAAGTAGCCTATATGTTAATCCAGGTCTCCAGCTATCTACATACCAAGTTTCATCGCAATCGGTTCAGTAGTTTTGGCGTGAAAGAGTAACAAACATCCATACATTCATACATCCCCACATCCATACATCCTCACAAACATTCACGTTTATAATATTAGTAGGATTTAAATATTATTTAAGCTGTTTCTGTCACATTTATGTGATTCATGATAATTCCGTGTGACATGATTAATGCTAAATATTTTTTTTTAATCATTTGCGCATGCTCTAATTATAATAATAAAATCGCAAGGAGTTCTATAATTATTAAATGGTTATGACTATTCTTAAGAATACATACACAAATGAAGAAACGCTTTTACTTCACAATCTCATTGCGTTCCAGCTAAGCTAAAAAAATTAAACAAACACGGAAAAGTTTTTACTTTACTTGAAAGAGTTGTGAAAGAATAATGATGTTTGTGGTTGTTTCTGTTCTTTTTACGAATTTTAATTAAGGTCGTGTTCTATTTTTGGTTACCGTTATTTCAGAAGGTGCTACTCAGTAAAAAATGGCCATAGGAATGGTTTTTATTCCCCTGAATTCATAAAATGACTTCACAAAATAAATAACATTATTTTCCATTTTTAAATTATATGTTTTGTTTCGCGTATCTCTCTATGGTTCATAGAGCAATACTAGTAATAATTCAAACAGGAACAATGTTAATACCGATCACATCACCGTAAAGGCATCAACTCTAAGATGTTTAAAAACTTCGAATTGGAAGCCTTCATCCTGTACTTGTGTGGACAGACAGTTCATATCTCATGCAGTATACATATGTATGAAGGCTCTCGCGTCTTCCCTTTTCTCCTCAAGAGTGTTAAGAGACTTTGAAACAACTTCTGGCAACTGCAGGTGACGTTTATGAGCATTCAGTCGTATTTTTCTTCTGAAAAAAATATATTAGGCTGAAAACAGTATTAGATAACCAGATATCAGAAATAAGCATTATATGAAAGAACATAGATTAATGGATATGTGTACAATTCTGGATATGTACCTAACATATAATATACCAATGGTAGAAACACCATAGTATTCATAATATAAATAAATATATAAATACAATAAATAAAATAAATAAGTTTATTTCTTTATTTAATTTTGGTTTGTTAAACCAAGCACGCATTGTCAAGGAAGAAAAGATCTCCTCTTGCTCTCTTGAAGTGTTCCTGTTCATCATATTATTGGTTTTGGTACATAGTTGTCTATTAATTTATGGTACCTATCACTACGTATTATAAAACTTTGACTTTGACTGGCCTGTTGGCCTAGTGGTTCGTGATCCAGACCGCTATGCAATAGGTCGTGGGTTCGATTCCCACCCCAGTCTGGGTGTTCTTTGTGTTCGTTGTTTGTATGTTTGTAAAGTACCCCGCGACACAGGAGTAATTCCTAATGCGGGAGATGTCTTTTTCAAAAAAAAAAAATAAATAAAGTCCCCGCCGCGTCTGTCTGTCTGTTCGCGATAAACTGAAAAACCACTTAACGGATTTTCATGCGGTTGTCACTAATAGACAGAGTGATTCATAAGGAAAGGTTTAGGTGTATAATTTGTTAAGATTTTGTGTAAATTGATTGAAATATGTTGGTGATTGTTGAAGATGTCTCTGCTACCCGTGCGAAGTTGGGGCGGGTTGCTAGTTTATTACATATTATACTGACGTAAAATCATTAGTACCTATATACATGTTAAATGTTATTTGTGCCTATTTGGAGAGACTGGTCAACCGATAAAAAGTTACTGATTTTACATACATTACATGTATGACAATATTTTTGCTGAAATAGGTACCTGGGCTCCTTGAAAGACATGAAGTAACATTTGCCATGCACATTAACTGACAAGGCGGATAGTGTAGTCATATAAATAATTACCCTAGTATTAAGTCTAAACATTAGCGATATTATGTTTTTATTACAGCAGTAAAACTTAGACAGTATGTCATAATCTACGCGGAGGGTGCCTGTCGTAAACGACATTCGCTTATGACGAATATCGGTATAAATACGAAATGACGTAGGCGTATGGAACATCCAATTACGGTACGGTAAGTGATGTAGCACTAACTAATCTAGTCATAAACTATATGTTTATTACCCGCATATAATTATATGCGGGTAATCTATGATAATATAATAAAGATGAAAAGTTTTTTGTTTGAGTGTTTGTTTGTTTAAACGCGCTAATTTGTGGAACCAAGAACCGGATTGGAAAAAATATTTTTGTATTAGATAGCGCATTTATTGAGACAGATTATAATCAATGTAACATCACGCTACGACCTTTAGGAACGGAGCAGGGACCATAAAGGCGGGTGAAACTGTAGGGAATGACTAGTTACAAACAAAACGTCTCACTTATGCAATGACCATAGCGGATGGGAGCTAGGTTATACTAGGGTTATGACTTTCCGGATGTCTTAATAAAAGCTGTTCCCGGATGCCTCCTATTATGAGCACAGTACGGCACACCGTGAGGTTTAGCCGGCTCGATTCCGACACACCGGTGGGGTGGCGGCCCGGGGGCGTTTTCTTACGCATAAAAAAAAAGTTTGTGACCTTATTGTCTTTCTGAAGAGTTCCTGTATACTGTGGTTTCGCGAACGTGAGTGGTGAGCTAAGTGATGGTAGAAAGACAGCATGTAACAATATATGTGGATCTTGGGAATATACATTGATATTTATTTATTAGGGATCTTGTTTTTTCTCTACAGTATGATGAGGTTTTTCTTTGAATAAGGCAACAAACACACAGATAGCCCATCTAATGGTAAACAAAACAGTCTTGACATTATGTCAAGAGAGGAAAACTGAGTGAATTTGAGCTCAATTCTTTCTACAGAAAAGAAGCGAACCAAAAGCGTTGTACCTGTTGTTGCGTAGTGTCGATAATGATCTAAGGAGAAACACATGTGTAATGACCCTCCAACACAAAGGGAAAAGGAAATCTCACTAATATTATACAGGCAAAAGTTGTAAGGATGGATGGATGTTTGTTAATCAATCAGGCAAAAACGGCTGAAGGGCTCTAGATGAAATTTGGCACAGAACAGCACAAACGCTTCTTTTTTCACAGAAAAATGTACGGTTCCCTTGGGATAGATTTCACAAACATTTTGACGGGAACGAAGTCGCGAGCAACAGTTAGTTTATACTGTGTGCTGTTTTGTAGTATTTATACCATAAACTTACTAAGTTTATGATTTATACTAACAAGCTGGAGAACTTTCATTGCGTGATACAGGATTAGTAGTAGTTCGTTTCGATGTATGTAGATGTCGCCACAACTCACGTAGCTTTTCCCAGTATTTATTAGTACCTTACAGTACTTCCTACTAGGTCATATTCTTGTATAAAGCGAAGCTATATAAAGGTTTTTAACACAAAACTTCCCCTATATGTTTTCCTTTATAAGTAAATGCCGTGTAACTTAACTTTCTCTACCAAAGTTAAACGTAATTAATGTTGGAAGTAAGTGTCTATATTTATCTCTCTTTGACGTTATTTTCCTTTTCGTAACAAAGTGAGTGGATCTTGATAACGAGTATCAAATCCTCTTGCGTACGTGTTATTTTGAAAGTTTCTTATTATTTGTTCTTAGTACTGTGAGATTTATGCTTGTTGGGAGACAAAAACCATGCTAGTAAGCGGTTATTGTGGCATCTTTACGTTTGTCCTGGTGTCAAGCGATGAGTCCTTGCAAAATCATTGTTGTCACTTGTGTGCTGGCAAGACTTTCCCTTTTTAAATAGAACTCTGGTGACCCTGCTTACTAGCAAAAAAAAAAATCACTACTGTATTCTATAGGGTTCAACTTAGTAAGGGGGCTTCTATTTGAGCATTTGTTATGGCCTGATTCCTAAAAAAATATTCAAAGAAATAATATCGTATACTTTTTGAAAAATTAATTAATTACGTTAAAAATGTATTAACTCTGTATTGTTGCCCGGCATCCTAAAACGAACGTATATTAAGCCTTTGCTTGAAGGTCTTACTGGAAAAAGGCAGTTCTATGGAGCTGTGTTTGTATCTGACAACCATTATCATTTCCTTCGAAGAATTTAGGAGCACCCGTCGAGAAATACTGCCTCTAAATTATGTACCACGCTAGGGGAGGGGTATATCCATAGATATCTGTCTTGCAGTCGGTCCATTTAAGCAATTGATAGCCGCTGTGATAACTGAGTCGTCAAACAGAAAGGTTATGTTCCGCTAGCAAAAAATTTAGCTAAAACAGTGTATTTTTTGTATGAATCACACTATGTTTTACCTATATGGCGTATCTCGCAAAGTAAGACTGTTATAAAATAGTTGTGTTCTATTGAAAAATTATTGATTTTTGTCTCTTGGTAAATATTGGTCAAACTTGGACAAGGTCTTGTACCAAAAAATAATAATAAAATATTATACCACGGCTACCCGGCACTAATTTTGCCAATATCCTTATAAAGGTTGTCTTGAAGAAATCACCGTGAGTGATAAAATGATAAGTCCGCCAATTGTCATGCCGCCATTTTCTCAAATAGTCTACCATATATATATATATATATATATATATAAATATTAATGTTGTAAAATGTATGACTTAATGTGTTTGACAGACTACTATAAGAAAACTATAAGACCTTTTTGAAAATTTGTTTAAGCCATAGATACCCTTTAAATTGTTGAAGTTTACAGAGTAAAAGCAGGCAATCTAAATCGTGGAACAAAGTTAAGTATATAAAAGTTAATATTACTATTAGCACTTAAAAAAGTAGCACACACTTCGTTCCAGTGTGAGAATTGGGCCATGTAGGGACCCTTGCGAATACCATAAAAAACCCTCGGTTAGTGAGCCATTTATTAATAATGTGAGCTCTGTTACTCAAAGAAAATCTTATAACATTTATATTTGTACCCCGGGGATAGAATTTAACTAGTGATTTAAGCCAACGCCAATAGCTGTCAATTAATCATCAATGTTTGATAACTACAATGCATGTGTGTTTTTTTAAACTAAGTCAGTACAAAGTACATTCCTCTGGTAGTGAAAAAAAGTTTTATTAAGAATCGCTCAGAGTTACTTAACAAAAGGTGGATATTGTCAACTGTTGCCAGGCAATTGCTTAGCATAATAATAGGCTTTCAGAAAGCTCTTAAGACTTACTAGCGGTAATTAAGTCAACCTTTATGTTGATGGAGTTATTATTATAACAGTGGAGTCTGGTTTTTAAATTTTAAAGTAAGGGGTTCATTCAATTCTAATTGCCATAAAACTAATGATTATTGCTGTGTAATTAATATATTCTCGCCATATTGACATTTCTTGATGAAGCTAACATTGAACTCTACTATTTTCTTGCATTTCAATTCTGTGCGGTTTCGTATTTGCCACAGCTGTGTGGTTGCCAGCATATTGCCAGATTGCGTCTGTCTGTGATTCAATTCTCATTTACGTTTATTTTACAATGCCAATATTACAATAATACAATACCTTACAATACCCAACTACAAAATAAATAAAAAATAGCCTTTATTTCCTCCGACCTTCCTTAATATTTCTTTTTTTAAATAGAACCGTTTTTTACCATTATACTTTAATAACTATATAGTATGTATTTCTCTTATTTTACACTTTTCCTAATCAGCTACCAGGTCAGGCTGTCTTCTGACATGGGTCTTCTCAAGTTCTCTTCATATGTGTCGATCTATATCTGCCCTTTTCCAACCCTTCGGCAGATCGTCTGGCCATCTTTTAATTTGCCTTCCTCTACTAATCCATTTCTTTGGTACCATTCTGTAACTTTTTTGATCCAAAATAAATAATCAATTATTTTAAGAAGACACCAAAAATGGATTGAACACGGATATCTGAAACATTGTGTGTCTAGCAGAGGAGTGCGGTTGATTAATACAGCTAAAATAAAGAGCAACTTAAAAATATTTAATAAAAAAATATAGAAATTCAATATTTATATAAAAACTAACTGACCCGACAGACGTTGTCCTTTTTTTTTGTGCGTGTGGAAACCCCCTCGGGCCGTCACCCTACCGGGGTTTTCGGTAGGGCGGTGTGTCGGAATCGAACCGACTAAAACCACACGGTGTGCCGTACTGCGCCTTAAGTAGGAAGGATCCGGGAGACAGGCGTTGTCCTGTCTTAACTATGAATATTGAACAACCGTGCCAACTGTCAAATGACTTACAGTTATGTCAAAAGCGTTAAGGTTACATTAGAAAAGTTAATATTTATTTATTTATTTTATTTTATTTGGGATGCTTACGGCTTAAACAGTTTTAAAATGAAATTCGTAGTAGCATATGCCAATTACAAGCTTCCACATATGGTCGTTAAGTTTTCTAATGTTTGGTTATTGAACAAATCGAAATAAAGGGTGTATCAGTTTTTTTTAATAATTACGTTACGTACAGAGTTCAACAGGATTTCTAAGAATGGTTATATATATATTGCTTTTTTTATTTCTAGTAGGAGTGCATGACTGGCTTACATAAGAAAATATGATGTAAAAAAATACCGCTAAGATTTTAGTATCGTAGTATAATATTATCAAACAAATAATACAATTCAGCAATAAATAACTAATTGTAAAATGAAGTTAAAATTAAATTTCAAACGATTGCGCTAAAGTAATAAACTAACTGTAATTTTAATTTCTTTTTATGCGTCTAAAAGCTCTCTATATTTTAATTTGAATTTAGAACAAACTGTTTATACACTATGACACTTCATAAACATGGCGGCAATATTTTCAAATGAATGGAACGTGCGAACATTAGTAATTTATAAATTGTTACTATTTTTCTTACTGATAGGGTAACAAATTATCCAGTATATTTGTATTTTTTTTTTATATAATACATGTACAATAGGGTTGCCTATGACTAAAATATATAATTCATGTCTCTAGGAAATTAAGTGTGATATAAAACTTTAAAAAATATTATCATTGTTATATTTTCCCGATTGTTATTATTTTTTAATTATATTGTCAACTAAATACTAAAAGTAGATAATTTTACATGACGTCAGGAAGCCTTTCACAAGTTTCTACTAAACATATTGTTTTGACGTTTACTACCGTATTTTACAATGTATATAAAAGTACTTAATACATTTTATCGGTTTACAAATTTCCATCAATACAGGCTACAATTATGACAGCAGCGATTGCGTAATTTAACCGCGTTGCAAATTACCTGACCTCAAATAGCGTCGCCTACCGAATCTCGGAATCAAATTGGAAAGCTTTTAACCGCATTCGCATGAATACATTCAGTTTTGAAGGCAGTCTCTTGAAATTGTGTTCCGATTTGACTGGCTGCCTCAGAGGCTTGCAGTAACCAGATTAACATTAATTAGGGACTATCAATATCCGCAGAGGTGTCTTTGTTGTACTGGATTTAAACATAATTTAATAATCCCTTTGGAAGCTGGACCTTTTTATAATCCCTATATATTTTATGGTTCATCAATACGAATAAATAAAATTGAAGTGTCGGTTTGTAATGTCAAAATAATAGTTTTTTTTAAGCTCATACAGTTATTTGCACGATACCTATGCCTAAAATTCATTTTTTTAAATTTTAATAATCTCTGGAACGAGTCTACCGATTTCTACGGGACTTTTACTGGCAGATAGCTGGTGTTATAAGGAGTAACTTAGGTTACTTTTATTTTGGAAAAAGAATTAGAGGTCCGCGCAAAATATATAAATATGTACACGCGAGTGAAGCCGTTGTGAGACTGTTTCTTACAATATATATCAGAGCTGCTTTTTTCACACGTTTTTTTTAACTTCATTTGTAACGGACTAACTATCTATTGCAACAAATGAAAGTAAATTTTAACCTGCTACTAATTAGCGTATCGAAATGAATCTTTGTATGTATATGTAGTTCGGAAGACAATAGTATTTGGTATCAAGGAGCTGATCTGATGATGGAGGCTGGAGCCGGATAGTGGAATTCTTCAGTGGCTAGAAGTATACCCTTCCACCGGCTCATGTGATTCGTTTTGACGAGCCCAACTAATTGGGCTTAGCAGCTATTGTATAATAATGGAGCCAAAAGAAGGATAATGGAACTCTTTTTAAATTTTTAATTGGGTTCGCTTTTGAGTGTTTTTTTAATGTTTAGGGTTCCGTTCTTCAAAAGGAAAAAAGGAACCCTTATAGGATCACTTTGTTGTCCGTCTGTCTATCTGTGTGTCTGTCCAGACCCTTACGGAACCCTCGGTGCGCGAGTCAGAATCGCAGTTGGCCGATTTCGCTTAACCATAATTTATAATCGCTAAGTTGCCAAACGAGCATGCTCACCATCATCCATACCAGAAGATGACCTGAAAACTAGGGAATTGGTTTTGGAAACCATGGAATTGGGTATACATCAAGTTAAATTCTTAAGCTTGTGAACTAGGAAGGGGAGTCGTATTAAAGCATTTGCCGAATAAATGCTTTATTCAATTTTGGTCTAAATTTTTACCAAACTAAATGTCAAATGTTATTTCGCTAACACATCATTATATAACGACTAGCAGCGCCGCGCGGTTTTACCCGCGTAAATCCCGATCCCGTGGGAATATCGGGATAAAAAGCCTAGCCTATATGTTAATCCAGGTTTCCAGCTATCTACATACCAAGTTTCATCGCAATCAGTTCAATAGTTTTGGCGTGAAAGAGTAACAAACATCCATACATCCATACATCCATACATCCTCACAAACTTTCACGTTTATAATATTAGTAGGATAGTGATGTGGAGATGAGAGTTACATATTCCAGTTGTCACAAATAACTCATAGATTATATAACCAGTTGTTAATGTCACGTAAAGCTCGCTGAAATACGCGAAGTTAAATTGTTTATCCTTATGATTTCCATTCAAATTTCCGGAGGTGGGTGTCTGTTGAAATCTGAAACGGTGTATAGTATTTTAGTGTAACCTCTTCTTCCTTTATGAAATACAGATGCGTACCGGCTTACAAAATGTAATTCGTAATAAGTGCATTATAACAACGTGCGTTTTATTTTCATTGAAGAGTCCATACTGTTAGCATTTGGGAAAGTTATGGTAGTTAGGTCTCTATATAAGTTATAAGTAGGAAAGTATTTTCGTGGCGGACAATGCGCACATCTTCTGGTTTTAATGATTGGATGATCTGGTGTGATGATTTGGGCAATACTACCTTTAATTTACCTTTAGAACATTATTTAGCATAATACTATGCTGTGTTTAAATATATAAATATGTACACGCGAGCGAAGCCGCGCGGGAAGTGCTAGTTATAAATACGAAAGTTTGGATGGATGGATGGATGGTTTTTACTCAATTACGCCAGAACGGCTAAAAGGACATGGATGAAATCAGGCACAGAGATACATTATACATTTAGGCTCCTTTTTATCCCGAAAAATTTAAGGTTCCCGTGGGGTAGATTTCACTAAAATTTTAACGCGAAGAAAGTCGCGGACAACAGCTACATATCTATGTGTATATAATAATTAAAAATAATCGTATTTACAAGAATCCCTCCACTAGCTTCTAATGTGATAAGAGCGCTCTAATGTAGTTTATTATTATCAAGGAACTAGGGAATTCAATTACGTCATTGAATTACTCATGAACATTCTGTATGTCAATCCGACATTACGACAAGATTCAGTGTTATATGTACATTGCTTGGATAAAGTAGAAAGAAACAGTCGGTTATAATAATAAGACGGCATGGTTAGCAAAGTGATTGAAGGGGCCATCTCGCCAACTGTCACTTACAGTGTTCTGAGTTCTATCCGCAAATAGAATTTCTTTGTATAGACTACTATTGTCAATCGCTTTTTATTACTAGTATTCTTGTTAACAACACCAAAGTGCTTGTGGTGGGAGTTTACAGCTGCTTTCAGCTTTCAATTATTTAATTTAAAACTCCTTGCACAATGAACATAAGAGGCACAATTAATATTCCGCCTCTTATGTCTATTGTGCAAGGAGTTTTTTAATGAAAGCTGATGTAGAACATTTTTATGTTTTAAGTTTAAACATTTTCTACGATCAGAAAATGCTGAATGCTGAATTCAGCAATATTAAAGACCTAGATAGAGTAGATGCTTAGTGTAATTTGTTCTGATTTAAAACACAAGTGTTAATCTATATAAATATTTTTGATAATTGGCGACGGAATATTTATAACGTACGATACCGATCGAAAGTCTCAATCGTATTCACGGCTGCTTTTAAATAATAATAGGTAGTTATGGGACTGCCGACAGAAGTGAAAACTTGAACAAAAAGACGAACTTAAAACGTCACATTAGCAGGTTTGTGACATTAATTAATAAGGAGCCGACAGAACTCAATGTTTAGATTAGCGCCTTCTAGTGGATCTATATATGTATTATTAGCGTGACGGTCACGAGTTCAGTGCTTTTTCCCCATAGCAAAAGAGCACAAAAGAAGTTTTCACTTCAACAAGGATGGAATAACATAATGAATACTATTATTTATATATATATATAAAATATAATATTTTATTATTATTATATGGTACAGCTGAAGAGTCTGTTTTTGGTTCATAGCTTAGCACAAGTTCTGGAATGCCCAGAGCGATACCAGTCGATTTGAACAAGTATTTGTGCATTAGATACAATAATTCTTCAGGAGGTTCTAGGCTATTTAACATCACACTGCAATCCTTAGGAGCGGATCAGTTATAAACGCGGTTGATACTAAGGAGAAAAGGTAGAGGAGAAAGTATTGTTATATAGCCCACGCACTTTTTTTTTGCCAATAACAAAGACATCTTGTAAAGAAACCGAGTTAATCAAATGGTTCAGAACGACAACATTCTTTCCTAACTGCCCTCATTTTGATAGCCAACATTAATTAGGTCCAAATTAAAAAATAAGTCTACGCACTTAAATATTTTTGACGCTGTTACCATAAATAACATTATATATAACTATTATATAGATATGATATTACCGTGGTGTGAAGAGAGGAAATTGGGCCAATTATTGGAATTTAATCTCGTTTAGATACGAGGCCGCGGTTCATATACCTACCTATATGTCTAGTATACCTTTGTATAGTCAATATATCAATAGCTACCTACTAGGTTCCGTTTTATTTCGGTAGGTGTTTGAATTATTTATGTTGTAGGTTTGTTTGATATTGGGAGGTGTGATTTAGGAGTGAGATAAGATGTTTCTGTTTAGTGATGTAAGGAATAAGTTAAAGTTTTTAATACAAAATATAACATAGTAAATCATCACCATCATCATCATCAGCCCTTCATCACCCACTGCTGGACATAGGATGCTCCTAGAGTCGAGCTAGATCATCAGCTCTCCTCATCCACTTTTTCTCTGCCGTTACACCTGGCTGCAGGGTATATATATATATATATATATACTGCAGAAATACATCACCAAACATAAAAATTATTCAAAGTCAATTTTTTATTTCATATATTCTTTAAGAATCGTATGAAAACATTGTTGACTAATAATTATTAGTCAACAATGATAATATAATTATAGATCAACACTATGTTACCGCAACAATAGGTTGATTTATGAAAATTAAAAAAAAAAATATTTTTTTTATGGTATAGGGGGCAAACGAGCCGAGACGGGTCACCTGATGGTAAATGACTACCGTCGCCCATGGGCACCTGTAACTCAAGAGTCACAAGTGCGTTGCCGCCCTTTAAGATGGGAGTACGGAAGAGGGGAAGGGGGGGAAGAGTGGGAAGAGGGGAGAGAGGGGGATTAGAGGGGAGGAGAGGGGGAGAGGGGAAGGACGGGAATAGGGGAGAGGGAAGGGTTAGGGCCTCCCTCCTATGCAAGCATTGCTTCACTGTCGGTTTTCTATGATGCCGTGGTATGGAGCGGAGTCGAGCCGGCCCGTACGTGCCGAAGCATGGCTCTCCCACGTTAGAATTATGTACAAATAAATAATACCGTGTTGCAAATAGGTGCTATCTGCCAATGTCGATCTATAACCGCCAGTTTCCAAGTAGTTGATTCTTGTGAAAAGATAGAATCTGAATATCTGTTGATGGAAATATTTTAGACATAGTTTTTTTAAAAAAGGTAAACTTATTAGGTCATTTAATATGGATATTAAATCATTTTCATATATAGGTATGGCAAATTTTGAGAAGACAATGTGGTGACATCCAAATGCAGCAGAGTCATCTAGCGAAAGTAACGCGAACCATGTAGATACTACTTATTTTGCATTACACAATAAAGATTTTCGCGCAATAAAGATGTCCTTTTAATACAAAGAGAAGATCTCCATTAAAAAGACATTGCACTGTTCATCTACAGTCGAAGTTTTATAAAAGATAACTGGACTAGTGTCTGAATCGCAGAGATTCAGAGTTAAATAGTGTACTTTTAAGGTTTTAAAGTACCTATCTAATCAAAATTCAAGCATTCTAAAACATGACATACTGTGTTTTTTACTTGTAATTTTTTTTAAAACGTACTTGAAAGGAGTAAATCATTTTGGGAAATGGTGCTTCCAAAACACGTATAGACTATAAAATACGTAGCGCTCATTCATCTCGAATACCAAGCGACAGAATGTATGTCCCTTTCATGCTGTCGAAGTCTGAAGGACCAGCCATGATATATGAGGTGGTCTTTATTGTTTAATAGAAAACTATTCCTTTTTTATTACTGTCTCTTAGATTTTGTACGAAAAGAGGATGATCGATCGCTTTTTGTTTAATTCCATCAAGCACATTTATGAATAATATTATGGCATCGTGGAATTAAAGACCAGAGGTTTTGTGTATGATGTAAGTACTTAGGTCAGTAACAAGCATTTATTACAGTTTATTCTTTCAGGGAAAATGAAAATCGAAGATTCACCAAATTTTTGTAGCTTCTTTATAATTATTGTTATAATTAACTCCGGCAAGTTGTGAGTACAAAAAAAAAAAATTACCTTTAAGGAAAAAACAAACCTACTTTAATCAAACCTCTATACACTACAAGCCCTGCATATAAAGACTATGATGTCATGGTCTCGGAAATGATAAGATGAATCATAAGTAGGAAAATGCTTGATTCATATCATATTAGCATGAAACGTGCTTGCCATGCATATGGAGAAATGTCTTTCTTATGACGTAACTACTAATATGCCTTAATTATTTTATTATGTGCTGGATTATCTTATGCCTCTTAGGATTTATTTCAGAACGTAGCTATGCCATTTTAGTCGTAAATTATGATTTTATCTATATAAAGATTGCAAAATAAAAGAAAATCTCTGGGTAATCTGACCTTCATACTGAGTAGCTAGCAGACTATTGGTATTTATGTTTAGAATAGATCTATACTAGTTATGTGACACTACAAACCAAAATGTGTCTTTTATTTTATTTTATTATGTTTGGAAAACTTACAGCCAGAGAGGACTGTGTGTAAATTAACTATAGCTAGTAATGGCCAATTATAAGTATTCACATACAACTAAATAACTTCGATAACTTAACATCTAAACAACTTACATGCTAACCAACATAAGTTATGCAAGATTTTATCTGAAATAGGAGCAAAAATTGTTATGAATAATTTTGTATGAATTGCCAGCCAGTATATAGTGGTATTATATCATAGGTGCGAAGCATCTATTAACCAGTTCTATAAATAGTTATTAAAGTTATAAAATCAAGAAAAAAAGTCCCTATGGTCCTTCGAGCCGGATCTAGGTTTAATCTAGAAAGTAAAAAAAACTGATTAAAACGAACTGACTAAATTAAAAGAGAGTGCAACTGTTACACAGTGTTTTTAAATATTATTATAATCTCTTAACTTGTTTACCCATTTTAAGTTAACGTCGACACGGTTCCGGCAATCCACTATTTTTTGTCGCATTATAGATAGATAGAGATAGATGGAATTGTATTCTTTATTGTACACCACTAATGACATACAGTTGAAACAGATCTTATCTTAAAAATTAGAGTACAATGGGCGGTCTTATCGCTAATAGCGATCTTTACCAGACATACAAAACAGACTACACTACAGATTATAGTTAAATACACTAGTTTTATATACGGTGAGTTTAACACAACTCCCTCTGAGCACGTGTAGTAATAAATTCTTACTAATTTTACATTATAAAAATGTAGCCTTTGCCCGCTGCTTCGCTTGCGTTAATATAAAATACTTTAATGTAAAAAAGAAGAAAATGTTTATATAAAATAAAAAAAAATACGTTAAAATAAAAAAACCGCGCACGTAGGGTTCTGTAAAATATTTTTATTTTATGATGTACCTAACTAATTATTTACGGTTTTCGTAATTTTTCCTTTATCTGTGCTATAAGACGTTGCTTCGTACCAAATTTCAAGATTCTGAGTTCACGGGAAGTACCCTGACATAAATGGCTGTATCTTTTGATTGCGTTGGCTTAGAAGTTTGATTTTTTTACAGCTCTAAGGGACAGTAGACTTGAGTATTTGATATAAATTCCAGCTTGATACCTCTACGTATTCTTGACAAAAACGGTCTTGACTGGCAGACAGACGGACGGACAACAAAGTGATCCTATAAGGGTTCCGTTTTTTCCTTTCGAGGTACGGTACGGGTAAAAAAAAAGTTTTTTCGTACCCTCAGAAACTTTTTCTGTATTAAAGGGACCCTATCTCTTTTTTTGTACCCCTGACTACGTGTATACAAAATTTCATAATATTAGTTGAGGCGAAAGGGGCGAAAGGAAGATGGGATTAAAACAGATTTGTAACTTAATATGTAGGTCTACCAGAATACAGACGTAACTTAATAATTATAGTTTGGTAAAAATAAAACACACGTTAAGGGCGAACCTCTTTTACACGAACTAAGTTTTATTTTAGTGTAGATTTGATGTTTAATAAAAAAGTACACATCAAGACGAATCAATCGAGCCCAAACTCGATTGGTTTATCTTGTTCATTGTATTGTCACCAAAGATATATATTGTAGTGACGGGACCTCTCGCACAGCTTGCATACTCCTTCGATTGGAAGAATAACTCTTTACTACGCGAGAGGCATAGACTGGTGGCACCAAACTCGAATTTAGAACACGTTCGAAATAGTTTATGAAGAATAAATGTTGAAGACAAGAGAGTCGCCCAGCGGACAGAAGACGGTCTTGACGACTTACAGGCAATGTGCACAGAATAATTCAAGAAGTATTATTTATAATTAATTTGTGGGAAGTTATAATTGTTACATAAACAATCTGATCCTGATTATATCGCATAGTGCGTTTGCCTGCTCTTTCACTTTGCCTCCTCTAGCTGGTACCTATCGAAACCGGATACCCGGCGCCTCCACCACGTAGGAGTCAACTCAATTGATTTAGAAGAAGTACTCCACGCGTTACACGTGGTGGAGGCTTTACAATATGTATATCGAATTTGAGCCCAATCGGACATCGGATGGTGGTTCTAATTTAGCTTCCAAGATTTGTGCCGAACACACATACATACATACAAACATTGCAAGTTAAATAAAGCTTGTAAAAAAGAGAGACTATCCATCTCCATCTCATAGTTACTAAACCCAATCATCTCCATCTCATAGTTACTAAACCCAGTCTGTTGGACTCGTCAAAACTAATTATGTGAGCCTAAACTAGGGGGCTTTACAAGTAGCCACTAAAGAGTTCCACTATCCACCTCCTCCATCATTAGATCAGCTCAACGATACCAAATTATAGTATTAACCTCCAAACTACAAAAACCCACAAAGTTTCATTCCGATATAGAAGTAGGTTAACATTTACTTCTAAGGTCTGTTTTTTTATAGTTATAAGTAACGCTTAAAAAATAATAGTTTAAAAAAACTAAAAAAACACGCTTTTACAAGAAAATCCAATTAAAAAATAGAAAATATTTTTTTATTAATTTCGATTAAGAATAGATTTATACTATTCTTAATCCAAATTTATAAAAAAATATTATAATGACATGTTTATAACTAATTTTTTTAAACTATTATTTTTTTTAATTGAAATATTGCATTGTCATCGGTCTTTGACAGGTGTGCAAAATTTTAATGAAATCTGGCCGTATAAAGACGGTCAAAATCGCGGCCTAAGGAGTCGGTTACAAACAAACATACAAGTTAAGCTAATATAATGCGTGTAAAAAAGCCTGTTAATAATTATAGAGTTAAAGTACGAGTATGGTTAATTATAAATGAGCTAGAACTTATTACTTATAAGTCAAAAAGTTACAGGCAATATACGTCACTATATAGAAGATTCCCTCCGTGCACGTCGTGACGTCACAAGGCTTTTAACAAAAAACGGCTACAGTTGCAAGAACACGTTTTTGTGTTAGTACTCGTAAATCATCCATTATTTACCCTCTGTCTGTTGATAACTAACTCGTCCATTTTCACCTTCCCACGTGTATGTTACACGTGGGAAGGTGAAAATGGACGAGTTCTTGTTACATTTTCCCAATAACCTGTAGATGTCGTTTCATATAATGTATGTTTTGGTTTCATTATGTATACTTAGACTGGCAACCCGCCCCGGCTTGCACCGTTAGCAGAGACATCTTTAACAGTCATCAACATATTTCAATCAATTTACACAAAATCTTAACAAATTATACACCTAAACCTTCCTCATGAATCACTCTGTCTATTAATGAAAACCGCTTGAAAATCCGTTAGTCCGGTAGTTTTTCAGTTCATCACGACAGACCGACAGACAGACGCGGCGGGGGACTTTATTTTATAATATGTAGTGATATAAATATGTAGTAATAAAATAAAATTGCCTTAAAAAAAATTAAGCCAGTAGAGCTGTCCTGTTTTCTGTAGATTTTTAGTATATATATGTTTATATA
The DNA here is from genome assembly GCA_949752705.1 of Callimorpha dominula. Lineage (NCBI taxonomy): Eukaryota > Metazoa > Arthropoda > Insecta > Lepidoptera > Erebidae > Callimorpha > Callimorpha dominula. The sequence goes on along the minus strand of OX457002.1, from coordinate 3,783,359 downwards.
TTTTGCGCGCAACTCTAATTCTGTTTCCAAAATTAAAGTAGCCTAAGTTACTCCTTATAACACCAGCTATCTGCTAGTGAAAGTCCTGTGGAAATCAGTGCTCCCGTTTCGGAGATTAGTCGGAACAAACAGATAGACGGACAGAAAAATACACACGAGCGAAGCCGCGCGGGGTACAGCTAGTATATAAAAAATAAATATAAAATGGCATTTGTGAAGTTTCGCGAAGACAAGTACAGCAGTAATGTGCTTACTCCGACATTTTGTTAATTAAGCTTTTTAAAATTGAATAACAACTGTCCTATACTATTGGTTTCTGAACAGTAAACAGTGGAGTCAAGTTTAAATTTATCTAATTCCAAAAACAAATAAAATGTTGTAGACGGTAACCAAACACTTTAAAGTAACCAACTGGTCATTAAGCCCACGCCCTGGTCTTTGTTCACTTCGCAATATTCATTAAGAGTACTGCTTAAACAAATTGTTGAGAAAATTTTACTTCACTATCAGGTTTCCTTCATTTCCCCTGCGGCTATGTTTTAAAGACTTTATAATTTTGTGTTAGAGAAACTTCAAGCCACAAGATCGTAGTTTGACAGCCGCACTTGTATTGTATTTGTCTTAAATAGCGTGAATAGTATAAGTAACAAACGCGAGTGACGCTGCAAGAAGTATTTTATTATTTGACTGGCCTGTTGGTCTGTGAGGGTATTGTGGTTAGCTGCAGAGAACGGGCACGTTCGTCTGCTCCACTATTGTCGGTGGAGCGTCGGTTCTCGCGCGCAGCGAGCAGCGGAATTAACCGGTCTAAGGCGAAGGGCTCCTTGGTTTTCCGCTGTGAGGCTTGGAGCGTCCTTTAGCAGAGGTCCAGTCGGACCGATGCAGCTCGGGTACTTGCCTGCTTAGCAAGTAGAAAGGTGACTAAACACTGATCCGGACACCCGACCGTAGGCCAGGGTAGACCTACACTTGATTGTAGATCGGGATGTGAGCGTGCTGACAGCTCCGGTACCAGCTGGATACTGGTAGTCGGCTTCTCTGACGAACTTAGTGGTGTTTCCGCGAGCATTTGCAAATATGCGGGAAGTGAGCGTGCCTTACAGCTCCGGTACCTATCTGGACAATAGGGAGTGTGCTGGTTGCGAATGGGGGGTCGCTGCGAGTGTGGTTTCACGAGTGGCGATCTTCTGTGACCGATAGGCATACGGGTAACTAGCCTTAATTAGTACCGGCGCCATGGCGTTGGAGGTAAGACCTGCCGTATAAAGGTCCCTGCGTCTCGGGATCTTGGTTTGGGGAACTTGATGCAGGTATACTGACCCTGCTCATATAACGTAAAGTTGGGTGGGGTGGGGGCAGTATAAACAAATACGTAGTCGTGAGGAGGAGAGGGCCTGGCCTGTTGGTCTAGTGGTTAGTGACCCTGGCTGGTTCCACCCAGGACAAATAATTGTGTGATGAGCACGATAATTTGTTCTGTGTCTGGGTACAATTTATCTTTAATATGTATGTATTTAGAAATATATAAGTATGTTTATCAGCAGTCTGGTTACCATAGTACAGGCTCTGCCTAGTTTGGGATCAGACGGCCGTGTGTGAGATGTGTGGAGATATTATTATTATTATATGCATCAAACACTGCCTCGCTTTCGAAGAAGCGGCAGGAAAAGCCACGGCGAGTTGGGCAATAGTCGACCGGGATCATTATTATAAACCTGCTCACAAGCGAAAGAATAGCACGACACTAGCAATATTGGTTTACCGCTATTTTCAGTAGGGTAGAAATACAGTAAGACTTTTCCAAGTATAGTAGAAGTCTGCGGCGCTTTGTACAACACTATTATTTCCAATCTGTTGGCTTGTAACTCTTAAAATAAATAAGTGCTATTATTTAATCATTTTTAAAAAGGTACGAGCCCATATTAATTCCTTAGCAGTCGTTTTAAAATACATAGGCAGTTATTTCACGTCATTGTTTCAATTGCAGTAAACGCGAAACGTCGTCTGATGATTGGCTGTAATTAAACATATAATTAACATTCACATAAACGCGATACAAGACACCGTATCTGTAAAAGGGTAAGACTAGTTTCCTCTTGTTATAATTCAATCGTCAAATTTTCATGAATTAGTACTAAATAAACCAATACCAAGCATTTAGTTAAACTATATGAGCTACCTTGCCCCAAAAGTGATTGACTTTTGCGTAGAAACACGTGGGTATCTTCGGTTGGTTAAAATCTCTAAGAATATGCAAGATAAAAACGGAGAATTTAAAAATTCCTACGTAGTCATAATAAAGCAGACGTGAATAAAAATGGCCGTGTCCGCCATTTCTGATTAAATCCCGCCAACCGTGAACGGCAACATGGCGGACGGTGATGATTTCTCCCTCTGTTTTTCATTTTACAAATCATTACGAACCGGGTCGACCTCCACAAAGCCTTTACAATAAATATAAGGACGCAAATCGCGACCTTGTAGAGATAAAGGTTTCTACAACATTGTTATTGTCAGGTTTGTGTGCAAAGTAATCTCGAATAGATAAATGAATATTGGAGGAAAAAAGTTCTAAGGATGAGTGCTTTGTCTTACGTATTACATAATTGGCTAGAACTTTCTGCACTTCTCCTATATGTATATAAACTATAAGTAGGTACTCCAACTTTCACGTTCCTGCGTTCGAGAATGTTTTATAAAAAGGGATACAAAGAATTCTCTTCACGTATTAATAGTTATATAGATTAATACAAATTATTTTTAAATTTAAACCATCTATTATGTTAATATACCTGCCTTCACTTCTTCTGTCCACAGTTATGCGGAGTTCCGTATAACTATGGAAAGTTATGGTTTTTCTAATCAATTTTTCAGTAATAGTTACTCCTTCTGTTTTTTTTTATTTTAATATAGTTTTACTTTTAGTTGTAATTCTATGCTAATAGATTACATTGCAACTTGAATTTACACATTTTTACTCTGGTTATACTTACGTTATTTTATTCAAAAATTATTTGGTATGATAGTTGTTTAGAATGTTTAAAAAAAAAAGACAAACGTTTTATTAAGCTTTGTTAAATTGCTAAACAAATCTATATTCTAATTAACTTTTTCAAGTAAGATGAAATCTTGTGTCCTTTTGTAGTCCTCTGTGCATCTTGACCTCAAGGAGAGGGATACAAATATATTTATAACTTTCTGTCTAATTTGTATTTCAACTAAAAACACCGTCGCCCTAGGGCAATAGCAGGTAAAATTGGAAGGTGTTCCACACATTTTGATTTATACCGTGTCGCCAATAAAGTTTATAAACAACTTCGAGATTCATATTTCACGGCAAGTTAGTCAAATATATTTTAAGTTTGGAAGTACGCCACCGTCTAGGTTATGCTTAAAATTATGCTTTAGTAGATTTGACAATAATTTTGATTTGCGTTATACAATTTTTGTAGAAGTATTCAATGGTGAATAATATACAATAAAAAAAAACTTGAATTATTTGTGTGTGAATTACTAAGTTGTTCAAATAATTTATTAGTCGTTCTCAAACTGTTAAAAAAAAGTAATACAAAACCTATACAATCTTAACCTGCAGTGAATTAATAAAACGTTAGAATTTTATACAGAAATTTAAAATTGGAACAACTGTGTAGTGCAGAAAACGTGAAATCGACTATATTTTTGTGTGGGCGTGCGAATCGTTCAGGATTAGTGCGCGGGCTGTTGCGGCGACGCTAACCGCGGCGCGGGCCTGCGCCACACAGGGCACTGCCAAGCTGGGCGAACACGCGGCAATGCTCGCGGTTGCCATCTGCTGTATCTTGGTCTTACTGTTGGTGTTCATCATTCTCATCATTGTGGTGGGACAGAACATGGAGGTGAAGGGTGGCTCCTAGCGGAAGAGAGGTAATTTCATCTATTTTTTTATAACTAGTACAACTTACTATCCAACACCCTCTTATAGAGTGTATAGTATTCAGCAATTATTTAATTATTATTAATAATTAAGTGATTACCAGCAAATTTTAACACTGGCAACACCAGAAGTGTCATTCGCGTGTTGCCTACCTATCAAAATAAAGTTTAGGCTGGAGTCTAATTCTAAAATGTATTAAAAATGCTAATGCGAGTTTTCTTGTGTGTTTGTTTGTTACACTTTCAGGCCTTATCTACTCAACAGATTATTATAAAATTTTGCATACACTTTGTCAGGGGTACAGAAAAGGACACTTTTCATTCAGAAAAAATGTTCCTTGGGGATAGAAAAATAACTTGTAAGCATATTATTATTAGTTCTTAATACACAACTATGTATATCACCTCAATAACAGGGACCCCAATAACATAAAGTTTCCGTATTCATTATTTGCATATAATATTTTGACTAGTCAGCTCAAAACTCTGTGTCCATGTTAGCTCACACACGGTTAATATTAAACTATAAATACTAACACAATTTACTAACAAAAAGAGTAATAAAATAGTACCTGAACACGCCACAGTAGTTTCACTACAAACTTTTTGACGGTCATCCTTTACAAAATCTACATTAACATATACAAAGACGCGGGACTAGTCGTAGAAGAAAGTTTACTTTGCTGAAGTACTACTATTTCAAATATATATTTAGGAGTGTCTCTCCATTTGGAGGTTGCAGTTGAATGCATCTGTCTACCACAGTCGTCACCGGAGCGAACATAACGAGCAGCGCACAAAGAGGATTTGGTTGAAGTCTGTGATCGTCTCAGCTATTCTAGTAGCGGTGTTGCGATATCGATGGTATCGTGATACTATCGAGACTATAAGAAAATCAGTTGTGCTATCGATAGTCCTATCGACTACAATACAACTATCGATTGTATCAATAGTATCGATTGACAAAATTAAGAAATATTATCGTTAGAGGTCAAAGGTATCGATACTACATATAATTATATTTATACTAGCTGCACCCCGCGGTTTCACCGCGTAAGTCCCTAAAAAGTAACCTGTGTGTTAATCCATGTCTACCGCTATCTACATACCAAGTTTCATCGCAATCGGTTCAGTAGTTTTTGCGTGAAAGAGCAACAAACATCCATACACCCTCACAAACTTTCACGTTCATAATATTATTAGGATTAGGATATAATACTATTGATAGCATCATTAGTTGTACCATATCGATAATATACTAAATGAAAGAAATAATTTTAACTTAACAATATTTCTTGCGCAATAGATCTACTATCTCACCCCAATAGTCTCGAAAGGCATCAATAGGTCATAGAAATATCGGAATTACTGATCTAATAGTACCGATACTGTCGACAGTATTCGAGGAAATCAATAATATGGACCATTTTTTCAAAATATTGAAGATGCCGATATATTCAATAGCATTATCGATAAAAACAATTATTTTTAAAGTCAACTACCGGTAGGGAAACTATCGCCATTGCAACAACACTATATCCTAGCCACTCTTAAGTAGGATTATTGTACACACTGTATTACTAAATACTGTACTTAATTGTAAAGCGACTAAGTAAATATACATATAACTTATGATACTAGCTTTTGACCGCGGCTTGGTTTGCGTTAATAGATTTTGATAATCAACTCAGCCGGCATCCTCGAGAATATTTGTTTTTTTTTCTGAATGAACGGTACCATAATTATATTCTTTTCTGCAACTTGCAGTTGAGTAGTTTAAGCGGGAAAGCGAACAAACAAACCGATAAACAACGTTATAATGTTAGTTAGAATTATGATATTTAAATAAAAGGTCCAACTTCTCTTAAAGCCCCTCTTCACTACTCGCGAAGTTGCTCGAAGTTATGCGAACACGAAAGTGTAGACAGGCTTGCTTCGGTTCGTGCAACCTCGCCTCATCTCGGGCGACTTCCGAGCGCTCGAGTCAAAGGACTCGAAGTGTCTCGAAGTTCCAACGCCGGGCGACGACTGAGCTCCACACGATTTTGCACGAGTGTATAGTGTTGTACTTCGAGACTTCGGTAAATTTCGACAAGTACTTTGTCGAAGTAACTTCGCGAGTAGTGTAGAGGGGCTATTATAAAGGTGCCTAGTATTTTTAACCATATGTAAACACGCCATTATGCATCACGCTCGCACATAAGTACTGATTATCTTTTTGTTTTACGTATGTGTCTTACAGAGATTGATGGATAAAAAGTCACATTTTGCTTGAAGTTCACTGAATCGTTACTTGAAGTAGCACTCTTTTAAAGTAAGCCAAAAATCATCTGGTTGATAAATTTTGAATTTCAAACCTATTTGTAACATTAATCGAGCTATTAATGTCCTGTATAAGTTGAAATGATGATGGTCAACGTATATATTGGATAAGTGTGGCTTGATGTAGCCGTTTACACATGTTTTTTAAAATAACACATATTGTTTAAAAATAAAGTCTTTTTACACTTCTTCTCCATATAAAAATTAAGTATTCATATAAAAATATTATATGAAATAACATTCATACAAAAATATGTACTCCGTTACATTCCCAACTTTTATTCCCAAAGTGCCCGGTTGACGGCGATATTACGTTCGTGGGACCAAATTATCGTTGGCAGACTGTGGGTGTTTAATATACGCCTCTGCCTGCCCCTTAAGGAATACAGGCGTATGTGTGTTTTGATTCTATGGTATAGGGGGCAAACGGGCAGACGGGTCACCTAATGGTAAATGACTACCGCCGCCCATGGGCACCTGCAACTCAAAAGTCACAAGTCCGTTGCATTAAATAAAACGGTTCAACTGCGAATACTGACACAAAAAACAAAATGACAGTGTTGTGTTACCTCATTAGTTTTAAAGTTTCCTACTAACAATTTCAATAAACATCAATTTTGAGAGACCAAATGAAAATAAATGATAATTGTGCCTAACTTCACAACAAAAGTTTTATTGATTAGAGATATCGCGGTAAGAGTTTCTCAAAATGGAATACTGCGGGAATTTGGACGTAAAAGTTTACTTTACACGGAAAGTTTGGCTTTCTGAGCCGGTTGGAAAATTAAAAATAAAATGTTTCTAATTAAAAAGTTTGTTACTTGAATGTTCCATAGTGTGTGTTACATGATATTTATACTACCACTAACCACAGTATGGTTTATCTTATTTGACATGTGTAAAGAGAAAAATAACACAACATTATTTAGCCAAAGAACAGTTTTTGATGTAAGGTGATCTTTTGACCATTATCATCATTTCAAGGACATAACACCTGTTCCTACAAACAAAAAAAAACCGTGTATGTGTTCATTTGTTGTGGTCTATTCATCGTTTATTTAGGTGAAAGGAGGGTAATAGATTTTTATTAGGAAATTATTGCAAGTTCACGTAAGTTATTGCGCATTTTCATGAATCGCTTTTATTGAACTTACGTTTCTAATCTCGCTCTGATTACAAACTGGTCTGGTAATATTTTTGGTAGTATGATAAGATATCACCTAACTCCTGCTTTTTGTTAATTTCATAGATAAACTTACACATGTTTTGCCAGCACAAACCTACGCAATTTGGGTTTTTATACAAAGTATACATTGTATTGTTTAGTACATTTACATTATAGATCTCGCTGTATTAAAAAGTCTACAAAACTTTCTTAAAACCAATCAGCACTATTTTTTAGAACACATTATTATTTTTTGACGGGAAAAGATCCGAAAAATCCTTAATTAACTGGTATAAAGGCAAAAACATGTTATAATTTCGCTTAGCTAGAAGATTTTTGCGACCATCTTAAAGGTCCTTATCTCTCTGTAAGTGTTATTATTAATTAATCTTGTCATATTCTTGCTCAAGTTTTCCATCCATTATTAAATATTACTCAAAACTAAAAATATTTTACTTCAGGAAACATTCAGCCAAGCATAGAATAATTTTGAAATGTGAATAAACCGTGATGAAATTTACGAAATTTTATCACGTACACGAGTACTTTTTAAAATTCGAATAACTCGATCTAGATTGACTCGGAAATAAAAACCAGATTGACATTCTTAAGCAATCATAAATTCCATTTCACATCATCCCTTAGACCCTCAATAAGGCTTTTGATCGATTAGACTTTAATATATACGCCGGTCAGATGCTTAATGTGTAATAAAGTCGGCTTATGAGCGTCCCCTTTCTCTGCTTCCATTCTCCTGTCCCTCCAATCCCTCGTCCCCTATACGGCGAAGTACCTTCATTTGTGTTCCGGAAATAGAGCGAGATGCCGTCCCGGATTGCTATAGTACACTGTTTCCTTTAACCGACTTCTTGTCTTTGATACATATTCATGTTACTTTTAGCCTCTTTTAAAAACTCAAAAGTTTTTAAAAATTAGAACAATTTCTATTTGAGCTTTATTTGACCGATTGTACGTTTCCAAATATAGACTATAGAGGTTTTAAATAATTCAAATAAAAATAAAAGTCTGAAGAGAGGGCAGTTAACAAGACTTCAAAGAAACTATACTGGATAGTCTTCAGTCTACCTCGGTGGCTTCCTATGTTTCACCTATGTGTAAACTTACCTAATTGTAACGGATTGTTCAGAAATTATATAGGCAAAATAACATTTTACCCCGCGATTTCTTAGAACTGAGTCAAAAGTAATTCCTACCTACAAACAGACTATTGTTTTACTGGAAATATATGTCTACTAAAAATATATTGTTATCATAATAAAATTTATAAATAGGACGCGTTTAGAAATTTTATCTGTAGTCTGTGTAGTCTATTTTCAATTTAGACACCTCTAGTTTACATTTCTAAAGTTTTAATTTTATACCAAGGGTTTTCTTTTAGATCTACGATTGATTTCTCTTTTATTTTTCAACTTTTTCATCCATATCTTAGAAGTTTTTTAATTCGAAATAGGTACAATTGTAGTCTTTCAAAATTCCATAAATTCATAAGTTTCACATTATTGCTATAGAATCTGTTTGCTGTTTATGTATACAACAGAAAATGCGCTACAAAATGTAACTGGCAAAATGTTGCTTAACTTATTACATTACGTTATTCGTACGAGTTTATTTATGTATACGGCTTTTCAGAAGCTTCATTTCGTACAAAATATTAATAAGTAAATACTAAGATGAAAAGCTTCAATAATTAGTTAAATATTACATTAATCTAGTCAAAGCAAAGAGATTAGAGGGCTTTTAAATTTGGTTGGTTTATCACGGAGGCTATTAGATAACTCTGAGAAAGTTTGTGCATAATCACCTTCTTGGCAAGAGTCTTTATTGATACATTTAGTAAGATAGAGACTTTGTGAGTTATTATATGAATTAAAATAATAACAAACAATTTTAAGTAGATGTCAAAGATTACTCTAAATTGCTTAGGAAACTTTCTAAATTAGTTTAGTATCGTTTTCTGAGTTCCAAGATTATAAGTAGCGATGTTAATGTTAAGACCACATTAATAGCGTGACTGGAAAACATCAAAACCGCGATAATGAAACTATCTTGAATATTAAGACGGCCAATTGTTATACCTGAATGTGTACTTTGTTTTTGGATTGTATCTCACATAAAAGGTGTACAATAAAGAGATAAATATATAAATTGATAACAAAAAAGTTACATCAGACAGAAGTAGACACTGCTTTCTAAATTTATGAACTCTTCACCAACTCTTACAGAATCAATTAACGAATCAATGAATGAACTTAGGTTTCATCATGTCAGTTCGTTCAAAATCATTGAACCCTTTGATATCTTAATCTAAAGGGGGTGATCGACAAGTGAGCTTTACCGCAGTTTTGTTGCCTCGCCGGTTCGCTTGTTGATGGATTACCTTAATAACGCGGTTTTGTGAGTTGACGGGCCTGGCTCGCGGCTCGTCCAACGATCACCAAATGGCGAGCAAAGCCACCATTTTTGGCGGGATGTTTCTGAAATGGACTGACGCGTGCATAGTCGCGAATTTATAAGTGTTTTGTTTGAGAAAATCCATGTCTATGGAATACAAATTTCAAAGAATACAGCAATAAATATGTTAAACAGTCCGCTCATAACCAATTAATTGGAGTTATCAAAAAAGTATGATTCTGAAACTAGCATTGACGACGTAAAAAGATTATATTAGTAGTAGTTTAAGGTCATTTTATATCTTGTCTGTCATTCTCATACAATAAGTATATTCTTTATAGTCGGCTTGTACTGTGGTTAGCGAGTGTATTCAATTTGTATGAGTCTTATTCGGTCTTCTAACAGTTTTTAGCCAAATTATCCTTTTCCCTTTTGAACCCGTTTTAATAGCTAGTCCCGAATCACATAGAACTTCCTCCTCTTAGCACACGAAAACTACGCAGACATGTTGCTTCAGCTAAGTATAGAAAAGCAACTGTTTGGCTCGCTCGTCGATCGACTTTCGGGAAAATTCTGTAGTTATTACTAATACTTTAATCACTGCAGTTGCCAAATCGGTACTACCACTATTCAGCATTTTTAAACTATCGTCAATGATCAAATGTATGTTTACAATTAATATCCAATATATTAATAATTAGCGTATACCGTAATTACATAATTTTCTGACCAGAGTTTCATGAATAACTCAATCAAAAGTCTTGAGTAAATCGCCAAAGGTTCCTAGAGCATCATGGGCATTCTAGATCATCATCTACGCATCAAATTTGTGTTTTACAAGCTCAACACCGGTATCAGTTATGGCTTATGGCCCTTTCTTGCTCTTTTTTTTTACTGATATTTAATTTTCCCTATTTTTATAGCTTATAATATCTACTTTTAATGTTAATAACATAATAGCGAACAACAAAACAGTGCTGTAAGAAATTGACTGAATATTGTAATAACCACCTGGTGATTTAAAAGAGTGGCCGTAGGTTTTTTTACCCCATGTTCTCACATGGATCATTTGGAATAGCACGGTTATAGATTGACATATCTATGTCAATCTATAACCGCGAGCAATTTATATAGCGAGTGAGTGAGATAACTATCTAGTTACGGTATTATTTGTTATCCATGGTTTATTAATTTTACTTTTGGCAAAAGCAACCTATTGTATGCGGTAACATTGTGTGTGTTAATCAATAATTTTGTTGAAGACAGGGCGATTTTTAAATAGTTGTGTGCATTTTTATAACATAAAGATATTTAATTTTGGTAAGAAAGGTATACGAACAGAATATATACGTAGATTTTTTTTTAAATGAATGGTTAATTTGTATTTTTTTTTGTCTAATTTATACATTTTTACTTTAGATAACCTGTAGAACGTCCACTGCCGAATCAGACCTGTGCTAAAGGCTATAAAAAGGGATGCAAAATATAGTACCCTTGTGACTACTTATTTACTGGTAGACTCAGATATGCAAAATCTAGATCGCAACACGTACTGCACAATTGCGCGTATCCTATATCCTATTTTTACATTCTTTAAAAAACCACCAAAAACCACCCTGAACGGTGTTTTGAAATGATAATGAATTTACACATTTTTTGCAAGTGAATCTTTTCAAACTGTGACGTTAATTAGCTTTGGTAAAACAAAATGGTGCCGACATTTCTTATGACTAGTGATATCCTTGAGAGAAAAAGCTGAAACAACCTCAAAGATGACTTGGAGCCTAGAGTTGATTTCAGCGTTTTCTTTCAATAAATTACATAAATAAAATGGAAAATCTTTCCAAATCTCAATGTGAGCAGTAAAATCAACATGTTATGGCAAGAATGTACCTATATCCCCAGGCATTTTTCCATTTTCCACGGAATCCGTGATCCGTGTTCTCACAAGTGACTGGTCGCTGAACCTCGGTATAAAATCAAATCAGAACGCTTGGCCGGCTCGGCAGCCGCGACGTGGTTTCCTCGACAGCATGGCGCCATTGTACTGAAATAAAACAATTACATTACATTCCAACTCTGCATAAAATCACTCAAGTTGAAACTCGAGTCAGGTTCAACCTTTTGACTATGAGTTAAGAACAATCTGTTTTGCCTATGTTTGAGAAACACTCATTATATGACTCAATAGGGCATACTGTTTTTATTGTTTATTGTTGTGATCAGTACAAGAGAGGCTCGTGGCTAAGTGGTAACCGAGAAGGTTAGCACATTACAAAGTTAAGTAACCTGGTTAGTCTAGGATGGGTGACCATTCCGTCCGTGCCTCCGAGAGCATGTTAAACCGTCGGTCCCGGGTGCCATACAGACATATGTGGCATTCGTAAGAGGTAGTAAGAGCCCTAAAATGTCCGATAACCTGTCTAACTACAGAATTTCGATATCGTCTAGTAATTGGGCTGTGGCGGTCTGATGGTAGTCGCTTCACGTAAAATATTAATGTTCGGCCGTATTGGTGAGCCTGAAAGCCGACCCCGACTTAGTTGGGAAAGGCGCTTAGGATGATGATGATGATGATATTGTGATCAGTACAAATTAACCTCTGTCTTTTTGAAGCATTCAACTCTTCGTAATGACAAGGGTTGGCTTTAAGTTGTCAGACTTAATAGGATTGTCTTTAAGAATAGTAAAACAAACGATTTTAATTTATAATGCCGTTTTAAATAATGAATATTCACGTTGTTAAAGCTGCTTTATCGAATTTATATCTATAATAATAATAATAATAATAACTAACCTACTCCTTTGGCATACTTAGATGGACTCAGACTGAACTAGATGCCCTGGATAGAAGAGTTCGTACACTGCTTACCGCGTACCGAATGCACCATCCACGTTCATCGGTCATGAGATTGTATATCCCGCGGAAATGTGGGGGTCGTGGTTTTTTAAATGCCAAGACCCTCCAAAACCGCGAGGTATGCAACCTTAGAGATTACTTCCTCTCCGTTGACCTGGATGTGTATCGGGATGTGGTGGCAGTTGACAACGGACTCATTCCGCTTGCTCTAGGGAAAGAGAACTGGCGCAAACCAGCAGTACTTACTATTACAGACCGCAGGGAGATATGGAAGAGCAAGGCGTTGCATGGACGTTTTTATCAGGCCTTAAATGGGCCCGATATAGATGTATTAGCATCAGTATCCTGGCTACGGTTCGGTGACCTCTTCGGAGAAACTGAAGGTTTTGTCTGTGCAATTACAGATGAAGTTGTTATGACGAATAACTATCGGAGATATATCCTGAAGGACGGCACAATTGACATTTGTCGGGCGTGTAATCGTCCCGAAGAAACCCTCAGGCATATCATTTCTGGTTGTTCTCGACTTGCCAACGGCGAGTACTTGCATAGACATAACCAAGTGGCCAGGATAGTCCATCAGCAACTTGCTGTTAAATATAATCTTGTGGCTGTCGAGTTACCGTACTACAGGTATGTGCCCGACCCAGTTATCGAAAATGGTCGTGCAACATTGTACTGGGAGCGATCTATCATCACTGATAGGACTATTGTTGCCAATAAGCCTGATATAGTGGTGATAGACCGATTAGAGCGCCGAGCAATGATTATTGACATCACCATTCCCCATGACGACAATCTCTTAAAAGCCGAAAAAGATAAAGAAATAAAATATTTGGACCTAGCCCACGAGATTGTCGACATGTGGGATGTGGATTCAGCAATCATTGTGCCGATAGTCATTTCGGCCCATGGGTTAATTGCTAAGAGCCTCGACCAACACCTTCAGAGGCTCACGTTAGGCAGCTGGATTAAGAGCCTGATGCAGAAGGCAGTCCTCCTTGATACGGCACGCATTGTGAGGAGGTTTCTATCTCTGGAACCCTAACCACCGGTAGCTTGGTCCCTGTACCCGATACCGGTGGGACACTATTTTTTATATTTTTAAATATATTTGTTTTTATTTTTTTATAGTGAATGTATTTAAAAATGTAATTTATATGTATATGAAATAAATAAAGAGAATAATAATAATAACTCCACACATCTCACACACGGCCACCTGATCCCAAACTAGGCAGAGCCTGTACTATGGTAACCAGACTGCTGATAAACATACTAATATATTTCTAAATACATACATATTATAGATAAATTACACCCAGACACAGAACAAATTATCGTGCTCATCACACAATTAGCTTATTATTTAAACTGGCATGCTGTGTGATTAGGAACTACTGTTATCTTAAGTATTACACCGAAGATTAGAATGAAATAATGTTATGCTATGCACTTTAAAACAAAATATATCCAAAGGAATAGTTCCAATGATTTAAAAAGCATGTGTTGCCAAAAATATTTTAATATTTTAGAATGTATTTAAATAATGAATATTGATCCCAAAACAACAAAACCTATTATTATTATAGTATTGTAACTCGCCATTTGGTAGACAATCGAACCTTGTGAACGCCCAGTTCCTTAGTTAAATTATGTGAGAGTATTTACAACATACGAGGGTAACTGTTTAGCTGTAAAGATTATTAGCAATAATTACTATCTGAAGGTGATACAGTAAAGCTGTTTCCACCTCTGGGCTCAATTATGTAGACGAGGCGCATTGCACGTCACGTTTAATGACACAACTTCACACGACACGACACGACACCCTTCCGCAATTTTCCGTTCAAAAAAGCAGCACTAATAAATCTACACTCGTACGACGTACAGCACCGTCTTAATAGACCACTCAACGCTAGTTAAATCACGCAAAAAATCGCTTCTGTGTAAGTGACGTCATACGACATGTGTGGCATGGCGGTAGAGCATTTAATGGAATCAGCAGTAGCGGGTTTGATTCCTAGTTAGTGAAAATACATATCTGTTATCATTTATCTGGTCTGGTGCTTCTAATGTGTATTAGAAGTACCTGTACATAGTACCGGCTTCGCTTAGTTTAGCAAATACTAAGCTTAGATATGCAAGTTTCACAATATTCTATTATTATTATTATACGGTTAAATAGATTATTTAAGCGCACACTGCAACGCTTGTAACAACCTTTCTAAGCCTAATCAAACATTGGAGTCTCTAGAGGTGGGTTGCTAGTACACTGTAAAACAAAGACACAAAAAATTGTACGGATAATTGGTTTCAGTGGTCGCTTCGCCACTAAGCCGCGCCGAGTGCTGTGGTGTTCAAATTCTACACGGGACAAAAGTTTGTGTGATCCACAAATAATTGTCCCGAGTCCCGAATCCCGAGTAAGGGTGTTCTTTATGTCCGTTGTTTTAATGTTTGTAAGCCCCCCGCGACACAGGAATATTTCGATTGCCGGAGACGTTAAATAAAAAATAATGCGTCGAGAGGAACATATTACATAGTGTCTCCAATTTTTTTTCCGTACGGAGATTAATATACCTGCATTTGGAAATTGAAATCATGTTTCTTTTTGTAAGAAACATCTACAAAAATGTTTACGTCTTGAAATTCTATCTCTCTTCATACTAAACTCGTACATAGCTCTCAAATCCCAGTTGTGGAATCCTCGGTATGAAACTGAATCAGGCCGGTGACTGACTTCGTTTAGCTTTTCGCAGTTGAGTGCACACACCTTCTATTGGATAGAAATAAAAATAATATCTTTATTGTATGAAGACGTTAGAAAACTAACCCGAGTGAACTTTATAGAGAATTTCAATGTTATAAAGGTGTGTTTCTGCTGTCGAGGCAAGTTGCAAAATGTAAGTACGGCAAAGTTTGAATTCGCTTCCAGCACAATTTATGTTGAAATTATCTTTGGCAGAAATGCAAGATAAAAATTAAAATACTTAGGTATAACTTTGAACCGTATTACTGCAAGTAGATTATTTATTAATTCGTTAACTGAAACACGAGCGACAATACAATATTCCGACAGTCGAGAATTTAGAAATAATAATAATTATTACTTCTTATTATTCTGGAAGATGGTCCATAGTGTTATCTAGACTCAAACTGTTCGTGGGAGAGACATGCTTCGGCACGTATGGGCCGGCTCGACCAGAGTGATACCACGGCCTCACAAAAAACCGGCAATGAAGCAATGATTTTATTGCTTTTCGCCGAGCGAGTGAAGTTACCGGAGGCCCTAACCTTTCCCTGTCCTTCTCTCCCCTCCTCGCCTCCAATTCCCCCCCTTCCCCTTCTCCTACCTTAAAGGACGGCAACGCACTTGTGACTCTTTGAGTTGCAGGTGGTCATGGGCGGCGGTAGTCATTTACCATCAGGTGACTCGTCTGCTCGAATACACAATAACAAACGTTTCGGATCTTCTCACCGAAATCTTCACTCCTATTGGTTAATTAGCACATGTTTACGGCACGCGCCAGTCACCAGCCCCTCCCACTTTCTTTCTTCGCGACTTACACTACATCTGCATTTGCATGAATATCCGCATTTGTTATTGCGGATGCAGATGTCCAAATCGATGCGGAAGCTCCGCAATTGCAAATATCCGCAACATTCTTGGCTTGTACTACTAGTTCAAAAACAAGGATAAACACAGTTTACATTTTTTACTAAATTTGTACAAACTGTACATACATATTATACACTAGCAGCGCCCCGCGGTTTCACCCGCATAAGTCCCGATCCCGTGGGAATCTCGGGGTAAAAAGTAGCCTATATGTTAATCCAGGTCTCCAGCTATCTACATACCAAGTTTTATCGCAATCGGTTTAGTAGTTTTGGCTTGAAAGAGTAACAAACATCCATACACACATACATCCATACATCCTCACAAACTTTCACGTTTATTAGTAGGATAGGTTCATATGCAAACATCTACATACAAGTATTTATGAATAAAAGTATTTGCTCGGTACGGGAATTGAACCCGCGATACGTTAATGTAAGGGACGTTGCAGCCGAATGATCTATCGACGCACCATATTATGTTACGTTTTACGGCATCATGCGTTTATGGTCACTGCTCTGCTTCTAAGGGTTGTAGCGTGATGTTACATAACCTATAACTTTCCTCAATGAATATTCTATCTAATCCAAAAAGAACTTTTCAAATCGGACTGTTAGTTTAGAGATTAGCGCGTTTAAACAAACAAACAAAAAACTCTTCAGCTTTAGTTTACATTTTAGTATTTTATCTAAAGAGAATAAAATTATATGATATGATATCTGATTGAGTGTACGGATGGTGCATTGGTTAAAGTGGATTCTTAGCCACTACGCTTACGCGAGATTTAGGGTTTCGATTCCTACTTGGGACGAAAATTTGTGTGAGCCAAATAAATAGTTGTTCTTAGGTAAGTGTCACTTGTGTCCGCTGTTTGAATGTTCGTAGGAAATATTCATAACTAGGTGCTGTCCACGGCTTCGCTCCCGTAACTTTTTTCTAAACATTTTTCTATCCCTTGGGAATAGTTCTTTTTTCTCTGGATGAATGGTACCCTATGTCCACTCCTGTACCCTTGACAACAATGTGTTTGCAAATGGAGATCCGAAACTTTGTAGGGGGGGTATTGGAACAGAGCTATACAACGTTAAAACTTAGATAATTTAATATATTAGTGTTACATATCAACGTTGAACTTTATTCGACTTCGGTAGCTAGCGGGGTTTAATAAATATGTTAGATTAAAGATTACTCAAGAGTAACACATATAATTAGAATGGCTTCGCGACTGATATAAAGTAAATTCTTAAATTTCTACATTGTCTCTTACTACTATATCATAAATTATGATGATATAGTAGTATGATTCATAATGTACAGTGGAGAAATAAATTGGTCTACCAGTTTGGACAAAAGTTTTTGTGTAATCACAATAGCGATAAGGTTGAACCTATCTCCTATCTCTAACAAAGAACTTTCAGAATATTATTGTACGGGAAAATCAACCTTGTTGTTTTATGATGTCAAATGATCTTCAACAGACGATATATACGATATATTTGGTGGTACATCCAAAAACATAGTACACTTACATTACTTTGGGACCAACCTTAATACATCAACCACAGATGAAATAATAGCTACTGGAAGTAACTTACAACTTACTTCGTCCAATACCAACAAGCAGTTAACAGACTTGACACTAATCAACAAGCGACTGACTTTTTCAAACAAAAAGAGCTTACGAGTACCAAGATAAAAACAGTGGCTGTCACATTATATCGACTCTCATAAGGTACAAGTATATCGATCCTTCAATCCATAATTTTATCAAAACGAAGAATTATTACACTTAGAGTCTTTATTTTATCGTTCTTTCGCATTAATTTAATGGTAATATATTTTATTAATTGCCCCACAAAGTGCATATTCACTTTATTGCATTGGAAGAGAATCGTTTGTTTATTTATTTATTTAATAGTAACAATCACAGTACTATTGCACATTGACACGTTTATTTTCACGTACCTAATCAATTATGGCGAAATTATAAAGCTAATTGTAAATTATAAAATAAATGATAAAAATAACTTTTTCACTAGCTACTATATTACATCTTACTAGCAATCCGCCCGGCTTCCCACGGGTGGTAGATACATCTTCAACAATCATCAACATATTTTAATCAATTTACACAAAATCTTAACAAATTATACACCTAAATCTTCCTCATGAATCATTCTGTCTGTTAGTAAAAACCGCATGAAAGTTTTTCGTTCAGTAGTTTTTCAGTTTATCGCGAACAGACAGACGCAGCGGGGACTTTGTTTTATAATATGTAGTGATGATTTGATAGTAAACCGTATAATCATAATAATATATGAAATTTATTCAAATACGTATATCATATCTTAAAAAATCTATAATATTGTGTAGTAAGATCTGTAGGCATTCACTTATATTACGGGTCTTCTACAGCCTCGTCATTTGTCAGTGTAATCGGCTGAAATTGCCATAGGGGACACTCGAGGGTTTCTCGGCCGTAAAAAATTAGGAAGCCTTTGTTAGAGAATAATAGCTTTTGATATATTAAACATTTGAGAGTAACATTAATGATCTGGGAATTATAGCTGAAGGTTGAATGCAGCATTTTCATTATTAAAAAGCAGAAGGTCCTTTTTGGGGTAGTTCAGTTGTTGAAAATAAAAATGTTTTTTTTTAATATTGACCAAAAAATTATTGCTTGTACTGTTATCGAAACCCAGTTTTTGAGAGCTATAATGCGCGCATGTTTTGCGGTTTAAGGGGGGCGCTCCTCGTGCTTATTCCCCAACATATTAGCCAAGAATTAGTTAAGTCTTAATAATATACAAATATCCTTATGATGATATACATACAATCATCATAACAGTGACGTAACTGATTATTTAACGTTCTGAAGGCTTTATGATACAGTGGGTAGTCAATCGTGATAAAGAGTAAATGTTGCGGATATTTGCGCATAATTGTGACACATCCCTTTGTGATATTATTTTGTAGTTGTCGACTTGTCGTATGTACATATATCTCAATTTATATAAGCGCATGTGGTGGTAACGAAATGGTTAACAAGTGCTCAACTTGATTGATAGGAAGCAGTTAACGCATCTTATTAGAAACACAGTTTAATAGTATATTTATTGCGGTATGAAGGTACTTTTCCAGTACTGGGTCTGATTTAAGCAGTTATACTAATGCGCTCTACTCTTCTAAAGTCCATGCTTTTAGGGGGTATTATGCAGCCTCATTTCTAAACAGCCTACTACTTCTAAGATTTTTTTTCCAAAATTCAAATACCGCAATTTTACCCAGGAACCAGATATTTAAATTCGGAGTTTTCGAGATATGATGTCGTCAGCCATTAACACCATTAATATAAAAAAAACGAATTATGAAATTGGCAACACTTGATCGCGATTGTAGATGCAGGATGAGTACATAAAATATTCATAAAGGTACATACACATAAGCCGCTTGGGACACAAAGCCTACACGCTGCCAGTGGTCCGGAACTTCAATAAGAGAGATTTTATGGCTTTAAAATGGGTGTGTTGCCACATCGTTAGTCCTCTCGGTATTTGGGTGTATTTTAATGAATACTTCCATAACGTACATGTATAAGAATTCGTTATTGTAAGTACATTATTAATGAGTAGACCTGGAATGAGATTAATCAGCATCCGTTTTATGGGATAACTTTGGTTGGACTGATGACAAGAAGGTAGCGGGGATGGACTGAATGCGAGAGGCTGAGGACCTATCTCGAACAGTGGTCTGCAATAGGCTGATTGGTAATGATGATGATATCTTTAGTTAATAAAACTCCTCCAAGAGCTATTACTTATGACTAAAGACTAATATTATTAACAACTTAACACCAATTTAGTACTGTTGGGATTACATTATCCCAGAAGTTTCTAGACCATTTGTACAGCATTTTTATCAGGGCATTCGTAAGATCTCTAGAACCCTACAGGGTTTAAATAGGACGAGAGATAGAAGAGTGAATATACTAGTTGCTTTGAATTTCATATCGATTTCGCATTTCGCATCAAAATTGGCAGTAACTGCACGGTTTTTGGAAAAGTGTCCGATAGAAGACAAAAGATTCGCCCGCCGATGTAAATTCAAAAATTTGGAAAATCAAAGAGCGAATCTTTTATTTCCCTAAGTTTTAGCTTAAGTACTCGATTACTACCAATTGTCTATACAAGGTGGTATAGAAAGGTAAAGGTTTATTTTAGGTTGAATGGCGTAAAGCGTCAATTTAAAGACGATTCACATTAGACCGTGCCGGGCGCAGACCGTGACGTGTACGGGGCACCGATTGGAAATGCTGATTGGAAATAGAACATTTTATATAAAGTAATTCGAGTTACAACGTGCGGCGCCCGCAGCGCGCACGAGTGACGCACGAGTTACCCACGAACACAGCCGAACCTCGGGTTCGGCGGCTCGTACCCGGCACGGTCTAATGTAAATATCCTTTAAGCGAAATCCCTCATTTTTAATACAGGTTTTCAAAATGATAAATTGCACTAATATTTTGTAAGAGAGAGATGGATGTTGATGTAATTTCCGGATTAGTCCAAAATTATTCGCTTAAAAATATAATTGATATGGACACGGAAATTTTAAATAAAACTTATTGTATTTATTTTAAAAATCCTCTACACAACCCTTCCATTGACATTTGATCTAAACTAAAACAGGAAATTTTCAACAAAGGTAGGACCACCAACATTTTGTTCAGTGATGATTGTCACGGTTGACTGGGTGCACATTGACCGTTACCACCCATGTGCTAATAACAGGGAAGTATGACAAGAAATTGGGAGGCAAACAAAAGCACATTGTTGTTACTGCATTGTAAAATTCCGGGTATCCGAAAAAGGGTATCCTTGGAAACAAAAAATAATTTTCCAAATTAGTTCAGGCGTCTTTTGAGTAACCGGTGAACATACATAAAAAACAAAAAGATTCCGACGAATTGAGAACCTCCTTCTTTTTTGAAGTCGGTTGAAAATCGTTTTCAAACTGTGTTCGTATCTATAGATAAACGTATTGCTGCGATAGTATACCATTCGCTAAGGTAAACACATCCAGCAGGAGATCCGACATGAATACAAATAGGAAGCTAGTGAAATGTTGCATCATATTTAACAGCAAATGTAAAAAATATTGAGTGTATCTACATAAATAAAACATAATGATGTTCGTGGGTAGCGTAACGCTTGAGAATTTTTGGATGGATATGGTTGTATTTTACTTTTAAATATTAGTTATAATTCAAATAAGGTTTTTCGAATAACAAGACTAAAAAAGTCACCGGAAAAAGGGACGCTTAACGGGATGCTTAAAGGGATGCTCTGAAAGGGGTTTTTTTTCTTTAAAATTATCATGAACAGAATGAATTAATTAAAATTTTACCATGAGACTTTTGTTTATCGGATCAGCTACATCACTACATCATACAATCACTACATATTATAAATCAAAGTCCCCGCCGCGTCTTTCTGTATGTCTGTTCACGATAAAGTCAAAAACTACTGAACGGATTTTCATGCAGTTTTACAGAGTGTCATTAGGAAGGTTTAGGTGTATAATTTGTTATCATTTATGTAAATTTGTTGGTTGAAATATGATGATGATTGTTGAAGAGGAGGATTGTCTTCGTGGGAGAGCCATGCTTCGGCACGTATGGGCTGGCTCGACCGGAGTGATACCACGGCCTCACAGAAAACAGGCAGTGAAGCAATACTTGCATTGCTTTTACCCGCGTGAGTGAGGCCCTAACCCTGCCCTCTCCTTTATTCCCGCCCTTCTCCTCTCTCCCCTATTCCCGCCCTGCTCCTCTCTCCGCCCTCTTCCCCTACACCGACTACCTTAAAGGGAGGCAACGGACTTGTGACTCTCGAGTTGCAGGCGCCCATGGGCGGCGGTAGTCATTTACTATCAGGTGACCCGTCTGCTCGTTTGCCCCGTATAGTTACCATAAAATTAAAATAAAAAATAAAATAGAGGTCTCTACTACCCGTGCGAAGCCGGGGCGGGTTGCTTGTAATAAATAAAATGCACACAATATTTACTTCAACACGATCAATAAATTTCTCACAGACTCGTACTTTGGAAGGTCTCCCTATTGGAGGGTATTGCCTGATGTAACTTAAATGTGTCCTATGGTATGTAAATAGTTGTAGATCAACAGTCCTATTTGAGAAATCGATTTGAGATCTTGAGTAGAAATGTAAACAACTAAAATGTAGCACAAATCAAATGTAATGTTCCTTGTATCCTTACCGTAGACAAACCGTAGCAGTCGTAGCAGAACCCATATTCTGTTGAAATCATTCGCTACGGCGCTTGTTTACAAAACAATTTCATTTCGAGAGAGCAAACATCCTTCGGGTTCGTAATTGTTAAGCTATGTATCCATTAGATATTGTTGCGCAACTGTCGCTCAATAGTTGCTCCACATATTTTTTTGTTATAAAGACTATCTCGCTCTGGATCTGACAATAGTGTTGTTAAAATCCCTCCAACTAAACTAAATATTTGTATTAGAAGTGGTTGCAGGGAGTAAGTAATTTTCTGTTTGACTTGGAGTAGTTGAACATGTCCAATATCTTCATTCTATCGCAGTGTGGTTTACACTACTGGCGTTCTTTACATGAAGTGTCATATTGCTGTCAAAACGCGAGAACGAATCGAACGTGATGTGATACTTCGATACGTGTTTTACGAACTAGGTGAAAATATTTGTCGACTAAATGTGTCCCAGTCTGCACCAAACTTTATACTACTCGTAGTTTGCAAGCAATTGAAATTAAATCGAGCCTGCCTTATAAAGAGGGTGCCTCTGGATTTTATTTTATTTCATGAAATCGAATAAATGTTTGTTCGTTTCCATTACTTTCTACGTTCGCAATACCAATAACCTTAATTGGTTTAAATGCGGAGATGAAACCTTTTGTTTACTAGAAGTTTCGTTTGGTGTGCTGAATTAGCCAAAAGCTCTGTGGTTATACAGGTACTTCGACACATGTTTCGCCTTTAAAGCAAACACGTGTCGAAGTTTCTGGTTAAAATCTCTTTTAAGAGATTTCAGTTGAGGTTTATCCTAAGTTTTTTAATTATTGCAGTTTAAAAACCGAGAGAAAGTCACAATTGGGTTTGCAGTCCTCAATCTCTATTTATTAGCGAACTGAATAAAAGTAAATGTGTAACATTGAAATAATGTTCGTGAGTGAGTGAGTGAGGGGGGTTACCAGAGGCCCTAACCTTTCCCTCCCCCCTCTTCCCCTCTTCCACCCTTCCCCTACTCCCATCTTAAAGGCCTGCAGCGCACTTGTGACTCTTTAAGATGCAGGTGCCCTTGGGCGGCGGTAATCATTTACCATCAGGTGACCCGTCTGCTCTTTTGCCCCCTATTCCATAAAAAAAGTCGGTTAACGATTTAATTTTTTTAAACAACATGATGGGATTGTGACGTAACGAACGACTATATTAATTAAGTAAAAAATGGGTCTGGCAACACATAACAGTGCATTTAATTTGAAGTGGCGGTTAAGGTGTCGGACTTGCGAACAGTGCACTACCGACGTGATGGGTTCACGTCTTGACATAAGCATTTAACTTAGCTGGAGTTAACAAGAATACTGGTAAAATGTCACCTTGCTTTTAAAAAAAAAGACGTGGAGACCGATTACGAACAAGAAAGGGTTAATGTTTCTCACTAGACGAGTCGACGACATTTCCCAAGAGGCAGGGATTCACTTTTGTACCTAGTCTTTGAAATAGTTTATCGTTTTATAGTAATTCTATTTATTAACGTAATACATTCTTAATCTTTATCTATTTTGAATTATCCGATTCCGTTGAAAATCTTCATCATTATAGACAAACAAAAAATTATAATTATTTATAATCTTTATCTTTTATCATATTTATCCTTTTTACAAAAAATAAATAAATAAATAAAATTTATACCTATAGTCGTTCCTGCAGTTTATGCCACTTTCGTAGTCACTGTTCCGCTCCTAAGGCTCAATGCATGATGTTAAATCTATCTACATTAGTATTAGTACCTCGCAAAACTAATTCTGTCTGTCAGTTAAATTTTCACGTCTAAACTGCTTAACCAATTTTATTATGAATTTTGGTTTAGAGATAGACAGGTTCATTTTCGTGACATAAAGTAGCATATGTTCTTCTCCAAGGTCTTGTTTAGCTCTGTACTAAATAAATTATGTTATTGTTGTTTTTTTTTAATTGGTTCAGCGGTTAAGGAGTGGAAGCGTAACGGATGCGCAGACAGACAGAGTTACTTTCGCATTTATAATATTCGTTTGGATCATGAAATGGCCTCACAATAGGATTTTTGTACGAAGTCACGTGACTTCAACACACGAAAACTCGAAACGAATGATAAATGGATCTAACAGTCGCAGTAAAATCCAATGTAAGCGCTAGGTCTATCAGCGTAGTCATCCATCATGGCTGACAGTTAACACTTGAACTGTTCCTGTCGCCATTCATCAAGTCTCCACAATCGTCTTAAATAGGGCTATTAAATTTCTGATAAAAGCCCCAACTGTAGGATTAAATTACGAAAATCCTACGGGTTTAGAGGCGATTCAATTGAATTTTATTTTGAATTCTAAAGTTAATATTAAATCTTTATTTTTTTAGTTCATAGTCCAAACATCAATGTTTCTTTAGTTGGGGAGTATTCTCCATTCAATATGAGATGACTAAATGATATGTATGGTGTTGTGTTGTACCATGATCGTGCACACTAACTCATTAAAGACTCTAGGATCTAAAAAATTAAGTTCAATTTCGATCGAAATGATAAAGACATATTGTGCCAAAACTATTCAGTGGTAAGTTAACCAATTGAAATATGTCAGTCTTAGATCATTAATGTCAGTATATCACTAAAATATTCAATTTACTTTTATAATTTCATAAAATGTTTTATGTTCGAAACAAATAACCATTTCACGCGAGGAGCGTCATAAAATTTTATAGATAAGTCGAGACAAAAAGAATTAAAATTATCAGTTCTTAATACGTAGGGATGATTTAGGAACTTTTATTTTATAAGATATTAAACGTCAGAGTTACCTTCTTTGAATATAGAACATGACACTTTCTAGTTTTAGGTTTCAGTTTCTACAGACAACACTTTTAGTAATTAAAGGTTTTATGCGGACAAAAAAAATATATATCTATTTTATCAATTCGACCTCGTTTATGTTATACCCGTGTTACCATAAACTAAAATATATTATATTAAAACGTGTTACTGCTGTGTAGTTATATTCCCAGTAGCAACACGGGTATTTTTTTGCTCGTCGTATTGCCGCCTAGTTCAGTTAAGTAGTACGATGGGCATTTTTTTTTGCTCGTGATAAAATTAATGACCGTGTTACCCAAAAAAATAACCGTGTTTCTGTTACTGGTAGTAATACGGACAATAAATCAACGTTTTATAAGTGGGAGAGCCATGCTTCGAAACGTATGGGCCGGCTCGACCGGAGTGATACCACGGCCTCACGCTTCGTTGTGTTTCGCCGAGTGAGTGAGGTTACCGGAGGTCCTAACCCTTCCCTTTCCTTCTCCCCCTCATCCCTCCTCTCCCCCTTTTCCCCTCTTCCCTCCCTTCCCCTACTCCCACTTTAAAGGTAGGCAACGCACTTGTGGCTCTTGAGTTGCAGGTGCTCATGGGCGGCTGTAGTCACTTACCATCAGGTGACCCATCTACTCGTTTGCCACCTATCCCATAAAATTAAAACTTCTTTTAAGAATAACCAAGCGTCATCCTATGTTCATTGGGCATCCCTCTTGTTAATCGTTTACTATTCTCAACATTCAAGAAATCTTACGTAACTTTTAGTCTGAATGTGTAAATTATGATCTTCAATGGAATAAGCGTTATTCTGAAACTGGTAGTCCTTTAGTAGGGTTGCCAAAAGTGTGTAGAAAGGAGTATAGAACGTTTATAGGCATCGGTAATCCTAAACTAGGCTGGGCTGTGGTATATTGCTTAAGCCGTTATTGTGTGTTCCATCGCACATCCGAAGACTACCTGCTATGCTTAATGACCTTTCCCTTACTAGCAAAGTTTTTCAAATCCACCATCTCTTTTTTAACGAATGTCGTTTGCCGAATAATTACGTAAGTCGCACTGCACAGCACTAATTCCCCGGACGACATCTCAATTACAACTGGGTAGTGTAGACAAGGCAAATGTCGAGCGATGCCACTTGAAAGTTGGGCGAAATGTCTTCGCAACATGTTCCCTAGTGAATACTTGGCTTAAGTTGTCTATTGCACGCCACTATTAGACCTTACATATACATATAGGTAAGGTCAAAACCGCAGCGTTTCGCCATCGTTCAACACAAAAGTTTCATCCCCATCACCTGGATAATTGACAATCCACCACTGGTTCTCCAGATTTTTTTTGCCTTGCACAACCAATATCTGGAACAAATTGTCGCCTTCGGTATTTCCGGACCGATACGACCTTCAAACCTTCAAGAAAAGAGTGAACTCCCATCTAAAAGGCCGGAAACGCACTTATGACTCTTGAGTTGCAGGTGTGGTTGGGCGACGGTAGTTACTTACCATCAGGTGACCCATCTGCTCGTTTGCCCCCTATATTATAAAAAAAATAAAAAACATAAAAATCAATGTTTGTTTATATTTTATGCGCTGTCATACCGTTCATCCGATCATCGTGAAATTTTACCTTGCCAAGAAGATAGGGTACCTCTCAAGCAGAAAAAAAACCTGAGAGATGAAAAAAAAAATTTAAAAGAGCGAAGCCACCGGCAAAGTCTAAAAACTTATAAAGATACTAGCGGACCCGACAGACATTGTTCTGCCGGAACGTAAAAAATATTATTCCTGTAACCTTATCGTAGCGCCATCTACCGGGTCCAATTGTAAATTTAAACCATTCTCCAATCCACCTGAAGCCACACAAAAATTTTCATTAAAATCGGTCCAACCGTTTAGGAGTAATTCAGTGACATACACACGTACAGAAGAATTACATATATTAAGAAGATAGAAAAGTATAATCACAGCTTATAAGTGTAACCTTACATTTTGTAAAAAGTCCTTATAGGTACAGTACTGTCTTACACTTTCACAAGTAATCCCTAATTTCCCGCCCCTAGACGGTAGGTCGTTCCTTTGACAGCCGGTGAGGGCCCTTCAGGCTGAAGTGCTAAACAAAACGAGGGATACCCACGTAAAATGCGATACGGTCTTCGATATGGCTGCTTCTCTCAAGATGCTGTGACCGCGATATTTTTTCTGTGACCCATTTTCTTGCCAATTTTTTCCCCCGTTCGGAGGCTAAGTCTAATGTCTGGAAATAATACGATTTATATTTATCGTGGTTGAGTGTATTTCGTAGCCTGTGGGCTATTGTTTTCGGTAGTTAATTTTCTGAAACATTTGTTTACCCAAGCGAGGGAAGCTCTTCCATTTATCTGGTTTGTTTTGTGTCCGTCTGTATGTCAGTCTGTGTGTCCTTCCATTACAAGTCGTACTTCTCAGCTTTCCTAAACAATAGATTCTATTCAAATTATTTGTTGTTTTAGAAAATTTTAGTTGTTTACGATTTTTGATTTGAATTCTGATTTTTACAAAAACTTTTTAACTCTTACTTTAAATACATTTTTAAAAGTGTTTCGTGAGATAAAATACAGTACTCTCTGATATAAAATTTGTTCAATGAGTTCCGTGTGTTATGCCATCATATAGGGGAGTTTCTCAATGAGGCTTAATATTAATTTTTGCGCATTTTCATAAGTCTTAATAATAATGAATACTCTTTATTGTACACCAAAAGCAAAGAAAAACAATAATAGAAAAACAGATATTATATGTACCTCATTTCATTAGAAAGATTTTAAATAGGCATATATCTCCAGAACAAGACTTAAAAATCAAATCTAATTAATAAGCTAATTACAATGCTGTAGTGATGTTACCTATTTAGATAAACCAACAAGAAAACTTTATTCAGGTGTGCCTAAAGTATATACATATTATATACGTATTTTTGGTGGTCGAGCTTTGCAAGTCCGGGCCAGGTGGTAGGTTGGTAAAGTGTCGTGTGGTGGATAAATAATATGTAATTCGGGTAATGGTCATACAACACACACTTTACAAATACTTGACCACTTAATTAACTAGGGATTTTAGAAATTCACGGGAGCAAAAATAAACCTTTCCGTGTCGTTCGAATGTCGAGCCAAGAGAGTTTTGAAAAACTCTACACTTTCGTTTTGAGCATAGATTCGAGAGGTTTACTTTTTATGCTATGGGCAAGTGGCAATTCGCCACATACCTATCTTTTCATCATTAAAATCAGAATGTTTTTTTACTTATGTGGGCTTAACAATGGTAGTTTTATTCGTATTACGTAAGCGCTAGTTAAACAAAAGGCACTACCCAGACAGGTCGGGGAGTGAAATAATTTTAGCCAGAACATCGTTTGGAAGCGTCGCTTTGTTACGATTTTACATTCAAGTAGACCTGACACTGTAAAAATGGTTTATTTTAATATTTGTCGATAGCTTTCGAAAACCATCACGACAAAAAACTAAATCGATGTATACGTTGTGCTGTAGTGTGAGCTTATAAATATTCTGCTGACGATAAGTACTTAGGTCTTTACTCCCAAAATCGCAACTTTTCAGCTGGTTAAAAAGAAAATACTGGATAAACATAAAAAGTCCTAGCTCACTTCGCAATGAACCTCATTCATAAAAGTTCAAGTTGAATATTCAAACAAATATATTTTCATTACAATATCTTTTATAGTAGTGTTAGAAATAACCTCACCGCTATAGCTATAAACTATGACATTCACT
Source organism: Callimorpha dominula (assembly GCA_949752705.1). Lineage (NCBI taxonomy): Eukaryota > Metazoa > Arthropoda > Insecta > Lepidoptera > Erebidae > Callimorpha > Callimorpha dominula. The sequence goes on along the minus strand of OX457002.1, from coordinate 3,754,191 downwards.
AAATAACCGTAGATAACCGCAATGTTGTTCGTACCTCGATCCGCACTCAAGTGTTTGTTATATATCTTAGAATGCTCGCCTAGCCTTTTTATCACCCCACAATTATCCGTTATTTTTCAGACGGACCAATAGCGTTCCGTCACCGGTATAACTAGTCATATTATTGTCTATTAATTCATGATTATTGTAGTCAACTGTTTTATCATCTACTTTAGTTCACCCCTATGATAAAATAATACTAGGTTTTTGAATTGCCGATAACACTACATTAATCCTAACTAATATTATAAATGCGAAAGTGAGTATGTTTGCTTGTTTGTTAGCTTTCACGTCTCAACTACTGAACCAATCATGATGAAGTTTTGCATACACGTTGCCAGGATCATAAAAAAGGATATAGGGCTATCATCTAAAAAAAAGTACTATTCCCGAGGTAAAGACAATGTAACTTTTACGCAAGCGGAGCCGCGGACAAAAGCTAGTATTATAAACGTGAAAGTTTGTGAGGATGTATGGATGTTTGTTACTCTTTCACGCAAAACTACTGAACCGATTGCAATGAAACTTAGTATGTAGATAGCTGGAGACCTGGATTAACACATAGGCTACTCTTTATCCCGGCATTCCCACGGCACCGGGATTTACGCGAGTGAAACCGCAGGGCGTAACAAGTAACAAACATCCATACATCTATACATCTACACATCCGTACATCTTCACAAACTTTCACGTTTATAATATTAGTAGGATAAGTTTCCGGACGTCGCTCGCCTATTGACCCTACTGTCCCAAGGCCAGCTTTTGTTGCTCGCCTTTTGTTCAGCACACGTGCGATTATAGGGACTGTTTATAGGTCAACCCGCGGAGTTACAAGTACAGTGTATATTATATTGTAGGTTTATAACGGGGACACTTTAAAATGACTTCCTTCAGTCTTTGTAAAGTGGTTTTTAGTAAATCGGCTTAAGGGATACAAAGATGGGATATTTGCTCTCGGACTAATACATCAGTCTGGTTGAATAAAATGTATGGCAGGAATAACTTGATAGAACACCTTGAATGTTTTAATAATAGTTCAAATTCAAATTGTTTATTTGTGTAATACAGGTTATACAAAGATCTTGGAAACTAATTTTGGCCGCTGTATACTACCTTTTTATATGTGTTTATTATGTTTCATACTAGCTAATCACAATGAAACACAATAAATTTTTAATTGTTATCGATTAATAATAAAATCTTAATTCTAAGTTACATTGATTATATTAATTTTAATTAATTTACATTAATATTGTAGATACTTGAGCATCATTGCAAAAATTTTTAAATCATGTCAAATCAAAATACTAGGTTACAGTCAACGAAATAAATAAATGTCAACGTTATTAAAAATGATCCAAAAGGAAGTCATTTATGTTGTAATTTGTAATACGTTTTTAATCAGAAACGCTTTGAGTTCACGTCTAATTTTATTTATGTCACATATCTGTCGAATACTTTTTGGGAGCTTGTTAATAGTGATAAGAACTTCACCTTTTTAGTGCCAAGGGAAGCAAAGCTTTCCATATCTACCTAATGTCTGTTCTCGATGGTCTGTCCAAACCTGTTAAGGCTTCAGCCCTACTGTTAGGGCTTACCGACCCTAGGGCGTGGAACAAATGATTGAAGATAAAGTCATCTAAATATTTATACAAATAGCTGTCCATTACACTTAACGGATGCTTGCCACTTTGTTTGCTTGTTGGACCATCTAAAGCGTGTATTATAATAAAAAAAAATCACCACTGATTTGTTTCTTTTTGATTAAAATAAAATTTAATAAAAAGGCAAAAATGCTAGATTATTTGCCTGTACCTCCTGCTATATCTCTATATCTATTTAAAAAGCGTTCAAAAATAAATGAAAGCTATTTCAACTCACTATCGATAGACAGCCCCAGATTGATTACGATTTCGAACGTAGAAAATATCGGAATGGCAGCACTCGACATGTTGTGAGTGGTCCTTCGATCCACGAGTGATTACTCTTCACTTGACTAACGCCACTTGCCGCCAGTTCACTGAAATATGCGCCACAATTTTACCCACCATTTTAGTACAATCGCTTGCACAGCCGTAAAAAAGTTATGAGATTGGATTATAGCTCTGTCTTGACCAAAATCGGAAAGGTTCACTGAATACCACTTGGTTCGGCTTTCATCGTATTAGATTCTTAAGTCATGAGAATAATTTTAGAGTTCCGTACCCGAACCCAAAACCCGAAAGGGTAAAACGGGACCTTATTACTAAGACTTCACTGTCCGTCCATCTGTATGTCCGTCTGTCACCAGGCTGTTTCTCAGGATCCGTAATAGGTAGACAGTTGAAATTTTCACAAAATGTGTATATCAGTTGCCGCTATAACAACAAATACTAAAAATTAATTAAAAGTTAAAGGGGGCTCTACTAAAGACGGTTTTTTTTATTATTTGCTTATGGACGGTACAACTTTCGTTGAAAACCCAACGAAATTTTACTGTCCGTAAGCAAAACGAATCGTTTCTTGTTTATTGCAACGCGGCATTAGACAACTGACAGCCAAATTTCTGAACAGCTTTAGTATCTACTGCTATCTCACTTTACCATTCTAACGAAATGTATTAATGAGAATAGATACGAATGTATCAAGGTGGGAGTAGATCGATAAAAGCAATAAAAGTTCTCGTAAAAGTGCTACAGTAGTAATAGTATATTTAGATATATACTTATGTATATCCATTGCTGGACAACCTGGATTGCACTTTATTGCATAGTAACTAGAGCTGATACTTTTTTAAACGTCTTCGTATGAAACTAAGAATGATTTTGAGGTTCGTAACTGGTTACGCTTTGTTTAGACAATACTAGGTGTTTGGTCTTGACATATTGTTTATTAATATATTTAAACTCGCACGTAACAATCTCACATTTTTGCTGTATCTTTAAAACAAGGGTAGGTAAGTTTCATGTAAGTTTTTTCAGATTTCTGAAGCTGGTGTGTGTGTATTTTGATTATGCAATTATTTGAGAATGCAACTTTATTGTGATAAATCCTACTAATATTATAAACGTGAAAGTTTGTGAGGATGTATGGTTGTATGGATGTCTGGATGTATGAATGTATGGATGTTTGTTACTCTTTCACGCAAAAACTACTGATCCGATTGCGATGAAACTTGGTATGTAGATAGCTGGAGACCTAAATTAATACATAGGCTACTTTTTATCTCGATATTCCAACGACACCGGTACTTACGCGGGTAAAACCGCGGGGCGCTGCTAGGGATGTATATAGGGCTAATTTTCATCTTTAACTGTTGGACTGGAGACTACTAGCCACAAGAATAAGATCGATGTGTATTGTTCCGGAGCAATCGTGGAACCGTCTTCAACGAAGTCTCGAAGGGTATTTGGCGCACGAACACAAAACATAAAATTCTGTGCTAAAGGTAAGCGCCGATATAAAATGGCTGTCGTAATAACTTCGTCCCCCAATTCCAACTCTTCAATATTGAAATATTTCTATAGCGGTATAAAAACTCGGCCGCTGCTGCGGCTGCGAGGTGTAAATTGAAAATAAGGGATAGAAGTTATAGAAAGGGATATTTACACACACATTCTAGCATGTTCTATATATTCAAATCTGTTACATAGATATTTGTTGCATGTCATTGATATGATATTGCGAACGGAGGAATGTGAAATTTGGAATTCTTAAAGTTTATGTATAGAAGAAGTGCAGAAAGCTAACCTTTTTAAACTATATGTGTTACATGTTTAAAAATTACGTGTTAACCGCTGCGTGCAGTGCAGCGGTTTTCATTTAAATCACTTAATTAGTTTAAGAGTTCGTGGCGGACATACAACTTGACACGAAATTTCATATATAAAGATGTTACTTCCAAACCTGTATGTAGTGTAGTCCAAACCTGCTAGTGATTAACTTATTATACAAATAGATATATTAAATAATACCTTAATCAGTCTTAGTTGGATTAATGAAAAAAAATCCACTATATGATTTATTTATTGAAACTTTTTGCACATTAGTACATAGGCGGACTTAATGCCTAAGGCATTCTCTACCTGTCGACCTTTGGGTGATGCAGAGAAAGGAAGAAGTAGGTGCAATTAACAAACTTGTAATAAAATTACAAAGAAAAGAATGGGATTCATACAAAGTTCGATACGAATATACACACACTTTATACACAAACACTCGTAACTTTAGTGTAACATATATATACACACACATATACAAATAAATACATAGCTATATAATACATATACTATAAGTACAAATAGCAACAATGTACTAAATATATTTATCTTTTTCAGGTAAGCAACCAGACGATCCCAGAATTAATGTACGTAAAAATTTAATAGGTATGTCAACAGATTGGCGTGTTTGTCGATCGAAAACGGTTCACGATGTGAATAATACAAGAGAAGGCCCACGCTATAATTATTTGTATAGCGGTCACCGTTCCAATTCAAATATATTATGTCATTTGTATTTATTATGTACTAGCTGCGCCCCGCGGTTTTACCCGCGTAAGTTCCGATGCCGTGGGAATATCGGGAAAAAAAGTAGCCTATGCGTTAATCCAGGTCTCCAGCTATCTTCATATCAAGTTTCATCGTAATCGGTTTAGTAGTTTTTGCGTGAAAGAGTAACAAACATCCATTCATCCATCCATCCCAACTGTCACATTTATAAAACTAGCAGCGCCGGTCAGTTTCACCTGCATAAGTCCCGATCCCGTGGGAATATCGAAATGTAAAGCGTTAATCCAGGTCTCCAGCTATCTACATACTAAGTTTCATCGCAATCGGTTCAGTGGTTTTTGCGTGAATGAGTAACAAAATTCCATCCATACATCCTCACAAACTTTCACGTTTATAATATTAGTAGGATTGGGATTAGTAGGCTCGAACTTCCTGGCTTTAGCCAGTTCTGACCTGCTTAAGCTATCGCATACTCCCCTCCATCCGTTATTCCTCCCTTCATGTTTGATAGCCACTGGTTCGTTTTATGCCTGACCAAGTTTTTCGACTTGGTTGTACTTCCTTTTCCTGTGAAGCTCGGCCTGGCCTAACTTTAAGTGTCTAATAAAACATTAGCACCTAGCAATTGCACTGATAAAAAACAATTCTTTCTTTTTTGTTTGATATCAGCGGAGAACAGGCACTAATAGTATTTCTGCTTAATGCGTTAACAGACTGCTTTTACGAAACTAGAGAGTATAAATTTACTTTAAAAGCTTTTTACAGGATTGGGATGTGGAACACACTTTTATGACTACTTCATATATCAACAAAAACCAGTTATTAACATCACTTTAACGGGATATTTAACCATGCTTCATTTTCGATTTTCGTCTTTGTAGGTACCTACTACTAGTACTTTTGGTAAACACTTCGAATTAAAGTCCGAATTATTTTATTTTTATAAAATTCTTAAAGTAATAACTCGTAAAGCCCATTTTTAACCATTTTGTCATGCAAAAATTAATCCAAGCAATCAAAGTATTAACAGTTATGTTTTTGTGGCAAATATTTTACAAATATAGAAATATTCGAACACCTCATTTTATCCATATACCCTCTTTTTTAAATAAAATACATGTACCTATTGCAATCCGTAGATTTTTTTGAACAAATTGGTAAATTATAAATAATAGTTAAGCTTCCAACTCTAAATTAACCGTAAGAATATCACAATAATGAATCCGATAGTACGAGTATATTTGCTTCTATCACATCTACCCACATTAGAATAAACACACACTCGGAAATTACTAATGAAAACGTTTTTACTTACTGTTAGATGCATACTCATTGCATCACGATTGCTTGATGAACACCATGATGAGGACGTTGGGATTTACGAATAGCAAAATCTTGCACAAGAAACTTTTTACTTACTAACACTTTTTTTTTTCTTTCAATTGCGGCGCGTTCTTTATCTCACTTCTGATGTTACAAACGGTCTCAATACCACTGATATACACTATGAAAATCACTAACTAACAGCAACTGCCAAGTTGTTCGTACCTCTGTTTGCACTCAAGTCAATCGTTCTAAACATATTCCTACCGTTTTATAATCCCACAATTTGTTAATATTTATCCATCGACCAATAGTATTGCGTTACCCGTATAACCAGTCAAAATAATATCTATTAACTAAATTTTATTAAATAGTGAACTGTGTTATCATCTATTATAGTTTGGCCCTATTTTTAATAAAATAAATAAGAGTTTGATGTGGCGACAACATATCTCTCTCTTTTTTTTCTCTGTTTTCTCTCTTTAACATGTCTTTGCACCTTACCCCCAGGTTGACTGGCAGAGAATGCCTTAGGCATTAAGTCCGCCTTTGTACAGTCTGTGCATGACGCATTAATAAATAAATAAATATCACTGGTGCATTTCACTTCGCTATTTATCCTGGTTAACATTGTCTTGTGCCGGATAGAAGTACTTACAGTCAGGAAGTTAAAATTTGAGCAGAAAATTTTTGTTCCATTCGTATTTTCCATATGTGGACTAAGTGTTTGTTTGGGAGAGGAATGCTTCGGGCGTACGTGAGTGACTGAAGTGATACTACGTCCTCACTACGCATCATCAATACTTTTCAGAAAGCAAGTGTTGGCTTCAGTAGGTATTCAGACGTATTCCAGCTAAATCTTTCTAAATCTATTCAAGCATTTAAGAAGTTAAGGAGTTAATAAAGAAACTCACATATCACATGTATCATGATTGTGCATATCGATCATGATACACACAATCATTATACATTCTCCCCTATTCCCGTCCTTCCCCTCCCCCCTCTCCTTCCCTTTAATCCCCCTCTCCCATCTTCCCGCTCTTCCCCCCTCTCCCCCTCTTCCCCTATTCCCACCTTAAAGGGCGGCAACGCACTTGTGACTCTTGAGTTACAGGTGCCTATGGGCGGCGGTAGTCATTTACCATCAGGTGACCCGTCTGCTCGTTTGCCCACTATACCATAAATAAAAAACATTAACTCTAAAAACGTTACACTTTTTGGGCAGTCGTGTAAAAAAGATGCTTATAATCTGTGTATAATAAATGTTCATATCATAATCGCATGTAAATCATCTAAATTGCTTTCTAGAAATATCTGACGTGCACTATAGTACAACTCTTACCAGCGCCAATACGACATCCGACTACTGTACGTTCAGGGCGCTGTTGACCCTCTACTTATTCTTCATCTACAGCTTACACATATAAAAAAAAATTGCTAGAAAGTCATACATAATGTAATTCTTACAGCAACGTAGAAACTTATCATATTACTTAGAACGAACGCCCGATACGTGAGTAGAAGATCGAAGTATTCAAACTGAATATATAAATTGATCAGAGAAACATCGTTTAGTCAACTTCAACTACGGCATATAAACAGCGTCGAGGTTGCCTGTAAGTTTGTGTAGGAAACTTTTACGTTTCTATTTTAACTATATAAAGCCAGCGTAAGAAGCATTGCCTCGATTGATGAGATCGTCAACTACTACATCGTAGTACACAGCGGGATCTTTTTAGATATCTTCCAAAGGTCACGTTGTTCGTATTCTGAAAGTAGTACTATGAGACTAAACCGGTGGTTACCAATTAATTTTTCTTACGTACCACTTCAAAATAGATCTAAAACTCGTGTACCCCTTATTAAATAAAAAAATCTGTTTGTTTTTAATATTTCTTCTCCATCTTCAAACTTAAGAGCTATTTCTTGTAGCTTTACCTGTTTCTAGAATTTTCCCTGTGGCCCTCTCAATAAAGTTTGCCTATTTTTTTTACTGATTTTCTTAGTCAAGTGATTGCTCCGCGTAACCCTTGATGCAACCTCGCGTACCCCTGGGGGTACGCGTACCACAAATTGGGAAACACTGGACTAGACCAAAAAAAATATACAAATATCACGCTATTAAGCTTCCAACTTATCAAGTTACAAAATCGAAGTGTAAGCATATTATTATTAGTACTCAATACACAACTATGTATGTCACCTCAATAACAGCGACCCCAATAATATATAGTTTCCGTATTAATAATGTATAATATTTTTACTAGTCAGCTAAATCTTTGTTCCATGTGTGTATAGATGTTAGTTCACACACGATTAATATTAAACTAGAAATACTAACACAATGTATTAACTAGGAGAGTAATTATCTGAACACGGCACAGTAGTTTCACTACAGAAGTAATACTTACTGATATGTGTATACACTAAAAGAGAAACCAAGAATATAATAGACTAGCAGTTGCGACCTAGTTCGCATTAACATTTTGGTAAAGATCTCACGGGATTCGTACATTTTTCCAGTGTTAAAATTAGCCTATCTGCTATTCCAGACAATAATCTATCTCTGTGCACAATCCATCCTCACAAACTAAGATTAAAAATACAGTATGAGTAAAATGCCTAATTATAACTAAGGTAGCAAACAAGTACACAGCCCACCTAATGTTAAACGGTTATATAATATACTAGCAATTTACCGACCCTGTCCTCGAATATTGACCCGTGTCGCCCCTAATCATATAAGTCGAGAGAAAAAGTGTTAGGGCATACATTAAATCATGTAATATGTTTATAGGTAAATATAGTATTCAGTATATTAACATAACCTTATATTGTACACCACAGACTACCCTCAATTTTATTTGACAATATCCGTACAAAGGTTGTCTGGAAGAAGTCGCCGTGTGTGATAAGACCGCCGATTGTTATACCTTAACATTTGTAACTTGTTTTGCAATATTTACTATTTAAAGGTGTACAATACAGAGAAATAAATAAATTGTTACGAATTTATAGAAGTACTTGAGCTATAACATACTATAGCTCAAGTACTTCTATTAATTCGAAACAAATATGAATGAGAGTGTGAATGACGTGTGGAATATATTTTTAAGTTTTAGTTTAGTACTGTCGAGTAGGGTTGCAATTAGTGCAACGTCCGCGCTAATGAGAACCGAGACGCCATCTTAATTTTCGGCTGCATTACAAAATGGCGACTTCTCCAACACCATCATTATGCACCTGCGAATGTTGAGAAAAGTGCCGGCACATTGTTCACAATTACATGAATATTCAGAACAATAATTTTACTACGGAAGGAAGTCTTTAGAGTGCTTTCAGTGTTTCTTGTACAGGATATGAGGAGTTTAGAATCTTCTGTAACCTGTGGGTGTGTTTACTACTTAAATGAATTACCTACATATTATTTTACATCGTGTGTCACCTTCGCGAATAACTAACAAAAACTTTCTTTGGATACTTATCACAATGCAAAAGTCATGCAATGCAAGGTTCATCATAAAAATGCGAAATTAAGGATTTACAGTCATTAGTTTGATTTTGCGCTACGCAATGGAAACGCAACACGCGTACGATGCGATACGGTGAATGATCTTACACGTACGGCGCCGTCGAAGCAGCTGATTGCATAAATGTTGTTTAATTGATTACATTGTAGTTTTTAGCCGTATGCGGTATTTATTACATTTTTTTCGGTAAAATATTCTGTTAACTCATTGTGATATCACTTTTAAGCGAAAATATGTAAAAGAAAAGAAAAATGGATGAATCCAATGATTATCGACTCAGAATGATGGCCTGAATACACTAATTCAGGATTCGGAACGGTGTTTCTTATACCCTGTATGCTTACAATTATTTTTATCAATTTATAAATAACTAGCGGACCCGACAGACGTTGTCTTGCCGGAACGGAAAATTTATTCTTGTAAGCCTATCGCAGCGCCATCTACCGGGTCCAATTATAAATCTAAACCATTCTCGAATCCACTTGAAGCCACACAAAAAATTTCATTAAAATCCTTCCAACCGTTTAGGAGGAGTTCAGTGACATACACACGTACAGAAGAAATATAAATATTAAGATTAGCATCACTCGCAATTTCGTCCACTTATGTTTTATTGTAAAGGGCCTTTGTTCTAATTATGTATTTGTATTATATATACGTTATTAAAAGTAGCCAACATTGTAGCAAATCATTTTGGGTAGGCGTAAAAATATAGAATTATAAGATACCCAAATATTTTAATTGTACCTAGCTAAGTACTCACAAAACTTAAAAAAAACTTTTGTAGTATTGGCTTCAGTAAAAACCTACAAGAGTTATGAGTGGTGATGTGACAGCAATCGACATAGTACATGTACAGTTTCTCATGTGAGACGCATCTCGTCCACAGGCCCCGTAGACATCACAGTGCCTGCCTCTGCAGCTGGTTAATAACTTTAACGAAATATACACTCTTCCTCTGTTGTTTCCATACAAAGGTTGTCTGGAAGACATCGCTTTTAGCGATAAGACCGCCCATTGTACTTGCCGCTTAGTATGTTGCTACTAAACTGTGTTAATTTCTTTCTAACTGTAGTGTTCAATAAAGAATGTTCTATCGATCTATCTATCTTATTAATAACAACCTTGATACATCTCACACATCGCCGTCTGATCCCCAAACTAGGCGGAGCCTAAACTATGGTAACCAGATTGCTGATAAACATCCTCATATATTTCTAAATACATACGTATATTATAGGTAGATAAATTACACCCTGACACACAAATGATCATGCTCATCACACAATTAATATAATTATATTAATAGGAACGTACAAAAACTGTCTCAACCACCCACTACCGATTTAAATTTCTGCCTCAATGATTTTGCAATTCCTCTGCAGATGACTTTGACATTCACGTTTTACTTACGTACGTTAGGGGATAACCAGATAATAAAACCTTTCCCTTAAAACCTTTTTAGAAAACTAAAAGTAAAGTAATAGAGGACAGATCTCGTGCTGATACGTTTTTGACGTAAAAATTAGAACACTGAGACAGAACAGACAAACCAGAACATGAATCCATGGTTGGAACTACAGAACCTAACCTATTTTTTTAGGCCAGGTTCGATACCATCTCTCAGTACCTACGTCATCACTTATAACAGTTATAACACAAATTGAATAAAGACTTTATCCTAGGGCGTATAAGTTCTGCATAAAGCTTTAAAATTTAAGGCAGTACGACCTATCGTGCGACTTGAGAGTAGAGAAACTCTTAATGTAATTAATTACAGATACTCCGTAAAGCAGATCCCCTTAATTGTTCATTACTTCATTGGCGATCGGAAATGAGATTTCTTTATTAAATGCGATAAATTGGGTTACTTTAATTGTTGTATATTATCCCGGTAATGGAAAAGAATGGGGAATAGACTGATTAAAAAACCTAATGGCAATCGGTGCAAATATTCAGGATCTAAGCACAACAGATAAACATTACACAATTGAGTCAAGATTTTTTCTATTTAAAAGTCCAGGTTTAGATCAACTAAATATTAAGACGGAGAAGTTTTGATTGACATCAAAACATTAGATATTATAATTAATTGATGTCTGTCATTCTCATCATCTAAGCCTTAGGACGTCTATTGTTGAACCGATTCGGCCGATTTCCTACCGCCTCAATCTAGAAACAGCTTTATAATAGGTCTGCCTAAAGGCGGCTCACGCCGTGGTTCATAAGTAGGGCATCTCAAGCCGCGCTTTTCAGTCCGTAGACCCAATGCCCATCTAAGTTGGATTCCTTGGCTGACCTCTATTTCGAAGTTGGACTTACCAAGTCGGATAACTTGTACTAAAATCGCACGGGAAGCGATAGCTGATTACATCGTGCTCAAAGACTCCTGGTGAACGGTTACTTTTAATGTAGAGGCATTACTTTTTAAAAGTACCCGTATTTGCGTTAGCAAAAAAGCTTTATATGGTTTACAAGTACGTCTTCGACCTTTTTTGGTCATGTTGTTAATAAATGACAGTAGATGCACGCATTATAAATTAACTAGCAACCCGCCCCGGCTTCGCACGGGTACAAATTAGACACCTAAACCTTTCTCATGAATCACTCTGTCTATTAGTGAAAACCGCATGAAAATCCGTTCAGTAGTTATTCAGTTAATCACGAACAGACATACAGACAGACAGACGCGGCGGGGGCCTTTGATTTGTAATATGTAGTGATAGAGAAGATTTCAATATTTTGTGAAATGAATTTAATTAACTAGTCTTTGCAGCACCTTACTGTCTGCTACCTACGTTATATTTTCACTTAAATTTAGTAGTGCCATTGAATAAGCTTGACCACCACTTTTTATTTCTAGATTCTTTTCATAGAGGCTTTACCTATTGCTTTGCAAATTTTAATGTAAATATAAATGTAGAAAGTGTTACTTGTGACCTAAATGAATAAATATATTTTATGCTTTCATTCTTCTTAGGTCGACAACTGTGTCTGCCGACAACTTTGAGTGTAGTGTCCCCAATAGCTAGCAGGCAGCAGCAATGCTTCAATATTACCTATATTTTGTATGGTTTCTATGTTAATATGACGTCCGACTTGTTGGACAGGCTGGTTGTCCTTAAACATTATTTTGATATATGTAAATTCTTGAAGTAATGTGAAATCCTGCTGATTTTTAATAACCTGGGCTAATTATTTATCAGATGTTCCTTGTAAAATAAATTTAATCATTTTTATTAGCGATCTGTACTTTAATTTGAGCATACATTTGAGTTAAAGCAGAAAATAAACCGATGTCTAATATGTCCAATATAAAAACGCTCTTAGTAATGCGCAGTAGAATACAAGAGATAATTAATTTCATCCATAAATTATTTGGGTCAACTCCATCCCTCATAGCTCAGGTGTTCTACGGAGATAAGTTGTACACAAATAACCTTGCATACTAATGGAGTTGAACTTTTTTAAAAGCGCTTGGACATGTTTCATCGTTTATTTATTCGTGAAAAAATACGTAATAATAATAATATACAAGACTACAAGCCTTTCATTAGAGGAATAATCTCTATCATGATATAAATTTCGCTCTTTTTATGAGTCTAATCTTATTGTTTATTCTACTTTCTAGATATAGTCTATGCTGGCAGTGGTAAGTTGTCAAAACTCGCAGGTAGAAAGAGCTTTATACGAAATTAAAATTAAATTAAAATGCTCTGGGTGAGGTGTTTCTTATCACAGTCCACTTGTTACCAGTGACGCTAAATAGATTTCAGATACAAAAACACTGTACTAAATTATAATATTAATGCAGCTTATAAGGATTCATTTTTAAAATATCTTGTTATAATTTTATTATCTTAAGAGTTTCTTAGAGTTAAACGCGGCAGAAGTTCTCAAATTTCTAAGAGTAACTCTCAATGGCTGAAGAGCCATTGTCACCTCAGTTCCGCGGTGTCGGCCATCCTTCTCAACATTACGAATATAAAACAAAAGAAGTCCTAAATTAAACTTTCCTGAAAATGTGGGAAGCGATCCTTTGTCAAGATAATCGAGGGGCGTGATGGGTCGATCTCTGCTCCTAGCCCTAAATTATCTCGCCTCAACGGTTACAGATAAAGATTAAACTATTAAGCGACCCCTGAGAACCTTTTCTTAATACTTTATAACTTTTATGTCTAACTTCGGTATTTCTTAATTTTGAATTGAGATCTTTTTTAAACTTAGCGAATAAATTCTGCTTTCGACAGTTTTTAAAAGAATATTGATTAGTTTAAATCGTTAACGTAGTTTCATGAGTGGTTGTGGGTCAAAATTCTCTAACAGTACATAATGATCTAAATACCAAAGTGTTGTCATTTATATGTAACCTTACAGCAGGAAAAAAATAGTTCCAGCAAGTTATCAGTTTTTCACAGTGTTTTTTGTTTGCTAAATTGTGCATTATCTACGTCATTAAAAAATTTTGACTTTAATTAGTGCAGCGAACGTTTTAAATATGTTTTGTTGATTCATTATTATCATCTATGGTAATAAGATATCGTAGGTTTATTAAAAAAAATCATCAATTTTCACAATATCTTCAAATCGTCTTGATCTCTCTTAAGGTTGTCTAAATTGCATTTAGCAATATGGCCGCCCTCCGCCTAGTGCCTATGTGTCAAGCAGATTATGTACGAACATGGTACGAACCGTACATAATCTGCTTGACACATACTATGTACTGTATGTAGTAGATATGTACCTACTCATATTTTAACAGTAGTAGCGTTAATTGTAACAGTAGTAGCGTTAATTGTAACAGTAGTAGCGTTAATTGCAACAATAGAATATTCTATGCAGATAATCAGGTTACAATTAAACCGTGTTTGTTGTTATACGTAAAACTAAAAAAAAAAACTTTAAACTTTAACTTAAAATTGTATTTTAAGTACAAACTAAAAAATGTAACTTAAAATCATGCTCTCATAGTTTGGTCTTTTTTTAAATTTTCACCGAATATTGTTAGTCATATTTAAGAGTCTCATAGTAGACCTCATGACTAATGTGACTTGCTAACAATTTTGGGAAAATTACTAATTGAAAACAGAAATCGTAATTTAGAAAATGACAATTTGAATTTGATTAAATTTTTGTAAAGAAAAATGTCAAGTTGAATATGGCACAGATTTCTGTATTCGAGCCCTCAAGCTCAGGCTTCAGGCCTTTAAGACAGAAATCTTGAAACATAGATAAACTATAATCACGACATTGACATGAAAATGTTATCAATTTGTAAAATATTTATTTTTTTGTGTAATTCTTACTTATTTATCACTTATCCAAACAGCGCTCCTTAAATATTACTTCACCTTTCTGTAACTTTGTATAGGGGTGGTACTTGTTAGACCGGGCGGCATCCGTGCCTCGGCTGATGTATAAACTCTTAACATTTATTTCGTGTTACTAGACATTTTATTGATTGTGGACGTATTTAAATCAATTACTTTACCCGTTCCGGTACTACAAAGAATTATTGATAACGAAAATCAAATATTCTTATATATTTTGTGATATTATAATGGTATGAGACATAATAAAATACACACATTAAACTTCCATGTTGTTATTACGCTCATGAGTGTCAAAACGACAATCCAACAGATAGGAATTAAAATAAACATATTTAACATAGTAAATAAACAAGTCGATGCAATATCTAGGCAATTACAGGCAGGCGTCGATCTCCAATATCCGGTGAACACAATCAAGATGGCCGCTTCCGTCAGCCATATTGCCCACGTCGTACTGATACACCAAATTGTTTACACTCAACTAATTAACTTCTGGGTAATACGGATTTGTTGCAGGGTCTATTTTTAATGACACTTGGAAATTTGTAGGCACTTAAATGCTTTAGAAATCGGTTCTTTATAGATTCAATAAAACTAATGTTTATGGTTATATTTCCAAACTTTAACAAAAAATAAACGGGCTGTCTTATGAGTTATGATAGACAGTTATCGAAAAGTATCAGAGTATTTACTACTCTTCATTAGGACCGACGGCAACCTTATTCATCTATTTACATAGAAAAAAATACTTAGCGACTATTGTTGACGAGCTCCAATTTCCTTCTATTTTCTCTAGAATAAGGGTGTTATTACCAAGACAAAAATAAGTAACGGTAAAATAGTATATCGAAATCAAACCACTTTAAATCAATTGATAAATCTGATCTAATGCAACTAAACCGGGTATAACTTAAAAAGCTAGCCTTGCCAGCTCCCGGTCAAGTTTCCGTTCCAGTTCCAGTTCAGGTTCGAGTGGGAACCGGAACCGGTGCAGGAACACGACGCGCCGTCGTCAGGTCATGCAAGCTGGAATCTCTGACACGGGTTAGCAGACTCTTGCAACTTTGAAGGAAATAATTTTGTATTTTATTTATTTTGCTTTAATTTTTTTGTCTGCACCTGAGAGTTGAACTAAAAACGCGTGAGACGCCAATGACTCTTGGCTTTAATATATTTAAAATCAGAATGAAGAATAATAAAGGTTAATGCTTTAAAAATGTAGGAATATCAAACCGCAGAATACATAATTGTACTACGGGACCTAAATTATTGTTACTTTTCGAGACGGTTGGATTGTAGATATGCTTGTAAAAATATATTAATTAGGTATGTAAATATGTAAACTGGTAACTCATTACATATATAAACCATACTAACATCTTTTGTATGCCTATTTTGAGAGGTTCTCAGTTATTTAAACTCACCTGTTTAGTAACTCACCAACACACAAACCTTTAGCCAAAAATAAACTGTTATTTTATTCATAGTAAAAGGCTCCGCGAGTGATATAGATTTTTACTTAACATTTACTGCTCTTGAGAAATAGCTATTATTTGCCCTTAGAAAAACGTGTACTTAGCAGAAGTGTTGACGTTGGAGAAGAACTTGACTGTTAATCCTGTTAAACCTAGGAGAAACCAACCTAGCGTTTCTTGCCAGAGCCTCCACGACTTGATTGTATTTTCAAAGTATAGAGTCGCTTCGTCTGACACAGATGCTCTCAGCACGGGAGCCGATAACACAACTGCTTGGGTTTATCAAAAGGACACAATGATCTGTCCGTGCCCAACTTGCACGCAGCATCGCGACGTATTATTAAAGTACGTAGTGACTATATTTGCTTGATATTACTTATACATTATGGGTGGATATGCGCCTGCCAGAGATTCCACCATGCTTATTGTTGCAATACTCATATGTATGTTTCCTACTCATCTTTATATTTTTCGTCTGGTAGATCTAGTCTAATCGTAATGAAGAGATATTCATATTATTGTTAACACTAATCAGTGTCCAGAAAAATATGAACGATTAAATTGTTACTCTTCATACGTCATATTTAATAAACTCACCACATCCGAAACAAAGATTACCGGCTTAACAATGTCTGGTGTGCATTGTCGAGAATGAATAGCTTGGCAGTATAATATGTATTCAATGTGTATTAATGTGTGAATGTTTTTGAAGTGAAACTTCTTTAGAATCCTTGTGATTAGAAATTCGATGAAACGAAAAACTCACACTAAAAAGAGACAAACAAAATAAACATTCATAAATAGGATTTAGCCTGCGAGAGAATGAGATAGAATACAAGTATACAGTGTTTCCTATAATATTTGAAATGAGACAAACACATTCATAAATAGGATTTAGCCTTCGAGAGAATGAGATAGAATGCAAGTGTACAATGTTTCCTGTAATCTTTGCGTACCACGAAGCCTTCAGAAAAGGCTTCAATGTCAACGTGGTGTCATATTTATGCATTTGAGATTCGTTTTTTAATTTTTTTATGTTATTTTAAATAATTATAATATAAAATATATAAATATAAATAGTTATAAGAGACCACAAAGCGTAATCTAAGTGAGTAGGTAGGTACTGCGTAAGGTTCAGGTAGCCGGACTCGATATCGTTTGTCTAAGATAATAAAAAAGCTTTTAAAATCTCGCCCTTACCTATACTTAAACTGTCCCTTCATATAAATATGTTTAAACTTTTATAGGGCGTGTCTCCTGGCCGTGAAGAGAGCGACTAGGCTCTTAGTGTAATAGCATTTACGCCAAACTACGGAATACTCATTCACTCCACGTGAATTTCATATCAGGTCTTATATTCTCAAAGGTTTATAGTATTATTTTATTCCATAGTGTTAAAAACTATGTTATTTTTTCAATTGAATTATTTTGTTTTGTATTGTCTTAAACTTTAGGATACAGCCTCAATTTTGGACATTGATGAACACAGCATAGTTAAGTAGGAGAGATATTTTTGATGTTTTGCGTGCGATCGTAAGGTTCTGGACTCAATTCTCGAATAGGGCAAACTAATATAATTATTGAGTTCATCCGTAATTGAAGTCAAAAATAAAAATCAGTATTAGCACGGGCAAGAGTCCCCGGAAGACATTAAAGGTCTCAAGATGATATATATGGGTTAAAATGCATCCCTTTAGGGAATACACTTCTATTATTTTGTGTGCGATCTTCTGTAGGGTTGCAATGCTTTCCGTGTTGCGCGGCGGAGGATTCAGAGAACATTTTATTTCTGAAGAAGGTATATTTGTAAACCCATTGGTCCACCAAAGGAAAACATGCAAGAATGTATTTTTATTGTGTACTAGGGTAAAATTTACTTGAGGTAAAAATAAATAACGAAGTCTCGGATATGTGCCAGAAAAAACCAGGCATACCACAAGGCAGTATACTGGGTCCAATATTGTACACAATAAACATATTCTGCTGACCTACCGCTAACAGTTCATACAATAGTTGCAACATGCTGATGATACCGCATTACTATCTACAATATCTAACAACCCATTAATAGCGTCCGAACGAATCTACAAAATCATCTTCACAAAATGGAAATCTGGTTTGAAATGTGGAGAACTGAGACAAATTAAAACAAGGCATTGCATGTTACTTTTCACATTTAAAAACCACCACCCTGGGTATGCATCTAAACAAAAGACTGATATGGCAAAAACACATATTGACAAAGCGAAAGCAGCTGGACACTAAATTTAGAAACCCATATTGATTCATAGGAAGACACTCTCAACTAAATGCAAATAGCAAGCTGACCGTTTACAAAGCCATCCTAGAACCAATATGCACCTACGGTATTCAGCTGTGGGGTCCAGCCAGCAACAGTAATTTTTAAACTTTCGCGTTAACTCTGAATTGCCTGACGTTTCGACCAGGCTGCACTGGCCGTGGTCACAGCACAATATTAATTCCCGTGTAAATACATAATTATAGCAACAGCAACATTGAGATATTGGCAAGATTTCAGACAAAAACCTTCGAGCTATCTTTAATATTCCCCAATATATGAGCAACAAGTACATCTATAATTACCTGAAAATAAAAACTGTGAAGGGGTAGACAACAGAATATAGTATCAAGTACCAAAACGAACTTACAAACCATAAAAACCGACTGGCTTCTAAATGAAGTGGAGAGGTAACACAACATACAAAAGATTAAAGCGACATAGTATCCTACTAAATCGATTTAACCACAGAGAGGCTGTACTCTCTGTGGTTAAATCGATTATGCACAGCGCAATATGACAAATACAGATAAAGAAATGATCAGTGAATAGAATAGCTAATTGTTTATGAAACAGATTGCTATGTTGCAAAATACAAAAAAGAAAATGGTGTACTAGAGGAATAGTAAAATGTATAAGGAAAACAACAATAGGAGAATGTCATAGCCATTCCTATTTCATGTCAGGGGTGTCATACAATTTCTATATAGCAGAATCTTTAACAGAATTTTGAAAGACGAAGAAGGTTAGACGCTTTTCTGTTGTCAAAGCATTCAGAATATTAATTAGACGATCATAAAATATCCAAATCTTTACGTCGCAGCAAGTATGTTGACATAATAGCCAATGCACCGACGGATTTCTATGAGAAACTGTAAGCCGTTCCACGTTGACCAGTTTAACATTCCCATATTTAGTGCAGATCGGGTCCAAGCTCTGCAGCCACTATGAAACTTCGCTGCATTTACAACTTAAAGAGTTAAGCCTGTCTGCTAGATGAAGATTACTGTTAATCGCCTTACGATACGCTATAGTGTTGTAAGTAATCGTGATTACAGTGATTACTCGAACGAGTCTGTAACTTAATAACGTCAAAGGTCTTCAAGTTGAAGGCGAATACAAGTCGTCAAAATGTGACGTCTTCTATACATTTATTATTTTATTGTACAAGCGTCTTTATCGTTCGATTTAGGTAATTCTTGATCTTGATATTGAAACAAATGCACACATACGTGTATATTACAGAAGTTTTTTTTTTTAGTTTAGTGACAGTACGCCCGAGTTATTGTAAACCACGTGTGCTAAAAGCAAAAGGGTGCAAAGATGAAAAATATATAGTTCTACTAACTGGAGTATTTCGGGGATGCCCGACTGGGTTCAGGCCCCACATGAGCCCTCTATCAAGAGGTAAAGCGACAAGCTACGTTGGTGTCAGGTCTTCATATATGTGTCAGACGCCACGCTGTGTCGAAACTAGTCTGATATCCGCAAAGAACACACGCGGGCACAACCGTTAACCCTAACTTTAATAATATAAATGCGAAATTGAGTTTGTTTATTTGTGTGTTACGCTTTCACGTCATAATACTATATCGATCATCATGTAATGAAGGCGTACACCTTATCAAGAGTCCAGAAAAGGACATGGGGTACCTTTCATCCAGAAAAACACTTACTGAACCCGAGGGCTAGAGTATAGCCGGCAAAAATTTGTCTTCTATAATTGAATACCACTCACAGAAGTTGTTTTTAATCGGTAATAATAGTATAGTATAGTACTAAGATGCTCCTGCTCGCAATAGGAGCAATATCACACCTATAGTTCAATAGATAACATCATGAGCAAAGAAATATTAACTCTCAATCTTAAGAAACTTAAATGTTTTGATAAGACATTTCGCTAAACATACGCGGATAATACAGGCACTTTTGTTAGCTACCGTTCATCTAAAGTTTTAATAAGTCCGTCTTTGATATTCTATAAAAATAAAAACAGTACAGCTCGGATTCATTGAGACGTCTTTGCGTCCCATTGTTGTCGGGAACTAATCCCGGCGCGATTATGCAATATATTTTTGTACGCAGTGTAACAAGGATACCGTGTAGTTATTAAGTCTAAAGAATTGTATTTGCAATCTTGATTACAAAGTAAGAAATCTAACATATTTATACATTAAGACAACAAATTAATGCTCATGGTAGTTAACGTTAAAAATTCTACGTTTAAATTTATAGCCACATTCACAAGGCTAATACTATCTATTAGCCTTGCGAATGTGGCTATAAATACAGGCTCTCTGTTACAAAAGAATCCGGCAATAAAACGCAAAAGTCACAATAACAATGCTTACAGCAAAAGCCTGTGAAAAAAGATACTGCAAAAAGAGAAATAACTCATGGCCACTCTTTTTGTGGCTGTAGGGATCATCCGCCACAGGATCAGCGGGTCATGGTTTCTCCAGATGACGGCAGGGTTCGCTCTAGTTCTAGTGGATGGTGTTGGGATTTCCTAGTTTAATCACCGCATCGCGTTTATAATGTGTACATATATCGCTTTTCCGGCAATATATCGTATGTGGGAGACATGGTATGGTTTTAGTTGATGTAACTCTGATATATAAGCGCTTCGTCGTGCCATCGTTGGACCGGAATATTCCACACGGAAGAGCGGTACCGCTGTTCATAATTTGATTAAAAGTAAAACTTGTATAACAGATAAAATAATAACTCCTATTATTAAAGTGATTCCTATTATCTGTCGAAAGAGAAGTGTTGTACGTCTCCGAGCGGTTCAAGTTTTTTATCTGTCGAAGCATTTCTGTAGAGGTCCTTATAAAATCCAATTTATGTAACTTTGCGACGGGATCCGTCACCGAGTGCGCGATATATAATTTTCTTTTGCCATAAATTTATTTGTCTGGCAGTTTTCTTGAAATAAAAAAGATTTGTAATGTGATATTATTTGCTGAGAATATTTTTATCCTCACGTCTTAATCGTTATGTAGAATGAATTATAAAGTATCTCTTGATGGATTCTTTATGTTCAGCATAATCTTGAGGATTACTGAACAGATTCAAATGTCGATTTATTTTTAAATTCTGCTTTTATCCAGGAAAAAATATTCCTTATTAGTTTTACATAACTAGTGTTTCTGTGAACAGTACACAATGATTAATTAATCACTACATATTTAAAAACAAAGTTCCCAGCCGCGTGTCCAAAAATGTCTGTACTAAATGGATTTTCATACAGTTTTCACCAATGGACGGAGTGATTCATGAGGAAGGTTTAGATGTATAATGAATTAAAGGCTTGTGTAAATTGGCTTAAACATGATAATGATTGTTGAAGATTTTTAAAGAAATTATGTCGACTGGGAACGTTACGTGCGTCACGTACACCAGACGACATGATATGAAAACAATGTATTAAGAAATTATTCCTCTAAGATCTAAAATGCAGATCAAATCTAAAGTGCATCATTTTCTGCATTTTATCTAGATTAAAACCGTGTCTGTATATAAAACAATTCAAACCAGTAGTTCAATTTTCTTAGTACGCGGTTTACTCAAAAAACTCGCGTAATATCTTTAAAATAAGGGATTTTTGGCTAACAAAAGTAGGTGTGCGTTTCGTTCGTTTTCTGGTTTTTATCAAAATATAAACTGTCTTTATTTCAAGCAATACGGCACAGTAGTTACATATTTACAAGTGTATTTTTACATTTTAATTTAACACTATTCACTAGGTACGACAGAATAAAAAGTTGCTATATATCCCTTACTACTCGTGCGTAAGTCTCTCTCTTGAATTGTACCCTTTGATCAGAATTTTGGGGTCGCACTCTCTTGAATATATTTTTTAGGACTATGCCAGCTATACCTGAACAACAACTAGGAGTCAAGGGGACTTAGGTAGATTCTTATACAGATCTGATTGGGGGGCGATTTCCTAGTTATTTTTATAAAGAAAAAGATATAGAGTAAATCAGTTCACCTCAAAACAAGACACGTCTTACGATACAGGTGACCCTAGTGTAAGAGACAAGGTTTATTTTAAGTTTACAAATTTCTACAAACTAATATATTTTTCTACGTTCTACCTTCTAGTTGTAACTATTGTAAGTCTATCTGTTGCTATATGTTGTATGCATATTGTATTTATCTGTACAATTTTGATTATTCAAAAAAAAATAACACACACAGCTCAGAAGCACCTGAAATCGACCATTTGAAAGATTATGAGGATAAAAGAAGCGTGGAAGGCACGTATGGGGCAGAGATGAATTGCTGTCGACTATACTAAACTCAAGAAGGAAAAACCGTAAGCATGTGTAACCTGGATCAAAATATAAAACCAGGTAAATGACTTTCGACTTTAGTATCAAGTACCTGATTAGTCTGATATACCTACATGAAAACAAACCTATCTGCGAAGAACATATTGAACAAACGCAATAACTATTTAAAGGTTACATTTTCAAGGATCATTTACATCCTTATCTATTAGACTACCACGTATATTCGCAGGATGTGACGTCAATTTGTTCCCAGGGTACTATACCCACGTAAACGAAGCTGATAAGAGCCCTTAAAGGTTGCCTATCTATACGTACGACGATATGAAGGCAAATAATTTGCGATCGGTGTAAAAAAAATTATACGAGGGGAAGTGTATGTAAATCTTATTTTAAAAGGGACCATGTCGACAAATTTTGTTTATATTATTCGGTAGGTAGGAAGAGGAATGTTTTAAGTTATTGAGGTTTGCCGAGATATTATATTACGTGGGCTAACATCTTACTAATTTTTTTTTAATTTTTTTTTTCGGGTAAATCTGCAGTAACACAATAACAATATTATACAATACTAATATTATACAGGCGAAAATTTGTGAAAATGGATAGATGGATGGATTGGATGTTTGTTATTCTTTCAACGGCTGAAAGTATCTGGATGAAATTTAGCACAGAGATAAATTATTGTCTGGAATAAAAAAAATATGTACAATTTCTGTGGGATAGATTTTACGAAAGTTTCCACGCGAACGACGTTGCGAGCAACAGCAAGTAAGAAAGAGAAAATCAGAATTAAACTGTCTGACTCTGTCACTCGCTGATTAAAACAATCTGACATATTTAGAGTTCCGTTCCTCTAAAGGAAAAAAAGGAACCATTATTGGATTACTTTGTTGTCCGTCTGTCTGTCAGTCAAGATCTTTTTTCTCAGGAACCCGTGGACGCATCAAGTTGAAATTTATATCAAATACTTATGTATGTAGTCCCTTAAAGCTGTTAAAAAATCAAGCTTCAAAATCAACGTCAACTCAATCAAAAGATACAGCCACTTAAGCCATAGAGTTGACCAAATTTGAACTTTTTGCAAGTGAATCAAAACCCAATGGTACCTCCCATTGAGCTAGAATCATGAAATTTGATAAGAAGCAAGGTCTCATAGCACATGTAAAGGAAAGAATCCGAAAGTTGTTAAGCTGTTATTATATCACAAAAAAAAATGGTTTTTGTGATTACAAACTTTTATTTTGCGGTTGGACAGTATTTTTAGCACCGCAAAGTTACGTTTGTCTTTCGGAAAAAAAATGTTTGAGATTTATTTTATTTTATTTTATTTATTTTTTTATTTTTTTCTATATACAAGTTTGCTTGCTTACGGAACCCTCGGTACTCGAGTCAGACTCGCAATTGTCTGGTTTTTTTGTGAGGGGCATAATAATATTTTCGGTAACATTGCGATGATTGTTACCGAATAAAGTCGTTATATGTTGGCAGCAGGCAGTTATAATACAGCACTTGTTGCCTAATAATTAATACTGCCAAAGCTTTATAAAGAAGAGAGGGGATGAAGTTTATGCAAAGTTATTTCCATAAAAATAGGTTTTTTGTATGATCTCTTCAAAACTGTAACCGTTACCTACCCAACTATAGTCTATAGTTGTTTGAAAACACACTGCTAAAGGTACAGTAAGATTTGTAAAATATCATTGTTAAATAATAATATTTGTATGTCTTGATGGCAAAACATAGCGGAGATAAGATTTATTTATAAGACCACATTGATTGTAAATACCTATGTTTACAAATAAATGATTTGATTGATTGATTAATGACTACTTCTGTGACACTGCGGTAGTGCTTAAATTGCTACGTCGGAGGTTGTGTTGATGTTTCACTATAAAAAATCTATGTTATGCATAGATTTCTATATTTATATCTTCAGTAAACCACATGATTACTAAAAGAAATTAGATACATTGGGTAGAAAAGCCATTCATTTTCTGGTGTTCAATAAAATATACTGTAATAGTGGGAGCGGGAGTTAATATTCCATCGTCCGGCGTAGTGTCACTTATCACTTTATAGAAAATTAGATCATCTTCCCTCTTCAATTTTTCTCAGTGGACCGCACTTAATATACTTCACACAGTGCGAACTATTTGGCTATTGATAAAAAGAGTTTTGGATTTAGAATGTATTGCTATTTTTTATGTTTACACGTTACTTTTTCAAACTGTTCTATTTCGTTATGGCGACATTCATTTTTTATAAAATGTAATTTTTTAAATCGGTCATCAGTCATTTTTTTTAATGCAGTTTACTACGAATGTGAACCTGTCCACAAAAGGCACTAGAAATTACAAAAAAAAATCTTGGCAAGTACGAGTTGAACTCGTGGGGCCTCCCCCCATACTATCCCCAAAAACAAATTTAACATTGTCGATGAAGAGCATGTTGTCCCATACATTCCTATTGCAAATGTACGCACAATATTGAGATATTTATCATGCTATTTAAAGACCATACGTTTCTGTTAGGTATTTTTGTTATTTATAAGTAAAGAACCATTATCTGCGCGACGCGACGTCTCGTCGCCGTCTCGCTCGCTCGCCTGTGGTCCCGTGCGTCAAATTTAATAGGGAAAAACTATAATATTAATTAATATCCGCACCATTTTTACGAATATACTGTGTGGAATGTGTGAAGTTATTATTATTATTGTTATTATTATACATATACTTACAACAACTAAAAATATAATACTATGTAATTTATTATATTTTATATGATGGGCAACACATTTAACACTGGTTCTGACATTGTGTACCTACGTGTTTTTCTGTAAATTATATGTATTTTATTATTTATATGTATGTATGTATATATGTACGTACACTTTATATATACTTTATTTAAAGGTTCCAGTTGAAAATCAGCGCCCGATTCTTATCTGGCACCAAGCTGAACTGGACACCTATTTTGGTGCTAACGCGAGACACGTTCTTGCTCCTCCACTGTTTCTTTTAATGTACCTACTTACTGTATTTTAATTCCCGATTTCTGTTTTTTTTTCATAGATATACTTATATATATAGATATAGGTATATTAATTGATATAACTTGTATCACAGCACCAAAATAAACGGATTTTCTTTCTTCTTCTTTCTTCTTTCTTTCATCTTGCTTTCTTTTTCAAAATTTGAAGCTCAGTAGTTTTGGAGATAAGGGGTGGTCGATTTTTATCTATTTTCTTAAATTTTAACTATATAAGAAACAACTACTATACTAATAACTATTATGATGAAAATTTGTGATGAATGAGTTAGCAAGTTGAAGTTTTTTTAGTTTCTAATTTGGCCAACATAAGAGACCTCCATGTTTAAAATTGACTTATTGACGTTGTACATCTAGGTTTGGGTTACAAGAATTAATATGTATCAAATTTAAACTTATTCGGTCGATTCGGAACAAATTGGCGGTGATAGACGAACAGACAGACGCTCGAGTGATCCTATAAGAGTTCCCTTTATTCTTGCAGACGTACGGAATCCAAAAAAAGAAAAGAAACTGCGTTACTTTATATACAAAATAAATCGTAAGGGTGTGAAAGTTTACTTTGTATAAAAACCTGAACTGATGAAACATGTATGGATGACAAATTCGATAAAATAATAACATACTAACCATTGTTGCTTAAGTAAATTGTAACACAGAATGCCAGGCTTATAATAAATACCTTATTTTAAAATTAAAAACTAACATTGGATACCAACAAACAATATGGTTCTAACCTATAACTATGTATTATATCGTGTCTAAAGCCTTACTTTGCCGAGGAAACGTCGATGCACGTCGGACAATAAAGTTACCCCGAGTTCCAAGCAGGAAGTGACGTCATACGCGCTAGAATACATAGGCATGATGTAGACTCACTTGTTTTATGTTTTAACTGATACTGGCCTGCTGGTCTAGTGGTTAGTGACCCTGACTGCTATGCCCTAGGTCGTGGGTTCGATTCCCACCCGAGTCTGGGTGTTCTTTGTGTCCGTTGTTTGAATGTTTGTAAAGTCCCCCGCGACACAGGAGTAATTCCTAATGCGGGAGTTGTCTTTTATTAAAAAAAAAAAACCAACCTGATTTGTGTTTACCCCTTAATTGTGACAGTATCCTTCATGATATTGAATTCAATCAAACATATGTAAGAAACAGTCTCAAAACCACTGATATAAGCTATGAAAATCACTAACTAACAGTAAATGCCAAGTTGCTCGTACTTCTATTCGCACTCAAGTGACTAGTTCTCATCTTATTCCTACCCTTTTATAATCCCACTATTCGTTAATATTTATCAATCGACCAACAGTATTGCGTTACCGGCATAACCAGTCAAAATAATGTTTTCTAACTTATTTTTTATTAAATAGTGAACTGTGTTATCATCTATTATAGTTTGTCCCTATTTTTAATAAAATAAATAAGAGTTTTTAATGTGGCGACAACACATATTTGAATTAACTTTTGAACTTTCATGTTTGGTGATTTATTTATATGTATATGTATATAGAGTATAATAGGTATTACATACCTGAAAGTTGGTGAACAAAGAGAACGGATAAAGTACGCCTACACGTAGCCGAAATGCAAATGTTGAGATGGATGTGTGGTGTGACTAGGATGGATAAGGTGAAAAATGAATATATTAGAGGGCGCTTGAAAGTAACACCAGTAGATGAAAAGTCATCGTGGTATGGACATGCGATTAGGAGGGACCAAAGAAAATATGTATGGATTGTGTGAAAGAAGATATAGCTAGAAGCAAGCAGTGAAATTATGAAAAATTACAAATAAAATTGGGACAAGAGTAGGCAGATGATGAGGTGTAAAATTCCTTTGAAATGCCTGGCGTTGCCTGACGTGAGAAAAACCAATTTCCAAACCAACTTCAGCGGAACTTGAGTATAGTCTTCCTCCTCCGTGTTCTATTTGACGCCATATTCATAGATAATATAATATACTATAATAATAATAATATAATGGCCATATCGACGATGCCAACGCCATTCGACGATAATATTTTTTTTCGAAAGTGGATTTTCCGTTTTAGCAGCTTGTAGGCCACTCCGCAACACACTGCACACTTTTAACTTTTCTTATTTTTAGTTTAGATTTTGATCTCAGAGCAATTTAAAAAAAATAGGCAAACTACCCGATATAGGTATGGGTAGTAAGTATGACTCTAAAGTATACAATCAGGTTATTTTACAAGTTTAAATTAAAAATATTCTCTGTAAATTATAAAAATACTGCTAGAATTCAATTAAAATGCTTTTCGAAGCATTATCTCCCTAACAAAATGATTACTATCAACATTGTACAACTGAGCAAGTTACTGAACGTAGGACGTCTAAAGACGTCTTATCGGCATCCTATTTGTGTCACTGACTAACATTCGGGTACTTCTGACGATCGAACTGTCCGCTCAAACTGATGTGGAGTTTCCAACTCCTTAATGAGAACCTCGATGAAGATGTTTGATTATGTTCTTGTCTATGTGAAGACGAGTTATGTAGCGCGCATTTTAGAGTAGGTCAGAGAGTATACAAACACTACGTTAGTAGGTATCGATATAGGATAGTATGTCAAAGAATTCTTACACAAAAACGCAACAGCAAGCTATCAAAATAGACAAAAGCTTATTCCGTATATGTATACATTCAGAATTTTTGTCATCGGAAACTCTTAAACAATGACCGATAACCAATCGATCGACCGATAATATAAGATTTGACTGGCCTGTTGGTTATTCTGACTGAGCCAGAGGATGTGGGTTCGATTCCCACCCAGGCCAAACAATTGTGACATGAACACGATCATTTGGTCTGTGTCTGGGTGTAATTTATCCCATTAATCCCACTAATATTATAAACTAGCAACGCCACGCGGTTTCACCCGCGTAAGTTCCGATCCCGATTTTCACACCCCACTAATATTATAAATGTGAAAGTTAGGATGGATGGATGAATGGATGTTTGTTACTCTTTCACGCCAAAACCCACTGAACCGATTGCGATGAAACTTGGTATGTAGATAGCTGGCGACCTAGGCTACTTTTTATCCTGATATTCGTATGGGATCGGGACTTATTAAGTTAATAAAAAGAACTAAAAGTTAAAAATAGTAATAAAAGCGTGTTACTTTTTGACGACAAGAGAAATAAAGAAGATTTAACGCGCTTTTATTATTATTTTTTTGATACCATGAACAAGCTTTTATTACTTGTTAATACAAGTAATAAAAGCTTGTTCATGGTATCATTTTAAATATGTTTTCTATATGAAACGCAATTCATATGAATGTTTTCTCTATTTCACGTTCATTATAAAATATGAGAGACTATTCGAACGTGTTTTAAAAAACATCGAACTTAGCAATTAATAACTGCCTCGGGTGGAAATCTAGAGCAACGTCATTTGTTGTATCCGGTTCTAAGACTCGCATACGTACATCTATGGAACTAAAACTGAAAACACTCTGATCCTACATAATTAAATGCAACAATTGGAGGAAAACTAAAGCTATAAGTTTTTGAATAGGTTGTTGAAATTGTAATGGTGTAGTCCACTACGGTTTTTTGTATAGATGGTATATTTGACATGAAAATGAAATTGGTTTTTTTCTTGTTGGACTTCGAAGAGTTTGTTACTCAACTAGTATGTTTATTATAAAGTCCTAAGGTTAATTGAAAGATATTACTTTAAACGATAAGATTGTATTACTCATTCACGTATTTTATCTTCTTAATTTAGGACTATCCCACTTCTATTAGACGGCCCGCCTGAAGTAAAACGATTACCGGTGCCTATAAACGCGAACACACCAGTAGTGCCATTTGTACGCAGTTAACATTGTCATCAAATCCGCTCGGGATCTGGTTATTATAGTCACCCGCGGAAAACGAGGACACGGGTTGGTTGTGTCTAACCGTTGATTTTCTAATTTCAGGAGAAGTCTACTGGCCATTCGCAATTTTTTTTTTTAACTTTACGTAAATCTTTGAAACCATTTTCATACAAGAATAGAACAAAAAATTTAAAATTAATAAATATTCCTCCAAGTCTAAAGGCATCATAACTTCAAACCGACTTAAAGTCATTGCTATAGCGGTAATTCTAGCAGTGCAGCTGTGATAGCCACGTTTCGTTAATTTGTCGATGTCGTCAGATTATCAAGCTAATGGTTTGTCCTCTGGCCATTTCATTCCTTTCGGCCACTACTCTGTGATAGCTTGCCAGTATCGTCTCTCATCTCATCTAGCCACCACAATCTAGTCACACAAAGAATTACCCGTCTCGATTTTAGTCCCATTTTTTGCTTACCTTCACCGCGTATTTTCGGCATACAATCGGCAAGAGAGATGTATAACTCAGAATGCCCCATTGCTCTTGGTGTTCTAATGCACAAATCATTATTTTTTCTGTGAGTACCTACGAGTATGTATTATAAAACGTTGCTTTACATACCCATAGCACGTTGTGAATCAGTAGCTTTCGTTACAAATCTAGAATTGTGTCCATGTACTAAATAACTGTAAACTTCAGACCTATAAATTGTGCTCGATTTCAGCCCAAGTGTTGTGCGACGGTTTTAATTGAATTCAGTGAATATTCATTAATGGTTTATATATTTATCTGCAACTGAATTTATACGTCTCCAATTTCATAATTTTTTGTTAGTATTTTTCGTTATTATGGTATTTATAATATCACCATCGACAGATTTTATTACACAATTTAAACTATAAGGTTTCACAAATAAACAGTAAAATAATATGTTTTTTACAAATATCACACGTTCCTTTGCCACTTAAATATTTGTGACGATGCGGACGTTGTTATTAGTTATAGATGCATTTGTTTAGTGTATGGTATTTCAATATAAAGGTTATATGCATCAATAGTTCAATTCAGCTTTTTAAATTATTTCTATAGAACTATGCATTATTTCTATAATGTTCTTTTTTACAGTTTTATGAATATGGAAGGTAAACAGTATTAACAGAGTAAACCTTCTTTTCTGTTTAAAACTACATTTGTTTACACCATAAACTGGTCATAAAGTGGTTTGTAGTGTAGCCAGTTGGAGTGTAGCGTAACTTTAGTATAGTTACACTCCAACCACCATTATTATTTAGTTAGTGGTGGCTAGTTTGGACGTGCATGCTGATTTAAGGATAAACATAAATACGAGAAGAAAAACTATATTTAAACCACGAGGAATGTGCAAAGGTGTAAGTGATCAAACGTTCAACCAAAACAAAGGACAATTTTATTATTTGTATGTTCCAGAGATAGCTATTCTGCGTCTACGACACATAGTCAATTATATGTTTGTGATATTCCCAACTACTACAAGTTATCTTTAAAAAAAAGTTATGTGGTATTGGTATTGGTCAATAGCTATACCAATGTATAGGGCACTGTTTCCGCATTTAGACTTGTAGCCGGTCCATTACGCGTTCAGATAAGGCTGATTAGTTGAGCCGCTCCTACCAGAAGCATAGAAGCCTCCTGGGGCGTTCACAGGCTTCTAGGAGCGACCTCACACCGACCAGGATACTTGCCCGTTATATGGCCACTCCCTCGCACTCGCAGGATAACCTAAGCGTGTCTTTGTATTTTTTTTTAAGTACGAATTAAATAAAAAGAAAACAATATGATTTACTAATATTCCATTGTTTTGCAAAAGTTCCACGCTATAGATTTTAGTTTCTGTCGCTGAAAGTGCCATTCTTGTTTTGTACTACAGTTGTATAACATTTCACACTTTAAAGTGTACCCATTAACTGTTCCCAAAGGTCACTATTTTGTGGTCAACCCGTACATCTGCTGGGCGACTCCGCGGCAGTAATTAGCGAAGTTGGAACCTCTAACTGGACTCAATAGCTTTAGTTTGTCACTGGCGAGATCTATATATTGCCTGTAGGGAGACAAAACCGAATATTCTCTTTTAAGTTTAGACATTTTAGACACAATCTGTCCGTTACATTTCACGTCACTAAATAAAAGATTAATTATGCTGTTTAAGACTTTATCTCATATTATTTTATAACAATTTTGTTTGAAAATTAAACTACATTCGATCGAAGAATTTAGCTTAAGTTCTTTTTTTATTTTTGTATAAATAATTACAATATTATAGTTATCGTTTTGTGGCATTAGTTTGCATGCGATCGTGGGGTTTTGGATTCGATTTCTGTTTGGGCAAATTGTGTTTGATTTTTCTGGTTAAAATTTCTCAGTAAAGTCACGTAGTCTTACCTCATAAACGATAATCTCGCCATCTAGGCGTCGGTTCAAACATTTTATTATAATTAAAAAAAAAACACTTTGATAAAATAATATCTACCTTCATTTCCAATAATCGATTTCATTGATAAAATCATACCAAGCAAGCAAGGTAAATAGTTTTAGAGGTTTACTGACTAAATATTTTCATCCGGCCATCTTTAACTTAATACTAATTTGCTCAGAACTAAAGGTAAATTTGAGTACTCGATATTGAATATTCTAATATTTAGAAGTATTATGTAAGATTATTTATTTCAAGAATGATTTATTGTTATATTGTTGTATACGAGAATTAGGTTCCCGTATTGTCATTAATTTCCTAGTCTTTTGGCCAACAAGTCACGATTAGAGCCAGACAGACATCTGAAACGTCATATTGTCGGACATTTAAGATGCTCTTACCAAATGACATTAACGAACATGTACTCTAAGTGTGTATGTAAATTCACTTACCCTGAATGCATTAGTTATATATGTATAGCCACGAAATGAAGGCTCGTTGGCGTGAGTGTACACTTATTTATGAATTCTTCATAAGTTGCTTCTCAGAATACTTCATCAACTTACCTGGAGCATTAGAGGGGTGCTCTACAGCCCCAGTGTGAATTAATTAAAGAAGTTAGCAGCTGTATAGTTTAAAACTTTGAAACACAGTTTACAACACCATCTATAATGTCAGAATTAAAGTTGTCGAAATTTTGTACATAATATATTCTTTTGATGACAATTAATTGGATAATATTGACACCCTCAATTTTTTAATTTTTTTTATTAATAATATATTTTATACTTCGATATTATATGTGTCGGGTCGTTCGGCTCCCTTTGATATCAATTGATATCATATGGTTGAAGTGGACGTTGGCTGGCGCGTGCGTCATGCTCGTGGACGAGAGCCGTTGGTTGGGGCTGGTCATTTTCGAACTGCTATTACTTACATATAATAGTAGTTAATAGTTTAGAATAATACGTTACATTGTCCTCACATTTAACTTGCGCATATAAGCAATGTAACTAGAGATTTGTAAAAAACATGTTAAAAAAGAGTGTCCTTGGAGTTTCTTGCCTGTTCTTCTCCACTGGATCTACGAATTGGAACAGGCAACTAGCTTCACGACTGACTTAGTCTGACTGACTACTATTCCTGACAATTCAAAAATACCCATAGTGGTTTAATTGAAATAAATGATTTTGATTTTGATTATGCATCTCTTGTATCTGCAACAAAATTATCATCTAATTTCTTTCTATTTCAACACATCAAAAACAGCCATAACATTTTCTCTCCATCCTATGGTTGTCTGTAAGAGATTGCCTTATGCGATAAGGCCGCCAATTGTACTAATCTCTTAGTTTTAAGTTATCTATTATAGTATTTACCTGGTGTAGAATAAAGAGACATAATAATAATATAGCTTAATATGCTTTATACGTAAACACTTTTTAAGAATTCTCTTTACGTATTAATATATAGATAATAGTTGTCGCTTGCTTTCGCAGTGAAAGAAAATCACGAGGAAACCAACATATCTGAGAGTTCTAGATAGTCTTTTCAAAAGTAGGTAAGTAGGTGTAACTCCTAATGGTTAGAAACCCGTGATAGAAAAATATGATTACATCTTTCTATTTAACAACAAAATGGTGCGTACAGCCAATAAATTGCCGATGGCAAAAATGTACGTCTCAATATACATCCATTAGCTAAGTTTTAAACCACAAAGGTAAAGCTGATCTGTCACTAAAAGTAGTACCCGTTCACGAGCATGGTCCTCAACATTTTGAAAGGGAGATAGCAATATAACCTTACGCGCTACCTCGTTGATCAAGACAAAAAACGTTTTATTGATTCAATAGGTGTTTAGGAATAACTAAATGTTATTTTTGTGCAGTGCTCGCAGAGACTACGGAGCTCTCAACCCGCACTACTCTCGCTGAGCCCCCGCCTACTAAACTTCCAAGTACGTTTTCTAATAATAAATAAATTAACTCGCTACAATAAGATCTCAAATTTAGAACTCAAAAGAAACAAAAACTCTACTAACGCAAGCAAACCAAATTTAAAAAAACAAATTTACCAAAAACAAAATTAAACATTTAAAAAAGAACAGAAATGAAGAAATGACTATGGAAGCAAATTAGGCGGCATTTTAAAACGAGATCTTATTCTAGCTAAATATAGTACCTCACTGTTGGTAATACTTATACTGCACGTATATATTTGATGTTCAGCACAAATCCTGATACAAACTCGTCGTTTAAAATGCTCGAGAGAGTGAAAGGTCCTCTCCAAAACCCTGCAAAAATATAGTGTAAAATTTCAGTAGAAAGTGAATTGATAAAAATTTGGATTTTCGACAAATAAAAAAAAATACTACACAAACGTATCTTCAATAGGTGCGACACCCTGGCACAATGTAGATCGTATCGCAGCCATCCCATTTTGCATAAAATACGTTTCGTGTTTATTTATCCCTTTTTGCTGTCAACACCAATCGGGCAAGATTTGGAAATGGAAGTTGTTTTAATGTTCCCAATGTTTTTTTTATTTCATTTAAAATCAGCTTTAGCATGTTGTTTACTGTATAACTAGTTTGTATTTATGTCACGTATAAAATGTTTTTCAACAGATGATAAATCTTATATTTTAAGAGGTTATTTTTCGATGAGATCTTTCCCAATTTGATCGAATTAAAATTTCATAGTCATTTGTAGGCATTTGGTACAACATGATAATTGCGTTGGAATAACATAAAAACTTCTTTGCGGTGCATCCTGAGCAATAAAATCAGCACTGTCACTTCTTTTTCGTTTGAGGCAGAAGTTGCTGCTTCCGTAATCTTACCTGATTACAATGTACTTCCTTGGCTTCTACATTTCCGTTTCCACGTATTACTTTAAACCAAGTTCTTTTTTATCAAACTAGCTGTTTCACCCACGTAAGTCCCTCGTTAAGTTTTCTTAAATTTTCTAATGTTCTGCTCAATTTTCTTAATTTTTGAAGTCAAACTTCTTTAGCACCGTTGTGATTTAAAATTCGATGAAACGTGAAAGTGACACTAAAAAGAGACAAACATATTCATAAATACACAGTGTTGCCTATAATCTTTGTCTTTGCGCATGCGTACTACGAAGCCTTCAGAAAATGCGTCAAACTTCTTTAGCACCGTTGTGATTTGAAAATTCGATAAAACGAAAAAGCCACACCAAAAAGAGACTAACATATTCATAAATAGGATTTAGCCTGCGAGAAAATGAGATAGAATAAAGTATACAGTGTTTCCTATAATCTCTTACTTTGCGACTGCGTACTACAAAGCCTTCAGAAAAAGCGTAATAGTCAACGTGGTGTTTCATTCACGTGTATAATTTTTGTGCATTTGAAATGCATTTGCATTTGAATGTAACTAGTTTTGAATTGGGGGCCTAACAATTACAATGACTTACCCGGCAAACTTTTAAACAATAAATAATAACATACTTTTGGTTTTAGTTGCCTACATTCGTTTGGGAGCTTCATTTAAAATATAATTTTCCATACTTATAATTTATTTTTGTCACGTTTTAAGAATATTTTGGAAAAGTACCAAGGGATGTTTTCAAGTCCATGACCGTAACAAAAACAACTAAATCTTTAATAATAGGTCACAGATTAAAATTTATGTAGGTTAAAAAGAAGCTCCTACTTTTCGATTTATTGCCACATTCGCAAGTAATACGTATATAGGCACAACAAGCATCTGGCAATAATAATTAGATGCCACTCTATTGAAATGCTGGTTATTATAATATTTATGAAAGGAAAATGTACCACCACAAGCGTACTCGTAACAACGTGCGTAAGATTTTTATCAAGTTTTCAAAACGAAATACAGATGTTGAAAACTTTTAATTGGCCTCCTTTGAAATGTAGCCATAAGTTAACCACTGAGCAGTCAATATATTTTAGAACACATTATATGGTTACAAAATGAATTTCAAAGCCTTTTAATTTCATGTACGCATCATCGTTATTAACTGAAATGTCTGTGTGTGTCCTCGAGTTAAAAATAGTCGACTCCGTAATGATACTTTTATTCAGAATTTATACCTTTTTAAAGAAGTACAGACGATTTTGAAATTTGCACTATACAGAAAAGGTTTAAAATTAGTGCTTTTACAACGCCAAGCACTAAAAATGGGACAGTCATAATCTTATTATAACATTTTTCCATTTTTCTAATTTGACATCCCTTTGAGTTAAATTTATCGTTATCGATATGAGATAAAAATTTATAAAAGTGTGTGTGTGCAATTCACACACGGCAGAAGTTAAACTTCAGGAAAGTAACCTACGAGAGAATGAGATATAAATATTAAAATCAACACAAATAATTTACTAATGTTAATAAATTTAATTTTAGATAATTTATATAAAAGTTATTGGTCTAACTAAAACAGATGTGTTGCATAATTAACATAAATTGATAAGCAACGAATTTTAATACGCAAATGCACAAAAATGACACCATGTTGACATTGACGCATTTTCTGAAGGCTTAGTAGTACGCAGGCGCAAAGACAAAGATTATAGGAAATACTGTACACTTGTATTCTATCTCATTCTCTCGCAGGCTAAACCCTATTTATGAATATGTTTGTCTCTTTTTAGTGTCGTTTTATCGAATTTTAAAATCACAACGATACTAAAGTATTGTCACTTCAAAAATTTCCAAAGATAAAAACGCAGCGCGCGTCACAGAACTGAGAATACAGTTCTGTGGTTCACACGTTTATATCCTGATCATGGCACGGACTTCACCCATATGGAAAATGAATTAGTTCAGACAAAAGCATGCTATGGATGTTTAAACTTGAAACGGCCGGTACACGGCCCGGTCCCGATCCGGTCTAAAATTATCCCTAAAACTCTTTCCATTAAATTAAGATTATAAGTGAACGCACTGCTAATGAATCAATTACTTAACTACATAACATTGTCTATTAGATTGCAGTGGTTCCATCTCCCTTCCTTTTGCCGAGCCAACCGTGAAGAGTCTTTTGAAACCTTCCCTGTTTTTCAACTGAAAGAGGTTCTAGTGAGTGCCCGGAGCGTCAGCGCTAAGCACGGCTATTTTAGTGACATACATATCCGAAGGTTTTACACTTAATGTGAAACCTTTATGGATCAAAAATGTCAAGGTATTTCGATTCTTTGGAATAGAAAGATTACAAATCTGATGAAAGCTAATAGCTGAGCTTGAAAAGAGACGGCTCAACATAACTGTTTCAAAAGACGATGGTGTGACCTAACAGAAGACGGCTTCATAACATATAAGGAAATAAATATATTGCTTTTACAACTTAAGACTTAAATGCATTTAAATCACGCGCCTTAAATCTTTCATTTACCTATTTTCATAGCCTTCGATTTTCATTTAGTTTGTTATTGGGCTATAGGATAATTTTTAAAAATCTATAAACAAGTGTCGAAATGTAGCATAACATAGACAATAATAATCATAAACTTAGTCTAGTATACTAAGTTTATAATAACAATGCAATAGAATTGAGTACCTTATTTTTTAATTTAATTTGAAAATCATTGTTGTTTGGCTGCTCTGTAGGGATTACGAAACCTCAAAGGAGTACTTTAGTCATAAGGGAGTTGTATTTCTCTATACATTTTTAATGATAGATCCATAAATATTGTCTTTGAAGATTTCCAGTTTTAAAAATTACTTTTATTATCCGGTTCGTGAAAAATTACAAAATAAAACACTTTTTACTAGCAAGCATTAAACAATAAAGTTATGACACGCCATGAGGTAGCTGCGCTTATCCGCAAGGATTGTAGGAAAATGTCCCTTTAACTTTGCGTCTGAAATTAATAATGATGACTTAATCAATCAATCAATCATAGGCTGATTGATTGATTGGTTAATACGATAGCGTAGTCCACTGCTGGACATATGCCTCTCCCAATGCGCGCCACAGCAACCGGGCCTCCTCCTTCGGCATCCAGTCCATCCCTGCTACCTTCTTCAGGTTGTCGGTCCATCTGGCTTGAGATGACTGAATGCGGAACTGTAAACTCTTAACTTTAATTAACAAACATATATTAACATAACATAACATACATAATATTTTTCAAAATGATTCTTTCTGTTGTTAAAATTTCCGTTGTTCTATCTACCGGTTGTTTTTATTTTCAAAACTGATTTACAAAGCTCAGGACATCATCATTTATCGCTATTTTTAGCGAATGGCGGGAATCAAACAAAGAAGACATTTTATTGACAGGGCGTTTTATTTTATGAATATAATTTATGTGTCTGATTGTGACGTGTTGTTGCCTGTTTAATTGTCTATGTCACTATTTTTTAAATATAAAGTTTAAAAGTCAATGGTTGAAATTAGGTTTTTATGATTTATTATTATTGAATATAGGTTGAGCAGACTTTTATAAACATAAATATACCCAAAAAAATTACATTCAAAAAGCAAACGGGTTCCAACCCGCATCCCGCAATAGTGTTGCGACCAAACTAATGTACCGACGCCATCCTACTCCCGACTATTGTATAATAACTATCGGGGTCACTATATACTGGGGCGATGTGGCAATCGTAAATTCACTTCTGAAACATACATTTAGCATACATAGATAGATGGTTTGGTTATACAAAATACTAGTAATTATGTGTCACCAATGACCTTAATCGTGAACTATCAAAGCATGACATAGCATTTTCTTCTTTCTACCTCCAGAGTGCGACCGCACGTTCGTGAGCCGCGGCGGCGCGAGCAATGGCACCTTCTTCGCGCCGGAGTTGGTGAACCCCAACAATCGGAGCCGTCAGTGCCTGTACACGTTCCTCGCGGCGCCAGGCCAGCGGGTTCTCGTCCAGTTGCGCACATTCGATCTACGGGGGAAGCCACCGGAGTAAGCAACCACAGCTTACTTTATTTTTAACCATTTTGTGCCAGCGGCTTCGCTCGCGTTAGTGTACCACGTCCATCTGAAAATCATATTTCTATCCCTCGAGAAAAATACTTTTTTTCTGGATGAAAGGTGTTATTGGCCTTTTTATGTACACCTGATAACGTATGTGCAAAACAACAAACAAACTCTTCAATTCTTTACTTACTTTCAAATCTTTATAACATTGGTAGCTAGATACATAAAACATCTTTTTGAAAATATATAGAGAGACGTTAATGTGTGGCTTATACTCAATGTAAGGAGTAATAGGTTAATTTTTATAGATGACATAGCGGTTTAAGATATTTGGGCATTATCGAGCATAATGGGTAAGATCCTTACGTAAGAACTATTTACATAATACATACATAGTCACCCGAGATTCCAGAAAACACTGACACTGTCCTGAAACATAACCGTCTTGGCCTATTACTGGCCCTTCGAAATTCTATCAACATCAATAGTTTTGTCTTTTTGACATTAAGAACACCCATAAAACTATAGGCACGTAAAGAATAACAAAATATCCAATAAATATTTCGCGACCTTTGACAATAAACCTATTTGACAGTAACGTTAATTTATTTGTTTTCCAGTGGAGCCGCAGTGGGGGAGCTTCCAGCGTAAGTATTCATCCTTTCACTCTTTCCTCTTAATATGAGACAAAACATGTTTCCCCCGATGTTATTATTTATGTGCTAAGTCTACAGACGTAGGAATTAGGTCAAACTTTTGAGGGAACAGCAAGTTTGACAGGAACGAACTTCGCTTGATGTATTCTGGCCAGTCAAGGCGAAAAATTATCTTTATATATGACTTTGTGATCTAATATAAATAAGAATAAGATTGTTTCTCATTAAGCATGCTGATGATGAGATTAAATAATTAACTGGAGTGGAAAAGTTTCTCCTATAACCTTGTAACTTTACTAATTGAAATGTTAGGAAACGCTGTCATGACCATTGTTTGAATACCTATTAGCCGTTACCGTTTTAGCATCTACATACCTATAACTACTATATTACGAGTGTATTGACTTACAATATGTAAAAGAGGGTACTTTGATATTAACGGTAGATCTGACAGTTTCTGAGGTTTTGAGGCCTTGTGAATAAAACGAATGAATCACGCGCAGCGAGACCACTTAGCCCATAAAATGGAAGGGAATAGATGCGGGAAGTTGTAACAAAAGGTCCAATTTCTTACAACGAAATAACGCTTAATATAGTTTAATCCTCAAGATTAAACTAAAATTGCTTCATCAAATGCAAAAACTGTTTTTGCAGTTACTACTGCTAAGTAAAACTAATTACTTTTATTTTTTTGCCCAAATAACCATAATGTACCAAACATTACATAATTAACAGGGTATAAAAATGGTTGGTTTTCTGTGGAAATATATTGCGCTCAGATTTTTAGCAACAGGTGAAGTTCAATATCATACTTTATTTAGCAGGAGGTACATTCAACGTTACGTGAGCGTTATTAACAACATGTGAATTATGCATCAAATCAAATCAAAACCTTTATTTCAATTAAACCAATAATAGGTATTTTTTAATTGTGAGGAGTAGGAGTCAGTCAGACTAAGTTAGTCGGGAAACTGGTTGCCTGTTCCAATACGCAGATCCTATGGAGAAGAGCAGGCAAGAAACTCCAAGGACACTCCTTTTCAAAATGTTTTTTACAAACGTCTGGTTACATTGCTTATAAGCGTAAATTAGCCATCGTACAGATCAACCATATTGACCATCATTGGCAGGACTTCTAGGCGAGCATGACATACTCAGAACTGCCAAGCAACATAGGAAATTTAACTATATAAGTGACTACACAGTTCTCACATAAACAATTCAAAATGTTCTAAATTAAGCTGGAAAAAAATAATAATAAGAAAATTGTAATACCTTCAATACTTCAACACAGTATAGATACCTATCTACAGATAATGTCAATGTTGTGTAAAATTAACAATGGCACTAATAATAATGAAAAATATTTTAGTTTAGTTTAGTTAGATACAAGTCAAATAAAAACGAACAAAAAATTGAGAATTCAGGAAAAGCAGAATCTAAAGACCACCACAACTCATGTACAGTGCTGTGGAGCTGGACCAACATTTTGCCAAACAGTGTTATCGGCCATATAATCATCAAGTTTATAATATGCTTGTTTACGTAGTGTGCATTTTATACAAGTTTGAAATTTCTTCTTATTTAGTTGACGAATGTATATGTATATCAGTGCTTCTATTGGGTGAAGGGGGTTTTTCCGTCTGTTGCGGTTTAACTTTACAATTTGTTAGGCATTGGTATCCACTTACAATGCTTGTTGGCCACCTTATAAAGGAAGGATAAAAAAAACGGTTTGTTTGTGCTCCTCTAGATGCATGCACGAGTATATGGATATATACTCGGAGGTGGCGTCGCTGGAGGCCGGCGAGCTCGTCAACTCCGCGTTCGGCGGGCGCTACTGCGGCCCGATCCCACCGCGCCGCCGCGTCTCACTACATCGCGCCGTCGCGCTCTCCTTCTACACAGACAAACCGTACACCGCGCCGACGCTCTTCATGGGAACCTACCACTTCATCAACGCATGTGAGTACATTTAATACCATAATTAAAAAACAATACCTACTATTGTTAAAAAACCCTACATGGTTCGATTTTAATATCGACGATGTTCATCGCGGTTCCACCTATACCGTAGAAACTCGTAGTACAGGTCCGATTACAGGACATATATCGTAAAGATTTTACCGTACAGTCGTACACTAGGACACATACACATTCTTTTATTTTGTTAGATATCTATATATATAAAAATTTCGTGTCGCGTTGTATGTTTGCGATGAACTCCTAAACTAATGAACGGATTTTAATGAAATTTTGTACACTTTGTGCAGTTTGGTCCAACTTGAAAGATAGGATAGTTTTTTTTACTATATAATAAATATGTAAAACTAGCAGGGCTAAGCGGTTTCACCCGCGGAAGTCCCGATCCCGTAAGAATATCGGGATAAAAAGAAGCCTATGTGTTATGCCAGGTCTCTAGCTATCTACACACCAAGTTTCATTGCAATCGGTTCAGTAGTTTTTACGTGAAAGAGTATGAAACATCCATTCATGCATACATTCATACATCCTCACAAACTTTCACGTTTATAATATTAGTAGGATTTTAGGTATTTTATTAATTTTCACTGTTTCTCTCTCAATTACTTACTAACAGCTTACTGTCCGTGAATCTCTTAAGAATTGAGTAAGATGATCTTAATTAAGGTCTTAGTAGAATATCAGCACTGCTTCTTATGAAATACCGCAATACTGACATCATTTGACTAATACTCGTACAGAGGTATATGATTATAGAAGTTTATGTAAGTAAGATTATTAAGCTCGCAATAAACATCGTATGCCATTGTACACAAAAAAAAAACTAGTTTTTCCTTTTTTTCAATAAAATGTTCTGGTTCTTCTATATATATACACATAGTGTATCTTATCAGTTACAGTCTTATCTCCTGTAGATAAGACCGTAACTGTTACAGAAGGGTGTGATTATATAAGGGTCGTATAGTAAACCCGGTGAACAACGTAAAGCGCTAACAATTTTAGGAAAATTCGTGTTTTTTTAAATAGAAATCTTATTTTGAAACTGACAAATGGAACATGAAAATTTACCGATAATACTAATATTTCGTAAGGGAGAGCCCTGACATAAATAAACTATGGTGATTTAATACCAAGGACATGGATAGAATATCCGGCTCTTTCTGAAAATGTCTGAATTTGACATGAAAAATCATAATATTTTGTTTAAAAATGTGCACTTACACAACAAAAAGCAATTTGGCTCTTCGGAAAATCGAAGAGCCAAATTTTTGTTTTCAAAATCCATTTGTTTTTAAGGTTATCGTTTTTCAGCTACACATATCACTCCTAAAATTTTGACCACGAAATTGAAAATGAAATCGGAATAGGTTTCGTGATAAGAGGACTGGTATCTTTTTGGCATAATTTTTATTCAATTCAATATTACAATATAACAGTTTTTTTGGGAGTTTTAAGAATTCCATTGCGGAGGTATTCCATGACACCTATTAGTTTGATACTTAGTATTATTTGATACCGTTCACCGCAGTTTCACCCGCGTTTATCATCACTGCTCTGCTTCTAGGGGTCGTAGCGTGATGTTACATAACCTATAACCTTCCCCAATGAATACTCTATTCAATACAAAATGATTTTTGTTAATCCGACTGGTAAATCCGGAGATTAGTTGTTTAAATAAACAAACAAATAAAAACTCTTCGGCTTTATTTTGTTAGTATAGATTTATTTCCAATCCTTTAATTTACATCTGATTAAATTCTGGTTGGTCCTTGGTGTTATTTGTGTTTGATAGCTAATATCAATTTTATTCTTTTTTGTGTTCCACAGCGGAGTACGAAGTGGGCACCCCAGTACCGAACACATTGTGCTCATTCGAAATAGAGGAGAGCAAGCGCAAGACGGGGCTGCTGCTGTCACCGACCTACCCAGGAATCTACCCCAAGGACATGACGTGCAACTACCTGTTCAGCGGCAAACCAGGACAGAG
Organism: Callimorpha dominula; assembly: GCA_949752705.1. NCBI lineage: Eukaryota > Metazoa > Arthropoda > Insecta > Lepidoptera > Erebidae > Callimorpha > Callimorpha dominula. Next base: position 3,710,500 of record OX457002.1, on the reverse strand, counting down.
GATACGGCTAGAGTTCCGAGACTTCGATCTATTTTTTGGCGGTCCTCAGTGAGTACATTCATAGTCATATTGATAGTTATAATTTTAATCCCCGACGCAAAAAGAGGGGTGTTATAAGTTTGACATGTCTGTGTATCTGTGTGTCTGTGTGTCTGTATGTCAGTCTGTGCCATCGTAGCTGCCAAACGAATGGACTGATTTTAGTGCGTTTTTTTGGTTGAAAGGTGACTTGATCGATAGTGTTCTTAGATATAGTTTAAGAAAATCAGTTCAGCCGTTCAAAGATCATCAGCTCTTTTCTAATAGTTGAAAGTATCTTCGAGTCGGGGGGGGGGTTGTTTAAATTTATGATTATTATATAATATTCTGAAAGACAATGAGCAATCCTTGAGAATTATAATATAGGTTTAGAGCCAAGTACATACGTGATTAATGGACAATCCCTAAGTACTATGGCCATCTTACAAATCATTTGTACTTCTACGATCTCTTTTTATGATTACCCTTGATTTAATATTAATAATACAAAAATTACATACCAGAAATTGTACCTGCATATTATGAGTATCGACTCATTAAAACATGAACTTTAAACTGGTTAAAACTCAATATGACATCAAACATACACAACCACTCTAAATGAAACTCAGATCAGCACAACGTAGCAACAGTTTAGACTCTAGACATATTAAAACCAAACCTTCGGTCATCATATTAAAGTGTACATTTAAACTGAATGGGCGTGCGTCTCAAGTTATTCGCCCGGACTCTTTTCGTCCTCTTAGCATTCAGGATAACTAACAAACTAAGGTAATGGTTTCTTTTTGCCGTCCTATTTACTTATGCCGTTTTGTTGTAACAGTTGTCCTTTCGACTGGGTGCGCGTGTACGACGGGCCCGACAACACGTCAGCAGTGATTGGGACGTACTGCGGCCAGCAGCGCAACCTTGTGCTCTACTCCAGCGACGAGCGGCTTTTAGTCACTTTCTACACGCTCCCTCGCGCGGCTAACACGCAAAATCGTGGTTTCAAGGGTATCTTCGAGTTTTCTGAGAGTTTTGTTAAGTTAGGTGAGTCCTTTATTACTATTTTCTGCTAAAGTACCTTGGATTCAGTTCTCAGTTTTAGATGAACTTGAACCCGCAAAAATAAATGTTTTATTAATTGCACCTTTAGAAAATTGTTTAAAAAGTAGGGTAGATATTAATTTCATTGTTTTTTTTTTTTTAAATGAATAAATGAATGGATGGCATTTTCGAACAAATGTACCTATGTCTTAAGAATGCAGGAAGAAAAATTTCATATTACAAATTTTTCTTCCTGCATTCTTTAATCTCCTTGCCCCCACCCCCCTCTCTTTTTGGGATTTTTTAATTCCCAATTAATTCAAATAAAGGTCATGATAATACTTTGTTATTTTTTTTTTCAGATTTTATAAGTAAACACGACGCCGAGCACATCAGGGGCTCAGAGTGTGATCAGAAGATTCTTAGTAAAAAGGAATCGACGGGTTTCGTGTACCATCCAAATTATCCATTCCCCTATATACCTAAAGTTGTTTGTAGGTAAGTCTGTATTAAGTTAAGAGGGGCTCGTGGCTAAGTGGTAACCGAGTAGGTTAACACATTACAAAGTTAAGTAATGCTAGCCAGGTCAGTCTATGATGGGTGACCATTCTTAACACATTGAGACCCCTCCGTGCCTCGGAGAGCAAGTTAAACCGTCGGTCCCGGGTGCCATACAAACATCTATGGCATTCGTTACGGGTAGTTGGAGCCCTAAAAAGTCCGACAACCTGGTCTAACTACAGAACTTCGATATCGCCTAGTACTTGGGTTGTGGAGGTCTGATGGCAGTTGCTTCACGTAAAATATCAATTTCGGCCGTATCGTAGTTAGATTGAAAGCCGACCCCAACTTAGTTGGGAAAAGGCGCGGAGAATGATCTGTATTAAGTTAAGAAATTACATTACCTATATATACTATTTGTTAATCTGAGTAGGTACTTACACAGATGCTGACGAATTTTAAGGTGCCGGTTCGTGCTGCGATAGTTCTGATAATATTTTATTGTGTAAAGTGCGATAGTGGCGTCTATATAAGTTAAATTAAAATTTAAAATTTAGATGTCTTCGAGCCAATTTGGTCAAAGAAAAAATGTGTGTGTGTGCTTCAGGGTGTGCACCATTTTACTTTTGTGGAGAGACATGAGACCATCTATTCTAAATTTTAGTTTAATGTACGCGGTATCCAAAAGTTCAGATGTCCTCGAGCCAATCTGGTCACTAAAACCTGTATGTGTGTTAACCTAATCGGCAATGCACCATCCCTAAATATGTGGAGAAACATGAGACAATCTGTCCTGAATTTTAGGTTACTGGTTCGTTCAGCTATAATTAGTATAAATTTAAAAGTTGGTGCGTATAATTAAATAAATACGAGAATTAAATTTGAGGTCAGCCATCGATTTCAGAAATATTATTGGGAATTCTCCTCCACGCGAGTGACAGAGGCGAACGGAGTGAGCCGAAGGAACGGAAGACTTACGAGTATAGTCCGCGCGCAAGTTGAATGCAGACGGGGCCCGAGGTCACAGATAAGATAATAGTTACTTCGTAACCGAGGTGAAGGACGGGAGCATCTCCCCCGCCACCTGCGAACCTTGTCTCGCACGCCTGCAAACCACCCCTCCCCGCCTGCAAACCTCGCCTTGCAGTATAGTGACTAGTGCATTCCTGAGCTCTGCATTCAACTCGCGCGTAAAATGTACGGTTCCCGTGGTATAAATTTCACCAAAATTTCGCGGGCAACAGCTAGTATGTAATAAATATGTAATTACCAAATTTTATTAATTTAATTACGAGAATATTTACACACGTCTTATATCTCAGATGTCTCATAGAAGCATCAGTTTAACATCAACCTTTCTCCATACTTATATTATGTTTCGTTTCAGATATTTTATATACGGTATGCAAGATTCACAAAATTTGGAGAGGGTTCGATTAGAATTTCAAAACTTTTCTATACCGAAAGGAGATAAGTCCAAACCAGAGTAAGTATTATATCTACATATCACTTCATATTATATAACAAAGTCCCCCGCTGTCTTTCTGTCTGTTGACGATAAACTCAATAACCACCAAACTGATTTTCATACGGTTTTGACTAACAGATGGAGTGATTCATGAGGAAGGTTTAGGTGTATAATTCATTAAGGTTTTGTGTAAAATGGCTGAAATAAGACTACGATTATTGAAGATCTTGGAAAGAAACAATACTCGTATATGTAATTATGCTTTACTAGCCATGCAAAGCCGGGGCGGGTTGTTAGTTTATGGTAAGAATAATCTTTATTAGTTACTCCATAACATGTAGGTACACATAGTATTTTCTGACGCCTTTTATTGACTTCTCCATTTTTTTCCCAAATTAAAATAATGTATGAAATTAATCAACAACACTTAGTTGGACGAGAATATTAAAAACATGCGACTCACGTCACTCGTAATTTAAAAAGAAAGTGGTACTACAGTGTCTGCAGGCCAGAAATCTCGTTCTTCTCTAACTCTTTCTGTCTTCCTCAGTTCATGTCCGGAAGGGTACTTAAAGGTATACCTCCGTGGTCAGGAAACGACAGACTCTTACGATAAGCATGATGCGGAGCTCTGCGGCGAAGGAGCCAGTGGGTCGCCGCCTTTTCCACCACCATTGCTGTCTGATGGACCGAGACTAGTTATGGTGTTCAGCTCCGGAGAGTTGCAAGGAAGGGGTTTTAAGGCCAAATATACTTTCGAGACTGGTGAGTATTTGCCGTCTGGTGAACAGAGAATTTTCACAATATGGTGGCGTGATGAGCTGGATATAAATGATCGTTAAAAAGTAAGTCGATGTCAACACATAATGATGCACACAAAATCGTGGCATGAGATCTTTTTTTAAATAAAACTGGTCAGTAGGAGTACACAGGTAATCGACATTTGATTGACTTCAAAATGAGACCTGCATTAGGCGTATTTTGAATGATTTCAGTATTTGGTTTCTTACGAACTTTATTCTAATTTCTTAACTTTTTTTCTCATACACATTTAAGAAACTAAAAAACTTGTAAAACGCACAATCTATTGATTGATTGAATGAGGGCACCAATCTGTTCAAAAGAACTGTCAAATACCTTTCCATCATAAATCTTAAAGTAATATAAACTTCAATTTCATCTAACGATCTTAAGATCAATCCCAGATAGAAATGTAAATCTGACTTGTAATAAGTTTGATGTGTCAAAAGTGAAGGTTTGTGTCAAACTTGCCACGGCAAGCCCGTACACATGAGGCAAGTTTAAATCAAACTTTCTAATTTCTGTAAACTATATGCAACATTAACAATTGACATAACACACTTGCAGGATGTTTGTTTCTACAAATTACATAAACTGTGGTTATCGTGACACATCTGTACCTACTTATCGTAGAGGAAAAACAAAGTTGTCATCAATACTAGCCGATTAAGCAAGTTTGTACCAACTTAAAAACAAACTAGATAAATAGTAATCTTTGACGTGATAATTCATTTTCAATTGAAAATCAAGTTTGGGATCTGGGATATTATCTTGAGCTACCCTCTACTACTGACTACGAATAGGCGGTGGAATTATTCCAGACATTTTCGACTACCTGACCACATATTTCCTATTATATAATAATATTGTCATGTTTCTTTTAGAATATCGAGTGCCAGGGACCGCAGCACCGGACGGTGAATGTGCTTTTACATATCGCTCTGAAGCGAAGAAGCGCGGAGAGTTCAACTCTCCTCGGTATCCGTCTAACTACCCGTCGCGAATGAACTGCACGTACACGTTGGCAGCCGCGCCTAATGAACAAGTCACTGTTGTATTTGACCACTTCAAGGTTCGAGCTGATGCATGGAATGCTACTGCTGGCCTCTACGGGTGGGTAAACTCCATTTTTAAGATAGTCATCAGCAGTTTAAGTGGTCTCATGCGTCGAGTACTGTGGGTTCGATTCTTGTGTAACGTTTACAAAGACAGAGACGGTTCTCAATTTGATTGTTGTTAACCAACGAAAAAACTAAGAAAGTTCTCAGGTTCTCAAGACAACCCGTATGTTCGTTTTATTTTTATTTTTATGTATGACCACGTATAACTTTTTTGTGTGCTATGGACAGAACAAAGTATAAAAAAATTAACTTTGAGAACTTATTAGTTGATCTATTATGAACTAAATAGCACGGATACTGTAGCAGATCAACGAAGCAACCATTCCATTCTTTTCCATCCTCTATTCAGACATTCCATTATTCCGTAACACACAAATCATGAATCCAAATTGGCTTTCAGTGGTACGACATGTAGCGAGGACTGGGTAGAAGCCTGGTGGGTGGGGCGGGAAGGGACCCGCGTGCCCTTGGGACGTTGGTGCGGGCTCGCAACGCCGGGGCCTCTGCACTCGCCACGTGGTGCCAGCGGCCTCGTGCTGGCGTTGCACACAGATCTTGAGGCCGTCGCTTCTGGGTTCAAAGCCAGATACGTATTTGAGGTATGAAAGAGAAAAACTTAATTTCTTTGGAAAACTTTTGCCAATATTTATTTGAAGCACCTGTCAGAAGGATTAAAATATCATAATGTCCTCACTCTCATTTTGAGTGCCATGAGATTTATCTTATTACAATCTCGGAGTAAGATCATAAGTGGTTTGGTGCACGCCTGCTACCATTCATCCAGCTTGGATTTCGGTAACGTCTTGCCTTTGCTACAGTAGTCGGAATCATCCGTATCCGGTATCGGCTATCTTACACTCTAAGACTTATAAAAGGAGTTCTCTCTTCTCGATACACTCCTTTAGCCAAAACTGAGCTCTAACTTTTTTAATCCGCCACCTGTGAATAGATAACTGTGGCTGAAGTTGGATAAGACCAGGTTTGATAAAAGACGCGGCACGCATGCACCGTTCCTGAACGACCAGTTACAAATCAGTGCGGGCACACAATGATACGCACAGAGTAGGGAGTGCAATACATACACATATAACATAGTCTTAATACGACGTTTCTATTCTAGCCAGCGAAGTCAATATTCGGTGACTGTGGCGGCAATATGTCGGGTGCGGAGTGGGGCGTGATCACATCGCCGCGCTACCCTCTCACGTACGAACCGCCAGTGCGCGGCGCTGCGTCGAGGGTCTGCAACTGGTTCGTGACGGCGCGACCTGGGAAAAGAATCTTGCTCAATTTCGAATATTTCGCTGTCGAAGGACATCTTACTGGTTAATATTATTGGTATTTAATTACTGCTAGCTAAGCAATAGCTAAAAATGTATAATTTTGCAAATATAGCTGAATTTATTATAAAAATCGTTATAATTGAAGACACTAATACATAATGATTTATATTGGGGATGAAACGGACACCCGGTCAGTACCCGCCTTAATTTAGTATCCGCACGGTAATATATTTAACTCATATAACAAATTTAACCGCCATATTTCATGTAGGTCCTACATCTAATATATAAAATTCTCGCGTCGCGGTGTTTGTTATTAAACTCCTCCGAAACGGCTTGACCGATTCTCATGAAATTTTGTGTGCATATTGGGTAGGTCTTAGAATAAGACAACATCTATTTTTCAACCCCCTAAATGTTAAGGGTAGTCCACCCCTAAATTTTTTTTAAATTATTAGATAAATTTTTTTTTTTATTTTTTTATGATACAACATTAGAAAATACATACAACCCTGAATTTCCAACCCTCTACGATCAACCCCTGTTTTTTAATAGCGATATTAGTATTTTTACTTTTATTGGTACAATTTTTTTTAAGTATTTAAACCCAGTGAAAATAGAAAATGAGATTATATAATCGATTGTAATAATCAATTACAGTCAAGTCGATGTCAAACTTTTTTTTTTATGGAATAGGGGGTTACCGAGCAGACGGGTCGCCTGATGGTAAGTGACTACCGCCGCCCATGGCCACCTGCAACTCGGGAGTCACAAGTGCCTTGCCGGCCTTTAAGGTGGGAGTAGGAGGGGAGGGGAGATGGAAAGATGGGGGGGGGAAGATAGAGAGAGGGAAGGGTTAGGGCCACCGATAACCTCACTCGCTCGGCGAAATACAACGTAAGCATTGCTTTATCGATATGCCGATCGAGCCGGCCCATACGTGCCGAAGCATTACTATCCCACTGTTAAACTTTAAATATGTCAGTTTAGTTAATGAAGTACTTTGAATTAAGAAAATGAATGGTTGGTGTTTTGTTATTTTTATAGTCATAGACCCCATCCCACAATAAATTAGTTATTTTTTGACTATCAAAATATTCATTAGAAATAATTAATATGGCAAAACAAAGTGTGCCGGGTCAGCTAGTAATTTATAATACTTGTACTGCACTAAAGGCAAATTATGGTGAACGAATACCAATTTTCCTGCAAACGATTTTGCTTGTCTTCATTGACAAAGCCTGCTTCAGAAAAAAGTATTTCGCGTTTAAATCTGCTGCAGAGTTAATATTTTATATAAATTCTGACTTGGTAAAGTCCGGTTATTGAGCAGTATGAGCTGACCGCTATATATGTATAAGGGTCACGCGGTTGGCCGGCCATCCGGTATCCAGCCAAACATCTATCCGTTTCATCCAGCTTTATTTGACTGCAATCGATTATTACAATCGATTATACAATCTCACTTTCTATTTTCACTGGGTTAAATACTTTGAAAAAAATTGTACCAATGAAAGTAAAAATACTAATATCGCTATTAAAAAACAGGGGTTGATCGTAGAGGGTTTTCACACTAGCTTCATTCACATATTACACATACACACCCACATACACACACTAACCTAATATTGTTATGAAAGTATATATGCAATCACAATGAACTACTCCATCCTTATGATGCAACAATGTTGTATAAGTTGTAATACATGGTCCGTATTCAGTCAGATTGTTCTCCGACCATGGAAGGCGCTGACACCTGTGATACAGTGCATTTTCACTAGTACAGGTGACAACGATGCAAACTACTATGTACTTATGAGGACTTTTGTTTCCAGTATTATTGTCTATGTGTCAATTGTTGTATTTTGTCTAAATAAATTTTATTTATTTATTTATTATTATTTATTTATCGCTAATTTATAGCGCTTATTGCGGCTTGTGAAGGCTGTGTACAACAAAATATGTGAAGTCGCATGCTTATGAAACACGCTAAAATTGCAAAGCTTGATAGCTACTTCTAATGATCCTCCTAATTTCCACTCAAATCGAGAATGTTCTACTATTAAAATAGGTAGTATATCCAACAGAATGCCAAGTTCAAATTTAAGCTGCTTGGGCACGGTGATGGGCTTAGCAAACTCTTTGCAAAGAAAAATAGGAACTCGACAAGATTCCGTGGTAGCAAGATTCTTCAATATAATTTATTTTGGTAGGGGGTAGCTAAATAGCGTCTAGCATCTTAGCCTGAAGAGAAAAACTATGAACTTATACGAGTATTCTAAGGTTGTCTTTTGTGTGTCAGAGCGTGGATGTCCAGCGGCAGTGTTACGGTTATGGTACGAGAGTCCTGGCCCTCCACTGGAGCTGTGCGGCGAGAAGGCGCCAACCGACCGCTGGCAATACCTCTCCTCATCCAACTCGATAAGACTATCGTGAGTATCTTCTTGTATTTATCTGTTGTTCTGGAAGGTGCGATCGATTAGAAATGCCAATGATTATATGTTCACTCATATTGGGTATTTTTCAACCTATCTGGACATTATGAATAATGCCATATTAATCACTTGGTCCACAACATATACATGTAGAAATCAGCGAGGGAACCTATATTGTGCGATGCAGTATCGGTACTTACTACTTAGTTCAGCTAGTTTTCGTTAGATGGCATTGAAGTCGGTACGTTTTAGCTATCTGTGGATATCTCCTTATCATGTAAGTATTACCTACATGATAATAAAAATACCTAGTAGGGATTTGAAAGATTCTTCTCCAAAATAATGGAATATACAATTGATCAGTGGCCGTGTCGCAGGTTTATAATAGCGGATAAGGCAGTGGGCGCGGGCGGTTGGCGCGCCGTGTGGACGGAGGTGACTCTGGCGGAGGGCGCGGAGGGCGCGGAGGGCGCGGAGGGTGCGGAGGGCGCGGCCGGGCCGGCGTGCGGCGGCGCCGGCGCGGCGTGCGGCGCCGCGTGCCTGCCGCCGGCCGCCGCGTGCTCCGGCCTGCAGCACTGCGCGCTCATGCCCGCGCGCAAACCCGACCACTGTTAGTATGCACGAGCTTCTGACACCTAAACTTCGCACCTAAGTACCGACTTCGATCGTATCTTATATCAAGCTTACTCTAGACTGCGATTAAAAGCAAACTATCCGATTACTTTCACAAAAAAAAAATTGTGGTGTAAAAAATATTTTATTAATACGAGTCGATCATGGAAAAGTTTATTTTCTCGTGGTCATATAATATATATAGTAAAAATTACTGCTTTGTATACGATACGATGAAATGAAAAATGTTAAGAGTAGGTAATGATACGAGTATGTCATTACCAGTATTAACCATCTGAAAAACTATCTCTCATCGTATCTTCTATTGCCCAATTCAATGTGAAGATTAATAATTGCAACAAAAAGTCTTATCAACATCTAAATCTTATCTGAGGGAATGTTTTTGTTGCCGAAAGTACCTCAGCGTTCGACTTTACCCGAACGTGGACGAAAGGACATATTATGAAAGTATTCGATTTTTCAAGTAGTAATTCTCTATCTACATATCGAAGAGTTAATGACTTTCTCTTTTATGTGTCTTGCATAGGTTGACAAACGATTCGTTATGTCTCCTGTTTAAATTTAGAATAGGTACTGGCTAAGTCAAAATTAAACAATAAGTTATACTTTTCCTAAATTTTTAATTAATTTAAAGACACTGTATATTACGATTGGCACTTTACCGCACTTTGCATTTCCACTTAAATATAAATGTATCTACACCGTTGCATTTTGTCGTTGCATACTAGGAGTTTAATTAATAAAGACTATATAAATTATAACTATAATATTGTAGCTGTTGAGAGTATTTACGGAGTTAGCAGTGTGTGGACTTATTGGCTGTGGGATTTTACTGGACACGCTTACACTGCTTTGTAGACATACAGGTTGTCGCCAAAGATATCGGCTAAATATTAGATTGATAGATAGATACATATAAGATCAAAACTATTTCCAACAACAGAGTTCCCGCGTTCCTATAATCAAGAAACGATTCGTATATTAAATATAGATAAAATCTAACGTATATTAAAATCTGGGAGGCGGTAATCACTTACCGTCAGGTGACCCGTCTGCTCGTTTGCCCCCTTTAACATAAAAAAACCATTAAAAATGCCTTAAAGAAGTTATAGATAGATAGATTGATAGATAGATAACACTTTATTTGTAAATTAGCATTACAGTGGAAGACACATTTACATAATTTCATTAAACAGATAATGTACAAAGGGCGGCCTTATTGCTAGATGCAATCTCTTCCAGGCAACCTTAGGATGGATCAAAATGATTCGGAGAGACAGTGGCAGTTGATATTTAAAATTAAAAAAAAAATAATTAAAAAATCATAAATATTTTGTGATTTCTAATAAATATGAAAATAATTATACACAGATATTCTATGTTAACCTATTTTACCTACTATAAATACCAATAGATACTTATCAATAAACACATAAATCTAACTGCAATAAAACCAAATACATACATACATAAATACAATTATACAAAACAACAACAATATACCTTACAATAAAGGTACAATATACCTTAGTACAGTATGCCTTATAGATCAACTATACAACAATAGTAACTACATACATATATGTTAATGAAGCCTAACACGGACCTAAAAGGTAGTGTTCATGAACCATTTTTTTTTAAATGGTAATTGATTGCGTTTGCCTAATATTTATTGGTAACGCATTCCACAAGCGTACATCTTGAACAGTGAAAGATTTATATTCAGTAAGTATTTATACTTAGAGTCCATTGTCATCGATTTTAATAAATATGTAGCTTTAGTTATTCCGTAAAAATTTAAAACTGACATTAATCAATATTTTCGTTGCCTATTAACTGTGCCGTTGCGTGCCGGCCTTCCGGTGTAGGAATATTATGATACTACAGCTCCACTTTGACTCCACGGATGGCGCAATGGTTTAAGTTGTCACCAAGCCACTACGCCGCACCTAGTGTTGTGGGTTAAAATCCCACACGGGGCAATAATTTGTGTGATCCACAAACATTTGTCCGAGTCTGGGTGTTCTTTGTATCCGTAGTTTGAATGTTTGTGAAGCCCCCGCGACACAGGAATATTCCTAATGCGGGAAGTAAGCCATTCCTGGTTTTACTTACCCTATGGTATTTCAAGGCTGGTTTAAAAAAAAAAAAGGCATAGCATGAAATGGTGACTACATACTACTACAAACTTTCATTAGCCACCTATTTGATAATAAAAAATTGTAGTGCTACTATCATTGCGTTCGTTTTTATTTTCGACTGAAGACTATAACATTAAAATTGAAGTAACACGTAAAAATTTACATTACAAATAATCTCAACGTATTATGTGCCTGGAAGATATTGCTTCTAGCGATAAGGCCGCCCATTGTGCATTTTGTGTATAATTTGTTCATGTATTGTTTCCTTTTTTTGGTGTACAATAAAGAGTATTTATTATTATTTATTATTAAACTCTATCAAATTAGACTTAACTCACATAATAAATCCATTTATTTTTCAACTCAGAACAGAGTAGATGACTGTCAAATCAGTTCAGTTTATTTTAGTACCTACCTGAACGTCAAAGCTGTAAATCCCGTACCTACATTTATGAAATACTAAGGTATGACGTCAAGCCTGACTATTATCAAATCATTCACTGTTAATGTTAATTTGACGATTATAAAATAAATTAAAAACGTAATTAAAACTGGACGAAAACTTCCCCACTATTTTAAGTAATTTTATTGCCCGACTTATCTAATTACTTCCAAAATAGGTACCGTATCCATAGCTCGGCTCAACATCCTGTATGCAGACAGATACATACCTACATACAATATCGCGATGTGAGCTTGTTGTCCACACCTGCTTACTCTCGCTTTTATCTTCCAATTCGTTGTAAAATATTGTATTCTAAACACTGTAGAACTGTTAACTAATAACTATAAACAAATACAAATAATGTTATGTTCACTGTACTTTCTCAGTATAAACCGCTGATGGTTCAATGCAATCTTTGTCTCTGAGGATGTTGTAATGTGTACTATAGGTTAATAGATATTTAGACAAACGTTTCAAAACATAAATCATATTATTGTTGGAATTAGCAGAATATATTGAATATGTTGCAAAGATTACAGACTTTTTCATTTACATAACCAAGTCTACCCCTAGCGTAATTTGAATCTAAATGTTAATTCATTTTTGCATCCATAAATTTTATTTCATTTAAATATTATTTTTTTTTGTTTTTTTTAATACTGTGATGACTCAGGAGAGGTGCATCTCTGTTCTGTCCTAAGTCTAAATTTTTTTGTTGTGTATTTGAATCGTTTGCGTTTGATAATTGTTACATTTACAATTGAAAGACGTTGTTACTCCGATGGGACAAAGCTTGCATTGAGTCATCGCACTATGGGGCCGGGGGTACCTTATCAACTGTTTTGAGGATACACTATCTGATGGAATGTAGAACCTTTCACATACATCTAGACGTAATCGAATAAATACTCAGGACGTACGATGTTTTGTAACAATACCCGATATCACGATTGGAGCACTTCGATTCAATCGGAACAACAATATCAAACCTTAGAAGACTGCGTCAGTTAATTCGTGATTTAGAACAAACTATATACAGGATGTATTTGAAAAAAGAACACACTTAAATCACTAAAAGGGCATGACTCTAGGATGCAGTTACAATAAGAATTATTGAAAAAAATCTATCCGTTTACAAGTTGTGACCGTTTGAATTTCCAAGTAAGACAAGTTTTACCTTCATTCAAGGGAATGAAAAATCGAAACATAATCGTAACGTACATGTTTTTTATTTCGGATAAAAAATTTGTACGATTTAAAATCTTTAACTTTACACATTCCACCAACTTTTATAAAACGGAGGCATAAATAACCGGCAATTCAAACGGTTATAACTTGTAAACGGATAGTTTTTTTTTTCAAAAATTCTTATTGTAACTGCAGGCTAGAGTTATGCTCTTCTATTGATTTAAGTAAGTGTTCCTTTTTTAAATACACCCTGTATAACATTTTGCAAAACAATGATTACTATAGTGGTATATTCTGCGAGTTCCATCAGTTAGTGTAGAGGGGCCCCGTGAAGGGCGCCCCGGGTCCCCGCGGGTCTGACGCAGCGGTGTGCGCAGGCGGCGCGGCGTCTACGCGGGCCGCGGCGCGCGCCGCTCTGGTCGCCCTCTCGCTTGTGCTCGCCGCCCCGCACTGACCGGGCGCTGCGCACGTGAGTCTATATTACCAGCCACACACTCCACCCTCTAACCTCAGCTTCCTCGCACGGCTCCTTCCCATCCTATCTCCTGTTCTTACCATCGCCATTGCTTCGGTCATTTGGAAAGACAGTTAAAGAAAACTTGAAGTTCAGAATCTAGGCTCCCATTAAAAGGTTTACTTGACTGTCTGATTTTGTCTCTGCTGTGGTGCTATTGTTATAAAGTCGCAAGCGCTCTTTGCAGGCTAGAAGCTGGGATTTTTTAGTGTTTCAACAGGCATCCAGCGCCTAGCGATTTAATAAAACGGGTTTTGTAAAATTTTGTTTGGAGAAAATCTAGAATTTAGAAAATACTTAATACTTATATATTAGTAGAATTTTCATTTCTTCTGCCTTGCAATGCTTTGTCATGTGCTGTGTCTAAAATTACGTTAAGATTAATTGCCTCGAAATGCTTAGAGAAAAGCGTTAAAACATTACTTTTGAGATTTTGTTACGGGTTTCGTTGTATTCAGTTTTGAGGCAACTAATTGACCCTTCGCTTTACCACACATCAATCTCTGCTTCCCTTAAAAATGTAATATACCTAAATCTTAAATGTCGCATGTTGTAAAAAATGTCTACCTAAACATCAAATTTAAAACATGTCTAAAATTAAACATAAACAGTTAGTAATTAAGCTTTACAATATTCACTGATAATATTTACTTAATTTTACAAATGCAATGAGTAGCTAAACCGATACCTTGAATAAGTATTTATAATTTTCCTATATTGAGGCTTTGAGCCAATATGCCTGTGTTAACTGTTTCATTACCAATGTGAAAGATGCATCTCTTAAAACAAGTATTGAAGTCAGAAGTCATCAGCATCACTTTATATTAAATCAGAAACTTAGGTACAGTGTATAGTAGGTAGGTATCTTTGAATATTGTAAAGTATAAATATATAAGCAACAAACATAGAGGTCGACTCCATTTGATTTCTCTTCAGAAGCTCAAATTGTAATGGGGTTGCTATTTATAACCATTTAAAATCTCCAATTCAGAATATTTTTATTTTGTACTTGTTTTTATATTTGGTAGTAAAAACTAGACCAGTCTATAGGATCGGTAAGGTGAAAAACTATACACAAACATTAACACAAAATACCTTTGTTTTCAAATCTTGGGCTTCATGCGTCACGAGTTTGGTGCACCTTTATCACTTTGCACTTTTTAGGTTTTTGTATCGTCGACAATAATTAATTATTATCTTTCATTCCTTCTAGGAATTGAGTCACTAACACTATATCCATCTATAAAAAGTTTTGAACATAATGAATGGCAACCTTATTCCAAAACGGTCGTAGCTCAATGGGTCGATCCTCCCAATCTTGGCAGTAAAAGGAGCAGGTTATAGGCGTAACGTATTCTTAGGCGGGTTGGTGGCCGTGGGCGGCGGGTCTAGCAGTACGGCGTGGTGGTGGGCGGTGTGCGGCGGGGGCAGCGGCGCGGCGGCGCTGGGCGCGTGGTGGGCGCGGCGGGCGCGCCGCTCGAGAGGCGCGCGGCGCGCTCGACGCCCGCCGCCACCCCCGCGCCCCCCGCCCCGCGCCGGCCGCGCGCCCGCCGCCCGCCTGGCCGCGCCGCCCCCGCCGCCTCCCGACACCGTATGACGACGCGCTTCGCGCCGTCACAGCACCGGCCAGAAAGCACCACCAAATATTTGATTACACCACTCTAACGTAACAACTGGTTTTATTTAAAGTACATTAGACTCCTAATACCACTTTTTATTTTCACCTTAGTTCTGTCTATCGACTGAGGGTAGGTACCTAAATCTGAAGATACACAAGAAATAATATAAATAAGTAGGTATAACTTCTATCTACCGCACGATCTCGTACGAGGCAGCGTTGTTTCTGGCGCGGTCTCCGCCGTTCGACATTCTGGCCAACATGGACACGATGGTCTACGACGAAATTCGTTCTGTCGGTCAGAGTGACGAAGGGGCGGCGCCGGATCACGAGCCCGGAATGTTACGGCGGAATGCACACACGCAAGCCCTGCAGGCTTGGCGGGCACGGCTCGAAATCCAGGGCTGTGCCAGCCAACGCGCTGTTGGAGCCGGTTCGCCGGGAGTCCCACACACGCCCTTCGTATCCCCGACGGAGTGTATGGTGCGAAAAGCATTCCCCGCGTAAAAAAAAAAAAAGAAAAAGGTATAACTTCTACACCTGAGCACTAAATTTACATATAAAAAAAAATGTTGAGAATGTGCCCATTGTGCCCTACTATATACCTATATCTAGCGATGTCACAGATATAAGTCGGATGATGCCCTACAGTAAGCATAGGTATAACTTACAAGAGACTTCTCCTAAATGATTGGATGAGTAGGTAATATTGAGTGGCCTTTGGATACATACTTACAAATAATGGATCTAACCATAATTTATTATGTCTTGGTCAGAGCAGTTCATCCTTTACTGACCTGGAAATCACTGAATCCCGATGGGTCTCACAATATTTGATGAAAAGTTCTTTAGCTTAAATTTGCGTTTGCTTTCACAAATGCCTGGATCAGGAATACTACCTAGTCACTTTAAAAACTTGTAGGTCGCTTGTTATGACGCATTCCAACGGTCTATAAGATACCTACCCTTAGGAATGTTAAACTTAAAATACGGAAATAAGTTGATATGTAGAAGAAGTGCAGAAAGCTAAAAATTTTAAACAATTTGCGTTATAAATTTTAAAATTATGTGAAAACGGCTACAAAAAGCTATAGGCGACCAGTATAAATATACGTGGGGTACACTGAAAGTTTTGCGTATTTCATTAATAAAACAATTTACCGGTAAAGTAAAATATTTATCTACTGATTTTCGAAGTATTCTCCATTACACAGATACATTTTAAACACTTTTCCATTCGGTCCAACCATTTTTAAAAACATGAGAGGACCTTTGGTCTAAGGGCACTTTTGATGAAATCTTAAATTTTTGGGAAAATAAAGAAATCGCATGGTGCCAAGTCCCATCCCGCACTATGTGCGGGATGGGTCACCAGCTCTACCTTTTCAGAAGCCAAAAATGACTTTGTCTTGACGCGATGTGCGCCAAAGCATTGTCATGGTGCAATAGGATGCGTCTTCTGGGTCTTTTTTCCCTAACTTTTTCAAAAAACTGGGTAATCAAATGGTTGTGTACCTACCACTCAGCATTAACTGTAGTTTGTTCTTCAAGTGGGATCGTGCAGACAGGACCTGTCCGGGAGAAAAAAAACGCAATAATTTTTTGGCCTACGTTTCTCGACTGCCTCACTTTTGTTCGTTTGCTGACCTTCGAACACCCATACAGAAGACTGTTGCTTTCTTTCCGGCATGTAACAATAAGTATATCTATTTTTCATCTCCTCTCACAATGTCATACACAGCATTTAAAAGTCCGTAATCGTATTTTAATAAATTTTTTTTTACACGTGAGTTCATAAGGAACCCAGCATCAACAAACTTTTAAATGTTGATGTAAGATTTTTTGTATTTGAGTCATACCAATCCCCAAACGACTTCAAATTTCCTCATAGGTGACACGCCGGTTTTCTTCAATTAGTTGACTGACAGTCGCCACATTTTCCTCAGTGATCGCAATTGTGGCCCGACCTTCACGAATTTCATCATGGAGAGAAACACGGCCACGATCAAATTCTACATACCAACGCCTTACGGTGCTCAAATGAGGTTCTTGCCTCCCAAAAGCATTTTGAAGACGAGCAGTGCAGTCTTGCGGAGTCAGTGTACTTTTAAAATCATAAAATATCATCGGCCTAAACTTCAACTTGTGATAAAAACAATTGACACGCGATTTCCCGCCAATTTCCTATTTCGAAATTCAAACATTTATGAGAGGCCAGGAGCGCAGAACTTTCAGTGTGCCCTATGTGTGTACATGTGTTGACCTGCCATGGTGTAGAAAGTCTATGTAATGACAGCTCAAGTTATACCTACTGGCTAATGGTATAAAACATTAAAAACTGGTGGAAATTCGAACACAACGCCATCTCTAGTTACAATAAATATCCATAATATTTGTCTGTCTGATTGACGAAGAAGGGATTCCGTGGGATTAAGCTAGACTGCCTATAATAGACATACATCAACAGGTAGGTACACTGTGATCGTCAAAATAGTGCGATATAGATAAATAGGTAGACTATTAGAAGCTTGGCCCTAACTAGATGTCTATAAGGTAATAGCGGGAAGTTCTTCGCTGTTTTGGAAAGTTTCGTTTGATACGACAATTAGAAGTTAGTTAATTACGACAAGTAGAAGTAGCCAGCTAATTTACATACGTGTTAGTTTTGTTATAACTGTAGCTAATAAAAACATGTTAAAATATACCTACTCCATATTTTAAAACGACTTAATTAGCTTCACTTTCATAGCATCGTGAAAAGGTAACAAACAAACAAACAGGTACTATCGCATTTATAATCAGATTATAACAATTCGTTTATTGTGGAACACCAAACACTATTAATTAATGGTTTGGTATTCGACATGGGAGCGTATTAGGCCCACTCACATTAAATTTATTATTTACATAAATGATTTGCCCTAAGTGACAAACCACGAGAGGACTACCGTATTTACAGGGAAGGGCAGAATCCAAAAGCAAACATTGCCAAGTTGTGCTATTTCTCGAATTTACAATAATTTATTTACATACACCAATTTTAATTATTTTTCATATCTGGCATAACAAAAATACTAATCCATAATAATATAATTATTTTATTTTTTATAGGGCTCACGCTGCTTTTTTATACGTATCTACTACCTACATACCTAATTATTTAATATACAGTGTCTGAATGGCGAGCGATATAATGATGTACCTAACATATAGCTAGATGTAACTACCTTTCTTGCGATATGTCACTACGTAGCAAGATGTCACTATTTAGCATAACAAAAAATCCTAATCCATATTTATTTTTAAATTACCTAATTATTTAATTTACTGTATGTAACATAGCGAAATGTTACTATCTTGCAGGATCTCACTATCTTGCAGAATGTCACTATCTTGCGAAAAGTCACTACGTAGCAAGCTGTCACTATATATGTACCCAACTGTGGTGAATGGCGAAACGTCACGATGTAGCGTAACTGCGTGCTGTGACTATGGCAAGGTGTCATTATGTATGTAGCGAGATTGCATAAGTGTATGTCTGCTCTCAAGCAGCAAGATGCAAGGTAAGACTAGGTACCTATGTAGAACAAGAAGTCACATCTCGAAATATAAGTCTCGAAGTCAATAGATCCTAGTAATCACTTATCGAATGCCCTTGCCGAACTGACCACAGAGTTGTTCAACTGGTTGGTCAGGTTCACAGGTGGTCGGTTAGTATATTTCGTTGCTAACTGACCAACCAGATGCTAATTTGGGTGGTTAGGAATATCTATTCCTAACTGACCAACCCGGTGGTCGGTTCGGAAAGGGGGGAAGCAAGATTCCTTGCGCTATTTTAAATAGGCTGCAACTTCCCATTTCACTGCTTTCGTGTGTACACTTGTGCAACTTTTTCTGCACATTGCACGGGTGTGAACATTCAGCAAATAATGAATGCACAACAAAACTGTAAACCTAATAAAATCATTTAAGAGAAATGACATCAAAAAGTTCTGAACACAGTAAAAAAAAAAACAAAATGTTATAATAAGGCAAACACAGTTTTGCAAATTTATTCCACATTAAACTGATACAAGATTGATACAAGTCAGAGTTCTAACAGTATGGACATGCTATGTGGTCGAATACAAAAAAAAACGTTTAGTACAGCAATAATAAACATTACAGAAATCCAGAACTTTACAATACTACTGCCTCACACTAATGTATTTAAGGGAAATATGTAATAAAAATAAAGCAAAAAAAACTAAAGCAGGAACACAGTCGGGAAATGTTCGAGTACAGGGGTGGTTTTATTTTAGCCGTAATCGCTAGTCAAGAGTTCAATTCATCCGATTAAATTCATTCAAGTATCCTAAGTTGTAAGTATGTCAAAAAACAACAGTCAAACTCCTTACAATATAATAATTACTGCTAAAATACACATCACATCGCAAAATGCGTTCACAGGAATAAAATATATCGAATAACATGTATTAAAAAAAACAGACAGTCGACGGGTCCGCGACCCGAGCGTGCGGTCGCAAACAGGCAACCGCGGCCGCACGCTCCCTTCAAATAAAGTATATATTAAATATATACGGCTAAGTGAAAAACATAAGCATAACGGGAAACTTACAGTCGAAACATTTCATAACGTCCTACTTTAAGATTTTTACGGATCGATGCGATACAAAATCGAAAACTCGAAAATCAAATAAAAAACACATATATAGAAAAAAAATAGAGCGATCCTCTCGGCACGCAGCAAGGACCGGACGTGAAGATACCCTCAGGGCGCGCGCTTGCGGCCGGCTGATCCCCGCGCAGCTTGTAGTATCTCCGGCGCGGGGGCCGGTCGCGCGCCCGCGCTCGCTCACCGCTCCCCGCTCCCCCCCGGCCCGCGCTAGCTGCCCAGCGGCTGCTGCGCCAGCGCGCCGCCGCCCCACCCCGCGCCCGCCCCGCCCGCGCCCACCCGCCGCTTGCACTCCCCCCCGACGTTCTGGTGGCCCCCGTCGTGTTTACGTTTACCTGCACAACCGATCGCACCTTACTACACTGCTAATCGACTAATCGACTAACATCTATTCTAAGAGTAATCAATACATACAATCGCCTAAGCGATAGAGTACAAAGAGAATCCAAAAATGGAATCTTAATATGGCAAGATAACGAAAACAAAAAACTACGGTAACGACAGTGTCCTATGGCAAAAGCAACTGCAAATTAAAATTCCATATTTAGAAAAAAAAAATGCACAAGATTACTAAGGAAGTAGGAACCTAAGGGTCTCCCACAAACTTAAGAGGAAACAATGGACTCGTCACTCGATCGAGCAGTACAATTTAGGCAAGTTTGTGGTAGCCCTATGACTAAGGACATAGGAGGAGTATAGTTACCGATATACAATGCATTAATCCAGATTACACGCAAACCATCAAACACGCTGAAATAAAAGGAAAAGGTTTCAGGATGGTGTTATTCATTGAATCGACCGAGAGAGAGTCCAATGTTTTTGTTCGTAATTTTGAATTTTGCTCTACGACTACACATTTGAATAGGGTCTTCAATTTATGGAACTTGAAACAATGGAAAAAGGTGATACATGGCGAGTCTCCATTTAAGCCTCAACCAGTAGCGGTGAGAGATGTGTTACTGTAGTAGTTTAGGTGATTCGAAATGTACTGCATAAAATTGAATTGCTGGAGATCTGGAGTTACCATATCCAGAAGCTTGACAATTTCGGTACTCGGATTGTGGACCGAGTTGTCTTGTCTTCTCAAAATCCAGTCCCAAGCAGTTTATCTGATACTATGGATGCATGATCGGTAAAGATCTGCCTCCTTGGGTTTAAAGACCAGTTTTATCACCAAAGCGGAGATATACTTACGTTTTCGTAAAAAAAAAACAACTTATCAAAAATGTAAATCTCCATTTTGACATCGAATGTAAGAGGTAGTCCACCCAGGGCATTCGTCCGAATCGCACCTGGGCGAATGGCAACTAGCCTAGACCACGAAAGGCAACTATCAAAATTTTTAACAGGTGCTCTTCGTGGATTCAAATTTATTTTTACATTTTTGTGCACGAAGAGCACCTACGACTCAGCAGTCTAGTGCTGGGATGTATTTGGCTTACAGGACGTTATTAAATGAAAGATATCGATACAAAACGTTAAAAATAAATTTGAATCCACGAAGAGCACCTGCCAAAAATATCGATAGTTGCCTTTCGTGGATTAGACTAGTTGCCATTCCTGCAGGTGCCATTCGGACGGTTGCCCTAGGTGGACTACCTCGAATATAATAAATAAAGATGAGTCTCAAAAATAATATCGTTTAAAACTGGACTCTAAATGTCCCACGCAGCGCTGACAGTTCTCCTATCATTCTAGTCACTACTTTTATCGAGAGAAGAATGCAATCGGGACCCTTTAAGTAGTTTATAAGCAATACAAATAGTAGATAGTTTAAAAAACGTTGAATGATTGGAAAAGTAGTAGTGAATTCAGTAGTTTTTTTATCTACTTTCCGAGTTCAGAATTTATATAAAAGGTAATTAATTTTCAGTCATTTATCAAAAAATAAACCAACCGCCGATATGAAGTGCCAACATAACGCTGAGGCGTGAGCGCATTTTTTATGTTTTAGTATGCGTAGGAAACTCCACAAATTGGTAATATCGAGTAAAACTATTGAGCTCGATCACACAGTACAGGTATTATTTTCTTAAAAGATCTGCAGGGAAGAGAGATAAGTTAAACTTAATTGCTGCACGATGAGATATCAACAGATACGAGGATATTTCATTGAGTGTTGTAGCTGTGTAAGTGTATGTGTGCGACTGACCTGGTAAACTTGGCTTGGCGCGGGGATTGCCACGCATGGCGCTGGGCGTGCGGCGGCCACGCGCGGCGCGGCGCGCACCACCACGGGCCCCAGCCGCGGACGCCGGCGCCGCCGCCGCGCGACGCGCCCATCGACCGCCCGTCCCACATGACCCAGCCTAACCGAACCACCACGCACATACGTCATTACGGCCCACTAACTGTGCCACCAGGATTTTTCTCCGTTACTCTAACCATTGGTATACAACAAACACGAGATGCCAAATTGCCATCACTCTTGCTTAACGCCATCGGCGATAGTCTCAGATAGTTTGATGCCACAAGGACAGCCAGTTATAAATATTTTGGAATAATTTCCAATGTGTCTACTATAATGGAGTATTTCTGGGTTATCAATACCAATATATAAAATTGAAGTGTCTGTTTGTAATGTCAAAATAATAGTTTATGAAGCTTATACTGTCATTTGCACGATACCTATGCCTAAAAATTAGTTTTTTAAATTTTTGTCTGACTGACTGTCTGCCGTCTGTCTGTCTGTTTCTTCTGGCTAATTTCCAGGACCTGTGAACCGATTTCCACAGGACTTCCACTAACAGATAGCTGGTGTTATTAAGAGTAACTTAGGCTACTTTAATTTTGGAATAAGAATTAGGGTTCCGCGCAAAATATATAAACATGAACGCGCTTGAACTGCTAGTCCAGAATAAAGATCACAAGGAAAAATATGAGTTAAGTGAGTAGTTTCTCGTTATACCTACCTATATATAATGCAAGGCGCTTATGAAAAGTAACGCTTAAATTTTTTTTTTTATATGCGGCTAAAGTGACCAGATTTCTCGTTATTATTGTACATCAATTGATAGATTGTGCAAGGCGACATCCATCAGTCAAACTGAAGCATCTACTAAATGACTAGAATTTCCAAATGAAGAGTTTTGTAATTTAAGTGAGTTCTAAAACAGACGACGAATTGTCTAAAAATGAAATGCTCCTTTTATCTTTTGGAAATTCCAGTGTTGACGAGAACAAAATCTACAATAATAATTCGGAGAAAAAATCCTTTGGCGAAAATTTTGGTTGAAAAGAATATGTCCGTCCTGTTGCATCAAACAAGTGCAACAAAGAAGGGCATGATATTACTCCGTAGCACTGTATCCTTTACCAGTTATAAGCTCAATATAAACGATATGAATTCAAACTGAAAGAGACAGTGTTACAGATCTGGTGTTGTACTGACCGATTTCTGGTTTTGTATAGTTAACATGAATCATATTACACATTAGTTAAAGCAAGCTCATTATCTTGGTGTATTTATATAAAAATTACATGATTTTGTACTACTGTCATGCAATGTACATACCATATAAGTTTTTAAATCCATTAGATAATGCGATAGTCAGTTTCTCCAGAATTCGGTCAAAAATGTATTACTAATTCAACAATAACACATTCATCAAAATTATATACAAATTGGACATTTTAAGAATGACTGTAATTGTTGAAATACATAACTATACATGCTGCAAAAAAATCGCTATGGATATATCAAATTATTGTCAACATACCAAATAAAATTACACTATGAATACAGCACTTGATGACGATGTCCAATGTTTCCTTTATATCTATCTACCAACGTTTGAGCAAACATTTGAACATCCTCCTCAAGAGTATCAGTATAGATTGTGGCGATCGAGATAAAAGTATGTGATGAGCTCACATTATTATTGTTAGTACCAACATCACAAGCATTGTTACGGATAAACACTTTTACCGTGGAACGCCACAGCATACCAGCTATCCAATATCGTTACACGTTCTTTACAAAAGTAATAATGAAACAATCAGGTACTTAAAGCATTCTATCTCAACCAACAATTTTAATAAACGCATTCTAGTATGGGGTTATACGAATCCACGTTATCTTACTACAAATATCCTACACGACGTTCAATACTTCGAAACAATTTACTTGACGATTTCTACTTACGACAAATCTAATATTTGAATAGTTCTAATCAAATCTAACATCGATACGACAACATTAATAATTTGGAATAAATTGAGCGCCTGTCGGCGGTACCTGAATGCCTCCGGTTAGATCGTAGTAAAGCGAGTTGGGCCCTAGCCCGAGCTCGTCGTCCTGAGTGAGGCATTTACCAAGCGGGTCAGTAAGTCTTCTCAACATATTCTCTACCTCGTTACAACAACGACAAATACAACATTACTCGGGCGTTCCAAGCATCGGGGGTCGCTACTTTCCTCGCCTACGGGGATGAGTGCGGGGTGGCAAAGCGATAGCGTGTTATCAGTTAATGATCAAGCGAAGCGAAGCACTACATGGGGTGACAAGCGCGGCGGAATGACTCAAGCGGTGCAAGTGTCAAATGGCAAATGAAAACAACAAGTACAGATGAGACGGGCATGTTAGTCGGAGTGGCGTCAGTCATATAGACCTGATGGTGAGATCGGCCGACCAGCCACCCCGCGCGCCCACTAACACTTTTCCCGGCAATCAGTGACAAGTCCGAGGCACGCCCGCCGCAGTGCGATCACCACCGTCAGGCCTACACACTACCGTCTTTACAGAGTCACTAACTCCGTTCAAGGATGGGATTAAACAACAAAATAAAAAAAATTAAAAACAGTAGATGATAAAAATTTGGCAAATCAAAATCGATAGAACAATGAGTACAGCGACTAGTGACTAGTAAATAAGAGTGATACATTAGTGAGTGTGTGTGGGGACCCACCGGTTGCGGTCTGTTGGTAGGCTGGCGGACGGCGGACGGTTGCGGTGGCCCCGCGTAATCAAAATAGAACTCATCGTACCGGTAAAATGGCTCATTGTAGCCACCTCGGTAATCACCGTACCCGTAATAGTCGTAATCATAATCTATAAACACACAACACAGGCCTTTTAGAGGCTAAGCTAAACTAACTCTAACTTACAAGCTACCGATGTCGGCTGGCGGAACGCGAGCCTCCACGACACTCGTGTACCGGGAAAAGATTACAAGTGAACACATGCTGTTGTCACTTTACACGGGGTACAATTACAGGTAAGGATGGTACAGCACACGGGTTAAATCCAACACCTCTGCTCTTCCAGCGACCACACCTCGGTACGGACCGACTGAAGCGTCTTCACAGATTGACACACGGAAACAACATGCATCGCAATTGTCTAATTGTTCATGTCCATTTCTAGTCTGATGAATAAAATTGTTTTAAAATTCAATTTTTCGATAAGAACATCTCTAAAACGACTCATCACCGGGATCTACCTAAGTGTAAATCATGTGCGGATGTATTTATAATCTCCGAACAATCTAAAATGCTTTCAACATTTTGTAGCATGCACTCTGTTAATATTGTTATTACAATTTCAATGGACGATGTGTATGCCCTCGACTAGTTTTCGATAGATTTTAAAACGGTATAAAAATCATGCATGGAACCTATTCCTAGCTTTCATTAATAACTAGCCTAGATAGTAGCGTTAATGAAACATGTACTGAGGCCGTAACGATACACTACATAAAAACTCCCAAACCTCTACAATTATGTTACACTGGCAATATTAGAAAACAAATGTCAACACTGGCGTGGGAAATCCCGTATGGGTAGGTGTATTGTAGCGGCCATCTTGTTAGTAAGGAACAGTAGCGGAATGTGCGAGTGTGCGCGTGGAGACCACACCGTGTTCACATCATCTGTGTGTGAGGGAGAACGGGGAGAAAGGCGGAGGGAGAGAATCGTCAGTTACAAATACAGTAATATGCAGTTCATGAAATATGTAATGATTAATGTATCAAGCGTCCATTTAATAACGAGTTCCCTTCACCTGACTCTGTGTTGTCAAGTTGTACTGTTTTAGAAGTATGGCTAAACGCTCGGTAGTTATATATAGTCTGCGATTGCCATTAAAATAAAAACATGTATCGCCAATATCACAGATCCTAACGCGTCGGTTACACGGAATCTAGACAGTGACTGATTAATGAATGTTATATTTCTGAGTTATACTTAAAATGTAAAAAGTTATAGCTTCAGAAATTAATATAGAAATAAGGTGATATGGAAACTGATTTTTACCCCAAGTTGACAAGCGTCCACCACCGAGCGTCCACCTACTCCACTACTCCACCATGTTCACATGTGACGGTATCTGGTGTTTGTGTGGATGTGGGAGTGTGTGTGGTGTGTGTGGTGTGTGTGGTGTGTGTGGTGTGTGTGGTGTGTGTGGTGTGTGTGGGTGTGTGTGGGTGTGTGTGTTGTGCGTGGTGTATGGTGCATACTGACCGTAGTCACCGCGCGCCTGCGGCGGGCGCGGCTGGGGCTGAGGCGTGCGGCCGCGCATCACCGGCGAGCAGCTGCACCAATCGAATCTGACAGTTAACACCACGTTACAGACATTGTGAACGTGCCTAGCAAACCCCGAGTAAACTCACAAACTGCACTCACAACCGACCTTCCGAACCATTATCGCGGCCATTCGTTATATAAGAAATGCATAGATAGTGCCAATCGATTCGAATTGTGTACTAGCTATGCCTTTCGAGCAGACGGCAGACGCACGTACAAACAGACCAATCTTTGAACCAATGTGAAAAAATCGCCCAACAAGACCTATTTCTCAAAATAAATTCGAATCCCACTACATCTCTTTCAAAAAGTAACAAATTGTCATAATAGGTCTTACATTTTATTAATAAATTCAGGCATTCCAGATAAGAATAACCTTTTCTGGAAGAGGACGCTTATCCTATTGGCCCTTGCCTTTTTATATTTCAAACATTAGTTTTCCAGATACGGCTATTTTATTTAGGGTAAAAATTTCTGATTGTATTTTGGGATCCAGATTTTTGGGACACTCGTGTTCTACCAATATCGATTCTGAGAAATAAGTCTTATGAGCCGAAACCGTATCACTTCCAACAACATACACTTTTCCACTCTAAAGCATCAATCAGGTTTGATAGTTTACTGGGTATGGTATAAAACAAAGAATTTAACTTACAATTCGCAAATTGAACAATTTTAATATTTATGTAGGTACACGTAAACAATTTAGTATCGTATCTTAACCGACTCTTACATCTAACACAATTAATATAATACATATGTTAAAAAGAATAAGTCAATTTATATATTAGATCGGAATAACACATTTGTTGTTGAACGGATCTCCAGCTATTCAATTTGTATTATACAGATTACCAAGATATTGTACATGCGAAGTCAGTAGCTAATATCTTATTTGATTAATGTCTCGTAAGAAGTCTATCAACCCATATTATTTTCAAAGACAATTCGTGCTGTAAAAACAAGGACGAGTTGTTTTTTTTTCCTAATATATAATGGACCAAATATCGCACCGCACCTGACTGTCAAAGAGTCACATGCTAGGAGCTTCCATCAGACAACCAATGTGTTTCCGAACAAACATGTATTA
The DNA here is from genome assembly GCA_949752705.1 of Callimorpha dominula. NCBI lineage: Eukaryota > Metazoa > Arthropoda > Insecta > Lepidoptera > Erebidae > Callimorpha > Callimorpha dominula. Next base: position 3,682,997 of record OX457002.1, on the reverse strand, counting down.
AACTAATATTTTCAGTAGATATTACTACAGTGTGCTAACTATGGACTACTCTCTATAGGGTTTTTGTCCACCTTACAGAGTAGAACATTTTCATATATTCAATAGTGTAAAAGAAATTATAGATCTTAGTTTCTAGAGGCCCCGAGAGCCCCCATCGTCGCTATACATACTACTACCATTACTACATTTGCAACCAGGAGATTAAATATAATTACTAACTTTTAACCTTTCGCATTCCATGAAATAACTATATGTATTTATACGGGAATTAAGGCGATCACGAAATAGGCCTGACGTTTCGACCAGGTTGCACTGGCCATGGTCACAGGCTGACTCCAGTGTTCGCGTTAATTCCCGTATCCTTCTCCTCTTTAATGAGATTGTATGTCCGCGCAAGGGTGTACTGTCTGAGACTATTACCGAAATTCTAAGAGCCTGTAGATAGCGTGAAGTACAGTTGGATATAAATAATTTATAGAACGGCGAATTCCAAGAAGATAATGGAACTCAACATTCCAACCGTACAATAGTAATAATCGACCGGAAAATTCCATTTGGACATATTTAAACGGCCAGATCCAATAAACTAGATAAGAATTTAGTGAAAGTTATCAATATAGGATAAGAATCACAATTTATAAAATAAAATCTCCTGATGACAAAGTTTCGTAGTACAGCCGAGTCTCGGGGCGTGACTAAGTACAAATATACAAGTAGGTATCGTGCTTACCCGCCGCGTCCATGAATCATCTGCATCATGCGACGCTCGCGAGCGCGCAGTATCTCTTCCTTCTTTTTCTTGTCGGAGGGCGGCTTTGCCAGCGACACCTCCAGGCGCGCGCCGCCCATCTCTTTTCCGTCTAACTCTTGCATCGCCTAGCAACGTGACGAGTTTTATATTATAGTTTGATTTTATACGGCCTCAAGTTTCCGAATTGTTTCGCAGTAAATTGACTAATGTAGTTTAAGCTGATTTGTTCATTCTGCGAGTAACTTATTAGTCGACAATTGTAAAAAATCAACATTGTATTTCGTTTACGCGTGCAGGCGGCAGTAAGGGTTGCCAGATAATCTTAGAAATGTGATGCCTGACTAACTCCCTCGGCAGAGAGTCAGACAAGGCAAGTCAGGAACTACTATGAAATAAAGATGTACTCACTTTTACTGCACAATCCCGGTCCTCAAAGTGAACAAACGCGTAGTCCTTAATTTTCTTGACGCGCTCGACGGTCCCGTAGCGCTCAAATTCTTCCTTTAGTGCATCTTCTGTTATTTCCTGTGTCAGGTTACGTGCGTACAACACCTTCACCTGGACAATCATTACATTCATTACTAAAATTATCATTATTAGATAAGAAAAATTTAAATTTTTATAAGGTATAACATGAATTATTGTACTTCTTAGAATGTATGTAACGGAACCATGTTATATTAATTATCATTTACTTCTGCTGACAATTTCAACCATTTTATAGAAAAATTTAAAAATTCGAAACAAAGTATTCTTACATTATACTGTATACTTACTTTACTCATTGTTTGCTCGTCAGGTTCCTCTTGAGGATCTGCCCAGTCCACTATTATATCACAGCCCCATACCTAAACAAAATTAATTATGGTATCGTTACATATTCACTGTATTCCAAACATAGTAGCCAATTTGATGGCAGCCCTTTATAAATACTAGATAAGTATATCGTACAAAATTCACATGTAGTAAAAAATAATAATAGTTTTCTTATTGTAACATGAATCGTTAAAATATAAACACTTCTATTTTTGTAAAAAGAAATTTGCAAAAAATCTAACTTAAATCGTGAACAAAAGTTTTGTCTATAGACGAATGAATTGACTAATAATATAATAAAGGGAGATGTGTGTGCCTTACCTTTATCCTACCAGTGCCCAATCTACGTTTAGCTAGTGACGCCGCTTTGTGAGACTCGTATTCCAAAAAACAAAATCCTCTATTTTTCTTCTTATCATCGGGCGAACTATATATTATAACTTCGACGAGCCCAGCTGCAATCACACAAGACGGATAAGAGCCGGGCCGCGGGGCGCACGTTAACGGTATGAACAAAGCTTTCCCTCGAGCCCGACGCGCTAATTCAGTCATTCAATGCTACAGAATATGAAGCAAATCAAACGATATTCCAGGAGAACATATACGGTATTGAAGAAAGTCTATTCTAGAGAACAACAGCAAGGTTCTCCAGTCATGACCGGTGAGCATTCTCGAGGCGAGGCCAATAGGTAAAGTCGGTTAGGCGCGCCGCGGGCCACGGTGACCCGGCGTCCGGCCGGTCCTGACCCGTGCTGGCCCGCGCAGACCGGCCCTGGCCGGTCCTGGCCAGTCACTGTCACGGCCCGCGCCTGTCACGGTGACCCGAGGCGCGCCGCTATTTAACAACCGAATAGCACTTATTATGAATTCGACAAGGACTTACGTGCGTGCCTAGTAAACTCCTCAAACAAATCGTCCCGATCTCGATTCTTAGGGATATTCCCCACGAATAACCGGTGATTGTTAAAGGAAACTGTTACGCCAATCTTTTTCCCCTTTCGAATTTCATAATCATTCAGCTGCAAGAACAATTCGAGGGAGAATAGCCGTTGGCCGGGGCCGGGTCGCTGGGCGGCGGCTCGCCCGGGCCCAACTATCCCAACTATGACTGGAGATCGCGTGGGAAAGGACGCAGGGAGCAAGCGGGAGCAAGCGGGGCACCCTCAGCGGTCCACACCAAGCCCCACGCACTCAACCCGACAACTCTATAAACTCCTTAATTCATTCGAGAGTGACACTTTACCTGTTAATTTACCAAACTCTTCCAGTATCTCCTCTTTGCCTTTAGACTTGGGAATGTTGCCGACGAAAAGTCGCAGATTCGGTACGCTAATCTTAATTCTCAGAGTCTTCCCTGCTTTAATTTCATGGTTATCGAGCTGTGGGAAAAATAACAAGGGAAAAATTTTGAAAAAGGGCGTCGATACGGATCCGTTCGGCCGGACTTGGCCGCCGGCGGCCAGGCGGGCCCCGACGCGCCTGAGTTGATGACGGTTAGAGCCAATCGTGATGAGTTAACTGAATTTGGATGATAAGCCGACAGTGTTGTACGGAGCAAAGAGGAGAGCCTGAGATATATTATATTCTCAGTTGGAGAACTTTTCGAAGCCAATTCAAAGTTAACCCTGTAAGTGGACCGTTTGATGAAGTGAAAATAAAAAAAGCGAGTACGAGTGTGATGGTAACAAAAAATAAAATTAAAGCAACTTAAATTGAACGAGGTGCAAAGTATAGAACGGGATTGTATCTCAGGACAAGCGAGGCGAGATCAGTTTACAGGTGTTACATTGCACATTTACACAAATTCAGTGATTACATATTAATGGAACGGCGGCTGCTTGCCACGAAACATTCAGATTTATTATACTTCTTGTACATTATATTAGTATAAGGGATTAATTTAGTGTGAATGGGTGCAAATGGCCGCCGTGAGCGGGATATTAATGACATGCTTTTTAATGATAGAAGAAGCTTAAATCTAAATCTCCCAAGTGTGACATATATCGTGTGATATATTCGACAGGCAAATGATTGGGACCTTGCAAAAATACTCTGATGAATTCTAGTAGTCTTGCAAGTGAGGCCATGGTTTGGAGACTTGCACTGCGAAAGGAGAAACCATCATGAGCTTGCAAGCTTTTCTTTCTTTCTTTCTGAGTATGACAAGTATAACGAGTGAGTGAGACGCAAGAAGGAAACGTGATGGTTTCGCCTGGAGGGTAGAGCAATACACAGGCTCAAGTCCCCAAACGCGCGGCAATTAAGTGCAGTGATCTGTTAATCTTTCAAGGGAATATACTTAAACATTCGGCGAGTCACCTGGAAAGTAGACGTCAAATTAGAATAAATTTTGTATCAAATTAATAACACCAATTTTAATCAATATAAAAATCATCGTCAGTAAAGCTTTAGAGTTTTGACACAATTTTGTGTTACCAATCGTGATATGCTGATAATGAACAATTGCACCACTGTTTTAGTCTTGCGATAACACTGTGCTGTAATGTTGGCTATTGGTACAGATGTGCTCGATAACATCCATGAATCGCACAAAGATAGGTGCCACAATCGTTCGCCATTTATTTATCACAATATTTGCGCAAACTCTTCAAGGCTGCGGGGGACCGCGGCTCACTCTTCGTACAGTTGGCACCGATCTTTGTACCTAATGTTTGTTCAACAACTCTACGGCTTATTGTACACTAATGTTCGAGGGAGTGAACATTTTATTTAAAATTTGATGCAGGAAGAGATATACAGGGTTTCTTAAATTCAGCCAAAATAATACCAAAGCAGAGATTGAACTATCGAAGCACACAAACATGTATTATGGTCGCCCCCTCAAACAGACATTTAGGTCTCCGATGCTCTAATAACAGCGTATTCCAACCCGAGCATAAGAGACGAGAACATGGAGTGTTTGGGGCCGGAGTCGGTTGTAGTCTCACCTCCTGGACGGCACGTTGCGTGGCCTCACGAGTCGTGAACGTCACGAAGGCGTAGCCGCGGTTGGTACCCGTCATGGGGTCCATCATAAGGCGTAAATCCCAGATGGTACCACATCGCTCGAACAGCGGGATAAGCTCGTCTTCATACATATCCTTGGGGATCTTGCCACAGAACACCTCGCAGCCAGAGCCCGGCGTGCCGCCCTCCCACCCGGGCGGCGGCCCGCCGTACTTGCGTTGACCTGCGCCCAATCGGACATCGATGGTTAGTTAGTCCAGCAATCTTGCTTAGGCCTCTTAGCAGTAAGGATGCCTTATAAGGAACACTGAATTTGCTAATTCTAAACAAATAGGATCATTTTTACTCAGGAAAGCTTTGGTCAGTTGGAAAATCATTCCCTACAATAAGAATCTCTGGCAATATACATAAGTCATGGACATTGCCAAGATATTTTGTGTAGAATATCTGGATGTTGAGAGATTGGAGATCAGATGAGAAACGGAAATAAACATGTGGTGCAGTCAGTAACGACATTTAAAAAGTCTATATTTACAAGATGCCCTTTTGCTCGCAACCAATAAATGTATTACTTTATTCGTTATGTTTTTTTTTTTTTTAACTCTTAAATGATATAACAGTGTACATTGCGTACTCTGTCTCGGAACAAATGTAAGATTTACAATCTAAAAACTTTCATGTGCTAATCCGCGGATCCGGAACCAGCGTAGGGTTACGTTAGTTTTCGGAATAGTGTTTGTAAGGTAGGTAATTAAATTTTAATCAAATGCAAACATTCTAATGTAGGTATTATGATGTCAATGAATGTTGCATTATGAAATTGCAACAGCAGCGACGAAAGCGGAACCTCGCTGACGTGTTCTGAATCATAGATCAGTTGTCACGTTGTAGTGCGGGGCTCACGTATATCCTGTAGAACGTGTAAACTTTCGATTCGACAGACAAATACATGGCAACATTCAGTCTACTGCTATTCTAGTCAGTAATTTATAATTATCTGTGAAGATTAAGCTAGCATCATTGACGGTATTATTACATTTTTCTGCAACATTTATTAAGAGTATGTTTCGATATACACAGAGCACTGTTCAGTGCTCGTACTGGGGAGAAATTCGTTCCGTTATAGAATGACAGTATACTGTCGCAGTATCGTAGGGAAATATATGGCGTCATAAACGCCGCCTTTTTTTGTACTGTGAGCACTGAAGTTTTCGAGGTAACGTGAAATATATAACTACATAACCATGGTATGTCCCAGTGACGGTGTTAAAAACGCGTTCGCGTCGGTTTTGCTTTTTTTAATAGACATCGCTTATTGAAACAGCAGAATGACTAAAAATTTTTTAACACAAACGAAACCAGAATGATGTTATATTTCACATAATCGCAATACGTAATACGAAATATTTTCTCTTCCTCAAGCGATGATCACCCAAATTATCTTTTTGAGGCCAATTTCCAAAAAAAAACGAATAGGTACTATTACTGACCTGTGGTGACATCTAACGTGTACCCGGTCCGGGCCAATATTAGTTTGATCTTCTCTTCGTCGGGGCCCTTCACCTGGACAGTGGAAGACAGCGCAGGCGCGCCCTGCACGCCCGCTCTGCTTTTCTGTCTGTAATGTAACACCACAGTGTTACTTAATACGACTTTAACAATATAGATTTAACTTAATAAAAAATGTAACGATTACTATTGCAATATGAATCAATTGTTTCGCCAATGTATCTACATTCGCGACTATTTTGTATGCAAACGTATGGTGCGAGTTCGACACTCGTTTTTCTGTATGAGGCATAGATTATTTTATTTTTTTAGCCTTAATTGCAAAACGCGCCATTTTTTTCTAAACTATTAAAACTAGTCAGAGCAGCTTAGAACATTCAAGAAACCTTTTAAGTTTATGAGCCCCTTGGATTTTTTTAGAAATATCGATTTTATAACGACATTTTGAGGTATACCTTTTTTATGCAAGACGTATAAAACATACATAATTATCTTTTTTTTCAAATAACCGCTTTTTAATATCTTATTAAATACAATAGTTATTAAAAAACGGTTATTTAAAAAATAAAAAAAAATATATTTTTAATACGTAGCGTAAAAAAAGGTATATCTCAAAATAACGTTATAAAATCGGTTAAAATCTATATTTCTAGAAAAATTCCAACGGTTTCATAAACTTAAAATGGTTTTATGAATTTTCTAAGCTGCTCCGGCTAGTATTAGCAGTTAAAAAAAAATGGCACATTTTGCAATTAAGGCTAAAAAAAATAAAATGATCGTTAATAATTTAAAAAGATAAAACCGATCTAGCTGAAATTTGTAGCACTTTTTAGTATCATCTTAAGCTACAATTTCAGAAAGTTTCAGACTTCTACGTAACGTACGTAGAAGTCTGAAACTTTCTGAAATTGTGCTTTCATAGTTAGGAATCAAATGTTAAAAAAAACCCTCTTTTACTTTCACCTTTTGCTGTTAAACAAAAGCATTTAGTGACTTAACAGGTCTCATTTTGTATGTAATTTAATAGAAAACAAAAATGCTTTGGGCACGTATGACGAGAAATGTACTAGAAACGAGATATCACACGAAATGTAAAAAAATACTTTTTTTTCTATTAAATTGTTAAAAAAAATGTCCCACTTGTTCAGACGTATCGAAATTCTTAATTTCGATACCCGCAGTCTCAGCGCATTTTTCTTCCTATTTATCCAAAAATAAAAATGCGTGGTAATCGAAATGTCCATTTTTGATCATAAAACAGCTAGGTTGACTGGGCTATTAATCACCTAATAATATAGGTAAACCAGTTGCGGATCATTAAAATGTACAAAAACCCACTACAAAAGCAATATATCCAATTAACATTTTATTAAATCTTGCAATACAGGTTCTGCATCACGAGTGCATAGGGGGTAACGACCATCAGTAATCTAATCTTGCGCCACAAATAAATACGAGGACAAACGAAATGATCAGTCAGTTAGTCTGTCACAAACGACATTCCAGTACAGGGGTTCGTAGCATGTATCAATTGACGCCTTCGAACTTTCTCGCAATTATTTTCTTAATATTTCTTCTAGTTTACAAAGATTATCAGATACTAGCAGCGCCGCAGGTTTCACCCGCGCAAGTCCCGATCCCTTGCGAATATCGGGATAAAAAGTCTATGCGTTAATCCAGGTCTCCAGCTGTCTACAAACCAAGTTTCATCGCAATCGGTTAACAAACAAACAACCATCTATCCATCCATCCATCAAAACTTTCAAATTTATAATATTAGTGAGATTCGGCAGAGATGTATTGGTAGGACTATAGCTAAGGCTACGATATCAAGTTAGTCTTTAGATAAACTAAAAACTGCGTGAACTGCAACTGTAAAGAGCCGTGCGGTTAGTACCTCTACCTAGTTCTAGTCTACCGTAGCATTGTTTTTTTTTTTCTGATGTAGGGCCGGCCCTCAAAGCTCATTTTGAAATGGGAAATAAGGTTGGCAAAAACAGGTTTCACCACTGGTATTAAGATCTTTTTCATTACCACAGTTTACTAAGTAGTTACTACGTAACAGATAAATCACTCCCTACAAAAATGTCATACTACTACCACCTTCAAACATTTTTTTAAAATTACAATTGTTTTGTAAAGTAAGTACTTAACGGTCATTTTTTATTTCCAATGTCATAAGTATACAAACATCCTACATGTGTTTTATTTGTATGTACCTAAAGATTAATAAACTTCTTACCTTTTCTAAAATCTCGATTATTAAACTGTATGGTGGAAAATATTCTAAATCTTACAAAAAATTTTAATGAATAATTTGAGGGAAAGAATTGCACAAATACATAAATATCGCTGCCGGGCTTACTTACTCTACGGGCTCTTACTTAATCTACATTCCTATATATATCAATATACAAAACCATGTCAATTTTCACTATGAATTTTACAGTATTTAAAGAATATATCAATACGATCTTGAATTACGTTTATTGTACTTTAAAAATGAAAGCGTGTACGTGCGATGCAGCTATCGGCAACCTACTGCGCGAGACTGCGTATAAGGTCCGCCGGCGAACCCAAGACCGGTAGGTATTTAGCGTACGCGTACGCAAGTGACATAGGCCTGGTAATACTACGCGTTAAAAATGAGATAGCACCGAGTAATGTTTTAAACAGTACGACACAATTGTGCGGTCTGTACCATTAGAGCCTAGCTTAGTCATTATGGAGACATTTTAAATACGGCAATCATTTTTATTGCATTTTAATGACATGTATCGAGTGACCTCTTCTACCAAAGGTCGATACAAGATATTCAATTCGGCAGACAGTGTACGAACAATTTGATTGGTCGTAAACTTCTTAACCGGTGTTCGGGTATGTGACTGCAACAAGATATTTTTAAATTCTGCGTCGATTTTCGCATTGCCATTTAACTACAAGGTCGTGCAGTACATAAAACAACGTTTCCTAGTGCAGCTCAGGCAGAGTTTGCATCGCGGCTGTTTGTCAAATCAATTTTTCAAGATTGTGACCTAAAAATACGAGTATGCCGGTCAGTTGGCAATCATCCAATATTTTGATAGTGTTGCCAGGCGAAATAATGCAACGTGGAATATACTCACCTATAGGTTTTCATGACTCCACATAAATAAGCACTTTTATTAGATACATGCTCGAGATTTGAATCTAAAAATTGTCCAAGAACACTTAAAGCACCGTCGGATGGAAATTCTTTTAAGGCATCTAGCGCACGTTCGTCCAGTTCGGCGTGCGCTAGCTTTCCAGTCTTATAAATGTCGTCGAGCTTGGCTGCTACCTGGAAACGACACAATAGTTAGCATTAAATACAATGTCTGCTAATCGTTATAGTTTCTTGTTCAGACTTAGTGAGTCGTGCACAACAGCAAATAACCGTTGTAGCGAAAACAAACTACTTTTCTACATTTCTTTTGACCTACACATGTACATGTTGTTGCGGTTCCTTGTCACATGTGGTCTCTGGGATCTACAGAGGACGCTATTATACGCTCTGGAGGTTCAGACTTCTAATTTTTATAGAAATATCTAAAAACTCGGGAGTTTATTATCTTCGATGTTGCAAGCGTTTTATAAGTCACTGAAATTATAATCAGTCGTGATTACGCCTAATAACCTACAAATGAACCATACAGGAAGTAGGGCACAAGAGATTTCAGCTCAAATTGGAGCCGTACGACTGACTATTCGGTTAAACCACTACTAGCGCGGTGCTATGTTTTTGTCCATCGGTAGGGCAAGCCAGATCTTCCTTAGGTGGTGTAGCCACGCCCAAGTGACACCTAAGGTATTGTCATACTTATAGGCAAAGGTAACCTGCTCATAATAAGGCCGAAGGAAATTTTAGTATAAAAAAATTAAACTAAATACACGACAAAATATTTCAAAGGTTTGTTACACCTTAACAACAACTACATTGATTTTTCAATACCAAGGTACTACAGTCGGCTTACTGATGCCAGCTCAAATACTGCAATTGAGCGTAAATGGTTTCAATTTATTTATAACTATTGTTCTTACATGGCTTCGGACTGAAAGCGTCTGATAGTGTGAAAAATAAATAACTATTATATAGTTATCGAATCACTCTATTATAAAGACGATAATATTGAATAGGTAGGTATAGTGACCATTACAACTTGACACTATTTTACGAAGATAAGGGGCTAGTTGGTTTTAACTAAGTATCTAGATCTGAGTATATACTTACACATTTCACGAATAAAGGACATATTAATAGCTACAGAAACTTGTTAAGGACAGTGACGAGGAAAATTACTCAGTGCCTACATGCAACCCCCTCCCCGCCCATACCTCGTCCCTCGCAATGCATACCAGTATGCATTGACCTCACGCGTAAGGATTTCCGAATTTTACATTTTTGTATCAGACAAAAATAAATGCAATTGGCAACCTTATTGCCTTCAAATAAAATTGAAATTGCGAATACGCTTTGTGCTGACAAGGAGAATACGTATTATTCAATCACTTGATCGTAAATTAGGGTAAAGATGAAAATGATAAAATCTATGATTAGTTCAGTGTATTGTGTTATTTTATAGATCCATTGTGTAAGGGGTCAAGATAGTTATGTCACAAGGCCTGTATCTATATGACAATTTTAGTAATCACATTGTTGTGACTGACTCTCTTATGACAATTTTTTAACATGCAAGTGTATGCATGCCTTGTAGGTGGGCAGATAATAAATGGCAAAGGTCAATCAGTTATCAGAGAGAAAGTGGAAATTACTGCTACCAACATAATACTGTTTAGTAACAGTTTTCAGGTGCGGCAACATAGGTGTAGAATTCCCACATGGACTTCTCAGAATATTGCCATAATGTGATAACACTAGTGAATCACAAAAGTAAGCCATTCATTATAAAGATAACATTTTTGCCAGCTTGAAAATTAAAAAAAAAATGTATTAGTTGAACCATATATAATACTTAATATATATATATATATATATATATATATATATAAATTATGTATCTATATAATAAATGTGTATAAATACTGATAAATACTATTAGAATAAAAGTTAGTACAATTTGAGAAAAAATAATTAAATGACTTTTTATTGCATACAGAATACTAAGCACCAGAACTTCAGGTACCTACCTAATCTCACTACCAGGGTTGTGTTACTTAGAACATAGTATCAATATATGTGAACAAATTAATACCTAATAAGATACCTACCATACCATAGTATTGTAAGAGACAGATCATAGACAATCCAACAAGATTCCTATAGGAATAATCCATAATAATTTTTATTTCACTAAACTGCCAAGAGCATGGATAACAGTAGAATGTGCTGTATTATATCCATTTAATTTTAGAATTTGTTATTAGGAATCACAATATATATTTTTTAAATTACCGCTAAATCAATACCGATGAAAGTCAGTCAATGTTGCAAAATGTAGACTTTACATATGCTATCTATTGAAGAGTATTAATTGCACCCAAACTAGTTATTTAATTTCAGAAAAAAAAAGGTACACCACATAGAATAATGAAAAAAAATTGCTTTAAACTTTGTTTAGCGGATTGTGTAGCGGTAAAACTTGGTGATATTTTATTGGTAGTAGATATTTAGATTGGGCTCCATCATTCCTCAAATGTCTACAACTACAGTTAGTTTAGTACAAGATCCTTACCTTAGGATCCAAGCCATAGTCAATGAGTTTGCAGTAATCTGGTGTCCGGCCAACATCAGAGTCCTTTCCAGATACTTCTTCAATGGGTATCTCTCCATTGCCCTCCGCCATTCTGTATCATTTTACACACACTACACTTAATTTACTGAAACTTTTAATTGTAACAGTTATAGGAGGAAACTTTATTAAACTTGAAGGACTTAGGTTTGGGACCTATCTTGAGTTGCCCACAGATGATGTCATTGAGCAGCGATTCAAGGAAGCCACGCGTGTGGGCAATGACTATATTTTATGTAATTTAAATTATGTTTATATATACTACTGGTTAAAGAAATAATATTTACCTTTATTTTGTAATTTTTGTAATTTTGGAAGAAAATGATAACGCTCTAATCGTCCGAAAAACAAAAAAACAAATGATGTTCAAACATATGAAACTGTGAAACAATGGGATTGTGCACTCCTCATTCCATCCGGGTGAAGGTGAAATTTCAAAAAGCGAATGCGCGGGTCATTGCATTCTTCTAGTGAGGTGACACAATTTTGAGCCTAAAAAACGAAATTCTGAATTATGTCAAAAAATCTAACAACAGCACTATTATAAAGGAGATGCGAATTCCGGCGGTCAATGACCGAAATAACACAGCAGAGTAAACTATGACGGCTCTTTAGAAACCTCTACACATATCACTTTTAACGAATAATCACTTTAAAACACATTAACAATCCTCTTGAAGTTATAAATAAACACTAGAAACTTTGCGCGCAAGAAACTTTGGTGAATGCAAAACTGCAATAAGTTGAGACTGCAACTGCATTGCACCCGATAAGAACCGGCCGGCGCGCGCCTCAATTTCCAAAAAGAATCCAATTGGAATAAACACAAAGGATGCCAGAATATTGAAAACACTTTAGCACAGTCACTGTACAACAAAATCAATCAGAAACACTGTACACGAAAATAATTACCTATTAATTTTGCTAGTTGGTGGCCGAGACAGATATGGCGGCACCGCGCGACGTCAACGTGACCGCGAGTACGGGGTTCTCATAACATAACGACGCGCGCGGGACATGCAACGAGGAGTGCATTCAAAGTTTTCAAGGCACATAAATTCTTTGATAACTTTTAACAGCCTCTCTGTTTTAAAACTAATAGTGAACGCATCGAATATAAAATATGTTTATTGCACAGAGAGTTTTTGCAATGGTTGCGAATAATTTTGAATGTGAAAGAGCGCGGCGCGTCGCGCAAGGCTGCCGGCCGCGAGGTGAGACAGGCTAGCGGCAAGACGGCGACGAGCGAGAAGCCGAGAATGAAGGGGGGAGGGTGTTGCAACCGCCGGTGCAGGCGTGCAGCAGCGACGCCGCACCGAGCTCGCCTGCATACTTGCATACATACGCACACTTGCAAACCCTATGACCTTCGTTACTCGCAATCGATTCACTGCCAGTTTTGCCTTTGTTGTTACAATTAGTTACTTCAGTACTGTCTTTAAAATATAATTGAAATATGAGAAACTTTAACAGAATTACAGAACAAATAATATGAACTAAGTATTTAATTAGACAATACCCTTTATGCATATCCTAATAATTGACTCATAATTTCTTTCCTAATTGGAATCTTACCTAATTAACATAGTGATTTCAAAAACCGATTGCTTTTGCTTAGTTATTAGAATAGACAAAAAGATAAATACTTATTAGATTTAAAAGTGACGCAATATTGACTATAAGATTGAGCACACATTTCATGAATACGATATTGGTTTGATTAAAAGTAATGCAATCCCGCTTTTAAGAAAAATAAAAATCACACGGTTACTAATCGACGTTGTCCAATAGTAGAACAAGGTTCATTACTCTTTGATATGGAAACGAAGGGATAAAAGAGTTAATCGCAATAACCCCTTGCCTTTAGTTCGCTTACACCTGCTGATCATCGAAGCCGTATGTATTCGCGACACATACACATATTTAAAACTGGCCTTCGTACTTCACGCGTATGTGTAAGTAAGAAACTCGGATCTGTATCCGTCGCATTATGTGGGTAGATGGGTAGAACGACTACTGCGGGTGCCTCGTTTTATAGAGACAAAGTTCCAATACAACCCTTACACCGCCAATATGAATCCTAATAGAAGTGCGCAGCAAGTTGAAAGTTGCTTAAACTACTAACGCAGACTCTTCATTTCTTTATAAAGAAAGAACTCTGGTGTAGTATGTCTTATAGCAGCACGACAGACACTTCCTTTCTCACTATCTATCAATGCCATTAAAAGTACCGAAGAAAAACGGACTCATCGAGTTTCCGGCGTTGATAGGCTTGAGAAAAAGACTTCAGTCTCGGGATAACTTTAATATTTATCTCCTGAAAAATATCTGATCGATAATAGAAGTAGAGACAATAAAAACCGATACCTACAGAAAAAATTGTAATGAACAATGCGGTTTAAATGAGGAGCGTCACTATTTTCGAAAATGACAATATACCATAGTATCGATTTGTTACTTTCTTCTTTTCTTTAGAATAATTTTGTTTTTCAAATACAATAACAACCAGTCACTAAATGTAAACAAAACTATTTAGATACCTATACTTTTGATTGGACTTTGCAAGAGGTTTGATACCTGAAGCTTTCATTTTTATTATGAGTTTAATTTTATTATTCCTTACATAATAAAATGTTATTACTCACCAATTCGCGGGACCTTAGGAACAGCACGAACCATCCGTCACGGACACTCACATCTATAAATAACCATTTTGCAAACACATAGCACAGCAAGTTCGCTCCGCTTGCCGCGCCGCGTACTACATTTCGCGATAAGGTAGGTACCTACTTGTGCGTATTTTAAATACGTCAACAGTTCATTAACCCGCGCAGTTTCGCATCGTACGTTGCTGAATTTATTGTGTCTGTAGATTTGTGGGTCACTGTACTAGCTGACGTCAAATTGGGGGCCCAGACGACGATGACGTCACCTTATCAAATCAAACTAGCCGGTGATTCTAGTTCTATTTTATAATAACGTGTTCCCCAAACGTGTACTATGAATATTATAATGCTCGCCCTAATCTGACCTGACTTGGTTTGAATAATAGTGTAAGTATTAGTGTCTATCATGTGTGCCGAGGTCATTGCTATTTGTTTATTTTTTTGTAAATTCAAGGGCGTCTTCGCAGCACGAGTAATCATTGGCGCGTCGTGTCGTAAATATGTTTGTAGGTACTTGTTATTTATTTTGTTATTTATTCGCTACACCTACCTTAATAGACTTATCTCTCAAATTGCAAATTGGTTCTAATGTTTAATGGTTTAATTAATACATGAATTCATAATAAGAGTTGTAAGGCGCAATTAAATCGTGGAAGAATCTGGTCCATTGTCGCTGAGGTTTTCGACCTTTGCAAAGTGCGCGGCGCGTCGCATATTCAATAGACTACATTTTTTTTTCTTACTATAGACACGTCTGCGTCTGGGCCTGGTGGAACACATGTGCCTATTATAAAATTTTCTGTTCTACGTAGAGCGGGCTTTTTGAAAATTTTAAATAAGCATTTTGTTAACAGTCTTTAAGCATAATGACGAACATCATCATTGGTTGTAATTTAATACTCAATACTAACTACTTCTTCTTTGGTTTTTTAAATGACATTTGTCTAAACTAATAGGACAACAGACAACACGAAGCTAAGTTTACATTCCTGCCACAGATTTCATAATCTAGTTACGTAATTCCAATAAGGCGGTAGCTCGCACACATTAAAGTGAATCAATTTAAAGTTCCTCATTTCTAAATCTCTAAGGTTTAAATATTACGTTCGGCTTCGTTCCCGCTCCGAGGCGTTGACTGCTATTAAACTTGGGGATGCGGTTACAGATAACGCTATAACATGGCTTTTTGGCATCGCGTAGGTATTCTCCTAACAAATTCATAGATTTATTAAACTCTAGATGAAAAAAAGACACTCTTAGAGATAGGAGATGGGAAACATAACAGACTTATTATCTCCCTCGCGTGAGGTCACATAGTAAGGACGAGCAATAGTGAACACGATCTACCTCTTAGTAAGCGATCAGCAACACACATAAACACTCACAAAAGTAGTCGTATAATTTGCCCTTTTCCAACCCTATCTCCAGTCTCAGTTTTAGCAACCCAACTAATCAGCAGGCATACACCAGTACGCTATTGCTGTCCAACCGTGTTCTTCGGATGGGTGGAGGTCTATTGCCAGCCGGGCAGCCGTCGTCTTAGGCATTTCTTGTGTCTATATGTAAATTGTAGTGAACAACATCTGGCAAATTCAAATAGTCTACTCTCAAAAAGTATCTTAACACACAATTTTTCATGAATTGCTTGCAAATAAATTAATTAAGTCTGCATAGGTTTGGATGGGACTCTGTGGTGTAAGTGCAATTCCTGGCTCCAGTTAGCGAGGCTTAAGCACACAAGTACATAAGCTCCCCAGAGATAGTAGTAATAATAATAATAACTTCACACATCTCACATACGGCCCTCTGATCCCAAACTAGGCAGAGCCTGTAACTATGGTAACCAGACTACTGTATACATACTTATATATTTCTAAATACATGCATATTATAGATAAATAACACCGGGACATAGAACAAATGATCATCATCGAACCCACGACCTCTGACTCAACAGTCAAGGTCACAAACCACTAGACCAACAGGACAGTCAAAATATAATAGTAAATCGTTTACTATTATATTTTTATACCACAGATATCGTACGGTTTACCATCTTATAAAAACAGACTTGCTTCAATAACTTTCAAGAAGACCGTTTGAATTCTTTATGTAATTTGATAAAATGTTAATAAAAAATATTTGACAAGTCTCCGAGTTTCATTCACCTATCGATACCCGGTGATTGAAATACTTATACATGACATGTTTTACAAATTGTTATTTTCTTCTGTATATACGTGAAGATATTTTTTTTTTATGGAATAGGGGGCAATCGATCAGACGGTTCACCTGATGGTAAGTGACTACCGCCGCCCATGGGCACCTGCAACTCTACAGTGACAAGTGAGTTGCCGGCCTTTAATCTGGGAGTAGGGGAAGGGGGGGAGAGGGAAGGGTCAAAGCCTCCGGTAACCTCACTCACTCAGCCCGTGGTATCACTCCGGTCGAGCCGGTCTGTACGTGCCGAAGCATGTCTCTCCCACAGTTTTTTTAAACTTTTGTTAGTTTTTTATGCCTACCCCTTATAAAGCAAATTACACACCCGGAGATATGTGAATTTGGAATATTTGAAGGTTATATGGAGAATAAGTATAGTAAGAAAGCTAACTTTTTTGAACAATCTATAGTATTATTATAAAGAGGTAAAGTTTGTGAGTTTGGATGTTCGGGGTAATCTCCGGTAATACTAATCAGATTTTGAAAATACTTTTAGTGTTGGGTAGCCCATTTATCGAGGAAGGCTATAGGTTATATAACATCACGCTACGACCAATAGGAGCGGAGCATCAATGAAAAATGTTGGAAAAAACGGGGAAAATTTCGAACGCGGACGAAGTTGCGCGGGTTGTAGCGTGATGTTATATAGCCTATAGGCTATATAACATCATGCTACAAATAAGATGTGTTGGATAGCCCATTTATCGTTTAAGTAGTATTTAATTGTCTATTGATCACAACTTATGTCAGTAAGCTATCATTATGTGACCCGAATTCGTATGTTTATGTAACCCAGATTTATTACTCTGTAATGTAGTTAAGAAAGTGTCCCCGAAGGAATATAGGTGTTGTGATTAATCACCCACATTTCGCCAAATGTAATTTGGTCCTACCATGATATTTCATGATTAGTGATTTTGATAGTTTATATCAGTGTTGGTGAGACTGTTTCTAACAGTAATACAAGAATAAAAATAATAAATAGTGAACTGTTTTGTCATCTATTATAGTATGTCCTGGGTGGGAATCGAACCCACGACCTTTGGCTTAGCAGTCAGGGTCACTAACCACTAGACCAACACGAGAGGGAAAGGTAGTTAACAAGGGAAGGAAATGAGTATTACTGTTAGAAACAGTCTCACCAACACCGATATAAACTATCAAAATCACTAACTAACTATAACTGCCATGATGTTCCTACCTCGATCAGCACTCAAGTGATTGCTATCAACTTATAATACATTCTTAGCCTTTTATAACCCCACTATTCAACAAAATATTTATCAACCGACCAATAGCATGGCTTTACCGGTATAACTGGTCATAATAATGTCTATTAACACATTTTTATTAAATAGTGAACTGTTTTATCATTTATTATAGTTTGCCCCTATTTTTAATAAAATAAATAAGACTTTTGATGTGGCGACAACATTACTTAGACGGATAGGTTGGGGAGTGAAAGCTCGAGCAGGCCAGAGTCGCATAAGTCCGATCCCTCTAACATAACATAAGAATGTGCCTTTCCTAGGGTTTTTGCTCAATCGCTACAAGTAATTAGGGTTACCACAGAGGGAGATAGGGTTGACACCGATAGCGGTGGTATTACAAGTGTTTACAACTCAGAGTTTATGTACCCAAAAGAACGCCGTTGAAAATTCTTTCTCATGTTTGCAGACATGGGGCTCGTGGCTAAGTGGTAACCGAGTAGGTTAGCACATTACAAAGTTAAGTAACACTAGTCAGGTCAGTCTAGGATGGGTGACTATTCTTAACGCATTGAGACCCCTCCGTGCCTCGGAGAGCACGTTAAACCGTCGGACCCGGGAGCTATACAAACATCTGTTGCATTCATTCGTTACGGGTAGTTGGAGCAATAAAAAGTCCGACAACCTGGTCTAACTACAGAACTTCGATATCGCCTAACCTAACCCAAGTAGGGTTGTGGAGGTCTGATGGCAGTCGCTTCACGTAAAATATCAAAATTCCGCCGCATCGTAGTTAGACTGAAAGCCGATCCCAACTTAGTTGAGAAAAGGCGCGGAGGATGGAGGATGATGTTTCCAGACATGGGCGTACCCAACTTTTGGCCCAAATTTTCCAATTTTTTTTTCTTTCAGTAATAAAATAAAAATATGTAGTTACGTAAACATTCCAAAGCCAGCACAGGGGTACAGCTAACCTCTAATGCCCCCCCCACCCCCACCCCCCTGGATATGCCCTTGTATGTAGATCAATGTCATTTTTAATATCAGACGTGCTTGTTGCAGAAAACCGAACTATTATTACTAATAAGCATCAGATTGCTGAAAAATTGTTACTGATAGAATGTAAAATGAATAAATTTTAGATCATCCTTGAAACAACTTTTTTAGGAACTAACTAACTAGGAACGGTACTGCTTAGGTACTATGAGGCGGGTTTATACACGACTGACAAAAATTGGAGTGTTATGTGTTTTCAGGGTTCATGACCCTACGTATTTATGTATGTGAGTTTCTCTACTCTACCATAAGTTCTAAATTCCTGAACAGATTTAGATCTATGGTATCCTTAGAATCCTTTCATGAACCCGAGTGACACTGGCACTCGGGTTCGGCACTGACATATAATTTTGTTGAAAAAGAAATGGCGGCTGTAGCTATAGCTAATAATTTGTTTTTTTTTTATTAGTATTTGTTTTGCTCTGGGTTTTTCTAGCTTATTTGAATAAAGAGGAATAAAGTAATTCAGCAGTCATATTTCTAATGAAAACTGAAGTATTTTTATAACCGACCTATCTTAAAACGTACTTTAAATGCGTTTAAATTTTTAAATTAAAAAAAAAATTAAGCAAGCAAATAAATAAAAAAATCACGGATGTTTAATTAAATTATGCCATGGGTATCCCAAATAACTACTGTACGAGGTTTTAAAAAAACATAAGAAGTTTTATTACGTAAAGAGAAGTTTTTTAAGTTTTAACAGTGTTGGTAACAATGGTAATTCGAATGCTGTTGTATGTTGTAATAATGTGGCTAAAATAACTAATGTTGTTATGTACCTACTCGTATTCGTGACCAATGTTACAAGTAGAGCGTAATAGACAAACAGTCATTTTCGCGTCACCAAAACTGAAGTGTTTGTAAGTAGTTAAATGTGCGAGTTTACAGACGTGTGACTGAGTTTTAGTGTAGGGACATTGACGTCACCGCAATGTCGATGTCGAAAAATCGGCCATACTTATATCACTATGGATGGGAAGTATTTTGAATGTTTTGTTTGCTAATGTGTGGCTGTATATAATTTTTTTTTAGGTCAAAAGTGAAGAAAAAACAATAGAATTATAATTCAAATAATTTTCCTTACACATTCCAAGCTTTTTTTTTTAACTAGGTAAGTACCTTGTTTTCTTAACTTTTTTGTAAATTTTTTCACTGTAAAAATTCATTGTAAAAAGTCGATGGCGTCAACTGAGATTATACATACCTGCATGGAGGTGACATACGGCGGCATTACAAAGAAGCTGCAGGAAGGAAACAGGAAAGGACTAGTATTTGTCCATGAAATGAAAGTGGCACCGAGAGGAGTACAGAACGATCTCATTGAGTCCATAAATGCTGGCCTAAAGATCCATTACTTTTAGGCCAGTATTCAGCATACAGTATGATGGTGACGAGTTACAGTACTCGTAGTCGTCGCCTTAGCATAGGCATTCACTGGACAGCTTCCGGGGCGCGCCTAATTATTAGCTCTGGAGAGGATTACCTCTCCCTAATTACCCTCTCCCATCATTCAATTGGAGAGGGTTTCCATCGCAACCACATTTCAGCAGCTATGACCGTTTAAGAACGCTTCCGAGTTCTGGTCTTTTCGTAACGTTCCATCAATATTCTCAATATGAAATACCTTCTGGAAATACCCACTCGCGTACCCACTCGAGTAGTTTCATTCATGTCAGCGCTCTCTCTTATATTGATTCAAGTGTCAGTTTCAAAACAAGATTTGTAGGTATATATTACAAACTTATAATCGAAGATTACAAATCACTAATTTGATAGGGTATTACGCTCTTTTTTAGAATGCAGTAAACAACAAGAAAATTTATTAATTTTTTTATCAATTGATAAGTGGCATTCAAATGCATTTCCATTTTACATTTTGAATTTCCGTGCGTAATTTTATGAAAACGGTAGACCGCCATGTTGCCCATTTGTTATGAGTATGTATATAGTTATGAGTTTGTATGACACTATGACAGTCAAGTGGGCAGTAAAAGCGTAAATTAATGCAATTTTGCCAAGTTTAAACTGAGTTACTATCCTCATTATTAGTGATGGGAATATAACAATAGGTTCATCCTATATCCATGTTTGCACATTTAGCACGTTAAACTTAAAAAAAAATAAATTCATCGAGGTAACTTCCCGTAACAAACAAGACGATCAATATTTATCTTATTAAAGTTATTGTTTAAAATAACTAGAATAATATATGTAACTCTTATCTACATCGCGAAATCGCGTCTTTCTCGATCGAAGTTGGAGAAATCATTTTTAAAAATTAATACGTTTGGTCCAAATTATGGCCACTTTTATAAATTCTTTCTATTTAAGTAACAATTTTTTGATCCCGTAAATCCCGGGCTTGTTAATCCCGAAATTTTATTGATTGATTTTGCAAATGTGTGATAAGTATGAGTCGCCAGAGTCAACGAGCTGTCGAAATTTCCAAATACCTCTTTCAATAAAATTTAATGCTGTTCTATGTAACAGTGGCGAAACAATAGGGTGGCAGAGAAGGCAAAATGCCAGGCGCCTATAGACCTAGGGGGCCCTAAGCCCGGGCACAGGTGACACCAAGAGAGGTGCTTTTGTACAATCTGTTAACGTTTTAAGCGCCTATTGCCATTAAATTATGAGAGAGTGGAATACAATAGAATATAATAGATTACGTTGTGGCCATGGGCCCGTGGCAAAGGCCCTAGGAGGCCCTAAGCCCGGGGCCTTAGTACAGGTGGCACCAAGAGAGGTGCTTTTGTACAATCTGTTAACGTTTCAAACGCCTACTGCCATTAAATTATTTAGGTTCGGATACAATAGAATAAAATAGAATAGAATAAACTTTGTTGTACACCAGTAACAATTGCTTACAGTTAGTTTACAAAAAATTTTATGTAGGTACTAAGAGCGGCCTTATCGCTAAAAGCAATTTCTTCTTGACAACCATGGGATGGAAAAATAATGACCAGATATAAAACAATCTAATGGGTAGTTTTGGTGTGAAAAACAAAACGTGTTAGGCTTGAAACTAGTAAATGATACCTATGTATATACTATATACACTATCTACACTATGTACATAAACAATATAAACATACCTAATAAATAATATGTATATATTTCTAGATTAATAACATCATATCCGATAAATGCAGCAAAGGATAAAAAAAGGAGAAATTAAGAAGCCAAGTAATATTCTTTGACCATTTTCTGGAATGTGGCCAGTGATTGGGCACGTCTCAGTGGCGTAACAATAGGGTGGCAGAGCGGGCAAAATGCCACGGCACCCCGGCCCGAGGGGGTCCCCGGGCACCAAAGCCCCTGAACGGATGAACTAATTATAAAATGTATTTAAAAAATATATTAATTTAGTATTTAATAAATATAAGTTATATCTAATTTAATTAACCTAAAAAAATACACGAGTTATATAAATGAATTATCAATATTTTAACAGATCCGTAAGAAAATAACGGCCAAGTGCGAGTCAGACTCACTCACATCCGATGAATTAGCCACGGGCCTCAGATGGTAAAGTTACGCCACTGGCACGTCTAATGGATAACGGCAAAGCATTCCATAACCGGACAGCCTGTACACTGAAGGATTTGTCATAAAACCTGGCAGAATGATTAGGCACTGCCAGTTCCAGTGATTCCGACAGTTGCAAGAATCTTGAGTGTGTCATTAACTCATTAAGGAACGTGAAACGTTCCTTTAAATAAGTTGGAGTTGGAGTACAGGGATTAAACATAATATTATAAAGTGTAGTGAAAATATGATACGTGATCATATTTGCTCCTCAGTGATATCGAGATAACTGACATCGCCATAGTCGAGTATAGGAAGAAAAAGGGATTCTGCAAGCGCAATTTTAGTGACCGTCTTCAGGAAATTGCGTAGTCTTCGCAAAGACCCCGCTGAAGCAAATAGTTTGCGGCTGACCTCAAACAATTGGGGACCCCAGGATAAAGTATTAGGGATTCAAATGCCTAGATCCTTAACAGTGGTGCTCATTGCCAACACAGTACTATTACACACAATGTTTGGTAATTGTGACCAATCAATTCGAGGCTTTCCTACAACCTGTATCTTTGAGGGATTTACTTCTAGTCCTTAGTGCCTGCTCCAAATCAGTGTTAATTGTGGTAAAAGCTTCCGTCAGATTATGCAATGGTGCTTGAGCATACATTTAAAAATGAAAGTGGGCCCCACACAAGACACGTGGTTTTTTAGTAGACAATAAAAATCTTTTTAACAAAAAATTAAACCGACGAAAAGAACTAAAAAGCAAAAAATAAATAAACTTTAAGTCTTAACTATTGACCTTAATTACATAAACTATCAAATTTTACATAAACTAATAAATAAAATAAGGTATAATCCAACAAAAAAAGAATAATCAAAATCGGTTCATAAATAACGGAGTGAGGGCTGAACATACATAAAAATATATATATATATGTATATATACGGTCGAATTGAGAACCTACTTTTTTCGTCGGTAAAAAAATAAAATAAACTTTAAAATTTAAGGAAATTTTCATGCAATAAACTACTGCTCGATCTTAATATACTATTTAACTAAAAATAAAATTATTTGTGTTAAATTGAATAATTGAAAAAATAAAAGTTGGTTAAGTGATTTCGATTGATTTGGCTTTTTTCGACCGATTGGTGTTGTAACAACTGATGATCGACGAAAACTGATCCATTCTATCAACAATCGATGTGTGTAGTGGCACCCTAAGGGAGGGTACCATCCGATGAATTAGCCACGGGCCTGAGATGGTGTAATTACGCCACTGCTATGTAGTCATGTACTTAGCTCTAATAATAGTTTGAGTAGTTGGAAAAAAATAAATGCTATTAAAAGCGAGCATGTGTGACCACTACCTATTTATATTCCAAGACCATCTTGTAGAAGTCAGAATCGTCTTGGATTACGCCACCAAATAACAGAAGATATAAGATAAAGCTTGTGTACTGGTCCTCACAAGAGTCCATGATAAAGAGCTCATAAGGAAGGAGCAGTGTCGTCAGCAGCGAAATGACCTTCCTCGTATTCCTAAGTTCTGTACAGGTTGGCAACACTCAAGGTGTTCTACGCCTATGCAACGAGTGTTACACAGTTTTTGTAAATTTATGAATATTTACAACTAGCACTTCGCTTAGCACGGGTAGCAGAGACATCTTCAACAATCATCATCATATTTCAACCAATTTACACAAAACCTTAACAAATTATATACCTAAACCTTCCTCATGAATCGCTCTATCTATTGGTGAAAACCGCATGAAAATCCGTTCAGTAGTTTTTGAGTTTATCGCGAACAGACAGACAGACGCGGCGGAGGACTTTATTTTATAATATGTAATATGTAGTTGCCAATTGTTGGCAAGTTGACACCGCGTAATTTTTTTTAGATATTTATCAGAGTGTCAGACATACCACCTAACCGTTTAACCTGCTGAGGTGACATCCCCCATCTACATAAAATGTGTCTATAAACACCAATGCCCCATTCGACTTCGACTAGTCGATCACTTTGTACTGACTATACACCATTTATGTCCGTAATTACTACTTACTCGCGTTGATCAAACTATAATAATTCAGAATTTTGCTAAATGTCGCAATAAAAAACATTAACCTAGACATCTGTACAATTTTTTCTACCAAGCCTTGCACCTCAATTTCGCCAAATTTTAATTTAACAAAAGGTTTACAAAGTAATCGTGGGAGAGCCGTGCTTCGGCACGTAGTCAACTCACAGAAAACCACCAATGAAGCAATGTTTCCATCTTTAACCTTTTTCGTCCGTCATTTACCAACAGGTAATATACCCGTCTGCTCGTTTGCCCCCTATAGCATAAAGCAAAAAAAAAATACCTTAAAAAGCATGCAGTGTTTGATTTAAGACAATGTGAGTAAAAAGGCTTCATGCAATTACTTTATTTTGGGTTTTTATTTAATTTAATTTTTTTTACTAGGAACCCGTCCCGGCTTGATGTTTTCTCACATCTTCAACAATCATCGTCATATTTCATCCATTTCACACAAAACCTTAATAAATTATACACCTAAACCTACATTATGAATCACTCCATCTATTGGTGGAAACCGTATGAAAATCCGTTCGGTAGTCATTGAGTTTATCGCTAACAGACAGACAGACGCTGCGGGGAACTTTGTTTTAAAATATGTAGTATCATCATCATCTCAGAAATGTGATGATGCTAGATATACACCTCTCCTAAACATTTACTCAGTTCGCTAAAACTTGACCAAGTCTAGAATAAAATTTTATTTATAGGTAGGCATATATTTTTCTGCCTGTTGCCACAAAAACTGCTTTTGCACATTCCCTTCTGTTTTCCATTCTTGATTATACCGATACCAGTTTTCCTGATCTCACTAAGGACCAACTTAACAAACTTGAGAGACTATGAAACTTTTGTATAAGATTCATATTTGGACTTCGTAAATATGACCGGCCGATGTTGGTCTAGTGGTGAGTGACCGTGACTGCTACGCCATAGATCGTGGGTTCAATTCCCACCCGAGTCTGGGTGTTCTTTGCGTCCGTTGTTTGTATGTTTATAAAGTCCCCCGTGACACGGAAGTCATTCCTAATGCGGGAGTAGTCTTTAAAAAAAATCATGTTACGTATTTAACCTTACTTTTTCACTTTCATCGCGTAACATAAAATATATTTTAAAATCTAAGGTGTGCAACAAAATTTACAATTCAAAATCGAGATCAAATCGTACATAGATAGCTCTGACCCTATTTAACCTCAACAATCAGGGTTTCTTAGCGAAAAATAAAAGAACAAGAAATATAAAAGATTTCTATAAATCCCAAAAGATTACTCTCACCTATCACAATTTCTCCCCAATTGTTCGGACATCCATTACTTTTTATTTCTTTATGCCGTGGCAACGGGTTTGTCTGCTTTGAACAAAAGCATAATGGAAGAAAGGACGGCATGGTTAAATTATACAATTCACAAGACGGGTCTGGACGGATGTCAGGAAAGTTCGAAAAGAATCTAGCCAGACTGGAGGGTAAAAAGGTCTAAAGGTCTGAAATCATTGTGACATTTGACCTCACCTATTTGTCTATTGTGCGAATTTACGGCTTTTGTTGAAATAAAAATACTTAATTTATGTTAATATTATTATAAACAATATTACATTTTTTGTTACATCATACAAAGAGATATTTTCTATCAAAGTTAGTGTACCATTTTTCTATCATCTAAAACTTCTTCTCACTTGTGTTAGAAAGCTATTCATCAATTTCTGCGATGGCCGATAGCGACCGCAACGAAGCTCCCATGAAAGCTAGTCTTAGAAATAAAAGCTAATAAGTCCAAACATACATTTGAAAGGCCTATTCAGTTCTATAAGCGTAGTACCACCCTACCATTAAGTAAAATCCAGTTGGGCCGCAACTTAGCATGGGAATGTTCAGGGGGTCAACGCCATTCGTTTCGCGTACTTGTCCTGGGTAAGCAGTGCGTATTATTATTTCGATAGATGTTTTTATTTTAGGGACTGAGATCCGGTCTGAGCGCCCCCTCGCCGCTTTGCGGCCGGCTGACGGTGTCGGCCGTCGCGGCTCTGCCTTCATTTGATACAGCGTCTGCATGCTGCCTGTGTGAGACATCTTATTTAATATTTTGCAATACTATAATAAAATTGTTTTTACTTTTATAAGATGCGCGACAAGTTATTTGTAACTAAAAGTATAATGGTTAATTCATTAAAGACAAAATAGGATAAGTACATATATTTTTATTATTTAAGAAGATTCGTTATAAAGTCTTGCATAAATTGAACTTCGCTAATTTAAAACTCTTTGTAAAGAAAGTGCATTGTGTCTGCACCTACCTAGATAAAATATAAATGTAGGTTAAAGAGATAAGAGGAGTGTAAAGACCGATAATGAACATAAAATAAGGTGACATTATTAGCACAAACACTTTTCAAGTTCACAAAATGTGTTTGTGAAGATTAAAACGTTCCCAAATACAACGGAGCCGAACGAGTGGCAGACTGTCGTTGGACCGGTTCTCTCGATCAATCTCAGCCATTGAAATCGCGAAAGCTACGGCCGGTGCGAATTTCACACCAGTCTAGTCTAGACTTTAATAATGTCGCAATAGCCTAGGTCTCCCTCAATGGCTAGAACGGTGAGAACAAATAACGGGCGCGCGCCGCATGATTGAACATACTCGTTCTGTTATAATCTAGTTTCCTTATGTTTGACATGAGAAATGTATTTCTTTACATCTATATAAAATACGTGTGACGCGTTGCATCGTTTTTATTTATTTTTAAAATATTTTTACCACCTTTATTGTCTTATTGGTTGTTGTTCTTTAACGTTTTTTTTAAGACCTAGGTACATTTTTGTGAAAATATTATCTATGGGCTTTTGATAATTTATTTAACTTACCGCCATAACATGTTCGTTTATTACATTTCACAGAAAAAATACATCAAAAAGAAGGCCCATGAATAACGCAAAATACTTTATCCTCGCCACATCACGTGATTTTAAAAAAGTATACAATATCTCGATTTTGGACACTATTATCTTCAAGACAGACAACATTTTAGCTTGTACAGTTTTGCTTAGTAACTGCACATTGCAAATGCTAGGTACAAGCTAGTGTGCAGCATGAACACTGTTCATTGTTATAGAAAAGTTTCATCACTGAGAATAACACTTATTCTCTGAATAGATTGTAAATTACTTTGGCTGATCTCTTAAGTATTCATTCTATATTTCTGGTTGCCCGTAAATATTATTATCCCAATTGTACCAGTCATACAAAACTAAAAAAAATATGTAAATATACGTTTATAAGTTACTTGCCATAATCAAGTGGGATTAGGATAGTCACGTCAACCGAATGAGTAACAACCACTGGGCAAAAGGGGCTGGTTCGAGGTGGCCCAAGACAATCTTTTTTGGAAGAATTTGAAGGAAGCTTTTGTCTATCGCGGTGGAACAGTACCTAAGGAAAAAATCTTTGACTATTGTCTATGAACATACCATATAGTATAAAGTTCTCCACAGTTCTCCACGATTCAGTTTTAACAATGCCACCTGATGATTGATAGATAATCTGACCGCCTTAGTTGTGTAACGTAGACGAGATTAAATTTAATGTAAACTCTGCCTGAAGAGTGGCGGATCTGTTCTCCTAGGGCTTGGCCTTGATTGCACCCCGTCATGAACTCATCATTACTAGCTGTTTGATTCTTGTTCTGGTAGGGACATGAAGATAGCTTTTCCTGGTCTCGGGGACAATAATCAATCTTTGATTAGGTGGTATAGGTGGTTTCACTTTAAGCAGCCGAGGATGTCGATACTTGGGCAATGCTGCAGGAAAGAGTTGCTGCGAGATGCTGTGTACTATACCAGCTGTTGTCCGCGACTTCATTCGCTTGGAAATTCATATTTAACCCACGGCAACTGTACATTTTTCCGGGATAAAAAGTAGCCTATGTCTTTCCCCAGGATATTATCTATGTCCTTGCCAAATTTCATTACAATCCATTTAACCGTTTAGTCGTAAAAAGGTAACAAAAAATTAACAGAGATACTTTAGCATATTTTATAATATAATTATGTATTTATTTAAAGAATCATTTCGAGTTCCTGTTCAGCATGCACATATTTAAGTACATTTCTTTGCATGTTTATTTCTTTTTAGAAGCTAATATTCTCTTAGAGATTGAATAGTATGAGGTTATTTAAGAAAGGAGTGTATAAGTTTTTAAAGGGTCGGCAACGCGCATGCAAGTCCTCTGTAATCGCAACGTCCATAGGCAACGATAACCGCTTATCATCAGGCAAGCCGTATACTTCTCTGCCACAGACGTGGAATAAAAATAAATACATGTTACTGTTTTGTTAAATGTCTAGAAAGTCCCCGAAAGTAACTAGGCTAGGAAACGTCCTAGCCTAGTTACTTAACTCCGCATCTAGTTTTCAAGGGTTGTAAGAAATATTGGCAAGAGGAATATGTATGGATATAATCCCAAAGAAGAAAGATGGACTGAGTAGCTGGTATCCATGGGCGGCGATAGTCACTTACCATCAGGTAACGCGTTTAGTCGTTTGCTTCACTATATCATAAAAAAAGTTGAAGACGAGAATAACGAGAAAGAGAATGAGTCCAGAGATGACGACAAGAGTCATATGACGGTTCCCGAACGCGACATGATTTTTTTTTATGGGAAAGGGGGCAAACTAGCAGACGGGTCACCTGATGGTAAGTGACTACCGCCGCCTATAGACACCTGCAGCTCGAGAGTCACAAGTGCGTTGCCGGCCTTTAAGGTGGGAGTAGGGTAAGGGAGGGAAGAGGGTGGAAGAGGGAAGCGTTAGGGCCTCTGGTAACGTCACTCACTCGGCGAAATACAACGAAAACATTGCTTCACTGCCGGTTTTCTGTAATGCCCTGGTATTACTCCGGTCAAGCCAGCCCATTCGTGCCGAAGCATGGCTTGAGAATCGGATACGGTCAAGTAAATTACAATAAATAGGTGTATATTACCTTGTCGCATATCTAAGAAACGTATAAATGAATGTGATGCTTGCACTTATGCCCGACCTATTCCTTATTCCCTTGCAACACTACCAACCTACCAAGGGAGGTTCGTGATGATGTATGGATGTTTGTTACTATTTAACGCAAAAACTACTGAACCAATTGTGATGAAACTTGGTATATAGATAGCTGGAGACCTGGATTATCACATAGGATACTTTTTATCTCGTCAAAGTCGTGTGTGAGATGTGTGAAGTTATTATTATTATTAATTTCATTGACAAAATCTACGTTTACGCTAGCGATTGCGGCCAATATCCAGGGATATAATAAAAATAATAAGTGGGTTTGTTTGCATGTTTGAGTATGAATGAGTGCATGTTTGAACGAATTAATCTGCAGGCTGATTTGTTTTTTTTTTATTTTTCTATTAAGGCAACCTATATTACCATACCACTACACTACCCATAGGAAGAAAGCAGTAACCGCACAAATGTAAGCTGCGGGTTGGTAGCTGTCACATTGACCTGGAGATGGGTAAGGTGAGGCGCGTTAACCCTGAAGAACGGTTTTTATATTTTACCAGCAACCCGCCCCAGCTTCGCACGGGTAACAGAGACATCACCATCATATTTCAATCATTTTACACAAAATTTTAACATATTATACACCTATACCTAAGTCTATTAGTGAAAACCGCATGCTTATCGCGAACAGACAGACAGACAGACGCGGCGGAGCACTTTGTTTTAGAATATGTAGTGATTTCAATTTTGGTTTTTATCAAAATTTTGACTCGTCACGCTGATTAAAGCCTCACCAATATTTTTGAAGTGGTGATGGCATTTGTCGATAACCGAATTCCTTTATATAAACCAAACGACTTTTTATCATACGCGATTATAGAAATATATATTTTTTAACTATCAAGATAACATAGACAGTCAAGTTTGATGATATGCCGGTAACTGGTGATCCCCCGGAACTTATAAAGCCACGATGCCACCCTAGAATACCGTACCGTACCGTAGAATATGGTAGAATTATTGAGCTGTGGCTGTGACCATACTACAACTACCAACAGAAAAAACACTTCAACAGTAACATGAGAAAAAGTCTGAGGGAAAAGCAGGCCCCTTTTTAACCGACTCTAATAAAATAGGTTATTATAAATACTACTACTTTTTTAACCGATTAAAAAAAAAAGATGTGACCAATTCGACATGCATGTACATATATGATATTACTAGCCCCGCGGTTTCACCCGCGTAAGTCCCGATCCCGTTGGAATATCGGGATAAAAAGTAGCTTATGCGTTAATCCAGGTCTCCAGCTATCTACATACCAAGTTTCATCGCAATCAAAACAAACATCCATCCATCCATCCAAACTTTCACATCTATAATATTAGTGGGATTAGAACTGCAAAATATTCATTAGGGCTTTCAAAGAAATATACAAAATTTTAAAGGTGTGTGTTTGTTTGTAGGTCAAGTATGTAAGTTTGTCCAGGTTTTGTTCGATACTAGTATCTGATTATGACCAATATTCTTATTTTTTTTACATTTACTCCACATTTATTTAGGGAACAGTAAATATTTATAATAATATACCAATACGTGTCAGTGTAACGGCCTGGCTTACCGATACAACATGCGGGATACATTTTTGAAAACCTTTATTAAATTCTATTGCGCATATGAGAAAATCCGTAACCAAACTGGCCTCACAACACAAATGTAAAAATCATTATGAATACAAATAAATATAATTATTTGTACTCCTGCCCACGGAGGTATGTAAAATTTGGAATGTATAAGTTCAGAAACTATAATTTATACGGCTATATAAGCTACAATGGTACAGTATTATATACCTACTATGTTGTTGTTATGGTACGGAAAAACAATGACAGTTCAACTTATAGGTACTGGTCAATGAATTGAAACAAAACCTTCAAAACCTAATGTATTTTTGTCGTAATTCGACCGCCATATGATCTCTAGGTATACATACAATCGTTTCTGTAAAATAAATCAAAATAAGTAGGAAAAAAATATTGTTTTACAATCAAGATTAAAACCGATTTTTCAAATTGACTTACTGAGGTTGCTTTTCTTATCCATAACAAAGACTATAGACTACATAGTATACTTTATGTGGATATAATTACCAGGCTAGTCCAGCAATAATGTTCGAACTTCAAACACTGGTTCCCCATTCGCCAGCTGTTGTTTCCCGCCTCATAGGTCAAGTTTCTTCGATTTGTTTCTAAATTAATTATTTAAGGCTTATGTAAATGTGCGTAGAGCTTAAGTTAATAGATCTAGAAATTATATTCTGGAACATTACACACCCTATCAAAAACCAAACTAAGCATATCTTGTACCGGGACTTCTAGAACACGGATAAATCTAAGTTTACGGGATAAACAACATCAAAAGTCTTTTCGTATTTTGTATGTATGGCTGGTTTTAATATCAATAAATATGGGATATTAAGATAAATAAAAAGTTAAAAATACTTTCCCGCCATTTTTCAATTATTTTTCTCTCCGCCAAAATGAGTGAATCCAAAATTTGATAAATTCTGAAGTTTTATTACAAAAAAGGGAAAATGATACTCAAGCCGCAAAAAAAAATTGTGACGTTTATAGACCTAATGTAGTGTCAGTAAGAAATGGCATCGAGTTTATCCGTATGAGGGCGACCAGAGCGAGCTGCATCTTTGACATCAAAATTCCCGGATGCTTTCCGCGAATTTTGAAAGTAAAAATCAATCAATCAATCATCAAACTTTGTGTAGCACGAAGTTAGTTTAAGCGTCCGGGAATTTTGATGTCAAAGATGCAGCTCGCTCTGGTCGCCCTCATACTTATAAACTCGATGCCATTTTTGAAAAAGTGAAGCAGGTTCGGCATATTACTAGTTACGACATAGCCGAGGAACTGAGGATTGACCACAAAACAGTTTTGACCCATTTGAAAAAGTTTGGCTAGGTATTTGAGTGCCACATAAGCTCAATGAAAGAAACCTAATAAATCGTGTACTCGTTTGCGATTCTTTATTGAAACGTAATGAAACCGAACCATTTTTGAAAAGATTGATCACTGGTGATGAAAAGCTGATCACCTACGACAAGGACGTGCGAAAAAGATCATGATCAAAGGATAGTCAAGCTCCACAAACCGTAGCGAAATCCGGATTAACACTCCATAAGGTGATGCTGTGTGCATCGTTCATTATGAGTTTTTACCGCTGGGCAAAACTATCGGATCGGATCTCTACTGCCAACAACTAATGAGACTCATCAAAAGCAAGATATTAAGACAAAACGGCCGGAATTGATCAACAGAAAAGAATTGGTCTTTCATCAAGATAACGTAAGCCGTGAGTGGCCAAAGGTGTGTCTGGTCTAGCCAGACACACCTTTGGCCACTCAGCAAAAATTGAGAGAGCTTGGTTGGGAAGTGTTAATACATCCACCATATAGTCCTGACCTTGCACCCTCTGATTTTCACCTGTTTCAGTCTCTTCAGAATTCTTTGGTGTTAGGTTAACATCAAGCGAGGACTGTCAAAACTGCTTGTCGCAGTTTTTTGATAAAAAATCCCGACATTTCTACAGCAACGGGGTTATGTTACTATCTACAAGATGGCAACAAGTTATCGAACGAAATGGTAAATATATATTATAATTAAATGTAATTTAACATTGAAATAGAATGTCTTGAATTTGTATATAAAATACAAAGAATTTTTTTTTCCCGATTTTTATAATGATGATGAATTGACTTGAAATCTTTACACAACATTGCATTTTAACAGAAGAATGTTTTTATATACCTACTTTTTATTCCGAAAATGCAATGGAAACAGAAAATTCTATGCATCAAAGAGTATACCAGCAACGATACATTTTTACTTATAATATCTCATAGTTACGTTGATATGATTATTGTTGATATAGCATCGGTTGTCATAGCAACATGTATGTAATTTAACTGAGGCACACTAAAGCGTGGCCGGGTTTAGCTAGTAATTCATATATCTTTATTTTCATACATATGAAACAGAAACATCCAGGGCACGGCCAATAGGCATATTCGTGTTAATTTCTTCTTCTTCTGACCCTATATCAAATTTCTCTTGGGGTCAGACCTCCTAATCCTTGCAAGCTATTCTTTGCTTTGCTATGTCATTCCATAAATCCCTCGTCTGTCGTTGTAAATCTTAACAAGTATCCGTGCGGAATACTTTTCAATCATTATCATCATCATCATTTCATGCATAATACGTCCACTGCTAAACTAATCAACTGACTCGGAACACTACTAGGGACAGTAGGCACTAGGGAACAGTTAAGTACAGGTCTGGATGAACATCTGGCCTGTTGGTCTAGTGGTTAGTGAGCCAGAGGTCGTTTGTTCGATTCCCACCAAAGACAAATAATTATGTGATGAGCACGATCATTTGTTCTGTACCTATCTGGGTGTTAATTATCTATGATATGAGAATGGATCGCTTACTTTAATCACTGAAAGGACATGACTCTCGCATGCAGTTACAAAATGAACTTTTACAAATTATGACTGTTTGAATTTCCATTTCTCATAAAAGCAGGTGAAATGTACAAAGTTAACGATTTTAAATCGTACATACTTTTTAATTTTGAAATTTTTGTTTCCGTTACTAAGAAAATCCATAAAAAATAACTTCGTAAACTTTTTAAGTAAGTATTTGTGGATTTTCTCAATAACTGAGTGAATAGCTCTGTCTAGTTTGGGATCAAATGACCGTGCGTGAGGTATCTCAAGTATTATTATTCTCTTTATTTATTTAAAACATAAAAAATTTAAAAAAATAAAAATTTATGTTTGTTATTTATTTGTCATAAAAATATAAAAAATAGTAGACCAGTGACATCCGGTACAGGGACCAAGACACCGGTGGTTAGGGCTCCAAAGACAGGAACCTCCTCACTATGCGGGCCGTGTCGAGAAGGACTGCCTTCTGCATCAGTCCCTTGATCCAGCCGTCTAACGCCAGTCTCTTAAGGTGTTGATCGAGGCTCTTGGCTATCAAGTCATGAGCAGAAATGACAATCGGAACAATGATCACCGAATCGACATTCCACATATCGACAATCTTATCATATCTTATTATTATTATTAACTTCAAAGAACTCATACCGACATAACAACAAAGTAGCCGTGTGTG
Organism: Callimorpha dominula; assembly: GCA_949752705.1. Classification (NCBI taxonomy): domain Eukaryota; kingdom Metazoa; phylum Arthropoda; class Insecta; order Lepidoptera; family Erebidae; genus Callimorpha; species Callimorpha dominula. The sequence goes on along the minus strand of OX457002.1, from coordinate 3,648,247 downwards.
CCGATATCTATCTACTGATATCATCTAACCTGTGTACCGTTAAGATCTTTGCGATGTGAACGTAATTAAAAAGCTTGGAGTGTTTGAAGCGGTATGTTGTGTGCGGTATGTGAGTTTCTAAGAGAAAGAGCACAGTAGATTTCTACTAGAATTAGAGCTGCCCAATTAGACCACTTTATACACTTTAGACACTAATATTATAAACGTGAAAGTTTGTGAGGATGTGTGGATATTTGTTTGAAACTTCAGAAAAGTAGCCTACGAGAGAATGAAAAATAAAAAGTAAAAACAACACTACTAATTTACTAATGTTAATAAAATTAGTTTTCGAAAATTTATATAACAGATATTGGTCAAATTAACACAGATGTGTTAAATAGTTAATATAAATTGATTAACCAACGCATTTGAATACGCAAATGCGCAAAAATGACACCACGTTGACATTGACGCATTTTCCGAAGGCTTCGTAGTACGCAGGCGCAAAGACAAAGATTATAGAAAACACTGTTTACTTATATTCTATCTCATTCTCTCGCAGGCTAAATCCTATTTATGAATGTTTGTCCCTTTTTAGTGTGAGTTTTTCGTTTCATCGAATTTCAAATCACAACGATTCTAAAGAAGCTTATACAAAACCGTTTTAATGGTGAACTGAACATTATTTAAAAAATAGATTTCCACTATCCACCTCCTGGCTTCATCATGAGACCATTGTTACCGAGCCCAATCTGTTGGACTCCTCAAAACGAATCATGGTTAGGTACTAGTAGCTACTGGCTCCATCATCAAATCAGCTACAAGATGCTCAAATATTATAGTACTAGCTGTGCCCGCGACTTCGTCCGCGTGGAATAGTGTATTTGGATAGAACTTTTAATTATTTAGGCTAATTGACAATACTTCCATACAACTTTTCATCCCTACCTTTCAACCCCTTACACCATTTTTTTCGCATTAAAAAGTAGCCTATGTCCTTTCTCAGGCTCTAGACTGTCTGTGTACCAAATTTCATTGAAATCGGTTCTGTAGTTTTGGCGTGAAAAGGCGACAGACAGACAGACAGACAGACAGACAGAGTTACTTTCGCATTTATAATATTAGTAAGGATTGTCATCCAAACTATTTATAGATGCAGAGTGTCTTTTTGATATGACAATTAGAAGAAGTTTAAAATTTACTTCCAACATCTGTTTACATATATTATGTAGTTAGTTAAAAGTGAGTGAAACAGGCCCAACTGAATGCGGCAAATATAGGTACTTTCACGGTAAGGTGCAATGCAGTTATTACGTAACAGCTTTGAAGTACTTGGCACTGCTCCGCATACATTTAAATAGGCAATCGGACAGAACTGAAAAGTTCACCTAAACACTGTAGTTTGAAAATATATTTGTACTAAGTATAATTAAAACAATGACTAGCCTGTTGGTCTAGTGGTTAGTGACCCTGACTGCTGAGCCAGAGGTCGTGGGTTCGATTCCCACCCTAGTCTGGGTGTTCTTTGTGTCCGTTTTTTGTATGTTTGTAAAGTCCCCCGCGACACAGGAGTAATTCCTAATGCGGGAGTTGTCTTTAAAAAAAAAAAAAAAACTACACGAAGTTGTATTAACTGATTCAGATGTTAGATTGGCGTACAGAGGTAGGGGGAGGGGGGATTGATTAGGGCAAGGGAGGGTAACTGCTTTGTGTCCTTCGGCTTTAGCAAGCTTACCGTAGTGCTCGAGGAAGACTATAGGCTATATAACATCACGCTACGACCAAACAGAGCAGAGCATTCATGAAAAATATTACAAAAACGGGGAAAATTTACAAACGTAGACGAAGTTGCAGGACAGCTAATTTGAAGTAAAAGATGACAGTCAACCTCTCACAACAAAATGCAACAGAAACAAATAAAAATGTAATATAAAAGTTAGAATTTCGGCCCTCCAAATCTCTCTCAAATCTGAATAATCTAGGGTGAGTTGTAATTCCTAATGTTGTAATTGAGTTGTAACATTTTTATAAGTACGATGTTTATCTTTTATATTGCTTTAATGTGCAATCAAATGGTACATTACTAATCAGACAGTCCAAAACGTTTAGTGCTAAATAGTTATGTTTGTGTGGCACTACACCAGGTGCAATAAAAAAGGAATGCGTGCCATTCCCGATCGATTTTCGACGTAGTTGCAAATTTTCACCATATGCTGTTTACGTATCAACTCATAACAGATCATTTAAAAGTAACGGTATTTGCAAAGGATTTGTTAGTTTTAGATAAAATTAGTTTTGATTAAATTAAGTTTTTTTTTGATTTTTCTTCTTTCTCTTTCTTTTTTAGCCATTCAAATTTGGTACTCGCATATGTTTAAAACAAACAATTTTTCTTCTTTCCGCTTTCCCCTCTCCCCCTCTTCGGCGGCACTTGTGACTCTCGAGTTGCAGGTGTCCATGGGCGGTGGTAGTCACTTACCATCGGGTGACCCGTCTGCTCGTTTGCCCCTATCCCATTAAAATAAAACCGGACAAGTGCGAGCCTGACTCGCGCACCGAGGGTTCTGTAAGCAAACAAACTTGTATATAGATAGTACGCCGTCCATCTTGGGAACCAATTCTCGAAGATTATTGCCCGACTTTCCCGAAAGACAAACATAACTTTGCAGTTCTAAAAATACTCTCCCATACATTGATTTACGACAAAGTCAACTTTCCCACCGCAAAATATAAGTTTGTAATCACAAAAACTATTTTTATGTGATATAACAACAAAGTAATAAATTTCGATTTGTTAATTTTTTCATTTACTTGTGCCATGAGACTTTGCTTCCTACATGATTGATGAAATGAAATGGGAAGTAACTTACAGGTTTTAATTTACCTGCAAAATGTTCGAATTTGTTAAAATCTAAGGCTTAATGGCCGTATCTCTTGATTGCGTTAATTCCGAATCTTGATTTTTTACAGCTTCAAGAGACTGCTAATAAAAGTATTTGTTGTTAATTTCAACTTGATGCCTCTACGGGTTCCTGGCTAAAAGGGTCTTGGCAGACACACAGACAGGCAGATATAACAACAAATTAACGACTTTCGGAATTTTTCCTTTACTTGTGCAGTGAGGGAGTGCATCTTACCAAATTTCATGATTGTAGGTCAATGGGAATTACTCTATGGGTTTTTATTACTCTTTGGGATTTACCTGCGAATGTTCAAATTTGGTCAAATCTAAGGTTTAAATAGCCGTATCTTTTGATCGCGTTGACTTAGAAGCTTGATTTTTTACAGGTTCAGTGGAGGTTCAATGGATTGCAGACATAAGCATGTAATATTAATTTCAGCTTGATGCGTCCACGACTTCCTCAGAAAAAGGGTCTTGACAGACAGACAAACAGACGGACAACAAAGTGATCTTATAATGGTTTCGTTTTTTTTTGAGGAACGGAACCCTAAAACCTAATAAAATGTCTTTGACTCATGTAACAAAGGGTCAATTTACAACAAAGTGTTACAGAAAGGTGTATTTTAATTTTAGGGTGACATAGTAACCCGTATCTGACCCCGTAAATGACATCAACTATAGAAAACGTAATTTTTAATACCTACAGGAATCTTTTATGAAACCGACAAATTGAACTCAAAAATTGAACGAAGAAGCTAATATTTTGTATGATAGATGGCTTGCATAAATACATCTAAGGGTAGTTAATACCAAGGATGTTGATGTAAGGTCTACATTTTTCTAAAAATGTCTGCAAAAACAAAATCATTGAAATTGACATGAAAAATAATAGGATACTAGGTGTGTTGTTTAGAAATGTGCGTCTACAATAGCAAAAGTATTTCCCGAAAAAAAGGTTCCAAATACGTTGTTTTTTTTTCAAGCAAAATCTACTATTGGTGACAGTAGCTACAAAGGTGTAGTTGTGACTAGGGCAGGAGTGTTACCATCCTGTCCTAAAATGTGACTACACCTTTCTGTAATATTTTGTATATTCCTTGCGGCTCCCTTTTTAAGATTTTTATGTAAAAGCATCTACAAGTGTGTCGACAAAATACGTTGTAATTGATTGTAATGTAAAAACAGCCAAAGAAAAAAAAATAGGCAGTCATGGGACTTAAAAGGTCATATTAGCAGTTTGGTGACATTAATTATTATTAAGGAGCTGCTTAGTATATTAAGTTTATGGAGCTGACAAAACTCTATGTTTCGATTAGCGCCCTCTAGTGGATCTAGTGGTATTATTAGCGTGACGGTCAAGAGTTCAATGTTTTTCCCCCATAGCAAAATTTCACAAACGTGCCTAAAGAAGTTTTCATTTTAAAAATGCATGGAAAGCATTGATCACTTGTTATTGATTTATGTATGTTTAACCGATTTATCGGAAAAGGTACCAGAATATAAAAAGATTTCGGAACAGCGGATTGGAATCCGTAGAAATGACTTCAACATTATTGTTTCTGACACCTAGACCACTACTAACCTACACATGTATGTCTATTATACAAGTGTCCGAAATGTTTATTTCACATTACCGCATCTTTTTTAATCATTGGAATTTTTCAGTGCGTCTCTTGGCCTAAAAAACGAATACACATAATTATGTACAATTTAAACTATTACACGATTTAACTGAACGATTAATATTTTGATGGTCCATTAAGTTTTTGTATACACCATTAATTTGCAAAAACCTGACTTATTATTTTATCGCAGTGTAATAAAACTTAAATACCTATTATTAACATTACATCAATAATATTAGGTAAGATAGGTGTTAACACAGTAATTTTATTTAGACATACAATTTTATTTTGTCTCGGGCAAGTATCTACGCCTAAATTTAATAGAACATTAGGTAGGTATATCATGCATTCATATACCTATATATTAATCAAAACGTTTGATACGTCATCCATGCAACAAAATATTGAGAACGCGTTAATCAAATTCAATCATTTCTGTTGAAAATGAAACCATTTCCTGCGTCTGTCTATGTCATATTAACGTCCAGTCTCTAATATGCTTCGTACAAGTGTAGCCAGTGTACGACAAGTTGATTAGATCAATAAAGACTTCCTGCAGGCCTGTTTTCTACAAAATAGAAGCCTTAAAAGTATGTACCGTCGCTCGGTGCAACACATGCGATAATGCATGTGGGACGTCGCCATATGTCTGTGGTTTCGTGCGAACCGTGCAGACTTCCCGTGTTAAAAAATCATAACTGACATCCTATTCATGTCTGGCTAACTAAAGGTTTTTTAATAATTTCTGTGTACCTAATTTTAAATTTAGAATTACTAGTACTTACACATTTTTTAAATTTGGAATATATTTGAAAATTTGCAATATTGTTATATTATAATTTGTTTTCTTTTTAGATTAAATGAGTGTCTTCATTAATTTTAATTCTGACAAATTCGAATTAAGATTTAAATACAATATAATAATAAAATAAATGATCCAGCACCCTATTTTAAATCAAAATAACAACTTACGAGACGTTTAATAATCTCTTGAACAAAAGTTTTTATAATTGTATCTATTAATTAATAGGTTATGGTAACTGGATTTGTTTATTTGATACTTTGTGGTAAAAAATCAGCACAAAATATATCTAAGTAAGTACTTCAAATAATACTAAAACTAAGATTTTTTGAGATAAGGTAACGTTTAAAATGAAATAGTCAAGACTTTGAAACTCCGGTCAAATTTCTAAGGTTATACAATAGTAAAATGCAGGTAATAATTCTCCGTTTTGGCAATATGTATTTGAAACTTAACATTCACAAATAAGATATCAAGTATAAGCATAGGTACTTCAATATGTAACAAATGAAACAGTCATACCTTGCATGCATTTTTTTATTAAATTTAATCGTATTGTGTCAAAAGTAACCCCTCATATAGACGGTGCCCACGTTTTCTCAAAATAATATCTTTTAGAACAAGTTACTTGCATTTAAATGCAGTTTCTTATAAACCTGCTTGTTAATTTACCCGCCATTCTACAGTTCAGTAGCGAATATTTTAAAATGTATTTTATTTATGTACGTTGGTTAATAGAACGAGAGAAAGCAACTCTTACAAGTAAGTATTATGTAGTTCAAATACTTGTATGTAATCCTCAGGTCGGCTAACATACAAATGGTAGATAATTCTGTTAATAGAAGCTGTGCTAGATAATGGCTCCTCTATACGATGGCGGACTCGTATTATGGATCATGATGTATCACCGCCACCGCAATAGGCTATGGTGTATAGGGTGTAGTGGTTTATGTCTTCCTATGATGGTCAGGGCTGGTGTCCGTAGGCAGTTTCGCTCGACAGTGGGCCTGTGATGGCGGTACGGGTAACTCGTTGTTCACTATGTTTTAAGTAAACAAGCGTTGATCTTTTGTGAATTTTGAAATTTTGGAACTAAACATCGCCATCGCATTGCAACCATCGGGTGGCCAACACACTGACTATTGAATGGGCCATCATATAACGCCAATTATTACCATGAATGCGATGGTTCGTTACGGCGGTAAATCGAAATAAGCCATCGCGTAGAGGAGGCCTTAATATTATCAATTCTAGGCTGTAGATAAACATAAACGTATACATTACTAGACGCATATTCGTAGTAGGTAAGACTGCAACAAATGGCTAAAGATTGTGGTCACTAAAAACCGGGAGTGTTTCAGATTTAGGCCACTCTACTACTCCGCATGGTCCTCTGATCAGCATATCGTTATAAAATGTTCATCTCTAACCAACGTTATGAATGTGTAAGTATCTGTCTGACTGTTTATTATCTTTTCACTACCTTAAGACTCGAAAATTTCGAAACGATTGTAAAGAAATTTAACTAAGAAGTAGTCTAGAATGTGGAGAAGGCGGTGGTTATATTTCCAGTGTTGTTGAAGGTGCTGAAATTACTATATTCGAGATGGCCGACGTCAACACGGGAGAAGCCACGTTCGAGACCCAATATAAAATTTAAAATCAATACTACGGAATGGTTCATGCTGGGCCTGGGTTGTGGAACAAGGTGTGGTATGAATAAGAGGTGTCGTGGCCAGAAACAAATACTCACCGAAAGATGGACGAGTCCGTGCCGTGCTGTGCTGTGGCCCGTAGTCTGTTCCATGAAACTCGAATAAGTTGAAACAAAAGCAACATACGAGAGTCTTCTCATCGGTATGGGCGCCGTATAAGGAACAAAAATCCATGTACTACTGGACTAATACTGTTGTATAAGAAACTATTAGTTCCTTTACATCTGTATAAAGAACTAAAAGTGCATTTTTTTTTAACTTTGTTTTGTATATTGCGTCATTGGCCCTGGCACATTACGTAAGTATACCTTTAATATACTTCCAAGATTGAGTACCTATTCTTAACTTTTATGTGTAAATAAATTCAGAGAAGAAACTGCACCATGCTGCCAGATCAGAAAGAGTCTTAAAAGACTGTTAATATGCGACTCTATCTCTGGAGCCCTAAAAATTTTCAATCGGCGGCGCGTGGACAACGATAAATCGTAACGACACATGTTTTGAATATTTGAATTGATTAGAGCACAATACGAACTAGCGCATAACTAAGCCAATTAAACATACGAAAGCAAGTCATCGAAAAAATGTTTTCATTATTGTTGGCAAAGGTAAAGAATAAAATATCTAATTACTCGGATTGACCGAAAACCTTTGGTAATTTGGCAGAAGATCTGTAGCTATTGAATTATGCAATTGTACGGGTACGTGGTTATATTTTAATGATCTTAGCTTCTAACAGTGCAGCATTTCTCTGTGCACCACGCATTTGGAAAAAAACAGACTTTTGTAATTATTAATAATCTCTTTATTTCGTGTCGCAAAAATAACACATCTACTATCCACTAATATTATAAATGTAAAAGTTTGGATGAATGGATGTTTGTTACTCTTTCACGCAAAAACCACTAAACCGATTGCGATGAAACTAAGTGTGTAGATAGCTGGAGACCTAGACTAACGCATAGGCTACTGTTTACTCCAATATTCCCACGGGATCGGGACTTACGGGCGTGAAACCGCGTGGCGCTGCTAGTATTATAAACGTGAAAGTGTATGGATGTTTGTTCCTCTTTCACGCAAAACTACTCAACCGATTGCGATGAAACTTGGTATATAGATAGCTGGAGATCAGGATTAACACATAGGCTACTTTTTATCCCGATATTCCTACGTCATTGAGACTTACGCGGGTGAAACCGCAGGGCGCAAAAATATAAATTCTCAATACCGTTTTTTCAACTTTCCACAGGTATGTCATTACACGTACTCATTGTAGAAGCGGTATTTTTTTTTAATTATTTGATCTAGTATCTCTAATATGACAATCTTATGTCCTAAGTACTTCGGTATAATTATATTTTGTTACAGGAAATTAAAAAAACACTTATTTTTCTTAATTCGAAACGTCTAACGGTCCAGATCGTCTAACTTACACTTCGCGTAAGAAAAACTTAGGTGCTTGAGTAGATACCGTAAAATTAAAGTAAGTAACTAATTTTGATTTATTGTTCAAAATTATCAATCAACAGAATAAAAAACAACATTATGGAAAAAATTAGAGAAGTCTATTACAGATATCTGCTTTCGAAGTCGCTCCTAGAAGCCTGTGAACGCTTGCAAAAGGGTTCTGTGCTTTTGGAAGTAGCAATAGGCTGGCTGGACTATAAACTACTGGACTAGCAACCTATCTGAACGTATAATGGACCGCCTATAAGTCTAAATGCGGAAACAGAGCCCTATACCAATACCGATATACTTATCTACTTTCATTTTAGTAGATCTAAGTATGTAGTAACTTGGTAGAATAATACATCCAAAAAAAGCAAATGTAAGACGAGGCCAGCTGCATTCAGCAAAATTTTTATATTTCATTTAGTAAAGCGTTCATAATTCTATAGATGCACTCGTCGTGGCCCTGCGGCAAGTGCACCTGGAATACTTATATACACGCAAGCAACGGTGAAAGCTGCCCAGTCTAGCGTCTAGCGAGTCAGCCCTTGACGCTTTGATTATGGCTGGCCTCATTAAACGACATAGTGTACCATTTATACTAACTATCCATATTTCAATTTCATATTTCATTGCTTTGTATTTTTTATTAATGTATTATGTACAACTGACAATATATTATCTGACTTTAGTAGAAAGTAGCTAGGTAGCTATAGTAAAAGACTTTTTGGTAAAACAGGGATAAGTATCTATGTAATATTTTGGACATATCCGCATATAGCTAACATTTAAGCTACGAGACTATAAGGAGGTACATCCACCCTTCAGTAAACCGCGGTTAAAACCACGCATGTTATAATCTGCCATGAGTTCAATTGTACGAACAGGATTGGCATCGAGCGAGTATAATATCACCGGTGTTGCGAGAATTTTTGTCTGTATTTTATAATATTAGAATATATAATAGGTATTAAAAACTATAAGTAAAAGTATTGTTATGTACCAAAAGAAATAAAAACTCAGTTAGTATTAAGTGCGCAATTTTTGTTTGCTTCATGATTTGCCGTGGTACGAAACAGTATTTGGTAACTTTGCTTTTAGGAATAATGCAAACTTTACCAATGTAATGTACCTATATTATTATGTTATATTCCTCTGGACTTGGACGACTTGGACTTTAAAGATAGTGCATAATATATGACTAATTACAATTACTTTTAAACATAAGCTAAATACGTAATTATAATACACATGCAATTGCTCCTATAAAAGAGTTATACTTGTATTTGAACCGTATTGTAAAAGTAAAAGTTATTTACAGGTAAAGAATAATTTTTATAATACAAAAATTACCAAGACACAAACTGTATCCTGTTCGTGATTTTATTATCACTTTTTTGGTTTTAAATAAAGCCTTGCCAGCAAGTCGTAGGTATAATTTCTGTGTATAAAGAAATACAAAACACTATCCTGCCAGCAATAAAAATCTCAATTTGGGGTAATATTACACTAATAAAGAAACATAACTTTTGTCTTTTTGTCACGATTGTTTACTCTTGTAATTTTGTAATATTATTAATATTTTTATTTATTATTCAGTTCAGAATTTTTTTTAGTAACATGTAAACATTGCTAGTCTGCATTACTAGTTTGTTAATGTACAGCATAGCAACACTTGACTTTCAGTCACTCAGAAATGGGGGTGCTGTCAAATTGCATGAAACCCAATTTTTTGGGTTTATTGAAATGTTTGAACAGATTAAACTGGTTTATTGTATTCTTTAGTTTGATCAATTTATCAGTATGCATTTACGAAGACCAGATAGGAAAATTTGACTGGTAAGTTTATATTATAGGTTATCTTACTTGTCATTGTAGGCTCTGAGTTGACTGAATATTTAATGAAATTATAATTTTCAGGCGTCAAACTTATGTGGGAAGGATTAAGTTTTCCCAGTTCGATACCGTGTCTACTGCTAAGAAAATAATTGTCGCCACAGAAGAGAATGTTTTGGCTGCACTCAATTTAAAAACTGGTAAATTGATTTTATTGACTATATCCGTTTATAATTGAACTAACCGGCGTTACTCCTGTACTTGTACCTTATGCATACACATCAGTATTAATTATATAATCTAATTACCTAAACAATAATAACTGAATATAGTTTGTCAAAATGTTACTTTAACTCTGTGTTCCTTTAAACATAAAGGCTATAAGAGGCAAGTGTAAATTTCACTAAGTTTATTTCCTTAACTTATAAATAGTTTACTTTTTTATTGCAGTATATAAGCATGAGTTGAAGTTTATCATTGCATGTATCCAATTTATGGTTTAATATGGTACCTGTATTAAAATGTTATATATAAAAGGTATCTATTATCTCATGTGACACAGTTAGTTACACATACTGCAGTCTTTTGTTAGGTACATAATTTTGCATTTTAGGTTCCTAAATAATTTACAATACCTTAACAAGTGAGTTGAATGATATCCAATGTGTAAACAATTGTGAAAACAATAGCATCGTGAATGTTTGTAACATCAGTTAACGAGAATTCTGAAATGAATGCTATTGCCATAGTGATAAATAACCAATGGAATTCCTTTGCATGCAGCTACTGTTTAAAAAAAAACCGAATCTACTGGTAATTCTTAATTCTACTGGTACAACTAGTGGTCACAATAATTCTATCCTATCCCATAACTTACTGTAATTTTTTTGGCTAGCTGGACTTTGCCTGGCCCTTAAATGAATTTCCTGTGTTCTCGCGAGCCCATGGTTGCCTTTAAAAGATTGCCACAGAAAATAGGCCATCAGCTGTACAATTAATAATACATAATTATAAAATGAATGTATCTGTGTTATAAAGCTGAAGAGTTTGTTTGTTCTTGAACTTGTACACTGGTTTGTATTGAAAAATTCTTCTAAAGTTGGATAGCCCATTTATTGAGGAAGGCTATAGGCTATATAACATGACGCTACAACCAAATAAAATATGTTTATCATCAGTCTGGTTACCATAGTACAGGCTCTGCCTAGTTTGGGATCAGATGGCCGTATATAGACGTCTCACATTCAATTAAAAAAAAATCTTTGTTTCATAAAATTGACCATCAATTATTCGAAATCGTCGATTTAATAAATAATTATTATAATTAAAAATTATAGATCAACACACACAGAGTCACCGCAACAATAGTTTGCTTCGTCAAATGTAAAATGATAAAAGAAAACAAAAATTGATAACATAATATCACATCTGCCTGTTTCAATCTATAACCGCCCGTTTGCAAATGGTTGAGCCTTGTGAGAAGAAAAGAAACATAATTTTTTTTTCCAAATCCAACTAGTACTAACAGAGATTAACATCTGCAACCAAAAATAGAAGAAAGTATTAAGCTTTATTATATTAGGGAAGATTCATAAATATTGTAATGTTTGCCAGGTCAAGTAGTATGGCGTCATGTGTTCGAGACAACTTCAACAGGCAACATTCAACTGTTGCATGTCACAGAGAAAGTGGTGACAGTATCTGGATCAAATCCTTATATGGTGAGAGGATGGGACTCAGCTACAGGTAATATATATAAATTTTTAATATTTTTCTTTCCATTCTTTTATTATTTGGATTTAGATTCATTTCTTGACTTGAGTTACTCCTGTTATGGGACCATTTATGTAATAAGCATTTAAACCATGAAGAAAAGAGCATACTCCCACCTCAAACGCCGGCAATGCATTTGTGAGTCTTGAGTTTGAAGAGTCCATAGGTGGCAGTAGTCACTTAACATCAGGAGACCCGTCTGCTTGTTTGCCCTTTATAACATAAGAAAGAAATGCATTGCAGTAATGGTATATCATAACCACAAAACACCACTATCAGTAAAGCAGAGTACAATAGACTATGTAAATAACTACATATATTTAGGCAAACAAGTTTCCTTCTCAACAACCAGCAATAAGGAAGAAAATAAATATATAATATAGCCTGAAAAAAAATGTTGGTCATCAAAGAAATACTTAAAGATAACTAGAGCATACAGTTCAAGAAGAAAAGAAGACGGTTGCCAAACTTGGGTTTACACTGAAAAGGTAAAACAAATGATTACCACTTGCCAGAGAGCCATAGAACAGAGTGTATTGTACTAAATGTAAGGAGAATAGAAAAAAAATAGAAGTATGAAAAAAACGAGTTTAGTTGATGTATTAAAACTAGCCCTGAGTTTGAAATGGCACAATGGCGTGAGCCATCAGTTAAAAGGAGGGATGGAAGACCTTATAGAAGGTAGGCTGACCTCATCACACAGGTTGCTGGAAAACAACGGTGGAGCCGTGCTCAAGTAAGAAGCACATGGGCAAATTTGGAGGAGGCCTATACAGAGTAATCTGATTCACAAAAATTTTAAGAAATAAAAACATAAGTTCAAGCTAAACAAAGGGCTTTATTATTATTATTGGTAACCCTTCTAAATCTTTTAAATCCAGTTTAATAACTTACCCTTCTCCAGTTTAATTACTTTGTGTATCTTACTAAACAAGGAAAATATGTATCTTATTGATGTGTGATGCCTTAGTACAACTTGGAGATTAAGGAAAATCAGCAAAACAACAGGGTCTTCCTTATCTTCCTTAGGTGTTTTAATGCTTAATTTCTTAATGGCTTACATGAAAAATGTTGTAAACGGTTATAGTTTTTCTTTTATTTGTATGTCAAACATTAATAAAACTATTGACAAAAAGCAATACTTATCAGTTTTTTTAAATAGGAGGCAGGAACACTGTTAAACATTTTTACTCTAAATATGCGTTATATCTTTGTTTGTTTCATTTCTTGTTTTATGATTACCAAAGCAAAGCAAAGAAGACATGCTTGTCTAAGGGTCATGTCATGACATTGAATGCTAATGTCATTTTATTTTACCAGTTTACTACCTTTATGTGCTTATTACATGTTACTATTACTTTTTTTTATTTACTGATAATTTCTTTTGGAAGGCAGTGAGGCTACACTATTTCTGAATACTGCTCTATTGAATTGTCTATTTTTTTAATCCACTACAGCCATCTTTTAGATGTTCGAATTCAAATTAAATTATCTAAATATATTGACAATGTAGAGAAAAATACACCAATATGTGGTCTCTTTCTAACCAATTCCCACGCTTCCCCAAAGAACGACTGTTGGCACAGATGGCGCAATGGTTTAAGTGGTCACCTCGCCACTACGCCGTGCCGAGTGTTGTGGGTTCAAATCATCAAAAAAATTGTGTAATCCACAAATATTTGTCGAGAGTCGGGGTGTTCTTTGTGTCTGTTGTTTGAATGTTTGTGAAGCTCCCTGCGATACAGGAATGTTCTTAATATGAGATTTGTCATTTTATAACAAAATGAAAAGAAAAATAAATTATTACTGAAGATAATAAAAAGGAATATTCTAATAAATTTAGAACCTCTTTTTTGAAGCTGGTTAATCATAGTATATAGATTGACATTTTTGTGTCCCAGATTCATACAAATTTTGTTAAATAAACCATTTAGGTAGCAAACAGTAGCATTATAGTAGTAATCACAAGTTAATGATATTCCTAGGTGTCCTGCTATGGGAGTGGTCACTAACACTACAGAACGAAGACCATGTGGACTTCTCAGAATGGTGGGTGCAGAACAACATGTTGGTACACATGGTACCCATATTTGGCTCCCACATCGAAGTAACAATGTACAATCTGTTCACTGGCCAGAACAAAGGATCTTCATCAAAGTTACCGGCTCCATGGACTAATGAGAGGTAAGTCATATTTATAGGACAATATGGGTTATCATCCACATACTACGAGGGGTGATCCAAAAGTAATGAGAATGGGTACATTAAAATAACTATATACTTAAAAATAAAATTTATTTTTCTACATAGTCTCCTAATAGGTCAATACATTTAGTCCATCTCTTTTCTAAACCAACGATACCCTTCAAAAAAAAATCTTTATCTTGACTCTCCCAAAATGCCTCTACAGCGGCCATCACTTCGCCGTTATCCTCAAATTTCTGCCCCCGGAGGTGTTCCTTGAGCCGAGGAAACAAATAAAAGTCGCTGGGGGCTAGATCTGGAGAATAGGATGGGTGTTCAAGCAGCTGGAAGCCAGCTTCTTGAATGGCAGCCATCGCAACTTCAGCTTTGTGTGCAGGTGCATTGTCTTGATGGAACAGAACTTTTGCGCGCAGTTTACCCCGTCTTTTTTCCTTGATGGCCTCTCGCAATCTTTTGATTTGGTCAGCATAGTAGGAGCCTGTTATGGTAGCGCCCTTATCAAGGTATTCAACCATAATTATTCCCTCAGCATCCCAGAAAACAGACGCCATTACCTTGCCGGCAGAGCTTGAAACTTTGAATTTCTTGGGAGTCGGTGAAGATGGCCTTTTCCATGTCATTGACTGTTGTTTGGTTTCGGGATCAAAATGATGAATCCACGTTTCGTCCATAGTCACAAATCGAGCCAAAAAAATATCTTGATCCGCCTGGAACATTTCAAGATTGGTCCTTGAAATGTCGAATCGTTTCTTCTTTTGTTCGTCGGTTAACATTCTCGGGACCCAACGTGCAGAGACCTTTCTCATGTTCATCTCGGTAGTTAAGATCCTTTGAATGCTACCAAATGAAATGCCTGTGTTCTCAGCTAAATGACGAATGGTCACTCTTCGGTCTGCCAAAACCAGATCTTGAACTTTTTTGACGTTTTCTTCAGTGAGGGAGGAGGACGGACGGCCTTCGCGGTGTTCGTCTTCCGTGGATGTTCTTCCCATCTTAAACTCCTTGCACCAGCGTGCAGTTGTAGAATATGGAGGAGCAGAGTCTCCCAATGTTTCCACCAAGTCAGTATGAATGTCTTTGGTGGACATTTTTTTCAAGCACAGGTATTTGATGACGCTTCGCACTTCATGTTTCTCCATTTTGATGTTATCACTCCGACTGCTAGTATTCAAATGAATGTATATTTTAAAAATGACGTCCTATTTATACCATTTTTTGTCAGGGAAGTTGTGAAGGATTAGGGAGTTGAAAAAATATTTTTTTAGAATTTTATTATTACTAGAAATATCCGTTTATCATTACTTTTTGATCACCCCTCGTATAGTAGTTAGCTGTTAAGGTATTTTATTTTTTTTATGGTATAGGGGGCAAACGAGCAGACGGGTCACCTTCTTCCTCCTTCCCCTACTCCCACCTTAAAGGCCGGCAATGCACTTGTGACTCTTGAGTTGCAGGTGCCCATGGGCGGCGGTAGTCACTTAGGTCACCCGTCTGCTCGTTTACCACCTATACAACAAAAATACATATATATATATTTGGTATATATTCTCGAGTAGGCAAAGGCTCATTTCAGTACCTTTTTCGCCTCTGTTTGTCACCCGATCTTTTTTTTTTTAAATAATGATTATAGTCGAATTTCGACCAGTAGCGAACACTAATATATAATGAGCTTTAATACTCTCTAAATTATAAACACCATATTATTTTAATATTACAGATGTGTTCTATCAGCACCCTACTACACATGCGTCTCCGGCGACATGAGTAGCCGACTGCTCCTCTCGCTCGATGTGACGTCAGACGCTGTACAGCTTATAAGCCGACCATTATCAGAATATGTTAGCTTAACATCAAGCTATACTACCCTAAGCCCTCTCGACGGCAACAGCGTTATACCCGGATTTACGATAGATAATAGAAAGCTCGTGATCATAAAGAATAATCAGTTGGAGCTCTTGAAAATTGATGTAGCGGATCCATCGGCCAGTGTCACTGTAATGGACAGTGTGAATGGACCATTGGTGTTGCAGGCTTGGAGTGATAATGTAAGCATATCGGTATTTTTTTAACCCCCGACACAAAAAGGGGTGTTATACGTTAACAATTACGTGTGCGTCTGTCTGTTGCACCCTAGCTCTTAAATGGGTGAACCGATTTGGATGCGGTTTTTTTTTAGTTGAATTTTTCTTGCGGTGGTTCTTAGAAATGTTATATCAAAATCGGTTCACGATAGGTCAGACAGATAAAGTACAAAGGGCTGCCATATTGCTAAATGCATATAAATATACGTATCTGTATCACATAAAATACATACATTTACAACATACCTAATTTTAAGTGTCAACACATTCCACAAGCGTACAGCTTCGACAGTAAAATAATTATCAAAAAAATTTGTGGAATGCAGTGGCATCTCAAGTGTCAAATCTTCGGATGACCTTAGACTTTTTCATGTGTGTCAATGGGGAACTTGAACCGTTCTTTGAGATAAAAAGGAACCTTAGGGCTAAATAATATGTTGTAAAGAAAAATGAGGATATGAGTAGTTTGTATTAAAATTAATTTATCACGGTGCATTGCAGGTTTTCTCGCTAGTAGCTCACAGTGTGAGTACGGGGTCTGAAGTAAAAGAGCTTCATTGGTCGGACCGTGAGCTTAAACTACCGGATCCGGAGATATCGGCCGCGGTCTGCTCGAAATCATCAAGAGAACAGCTCATTTGCAGAATACTTGTTACTGCTGCTGACGATTCCACGCATCTGATACAGCAAGACGGTACCTATTTTTTTTTATATCTGTTTAAAAAACATATATGTCTCATATGAAGATTAGACTTTTAGGGACGCTTTGTGTCAACCTACTTTCTTATGTTGCAAACACTTCGTAGTCCTAAATGTAGTACAGACCTGTCCTGTCATGATAACACCCCGTTTTGAAGTGGTATGTCAGAATCGAACCGACTGAAAACACACAAGTGAGTCTACTGCAAGAGACTCGGTGTACCCTAGGAAGGAAGTCCTCGAGAAATGATTCACCTCCTACCCCTTCGATAATAGAAAGGGGCGAGTATATAAAACTAAATTAACCTTTGAACAGATCTATATTAAAACTATCAATATAAATAAATAATTGACTTATTAAATTCGACTTAATAGGCTTACGAAGTTATTGGCTTGATTGACTGCTACGGAAAGCTCATAATCGAAAGCCAATAAGATACATCGATGACATTTATGGTGCGTTTACGAGAATAGTTATATTCAAAACTTCAGTCAATCATTTCAAATGAATGAAATGATACGGACATATTCGCATCCTGATACTATAAATTTGTTGTTTACAGGTCGTGTGCTATGGTCTCGCGAAGAAGCTCTCTCCAATGTGGTGGCTGTAGAGTTCGTTGAGTTGCCAGTGTCTGACTTAGATGCTGCCATTGAGTCAGAATTCGACCAAAAGGAAGGTTGTCTTTTTTTTTCATATTTTTTTAAATACCTATAAGATGTGTATTTGCTATTAACCAGTAGAGTAACAGGGCAATTAGTACTTTTAACAATAATAGTTTTAAAAATAATAACTACCGACCACTTAAGCAATTTTAACAATATTTTTTAATAAGATGATGGTTCAGAATTTTGTATTATATCTGGTATTTAGTTCTGAGAGTGTGTTGCTTGGATTGTGTCATCAAACTCAAGATTGCTATTATGTATAGAATAAATTTTTTGGTTGTTCATAGAATTAAAAATGTTACCTGAATAGGCAGGTTCTGGTATCGATATGTGCAGGAGTCTGCGGAAAACTTGCTGTACTTCTTTCTAGTTTACTATTTTATTATTTTTTTTTGTATATTTACTAAACTTTTTTATTTTTATGCGTTTTAGGCAAGTTAAGAACATGTCTAAAAATTCTTAAATTCTTAAAATATGTCTTTTCATTTCATTTAAAAAGAAAATGTTGACGAATCAAGCATTAACGACATCTTATAATTAAGTAGCTATTGAGTATTTAGCAATAAATTCTCTATTGAAGTGTAGTTTTCTTAAGCACTTTATAGGTGTCAGCTTTAAATCACTACAATGGCAAAATTATCGATACCTATTTCAACTTCGCAACTTCATTTTCTTACAAATTAATTTAAAAAAAATTATACAACATTATTTTTCGCACCCGATAATCGTATCGTAAAGTACGTATATATGAACGTACTCGTATTTTGAAGTTCCGTATTTGTTGTAAACTCTTTCAGTTAGTAACGATATTCGAGTATAATAATTATTTTATGCATTTCCTAATCAAATAACGTTAATGAATTATAATAGGTACTATATCAGGTACTATATGCTTCGAATTTTATAAATAAAAATAATGTTGTACATATTTACAGACATGAGTTCCATACTTGGGATTATTCACTTTTCATATTTCTTAACTTTAATATTCATATATTCTTTCTTATTTTCTAGCTGCCAAGATGTATAGTAAGTACTGTGTAGGTTTGGGTGCACCTTGCTTGCGCTTCACGTGTGTTTACAATTAAAAGAATAATACAATCTAGTGAATAATATAGCTAATAAAAATTACCATATTCCTGTGTGCACTTGCAGAGTTTAGTGATTAGAAAAGAAAAACAATCAGAATATAATAAATTATCTATATAATTAATACGAGAACAGATGTCCTTGTACGCATTTTAAAGAAATTTAAATTGATAAAAAAAAAAAAAATGATCTACAAGTTAATTCAATTTTATAATTTAAGGTTAGGACGAGGAAAAGCCATAAACGCGATATGCCTTAGAATCTATTAGGTTTATTATAGTACACACATAAGTGCAATACTCCCCAAACTTATTGGCCGGCATGAAGTTGGCGCAACCGCCATCTTGCGCATGGTACATCCATCGAGTGGAAAATTACTAACCCAAATATAACTTCGATGTTAATATAGTATTAGATCAAAGTTCCTAAATAGATTCATTAATTATAGTTAATTGATTACCTTAATTTTGCATTCTGCGCACCGGCTTGTGGCTAACTTCAGCCCGGCCAATAAGTTTGGGGATTGCTTTATATACGGTCACACCGTTCTCGCTCCAGGGTAGGCAAAGACAGGAGCCAACCACCTGCTTCTATCCGTCCATACCTCACGAGCTTCCTTTACTGTCATGAAACCTTTCATACAAGCCTGCCTACTTTCGGCTACATCTGATCTGTCCTTTCTTCAAAACATCACAAATTTGTTATTCACACTCACGTTTGTTTTGTCACTGGTGTTTTTCTTTTTTATTCTGATTTTTTTAAAGTAAAGTAGTGAATAGATTCGTTTTTGCATACTCCATGTAAAAAAAGGTCTTAGAAGTGTTATGTTTCACGCACTGTATATTCATGTGTGTGTATATGTTAATAATACGTTTTATGGATGCAGACGTACAATAGACAGTACTAACCAAACACTCATACGCTGTACGGTGTACGGTACGGTGACTCATCCCTTGCAAGGTTAATGATAAGTATTATAGGTTATCTACCACTAATATAATTTCCACTTCTTTTTAAAACATTCGGCTTGTTTCTTTTTTGCTTTTTTTTCAATTTTTTTTTATACTTTTAAACCTTGTTCAATAATTACCATATTTTAAATTGACTTTAAAGAAATCATCATATAAAGAAAGTTCAATGTCAATTATTTGTGCAAGTGTGTATTATCATTGCTCCAATAAACTGTAATTGTTTGGTTAAAAATGAAAGGCAATTAATTTTAATACACCCCAGTGACATGTACATTCGACTAATGCCACGTTCCAATAAACAAGAAACGATTCGTTTTGCTTATGAACGGTAAAATTTTCGTTAAAAATTCAAAGAAATTTTACCGTCCGTAAGCAAAACGAATCGTTTCTTGATTATTGGAACGCGGCATAATGAAAACATGACCACTATCTGACTGACTGAATGACTGTTTAAGTTAAGTACCGCTTGACATGAATTGTTTGGCCATTGTCTGACATTTATGTATCAATAGTAAATATCAAGCAAATATATTTATGTCGATGGAAACATAAGTTATCAAAGTAATATGAATATAATTTTATGAAAAACAAATTCTGTTTTTTTTGTATTATGCAAATATTTTGTATTGTTGCAAATATTTTGTATTGTTGCAAATATTTTGTATTGTTGTAAATAGATAGAGCATTATTTTTTCTATTTAACTATGTAATATATAAATTAAAACTAGTCAGGCACCCTTGTAAATTAATTAACAAATATTTAGCTTTGTGCAAAACACGTCACTTCACCGAGCAATACTTCTATTATTGTCAAAATGTCGAATTATTTGTAATTACCAATAAACCAAATACCATTTATCCAGGTTCCATCTGGGCAGCTTTCTCCCGCCGTCTGCAGACACAAATCCAACAGCTGCAGACGCTCATACAGACTTTACACAAAGGCGAGGGCTTGCAGGAGGACGCTACGTCTCCGCTAGTGAGGGATTACTTCGGATTGCACAAGATTATCGTACTCGTCACTGAAGTTGGCAAGGTCAGACATACATACATTATTATGTTTTTAATTTCATGTACAGAGAGAAGAGGTTGAAGACTTAACTTCCTTAAAAGAAATGAGTTACTAACAAAATACTTTATAGAAATTTTTCCAACATTCTGCAGAAAACCGTACTAGTTTAAGATGGTCAGGGTCACCAGGAACATCCAAGGGATTGGTGTTCAACCATATCATTGGTGTTGCGAGAATTTAAACCGGTAGCTGCAACCACTTGTTGAATAAAACACAATTTAGTCATAAAAATAATAAATATGAATTCTGATCTGTGAAGTGCTACCAGCTAATGTTTGAAGCCCAAATCTTGGTTTATCCATTGTAGCCTTTTAAAGCCACATTTCCTGTCCATTCCTGGTCTGGGTGACTGGATTGCCATAGCGTTGATCTGTATCAGAATGACTTAGTCTTGAATGACTTTAGAGACAGCGGCCACGACTAATGACTTTAAAATAGATTTTCTTGTAGTCTTCGCAGTCTCGAAGAGCAATTCTTGTCCATTGCCGGTTAGATTTACAGACTTGTCTCATCGATGTTAGAAACTACCAAATTATTAACTGTACGGTTTTATTTGCAGATCTTTGGTATGGACAACCTATCCGGTGCGATTCTATGGAAGTACTATGAACCGAACCTAGACACAGAGGGTGTAGTTATGTTCACTCGGAGAACTGCGAGACATCCGCCGCACGACGCATATCTCACTGTTGCTGGGAAACATGAGGTGAGGTAACATATAGACTATTTAATAAAGCAGCATTATGTGCTTGTACCTTGCTTAGAAACCTGTTTATAAAGGATATAGGATTCAAAGAATTAATGTTTATTTGTTAATTTGTCATATATTATGACTAATCCGGTCGATATATGTTTATAGGCCTTTATGTATATATATATATATATAGCTTGCTATGCCTAAAGTCATCAGGTTTAATCGTCTATATCTACTTAGGATTATTCAAATTATCCTTAAAATATGCAAATAATAAAGAAAATAAGCCGAATAATAAGGATTGCATTTAATTTATGTGATACATAAACAACAGCAGATATTATTAAACATAATAGACTTTAAAAAAAGTATTTAAACGACATTAATGCGCCTACATCATGATAAATTGTAATCCCTTAATTTTCCACCCTTAGAGGTGTAATATTTTCTTCAAAGTTAAATGTGACCATCATTGAGTACAACTAATTCTATTAAAAAAAACAATTATTGATATCGGTTCACAAATGGCGAAAATATCGCGTAACATACACACAAAAGAAAAATAAAAATTATGTCGAATTGAGAACCTCCAAAGACGTGGAAGTAGTTACCTACAAGATTTAGCGGTATATTGCTGTTTAATTAAATTTAAGCGAAGCTATTTAGCGATAATATCCTCCGTAAACAGGTGCTTCTTCACACTATAGACAATTTTGTGGCATGAGAACCATAACCATTTTTTTTTTCTAGGAGACAGGCAATGGCCTCATCATAAGTTTGAACCCAATAACGGGTTCATTAATAGGCGAGCGTTTGCTGCAATTAGACGTGCAGCTCCTACAAGTTGCGTTGCTACACAAACCAGACAATGAGAAATTGCACGCGCTTATATTGTTAGACAAAGACGAGAATGTGCAGGTAATTTTTATAATATAAATAAAATAATTTTTTTTTTTTTTATAATAATAATACACAAATACAAACAATTGAAGTGAGTGTGAAATCATTAAATCGAAAATCCAAAAAAAAAGGATATTAAATGTGGACATTAACTTGGTTTTTGGTTTAATGAATTCGCTGCGTGGATGATGTAATGGTTAAGTGGCCGTCTATTGCGTTGTGTATTGTGTTTAATATGCACATGGGACAATTATTTCTCCTATTATAAAACAATAATATTCTTTGACATATCACATAGTGCTCTCTATAACCTTTTTTTTCTTATTTGTCCTATTTAGTAAACAAATATGGCGTACTGATAACCAGAGGGATGGGAAATTATCAAACGAATGACTGAACTGAATGATATTTATAATGATCACAACCAAAGAATTAGGGCAATTTTTATTTGATAAAAGTTGTAGTTAGCTATTTTTTAATGTGTTTCTCTGTCCTTTGTCTAATATGAATATTTTAAGGTGTTGCCTACTTTCGTAAATTTCAAAAATCTACAGACATCTCAATATGTTATTAATAAAAAAAAAACAAGTAACTGAAAAATATTCAGATTTCTGTCAATTATTGTAATTTACGAAAGACGGCACAATTTAAAAATATTTATATTATAATTATTAATGTCTAAATTTTAAAAATCTAATAACACCTAAATACTTTTTAGTTATTTGTAGATTTTTTAAATTATAATAGACGAAGACTAGGTTACCTGTCATGGTACAAATCCGGTCTGTAATGTAATGCATACTCAATTTTTTTGGCTGTCTGCTGGCGGTTTTAGAATACAGTCCACTAGTCCTCTTCCTTTTAATATAATTCCTAATAATCTTTATTATTTCAGATTCTTCCGATATCAGCGGCGCCGCTAGTAGAGAACATGTACATGTATGTAGCAGAGAGGATGACGGCTACAGTGCACGGCTATGCGATACTGTACGACGGCAAGGTACATTCAATCTTAATTTATTGTAGTTTTAACATTTATACCAATATATAAATATTTTGTATACATCTGCTGGTAAAATTAAATGAGTTTCTTTGCCAGTATTCTTCTCATAAGGCCCTACGCATTTTGGAAACTGGAAGTTATAGATCGACACAAACGGGCAGTAGATTTTGGTGTTTTCACCTAATTTACCTTGACAATCCAGTATATGCTGTGGCGTCTGTTTGTGCCGATCTATGATTTTAACTCTAGCTTCAATTTAACGTTCATAAATGTCACTTAGTGTCTTAATTGAATAAATGAATTTGAATTTGAAACAGCTCCTTTAGTGTAGTCTCGCCGGCGCGATAATGTGAACATTTGTAATTAGGCTATGATATTAAATAATCATTTTTATTTTAAGACTGTAGAATACTCAGAAGCTATGATTTTGGTAATATCACTACATATTATAAAACAAAGTCACCCGCCGCGTCTGTATCTGTTCGCGATAAACTGAAAAACTACTGAACGGATTTTCATGCCGTTTTCACTTAGATAGAGTGAATGATGAGGAAGGTTTAGGTGTATAATTTGTACCCGTGCGAAGCCGGGGCGCGTTGCTAGTCATGAATAAAAAAAAGTGTATTTATTCCTCTTTCTATTGGTATAAGAATCTCATGGTATCTGTCTCAAAATAAAAGTGATCTATTTTGTCTCTTAAAATTAACGAAAACTGGAAGCGTTAACGCCACTGTCATTTTGATAAAAAAAAGCTTTGTCTATTGGTTGGTAGAAGGCTGGTGACTTGACTTGATACCGTAATATGCTGCCTAACCTTTCGTAAGCTCAAAAAAAAACGAACTATCGATGTTTAGTGTATCTGTCCCTGATTAGTATTTCCATATCTGATTGCCGCATTTCTATAATTTCGACTACGAAAAATATAATATTTATTTTAACTATTTCAGTCATTAATAGCCCAAAAGACATGGTTAACACACCTGGGTGGAGGGCCGGGGTCAGGTCACCGTATCGTGACCGCGGCGTGGAAGGCACCGGGCGAGCGGGTCCATTCGCCCGGACGGGTGTTACCAGACAGAAGTGTGCTTTATAAGTATATCAACCCCAACTTAGTACTATTCGTGACTGAGGGGCCGGATGCGTTACACAAAGGTAAAGATGTTTTTAGTTTATATGTGTCTTACTTTTTTTATAAATCTTGTTTGATGGAACCCATCCCTATTCGAAATTGAATAGCGTTTGCTCGAACATCACTAACTGGAATTTTTTTTCATCGAATGACTTGAGCTGTCGTGATGTGTTCGATAGATTGTAACACCGATGCATCAAAATCTTGAAATACCATTTTGATGATTAATTATCTACATAGAGCCTTCTCCATTTCTACGTTCATATACAATTTAGATAATATAATTAGATAGATAGAATATTCTTTATTGTACACCATTAAATAAAATTAATTGGAACAGACCATGGCTTAAAAATAGAGTACAATGGGCGGTCTTATCGCTAATAGCAATCTCTACCAGACAACCTTTAGATGGAGATAACTATAGAAGTATTAAATAAAAGCAATAGTTGATGGCGTACTATATAGAAAATACAGAGAAGTATTTACACGTATTAATATATATATATATATATATATATATATATATATACATATATATACATACATACATACATATACACATACACACACATACATATATACTTAAATAATCCAGCTATTCAGTAGAGATTACATAGTAACATCTAAAGTAATTTTGATCTTAAGTGTGAAATGGAATAAAAACAAAGAATAAAATAAAGGTATTACAGTGATAGATAGTATTGCTTGACCATATTTTTAAAGGCTGTAAGGGTTTCAGCTTGCCGTATTTGTACTGGTAATGCATTCCACAAACGAACAGCCAGAACCATAAAAGATTTATCAAAAAAAAGTTGTTGAATGCACCGGCACCTCTAATATCAGACTTTCCGATGATCTTAAGCATTTCGCATGGGTACCATGAAGGAACTCAAATCGTCCTTTTAAGTAGGAAGGTGTATGAGGGTTGCTGTATAGCAAAGAGAGAACATGGGCAGTCCGGCGAAGACGAATAGGTTACCACTTGAGCTCTTTTCGGAATTCAGAAACATGATCATATTTACGCAGTCTAAATATGAATGGGACACAAAAGTTTTGAAGCCGCTCAAGTTTATCTAATTGGTTTTCGGTGAGATCTGGATAGCTGGCGTCCGCATAGTCAAGAATTGAAAGAAGGAGTGAATTTGCAAGGGCAGTTTTGGTAGCAGTTGGTAGAAAATTTCTCAATCTTTTTAACGATCCTGCAGAGGCAAATAACCTACGGCTTATTTCTTGTATTTGAGGAGACCATGATAGCTCCGAGTCAATAAGTATTCCTAAATTTTTTACTTTTTCACTAAAAATAGGTATAATAGCGCCATTGAAAACAATCGGAGGAACATGTGACCAGTCAATCTTTGAAACTTTTCTAGCGCTCCCAACGATAATCACCTGAGTCTTCGAAGGGTTTACTTTGAACTTTACTTTGTACACTTATTTTAGCTAGATCTTTATTGATGATCTCAATTGCATTAGCGATGTTATCTATTGGTGCTTGGGAGTATATTTGAAGATCATCTGCATAAAGGTGGTAAGAAGAGAGAAGTTGATCAGCGATAGAGTTTATAAATAACGCGAAGAGTAAAGGAGATAGAACGCCACCCTGGGGCACACCAACAGATGTATTACACCAAGAAGAGAGGGTGTTATCAACGCGTATACATTGTCGGCGTCCACACAGGTAACTTCGAAGCCAATCAATCACCATTGGAGATATGTTAAGGGAGCGAGCTATGTTAATTAGGATGTCGAAGTCCACCGTGTTGAAAGCATTGGAAAAATCTAGGAGCGCGAGAACAGTTATACTTTCACACTCCATACCGTATCTGATGTCATCCGTAATATTCACCAAAGCTGAGACGGTACTGTGTCCAGGCCGGAAACCAGATTGGAAAGGATTCAGAAGGTTGTTTTTGTGAAGAAACACACTGAGCTGATTATGTACGAGACGTTCAAGGACTTTAGACAGAAATGGTAGTATTGAAATAGGCCGATAGTCAGAGACAGAAGTAGGATTTTTTTTTTAGGTAGGGGAATGATCTGTGGATTTTTCCATAAGGTTGGAAATACACCACTGGAGAGAGAGGAATTAAGGATGTGACAGATGACTGGAAGAATCTCATCAAGAATGGGAAGGATCATATTACGGCTGACACAGTCACTTCCAACCGCATTGGATGTGATTGACATAATACTCTTCTTAACATCACAAGTAGTGAATTGACTAAAGACAAATAAGGGATAGCTAGGGGTTGACAGAGCTGAAAGATAGTTTATTGTATTTGCCTTTATAGTCCTATTAAAAAGGGACGAGGCCGAGAAGTGTTGATTTAATATATCAATGTTTATATTTTTAGGAATGTCTTCTTGTCGTGATTTCCCGACCCCTAATGTTCTAAGAAATTTCCAGACTTTCGCTGGATCACCGTTTTCTACAGAGTTGTGAATGTGTTGGCGTTGTGCATCTCTACACACCTTATTGCAGTGATTTCGTATGCGAGTATACATTTCCCAGTTGGAAGATGTAGGTCTCGTTTTTACTTTAAATCTGGCTGCAGCTTAGAAGGAGCGTGCTTGATTTTAACCGGTCGAACACGAGCATGTATGTCGTATATTTGTATCAGATTTGAAGTAAAAACGTCTACTTGCTCATCTACCGTCCCAGAAGTGAGCAGCGGTGACCAGTCAATGTTGCTGGCATCTTCACGGAGATCTTGTATGTTTATGCCACCAAAATTGCGTTGCATCAGGACTTTGGACTTGGATTTAGGTGGGCGAACTGTGTAGGAAAGGAAGAGTAAATCGTGAAAAGAGAAAACATCTGCAGGACATTGTCCATGCTTTGCAACATGATCTTTGGAAGAAACTAGGATAAGGTCAAGTAGCGACGGAACAGAATTAGGAAAATGGTGAGTTGGACTTAGAGGAAGGATTGAGAGGTTTGCAGGATTCAGAAAATGCCCGTAGTTGAGAAGAACGGTGATCGTTCTTCACAAGGCATGTGTTAAAGTCATCCATGATGATGCTGTGACTGTAGTGTGGGATAAGGTTTTCAAGGAGATTTTCAAAGGAGGAGAAAAAGTTTATGCGTAGAGAGGGACTGTAATAAACACCGAGTAGGATTTTGGTGTGATGGAGTTCCACTTCCAAAGAGAGATGCTCGCCAGCGTTAGATGGAGGTGGCTGTGGAGACATATTAAGAATAGTGTAGGGAATATAGGTGAAAAGGTATATGGCAACACCGCCACCACCACCAGCTACGCGATCATTTCTGATTAGTTGAAATCCAGGAAGGGAATACAAAATGAAGGGGAGACATGGTTTGAGCCAAGACTCTGATATCAGGACTGCGTGTACATTCTTACAGTCGAGGTTTGCCAGCATATCTTGAAAATGTGCCGGAACACTTTGAGCATTGATGTGCACTACATTAAAATTCCTAGGAACATCGGAAAATGTGATTTCCAAAGTATCACTTAATGAAGGGAGGCTTACAAAACTACTATTGTTGCTGCTGGCAGAATAAAAACTGTCAGTATCACTATCACTCAGATCAGCCATTAATAGTTAATTAAATAAACAATAAATATGTAGTATACTAAATAGCGAATATACTAAAAATATGTATATAATAAATATTAAGCAAAAACTATAGTTATATCCACCTGCCAGTTGTGTGTTCTTTATATTAAAAAAAAAGAGCGAGATAAAAGAACAAATAACCACAACAAAAATTCATTAAAAGTAACACATTCATTTATATTAGTCCAAGTACGTATTTCAAATATTAATGTAACGTATACATTGTTATTCCAAAATTTAATGTATATTTAGTTTCAGGATTGAGTTACTAACAGGGTAATTATATACAAATATGTTATAACGAATATAAGTTGATATTAATAATTTCTTGTGTATGATATAGACTGAATTTGCAACTCATATTCAGAGCAGTAACGGGAAAATAAAACGTATTTGACAGATTGACAGGTATCAAACGTCATGTGATAACAAAAGAAGGTAAAGAGAAAAAGTGTTTATAAAATTAATAATAATGGGAAAAGACTAAGTGAATTGGAACTAAAGTGTAGGTATTGAAAGATTAGAAAAGAGTACCTACTAAAGTATATAGAAGCATACCCACCTAAATATAGTTTAAACATACATACTTGGACTTGGTGACTTGGAACGATAAACAAACATGATAATGCGATTACTTTTTGACGGCGCGCTTTGACTTCACACCTACTTTTGTGGGTGCGGGCGGCTTGTTGGTTTCTAATGGGATCTTGTGAAGCTCTCCTAAGGTGACGATCCGATGCCTCACGTCGTTGGAACCTAGAATGTAGATGAATCCTTCTTGTGTCCAGCAACGCGTCACACCAAACTTTTCTCTAGCTGCCATAAACGTTACATGACGCTGTCTTGTTAGGAACTCTGACACGGTTACAGCAGACCCCTTCAAATTGGTTTTGGCGAACCAGATCTTATCCCGAACTGCAGTTGCATCGAACTTGATGACTATTGGTCTCGCCTTAGTGCCACCAGAGGAGCGTCCCATACGATGACACCTTTTGATGTTAGCCATCTCTGCCAATGACATCTTTAATAGTTCAGGATCCATGGTTTCTTAGGGACTGACTGGAGTGTTGTGTTTATATATGTTAAAGTGTGGAGATAACACTGGACTGGCAGGTGCTGTCTATGAGTGCTCTGTTTTACTCATAAAAACAATAATAAGTTTCAAAAATTAAATATAATTTTGAAGTGAGAGAAAAAATTTCTTATGTTTAGGCTTCAACTAATCAGTTTGTTGTTTGGCGGCGACTCAAAATAAGTTTATATAAAATTTTAAAGTTTAATTACTCAATACTCGAGACTTAAAAGGTTTATTTCTTGCTTTATAATTCTTTTACGCCGGTTTTTGTTAAAAAGTTTTTATTATTTACACATGATATAAAGAAACTCGCAGATTAACATAAATAGACACATTCATGCACACATATATTTGCATTGCGCCGCCCTCGCACTCACGATCCTCGATGTTGCCGTAGAATACTCTACAGCCGCGCTACATCACTTGCCAACTTATTTACTCGCTGCAGACTCGATCATAAAAACTGCTCCGGGCATCAGTGGGGTCATTCGTCGAAATTTAAGAAGACGGTGAAAATGAATCTGTTGTAGCATTATTTAAAGGCTTTTTTATTTGACCGCTACAACAAAATGTAACTTGATCTATATCGGTAACATAAGTGTGAGCGAGAGCGCATGTAATGTAAGAGGGAGGATGTCTGTGGCAGACGTGGTGGTGGCGACGTGCGTGGACGCGGCGTCAGGCGCGCTGGTGGCGGCGCAGGCGCACCGGCGCGCGCGCGCGCTGCCGCTGGCCGTGCACACCGACCACTACGTCGCCTACCTCTACTACAACGATAAGCATCGCCGTACCGAAATCGGTGAGTGTACAAACCTGTCATTTGTTTTTTCAGTCAGCACCCGTTTCGAGCAAGATTATTATTTTAGATACGTGTAATATATACTGTCTACATTTTTTTTTTCAATATTTTCTTCCCTTCCTTACACACGAGTATCGCTTGACAGTATTCAGTTACGTAAGATTGCACGGATGACGCAATGATTTAAGTGGTCACCTCGCTACTACGCCGCGCCGAATGTTGTACACAAATATATGTCCCGAAAGATGGTGATGTCGACAAACCCCTACGCATCATGTGCGATGAGCACAATCATTTGTTTAGGAAGATTTAATCTTAATATATATAAATCTCGTGTCACAATGTTTGTCCTCAATGGACTCCTAAACCACTTAACCGATTATAATAAAATTCGCACACCATGTGCAGTTCGATCCAACTTGAGAGATAGGATAGTTTAAATCTCGAAATAAAATATGGCGGTACGAAGTTCGCCGGGTCAGCTAGTAATATATAAGTATCCGGTTACTACTACACGCTCTGCCTAGTTCGGCCGAGGTGTCTCAAACTATTCTGATTGTGCAGCGACGATGGAGCTGTACGAAGGCAAGCAGCGCTGGCTGGCGGCGGGCGCGGCGTTCAGCTCGCTGGAGTCGTGGCGGGCGCCGAGCGTGTCGCGCCACGCCTACGTGCTGCCCGGCACGCCCACGGCCGCTGCCACCACCACCACCGAGAGGTCGCTGACAGACAAACATATACTGTGTAAGTACCGCGTGCCGACAAACCGAACGGCTCGACCGGAGTGATACCACGGCCTTACAGAACACCGGCTTCATACCAACGCTTCGTTGTATTTCGCCGAGTGAACAAGGTTACCGAAGGCCCTAAGCTTTCCCTCTCCCCCCTTTTCCTCCTCTTCCCTCCTCTCCCCCTCTGCCCTCCCTTCCGTTACTCCCACCTTAAAAGTCGGCAACGCACTTGTGACACTTGAGTTGCAGGTGCCTATAGGCGGTTAGTTACTTACCATCAGGTGACCAGTCTGCTCATTTGCCACCATTCCCATAAAAAAAAACCTTTACTGTCTCCTCAATTTATTTGAGTACTTTCAAATAACTTGAGAACTTGAGACTCTTACAGACAGTAACCCGGTTGAAACAATCAGGTAACTCAAAAAATTCAGGTAATTGTATGTCCTGGAACGCAATATTTTAAAACAGATTATTTATATTATAGGTACATATTAAGTACAAAAAATAGGATGCAACGACATCATAAATAAAATACATGCCGTTAACATCGGCGTAATAACTCTTAATAATAAAAAATCACAACTAACCAAATAATATTACGAAGTATACATTTCAAAAGTGTTGGTACTAGGCATTTGCTATAATAGTATTGTTACGAGCCGGAACCGAAATAGATACAATTTATTTTACTATTTAGCAATTCATTAATTAATTACAAGTAATTCTCACATTTTCCACTTACTATTCACTTTAATGTTCGCTGTACTTTGCACTTGTTAACTCGCAGTATCGCTCAAATACAAATGAATGTCCATACTAAAGTTCGTGAACTTTTCTAATACATCTCATACTATCTACTTACTGCGACCACTGTCCGAACTTCTAGAACTCAGTAGAACATTCTTATTGATAGATTATTAGTGCCGTTATTGGCTAATAGATGGCGCGTTTTGTATGCTATTCTAAAGCCGTGCTTTATACTGTTCAGACTTTGAAATTAATCACAGCGCTTACGGTGCAAATGATAGAATTGTATATGCAATGTGTGATCGCGGTCCGCAGTGGCGCTGTCGTCGGGCGCCGTGGTGGAGGTGCCGTGGGTATACCTGGAGGCGCGGCGCGGGGCGGGGCCCGACCCCGAGGGCGTGGCGCCCCCGCCGCCCGCGCCCGACGTGCCGCTGCCGGCCGAGGCGCGCCTCAACTACAACCGCACCGTGGCGCGGCCCCAGCGCGTGCACACCGCGCCCGCCGGCCTCGAGTCCACCAGCCTCGTGCTCGTCACTGGCCTGGGTGAGTGTAGTGTGAGTGTAGGGCTGATCCGATGACGTGCCGCTGCCGGCCGAGGCGCGCCTCAACTACAACCGCACCGTGGCGCGGCCCCAGCGCGTGCACACCGCGCGCACACCGCGCCCGCCGGCCTCGAGTCCACCAGCCTCGTGCTCGTCACTGGCCTGGGTGAGTGTAGTGTGAGTGTAGGGCTGATCCACTGACGTGCCGCTGCCGGCCGAGGCGCGCCTCAACTACAACCGCACCGTGGCGCGGCCCCAGCGCGTGCACACCGCGCCCGCCGACCTCGAGTCCACCAGCCTCGTGCTCGTCACTGGCCTGGGTGAGTGTAGTGTGAGTTTAGGGCTGATCCACTGACGTGCCGCTGCCGGCCGAGGCGCGCCTCAACTACAACCGCACCGTGGCGCGGCCCCAGCGCGTGCACACCGCGCCCGCCGGCCTCGTGCTCGTCACTGGCCTGGGTGAGTGTAGTGTGAGTGTAGTGTGAGTGTAGGGCTGATCCACTGACGTGCCGCTGCCGGCCGAGGCGCGCCTCAACTACAACCGCACCGTGGCGCGGCCCCAGCGCGTGCACACCGCGCCCGCCGGCCTCGAGTCCACCAGCCTCGTGCTCGTCACTGGCCTGGGTGAGTGTAGTGTGAGTGTAGGGCTGATCCACTGACGTGCCGCTGCCGGCCGAGGCGCGCCTCAACTACAACCGCACCGTGGCGCGGCCCCAGCGCGTGCACACCGCGCCCGCCGGCCTCGAGTCCACCAGCCTCGTGCTCGTCACTGGCCTGGGTGAGTGTAGTGTGAGTGTAGGGCTGATCCACTGACGTGCCGCTGCCGGCCGAGGCGCGCCTTAACTACAACCGCATCACTAAGGATGGCATATGTTGCTGCCTCCGTAAAAACCTTCTAATACCATATTTTATTATTTCTTCTATTGAAACCCAAAGCAAGGAGGTTTTTCCTATAAAATTAGCATTCGCAAAAGTAAGGGTATATTTTACTATCCAAATTATCTTTAAATTGTTAAATTTTAAACAATATGTACCTTCCACAGACCTATTCTACACGCGAGTGGCGCCATCGAAAACGTTCGACCTACTGAAGGATGACTTCGACTATTACCTAATTACAATAGTCCTCGCCGCCCTAACAGTGGCCACGTATAGCACCAAATACTTTGCATCGAGGAAGATGCTCAAACTCGCGTGGAAGTGATGCTAGTAATGTAGTTTCAGGAGAATTTGGACTGTGTTGCGTAAGTAATAAAGTGTAGATTTAATTGATAACTGACATAATACATTTAATATAATGTCGAGAACTAATACGGTTTGGAACGATTTCTGTAATTTTTTTATTTATTTCTGGAACGTATGTTATTCCATTTTTAAAACGTTCATGTATATCAGATTTTTCCAGTTTCAAACTGTTCGTTAATTTTTTTTTATTGAAAATGTCTCTGCTTAATTGAATCTTTCTAATAAATAATTTTGAGGCTACGCCTTAGTAGAAGTGGTATCTTAGACTTATCAACGTAACGATAGAAGTGCACATATTAGTCCTATGGCACACTAACAATACGGCATTTTTCTATACGAAAGTAATGATGTGTTTGTGACAAGCTACATCTGATATTCATCTAAACGCGGTCTATGTAGAATATCAATCAGTGTGTATATAAGTTGATAGAAGGCATTTTATTTTATTGCGAAGTGGGTAATAAACTTTTGTTAAGTCACTTCTAGTGGTCATGGGTGATCTGAGACCACGAAGAAGTTCGCAACATATCAAAAAAGGTACAAAGCAAAGAGAAGATTGTAGTTACTTAAATGTTATTTTTTTTTTATTAGTTCACTCCTGCACTATCCCCAGACTTACCAACCAGTAATCCTCTCTACACTTACAAAGTCATATTTCTTTTATTGTGGCAACACTGCTACAATTTTCAGAATGAATGAAAAGAAAACCAACAGACACTAGCTTCTCACAAACACATAATTATCATATCTAACTATTTAACTACTAGGTTATTAGATGCGTCATGAAAAATATTAATTGTAAATATTACAATAATATTCAATGCCACTGCCATGGTCGCCTTCACAGTCCAAGCTCCTTCATTATAATAGACTTTTGAATAAATATAGATATAAAATAGTTTGATGGTCGTGAATTGTGAGTGTTCACGTTAAGTAAATGAATACATACCTACGCAGATATATACATAAAATATGATTAATATATTGTATGCATACGCTCAGTTGCACAACTAGTACTTTGGGTATGGGTTTCATTATTTTAGAATAAAAACATTCGTGAGTGGTATCCATATTAATTAAAGATTTGCAGTATCACGCACGGGTGTATTTCAAGATTACCCGACTTTTGGGCCCAAAGGGGCCCTTAGCGACCTGTTACGACAGGGTCTGGCGTTTGTCACAGGGGCATCAAATTGTATATTTTAAATTATAAAATGGATTTCATTTATCTAAGTTACATAGATGAATTGAATTGAAATGAGTATGTCAACGCTGTTTGTCTGTGACAGATTGTACTGTTTCTGGCAAATACTGGCGCCCTGTGTAGTTAACGTTTACGATTGCTTTATATTTGAATTTAGAAGATGAGAAAAATCATTTCAAAGTTAAAAACACAATTTTTTCCATCTGGGCGTATGTAATCTTATCTTCTTATCTATAGAAAATATTGTCGTTCTCGATTAATTCAATGATCAAATTTGTTCAAATAGATATGCATGATATCAGTTTAATGTGAGGTTAAGATTTAGTGCTTTGAGTGCCTTTGCATTCGAACTTTTCATTAGTTTACAATTACACAAACAATGAAAACATCAATACTACAATTGTTGAAACTTGTCTATTTAAAAACATAATGAACAATCCACCATAGAAAACTAAAATTATTATAAAACTACTATTGCAGGGCACAAAATCTTGATACGAGCAGTATTATTGTTTTTTCAATACCTTACCTAGGCTGTTTTGTACTGGAGTGGCACCACCTAGTGTCACTCGTAATAAACCGCGATTTAATCATAACCCCGTTGATACATCTAAAGTCACGCGGAGTACTGTCACAGGTGGATCTACAGCCGGGGGCACACTTCTACTTTGCCATATTACAAAATTATCCATGAACATCATCATCATCATCATCATCATCATCTTTGTCATCATCATCTTCCAATTTCCCAAATTTATTCTACTCTATCAATCTTTATTTCACTATTTACTCCCGGTACTTTAAAGCAAGAGTGTGCTACAAAAGGCCAGAAATGGTAGCACTAGGCACTTCAATTCAAAATCATTTATTCAATTAAGTTACACTAAGTGACATTTATGAACGTTAAATTGAAGCTAGAGTTAAAATCATAGATCGGCGCAAACAGACGCCACAGCATGTACTGGATTGTCGAGGTAAATAAGGTGAAAACACCAAAATCTACTGCCTGCTTATGTCGATCTATAACTTCCAGTTTCCAAAATGCGTAGAGCCTTATGAGAAGAATACTGGCAAAGAAACTCATGGCCACTCTTTTTAAAAGTCAGATCTTCAGGTACAATAGTGTTAGTATTACACGAAAGGTAAACAGGATGCAAGCTGATGCCACCTGAATTTCCCTGAACTTAAAATAATAATAATACTCCCGGTTTGTAAAAAAACATTTTGAAAAAGAGTGTCCTTGGAGTTTCTTGCCTGTTCTTCTCCATAGGATCTACGTATTGGAACAGGCAACTATCTTCACGACTGACTTAGTCTGACTGACTCCTACTCCTGACAATTCAAAAATACCTATTATTGGTTTAATTGAAATAAATGGTTTTGATTTGATTTGGTTCTAGCCATATCCGGAATACTTGTTCTTCCTCACCTTATAGACCACGTTGTCACACCACACATCCATCTCAACATTAGCATTTCAGCTACATGCAGGCGTCTCTCATCCATCCTCATCTTTGTTGGCCAACATTCAGATCCATGCAGGTCTGATGACCGTCTTGTAAATTTGTCTTTTTAAATTACTCATGAAATATACAGCGAAGAATAAACACAATTTTATTAGACGTGTAACTCGGGACTTAATCGCGATAATATTTATACCGTTTTTGGTTACCCCACGTTTCAAACGAATTGCACCGATCGTGGTCACATGTGGACTATAGACTACTACTACCCGCACTTGGTCTTCATTATTTTTATTCGTACTGTCATGTCCGTACTTCGACACACTACACTTACCACGTCCGTTGAATATGTACCAAACACTACACTTACGACGTCCGTTGAATGTGTATCAAAGTCGCGAAAGTTTAAAAACGTTTAGTTAAGGCTGTCTTCTCACATTAAACTGCATACACATATCACTATAATATTAGCTAGTGCAATTTAGATGTATTATTTATTTAAGGGTGGTTTGTATTATATTCATTTAAATTGTTTGATAACCATTCCACGGCTCGTTACCTTACATACATAACGGTTATAAATATTATTATTATTAAATTCTGGATTTTGGTTCGCCGTAATTGAGGTATAAAGTAGGATCTGCATAAGTGCGTTTATACCTGGGAACTCTTTGTATACTATTCTTAAAAAACACATTATCATGGTGTTGGTTCTTTGAGTGAGTGTATAATTTACATGAATTGGATGGTTCAAAATAATACCTATGATATTTTATCAACTTGGATAAATAAGGACAGTACATCACTATGTACTGTCCTTATTTATCCAAGTTGAATAATTGAGGAGTAACTATAGATAGGTACACTTACCTATCTATAGTTACACCTCAGTTATTCAATATATGTTCTTTTTTCTTAACTGTCATTTAGCATTTAATATATTACTTTAAAATACGGTTACTAATACGCACTAATGCAATGGAAACTGTTTCCAAACTAGGTGACCTTTACCATTTCTTAAGATGATGTAATTTACAATCCTGTATTATGTTTCATTGCTGTCAGGTAGCAGAAACGTGCAATTTCAACATTTTAGTACCAAAAAACATACATACTATGAATATAATATTATGTTATTACTCGTGGGCAATGTGGCACTAACTCATTCTACCACTAAAGAATACATGCACATACTTGATTTCTCGACTATACTTAATTTATAACAGGCATAGGAAGAATCAATATAAAACAATGATAAATTCCTATATATTTAAAAACAGAATCTTTTGTTTATGGTAATGTGTATTTTAGTCATTCATTTTGTTTCTTTTTTCATCTTGTCAAATATAATTGAAAAAGTATAAACACGAAACTAAAATGCTACTAAAAGGATTTAGTAGCATTTTAGTTATTTAGTACATAGACCAGAGATGATAGGTACTACCTTCAAAAATATAAAATTGATAGACTTTATATTTATTAATAATATTTGTATTTCATTCATGATAATATCATCACTAGATGTGTTGCCAATAACAAATATAAATATATTTTAATGTAAGCGAGGATTTTTTTTGTTTTAAAGTTTTTTTTGCTCTCACAGAGTTGTTAATTAGCATTTAAGGTTAATGTTTTACCATATCATTACTTTTGTTTATGTTACTTTATTTAATGTTGCAACAGATAAAATAATAGCCCTAGACTCGAACGTTCTGCAGTATAAAACGTAGTTAAGTCTCGTTTTTACTGAAACTTTAATCTGATCAGAGACTGATCACAGTTAACGACTTTTATAGTTGAGTAGCGTTTGAGTATTTAGATATACATGTATAATATGCATACAAATATACCATTCTAATAAAAAATTGACTACGTATGTAGTAATTTAACGAGACCTACGGAGAACGAGTGTTTACTTATGTAATGTTAGATATTTGTGCCACTAAGGTGACAAATAAGCGTACAGTCCACCTGATGGTAAGCAGCCACCTTAACTTGTCGACGCTAATATCATAAATTGTTGTCACTCGATGCCAATCCTATAATTGAAAAGGCGTAAGATTGGAGTACAGGCGACGAAACGAAAAAGATGGATAGAAAGATTCTAGTAAATGCAGAAAAAAGAAAAACATTGAGGCTGATATCTTTTGTACTGTTATCAAGCGGCTGCTTTTTTTGTATTCTTTATACTTTTAAGTTGTCATTCCATAGCCTAAAGTTATCTGTGGCACCTTAAGTTATACTTCGCTAAACCGCTACCGTAGTGTTCGTTAACAAGGATGTTCTGTACGGCGCGGCGAAGGTGTTTAGTCATGTTGGAAGTGTCTATAGTATTATAAAATTTTCAAAATATAACATTCATAATGTGGACGCAACATCATAAATTGTTTGACATTTATGTTGGGATCACAATATTTGTCAGATCTCTATATTTATCACTCGTTATTTTTGGCGAAGGCATGAAAAACTGTCGTGCTTGAATTGTTATTTTACTGTGGCCATCTTATTTTTTATCCTTATTAGACTCTGCTGCAATTGACAACCAAAGCACACCATTTATTTTTTTGTTCTCAATTAAAAGCGAGAGTCAGCGCAATATTCGGATATTGTGCGATGTCTCACTCGAACCTTAAAAAATGTCTGTGAAACTATAACATTTAACATTGTCGTCACTATTACTTATTCTGAACAAGTTACTTTTAAGTATATTGTGCAAAAACAAACATATTACAATTTTCACCTTTTCGCCTGAAGCTGAAAACATCAGAATATAGACCATAGAACGGTTAGTTACACACTTGTATAAAAATAACTTACTGTTTGATATTTACTGGGGAACTGTAGTCACATCAGCGGCATGAATTAGTCCTAATATATATTTTTCTCGAATGTTTTAATTTCGTTTGTTGAACAGTTGACTTATTAGACTGAGTTTAAGCGAGAGTGGTTGCAATACTTAAGTATAATTATATATAATGAACTGTAATGATATATGGGTACCTATTTGTTTTCCGTGACCAATGTGTTTTGTAAAAAATAAAGTTGAAGTAATTACTGCCATATTTTGTTTCATTTAATGACCATATTTCTACTCTAACGCGTGTGTAAAAAGAAACTATTATTTAGTGACAAAAGCACTCAGTTTTGTAGGAGAAATCCTTGAATTTGTACTACAATAAAAGTTATCCTAGAAGACAAATCTGGGTGTGACCATGTGACAGTTTACCGCATCTGATCTGTGATTAGTGCACAATCAGTGAACAGTTAAAAACAAAACAAAATAATCACGTGCAGTGGTTTGCACGCATCAGACCAATATTCAAATTCAAAATTCAAATTCAAAATCATTTATTCAATTAAGACACTAAGTGACATTTATGAACGTTAAATTGAAGCTAGAGTTAAAATCATAGATCGGCACAAACAGATGCCACAGCATGTACTGGATTGTCAAGGTAAATTAGGTGAAAAACACCAAAATCTACTACCTGTTTGTGTCGATCTATAACTTCCAGTTTCAAAAATGCGTAGGGCCTTATGAGAAGAATACTGGCAAAGAAACTCATGGCCACTCTTTTTAAAAGTCAGATCTTCAGGTACAATAGTGTTAGTGTTACACGAGAGGTAAACAGGATGCAAGCTGATGCCACCTGAATTTCATTTTATTGAAATGCTCCAAAAGCTAACGTACTAAAAAATAAAAATCACTCAGTGATACCGTTGAAGGTTTGAACCTATTAAACATAGAAATCATTCAAGGTGCACATCTACCTTCATTCAGTTGCAAAATCTACTGTTAAAAATAATTCGTGACTGGATTAAGAGGCTAGAGTTGCAGTTGATCGAACCAAAATAATAGTATAGGCTAAAGCATCGCTGACTAGGCCGACCAGTCACCCCAAGCAGCACCCGTTCACGAGTATGACGCATGGACCAGCCATCATCTCCTTCGCCATATCAGAGGGAAAGAAATGACCCGCCCCATGACGACGCCGCAAGCAATGACATTTTAGTGAGCATGACGAACCATAGTCGAGATACTGATAAAAATCACTAATAGTCAAATTACCATAATAATCGTCACGCATTACTTTCAACTGACAATGGTTTGTTAATAATTTAGCTTAATTATAAGACAAAGAAGTTTGTGTGTATATACCTAATGACACCTTAAGCCCAAGACTGTTTGTCGTTTAGATAATCGTTGATCGTATAGTAGGATTTCCTAATAAGGTGATTTTTTACCGTTCGCTTGAATTTATCTACAGGAAGGTCGATTACATGTATAGGAATTTTATTATAAAAACGTATACCAAGACCTTCGAACGAGTTGTGTACTTTATGTAAGCGATGATAGGTCCCAATGAGTTTAGACTTGTTTCTTGTATTAATATTGTGTATATCACTGTTTTTCTTATAATTATTAATGTTGTGCCTAACAAACATAATATTTGCAAATATATACTGTGATGCAACAGTTAAAATACCTATATCCTTAAACAACTCTCGAAGAGAGACTCTAGCACCTAAGTTGTATATGGAGCGGATGGCTCGTTTTTGGAGAATAAAAATCGTTTCAACATCAGCCGCCTTGCCCCAAAGTAGTATACCATAGGACATAACGCTGTGAAAGAAGCTAAAATAAACAAGCCTAGCTGTGTCCGTATCAGTGAGCTGACGTACCTTCCAAACTGCATAAGCTGCCGAACTAAGCCTACCTGCAAGGCTGTCTATCTGGGCCTAGGAATAGATATGCCATAAGTATTTTCTATATCTACCATTGATTTATTTGGCACCTGGTAGGTGATAGGCAAATATTTTTATGAAAAAGTATCATTTAGTAGTAGTTAATAAAAAATCTGGGCCCAGTACTACGGTATAATAGATGTTTGATAAATATTACTAAAATGGGGTCGTCCATTAATCACGTGATATTTTTTTAGCACCTTTTTAACCCCCCCCCCGTACCCCTGGTAATACGTGGAGAGGTTTTACACTAACCCCCCCCCCCCTCCTAGCCAAAATCACGTCTATTTTTTGTTCAAAATTAATTTTCAAATATCTTTAAATACAATACAATCGGGGTTCTGCGAAAAAATAAATGCACGTGATATCTCACTACACCCCCTCCCCCTTGTGATATTTCGCGATTTTTCTTCCCCCTTTCGAGCCTCACATGACAATAGACAATAACAAATACCTAAAATGGTCGTGACGTAGGGTACCGCTATGAGCTGTTGCTGACATGATAGGACCCCCAAAAGTGTGAAACTCCCTCTTTTTTGTGCTAAGTGTTATTACCTTTCGTACGGTTAGCTAAAAATGTCTTTTTGTTGCCTGCGAAAATATAAATTAAAATCTGAGTCATTGTACGGTTTGCAGAAATTTAAATTAACCCGTATCTTGGTTCGTTCCAGTGTAGGTAGGCCCAAGATCTGTTCCTTTTTTATAAATAATATTAAAATGCAGTCTTCGAAATAAAACTAAGGCCTATAATAAAACATTTTTTATTAGGAGACCATATAAGTGAATATTGATTTAATATTATTCTCATATTCCGTGTTAGTGGGTAGATAGGGCGTGCCCACAACCGGCTCTAAATGCACGTGGTCCGTAGTGGGGGGCTGCAACACTTGGTCGTTGTTGCACAGCTGACGGAGGTGATACCATGTTGCGCCATAGTCATGTTCCAACATCCTTTTGAAGAATTCCACTGCTGATAACTGTAAAGCAAATTTCACTTATTATCATTGGATTCTGTTTATATATTCAAAATAATCAAATAAAGTATACCACAAGATAGTATGGAATATGTATTTTAATAATATTTTGCCAGTTTAAATACTCTGATCAACAGTGTCAAACCTCGTTATTTCATATAAAATTTAACCGAGTCTACCGTTTATCACGTTAATTAAAAAGGTACTGATTTGATTTCTTTATTCAGATATGGAAATAAAAAATATCTATCAAAATAGCAGTTGTGCCTTAAAGAACAATGATGAGATATCTGCAAATAGAACTATGACTTGAAAATGTTTTGCAATGTGAGATAAATTGTTATTGCAATATTAAAATGTCGCTTCTTTAATTATTCATCCTGTAAAATAACTATTAACATCAATTTTCTGAATTTTATTGCTTTACTTAGATGCAAAAAGATTCAACGTTGTATTATAATGATGTATTTATAGGTCGTGGGTTCGATACCCACTTAGGACAAATAATTGTGTGATGAGCACAATAATTTGTTCTGTGTCTGAGTGTAATTTATCTATAATATGTATGTATTTAGAAATATATAAGTATGTTTATCAGCAGTCTGGTTACCATAGTACAGGCTCTGCATAGTTTGGGATCAGACGGCCGTGTGTTAGATGTGTCAAATTATAATTACTATTATTTGCTTCGGGTCTTAAAAGTTTTTGTAGATAATCAGTGTACATACATAAAAAAAATACCAATCGAATTGAGAATCTCCTCCTTTTTGAAGTCGGTTAATAAATAGGAGTCTCTAATACTGCGACATTGGTTAACATTCCAAAACAGTTTGCACACTACCACCAGTATACAGGATGTATCTGACAACGGAACACTTATTAAATCACTGAAAGGGCAGGATCACTCTAAAAAGAAATTTTGAAAAAAAAAAGTATCCGTTTACAAGTTATGATGATAGATATGATTTTATTTTAGAATTTTTTATTCCAAGAAAATCCAATGAAAATAACCTTGCAATCTTTTTTAATCAGTATTTAAGGATTTTCACAATAACTGACTTAATAGTTCCAAAATAAAAAAAACAAGTACGACTTAAAACCTTTAACTTTACACATTCCAAATGTTTTAATGAGAAATGGTGGAAACGGTCATAACTTGTAAATTAACTGCATGCGCTTTTAGTAATTTAAGTATGTGTTCCATTGACATATGAGCAGGCCAGGTCCACTCTGCAGTGTAGATATAAAGCTACAAGTACACGGCGGGGTTGACTAAACGTGTCAAAATTCAATGGGCTCCGGCCGGGCCGCACACGTTAGTTCGATGGTCACCCTCGCGCTGCGTCGAATCATCCGTTCGTATTTAGTTTATCGAGTTATTAGTATCTGGCCTAGGTTTATTTGTTCATGATAAGAGTTACGCGATAGAAAGAGACGCAACTTCTAGGTGAATATAACTGTAGGTAGGTAATTAGCGCTGTGCGACCAGAATTGTGACTTTATTGTGTAGGAACAAGAGTCGCTATTTATTTAAATGATTTAGCGGAGAAGGCCTTCTGTACCTACAGGTAAAGAAGGTCCTCTGTGTCTCCTAATGTATTCTGTGATATGGGTAGTGTATAAATGTAATTATAATTATAACTTTTTAATACGTGATTATTGGTAAAGATCGTAGTTTAGTGATATTATAATTTGTGATTTGTAATGAATTGTATGTATTCCTGCTTTAATAACGAATACATGTATACGTTTCAATATAAATCATTTTGTTCTTAAAAGTCGATCCTGTACTTTCTTAAAAATTCTACACATGAAGAAAATGTTATCAGAACTTTTCAAAGGAGTATTACCTGCAACGGTTTGGGTTGTTTGTTGGAGAGGTAGTGCTGTGCGGCGGCCATGGCGTCGCCGAGCGCGCGCTCCGCGAGGCGCAGGCGCGCGCCCAGCGCGGCCAGCGCCGCCAGCGCCGACAGCTGCGCGCCGTACGCCGCGCTGGCGCGGTAGCACGCGCCCGCGTCTTTGCGGTAGCTGTCCCGCGCCGACGAGTGCAGGAACTTGTAGATGGTCGGCAGCACCTCCCTGACCGACGTTACGACTACTTTGTAAAGCTCTAATTTCAACTTGATGCCTACACGGCTTCCCGAGGAAAAGGGTCTCGACAGACATATAGACAGACGGACAACAGTTGTTTCCTCTTTATCTACATACGAGCTTGTTTGCTTACGGAACCCACGGTCCGCAAGAGGCCCTTTTTTACAATTTGTATATCCCATAGCGTACCATCCATAGCATATATCCATTTCAGTATAATACAATTATTTATTATTGTAAGGTACGGCGTAATGAAAAACTACGGGTACTTGTGCCAAAGTGCCAAACAACCGCGCAAAGGGAACGACCTTTTACGTTCCGCGATAGCAAGACTGATTGCCTTAAATGTTTGAATATCGTTTGATTAATTACAATGATATTTTTCGATATTATATATAATTTATTATTATTATTTTCCAGTAAAATCAGCTATTTATTCAATTTGCTTGATTATAAACCAAAAAAAATACAATTTCTGTTAGAAAACTTCAACTATTATGAACTCAGAATAATGATCTGAATCTACTGTTACGAGCAGAGGTTCAGGATTAGAAAATTACACCATATTATTACTAAAATAGACACTATTTATTTTAATAAATCACAAAATACACAGAGAAACAAATGACAACACAATTACAATAATTATCAATATTACAATTCTAAATTCACTTGCACTTCCCACTTTACTGCCTGGTTAATCAACTTGAAAACTCCGTCTAATACTGTAGTGCAACTTCTTATATACCCAAAAAGTATCTCATAGAGAGATCGCGACATCTCGCGAAAACTCGAAATCAACCTAGAACGTTCCAATACATCGTGGCACATTATCACACATATTCATGGGCTACTAGTTCCATGTTTTATCAAAAGATGGCGTGCATCTTACTTTAGATAATTGTCGCACTCTAGACTTCCTATAGTTGACAATAGATGGCGCCGGCTGTTTGTTCGTAACACTACTATTTCGGGTTTCAGAACGTCCCTACAAAGTGCAAATTCATGTCTCTACGCAATCTAATCTATGTGTGTCGTCATTAATCCGCTTGCAATTGACGGCGCCGCATGTCCTACTGAGTGAGCCGCCAGGAAAGTTTGTAC
The DNA here is from genome assembly GCA_949752705.1 of Callimorpha dominula. NCBI lineage: Eukaryota > Metazoa > Arthropoda > Insecta > Lepidoptera > Erebidae > Callimorpha > Callimorpha dominula. Next base: position 3,603,354 of record OX457002.1, on the reverse strand, counting down.
TACACACTACACTGAGAAGTTAAGACTGGCCGACCTATAACCTTATAGTTAACCGACCACGAAATACTGTTGAAATAAATTTTTAGATAGGTATAAGTATGACAATCAGTTGTCAGTATTTTTAGACACTGGTAATCCTTTAACTATAGTAAATCCCCTCGCGGCTTCGCTCACGTGTACATATTCATATATTTTGCGCGGAATACAAATTCTTAATAAGTTACATAAGCTAGATTTATTAAAAAAAAAAGACTAGACTTAAAGAAAAGCTTATGACACCAGCTATCTACTAGTGAAAGTCCCGTGGAAATTGGTCGATTCGTTCTGGAGATTATATGGAACAGACTAGAATTTTAAATTCATTTTTTGGTAGCTTTATGTACTTACCGTGTAAACATTCGGATGTATTTAGTAAAATGCTGTTATTATGATATTACAAACAGATAATTAAATTTTATTTATTTGTATAGATAATATAAACCAACCTTCAAGAAAAGAGCGTACTCCCATGTCAAAGGCCGGCAACGCAATTGTGACTCTTGAGTTGCAGCTGTCAATGGGCGACAAAAGTAGTCAGTTACCATCAGGTGACCCGGCTGCTCGTTTGCCCCCTATAATTTAAAAAACAACCAAAAGAACTTACTTGACAGCTCGACTCCTGATAAAATCTCTTGATAATTCAGCCATAGTCACGAGTAGTTCGAATGCTCTCTGTACAACGGCGGGTTCCGCTTGAAACTTGCTCACTAAAGGAGCCCAGGCTAGATGGACCAACGGCAGCAGCTCATCCTCATAGTCCCTAAGTATTGGAAGGCCGGTGTTCAACACTTGCAGCGAGAGTATGCAGTTGTCTCGCTGTGACGATGCCACGTAGTTTAAACATCGTTTTAGTATTATTACTGTGACGGTAACGTACTGTGGTGGCGGGATGCTTGGTTCTACAAACAAATTTAAAAAAAAAACGAGTGTGCTTTAGACCACACGACTGAAGTAAAACTTTATACGAAACGTAACTGGCTATGAGAGAAAGAGAGAAAGAAAATGTGTGCTCGCACCTCTCTCTCTCTCTTGCCCCTACAGTAATTAATATACGAAACGTAACTCTCTCTCTTCACTAACTTATATATCTCCCTCTCAACTTCCGTTCGCCTCGCCCGATCTCACTTTTCGTAACGCATATAACACTTTTTGTAACGCATTCACTAGGTTACTCCCCAAGTCAAGCGTGCGTAAACTTCAAATGTATTTAAAGACCATAGTAAAAAGAAATGTGAGAACATCTCGAAACGAACAATTTCAATGTTCACCACATGAAATACTATCCGTGCTCGTTGTAGGGCTTTGCCCTCGGCTACCTATATATATTACTGGCTTAAGTTGCTAAAAACCATCACGTGATTAATGGATGGCCCCTCACGGATAAACGTTGACACGAAATTTTTATATAGAAAGATTGAGAAATGATTTCTCACCCAAGACAGTATCATCATAATCTAATTCATCTTCTTTTCTTCGCTTAAGATCTTCTGTATACATCTCCTCGATGCTCTTGCCAGTCTCCTTCTCAAATTCCGTATCACTTAGCAGCCGTTCTTCCTCTTCCTTATTCTCTATATATTCTCTAGTATCTTTCAATACATCTAAGTATTCATCCTCTTGGCACATATTTGGCATACGCTGAGCTATCATATACCATTTTCGTATACATTCAACGAATGTTAAAAACACTTTTAAGTACGCATATAAATCCTTTTCATAATATTTATCACAACTTTGGACTAGAACCTGAAATAATTAAATAAAAAATTCGTAATGAAACAGGTCTTTGTAGGAGAGCCATGCTTCGGCACGTATGGGCCGTCTCGACCAGTGATACCACGGCCTCACAGAAAATCGGCCGTGAAACAATGCTTGTGTTGTGTTTCAACCCCCTTTCCTCTCCACTACTTCTCCCCTCCCCTCCTACCTATATTCCTACCCTTTCCCTGCTCCCACAGGCCAGCAACGCACTTGTGACTCTTGAGTTGCAAGTGTCCATGGGCGGCGGCGGTAGTCACTTACCATTAGGTGACATGTCCGCTCGTTTTGGCCAATATCCAATTAAAAAAATATAGTACTTTCAACGACTCCCAGTAAACATGCGACAACAGACAGGGTAACCCGGTTTGAACAGGTAATTCAAAAGATCCAGGTAAATGTATGTTTTGGAACGCAATGTTTTAAGTCTGATTATTGATATTGTAGGTACATTTTTAGTATAAAAATTTTTATGCAATGACGTCATAATCATACTACAAAAATAAATATACTCACATCTTGGACAATACCATAAAGATAATTTAATATATTTGAATCACTGTACGCCATCACAACTGACAGTATCTGTAATGCTGATTTACAATTCCACGCCTGAAACACGAAATGCTTAATAAAAGTATAAAAGAAAAATGTCTACCCAACAACCTAACATTGATTTACAACTATTTTAAGTTTTACATGTTTCATATTCAATTTTCTCTCTTATCTCTTTGTGAGTAGAATACAATTTAACCTACTCATACAATACTTTAGCATTATTATAACGTCTGTTAGAACGCCATCTGTTATTAAATAATGTTACCGTTACAACACCATCTGTTGAAAACGGGAGGATATACTAGACCTCCAGCATCTAATAGCCTTCCATGGAATCATAACTACTTCTCAGTGCGCTATGACCTTTATTACCAGTTATGAGCCGTAGATGAGACCATGTTTCATCCTAGTTGAATTTCTCAAGTTTTATCTCGCTTCGGTTGCTAACAGTTTATGAGTTGGTGAGATTAACTATGCTCAGTTGCTTTTATATACTCTTAAACTTGCCTTAATAGAACGTGGAAAGAATTAACCATTAAGTTTTAATCTTTATAAACAAAAAAATAATTTTAAAGTACCAAAGTATGACGTCATAATTGCTATTTTATACAATCTTCTACAGAACTCAGAAACTGATTTGTCTCGGCAGTAAATTACCGTATTAGGATTTTATATTAATTAATTTTATACTTACATACCTTTTTAAGTCTAACAGTGACTTGGTTCGTGAAATAGTCTGCATTGCAGTTGATGAGTTCCGGGACTGAGGAGTGACCACAGGCGTGCGCGATGGCGTGTATAGCCTTGAGGCCAGACAGGTGGAGCATCTCGTATTTACTACCTGTGGAATAATTCATTCAATATTACATGCATACACTACCGCCTGTATCCTTGTAGGGAGGGTAGGCAGAGGCCCAACTACAATTTGATACCATACGCAATCTTATTGCCATTGACCCGATATTTTAGGAATTAGAGATGAGAAAGGCAGGTAAGAAGGAAGGTTATACAAGGAAAGAAATATTACTTATTAACTGCGTCCCGCGGTTTCACCCGCTTAAGTCCCGATCGGAATATCGGGATAAAAAGAAGCCTATGTGTTAATCCAGGTCTCCAGCTATCTACATACTAAGTTTAATTGCAATCGGTTTAATAGTTTTTGTGGATGTTTGAAAGAGTAACAAACATCCACACATTTATATATCCTCACAAACTTTCACGTTAATAATATTAGTAGAATACGGATGGAGACGGAGAGTGTACTACAGCTTGGCCAGGGTCACAAAATTGTATCTTGTAACACTATAGTCGTAAAAATGTTATAGAAATTGATCTGAGATTAATATGAGTTTTTTTAAGTGAGTAACGTAGGTATTTAAAAAAAATGTATTTATGTATTTTCATCCGTGTTCTAGCACCAATTGTACAAGATATGCTTAGTTCGTTATTATTATACAGCGTGTATCACCGTCGCGAATAACTTATAAAAACGTTTTTCTTTGGATATTTATCACAATGCAAAAGTCAGTTTATTATAAAAATGCGAGATTAAGGATTTGCAGTCATTAGTTTGATTTTGCGTTACGCAACGTAAATGCAATGGCGCGGTACGGTGAATGACCCTAAACGTTCGGCGCCGTCGAAGCAGCTGATTGCATCTATGTTGTTTAATTGATTACATTGCAGTTTTTGGTCGTATGTGATATTTATTGTTTTTTTTTCGGTAAAATGTTTTGTTTGTTATTGTGATATCACTTTTAAGTAAAAAAATGTAAAATAAAAATAAAATAAAATTAACCAGAAATTTCATTTTTGATCTTCCATTCAGAATGATGATCTGAATCTACTATTTCAAGATTACTTACACCTGTTATGTATTATTATTATAAAAGAAGTGTGTTATGATGATTATCATACCAACTCTCTCGAGCACTAAACACAATGTCTTCAGCAGGTAGGGCTGATATTTGTGTTTGAGTCTCGTCGCCATGACCCCCAGCCCCTCGGTGAGCAAGCAGGACAGCAGCATGTTGCGCTGCGCGTCGCTCAGCGTGGCGCACGCGTCGGGCGGCGCGGGCGGGCGCGTGCGCGGGCGCGCGTAGCTCACGCCCGAGCAGCGCGTCTCCACCGCTCCTTCGTATAGACCTGGGGAGTATAGAGTAACAAAACTCTCACATTAAAGATACGAAGAATTAGCGACTCCCTTAAAACTAAAAAAAAATTGTCGACATTTCTATACGCGATAGTTTATTTTGTTTTGACGACGACTTTAGTCGAGGGTCTCGTTTGAAGACTGTATTTAGATAGAATATACATATGTATATATATACCATTTAATACAATACATTAAGTATGGTAGGGCTCTACAAAGTTGTATGAAATACAACTTGTGAGGTCATACTTTGCCATTGTTAAATAATTTATATTTAGTGTTTAATTGTGCAAAACATTGTGCTGTGCCCGACGATGTTAAACATTGTGCTGTGCCCGACAGGGTCCATAATTGTAACCTAATTATAAGCTTGACATCTGTATCACATTATGGAACGCAATAAATGTATTGAGTAATTAAGCTACTATTAAAAAATTAAAACATATTTGAAATCCGCTTCATAAATTTTATTTAACAATTAGTTTTACCGTGAGGACTGATGAGTAATTTATTTTTAAAACATATAGCATGATGGCCGTAATATCTCACCTGGCGTAATATCTCACCTGGCGTAATATCTCACCTGGCGTAATATCTCACCTGGTACACTGTCTTTACTCCAGGAGCGCGGGTCGTACACACTGACGTCCATCGTGTCCCACGCGGTGAGTGGCGGCTCAGCGTTGCTCACTTCCAAAGGTAAGTACCACACGTCTTCTTCTATGTAAGTGTTCAGTATACGTCTGATCAGGTTCTCTGATGAATTAGGAGCTGGAACAACCAAAATTCAAACTAATGTTACAAATGGAAATGAGAGTTTCAAGTTCGTCACGAAATTTTGCATACCATTTAGAGAAATACAGAAAATAATATTAATAATTATAATTTATTAGATACAACCGCGTCCATGAGTTTCAATGTAATTTTTTCGGTAGATTTTTAAGGGTGGTATAGAACACCCTACCAATGTTTCATCACAATTTGATCAATGGTTTCGGAACACATAGAGAACAAACATCCAAACATTGATTTTTATTTATATAGATTGGCACTAAGTAAGATAAAATAGGTACACAATTAACTATTTTGTATAAAATTAAGTAAATACACTGCCGACAGAAGTAAAAACTTAAACGAAACGATAAACTTAAAACGTCACATTAGCAGGTTGGTGATATTAAGGAGCTGACAGAACTCAATGTTTAGATTAGCGCCCTCTAGTGGATCTATATATGTATCATTTGCGTGACGGTAACGAGTTCAGTGTTTTTTCCCCATAGCAATATGCACAAACGTGCCTACAGAAGTTTTCACTTCAATAATACAGTTTTCAAGGGATTAACAAAATCTACATCTTGTATAAAGCTGCCTAAGAAAAATAAAGTTGTGTTGTAACGACCTGTACACATCCAGTTCATGATATACACGAGTTCAGCGGCCCTGGTCTGGTGGAACAGTTCCAGCAGACTGTCGAGCACTAGGTCGGCGCACTCCGCGTCGCCCAGCACGCGGCAGATCTCCACGAAGCGGCGCTCGCACAGCTCTGAGTCCAGGTGGCGCAGCTCGCACCACGGGGAGGAAGTGGGGGGCGTTGAACTTATATCTGTCAACGGGAAAAAATATGATTTGTCCATTTATATTTTGTCATAGATCAGTATTTAGTATATTTATTCAAGAGGAACTATTACATTGTGTTTGAGTTAATTAAACGATATAAAAACACATTTTAACAAAATTAACAACAATTATAACCAATGTCCAGAAAAAAGAAAAGAGATCACAAATCTTCGATAGAACAGTATTATTATTTTTTGAATAGGGGGAAACGAGCAGACGGGTCACCTGATGGTAAATGACTGGCACCTGCTACTCCAGAGTCACAAGTGCGTTGCCAGCCTTTAAGGTGGGAGTAGAGGAAGGGGGGGGAAGAGGGGGAGAGGGCGAGAAGCAATTACCGGTTATCTGTGAGGCCGTGGTATCACACCGGTCAAGCCGGCCCATACGTGCCGAAACATGGCTCTCCCACGAACAAAAACACCCTTCAAAAGACAGGCTTTTATTTTTAATTAAGTCTGTGGTAAACATTGTTATAGAGTTTTAGACTGTACTGTGTATAGTTATTTTAAGTTTAGGCACGAATTGATCCTCTCTTGATGATCTTTATTGATGAATATATTTAAAAAAAATGTTAACAGTACCGATATGTAAAAACCAGGAAATATCTCTTATACGACACATCTTGTCGTTGAAACACGTCTTGTTGTTGTCTTTGAAATCACTTTGCTCACTTGATCCCAAATATACTTGTGGATAAGCATAATGAAATCCGGGCAAAATCAATAACGGTATATTAACTAAAGAAGTACTTTTGCACTTGATACTTTTACTAATATTGCTGTTGACAAAAATCATAAAATAATCTTAAGTCCCGTTTGCACTAGGATACATCTTACTTTTGATATGTATGCGACATCTTCTGGTCGCGGACATATCAAAAGTAAGATCCTTTGCGAGCGTCGACACGCGCGACTTTCTTGTCCGGCGTCTTTGATTAATGAAGACATGTGTTGTGTTCCGCGAAACACAGAACACGGTAGTGTGGACAAGGCAAATGTCGAGCGATAATATCCCACGCAATCACTCAGTGACATGTCCCCTAGTGAAAACATGGCTTTATGAGTATGGCTACACAGATACTAATAGTTGATTTGTTTGTTACCTCTGACGGCATGTTGCGTGAGCAGGGTGAGGTGCGGGCGGGTGGCGGCGGCCTGCGCCAGCGCAGTGCAGACGCAGTTGACGCGCTCGGCCACGCTGAGCGCGCACGTGAGCCGCTGGGGCCGCTGCGTGCGTGTCAGCACTTGTATGTAACCATGCACTAGGTTCAGTGCTGACACCTTGCGAGTTGAATCTGGATTAGGACAGAGTTTTAATTGACGTCGAGGGTCCTTTGTAAGTAATATGAATAAATAAAAAAATATTATGTAAGCCTTAACTCTTACTTAAGTGATGGGCGCGCATACAAGTCTTTTTGTAAAGCAATTTTTTCTTTTTTAATTTTTTTTCAAGGTAGATTCTAAAAGTAACTCACCAATATTATTCATAACTCTTGGCAGACTCGTTAAAGTAGCAAAGAAATTTTCACACAGTGCGTCTAAGGTCTTTGTTTTGTTATCATCAGAGGTGTTGGTAAAATATGTGTTGATTGCATTCGTGCAGTACTCAGATACCTCGGGATACTCGTCTTTGGTCAGAGAGATGAGAGCGTCTAGTGCTAAGGGCACTGATGTGTGCATCGCTCTAAAAAATAAATCCAAATTACAATATTAAATTACCTTTAATAAAATGGTTTATTAAATTCATATTAACCCTATAATCTAATCTAAAATCGAGCAGAGTTACTAATCCAGTTGATTTTAAATTAGATTACAGGGTTAATTCCTCATCTTGGATGGTTCCTTAAACATCTTTTTAATTTTTTTTTATATTTATGAGCAAAATGTTAGTACAATACTCACATATTACACTCAAACAGGAGCCTAGAACAGTATACAGCCAATTCTTTTCTCACTTTGAAGTGTTCGTGAGTTCTCAAAGAAACTAAACTTTTTGTAATCAATAGTAGTTTCTCACCAGCAACAGAGAACCATTCTGGACTTCTAACAGGCAAAGACTTCGGATCAACCGGCTCTAAAAAGGATCTTTATTTAGAAAAGGACTTTGGTTTTTGATATATAAAAAAAAAAATTACAAGAAATGTTCGTACAACAATCATGCAAATTTAAAGCACTTTAGTAAATTTTGCTAATTATATTCTCTAAAATTACTAATTACCCTTACTGCTTACTTCTTTGTTCTCCTTCTCTTTGATCATTTTGGCAAAGTCCTCCACTGTGAGGTCGGTGTTTGTCGTCATGAATTTATTGTTCATTGCCAGACATAATATTCGATGCATTGCGTCTATGGCCGACTACAATAAAAGAAAAGTTTCTTAAAAAATTAATTACCCCACTTCAAACAAAAATTAATTATCCATTTTATCTTTCTGTGGATACTTATCACGATACCACAGTCAGTTCATCATAGAAATTATTTATAACTTCAATCAATCAAAATCGTTTATTTCAATTAAACCACTATGGGTATTTTTGAATTGTTAGGAGTAGTAGTCAGTCAGACTAAGTCAGTCGTGAAGCTAGTTGCCTGTTCCAATTCGTAAATCCAGTGGAGAAGAACAGGCAAGAAACTCCAAGGACACTCTTTTTTAACATGTTTTTTACAAATCTGGTTACATTGCTTATATGCACAAGTTAAATGTGAGGACAATGTAATGTATTGTTCAAAACTACAATTCAAAATTTGCTAAATGTAACATAAAAATTGATATCAAAATATATGATAATGTCAATGTATTGCAAAGTTAATAATGTCAATAATAATGATTAAAATATTATTAAATAGCATGTCAGATAAAAACTAGTAGGTATACAAGTGAATATTTAATAATTATTTAATATTTAAAAGCAAAGTTATTGCATCATTTAGACCTCCTGTATCTTGAGAGTTACTGCATCACTATGTCCTGTAAGCTCGATCATTCTCTATATGTTGTATGATGTATATGACTGTGTATAAACTTAGGCATGTTATAAAAAAAAAAATATATATATATATATATATCGCGCTCATATAGCTATTTCTCACAGATGTTTTAAATTAATTTTTAGATAATTGTTTTCTTTTGTTAACATGTAAATGTATCTCTAAGTTTAGGTTTAGTTAATATTAAGTAGAAAAAAATCTTAGATGAAACTGTCCCTAACCATGCAGTGGCAACTTGTAAGTAAAACAACATTCAGCACATAATTTATTGTAAAACATGTTTGTAAACTCAGTATTAGTGTATGTTTTGTAAGTTGTCCTAAATAAATAAATAAATAAATATTCATATTTCTTAAGACCACCACTCATTTACAGTGTAGCTGTGGAGCAGGACCAGCATTTAGCCAAGCATTTTTATCAGCTAAATAATCGTCTAGTTTATAATATGCTTGTTTACATAGTGTGCGTTTAATGCAAGTTTTAAATTTCTTCTCATTTAGTTGAAGAATATTAGGAGGTATTTTATTATAGAATTTAATACAGTACCCCATGAAAGATGTTTGCACTTTTTTAGTCTAAATTTTGGTTGTATTAATTTATTTCGTTCTCTAGTAATGTAATTATGTCTATGTCACATTGTTGAGTAAATAGGTGCAAATTTTTTCTTGCAATTGTGTTCGCGCTACGCAATGTACGGCTACCAATGCAATCTCGCCGCGGCATCGTACCATGCGGGTACGTGTGTTGAACAATGCGTGGGCCAGGGGCGGCCCTAGGGCGGTGCGAGGTGTGCGGCCGGGCCGTCCGGGCGCCGTCATGTAGGGGGCGCCAAATCAATAGATCGGGGGCGCAACAAAACAACATTTTAATAACATTTTAATTCACATTTTATCCGCAACAGGCCTCTTTATAGGGGCACCACTTTGGGGTCTTGCACCACCTAAAAATATATCTAGGGCCGCTACTGGCGAGGGCAATGACCTTCTACGCTCTCCACTACTATAAACATAGTTTGATTCTGTGTTAACTACACAATAGTAGTAATAACTTGACACATCTCACACACTGCCATCTGATTCCAAACTAGGCAGAGCCTGTACTATGGTAACCAGACTGCTGATAAACATACTTATATATTTCTAAATACATACATATTATAGATAAATTACACCCAGTGTCCTGGGTGGGAATCAAACCCTGTGGCTCAGTAGTCAGGATCACTAACCACTGGACCAACAGGCCAGTTATACACTATAAATATAGCATTAACAACCATATAAAAATCAGTGAAACTATATCTTTATGTATATACATGTATATATTTATGTATATATATATAATACATGGTTCGATTCTAATGCAGAGTAATCATATTGGGTTACCTGATGTGAGGTTTCTAAGTGTGTGAATCCATTCTTAGTACTGGAAACTTCAGTGACAGTACTGAGTACATAACAGTTGTGGAAATGGCAAACTGGCATTACTTTATCAGAAAGATCGTTTTATTTTTTTAATCTATCAGGGATAATGATGCCACTTCCATATACAGCAAAAAAACATGCTCCAACATCATGTAGCGAAGACGAGCTAAACTACCTTGTAACTACTAATCCTGCATCGCGCTATGAAAGTTCTCGCGCCGATTAGTATATTACCATTCCCAACATCAACCGAAGGGCTGCGGTCGGCCAGGCATGATCACCTCGCCTGGTCGGACGAGCTTCCCTTTGCGTTGGAGAGACACGACAACCGTTCCTCCACAGATAATGTTGAGTTACTCACATACTGATAAAAAGAAAACTTTTAAGTAACGTCAAATATAAGTAAGCGTAGATAGCATATTATTATGATTACTTACAACAACGAGCATATGTCCGGGGTTGTCGTTGCACGTGGCGACGTCCTGCAGCGCGCCGAGCACGCCGGGCAGGATGAGCGACAGCATGTCCACCACGTACTTCTCTAGCGGCGCGCTCGCTATGTGGTAGCCGCTCGTGAGGCGAGCGTGCGTCGCCGTGTGCGCTGTCACGCAGTTTATGGCGGCTACTCTATAATGTTATAATATGTATAAAGTTATAAACTATAAAAAACTTAAATGGAAGGCAGTGGAAATACTGCTTATCTTATCTTCAGTAGTAGATTTCACATAGGATGAGATTAGATGATGGTGATGAGATATAAAAACCTACCTATCGCAACAGAGATTTGAAACGGAATATATTACTTTCCTTGAGACAACTTTCGCCCTAACATTATCCTTGTCTTTGCAATCTTTGTATTTTACAACTTACATAAAATACATAGACTTAAAACTACCTTTATTTTTTATAATGTGGTGGAAGATCCTCATGGATATCCTCCGCCCTTAGGGGGCCGAAAACTAACTACCATTTGTGAATAACACAAATATATTTTTAATTTAGGGTTCAAACCTACTGCAATCAACTCAATTTCAAGTAGTGAGGTGACAGTTTTAAACGCATCTGTTTATATTTGAGACATAGATCTTCATTCACACTAAACTGATGAGTTTACATTTGGCGCCAGAGTGAAAAAACTAATTACATTGGTGATTGCCTTCTTATGGTTACTACTACTACTACTTTGGACAGAAATATATAGAAGAACATACCTTAAGGACCTAAGCTTCTCCAACTTGGCAATGTGTACAGATACATAGACCGCCTTCCCCAACAAGGGCACATGTGACTTCAACATCGCCTCCCTGTACTTAGGGTCTATATTTACCAGCAGAACTGTTAAACACTTCATCACACTCAACTTCAGTTCCTCTGAGATCTCAGCAACTAAAATATAATATTAAAAATTTAGTGATCGTTTTTTTGTTTGTGCATTATTTAACTAAACTTTATTAGTTTAGTTAAATAATGCAATAAAGTGTCGAATATGTTTTTCGTCACTTTATTGCATTATTTAACTAAACTAAAAAAGTTTTGTTAAATAATGCAATAAAGTGTCGAATATGTTTTTCGTCCTATTGACGCAAACTGTGAGGTGTTACAAAAAGAAAAAAAAAAAATTATTATAATATTTAATGGTGTGTTTCAGGGATGCCTGACAAGTTGCAGACCTGAAACCAATTCTACTGACTTAAGCCGAAAAAGATTCTTCACAGATTCGAAGGTCTTGCACTGTACAACCATGTCATGCGATGTGCAAGTGCCAAGCAGGGCTGCCGGTAAGGGCAACTTATTTTATACCAACGAGCCTCAGCAATTATAGACAATCACATACTATTATGCAAAATCAGTGTTGTACAACTATAGTACGTCACTCTTTGGGGATTTCAATAAAAGGTGTTTTAACTTTAACAGAATCTTTGAACGTGATTTTTGTAACATACCTACATACCAAGCTAATAAAAGCATGTTAAAAAAATAAAAGCGTGTGTAGCTGTCGGCAACTCACTTCGCGAGACTGCGTATAAGGTTCGCCGGCGGACGAGCGGCCGGTAGATATTTAGCGCGCGCAAGTACATCGAGTGACATAGGGCCTGGTCTAGGTTGGTGATTGCGAGATGGTTCACCGACGCGTTCAACGCGGAATGGCGAGAACGTACATAACGATGATAAATGGGAATAATATTTTACGGTATGGTAACATATCCAAATAATTTAGATTTATTTTAGTTTAAATAAATTTTAGCGTATTTAAATACATAGGTACAGCACTAGAGGAATGATAAAATGCATGAACATAAATAACAGTTAAATTACATTACTGTGTAACAAATAATATTAACATTGTAATTATCAATAACTAATTGAACCTGTTCACCTAATTTGACATTTAATCACTGCCCTGCAATATATATCTGCTATTTTGCTGTGGGAGTCATTGAGAAGGGGTTCTTGGAGTAAGTCAGTGGTCGGCAACATTTTAGCGCTATTTAATGTCAAAATAACATCAGTCTCAGTGCCAGGAGAGTTGATCTACATGCGTTGCAGCAATGAAGTCAACAACCACTGGCAGGCTGGGGTCATGATTTCACTCTGCTCCCTTAGAATTAAGCAAATAACCCTCTCAAGGGAGTGGCAGTCTACCAGTTAGAGGTTCACGCTCTATATGCAATCCGCAGGCCAAGAGTTCCGACTACAGCACTAGATTATTTGCTACCATGCTACATCCATTTAAATCTACATATAGGATGTAAGAGATTGTGTACTGTAATAGTAAATTCATATCATTATACTTCAAAATGGTTAAAATCCACTTTCTTTTATGATGTACAATTTTTTTTATTCAAAATGGTAACATAATGTGTAAACATATATTATCCTTTTTCTACAAAATAACAATAAATAGTGCGTAATGCCGAAAAAAATTAAGTGTAATCAAATTATATTGAAATATTTCATGAAATCAACTGTCTTGCTAGTGCGGATCATAAAAAGTCATAGCCCAGTAATCCAGCATGCTTATTCGGCATAAGTAGCTATACATTGCATAGAAGACAATAAAAAATACAATTAACTATTATAAATCTTTAATCTTCCATTATTATGATGAACTGAGATATAAACGTGAACAGGAAGATTTCTGTATGTTTAATTTTTTTGGAATGTCATACTTACACCCTGTACAACTCTGTCCATTTTTACACTATAAACTTGTAGTTCTAGATTTCATTAGTATTTCAAATAAGATAAATATATTTTAATTTTTATACTGAAAGCTTGCCTATAAATTTCTCAAGGCACAGGTAACATATCCATTTTGCCACAATATCAATACAGACTTCTTGGAGCAGCTATAGAAAAATTACAAACTTACTCATTCCTGGTTTTGTGTGGTCAAACACCAACTGTAATAGGCCAATCTCCATTTTCATGCACATCTCAAAGCTGTTCACTGTCACCTTGTCTAATACTATTCCCATAGCATCCACAAGTCGACTTTGAAGCTCATTTTTCTTACTAAAATGTATAAATTTTAATTTTAATAACTTGAGACACCTCCACACACAGCAATGAAACAATTAAAAATATGATAGAAAACTAATATTGTACTACAAGGGTGACTTTTGTTATATAGATCACATCACTATTATCTTAGATCGGTGATACAGATTTTCCACCAACAGATCATTGTGGTTGTAGAAAAAAGGCACAATTTTTGTTTTTTGACCTAAGCCTACTGAAAACATTATACTTTTTCATAAAACAAAAAATTTTTCATAGCTCATACACACAGTAACATTTTAAGATGTCATTAAGAGAAACAGCCATTTTCAAAATATTACGTAAAACATCATTTGAAACTCTAAAGTACTCTCCTTTGCTACAGATTGTCCCACATTACTTTTGGGAAATCTCAAAAAGAAAAATAGACAAATATGGAATGCACAAATGTGGACTTAACACATGACCACTCCAACCATCTATGCCTTAACCCAGTAGTTAACCAGCAATGATAGTAGTGTTGGAGGTACTTTTCCAAACGGTCGGCGCCAATTGAGACAGAAATTTCATATTACCTGCCTTCTCCTTAGTGTATAAAAGAGATAAAAGATTTCAACCATATCTTACTCAGTTTCAGTTGATTTCAAGTGAGTGATGAGCGGAAATAACAAATACTGTTGGAGCTCTTGAACCACTTCTTTCTTCAGATCTGATACTCGGGAAATGAAGGCACCTATGCTTTCAGGTGACGGACATACCATAAGAACATCGCAAATAGGTTTAATACGAGAAAAAGCCTCCTTGAGATCGGCGTTCATTTTTGCACATTACAAGCTTAAAAACTAATTAATACGTTTTCTTATGACTGTAATCAACAAACTTATTTAAATATAACTAAAAAGGAGAGATTATTTTATATATTCTAATCGAATCTTTGCTTTCATGTGGTTTTAACAACAAAACAACTGTTGATAAAATTTGACTAATTTGACATATCTCGTCTCTTCCCTGAGAAGCAGTGTTGCCGCGTACTAAATTTGAAGATGCCGTACACCAGAGGAAAAGATACGAATACAATCTATTTTCACATTTTATAGTGAAAGTGTGTAAGCGACAATAAAATTTTTCGCGCTTGTCGGGGAAATTATAACTTACTTACCATTTCGATATCTCAAATTTCAAAAGTGTTCTATTTATGATTGAATTAAAAATACAGCTGTCTTAACGCGTATACCCCGCTAAATCTATATCCCATCAAAAACATAAATGTGAAAATGATAGCCAAGTTCAATATTAAGAATATACGTCTATACTACGCCGACAAAAGAATTGAGATCTTAATTATTGCATAGTTCTGTAGTTAATCCTGAAGATTTGACTTAGCTAGTTTTCACTTCCAATTTTCTTATATTTAAGGCTAAACAACTTCTCTTTTACTTTTTTACGCAAGTTACTACACCTGGCAATCATTTAGATCTCAATTCTTTTGTTGGCTAGTATAGACGTATATGCTTAATATTGAACTTAGCTTCCATTTTCTTGTCCTTTAATTTTTACAGAGATAGGAGATACCCTAGAAACAAAGAAATTTTTACATTTTAAGAGTTTCAGATAAAATCAAGTTCACATTAGAGAACGTACCCATACTACGTGACTTAACGTGACCCGTTCTGAGGGGCGGAGGGGGGTATTCAAGATACCACGCTTGGTTTAGCAAGTAAGCGTTTAGCGCTTTATATATTTCTGTCGGCAAAAAATTATTCAAAACCAAATTTATATATTACTACATGAAAACTAGAGGGGGGGGGGGTCCTGGCATATACTACGGGAGGTCACCTAGGGGTGGTGGGAGGGGTATAAAAAATAGAGAAAAATGGGTGTTCACATGATAAAATATAAAAGTACTTGTTAATAATATATTAACATTTTGAAGTTGTTCATCCCCGTGCAGTGGAGTAACAGAACGTTGTAATTTTAAAAGAAGAATTTTATTGTCAAAGTCAGGTGTTAATAGGTACCTGTCAAAGTGTCAAACTGAATGGAAACGAGAATGCAATTAAGTAATTGAATTAAATATATAAGTATTATGTTTTCATGATTATCTAGTGCGAAAAATATTGCAATATGTTCACTTTACCGGGACAGCGAGTCTTACATAAGTGCCTTAAGATTTTAAGGTTAACTGTTGTGGATTTTAGCAGTTATCCCGACATAAAGAAGTTGAATCCGGTTAGGACCGTTGAAAAGATAATTGAAAACAACACGAGCATCTTCGTCGAGAGTCCAATCCATGTAAAGATGCTACCGATCGACGTGACTGACACCAAGGCTCATAACAAGCTGACGATGACATTATATAGTCAAGGTACCAAGACTATTGATTTCCAAGTAAAGCAGACGTCTAAATGCTTGGAACTGTTGAATAAAAACACTGCTTCGGATAGGAATGACATCTGCGTGATACAGGTGCCGTACCAACTCAAAGTGGAGGTAACCACTACTGACAGTGCCTCCGTGAGCTTGTCTCAACTGGAAGGCCAGGAGTTTATTGTAAAAACACAAAAAGGAGCAGTTAATGTAAACAACTTGAAAGCAGATCATATTTTACTGGAGAGTACGGAGGGGGAGATCAAATGTGATGGTCGCTTGCAAGCAAGGCACATAGAGATAAAGACTGGCTCTCAAAGTGGTATACAGTGCCACAATATAATGGCGAACATATTCAATGTGACAACACATGCTGGCCCCATTATTGTTAAGTCGTGTTACAGTGAAAAATCCCACTTTACTACTTTGATGGGTAACATACATCTTGATCATCTTCATAGATCTGTCTTAATTGATGTTATTCAGCAAGGCAACCTTCACATTATGGGCTTTTCTGGTAATCTTCAGGCTTCGTTGAAGAGTGGAGATGTGTTCATGCACGCTTCACAGCTTACAGAGAAAACCAGTATCTTTATACATGAAAAAGGAAAAGTTGAGCTAATAATGCCAGACTTAGTGAATAATTTACCAGCTACAAATTTGATAGCTGATAAAATAACTGTTGATAATAAAATACTTAAACTAGGAAGGTTCATGGATGATGCACATCCCAAGAGGTTCAGATTTGAGCGGGAACCCAACCATGAATTGCACATAGTTTGTAAGAATGGCTCAATTGATTTGAAGGAGACAGACTTACCATTTATAGTGTAGTTAATTTACCTATGATGTTATACCTGTACTGTAGGTGATGTTTATGTTTATACTGTGCAGTTGCAAAATGTTCATTTCATTTCTATGAAACTAACATCATATGTTTATATTAAAATGTGTTTTTAAATGTGATGTTTGATTAATTTTGTATTAATAGCTCTTTCAAAATTGTATGTTTACTTGTAGATTTGCTGTAGATACTACTTCTACTTAGGTTACTTAGTATTTTAATTTAATCCATATGCAATGTTTACTCCGAGCATCTTATCATTGTTATGTCTTCCATGAACCATAAACAAACGACTAATTAGAATGCATAATTAATTCACAATTGTGTTGATCACATTTGTAATTATGGTAATTTTAGAAACTATGTATTTAGACTTAGGAAACACTACAGCTGCCAAAGTAATGTTTGTGAGTGAAATCAATACATTTTAAGTATGTACACATTCATTTCATGCATTTATTGTTAGTATTTTTGGATAGAGAGGTATACTATTGCACTTTAAGGTTCAGATGCATTATATTTAATGATTTATTTTTGTAGTTCCTCATTATGTAACTTGTGTGTATATAAATTTTCTTTTATCTTAAGTCAATCTTGCTAGTCTACATCCATTTATTCATTATTTTTATTGACTTATAAAGATATCTCTTTAGAATTCTAGAGTGTTTGTAGGTAATGAATACTGTTATTTATTCAAGTAGTAAATTGTTGAAAGTTTCATTAAAAAAATATCTCATTTTAGTTGAATGTATTATTTGATACTGACCTTTCACACACTGAAAATATCCCTAGTAAATAACCTACAGTATATAATCTGAGATTGTTTGCGATCAAATTATGTACTAAGGCAGTTTGTTTACTTTTTAACTAGGTAAGCGTTAATTGGGTACAAAGATGGTAATGTATGGCGGGGCGCCGGCGCAGCGCTGATAACGAGCCTGTTTATATGCAGCGAGTGAGCGCGCGCGCGCCAGTCCCGCACCCGCCGCCGACCGCGTCGCCAACATGCCGGCCTGCGCGCCAGAGTACAGCCGCCTTGCGCGCTCTAACACTGAGCTTGTGTTCTCACCTCGAGTTAAGAGATGCTCACATCAGCCGCCGCCCTTCACTGCCCTTCGGCGGTCGTTCTCCTCAACGTTTTCACTAATACCTGAGGAGCGAGCCGTCTCACCGGAACGTCCGCCACCGTTACCCCGTTTTATAAGAATAATTACGTGGGTTCCCCGGCTCATGCTTCGACCGCTGTTCGCTATGCTAAGCCTCATCGCCCATCCAGCCTGGAAACAAATTCTCGTCGTGCTCCCCACGCTGTGGATTGCCGCATCGTTGTTCATTTTCTGGAAGTGTGTACAGTGCCCTCTTGGAGTTCTCAAGATGATTGGTCGTGTCATCAGCTCAAAAAATCAAAAGAAGCCACGCACTGTGCTAATTAGTGGAGGTAGTTCAGTGCAAGCATTACATTTAGCGAGAAATTTCCATTCGGCAGGTGCAAGAGTTGTTGCATTTGAAATAGAAGGGCAATTCGCACTGTTGAAGTACTCTGCTGCGGTGCACAGATTTTACACAGTGCCGCGACCTAATCCGGCTGATCCTTTAGCTTATGCGCGAGCCTTAAGAGAAATAGTGGACAGGGAGTCTGTGGTGTTTTATGTTCCCGTGAGCTCCACGACCCCGGCGTATTATGACGCTCTAGCGAAGTCACACTTGGAAGTAGTTGGATGTCAGTGCTTCGTGCCGTGCGCTCGTGACGTGGTCACCCTCGACGACCCTCTGGAATTGATTCGAGTATGCCGGGCTGCTGGTTTATCAACGCCTCAGTTCTGGGTTGTTGCTAACGATGAAGATGTTCGTGCGTGGTACGATAGTGGAGCTTCTAAAGAAGGCCGGCACTTCATTGCAAGTGCAGGAGCACGTGGAGCAAGGGATCGTTTACGTTTTATTATGCCTGAAGACAGAAACCAATTCAGATTCCCTAGAGAAATAAGTGCAGAAAAACCGTGGGTGATTGTCAGAGAACCAAAGGGAGAAAGGATTGTGACTTGTACTACATTGAAGGAGTCTCGGGCTGTCAATAATGTTTCATGTCGCGTGGATTCTGCGAGAAAAGGACTGGTGCCTCAGAGGGATGAGGAAGCAGATGCTTGGGTGCAAAGATTTGTATCTTTCCTGGCACCAGCAAGGCCTATGACGGGCCACGTGTCATTTAGGCTTGTTCGTGAAGAACAACCCACGAATGGCCATAATAACAAGTTAGTAGCGATTGGAGCCAGAGTAGGTGTGTCTCTGCCATACTTGTGCCAAGGATCAACGCGATGTGGCCACACAGCAACGGTTGGAAAGCTGCTGGATACTGTCCTAGACACCCGCGAGGCACTCTTCACATTTTGGGATCCATTGCCTTATTGTGCGTATTATCAGTCTCGTATGCCAGACGAGAGGAGGCCGCCACCTCCAGAGCCATGCAAGACACCACCGAATGTTCCTCTTTGAAGTGTTATGTAGTGTCAACGTAGGAATTATTTATTAAAGACACTCAAGTACCTGAAGAGTGCGTGAGTGGGAGCTCTCTTTGTTGCGAGTTGAATATAAAGTCACACTCTCTGCGTGTCGCTTGCTCGCCTCGCTTGTACAGCAAGCTTGTGTTCGAGGGACGATACGACATATTGTAACTACTAAGTAGATATTTTATTTTCTTTTGTATGTACAAAAATCTTATTAATAAGTATGTCTGCATATTGTTAGGTTAAGAAATAAAACGAGGTCGACTATTTTTTAATTATTTTTGTTTTTTCGTTTCACACATCCCTTCAGGTGCGCATGTAATCACATGCAACAAAGTAACCGTCCGTTCTTCAATAACAGTTTCTTATGAAGTAACCGACATTAAATAAATAGCCTTTCAAATCAAAATAGTTCTGTAGAAGAGAACAGTCCAATAGAGCATCCATAATATGTAATATAAACTTTTTTATTCTAGTTGACGAGTAGGCATGTTGTTGTGTTGTTATTTTTGAATGAGAGTACAGGAGAAAAGTTTGATCTGTGTTCGAACGCCCCTGGTGACCCGGACGAGATAACTGCTATCGCTTCAAGTGCACTACAATTTACAATAATATACTTCGCACTATCGCAAGAACTTTACAAACACCAAGCAAACAAAGATGTGGATACATTTTTTTTATTCCAGGTGTTGAGGTGTCTGTTACAACCTCTTGTTTAAGGCAGGCACCTTGACCCTGCCGTAATACGCCACCTTAACACCTTAACCATGGAATACTAATATAAATATATATATCTCTATTATATAAGTGAATCCCTATTTTCATTGGTAACGCCATAACTTGAGAACGACTTAACCGAACTCATTCACCTTTTTTATGTTTTCCAATACTTTGTAGAAGGTTCTTAGGGAACGAAAAATTTGGAAAATTGAGCAGAAATTTGTTCCCGTTGAATAAATTTGAATTTCCATGCGAACGCGGACAACACCTAGGACATCTAGTCCTAGGTGTTGAAATACCATTGAGATTATATGTACGTGGTACGTAATATCTCGATGGATAAATGCTTGTGTAATGTCAATTGAAATTTTTAAGTTTTCTTAGATTGGGTTAGATACATAAGAATTGCAAACATTCTGAAGTGAGGTGCATCATGAACTTCTAACGATAAAGTCGGTAAAAATTACCTGCTCGTCTATAAAATTCAAGCTTAAGTATTAACCCATATAAATTTTTTTTATGTGACTGAGCAAACAAAGGTAAGTGACTACTACCACCGATGGTCACCTGCAACTGCAACTCGAGAGTCACAAGTACGTTGCCGACCTTTAAGGTGGGAATAGGGAGTAGGGAAGAGGAGGAGAGGGGAGAGCCGACGGGGGAGATGGGGAAGATTTAGTTTGTTGTTTGTATTTATATACTAGTTTTCCTACCGTACCCTTTCGGGAATACAGATGTGTGTATGTATGTATGTGTGTATTTTTTAGTTTGATAAATGTTTCAGTACCTATTTAGCTTAAAATGATTTCGTGCAGTTCACCTCACATCACTACATATTATAAAACAGTCCTCCGCCACGTCTGTCTGTCTATATGTCTGTTCACGATGAACTGAAAAACTAGGTAATGAACGGATTTTCATGCGGTTTCCAACAATAGACAGAGTGATTCATGAGGAAGGTTTAGGTGTATAATTTGTTAAATTTTTGTGTAAATTGGTTGAAATATGATTATGATTGTTGAAGAAGTCTTTACTACCCGTGCGAAGCCGGGGCGGGTTGCTAGTACTTACATAATTATATTTACATCAATAATTAAGATGTTGTTTTCTAATACGGAACTTCTGTTATTGTGAACTATTGACACTCGTATTAATTTAACAA
Source organism: Callimorpha dominula (assembly GCA_949752705.1). Taxonomy (NCBI): domain Eukaryota; kingdom Metazoa; phylum Arthropoda; class Insecta; order Lepidoptera; family Erebidae; genus Callimorpha; species Callimorpha dominula. Next base: position 3,581,729 of record OX457002.1, on the reverse strand, counting down.
ACAACTAATCTCCGCAGTTGTTTGTTGAAAATATTTAAGTAATATATTTTTTTTATAAATATTTTATTTGTGCGTAATAATATGAAATATTTATTTAAATGACATTGTATGGAACTGACGCCCGATAATTAAGATTTTAGTATATTAATTTATTGAGACTGTTTCACACTTTTAGGTTTCAGAGATGGAGGTTAAACTGTTGGTTTTGGTTGAAGCTACTATGTAAGACAAATTTGATTTCTTGCTGGAAAACTTCTTAGCGACACAATTAAGTACTTAGTGAACTCTAGCAGAGACACATTAGTTAAGAATCTTCTGATTTTTGTCACTTGTATGTATGCAGGTAATAACGTCTGTTACTTACCTATTTTAAAACAGTGCTTAAATATATATTCACTGTTACTTAAATGAACTCAAATCACTTTAGATATTAAAGTGGGAGAGCCATGCTTCGGCACGTATGAGCCGGCTCGACCGGAGTGATTGCTCTCTAACTAGCCGCACACTCCCTCTTCCCCCCTTCCCCTACTCCCACTTTAAGGCTGGCAACGCACTTGTGACTCTGGAGTTGCACGTGTCCATGGGCGGGGGTAGTCACTTACCATCAGGTGACCCGTCTGCTCGTTTGCCCCCTTATAAAAATATAAAAAACATAAAAAAAACACTTTAGTATTGTATTGTATTGTTACTCTCTAGTCAATCATCCTTTCATTTAATTTTAGTTTAAGTACATCATTAGTTAAACACCGGTTATGCGGTTGCGGCATTACAAACCACATCTGGGTTTGTAATACGGCATCACGCTGTACGTCCCGCCAAGGTTACGCACGATGCACGACGAAAAACGATAGTGAATGGTCTTGACGTAGGTAGGTACGTCGATAAATAATTAATATTAATTGCTTGCTGGACTTGCACTACGAGCACTCCCACCACCGCGACCACCGTGCTGGTGAACAGTGAATAACACGGACGTACGTCAAAGGCAGCATCGTGTGTCGTGCATCCTTGATCATGTATATTGCCAATTTCTGAAAAATTCCCCAAAACGCGGGTAATTGCAAACCGATTTGATAATTTGTGGGGAGAGCATCAATGCGAGGAAGCGGGAATTTTTAGCCTTATTAATTACACTACGACTCCAGATTTTTTTCTCCCCAAAATGGAGAATTTGACCATTATTTTTGGGTAATTTAAGAAAATGCCATTAACAACGGTGGCTACAGCACCGCAGCCCTGAGCGAACGTGCAGCCGGGATGGATTTACACGATCCACCCCGGCTGTGCGTTTGCAAGAGAATATGTCATCGAGTACATCGTTAGAGTGTTAACTAGTATAAATATAATGTCAGAAGCAACGAGGTAAAGCAATCGGGTTTTTGTCTCAGTCAACGTGCATGTTTTCCAGCTGGCTACTAACTAGGTACCAAATAAACAATTTATTTTATTATCAGGTATTTTCACAAAATAAAAATTCAATCAGTTTAATGCTATGTTATTAATTTTTAAAACTTTCGCGTTCCATGGTAATATAATTATGTTAACGGGAATTAACGCGATAACGTTTTTGGGTCATAATTCCGGTTCTATTAGAGCTAGAAACTTTTTTTTTTCATTTCAAAGCTAAACTAATGTACTTTTCGAAAATAAATATTTTAATAAAAATTAATAACAAATTTAAACAATTAAAATATTAAAATCGACTTTTAACAATATCCCCATCCTCGTAGCGAGTTTTAAATATTACCATCGTATTCTACGTCAAATATTCTATCAAAAAGATATTTTTAATTAATGGAGAAATTATTTTTACTGTTAAAGATAAATAATAACGAATCTAGCGAGGTAAGTCGTATCGGCGCGCGGGTTCCTTTGCACGCCATTCTCTAACCCCATATCGTTATCTCAGTAATATTGATAATTCTTAAACGTTTTTTATTTATTTAATAAAATAGTATTACTTACTAACAAATAAGCTATTAAAAAAAAATATATATTGGAAATGAAGAATTGTTTCTTGATGTTAAGCAAAATCAGATAGATAGAAGGCGTACAGTATACTAGTTAAAAGTTATAAGATTTTTTCCAGATACCTGTGAGCATTAACACTGCCTCTGTCAAAGATAACTAACTTCATAGGAGCGTCATTAGAAATGCTACCCCACGTCATTATTGAACTCCTAACGTAGTCCAACGTTCCGACCACAGCACATCCATGCCTCTGATATATATACAATTATTAATAGATTATCTCTTTGAACGGATTTCATGCCCTCCAAGCCAAGCTAAGGCCAAGCCAAGGCCAAGATAAGGCCAAGCCAAGGCCAAGCCAAGGCCAAGCCAAGGCCAAGCCAAGGCCAAGCCAAGGCCAAGCCAAGAGCCACAGATTCGTCCCAAACAGCTACAAAACCCTTAGATGTTAAAGGATCGTATCGATAACCAACTAATTATTATTGCTGTTTATCTTCTACTTTTACAATTAAATAACATCTTATTTCCCAAAATAGTGACGATTACACAGTAGGTAGTTAATAGTTATACAAGAGCAAACAAAATGTAATTCATATATTTCATTTCATTGGTATTTGCAAAACTTTGCGCATTCGATTTAGGTATGTAACAGCGTGACAAGTTACTTATCGATGATAATTGGAATGAACGAACAGGGACTGATGAAAGTTCTTACTTTTATTTAATTTTTAGATAAAATACTTATAAAACATGGAATAAATTATAACTGTTTTGAAATTTTACGAACAATTATATAAATATGTATTATAGAGTTATGTTAAAAAAAGAAAAGGCCAGTAAGTTACATGCTACTGACTACCTAGTCATGACATTTCATTGCACCTGTCTATGTGCCCGGGCTCTGTGAGTCTTCATAGCATTGTTTATGAATAGGGGCGATAAAGTATTTAATACCATGGATTTAATGTCCAGATTTTACTGAAAATATCTGCAAAAAAAAATTTTAATCATCAATCATTAAATTGACGTGAAAATCTATACTAATATTATAAAGCAGATAAGTTTGTTTGGTTAAACGCGCTAATCTCAGGAACTACTGGTTCGAATTAAAAAAATATTTTATTGTTGGATAGCCCATTTATCGAGGAATAGGCTTTAGGTTACATAACATCACACTACGACCAATAGGAGCGGAGCAGTGACCATAAACGCAATTGAAACTGCGGGGCGGTTAGTGTCATATATGTTGTTTAGAAATATGCACATACAGGGAAAAGTATATTCCGATGTCCAGATAAAATCTTTTTTTTTCTGTAACACTCTGTGTATCTACCAATCTCCTTTGGAAATTTCTTAACAAAACTACTTACTAACCTACTTAATGAAGGAATAAATGTAAACGTCACCTTGTTTGTTAATCCCTTGGCATCTAACGACAATTACTTTGGATTTTATTTATGAGTCTTTTTAAAAACATCTCGAGGCGATGCAGTCAACGATCCGACGAAGGGTTATTTTTAGCCAAGGACATAATTAGTCGCCATCTTTTTATTCTGCCACGCAATCCTGTTTTGCTTTCGCTTGTAGGTAATTGGGCCCTTCCAAGATCGATAATTTGCATACGCGAGACAGGCATAACATACTACATATATATACCTAGTTGTGCAATGCTTTAAAGGAGATAATTCTGCTACTTAATGCTATTTAATTCAATAGATACTTAACTTCCGATAACTATAATAAAATCAAGCAGTCATTATTACTGTTTGTGAATAGAATCAGTCGTAATATAATTTACCTATATAAAACTAAACATTCTACAAACCGTTACTCTGTCGATACTTTTTTACGCCGGTCTTGATAGTTATCTATATAAGAAAAACATGAAGGTCTGAAGGTAAGAAAAACATAACAACGTCTGCTAGTTTGCGAACAAAAAAAAACCTTTTTACATTAAGTCCGTCCCGTGCAATGGCAAAGCCTGGAAGTATAAAATCTATATCTATATAAAAATTAATCGCTATTTCCATTGGTCACGGCATCACACGTGAACGGCTAGACCGATTTCGCTACCTAATTCTTTTTTTTTGTGTTTGTTATTGTCAGGTTCTCCCAGAATTTTTTCATAAGAACCTTCTGGTTCTTATGAAAAAAATAATTAAGAAAGTTGCCCAAAAAAATTTAAAATTTAAGAAAACTTAATGACCATATTAACTTGTCTAATGTCTAACCTTAGCGCTTTTGACATAACTGTCAGTAGTTTGACAGTTGGCGCGATTGACAGAATGCAATTTGCATTCTGTCAATTGGAATTCAATATTCATATTTAAGACAGGACAACGTCTGTCGGGTAAGCTAGTAAATAAAAAGCCTAGCATAGCCGGATAAGCCACGGAAGTGAGATAGGGAGAGCCCTAACAGCTAGCTCTTTGAGCCTTAAGCCGAATGCTATGTTTAATTGTTTAACAATAAATTAGATAGTATATACTACTGTGCCCCGCAGTTTCACGGGCGCATAATTTAAAAGAAATCACTGATGGGTGATTTGGAATACTTCAGTTAAGACAATATTTAGTAACATTTTCTTGGCATGAAGGTGGTCACAGTTCGTCTCTTCTGGGCAGGATTATCGTCACGTCACCCTAGCAAAAGCAGGTCGGAGATGGCGGCGTGGCGCGATGTATTCCCCGCACCTCCGCACGCAATGGTGTAGTTGCCTAAGAGCCTGCTAAGGTCGGCTCAGTTCTCGGAGCCTTTTTTCCTATGATATACCCGAGTGACTTGCAAGAATTGCTTCTGTGGTAGCACGAACATTGTGTGGTTTTAGTCAGTTCGATTCCGATCTACCACTTCACCACTAGCCCTGGTGAGGTGATGACCCGTGGGGGTTTCCACACGATAAAACAAGGGTTATGGGTCACACGGCTCGTTCGCGCCACTAGTAATACGGTCATCGAGTATTGATTTATTTAAATTTTTCATTATCTCCTAAGCTATGCGTCCAAATAACATGCTTCTAAGAGCAAAGTTTATCTTCATAAATTTGCTTTAATATGTAATGATAATGCTTATAAATCACTATTTATATATTAATTTTTAATTAATTTTTATCACTAAATACGTTATTGTGGCTTATGTATAAGTAATAGGCATATGGGACCGCAGCCTTTTTTAGATTTACTAAGGATCAATATTTCTGTAGAATATTGAATTTACGTAAAACTAATAACCATTACGCCAGCGCACGCGGATAAAGCAGTTCGGGAGCACTTTCCTCCGACTTACAATACACAACTTACTTATACACTTACAATATACAATATTTAGGGTTAACTGAGAGGATTACCCTAATGTTAGATAGCCTATACTATTCCTCATGTAACCGGCTATCATATACATAAAGAATTTTTCCAATCCGACTGGTAGTTTCAGAGATTAATGCGTTTAAACAAACAAAAAATCTCTTCAGCTTTATTATATTAGTATAGATAGCGAAGATACTACTAACGATGATGATGATGGTAAAAAACAAGAGTTTTATTAGAAAATAGTCCCAATCCCAAGTCATTGTAAAAATGTGTTAACTGTGTACATATATCTGCTCGGACCGGAGGCGCCTGTCGTGGGACCACTTCCAACTAGACATCTGTGGTCATTGATGTGTTAATATCAGTTTCTTTTGAGGGTTTCTAAACCGGCTTGTTGCTCTAGTGATAAGTGACCCTGACTGCTGAGCCAGAGGTCGTTGATTCGATTCCCACTTGAGTCTGGGTGTTCTTTGTGTCCGTAGTTTTTATGTTTGTAAAGTCCCCCGCGACACAGGAGTAATTCCTAATGCGGGAGTTGTCTTTTTTTTTAATAAAAAAAAAAAAAAACTGCAATAACTGGCTATTTATTTGTTTGCCATTTCAGCACAATAAAAATTATTATGAAAGTAACTACTGCATATGAACTAACTGCTCATAATGTGATGACTTTTTACAATTAGTAAATTTTATTCAACCTGAACATTCTATTTCGTTGTTTTAGACGTCTTTACAAGTTAGCTGCAAATAATAAAAAAAAAATCGGGACCGCAGAGGTAAATTTCGTGTTTTTTTTAATTTTTCCAAAATATGCGCCTCCCCCTCCCCCCTTTGGAGGAATATCCCCCATTCACGAACTTAACCTTCATTTTTGCCCTGTTGATTTTTTATCCAAGTTCGAAAGCAATCAGTGCATAATTGCGACCTCTATCGTGTCGATTTACTGTTTCTTAAATCAATTTAGTATAGTATAGCTAATTTCTTTAAAAGAATCGTTTCGTTTGATTGGAGTTTCAAGATTACATTTTTGGTTCATCAAGTTGAGATTCTTAACTCTAACAGTAATTAATGAGACGAGTCACGTTATGTGATCTAAAATTCGATCTATATATATATATAGTCAGTTCACGATCACGTCGTGATCGCGTTAATTCTCGTATCATCAGTACATATTATAAAACAAAGTCCCCCGCCGCGTCCGTCTGTCTGTCTGTTCGCGATGCGGTTTTCCCTAATAGACAGAGTGATTCATGAGGAAGGTTTAAGTGTACAATTTGTACCCGTGCGAAGCCGGGGCGGGTGGCTAGTAAATACATAATTAAGTATACTATGGAACGCGAAAGTTTAAAATTTTGTATATGTTTCGTATATATATTTAAATATAATATAAACTGTGACTTAATGCTGTCCCTGTTTGGATAATAGTCAAAGAAACATATTAACGCATGCTCATATAAGTGGAAATCGAATCTTCGACGCCTTCTTACCTTCCAGTCGAATGCTCGACCGCCGCCGTGCCTGAAATATACATCGCCAAGTGATGCAGGTATAGATAGTCATTATCTAAAAAGCATTAATATAAGTATTAATGCTTTTGTTTACTTCTCAAACAAATTTCTTTGAGTAGAGATTAAATAGCAATCTGCTTGTAATTTCGCCGTAGATAAATGTTTATTTACAACTTTTTTTATCTGCAATTAAGACCTTAATACCTACCAGTAAGTTCAATAATAATATTAATCTTTATTAAACAAACGAGTTTTAATGAAATGCAGTGGAGAAAGAATCAGCTACAAAATTTACTACAACAAGTAAATACTTATAGCTATTATATATTAACATGTCGATCACATTAATTATTGGCTTTAATAGTAGGAAATTCTAGTACCAGTCTGGAGTCTCCCTTTTAACGGTTACCCTTATATTTGCTCGCTGACGCATAGTTACCGTGTCATCGTACCTACAGAAAAACATTATTGGAACTGTAATTCTAGGGTAATTGTATATCCGTATACTAATTACTCATTATGTACCCAGGATTTGTATCTCTAAGTAGGTTATATGCCAAGTAGTGTGCACATAGCTGTCAATACAGATATAAAAACACAAACAATACGCTCCTCGCGTGCTTGTCATCGGATCACGTGAGCCATGTATGTTGAACACTGATCACTATTTGCAAAGTTCATGAGTTCCGTATACAATATCAACGCTCACTATCATAAGGACTATGCCTTTTACATAATATACATCATCAATAGTAGTTTTCATCCTACCATTTTACGATTCAACTAAACTTTAGCTTTGGAAAGGTCAAAAAATTAAAGCTACATAACATTTAATTGAAATGAAATGTTACATTCACTTGGTAGACATTATTATTTTAGGTTGTAAAATGGGTTTTTTAAATTGTATTGTAATAATTTGTACCTATTTGTCTACGAATAAGTATTCTAAGGACTTTGTACCCATTATGTCTCATGATAATGACTAATGAATTCATGTTATTGACAACGAGGACTTTCAGTAAGGTAACCCGTTATACGTCGTGCAATGGACTTGGTTTTTTCGCTACGCCGAGTATGTATGTAGTTAGCCAATGGTCTAAAACATTTATGACTAAATACAAAAAAAAATATCTGAAATAAAAGCATTTCATAGTTTGTCAAACTGCTTGACAACAGAGCATTCAGTCAACAGTCAACAACATGGTGTATAATTAAACTTAAAACGCATATGCCTGCTATTAAGTTAACTTTAAGTTTGACCATAATACAATCACAACATATTATAAAACAAAGTCCCGCGTCTGTCTGTCTGAAACTACTGAACGGATTTTCATGCGGGTATCACTAATAGATAGAGTGATTCATGAGGAAGGTTTAGGTGTATAACTTGTACCTGTGCGGAGCCGGGCGGGTTGCTAGTTGTATATTAAAGTATATTAATTGTACATTAAATACATTGAATACCACTCAATACACTCACAATGCTTTGTGCATTTGAGTCAGAAACTAATTGGACTTTTCCAAAACACATAAACACTCTTAGAAGGATTATTTAGTAGCTTGAGTTACATAAAAGTCGACATCTGGCTGTTTATTGTAAGTCGTTTCTATTTTCTAAACAAGAAGTCGAAAGGTAATTTTATAAAACACTAGCAGCCCCCGCGGTTTCAAGCGCGTTAATCCCGGTCCCGTGGGAATATCTGGATAAAAAGTAGCCTATGCGTTAATCCATGTCTCCAGCTATCTACATACCAAGTTCCATCGCAATCGGCTCAGTGGTTTTTGCGTGAAAGAGTAACAAACATCCATGCATCCATACATCCATCCATCCTAACTTTCACATTTATAATATTAGTGGGATAGTGGGATAAGAGAAGGTCGTAGTTAAGATTTCTAATATTAATACGGTAACTATAAAATGCAGTTCGTTAACTAATTAGGTAAAATTAGATCTCACCACTTTTTGCGGTAGAAAAACTGCATTACGAGACTTGCGCTTTTTACATATTATGTTTTTGGTAGGATTACATATATTGCTGCCATCCTGCTATCATCCTTTGGAAATTCCCTTTTCCGTAACGTCGCGATATACGGCCGTGTGGTCACGTAAGCATTTATCTGTCCACTCGCAGACCACCAGGCGACGTCGTGGTCGGTGCAAAGTGTAACGGCCCGAATCCAATGACAATTATATTTATTTATTTTTCTGTCTAGACTGATAATGTCAGTGCTGTTTCTCAATCGTTTGTTTGGTGAAAGAATTATAATCTTGTGTGAAAGGTATTTAACTAAATGACTGTTTACAGTGGTTACTCAGGAGTTATTTTAAGTAATTAACAAGTCACTCTTCAGTAAATTAAATTGAGCGATGCTGTTTAAAAAGACATCCTTCACAATAATATAGCTGTATGGAGAGAAGGTCAGGTCATTTTAGACTGTTACTAATGGCAATGGCTCAAATTACATTTGGTCGTTGCCGAAGTCATCTACAGCCTTGGGAAATCCCATTCCTTCCCGCGGCAAAAGATGGCACGTCTTGTTAAACATACGCCAAGACGGGTACAGTTGCCAGTCCCTGTAATAGAAGGACTTCTGCTAGGGTGACAGGCCACCCTGAAGGAAGAGGACTTCAGCTGCCCGGTGATTTTCGTCGATCGAGGACATCATCTGATGCACTAGTTTTATAAACCTCTTACACTAGTAAGATAATTATAAAACTACTATTCTCAGTGTTCACCATTGACGTGTCAAGGAAATATACATTACAGTTCACTTCTTAAATTTAAAATTAAATTAAATTTAATTTTAAATTTATTTAGGTCGATCATTCACATTACTATTACTTGAAATAAGTTTGAGAGCCGCTACAGCCTTGAGGGAGTTTCCTCTTGATCCAGTTAAGACCAGTATTTATGTTCGACCTCAATCCAAGAACCGTCCAGACGACTCGAATTGTTTACTCAAAATATTCCACATACTTAATCACGTTTCTACCAGAATATGGTATCCGCGTGTAGTCCTTGGAATTTGATTACTAAACTGATTTCGTAATTGGTGTTCGAACTGCTTATCTGTGACTATGTTAATTGGAATTAATAACAACAATTACATGAAAATAATTCTAACACATTAGAAGGAAAGATTTTGGAAATTGTTAATCAATTAATTACTTTCGCATTTTCGATATCGTGGCTCATGCCATAGTGATAAGTTATAGAGTTCACTTACCATCATTACTTAACATTAGCTTTAGCCGAACTGTGGCCCTTTAAATACACACTCCACACCGACGCGGTTGATATAGTCCTAAAAGTATCTCAAAACTGGTTGAACTCGATGTGCCCTTGTTTCAGTTGCTCATTTCGTCTAAATAACATCAAAATTACTATAACTTATCTAGTAGTCGTGGCCAATAAACTAAGTAGTAACGTGCAGTTGTTCGCGGAGCATGGGTTTGCTGCGTTACTTTCTGTGTAGTGCGCCGTTTGTACGAAAATAACATAATTATAAGTTTGTGTGTGTTTAATAAAAATGTATTTTCTTTCCTTCTTTCTTTCTTTATATCCTTAAATATCACTTTTTACGCGCATTACGTGTTTACATTAACAGTAATATCAAGAACACCTTAAAAACCCTTTTTATTCGGAAGCAAATTTCGTAGTAAATCCGAGACATATAAAAGTCAAAATAAAAACATCATACCGAAACTATTTCCTGTAAATACATGAAGTAAATAAGAAGATAAAAATAAAAAGGTGTGTGTGAAGTGTCCAAGGCTGCACATTTGCGCAGACGAATCGTAGACATTGATTAGACGTTATCAACACACACTTGCAAGAAATATGTTATTTCCTTATCTACACGATTCATTGTTCATACAGTAGGCGACTGTAGTATTCTTGTCCAAGCTTCACTATAATCACACTCTACTAATTTCTCTGTTCAAATCACGGCGCTCTTCTTATAAATAGATGGTCTTCTTATAATATGTTCTACTTTAGCTTGGTTCGTTATACAGTTTTACCTTTAAAGCAATGCGTTTTATCTCAAATTCAGAAATGTCAGGATGTTCACTAAACTTCCAAACCAAAATATGTGGTTCGAATTTGTTTACAATTTCTAATTAACCTTACCTGTACATACCGGAGTGTTAACCGCTAATTGCTGTGCCTCTTTTAAAATGTATGTTCTTTTTTAAACTTTGGTAATCAATAGTTGTTTTAGAGGCCGAATGTTATAATATCATCTCGTTTATGACCTACTCCAAAATTATGGTGAGCGTAAATAAGTAGGTACTTAGACTTAGATATAGTAAAAAGTTTCTGCGAAAATGTAAACAAAGCAAATAAAAAACTGTTCATATTTTTTCTTAAAAAACAATTTAAAGAAACATCTTTCTAGAAATAAAAACCATTTATTTGCCGGTACGAATAAATTAATAGATTGTTTTCGATAAAAACACTACCCATTGGGCTTCTCCCACATCTACTTCTGATACCAGTACGTTCGTTTCATTTTACTAGTTGTAATGGTTACTTTGTACTTTGTAAATAAGTTATTGTACACATTATTGTACACAGTTGTATTTTCTAAATCTTTTCGGTGTCTGAAAGCTGAAAAACCATTTTGAAGAGACGAGATGATGAAGAAAGAAGTGCAGAAACATTTTGAATTGGTGAATGATATCTTTTAGATCAGACTTTATTGTCTGAGGCAAGGTGGTTTGATTTTTCAGTTATGAAAACTGTCTAAAGATACCTACCTAGGAATAAGCGCTGTACTACATAAAATGATAGCTTTTAAAAAATTACATTTGTTTAGTATATCTGTTCTTTAGAAAACTATAAACTAATATAGTACAGGGTTGCTTCTAAAGGTGGCTTTCCATTGAGCTTGATATTAGGGACGGACGCGGACCTACCCGCATCTACACACCATGGCAATGTCGTCTGTGGAAGCAACAAATATCAGAATATTAGTTTCTTTCGTACGAATTAAAAAATTAAGCCACTTAAAAACGGATGTACATGATGATGCGTACATACGTGTTCTTCACGGCAAACGTTTCTTTGTTAGAAGAAAGAAAGAATGTACATACGTAGGTATGCATTAATACGCGATATGCGAGTGAATAAACGCATAAAAATACTATAAAACAGGTCTTTTTATGATTATACAAAGAGCAGATCTATAGCGCATATTCGATATCACCGATATTTAGTAAACTGACGAACTGCGTTTACCTTCATTAATTAAACTTTACAAATCTTTGATAGGTTTCCTCTATCATGATGTTTTCCTTCACCGTTCACGTTACAGCAAGTGAGAATATTTTATTTTTGTTTATTAAAACTTTATGCAAAAAAATGTACAATGGCGGACTTAATGCCATAGGCATTCTCTACCAGTCTACCCTAGGGTGGTGTAGAAATGGGTGAAGTAGGTGCACTAAATTTAGATTATACACTTTAGAATAAATGAAACATAAATAAATACCAAAACAAAAAAGAAACGAGGGTAACATATGGGAATATATAAATATATACACATATACATATACTTATTTTATTTATATTTAGTGATCTCATCACACGGTAAGAGCCTTATAATTCTCAGTTTTTATAGCAGCTTCTACAGATAAATAACACCTTAGAAATCCAAACGGGTGCCGGGTGGTTTGAAAAACCCATGGTCTTGATCGATAACGCACGGAATAGTAAGATTATCGAGTCCGAAAAGAAGGTTATTTGAATAGAAAAGCATTCTGTCATCCTGGTATTGACTGGCCTGTTGGTCTTGTGGTTAGTGATCCTGACTGCTGAGCCAGAGGTCATGGGTTCGATTCCTACCCAGGACAATGAGTATGTTTATCAAATTCAAATTCAAAATCATTTATTCAACTAAGACACTAATTGACATTTATGAACGTTAAAAGTTGAAGCTAGAGTTAAAATCATAGATCGGCGCAAACAGACGCCACAGCATGTACTGGATTGTCGAGGTAAATTAGGTGAAAACACCAAAATCTACTGCCTGCTTTTGTCGATCTATAACTTCCAGTTTCCAAAATGCGTAGAGCCTTATGAGAAGAATACTGGCAAAGAAACTCATGGCCATTGAAATGCTCCAAAAGCTAACGTACTAAAAGATAAAAATCACTCAGTGAGACCGTTGAAGGTTTGAACCTATTAAACATAGAAACCATTCAAGGTGCACATCTACCTTCATTCAGTTACAAAATCTACTGTTAAAAATAATTCGTGACTGGATTAAGAGGCTAGAGTTGCAGTTGATCGAACCAAAATAATAGTATAGGCTAAAGCATCGCTGACTGGTATCAGCAGTCTGGTTACCATAGTACAGGCTCTGTCTAGTTCGGGATCAGACGGCCGTGTGTGAGATGTGTCAAGTTATTATTATTATACAATAAAGTGTTAATAAGCTGATTCACCATCGAAAAGGACTCTTACCATACCAAACGTATAGTTAAAACAATTTATGCGTAAAACCAACGAACATGTACTATTAAAAATAGCTGAATTCGATAAAAAGTTTGTAGTCGTTCGGTGATCGGACGTTATTCTTCTAATAAAACTAAGCGTTGTACCAATTAGAAGGTTATCTTTTAATCATGTTTATTATAACAGTGGTCACTCCAAATCAATCAACTGTGTGAGTGATAAGAATTGTCTATCATCGCATCGAAACTTATTTCTGGATTATGTGCTGGTTTCAAATTTAGAACGAAATTTATGAAATACTTTGCCGGTGGAAATAAGATATGTAAGTTTTTTGCAGTCTATCAAGAGGTGTAGTTTATTACGTAGCTGCGGAAGCATTATTACTACATATTATAAAACAAAGTCCCCCGCCGCGTCTGTCTGTCTGTCTGTTCGCAATACTCTGAAAAAATACTGAACGGATTTTTATGCGGTTTTCACTAATAGCCAGGGTGATTCATGAGGAAGGTTTAGGTGTATAATTTGTACCCGTGCGAAGTCGGGGCGGGTTGCTAGTGTTCTTAAATAACAACTCTTCATGATTAGAACTATCAGTTGATAAAGAAACCTTGGTGCCGCTTCCCTATTGTATAAAGAATGCTTTTAAATACCAAGTCAGGTAAATATCGAGTAAATCTTACTAAACAATAATTTGCAATCTTTCGAACCCTTTTATAACTAGAATCTATTTTAAACTAGCAGTTCCCGCACGGCTTCGCTCGCGTGTACATATTTACATATTTTGCGCAGCATCCTAATAAGCGCTTTTATTTAAAAAAAAATGGGATATAATGTACGTATAAAATGGTATATTTCTTATCACAATTCAAATATTTTTAATTTTTTAGTTGTTTTTATTAACAAGTAATAACTTGTTTTTAAAAAATCTTTTTTTTTTTCTTTATTTTAATTTTAAACTTTTTAGTATCGAACTTATTTGCCCAAATCTGATGGGGTTGCATACTAGATGGTGTTATGTCGTTTAACTACTGAGTTCCTATGGCCATCTTTCAGCTCCATCACCAGACCCTGGTTACCATCTAGCACCAAAGTACTCGTCAAGACGAATCATACGAGCCGAGACTCGATAGGATTGCGTCGTTTCATTACAGAGTTCCTATGACTACCTTCAACTCCATCCTCAGACCCTGGTTACCATTGCAAGACAAACTACTCGTCAAAACGATTCAAATGAGCAAAAATTGGATGAGGTTATGTCGTTTTATTGCGAAGTTTCTTTGGCCACTTCCAGCTCCATCATCAGATCAGCACCATGTAGAAACTAAATAAAAGTTTGTAAAATTAATCAACTTTTTTGGATAAAGCTTACCTACTGTGTAAGTCTGTGTACGGTTTATCACGGTTACGCTTTTTGCTCCGGGGTAGACAGAGACTGACCTTACTCCATCGTCATACCTCATGACTTCCTATTACCATTTTTTAACTCTTCTTACATACACCTTTCTGTACATTAAACAGTTCTAAAAGTATATGTAGTACATCATAGCCCCTTAATTACTTCTAAGAAGCTCTATTGGAAGTGGCCTGCATCCACTGACGGCCTATGCAATACATATATTATGTAGTATTTAAATACCATACTATTGTTATATTTATGTAAAATAAGACGCAATGGCCTTTGAATAAAGAATTTTATAACACAAATAAAAGAAATAAATAAATATTTATGTCGTTACTATCTTTAAGAGGCCCTTATTAGTTCAGATAACATTACAACGAGATAAATATAAATAATCGGTATTGCGTATAATTATAACTGTTACGTAACATGTATTTTAGTCCAATAAGGTTTATACCTCGGAACCCAGCTGCAGTGAATGGATTTTATTGGTTTTTTTTTATTGTTTTATTCATTAAAAACTTAAAGACTTAATTTCCAGTATTTTTTTTATGAATGTGTGTTTCTGCTGATATGATATAAAATGTTAGTGATGTAGCGAATATTCGCATCAGCATTTGTTAGTAGGAAAAATTGACATACGTTACATCACTAATGTATATGCATACACAACTTTACTCATACGAGTATTTAAGTATCGGAATAATCCATCGTTTCGTCGGCAGTCAGTAAAATACGGCGAAATCAAAAACAAGAAAAAGAGAAAAGAAGAAGATACTGATCTTCTTCTGCCCTGAACACTTACTAAGCACTGGCTTAGTAAGTGTTCAGGGCAGTGTTGTACTAAAGTAGTACTGAGGACGTTCTACGTCATTGAGGACCAGAGCCGAAGCTTTGTCAGCGAAGAGCACGACGAAGCTACGTCAGAGAAGACCAAGTCATTGGTACGCCAACTCAAGGGAGACACGTCGCTCAGTCCGGAATTCTGTGTGTGAAAGAAGAGACAATAAAGTGACGTCACAGAGAGATCGACGTTTCTTTCCAATCCCGTACCCACTTCCGTCAATCCATCAAAATAATAAGATGAAGGCAGTAGAAGTAAGCAGTAGAAGAAGGATGGACTTCAACAAATATAAATTTTGTTACTTTATAAAGGATATTATGAAACTTCATCATCGATTTATTAGTGAGGGATTTTTTTCTAAATTGTTATAAAAAATACCAGGGATAATATTTGCCATTCATTCCATGCCAACATTCGTCAACAATGAGTATGTAAAACTAATTCAAATCTTTTCTATTCAGGACACATACTCAAATGTTCTAGGTGCATCGTCGGGTTATCCGTCCGACGGCGCGGGCGCAGGTCGGCAGTGATTTTCCTGAGGGCTTGAGCGAGTGCATTGCCACCTAGACGCAGACGTACAAAGTTCGAGCTGCCCAGACGACGCGACCCACTTGCCCGTTACATAAACATCTTAAATTATAAACTTATTTAAGGATAGGTGTGTTAATATTGTTGTTAATTGCAAGATTTCTGAGTATAATTATATTATTTAGGATGTTAACTGTAAAAAGTAGTTTAATTTGTGTTTCTCGTATTAAAACGCAAGTCCGTAGTCAGATTATGTTCCTCATGTCTAGAGAGAGCTGCTGCCTGCTAATGAAGACGTGGCCCGAGTTTTAGGCAGCTTTGTTTTATTGTCACAGTGTGCAGTGTGTTCGTCACTATGTCGGGTCTGGCAACAAAATTCAAAGGTTCTCTGGTAGAGATTTTAGCAATAACACATTGTGTGTAACTTTAAATTTAAGATCTATTGTAACTCTATATGGTGTACAATAAAGAATATTCTATCTATCTGTCTGTCTAAAGAACGGGCAAAGGGTAGGAGCAGTGGCTCTTCGGGGTTGTAAGATTGGGACCTAAATGCAATATTTTTTTTTGTATTTATTTATTTAAATGCACAAAACACATTACAACTGTAACGATATCACAAATAGCAAATATAATGTTTTGATCTGGATTGCAAAGCAACAAATATGTGCACACAAGAAGACACAGTAGCTAGACAGATAGCAACACTACATTATGAGTAGCAATACAGGCTCGACAGTATATTTAGACGCTTCTTGGGCGTGTAATGCGTTAAATTAAAACAAGTTTATAAAAAACAGTAATCACCTGGATAATTGGCAATCCATCACTGTGCGGTTTTCCAGAAATTTTTTGCCTCGCACAACCAATCTTTGGAACAAATTGTCGCCTGCGGTATTTCCGGACCGATACGACCTTCAAACCTTCAAGAAAAGAGCGTACTCCTTTCTCAAAGGCCGACAACTTGTGACTCTTGAGTTAGAGGTGTCCATGGGCCACAGTAGTCACTTACCATCAGGTGACCCGTCTGCTCGTTTGCTGGGATCCCCCCTCCGTGGTGTGACGTCACATATTTTTCAATTTTGAACCCAGAACGGAAAAGAGCAGTTCTAAATTTTAATAAAAGTGTAGTAACGTGTCTAGTCTTTCGTTTACAGGTAATGTTTTGTGTTTCATACTTTAGATTTCGACATGTGACGTTACGAAGCTACCCACACCGCTTGTCACACTTCATTGACCCCCGTCCCCTGAACGTGTGACGTAATTTATGGATAGCTCCTTATTTGGAATACCCGTACATTCTGTACACGTCCTGCAGACATGAAAAGCCTTAGTCTAATATCGTTTTAAATAAACTTGCACCGTGCAATATAGGTATGCAATTAAATCGATTTTCAATAGGAGAAATATTTACATTTACAACAGTTAAACAAACATCAAGTTAACATTTAATTGCCAAGCACAATCATTACACTAATGGAGTGCCAACAAAGGGCTTACGATACTACGAGTCTAAAGACACTTAAAGGTATCATGCAACGGTATCTGCGTTTTACGTTCCAAATTACACCTTCGTAAGCATTATAAGGTTTTATAGAAAATAATTTTATTTAAAACGGAATCACAGCGACAATTTTTAGTTCGAAGTGGAGCCGCTTGATTAATGCAGGCCCTTATATCACGCTCAGAACTTCCGAAGGTAAGGTGAAGTAACAGAATTGGGGCCAATGGCCCCAATTCTGTTACTTCACTCGCTAAATTAAAATTCACTAAATTTTCTTCATATAAGAAGTAAACCTTGTATACTTAGAAACAAGGTCTTATTTCAAATTGAAACAAGTAGGTAACATATGTCGCTATCGAAATAAGCAATTTATTTGTCGACTAAAGTCTGATACGCATAAATAAACTTTAATACCACGTAGCGAGAGCCGCTATCCGTTGAATGCCATCTCTTTTGCTCTGTGTTTTTAGTAAGCGTCTTCGTAGGTGTAGATTAAAAACACGTCATCCTTGTTCGTTTTGAACAAGTTTTTATACGGCAATTATACAGCGTTTGAATAAATGAAGACTCTCGCTGCGTGGAAATAAAGTTGAGTATACGTTGACAGATTTTAGTGAAATTTAGCGGCGCTGAGAAATAGATGCTAGTAACAATCAGACCTTATTACGAAGAACACTAGGTTGATTTCATATGAAGAAATTAAGTCAGGTTTTAGTTTAGTCGAGTGTACAATAGAATCGGCACCATGGCTCTTTGTTAAATAATCATCATAAAATCATTAAATTATTTTTGACGAATAAATGCACGTAACCTTATCGTAGCTGCTACGTCGTAGCTCAGCGTAGATACTTTTTTGTGTAAATTGTTACAATACTTGTCCAAAGTTTTATTGATCTGTTCCACTACTAGGTATGGGTATTCTGTCGGTGTGAGGGGTTAGACTCTCCCCTGTGCTGGCCTAGCGGCTATTAGTCTCACCTTGCACATAACCGACTCTTTGATTACCTACTTATACCATCGAAGAATGTCATATTCTAGCCTCCGACAGACAGTACCGTATGTAGCGACCCGCACGAGTTTTAGGTACGGCTACTGAATGTATTTCAGAGGTAACTCACTGATATTATATTTATACATACATATCAAATCAAATCAAATCAAATCAAAATAATTTATTTCAACTAAACCACTATGGGTATTTTTGAATTGTCAGGAGTAGTAGTCAGTCAGACTAAGTCAGTCGTGCAGCTAGTTGCCTATTCTATACTATGTGCATCTCGAATAAAGTACCTTATGAACAGGGGATTAAAAAAAATGCAGTGGTGCCATAGATTATTTTCATAGACGAACACACACACTACAACGAATGAACTAAGTACTTTTTGTATGTACTTTTAGTGTAAGTTTACAAGTATTATTTTATAATGTATTTTGTCACGTCTAGAAGCTAAATTAAACTGATTAATAATATTTACTATCTAATTTGAAGAAAAGCTATCCGTTTACAAGTTATGACCGTTTGAATTTATAGGTTTGCCTCCGTTTTTCATAAAAGTCTTTACTTTTATCAAAAACGGAGGCAAACCGTAGTTAAGTTAAAGATTTTAAGTGGTACATATTTTTTATTTTGGCTTTTTTCATTGCACTACTAAGAAAATTCATAAAAACTAACTTCGAATTTTTTTAAATTAGTTTTTATGAATTTTCTCAAAAACTGAGTGAATACTTCCATGATAAAAAAAACTAACGACACTAAAAAAACAAAAAATATTTAACTTTATAAGAACGTTGCTTTTATAAGAAACTTAGGTCATAAGTAGAGATCGGATATTCGGATGCATATTTACCTAAAGTTGAGATGTTGGCTATTATGAAAATCACTTTTTTATCGAAAGAATCCCGCGATTCCAGGAAATTCAAATTTAAGTGTACCTATACTCCGTGAGATGTAATAAACCCCAGTTTGACACAAATGACACTTGCTCTGTTTCAACGTATAATGGTTGCTTTTCCCTACTTTTATTGTCAGTGATTTTTGACGAAGCAAAAACAACCTTATTACGTTGTAACAAGTGTCAAATCGGGCCTATTAAACCCCAGGAAATGGAAGCATTTTGTAAGAGTGCGAGTGAGACGGCAAATTATACTTGCTAGTGCGCAAGTAGCGACGCGACAATACAACTGCATTCGTAAATAAAAATATACTTAGAAGCCGCTTCCATAATTTGTTATCCAAAAAATAACTTAAGGTAAATATGCATCCGATTATCCGATCTCTAGACTCATAACTTGTAAACGGATAGTTTTTTTTTTCTAAATTCTTATTGTAACTGCATGCTGGAGTCATGCCGTTTCAGTGATTTAAGTAAGTGTTCTATTTTCAAATAGGGTGTATTTGAAAATAGAACACTTATTTAAATACATATATGTATTTTATTACAGTACAGTTCGAATTATCACCTCTGAGCGACGACTTCGTACACATAAATGTATTGAATATTTATATTAAGGTAATAACATGTTAGCAAGTAAAATCTAAATCAACAGATTTACCAAACTCAGGGAAAGTTGCAACACCAGAAGGTGTTGCAACTTTGCTTGGGTTTAGTAAACTACAAAATTATGTTAGACTAGCAGCACCCCGCGATTTCACCCGCGTAAGGCCCGATTCCGTGGGAATATCGGGATAAAAAGTAGCCTATCGGTTCTGTAGTTTTGGCGTGAAAGAGTAACAAACATCCATACATCCATACATCCTCACAAACTTTCACGTTTATAATATTAGTAGGATAGGATGTAGTTGAAATGGAATACATACATAGGTATAGGTGATAATAAATGAACAGAAATATCCTCATATTATGCAACAACTAGTCCACTAATTATTGCGGCAAGTTCAGGGGTCAGTCGGTATTGTATTAAGATAAGGAGTGGTCGCTTCTCTGTATCCGGGACGACTTTGGACTTCGATCTGAGATATCTGGAATTATGGATCATGGGTTGTTTTAATTAAGATTTGTTTACTGTTTTTATATAGACGTTTTACTATGTGTTACTTGTGAATCTGGTAGGGTATGTAAAGTCAGCCTGGAATTCATTACTTTAACGTAATGAAAACACTTTTGAGAATTAATCATTAGTCGTAAGCTGTAGGTTAACCAATAAAACATCTAGATATAAACAGACAAAGACAAACAAAATAGATATTACACCCTTTTTTGAAAAGTCATTTTATTTGATCCTAAGGCCACAGTAAGCAATCAGAAAATTAACTAAAATGTTATTTGATAAGTGGCATTTAAATTTTACATTTTAAATTTCGGCGCGTAAATTAGCGCGTAATGTTACGTATTTATGATGATGTCATGTCTGCAGTAAAAGCGTTAATTATTGTAGTTATGCCATTCAATTTTAAATGAGCTATTATTCTTATGATTGATATTGGAGATAGAAGAATACATCCAACATCGATGATTAATCATTCCCTGACAGAACAAAAATCGGGCTTTCTGGCAAAATAATTTCCTATCATGAAAGAGCTTATTTTGGGTAGATTTGTACTTTTTTAACTGACATATGGCATAGGCGTTTGTCTTCCAACTCACCTGATGGAAAGTGACAATGAAGACGAAGATGGTACACGCCTATTCAAGAGAAACCTATTCACTCTATAATTGGACGCTCAAGGTTTATAATTGATTGGAAAAATAGACGCAGGCAGTTCAAACATTCTGCCCTTAAAAAAACCGTTGTCTATGCTAAAATTTAAGTACAATACACGGCAGGAAACAGATACAATTTACAATTGAATTTTTTAACTGTCATGGCGGCGTTAAAAAACTGAACACTTTGAAATGGATTATAAAATTCAATTTCTAAATTTACGAACTAAAATTTACCGTATGCTGTATGTATTGCCTTAATATGTTTCTTGTTTACTGTTTATCTTACTAAATGTTTTTTCTGATCATTACATGAATAGAGTAAAATAACCTATTAAGACGAAGCTTTATCATTATCATGAATTACAGTCAAATATTCACCTTTGGACGGCACCTAGTATAGTATATATAAATGATAGTTTAGAAAAACTGAAAAAGCATTTATATCGAGCTAGCTTTAAAAATGGACCAACTTAAAAAGTAGAAAACAGTGCTACTCAACCTCAATCGTTTCATCATTAAACCATAACAACATCATCCACCTTCTGGCTTACTCATCAGATCAACTTCAAGATGCAGAAAGCTGCAAGAATTATAGTACCTTTTGTCATCCAAATACATGTACATACAAAGTTTAATTTCGACGCGACAATTAGAAATAGGTAAAAATTGACTTGTTCCGTTACGGTATGTATGTATTTACGAGTGAGATTTAGGTCCTAATTACATACAAAAGCGGTAATCCTACTCAACAGCTCTTGGCTGCCTAGCAATTTCAACTTATTTTTAGGATGTTACAGGACTGACATCTCCGGTGTAGCATCGTTCGGCACGTTGTTATTTAATCTGCAATATTCTAATGTTAGAAGTATGTGCTCGTTTTATTTAGGGCCCTTTTTGCCATCCTGTCTTAAAAATATTCTACCAACTTGAAATACACGAACGAGCTAAGTAAATAAGTGCCTGCCAATGCGGAAATTCGATGTCCTTTATACATTGCGTGCAACGAAGCAAGACACTTATCGTTTTACTATCGAAATCGCAACATTTTCAGGCAGTGCAGGTACACTTTGCAGACCTCTTAATTTATTCGCCTTTCTTAATTTATTCGCAGGCTTATGGTTTGTTCGCAAAACTTGAGTTGTGCGTATAATTCATATTTATACGCATGCAGAACCCTAATAGTAATATGCAATTAATGTTTCACATACTGACCTAGAAACACCAAAATAGACTTTCAAGAATAGAGGTAACAAAAGCCATTGTTGATACCTTACAAACTTGTACCAAGCTACTATCCACACGATGTAAAACACAATATTTTCAATCTATCTCTTTCGTTACCATTTAAATCGATAGAGACATATTATAAGCCGGTTTAATAAAACAGGAAATGTGGTACAGGGTAATTTTGACCAAAAGTGACTGGCAATTTTATGATTTTACAAATAGATATTTTACGATCAGTAGCCTTTTAGCTTCAGTAGACTTGGAACGAATCTTTAATCTGTATTTTTGTTAGAAAATATGTTTAAATGATTCAGTAGCAGACATGAGTGATACACCGAAATCGTCACTTTCAGCCCGATCAAGAGCACCTATCAACGAAGCTGCTGAAAAATGGTGGGATACATATGGTAATGAAAATATAACAATAAAACCCAACATTAATTCTGATATTAACGAGTCCAAAGAAAACAATGGTGAAACTATTGAGAACAAATCAACCGGTACAAGTAATTTGGAATCACAACGAACAATAACTTCAAAACTTTATGGAAACTTTATGGGTAAATCTATGAAAAATGGTGATCCTAAAGTTAAAGTGCTCAAAAAATGGAGGGAAGACCAAGCCAAAGCGAGGTACGAACATGCCAGGCAGGCTGTTATTAATTCACTGAAAGAAAAATTTGGTGTCACACGAGAGTATAGCAATATATCTTCTGTAGTTGATACCAGTAAGGCTGATATTACTAGAGCAATACCTACGATAATAATAACTGGAGACAATGTCGAAGAAACATCAAATTCGAATGTAAATCGTGACGGTGAAAGAGAAAAGGATTTTGAACCTATATTAAAGGTGGATAACGTTGAGGTTAGTCGGGCAGGTGTTGGTGATATCAGTCACGCGAGGAAGCTTCAGATGGGGCAAGGTGGTGAGCTGGCACAGTGGAGGCTTGCTCCTCGTGGCAGTAGGGCGGCGGGCGCAGAGGGCGGACTACGCGGGCTTACGAGGATCGACATGCCGGTATGTAACTAATTACACTTTTTTAAACCAATTATTTTTACGCTTCCTGATCATTGTTACATTACCAAGTTTTTTTACAATTTTATTGTATAAACTATATGATTGTATTAAGAAGGGTTTCATTCGTATTGGTGTAATAGTCATATTAACACGTGTGCAAGATATTTTGCAACCTGACAAAAGTAGATGCGGGTTTTCTCGTAATTTATTTTAATGCAAAATAAAACAGCTGCACAAAATGTTCAATTCGTTGAATCAAATGTGTAAGGGAATTATTGGCTGGTGATTGAAGGCAGTAAACATTTACCGATTTGTGCGCGATGTAGGGAATAACCTATAGTCATGCCATCACGAAGTAATCGGGAACAAAGATCTACCCTGACTTTTTGTAAACGTGGACGGTAGATTTATTGCGATCGGTCCTAAGTGATTTAAGAAATAGTTTTATTGATTTAAGTATCGTTATTTAGTTTTATGTGTCTAGTAGTTTACTGTTTAATAGAAAAAAATAACTACAATATTTAAGAAATGATAACCTTTTGTTTTTAAAACCTGAACGGAGAAAAAATATTTACTTTATACTTCTCATAAGGTCTAATAGTCAAATGGCACACAAACAGAAGACGTCGTTAAGTCATTACTGTTGCCTCAAGGAGATTGTAACGATTAAAATAGGTTATATACCATCTGCAGTATCTCAATGTTTCTTACTTTTCGAGATTTTTAAACAAATGGTAACAAAAATAATGGAGTAGTAAGACGAAGTTGATGTTTTTGGTGGTCCCTATTTTGTCACCAAAGTTGTAATACAATAATAAATCGGAGCCGTAAATTGAGGCATGAGGCGTAAATAATAGGAGATATACAGTCTAGGTTAGTGGAGGGAACAGCGTATGCCGTTCGGTTACAACTATGAAATAAAAAAAAAATTGGTCTCCATCCATCAGCTCCTATTTAAATAGGTTTAAGTTTAAAGAACTTTACAGTCCACTTATTGGGCATAATGTAAAATTAAAATGGAGTAATTACAAGAAACAGCGATCGTAGGTCTCTAAATCAATGACTCAAAAAGGTTAAGGAAACATTGGATTATGTTATGTACTTACATGAAATTATATTTTATACATATTATCTTTGAGGGACTCCGATTATGGTTAATCACTGTAGTGAAACATTAGATTTCACTATATAAATTAACATTACTTTATAATATATTGTGCACGCACTTTTGCTACTTCGTTTGTACTATCAACTAAATAACAGGTAGTTTGAAAATTCAAACTAGATTACGATGGTTATAGGTTAGTAGGCTATAGGTAGTAGTAATAGGTTAACTAATAGAAGGGTTTGTATTAGACAAGCACCAGCTGTTAGGAGTTTCAAGTTAGTTTTAATAAAATTTTAATTTATTTAACTTTTTAAGAAACTTTAGAAAATCTTATAAAAATCAAGTTTGGTAAGAAATTGAATATTAGGTATATTCTAAAAATAGTTAACGTAGGTATTATATAAAAAGGGAGTAACTAAAAATCAACAGTCATTTATAGATCTATCACAATCATAGAATTGTATACTTTAAGATAAAAAGTCAGTATTACAGTTTTCAAACGATAAATCTTAAATTCTGCCTTACTATTTTCGTCTGCGACTAAGGCGTCGGACTTGCGATCAAGTGGTTGCGGGTTCGAACCCCACCCAGTGCACTACCGACGTGTACCCACTCCTAACACAAGCATTTAGCTTAGCTGGAGGGGTTAACAAGAATACTAGTAATGTGTCACCCACGTTACTAGTATTCTTTATTTAAAACAAAAAAAGAATTAAGAGGGAGTGAAATTTTCCCCATTTTTGCAACATTTTTCATTGATGCTCCGATCCTGTTGGTCGTAGCATGATGTATTATGTATATATATAGCCTTCCTCAATAAACTGACTATCCAACACTAAAATAATTTTATTCCTTTAGATTTACCAACCAAACAAACAAACAAACTCTTCAGCTTTATAATATTAAGTATAGATAAGCTCTCACTATAGATGGGTAATCACCCGGATTTTTACCCAGTCGTGGGTTTTAACTCGGGTGATTACCCATCTCTAGCTCCCACTAATGTATTATTGTTGGAGTCATAGTTTCAGAGTCTAACGACACACGAGTCCCCAACATGTCACTTTCTTGTATACCAACACCTGATGCTTAAGATTTACACAGTAAAATCAAGGCAAAGGACAGCTACTTCGAGGTTTGATCAGATCATTCGATTGCATTCACTCCACGATTATATTTTTAGTTGCTATTTTTTATCAGAATGATTGTTACACTTGTTTTTATTAGTGTCTGTTAGTTGGTTCAACTTACATACTTTATCTTTACTTCTTTCTCTTATGTTGCCCATTTTTCTCATTGGATAGTCCTGTTCAGGTTTTTCGTTCAGTTTCTTAAATTAATAAAAGAGAAGCGCGGAAACACGGAAGTGTTATCCTTATCACAAGCAGAGCGTGACTCACATTTTACGTTACTCTATCAATAACCATTCCCATAGTTACTACAGTACAGGATATATATGTTTGTTTATACATGTGAGTGGCGCGCCACCGATATCTATTCGAAGCGTCGTCGCCGCGTCGTCGGACGCGAAGACAACTAGTTGTAACTTATCTGATAATGCCTATTATTGATAAGTAACGTTATAACTTGGGTAAATAATAAATTTAATATTTATTTTTTAAAGATTTCCGAAATAGTGCTAGGTTTTCTATTAAAAAAAAAAAACTATCGCAACATAGGGAGCGGACGAGCCACCGAAATTAATATTTTATTGATTTTTTCGTAGTAACTAACTTTCTTTTAGATTATCTACAAAGGAGGTAGCTTTTTTTATATTTTATTATTTTATAAAAAAAATAAAGCAATGAGTTAATATAAGTTTAACGTCTGTATCGCGGTGTCTCTCTATTCCATAGTTCCTAAACGGATGGATTTTGATTAATAATAGCTGCTTTAATAAATAATAACTTCACACATCTTACACACGGCCGTCTGATCCTAAGGCATCCTAGGCAGAGCCTGTACTATGGTAACCAGACTGCTAATAAACATACTGATATATTTCTAAATACATACATATTATAGACAAATTACACCCAGATACAGAACAAATGATCATGCTCATCACACAATTATTTGTCCTGGGTGGGAATCGAATCCAGAACCTCTAGCTCAGCGGTCAGGGTCACTAAAAACTAGTCCAACAAGCCAGCCACTCCATCTCATGTTTTTGTATACAGTGATTGTTTGTGTACATTCTTAACAGCCTTATCTATTTTTTTTTATTTAAAAAAACAACTCCCGCATTAGGAATGACTCCTGTGTCGCGAGGGCTTTACAAACATACAAACAACGGATACAAAGAACACCCAGATTCGGGTGGGAATCGAACCCACGAACTATGGCGTAGCAGTTAGGGTCACCAACCACTAGGCCAATAGGTCAGTCAGTCGAAATCTATAGATTGTTGTGTCATTGTAGGACAATAGTGAGAGGATTCCTTTTATCGTGTATACCAGTGCAGTTCGTTAAAATGAACGGCACACATGTGTAATGTGTAATGCATTCGACTTATTTATGAAAGAGGATATATTATATTTACTTGTAGCGTTATCCTCGTGGCCTCAATCAGCATTCGATAATTATCATGGTTTAGATGAACCTTATCGTCTTATCTGTTTGGTAGTTGTATTACTCGAAACGTGTGCAGACGGTGTCGGAGACATGTCGTATTAAATGAAAGAACCTTGTTGATAATAGGTTTGATAATATTTTTATATATTTAACAGATGTTCCAGTTTTATTGAACAGCAAATATAAGTCCCTGGGCTGATATTTGTTATTTACCACGTTTCTACAAAATGTGGATCATGTTGAAATTTAATACTATGTCAATTTTTTAAAGCTCCCGAAGTATTCCCGATGCTAAACGAAGGCTTCAGTGAACACTAATAGTGTATTTTAGGTATGTTGGTTGGTTTGGTTTATGCGAGCGATGTTTTATTCGTAAGTATTCATATAATTACGAATAAAACATCGCTCGCGGTATGCACAAACAGATAGAACCGGCACTGACTCCGTACAGATCGGTACAAATAAATTTAAATAACA
Organism: Callimorpha dominula; assembly: GCA_949752705.1. NCBI lineage: Eukaryota > Metazoa > Arthropoda > Insecta > Lepidoptera > Erebidae > Callimorpha > Callimorpha dominula. Next base: position 3,554,134 of record OX457002.1, on the reverse strand, counting down.
TCATCATATCATCACAGTTTGGATGAGAAGGGGAAGGAAAAGAAGCGGGGAAAACAGATATGACGTAATTACCAGATTTTTTATATACAGGGTACACTGACCGTACCATAGTAACTCGTGGTCAAACAGGGAGGTAAGATTTCTCGAAAATAGTACCTTAATAAAAACACGCTTTAGTCGCAAACCAAATTAAAAAAGAGGTCCAGGTGACCTCCTGGCTCCATCGTCAGACCAACGTTACTAAGACCAACTCGACAAAACGAATCGTATGAGCCTAACTCCAGGGGTTAACTAATAGCCACGGAATAGTTCCACTATCCACCTCCTGGCCCATCAAAAGATCAGCTCCAAGATGCCAAACTATAGTATCCAAACTACACATATGTACACACAAAGTTTCATTTAGATGCGACAATTAGAAGTAGGTTCACTAACTTCCAAGATTTATTTATTTATTTATTCCTTACTAGCAGCACCCCGCGGTTTCACCCGCGTAACCCCCGATTCCGTTTGAATATCGGGGTAAAAAGCCTATATGTTAATCCAGGTCTCCAGCTATCTACATACCAAGTTTCATCGCAATCGGTTGGCGTGAAAGAGTAACGAAAATCCATCCATCCATCCACCCAAACTTTCTCATTTATAATATTAGTGGGATTATACATTAAAAGTAGATTACATATCTTAAAACCAGGGCAATGTTATGTACGAAGGCGAGCTTACCAACCTAACAGCAAGCTAACCCAAACCTGAGTTTTCTTCCAGCAAACCTTGGAGTCAATAGAAGATAGTAGAGAACGTTAGAGGCAAAGTCATGTGAACGTTACGTGAAAATAATTAGAAATAGCAATTAACATAACTTGACTTGACTTATATAGTTAGTTACAAGTGAAGCTGATAAAACCATGTTAAAAACTGGCCAAGTGCGAGACGGACTCGTGCACGAAGGGTTCCGTACCATTATCTATACAACATTAGACACTATATTAAGACTGTTTTTTGATATTTTTTGTTATAGCGGTAACAGAAATACATCACCTGTGAAAATTTCAACTGTCTGCTATCAGTGCCTGGTGACAGACAGACAGACGGACAATGGAGTCTTAGTAATAGGGTCCCGTTTTTACCCTTTGGGTACAGAACCCTTAAAACGAACGACGACCAATGGACGGTTCAGAATCGGTATGTCGCTAAGGCTAACATTTGCGAAGCACCAACAAAAGGAACCGCCCATTGGCCAATCATAGTTCCGCAAGCCAATTTATTATTATCGCTTACATTTGTCCACTTACAGATACCACGGTAGTTCTCGATATGCAGCCGTAGCCTTGGATATCAAGGAAATTTAAAAGAATGAAAGATTAAAATCATATCCACTTATAAAAATCCTTTGCGTTGCTATCACGCAAGTATTTCGATTTAATGAGTAATTACAGCTGTCTGTCAACATGTCTTTGGTATATCAGTAAACATTAGTACATACATATCCTAACGCCTTTAACCCTGAAGAGGTAGACAGAAGTGTATTAAACCTCCACATTTTGCCAACTATAATTTGGTGCCACTCACGTAAAAAGAGGGAAGCCTATTGCCGTCAAAGGGGCATTTTGGACATTAAATTTTATTAACATTAATTTGATCGTGGGAGAGCCATACTTCGGCACGTTTGTGCCGGCTCGACCTGAATAATACCACGGCCTCGGAGAAAATCGGCAATGAACCAATGATTAGTGGAGGCCCTAACCCTCCCCCCCCTCTCCTCCTTCCTCTCCTCCTCTACCACCTTTCCCCTACTCCTACCTTAAAGACCGGCAACGCAATTGTGACTTTTGAGTTGCAGGTGCCCTTGGGCGGCGGTAGCCATTTACCGTCAGGTGACCATAAAGGCTGCTATCACTAACACTTATTGTGTTACTTGGGCAATCTTTTGCTACCAGGAGAGTCCTGTCCTGGTAGCAAAAGATTGCCCAATTAGGAAAAGCTTGCAAAAATAACTGCAACCCCCGGTCAGGCAACCCTGGTTTCGAGCAAAAATCTGCTGTAACCTTCTTATCCTCTAGTAAGAGTTGAAAATTATAAGGGGGTTTTTCAACTTGTCAGATATTGACAGCTAGGTTCTTCCAAAATGCGTCCATCTGCATAGTAGAGTACTATAAAAATTAATTCTATAAAAACTGAAACGAACCAAATCCCTTAAAGGTACATACAAAACGCAGCGATTATTTCCAGTAGGGCATAATAGAGGCAGGTGGTAGGGCGAAATGGCTTCATATCAACGTTTCGCGAGCCCTCTAATGTTCGTCAAACACGTAATAACGGCCTGCGAAACGCGCAACTTATGGAAAGCTTTACGTTTACGTTCACGCAGTACTCTCGCCTGTGTTTTATGGGACTAATTGTGCCTATTATTGGTTCGCAGTTATTTAGACCATTGTGTATATCCTAGCTTCAGAATTCAACTTCCTTCCTCATTTTCGCTCAACAGCCGCCCAGTACCGTCTTTACCATAATATAATATACGGGGTACGTGCCCAGGGCATGAATAGGTATTCTGACGGGGCTCAAGAAAGGCCCCAATGAAGGCAGTTTCTAAAAAACCTTACAAAGTATTGCAACCTTACAAAAACTAATTAACTCTGTTAAATTAGAAGACACTTTTCTTAGTGTTGAATTTGATACTAATTAGCTTATGTTTACCAATCCTAGTGGAGACTGCTCACAGTTAAAGATAATATTACATGATTTACCAACCATAATGACATACATGAATAACTTACTAACTTATCAATCATGTGAATAAAAAGATCAAAAGATGAAATCATAAAAAAATACATCTAAGTAATACATGATTAGACAACCAAAGGAAAAATTTCTTTTTAGGTTTTTTTTTAAAACAAAATCTATATTTATATCAAATATACTTTCTATCAATATCGCAAATTTTGTGTGATCAAGGGCACATACTTTTATAGAGCAAACCAGCAACTCGGAAGAAAACAAATTTATACCTTTGATAAGGCTATAGAAAAAGAACATCTGTCTGTTCGCGATAAACTGAAAAACTACTGAACGGATTTTCATGCGGTTTTCACTAATAGACAGGGTGATCCATGAGAAAGGTTTAGGTGTATAATTTGTTAAGATTTTGTGTAAATTGATTGCAATATGTTGATGATTGTTGAAGATATCTCTGCTACCCGTGCGAAGCCGGAGCGGGTTGCTAGTTCATTATATATTCTAAACTAGATTTTTTATCTATTTCACCCCTCTAACTCTAAATTAGTTGGAATTCAACTAAACCTCTACAAGTCGAATATTTCTTTAGAAAGTCCACTCTGCAACTAGAATTTCTTGGCTTTATCTCCCTTGATGTTCGCCTTACAGAGGTTCTACTTACCTGAAACTTGTTATTGTGATTAATTCGCACAGCAGAGTGCTATACTTTAGTATAAGTAACTTTTTTTTGCAAATAAAATTAAATTTTATACTGAACATACAAACCTAATAGTTAAGTATATTAAAACTAATTGAAAAAATATATATACAGACTATTTACATGCATGCGTCATAAAATTCCTCCGCATCGTAGGCGTACGGGCAGTGTTCCCAGAATGCTGGCAGCATTCAAATCATTTCAAATCATTTTATTTACTTCTCTCTCACACAGAAAGTGGTTAAAGAATCAGATGATAATGTAAGTGGTCATTGTTTAGAAGGTGGATCTGTGTGAGAGACTGGTATCTGTACTAGGTAAACCTGTATGATAGAGTACCAGCATTGCAACGTTGAATGGCCATGCTAGTTTAACTAATGTATAAATAGTTTTAATATTATCTGAAACAATTACAATGTGGTGTACTTTCCTTTATAATACAAAGCCAATATTTGGTCATAGTTTTTTTATTTATATCGTAACAGAATTATCAATTTTTAACTGACTTAAAATAAGGAGGAGATTTTCAGTTCGATCCTTTTATTTTCTAAACACATTTTATTTTATATTTAAACTTTAATGATGTTGTGTTCTACTGTAATTTTGAACCCAAAATCGAACTAAAGCTATCTTTGAACAAAAAGCATTGACTACTTAAGTATATACGTTTATATACGTATACGTATACGTATATATACGTTTCAGGTGCATTTTTTTTGCTTTGAGTTCGTTGCAACCCTAGATCCGAAGAAGTAAGGCATAAGAAGTATTACTTGAATAGCTTATTTCGGTATTCTTCAAGTTTCAATACGGAAGAGGCCTCACCGACACTAACATTACCAAACTGAAGAGTTGGTTGTTGTCTGCGTTAAATAGTCCGTTTTATAGGCTCCATAAAACCACAGAACCTACAGAAGCGAACCAGTAACTACCCGAATGAAACGCGAGTGAAACGGCGAGGCACAGTAAGTTTAAAAATTAAATACCAAATTATCTCTGATAAAAGCTGAAATATAACTATGGAGTTTGCTCATACAAGATAGGCATCAGACTTCGGACCCTCGTGGTGATTTCATGATAGATACCAATAATTAAGTATAATTTGTTTGTTTAACGATGATAAAAAATATCGATAATAGGTTATTTCGTATATTAAACGTGAGCCTTGTCTTTTATTTTGTTAGCCGAGGTAATATTACTAAACAATTGTGTCATCAACGGATTTAATTTGAAATTTTTAGCTTTGAGATTAAATTGGTGACTAATTTTAATAGAAGGAGACAAACATATTTCGGTGTGACTGTTGATTTAGTGGCGCTTGTTTGCGGAATTGTTTCACCGATTTTTGTAATTTACCACGCGAGTTGCTGTTTGCATCGTTTTTGGTAATGGCATCTTGCCTCCAAGCCAGTAGTTTAATTAAACATACAATAATCCTTTTCTTATTAATTTGAGAATACATGATGGATTAAACTGAGCATAAATAACAAATGAGGTTTTAGAGGATGCAAATCTAAGCTGCATATGAGCGGTAGGTACAATCTGTGCTAGGATACATTTTGTACTGTGTTAATGGCAGTGAAATTATTACCAATGTGTTTTGTGTGTCAATGGTAATATCATAGGCAACTGTTCTTGCTTTTTTATACTACGCAATACATCTTATGTTATTAACGGTGAACCATGGTTATGTGCAACACCGTTGATTCCACGCCCAATTGACACCGTGTGAACTGTTGTGTGATAATAGTAATATTGTCGTTCCGAAAGAGATGTTTTGAATCTGCTCTAGGTGTTGTTTAGAAAAGATTCTGGCCGATCATCGATTGTGGCATCATATTTGTGTAATGGTATACAGAATTCATCAAAATTCAAGTTTGTTTAGTACCTATATAACCTCTTCCGTAACAATATATGTATTATACACTAGCAGCACCCCGCGGTTTCACCCGCGTAAGTCCCGATCCCGTGGGAATGTCGGGATAAAAAGTGGCCTATATGTTAATCCAGGTCTCCAACTATCTACTACCAAGTTTCATCGCAATCGGTTCAGTAGTTTTGGCGTGAAAGTGTAACAAACATCCATACATCCATACACACAAACTTTCACGTTTATAATATTAGTAGGATTTTTTGATAGTACTTTTTCCGATTCTATTATTTTTTGTAGAACACTTTCAATGTGAGCAGAAAATAACTCGAATTATGCAAACATTGCACAATGCACTAATTTCCCGAAATAATTATGAAATGAGGTTCTTTATCTCACATAAACGCTGCATACTTTTACAAGTTAAATGCGCAATCTTTTAATAATACAAATCAAAGCAAAAATAGTTTTAACCATACAGAAATAAAGTTTACTTTGCCTGCATTGGACAGTGTGCTCAAAAACAGGCAACGAACTGAATTTCCTTTGCACACACTATCAGAGGATGCAGCACACTATTTTTAGACGACATGTTGTTGGCCGAAAACAATACAGATTTACTTATATGTTTTAAGAAGTGAGTGCTATCGTGTATATGTTGGCAAACATAGAGGGTTGTTTATACTAAGATATGGTGGGCAACACAGGTCGGTGGGTTGATAGGTCGTCTTGAATGTTGCTACGTGTGTTGAGGTCTTATTTATAATACGACTTGGATATAAGTTTCTTCAAACGTCAATTATTGTTTTCAATCCGGTATGTCTTGAGAGCATATTCTTCAAACATAAAACAATAAGACTTAGGTTTACTACATTAAGTCCAGATTTGCCTTTCTGTGCTCGCAGATGTATCTAATCCTTAAACTTTGCATTGCAGTTACATATACAAGCTACAATATGTTTTAGTTTACTGGACTGTTATGCCTATGCATGCATGTGCATGCTCTCCAAGGCCGGAGGGGTCTCAATGTGTTAAGAATGGTCACCCATCCTAGACTGACCTGGCTAGTATTATTTAACTTTGTAATGTGCTAACCTACTCGGTTACCACTTAGCCACGAGTCCCTCAATGGTGTGTCTATACATAGCAGACCTATTTTTATTTATGTAACACCTCATACACATTACTGACGACTAACTGGCCTATTCTAAAAACACTATATATGTATACATATATAATAGTAATTAATACTTTCGTCTACAAATACTGGCAGCTCCCCATTGAAAAAAACCTCTATAACTACAGTGTTGTGTTCATCATAGTTCCATAACGGTCTGGAAACGGTTGGTACACTGTTGTGACACTGTTATTCCTAGTTTTTAAAAGTATCCGACTTAACTGCTTAGGTACGCTAGCCGACGCCGAGTGCTTGATCGTCAATAAAAAAATAAATCAAATATAACCTCGTTGTTTAACGGAACATGAAACTTTTTTATAGTTCGAATCAAAACAAGAAAGCGATAAATAATAAACAGGACGAGGTAAGCAATTTAATTAGATGCCATTAATTACTGATGATCACGCGTGGGCAGCGTGATGGCAGCCGGGGCCAAGCCGACGTGACACCTCCATAATTATAATGAACGTAATTAAACGGATAGTGGACAGTTATCTGTAATGTTTTTGATTATAATGTTGTGCTAATTTAGAGGTGTATTGTATAGTGGCGATAAGCTTTCAGTTCCGTTTAGAAATTTTGCTACAGGCCCGTTTAAAGATGGGTAACCATTTACGAAAAGGGGCTCGTTCCTTTTGAGGTTCTCTGGTTTCGGTCTTAGGAATAATAAGGCTAAGAAGACGTATCTACGTATGTATTATGCAAAGGTTTGAAAGCTCTACTCGCAGATACAAGTTGCGTTAGGCCAATAGGCGTGGGGAAGCCTGCTTTCCCCGGGATGGGGCTTGGCTAGGCGCGGCGTCGATCCGGGGGGGGCTGAAATAACATGGTCCGGGTCCTCCCCCGAGCAGGGCGCCTAAGACCGGCTGTCGGGGTGGTTTTTAGTGGAAACACCACATACTCCTGGCTCCTGCGTCCCCGGAGCCGGAGATCCGAAGGGATTTTACACCCCGTCAACAAAAAAAAAAGATACAAGTTGCGTTCGGTTAAGCAATACTTACGTTTGTTTTAAAGGGTATCACATCAGACTAATTAGAAAAATTCTTTCGTGAACATTTGTAAGTATTAATGTGTATTAGCACTATTATTCTATTTTTTTTTCTACTTCTCTGATCGTACACTCAAGTGCTAATAAGACAAATGTGCACTGTTCCTAACTGTATAACTGTATGTCCATCTAAAGGTTGCCTGTAAGAGATTGCAGACTGCGATAAGGCCGCCTATTATACTGCTGTTTCTAATGTATTTATTTTATCCTATTTATGGTGTGCAATAAAGAGTACCTATCTATCTATTAATGTGATAGGTACAGTAGATTTCTGCGCATATTTGAACCACACAACATGGAAAATAATTCAGCCTTAAAGAAGATGACAGTCATCCAGCAACACTCGCGAAATTATGCGTTCCTGTTCATCAATAGTTCTATGAAAGAAAAGGTTTAATGCCCCTCTTTTGTAAAGCGGGGATCCTCCAATCAGGCTAAGTGAGCATGCTTGGCGGACTGCGACCTAAGTAACGGTTGATGTCGGGAAGCACTAGTATATAGGCGAGAGAACTTTTATTGCGCGGTATAGGATTAGTAGTTACTATGTAGTTCGGTTTATACTCGCTAGATGGCGCTAAAGTAGATTTTGTTGCATGTCAAGCACCGTTAAACACACCTCACGCCTAAAAATCAAGTGCTCGTTATCTAGTGACCTCCGCATCTCCTCGCACTGACCTCTGATAAAGTGATCAGTTGTCGTTGTCCGGATTTCAGTGAATGCAGTTATGCTTTAGAGGTTATTGCAGATAACTAAATACCTGCTGTGTGTACCTGACATTATTACAATGTTGAGATCTGTATAGTGTGTCAAGAATCATCATACTCCGTGCCTTTTCCCAACTAAGTTGGAGTCGGCTTTCTTTCTGACTACGGTACGGCCGAACTTTGACATTTTGCGTGAAGCGACTGCCATCAGACCTCCACAACCCAAGTACTAGGCGATATTGAAAGTTTCTATGGCACCTGGGTCCGACGGTTTAACAAGCTCTCCAAGGCACGGAGGGGTCTCAATGTGTTAAGAATGGTCACCCCTCCTAGACTGACCTGGCTAGTATTACTTAACTTTGTAATGTGCTAACCTACTCGGTTACCACTTAGCCACGAGTCCCTCAATGTCAAGAATAAACAAGTTAATGGAATAACAGAGTAAGTTTACATAACTATAGGGTCAGTAAGTAAAAAAATCAGAAGCGCGTCGGTCATGGTATGGATGGAATGGGAAGAGATGAAATAGATATTGGAAAGAGAGTACTATGATGTCTGTGGAAGGTTTATAAAGTGGTGAAGACCACAGAAAATATCTTTGGACATATTACACGGTACTTTTTAGTCCCAAGTAAAGCTAACTGACACCTTACAGCCAGGTATATTAATTTGTATGCCACTTTCTTTTTATCAATTGGTAGACATCTTTTTTCTCAAATTATTTATTGCATTGCTAAATTTCGATGTATAATATTATAATGAATTTAATATTAGCAAAGTTTGCGAAAGATGACCTGAATGGTTTTTTTTTTATTTTATATACGTGCAACATAATTATGCAGATGCGTTTAAAAAACTATTTGTTTTCAATTGTTGCGGCAGCACTGAGAACCAAATGGGAACTTGAATTACTAATTATAAATTTCCACGGTTTCCAGTTGTTATTGTTGTCATTATATATTATTCTTCAAATTCATTTTTATCGTAATAATTCTATCGGATACAAACTCTTGTAACACTAAATACATTTTTGTAAACAGTAACACCAGAAGAGACGGCAATATTGGGTTCATCCTATTTTAACATCCAGACTTATTGAAAGTCACTTTATGACTTATGAAACTAAACTGAGTAAAGGCTCAATAAAATTTCATAAATGTTCCTATGACAATAGGGAATATGCATGTATTTTTTTTTATTGTTCCATCATTCTACCCTAATAAAAAATATAAATAACCTTGGCAATGTTCAAATTAATTTTTAAAATAACATTGAAAACATCGATAAAATTTGACCTGTTTGAACCCCGCCATATTTCGCGGAGCTTGGATGACGTCACGTTCCACCTTCAGTGTTTGTTTCATAAACTTACTTAAGGTGTTATAGTAATTTTATACCGATTTCCAGTTGTAATTACTATTTATTGTAATTAATAGAAGATGGATAAAGTTAAAAATCCATTTTATATGTATTGCCTTGTCCCTAAGTGTAAAAACACTATAAGAAGTACACCCATAATGTAAAATACGAAAATAATGGTGTACATTAATGAGAAGAGATGAAGTATCTTCAATATCGTGTTTATATTGTTGTGAAGATCACTTTAATGTTAGCATATTACAATTTAATTGCTAGTATACTGTGAATTAGTCAGCAGTAATTTATGTTTGTTTTAAATATCAAGCAGAAGGCAACTTGCTTGTCTACTTAAACTAGGTAACAAAAGTTTAATAAAACGTCATGAATATAACTAACTATACTTATCTTACCTATATTTTAGATTATAATATAACAAGTATTATAATAATTACCTTGCGGCTTTCACTCCTTTAACCTCAGCGGTCGTAAAATCTGGATTTGATGCAAAATATATAGTCATCATGAATGCACCTATTTTCGATAGATTGTCCGATTGTGCTGTGACAAAACTACATTCAGTCATTGTCCTAGATGATTTCTAATATCACTAGAATGCTTAAATTGCACTAGCTAAGATCAAAAATCACAGGAACACCTATCTTTCTCCGTAACACTACTAATATAGGCGCCGATAAATGACAGAACGCGGAATGTCACGTCATGTTTTGTTTCGACCAATGGTGAAGCGTTTTGCAAAGTTGAATTTCGCGCCCCTATTTTGCATATTTTAATTAATATTTTTGCAATTAAACACGAACCAAATAAGAAAATAATTGTTTAGGCATAATATTTGGACAATAAAGATTCAAGGGAAAATTAATCAAGTAAATTTAAACAACATGCATATTCCCTATTGCTGGTATATCGACAACTATCACATCAATACTACTTTACTTTACTATGACAAATTATAAGTAAATCTAAACTGCACAGTATTTGTAATAAACATTTGGCATGTTATGTATGTAAGAAAATCTTTTAACGTGGTTTTCAACCCCTTCAAAACGTCGGATGAATTACATTACATTATTCTTAATTTAAATTCAAATTCAAATGTCTTTATTTGTGAGACAAAGGTACATTAATGGTCTTACAGTACATTTAAGGTATATAATACAGTTCTCAATGCAGTTGGTGTACAAAAATAAATAAATTAGTTGAAAATTATTTTATACTTTTTAGTTTGGTTTTCTATTAAAGCGTGTTTTTTTGAGCTATTATTTATTCGTTTTAATCAGTCGAAAATGAATAGAATTTTCCGTTTCTATGGAAACTTCGGAATAAAGATATACAGATTTGAAAAGAATTCATCAAACACTTCGAGATTTGCGGCAAGAAAGAGATTTCCTTGTTGACCGCGTCATTGCACGTTAGCAAAGTTCGCGTTCAACGCCTGTCATCTGAACGTGGCCTTATAAAAAGTAATTTTTCTATTACTTGAGGGTTGTTATAAGATAGGTACGAGTGACCCGTTAGTCTTCGACCTTGTGCGTTTTTTAAAACTTAGTTGTGTAAAAGCTAAGAATTCCGTAAGGAAATATTCCTTGGAGCTTAAATCAATAACAACCTCTTATCACTTGCAGTCGTAAAACCACTCGACAACGGTAAATTTAATAATATCATTGGTCGTATTGTGGACGCTGTCAGTTGGTTTAATAACGGAAAATTTATGGCATCTTACAATAATAATTATTATTATAGCCGTAAATTTTCCGTAATAAATAAAGAAATACTTGAAAATCTTACTACTACTTATAATAAATGCGATAAAAAAATTCTACTTTCTGAATATGCTTTTCGGCTTCCTTAGGAAATCAAATATGCTAGCGCGATTAGATTGTCGACTGTGTATTGGAGTTTGATAAGTTATTGACCTTTGTAATTGTAACATTTTAACACTCCTTAAGTGATGATACTAATCGTGTTTTTATGACACATTTACCATTTTTAAAGTGACGTACTTCCGAATGAAAAAGGGAACCCTTATAGGATCAATCGTCCGTCTGTCTGTCCGTCAGTTACAGCCAATTTGCTCCGAATATATATACTAGACGGATATCCTGCTAGGCAGGCTGAAATCGACGAAAAAAGACGGCAAACTTGTCACTGAACTTGACCAGGACCGGAATCGCATCTCTAAATGGGGTTTCGAGAACCTAATCTAGTTCAGTGTCAAGAAAACACAGGCATGCGCGTTTACTGCCAAGGTACCTTCCTTCCTTCCCCTTCCTACTCTCCGACTGCAGGGCAATCTTAACATACTCGGAATGGATGTCCGTTGTAAACTGAATAATAAAAACTACATTGCGAGAGTCATAAAAACGGCCTCTCTTAAATCTTTAAATATTGTATGTACATTCTTAGATTTGCAATTGAAAAGTAAGGAGAACATTCTCTTTAACTATAACGTTAAATTTGTAAATGGGATAAATTATTCGTAGATACATATTCATCGTACGGAACCCTCTCCACTGAGTTCAACTCGGACTTGGTCGATTTTTACTACTTTTACTACTCTTCTCAACGAGTGCTTATGCAATATGCAATTAATGTCTACTGCTGGAATTTCGATATAATTTCTCATTTGAGGTCACTAGTATCGAGATCATATATAAGATAAAAGATGGCGACTTTAGTCACCCGGTCTAGATGTGTATAATTATAATTATGTAATCTGTCCGAATGACACTAAAATGCGCAATGCGCAGGACAGAGCACGAATGACAATGACATAACGTTTCTATTGACATACTTATCTAGTTGACTAAACTAACATAGTAAGCGACAACCGTAGTAAGTTGAAGTAAAACAAGGATTATTATTGTGTATTTCACTTCATGACATGACATCCAACAATTGCTCGTAGATAGGGCATTTGCAAGTTACAAATGATGCCCGTAATTACTAACAAAATTGCGAAAATATTACCCTCGCCTGTTTCGAACAACAGAACAACAAAACTACTAAGCGCCCGAAGTTACACCTCTCATAACAACACTAGTGGTTATAGTTCGAGTAATCTACTCGATTTCCCGCCGATGCCGACGAATCGAGATCGGTGGTAAGCACCAGTTGGCACAATCGATAGGAAGACGAGCATTCCCATTTTTATAAACAACATCCAAAAAAATTGCTAGCGCAAAATGTACCTTTTAAAATTTTGGACTTTATGTCCATGGGGTAACGCATTTCAATTTGAAAAACGCAGTGTGCGAAAGGTAAGCTCATATTTGTAGAATTTTACCAGTTATCCAAGATGGCGGCTTTGACACATGACATAAAACAATATTTACGAGCGGGAAGTTCGCAAGTCGGGATGCGACATGCGAGAACGTCACGAAATACGGATATACGGATTTAATTAATGATTTCTATTCATGACGATTTTATGGGAAGCAGGTAGGTTGACATGTTGATACTGGAGGAATATTTCTTATAAATACGATATCTTCTATATTGTTCTGTATTATTGTTTCTAATTGAGTTCGTACCAACGTTGATGTTTCGATGACGTGGAGATTATTATAATAACTTGAAAGGTAGGTAAAGTTATCTTTCATAACTGACCTTTACACAAGTTACCACACATACCAATATCTATGTTAATACCTGAGTTGTAGTACTGTCGGTAAGAATTTTTAATACACAATTACAGAGTTATTACGTACTTAAAATTTTGTCAGCACCAATAACATAGGCAATTTTTATGGGAATCTGACTTAACGTTATCTTGACTTTAAAAATGCTAAAAGTATTGACTGAGTCTTTTCAAATCGAGAAGTGCGAATATCATTTCAATTATTACATAGTACAATAGAAGTACACGTCACTAGTCATAATTACAGTGATTATCGTAAATCGTGGCAAACGGTTGTTTAACCCATGAACTTCAACAACTATTATAGTAGCAGCCAAAAGGTAGTTAATATAATCTATGATTTTATTCACAGCTTAAGCGCAAAGTTAGTTTCAATTAAGTGTAAATTTTAAGTTAAAGAGCTAGCCTAGGAGTCAGACATAACGATGATGCTATTGTTAATAACTAGTTAACTGTTCGTTATCAAAAACTTTGACATTAATGACGTAAAGTTTTCGCCACGCGAAAAAAGGGGAGCGACCGAAAACTATGGATTAAAACGCTATGGAGTTTTTATGTTTACGGTTTAGATTATTATGAACTTTATTCAGGCTATCTTATTTAAGGACTTAAATTGTTTCTATTGTATTTTGTACCATTGACAACGTATCATTATCTACTTACCCTTTTCTTAAATATATTTGGGATCGGCGCAATGTGCTCTCTTCTTCCATTCTACTCTATCATTGCTTACTCTCTCTTAGACGCAGTTCATCCCTCTTTTCTTCGGTCGTCCTCTACTCTTGTACCCCCCAACTTCCACATATAAAACTCTCTGTACGACATTTTGCTCATCCCTTCTCATCGCATGTCAATACCACGATATCTATTGCTTCTCAACTTTTCATCCTCTATTGCTACTTTCAGGCTCTCTCTAAGATATTCATTCCTCACCTTATCCATCCTAATCAACAGACATCCGTCTCATTATTCGTTTCCTTGGTGGATCAACATTCACATCCATACAGGACGGCAGATCTGAAGATCGTCTTCTTATCTTCTCTCCTTTCACTACAACAGGAAACCTGGGATCACATATTGTTCCAGTTGCTTGTCACCACTTCATCCCTCTGTAATGATTCGCCATCGCTTTGCAGAAGGAGTCGAGGTACTTAAAATCGGAGCAGACTTGTATTCCATTAAGTAAAATGGTTTCAGGACTGGAGAGGCAAGAAATCATAAAATGTGTATGAAATTTTGGTTCCGTTGAGTTTCATGCCAACATTCTCCAGTCTGTAGTGCCATTTTTCAAGCCTGCTCCGGATCTCGCACCCGTCTTCGCCAATGCATGTCGCCTGCAAACAGCAAGCGCCAAGGCCAAGGTGCCTCTTTCTGTATGTACATCATCATCATTATCAACAAGGACATTATCATTATCATTAAGGAGTTAGAGCCGATCCTTGGTGCACGCCTACAGAGACACAGAATTGTTCGTTATTTACAGTTTCCGACCTTACCTATTCCACATCCTTAGCTGGCACTCTTTCAAATCCAACGACAAAACCTCTTGAGGGTACCCTATCATACGCTTTTCTAGGTCAAAAAACATCAATATGCAAGGTTCTATGCGCGCGTCTGTGCTTCTCACATAGTTGGCTTATTGCAAATATGGCATCTGTTGTCCCGCAACCTGGGCTTCTGGCATAAACCTAAATTGGTTATCTTTGTTTTATGTTATCGCGCTCTCGTCTCTTACTCTTCTCTCAATTACTTTTTTCCAGACTTTCCAGTGTATGATAATGAAAATATTTGATACTAGCGTTTGCCTGCGGCTGAATAGTATTTTTTTTATGGTACCCTATCTCCTTTTCTATATCCCCGACAACGCGCAAAATTTCATGATGATCGCTTGAGGAGTTAAAGTGTGAAAGTGTAACAAATAAACAAACTCACTTTCACACTTGTGATATTAGTTAAGTGTTGGGTTACGACCACGAAGACTCTACCTGGTAACGTATGACTCGCGCCTGTGCTCGCGCATACTGATTCTTCGCTGGGCTGGAAGAAGACATGTCTAAATTGAATTGCATTGAATATCACTTGGAAGTTCTAAAGCGGTGAAGGATTTATAGTCCGTTTCTTATACTCAGAATTACAAAAGGTACATCATAAAGGTCTACCATTCTTTTTGCATTTGGTAGTCTAATTATTGAGGAAGGTTAAACGCTATTTAACATAATCCTATGGCCTTTGGGAGCGGGACAATGATCATAAATGCGAGTGAAACAATGAGGAACAGCGAGTTACATCATAAAATCTGAGCTATAGCCTTAAATGCGGCGTCTGTGTTAGGCCCACCACCATATAGAAAAAAAAAATGTAGAAAAAAAAAAATTAAAAAAAAAAAATTAGTGCTTCAGGTCGGTTCACCCTTTAATAACCTAAAGCTATTCAAGTTTGCCTGAATAAAACGTATTTATAGTATCTAGAAAGAAAGAAAGAAAAAACGTTTATTGGCACACATATTAGGCGTGTGAATAGAGTGCCAAAGGGTCAGTATCTGAGCATAATGTTGGGTTGGACCCAACGTTGATTTTCAGTTGTAACCCACGTGTGTCATACACTCGAAATGGCAAAAGAAATTATAAAGAATTAGATAAAAGTTAAATAGGTATATATTGATATTACATACAAAGAGGTGGCAATAAAATGTCACAAAAAGTAATTGTTTTTTTTTATATTATAAATTAATTTAATTAATGATCTATGACTAATTAAATATCACTTACAAAAGTTTTTCTTATAATGTTGCTATTTACTATTATTTTAAACAATCCCAATTGTCTAAATTGGTGATTAAAAAAGTTTTGCAGTGAGGCAGTATTACCAGGTTCTTATTGCATAAACGATACCTATGAGTTACAAGAAAAAAAAAGTATAAATAGAGAGAGAAAGAAATATTCCTATAGTGAACTACGACCAGATTGTAACCGTACATCGTGACTAACTTAATTAAATTCTGATATCTTTGGGATGTTTTTTGTAGTATAACAAACAACTTATAACAACGTAAATTAGGAATTTCTGCTCCTATTACGCATTTGTATCATCCCTTTAATTTAATCATGTATATTCCACGCTACTAAACCGGATAGCAACAATATACGCGACCCGCACTATCCTTTTGTCGTTGCGTCCCATCGCCGTTTGATTATTTACCAAGATTATCATTTCGGTCGTAAACGCTTATTGTGACCTAGTTAGGAGGCAAGCAGACACGCACGAGGAATACACAAATAAACAAGCGGTTCCTGATACACCAACCACAATATTACTTTGAGTAATTCAGTCTTCAAGTTCGCATGGTCGTCGTATCTGATCCTTCTACGATTGACGATTATGTTTTGTTTAAGAAAAGAATATTAAGACATTTTGAAAATGGAATAGGTATCTGGCAGTTATTTTGACAGTTCATTAATTTGGGTGTTTTTTTACATGTAATTTTTGTTTGTACAATGCATGTGGAACACAGTTCTATTATTTCTTTCCGTACTATTCGGTTTTTAAACGTAACTGACATCAAATATGGATGTCTTCTTCCTCTTTCTCACGTAATGGGATAACCGTTACGCGTCCCTTTTTTCAAACATACATTAACATCAATTAATTACAATGGTAAACATCTTTCGGAGTCCAAGTGGCTCAATGTCTTTTTGGAATTTCGTCAGCAATGTGATTTGAATTACGCATCGATTACGCACTAGTCAATACACTACAATCTTACAATAGGTCCGGTCTCAAGACATTAGATGAGTTAATATTGAGGATTTTAAACTAGTTAAAATTTCAGTCTAACTACGATACGGCCGAACTTTGATATTTTACGTGAAGCGACTGCCATCAGACCTCCAGAATAAGAATGGTCATCCACTCTTAACTGACCTGGCTGGTATTACTTAACTTTGTAATGTGCTAACCTACTCGGTTACCACCTAGCCACGAGCTTGCACGAAATGTATCTATAATGAATATAAAATACAACTCTGTTTACATTTATGCGTTCCTTATGATATAAGTTTATAATTCGCTGAGCGCCAATTCACACACATCATCACATCACACACAGTAAACACAAGAATATTTTGATAACTATGTTTGTATCTTTGCCTAGCCTTGTTTAGATTCTGATTAGTGCTAGTAAGACATAAATATATATTGTTACTATTGAACGTAAATACCGTGAGGGCTGTGTTTCTGAGATAGCTCGTGCGATTTTATATTCCACTAGCTGTTCCCCGCGTTGATAGTCACTGCTCTGCTCCTATGGGTCATAGCGCGATGTTACGATGCCAATAATATTCCGCAATAAATACTCTATCCAATACAGAAAGAATCATTCAGTTCCGACTGATTTCAGAGATAAGCGCGTTCAAACAAAACACTTTTCAGTTTTCACTTTATTATATTGGTAAGGATTCAATACTAAAATCGGTAAGGTCTCCAAAATCGATAAATAATATACTATACGATACAATTAACATGATATAAGATATCGATTACTTGCAATAGGTTGTTATTTATCAATAATAGATATCAATGAATTTCAATCGAATCGCTAACCTTTGTGTGGTCTTGAGCTTTCTTCCTTCTTTTTTTATTTTAGGCTTTGCTCGGCTAGTCTTCTTCCTAGGTAGGAGGGGCCTGTGTGAATAGGGACTCGGGTGTTTAAAACAGAGCGCCCTAGAAAAACCGTGACAGAAAGAAACTCGAGATATTGAGTTTCTTTTAGTGTTAGTGGTTATGATATGACAGAGACCTTCTTTCGGCCTAACATCTAACTCGATCCGCCATAGTATAAACCCCTGTTAGTTGTGTAGTGCTTAATTAGGTAATTAACTGGGTTTGCTTTCTTATAATTCCTTAGGAGGCGGTTGACACAACAAACTTTAATCTATCACTAGGCCCATCGATTCGTTACCCTAAGGCCTCGGAAACGAAGTCAGCGGGAGCGGGGCGGCGGCAGTGGCTCCCCGCACCGTTGCCTTCTAGGCCAGTTCCATATAAATGTATGCATTAAAACGCGCCGCTCCCTGCGCCGCCGTCGCTGCCGCCCCGCTCCCGCTGATTTCGTGACCAAGGCCTAACCGGTAATAAACAGAATCAGGGATTCTTCAGGGCTGCGATTAAAGCAGGGTATCACTGAACATGTCTTGTGCTCTAAAGAATATATTTATTTTGCGTCTAAACACTGTTACAAATGAAGTTATTATAAACTACTAGCTGACCTTTTCCCTTTGATTTTTTCCCATTGATGCTCCTCTCCTATTTGTCGTAGTCTGTTATAAAGCCTTCCTCGATAAATGGGCTATCCCACACTAATAAAGTTTTTCAATTTCGAAGAGTAGTTCCTGAGATTAGCGCGTTCAACCAAAATAACAAACTCTTCAGCTTTATAATATTAGTTTAGATGTAACAGTTCAGCATGTTTATGAGGGGCTCGTGGCTAAGTGGTAACCGAGTAGGTTAACACATTACATAGTTAAGGAATAATAGCCAGGTCAGTCTAGGATGGGTGACCATTCTTAACACATTGACACCCCTCCGTGCCTCGAAGAGCACGTTAAACCGTCGGTCCCGGATGCCATACAAACATCTGTGGCATTCGTTACGGGTAGTTGGAGCCCTAAAAAAGTCCGACAACCTGGTCTAACTACAGAACTTCGATATTGCCTAGGACTTGGGTTGTGGACGTCTGATGGCAGTCGCTTCACGTAAAATATCAAAGTTCGGCCGTTTCGTAGTTAGATTGAAAGCCGACCCCAACTTATTAGTTGGGAAAAGGCGCGGAGGATGATGAGTTCAGCATGTTTATCAATGTCAAAGTTAAGTATGCAACTAATAATGTATTTTATGTTTTTTATACATACAGTAGGTAGGACATAGGACTTCCCTATTTCAAGAAACAAAAAAAAATTATACTTTCACAATCATGTAAGTCGGTTGCACATCACGTCGGCAAACATGAAAGGAGATAAAACAAAACACGATTTATTTGCGTGTTTAGTACAGAGGTAAATTTTTTTTCTACCAAATTAAGTATATTGAGTCATAATATTTTGAGTTAGAAATCAATAACAAAGGGGTGTGAGATAAGATAATTGTAAGTCAACGACCGAATGATTGCTTGCTTGCTGCCTCTGGACCACGCACTATAAAGATTTATTTGCGTCATATTCTTTTAACCAACTGCTTAAGATAAGGATAATGTTCATATCTACAGCTTTATTGTATGAATATTTTCGAGAGTATTGTTAGCTGATTTTTTTATAATTTTGAAAAGGGAATATTACTCTAAAACTTTTCAACCTTAGTTATTCATTTGTAGGAAAGTAAAACTCTTGAACGTGACTATAAAAAAAAAAAAACTAATGGCTCCTCCTCTTTATTATAACAGAAAGAAGGGTACCGATTAGTAATTAATTGAATTAAATTGTAAAGTTGTAAAGAAGACCCAATGCGGTTGACTGTATGACCAATGCGCAACCTCATTAAAACTAATTGCATTAATCAGTAGATGGGCTCTTATGTCGTTTAGCTATTAGGACTTAAGTTCCAGCATGTTGAAATAGAAGCTTCAATTAGTTAGAGTCGACAAAGCCTGGAGTGAACTGACTGCGTATATTTTACCAGTGGAACGTTAAAAGTAGAGTGAATAGGTTTGCCTTGGATAGGCGTATACCACCTTTGTCTTCACCGTTACTTTCCGTCAGGTGAGTTGAAAGACAATTCAAAAATACCCATAATGGTTTAATTTAAATAATATTTAATAGCTAAGCGACTGATCGACACTTCTCGTGACCAGAAGGCGGGCCTTTTCCTTGCACAGAGAATTAGCATTGCCATTCAACGTGGCAATGCTGCCAGCCTTCTGGGAACACTGCCAGTAGGCAACGATGCGGAGGAATTTTATGACGCATGCATGTAAATAGCTTATATATAGAAATAGATAAAATTAATGTATAAACTGTGTATATATTGAAATAAATGATTTTGATTTGATTTGATTTGAAAAACGCCTATTCCATAACTCAATAATCACTCACGCTGCTGTATTTCCTTCAAACCAACCTGACAAACCCAAAGTGACCTGGTGAGGTCACTTTGGGTTTGTGAAGGGAAGGCGCACATCGATGTTTCATCAAATTGATAGTCTTTTAATTTTAGTCTTACTGATTTCGTTTGTGATAATTTGTGATAATACATATATGTCACTAGCAACCTGCCTCGGCTTAGTACCAGTAGCAGAGACATCTTCAACAATCATCAACATATTTTACTCAGTTTACACAAAACCTTAACAAATTATATACCTAAACCTTCTTCATGAATCGCTCTACCTATTGGTGGAACCCGTATGAAAATCGGTTCAATAGTGCTTGAGTTTATCGAGAACCGACAGACAGACGCGGCGGGGGACTTTGCTTTATAATATGTAGTGATTAATGTGGGTAATCAAATTACCCACATTAATATAATAAAATTTCATTTCCAAGGAAAGAGAACCAATGACTAATACTAAAGAAATAAAAGTTGGTTTGGAATTTATTGGTTATTTTAACTTAAAGTTGAAGTTAAAGAATCGAATTATCGAAGAATCGATTATTTATATTTACACTAGCTTCGCACGGATAGCAGAGAAATTTTCAAAAATCGTCATCATATTATTTCAACCAATTTACACAAAACGTTAACAAATTATATACCTAAACCTTCCTCATGAATCGCTTTATCTATTGGTGAAAACCGCATGAAAATCTGTTCAGTAGTTAATTTTTCAGTTTATCGCGAACAGACAGACAGACACACAGATGCGGCGAAGGATTTTGTTTTATAATATGTAGTGATAACGATTCGCCAATATCGATATCATGAGCTTTTGATACAGTGTTATATATATAGTCTACAAATTCTTGGCACAGCAGCGTAATGACCCAGATTGGTTTTAGAAACGGGAATATCAAATAAATTATGATTATTTTTTTCTTGGAATACGCAAAGGTATCTTTATGCTTAAGGCGCTTAGTAACTCACTACAGTCTGTGGAACCGCTTAGTATTTAAGTTTCATTCTGCTGCCTGCTAAAAATTAAAGTTTTTTTTTATAATATATTATTTCTTTCACAAAGGGTAACTTAAGTATTTTACAACATACCTAATTAAAGAACATTGACCTTTGTAAGAGACTGGTATCTGAACTAGAAAGCACTTTAACAGCAACCCCTATTTGCGGCCACTTTTACATGGGCAGAAGTAGTTTATCTTGTAAGGAAAAAAAACCTTAATTTGATATATAAACGATGAATATACTAGTTGTTATTCCGTCGTGACGTTTGATAAAGAGAAACTGATTTCATTTGATAGCGTGCCATCGTCAACGTGCCTACGTCATGTATTGTCAACCGATCAATTCTAATTAAGATAAAACAAAATGAAAAAAGAAAGTGTGCATAATTTAAATTAATAATACTATTCAAATCAAAGAAATGTAATTCTACATTTAAATTTTTCAGTATGGAGGCGATAAGAGAAAAATCTTACCGTGTCACAATCATGGGGGGCGTTCTCACCGATGATAATACGACTCTTTATTTGTTTCCGTACCCGAAGGGTAACCAACGGAATGATACGTACGTCAACAGTTGAAATTTTCACAGAATGTGTATTTCTGTTGCCGCTACATAGTATTAAATCTTTGACCATTGTGCGTTCTTTTATCTTACTTGGTACTGAGGCAGATGGGGACTAAATTTAAAAAAAAAATAAGTTTTATGTTTGAACGTTTCTTTTTTAACTAAGCATTGATCAAATCTTTAAAGAATTGATAAATCAACAATATTTATATAGACAATGTAGTAGGTTTTGTTAAGTAACCATGTCATATCTTTAGATATACCTACGCCCCATTTATAACTACAGGTGAAACGAATTTACGCAAGCATCTTTTCTAGAAAGTTCTTCAATTATTATCTGAATGTGTAATACAAAACACTGCTTACGTATTCAATGTAAATCTAATCTTCTATATTAAATAAATGAAGATAGCACTTACACAACTCTTTTAACGTTCCATATTTAATTCGGGCAAACTAAAAGTGCTTTGTTATTGGAATAAAAACTTTGTAACTCTATCACACTCTTAATTGGGAATTTCAAATGTTATATATTTTCAAACATAAGAAACTCAATCATTGATTGAAAAGAAATTGGCGGGAAATCGCGTGTCAATTGTTTTTTTATCACAAGTTGAAGTTCGTCGTCTGTAGCAAAAATTTAATGAACTCGAAAAAAATTTAGGGCAATGATTTTTTATAATTTTAAATCTTCACTGCTCGTCTTCAAAATTTTGGGAGTGAAGCACCTCATTTGACCACCGCAAGGCGTTGGTACGCAAAATTTGATCGTGGCCGTGTTTCTCTCCATGATGAAATTCGTGAAGGTCGACCCTCAACTGCGATCACTGAGGAAAATGTGGCTACTGTCAGGCAACTAATTTAAGAAAATGGACGTATCACCCATGAAGAGATTCAAGGACTTTAAATTTGTGGACTGGTATGAGCCAAAGTCATAAAATCTTACATCAACATTCCAAAGTTAGAACACATTATTGCGGCTGGATTCCTCATGAACGTGTTAATTGGTGTATAAAAATGTTGGTAGAGTACGATCACGGACGTTCAAATGCTGTGTAATGAGTATGACATTGTGACAGGAGATGAAACATGGATATATTGTTACATGCCGGAAAGAAAGCTATTCTGTATGGAAAGGTATTCTGTGGGACCTTTCCCGCAGATGATGAACCCTGTTCCGTCTCTTTTTAACCTCTCGCGAAGTGACGTGACTGACCTTTCCTTGGCAACAGTATGAAAAAAAATATTACAAATACTTTAATCCCTTAATTTCTACGATAGTAGTAATGCGTTGAAGAAAATTATCCTCCTTATCACTATATTTTTCAGCTTGTATCGCTCAGTAAGCCTACCGCAGGAAATAAATTTCGTTTACAAGTATACAAATAAAGCAATAAATTACGATTATGTCATTATACATTATTTTTAGGGTTCCGTTACTCAAAAGGAAAAAAGGAACCCTTATCGAATCACTTCGTTGTCCGTCTGTCTGTCTGCTGTCAAGACCATTTTCTTAGGAACGCGTGGAGGAATCAAGTTGAAATTAACATCAAATGATTTTTTACAGTTTCATGCGACCGCAGACATGAGGTCTGCGGCTGCATGAAACTATAAAAAGTTCATGCTTCTAAGGCAACGCAATCAAAAGGTACGGCCATTTGAGCCTATTGATCAATTTGAGTCTATAGGGTACTTCCCATGGACTTAGAATGGTGAAATTTACCGGAAAGCAAGGTCTGACAGCACAGTTAATTGTTGTTAATTTGTTATCACATAAAAAATGTTTTTTGCGATTACAATATATATTTTGAACTCGGTTAACATCTGTTACGTATATCGATGTATGAAAAAACGGGCAAAAATCTTCGCAAATCGGTTCCCGAGATGGATGAATGATCTACATACAAGTTTGTACGGAACTCTCGGTGTCTCGAGTCAGACTCGCACTTTTCTGGTTTTTTATTATACGTCAACTAATTGAGCATCTTTTTAGTTCACGTTTTGCATTTTTAATTAACTTTTTAGCCAACCTATGAGTTTTTCAATTCGACTATATTTGTTTTTTCTTTGTAGGTACCAGTATGTTACACGATATTTCGCAAAAGATGTACAAGTACAACCTTATATTATACCTACCTCGTTTATCTTTGCACCCCTTTAAGTATGACGGGTAAACATTATTTTCGTCTATCTCCATATATCGTGTACAAGACGCTAGCGATATGACTGTATTAACAATGTAAGTATATACATAAGAAATATTAGAAAAGGGAACAGACAGAAGAGATCTATACTAACTTTTAAACTTTCGCGTTCCATGATATAATATTATATTAAACGTCAGGCAATTCAGAGGTATGTAATACCTTTTCGTGATCGCGTTAATTCCAGAAGAGATCTAATTCCCTCTTACTTAACTGACATCGCTGTAGTGTCACATAAGATGATTATTTGTCAAGAGTAGGAGTCAATCAGCATAAGTCGTTCGTGAAGCTATTGCCTGTTCCAATACGTAGATCCTATGGAGAAGAACAGGCAAGAAACTCCAAGGACCCTCTTTTTCAACATGTTTTTTTTTTACAAGTTACTTGTTACATTGATTATAAGCGCAATTTAATGTGAGGAAAATGTAACATAATATTGTTCTAAAATATAAAAATCACAGACGTATAAAATCACAACCGTAACGGTGCGTTAAGGTAAGTCATTGCATCAAAATTTAATAACTAGTACTTACCTCTAAACCTGGAGCCAGACTACATTATCAATAAAATGCATTCTGATTTCGAGGTTATCAGAAAAACTATCGTAAATAGCTTATACAACATTGTTTGTTATTGTGGTCCAGTTTACGTGAAAAAACATTCGGATAAGATAATATGCAGTCGCCACTGGTGTTTATTTTTAATACATTACTAGCTGTGCCCCGCCCGGTTTCGTTCGCGTGTTTACTCGCGTTTGTTACATATTTATGATTATTGCGCGGAACCCTAAACCTCTTTTTAAAATAAATAATATCTAGCCTAACTTACTCCTTATAAGAACAGCTATCTGCCAGTTAAAGTTCCGTGGAAATCGGTCCACCCGTTCTGGAGATTAGCTGAAACAAACAGACGTACAGACAACCAGCACCTATTGACAGACAGTCCTCTATGCAGAGGATATCTCAACACGGAGGAAACGGGCGCCCACGTAATCCTCGAGTCCGAGGGAGTGGCCATATGTTCGCGTAGGTACGGTATAAGGGTATTATTTATGAATTAATAAACAATTTCCTTAGATAACGCAGTGGCCAGTGTGATAAATCCGGGTTAGTAACAATAGCTAGGTATGTAAGTATTTGAAAGCTATTTGCAAATAGATACTATAAAATATAAGTTCTTGACACAAATAATGATTAGATAGATATTAAACAACAGCAATAAGGGTTAAAGTGCAAAAATAAACCGATTTCAAATGTGATTATTGTTATTTTAATCACTGAGTTAAACGTGGAGTTCAACGAGTGCTGACTCTGACGTCAACGTAGTGAAAACTTCGAGAACGAGAATAAACCATTTGTTTTCAAACATTAGCCAGCCACATTTATTCGGTTGTTTTTTTTTTAAAGACTCCCGCATAGGGAATATTCCTTTGTCGCGGGAGTTTCACAAACATTCAAACGAAGGACATAAAGAACACCCAGACTCGGGACAACTATTTGTGAATAATTTATTTTTATTTTTATTTCTTAGGGAAACAAACAGATACAATATACAACAATAATAATATACAAGTAGTTTGAACATTATCCAAAAACAGTTTCCACAAATTATTTTTCATTTAGCGCCGAACAAAACGTAATAAAAATATAATACAATAATGGTAATTTTTAGCCATAAGCATACTGAGGTTCCAGTAAATTAGTTTAACAACTTATACAAGAATATACAAGAACACAAAGAGATAAAAAAATAGATAATAGAATTTGCCTTATTTGTTATCAATTACTCAAGTTAACTTGACAATCGTGAACTAATTTCTTAAACTTGGGTAGAGAAAGGTGAAACATATCTATGGAATTATAATCGGCAGTATTAATGATACTGTTGTATGAACGGCAGGATCTTAAAATAAACGATTTTTTTTCCATCATACAAATTCATCATAATTATCATACAAATTTTGCGCCACCCGTGCAGTCGGAATTATACAACTACTTGATAGAAACAAAAAAAGACCAAGTGGGAATAAAATGCACTTTAAGCACAAGTATGATGATGTCCAGTTAAGTTGTTATGTGGAAGAAAAAGACAGCGTTGCGTTGTTCTTGAGCGTCAATGATGATGAAAAAAGAGATAACGCTGCTATACGTGGTCCCTCTGTCTCTGTCTCTTTTTAGCGATTGCGCTATAAGGAACGTTGACAACAGTTACAGTACAGTAAGTACACGCCCTTGACAAGGATAGGGTTCTCTTTTTATGGAGCTATATCTAGTTACACGATAGTACCTATTACTGGCGCGGTCTATTCTTATATGTCTATGGTATAAATATACTCTGTTCACCAATGAATATCGGCGAATCCTGGGAATTTTCACTTCTGCTTTTCTGGCACGTGGAAAGTTTGGAATAGCGCTTTTAATATATTTCACCCTAATAGTTGTTAATCGAAAAACTCCTTTACTTCTAGACTTCTCTTGGACCTTCATATTTATGTAGATACCTACGATACACGTGTCTTTCAAAATATGGAAAAAAATAATGGATTTATTAATTACAAGTTGGTAGAAAGGCCCTACTTAGGTTAGTAATTCTGCCTACCTATAATAACTAGGTACTACGTAGGCACAGATTGCTGAATAGTTATTAAGTACCTAAATATAGTTGCCTTCTATTAGGTTAGGTAGGTATAGCTATTAATAAAGTGAATATACAGGGTGTATAAGACAATGGAACATTTACTTAAATCACTGGAAGGGCATGACTAGCATGCAGTTACAAAAATCCGTTCACAAGTTATGACCGTTTAAATTTCCTGGTAATTTTACCTCCGTTTTTTCAAACATTCTGTTTAGTTGAAAACAATATACTTAGGTTTTCAATCAAATCCCACAAACAACAAACCGATCCCACCAACTTCAAACGTATATAGGTACTGTAGTGTTTGTATACTTGTCTCGAGTACACGGGCGGTGGGGAGACGTAACGAGCCAGTACGTACCCTCAGTTTAAGAACGAGCACTACAGGTAGGTACCTTAATTTTATTCTACGACACCACATACAAATATGTATATAACAAGTCTCGGAGCATACTATACTGTCTTGCGTGACCGTGTCTTCAGCGATTTTATTACCGTCTCGGATTTCGCAGTTGGCATGGTGTGCCATTCAAGGACAACGAAACAATTTTGTATACGCTTTGGATGCCTGTTTGGATGGATACCTCGAGGCCATGCGAATGGCTTAATAAAAGCTGTTCCCGGATCCATCCTATTTCAGGCGCAGTACGGCACACCGTGTAGTTTTTGTCGGTTCGATTCCGACAGAACGTCCCACTGAAAACACCGTGGGGTGACGGCCCAAGGGGTTTCCACACGCACACAAAAAAAAAGAGGCAGACGGCGGGCGCGGCGGGACTGCGACTTGTCGTGAGCAGGTTGTATTGTAATGTACTTGTTAATACATAGACTGCACTAAAAGTATCGGGAATGGAATATTTCCACTGTTTCTGTCATATTAAAATCTTTTTGATTGAAAACACCTTGGTTTTAAAAATCGAATACCATTTATTTATTTAAAAAAAGATTCTCGGTCTTATCACAAGGTTTTGTCAAACTTGTTTAGTCGTTGAGAAAATGGAATTGACTCGAGAAGATTCAAGAGCGATGATTTATTATGACTTTCGAAGTGGTTTAACGCAAAAACAGTGTGTTGACCGGATGATTTCTGCATTTGGTGACGAAGCCCCATCCAAAACCACAATTTATAGCTGGTTTGCTGAATTTCAACGTTGACGTGTCAAGCTCAGTGATGATTCCCGTCAAGGTCGTCCAAAAACTGCAGTCACCCAAGAAAACGTTGATGCTGTGCGTAAGCTGATTAAGGAAGATCGACATGTGACATACCGCGAAACTCAGGCAATTTTAGACATTGGCATTAGTCAAATACAAATAATCTTGCATGAACAATTAGGTGTAAAAAAGTTGTTTTCCCAATGTATCCATCGGGAAAACAACTTTTTTATACCTAATTTGCCGCTTTGGTATCCCAAAGCAGCTCGCGTTACTTGGTGCTTCAGAACTCTCGAAAGATTCCACGCAGGATCCTCAAATGCTGTATACAACATCGCATCAGGTGACGAATCCTGGATATACGCGTACGAACCCGAAACAAAAAACCAGTCACGAGTTTGGGTGTTCGAAAATGAGTTAAAGCCAACAAAAATTGTTCGTTCACGGAGTGTTGCAAAAAAAATGGTGGCCACGTTTGTCTCCAAAACCGGCCATGTTGCGACTATTTCTCTTGAGGGACAAAGAACGGTTAATGCAGAATGGTATGCTAGCATTTGTTTGCCACAGGTCGTTTCTGATCTCCGTGAAGAGAACTGCCACCGCCGCATCATCCTCCATCACGACAATGCGAGTTCTCACACAGAACAAAAGAGTTTTTAAAGCAAGAAAACATGGAATTATTAGACCATTCGCCGTACAGCCCCGACCTAAGCCCTAATGATTTCTATACATTCCCTAAAATAAAGAATAAATTGCGTGGTCAGAGATTTTCATCACCTGAAGAAGCTGTGGACGCCTACATAAGGGCCATTTTGGAGACCCAACTTCCGAATGGAATGGTTGCTTCAATGATTGGTTCCATCGTATGGAAAAATGTGTCAAATTTCGCGGAGAATACTTCGAAAAGCAATAAATACATTTTTAAATAGTGCGCCTAAATTAGGAGGGATCCGGGAACAGCTTTTATTAAGACATCCGAACCCCCCCTAGCGCCTGCCCGCAAAAGCGCGGGCACCACCTTCGGGTAACAACCTCTCAATTAGGCGACGTCCAGGCCCACGCAGACGCCGCCTCCTCGCGGGGGGCCACTATAGCGGGTGGAAGGGAAAACCCGTCCCGACCACCCGCGGCCACACTCAGGGCGGCATGGGGCGCTGGAAAGCGCGCCTTCGCCGCCCGGTTCGCCGGCGGCGAATTAAGTCCGAGTGGAGATCGTCCTCCCGGACCCGTTCCGCCGCCTCCTTCTGCGAGATGACGTCTTCACAGAAGGTAGCGACCGCGGTAAAATTCCTGTCGCTACCGGCCATGGGGCGTATGACGGCCGGTAGCGAGAGATCCCCTCCGATGACTGCAGTGAGGGCCCGACGCTGCGTCGCCCAGGCGGAGCAAACTGCCAGCGTGTGCTGAGCCAAGTCCTCACTGCAGTCGCAGTGGTGACAGGCGGGACTCAATTCCCTCCTAGCGACCGAGTGCAGGTACTTGAAAGAGAGAGAAAGAGCCTGCGTCAGTCGGAAGGAAAGTTATCAGTTTTCTTATTTTCGGAAACATAATATTTGGGCACTAACACAAAAAAAATTGCACTGTCTCAGCGTTACATTCTTATGTATACAGAAAGGGAATAAAATGGAATTCGTTTTAATCTCTTAAGAAATTATTACTATGTAAAATTATTATCGCGGATTGTGATATCGGTCGTCCACCCTTGCACAGTGACGTAGATATGACGCATGTTTTACGCGTGGTTAGGATTTAAGCATGTAAAATAACTTGACTTGATATGAATGTAAAATGATATGTTCTTACATTTTTTTAAATTAAAAATAGAACTAATGGAATGCGTTTTTTTTTTAAATACTTTTTGATATTATGATAACCAGACTGCTGATAAACATATCGCACCTGCGTTCAAATACAGTAATAACGAAAAATAACAAAAATATCTCTAATATCGCTTTACTCATTTTACACTCCCAAAATAGTAATAACTGGAACTTCACTGATTCTTCAATAGATGGCTAACTGCCAAAAGTGCATGAATTTCCAAATACAAACAACAACGTGAACATATTTGTATATTCTGAACAATTTGAATGTTCAACTGCGATATTTATTATTATACTATATACACACTTATCATAGATTATAGATAGATTACACCCAGACATAGAACAAATTTTAATGATCGTGCTCATAACACAATTATTTGTGTTGAGTGTGAATCGAACACACGACCTCTGTCTCAGTAGTCAGGATCACTAACCGGTAGACAGACCAACAAACCCGTCAAATATTACTCTAGTCTTAGAGTTTAACCGAGGTTTTCAATAGGGTGCAGTATGGCACACCGTGTGGTTTTAGTCGGTTCGATTGCGACACACTGCCCCACCGAAAACCCCGATACCCTACCGGGGTTTTCGGTGGGGCGGCCCGAGGAGGTTTCCAAACGCACATAAAAAGTTTTGCAGTAGGGTGGAGGACATAGAGGAGCTTCTCAATCGATTAGTAGCACTTCAAACTGCAAAATCTAATGTTGGGCACAATAGTGTGTACGATGCAGGACAAATAAATGTTATAGGGGGCAAACGAGCAGACAAGTCATCTAATGGTAAGTGCCTATCGCCGCCCATGAGCACCTGCAACTCAA
The DNA here is from genome assembly GCA_949752705.1 of Callimorpha dominula. NCBI lineage: Eukaryota > Metazoa > Arthropoda > Insecta > Lepidoptera > Erebidae > Callimorpha > Callimorpha dominula. The sequence continues at coordinate 3,523,579 of OX457002.1, read as the reverse complement.
GAGTCACAAGTGCGTTGCCGGCATTTAAGGTAGGAGTAGGGGAAAGGTGGAAGAGGGGGAGGAGAGGGGGGGGGGGAGGGGGGAGGGAAGGGGCTTAGGGCTTTCGGTAACCTCACTCACCCGGTGAAAAGCAAGTGAGGCCGTGGTATCACTTCTGTCGAGCCGGCCCATACGTGCCCAGGCTGGCTCTCCCACGTAAATAAACAGAACAAGATTCATAGTTTAATGAACTAAATTAAAATGAAATCTATCAAGGTCAACTAGAATCCTCGAAACAGTTTGCAAAGACGTAGCGTACTTAGAAAAACCACGTATTACATAGTTATCTATTACATGTATTACGTGTAATTAATGTAAACAAGGCAATGACCAATTAATCGCAGATTATTTATGAAACACCAAAATAATGGAAAATATCCACTTGTCTTGAAAGCCGTAAATTAAGATATATGTATTGGTTAAGGCCCTTTTGCTAGAAAATTTATAATAACAATAAAACTATTGTTGGACCGATCCCGTTGGAATATCGGGATAAAAAGTAGCCTATATGTTAATCCAGGTCTCCAGCTATCTACATACCAAGTTTCATCGCAATCGGTTCTGTAGTTTTGGCGTGAAAGAGTAACAAACATCCATACATCCATACATCCACACGTGACGTCACGTTTATAATATTAGTAGGATATTACGCAGCACTATCTAGAATTCTAGACCCAAACTAATATAGCTTGTTCTATAGGTTTATGAACATGGATATACAAACATACATAACATAATTATGTATACAGATTTACATAAAATTCCTACATTTATAAAAAAATACAAACATTATGGAAACAATAATAAATTAATTAAAAATTTCAAATACCCCCGACTCGAAAATCCTTTCACCGATTACGAAAAAGCTGATGATCTTCGTAAGGCTGAACAAATTTTCTTGAATTATATCTAAGAACACTCTCGATCAAGTCACCATTCAAATAGAAAAAAAACCGAACTCAAATCGGTTGATCCGTTTGGAAGCTATGATGCCACAGACAGACACACACGTCAAATTTATAACAGCCCTCTTTGCGTTGGGGGTTAATGTTTGTTTGTGTAATGTATTGGGGGTTAAGTTCTATGACAACAAAACAAGTTCTTTGCTTTGTTGTCATGGAACTGACTGAAGCTAAAAGAACCTCTGTTCTGCTAAGAGTAGTAGCCTCAGAGGATTGGATGAAGAAAAATTTTTGTTAATAACAAATATTAACTTGAAAAAAAGTTTAGTGCTTACGTAGGTCCCACCAACATTTCCTGCGGGGAATAAATCACTGGTTTATAAAAAAATCGTGTTTCTTAATGCTGTCACCTCTTTAGTGTACCTAAAGTGCCAGTCACCTGTCTAATATCAATGTAATGTGTACGCTGTGCGTGTGTATAATGTATACACATTAAAACATACTTTTCAAATGTGATTCATTTTTTGTTAATCGATGATACAGACTGCTTGGTTAACTGCGAAACTTAAATAAACGTACATGTTCCGTATTTCCGAAATTTGTCGAAACCATTTATAGAAAATAATCATGAACATAACTAAAAAAACGCACAAAATAATAAAATTAATATTTAAAAAATATCAGTATGTAGGTGCGTGACGTTAGATATTTTACAAAGTACTTATTTATATATTATGTGGGTGCGCTGCGTATAATGTATAATGTGGAACCCTAATAAAAAGGTGTTATCATTATTGTATCATTGAAGTAGGTACATACACCTGAACATATGGGGGTGCTAAGTCAAGCGAATCGTTCGCCCCCTCGTTTATAATATTATTCGTAAATTTTTAAACAGTCCACCCTAAAGCTTTTTGCTGAACACACGCGTCAAATAAAAATAAAAATAATAATGTTTTAGTTATGATTTTCACGTATTAAGGTCGTGTACTCGTGTCGCTCAAGTACTGGTTGCTAATATTTTTACAGTAGGTGTTTAAAATTCGAATAAACAACAAAAATGGAATTAATGTTCTTTGGATTCACGTAAAGATTAAACAAAAGAAAAACGGATTGGTTTGATATTGTTTATGATTTCTTCAAAATAAAAACGCGTTTTGAGTGTAATTAATATATTTTTGTAACAATGTAAAGAAATAATAATTAATTAAACGAATTCTTCGTTATGATTAATTAATACTTACGGCAAATGGTTGGCGTTGAAGGCGTTGCTAGGATACGTGCGTATTATCAATTTATATACAAATTTTGATCGAAAACACCGTGGAACATGAATACTGCCACATTTACTAAGAAATAGGTAAGGTTTAAATTTTTAAATTAGTAGTATAATAGTAATGTATTTTGATTGAGGTATGGTTTGTTTACAAAGGTTGTTGGACAAGGTTAACTTTACTAGGTGGAACGCCATATGACGTTAAGGTAATTGACCTATAACGTAATAGCTAGTGCCTCCCTACTGTTTCGTAGCTCCACCCTAGAGGGCACAACAGATATGTTGTCGGAATAAATAAACAAAAATAGATTTCTAGATAATATGCTTTTTTAAATAAGCATTTCGTATTCGTACCTACATATAATATTATTTCTTTGGAGTATTGACCTAAAATAAAACTGGATACAATTTTTACTGTATCGCATCGGACTGCACCTACCTTTTCATTTCTTGTTTAATAATATTTTTTTCGGTAAGAAAAAAAGAGAAATGGAAAAAATCTTGCCTGTATAAAGAAAAAGATTAATAGAGCTTTGGGCCCTTTATAAAATATTATAAAATACGGGTCAAAAAACGATATAGATTTTTTCCAACACAATGGAAGTTACCCAAGTCTTACGTGTAGTAGTAAAGTCGCCATTTTCCTTAACACGACAGTGGTAAATAATTATAATATGTCTACATTATTTTATCTGTGTTATAAGCAGTGATATTTCACTATCGTGTCAATTTCATAAAAAGTATTTTTCGTTTATCGATTCCAAAGGTTTATATTTGCAAACAACTAAATGTAAAAATATACCTAGCGGGTTGCTGAGTGCAAACACTTTTGTCTGTTTTATTTTTTTATTGTCTATGTTAAACAAGAATAGGTGTTAGGAATGCCAAATGAAAAAGAAGAAAAAGAGAATACGAAATTGGGGCTACCTAGATAGTATCTCAGACTTCCGCGGTTAGGACTCGCATCCATTCGGGCGAGCATTAACATAATTGAGCTTTGTTTACACCAAGTGATATTTATATATTTAATTTAACTTGTTAGTTACTTTTCTTTGTTTTGTGAACTATGGTCAATGAAGAGGAATGTAAAGAAGGAAAGCTCCAACAAACCAAGATTTATTTTTTACTAGATCACGTTGGAGATAGGTAATATAGCATCTAATCAAGAATAATCTCAAATTCAAATTCTTTATTGATACAATAATATGAGGGAATTCATAATTATATCATAACTCATGTGCTAGTAAACTGTGTTGCAGGAGTTAGCGTCTTCCCCCTGAATAATCAATATGAATTATAACATAGAAGACTATAGATAAAAAAATAACAAAACTATCTTTAAGTAACCAACAAACCGGATACGTGTGAGTCTTGTATGTAGATAGTACGTCTATCTCGGGAATCAATTCTAGAAGACTTTTGGGCGTCTTATACAAAAGACAAAGCGGTTGCGATGCACGATAAAGTCAACAATCCAACCGCAAAACATAAGTTTGTAATCACAAAAATATTTTTTTTATGTGATGTCACAAAATTAACAACTTTCAGATTTTTTCCTTTACTTGTGCTGTGAGACCTTGCTTCTTACCAAATTTGATGATTCTCAGGAAATGGGAAGTACCTTATAGGTTTTGATTTACCTGCGAAATGTTCAAATTTAGTCATAAGGTTTAAGTGGCCTTGTCTTTTGATTGCGTTGACTTATAAACTTAATTTTTTACAGCTTCAAGGGATCGCAAATTTATGTATTTGGTATTAATTTCAACTTGATGCGTTCACGGGTTCCTGAGAAAAAGGGTCTTGACAGACAGACAGACCGACAGACGGACAACAAAGTGATCCAATAAGGGTTCCTTTTTTCCTTTTGAGGAACGGAACCCTAAAAATGAATCAAACACAAACAAGAGTCGTATTGAGAACTACTCGCTTCTAAAATCTAACCTGCAAGTCACCTCATCTTGCAGGTAGGACTATTACGTCCTCCTAACTTACACTTGAGCTTGCAGTTATGACTAACCCACCCGTTAGACATTAAACTACGAGTTGAAGTTAACACCCTATCTTTTATAATAATTCGGCATTAAACCATAATCACATAATGACTTGCAATTATTAGGGCTGGTTGCTACTAGTACTAGACAATAATATATTAAGTACAAAGGGGGACAGGTATATTTACCTTAACAGGGGTCTCGGTGAGTAATTACTTTGTAGGCGGTAGTAATTAGATGCCTTGTCCGATAGCCGGCATTCTTCCCTCCCCACGGAAAGCTCGCCGATTTATTTCTGCAGTAGAAACCGCATTTTCGTTGTTACCGCACCTCAGAATGTAGTCTTTTTCTTTTTAATTTCAACCTCCTTTTTGCTTTTTCACGTTTTCATGGATGTTTTTTTTTCTGATCTAGATAGTGAATAAGTTTAAAGTTCGTTCAAAATGTCTTTCGAATTTAAATCCGCTCGTCATATTTATTTAGAAATGAAACAAAGGAAAATCAAGAAGAAAGTTACTTTTCAGGTCGATATCTGTAAAAGTTTTTGCTATATTGAGAAGTACCTAAATAGTTGTCATAAGTGTTAAATGATGTGTGTCTTAATCCCAGTTGCCTACCAGGGACACTCTAACTACCCCTCGGAGCGCTCGAGCTCCTATTGGCAGGCGACCGAGCACTTTGCCACATCAACGCTTGAAGAAGGAGGTAAGCATGATAATAAAAATAATATATTAAACTACTAAAACATCGTTTTTCATAGAAGGTCGGTATTTAATTGGAGAAAGTATAGACGGAGGGCCGGGATTTGACAGCACAGCACTACATCGTTTTTTCTTCTGGTAAGGAAGGTTGCCAAAATAAAAGAACTAAAATTAAGTATATTTCAAATGTATTTATTGGAAGCGGCGGCAGTAGTAATTATTGCTCTTATCGTAACGTAATGGCTAAGACGTTTGACGTTTGACAGATTTTTGAAGTGCTTTAATTTGATCCTAACAGTTAACAACTATAAAATTTACTTTTTTTTTTCAATCGATAAGTGACATTAAAATGCATTCCAATTATACATTTTAATTTTTTGCGTAAATTGATGACAACGCTAGACGCCATCATAGTTATCCGTTATGACGTCACCTCGGCAGAAAACAAGGACGATATGCTTAGTTAGTTAGATTTGGTAGAAGGATAAATATTTAAGTATATCAAAACAAAATAAATACTTGAAGATTTGTCATGAAATACGTACAAAAAAAATACTAGTGAAAAGACTCGATTACTACTAAGTTACTCCTGGAGGATTAGGTTTTCAAGTGCGACATTGTATTAAATTAGGTAGCGTCTATATATTATTTTTATAATATTCATATTCTAGTAATAACTAGACTATATACGACTGACTTACCTAAACCAAATATATTATCAAACATATATTGTCTGTCAAGAAGTCTCTGGATAGCCCACCAGAGATGGACTCTCCGGTGGGTAGCATCAGTAGTAGCGACCTGCGGCGGCAGAATGAAGAACTTCGCGCTCGTCTTGCGGGCGAAGCTGCCGACCATAAACGTAGACTTGACGCTTATCGCAGGGCGCAACAAGGACAAGCACAGTTGGTTTCCAGGCTTCAGGCAAAGGTAAAATATTAACTTTTTTTTTTGTGTCCTGGAATGAGATCTCTTAACTTTTTTAGCACATACAAATAGTGATACGAATTAGATTATAAATGCCAATAACAAGCTTCCACAATTAGTTTGCAACATGATGGTACATGCTTACAAACTCAAGTGATATTTATGGTTTACGCCACGCAGTTTCATCCGCGTTAGGTCCGACCCCGTGGGAATATCGGGATAAAAAGTAGCCTATGTGTTAATCCAGGTCTCCAGCTATCTACATACCAAGTTTCATCGCAATCGGTTCAATGGTTTTTGTGTGAAAGAGTAACAAACATCCATCCATCCATTCATCCATCCACCCAAACTTTCACATTTATAATATTAGTGGGATAGTGGGATTGTTTCTATGCCAATTTTCTCTCCTTTATTTTTTCACAAGTCTTGAGCAGGAATCCTTTTTCATTGCTTATGTACTTAATTATACAGATGAAAGAAAGAGACAAAAACTATTTTTCTTTTTATGATTCCATGCCTAAAGTTTTTGTCTATCGGAAAATATTTATGTTATATAAACTTTGGCATTATCTCTTTAATTAAGATTAGAATTAAAAATTCCCTTACTCTATTTTTCCCTAAGTTCTTAAGTTCAGTCCTTTTTTTATACTCGTACCTACTACAAAACAAATATAACTTTTTGAATGAAACATAAATTAGTATTGAAATCAACAATGCTAGGATACTTTTAAAAAAATCAAGGAAATCAAACATTAATTAAAACACATATTAGATGTGTAACTCAGGATTTAATCGCGATAATATTTATAAAGGTAATTAAGATAAACTAACTAATAAATTGAACTCAAATGTCATCTTTATGTAGCGATTCATTGTGTATTTCCCATTATCGAATTCAATGTAATTTTTTTTTAATAAGAATTTTGATTTATTAAGATTATATATTTAAAAAATTATACACTTCATATTAAGTATCTGAACTGCTTATTAAGCACGACCTCAATGAATCACAGCAAACATGTACGTCCTTTTGCCATAATTGCCATGTATCTATGCCTATATTATTAACGTTAAGGTGTAATTATTGTTACCCGAATGATGGAGCCATCAGATAAAAAACACTGGAAGTTGATGAACAGAACAAAATCTGTCAGTGTCAAGTGTGAAACTGTCAAGTAAAGTAAATAAATAAAAATTAAACACTTCTGCTTGAATATTATTTCTTTCTGCATTTTGTACTTTACTAAAATGTACGTCAAGAGGTACTAGTTGAGGATAACGATATTCTCTGTAACTAATATTTACTCTTTCTGTTATTTTACCTTATGAAAAAATATTTTCAAGTAGTAAATTTAATGGATTCTTACTGCTAACATTCAGTAAGCTAATTTTTAAGGATTTCCATTCCTCATTTTTAGGTCCTACAATATAAGCAGCGCTGCGCCGATCTGGAGACTCATATGTTGGAAACGACTCCTCGCAGCGAACCTTCATTATACCGGACTCCTGGAGGTAAAACTAGCATCGCGCTCCCTCCGCCACCCGCTTCGGCTACATCTTCCGCCGTCGCTGCTGCCGATGCCAGAATTAACGATCTTGAGACTGCGCTAAGACGACTGGACGAGGAAAAGCGCAAGTGAGTTAATGGTTAACCTTTAAAACTGCAAAAAAAAAAAAGAAAAGCCAGTCTGTCATCTTTAGTCATTCTTGAATAAAGCTACTAAACTATTTTTGGTATGTAATTTATACATGGTAGACAGAAAGTAATTTCTTACAATCCACCAATCATCCATGTCATACACCTCTTCACTATGATAAGAGTCAGGAATGTGCGAGTTATCAATGATGAAAAGTACATTAAGCAAGCAATTAGCTGTTGAATATGAAAGTGGTAACTCATCACATGCAAGTTTATTAAAGCATAAAAGTTCAAAATTAATAAAAGTTAAAATAAAATAACAGTTTCAGATCAGTAGCTTTGCAAAAAAATTGATAAAAATTGAAACTATGTAGTTTATATTATAGTGTCAATGTTAGCTTTAATTATGTATTTCCACAAGAATTAACGTGATCAGGAAAATATATTACATACCTGGATTGCCTGACATTTCAACCAGGTTGCACTGGCCATGGTCACAAGCTGGCTGAAAAAAAAAAAGTTAGTTTTGTTATTCTTTCTTTGTTACTGGTTTTGTGATCATATCACATAATTCTACTGCTAATAAGATAATAAGAATGCATCAATAAATTTTCTAGTTCTAAAGATCTTACTCAGAACTACTATGCACAGCCGACTGCCATATTTTTCAAGTCTGTGCAATCTTGTGTGTCAGTGGTGTAACAATAGAGTGGCAGAGTGGGCAAAATGCCACGGGCCCACAGCCCTTGGGCTGTGGGCCTGTTTTGTAATGCAGGAGGCGCTAATTACAAAATTTATTTAAAAAATATTAATTATGTAATTAATAAATATAAGTTGTCTAATTTAATGAACCCAATAAAATACACGAGCTATATAAGTGAATTATTAAGATTTTAACACATCCATGAAAAAAAAAAATGTAGGCAGTCATGGGACTGCCGACAGAAGTGCAAAAATAAATACTTATAGTAAATATTATAATAAGTCGAAATTAAAATTGCGCCATCTGTGAAATTTGCCTTAACTAATATATGGATAATAGTATGTATCAAACTACAGTAGTATCGCGCAGAATCGGCGTAAAAATATTTTTTTTAATATATGAAAGTCGGTCATATTTTCGATCAGGGTCACGTATCCTGACGCGAGTTTAACATTTTTTACCCATCCCAAAAACTGCACAACGCCGCTAAAGTAGTTTTCACTTCAAAAATGTAACGGCCAAGTGCGAGACAGACTCACACTCATCCGATGAATATGCCACGGGCCTCAGTTGGTATAGTTACACCACTGTTGTGTGTAGTGGCAAAGGAAGAAGAAGCCAGGGCGGGTTGCTAGTATTCTATATATTATGAGTGGTGTTTTGAGATTTGTAGCCTCCAGTAAACTGTAAACCTCAAAAAATTAGAATATTATTGTGTTCCTAAATTAGTTGCATTTAGTTACATAAGAACTACTTTCCAATTAGGTGCGAGAAACTTGCCCATCAAAACACCTTGCTGCGTGATCAGTTGGAGGAGTCTCATCAATTAAATGAAGCTCTGACTGCTGACCTGCAGAAACTAACCAATGATTGGGAGGGATTACGCGATGAGATGGCTATCAAAGAGGATGAGTGGAAAGATGAAGAACAGGTTTGTTAGTTTAGTGTTCAGTAGATTTAAGTGTCTATTTTGATGATGTCTTGATTGATTGATGATTGGGCTATATTTAATTAATTCATATTAATTCTCTCTCACCACCTCCCCCTACTTTCCCATTCCCCTACTCCCACTTTAAAGGCCGGTAACGCACTTGTGACTCTTTGAGTTGCAGGTGCCCCTGGGCGGCGTTAGTCACTTACCATCAGGTGACCCGTTTGCTCGTTTGCCCCCTAAACTATAAAAAAAAAATCAGAATGAACCTCAGCCTCGATGAGTAGTTCCTGATAAGCAATATTCAAACTAAGATTATTATTATAGGAAAATCTTATTTTGTATGTTTTTTTCTATATTAATAATATAATTTTTACACGCTCAACAGTGTGTTATTTATTCCTATTAATCATCAACAGTATTCTAAATGATAATTTATGCTATTTAAAACTGGGACTATTAATTTTAAACCTACCAGTATAAATACAAGTATAAAATGTATGGAAATGGTTTTTTTCAATGTTGGTAGGCATAAAAAGGTCACAAAGGCACAAACAAATGTTGTTATTGTTGTTAGGCTTTCAACGACTACTACTCCAGCGAGCACAACCGCCTACTCAGTTTGTGGCGCGAAGTCGTGTCCGTGAAGCGCCACTTCTCTGAGCTGCAAACCAACACCGAGCGCGACCTTTATCGAGTCAAGAACGACTTTGACTCCAATGTCAGGGAGCTGGTTGGCGTGCTAAGTGGCTATTCTATCAACGCATTTGCTGCACAGACTGGTTTGGGTACAGCTGGACCATGTAAGGTAAGAGATATTTGAAGATACATGTCGTGCAAGCTAGGCGTTTAATCTTACTTGTAGAAATTTAGATAAAATTGATCTTACTGCATGTTTTTCAGTTCCCACTAATCGTTCTATACTAATATTATAAAGAGGAAAGATTTGATTGTTTGTTTGTTTGCATTGAATAGGTTCCGAAACTACAGATCCGATTTTAAAATTATTTTCGTGTTAGATAGCCCATTTATCGAGGAAGGCTATAGGCTGTATATATTACCACGCTACGACCAATGGGAGCGGAGCATCAATGAAAAATGTTGCAAAAAATGGGGCAAATTTAGAAACGCAGACGAAGTTGCGCCGGTCAGCTAGTTGCTAATATAGGTATTTAGATTGTAAACTATACTCACGATTACTTGATACACCAATATAAAATACATTATAAAATGTGTCCATTTCGCTACTTGCATATCGCGATATAAGAACCAGATGAATGTATCTACAAAAAAGTCAAAATTAGTTTGTTTGCATAATACGGGTCACAAAGTGCTCCTTTATTAAATGCCAAAACGACGTAATTGTAAATGCAATAGTTCTCAAATTCCAAAATAGCTAAGGAACCACAAGGAACTAGATAAATTCTCGGAGTATTTTTGCTCTCCTTTAAAATTAAGAAAATGTAGATACGTTCATCTGGTTCTTATACCGCGATATCCAATCTTAGTTTTCGGTTATAGGTATGTATAAATAGAATGAAAAGGAACTCATAAAGTCAACGTTTTGTAATTTTCCAGAGGCAAAATTTTCCACCATACCGATTATAACAACAGCAATTATGATGAACAAATTCACATTATAGCTAAGTAAATAGGTCAGATAGAATGCCATTCATCAACTTAGATTTTCCGTTAACAGCAACAACAACCAGAATGCCAGTCTGGAGGTCAGTACTATCAGTCTGGACAGCAATCTTGCTGTGGACCGTGCAGTGGTGGGCACGCAGCAGCGACGGGGCTTTCAACGACTGCATCTGGCAACATTAATGTGGAGAGCATGCGCGTGGACTTGCGGGACATGACGGCGCAGCGGGACACTGCGCTCGCCGAACTGCGGGAGCGAGACGCGCGGATACAGAGACTGCTGGGAGAACTGCAGGGGCTCGTGAGTGTTCATTCCATCACATTTTTACATTTGTTTAACATTTTGTGTAGAAAATGGACAATGGCGGATTTAATGCCACAGGCATTTTTTACGAGTTTACCTTAGGGTGATGCAGAGATGCAGTGTGAATAGGTACACTAAATTGAAGTGAGAAAATTTACAGCAAGTAAAAATTAATATGTCGTCGTCGTTTTTATTAACGAAATTACAAAATATGGAAACATAAATATATGTACGTCGGGTCAGATTTTAGAATTGTCAATTTTTTTTTTATATTATAGGGGGCAAACGAATATAATCAGCGTTTGACCATTTGACTGACCTGTTGGTCAAGTGGTTAGTGATCTTGGTTGCTGAGCCAGAGGCTGTGGGATCGATTCACACATAGGAAAAAAAATTGTGTCATAAGCATGATCATTCGTTCTGTGTCTGGGTGTAATATTTCTATAATATGCATGTATTTAATGATATATGTATAAGTATGTTTATCAGCAGTCTAGTTACCATAGTACAGGCTCTGTCTAGTTTGGGATTAGCCATTCCTATTAATATTTTAATTAAACCTTTTATATCATGGCAACCCTACACTAATGATATGGCCAAATGTGGATTGACTTTGACGTTTGAACTATATGGTCAGTTTCAGCTGGCTATATCATGAATTACTACCATTTCATAATAGAAGTTGTTGGACATATTACTATGCTGTCAACGATTTAGTACATAATCATTACTAAATAAATGTTTTTCTTTCTTTCTTTCTAATCTAGGAAATGAAAATGTTAAGGGGTGGGAACCTGGTGTCCCGAAACACAGACCTAGAACCTGCCTTAGGCACCAGTCTCCTATGATATGTACTTACCTGAATTATTATATTCTTATTAAACTGTTTTGTTGTAAACTGTATATTGGAGTGAAAATAAATTATATCATTAATAAAAAAAAAACATGAAACGGTTGGATACATCATGAAGGTGGTCAATTCTAAGATCTGGCTAAGACATGTACCTATAGGAGATACATAAAAGTGTTATCTTGGTTTCCTGCGGTAAAGCGTTCCAGAACCTTCCATGTTGAATAAGGAACTAAAAACTTACACACGCAGAAGTATGAGTGAGGTATGACAGAAGAAGATTATTTGAAGAGCGGAGATTTTTAGTATGATACATTCTAAAGGTTTACTGAGTGATAGCATAAAATACATAACAGTATAACGTATAGTAAACACTTTTTATCTCTCCTACCGATTCGAAATAGGAAGACTAAATTATTAGTCTGAAAAGATCTATAGTGAGAGTAAGCGGTTTTTTTTTTAGGAAGAGCGTTGTGAGATGGCGGAGGTGGCGTGCAACGAGGCCAACGTGATGCGCGGCGCGCTCGAGGAGGTGGCGCGCGCGCTCATCCACGACTCCGACACCGACGCGCCTGCGCACGCGCCGCACGCCGCACACATACACCTACACGACAGGTCAGCGGACTCTAACACTGTTCCTATCGGCTTACCTAACTATTCATTTTGGATACATGATACCTAAGTATTTATTGAACATGGCATGTTTCAAAGTTTTATAATGGTTTGTACTTGCGACTTTACCGTACGCTCTACTTTACTATGTTTGTAATGTCAAAATCAGTTTTAAATTTGTTGTCTGTCTATCTGTCTGTTTGTTCCGGCTGATCTCCGGAACAGATTGACCGATTTCCACGGGACTTTCACTGGCAGATAGCTGGTGTTATAAGAAGTAACTTAGGCTACTTTTATTTTGGAAAAAGAATTAGGGTTCCGCGCGAAATATATAAATAGGTACACGCGAGCGAAGCCGCGCTGGAACTGCTAGGTACTAATAAAAATACCACAGATACATACATATACTATGTAATTGTACTGTGTGAAATATATCTACATACATATATGGGATGGGAAAAGCAATTGATATTGACAGGCAACGATATTATCTTTAAAGCCTATCAATTAATTGTATATCAGTTGTATGTATAACTAACAGCGCCCCGCCGTTTCACCAGCGTAAGTCCCGATCCCGTGGGAATATCGGGATAAAAAGTAGCCTATATGTTAATCTAGATCTCCAGCTATCTCCATACCAAGTTTCATCGCAATCGGTTCAATGGTTTTGACGTCAAAGAGTAACAAACATCCATACATACATACATCCACACATTCATACATCCTTACAAACTTTCACGTTTATAATATTAGTAGAATTTGTTTTGTCGTGTATTTACTACTAGCTTTAGTCTGTATATATATATATATATACTGTATATTAGTATAAAAACGATTTTTTTTTAATCTCTCTTGAACAGTACTTTTATTTGGATAAAAATTAACAAACAAACAGGGTTACTTTCGCATTTATAACGGTTTGGATTAGAATTAGGATGCTAAAAAAGAATATCTATACATCTACATATACTTTATATGTATATTAATTGATATAACTTGTCTCTCAGCACCAAAATAAACGGATTTTCTTTCTTCTTTCTTTCTTCTTTTAATAAAAACCTATCGATTATTATAATACAGATCACCAAAGCGTGTGTCATCGTCCGCTAACGCGACCGCCTTCGCCGAGAGCACAATATCGGCCGTGCAGGCCGCGCTGCACAAGTACCAGATACAAATACACGAACTACAAGTAAGGTTATATTTAAACTTTTTCCTAAATACCTTTTTAGATCTGTAGCGACCAAGAGAGGATAAATCTCTATATATATAAATATTTGGTGAGTGTGCAAAAGCTCTCTTCGAAATAATTCTCTGTCATACACCGCGCGTGGCGAGGGATCGCTCCGCACCGCGACGCTGCTGTCATAGATGTTAAGGCCTATACATATATAGGCGTGTACCATCTTCGTCTTCATTGCCCCTTTCATCATGTGAGTTGGAAGACAAACGCCTATGCCATTTCACAAAAAAAAAAATATACAAAATAATTTTCTCTTTTATTTGTAAATCCATTTTCTTCTTCTGTTAAGTAGCTACTAACGAACTTTAGTGTTATTGATATTTTTTTTTTTGTGAATTGTGGTTGAAGTTCGACTTCTGGGTGAGTTCTAGTCAAGAGAATTATCCTAGTTAAAACGGCGAGTGTCATAAAATTGAGGAGGAGGAGTTATTTTAAAGCATTGATCGTTTTTATTAGATGTGTAACTCGGGACTTAATCGCAATAATATATAACATAAAATAACTTTTTAGTTACCTGACGTTTCGATCGAATTGCACCGATCGTCGGATAATCAAAAAGGTATTGTACCTTAAATATTTATGATTGCGATTAAGTCTCGAGTTACACATCCCGTATGTATCAGTCGCCAAAATTTAAAAACAATTAATTGTTTTTGTTTTTATCTCAGCCAGAAGACGTTCACTATAGTTTAAATATCAATAATATAAACCCGCTGCTGTCCATCTGTCTGAAAGCGGGTTCGTGCATTTCTATTGCCGCTATTACAACAAAGAATAAAAAAAATAACTCAACCACGGCCTCTACAAGAAACCTTTTTGCAGTGAAAACTAGGCACGAACTTAGGCACGTTTGTGCACTTTTGCTTTCGGGAAAAAGACCGTCACTCGTGACCGTCACGTTAATAATACATATATAAATCCACTAGAGGGCGCTAATCTAAACATTGAGCTCCACATTAATTAATGTCACCGACCTGCTAATGTGACGTTTTAAGTTCGCGTTTCGTTTAAGTTTTCACTTCTGTCGGCATTTCAGTATTTTTTTTTAGTTTTTTCGTCAATCCTAATAATGACAATAGATAGACATGTGATGTGTTTACAGAGTGTGTATTACTACTAATGTCTATAATATTGGTTCTATTCCGAAAGTATTTAAAAAGTACATTAATGTTGTATCTTGTACGGAAACCTTGCTAAATCGGACTCGGACTTGGCCTGTTTTTGTATACTTATTAGTCTCCGACTTCCTACTAAACTTAAATTTTTTGTTCAGGTAAAACTCCAAAACTCTAGAGAGCAGTTGATAACGTGTAGAAAGCATGGCGAAGCGGCCGACATGGCTATCGCTTCTCTTGAGAGCAAAGTTCAAGATCTACAAGGTATACCATCAAATAAAGTTTATTTAAATTAGTATTATGTACCATAGGACTGCAGACTCACGTGGCTTATCTACCCAAGTCTGTAAGGAAAATCATTTGATGTTTTGAATTAATATAGTGAAGGACATCTCGCAACTGCACTATGCATTTATGATGATAAGGGCTTCACCCTTCTTTAAGTTTTCTAGAACTTTCTGGCTTTCACGTAACACTCTTTTCACAACGGCACTGCTGATAGATATTCGGCAATTTTTTTTTCTACGTTTTTTAATAGATGGATATAAAATTGCTAGTCTTGTTAACCTATTATATTCACTTATGACATACACAATCATGTTGAGATCAGATATATCCATGAAATTATTAAATTATTGCAAAATTTCAAAAGGTAAACTGGATCAAGCCAATGCTGATCTTCACCAACTCTTACAAGAGAAAGAGTCAATGCAGAAGACGCTGGAGTCGCTCAGAATAGACAAGAACAATCTAGAACGAAACAGAGTAGAAATACATGCTATGGTGAGTTACTATCTATAATAATCCTATGTTGAATTAATTTATTTCTTTGCTGAAAATCTGTTTTAACTGGTATATACATCCATTATGTAATTAGGTTATAAAATGAGGAATCATTATGCATTTTCAACACGTAGGAGAGCTTCGGCACGTATGGGACCTAGATAGTATGTTACCAAAGGCCCTAACTCCCCTTCTCGCCTTATCTTACACCCACCCTTCCTCATACTTCTACCTTAAAGGCAACGTACATGTGACTCTTGAGTTGCAGGTGTCGATGGGCGGCGATAGTCTCTATTAGGTGACCCGTCTGCTCGTTTGCCTCTAATCTCATCAAAAAATAAAAATCAATATAAACACAACTACAGCTAACTGGCTTTCTCAAATAAATTTCATAACTAGATGTTATTTCTAGGTGGAATCGTTAACATCAGACTACGAAAAACTTCAGAAGATTAACTCTCGGCTTGAGAAAATGATAGAAGTTTTAGAGACTGAGAAGAGGAACCTGAACTGTGAAGTGGATCAGTTGCATCGCGAGGCGTCTAGTCGGGAGGGAGTGTTGAGGTACTTTAGTTATATGCGATACGGTAGTTTGACAAGTAGGTCATTATTTTTAAATTTTAAATAAAAAAAATATATATTATTATTCATCGCTATCTGTTCCTAGAATTCATACAGCACAGACATGAAATTTCATCAAAATATATTTTTTCTGTATTTACAACGGCAATTTACAGGTAGTATAATGCGATCGTCGAGCAGGGAGAATTTCGATCATTAAACTACTATTTCTTGTCTCTGTTGCACCTGCTTAAATACAGGGTGTAAGAAACACCGTACAGAATATTGAAGTATATTGTGTATGTGTGTGTGTATTCAGACCATTATTCTGAGTCGAAAATCACTAGAATTTTCTGCCGGAAAAGACAAAATTATTTATATTTCTTTTTGGTTAAAAGTGATGTTTCACAATGAATAAACAGAACGTTAATAACGAAAATTAATAAATACCCCATACGGCCACAATCTGCAATGTAATCAATTAAACAACATTTATGCAATCAGCTGCTTCGACGCCGCCGTATGAACTGCAAAAAAAAATACCGCGTACATTGCTTAGCGCCAAATGAAAGTAATGACTATAAATACTTAATCTCGCATTTTTTGATGAACTGGCTTTTGTATTGTAATAAGTATAAACAAAGAGAGGTTTTTGTAAGTTTACATGCAGTATAGTGCCATCTCGCTCGCAAAGTTTTTTAATGTCCGCCGTCTAAAGGGATCGAAACTGTGCGATGGCAATATATTTACGTGGGTGCAACAGAAACAAATAATAGTACGTTAATGATCGAAATTCTCCCTGCTCGGGACCGCACTTTATCTACACAAAAATTAAAATAAATAAATAAGTTATTACTTTCACTAAAGATGAAACTTCCGTACACCTATTACAAATCAGTTCATTAGTTGTAGGCAACTAGCTTATGACCGCGACTTCGCTAGCATGAGTGTAGATTTTGTCAATCAGTTTAGACATCGTACATACGTACAATTAAGTATTGCCATATTTAATTGTATGTGATTATAATAAAAAATTACTTTAAACAATGATATAATATTATTTTCATTCCATTGTCCAGGGCCGAAGAAGAACGTTCTTCGCGCCTACGCTCAGAACTGGTCTCTACAAGAGAAGAGCTCAACAAAACCCTCTTAGCCAGAGACTTGTTAGATCAACAGAAGATGGAAGGTGACGCTATACTGTCGCAAATGGAGAAACATAGAAGTAAGTGCCGCCTTACCTGAGAGGTAAGGTCATATTAATTAATTGAGTCAGTAGGTCACGCACTACTGTCGTGATGGATAAGAGTTAATTTAGACTGCACAATGGTACGCCACTATGAGCCCCTAGTTATACCAAGGAACAAACTATCCAGTGAATAAAATTTCCAATTCTAATAAATATTCTCTCATTTTAACAAAGTAAAGAAGAGAGTGAGAGGAAATACTCCCTCTAAATCAATGAATTGTTAAAGAAATAATGTTTTTTTTATCAGGTGATCTTGAAATAGAACTGGAGAGAACTCTTATGGAAAGAGGAGACTTACAAAATCTCGTAGAGAAACTAGAGGCGGCGGTCAGGAACCTTGAAAGTGATAAAAAGAAACTGCAGGATGATGTGAAACAGGTACACTGAGATACAATGTTAATTTTATCTTTTATTAAATTGAATGTATATTGTATTACACATTGTATCCTGTCAGCACTAAATAACAGTAACCGCTATATTTTTCTTGCCTCGATCAGCACTCAAGTGACCGTTATCAAACTTTTTATCACCACCATTGTTCGCCATTTTTCAGGTGAACCAATGGCGTGGCGCTACCGTTATAATAATAATAATAATAATTTGAAATTAATAGGTAACTGTAATTAATAATAATGTAGTTCCACATTATTAGGCCTTCGACTGTGTATTCGAATTTAATATAATTATTTTATTGTTATAGTTGGAGGATGAAAGATCAGGTCTTTCAAATCAGTCATCGGAGCTACAGGGTGATCTTAACTCTTTACGTAAAGAGTTGCTCGCCGCAGAACAAACTCGTATGGAGCTGGAGGCTGACAAGGCGTCGCTCTGTGAGAAGATCAAGTTTGTTGAGGCTGACAGGGAGAAGGTTGAAATGGAACTGAGACAAGTTGTTCGGTAAAGACCTGTTCAAACATTAACCTAGGATTTAGGTATATGATTAAGGAGGCTTGTTGTGTATGAATCCAATTTAACTTTTTGACTGCACGGATGGCGCAATGGTTTAAGTGGTCGCCTCGCCAGTACGCCGCACTATTTCAATTTTTTTTAATTCTAAATCACCTATTTGTCACTTTTGGCTTCACATATCACTCCTAAATTTAACACTCAATACTCAATCATTTATTTGCATTCCACAATGTGTACCTAGGTGGTAGGTTAAACATTAATAAGTAATTAGTTCATCACTGACCCTGTCGGGCACAGCAAAATACATTTAAAATATGTCAACTAATTTAATAGAAATGGACAAATTTAATGGAAATTACATTAAAATTAAAATCAGAATCTAAATTAGAAGAGAGGAGGATATTTGCATATTCATTATTGTTAATATTTTATGGTAGATTTAAGCTTAATTTGTGTAGATAGTTATTTATCATTTAGGTAATAACACCTTTGTGTAACACGCTGTATACAATTGATTCGGTACAAAAATATTTTAAACATTTATCAAACTCGAATATTGTGCTCTATAGCACATATGTGCGTCCTTTTCAACTACTCAGCAGGCTAGGTCTACGTTTTCTCGCAACTTCTCCAATGTACAAATATAGGTATGACTTTGTTTGTTCGTAGGGAGAGAGGTGAACTAAGCTCCCAACTAACAGCGATGGTTCGCAAGAAAGATACTTTGAACGAAGAAATCATTCGTCTACAACAGCGGCTAGAACAGGCCAATGAGACCATCGGGAGGATCAACCGAAGTCTCGAAGATCACGTTAAAGATGGCGAAGAGAAGCAGGTTAGACAGTGTTCTTGTTATCTACTTTTCTAAATTTACACTTCAAGGTTTTAGTTTTCTGCTTATTTCATAAATTTTAAGCGGCGGTAATGGCTGCGAATGCGTTGGACTTGCGATCAAGTGGTTGGGGTTTCGAACCCCACCCAGTGCACCAACGACGTGAACCCACTCCTTTTTTTTTTTTTTGTGCGTGTGGAAACCCCCTCGGGCCGTCACCCCACCGGGGTTTACGATGGGGCGGTGTGTCGGAATCGAACCGACTAAAACCACACGGTGTGCCGTACTGCGCCTTAAATAGGAGGGATCCGGGAACAGCTTTTATTAAGACATCCGGAACCCTCCTAGCGCCTGCCCGCAAAAGCGCGGGCACCACCTTCGGGTAAAAACCTCTCATTTAGGCGACATCCAGGCACACGCGGACGCCGCCTCCTCGCGGGGGGCCACTATAACGGGTGAAGGGGAAAACCCGTCCCGTCCACCCGCGGCCACACTCAGGGCGGCATGAGGCGCTGGTAAGCGCGCCTCCGCCGCCCGGTTCGCCGGCGGCGAATTAGGTCCGAGTGGAGGTCGTCCTCCCGGACCCTTTCCGCCACCTTCTTCTCTTCTCCTCTTCTTTCCTCACAGAAGGTTGCGACCGCGGTAAAATTCCTGTCGCTACCGGCCATGGAGCGAATGACAGCCGGTAGCGACAGATCCACTCCGATGACTGCAGTGAGGGCCCGACGCTGCGTCGCCCAACTGGGGCAAACCGCCAGCGTGTGCTGAGCCGAGTCCTCACTGCAGTCGCAGTGGTGACAGGCGGGACTCAATTCCCTCCTAGCGACCGAGTGCAGGTACTTCCCGAAGCAGCCATGCCCGGAAAGTACCTGCGTCAGTCGGAAAGAAAGGGTCCCGTGCTGCCGCCCTGCCCACACGACGATGACCGGCTGGAGCGCCTCCACGGCGGCAAAGCCAGCACGTGGAGCCTCCAGCCGGGACGACCAACGAGCCATGGTGGCTCGGCGAGCGGCCTCACGCCATTCGCGTACCTCTTCGGGCGGGGGCCTACTGCCGCTTCCCGCCCGGAACTCAGCCGTTCGCCGATATACTTCGGTGAGCACTTCCGCCTCCAAATCCCACGGAGGAGTCCCGGCCAACGCGCACGCCGCCTCCGTTGACACGGTGCGGTATTCGCGTATGGCTCTAACCGCCATCACCCTCTGAGGGCGCCAGAGGCGCGCCCTATTCTGGGCGGTCAGAGCCTCCGCCCACACCGGTGCACCGTACAGTGCCATTGACCGGACAACCCCCGTGTACAGCCGTCTCGTAGCGACGCTGGGTCCACCCAAATTGGGCAAGAGTCGCCCAAGGGCGGACGCAGCGCCGACCAGCCTTGGAGCAAGCTGCAGGAAGTGCTCGTCGAAGCGCCACCTACCGTCGAGGATCAGGCCCAGATATTTTATGTAGGCCTGAACCGGTACGAGGACCGAGTTGACCTCGATAGAGGCGCCAGGGGGTGGACCACGACGGGGCCCATGAAATAACAGGGCCTCCGTCTTATCCAGGGCCACCCGCAAACCCAGCGCCTCGATGCGCCCGACCACCAGAGAGACTCCCCTGGTGGCCAGGCACGCCGCCTCCTGAAAGTTTACCCCCCGGGCTGTGACCAAAGTGTCATCGGCGTAACAGATTTCGCCGAGCCCGGGGGGGAAGTCGCCTCGAAGGGCCCAGTCGTACCCCATGTTCCACAGGAGTGGTCCAAGCGGAACACCGCACGACATGGGCCGACAACTCAAAACTCCATCTCGGTCCTCGTACATGACGGTACGCTCCTCTAAATAGTCTGCCACTAGCCGCCTCAGGTACCCTGGCACTCCGTGATAGTGGAGTGCTTCCCTGATGCAGCTAAATGGCAGACTGTTGAACGCGTTGGCGATGTCCAGCGACACCGCCAACAGCACGCCGCCACAGCTCACTACCTCTTCGGTCACGGCCCTCAGGCGCAACATAGCACCGACCGTCGAACGCCCCGCTCGAAAACCGACGTGAACCCACTCCTTTCACAAGCGTTTTGAATGCTTAACAAGAATACTAGTAACAAGTGACCCGCGTAGCTAGTATTCTTATTAAAAAATATATATAATTCAACCAACTACACTTCGTTCCTTTATCTATGTGCCAAATTTCATCCAGATCCGTTCAGCCGTTTTGGCGTGAATGAGTAACAAACATCCGTCGACGAATGGACCGATTTAAGTAGGTTTTTTTTTCGTTTGAATAATGACTTGATCGAGAGTGTTCTTAGATATAATTCAAGAAAATCTGTTCAGCCGTTCGAAGGTCATCAGCTCTTTTCTAATCTTTGAAGGGATTTTCGAGTCGGGGGTGTTTTAAATTTATGATTATATTGCAGTAAGAAACTCAGATCGTAGTTTTATTTAATAGCGACTGTCAAGTTACTTTCAATTTCTTTTGCAAACTATTGCAGAGTTAAGTGAAAAAAATCGATATCTTTGTAAACATTATAAACGTTTTGGGTAGTAAAATATATATTTATACCAATACGCCATTTTTATTAGCATCGGTACAGTTTATTAAAAAATCATTATTAACATATTATGTGGATCATGGTATTGTTAAACCATGTAGCTCAGCTCAGCTAGTGAACTGAAAGGGGTTCGAACCCAAAATTTATTAAATGTCTGACTGACTATCTCGTTGCAATGACTGATAATTAGGCACATGAAGCACAGAAATTCACCTTAGAGTCTCCTATTAGTTTCACATGAATATTTTGTGTCATGTTTGTACAGATCATAATGGACAGTCTAGAGAAGGACAAGCAGCACTTACAAGAGCAGCTCGCCGGGGTGCGGTCGGAGAAGGACGCCCTCGAGGCGGTGTTGTTTGATACGGCCAACATGTTGGAAGACACCGACAACAAACGCAACAAGCTCGAACACGAACTGCAGGACACGTTGGTACAACAAGAGAATCTCAAAGGTAATATTTTTAAAATTATGTAGGCGAGTTTTATGTCTCATTTCTTCTTTTACGCTGGACGTTAATGAAATATTTTATATCAGCTAAAAGAATTAAATTCTAATCTGATGTTACTGGCAGTGTTTCTTATGTTTTGTCAAATGTTTATTGTCGTTCAAATCTAATGCAGTTATAATGGTATAGATTTTAATTAATAAATTATAAAAGAATCAGTAATAGCCAAATAGTCTAACCATTGGCCTTTCACTATGGTGGTTCAAGTTCGGTTCCGAATCGCGCACTTCAAAGTCACGGGCTTTAACGGACGGACAAACAAGGCAAGGGAACAACGCATACCTGAGAATTCTTTTTAATTTCCCCGAAGGTTTGTGAGGTTGCTAACCCGCTTACTCTTTTCCCAATAGACGGATTCGACAAGAATGATGGTCAAGATCTCTTTCGGTGTTTAATAGTACCTAATAGATTTGGCACTGAGATTTAGGAAATGATAGCCCGTACTGGTCCTTGTATTGATTTTTGTTTAACCAGGCCAGACCACTCCGCATTTTAGGTACAAAGCTACAAGTAAGGCGGGCTCGACTAATCGTGCCAAACATTTAGTGGGCTGCCGCGCGTTGGCCGTGCCTCACATTATTTCGATACTCACTCATAGGCTCATCCGCTCGTATCTAAACCATCGAGTTATTTAGTACCTAGCCTTGGTTTATTTGTTTACAAAAATTGGATTAATAGGCATACAACTTACTGGTAATTAAATGTTAAGATTAATTACTTCTTTAAAAAATGTCACCTAACTTCCCGGCGTAGAAAGTGTGGGGACTTCTAACTGAATATAAATGTAGATAGTTAGCGCTATGCAGCCTGAATTGCGAGTTTATTGTGTCGGAGCAAGAGTCGCTATTTGTATAAATAATTTTGCGGAGTGAGGCTTCTGTACCTGTACTATTATGTATTCTGTGGTTTTAATTACTTACCTTCAGAGTCGCTTTATATTTCACTTTAACAGATTACGACTAGTTTCATATATTTTTCTTTTATTCTATCAAGGTCAAGTCACACGTCTTACAAAAGACCTAGAGAACAGTGAGAAAAAATTACGCGATACACGCAATTCCATGCAACAACAATCCGGCAAGAAAGAGGCCGAGTATCAACAAATTATAACGAACATCAATCGTACCACCGCACAGAATATTACCAAACTCAAAGAAGAGAAGGTGAGAGCTCAACTTTAGTTGTAACTGCTATTTGTACTTTATTTAAAAAAGCATAGTGTCAGTAAATTACAGACAGTGCATTAATATATAATAATTAATTATTTGGTAGACATTATTTGTACCCTGCAAAACTGTTCACTTTCTTGTATTATTTTTTAGATATTATTTTTGCTTTTTAAACTAAATTTATTATTTTTGCTCAATTTAAGTCATCAATAGATTTAAAACAACGCTACATTTGACTGTGTTAATTTGACGCTTTGCTTTACTATGCTGTATTGTAAATGTTTTTTGTATGTATTTAGTTATATTTGGGGTATAATTGCAGTTACTGGGATATAAGGATATCCCAGTATATATAAAGATAGCACTGCGCTGTTGGCCTAGTGGTTTGTAGCCCTGACTGCTAAGCCATAGGTCGTGAGTATTCTTTGTGTCCGTTGTTTGTATGTTTGTGAAGTCCCCCGCGACACAGGAGTCATTCCTAATGCGGGAGTTGTCTTTTAGAAGAAAAAAAAATAGGAACTATAAAATACGGATCAATTAGCGACTGAAGATATTTTTTTTATAATTGTATTACCTATTGTCAGGAGCTACTTCGCCAATCTCTAGAACACAAGCTGAGCCAGACCATAGCCTCGCTGACGAGCGAGAAAGAATGCGGCGAGGCGGCTGCGCGCGAGAGGGAGAAGAAACTACTGGCGGCGCGCGACCAGCTTATACTGCAGCACGACGAGGCCTTGCTGCGCGCTGAGAACGACAAGCAACAGGCGCTACTCATGGGTCTGGACTTCACACTCTTTGACTACATGGATTCAAAAGACATTTACAGTGACTAATGGTCGCCCAAAGGTCGAAATACGACTGTACAGGGGTCGTCCATTAATCACGTGAGGCTTGTTTTATAAACTGAAAAGCGGTGTGTGGCCGTGACTCGCCGTTGCCAGGCAACGATTTTCTAGTGCTTAATTTTCCAGCATTAGATTATATCTGTATTTAAATATAATATTCTAAAAATGTTTAAGATAATTTGTACTCAAAAAAATACACGTGATTTAGGGTAGGAGGGGGGGGGGGTTAAAAGTCACGTGATTAATGGACGACCCCTAAAGTAATAAATTATTGATTACAACAATTAAAGCACAAGCTTTGAGGGGCAACAATTATTATCCTGTGATTTATAAATTAATATTTTTTTGTACAAATGTACATAATACTTACAAATAGCTAAAGAGCTAAAGGCTTTTGCTTTCAATTTACCAAATACAGTTTATGACTTGAGAATGATTAAGTGTGATGATATGGGTAGCCGAGTTGAACAGGCTCCTTTGCATTTTTTTTTCAATTATAAAAACTATTCAAACAAAGAAAGAAAAACAACAATTCATTGTGTATTTGTATAATACAATGTCCCGTGTCACTTCTCCCAGCTCACCAAGAACAGCAAGCTCTTCTAGAACGTTTAGAAGAAGCCAAACGTGCGCTCGACTGTGAGCAGAACAAATTGGAGAGATGTCGAAGGGAAGGTCACGCTCGCGCCGAACAAGACAGAACATACGTTAACCAGCTCAAGGACGAGATCGCTGCAGTCAAGACTAAGTTAGAAGAAGCCAAGTAAGTTACTTCTAACTTCTGGTAGTTTATTTTCAGTCGTTACTTCCACAAATATATGAGCCATAATTGAATCAATGAAGATTTATTCAGTGCGTTTTCGGATCCATATATTCCCTGCCATTGTCGGAGCGTTGTAGAATCCGACGACGTGAACAGTTTTCTGATTTATATGTTGCATGCTATTTATTTCTGTAATGTGATATTTAACGTTATGTTATGATATTCAGCAAGTAGCAGCAAATTTGTTTCACGAGATTACGTCCATCCGTTTTTTGTGTGTAATTTCGCTACTTCCAAGTAAACATTCTAACCAAGGCAGGAAGGGCCGGGGATTGAAGTGGTGAGAGGGCGGACGGCTTTTATAGACTTCTTGAAACAAGTCGTAAAAGGCCTAATCGTCTATTCAAGAGTTGATGTCAGACATGCGCTATGGTTTTAGTCACTTCAGCTCCAACCTGATCATGTGTCGTATCTTAATCAAAATACGACACATGATTAGGTAGGTCAAAATAAACATTTGGGTTGTGTTTACATTCACAGAAACTTCTAATGTTGTCTGTTATTTATAAAGCTCTAATTCCACTAATATTATAAATGTAAAAGTTTGGATGGATGGATGGATGTTTGTTACTCTTTCACGCCCAAACTACTGAACCGATTGCGATGAAACTTGGTACATAAATAGCTGGGGACCTGGATTAACATATAGGCTACTTTTTATCCCGATATTCCCACGGGATCGGGATTTACGCGGGTGAAACCGCAGGGCGTTGCTAGTTTACATCTAATTCTAATTTACAGGGCAAATGCTGAAGACGAATGTTCACGCTTTGAAAACCGCATTAAAGAACTCCATCTAGAAAAGGAGTCTGTTGTCAAGGAATGCACCGAAATACGCGCCGCCCTATCCCTCGCCGAAGACAAGTACGACAATACGTATGCCCAACTGCAAGAGACCATACGGAAACTTAAAGAACGTAAGTCATGTTATTAAATTTATGTTCATAATTGTAATTATTTTCGGCGTTTAATATGTATTAATTTCGGCGGGTCCGGTAACAATAAGGTATTGTGATAGTCAACTACATTAAATATATATATTATTATGAATAAATAGTCGAAATATTAGCATTTTTCTAACCGAATTCAGGAGTTCCTCAGTCAGGTGTTGTCTTCGCCGTAAAACGCTTTTGGTGTATGGATGTTGTTAATACTAATTGAAAAAAAAACATCATTCCTAACACCAGAAATATAGGTGATATAGGTTCGCTGAAATTGTTTTTATTCTACGCTTTATAGCTCCCGCTAAATCCGCCTAGTTTAGAACCCATTTTTACATTACTTGTCATTATTAATTAAAAAAGTCTTCCTTCAACATGGATTACGATCCGCTGGCATATCTACTCTAGCTTGCTTGGTACTAGTATTGATGTTTCCAATATTGCGGTATTAAGGGAGTTTTAGTTTTGCTATTTCGGCGAGTCAACAAGTGCGATAAGCGCCAAGTACAAGTGATAATTTGAATAGTGAGAATTAATTGTAATTGTGTTATTTGCAAATTATTAAAATAAATTGTGTCTATTTATTTAATAAATTGATATAACACCATCTTACTAATAAAATCATTAATTTATGCTCCCAGTGGAGAACGAATCCGATAGTCTACGCAAGGAGCTAACAGACGTTCGTCGGCAGCTGACCAACTGCACTGCGGAACGTGACAAGTACAATAGCAGTTGTCGCGAGCTGCGTGACCACGTGAAGAGAGTCGAACAGGAGAGGAGGGAGGCTGCTAGGGCCAGGGACGAAGCTTATCATAAGATCGCTGGTATGTAGCAAACAGCTGGAAGTAGGTAGATCTCAATGGACTATGTTGCTTTTTACGTACATTATCTATACTCATTTTTATTTAGATTAAGTTAAAGAAATCGCAAAATTATTTTCTATTGTCCTATATTAGGACAATCTCTTAGGATACTCTCTAGGACGATCTGTAGGACTTAGGACTATCTCTTTTTACATAACTAAAATAACAACTTATATGATTGTCGATAGTTTTGTCAACAACCGGTAAAGTGACGATTGCGGAAGCCATAGTCACTTAATAAATCGTTTTGTATTATTCGCTCATTCCCCATATTTACTGAAATTGCCTAAATGTATAACGAAAATGTTTTCAAAATGCTATGTAGATTGGTTTAATTGGTTACTAGTTATTCGACGAAAACTCTTCTAAGATTAACATCTTTGGTGCACCTTCGAGCCAGCCTCAATAACGAGATTGGCGTAATTTAGTCATTTCAGTTTTCATTTGAATTGTAAAACTACAAATCTCGGTTTTACTCACAAACTCAACATTAAATATGTTTCTTTACCCCAGGACTAGAAGAAAACCGCACATCTCTAGAACTAGAATTATCCCGCGTCCAGATTTTGCTGAAGGAGAGCGAGAGTGGCGGAGAGCATGTGACTCGTGACCTTAAAGCTGCTGAAGGACAGCTGAAGAGAGAACGGGCAGCTCTCGAACAGGCTCAACATGATATTAAAGAGTTGCAGTCGAGGTTAGTTGTATTTTCTCTCTCAGCTCTTTATTCATTTTTTCCTTAAATGTTATAAAGATATGAGATTTATGATGTATTGCATGGTTATAAAATAAAAAAGAAAGGGACCGAGAATTTACCCTTGTGTTATACCAGATTTGCAGTATGTGATTCGGAGAACTTATTTAACATTAGTAGTTCAATGTTTTATTTTATGGTTACGATATGAAATAATTAGATCCGTCGTTCTCTCTGATATCGTAATGTCATGAGATTTTTGCAAAGTTGTGGTATGTGCAACACTATCAAAAGCTTTACAAAGATTACAAACTGAGGGCATATTGAGATTTTTACAGCATAGTTGAAATAACCTTATCGTAAATGTATTATATGCAGATTACAAAACGAAAGTGAAGAGCGTGAGCGGTGCGGAGGCGAGGCGGCGGCGGCGCGCCGCCACGGCGCCGAGCTGGAGGCCATGCTGGCGCAGGTGCGCGCCGACCTCTCCGCCACCAGGCAGCGCGCCGCCGAGCTGGAGGAGGGCTGCCGCTCCAGGGATCAGGTATGATAAATACCATTCCATACTCGTATGATAAATACCATATAGTCATACATTTTTTATGATGATGAAGATGCTAAAAACATAATCATATCAATAAACGCGTGTACCTCACCGACGTCTACGATCTATGTAATAATCTATAAATATAAGTACAACCAACCTCAATGTGTGCACTCGTAAAAATCATCAGTCTAATTTCAGTAAGTCGATTTGAAAACTTCCTCTTTTTTTAAATTGGCAATAAACTGATATCGGTCTGAAACGGAAATAATGTATTAAATGTACACACAACATAAAATATAGGAACGCATAGAAAGTTCTAAAATGATTTTAGATTCGAATTTTGCCTAATTTAAATTAGTTACAATGAAGTTAATAATGATAGTATTTTTTTAATACATATAATTATTTGCAGGAATTAGTACTCCGCTTAGAAGACTGTAGGTCAAAGGAACGTCGCCTGGAAGAGTTAAAACACAATTTGGAAGTATGCCTTGCTGACGCTACGCAACAAATACAAGAACTCAAGGTATGCAATATTTACCTATACGCTTGGGATATATTGTAAACAATTTTAAACATATAAGTGTACCTATCTGAAAGTAAAAAAGTGTCTACGAAACGTTTGTGTGGAAAGCAGTGTGCAAAAAATAAAAAAATAACAAGACCCCTAAGAGCAATCCCTGTGGTATCCCCTTTTAACAGATTGGTTGGTGGTTAGCTTATCACTTTGATTATTTAAGCGATATGTAATAACTATGATTGTAGAAGAAATGAAATCAAAATTTAGACTTTTCATTTAAGAATTATTTATGGTATACATAAATGAATAGGAATGTGCCATGCTACAGAAATTCAAATGCCTTTAAGAAATACCAAAGCAAAAATATATATTATAAGTATTTTTTCTAGTCTCGTTATAGTCGATGTAGCAGATGTTTTCTTGATAATGAAGTTTCAATCGATTTACACCGGTCAATCAGTGGCCACTCGTTTTTTTTACCTTTGTATAATATGCTAAAAAATGAAGACAATTAGACGAAATCAAAAGCAAAATTATTTATTTCAAGTCAACATTGTAGGTATTTTTGAATTGTCACGCGTAGGAATCAGTCAGTATAAGTCGGTCGTTGCCTGTTCTTATACGATCTACGTAGAGAACAGGCAATAAACTCGAAGGACACTCTTTTGCAACATGTTTTTTAAGTTACTCGTTACATTACATAAAAGCGCAATTTAATGCGAGGACAATGTAACATAATATTGTTCTATAATGTAATAACTAGATGACCCAAACGGGTTTAGTACCACTGTAGTTAGTAGTGATCGATAAATAATTAATAATTTATAAATCGTATCGTAGATATGTTATAAGTATTGAGTATTGATGTGGCTGTGTCCCATTCTTTTCATTTAATATCTAGATACAAAAATCTTAGGCCCTGGTTCTCATTTATACCGGATTTCGCCTATTAATAAGCTGGATAACGTTGCAGGCCCGTCTCGGTGGCAGTGAAGGCAGATGTCGTGCGTTGGAAGCCTCGCTGTCGCAGTGCGAAGCTGCGAAGCGGGAAACCGAGGCTAAGTTGTCGTCGATCGCTCACGCGCTGCGGCGCGTGTGCGGCGTGCAGCCCGACGGCTCCGTGCACGCCGCGGCGCGGCGCCGCCTCGCCAGCCCGGCGCGCCGCTACAGCCCGCACAGAGGCAAAAGTAACCGCTATTACTTTACTGTAGCGTAGTGTATCCACTATGGGTTTGTAGCGTGGCGCCATAGCTTTGACTTTTATAATAAAAAATCGTTTGTCAATATTATCGTTATTACCTGTTCCACTACGCACAATTCACGAGTTTTCCGACGCCGACCTTCTTTCGTCAGACTCATTCTTTATTGAAATTTGTTTTATTGTTTTTATGATTTCTAACAGATAATTTGTTAACTTCTAGGTCGCGACCACTCCGAGGACCGTAACGAAATCATAGACGTTGATCCAGAGGTCATTAAGAAGGGCATGCGGAACTTGATGCATGATGTTTGCCAGATTGAACGAGAAAAGGTATGCATCAAATACTTTGGTGTTATATTCATATTAGATACACTTAGGGCTTGTCTCCTATTACTTGAGTGGGACAGAATTATAAACAATTGCACGGATGGCGCAATGGTTTAAGTGGTCACCTCGCCACTACGCCGCGCCGAGTGTTGTGGGTTCGAATCCTACATGGGACAAAAATTTGTGTGATCCACAAATAGTTGTCCCGAGTCTGGGTGTTCTTTGTGTCCGTTGTTTGAATGTTTGTGAAGCCCCCCCACGACACAAGATTATTCCTAATGCGGGAGTTGTTATTAAAAAAAAAAAGTCAAAATATGGGTGTTTTAACTACCTCTTCGGGGATACAGAAGGATACTCTTCGTGAGTGTATGTGATACACGTCTTCACGCACGGTGGTATTGTTACTGAAGTTTACATTGTGCGTTATACACGCTTATGTATGGACTAGCTGTGCCCCGAGCGGCCTTGCTCGCGTGTACACACTGTACATATTTGGCCTGTTGGTCTAATGGTTAGTGACCCTGACTGCTCAGCACAAATAATTATGTGATGAGCACGATAATCTGTTCTGTCAATCAATCAGCCTATCATAATCCACCGCTGGACATAGGCCTCTCCCAATGTGCGCCACAGCACCCGGCCCTCCGCCTTCCGCATCCAGTCCATCCCTGCTACCAATTGCAATTTGTTCTGTGTATATTATGTATGTATTTAGAAATATATAAGTATGTTTATCAGCAGTCTGGTTACCATAGTACAGGCTCTGCCTAGTTTGGGATCAGACGGCCGTGTGTGGGATGTGTGAAGTTATTACTATATATATTTTTTGCGGGACCCTAATTATTTTTATAAAATAAAAGTAGCCAAGTTGCTCCTTATAATAACAGCTATCTGCCAGTGAGTCTTGTGGAAATCAGTCCACCCGGAGATTAGCCGGAACAAACAGACAGACAGACAGACAAAAAAATTAAAAACTGATTCTTAGGCATAGGTATCGTGCAAATAAGTGTATGGGCTTAAAAAAAAGTATTATTTTGACATTACAGACAGTAATTACAATGTTATACTATTGTAGTCGTGCATATCTTAAAAATAATGCCGATATGCATTAAATACATATAAAGGTCGCATACACTATAACAACACCAAAAGGCCAATGTACAGCTTAGTTCGTACAATTTTTTATATATTTGTATTGATGGTTATTACAATTTTTAATGCAGGATGATTACAAATCGCAAGTGAACCTAATGAAGAAACAACTCAAAGAAGCCAATGAGCAACAAGGCAAGGGCGACAACAAGCTGCAGTCACTGAGCAGTAACTTGAAGGCTGTTCAAGAGGAAAAAGCCAGACTGCACTCCGCTTGTTCGCAGAAGGAAGCTCAACTTAAAGCTTTGGTAAGATTATTATTATCTGTACTATAAACTAGGTAAGAATTAATTAAAGTATTGTTACGGAAGCCCAAAATTAACGTACAGGTGCCATCTAGTCAGGAGTAGTGGGAACTAAAAGTCTATCAATAAGAATGTTCTACTGAGTTCTAGAAATTGATCTCGATGTTTCAGGAAAGTTCACGAACTTTCTATATGTTTTTCGAATTATGTAAAGAAGAATGGCGGTATGAACATTCAGTTCTAGTGGAGTGATACTACGAGTTAACAAGTGCGAAGTATAGCGAATAGTACAAGTGAATAGTGAGAATTGTAAATGTGACTTGTAATTGTGTTAATTAGTAATTATTTAAATATATTGTGTCTTTTTCGTTTTAAATCGGTAGATATTTTAATCTCGGACCTCGGATTGTAACAATATATAGATGTGTCACAAATTTGTTACGGAAGCCCAAAGTTAACGTAACGTAACATACAGGTTCTTCAAGTCCCCTTTGACAAAACACCAATAACATTACCTGTTATAAAGCTTATTATATGTTATACCAGTGACACCAATAGCATCACGCAAAATGCCAACTTTGCAAAAATCTAAAGGAAGAAAGAAATATTGTACTGGGAGCCCAAAAGAATAAAATGAATGTTTGTAATAAGAGCGGAATGTATCTATGGTTTCGTGTTTAACTAAGTAAGAATATAATCTCAATATATATTTATATAGGTACCTAATTAATTTATTACTATTTTCAGAACGAATCGGTCCAAACCAAGACTGTGGAGATTAGCAATCTGAGAGACAAAATAACTAGTTTAGAAGCGGCACTGAGTTCTATCAGTGAAGAGAAAGTACAACACGAGGTAATCTTTATTTTTGTATTTTGCAACAACTAGACTGCGTAGCCATTGTTCAACGCGACAAAACTATCATCCCCCATCACTTGGATAATTTTCAATCCACCTTTGTGTTGTTATCCAGAAACGTTTTGCTTCGTACAACCAATCTGTGGAACAAATTGTCGCCTGCGGCATTTCAGGACCGAGACGACCTTTAAATTTTTAAGAAAAGAGCGTATTCTCACTTCAAAGGTGGCAACGCACTTGTGACTCTTGAGTTGTAGGTGTCCATGGGCGAAAGTAGTCACTTACCATCAGGTGACCTAAAAAATATCCAGAAAATATATTTTTCTGGTTGATGATAGTTTGATTTTTAGCGACAAAATATCTGGCTAAAACAGTCATAAAACCTATGTGGCCTAGATGTTAAAAAGTTTTTTCTATTTATCGTTTAGTAAGCGATAACGATAACAAAAGCGATTTTACTACACAATGGATAAAATCTGCATGACATCAACTTGTACAAAATACTACACAGGACGAACTGAGCTTCGTTTTAAGCAATTAGACGTTTTTATAAAGCAGAGGTCGATTCATGTCTTTTTTGAATATAAGTATTTCAGTGCTTTCTATAGAATTAATATTTACCATGAAGGGTCTCACATGTACTGCTCGCTGATCAAAGAAAGATCAAACTAGGTTAAATTAAGTAATTTTGATTTTTAGTTTTTTTTGGTTATCATTATTGTCGTTTAATTTACAGAACAAAGGAGAAAATCTTCGGGTTCAATTAGCAGAAAGAGTGCAAGAAGTCGGGCAGCTGCGGGAAGCACTCGCTGCAGCCGAAGGTAATATCTTATTGTTGTGTTTTTTTTTTAATTTATTGAGGAACGAACAGTCACATACATGTTAAGAATAAACATATTTATATGTACTTATAGACCTAATAGTTCCCTAAATTCATACAAAATCTAGATCAGTTTTATGAATTTAAATACTATAACAGTACAGATCATGTTTATAAATTTTTAATATATTTGACAGAGCAGAGGTGAGAGCAGTCAGATTTTGAATAAAACAACAGAGATATTTTTTTTGAAACATAAGTTGTTAGGGAAAGAGTCAAAAATAATCAAGAAGAGTTTGTGAGGCAGTGAATACCTTGTTTCTTAAAGGAGTTACGAGATAGATAAAAGATATCAACTTCACACAGCGCATCATCATACAAACGGCAGGCTCTTCTAATGAAACTATTACTTGCGTAACAGGTAGTAGCCAGGGGGGCTGAGAATAATTTCTTTTTACGACAGCTTCTTTCTCGTTTTGCACGGAAATCGAAAATTTATTTTTTGTAACAAATAAGGGGAATCTACATAGTTATTTAATATTTTAAATAAGATAGTAACATCACATAAGTCCCTGCGATGTTTTAATAATATTAGATAATGATATTTGGCAGACGTTTCGTAATCTTCATGTATGTGCCCGGTCCGGAAATCGAGAGCTTTTACAAACTTACGCTGAATCCTTTCAATTTTATCGATGTGAATTTGATAATGAGGTTGCCAGACTACACAGGCGAATTCCAATCTACTTCGCACATAAGCGTTGTACAATAACTTATAAGTTAACGCATTTTTAAAGGGTTTACCAACCCTGAAAATGAAGCCCAATCGTTTATAAGCCTTTTTTACGGCTTGGTCTAAATGAGGAATGAAAGTCAATTTACTATAGAATTACTCCCAAATCACGAACCTCAGTGACTCTGACCAGGACCCTACCATTCAATCTGTAATCGAAAACAATGGGATTTAATTTTCTGGAAAAAGTGATCACATGACATTTGTCTGTATTAAGAAATATTAAATATATATTATTTTGACAGAAAAATTCTAAATTTTTCAAGTCACCTTGAAGTAATTTACAGTCTGTGCTTTCACGATTAATACGAAAATTTTTTGTGTCGTCGGCATAAAGAAGCAGGACGTTAGAGTTCTTTATATTGTCTGTGATGTTATTAATATACAGAATGAATAGCAAGGGTCCGAGATGCGAGCCCTGAGGCACACCAGAGCTTATGGGTTTGTATTGGTACGTAAAACCACTAACAGCCACAGCCTGGCTTCTGTTTCTGACATAGGAAGTTATCCAGCGAAAAAGATCACCATGCACACCAAGGTTCCAAAGCTTCAATAGTAAGGTACTATGACAGATTTTATCGAAAGCCTTGGCAAAATCTGTATAGATCGCATCGACTTGACATTTATTCTCCATGGCAGTCAAAATAATTTCTGTAAAATTAAGTAAATTCGTGTCTACACTGCGGCCTTTAAAGAAACCATGCTGAAACGGACATATATGTATGTGTGAATAATTGGTTCGGAACTATCTTTGCCAATATTTTGCCAAACAGACAGAGTTTAGATATTGGACGATACCTTTCTATGTCTTGATTAACAGGGCCCTTAGGTATAGGTGTGATCAGAGCTCTTTTCCATATGTCAGGAACGCAACCCGTTGACAAAGACTTTTTAAATAAAATAAAAATTGGTATTGAAAGGGAATCACAGCACTCTTTAATAAAAATAGGCGGGCTCCCGTCAGGTCCTACACCTTTATTTAAATCTACTGACTTCATACACTTAAGAATCATTTCTTGTGATATTTCAACAGTGTTAATGTCTAATAGTGCGTTTTCAGGGTGAGCGGGGTAAACAAAATCGCGGTTTGACGGTTCAAATACTGATTGGAAATGATCATTATAAAGATTACAAATACCTTCACCGTCAGAAACCGAAATTCCCCTGTATGTCATAACTTGTGGTACACTACCTTTCGAGAAAATTGATTTTACATAAGTCCAGAAAAACTTGGAATTTCTCTTAATTGCTCCTTCACAAAAATTCATATAGCTATTATAACAATCCCGTTCCATACGCTTTGCCCTTTTTCTAAGTATTTTGAAACTATCTCCATCAAGAGGATTACAATACATTTTCCAGAGCTTATGAAATTTTCGCTTTTCATTTCATAACTTTATCAAAGATCTAGTATACCAAACTGGAACTGAAGTAGACGAATTTATGCGGCGACGGGAGACATACCTTAATATCAAATCATTTAGAAAGTTATAAAACATAGAAATGCAGTCCTCCATACCTAAAGAACCAAAGAGAGAGTCCCAATCGATTTTATACAGCTCACTATTAATATTTAGGTAGTCTGCTTTGCGGAAATTATACTTGTAAATAACGGAGGCCTTTAAAAGTGAAATATAATTAGTAGAAAAAATTCTTGTAAGCGCTGGATGAAACACGTCTTCTGGAGTTAGTGGTCGATCACAGCGAGTAACCTTACATGATTCAGTGCACAAAACTAAGTCAAGTAAGCGATTCACTGAGTTTCGTATTCCATTATATTGCTGTAAATAAGTAAGGGCAAGAAACTCGCTTAGCGACTGAACGGTGTAAGTGCCGTCAACAGATAAGGACATGGCGCGCGGTAAACAATCCGTCCAGACTGCGTGAGCAATATTAAAATCGCCCATCAAAATAAATAAGTCTTTAGGGTGTTCATTTATTAATTTTTCTATTAGTTGGCCCTTGAGGAATATAAATACAACCTATGTTCAAGTACGTGCAGTAAGTAGGTACATGAGATCTGGTTAGAGGTATAGACACCCAGAGCGTATCGCCGGTGCGCGGCGGGACGGGCCAGGGGCGCGCCTGCGACTGCAGCGAAGAGCGCACTGCGATCACAACGCCGCCCCCCCCCCCGCTCTGCACCAAGGCACACCTATCACTACGGTAAACATCGTATCTCTTATATCTCTTATCTATGTATTCACGGTCGAAGTAATCAGCTGTTAGCCATGTCTCTGTTAGGCATATGAAATCATATTCACATAAGAGTACTTGAGAGAGGAAATTGTGAGACTTCGTACAAAGCCCTCTTACATTTTGATAGTAGCATTCGAATTCCTTAGAAACCATTGTTGTTACAAGAAATATACGTGAAAATATAAATATTATAGCCGTTCATTTGGATGATAGTTGATTCACTGTGTGATAACTGCTTATTTGTGTGAATGTTGACACTCGCAATTGATAAACATGAAAAATAAGTATGATAACATTTTTTCAAGGTATTCACTGCCCCTTTCCGGTTACAATAGTGCACATTTACCATAAAAATGCTCTCAGATTTAATTTTTAGGTAAAAAATAGGTAACTGAACTAAATAAAAATACATCATATTGTAGAAAAAAATAGCACATTAACAAAAGTCACTTAGATTTATTAAGTTTGTTGAGATCACTGTCACTCTGGATTCGGGTCACCGGTGTTTTATCGCCTTTACGCATAAATATTTTACAGTCTCTACCCAAAGGTATGCGTAATGCAGGTCCGTCTTCAGTTTTCGGGCTTTCTTGAGGAGAATTTTATTCCCGGGGGTGAGGTGGTCACTAACGTATACATTCACTGCGGAGCCTGACACTCCAATGTCAGTGGTGGTCAGGCCTCGGCGCGCACGCACTGATGACAGTAGCTGATCCTTCACCAGGCGCCGGGAGAACTTGACAATGATGGCGGGAGCCCGAGAATCAGGCAACCTGCTGCCGAGAGCATCCTCGCGAAATTCAAAGCGGCGCACTCTCTGGATGGAGTCCAGGTCCCTGTCTTCCAGAGTTAGACCGACTTTTGCTGTTATTGAATGAAGTATATTAAACAGGTTTTCTCCTTTTGTTAACGGTATTTCTGAAATCTCTACGTTATTCATTCTAGCGAATTGATCGCGGATATTGTTTTCATTTTGTAAGGTAGATATGTTTTGTTTTGCCTCGCAGAGATCGGCTTCCAAAGATGCGATTGTAGGGAATTTGTTTTCGAGGATAACCAAACTATCTTCTAATGATGAAAAACGGGTGTCCATCTCGTCCCATTTAGAATTAAAGTTTTGTAATCCAACGGATACGCTACGCATCTCTGATTTTAAGGTGTCGAATTCAGACATAAATTCCTTAACAGTGGAGAATTCTTCTCTCAACGCTCTTATCTCGTGCAGGACTACCGCCATGTCTGGGTCAGTTTTGCTTAAGGAAGAGGAACTTCGACACTGGGGGCAACGCCAAGCGGCTTTTTTCTCGGCACCCAGTTTACGATAAGTCGACTCGCTGATACCCCCCGCACAGGCAAAATGGAGTTTTCCTTGACAACCTTTGCATTCCACAAAATCACTGGCTAATTCCTTGCACGCGTTACATTGATCATTTCGATAAGTTTATAGAAAAAACAGTAATCTAAAGGATAATAATTTGATACACGTACAACACGAAGTTATTGCAATAGTGCATCCGCGGGT
Organism: Callimorpha dominula; assembly: GCA_949752705.1. Lineage (NCBI taxonomy): Eukaryota > Metazoa > Arthropoda > Insecta > Lepidoptera > Erebidae > Callimorpha > Callimorpha dominula. Next base: position 3,485,810 of record OX457002.1, on the reverse strand, counting down.
AAACTGAAATGATTGAAAATGAACTGAAATTTGAGAGAGAGCCTGGACGTGCGGCGCGCGCAGCTTTAGTATGTAGTAGGTGTAACGTGTATTATGCCGCAGGTCGCGCGGCGTGCCTGGACGTGCGGCGCGCGCTGCTTTAGTATGTAGTAGGTGTAACGTGTATTATGCCGCAGGTCGCGCGGCGCGCCTGGACGTGCGGCGCGCGCAGTTTTAGTATGTAGTAGGTGTAACGTGCATTATGCCGCAGGTCGCGCGGCGCGCCTAGACGTGCGGCGCGCGCAGCTTTAGTATGTTGTAGGTGTAACGTGCATTATGCCGCAGGTCGCGCGGCGCGCCTGGATGTGCGACGCGCGCAGCTTTAGTATGTAGTAGGTGTAACGTGTATTATGCCGCCGGTCGCGCGGCGCGCCTGGACGTGCGGCGCGCGCAGCTTTAGTATGTAGTAGGTGTAACGTGCATTATGCCGCAGGTCGCGCGGCGCGCCTGGACGTGCGACGCGCGCAGCTTTAGTATGTAGTAGGTGTAACGTGTATTATGCCGCCGGTCGCGCGGCGCGCCTGGACGTGCGGCGCGCGCAGCTTTAGTATGTAGTAGGTGTAACGTGTATTATGCCGCAGGTCGCGCGGCGCGCCTGGACGTGCGGCGCGCGCAGCTTTAGTATGTAGTAGGTGTAACGTGTATTATGCCGCAGGTCGCGCGGCGCGCCTGGACGTGCGACGCGCGCAGCTGGAGGGCGACGTGCAGCGCGCCGCCGTGGGCGCGCGCGACCGCGACCTGGCCTTGAAGGTGCGCCACATTATACTTACTATACTATGTATTTACTATTCATTCAATCGTTGCCTTATTTGTCATTATAGAATAGCTTCAATTATTGTTTTATCAGTTACTAATTGTTGCCTGCAATTTAGTTCGCGTGGAAATTTTGATGAAAATTCGTAGATTTTTTCCGAGATAAAAAATAGCCTATAGTTCTTATTCCAGGCTATGATCTATCTCTGTGCCAAAATTCATCCATTCAGCCATTTTTGCGTGAAAATATAGTAAATGTTTATCCATCCATCCATCCTCACAAACCTTTGTCTTGATAATATTAGTAAGATTTTAATAAAAAAGGAACTATTAACTTTTTTGACACTTGACAAATAACTTTTAATATATTTAATTCAGTGTCTTTAAATAAGATATTATAATTCTATCCAAATTCTTTCGTAATTTATATGTCTGTGTTGCTTAACATTCTCAGTGCCATCAATGTACACTATATCCTGTACGATGCCGCGAATAAATTGCAATAAGCGCCCTAAGCATATTACCGGCACTAAAAGCTGCAATAACTAGACACGCTAGGCATGTTCACTGACATTGTACAAATTCAAATCGATATTATTGTCATTTTCTATGTTTTATCGATAAGTGTGAAACGTGTAATTTGTTTAGAATATATAGAAAGTGATTTACAATGGTTTAGAGCGTTTAATTTAGCAAAATGTTACAAAATAAGATAAAAGGTAAACAAGTTTTATAGTTATGCCAGAAATTGCCAACATTTTCCCAGTACCAATAGCACCTCTTATGTACTCGGAGAGAAGTCATAAAAGTAGTTTCTTACTATCGATCTATTGCGGATTTTTTTTGTCTAAACAAAAGACTTCCAAACATAGTTGTTCTACTAGATCAATACTAATATATAAAAAAATATTATTTACAACAAATGATATGTTGTCCATCTTCAAAAATTCTTGCATCAAACGATATTTTACCCGATTTGTTAATTTTACTACGACATTACATGCATCGCCATATAAATGCTATATTTTTGTGCATAAAAAATTATTTGACAATGTTATCAATGTTTTTGTTTTAATGTTCTAGCATCTTTTCAAAGTACAATATGTGAGCGCATTATTTTTAAGGATAACACACATATTAAAATTTTCGAGCAAAAGCACATCAACGTTTTTAGTCAAGGAAAAGTTGATATGGTTGATAATCTATGCAGCTAAACACGCCTAGCGTGTTCCCGGCTATACTGTTATTTTTAATACATAATACTGCTTAATTTCTAAAATATTGCCGAAACATTGTGACGTGTCCTCGCCACCCGGAGGAAATTTAGAAGAACACGCAAGGCGTGTCGCGGGCACTGAAAGTGTTAAGAGACTTGTAATTATTTTTTAAATCTGTTATAGAAACTTCAAGAACGTTGTGAGAGCTACACCCGCACCATCGCTCAGCTGGAAGACAGGTGCACGTCGCTGAAGGGCACGGTGGAGCAGCTGTCCGCGTCGCTGCAGAAGGCGGCCGGCGCCGAGAGCGAGCTGCGCGCCGAGCTGGGCAAGGTCTCGCGACAGCTCAACGAGGCCAAGAACAATGAGAACAACGCTGTGGACAAACTACGTCACCTGCAGAAGTGTGTCAGTAAGTACTGCTTTTTTTGAAGTGAAAACTTCTTTAGGCACGTTTATGCACTTTTGCTATGGGGAAAAAGCACTGAACTCGTGACCGTCACCCTAGTAATACATATATAGATCCATTACAGGTCGCTAATTTAAACATTGAGTTTTGTCAGCTCCTTATTAATTAATGTCACCAAACTGCTAATGACGTTTTAAGTTTCGTCGTTTCGTTTAAGTTTTCACTTCTGTCGGGGCAGTTCTATGACTGCCATTTTTTTTTCTTTTTGATTCATTTTCGGGACTAAAGTAAATGAGCTCGCAAAACACTAAGTACAGTGATGTCACTATTTTTCTTAAAATATATTGCATGTTTATATTAAGTCTATACCTACAAAATTACTGTTTTACGTAAAAGGAATTCAGCAGTTTCTTTGTTAAAGTATGTATTTATTTATTCGAGTTAATTAATGATGGTTTCTGATTAAGTCTAGTTTTGATGTCTGAAATTATTGAATGTCTAGGGAAGAGTATTGATGAACTCTTTAAAAGCGTTTATTATCTTATCGCATTCAAAGTATGTATTAAATTATCGAAAGGTAAAAAAAGCAGCAAGCATATTCGTGAAGAAAGCATGTACTAAAACAATCGACAAGTTTTGTTTTTTAATTATCAAACTTGTCCATTATCACTTGCAATTCTTTACAGTACACATTTTGCAGTGAACGTCGTACCCAATTTCAAACTGCAATGAGCAATGGTAGTAAATTTTTCCCACTTGTTTGGCTCTATTTACATTAAGGACATGATTTAGGAGGTATCCCTGTGTGACTCGCCATTAGCCTTTTCGATTGTCTAATGCCGCGTTCCTCATCATCTTCCGCGCCTTTTCTCAACTAAGTTGGGGTCGGCTTTCAGTCTTACTACGACACGGCCAAACTACGATATTTTACGTGAAGCGACTGCCATCAGACCTCCACAACCCAAGTAGTAGGCGATATCGAAGTTCTGTAGTTAGACCAGGTTGTCGAACTTTTTAGGGCTCCAACTAGCCGTAACGAATGCCACAGATGTTGTTTGTTTGTTTGGCACCCGGTACCGACGGTTTAACGTACTCTCCGAGGCACGGAGGGGTCTCAATGTGTTAAGAATGGCCACCCATCCTAGACTGACCTGGCTAGTAATATTTAACTTTGTAAAATTTTAACCTACTCGGTTACCACTTAGCACGAGCAAGACTGGCTTGTTGGCCTAGTGGTAAGTGACCCTGACTGCTATGCTACAGGTCGTGAGTCTGGGTGTTCTTTGTGTCCGTCGTTTGTATGTTTGTAAAGTTCCCCGCAATAGAGGAGTAATTCCTAAAGCGGGAGTTGCCTTTTAAAAAAAAAAAAAGAAATTATTAGAACTTAAATAGTTACCACAAATCAGTAAAAAAAAGTTGAAATATTTTTTATGATAGATATCGTTTAAATTCTCATGTGATCATTTCCAGGTAACTGTGAGAACGAAAAACGAGTTTTAGCCGAAAAGTTTGAAAGTGCCAAATCAGCTCTGGGTGAACTGAAGAGATTGAATGCCACACTGGAAGATCAGTTGCATCGCCTCACCAACCAGTTGGCCAACTTTGAAGTTCAAAAGTAAGTGGACCGGACTACCGCTGACGACAATAACTCGTCTATGTAAATAAGGACCTGATTCTGGACTTGTGGACTGAACAGTTACGAAAACAATACACCTTTATCGGATACATAATCTATACTAATATTATAAAGCTGAAGAGTTTCCTTGAACGCGATAATCTCGATTAAGGATTTATAGCCATTGGTTTCATTTAGTGCTACGCAATGTACACGCAACATGTGTAGTTATTCCTTTGTGCGGTACGATGAATGACCTTAAAAGACTAGCTGATTACATAAAATGTTTAAATACTGTTTGATTGACTACATTGCAGTTTTTGGCCGTATGCGGTATTTATTAATTTTTCTTTGGCAACATGATCTGTTTACTCATTGTGATATCACTTTTAGCAAAAAAACGAAAAATTAAAAAAAGAATTATGAATTTTCCGCCAAAAAAATCCAATGACTTTTCATTTGGAATGATGTTCTGAATACACTATTTCAGGACTCGGTACGGTGTTTCTTACACCCTGTATAGCCAAAAGGTTTCCTCATTATCACATATTGCTATACACGTGTACTTAAAAATAGTTTTCAAAAGTCAAACAATATTATAAAGTTGCGATTTTTACTTGTTTTACTTGCGTTAATATTCTATCTTAAATTAAGTTTGAAATGTACTTTAGTCACAATTTATTAGTTTTCAAATGCTCATTAGACTATTTTTGTGAAAAGTGAAAACTTCTTTAGCGGCGTTGTGCACTTTTTGGGATGGGTAAAAAATGTTAAACTCGCGCCAGGACACGTGACCTTGATCGAAAATGTGTCCGAATTTCATATATTTAAAAAAATACTTTTACGCCATCTGTGGATTCTGCGCTATACTACTGTAGTTTGATATATACTATTATCCGTATATTAGTTAAGGCAAATTTCACAGATGGCGCAATTTTAATTTCGACTTTTTACAATATTTACTATAAGTATTTATTTTCACTTCTGTCGGCAGTCCCATAACTGCCTTTTTGTTATATTAAGTATTACTTTTATCATTTCAAACATTTTAAGTTAAATTTTTAATTTTTTTTTGAGTCTAGAAAAATATTACTCTGTAATTATTAGTAAAGGCTTGTTCACAACTATAGTCACCTAATTCAGTTATAATGTGCTTTGCCCGTTATTCAGGATGTATCTGACAATGAAACACTTACTCAAATCACTAAAATGACTCTAACATGCAGTTACATAATTATTTTTTTTAAACTATTCGTTTAAAAGTGTGAATTGCCAGATATTTTCACCTCCGTTTCTCATTTTTTGACAAAAGTAGTGTAAACTTAAAGATTTTAAATCGAACGTATTTTTTTGTTTTGAAATTATTTAATCTGTTTTTGAGAAAATTCATAAAAACCAAGTACAAAAATTATTCATGGTAGTTTGAATTCTTTTCTCAATAGGGAATATGCATGTTGTTTAAATTTACTTGATTCATTTTCCCTTGAATCTTTATTGTCCAGATATTATGCCCAAACAAATATTTTATTGTTTAGTTCGTGTTTAATTGCAAAAAATATTAATTAAAACATGCAAAATAAGGGCGCGAAATTCAACTTTGCAAAACGCTTCACCATTGGTCGAAACAAAACATGACGTGACATTCCACGTTCTGTCATTTATCGGCGCCTATATTCGTAGTGTTACGGAGAAAGATAGGTGATCCTGTGGTTTTTGCTCTTAGCTATATATTTTGCATCAAATCCAGATTTTACGTCCGCTGAGGTTAAAGGAGTGAAAGCCGCAAGGTAATTATTATAATACTTGTTATATTATAATCTAAAGGATAGGTAAGATATGTATAGTTAGTTATATTCATGAAGTTTCATTGGACTTTTGTTACCTAGTTTAAGTAGACAAGCAAGTTGCCTTCTGCTTGATATTTAAAACAAACATAAATTACTGCTGACTAATTCACACTATACTAGCAATTAAATTGTAATATGCTTACATTAAAGTGATCTTCACAACAATATAAACACGATATTGAAGATACTTCATCTCTTCTCATTAATGTAGACCATTGTTTTCGTATTTTACATTATTATTTTGTACAGGAAAAAATACTGTATTGGGTGTACTTCTTATAGTGTTTTTACACTTAGGGACAAGGCAATACCTATAAAATGGTTTTTTAACTTTATCCAGCGTCTATTAATTACAATAAATAGTAATTACTACTGGAAATCGGTATAAAAATTACTGTAACACTTCAAGTAAGTTTATGAAACAAACACTAAGCGAGGAACGTGACGTCATCCAAGGCCCGCGAAATATGGCGGCGTTTAAACAGATCAATTTTATCGATGTTTTCAGTGTTATTTTAAAAATTTATTTGAACATTGCCAAGGTTATTTATATTTTTTATTAGGGTAGAATGATGGAACAAGTCAATATAAGATAAAAAAAAATACATGCATATTCCCTATTGGTTCAGGAGATTTTTTTTAAACATACATTTTGACGCCAAAAATCCGTCATTTTGATTTTTACATTTTAATATAACCATTGACACTCGCGACAAATCTAATGACATGTCATTCATCAACATCGGTTCAGCCCTTTAGTAACCACTAAAGGGCTGAACCGATGTTGATGACAAGAGACGTAGGGACGGACATACATATGTATAGGTCAAACTTATAACCATTCTTTTAGAATTTTGGCCACGTTTATTAAGTTTAGAGCAGTAAGTATCAAGTTTTCTCCCAGGTCTGCGCTGGAGTCTCAGCTCCGCATGACGACGTGGGACGGCAAGGAGAGCAGCGCGGACAGCGAACTGGAGCGCGAGCTGCACGTGCTGCAGCGCGAGCGCGCCGAGCTCAAGTCCAAGTGCGACGTGCTACAGGACGCCGTGCGCAAGCTGGAGGCCGAGCGCCGCCTCGCCGCGCGCCCCGCGCTGCGCAGCAAGAGCCACGACCGCAGCGACAAGACTGTCTACTACTCCGACCTCGACTCCGGTACGCTTAGACAGGCTGTTATAGAAACGTGTGCCAAATATTTTATGGTCGTGACCGATAAAGCTAATATTTCGTAAGAAAAAGGACTGACATGAACGAAACTATGGGTATTTAATACCAAGGATGTCGATGGAATGTCCAGACTTTTCTGAAAATGTCTGCAAAAAAAAATAAAAAAGATATAATTGAAATGACATAAACAGTTCATTATTTGTTAGCTCAAAATGTACGGCTATACCAGGAAAAGCATTTCCTGAAAAAAATCATAATTTTTTTCTGAATCTAAGCTAAATCCTGCTTCGTACTCCACTGCCGCAGAATTTTACTCGTAAGTTTTTGTCAGAAGACACCAAAATGGTTCTGAGTGTTGTCCATTATCCCTCCTTCCATCGATTACTTTTCCAGTCTGGAACCATGACTGTAATCTTTAGAATCAGAATATATATATATACATTACGTCACGCTTGGCAGGGCCATGCTTCGTCACGTAAAGCCCAGCTCGACTGGAGTGATACCACAGCCTCACAGAAAACCGACAGTGCCGAAATGATTGCATGGCTTTTCGCCGAGTGAGTGAGTGAGATTACCGGAGGCCCTAACCCTCCCCTCTCCCCTCTTCTTCACCCCTTCCCCTACTCCCACCTTAGAAGCCGGCAACGCACTTGTGACTCTTGAGTTGCAGGTGCCCATGGGCGGCGGTGGTCATTTATCATCAGGTCCCGTCTGCTCGTTTGCCCCCTATACTATAAAAAAAAATCTCCAACACTTTGTCTACTAAAGTTAGTAAACTTTTGCAGAGCATTTAATGCCATTTATAGGATCTATTCAAAATAATTGTATTTGCCGATTTGTAAAATTCATATAGCCAATGTGTATATATTAGTAAATCTCGAGCAAATCAAATAAATCCATTAATAAATTAGCTACTGACTAAAATTTAAAACGACCTTCATTCAAGAACGCATATCGAGACTTTCAGAGCTCAATTTTTCATTGCCAAACAACTTTCATTGTCTAGTAACACTTAAAAAGCCTAATTGTTCCCAGGTCCAGACTCCACTAAAGATTCCTCTACCCGCGGTTACAAAGAACCAATCAGGGAATGCAAGTGCAGTACAATTCCATCTAAAGACAGAGGCTTTGCCACCGACCTCTCATTCCTGGAGCTGGAGAATAGGGAGCTCAGGATGAAGATCAGGCGTTTGGAGAAAGAGCTCGCTGATAAAGTAAGTGTTTTTTTAAGTATAATTATTAATCTTTCTTAATAATCTCGTCAAACACATAAATATCGAAAATTAATATAGAATTCTAAAAGTAAAAGACACGTCAGATTTTTGTATAGCGCAAACTGCTGACACATGTGATATAATGTTTGTATTTAGTACAGGTTGTTGTATTTTCTTTTTAAGATATGATCCCGTTGTGGTTGAGGAAACCGATTTGTAATTGATTCTGCAATCAAAAGTGTTAAGCTTAATTCTTTCTCTTGACTTGTACATTGTCATAGGAACGACTTGAACAAAATTTGTGTACTTGTCAACGCGCGCTCAATGTCCGTCATCTGAACATAGCCTAAGTGTAGCATGAGTGTACTCGTGTCAGGAGGCGGAGCTGTCCCTGGCGCGCTCGCGCCTGGTGTCGGAGTGCGCGGGCGACGACGCGGAGCGCTACCGCCAGGCCGCCGCGCACGCCGAGCGCCTGCTCGAGGCGAGGGAGGCCTCCTACCGACAGCAGATCTTGCGCCTCGAGAGCCAGGTACCTGTCTGATAATTAGAGAATGACGGTCATTTTAAGGAAGAAAGTGTAAATAAATAAAACTTTCAGCCTGTTATTAATCATCGAAATCATTCAGGTGTAGGCCTATGGACTACTAGCTTTGGCCGTCTTCTCATCTGTCATATGAAGCTAGTACGATGAGCCTAGTCCCTATTCAATGTAAATATATAATGTGGTGTGTGCAGGCGAGTCAGCTCCGCAGCCAGCTGTCGGCCGAGATCCGCCGTCGCCAGGCGTACGTGGCCCGCAGCGGACGAGCGGCTCGCGACGTTCAACGTTTGCGCTCCGCACTTGGCGATTCGCTCAGGACTGTCTCACAGGTATTGAACTACATAATAGTACTTGCTATGTGAGCAACACGGCTCTGGCCTCTCTCACGAGACGCACGCGGTCTACCTACGTGAAGTACGTGACAACACGTCTCACAAAGAACTTGTCACAGTTTATGGATTATTTAGTGCCTGACATACGTGATAAATGTACGGTGGCTTCGAATTGTCTCACAGGTCATAGACTACTTTCTATCTAGATAGTACTCTCTGTGTAACATTCGTGGTGGCTATTTGGACTACACTAATCGTTTTATTGACACTACATTTCAGTAATTCCTTCACGCCGAGCGCATAATATTACATTGTAGTTCCTACGCGTGTTCTACGCCGCGCTCAGTGAACCCATCAGAACTGTCTATCATATAGGTAACTATTTACATGCTACTTGATGACGTTGTAGATGTATATTTACGTTGTGAACATCTGACCTACATTTTGAAAAACAATTACCTCAATTTTGTCTGAAATAGTTACTATAATGTACATATTACTACTATTTGGTGGTATATTTTTTTGGCTCCTGGCTAAGTGGTAACCGAGTAGGTTAGCACATTACAAAGTTAAGTAACACTAGCCAGGTCAGTCCAGGATGGGTGACCATTCTTAACACATTGAGACCCCTCCGTGCCTCGGAGAGCACATTAAACCGTCGGTCCCGGGTGCCATACGAACATTTGTGGCATTCGTTACGGGTAGTTGGAGCCCTAAAAAGTCCGACAACCTGGTCTAACTCAGAACTTCGACATCGCTTAGTACTTGGGTTGTGGAGGTCTGATGGCAGTTGCTTCACGTAAAATATCAAAGTTCGGCCGTATCGTAGTTAGACTGAAAGCCGACCCCAACTTAGTTGGGAAAAGGCGCGGAGGATGATGAGGATGACCGTGGTATATTCTTTTGTTATCCTAGAACTCCAGAAATTAAATAACATCATATTTATACAATAGTCAATGTTAGTTCATTTATTGAGACATGGTATTACCTCATTGACATTGACAATTCACAAGCCAACTAAAATAATGAAGCAATAGCCACGTCCGCAGATTCAGTCGCGTTTATGGTTACTACTTGACTCGTAAGGGTTGACTCTTCAAGAATTGGCTATCAAACAGTAGAAAAGTATTTTTCAAATCATACCTACTTGTAGTTTCAGAGTTAGCGCCTTCAAAAAAAAAAACTCTTCAGCCTTGTTACCTATAGATAAACGTTAGTGAAGAAGTCTGGATATTACTCTGTAGAACCAACTTTGTACCAATACAGACCAACCTTCTTCAGTAGTAATCACCACCCTAACATTTTTTTATTTCTTATTAAGTGTTGCCCGTGGATTCTCATATAATATTTTTACAATGTCTGTGCGGATCAGTAACTATTGTTAATACGACTACAAACAAACGATTTTTTTCACTTTGTAATCACTACCTATTATAACACAAAGTCCCCCGCCGCGTCTGTCTGTCTGTCTGTTCGCGATAAACTGAGAAACTACTGAACGGATTTACATCCGGTTGTCACTAATAGACAGAGTGATTCATGAGGAAGGTTTAGGTGTATAATTTGTTAAGATTTTGTAAATAATTGAAATATGTTGATGATTGTTGAAGATGTCTCTGACCCGTGCGAAGCCGGGGCGGGTTGCTAGTATTAATATACAATAGTATCCCACTAATATTATAAATGTGAGAGTTTGGATGGATGGATATTTGTTACTTTTTCACGCAAAAACCACTGAACAAACTGCGATGAAACTTAGTATGTAGATAGCTGGAGACGGGATTAACGCGTAGGCTACTTTTTATCCCGATATTCCCACGGGATCGGAACTTACGCGGGTGAAACCGCTAGGCGCTGCTAGTTAAAAATAAATGTTGTTTAAATCTCCGTTTTTAAGGACTACTGCTCAACAAGGAGTTAAAATAAGAATTTTCAACACTTTTAACAGTATTGCATTAAGTTAAATTAATATAGGTATGTACATAAGTAATTAAAGGATAATCATCCCCATAACGGTGGAAATAGAATGGATATTTTAAAAAATAATTTCCATAATGTGGTTTGACATTACAGGAATAACTAATTATTTTACCTTAACTTGTTCTAGTTGTACCTCATCGTATAGTAGATAAGACACGTTTGGAACCTTCATTGTTAGAATAATTATTTCGAAATAAATTACTTCAGAATTCGAAATAAGTAATATGTATTTTAAATGTTTGAATTTACGAATGTCGCAAGGTTACTTCATCGTGTTTAAATAATTTAGATTTGATTTGGATTATGTATGTTTGTAGTAAACTGGATCACACTTGAAATTAATCACTCAATGGGTACCTAATTAAAAAAAAAATCGCAGAAGTAGATTTCGTGTTCTTTTAATTTTTTTTGAAAATCAGCCCCAAAAAGCCCATTCACGAACTTAACCTTCATTTTTGCCCTGTTGATTTGTCGTCCAAGTTTGAAAGCATTCGGTGCATAATTGCATCCTCGTATCGTCACCGATTACTAAGTAGTTACTACGTCTATCGTACCGGTAAAATTGAGGTAGGTACATACATATTTAATATACTTTTTAACTGGCGGTTGTTTCGGGGTCTAGGGGGGGTCATAACTAGACCTCCTGTGAAGAAACTTTTGGAAAACTCGACAACTGGTACAAAACCAATAGGTAGACTTTTCTTCGAAATCTACCTAAAAACTAATTTATGATTGCACAATGCCCTAGTATTTAAATGTTGTGCGTTCGATCCGCGTATGGGACAACATTTGTGTTATTCACTGTTCAATGGTCACTATGAAGTACCTATATAGGTTTTGATTTACATTTCGCAGAATGTTCAAATTTGGTTAAATGTAAGGCTTAAATGGCCGTATATTTTGATTGCGTTGACTACCGGCATACCGGAAGACGCAGCGTGGGTAGGCCTCCCATAAGGTGGACTCATTAACTTGTAAAGGTTTCGGGAAACCACTGCATGCGGGCAGCGCAGTACTGAACATTGTGGCGATCTTTGGGGGAGGCCTATGCCTATGAAATGATGATAAACAATTAAAACATCTGCAAGGTAAGAGGGCTTATTATATTGAAAACTGATCAATCACATACTTTACAAATATTAATTATTGCTTTTATAATATCTTCATAGAAGCCTCGCTTCTTAATAGACGGTCTGCACTAATTTCAAACTACATACATTTTAAATTATCGAATGGCTTGTCTTGGTAGCACTCAAACTTGGTAGCACCAGCCAGGACCTCCGTGCCTTGAAGGAGTATTCGCTCCGCTAGAAGGAGGTTGTGGATCGCAGAAGGTCCCAATGCTACAATACCTACACTGCGCGGAGTGGAGCTGGTCTCGTAGCGCACACACTTGCAGTTTAATGCCTCTACACAAAATTCTCTTTAAGAAGTAGGTATTATATATTGATTATTTTCGGGACGATTTCATATTATACCATTAATAGAAACTACTTAACACACCTATCGGTCCATAACAATCATAGCTAACTTTGTTAATTTTATTGTATAAATAGGTGCCCTACTTATATATAATGTATCCTATATAATAAACTGGAAAACCCTTTGCGGCCAGCCTTATCTAGTATGGAAATATTTGTACAAAATTTTCCTTGAGTCATATGTACAACAGTATCTAAATAGTTAACAAGTTAACATAAAGTTAATTGTTATTTAATTAAAATTCCTTTGATTCCATTCAAAGAAATGTTGTTGGATGGCAACAAAAAACATCTCACGACTCATTCATTGTACGTGGAAGTTACGCATTTAAGGTAGTCATGGTCCAGCCATCAAGCTGGACCATGACTACCTTAAATGCGTCACCATCAGGTGACCAACCATTGTTTGTACTATATTTAGTAAGAACCCAAGATATGTTTCAGGGAAAATATATTGAACTCCGTTCTGTACTTACGTTTGTTGTTACATTTAAATATCTGTTTATTATATTATTCGCTTCTTCTGTAAGTACCTACATAATACTTACAGGACGGTAGTGTAACATGAATCACTTTGTTGAATTAATAAATATATTATATTAAACTAAGCTTTGGCTAACTTGTACTATATGTTTGGACAAACATACTTTTCACTGAACTGTTGGTTAGTGATCGTGACTGCTGAGCCAGAGCTAATTGTGTGATGAGCATGATCATTTCTGTCTGGGTGTAATTTATCCTACTAATATTATAAACGTGAAAGTTTGTGAGGATGTATGGATGTTTGTTGCTTTTTCACGCAAAAACTACTGGACCGATTGCGAAGAGACTTGGTATGTAGATAGCTGGGCACCTGGCATCAACACATAGGCTACTTTTTATCCCGATGTTCCCACGGCATCGGGACTTACGCGGGTGAATATAATATGTATCTAGAAATATATAAGTATGTTTATCAGCAGATTGGTTACCATAGTACAGGCTCTGCCAAGTTATAGTAAACCTCTCGAATTTGATATGATTCGTTTTGAGGAGTTTTTTGACAGAATGTATAGATATCCCATGTAAGTAACACAATCAGTGTGAAGTAGCGACTTCGTCACTTGGTTCTCGCAGTGCAAAATTTCATGGTTATACTTAGATATGAACCTAGCAATTAAATGAGAATCTACTCAATAGAGTATGTGACACCGTCGCACGACACATTCATAATGTCTTTGGCTGTGGATATGACTCAGTAGTAATTTCCTGTCAATTAGTGTGACGAGTTAGTTCTTTAAGTAATCTTCCGTTAATTCTTTGTGTTATCACTACTGATTTTTTTAAAGATCTGTCATGCTCTCCTATACAAGGGAGACCTTGCAAAATTAATAATACTACAATAATCTATGAATCACAGAAATAGAAAGAAAGAAAATACGTTTATTCTGGCACAATTAAACGAGACGCTAACAGAATGAAACACTTAATTTACTATAGAGCTGGGTTTTAGGAGATGTACCTACCTAACAATACGTACCTATCCCGTCCGAACTCCTAAAACTTGGCGGATAGACAATGATTTTGGAGTTAATATGCTTCTATTACGTATACTATTAGGGTGTGCAACCAAGGGGTTGAGGTTCTTCAACAGGATTCGTTTTTCGGCTATTTTACCTATTTACTCAAAATGATGCAGGATGCAGTAAAAAAAACCGGACAAGTGCGAGTCTGACTCGTTCACCGAGGGTTCCGTGAGCAAACAAACTTGTATGTAAATAGTAGGTACGTCCATCTCGGGAACCAATTCTTGAAGATTTTTGCCCGTCTTTTCCAAAAGACAAACTTAATCTTGCAGTTTTAAAATTACTCTCCTATACATCGATTTACGACAAAACCAACTTTCCAACCGCATAATAAGTACAAGTTTTTAATCACAAAAAAATATTTTTCATGTGATATACCTAACAACTATAGGCTATACAAATAGGCTTTAAGTTACGTAAGTAAAACGTTCAAATATGTTAAAATCTAAGGCTTAATTTTTGATTGCGTTGACTACAGTTTCAAGGGACCTAGGATATAAGTATTTGCTATTCATTTTAACTTTATGCGTCCACGGGTTGATGAGAAAAATGGTCTTGACGGACAGACAGACGGACAACAAAGGGTTCCTATAAGGGTGCCTTTTTTTCCTTTTGAGGAACGGAACCCTAAATATTATAGGTACGAGTCACCCAAAATAGTGCTCTCAAAAAACACTTGAACACGACACGGCACAGAAAATTTCTGACGCGAAAAGAATTTAGGGCGATGATTTTTTATAATCTTAAAAGTCTACTGACTCCGCAAGGTTGGCCCTCAACTGCGATCACTCAGGAAAATGTGGCTACTGTCAGGCAAATAATTAAAGAAAACCGGCGTATCACCTATGAAGACATTCGAGGACATTTGGGGATTCCTATAAGCCAAATTAAAAAAATCTGACATCAACATTTAAAAGTTATAAAATTTTGTTGCCGCTGGATTCCTCATGAACTCGGCTCAGAACAAAAACGGATTCGTGTCGATTGGTTTAAAAAAAAGGTTGTTAAAATACGATCACGGACGTTCAAACGCTGTGTATGACATTGTGACAGAAAATGAATATTGTTACATGCCAGAAAGAAAGCAACAGTCTTCTGTATGGGTGTTAGAAGGTGACAGCAAACCAACAAAACTGAGGCAGGCGAGAAACGTAGACAAAAAAATATTGCGTTTTTGTCTCCCGGACGGGTCCTGTTGCACGATCCCACTTGAAGAACAAAAGACAGTTAATGCCGAGTGGTACACCACCAATTGTTTGCTCAGTGTCTTTGAAAAAGTTAGGGAAAAAAGACCAAGAAGTCGGTATCTTATTGCACCATGACAATGCTTCGGCGCACACCGCGAACAAGACAAAGTCATTTTTGGCTTCTGAAAAGGCAGAGCTATTGACCCATCCCATGCACCATGCGATTTCTTTATTTCCCAAAAATTTAAGATTTGATGAGAGGTATAACATTTAAGGGGCCGGAAGAGGCCGTGATAGCTTGCTAGCTTGATCAAAAATGGTTTGAACGAATTAGTGTTTAAAATGTAATGGAGAATACTTCGAAAAGCAGTATATATAGTACTTTACATGTAAATTGTTTTATTAATGACTTACGCAAAACTTTCAGTGCACCCCACGGGTCCCCACGTATATAAGCTTGTATACGCCCACATATATAAAGAAACTTTCGTAGAAAACGATCTCAATAGTTGACTACAAAAACAAAGTACATATAGACTACCAACACGAATGCCACTTCTAACGCTTGTAATCAGTTGGAGGGGTTATTAGTTATTAAATAATTGACAGTGTTATTTAAAATAAAAATTGTATGCATTAATGACCCATCATTTAATTCTAATATGAAACGAGCATGAGGGGACGACTAATTACGGTATTGAACGTCACTTGGGAGGGTTGAAAATACATGCATACATCAAAAGACGTCGGAGAGGTTATACTCCTGTAGGTCTAAACTGTGATTAACAAATAAATATTTCATTGTAAATAAGCCTGGGGCGTTTGATGTCAATTGTTATAATAATAATAATATTTATTTGCCATAAAAGATGGTATGGTATAAATAATTATTGACAGATATTGGTAAAAGTAGTTATTATGAAAATATCTTAAAAGCATCCCACGCTTTTTTACTTAATTCCTTATGAAATTAAAATAAAAAACGGATACACAAAGAACATGTAGATTCGAGATATCTATTTGTGGATCACGCAATTTTTTTCCGTGTGGGAATCGAACTCCTCAACACTCGGCGCGGCATAGTGGGGAGGCTCCTAACTCAACCATTACCCTTCTGTCTAGTCGTTTATATAGGAAGAATATCTAGTAAACTTAAAGATTAAATTGGATTAAGATTAGACTTCCTCTAGTCGGACACTTCTAAGTCTTTATTTTAGACAATTTGCTCTACAAATAGGGACAGAGGGATAAGCAATATAGGAGAGCAGAATGCCATATTTTTTTTTGTTTTTAAATATAATACTAGTTACGTGGGTCACACATTACTAGTATTCTTGTTAAGTAAAACTTGCCATAGTTGACAATCTATGCGGCTGAACACGCCTCGCGTGTTCTCGGCATTGTAACATTTTTTGTTTCATTGTAGCATAGGGGCCACTTCAAATTTGGTTAACTTATCAAATAATTAAGCTACACTGTTATTTTTAATATATAATACTGCTTATTGCCGAAACATTGTTGACACGCCAGGCGTGTCCTCGGCACCTGGAGAAAATTTTGAAGAACACGCCAGCCGTGTCGCCGGACTGTTAAAGGTGATCCACGCTCCGGTTACTGTCACATGATATTTAATTCAAGGCATTGCGAAGTGTATAGTTATGTCAAATGTCTCAAGTTGTACTTTTTTAAAGATCACACCGAGCAATATGATGTGATCTCCAGGTACTACAGGCATAAAAAAGTTCTGCCACATAGTGACTCGCTTACCTACTGAGTTTATGAAGTATTTTATTTTATTATTTTGGTAATATGCTCAACTTGGTAATTCTTGATCTCTCAAGGACAAGAACAACTGCTTATGATTAATGCTAGGTTGTTTTTCTATGTAAATGTATAAACCTGTATGAGCGACAACTCTAACGATGACATCATTCTTATAATATGAATTTTAACAAATATGTTTTTTACAGGATCCAGCGTTGGATTGTTACACATTGGAAAGCGAGGCCAGGAAGTTGGACAGTACACTCACCCACAGTCTGCCTCCGCTCAACGACAGTTACGACTCTTCCAAATAAAACCAAACATTCCCACAATCGGTGATATTTACCAATAACGAGCTGCCAACGCTCCGCTAAAAACCTAAACAATGAAATTACAAATAGTGTCATTTATAATCGGGCCTGTTCAAGTGTTCATTACAGGTAAATACCTAATTGGAGGTTGCCGTGTAAATTAGCTCACAATAGATAACTACCAATGCTATTTCTTTGTCGATTTGTTTGTCAACGACTGCGAAACAATGTTATCTATTTTTAGTATTGTTCGAAAATCATTTAAAAATGGTAACGAGGTACCACTCGCATTACGAATATGGTATGTTCTTGCGAGGGGGCGGTTATTTATGATAAAAAATGTACCATTCGGCAAAACGGGCTTTAGTCTAATGGTCCGAATGGTTTGAACGCCGTTAGTTGAATTCCATTGTACTTATCAGTACATGAGTGTGACGTCACCATTGCCTGCGTATCAACAGACGCATGTTTACATCAGAAGTCAAGTCTTTATTGTATTAGTAGACATGTGTGTTAGTCTTAAAATAAACATTTGGGGAGATGATTATATTCGAAATGATAATTAGATTAGTTGAATTTAAACGGTCGATTTTTGCGATTCTTCTAGGTAAGAATGATTTTGCACTATTCACGAAAGTTAGAAAAAAACAATTTGTCATTTAGCAGTGATTGTTATCAAACAGCTGTGAGTCAATGCGTCTTGAACGATGAATCACACTGAGGTCAGTTCAAAGACCGGAAATGTGGAGGAAGCGATCTTTTTAACGGCAATGACTCAATCGCTGCTAGAAGTTAACGTTTTTATTGTAAAATCGTTTAGAACCGATTGTATTTTAAGCAATCGTACAATATTACGTGCACTGCTCTGAATTTTCAAAGATGTTCATGTTTGGAACTCTGTACACTTATATTTATTTTAAAGTCTATTCTAGTCATTTTGTTTAAAGTGGGGTTTTCCGCGGTAAATTAACATGGTGTGGCATTAAACTGGAAATTGATGTTAGTTGTTTCAGTGTCCTCTAGTCATTTACATTTTTTAAGGACCAATACATAACTATTACAAATGATGTTCCTCTACTTATGTACCAGTTTCGTAACGTGTACAACTGACGTCATTTCTTTAATTGACGACATTAAACCTCTCATGTGTTCAAGTGTTTACAAAAAATAATTATACTTATATATTATGACGATTTCTCAGTTTTTAATAATACATATTAACTTTTGTGTGATTACGCAACTTTTTATACTAAATATAAGAAGCCACCTTATACTAGTCATTATAATATTAGGAGTAATGTGAGCAAAACAAATCCGTCCAAGACTTTGTTTCAATTAAAATATTTGTGTAATAACAATTGTATGGCCACTTAGGTATTTAATTATCACGTTTTCCGCCTTAACTACTTACGGTTATTGTTATTAAATAGGTAGTCTATTCCCGTCAAACCAACTACACACTTCAGTAACACAATGGAAAATATAATAATGGGGGTTTTCTAAAATATTCCTGTAAATGTTTCAATAATAAATTGAGTAGTTAACCACAACCTTTGCGAGTTTCACTTCACGCTTTATCGAAAAGGGGCCGAGGCAGTATAGCTATCACTATTTTATTATTAAACAGACAAACACCGCGGATAGCGCTTATCAAATGTTATGAGTACCAAAAAGTAAATTGTTGTTGATAAATTTACTTGCACCTAATATTTGGTTATTATTACGCTAGGGCAAAATTCAATCTACATAACATCTGACCCTGCTGCAGTTTGTTAGATAAGCATACATGCCTTAGCCTAAGATAAAACTGGTTGTATACCATTTAGTTACACTAACGCCGACTCTCGGCCTGACACTAGACAATCCTATGATAGTTAAATTCTCACTCGCTAAATATTCAATTTATAACTTAGCAATATTTATAGTTAATAATATTATTTTCTGTCATCACACCCCAGAGTGAGCTCGATCTATGTATTAGACCTTGTTTCACATCATGGGGTGTGTCACCAGCAACCTAAAAAGCAATGTAACCCAACACTTGTTTTGCATCATAGAATAGATTGCTTAGTTATCAAGTTCATATAGGTATTAAGTTTAGCATATTGTGTTCATTTCCACTGGACTGTGTCAATTCTTATGTTACTAGAATGTCGACATAAGCCCGCCACATCACACTGCCATATATTATTTTATCGTGTTTGTAAGAGTTAGTCAATATTGTAATGAGTAAAAACACATTTATGTAACTTTTTTTACACCCATGAAGTCAATAAAATATTGTAGATGGTATATGGTTGTTTCAATTCATTTAATTCCATTAAAATTCCGAGCCAATTGCCCTTTATTTGATAGACGGTGGGGGTACCGGCGTGCGGGCCGGCGGGTCTGGGACGTGACTCATCATGGCGCGACCTCGATTGACATCACGGGAGCGCCGCTCGCAGCCACGCACGCCTCGTGAGGGGAACAAAATATACCCCAATGCACAATGAACATATTAAATTGGTTTTATTGATGCAAAAAATTAAATTAATAGATTATTGTACATGTCCATTATTGATTGAAAGATAAAAATATACAAGTTCTTAATTTGCACAGTATATATAAAAAATATAATTCAACTCAGATCAAAGTCATATCCAATATCCTTGTGCAGTAAGTCTTATATGTTAACAGAAAAGAGAGTTGAAGAAACATCTAATTCCGTAACAATATTTGAACACCTATATATTTATTAAGTTTAACAAAGTTCTAGCAGCAAAACATAGATTGATAATTTATATTTAAATGAGCCAGTAATAATAAAACTTTAATCCATTTACAATAACGATAAATTTCTTATTTCTCAATTTCATAGGTTAGGGGTTTATACTATAGTATGTTGTGGCAGCCTGTGGTGTACAGTTATAACACAAGGCATCAGGGCACCACGGGTAGACACTGGAAACTCTAAGGTCACAGGGTGCAATCACCTAAGGCTCTCTAATATTTGTTCAAAAGTTACCGAGTCCTAAACGGTGTCACATTATCAACTCATCACTTGGTAAATTTGAATTATATAACAAGACAATAATATATCTGAAAAAATTTAATGTATCCTTAATTCACATATTTAAACATTACATACTGGTTCAGGCCTGCTGGCACAATAGCAAGGACTCTTTGGAGCCTGCATCAACTCTCACACAGCTCAGAAGTTTCAGCCTCTCCCTTTATCAGTATGATTAGATAACTACTAAATGGTAAACTATATCTATATTAGGTGCAGACAGTTATAATATACATACTATAAATATATATAACTTTAAATGCAGTCATTTTAACAAGTAATTATTAAATGACACTATGTCATTGGTGGCACTACAGTGGAACCATGCAAGATAATTCATGGCAAATAGGTGCACATTCATATTCCTATCCAATAACATTCCCCAATACTGTCTGTACCTAACATTGTTAATAATATTTATTATTAAAACAAAAATATTTTAGTAGCTTTTCATATATTTGAAAATCATAATTAACTAGGAGATAATGAGATGTACATACTTAGAATCATTCAGCGGAAAGTAATGCCTCATTTGAAACATAATAAGAATTGAATACTATTGTCACAGTATCTTCTAGAATGTACTCCCCCTCATCTCAAAATAAATGAATACGGTTTATACTTACATCAAGTAGTAATTAATTTTATAACCATTTACAACTTCTGAACCTAATAGCATCCACACATTACAATTGGAATTTCAAGAGTGGAACACACACAGAATCGTTGATTCTATCCTTGAATATTATAACTATCAAAATATAGACCAGAAAGTACCAGAGATTACACATATGTTTGAATAGGTAGAGGATATCATCTAAAACCCTCTGTGGATTTTCCACTCATGCTACGGCACTTCATCACATTATCTCAACCAATACACATTCTCGAAATGCTACAGGTATGATTACCAAGCAACTCAACACCCCCGACCTAATTAATTTTGGGAACAGTCGAGAGCCAATTCCGGGTACAAGAAGTCTTTCAAATTATTACATATTTTATACCTAGACGCGTCGGAGGCTGAGGCGGCACACTTACAGAAATACACATTTCCTAGGTGGTTTAACATCCACTTTTTTAGGTGATTTCCTGTTGATCTGTCGCACTAGGTCATAGAATACATCGTTCACATGGATTTTAGCCTTCGCCGAGGTCTCCATGAAGGAGCAGTTGAAGTGACGGGCGAGATTACTACCCTGCTCCTTACCAACCACGCGCTCCGCCTCCAGGTCCGTCTTGTTGCCGACCAACACCATAGGTACATCGTCCTTGTCTTTTACTCGTAGGATTTGCTCCCGCAAGTCCTGTAAGTCGTTAAACGTTGATTGTGCGGTGATCGAATATACTAAGACAAATCCTTGGCCGTTCTTCATATACAAGTCTCTCATTGCTGTGAATTGCTCCGTACCGGCCGTGTCCAGAATTTCTAGCATGCACTGTTGTCCATCAACTTCCACCTGTTTCCGATAGCTGTCCTCGATGGTGGGGTCGTATTTCTCGACAAAGATGCCTTGTACGAACTGTACTGTCAGGGCGGACTTTCCCACGCCTCCACTACCTAATACGACTATTTTGTATTCGCGCATTATTAACTATTTTGTATCAAGTGAAATGATCAACAGAAATTAAAGATTAAATTGCTAAGAAGCACATTAACTAGTAAGTTATTGCAAAAAAAACCCTTAACAAGTCAATCCGCCATGACACCGTTAGCTAGCAGGGCGATGGCTCGGCTCACTGTGCCGGTATTGCCATAAATTAATTTAAATGATTAAACACTGAACTGCTGTTGCAAGCTAGAAGGAAGTAATATTTTTTTATGTGGTGTATTTATGGTTTTATTGGTTTAAAATTTTAACATGAATTTTAAATCAGTGGAAACACTGAACATGTTTAAACTGTTTAAAGTGAACAGAAAGACTAGTCAATGAAATGTACTGTTAAATCAATTGAGATGCATGCACTTACAATATTTAATAGAAGTTAATTGAGAGGATGCATCAAATTGTGTCATAAATTCTGTTTGCGCTGTATGTCGCCACGAATCTATTGTTTAAATGTATTTTTTTTTTAATTAGTTAACAAAAAATTCAAATTCTTTTTTTAAGTTATAATAACATTATTAATATTTTTATAAAGTTTCAGAAATCGGACTGCACATATGTGCAGTCCGATTTCTGAAACTTTATTTTTAGATTGGACTGACGAGTAAGTTTTATATTTATTTTCTTATTTAGAAGTTAAAAGATATTCATAGATATGAACAACAGTATGAGCGTACATACATACATTCATTGTGTTAAATTATTTATGTAAATAAAAATTACAAGACTGTATAAATTATATCTCGCCTTGTCTTTAAGGAGATTTTAATATGTTTGCCACACTGGCACCAAATGAGATGCACTACATATTAGACGTAGTGCCTATTTGTAAATATAGATGTCAGTAAAATACTTTTTAAGACACAAAATAAAACAAGTTAGTTTCTCGCATTACTTTCTTGTTTCCTTTATATCTTGATCGTATAGACCACAAAATCCTATTTACTAAGCGTCTGGATCTCGGTATTCACGGTAAACTCCATAACTGGTTCTCGTCTTATCTTCTGGACAGGTCTCAGGCAGTGGTGTTGAGTGGTTATGCTTCGTCAGGGTTAAAATCCCCCTGGAGTCCCACAGAGCTCTTTGTTGGACCCCTGCTCTTCGTTATTTTCATTAATGATATTGGCCCCTGTTTTATACACTTTTTTTTTGCTATTTGCCGATGATGTGAAAATATTCCGTACAGTTAATAATGTTCAGGATGCCAAATTATTGCAGGAGAACCTCCAACGTCTGGATTTATATTGTCACTATAATAAACTAGACTTAAATGTGCTTGTAAGCTCCCCTAATAAAATAAAATAACTTGCTTCTCCAGCTACAGACACAGATAGTAGTGTTCTGTGCTATCATGTAACCGTTATTAGTATTTAAAAAACAATCATTTATTTAAATTAAACCCATTATAGTTATTTTTATAATTGTCAGGAGTAGTAGTCAGTCAGACTAAGTCAGTCGTAAAGCTAGTTGCCTGTTCCAATACGTAGATCCTGTGGAGAAGAATAGGCAAGAAACTCCAAGGACACTCTTTTTCAACATGTTTTTTACAAGTATATGGTTACATTGCTTATATGCGCAAATTAAATTTTATATGTAAAGAGAAACTGTTTTGGCTAACTTATTCATCGTCAGCATTGGATACTCGTTTCTGTGAAAAATGTTTATTTTATAATCATTTACCTATTATTACTACAAAATAAATGTTGTGTTCAACAGTGTTTATTTTCTTAGAAATTAACAAAAATAAAATAATACCAGAAAAGTATAATGTTAAAATTACTTATTTAAAAGCCTAGCTAGGAGTGATTTTCGAAAAGATTACATCCAAAAAAAAACAAGTACTGGTTGATGGTGCTGTCCGACAAACGGCAGCTTATTTCAGTTGCTATTTACCCAGCAGCTGAAAATGTGCTCTCAGACTCTGCGCTGGCTGGCACCAGTGTGAGTAAGCTTGCACAAGCAAACTGTAAATATTTAGCCCTTGTTCCCTAACACTCATAAAAGATCCATCTCTTTAGCTATGCGTGAGTCTAGACTATCTGTAAACGTAGAAACACACAAAAAAGGACTCTTTTAATTTGATTTGATGCGCAGTTTGGCATTACTTATTATACTTACTGCATGGCTGGCTACTGTCGCTCAATCTCGCCTAATTTATGTTTGGGGACTGATTTCGTAAAAATGGTCGAGATTTATCGAAATTGGGATTATGTTCCTTATTTATGTCTCGTCTTCCTATGACGAAAAAAGTTAATGAAATGAAATGATAATATAATATAATATAGATGATACAGCATTGTTTTTTTTTCTTGTTTACCTACTGTTTATTCGAAAAAATGTTGTAAATAGTGAAAAAAAAGTTGGCGTTGGACATATTTATAGGCACCCCGGTAATTACTTACCGTCAGACACTGTTTTGTGATAGTATGCGTGTTTTTTGTTTTTTTAGGGTTCCGTACTTCCGATTGAAAAAAACCGAACCCTTTGTGGCGACTTCCACATACAGCAACAAGAAACATCTACAACCTACTAATCCTGCATCGCGCTATGAGAGTTCTCGCGCCGATTAGTATATATACAACTTCCCAACATCAAACGTTGGGCCGCGGCCCGCCAGGCAAGATCACCTCGCCTGGTCGGAGGATTCTCCCTTTGTGTTGGAGGGACATGATACCTGTTCCTCCACATCCTTATAGGATAACTCGTGAATCTGTCTGTTTGTCTGACACAGCCAATTTTCTCCGAATCTACTGGACCGACTAAGTTAAAATTTGGTACACCTATTAATTTCTGGACTCAAATTTTGAAAGTTATTTTAGATAATTTATTAAAATTGAGATGCTTCAAAAATTATTCAAGAACCGATAAATCTACTTCCAAATACACTAAAACACGTTTTCCACATAAATTAAACCGAACTTTTGATTTTGAATTAGTCTTTGCTTAAAATGAACAACAAAGAAGTAGGTACATTTAAACGTTTATTTTTTGTAAATTGAAGTTAGCAATTTATCGTAAACCAGTGTTGTTATTTCAATTGAGAAAATGTTGCTAACAAAAATTAAATTGCATTTAGTAGTCTTTTTATGACAAAATTTGTGGAAACCTTTACGTAAAAACTTTTCTGATTTTTTTTCTATTCACCCTACTAATTCTCTTCACCCCATTTTACGGTACTGAGCCAAATATTAAAAAAAAAATTATGACAGGTAAACCTATAAGTTTATAGTCTTAAACTAACAATGGGAAATCTCCAAATGTACGTTTGTATGCACATACAAACGTTCATTTTTAGTAGCTCTTGAACTAATGTAATTTTTTTGTCTGGTTTAAAAAATCGCACAACGCCATCTATCGAGCTTAAATATATTTAAAAAAAAATATGGGAATGCGATCCAAACACTTTTTGAGGATTGTGTGGAGAGGCGGACATGGCTGCCGCTCTTAGTGCTTTCGGCGTACGCTGCTTCCGAAAGTACTGGAACCCAATACCCGTGTGCCACCATTGCGGGGGCTGCGGCGAGAACACCGCATTTTACAATTTGTTGAAATGAAAAGCATGTCAATGTCGAAACCTCTTAATTGTAATCAGTGTGGGTAGCCTCTTAGTACAGACCATGATTCTGGGCATGGTCTCAAGTGAGAGTGAAGTTTGTTTAAATTACCTACCGTTTCGACCAGGTTGCTCTGGCCGTAACTAGCACTAGGAACCCTGAATACCTGATAACAATTCAAAGGTATAATACCTATTATTGATCGCGTTAATTCCCGTATACATAATTATATATACAATGAAATACGAAAGTTTCAAAGTTTCATTTTTCTTGTATGTTCGTGAATAAACAAATCTGTTTTTATAAAAATTTGGTTTTTAGGGATTACTGGACTATGCTTTAATTGTTCTAAGAACGAACGGACTTCTTAGTTAACCAAAATATCTATAAAAATATATATTTAAATAAAAAAAAATCTATAAAAATACAAATTATAAAAAAATCTTTTTAACAGAAATTAAACCGACAAAAAGAACTAAAAAGCAAAAAATAAATAATCCTTTTATGTCTTGAGTATTGAGCTTATTTACATAAACTATCAAATTTTATATAAACTAATTTTGAGACGGCGCCAAACCACAAACGGATTAATTATCTAAATTTTATATGTACCTACGTAGAAAGGGACAAGACTCTACGTAAATAATTATTAATTTTATTATTTGGCGCCGACTCAAAATAGGTTAATATAAAATGTTATATATATAATTATAACTGGTGCTATACAAAATCATTCGAATTTAACCCGTACACCAGTTAGTCGAAAGATGTTTATATTGTTTATATCTAATTATTACTACAATCTAAACAAAAACAAAGAACTCCACAATGAGTATGTAGGTTACGAAGTAACTATTATCTTATTTGTGATGTAGGTATAAATACAATGTGAGTACGTAATTATATTGCTTAGTACTATTTTAAAGCTGAAGTAAAACGTGATAACCGTATTAGTTCAATGACTATGTGAGACAATTATTTGTGTGTACCTACCCTTGAGTCAGCCTGTAACCACGGCCAGTTCAACCTGGTTAAAACGTCCGGAAATTCAGAGGTATGTAATACCTTTTCGTGATCTCGTTAATTCCCGTGGAAATACATAATTATATCGAATAGATAAATAATTATGGTGTAAGCCACATGTTTGTTGATTTTGGGGCGAGATTCGGCAATGTCCTTTAAAAGTTAGTATACCTACCCTACATCGGTTTATCTTACATGTACCTATATTTTGAGAATTTCATAATTTTTCCGACGGTTTGACATCTTACCGGGTGTGGGTGTTTAAACTTTGGCAGCTGTTGTGATGCAGGATCTGGTACAGTCTCATTGTTGTGTCGGTACCCGCTGACGTGGATCAAGACAGCGCATGAACTAACGTACGTTGCAAGCTTGACCATCTTGCACTAGTAATTGTTTTATGATTTCACTATTTTTATACAAACACAAATCTGAGGAAATGCGTGTTAATAATACTCACTATAATTAAACGATTACAGACATTTGTAATATGATGTAATAGTGCCTGAAAAATGAACATATAATTATTCAAGTGGTTACTTGTTACGAGCCTATTATTGTTTGCTTAAAAACCGGACAAGTGCGAGTTTGATTCGCGTACCCAGGGTTCCGTAAGCAAACAAGTACTTGTATATAGTACGTCCATCTCGGGAATCAATTCTCGAAGATTTTTGCCCGTCTTTCCCGAAAGACAAACTTAACTTTGTAGTTCTAAAATACTTTGATGTTAATTTCAGCTTGATGCCTAAACAGGATCTTGAGGAAAGGGTCTTGACAGACACACAGACAGATATATATAACAACAAACTAACGACTTTCTAGGTCAATGGGAAATACCCTATAGGTTTTGATTTACCTGTAAAATGTTCAAATTTGGTCAAATCTAAGGCTTAAATGGCTGTATCTTTTAATTGCGTTGACATAAAAGCTAGGACTGCAGACATAAGTATTTGGTATTAATTTCAATTTGATGCATTCACGGGTTCCTGAGAAAAAGAGTCTTGACAAACAGTCAGACAGAGATAGAACAAAGTATTCTATAAGGGTTCCTTTTTTCCTTTTGAGGAACGCAACCATAAAAAGAGTTACCAGTGAAGAACGATTTACACCTTTGCGCATCGGTATATCGGAAATATTTATGCAATTTGCAATCTGGGTGTTTGCATAAACAATATGTATGTATGTATTTACAAAAAACAAAATATCTTAGTATATATTATGTATCTTTGTACCTTTGGGTATCGTAAGGGTTCTGTTGTGTCTCATGTAATGTCGCAGATACATGTTATTTTATTATTTTAAGAATACATTTGATATAGGAGGAAGACAAAGTCACCTGTTCCTTCACATGCCATTTCTGAAGAGGAAAGAACAGTTGTTCACTTTCATCCGATCCCAATGAAATATATCTTATATTAGGTATCATAATTAAGGTCATAGCTCATAGAGCCCATCGGCACCCGACCCACACCGCGTGCGATTAGGTAGTATTCTTAATATGGACTTCTATGGATATGCGCTAACAACATCAACTCGGTAGCATCGCCGGATCGCAAGCTGTCCACCACCTCGCTTGTAAGCTGTCCACCACCTCGCTTGAAAGCTGTCCACGCGCGGACGGCAAGTGGACCACTCGGTGACAACTCGCTGCTCGCATGCTTGCCTGGCGTTGACTGCGCATTGCAAACGCACGGACGCGAGTGACACGTGTAGATTTGGTGCCAATTGCTCACAGACTACTCGGAAATTCGTGGACCACGTGATGTCCCCTCGTTGACAACGCGGCGTCCACCCGTGGACCACTTGTAGACAACGAGTAGACACCGAACGACGAGGCGGTGCTGGTCGGTTCTGTGTGGCTTTAATGAGCTGTGACTTTTAGTACCCTTTTTTTTTTTTTTTTTTTTTTGTGCGTGTGGAAACCCCCTCGGGCCGTCACCCCACCGGGGTTTTCGGTGGGGCGGTGTGTCGGAATCGAACCGACTAAAACCACACGGTGTGCCGTACTGCGCCTTAAGTAGGAGGGATCCGGGAACAGCTTTTATTAAGACATCCGGAGACTTTTAGTACCCTGATTCAACCCAGTTCATTATAGAAGCTGTCCCACTTAAAGGCACTAAGAAAGTTTTGTGAAAAAGAGTTTTTATGTATACCTATAGAAACACTGGCAGGTTTTAAATTTACTTTATTTAAAAACAAGGATTATTTACGATAAAAAAACACAGGCTGTCATGGGGAATGGTGGCCTAAAATCGGAAGAATTGTTTGATAGATTTTAAATTCAATCAAACATTCAACAAACACCACTGTGTACCGCGAAGTGAGTTCTCTAAAAGTATTGTAGTTCATAATTTAAAAAAACACGACTTTAACGCGCTCTAGCCGACATTAACCGTAACAAGTAACTTTTATGTACCAACATAACAGTGTAAAGGACCAAACAGTTCTGATAAGACTCACTAGATGGCGTTGGGAGTATTTACTGTGTTTACTCCCCATTATCCTATCCTTCTGTTATCGTTCAATGGACGGATTCAATTTAATATACACCATACAAACAGTCGCTTTTATGTAACTTGTATATGGTTATAGATAATAATTTGCATTCAAAAATTTTCCACAGAAACACTGAACAGATTCTGTCATTGTATAGAGAATGTTTCAATTCAAATTCACCCAGATTAATGCTTGATACCGGCAAGTTATTCACCATCGTAACCCGACTAACGTCAAAGAAATATACAGTTATAATGATTTAGGGAAACTTATAATCTTAGTGTACAAATAAAGTGTAATCTATCCCTATCTACTCGTATCTACGACCAGTTACGTTAACGCTTGATTTTGTTTACCCGACTGCAGCGAAGCCTAAACCTAAAAGGAGGGTTATAAGTTTGATCTGTATGTATATATGTCCATCCCTATGTTTCCTCGTAACTACTGAATGGCTGAAACGATTTTGATAAATAACGTGTCGTTCCTTTTTGCGCGAGTGTCACTGTGTGTATTATAAAAAATTAAAATTGCGAATTTTTGGCGCCAAAATTTATGTTTTCAAATATTTTTTTTCCTACTAATTAATTCGAGTATGGTATCAAAATGAAGGGTTTTAAAAGATTATTTCAAAAAGATATACAAGTATCTATACTTATAATACATCTGTAGCGGGATGAATTCTGTACATTGAATATATTTAAAAAAAATCGACTGAGGGGTATTAAGATATCGATACTGATGCCGAATATGCGATTCAAACAATTTTTGTCTGTCTGTCTGTCTTTCTGTCTGTCTGTTTGTATATTCACGATAAATTCAGAAGTTACTAAAGGGATATGCTTGAAACTTAGTATAATAATAGTTTGAATGCCTGCGCAGGTTATAGGGTACTTTTTATCCCGGGTTAAACTTTGGTTCCCACAGGAAAATCAATAAAAGCTGTAATAACATTGTAACGTTAGTAGAATGTTTATACTTATTTCGAACTACTGGTGTAGAGTACGGTTTCTACGAGGTTGGATGCCGGATCGAATTCCTCTTTAATACTCTTTTCTTTTTTTGCACTTTTTTTTTAAATATAAAAACTGTTTTACTTTCTTAAATTAGGTATCGTTTTTAACCGACGAAAAAAAAGAGGTACTCAATTCGACCGTTTACATACATATTTCTTTTTTTTTATGTATGTTCAGCCCTCTCCGTTATGTATGAACCGATTTTGATTATTCTTTTTTGTTAGATAGGGTATACCTCAAGGGTGGTCAACCATGTCAACGAAGTCAGGATCTGATGATGGAATTCTGATAAAATTGAGAGAAACCCTCGAAAATTGTAGAAACTAATAGTGTTTCTGTTTACTTTTCATTACTTTATCAGCGTTTAGAAATCATCACATCATGTAGCCGAACTGATGATGAAAAAAAATCATAAATAAATAACAAAAAATTAAACCGAAGAAAAAAACTAAAAAGCAAAAAATAAATAAACCTTTCAAATAAGTTTAATAATTAAGACTTAAAAGGTTTATTCTTTTTTTGCGTTCTAGTTCTTTTCGTCGGTTTAATTTTATTTTTTTTAAAACCACTAAATTTAATTACCTAATAAATATTAAGAGTACAAGGAATCGATTTTTACCTGTGATTTAAAAAAATATTATTAGTTACATTAGATTTTACCTGCAAATAGTCATGTCTGTTTGAAGAATTTCGAGTGAATGTATATTTTTAATCATAGGATATCATTGCGGAATGTGCTTTTTTTCTGTGGTGATTGCTGAAGCAGCAGGAGTTTTTTTTTTCTTTGTTTGGTGATCCAAGAGTAATCGAAAGCTGGTTCTTGATTATGCCAACGAGGTATTTTGCCTCTCGAAGCCATTAAATTCATAAATATGTTTCAGGGCATAATAATAATAACAACTTTACACACCTCATACACGGCCCTCTGATCCTAAACTAGGCAGAGCCTGTACTATGGTAACCAGACTGCTGATAAACATACTTATATATTTCTAAATGCATACATATTACAAATAAATTACACCCAGACAGAGAATTGTGGAGGAACGTTGTTATGTCCCTCCAACACAAAGGGAGGATCCTCCGACCAGGCGAGGTGATCATGCCTGGCGGGTCGCGGCCCAACGGTTGATGTTGGGAAGTTGTATATATACTAATCGGCGCGAGAACTCTCATAGCGCCATGCAGGATTAGTAGGTTATAGATGATGTTTGGAGTATGTTTCTTTTTGCTGTATGTGGAAGTGGCCACATCACTCCCCTCCAAGACCGGAGGTCGATATCTTGATGAGTCAGCTGTCTACGCTCTATTAAGGAGCGTGCCAGGGCCAGTAGTGAGTAGTTCCGGTGAGTCGGAACTGAGTGCCGCAAGTTCCAGTGAGTCGGAACTGTATTCCGCTAGTCCCAGTGAGTCGGGGCTAAAGTCCGCTGGTCCCAGTGAGTCGGGGCTGCGTGCGGTGCTGCGGTGAAGTCCCCAGTGAGTCGGGGCGGTTGCTGCGTAGTGGCTGGCTGCTGCGTAGACGGGAGTGAGATGCTCTTCTTACGTGGACCGTAGGTGCAGTGTGCTGTGCCTAGACGCTGATGAGGCCGTAGGGGTAACCAGGCTGGAGCGGACGCTGCAAGCGTGTGGTATCCCTGTTGAGGCCGAGGATGCTGGCTGGCTGAGACTTGATTACCGCTCATTGCTGTAGGAGTGTATACGATGGTGGCGATGATGATGCTGCTGATCTGCTCCATGAAGGCTGCTTCCAATCACGTCGGGGTCACCACTGTGGAGGAACGTTGTTATGTCCCTCCAACACAAAGGGAGGATCCTCCGACCAGGCGAGGTGATGGAGGCGGGCCGCGGCCCAACGGTTGATGTTGGGAAGTTGTATATATACTAATCGGCGCGAGAACTCTCATAGCGCGATGTAGGATTAGTAGGTTATAGATGATGTTTGGAGTATGTTTCTTTTTGCTGTATGTGGAAGTTGCCACAGAATAATTCGTCCTGGGTGGAAATCGAACCCACGACCTCAGGCTCAGCAGTCAGGGTCACTAACCACTAGACCATCAGGCCAGTCCAGTAAATATACATATATTTATAAATAGAGTTATAGAAAAAGAAGCTCTAAACTTTTAAACTTTTCCGTTCCATGATAATATAATTATGTTGACGGGAATTTACGCGATCACGTATTTAAAAAGTATTACAGTAATTACAGGTCTATGATCACGGCCACGGCAAAGCAAAGGTATGTCATACCTTTTAAATACGTGATCGCGTTAATTCCCGTCAACATGATTATATTAGAATAGAATAGAATTTTTATTTAAAGCATCTATGACTTAGTTGTTAGTTTAAATTAACACTTTGTTATTATTACAGTATTTTACTATACCAAATGCATGGCAGACACTATCGCCAAAAAAATTACATCTAAGCTGAAATATTGACATGTAACCGGTGAAGTTTTTTTTTACACTTTCAGACCATTTATTTTCCGTTCGGTTACAGTAGTGTGAAATCTTATGTTGCACCGTGACTAAAGAAAGCTCAAAAGCAAACATTTATCTGTTAGGTATACAGAGGGGGCCCATAGTTTATAGGAAGCGGCACTGACTGACTGACTACAGCAAGAGTCTCTCCCAATTGGTCGGACGAATCGAGATGTTAGGTCATCACAGTTGTTTTATGATGATTTTCTGCGAGGAGAACATCTCGCGCAAGGAGGAGGTGACGGTGTGAATTCGGTAGAAAAACTTCCAGGTGGAACCTTTTCACTCGCGCTCTCATACGTACGCTAAGAGTGGCCGTGGGTGTATGAGACGAGTTTTATGTTCTTCACGCGAAGCAGTCTCCCGTGAAGAGAGTGTCTGGACATCGCCCAGTTGCCGTCCGCTAGCCAGCGATGGGTGGAAGCAAAACGTCGCCGTACCGACGGTCAACTCATAAACGGTGCTGCGAAGCACACCGTGTGGTTTTAGTTGGTTTAAGCCTGATATACGGCCTTACCAATAGCCAAGTGAGGTGAGCTTCCACATGGATACAAATAAGTAATGTTACCACGGCCAAATTATGTTGTTATTTCACGTGTAAGCAACCAAAACAACCTTTTTTGTACGCTCCAGGTTGTTTCACCGCCAATACAGTATAAAAAAATTCTGCCTGGAGAAAGAGGTACTATGCGATAAGCGACAAATTGCTGTTTTCCGATAAAAACGCGAACGAAGTCGCGCGCACAGCTAGTATATAATATGTTTAAAACTTAGGATTTTAACGTAGTTGGGTTTTAAATTTTTTTATTAGCTGTAAGTTTAATTATTGCAAAACCTCTTGAACTTAAGTTCTCTTCATTTAATAGAAAACGCTCGTTGATGTCCTTTAAAGAAAGCCTAACTTTTAAGAGTAACGTCAGATGACCATCATCCTCTTAATATTATAAACGTTAAAATTTGTAAGAATGTATGGATGTTTGTTACTCTTTCACGCAAAAACTACTAAACCGATTGCGACGAAACTTGGCATGTAGATAGCTGAAGACCTGGATTAACACATAGGCTACTTTTTATCCCAATATCAATGCGAAAAAGACCAAAATTCAGGTGGAGCGCCAACCTGGGAGCAGAGGCCTCCGTCTTTCAAGCTGAGCTATCTGCATTAAACATGTGCATGGAGATCAACCTTGAAAGAAAAGTAAAAAATCAACACATCTACATCAACTCAGACAGCCAAGCGGCGCTATTGGCACTAGACAATTTTGAGACTAGCTCAAAGCTAATACAAAATTGCAAGGAAAACCTGAACACACTGGGGCCGTCAAACAAAATTACATTAAGATGGGTACCAGGTCATTCAGGTATCGATGGCAACGAAAAAGCCGATGAACTCGCCAGAGCCGGTGCAGACACCCGACAGCATGGCCCAGAACCATTCTGCGGCATCAGCAAACAGCGAGCGTATTCTATGATAAACGCCAAATATACATCATTGGTTATTAAGAGATGGAAGACCACGACTGGTCTAAGACACTCGAAAGCCATAATAAAGGGCTAAGAAAATAAAGAACTTCTGGAGCTCAAAAAAGCTACAAAACCTGTGCAGTAACAAGAGTCCTCACCGGACACTGCAAACTGAACAAACATATATTATGTTTAACCTAAAATTGGGTGAGAACACAGTTTGCAGATTCGGTCAAGAAACAGAAGAGACTGCAATGCATATTTTATGCTCTTGTGGCACCGAAGTATTCACCTAGGGTTGCACATCATGCAACCGCAGGAAATACAAACAATCACTGCTGATAGGATCTGGAGGTTTCTCAAAGCCATAAGTCTGAGCAGTGAACTGTAAACCAGAAGTGCGCTACAAAAGACCAGAAATGGTCGAAGTAGCACCAGGCACTCAAAACAATAATAATATAATAATATTTATGCGGGTGAAACCGTGGAGCGCGGCTAGTAAATAATAACTGCAAGCTTTGCTTCGTATGAATTGTGAGTCTTTTAAAGTACCTACAAATTACTCGATTTTTAATTGTTTTCTATAGACAATTTTTTGTACAAAATTTAAAAGAAATACCATTCATAAATTGAATTTCGAAGGAGTGGCACGTGACTCGCGAAAAATGGTACGTCGTAGTAATTAAATTACTATGTCTGACCCTATCATTGCTGCTGTCCTCATTTCGGGGATCATCGGGTGTTCGTGTATCACGCAAGGTTTCTTTTAAATATATTTCAACGGATACACCCTGTATTATTAAAACTAACAGTTATGTTTAGCTCTTTTTTCGTTATTTACTTTTAGACGTGTGAGAAAGACTTGATATTGATGAGGTCACATCCTGGTCTAAGCGTTAGGGAACTGTTGGATTTGTTGGATGGTGTACCAAACGCGGCACTAGGCGCTAGACGGAAAAAAGTGTTAGCGCAACGAAAAATACTTACCGCGAGTTGATTTATTTTATTTACGCCGTCTGTGGATTCTGCGCGATACTACTGTAATTTAATGTTGTTTTTTTTTTAATGTTGGTTTTAAACTAATTTTTTTCACAGATGGCTCAATTTTAATTTCGAGTTTTTACAATATTTACTATATTTTGATACAAATTATTCAATCCATTAAATATATTTATATACAGCGTCCCAACCAGGCCCCCAAAGACACCTCACACGTTTCTTTTTTTTTTTTTAAGAATAGACTAGCCATATCGTGGGTAATACCGGAAAACCGGCAGTGAAGCAATGTTTGCATTACTTTTCGCCGAGTGAGTGAGGTTACCGGAGGCCCTAACCCTTCTCTCCTCCCCTTCTCCTCCTCTTCCAACCTTCTGAGTTGCAGGTGCCCATGGGCATCATTTACCATCAGGTGACCCGTCTGCTCGTTTGGCCACTATACCATAAAAAAAAACTATTAAAATATATTTCCTTTCTATTGATTGTTATAAAAAATGTTAATGACAATTTTGCAAGTAATTGTGATGGACAGTAAATATCTTTAGAGATATTTATATTTAAGAGGAACGACCTATATATATTTTACGATGGGAAAGTTGTAAATAATTTTAGTAGGCTATGAAACCGAGGGAAATACAATAAACTTTTCATGGTAGTAGATTAAGTGGATTCAAAATATAACGGTTATAAAGTTAATAAAAACTCTGTTGTGTATATGAACAAAAATAAATCCTTCATGTATGTTTTATAAGTATGCATATTAAGGAATAACCACATGTTACTGTCGCAGTAAGATAGATAAAGCCGTTATATAGTTATATCCCTAGGGATATAATTATATACCGTAACATAGTTATACGAAAGCGATTCATTACTAACTCACTAGGAATATAGTTATAAAACGGTCCAAGTTTAGTGATATACTTATATTATTAGATTAAGTTTAGTGAAATAGCTTTCGGAATGTGCGGCGCAGGCGGCGCGCGCTCCGAAAGCTGGTGGTATCCTGAAAGATTGGTAACCCAGAACAAAACTTGTCACTGAGAGAAATATGCCAAAAATTGTCGCGCTTTGGTGGCCAAGGATATTTAAATGATTCCTCTTCTTGTCTGAACAAAAATCAAAAAATACTTTTAAAGAAACCAAGATCTCAACTTAGTTGATAAGAAATAAAGATATCTCAAAACTGTTGATTAGCTTTAAAATATTTTTAATGTTTGATTAGTTTTAATTGTATTGTTAATTTTTAAATTCCAAAAAATATGATCGTTTTGATTATAATTGAAATTACTTTAATACGTGTTAATGTCACAAAGTATTGTAACTAACTGCAGGATACATAAAGTTGATTTTTTAATAAAAATAAAACAAATATAATATTGTTTTATTTAATTATATATGGTAGATTTCTATTTCACTAAGCTTAATCAAGTAATATATTTATAACACTGAACTTAATCTAGTAATATAAGTATATCACTAAACTTGGACCGTTTTATAACTATATTCCTAGTGAGTTAGTAATGAATCGCTTTCGTATAACTATGTTACGGTATATAATTATATCCCTAGGGATATAACTATATTACGGCTTTATCTATCTTACTGCGACATAACCACGTCAAGAATGACACGTCACCTACATACATTCTACATTAAGATATAAAATATGAGAGGACGTAGAACATGTTTTGATGGAATGTGTTCGGAACCAACAGCTTAGAGAACGCCTGCTTGGTGATAAGTTGATGGACATTGAAAGATGTAACAGCATCCTGGCCAGTCCTTTGACAGATACAGCTAAGGATATTTATACTTTGTATTATAAATATTTAAGATTAGTTTAAAATAAAAAAATGGCTATGATTTAGCGACAGAGTTATAATTGTGTCTAAGCTCCGTAAATAAAGATTAAAAAAAAATATAAAAAATATGACATATTGTATACATATCATAGACTAAAAATATCATGTTTGTGAAGTAGGTAAATACTATCAATGTGTATTTTAATTATAGACTAAGGTAACAGAAAAAAAAATGTACGGTGAAATTTTTGCAATAAATTATATTTTCTTTTCTTACTTTCTTCTTTCATATTTAATAATAACAAAATAATAAATAAAGACTGTAATAAGTTTGAAATCAATGTTTGTAGGTCTACTTATGGCATCGTGCCTCACAGTAAAGTTATATGTTATGCTTGGGAATACTTTAAAACGCACACTCAATACAATTAATGAAAACTAATAAAATTAATGCCTACATTAAATTATGACAATGTCTAGACAAACAACGAGACCCACTTAAAAATTACCAAACCATTTTTTATTAAACTGTCACCATTTTATAAAAGACTTTAGTGTTTTTTCAGTTTGTGAATTTTATTACAACCGCTGGTTTATGAGAAAAACAGATGATTTAGCAAGATATTAAAATAGAAAGCGACATTCGTTTCAAAGGAATAAAGTTAAATATTGATCTAGATTAATGTAGGTCGTACGCGCTACCGAATGTGTGTCTAATCACCACGCTGTAATTGCAAGCGATATCATTAACCCGCTTTCATTGTGGACGTGATAGGGTTAGTAATGCACTAGGGACACCAGTGTGTTCCAAGTGTTTCAGTGCTTTTAACATTAGTTTTATAAAAATAGGTAATTACTTGTACATAGAATTATGTATAGGGGAATTAACGGAGGAACCTATAAGGTTGACCATGGGTTGTGCAACCTAGTCGAAACGTCGGGTAATTCAAAGGTATGTAAAACTATTGATCGCGTTAATTCCTGTAACTATAATTATGAAACTAAAGGGATGTTCAATTATATCTATATTCTGTAAGCGGGTGTCCGGGTTACCTCATTTCACTTGATGACCTACTCATATATATGTAAGGGATTCTACTTTTAATAACAATTTTTCAAGTATACGCGTACGATAGTAAGCGCTAGTTTATTTTTAAACAACATGTTTGTAAACATGTACAACTATGCACGGCTCGCGTTACAACTGCCTATGAAATATGAATACTGCACAATTTATTGGTGGTGTGCTTTGTGTGTTACCAATATTTACCCCTTCTCGCATTGAATACTGGTGACTACTGTTCCCTGATCTACTCACCAAAAGATATAAATTATGTTTCTAAGCCACCACGACGACAGCTGTATTAAGGAATCGTCTAATCGCTTAAGGCGCCGTGCAAAGGTTTAGGATAAACAAGATAACTATTCACGCGAAACCATTTATCTAACTTGAATTATCTCGCCGAATAGAGCTGCTTTATAGTTGAGGTAAATAACGTTTACTTTAGTAATTGTAACTGTACGGTGTAGCGTGAGGGTTACAGTGATTGTTAAATAAAAGAGATGTTTTAAATGTTACACACTAATAGTATATTGTTCCTTAACAGAATATGTTCTTAAAAGTTAGAAATGTTAGTAAATGTTATGTTTAATGAAAATGTTAGAATGTTGCAATGAATGCCCCCGAATGTCGCGGTCACACAAAGTGCACTGACTCTATACACGCTTGCTCTAATTAGGTAAACACGTGACTCGCTTATTGCTTACTAAGGTGTTCGGTTATATTACACCGAACAGTAACTTTATTAACACCCGATGCAAAAAGGAGGGCAGT
Source organism: Callimorpha dominula (assembly GCA_949752705.1). Lineage (NCBI taxonomy): Eukaryota > Metazoa > Arthropoda > Insecta > Lepidoptera > Erebidae > Callimorpha > Callimorpha dominula. The sequence goes on along the minus strand of OX457002.1, from coordinate 3,447,070 downwards.
TATTTTAATTGTGTCTTTCTGTGGCATTCCAAGCGGAGGATGATTGTTTTTTTGTTTGAAAGGTGCTTTATCGAGAGTGCTTTTAGCTACGATTCAAGATAATCTGTTCAGCCGCCCTATGATCATTAGCTCTTAACTAATCGTTGAAGGGATTTTTGAGTCGGTTTGAATTTTTTAATTTAATCTTGTATTACAACGTCTATATGTTCTGTTTAAGTTAACAGTCGTTACACTAATTGTTATCTCTAATATGTTTGGTGTCCCATATTTAAAAAAAAGTCCATTTGTCTTGAATAACGAAGACTGACAGACAACATAATATGTGTTTTGCATAAGTGTTAATAACCCTAATCCTACCTTCAAGGAGTTGTTTCGACCCGTCCTTGTAGCAGAAGTATACACTGTGCTAGAAGTGCTGGTTATCCGAAGTCTTATACAGTGCTTCCCCACACAGGCGATTCCAGTTTTGGCAGAAATCTGCTGAGCCCACCTCTCACAACTGTATTTAACCTTGGATATAGTTAACAGCCTAAGGTAAATATGCACTTGAAACAGAATAAAAAGCTCTACGGCAGCTGATATTTGAAATTGCGTAATTTTATTTTTTACTTCCTGCAAATACACTGGCTAAGGCAAACTGTATGCCGTAGACGTTTTCTACTGGGCAACCTTTGGATGATGATGGATGATGATGATGAGGTGTGAGTGTGACGTCAATATTATCAAACTAAACTTTGAACGAATAAACTACAAAATTAAATAAGATATAACATAAATAAGAAAGAATAAGTATTTGACTCGAATTTTGAGAGTCGTTCAATCTATTTTTTACAAGATGATTATTTAACAGCTAATTATAAATAAATCTTTATTAACGATTAAATTTTCAATTTATTAGCTGACAAGGTCCAACACCGTCGTGCAAGCAGAGCTGTCGCCCGGCTAATGAGATAACTTTGTAAGAACGTCGCGAATATTAAATAAGCCCGATAACACCGCTGCTACAAAGTTGTGTTGTACAAAAATATTTTTAAGTGCATAAAGTATTCGATCATTTTTCTTTTTATCATAGAAGAGAATATAACATTTCAGTAGAAAGTTGAATTCGGTAGAAAATATTATTTTCTTTTGCTTGTTTTTTTATGGAACGGGAATTAAAAGCGTTGATCCCACAAAATTTGCCTTAAAAACATACTCAGTTATAACGAAGTTTTATTTTTATTCCTTTTTGGAACTGAAACATTGCCACGATGTTGCGTTTTGTGAATAAAACCATATGCACATGAAAGTATCATCTGCTCTCTATGGAACGCTATGGAATATATATAGAAAATACTATCAGTATTTATTTACAAAAAGGAACACTAAAAAGGGAAAACCCGATAATATTCAAAATGAGTAAAGTAGTATCTCTACTCTACAAATAATATTACAATGCTAAATAAAAAGTAATGTATACACGGCTTTTGAGGTAGGACCTGCAGTAGAAGTGCAAGTGTTTGTTTCGGTAGCTCGGTTTATTTCGCCGTATATAGAAATTGCTTCAGGCTAATGAATGGTTTTGCCCGTCGAGGGGATTGGTGCGTTTTTCCTCCTAAACATCTATATTACAATAGATTACTACTATATAACAACTTATTTAATTGGCAATCTATATGATGTTAGGGATAACGCTTTAATGCTATACGATATGGTTGCCGCATCACTATCTACCTCTATTAACAACGATATAAGTCAAACTTAATATATAAAATTAGTTGTTTATTAATAAATTTAGGGTACGATGAGGCTGTTGTAATTAATAATGTAAAAAAATGAGGATAAAAAAAAAAACTATTTTTGTAATTAATTGTGTAAATATCTCGATTTATTCGAGAAGTTTAGATACAGTAATAATAATATATAATAACGTGACACATCTCATCTCGACCACGGCCGTCTGATTCCAAACTAGGCAGAGCCTGTACTGTGGTAACCAGACTGCTAATAAACATACTTATATATTACTAAATACATACATAATTATTATTATATATAAGTAAGTAGTTTTGTGGTAAAGAAGGTGGCTGAACCAGGCATAAACAAAAACTATGTCTGCCAACAATTCGAATTAAGTCATTCAAAAGAAATGCTTATTATATGTGCATAAAAATATGTAATCAACTACCCAGTTACATTATTAAAAAACTTATAAATTAATACAAAGCAACAATTATTATTAATGTGACTGAATGCTTAAATGGCAAATTTACAAATCTATAGAATATTATAATAATTTGACAAAAAGACATTTGCACGCCACTGCAAGGCAGAAGCAGAATATGACATGGGTGCACACTAATTTATTGTAAGACCCTTTGTATCCCATATTCCAGCAAAATAAACTATTTGAATTGGTTCTTTCTTTGTATGTTTTAAATGTTTCCTATATTTCAAAAAGGTTTTGTAAAACGTTGAAAAATTGGTTTAATGCAGAGCACCTGTATCTTGCTTTTAATTATGAAGTTTCACTCTCGCAAGAATTATCGCAGTTCGTCCTACCTACACAATTAAGCTTACGAATTGTTGTTTTCGTATCAAATTCAGGGTATGAAAAGTTGGAAAAAAATAGGAAATATTCTTTAATTTTAGATAAATTGTTTAAAGAGAATAACGATGTTTTTTAGGGTTCCGTTCTTCAAAAAGAAAAAAAGGAACCCTTATAGGATCACTTTGTGTCCGTCTGTCTGTCAAGACCCTTTCTCTCAAGAACGTGAGCATCAAGTTGAAATTAATACCAAATACTTATGTCTACGCTCGGTTGAAGCTGTAACAAAAAACCAGTTTCTAAGCCAACGCAATCAAAAGATACGGCAATTAAGCCTGTGAAAATTCCCATGGACATCACCTTACCGGAGCTAACGGTGAAGTGGTATTTCGGAATCGAACCGACTATAACCACACGGTATTCTGTCACATGTGGTCTATTGCAACGTATACCCTACGAAGGAAGCCTCTGGGAACCCCTGCAGAACTTGGCCGCCTCTTAAGCAACAGACGGCCACATCGAAGTATACGGAGGGCCTTGCCCCCCTCCGGGTTAGGGAAGCGCGCGCGGAACACGTCGTGCCACCATCTCAGGCCTGCTTCTGCTAGGGTAACGGACAGCCTCATCCGTCACCCACAGGCCCCCACCCCCAGAGTACTCGTTCTCTCCCGTACCCTTTCCGCAGCCTCTTTAATACAAACCCTTGTATTTCGATAGTATACAGATAGAAATATTATATAATTGATTTCGGTGATCAGAATATTGATTTCGGTGGACACCAATAATAGCAGCACAGTTCTCTCCACAAGACTTCACTATGATATTTGGCGGAACGGCAGACATCTATTTACAGCATTTGTCAGAAAAGGTCAAAGAACTAGTAAAACACATTAATGTCACAAATAAGCAAAACATTTTTCAAAACATTTATCGTTTGCAAACAAACAAATATGTAACTATTTTATTTTTCCTTTCTCTCGGTCTTAACGTGTTCTTAGAATAAAATGTTTTATTGAAATTCGAACGACTTCTGCGAATGTACTGGCTAAGAATACTAAGCATACGAATTGCACTTTGTAAAACAACTCGATTGCTTCTAGCGACAACATTCGAGTAGCGACAGACAAAAACGTGTGCTCTTAAGAAAATGGACTGGGCATCTGTCTAAAACGTGATGGTATTGAGAGATGTAGGTACGTGTACAAATGAATACCCTTCTAATGCCACAGAATCGGTAATACCTACTTACAAAATAGTCACTTATTGAAGACATTCAATGCAAACTAGCTGCGAAAAAAATTATAACTAAATTAAAAAAAATAATTGTGGGAGAGCCATGCTTCAGCGCGTATGGGCCGCCTCGACCGGAGTGATACCACGGCCTCACAGAAAACCGGTAGTGAAGCAACGATTGCATTGCTTTTCGCCGCGTGAGTTAGGTTACCGGAGGCCTTAACCCTTCCCTCTCCCCTCTACCCCTACTCCCACCTTAAAAGGCGGCAACGCACTTGTGAATCTTGAGTTACAGGTGCCCATGGGCGGTGGTAGTCATTTACCATCAGGTGATCCGTCTGTTCGTTTACCCCCTATAAGAAAAAAAAAGTTTATAAACATAAATCTAATAAAAAAAAGCCGTACCATTCATCCGATCATCATCATTATGCGAGTGACGTCGCGGGCAAAAGCTTAGTTAGTATACACTAGAAACAATTGACTATCCCGAGCTCGCCTAAACTACTATGCGTGGAATATTGAATTAATGTCGTTCTCAGCCGTATCGTAATTTGGTTGACTTCGCTGGCACAAATTTTTGCTTACATTGAATAATATTAATAGAAAATATAAATTGTAGATTTAATCATGTGAAAGAACGGGTGTTTATGTCCCTCCAACACAAAGGAAGGAATATTCTAGGTAAAATCGTCTGTGGACTCCCCGTTCAAACCACTTTTTACTGGAAACAAACACAAGTCTAAAACTACAAAATTTTTTCTAAGTTCAAATATTTTCACTACTTTCTTCACTATTCCAAATGTACTTCTAAGTTCTTGATTTGACTCAAAATTTCTATGCACTTTTTTCTACATTTATTTGCACTAATTAAAACATCATATGTACTCACAATTCTCCGGCACTCACTGTCACTTAACTTCGACGTTACGTCAATTCCAACGACGATGACGCTCCCTAGCGGCGCCGTGCCGCAACTCTGCCACCGTAGTTTCCTTCCGCCTCACCTCCGGATGTGACAACACTTGCCACCCGGTACCGCCAATATTGCAATGCTTCTCACAGCGCACCTTGTTGTAGGGGTTGCTCTGAACAGCTATCCACTGCCCAGTTAAGACGAAGAGCCACTACCACCACCGATGACTACCGATTTTTTACTTTTTCCTGATTTGGCTCACGGTTCGTATCGCCACGATGACTACCGATAACACACCCACCCAGTCATCCGGCTTCGAGGGACCATGAACGAAATTCGAGGTCCGCAGACGTGAAATAATACACTATCTACAATTAAAAACCGTGTAGTTATTTTTTAACAATCGATTAATTTACTAGGTATAGTAGACCTTCAAATGCTGTTGGATGGTTTATCTGGACAATGTTCTTTTTGAAAAAGTTGACCATTTTTGAGGCTAGCAAGGTTTTAGAATTTCGTTTTAACACGCTTTTATTTGTCACTTGTAACGTGTAACTTATAACGTAAACAAATCTTAGAAGTAAATTTTAACCTACTGCTAATTATCGTGCCCAAATCAAACTGTGTATACACAGAATTTATTTGAAAATAGAACACTTACTTAAATCACTGAAAGGGTATGACAGTGTTCTACTTTCAAATACATAAAGTTTGATTTGGGCTTGTATATTGTGAGGTTCGAACCTTGCGGGAAGCTGGCTGGTTATCTAATATTTAAATCATTTCAAATTGTGTTTTGGAATTTGTATAGAATCAGTATAAAGAAGACAGAAGCGCTGCAGCGAGCAGCCAGAGTGGACGGCTGTCAAGTTGCTGGGCTACATCTATGAAACCATTATTAAGTTTAGTTTATTCAGTGTCCAATATACGCCATTTATACAACGGCCTTTGTCAATTCTTCTCCTTCTACATCAACACCCCATCCGCAACGGTAGGAAATACGTTCGGTAGCTTAGATTATATATAGGTCCAGATACCGTGACCAGTACAAAAGTCATCGTTTACTTTGAAGCCACTTTTTGGAGCTGTTTGAGTGAATCCCGCCCAACGCGAGTGTCAACATACAATATCTGCGCTTGTGTGCGTGACGGCTTTACTACCAGTGCATAGAGGTTACCCCAAAATTTGGGGACTTTTTTATGAAACATAATAATTTTTTTTTTGATGTAAGTAATATTAAATAAATGTATTTAAATGTGTTACAAGTATTCGTTTATTTTTTTATTTTTTATTTAATCGTTTAGTCAAAAAGACAAATGTAAAATAAAAATAAACTCAATGTATCAGGAAACCCGGGATTGTATCCCAATATTATTGCATTTTAATTCAGCCACTCAAACCATGTAAATTTAAAGACATATTTACAACAATACTTGGATATATATATAATTTTTTTTTTGTTTGAAATTTGGTCACGTTCCAACGAATTGACAAGTCTACAACAAATCGATCAATTCGTTGGAACGCGATAACATTTTAATTAAAAAAAAAAATATCACGTTGTTTAAATGGGAAATCAAAAATCACGAAGCGGCACCTTTTAATAGTAATATAAAGAGCTGCTGTTTTCACAGGCTTATTTTTACGTCATCTTGAACAATATTTTCATGATAACTAATGAAAAAAGAAATCAAGTTTTTTTTGGCCCACCCTATATATATATATATATATATATTTTATGAGCTATCAAGAAACTAGCAAAGTGTGCTCTATAGCTGTGTTCGTTAGGAGTAGTAATAATAAATTATAATACCAGTACAATCCTATAGCCAAAGTATCGTTTGACGGACACATTGAACTCCGGGCGCTATAGCTTAGAAATTAAAAATATTTTAAGTATTCCAGTTTCGCGAACATTAACAGTAAGCATATTAATTTCTTGTCTTTCTATTAATAACAAGTTTGGCAAAGAAAATTATACATACTGCTAGAATGCGTTATGGGTAAATGAAATTCACGTCCCTGGCAACATCTCTAATAATGGCGTCCGCAATTTTATTAATTTGAAATTTTGTTCTATTGTTTTTGAATTACATTATGAAATAGAACACTTATAAGTGAAATGTGATGTTCGGACACTTAAGATTTTTTTTTGTATAATTTTTACAGGATGTAACTGCACAACCAAGCATTTTTGAATATTACATAAATAGCGCCTCTAGACTAACTTCAGCGGCGAACGTTCGCTCGCGTGTGACGAGTGAGTCGCTTGTATTTGTATTAGTCGCTTGTATTTTTTGGCTTCAGTTTTGGGGCGCGGATTAGGCATCTGGACCTATATATAATCTAAGTTCGGTAGTTATAAAGTTTATCGCGTTTAGACAGACAGATGTGGCGAGAGGGCTTTGTTTTATAATATGTAGTGATGTCTGTTAATTCGCACTAGACCAGCACAATATTCTATCATCATCCCTATATAAACATAATAATTATATAACCATCACTCACATACTGCCAAAATCTTGGATTTTGGATATAACTGTCTGTTTTAAGTTAACATAAATAAATGGTGTGCACGGATGGAAGAATAGTTAAAGTGGTCGCCTTGCCACCAAGCCCAGTCAAATGTTGGAGTTTTGTTCCCACACAAAAATTTGAACAAAAATTTGAGTGATCCACAAAAAATTGTTGTCTCAATATGGGTGGTTTTTGTGTCCGTTGTTAGCAACATAGGAGTTATTACTGTACTAGTGCGAGAGTTGTCAAAAAAGTCCAGATAGGATTCAATCAAATTTAAGACATTTCTCCGAATGCCATAAGCTACGAATTTTTTTACTAATATATTATGGTCCACATAATCAAATGCACTTGACATGTCGCAGTATATAGCACAAATTGGTATTGTTTTATTTAGATGAGTTATAATATTCTTGTAAAAATCTAAAATTGCCATATTTATTGCATTATTCTGACAAAAATCCTTTTGTTCATTGCATAATATTTGTTTTTTTTTGAGATAAGCAAACGCCATTTAAAAATATCTATATGGTGAAATATCATATAGATATTTTTAAATTACTTTTGAGAATATTGGTAACAATGCTATTGGTCTATAATTCTCCATCAACTCCTTTCCTTATTTTTTAAAAAGAGGTTTAATAATGCTTAATTTAAGATCTGTTGGAAATATACCTGAACTTATGCATAAATTTATAATATAACAGAACAAGCTTTTAAAAATGTTGGAATTTCCTCAGAAATTTGAAAGCGCGGGTCATACCTACGGTAAAGGGGCTCGTGGCTAAGTAGTAACCGAGGAGGTTAGCACATTACAAGGTTCAGGGGAGAAAAACCCTGTTCCTTCACACTTTACCGCTTTCCATACAAAACCATTAATGACGTGATGAGTATGTTATTACAAAATGTCCATGCCATATTAGGTTCACGTATACACAAATGGTGAAAGGCTTGGTCTGGCGTGAATCACGGCGGATATTGTAGCAATTAATATGTTAATTAGCGGACGACACGCGAATTAGATTGAGCGTGACTATGAGTAACGTGACATGACACCGCGGTGTGTCACTGCCCTCATTGCATTATCGTAAACACTAGTTCTTGACAGCGGTTTTGCTCACGTTAGAGTTATTTTTCACTACAGTTTTTAATAGAACTAGTTGCGTGATGAAAGTTACCATAATGCTTACGGAAATTTTCGTTGAAAATTCAACGAAATTTTACCGTCCGTAAGCAAAAGGAATCGTATCTTGATTATAAGACCGCGGCATATGTCTTTTTTCGTACCTCTGGTAACGTGTATATAAAATTTTATGATTATCGGTTGAGTAGTTAGGATGGGAAAGGTTAACAAACAAACAAAGTCACTTTCGCATTTATAATACTAGCTGTTGCTCGCGACTTCGTTTTGCTTCGTTGAATTTTCAACGAAATTTTTACCGTTCGTAAGCAAAACGAATCGTTTCTTGATTATAGGAACCGGGCAATAATCATCTTCTTGCCAAATTTCATTACGATCCGTTCGTTCGCCCATGAAACACCATGGTTTGGCCCATGCGGCTTATTCGTGAAAAGGTAATAAACAAACCAACAGAGTTACTTTTTAAAGTTAAACTCTTAGATTTCACCATCACCATATAAATATACTTTTAGCTTATACGTAAAGAAAATTCTTTGTAGCCTTTTTAGGGTTCTGTAGTCAACAAGAAACTCTTATAGTTTAGCAATTTCTGTCTGTTTGCCTGTCCACGGCGAAGCTTAGACTCTTAAAAAGCTGTAATTTGACAAAAGACGTACTTTTTTGTTGTTAACGTTCCTTTGAAAAGTCTTATGGAATCTAAAAATAAGTTCTGATTAAAAGTATTGAAAGTGAATGTCGGAGCAGCGTTGTTCGGTACATTTATTTAATCAAATGAAACCTTTTGGAACAAGCATTAGTATTTTGAGACCTAATAATGTTCCATTCGAACGGTTTTCTATTATTGTATGATTCTGAGAGCTACATTAACTTGCTTCAAAAGATTTCACCGAGACCGAATACTGTTGTGTACGTGGTTTTATTTAAGGATCAAACTGCTTGAATGGTTATGGAGTCAATAATTATTTGAAAATTCCCTACAAATACGTCTTGTTGAAGTATTTTTCAGTGTATTTTTAATGGCAACTTTGTATCGTTTGTTTACTTCAAATATCAAAACCAGGTTGTCTTGCCTGCATATATAAACTAGCTTTCGCTCGCAGCTTTGCTCGCGTAAAAGTTATTTAACTTTATCTTTCTTCGGGATAAAAGGTAGCCTATGTCTTTTTCTGTACCCCTGAAAAATTTCATAATGATCGGTTGAATAGTTAAGGCGATATAGTGTTACAAACCGACAAATAAGCAAACCCATTTTCGCATATATATATAAATATATACATATATATATCTTTTAAAAGAAAATTCCCGCTTTAGGAATAACTCCTTTGTCGCGAGGGGCTTTATAAACATACAAAGAACACCCAGACTCGGGTGGGAATCAAACCCACGACCTATGGCGTAGCAGTCAAGGTCACTAACCACCAGGCCAGTCAAATATATATCACACTAGCTGTTACTCGCGACTTCGTCCGCGTGGAAATTTTCGGAATAAAATGTGTGCTATGTGCTATTCTAGACTATAATCTATCTCTGTGCCAAATTTCATCTAAATCCGTTCAGCCTTTTTGTATGAAAGAGTAACAAATATTAATTAATCCATCAGTCGATCCATCCATTCTCACAATCTTTTGCCTTTATAATACTATTGTCACATCATTTGTTTTTTGTGAGTGTTTAAGTGGCCTGTAACCGCTCACCATTAGCCGGGGAAGACATCCTTATTGTTTAAAAAAAACAAAATAAATACAATGACATGATGGTCATTACAGCTAGTCTCTACTCTCGTATTTTTTTTTTAATATTATTATTGCAATTTGTATCACTGCAGATGATCTACGACGCCGCGTAGCAACTTGTTCTTATGAGCTACACAATTATTTAGATTCTACGAAATCCTACGACGTAGACATCGTAATCCGTAAGAACATAACAAGCTTACTACTCTATACAATGGAACTAAGCATCTATCTATCTTCTATATTAATAATTCGGCCAAGGGCTACGGTAGACTCGATTGTAACCGTACCTGAATAATAAAACATAAAAAAAATAATGATTTCGAGTCGACAACATATATCCGCAAAATTCGGACTCGAGTATTTTGGCCACTCGGATACCATCTTAAGTTCGTTAAGGCCGATTTACACGTATCAGTGAAGTTACAGTTCCGTCCAGTCCGGCACAGTACCGCCATATTTTCTATGAAGGCATTCCTGTCAGTCAGTGTCAGTGATGACACAGTGATCTCAGTGTGTAAATGAGCCTTTATTGATTGAGCCGTCAGAACAAACTAATTCAGTCTTCATGTTTTTTCCGTATTCATTTCATTTAGTTTTGCTTTGCATAGTGATTTACTTTGTTTGGCATCATGCCGAAAATCGTAAGTATTTCATTTTATGATTTTCGGTTGCTGTTTGCTTGCTGTTTTGTCTTTCATCATATGAATGAACAGAAGTATGGACAGTATGACATGTGTCGTTCTAATATTAAAATCCCACATCCTACTAATACTATAAACGTGAAAGTTTGTGAGGATGTATGGATGTATGGATATGTGGATGTATAAATGTATGGATGTTTGTTCCTCTTTTAAGCAAAAACTACTAAACCGATTGCCATGAAACTTAGTATGTGGATAGCTGGAGACTTGGATTAACAGATAGGCTACTTTTTACACGCTTTATTATTCCGATATTCCTACAGGATCGGCAGTTACGCAGGTGAAACCGCGGGACGCTGCTAGTATTATTATAAATGTGAAAGTTTGGATGGATGGATGTTTGTTACTCTTTCACGATAAAACTACTGAACCGATTACGATGAAACTTGGCATTAAGATAGCTGGAGACATGGATTAACATATAGTCTACTTTTTATCCCGATACTTCTATGGGATCGGAACTTACGCGGGTGAAACCGCTAGGCGCTGCTGGTGGTTAATATAATGTTTTACTTATCACTCACTTAAAATGGACTAAGTTCTGAATTTGTTGGTATTTTTGTAGTGAAAACTTCTTTAGGCACGTTGGGCACTTTTGGTATGGGGAAAACGCACTGAACTCGCGTGACCGTCACACTCAGATACATACATGTATACCGATGTGTGTGTGTTTTCACATCTGACGTGCAGTTTTACTATTAACAGTTTTTTTTTATTCAAAGCTTTTATTTAACTTCACGTGTATGTAGGTCCTGGAATTTTACAATCAATATTTCAACCACTTCCACTGAAGCTGACGTGCTGAAATTTGGCACACACGTTTGGTTCTCATGACAATTCACGATGACTTAAATGTTGCCATTTAAAAGCTTTTTTTAAAATATTTTTTATTAAACTTATTTTATGTACGTTTAGCTATGATTCTATGCTAATGCTTCGTGCGATTTATTTTTATTAGAAATCAAGTTTTAGTGATCTGCTCTGCCCTACCGCCTTAACAAAATATTGAATGGGATTTAAATTCACAACCTCTAAAAATACTAGCAACTAAACATACAACCATCATAAGCAAGAATTTGGGTCTGCACATGAACAACAAGCTTATCGAATGGTTTATAAAATGCTGTAAAAAACACAGCAGGCATTTTTATATTTTTTATAAATAACAGAGTAAGTACCAATGTGTTACACAATTTGTTGGTACTCCTGCCATGAGTACAGTAGGAAGGTACCCTTCTCATTCAGTTTTACGACAGGTAAACCAATAACTTCCTTTACTCCCAAGCCGAGTTTATTATAATAGGCTGTAAACTGCACGGTACTTGGGCCTCGACATTCTCTCTTCATATTATTAACCCTTGAAGTGCGATGCGCACACCTTTAAGTAGCATATGTAACATTGCTCGGAGAGATAAAAAATGAAAACATGGGGTTATTTTACTTATGTTTACAACAGTGGCGGTAACGTACATAATTGTAAACCCTGTTCACTATCGATGTAAATACTCCTACTACATGCAATCAGCTCAGTTGGAAGGTCAAAAGGGTCAAAAAGAATATTTATAGTAAAGTGTGGACACGATCCCAGTATACTTTAAAAACTGAGAAAGATTTTCAAAATTTCGAGAAATTACAAATGACGTCACCTGCCCTTTCGAGAATGCCATAAAACGGAATAGTTGGTAGTTACAAATTAGCATTGATAAATACATTCATAGGTACTTACAACTTAAGCCCAACTTAAATAAACACTTTAAAATCCCTTCAACGATTAGAAAAGACCTGATGATCTTCGAATGACTGAACAGAATTTCTTCAGTCATGGATAAGAACACTATCATTTAAGTCACCTTTCAAGCAAAAAAACTAAATCAAAATAAGTTAATCCGTTTATGAGCTTTGATGGCACAGACAACTCTCCTTTTTGCGTGAAGGGTTAAAAGTATTGTTAAAAACAAAAACATTTATAATATACAGCTAAGTATCACCGGCGCGAATAGCTTACAAAAACGTCTTTCTTTGGATACTTATCACAATGCAAAAGTCAGTTCATCATAAAAATGCGAGATTAAGGATTTACAGTCAATAGTTTGATTTTGAATTACGCAGTGTAACGCAACACGCGTACTGTGCGGTGACCTTCAGCACACGACGCCGTCGATGCAGCTGATTGCATAAACATAGCAGTTTTTGTCCGAATGGGGTAGGTATTAACTGTTTTTTTCGGTAAAATGTTCTGGTTACTCATTATGATTTCACTTTTAAGCAAATAAATGAAAAAAAAATGAATTTTCCGACAGAAATTACCAATGATTTTCCACTCTGACCACACTATTTCAGGATTCAGTACGGTGACACTTACGTAGTTCGTACCTTATACGTCCATAATCGTATTGGACGAAACTAAAGTCTAAAATACAGGCTCGGCCTAGTTTGGACGTTAGGGATCATGGATTATTGTAATAATCCAGTTACTGTGCTATAGGTTAAGAAATTGTATGTGTTATTCCGGTATCTAGTATCAATAAACTTATGTATTATATTATATAGAACTGAAGATTTTTAGTCCAGATAGACCATAATGTGCTTGTCTTCAGCCCTTTTTGTATGTGGCCGCTATGTAAAGAAATTGACATTAACATTCATGCACCATTGACCTGTGGCAAACTTTTTAATTGGCAATTTAGATTGGATGTACCAGGTATCTTCTTACACAGTGCGAGCGGTGGTGAGAGTATGAATGAGTTCGTTAGAGCAATTCTGATGTGGCTCGGAATGGCGTCGAGGTATGAGCTAGGTACTCAAGTATGCTCTATGGATACGGTACTTTAAAGCAAAGTATAAAACTATTGGTAGTGAACGAATACGAAAGTTCTAGAAGACTTTTAAAGCCAGCTAATTCATTCTCGGGTAAACTGCACTCTGGGGTGTAGATAATCTTTTGTCATATATCTCAATGATTTTCTCCGCCCTAATGGTACGTACGTTCATTTACAGTCATATGCAGGCTGTTTCAGAAAGGTATGGTAACATTTTAGAAGCGTTATGTATAGCCGAAACATAGTTGATTTATTTTGTAAAAAATATGAATAATGCGTTTTCTTGTGTATGTGCATATTTTAAACAATACATTATGAATTTTCATGTCAATTTCAACGATTTTGTTGTTCTTTTTTATACGGACACTCCATTAACAGTTGCAGTCATGTCCGCTAGCATTAATTCTATTTTACTGGTTGTATGTATATGGGGTTCTGAGGCGAAGAGCTTCATCGCGGATATTGGCCGCCAGATTAGGGACAGGAATGGTGATTTCCGTTCCGGGTCTTTCATGGTACAAAGGTTGGCCATTGCCATTCAGCGCAATATTGCCAGCATCATGGGCACTTTAACGGGTAACGTTGACTATTTTAATTTAATTTAAATGTATTTATTTTTTATTAAAAAAAATGTATTTGTCAGTTTTAAAATTAGTTTTCTGTGTTAAAAATCTTAAAATTATTAGCGTTTTACATTGTTGACGGGGTCCACTATACAACCCTAAAATATCACCACATCTTTCTCTAACAGCTTGTATATAATCACTTTTAGTAACAAATAGTTACATAATAATTACATAATTATAGAGGTACATAATATCTCCAAAAAGAGATATCCTGTAGATACTCAATATCACAAACAAGTGAGAAACTCCATTCTGCGAAACTTATAATGAGCGGTCCATTGAGCATGCTTATGCCCAAATCAAATCACACTTCCTCGTCAATTCTCTCAGGAAAATACTTATTTGGGCCCGATAGAGGAAAAAACATCAAAATCTAATGCTTATATAAATAATAGTAATAATAATAATAAGCCTTTTTTTCCATGCAAAAAGTAGGATACATACATTGTTTACAGAAAACAAGAAAAGAAAAATAATGATGAAATTTACACGTATTTCACTTTTTTTTTGTTTGTTTGCATGAACCCCTCCTCAAGTAAAGGTGAAGGCCTCCTCTAAAGAACACCATGTGTCTCTATCTTGAGCTTTTTGCGGCCAGCAGGTACCAGCTATTTTTATGAACTCGTCTGGCCATCTCGTGTGGGGTCTGCCTTTGAGACGTTTACCGCTTGTTGCCACCCTTCCACGTTGTTACCCTGTTGGTCCATCTCTCGTCCTTAAGCCTTGCTACGTGTCCAGCCCAGTTCCATTTTAGTTTTTTAGCGTAGGTTAGAGCATCCGTCGCTTTGGTGGTTTCTCTAATTTTTGTGTGACGAATTTTTTGCATCTTTTTAATGTTGAGCATACTTCGTTCTATTCCGCGTTGGCAAGTAGTGATTTTGCTTTTTATTTTGGATGTAAATTTCCAAGTTTGACATGCGTAGGTTAGACAAGGTAGGAGGCATGACATCATGACTTTTGTTTTGATATTTGTTGGTATGTTACTTTTGAATATCTCTTTTAAGGACCAGTACTTGTTCCAAGTATTTTGTACTCTTCGTTCTACTTCTACTTCATTTTGTTTTCTGTTGAAGCCAATTTGTTTTTCAAGGTATATGTATTTCTCTGTATATTTCAGAGTTTATATGTTTATATATCTATAGCTATGTGACGGACTGACGCACAACACAACAATACTATATCTACAAGGCTTTGAAAGAAAGAGATGTAGTAAGCCTTAGTAGTAGAACAGACAGGTGCTATGAAGTATGAAAAACCTTTCTTAAACCTCTGATATTTTAATAAAAAAATAGATAATAAAAGCTATTTGAAGTAAAACAAAGAGACAAAGATGTATGTTGTTTGTCTAATAGTCTCAAAGACTTCACCTTTTTTTTTCGAACAGACTTCAGGCACAAAAGGATTCGAAGAAAGTAGATTTGTGTTCGAATTGAAACTGCTCCGTAGTTACAGCTAAAATTATTCTAGTTTTTAAATAGGCTGCATGCTTGGAGCCCATTGTAGAGACTAGCAGGGAAGATGTATTTGATACTCCGTCATGTCTATTTATATCATTATTGTTCAGTCTTATAAAATCTCTTATTTTATTATCTTTTTGGATTACTGCATAATTCATACCCTATTTTTTCACTCATTCTCATACGAATGCTTAAGTGTCCCTCTTGTATTAAAAGCAAAAGTATTAGAAATATGAAACATCACACTGCATCACCATCGTCGGCTTATCGCCGTCTACTGCTGGACGAAAGCCTCCCCAAGGAGCGCCAACTATCCCGGTCTTGGGCAATCCGCATCCATTCGCTGCCAGCCACCTTCTTCAAGTCGTCGGTTCACACACAACACACAAACAAACATCACATTTATGTACATACAATTAAAAACAAACATACAATACATTTGATTGTTGATGAAAAATTTCAAACTAAATAATACCTTAATATTAAATAGTCGAATAATTAGGCCAATCGTTTTCAAACAACAATTTTGCAGATGTGCTTGTTCGTTACGCATTTGACGATTCAATAAAACATTTTGCCGAAATCAATTATTTATTCATCTCACATTTGCGGTGCTAAATATAATGAGAAATTAGATAGATATAATTTGAGGACGTAATATGAACCATATTTAGTTTCATAGTAACTTACTGGTCGAATAACACAAATGTTTACCTTGTACGTTGTTTTGGAGCAAACCGCCTACGCCTTAGGCGAGGCAGCCACATTAGGCAGCAGTCTACTCTATAAACTCATAAACAAGATAAAAATAAGTTAAAAAACATAAGGTCCAAGGTAACTAAACATGAGCAATGAGCAATGATGATGATACATATTTTTGTTACAGAAATTTCTAATCTATACTTATATTATAAAGCTGCAGATTTTGTTTGTTTGTTTGTTTGGTTGAACGTGCTTATTTCAGTAACTCCTGGTTTAATTTGAAAAGTTCTTTTAGTGTTGGATAGCCCAATTATCGAGAAAGGCTATACGCTATATAACATTACGCTACGACCAGTAGTAGCGGAGCAGTGAGCCACAAACGCAGGTGAAACTGCGGAGACGGATAATATAATATAAAAATCAATGTTTGTTTGTTCGTATTTTATGCGCAGCCGTATCGTTCATCCGAACATCATGAAATTTTGGGACCACGTTGCCAAGGATACAGAGAATTTTTACGTGGGAGAGCCATGCTTCGGCACGTATGGGCCGACTCGACTCCGCTCGATACCACGGCCTCACAGAAAAGCGGTAGTGAAGCAATGATTGCATTGCATTTCGTCGCGTGAGTGAGGTTACCGGAGGCCCTAACCCTTTCCTCTCCCCTATTCCCGTCCTTCCCCTCTCCCCTCTTCCCACTCTTTCCCCCGTCCGCCTCTTCTCCTAATCCCACCTTAAGGGCGGCTTGAGTTACAGGTGCCCATCGGCGGCGGTGACCCGTGTGCTGGTTTGTTTGCCCCCTATACCATAAAAAAAAAGAAAAAAAAAGAATTACATAGGGTACGTTCCATCCTGAAAAAGTACTTTATCGTAGTCTAGTGTTCGAGTAAGGACTGTAACGATCTGTGACGTGCCCCAGATTGTTAGAGGATTGGATTGTTTGGATGTCAGAGGATTGGCTGGATTGGATCTGTAGAATACTACCGCTGTGTTTGTGTGTGTAGTTGTGCCGTTTCCAGTGTACGAAGGGCAGCCTGGGCGTCCATGTTTCACGTTGTTCTGAGCGTGGACGCCCAGAGGGGGATTTTCCAACGTTAGACGGCGCCATCATTGAGGGGGGTTGGGGGTTGGGCCTCCTGTAACTTCACTCATTCGGCGAATTACACTAAAAACTTTGCTTTACGCTGGTTTTCTGTGAGGCCGTGGTATTACTCCGGTCAAGCCGGCCCATACGTGCCCAAGCATGACTTCAGACAATTTTTGTTGGGTTCTCATTTCCTTTTGTAGGTAGGTTAAGGGAAACATTGTTGGTGTGTGACTTACTGTACCTTCCTATACTTACTAGTTACCTAGCTGTCTATTTTGGTTGTGAAGTGGCGAAAATTGTATAAACTGCAAAAGTTTGTTTGTTCGAGTATCTATATACAGAAAACGGGACTTAAATAAATTGAATTAAATTTTAGGAATTAAATTTGTTGCATATACCGATCTTATTCACGGCTGTGACTTTGTTTTTCTTCTTTGCTCGACCTGGCGGGAAGATAATTTTAATAAGTAAAGTAAGCATGACTTATGTGTCTATACGAGGGAGCTACATAAGTTTTGTCCTACTTTGTGAAGCATTTTTTTTTTCCAAGTACTCCCAACTGGCAGTAATATAGGTCTTCATACGTGTAAACCAGATGCTGAATTACTCTAGTGTCTCTCTGGAAAACAGTCGCATATCTCTTCAAAAGCTTCTCATCGCTTTAAACTTGCGTCCCTTCAGTTGTTTTTTTACATACGGGAATAGTGCAAAGTCGCATGGCGCTAAATCCAGATTATAAGAAGATGTCCCAGCAATTTGAGTCCAGCTTGGTGCAAATAGTCCGTAGTTTTGCTGGTTCGATATGCAGGGGTGTTATCTTAATGCTAATGCCAAATATCGAGTCTTGAGTTTGTTCTTTCATTTATTTAAGGCGTCTAATACCTGAAGTAGCAATTCCTCTGTATACCATGTAGCAGTAACAGTCTCCCCTTTATTAACCACAACCGTAGCCTATATTCCTCTCTAAGCCCATAAAACACAGCAACCATTATTTTCTTTACGGATCGGGACATTTTCACTGACGTGTTTCATTTTCAAACAGCTACCCTTTACTTTGAGACTTAGGAATGTCGAAACACATACACCCAGGTTTTATCACATCACATTCATGACAGGTACCAATCGAGTTTACGTAGGTAGATCGGCCTCCAAATTTTTTTAACATGTCACAAAATAGTAGCAACTAATTATTTAAAAGATGGCCGTTTAGAATCCTGTTAGCTTCATTGACAAAAATCCTCTTCACTTTGACACCTTTATATAATAAGTACCTACCAATTTTTTTACATAATAAAGTATTTTTAGATCCTGATACTGATACCGTATCTACTTTTATGGTTTTACAGACTTTTCAGCGGGTGAAGTTAAATTGATCATTCAAAACTCGTGTAATAGGCACTTGGATTCGTTGCTTGGACCTTCAGGGCGGCCAATAAGATCCGCCATTCTTCCATTACACTACTTCGATTCGCAGTTTGCCTTCATTGAATTGATTGTGAGAACTTTTATTATCACTGTGGCAATTTCCTTTGTATTATACCGTTTTTTGATATAGTGAGTTTTTTCTGCTGGCTCGCTTAAATAGGAAGGGAAAAAGTACTTCTTTTAAGACTTTGTTTATCTCTCCTTTTTTTTTTCATTTTACTATAATTGTTACGAATTTTATCATTTACGGATATTATTATATATTTACCATCGTATAAAATAGTATTTATTTCATTAATTTTAAAACAAATATAAATCTATTTTTTTATTAAGATTAAAACAAAAAGAAAAGTGTCATGTCACGCATAATATTCGAATATTGATTCCTGTGTATATTCCTATGTTCCGGTATTTCCGGACCGATACGACCGTCAAACCTTCAAGAAAAGAGCATACTCCTATCTCAAAGGCCGGCAACGCACTTGTGACTCTTGAGTTGCAGGTGTCCTTGGGTGACGGTAGTCACTTACTATCAGGTGACCCGTCTGCTCGTCTGCCCCCTATAAAAGAAATTTAAAGTTGTTTCACTTTATTCTGTAATTCTTTAGTATTTAAAATCAGCAATATTCTATCTAATAGAGATCTGAATCAAAATCTTATACTACGTATGTTTTATATACTTCACTACGAGTGCATTAAGAATTCTGCTTACATTTACCAAAATATTTATGTACAAATGTTGTTTGCACGGTTCCGATAGTTTATAAAGGAATACCTATAAAACTTCAAGAATGAAATATGATCGCTTTAAAGAGAAAATAAAGTCGATCCAAGTCGATTAAATTGCTTGATGCCAATACGTTCTCTAAGAGTACGCTTATTATAGAACTTTTTATTTATTTGTATATTTTTCTCACACCTACTCAAGTTCAATATAATACAGAATGTTGCAAACGGCGACCTCTTCCAGTTAACCTTTTTTAAATGTTTAACACCTTAATTAAGTATAATATATTAAAAAAAACTGGACAAGTGCGAGTCTGGCTAGCGCATCGAAAGGGTTGCTGTACAAAATTGTATGTAGATAGTTCGTTTATCTCGGGAATGGATTCTCGAAGCTTTTTCAGTATTTTTCCAAGTGACAAACTTAACTTTGTCGTTCTAAAACTATTGCTCTATACATCGATATACGTTACAGTTAATTTTATATAAATGAAATATTAGTTTGTAATCGCAAAAAAAACATTTTTATGTAATAACAAATTAACCACTTTCGAATTTTTTTCCTTTACTTCTGCTTTGAGAGCTTGCTTCTCGCCCAAATTTCATAGTTGTAGGTCAATGGGGATGCACGATTAAAACTATAAATTTAGATGTACACCTGAGAAATAGGTCATGGTATCCGACTGTGTTCAGACAATGGGCGGTGAACGTGTAAAACGCGCGTTGTCGCAGGTCAGTTCTGTATTCGTTGAAATGGGTTCAAAGACAGAAAATTAAAACAGATTTTTATTTCGCTTTCAATTCGGGTTTATTTCTTGTATTTTATAATTTTAATTTATACAACAAATAAACTGCGTAAAATTTATGAATAGAAGTGTCAACGTATTCATACTATGTAAAAAATGGTGCACGGACTTTTATTTAAATGGCCGAATTATTTTATTAAAATCACGTATTGTTGCGTTGAAAAGCGCTCTACTGAACAAATGTACAACAAACCAATGACATCAAAGCGCGCGTTAATGCCCTGCGCCGGACCAAAACGCGCGTTTTCAACAAAATGCGTGTTCTTGTTGAAGCGCGTTAGCAAAAGCGCTCGACACCCGTCATCTGAACATGGCTTTATTCATATCTGCATCACAAAGCCTGTTTAAACATTCAGAACAGAGATAGAAGACGAGATATGGTGACGTGAGAATTTTAATCAGCTCACATTTGCCGTGTAATGCTTTTACGTTTGTTTAGGATGGCCGGGGCAGATTTTTTGCTGAGCATTGATCCCACCTCGGTACTGAAAATAGTTGGGTTGATTGGATTTCTACGTCCTATGTATGAAATCTGGGGATTTGTTCCACGTTATTGCATTCCAGTTTATTACTCTGTGTTTTGGTACCGAGATTTTAAGTAATCGGTTCTTGAGCTATGTAATAAAAGGTAAGCAAAAATATACAACTTGCTGGACTTCTTAGGACTTTACTAGACTTTTTAGGACCAGTAGCTTTATTTTTTTTTTTATGGTATATAGCAGACGGGTCACCTGATGAAAAGTGACTACCGCCGCCCATGGACACCTACAACAACTAAAGTTACAAGTTTAAGATAGGAGTACAGGAAGGGGGGGAAGAACGGGAGAGGGGGAGAGGGAAGGGTTAGGGTCTCCGGTAACCTCACTCATTCGGGGAAATACAATGCAAGCATTGCTTCACTTGGTATCACTCCGGTCGAGCCGACATATACGTGCCGAAGCATGGCTCTCCCACTTGAAATTCATATTACACGAGTGGATGCTTAATACACACCATTTTGAGGAGACAAGTGCGAGTGTATGTATGTATGTATAATAACAGTACGACTAGAGGGTAGATTGCTCCGTCAGTACTGGGAATGAACCTGTAACACATAGGTACATGTGTGATTTGCATAGGTTATTAATCCGATGTTCGGACACGAAAGGGTTCCAGTGAATAAATTTTTGTTCGTAATATATTTTTATTTGTTTATCACTGATTGTTTTAGGATTTTGTCGGGAGTTTTATGACGTTTCGAGCAGACGGATTTGTGAATATCGTTTATGAGTAGAAAGTATGATTTTAGTCCGTTTATTTATTAACAAATAAAACGTTATAGTTTGGTTCTGCATATAATAAATATTGATAACTAGTAGTTGTCCGCTGGAACGGGAACCGATTTTCTGTTTAATTTTCTTAATTTTTGGTTCCGTAAGAACCTTCTACAAAGTACGGTTACGTCATTCTCGAGGTTTGGCGTGTCGAACGTAAATAAGAATTTATTTCTATATAATACTAGCAAACCACCCCGACTTCGCACGGGTACAAATTATACACCCAAACCTTCCTGTCACTCTGTCTATTAGTGAAAACCGCATGAAAATCCGTTCAGTAGTTTTTCAGTTTATTGCGAAGAGACAGACAAACGCGGCATACCGATTGCGATGAAACTTGCTATATAGATTGCTGGAGACCTGAATTAACGCATAGGCTACTTATCTTTCCCGAAGAATACCAGAATTAATTGACAAAATGTACATCAATGGGAGCGAAGCCACTAGCAAAAGCTATTATTAAACTATTTTGGCTTCAGCTAAAGCGAATACACTTCCGAAGTCAGCCGGCACGAGCGTCGCTTCCCCCCCGTCCCCTTAAAACTTTCAACAAAGAATTCATAAATCTGCACCGAAATTGAACTATAAACCGGATTGAGGCGTTGTAATAAAAAGCAGAGGAAATTCGTAAGGTTTTATGTAAATATTGACCCTGAAACTTTAGGAGGCAACGTTCGGAGAGTAAAGCCTCGTAAACAGAGTGTCACATAAGATCGGCACTTTCATTCTTCGCAGACTTATGCACGGCAATACGTAGCGATTACGTTCGGAATTTGATGTGTGTATTTACTTTTATTTTTTAGTGTTGCCAATACGAAAATGCAGATATTTTTGCTAGAATTTGACGAATGCACAGAAGTATAATAAGGGAGGGGACTGCATATCACTGCCTGAACTAGAACCGCGTGACTAGTGTCTGAAAGATCGGGGTTAGAAAGCACTACTAATGTGATGTTGTCTCTTTCTTGCTGCTGTGTAGGGTCATCAGAACTATGGGGTTTTATGCATTTTTCACCATTTTGTAGACATTGAATCATTTGATAAATGTAATGGTTTTCTTCTAGAATTTGTAATAATACACACATTTTATTTATTATTGTTTATTTATTTACTATTTATTTTTATTGTTTTTAAATTTTATAATTATTACACAGCTCTATCTAGACCCAAATAAAGCATAGCTTATATACTATTGGTTCTGGAATCCGGATAAACATACTTAGAATATAAAAAAAATAAGTACTTACATAAAATATTATACATAGAAAAACCACGACCAATACTTATAGATATATTCATGCATACAAACATTTACACTGAGAGAGAATCGAACCTACGACCCCAAACGCCGCGACGTGCCAATCTAATGCTCCACAACAGTCCGCACCACATAGGTCATAATATACAATTTTAGTATCGAAACTACCTAAGCTTCGTGTATAATAATGAAACAATGTATAAAGTAGGAACTTCAATAAAAATACTACTATCCATAACAAGAATGATTGTAATTTCAGAGGATATAAAACTAGTAAAGATATTACAGGTAAAAATCACTTTAGGTCCCACCGAGACTTGAACTCGGATCGTTGGATTCAGAGTCCAAAGTGCTAACCATTACACCATGGGACCGTTAAACGAAACGTCGAAGTAGCTGAGTACTACCTACAAAGAACGTATTGCGCATGACAGCGTACGTTAGGTGAGAGTGGGAAATGTTTCAATATAATTGCTCTAATTGATTGAACCGTGTCCTTTAACACGATAGCACCGGTGTTGAATAAGTTTTTTATTGCAAATTCGCTGAATGAAGGATTATTGCCATATTTCAAAATGGTAGATATTTTCACACCAGATTATGAATATGTAAAATAATAAATTGATTGAATAAGGTTTTGTAATATTTCAATCTTAATTTATAACTTGGGACTTCATTTTTGCAATAGATTACAAGGTGTTATGTGCTCGTACAAGATAACAAGGTTTTATGTGTGTCTGTGTACAGATGTACGAGTATGTGTATTTATAGCACCTATTAAAGGAGATGTCCAGTTTTATATGGATGTGGGTTTTTTATTCCGAGTAAAATCCAATATGGATCAATTTACACTGACATAAAAGCAGCTAAAATATGGAATTGGGAGTTATTTAAATATAAATTTTAGACACCAGCATTTAAGAGAAAAATTAAAAGTGATTTAAGGTTAGTAGATGTTTTTATTGGAGGATGGCAACACAAAATATGCAAAGAAATTGTTTTATTGTCAAAACATTTGTCTGTTAAAAATGAAATGACATTTATTGTCACTGCCGCGTCTCCTCGCGATGCCCAACCAGCAAAAAAGTCGAATAAGAAAGATTTACTCAGCTTATATTATTTTGAGTAAAAGCTGAGTTAACGTTTTTAAAACACTAATAATAGTGGTTAGCATCGGCTATTTAGCATTTATCGCTGAATAATGGTGTTAACAAATCGAATAAATGTTTTCAGCACTATGCTTTAGGACTTTTACTCAATCTTTTGAAAGTTTCTGCATCATTGTGCTATAATAGTTCTACAACAACTATGAAGCAGCTAATTAGTAGAGTTGGGCACTTTTGTTCTCACTCGTTCGGCACTCTGTTGTTCTGTTTCTATAAATGTCGAGTAAAAGCAATCTATTTACTATTAGGTATGTCCGTTGCTGTTACTGCATACTTATATCATAACTCGATTAATGTGTTTCAGAATGCTGTTATAGGATTATAATTGTATTCAACGAACACCTTTTAATCAGCTTAAGTAGCTCTAAAAGATGTCTGAAAAACATTTATGGCACAACCGTATAAGTAACATCTTGAGTGGTTCCGTAGACTCTAAACCAAGAACTAGCAAAGCAAATATTGTATACTAGCAGTTTCCGCGCGGCTTCGTTCGCGTTTACATATTTATATACTTAGCGCGTAACCCTAATTATTTTTACAAAATAAAAGTACCCTTAGTTACTCCTTATAACACAAGCTATCCGCCAGTGAAAGTCCCGTGGAAATCGGTCAACTCGTTCCGGAGATTAGCCGGAACAAACACACAGAAAAAAAATTTAAAAACAGGTTTTTTAGGAATTGGTATAGTGCAAATAGCTGTATGAGACTAGCAGTACAAACAGAACCTTCAATTTTATTTATTTGTATTGGGTATTGATGACGGTGCGTTTATGACTATAGAGTAAACGAGAATAAGAAATGTGAGTTGCCACTATCATGAAGGAAGAAATCATTAATGTCATTTACTCTGATGCAACACCAAGCGCTAGCGCGAAATAAAGGCGGCTGCATTATATTTCGAGACGACAATCGAATTACATGAGAAAGCGTGTGACGTGTTTGGTCGAGTATCGTTTAATGCGCCCCATTACTGAACTACCAGTTTGTGATTATTTTATGTTTACTTGTTTTACATTAAAATTAGTTGCAATAAGTACATTCATCGTTAGTAAAATGACCATCTAAAGCATATGGTCTACTACATACATTTGACACCAAAAATAAATTCAATTAGCTAGTAACTTTATTTCATACTAAGACATAGACTAACATAATAAAATCTTCGTTCTGAACCAGCCAGCGCCACATCCGTAATCTTTCTAGGAGTAGGTATGAATTTCTTCTCGAAGGCTACCTCATTTAAATAAGTAGCTTTTAATCATCTTTAGTAATGAATTTATCCACGTCCAAGTAGACCAGGACCGAAGGAAAACCAACATTATTGCTGTAATGTTATAAATATGAAGTATGAGGGTTTTTGTCATACACGTATTTAAGGAACCCTAAACGTAACAACTGTATTTGTTATGGCGGCACCATGTGTTATAAATCTTATCCAAATGCCTTTATTCGAGTTAACAGCCAGTCTGTGGAGCTTGACTACTCTTTGACCATGATCTTTTTAGCACATTCTTGTCGTTGGTACACTTTCCATCATCAGTGATCAATCTTTTGAAAAATGGTTCGGTGTCATTACGTTTCAATAGAGAATCACAAATGAGTACACGATTCATTAGGTTTCTTGCAGTGAGCTCGTGTGGCACCCAAATATCGTATTTTTGTATAACCAGACTTTTTCAAATGGGCCAAAACTGTTTTGTGCTAACTACTAGTATGCCAATCTTTTTACCTTTATCTGTATGAAGGCTACCAGAGCGAGCTGCATCTTTGACATCAAAATTCCCGGTCTGAAAACGCTTAAACCAACTTTGTGCTACACTTATTGACACTATATTAGGTCCATAAACGTCGCAAAATTTGTTGGCGGCCCTAGTCGCATTTTGCCCTTTTTGTAATAATTCAGAATATATCAAATTTCTTCGTTAGATTTACTCATTTTGGCGGACACAAAAACAATTGAAAAATGGCGGAAAAGTGTTTTTATTTATCTTTTTACTTGTCCTATATTTATTGATATTAAAACCAGCCAAATACAAACAGTAGAATCAATTTTTTTTCCGTTTTATAGATACAAAATACGAAAAAACTTTTTGCCCGAACTATAATTTCCCGAATTTTGTGGGCGCCCATACATACGAGTATATTATGAACTAGCGTCTCAGGTTTCATCAGTAAAGTTATTCTCGCATATCGTTCTGTGGTATTTACAACAATGTGTACTCCCTACAAAGTTTAGGGACAGTGTAGACTTAGTTGAAGTATTTAATACTTGATGATATTGATATTGGTACTTACGATGAAAGGCCTGACCACGAAAATTGATTAACTGCTTCCGGAAAGCTCTTGCAGCACATATGAGGCGAGTTAAAGCAATTCATTCACTGTTACTCATCTAAAAAGCTGAGTAAAAGCAACTCGGTTTCTTTCTCAGAACAAATTAATAGTATGAATGCATATTTTTGCTATTACATTACTGGTAGTGTTTTTTTTTCGCTTTTAGTCCACATTTATAGCAATATTTCACATGGAAGAGCCACGCTTCGGCACGTATGGGCGGGCTCGACTCCGCTCGATACCACGGCCTCACAGAAAATCGGCATTGAAGCAATGCTTGCATTGCTTTTCGCCGCGTGAGTGAGGTTACCGGAGGCCCTAATCCTTCCCTCTACCCTATTCCCGTCCTTCCCCTCTCCCTCTCTCCTCCCCTCTGATCCCCCTCTTCCCTCTTCCCGCTCTGACCCCCTCTCCCCCCTTCCCCTACTCCAACCTTAAAGGGCGGCAACGCACTTGTGACTCTTGTGTCACAGGTGCCCATAGGCGGCGGCAGTCATTTACCGTCAGGTGACTCGTCTGCTCGTTTGCCCCCTAAACCATAAAAAGAAAATATTTAGTCTTCCTTATTCAGCATTTATTTTACTGCACTTTTACAGCACTTAAGTCTGAATAATTAGTGCATTTGTCGCTTTGAGTGAACGTTGATAGAATTCTTACTCGAGTTAGTACTCGGTGTAATAGTTTACACCGCTCTAATAGCAATAATAGCAATAATAAGCAAATTATGAAACTTGCACTTGACGTTTATAGCACCTAGTTTTGCTGGTTGGTTGGTATGTATTCGCAGCAAATCGATGAAAAAAAAACCATTTTCGCACAACTTCTTTTCATCTGGTGAAATTTGTTGAGACAATTTTATTTGTTGAGTGTCATATTCACTTCAGTAGATTATTGCTGTTGAGTCTTTGGCAGTCACAGCCGCGTACATTTTAACGTGTTATTCCAGAAAATAAGTTAAAACATTCCTAAACCTCACCGACTACCTATCATACTCAGTAATTTTAAAGGTCACTGTAACGCTTTTAATGTTTTATTACACAGTTAAAATTGGGATTCTTAACGTTTGACTAACTAGACATCGGAATAATACGTGGTAGCTTCACGTCAGTCTCATATGATATCGTAGGAGAAGATACCATAGTCCGATTTAGACTTAAGGCACAACGCCATCTATCGTACCTTATATTTAACTTTTACATTATTAATATACATACATACCTAGTTAGATATCAGACGGCCGTGTGTGAGATGTGTCAAGTTACTATTATTATTATTATACATAGTTCAAACAACTGCTCTTAGTAATCCTATAAAAAAAAATAGAAACAAATAAGTCAAATATTATTGTATGCTCGTCCCATCGTAAAACTAACACCACGGAAGGCTTCATCATAAACAGAAATCTAATCAAAGCTTTCAAATGCATACATTCATTGAAAGATACAATTCAAAGGATTCCTTTGAATCGTACCTTTTAAAGACGAACCACACAGACGACATAATGAGGTCTGTGGAGTCGAATCAATGAGACTAACATGGCACGGGAAAAGCTGTTTTAGAAGAAAAAAATTACCAGTACCACAGACAATATGTAAAAAAAAATACTTAGTAATCTTGTCGGTGATTCTATATTTGAAACTTTTGGCATTGGAAGCTAGGTGCTTAGGGCCTGAGTGAGCGTCTATTCTGTAAAGAATGACTACAACATGTTTGATCTACGTTTTACGTGACTATACGAAGGATGGTCTTTCTTTTTGTCACGACTTCTGTGGCGGTAGTGCATTCGACTGTAATTTCTAAGGCCGCGAGTTCGATTCCCATGCAGTACAAATAATTGTAAAGACTAAAAGTAAAAAGGTATTTATGTCTGTTTCGCCGTGTTTTAAAACCCAAAGTACAAACTATGCTTAGTTTGGGTCTAGGTAGCTCCACCGTGGCGGCCACGAAAGTTTCTAATATTAAAGACTTTTTTTTTCCTGTGGGAACCCCCCAAATCATCACCCTATAGAAGGTGCTAACGGTCATGTGGTATGTCGGAAACGAAACGACTAAAACGACACGGTGTTACACGACAAGTGCGTCTATTGCAAGGGACTCGGACTACTCTAAGAAGGAAGCCTCTGGAAACCAATATTATAGACCTACAGAGTCACAGTCTGTGCCCTAATTCTGTGGCGATTACTGTAACATTTAAAACTGTTTCAATCTTTGCAGGTCCCTGATATTAAAGCTCATCAAATTTAAATCATGTTCATAGACCACGTCTCTAAGTCGTTCTAAAATACATAACATAAACTAATCTTTATATTTTTTATATTTATTATAAGACAGTTATAAAACTAAACAATACACTGAAATATGACTGGTATTATAAAGGCCTCTCCGTC
Organism: Callimorpha dominula; assembly: GCA_949752705.1. Classification (NCBI taxonomy): domain Eukaryota; kingdom Metazoa; phylum Arthropoda; class Insecta; order Lepidoptera; family Erebidae; genus Callimorpha; species Callimorpha dominula. The sequence goes on along the minus strand of OX457002.1, from coordinate 3,418,196 downwards.
TAATCTAAGGTTAAGTCAGTTTAGAGATGAAGCTCAAAATTTACACATTAATAGCTAAAATTTTGCGACTCTCAGCCCAATCCGGTCGGCTTCAAATAATAATGAGACTTTCCATATCCGCGCTAGTGCGGATACGACCTTGCGGATATCCGAAATAGTTAGAGCGATAACAGGATTAGCTTTCAATGTGTTTAAATTTAGAAGGTGAGTTATTGGAAATCGCACGTAATTATTTGTGATTGATGACTTAATGACTTCGAGGAGTTTCGGCCTTAGTCAGAAAAGGGATTTTGGGAATCGGGAATATGGGAATAAAGATTTTTACATGAGACCAAAATAAGCTGGCCCTACGATACACACAGATAAAAATATAAATATACATGTAAGTATAAATAAAAAATGAAATAACTCCGACTCACAAATCTCTTCAAAGATTAGAAAAGAGGTGATAATCTTCGAACAACTGAACAGATTTATTTGAATTATAGCTTAGAACATTCTCGATCAAATCACTTTTAAAACTAAATCAAAACCGCCTCACCCATTTAAGAGCTATGATGCCATAGACACACAGATACATACGTTAAACTTATAACACCCCTCCTTTTGGAGCCAGGAGTTAAATACAAGAGAAATGAAGTACATTATGATATTGAAATAAACTTAACTAAATAAACTAATAAAAATTACATCAGCATCAGCAACTAATATAATTACATCAGCATAGAACAGAAGAATAGTAAACTTTAACGTTGTTTTCTTGTGAATAAGATCACCAGTACTCTATGCGGAAAAAAAATTGAGTTGGCAGTGAGGAAACGCCTCTGGTAGTGCTATTTTTTACAAGCACTAATTATTCCTTCCTAGCAAGTCAGTTTTGTGCTTCTTTGCCACATTCAATCAGTTAATCAGCCTATGACAGTGCTTGACATAGTGCCTCTCCCTAGTTGTACATATATAAATGACAATCGTTTAAAATAACAAAAGACACGAAGACTTATAGTGCTGATCTAGAGATTAAAAAACTGTCCTAGTGGAAGTTACAATAAAATTTAAAGTATGTTCAGTGAGACAAATCTGTCAACAAGTTTAGAATATCCGCAGCGCGGTTATTGACAGCATGATACTACATAATTCCAACACTTCAGATCCGAACGTCCTTACTAAAGGTCACCGCGAGGTTATTCCAGTCGAATACAGCTCAACTTGGAGTTAATTCCACGCGGCGAGGCTCCGTGCCAAGAACCCCTCGATTGAGACTCTTCAACTTTTTATGAAAAAATACCATTAAAATCTATAGCTACAAAACTTTTTTCACAAACTTTTATTTGGATTCTATAATGAAAGGGCCGAAAGTTTTTATTTGTTAGTCCCTTATATATTTGAATGCCGGTATGCCGGGGAGCCCTGAAAGCTTTTGGGAACCTTAGCTTCAATATACCTATAAATTGTACAAAAAATTCAATTTTGCCTTAAACTAATTAAGTATTTTACTTAAATTAAATTTTTCCTAAACCTAATTAGGTAAGTATTTTACTTCAGAAAGTACTTTGTAACATACACATTTTTTTTATAATACGGTATTTTTATGTAAAACTAGCAGCGCCCCGCGGTTTTACCCGCGTAAGTCCCGATCCCGTGTGAATATCGGGATAAAAAGTATATATGTTAATCCAGGTCTCCATACCAATTTTCATCGCAATCGGTTCAGTAGTTTTGGCGTGAAAGAGTAACAAACATCCATACATCCATACTCACAAACTTTCACGTTTATTAATATTATAAACGTGTAAGTTTATAGGATATTAGTAGGATATTCGAACTTTGAAATGTAGCCGAGCAGTTCGGGTGTCTTGTCTCCTTATTCGAATCGACGTTGGTCCATCACAGAAAGTCTGCCTGACTTGTCAGTAACCGTAATCGACAATGGACAATAACTGGAGCAGTTGCTCTTCGGAGTTTTTTTTATCGTGTGTAGTTTCCACAGGTCATCACCTCACCGGGGCTAACGGTGAAGCGGTATGTTGGAATCAAACCGACTAAAACCACACGGTGTTCCGTCACAAGTGTGTGTATTGCAAGGGTATTCCCTATGAAGGAAGTCCCCGAGACGCTCTTTGGGGTTACCGTGGCGAGAAGAATAGAATGTTACCCTATCACAGGGTCACCATATTTTTAGAGGGTTATGATAATAACAATGGTTATAATATTCTGGGACATTAATATTTATTACACAGCGCTGTGTAGATCCAAACATAGGCTTGTACAATCGGTTTTGAAACACGGAAAGAAAGTATCCAAGTTAGTACGACAATACTTTTTTGTAAATACATAAAATACACGAAAACACTCAAACTAAATAGAAATAAACACATTGATGCCTATTTGAACAGGACGGGAATCGCAAATCCTGATGTTTCAGTCGAATGCTCTTGCGCGTCAAATAAGTTACACTATTGTTACGTATGGGAAACAGTTTAATATCTCAAAGTCACTTTCGCTCTTTAAAATTTCTTTATTGTCAAAGACACTTCCTTAATAAAAACAGCAAGTCATTTATTTTGTGTCGACAAGCTTCAGATGTTCCTGGTTCAGCCGGTCACAGTTTTTTTATCGCGTACTGCGTATTATCACTTTGCTAGTCATCGCGGATGCTGTGTTTCAATTTACATATGACGACATGGTAGCGACAAGTTAACGTCGGCAACATACTATATTACTATTTAATTACAAGTCATATGTTTGAACGAAGTTCACATAGTTCACCGCCGCTGCGCTGGCGTCTTTCCAGCGCCTCATGCGCTGCGCGCTTTAAAGTTCGACAGGTCCGAACCGTTTAGAAAACTGCTGTAAAACCTTAATGCCTAATCGGCGCCACCGTTGAGTGGCAACACACCGCAACTTCATTTCGTTCAGTTCGCTTCTGGCAGTGAAGTCGAGTCACCACATGTCGGAACTGCCCTACCGTTTCGTACCTAACCTTATTTTGTTTTCATAACCTCTTCAAAACTGTAGTGTGGTTTTATGAATCACACATTGTTTGTTTATTGCTGATATCGAATATATAGCCAGCGAGATTTCTTTAAATCATGTATTCTGGTGAAGATTCTCACTCAAATCAGCGTCTTTATACGACATATATAACAACTATATTCCTGGAGTATAATTGTTACTAGAAATATCAATTGTTATTATAACATTATCTATCCATTTAGTAAGACAGTGTTTTTCATCGAACTGTGTATGTACATAATATATGTATAATAACATTTCATTTAATATATATACGCCTGTATCCCTGCAGGGGTAAGCAGACGTGTTTTAAACAGCTATATTTGGTCGCAATCACGTCACGGCACTTGGGGAACTAATGAAAGGAAAAGTCGGAGATATTGAAAGGGAAAGGTATGTAAGCCGATAAAGGTATATGGCTTATATACTTAGAGAAAAAATAAATTATTTATTATTAGCCCATGGCTCGAAAAGTCGTCTTCGTGTCGGTATCGTGCGATGTAAGTGGACCATACATAAAGGACTATTTGTCGGATACAAACGCCTGTTTTGTTTGTCATCAGCTACATGGAAATGCTGTTTCATTTTCCTTTATGCAAATATGCGACAAATATTGCTTGGTAAACTATTTTAGGGAAACAGCAAAAGAAATATGATTTTAACCGTTTATTTACTTTTGCACATACATATACTTACCCCCACAAAGGGATAAGCAGAAGTGATTTAGGGCGCGCAATACTCGTAGCGAAACGACTTCGTGACGGCTATTGGTATATTAAGGCTCTGTAATCTGAATGCCTGGTCACCTGCGGGTCAGGTGGCTAAGGTCTGCAGACTTTGGCCGCCGGTTCTCAAAGGCTTACTTCTTACGGTATCCCGGGTCCACTGCAGTAGACCCACTTGTGACGGAATACCGTGTGATTTTAGTCGGTTCGAGTTCGATATTCTACTTTATTCTCAACTCCGGTGAGGTGATGACCCTTGGGGGTTTCCACACGATAAAAAAAAAGGCAGAGATGGATTGAACACCCACTTTTTGCCAAGTATAATTTGATCTCATTCACTTAACAGAGGGCAAGCCTATTGATGCCACCCGGACAATTTGTTAATTAAAGTTGTCGTGGGAGAACCATGCTTCGACATGTATGGGCCGGCTTGACCGGCGGGATACCACGGCCTCACAGAAAACTGGCAGTGAAGCAATGCATTGCTTTTCGCCGAGTGAGAGAGGTTATCGGAGGCCGGCGCGTTCAATTTTACCGTCCGTAAGCAAAACGAATCGTTTCTTGATTATAGGAATCGGGCATAACTCATTTACTTTGTGAGGATAAATAAACTGTTATGCTGTGGTGAAATTTAGGTTTTTGTAGCTTTTTTTACGATGTTGTTAATCTAAGTTTTTATAGAAAAATTAAAGGCTGATGAATTTGCCCGGAAGCCCATAACTTGATTAATAGTTCAAAGTATGCATCGTACTTATGGCCAAGGTGAGGTTTTTCTCATCTTTATATAAATTGCTGACCAGAGCCTCCATGTCCAACAGTTATCCTCATCGGAAGTAAACCAGTGTTTCCTGTAATAGATTTGGCGGCTTATGTTTCTGTCGGAGCACCATGTTGTTACTTGACATGTTCATTAAAACTACTGATTACGAAATCGAAATTTGTAGTTCGTCAAAATTCGGCCACCAGGCGATCTCTTGAAGAAACCATTTTTAAGTAATTTTTAAATTTGTAACACTTATTTTTTTTTTTAATTTAGCTTTCAATATTACGAATTTCACGTTCCACTCATGCTCTCTAAAAAAAAGTGCGTACAACGAATTTTCATGTATTAATATGTAGAAGAAGAAGAAGACCTGAAGAAGGTAGCAGGGATGGACTGGATGCGGAAGGCGGAGGACTAGGTACTGTGGCCAGCATTGGGAGAGGCCTATATCCAGCAAAGGACTATGATAGGCTGATTGATTGATTGACTATGTAGATTGAAAGCACATCCCCAACTATTAAAACAAATAACACTGTGGGCTATCTATTTAAATTGAAAAATAAATAGAACACATTCAATAGAAAACTATAGAGAGAGAGAGTTAATTTTACAACAATTTCCATTTGCTTACATTACATGGAATTCCAAGAGTATGTACAATGGGCGGCCTTATTATAAAGAAATTTCTCGCAGGTCACCTTTGAACGGACAAAACGACAGTAATTAGAAGAAATTAGGAGAAGTTTTTGGTGTAAAAAGCGTTGTTGTAGTAACAATTTTCAACTTCCTAATCCATAAAACTAATAAGGATGCTTTTAAAAACCAATGAAAAGTAATACAATTTTCTACCCAAATTTCTGGCAACTTGTTTCTAAATACTCCAAGACGCGGCTACTCTATCCTTTGTATAGAATTAAACTTAGTAGAACATGGTTTCTACATTAACGTGAAACTTGGCATGATGTAATCCAACTGATACCAGCTGCAATCTTGCCAATGAATTTCTCGTTTCATAATGATGCACTCAGCGGATTGTCGCTAAGAACTTCAAATTGAAAATGCGACTTTGCACGGCAGAATAATGACTTTGGAAAGATCCGAAAAATTAATCTTGGGTTTTGAATTTAATTAATTTAATCCGTTAGGCCAGAATCTGATACTTATGTCAGAAATTACTTCTAAGGCGTCTTCGAAAAGGAATATTATAAAGGACCTGAAAAAGGAGTTCAGATATCTATCACTTATGTAAATCTATATAAAGGCATAAAATCCAAGTGTCTGTTTGTAATGAAGCCGCGGTGGGCACTGTTAGTAATGTAAAATTTATCATCTTGTGAATGCACCGGAAATCGTTCTGCGCTCTCCCTGCTGCTCTAAAATAATTTTTATTGATTTTCACATAAGGATCAGAAAGAGGTACATTGCTTGAAAGTTGTAGTAAACAAAATCAATTTTTTTATGACCCGTAGTTAATATCCCGACCCGGTTGTCTTAGTTACTTAGCAAAATTGTGCACAAATTGCTCGCAATTAGTCCGACTGCCTGAGTCTTAATTGCACCAAGAAAATATGCTAAATTTAGACAAGTCACCTCGCTGTAAACATTGCTACGATAGTGGAGCTATATAGACAAACGGCTATAAAACGATAAAACAATTATTTGGATTATAATAAATATCATTAACATAATTTTTATATGAATAATAATAATAACTTCACACATCTCACACAAGGCCGTCTGATCCCAAACTAGGCAGAGCCTGTACTATGGCAACTGGGCTGCTGATAAACATACTTATATATTTCTAAATATGTACATATTATAGATAGAGATATAGATATAGAAGAGGCATTGTTACGCAACTGGCCACGGCTCTGACGTATGCAATTCTCTGTGGTATTAGTCGGTCGATATAATCGCTCTGTCGGTTGACACTCTCAGTATTATTTAGACATACGTACTCTTCTGCATTATTATTAATGTTTATACTACATAAGGGTAACGTCCTATGGAAGGGAGAATTTAAAAATAGGACAAATTATAAAAAAACTAAAAAAATACCATCGCGCATTTTTTTTTATGGTATCGGGGCAAATGAGTAGACGGATCACCTGATGGCAAATGACTACCGCCGCCCATGGGCACCTGCAACTCAAGAGTCACAAGTGCTTTGCCGGCCTTTAAGGTAGGAGTAGGGGAAGAGTGGTAGAGGAGGTGAGGGGAAGGAAAAGAGGGGAGGGAAGGTTTAGGGCCATCGGTTACCTTACTTACTCGGCGAAAAGCAATGATAGCATGAAGCTTAGCTCTCCCACGATTATAAGGAAAAATAAAAAATATGAATAAAGTTTAAAAATTAAATGTTTTGAAAACGTTTTGATATCGAAAACATATCGTGCCTCATCCCTGCCTTGTACAATTACACAAGATTAACCTGACCAGATATAAGGATTACCGCGCTTACTTGACGAGGGACTACAAAGACTGCTGTTAACGACGCATTAACTTTAAAGTAAGCTAGTTGGCTGTGTGTAACGATGTCGTACTTATTATCTTTATTTCTTAGCTTAAATGAAGATTTTTCTAGCTTTTCTCGCTTGAGTGTTATCTTGCTAAGGGGATTTGAAGATATTTTTGTATGAATTCTGAACTTAACATAATATGGACCGTATAGTGTGACATGGTGCCATCTACATACTGTAAAATCACCTCCACCAAAATTTATTCTAAAGAATGCGGCCTACAACACTGTTTACAGGTTACCTTGTGGGATTAACAAGATAAATATAAAACCAGAAAAAAAGTGTGTTTGTGCAATGCACACACGTCAAAAGTGAAACTTCTAAGTTAATTAACAAACGATATTTTAATACACAAATGCACAAAAATGATACACGTGAATGATACAAGAAGGCTTCGTAGAACGCAGGTGCAAAGACACGTGCTGGCATAAGAAGGTTTTTTTTTTTCGGTATAGAGGGCAAACAAGCAGACGGGTCAAATGATGGTAAATGACAAACGCTGCCCATGATCACCTGCAACTCCGGCCTTAAAAGTGGGAGTATTGGAATGGTGGAAAAAGGAGAGTTGGGGGGAGGGAAGGTTTTAGGTCTCCGGAAATCTCACTCCTTCCGCGAAAAGCAATGGAAACATTGCTTCACTGCTGGTTTTCTGTAAGGCCGTGGTATCATTTTGGTCCAGCCGGCCCATACGTGCCAAAGCATGGCTCTCCTACGAATTATAGGAAACACTGTATACTTGTGTTCTAGCTTATTATCTGACTTCTCACTGTAAATAATTTGCAGTACCTGTCGTCTATGAACAGTTCTGGAGACCACATAACATAAAATATTGTTTAAAAAAAAAAACGTATGTAGTAAGGATCCTACATAGGTACTCCATAATCCAGCTGGGATTGTGGGATGGGAGATAAAGATAGAGAAAAGTGGGATTACACAGTTACGTGGAATAAAAGTTGTTGCACTGATGGTCTGCAGCCTGTTAGGCGTGATCAATTAGTCTGTTCCGAGGATCCTCCCTTTATGTTAAAGAAGACAACATGCCCTCCACATTATAAATATATCATCTATTTACTCTGCTACACTCTCAAATTTTAGGTCTAGTACCCACCACGCATCACACAATCTTTAGATTAATATTACATTGTTTGTCAATATCCACCTCATCGATCTCACCAATCCATAAAACCTTAGCAGCATATAACTCAACTGTAAGCAAATACAGCGACGAGCGTGATCAATATGGTTCTTTCATCGTTTCCAATAGTAAAAAGGGCCCTGACCTTTGTGAAAATATCCTAGATAGGTGCTTAAGGTCAAAATTTGTATACTGAGCCGATGATATGATATTGACCGAGGGGTGTTAGGATATGTAGTTTTTATCAATAGACCTTACGAAAGTCCCAGTTGCCGGCAACATTGCTAGCAATTACAGCCAGACTATGCTGTATGCGACAATTAGCAACAGAGACATCTTCAACAATCATCATCATATTTTAACCAATTTACATAAAACCTTAACAAATTATACTTTACTTATTAATCACTCTGTCTATTGGTGAAAATCGCATTAAAATGCGATCAGTGGTTTTTTAGTTTATCGTGAACAGACAGACAGACAGAAGCGGTGGGGGACTTGTTTTATAATGTGTAGTGATGTAGTGATGTAGTGATGATATCCTGATTGTGGCCTAGCCATGTAGCCACAGATTTTTAGTATGGTCAATGATTTTTAATATGTTGCAAAACTATCGCATGGTAATATAAAATACTGAGACATTGCCTGGCCAGCTCTATTGTTGTTTTGTTATGTGGCATACATGCATCCCTTTCTAAGTGACATAGACGCCGCTATTTTTTGTGGCGGATTTACGATAACACTTAAAAGGTAAAATAAATATTATAATCAGTATGTGTGACTCTTATTGTTACACTTTAAATAAATTAATCACAATTCGGGTTAGGTAACACTGAACTTCACAATAAAGACATTTCTTACAGTACGTTCAATCATTGATGCACTTATAAAAAGGTCTGAAGATTATTGAGCTGCGAAAGCGATGCTCAATGTAATTGTGACTATTTAATAAGCTTTAAAATATGTATAATTTTAACAAAATATTCAGTATAAAAAGTTATATTTAATGAATGAACACAAATCAACAAAATTATATTTAGAAATAAATTTCGGGAGATACACCTAAAGTTTTTGAAGTAACTAATTAATATCGTGTTCGAAACGTGCAAATGGTAATTAGTTTGAGTTCAAATATTTTGGTATTATGTTCCAAATAGCTACTTACATTCATTTGTTTAATTTTCTTTCGGCTTACTGGTATACACCAAAGTTTAAAAATAAGCAACTATGCTAACAAAATAATGCTATTGAGCAAACTTTAGTGCCAACCAATCAGTTCCGTTTTGGGTCGAGGTTCTCTTGCAATTGTAGTCCAGTTACTGGTCGTTGTTCTTTAGCTGCCTAGAACAGAGGGCTCTATTTCATCATTTATCAGTGATCAATTTTGGTGGAAACCCTTATGATCCGTTTTGCTACCACCTTGTCGTCGTCTGTCTGTCATCTTCACCAGGCAATAAGGATACATAGGCTGCACTAAAAGTATCGGGAATGGAATATTTCCACTGTTTCTGTCATATTAAAATCTTTTTAATTGAAAACTCCTTGGTTTTAAAATCGAATACCATTTATTTTACCATTTATTTAAAAAAAGATTCTCGGTCTTGTCACAAGGTTTTGTCAAACTTGTTTAGTCGTTGAGAAAATGGAATTGACTCGAGAAAATTCAAGAGCGATGATTCATTATGACTTTCGAAGTGGTTTAACACAAAACAGTGTGTTGACCGGATGATTTCTGCATTTGGTGATGAAGCCCCATCCAAAACCACAATTTATCGCTGGTTTGCTGAATTTCAACGTGGACGTGTAAAGCTCAGTGATGATCCCCGTCAAGGTCGTCCAAAAACTGCAGTCACCCAAGAAAACGTTGATGCTGTGCGTAAGCTGATTGAGGAAGATCGACATGTGACATACCGCGAAATTCAGGCAACTTTAGACATTGGCATGAGTCAAATACAAATAATCTCGCATGAACAATTAGGTGTAAAAAAGTTGTTTTCCCGATGGATACCGCATTCGCTCTGTGAAGAGCAAAAAGCGGCTCGCGTTACTTGGTGCGTCAGAACTCACAAAAGATTCCACGCAGGATCTTCAAATGCTGTATACAACATTGTATCAGGTGACGAATCCTGGATATACGCGTACGAACCCGAAACAAAAAACCAGTCACGAGTTTGGGTGTTCGAAAATGAGTTAAAGCCAACAAAAATTGTTCGTTCACGGAGTGTTGCAAAAAAAATGGTGGCCACGTTTGTCTCCAAAACCGGCCATGTTGCGACTATTTCTCTTGAGGGACAAAGAACGGTTAATGCAGAATCTTATGCTAGCATTTGTTTGCCACAGGTCGTTTCTGAACTCCGTAAAGAGAACTGCAGCCGCCGCATCATCCTCCATCACGACCATGCGAGTTCTCACACCGCGCACAGAACAAAAAAATTTTTAAAGCAAGAAAACATAGAATTATTAGACCATCCGCCGTACAGCCCCGACCTAAGCCCTAATGATTTCTATACTTTCCCTCAAATAAAGAATAAATTGCGTGGTCAGAGATTTTCATCACCTGAAGAAGCTGTGGACGCCTACAAAACGGCCATTTTGGAGACCCAACTTCCGAATGGAATGGTTGTTTCAATGATTGGTTCCATCGTATGGAAAAATGTGTCAAATATCGCGGAGAATACTTCGAAAAGCAATAAATACATTTTTAAATAGTAATGTTGTGTCACTTCCTTGATTCCCGAAATTTTCAGTGCGGCCCTCGTATACGTTGAAAATTAATAAACAAAATAATCTGACATTTAGAGATTACAACATTAATTTTTGATAAGTTTTGCTTACAATTCCATAGATTTTAAAGATATTCAGTACCAGAAAAATGTAACAACTTTCTTCTACATTCTCAATGAACATACTGGCTTTAAAGGAAAGGCGGGGGTTTGTACCTTTATAAGTATTTGTTTTCATCCAAGGTAAAGGTTTAGAGAGAAATATGGATATATCTTCGAAAAGACAGGTTAACGACGGCCGAACCAAGTTCGGCTCAGCAGGGAATCGTTGTGTCAAGTGAGGGTTCCAATATTTTACAAACAGTCAATCCAAATTAACTGTTTCGATCGCCACCTTATTTTAGTGAAGTTTGGCCTAGCTAATGTTTCTGGCTTGTATTGGTGTTGTACTATGTTTTAAATAAAAGTCCATTAAAACTATGAAAATATTTGTAATTTTTTTTAATATTAACATTTTTAATGTTCAACATGTCCTTTCAATTCTCACTTGTTCACTTGCTGATCGCAAAACTAGAACTGACTTAATACTGTAATACAACTGCCTTATATACTGCAAACATTATCTCATAGAAGAGAGTCTCAAGAGTTCGTAATATTTCCTGAAAACTCAAACCCCTCTGAAATCTTTCAGTAAATTTTGGAACATTTTATATACAGACTATTAGTTCCGTTCAGTTTAATTCATGAAAAACCACAAAATAAAAGCCTTTTAACACAACTATTACAATTTACAAGGAATTAAGAAAATGCTTATGATTTTAATCCCAAACGTACCTACACTTACTAACTTTTAAACTTTCGAATTCCATGATATAATTATCTATTTATACGGGAATTAACGCAATAACAATCGTTCGACCAGGATGCTCTGGCCAGTCAGGCAATTCAGAAGTATGTAATACCTACCTATTTCGTGATCGCGTTTATTCCCGTTTATATACATAATTGTACCTACATGTATTTAACACGACGTTTCAAATACACGAATTTCACAAAATAAACAATTTTATGTTATTACCGTAATATATAAAAAACCCCTGCAAAATGTTCCCATAATAATTATTAATTGAAAATTTATTTTCACCGTGACAAAAATCTGATCGTATTGAACACAATATTTAAAAAAATAACCATTTACTTTTCGGGTTACTTGATATACATATCAACTAAAACTGGCTTAAATTAAAAATATGGTTAAAAAAACTCAAAGTATTTAAATAGAGCAGCGATGTCATTTTTTGCATAAATCGATGCGCTGATTGCCTAGATGATCTGTGATGCAATGGTAGAGAGATAGAAGCTTTAATCCGCTCGCCGTATGGTTATGATATGAGTTATGTAATATCACTATTTCATTTTGGGTTTAAAGTCTATAAAGATTAAACAATAATAATATAGTCATAATAGTGACAAAATAATAAATCTAGATATATTATAAAACAAGTACTAATAAAACTCTCAGTTTGTGTTCTTCATAATTATGGCTACGTAGTATGTCATCATCATCATCATCATCACTTCAGCCATAGGACGTCCACTGTTGGATATAGGCCTCCTTTAATAACTTCCAAGAAAACCGCTTGGAAGCGGCCTGCATCCTAGTACGAGTATGTTATTTAAAAAAATAAAGGAAATAATAACGCCACTTTAATTTTAGAACTAAGTAACATAGAAAATATTTAAAGAAATGTATTTAAACAAAACTAGCTGTCATCAGTCCGTTGGGTCCCAGGTCCTGTATGCCTATAAGTTAATCCAAAATACGGCCTATATGTATATATGCAAAATATCATCAAAATGAATGGCGTGAATGCGTGATTGAGTAACAACCATTTTCACTCTCATAGAAAGAAGGTCTTGCAGTTATTCTTTAAGTTATAATTATTGACTCTTAGACCCTAATATGGACTACTACAAACTTAATAAAATATAGCCAAATACGTATGAGCTTTCACTTGAAAAACATTTTACTTTTTTTAACTAAGGCGGGCAATATCCGTAGGTGCACTGCGCATACCATAATTTTTAATAGGTTATTCAAAAGCGTCTGCACAAAGTTTTGTAGTATATTATTAAATGGTGCCAAATGTTGTACTGCAGACGTTTAAATATCCTTGATGTTCCCCTTTCAACTTTAATGATATAATTGCGAATAATAAAACGACATTTACCGAATCAGATAGTGGTACAATACATTTGGCTCTAAGAATGGTTCTTTGTAAATAGTATTGTATAGTTTTATGTACTAACTTATTAAATGTGTCGCGCCTGGACGTCTCCAAGTTACAGAGTTGTCGGAGGTTGCTCGAGCTTTTCCCGGCGCAAGGGAGCTGGTAATTACTTAATAGCTAGGCAATTTTGGACTCCGTTCTGTTTATGGGAAATATCGCCTCACAAAAACCTCTATAGTGGTGATGCTTCGTTGGAGCTGCCCCACTTACAAAACAAGAAAGTGAGCCACTCAGCTACAATGACTGGATGCTCCGTCATGATTACATCAGCGTTGAACATAATGTTAAACATTACATCGCACACACCGTTATTAAACTCGCGTGGTCAGCACACGTAAGTTGCGAGATAAAAGAAGTCGTGTTGAAAAAAACAAACAACCATGCCAGACTTTACCTAGATTCTAATTTATGATGATACTAGCTGACCCAACTTAGTAAGAAAATTAAAAATATCTGAATCTTGACAGCAATGACACCTACCAGAACTATCCAAATAGGTCTATCAGTAAATAAAAAATCATAAAAATCAGAAAAACTGTGTAGGGCGAGAATAATTACGCACTCACGTACTCCGGAGTTTTATAAGTATATCTATAGATGATGCGCATCCCATCTGATTGTACTGCATACATTTACGACCTTCAGATATCTAGAAATAATGCAGTTGTAAAAATTAAAATTATTGTATTCTACGAATTAAGCTTAGAGCGTTATAAGAACCTAAATAACCTAAATAAAGTTAGTGTACGGCATGCTTTTCTAGAAACGAGAATAGAAACTCTAGTCCTGATGCAAACTTTATCACGTAAACCGTTTGTACTCTTAAAAGTCAACTTTGCAAGAGAATCTTTAAGACTTCTGTAACAGACTTAGAAACGTCTGGAAAGAAATCAAAGGTAGTCTATGGAAGCTCTCGGCAAGCTATTTTTGTAAACTCGAAAACGTCCTGAGGCGAGTCAAACATGCTGATTCACTTTACGTTATACTGTTTGTCTTTTATGAGGTTATCTTTTATTCAGTCCTAGCTTTGTACGGAAGTAGTGATTTAGGGACATATGTGGCCTTTAGACGTCGTTGATGTTCAGAAGATTTGTTCTTGAATCTGAATCGTTTTGACTTGGAATGTACCAGTATCCTACGATATTATATTACTATGGTGAAATCGAACTGCAATATACAGTGGTCAGTAGGATCGTTAGTCTTTGTGATATGATTTCAGTGAGTTTGTGAGGATGAGTTATGAAGACCTTTTAGTATATTATACACATTTTAGATTAATTTTTGAATGGAAGGAAATAAGAAAATGCAGTTTTTTCATTCCGTTAACTTTTGGTAAGGGAAGTCCACCATCTTGCATAATTATTTTCATACATAAACTTAAACAAAAACATGTCAAGTTCACAAACTATTTACAAGATTTACATTGTAACATGGTTGACGCTAAATGTTGATTTGTTTTCTTTTTTTAATAATAAATAACTTGCTCTTACCTTCACATTTATGTTTTTGATCTGATTTGAAATTGAGAACGCGGCACGCGACTCGCTGCATTCGTAAGTTTGTGACCGTGGCGGTCATGTATTATGATTGATGATAGATAATATAGATAACTCGATCCAATACCCGGATTTTAAAATATAAACTTTTCGTAAACCCTAGACCTGTACCAAATCTTATGTTTATGGCCTAGAAAAGAAGAAATCAATTTTTGATGATATTTCAGTTATTCAGTCATTAAGATTTATGATTTTCAGGCGTTCATTTTTCGTAAACTATTGAGGTTTTATTTTTTTATTGCGTATTTTATATTAGAGGCATACTCTTTGATAAAAGAACTTTAATAACCCTTAAATAAAAAAAAAATGAATTACGGTCTACCAATTTAGAAAACCAGTGAGCAAAAGCAAGTATAAATAATAAAATTATGTCTTCTTTATCATCTCATCATCTCATCTCATCTTTTAAATATATTATATAAAAGATTAATATTAATACCACTTGTAATACGTTCGGAATATAAATTAAAAGTCTACTTTTATCATCTGAAAATAATAATTCAATATAGCAATGATAAAAATTCAACTTATACAAGACAAACATAGTCGTAAGTACTTTTAAATTAAAATAAACGTGCATTGCTTTCAGTTCTAGCGAGTTGCGACATCGCTTCGGGCATTGCAGAATTCCTAAGCGATGTTTACGTCATATGCACTATTTCCACGAAGCCTTGTACGAGTATCTAGAACTCAATTTTATTAATTTGTAAGGAGAAAATGCTTTGTTGAGTCGATCAACTGCGATGGTAACGATTTTAATGGATCTAAACAGAGACAAAGACATTATATTTGTAAACTGTGCGAGCACATATTATTGAGTATCAACAGTTCACCCATTTCGGGCATTACAAGTTTTTTTTTTTATGGGATAGAAACGAGCAGACGGGTTACCGATGGTAAGTAACTATCGCCGCCCATGGGCACCTGCAATTCAAGAGTCACAAGTGCGTTACCGGCCTTTAATTTGGGAGTAGGTGAAAGAAGCGAAAAGGGGGAGAGGTGGGAAAAAGGGCGAGCGATAACGGTCAGGACATCCGGTAACCTTACTCACTCGGCGAAACACAACGAAGCATTGCTTTGCTGGCGGTTTGCTGTAAGAACGTGGTATCACTCCGGTCCAGTCGGCCCATACGTGCCGAAGCATGGCTCTCCCACGAACAAAATGACCTTAGAGTTTCTGGCCTGTTCTTCTCTATAGGATCTACTATTAGAACAGCTTCAGGACTGACTTATACTGGCTGACAACCCAAAAATATAAGGGAATAATTGTAAAAAATATTTTGACTTTGAATTTTAGGAGTCGTGACTTTAAATACAGAAATCTTAATATTTCGTAAGAGAAAGAGCCGACATGAATGAAACTATGGGTATTTAATATTAAAGATGATGATATATATACGGAATCCATCACATAAATTTTTCGGAAATCAATTTTTTTAAGCTAAAAAAACTATTTGTCCTCTCCTAAAATTGGACCACACATACCTTTCTATAACACCCTGTAAACGTACCATCGGTCGTTATCAGTGACAGCGGCAATTGCCTGCTCAAGTGATCCGACATTAATCGGGCTTCACTAAATGCGATCGTATATCGTAACTTTTATACATATAAACAAACTTCAAAACCACGTGGGTCTGTACATTGAAAGAAATGTGATACAAAAGAAACAGGGTGACTAAAGAAGAATAATAGAACCCAACAATCAGCGATTTTTAGATTTCTTTTCTGTGTATAAATGTGCATGTTGGTTTGATTGTTTGTTTGTGTGTTTGTAACGCTTTCACGCCTTAACTACTCAACTGATAATCATGATCAATCAAATCAAATCAAAAACATTTATCAATTAAACCCATTATAGGTATTTCTGAATTGTCAGGAGTAGTAGTCAGTCAGACTAAGTCAGTCGTGAAGCTAGTTGCCTGTTTCAATACGTAGATCCTGTGGAGAAAAACAGGCAAGGAACGAAGAAAAGGCAAATTAAATGTGAGGACAATGTAACTTATTGTTCGTAACTACAAACAGTTGTGCAAACTAATACTTTGTGTAAATAAAAGCAGTTCGGAGATGACCAGCCCCAACCAACAGCACTCGTTCACGAGCATGACGCACGCGCTAGCCATCGTCCACTTCAACCATATCAAAGGGAGCGGAACGACCCGACACATACGCCACCATCGACAGGAATGAAGTTTTATAAAAGTTACTTGTTAATAAAAAATATCGTAATAACTTTTCAGCCTTCTGGAACTAAATTATTTTTGTAAGTAAACTTAAGTTTGAAAATAATGTTATTTTAATACCATCTATATAAATAAAAATGTGTTGCTAAGCGCAAAACTCGAGAAAGGCTCGACCAATTCAGCTAATTTCTTTTTCATATTTTCGTTAAGGCACAGGGAAAGTTCTTATGGAGAGAAAAAAAGTAAAAATTGCGAGGAAAATAGTAAAAACAACACTTTTCTTTTCGTATATAAACCACAGAGTAAATAATAATTAAAACACAGGTCCCAGCTGCCAAACATTTGACGTCGTTAACTTTTGACAGAACGAAATCTGTCAGGGCAGCTAGTTTGTAATAAAATAAAATATTTATATACGAATCTACTTCGACGGCCTCCATATGTGAAACGACTTACTAGCTTAAAACACGAGATTGTATATTTTCTGATATTAGCCAGTCTTAATAATGAAGCGCTTTCTAATTAAGACCCAGATCTTTTAAGTTAAACCGAGATATAACTAAGAAATTAAGTGGATATTAAATATCCTTTCAACCCTACTCTAGCTAATGGGCATACAGCATTATTATTCCTTTAACAAAGGGCTAGTATTAAATGGTCGTTTGTTAAGGCCGCTGTAAAAGTAACTTGCGGAAAAACTCTTTTGAAAATTGAAATAATTATGTTAAAATGCTAAAGCGGTAGTTACATTACGAACGCATTCTAATTTAATGACAAATGAAATATTTTTTACAATCAGCTTAGTCTGATTCGACACTATTTTTAGCACAATATAAATGTGAATATACTGCCAACATAATATAATTATGTATTCGTACTGGAATTAACGCGATCACGTAATAAGTGACCGTATGTAAACGTAGGCCTTTGACTAAGTCCTGTGACCAGGCCAGTGTGTATTATGTATGTAATACCTAATATTACTGTGTATACTGTGCGGTTCTCCAGAAATTGTATGCCTGGCACAACTAATCTTTGGAACAAATTGTCGCCTGCGGTATTTCCGGACCGATACGACCTTCAAACCTTTAAAGAAAAGAGCGTACTTCTATCTCAAAGGCCGGCAACGCATTTCTGACTCTTGAGTTGCAGGTGTCCCTGGGCGAAGGTAGTCACTAACCATCAGGTGACCCGTCTGCTCGTTTGCCCCCTATAATATAAAAAAAAACATCTGTCCAACCTTCGATTCTAGTAGCTCCACATCACAACTAACTTGTATGAAACAGACTCATCCAAATCTCTTCACATATTATACGTAGGACGCTTAACCATTTATGATAGCCATGACAATAACTTTCCCTTTATTAATTTTTACGGCTTATTATAATAACCAGCTGACGCATCGTTCGTGTATTGAACGTCGAGCTAGCGTCGATACACGTGGTTTCATAAATATTTATTATCAAAGGTTTTGTTGAAATCATACTTCCCAAGGCGAAATTAATCCACGTTTGGAGGAAGTGGACACGTTCTGGCATAGATCTTCGCCTGGCCAAGCTATAACAATGACTGGCAAAGGACAGGCATCAGCTCTTCACCCAACATTCTGTTATCCCATTATCAGGTCAGAGGGTTTTGCTCTTCTCCAAGTTGGAGGTAACAGATAAGGGTCAGAGGCGCAGGGTTTGCTTTGTACATAATTTAAAGGTCGTGGGTAAGCGCCATACACTTGCTAATATTTTAAACTAGCAACCTGCCCCCGGCTTTGCACGGGCACAAATTATACACCTAAACTTTCCTCATGAATCACTCTGTCTATTAGTGAAAACCGTATGAAAATCCGTTCAATAGTTTTTCAGTTTATCGCAAACAGACAGACAGACGCGGCGGGGGACTTTGTTTTATAATATGTAGTGATTTAACTAAGGGTCATCTGCAAGCCCAGCTAACGTAGAACTAGGCAAAAGTTTTCTTAGGAGTGTAAAACAACCAGCTTCAGGATCTTAAACTTTGTTTGGAGTGTTTGGATACTTTATTTTACGGTCATTTCGTAGCTTGTCAAGAGACAAGAAACGAGTAAAAATTTACTTTGGCTTTCTTTTCTATCCCAAGCGCTTAATATACGTGGCTATCTTAAAACAAAACTGAAATAATATGTCAAAAGAAATAAGTCATTTTATCAACTACTGCCTATTGGATGAAAAATGAACTTCATTGTACTGGCCAAAAAACACCGTGGCTTTCAGTGATATTTCAGTGACCGCGGTCACGGCAAATGCATTATCATACATTTTAAAAAAGGTACTTATCTTATGTAAGTACCTACCCATGGGTACCTTACCTGTTAACAATATTTGACTATGAAATTGTAACACCAACGCAGCAAAATAGTGTTGTGCTAAATTTGCTAAATAAAGACTATAATTAACTATAGACGTACACGTTGTCGCCACAACAAAAACTCTTATTTATTTTATTGAAAATAGAAGCAAACTAAAATATGTAGATAATAAAACATATCACTATTTCATAAAAATAAGTTATTAGACGTTATTTAGGACTAGTAATACTTTTAACGCAACGTGTTGACAATAGTGGGGTGATCAAAGGCTAGGCATGCATTATACATTGTTAACAATCACTTGAGTGCTGACTGTGCTACATACAACATAGCAGTTACTATTATTTTGTGAATTTGATAATTGATAGCAATAGTGATTAGATTGTCGCTAATATACATTCAATATAACATGACATAGGCAACTCTAAATTCGATGGTGAATAGGACAAAGTTTTCATAAAGCGTCTATTCACAGATACACTCGTATGAAAACATTATTAGACAGCAATTTCACAGCGGGATTTTTATTCTCGCGGTATATTTTTCATGTACGGAATTCTACCGACAACATGCACTGAGAATACAATTACTGGTGGTGTTTGACAGCTCTTTGCAGTTCTCTGCTGAAACATATAAACATGGAGAACATAACTGAGTACGGAATTTACTGAACGTCTACCATCTTCCATCCGCGCAAATTTTATTTCGCGAGGCGGCCTTGTAGCATCGCGTACAAAATATAATTCGCACCGCACTGAAACATATTTGTAACAAACTACAAATTTATTTGTAAAAGAAAATCGTATGGTTATTTTTTTTCTGTGCACTTTAGATAACGTTTATTGATTAGTGCTTCAACACACGCACTGTACTTATCACGGCTAATGTAGAAATGCAAGAGGGTTCACATCTTTTTTTATAGAGCCTTCAAAGCACATACGTTGTAAGCTAAGTTGTAGGAGATAGGGTACAATAGATTTCCGATTGGGTTATTGCCGCCAAATGAGCTGAGGCTCTACGCATTTTGGAAACTGGAAGTTATAGATCGACACAAGCAGGCAGTAGATTTTGGTGTTTTCACCTAATTCACCTCGACAATCCAGTACATGCTGTGGCGTCTGTTTGCGCCGATCTATGATTTTAAGTCTAGCTTCAATTTAACGTTCATAAATGTCACTTAGTGTCTTAATTGAATAAATGATTGTGAATTTAAATTGAATTTGAATTTGAGGAAGGAGAATATATTATTATAAAGATAGTAGTTAACAAACCCTGCTATGGTAGATTTCTTTTCTAGGTTGTAACTACGGTCAAAGGATCTCTTATTTTCTTTCTACGCAGATAGGGTTCAAGATCGGTAACCTTCGTAATTGGCTTACCGAACTCTTCTTCTTTCTTCCTCGAACTGAGCAATATATATTGTGAGGATTTATGCCGGTAGCTTGTATAAGTATTAGGTTATATGCTATCACATAACATAAACCTAGATGTAGGTATGAATTTAACATAAACACAAAATGAAAAGAACCACAAACACATGTAACAGATGGTTCAACATTACAAGATATTTAAATAAATAGCAACTCTCATAATTAATTAGTAAAGTTCACTCTAAAAACCCAGTATGCATCAAAATAGTACGCGTGTAACCAGTTTTTAGTAGGTGTTGAGTGTCACTGCTCACTAGCACATAGTAGGGACACTTCCCTACTAAGTGAGCTGCCATATAGTTTCCCGTTGATATAAAATTTGTAAATCAACACAAAGTGAGTCGAGCATGATACAAATATCGGTATTGTTTAAGCATTTTATGATATTTTAACCAAACGTTTCCATTAAAAAAAAAATTATGTGAGACGTCGACCTTATAATATATTTACTTCACGATAAAAAAAATGGTTTCATTTATTTCGCTTTCAGGATACACACAGAAAATGACTTTCAATTAATAACGAAACTCAATTTTCTTTGTCATCGTTGATAAAACAATTTACTTTTTTAATAAAACAAGGGGTAGAGGAAGGAGGTGCGCTTTGTCGTTCATTGGGTGGAGGCACGGTCAATTGGTCCCTTTGTCTTTCTGTATGTTGGTAAATTTTCCGCGCCACGTAGTCTACATGTTATATTCTGATAGAGCTTGATAATGAACTTGTATTGTTCTTTTGGTGTTCTAAAGCGATCCGTGTAGAATATATAATGGACTAGTGAATGCGCAAGTTGATTGTTTAGAATTACCACATAATTTTTAAACATACCTACGCAGTCCGGCAATAAGGCTCAACATAGTTCCTCATACCTCATAAAGACTTTACCCACGCGTTTCCAAACATGCCTGTCCCTGTTCTTTGCTTATCAGGGTTAGGTTATAAAAACGGCGATCTATGTCTCTCTCGCTTTCACAAAACATTGGTTGAAAGAACCTAGGCCTCCTCGAAAGGAAAACTACTCAGCGCAGGAATTAAAGGTGTTCATATCTTCCCATCTTCGGTTATTCGGATGTCTTTCTAATATCCGAAAGTCAAAAAAGTTCTGACAGTGCACTGTACCTACAGGCATTGTACATAACTACATATTGGTCTTAATATTAATGTTATGTATACATATATAGACATAAGAGATATATGTCTATGTTCATTTATCGAATGGATAAATACAGCTAGCGCGAGTCCCTAGCGCTCTCTAGCGTGTATTGTTTGAGTACCTCTAACGAAGAAAAGACTGCGTGTAAAATTCTAGCACACTAAGGAAGTAGGGCATAGTATATTTTATTTTAATTCACTTTGTTGACAAACAAGCATACAGCCTGCGTAAGCATAAGCGGTTACCAGTGAATAAAAATACTCGCAACACATGTGGCGTCAGTTGCTGCTCGAAACGAAACCGCCCGAGTCTCAATAATCATTAATTTTTTAATACGAACCCACAAAGGCATAAAATATAGGGCTGAAACACTGGTCGTCGAATACTGCAGGTTGTTGCTACAGAATATTACGAGTATGATATACGAAATGTTACCATTATACATTGTATTTTAAGACATCCTCTTTGTTTTCAAACTGTATGTAAGCTGTATCGCTGGATTGTTAGTGCATTGCAGTTGATATATAATTCACCAGACATTTTATCTGTCTTAATGCAGGTTGCGTGTACCAAAGTAGGTACAGTCAATGAGAAAAGTCAAATATTATATAAACTAAATGTAAATTTAAATTTTTGGGACTATCATCCAGTGCTTTTGCCCGTATGATATTAAGCGGTTAGAGGGAACAATGAACACCAACATTACACACGACACTACTAGTTTAGTATAACCCTATCTATTAAGAAGTTTTGACGAACTTCGACATCAAGACACATACAAAACTAATATTAACGCTGATAAACCACTAGGCTATGCGCGGACATGGGAAACACCTCCGGCTTCTACAGTCAGATTTTTTTACTTTTTCAAAAAATTTACTTATTGGACACGGCTTCTATAACATCCTGAAACAGACATGGGTGACACGACACTTTAACGGGGCAATCGGTGAGGCATGTCGGAATCGATTTAAAATCCAACTGCAATATATTATAGGGTGAGCGTATGATATTTATTTGGCGCTTGCTTACAAAATGACGTGCACCCGAACTGTTTATAAAGTCCCTGTAATTTACCAGGCTTACCGCTAGATAATAATAAGAATTTCGGTATTAGATATGCATCGGTTTTTGCATTTCTCTATATTAGGGGGTTAACGAGGCGACTATTAATTTTAATATAATCTATTATACCCATGACCATCTTTGTAAGGCATTGTTTGTTTTGGTCGAATCGATCCCAATAACCTTTTACATCTTTTTTTCATTGAACAAACGAAATTTTGAATGGCCATCTCACAGTAAGAAGATTTAAAAACGCATTGTTAGAAAGCTTCTTAGTGAACCCTTGGCAGGTGGATTCGATTCGCTGATTCTTTCTTACTGCGAAGCAGAGACCCATCCATCTCCATCATCCATTTCGTCATTGGTTACGTCATGCTAGTCAAACCGATGGGTTTGACTAGCATGACGTAACCAATTCGACGTGAACTTCTCTGATCTCGTTATGCCCTGAGCAAGTCGTTTTTCATTTTCAACGAATTTCAAGGTCTTGTCACGAAAGTTCGGGTGGAATTCCAATCATTGCTTAAAAAGGTAAACACACAAAATTCACACATTTTCCTTCAGATCGTAGTAAAGCTCTATCAAACCAAATAAAAATCTCAAATCCACTTTTGTTTCCAAGTGTACAAGGTTGTGAAGCTCTACTAATTATTGCCAATTCCTTTAGTCGTAGTATGTGCCGGTGTAATGGAATCTAATGGACAAACACCGAAGTTTACACGTGTACACTACTAAGATATTACTATGCTGTTACTGCTATTTACATACTCAGGTAAAGGGTGCGTGGTTTGAGTTAAAAGTAGAAAATTAATTTAATTTGATTTATTTAATACTAGCTGTCACCCTTGACTTAGTAACGGGAGCCTTTACAAACAGACAGATAGAAAGATAGACAGAAAAAAATGTGTGTTTCAGCTCCGACGCACGACTGGAGTTTGCAATTAACTGGAGTCTCTCTCTCTCTCCCTCTCTCTCTCTCTCTCCCTCCCTCCCTCTATATATTCTGTATATATTTACACATATATAGAACATAAAGGTATACACATATCTACTTACATGAGATCGAGAATAAGGAGTAAACTCCAATAAGGCATAAAAAGCACAATAAAGCGTTACGCTGCCCTCCGATCACTAAATTTTACTCTTCATATTTTTTTCATACCGGGCATTGCAAATCGATTCTTAAGGAGTAAACTCCAAAAAGTTAAGGATGTGTTTTGGCTTTGGTATCAGACTAATAACCAATTACCAAATGAGGTTCAGAAAAACCCTGTATTTCAAGATCACAAGCAGACACTTCAATTCTATTTGTGAAATTATTATACTACTCTAATTATATACTACACTATTATGAATAGTGGTTAAAGTTCGAAATTCAATCGCACCCGAGCCAGCGGTCGAAATTTCACGGTAATTAATTCAATTATTAATAACAAGCTCTGTACGAAATGTGTATGAAACTTGTGCTATGTTAAAAAAAAATCGCATTTTTATTTTTAAAACTACACCGCATCAGTATCTCTAGTAAATAAAATATAAACAAAATAAAAAATTATAGAACGGTTTTGCTTTTCTAGGCTATAAATTAAATACGTAAGGACGATTTGGGCCATGATCCTCGAAAATTGCTCACGTAAGATTAAAAAAAAAATCACATTCGCATTTTGAATATTACTAATTAGTTGTCATTCGCTCAATAAAGGTTTGGTGCGCTCTTTTGTAAGCCAGATTAGATCAAATGACATAAGAGCTTATTGTTTTATGTGCTGGACAAAGAGATTATGATTTAGTTACTTCTTTACTAATATTGTGCAAAAGCTTTTTGCGATGTGTATTATCATTAGCTGTAGTATTTTTAAGTAATAATTGTCTTTATGCCAGGGCTTTTATTTTCGTTGGAAATGAAAAACGACTTGTTCAGGGCATAACGCGATCAGAGAGAGGTCAGACGATGGACCCCGATGGCGGATGATGGAGGATTCACCCTCATAGAGTCTCTGTTCTGCAGTGCGGAAGAATCAGTGAATCCAACCACTTACCCAGTAAGAAGCTTTCTACAGAGCAGTCTTCAATCTTCTTGCTGCGAGATGGCCATTCAAAATTTCGTTCATAGACTAACCTAAAATAAAAAAATAACAAGTTTGTCGTGATCTATTCAAATAAAACAAAAAATGTTTCATAAAGATGAGTCATCGGTATGATTGCCACGGACCATCTTTTATGGATAAAAACATTTGAAATATATTTACATACAGTAGTTAAACCGCGTCTTTCATATTAATACTAGGGCGCTAGAGCTACATAAGGTTTGTCGTACTTTGTGTATTTTTTTTCGAATTAGTCTTCACGGGCAGTAACAACGATTGGAAGTCACCCGGGACGAGGCGAGGTTGCACAAAGCGAAGTAAAGTACCTGTCTCCACTCCACTTCGAACAACTTCGCGAGTAGTGTAGCGGTACGTCAACAGAGAGTGTAGCATCTTATCATTTACCAAATATTTTCGTGGAAAATGTACAGCAATATTCCTGTAAGCAATGTAGTTCATTGCGTGCTCTCGTAGTTCCAATACAGCTATTACTTAAATATTATACCCATTGTTTAACTGTTTCAGTAGATTAGATCGTGACGGTTTTCTCTCTTAAATTATATAATAGTTTGGGAATTTTTGTCAATCTATATAAATAAAAATGAATTGCCAAATATGTTGCTAAACGCAAAACTGGAGAACGGCTCGACCAATTCGGCTATTTTTTTTTTCATATTTTCGTTAAGACACAAGAAAGGTTCTTATGGAGAGAAAAAGCGTAAAAATAGACAGGAAAATAGCAAAAACAACACTTTTCTTTTCCTATACAAAACACAGAGTAAATAATGATTCAAACACATGTCCCCAGCTGTCAAACATTTGTCGTCAATCGACAACTTTTGACAGAACGAAGTTTTTCGGGGCAGCTAGTATTGAATAAAAAGAAAAGTTTAGAAATTGAACAAACGATTTCTTGAATCCAAATTTGCTATTGACTCCTTTCCTATCCAGAACAACACGTGGCGGGCTGAGGTGTCACCCCCTTACAGTGCAAACAATCCCAACTAGAATCAAACGGTTCAGCACCTCCTTTCTTTGCTGCACTATTAAAATGTGGAATGCATTACCAGCACACGTGTTCCCTTCGACATATAATCCCGGGTCCTTTAAGCGGGGCGTGAAGAAGCATCTCTCGAGGCCGTCAAGCTGAGGGCCACCATTATAGTATCATCCGCATCTATAATAGTGGTCCTCAGTCGTTGGACCTCACTCTAGCTTTCCATCAGGCGGGTTGAGGTCACTCTGACGTGTCACAATAAAAAAAAAATTGAAGTTATAATGAAGACTTCTTTAGGCGCGTTATGAAAAAATTATGAGAGTGAAATTTTAAGATGCGCGCGCATCACCGTCACACAAAAGTAACAGGTTGAATTTGCCCGCTAAACCGCTTATTAATGAGAGTAACCTTGTCCACTAAACCGGTTATTAAGTCTCGAAAAAAAGCTACCAACAAGACAGAAATAGAACCTCTATTGTGTTTTAAGGCTACCAACAAAACATAAATAGAACCTCTATCGTGTTTTAGTTTCACACAAGTGCGAATTATATATATGTGCTAATAAATTATATTCAGTAGTGATTTAAATTGAATATTTTGAATAATATTATTTACTATTCATAAATATTAGTGAAAAAATTGTGCTAATATACTTTTTTAATTATGTCAAAGAAGTGTAACTTCTGACGCGCGTACATAAGTACACGCACCCATTTCTTTTTTTTTAATATTAATTAGAAGTTTATGAATATGACTTCAAATCAGGATATTCTGATATCTAGTCTGCAAGCGATAAAACTTATGTAGCCTCCTTCGTAATATTCCCGTTAACTCCTTCATATATTTTTCATATATTTTTGGAGTAGGTTAACGTGGATTGTGTTTTGGGCAGCGT
Organism: Callimorpha dominula; assembly: GCA_949752705.1. Lineage (NCBI taxonomy): Eukaryota > Metazoa > Arthropoda > Insecta > Lepidoptera > Erebidae > Callimorpha > Callimorpha dominula. The sequence continues at coordinate 3,391,324 of OX457002.1, read as the reverse complement.
TTGAACTCAGAACATCTTCACTACAAAGTAAAAGGTATAAAAATCTTGATAGAATATAATAATATGTGCTCTTTGACAAGGTAACATATGAAGCTAGTGTTCACTTAGTAACAGAAGACAGGGCAAAAATAAAGTTTTGAACATATTAGATCCCGAGACAAAGAAAATCACACAGGAGCTTGTTAAGAGCCAACTTTATTTTGTATCTAGTGAGACGGTGGCCAGTAGACAATACTTCCTTTATAACATATTATACTAAGTAAGACTATTCTCGCTTTTTAATTTTGTTTAGTTGGACATTTTGATACTCCACTTGTGATCTTGGCCATAAGTAAAATTGGCGTTTGATTTTGAAACATGAAAAGGACGTAGACAGCCCTGATATGATATGTCATTAAATATACGATCATATTTTCAGATTTTAACGAAAAAAAAGAAGTTGATGCGAATAACATTGATATAATACTCTCGAAGCTCGTTTTTAAATGTCATATAAGATGTGATGATAGCTTTTTGCTATGAAATTTTTGGGTTTAATTTTTTCTCCTTATGATGGAGAAGCATCAGACCTACCGGCTGGGAAGGAATAATTTGTGTTCATGAAGTTCAGAAACAAAAAAGATGCTGCCAATAAGAAAAGAAGTTAGTTCACAACATTATATAAACTTTTTTTTCAATTTTTCGTGCAATACCGAGTTCAATTTCCGAGTCAGGCTCATTTCTATTGGGTTTTCTGTTATGAATTCTTGGCAGCAGAGTGGAGTGTATGTCTGCGACAGCAATAGGCTCGCCCCTTATTATCTTTGACCAATTTATAACGGTAAAGATGTGGATGTATAATAAATCTTTGCCTATCCCTTTGGTAAAATACAGGTATCCTTTTATAAAAATAGAATAATTGGAATAATTTGGATCTTTTAGCTTTACGGTAAGCTCAAATATAATTAAACCTATTTTGAGTCGGTACGAGTATAGTTATAGTTTTGTGGAATAGGTATAAATATATCTGATATCCAACACAAGACTGATTTAATGACTTTATATTACTAATGATTGGCTCAAAGGACTCCTAATCATGGGTCGGTGTTCGTGATATTGCATTCAACATTTTTAGGGTCGATCTAGAATACCTCACCCACCAGTAAAAGAAGTAGCTGAATCGTGAAGAGCTGTTGACGTACGGTGTGCCCCTAAGAAATATCTTGGGCACCACGCTTCTATCTATGTCAACGACTCGGAGCTAAATGGAAACACTCGCATCATCCGCCTAATCCCCATGTTTAGGGCTCCTGTAAAAACGGCTGATAGTGACATATTAAGGATGGTATAAGGACCTTGCATTGTGTTAAGGAATACTAGGGTATTGTACAGTATGGGATGGCGCAAAGCAAGACGTACACGCTAAGGGCAGAAAGATCACAGAGAGCCGTCCTTAACGTATTGTCTAAGAAACCCTACAGACATCCAACATCACAGCTACACATTGACTGTAATGCTTTAACAGTCCGACAGATATTTATCCTGCAATTTATTCTCAGAATAATCATTTTGCCTTACCAGACCCACCCGAAGGCACTACGATTTTCGCAGGCATTCGACACAAAACAACTTTTGCAAAATTATCAATTTAGACTACTATCAACTAAAGATATAGTCAAACACGGTACCTATCACATGTCAGTAAAAATCTTTAATAAACTTCCCGATGACATAAAATTATCACTTTATAAAAGGGATTTCAAAACTAGATTAAGGCGTTACTTGCTAGAGGGCTGCTATTATTTTATTAATGACATTTTAACAGAAACATAATTTAGTATTAATCACAATCATATCTCAGTTATAATTTTTTATTTATCGACATACGGTAATGATGACATTATTAGATTAATTTAATTAGTTATAAACATTATTATTTTCGTGATGAACTACATTTATTGCCATTATTTCTCTTTCTTTCTCTCTCTTGCTCCTGACATTTGAAACATTCATTTATTAATTTATTGCTCTGTTATAATTAATTGTATTGTTATTTTTTTATTGATTGTATTGTTTTTACACGTGTGACATTTTATTTAAGTAGCATTCATTTTTTGAGTTACAAAATTGTTTTTAATATTCAACACAATGTAAAAATTGTTATGAATTAATAAATAAATAAAAAGAACAAAATAACGCAGTGGGTACTAATATAAGATTAATTATCAGAAAACCGAAATAGCTACTGTTAAATACCTTGCATTACGCATTGGTAACTACAATGTATTAAATAATAGCACAAACACACATTTATTAGGATTAGGGTTACGATATTACATTTTGTATTTAGTGAGTAGGTATTATCATATGAATGGTTAGCATTTGTTTCGCAACACATACAATCGAATTAGTGGTTTATCAATAAATTTGTTTCATTTTAATCTAATTTATTCTTTATTTGAATAAATTTGTTTGGATAAGTCAACTAAATGTGGTTGCAATTTAGTCCAGATGTAAAATTTATAAATTATGTTGTGTTTTGTTATTTTGTAGATGTGATTGATTACTTTTATTTTATGAGCATATCAGAAAACCTGGAAATGACTGGCCTGTTGGTCTAGTGGTTAGTGACCCTGCCTACTGAGCAGAGGTCGTGGGTTCGATTCCCACCTGAGTCTGGGTGTTCTTTGTGTCCGTTGATTGTATGTTTGAGAGTGTTTGAGTAGGAGTAATTCCTAATGCGGGAGTTGTCTGTTTTCAAAAAAAAAAAAAAAAAAAAAGTAGTGAAAAGCTTAAGTACACATTTGTTTCTAAAGCATCTCGTTCTTCTTTTTCCCCTACACCCACAAGTACAAGTTAATGTCGTCTCGAAAAGTACCAAAAGATTCAAATTACATGTTTCCTTGATGTTTATACCGTAACACAGCAACTGTTTCGAAAATCTTAGAATATGTATATTTAAATACTGTGACGCAGGTGTAATAAATATGACTTGCCACTGTTCTTTTGCGTCCCTTTTCGTTAATAATATTCCTATTAAATAAAAACCTAATTATACCTATATGTTTCAATTAAGGTAGATTTCTTTTTTATTACCACAAATAATAAAGAAAAACATCTTTGTGATTTGAGACAAATGAGTGTAATTTGAGTATCACAAAAAAAAAATATAAAAATATTTAACAAGATATCTATGATATAAGTTATATAGATAGATAGATGTACTCCTTATTGATAAGATTACAGGTGAAAACATATTTTGCTAAAAGAAAACAAAACGCACTTTATTTTTGTTTCCTAGATAAAAGCGTTCCAAAATCGCTGTGTCGTGTCGGTAGCAAAAGCCCACACATCCATTATATTATACTTGTACTACTTATAGCTTCCCACGCCATGTATCGGACATATAAACAAGTGCTCTACTGATTCACTGGCATCTAGTTCATAAATACAACGAATTTTCCTTACACTTGAATTGATTCAAGCATCTGCAGAACCGTATTCTGAACACTTACATAAAACTACTGCTGGCTGTATAGTCATCCATGATTTATATATAGCGATTATTAAGATTACTTAAAACGATCTAGAGATTATAGTATATTACTAGCAGTTCCCGCGCGGATTCGCTCGCGTGTACACACACATCAGCTATCTGCCAGTGCAAGTCGCGTGGAAATTGGTCCACCCGTTCAGGAAATTCAGACAGACAGACGGACATACAGACGGACAGACAAAAATAAAATGTTTAAATCTGATTTTCAGGTATAGGTTTCGTGTAAATAACTGTATGAGCTTACAAAGAAACTATTATTTTGACATTACAAACAGACACTTCAATTTTATTTATTTGTATTGATGTATGGTGGTATGGGAGGTGTTCCTCATGGTGTGAAACTACGGCTGGTATACCACAGGGCGGCGTGCTATCTCCCCTTCTTTTCTCTGTCTTTATAAATTCCATCACAAATAATCTCTCTTCTTCCTGCCACCTTTATGCCAGATAATTAATTTAAACCAGATAAACTGACGGATGCTTTGGTTAATACAGACTTAGAATTAATTTGCAATTGGAGCAATTCGTACGGTCTGAGGGTAAACCCGGGAAAGACTCAAGTCATCATTGTAGAAAGCACCAGGCAGATCTCCAAAATTAACTGGTCACTTTTACCACAAATCACTTTTAATGGCGCTAACCTCCCTTATAGTGACAAAGTCAAAAACTTGGGGATATATAGATACCTGTATGTCCTGGGTACCTCAGCTACAGGAGCTGAGTCGCAAAATATTTGCCGCTTCAGGTTCCTTACGTAGGCTTCGCAACTTCTTACCTACTACGCCTAAAATTGCGCTTGCACAATCCCTTCTTTTCCCCATCCTTGATTATGCTGATGCCAGCTATCTAGATCTCACCGAAGACCAACTTCTTTGCATACGATTCGTATTTGGACTACGCAATCATGATCATGTTTCTGAATATCGCAAAAAGCTCAAGTGGTTACCTATACGCCTTCGCCGGAACACACACATCCTTTCATTGTTATATAATATTCTGTTGAACCCATTGTCTCCACCTTACCTTAAACAACGGTTTAATTTCTTGCACGATACGCATCCTAGGTCTTTGAGATCGTCAGAGAACCTGAGATTAAAAATGCCTGGGCACTCCACCAAGTTCATGGATAATTCCTACTCTGTTAAGCGCTTCGGCTTTGGAATACCCTGCGAGTCGAAATCAGACGCGCACAATCACTACCTGTTTTTAAAAAACTAGTCAAGGACTACTACCTATCACTAGGAGATGTCAGCACATAATCTTCTTTTTGACCTTTCGTTAAAGTCGCTGTGCCGCTGTATCCTATATTATATATTACCTATCGTTTATATTCCCACATGTAATTATGTTTTTATATGTTTAAAGTTTATTTGTATGTGTAGTAGTAAGATATTTTACGTCACTAAATAATTTAATAACGTGCCCCATACTGTCCTAATTTATTTCCATTTCTTTTTCTCCATCTCATGGTTGCCTGTAAGAGATTGCCATAGAGCGATAAGGCCGTCAATTGTATTAACCGTGATTTTAAGAAATATTGCTTTTTAATGTTTCTGGTGTAAAATAAAGATTTATATTATTATTATTGATGATGATGTATTGTTGATATACAGACAAATGTGTGTTTCTTATGGGTATTAAAGAGAGTTTTGACAAAACAAAACGTTTCCTCCCACCTCCCCTTACCGTATATGTCATTAAATACTTCGTTAAAAGTTTAGTTCCTCGTAGTAATCTTTTTGTACCGTCTGTTATTGTTGAGGGCATAATGGTATTACACACCCCTTAATGCTAATACATTGACATTCCTGACACAACTTCGTCATAAAGTATCTATATAAAGGCAGTTACGTCGTCTGTCACTGAAGTCAGAGCAGCGAAGATTGTACACCTGCAGTTTACCCCGGTTGGCTCCCGCTGTAGCCACTGGAAAAGGCCTTTCCTTGCCGGCCATAATAGTAATTTCCTAGTAGCTATAGATATTTTACCGCAGTCACAATTTCTGTAAGATGACAGCGGAGCAGAAACAGCTAGCCGTGACCACTGGTGGACGGGATGACTAGGCCCCTCACCGACTCGTTCTAGCATCCACTCTAGTAGGCTACGGCCTGCTAGAGTGGATGCTAGAACGAGTCGGTAGCTCACTCGCCGTTGGCCACTAGATTGGGTGCTAGCGTGAGTCCTATACTGCCGCCATCTTATTGTTTATTTGTATTGTTACATGTATATTTCAATCATAAACACGACATTCGTTTACTTGAATATGCTTGATTGGGTTTATGTTTACGCAAGTACCAAAACATAGTTTTATGTATATTATCCTTAGATCATAAGTTGAACACTGTACCCGATAGATGGTGATGTATCGATTTTCTGTATCACGATAGTATTTAGACACTGAAGTCAATACAGGAGCAGGTGAATCACCTCAATATTTGAGAAATATTCTCCATAATCCAGATAGCCCCCGAAATCAATTACTATGATTTTTATTTAACTTTTAGTTTGTTTTCAAACTTATACCATTACACAGTATAGCATAGCAATAACAAATTAGGGCCTAACACGCGTTCAGCCACACTTCATTATGCTTGTTTTATTAAGTGTTGTTTTGTTAAGTGTGCTTGTTTTTACAGATCACTAATTTTAACTAATCTTTTAGTGAACCTAACTTGTTTTCAAAGATCAAGGAACATATTAAACACTTAAAAGTTATTTTGATAAATTAGATATCAACCTAAAAATATAGCAATCTGTCAAATAGCATTAACATTTGGGTAGTCCATGCTAAGAGTATTCAAACGATTGTCTGACATCTATCATTATTCATTTTACCCTTTTAATTTTTTTATAAAGAAAACAATAAAGAGTATAAAAAATACAATATGTTTAAGTTACTATGTACCCGTAATTAATTAGAAAAATGATATAGTGTTCATTGGTTCTCTTCAGATGTAGTGCACCGACCGATTAACATTTTACTGGTTTGATTTTATCGATTAATCACTCTGTACTTGGAACGTCCTCGTAAAACCATTTATTCAAGTATTAAATCGTATCCCGGTAAAGTATCATTTTATTACTGCGAAGCTTTCAACAGGAATTTTAATGATTGCCAATCAACACTAATTATTTTACATAAATTCGGCGTTATATAGTAAAAGTGTGCTATTATTGTGATCAAACAATTTCATCTATCGAACGTAGAATAATTATTACGATTCCACCCATCGAGATTACAAGGAAATCTTACTGATTGTAGTGATTGTAGTGTAGTAAAATGTAGCAATGGACCTACCATTGCTACATTTTCAATGTCCTCTTTATCGATTCGTGGTCTTTTTACACCATTGCCCAAAACAGGAGTGTAACATTTTCACTGTTCAAGTATATACTGTACTTTGTGTTCGTTGTTTGTATGTTTGTAAAGTCCCCCGCGACACAGAAGTAATTCCTAACGCGGGAGTTGTCTTTTAAACAAAAAAAAATATTACTTTCTTTATTCCACCATCTCTTTTAAATGCCTGAACAAATTTGGTTGCCATTGTTAGAATTCTTAGATCATCTCAAGTGACAAGAATTGTATATTATTTTAAAAAATAAACAATAAGATGGCGGCAGTATAGGACTCACGCTAGCACCCAATCTAGTGGCCAACGGCGAGTGAGCTACCGACTCGTTCTAGCATCCACTCTAGCAGGCCGTAGCCTACTAGAGTGGAACCAATGAACATTATATCATTTTTCCAATTAATTACGGGTACATAGTAACTTAAACATATTGTATTTTTTATACTCTTTATTGTTTTCTTTATAAAAAAATTAAAAGGGTAAAATGAATAATGATAGATGTCAGACAATCGTTTGACTACTCTTAGCAGGGACTACCCAAATGTTAATGCTATTTGACAGATTGCTATATTTTTAGGTTGATATCTAATTTATCAAAATAACTTTTAAGTGTTTAATTTGTTCCTTGATCTTTGAACACAAGTTAGGTTCACTAAAAGATTAGTTAAAATTAGTGATCTGTAAAAACTACTTAATAAAACAAGCATAATGAAGTGTGGCTGAACGCGTGTTAGGCCCTAATTTGTTATTGCTATGCTATACTGTGTAATGGTATAAGTTTGAAAACAAACTAAAAGTTAAATAAAAATCATAGTAATTGATTTCGGGGGCTATCTGGATTATGGAGAATATTTCTCAAATATTGAGGTGATTCACCTGCTCCTGTATTGACTTCAGTGTCTAAATACTATCGCGATACAGAAAATCGATACATCACCATCTATCGGGTACAGTGGTCAACTTATGATCTAAGGATAATATACATAAAACTATGTTTTGGTACTTACGTAAACATAAACCCAATCAAGCATATTCAAGTAAACGAATGTCGTGTTTATGATAGAAATATACATGTAACGTTTTGATGTTTTCAATGTTTAAAAACAACAAAAGTTTTATACATAAAAACAACAAACTGTTTGCTTAATAAGTTTTTTGTTAGACGCGACGCGACATGTTTGAAATAAGTTAAAACTTTATGATGAGCCCCTTCAGAAAAACTCGTTGAATGTTTATGAATTTCGGCAAAATCAACATCTGAGTCCGCCTAATAAAATGTTTTGCACACAGAGCAGAATCAAAGATTTGATTTCAAGTCTGAGCAGTCTTGAGACAGATATGTAGGTAGATAGCACTTTTGGGTGTTTGCGTTTGAAACTTCTTCGTAGTGAACTCAAGGCAAAGGAAGCAGCAACCCCTTTTTTCTTTAGGGGGACGTTATTGCTAATGGCTAATTTTATGCCCAGGTGGGCCACTGTAAGAGTCACTCTATTTCTCGTGTGTACCTCGTTGAGTGCAAAAATGTTGAGAAATCAATTTTAATGCTATTTATAGCAGCTAGACAAATCTTGGGGCCGAAAATCAGCCAAACACGAGCGTGGGCGCATATAAGTGGGTCTGAGGGATTTTTGTCGGGTGCCTTACAAATAGCATGAAAATAGTTTTCTAAACATCAAGTATAAAAGTATAAGGTTACGTCCTCGAACTTTAACTGTCTGGCAATATTAATAATAACTTTTTAATACTATTGTGTACTATATATATAAAAATCATTCAATCAATTTCAATCAATTTAAGAAAAGGACCAATGGTTTTATATAATTTTAGGTAGGTATGCATATCTTCAGGATCTCTAATACGACACACTTTGTTACTCAGAAATCAAGTAAGGCCCTGGGATTTTGGTCTTTTTATGTATGATCATGTAGCACGGACTGAATTGTGAACATGAACGCCCGCGCCGCTTTGAATGTCCCGAGTTGTTCCCGAATGAAAGTGACCAGTGTTCAAGCTGTCTTGTAACCACAGCTTAAACTTTTGGATGTATACAAACAGCTCTTCAAAAAAAATTTTGTGCAATATGAATTATTAAGTAACAGTGACTGTTAAAAAAATATTTTGTGCAATATGAATCATTAAGTACCAGTGACTAATAACACTTCCGAGTACAATTATCTAGATCTATTCATTCGATAAGGAATATTAAAGGCATGGGAAGCAGCAATATTCACCTTATTATAAACACGCAAGAAAATTGTCCAACATATACTTTCAAAGATTATTTCAACAGTTAACAAAATAGATAAGATAGTTCAACAAATACCGTTATTTTTTTTATTAAAAAAGACACGAGGAAGAACATCAAATTGTTTTGTAAGGCTTAGTATTAATTTTAAAGAAGCGTTACTCAAAACATTTCAGCTATGTAATAATAAGACGATAGGACGGGAACATCTCAGTCTGAGGATTTATGAAACGTCTTTAATCTCGATCTAGAACAAAGAATTGTGCAAACTTGTCTAATATAAAAGTAATTTGTCAGTTGAAATGAAAAGAGGATGCTGTTTCTACGAATAACATAAAAATCTCTCTGAACTAATTCATAGTAAGTGAATAAAATATACGGGACACAAATATATCCGACCCAACTACTTAACTGGATGTTGTTTTTGTCTGTATTTCAGGTGTTTAATTATTTTGTTGCAAAACTGTAAGAGTTGCATGTATGTTGCATCATGTTGTAATGGTTGTATATATACAGGGTTTAAGAGATAGCGTGCGGTATACCGAAGTAGTGGATTCAGATCATAATTCAGAGTCGAAAAGCATTGGAATTTTCTGCCAAAAAAATCATATATATTTTGTTTTAATTTTAATTGTTTTGGTCAAAAGTGAACAAACCACATACGGTCAAAAACTAATAAATCAAACAACTTTTAAAAATGTTATGCAATTAGTAACCGCAGAACAATAATACATTAACGATTGTACCGTTTCTAACGTACATTGCGGAGCGTAAGATATAACTATGTAATTACTGTAAATCCGTAATCTCGCATTTCTATGATAAACTGACTTTTGCATTGTTAAAGTATCCACAGAAAGAAGTTTTTGAAGTTTTTCGCGACGCCATTCCTACACGTTGTATATTTTATTTTTTGTTAAATGATATAAATATATTATTATGTACTTAAATAGATTTATGTAATGTGATATTTAAAAGTATATTTCCGTTTTCCTCTTTGATCGTCTATTCAAGTACTAATAAGACGTACGTGCACCACAAATAACCTGTTACATTACAGTGTAGTCCATCCCTAGGTTGCTTGTAAGAGATCGCAGACTGCGATAAGGCCGCCCATTGTACTTACTAACGTCTTTAATGTATTTTTCTGTGATTATATCCTATTCCTGGTGTGCAATATAGAACACCTATTTGTCTATCTCTTTTTCACAAAAGTTTATAGCAACCGCGATGTCGTTTGTACTTCGATCAGCACCCAAGACCGTCATATACTCGTATCTTATAATGCACGTCTCACCTTTTATGTCGCGTTCCAATAAACAAGAAGCGATTCGTTTTGCTTACGAAAGGTAAAATTAGTTGAATTTTACACGAACATTTTACCGGTTTTGTTTATCGAAACGCGGCGTTAATCACCCCACCACTGCCCGCTATTTGTCAGTCGGACGAATGGCGTGGTGTTACTAGTATAACTAGTCATAATAATGTCTATTAGCTATTTTCATCAAGTGGTGAACTGTTTTATCTACTATAATTTACTAGGGGTAAATTAATTTTTTAATAAAATAAATGTGTAATTGCTAGTTCCAGTAGTCCAGTAGTAAAAACGTGTAAAATCGAGGATCTCTAGCGTGTATAAGGTTATGTCCGAAATTGCGATATTCCGTCCGTCCATCCGTATATCCGTCCGAAATTTCCGTATATTAAGTTTTCTGTAATAAGTAAGACTTGAATGTTAGACAGAGTAATTATGTTGTAGAAACGGTAATCTGGCAATATTTTATGGAAAATTATAGATATTAAAAAACTGTAACAGTATTACAAACTACCTACATAGAATATTTTTTATTTTTAAAATTTTAAAATATTTTTGAGTTTTTTTTTTTAACCTGAGATGAGTTCAAAACTTTAAAACCTGTAAACCACGACTTTCGAAATGTTCAGAAACATAAAGATCCGTATATCAACCACTTCTATTGTGGAAACTTTACAAATTCATTGGATTTTGGTGCGAACAAGTTGGTTGACATCAAACTGTGTTTAGAGCGAAATGAAATTGAGGCAGGTGGAATTACAAGCCTACAACTTTATACCGGATTGAAAATGTTTCACAAATCACCTCTTACGGGTCCCGCTCATGTGAACAGATTTTAGAATTAATTTAACAGATGTTTTGGAAGCTTACAAGTAACACCAAATGTGTATAAATTTATTAAGTTTGATGTTGTTTAATTTCTATGATTTTATGTACTATTGAAGTCCGGAGTTATTGTAGTGCAAAAGCGAAAGGTTGCTTCACCAAATTGCCCACGGTACATAGTTCTTCAAAATGGTCAATTTAGACGGTAGATAACGCGTGCGTGGTATAAAAATCATGTAACCAGAGAAGGCAATCTTGCATTGTTCCTACAGTTTCTTAAGTAATCGTTATATAGGCATCAAGTGATATACTTTGTTACTTAGAACAAGCACAGTAACTTAGAACCATCCATTACCTAAGCTGGTTAAGCAATAGCTCGCAAAGCACTAAAATTTTATAGAGTGACATGCAAGAGCTGATCTTTCACAAACTATTAAGTAAGTAATTACATAAGTATTCGAACAGTTAATAGTTTATGGAAATTTTCAACTTACCTCCCCCAGCGATGATAACTTAGAAGAATGGCATAGGCATGCTGCAGGAAACAACAGATTCATTTATTCATACATGCATAGTGCCAAAATGCTAAGGACTCGTTAGGCTTCTTCGTCTACTTAATTTTTTTACTGTCTTGATTGTTGTACTTAAAGTTACAGTGTTTTTTTAAACACTAACCATGTTTAATGAGTCGGCCACAAAAGCATCGTGCAGATTTCAATAATTTATCTTGATACTGTTACCTTACTTTAAGCATTACGGCATAGCGCCGCCTTCTACGACAACTATTTGTGGATTACAGCATGCAATACGTGGATTGCGCCATCTGTACATATATGCTTCAAGGGATATTTTAAGACAAAGAATAAATCTGTTTTGTATGCTGCTCGTCGATGCAATACTGCTTTCGGATTGTTACTGACAGCAGAAACAGATATCATATGAAACATTACACTTAGAGGGACGTGCGCAATGCATTATGTGAAAGCCACGACTGGAGCTAACAAATAGCTCAAGATTTCGGACGGACGGACCTTACCACAATGTTGTACGGGAACATTAGTCAAGAACGCAAACACTTGGTATGTGTTTTGGTAGCGGAAATGCTTTTTAAAAATGAATTATATTGTACCTTAAATTTCAAAAATTCAGGAAATTAAACTAAATTTTGAACCTTCGCGTTCCATGATAATATAATTATGCAGACGGGAATTGAAGCGATGACGTATTTAAAAAGTACTAGAGATCGCCTGGCGGTCGAATTATGTCCGCGATAATTCTCGTCAGCATAATTATCTAACCTGGAAGTTGTAAGGTTTTTTTAATAATTGAAATTTGTAGCAAGCGCAAGACCTGCCTGTTGTGTGCACCCAGCCAAGCAACACCAATTGTGTTATTAGTGCGTGTCCAATTATATATACTTACGCTGTTTAGTCTATTCATCAGGAGAAATGTAGATACACCTACAGTTTGGTACATATTTTAATGTTTTCGTCATTGTCTTACGCCGTAAGCATAAAGCATTACTTAATTGTTATCTTGCTCCTTCTAGCTAGCATATTTTTTTAAATAATCCTTTCTTGTGGTTTTTGATATTTGTATATAAGTATGTATAGGTATTTAAAATAGAATTTAATTCGGTAATAAATAGGCTCATTTTTTGATGATCTAAAATGTAAATGTAAGTGTTCTTAGATAAAACGAAGACTTGTAAAAAATTGCCATCTTTTTTCAAATATTGTCGACCATATATCGCGATACTTCGTGAGCCTTAGAAATACACACATTAAAATTACATGTGATTTTGTAAACATCAGTGTTTGAAATTGAAAATCAATGAATTTATTTTTGTCATATAAATTTAGTTGTAAGTAAACACAAAATCTATCGCTGTATAGAAAACTCACCACCATCAAATAGAAACAGCGTGAAAAGTTTCTTTAAATATATTCGGTTCCTGTACAACGTGATGTAATCAAAATAGTTGGTTTAAGATTTCAAACGAAAGCTCCGATTCCATCGCTTTCAGATGTAATGAGTTTGGATTACATAAGAAGCTCGACTGTTACGTGATAGCTAGGAGAGAGTAATATTGGTTTCACAGTTGTTATGCAAAACCGCTTTTAAGTTTTCAATTGCTAATTAAATATTGTTCTAAAGAAATAACTATATTATCACCTTAAGATCAGCACTTATTTATATGATATATTCTTAATAAAAATATTTGTTTACATTTTCCTCATATCACACTTTCCATTAAAATAAAAGTAACTAGTTTAGTTAGTAACTTGGAGCTTCTTGCCTATTCTTCTCCATAGGATCTACTTATTTGAATAGGCAACTAGCTTCACGACTGCTGACTGACTGACTCCTACTATAAAACAAAGTCCCCCGCCGCGTCTGTCTGTCTATCTGTTCACGATAAACTGAAAAACTACTGATCCGATTTTCATGCGGTTTTCACTAATAGACAGAGTGATTCATGAGGAAGGTTTAGGTGTATAATTTGTACCCGTGCACAGCCGGGGCGGGTTACCAGTATATTATAATTCACCATCGACATCTCCCTGCCCATTTCCCAATTTTATTAGGGGTCGGCGCAACGTTTATGTAATACAGTTATTACAATTTTTTTTAGTAATTAGTAACATTCTTTTTCAACGTTGCAAAGCTTTTTGGCTTTCTTTTCGGGCTGGCCGCTTGCCTGACGCCAACCCTCAGGTTGAACATTGACTCAGGTTGAAATTGTCCTAATAGAACACCAAGCACACAGTGTAGTAGATGGATTGGCTGTACCCCAAATGCCTGGGAACTATAATAATTTAATTAAGTTCCCAAACTACAGATGTTCTTTAAACATTTTATTAAAAAGCTCGCGATGGAATTTCCTTTGCCGGCGATCACATCGTGTGAGAGAAAAGAAAAGAAAGAAAAATATTTATTAAGTTTCCACACAACGTATTACATTCCTATAATCATAATTACTAAGAAACAAACAAATAAATAAAAATAATCTATTTCCTAACAAAAACATACATGCCTATGTACACTGTGTGTGAAACAAAAACGGTCCCTAGCTCAGCATAACGCCGCTTCGTGTTTACACTTGAAGCGGCGCTGATATTCTACATTCATTTTTATTGCAGTATTAAATACACAATTTTACTTTTTTAATTCCAGTTGCATTTTGATTACACGCCTCTCTTAGCACGATCTAAACTGTTCTACTTAGATTCAATAAAACTTTTTGAAGTTATACTTATTATGATATGTTATAGAAAAATGATGAGAGTGAATTTTTACGATGGGCGCGCACACCGACACCTTAATTTAACATCGTGAAGTTAGTTATAGGTGGCATGAATCGTGAAGTTAGTAATAGGTGGCATGAAAATCGATAACTATGTTCAAGTTGTATATTCTAGTATTTTTATATTTAGAACACGTGTTTCGTAACAGTACAATTAAACAGTGTGAGTAAATAAATAATAAAACCTTTTTTATTTAAATAAAATCTTTTTGATTAATTTTTTAAATAAAATCTTTTTAAATAATTTTAATATTTATCGTTAATCACTACTGCATTTTAGTTATTTTTTTCCATACGCCAAAGAAGTATAACTTCTAACGCGTGTACATAAGTACACACATTTTAATTTTTACCCATATTTAAATGAACAATCAGTACACTACGCTCTCGCATTTTCAAATATTTTTTTAGAAAGAAAGAAATAAAGAAAGAAAAATATTTTATTTGTATCTTCTACATAATAATAAACATACGTCTTAACACCTAGGGTGGTATCGAAGATAAAATAGAGTACCCGCGTCAGCTATGTTGTATGTTACAGATCGCTCTGCAACGCTGATATTCTCGCAGGCCCCAATTACAATTCGAACATTTAAATATCTATATATCTATATTATTCTATAAATATCAATATTTTTATATATATTATAATTATCTTCATATTTTACATACAAATAATATCAATAATGTTAGATAAATAATCATATACTATATACATTTTACCATACATAAATACTTATATGTCACACAATTTAACAAAACAAATTAAATGATTATAATTTTCGTATGTGTATTTCCGAACGCATCTGTCACCTGTCAGATAATGTTATTGAATTGAAATTTATGCAACAATTGTACTAAGTAAAAATAACAATGTTATTTATTGTATATCTGAAGCTATGTTTTTCTATAATATGGATACCATAAAATTAAAATGAACATACATTAAAACTTGCACGGAAGTAAAACTTTTTTTGTTAACCTGTGAACATTAACTGTTATTTCTTTACAATTTCATTGTGGGGGTTAACCTTGTCTTATCTGTTGCCATTCCGTTTTTAGGGACAAAGCGATTTTGCAGTATACCGAGATGTCATTATTTGGACAATAGACGTGATAAAGAAGCTCAATCAAAAAACCATAAATTACATTGCTATAATAGAACAGAGTTTCGTAAAGATGTGTAATATTATCATAGCCTCTTGCTAGTTAAGTGAGTCTACTTATGATTTATCTTTGAAATTTTTTAATGGCGTGAATAATTTAGTTATTTAATTTTCTAGATATAGTGAATACTTAAAAGTAAGTACAAAAAATAAAAGATAAAGTAAATTCCAGAGCTTGTGTAAGCTATATAGTGTAAAGTAATTACCGGCTTTTCTCATTCATAGCCTAGATTAGGAGAACATATTATTCCATAAATGTAGATTCGCAAACCTAAACTATGTATGTGACTATAAATACGTGATATACTACCTTATTCAAAACAAACACATTGTTTTCGTGTATCAAAGTGACTGTAAATGCCTTAGAAGGAAATTACCCTGAAAATGTTGCAGAATTTTGACCTCATATCAAAAGACTAACATCTGACTATCTTTAATTAATGTTACACCTCTTTCGAATAAATAATGTGCCAATAGGTTTACCCGGCTCGAAACACCATTAAATCGGACACAGAGCAGTGTATGTTGTCATAGACCACGTTAATAAATAGCGTAAGATTGCTGGTAGTCGAGAGAACTTTGAGCCAAGGAGCGCTCGCCCACCGCTGGAAAGCACCGAAATATTACTTGTGGTTAAGCTGCCGTGTTTGCTGGTTTTATATAAAAGATTAGGCGGGATTGTACGAGTAAAATTATATGGTAATTTAAAATATGAACATTGTGCGTCATGTACGAAATTATAAAGAATGATTGATTGGAACAAATATAGTCATTATTATAAGATATTTTAAAATATATTAAAAGAATATTATAAGAAATTTTAAAAGATAGAATATAGGTAATATTATTTATTGTACACCATATGGAATTACAATTGAGTGTAAATTTATTAGTCAGGTAAGGTACAATGGGTGGTATTGGAGCTAAAAGCAATCTCGATCAGACAGTATTTGGATGTATAATTATTTAAACGGGAATTAACGCAATCAATAGGTATTGCATACCTTTGAATTGCCTGACGTTTCGATGGCAGTTCGTGGTGACTTCTGGTCACAGGCTGACTTAATCTGTGACAGACAGACAAACAGACTGAGTCAACCTGTGACCACGGCCAATGCAACCTAGTCGAAGCGTCAGGCAATTCAGAGGAAATAGAGGAAAGACAACATTAAGAAAATATTATTGCTAAAGATCGATATTTTTAATACTATCAAAGTATTATACTATCGATAGCAATATACTTCGATGGTATTGATAGTATTACACTATCGATAGCATTATACTTCGACAATGTTGATAGTATCGATCCCTAGCAATAGTATTTTCTTTATGTTGTCTATCGATACTATCGATATCAATAAAAATGACAATATTTTCGATGGCACTATCGAAAAAGTTACTGTTTTTTAACGTCAATTATCGATAGAACTGGATCAGATATAATGATAGATCCAATGTCTAATTTAGTGATCATTCATTTCAAGGTGCAAGTATGGGCTATTTTAATCAATTTTATATACTTTTCATGACTTGTATGCATTTCATAAGCAAACATATTTAAATGTGCTATGATTTTTTGTATCAATATTATACTGTCATTATCCAACCACTTTCTTTGCAAGCTTAGAGGCGTTACAAATACATAAAAAAAAATCTAATAAAAACTAATTCAACGATCATACGAACTACAGAATTAACTACAAAAACATACAACAATAAACTAACAGCGGTGAATATAATGTACTTCAGGGAACTGTTACTTTTGTTATGGTCCCTATAAATTTTATGGGTTTCGTCTGGACCGCCAGTCTATGTTTTATACAAGCACCGATATTTTCCAATGATACCGAAATACGATAAATTTGATCACTAACTGGTGATATTTCTTGTTGGATTGCGTCAAATAGCATGGTGGCTCGATGGTGTTCCCAACCCTTGTTTGTGATAGTTTACCTACTTAGTTCTAATATTTATGGCATGTGAGATGTAGATTGGCAAGTTCGTATTTTCGTTGGTTGGGGAAATTTTGCGGTTATTTTTGCGGTTATTTTTCAGATGAAATTTCTAACTCTTCATTGTGTTAGCTGTGATTGTTTGTTTAATAGAGCCGTGAGGACGATTAGACGCCGCAAATTTGTGATCCTATTATAGTACCTTCACATGATAGTCGTTAAGTGTGCGTGAAGCTCACATAGATTGTGCTTTAGGTTTTCGTTTACAAATACAAACAACACGTTTACAACCACAACACGCACTGCAATGCTTGTAAATCACCCTTCATCTGAATATAGCCTCAATGGTAATGGTAATAGAAGAGTCGCTTTTTTTTTAAATAGAATGACTGCAATTCAAGCAAAAAACTGATGTTCTTATACATCTTTAAGATTAGCTAATTGAAAGGAATATTACATATAAAATGAAATCTATACCATAATAATAATAACTCCACACATCTCACACGCGGCCGTCTGATCCCAAACTAGGCAGAGCCTGTACTATGGTAACCAGACTGCTGATAAACATACTTATATATTTCTAAATACATACATATTAAAGATAAAATCACACCCAGACACAGAACAAATTATCATGCTCATCACACAATTATTTGTCCTGGGTGGGATTCGAAACCACGATCTGTGGCTTAGCAGTCAGAGTCACTAACCACTAGACCAACAGGCCAGTCAAAACAAAACACAAAACCGTCTGAAAAGATCAGCCTAAAACAATAACCAATACCAAAAATAAACACGAAAGATCACATTACATTGCACGGGCGTTGTCAACATATAAAATAGTGTGAAATTAGCCGAGATTACAACATTAAGGTTGTCAATGAAACTTTCTGACTCGTAACCGCGCGATTAAGCTGTAATTGCACGTAGTTTGGTTGCAGATAGTTTCAGTTTAGATAAAGTTCCAACTTTAACAATTACTTGTCAACTTTAGTTCGTTGTTAAATTTCCCGTGGTTATTACTGCGTCGAGACTGCTCCGAGCTTAAAAGTAATGCAGTCGAATAGATTCAGTCAATAAATAGCGGATTTCTGCAAGTTCTACAGGCGTTCACTTATGATAGGTATGCAAAATGGTGACTTTAAATCTATAATCATTAAGATGTCCATTCTATTTACATTTTATCAACGACTAGACACAACGGTTTATGTTTTTAAATATGGAAGACTGACCACCGAGGATGTCGGAAGGAAATGCTCTGAGGGATCAACTTGAGGGTACTGCCTTAGTTTTTTTCATTTGCATATCAAATTTGGCTAAATTTGTTAATAATATAATTTTTTGCAACTTATTTGGCAAATAAGCACTCGCCACGTTCGATAATAAAACATCAATAAATACTATTAATATTTTATACCACAAGAATTATGTAGTTTTGAACTTATAGGCAATACAATAGACATATAAAATAATAGTTACATCGTAATTGGTGCTAAAGCTGATTTTAATATAGAATTTATAACATGATTTATAATCCTCCAATAGTCATTCTCTTATGTGAAGTAAGGAAAATTATCAGCCCAATAAACCTTCAGCAATCATAGACTATTTTGAACCTTATTTCAATGAGAATGAAGTCGCGAGCGAGGCTCAACAGTGAGTTCAGTAACGTCCACTATAATAAATGACAGACTATCTCGACCATCGGATGTGTAAGCCAGAAATTGTCTCGAAACTTAAATTTCCGCAGCGGAATCTGTTCTTAATCGAGTGTCAACCATCGCAGTGAACGCTATTCACTCGATGTATCTACGTCATACATGACGTAATATTCTTTTGACCTTGATTCATTTAATACTGAATTGGTTTCTTTGTTAGTTTATATGGAACAAACTTTTACCGTAGGTTTCGCTTTTTTTCTATACCCGTATGGCCTTTTTAGGATTCCGGTTTTTTTGTACTTCTGACAATGAATATGTAAAAGTTCATGTTGATCGATTGAGTAGTTACGGCATGAGAGCGTAACAAACAAATTACCATTCGCGTTTATAATATTAGCTGGTATGTTCCAAAGTTTTAAATATACGTGAGGTAGTCGGATTACATTCCTCTGTTATTAAAATTAGTGTGTTTATAGAATAGAATATTTATAATATTCTTTATTGTATACCAACGACATATCTATTGATTAAAATAAATACACAAAGTTGGCCACGGCATGCGTCGCCACGCTAATAGTATAATATTTAAAGGTAGCATTCGGTTCTTGGCGACAGCGACGCGCGATCGCGACCCACGTCCGCGTCCGGGTCGCGCGACCCACTGCTTAGTATGAATTTATATGGAGTACTAAACAAATACCGCGACCGCGACGCGCGACCGTTGGGTGTGGCCAGAGAGCAGCGTGACGACCGCGACCCAGTCGCACCGGAGGCAGTGCAGTCAGCGCGACCCTGGCGAATGCACATCAAAATAGCGGCGTTTTCACCGGACGAGGACGAGAAATTGATAGAATTAGTGAATAAAAACCCACCTTTCTATGATGTAGGTAAAGCTCCAATCTTACAAAGACAACATTGTGAGGGACAATAAAACAAGTAAGCACTGGTGTATTTCTATTTCTACTGTTTATTCGACTCTAGCACAGAATACATAATAGTACCAGTACATAAGGACCTCTTCGCAATACCATTAAATGGTAATGGTAAAAACTTTTTTCCTAGCTGCGGATAAATTGTCCGATATATCGTACTGCAATAGAACACAACTGTCACCCTGCTCGTCAACCGTACAACTGGCAATGACGCGGTCGCTGACATCGGAAAGCTAGGGGTCGCCCCGCGACGGGCGACCATGGTCGCATGATACCATTGGAAGCCTACCTTTATCGTTTATTTAATAAACAATCATATTTAAAACAAAAATTCATAAACTAAAATAACTTTTATGCATAGTATCTGTACAAAATAATTTCGATGTTTTACATCTGCCAGGCGTCCCGCGACGGCTTACTTTTTTATTTGTATAGTATCATGATCAAGTATGTTATCATTTCTTCCAGAAAACTAATTTATTTAAAGTGAATCTTACTAAGTTGTATCGGATCAGTTGGCTTTACTTCGTAAAAATGCTTGCTTTTGTTGTTGTATTTAAAATGTATTGAATTGGTATAAAAACAGTATTACAATAACAGTACACTCCACAGACTAGGGGTCAGATTGTGTTATGCTTTTGCTCTCATTCACAGAAAACTAATATAATATGCTTGCAAAAAATTGATTTTATTTGATGCTTAATTTAAGTAATGGTCTAATTGGAATAAACGCTCATAAAGCAAGTAGTAATTTCTACGACATTACGTTAGTAATCATTAGTACAAAGTGGTCACAGTGGCAGGACCAGGATGGGCTTGATTATTAGCCATGTTTAGCAATAGACGTCCACTGCTGAAGAAGAGAAAGTGAACGAGTTCGTGATTAGGGACCATTTCATTTTTAAAGTGAAAACTTCTTTAGCGGCGTTGTGCACTTTTTGGGATGGGTAAAAATTTTTAAACTCGCGTCAGGACACGTGACCCTGATCAAAAATTCGTAAGACGGAGCCGAGTTTCTTATATTTAAAAAATATATCATTCGAAATTCAAACATGTATGAGCGGCCAGGAGCGCAAAACTTCCATTGTACCCTATTGGAAGGGGAGCCCACGATGCTAAATGTGTATTTACTACAGCGTCGTTGGGACCTATTGGATTTTGAAGATTAGATGGTAGAAAGAAAAAGAGTTCAGACGATGTATCCGTTTCATTGGTGGTGGGAAGCTTCTACAGGCTTTCAAAGATGTAAAAAAAATAGTAAAATGGACTTACTCTAGCGTGTCAGATATTAATAGTGTAGATACCCCACATGTCTCTGATAATGGGGGTAGGTTAATCTGCCCATTTGCATAGTGGGGGTGGCCGTATGGAAGGGTAGAAAATGGGAAAAATAAAATTAGATATTTAGATATTAAAAGGGGATGTTGAGTACACCCGAATTAAATTCTTCCCCATTCAATAATCTGACGATTCGGAAGTGACGCAAGCTCGCAGCGGCTTTTTGAAAATGCAAAAAAAAAAATCGCTGTTTTGACCAAGTTGAGCGCGTCAGATTTTCATACAGATGGTTCAGCTTAATATCCTAGACAAGCTGACCAATAATCTGACGAATATTTGGAGGGATTCTCTTAATCTGATGATTTGAAAAAAATGCATGTATTTTTATCAATTAATGTCTCAAATATGCACGGAAAATAGCATGAAAATACAAATAGACTTAACTATTTATATACATATATAAAAGCGAAAAGATACTCACTCACTCATCTACTGAGTAATCACGAAATCTGGAAAACTACTTGACCTATGAAAATGAAACTTGGCAGGGAGGTAGTTTATGAGTAAGAGAAGTCAGCTAAGGAATGATTCTAAGCTAAAAACAATTTTGTTAATTTACGAATACCATTCAACATCCAAATTTCTTGAAAAACATATTCCAAAGTGAATTGTTTAGATAAAAAAAAAATAATAGTCTTATAGTAGCAGGTACAAGTTGTTTTTATTACGTGTGTGAAAGAATGTATACCGCTTTTTTTTACAGAACTGATCTGTGTTTTTATGAAGGTAAAGTAGGTTTTCATAAATAAGCCACAGTCAGGATGTTTATTACTTTATATTTCTGCCCTAGTGAATCACAACTACCTGAGTTATATAAATATATAAATTGCTCAGATAGTCTTCTTCTGCAGCACGAATATAGTTTTATGCGACATTATACTATGAAAATAACAATAGACTAATCTGACCTGTATCAATATCAGTCAGTTCACGAATTTCTGACTACGTATGGTGCTGAGCTGAGTCTATTCGATAATATTTATTTATTTTAATTAATAAGAATTTCGTGGTATCAACTAGTTTCAATTCGTCTTATTTAACCATTATAGTGTTTTCCACCTGTTTAACGTTTGGAGTAGTGAATTGTATGCATATATTCTTTTCTCCATTAGAAAGTTGTTAACGTTAAACCAACGAACCACTATCGAAATAGCATCATTTAAAAGTTTGTACTCATACGTTTTAGTCTAAATAAGAGTAAGTTATGATGAAGATGAAGTAACTAAATAATCGAAATCGGTTTGCACGCAAACTCTCCAGCAACTTTCAAAAAGAACATAAACAGATGGACAGAGTATAGTGTGGGGATGGTATGAGAGAGTGAGAGATAGAGATAATGTAAAAGGGAAAGAGAGGCGTGGAGTGGGAAAGACATGCTTCACTGCAGCTGTACTAAACTTTCTTTACCATTTTTGTAACTTCGGCTTGTGGAAATGGGCAAATTATGTTTTCTGTTATCCTTGAAT
This sequence comes from Callimorpha dominula, assembly GCA_949752705.1. NCBI lineage: Eukaryota > Metazoa > Arthropoda > Insecta > Lepidoptera > Erebidae > Callimorpha > Callimorpha dominula. The sequence continues at coordinate 3,368,229 of OX457002.1, read as the reverse complement.
TATTTCCTTCGAAATAAAAAAAAAATCGTCGATTTTTTTTTGAAAGTTTGTAACCTTCCCACTGCCTTGCGTCACGCTCAAATCGTCAGATTATCAAAATGTACACTTGTCAGCATGTAATTAACCCCCCTTATAATAATCTGCAGCGCAGGAGTAAATCCAAAATCCCTTAATGGCCTCCCCTACTATATGTACATTTAGATATGTTATTACCTACTTTTTATTTTTAACCTAATTATATATATACAAATGTGTGTGTGTATGTGTATGCAAATACATTGTGAAGTTGTTTTCACTTCTGACGTGCATTCCTACGACTGACTGTTTTTTTTAGCCATTAATACCACACCGTCGTTTATCACCTTTTTTTATTAGTTGGTATTATTAGTTGCTGTTTGTTTATTATATATAATGTGTTTATTTGTGTATGTGAATTTGTGGGGTGTTTGAATTTTTTATTCAAGAAGATTTAAAACCTATAAAAACCCGTTTTATTACTGTCTTAGTTAAAATTACACAAACTTAAATGAATTCGTAGTAAGATAAAATGAATGAATACTTCAAATCTTCAAACATAATTTCAATAAGATTTGTGATAACTAAATATTTTAAATCAGAAACTAAATAAGTCTTTTATTTTATACAAATACGCAATTAGATGTTTTATCTGTACTTACTTAAAATGACAATTTAAAAACTAAATCAAGATTAAGTACACAAATCCAAGATTACTTTAAATTGTTCTGAATAATTTCGTGAAAAGATAATTTAACCTTTATTTTTAACATTTTATTGTACTTTTTACTAAAGCAAATATTTTTAATTCGGACATTTTTCTGTTATTTGTTTCGATGAGGCGTATCAAAGCAGTTGATGTATGGATTTAAACCTATGAATTACGGCGTACCGCGCAAAACAAACATATATTTTTTTGATAAAATTGTTTTTGGCAACAATATTTGCATGAGAAATGCTGAAAAATTGTTTAAAAAGGTTTATTTCAGGTTTTATGTCACAGAGGAATTTGCTGCACAGGTCAGGTTTTTACTTTTGGATAAGCATATTTTCAATATTTTAAAACAAATTTAACTGCAAGGTTAAAATTTAAATACAAACTTTCGTGAGTGATATTCATATTTATACATTATATACATTCACGTGTGTGGATGGAAGGATGCCCAACTAGTTTCGGACTCGACCGGAGACCTGTATCTCTGGGGATACTGTGTGCAGTGTCTGATACGCACGCGGAAGATCGTTTACCTTGATAAAGGTCCTCAGTCGGGTCGGAAAGTAGTCAGGCATCCCCGAAATACACGGGTGAATAAAAACGTATATCCTTTACTACCTGACCCGCGCAACTACATCTGCGTTTGTAAATTTTCCTGCTCCTCTCTCGTTGACCGTGGCGTGATATTATATAGCCTATAGCTTTCCTTGATAAATGGGCTATCCAACACTAAAAGAACTTTTCAATGCGAACTAGTAGTTCCTGAGATTAGCGCGTTCAACAACATGATAATATTATAATCATAGTACAGATAAATTTGCAAGGTTAAAAGCTTTTTGCAGGATCATTAGTACAGTGTTAAATAGCAACAACATAAAGGGTAATGAGTTGAACTTTCATTTTGCTTTCTTATGATTTTGCCACACCTGCTACTCCTTGATCCATTTCAAGACAACCGTTATATTCAATTGGAGGAGTTTATAAGAATATTGGTAATATCTTGCAGCTCTAGTAGTAGGTATTCTTGTTCCAGAAGTTCTTAAAGTTTTTAAGTGCATATCGACCTCACGCGAATATCAACCGCTATGAAGTCTCGACTACAATTCTTTCATTACAGTATTAAGACGCCTGTACACGAATGGGGTAATATTGACCCCGTTAATCTGCATCATGAGAGCTCCCTTTATTTTTCTCCAGCACTAGGTGATCATGTCATTTCGGCCATGGGCAAGTCTAACCTATTAACAATAAAACTCCATATAATTATTATAAAACTAGGGTTAGCATGAACACTTAACTGAATATTGAATTGCTGACTTTTCTATCATATACAATAACAGTAATTTTCTACAACAAACTCAGGCATTGCGCCAACTCTTATTTCCGCATGTACTCCAAAAATTGAAGTTCTAGCTTGTAATTTGAAAATATAGATGTAGTTTGAGAGCCAAAACGAATTTCATAGTGATTGGTCAGATACGAGTAGCAATGACCGCGTTCTTCGATAACAATGCTTTTATGACCTGTATATGTATTTTCTGTGTATAATGGCTAGATTCAGATCAAGAGATAACTTCTTATGAAGTGTTATAACACTGCGGTATGTTACTATAGTAACATACCGTAGTCTATTTTTCTATTGTTATTGTTATCTGTATTTTATTACTTCATCTCCTCAAAATGGTGAAAGAAAAAAAAAACATATTAGTAAAGATTCAAGCAACTGATGCTGGTGTTCATCATCACCATCATCATGCTGCTGCTGAACATAGGCCTCCCTTAAAGACTTCCAAGAAGACCGGTTGGAAGTGGCTTGCTTCCACCGACCACCTGCGATCATTACTAATGCCGCGTTCCAATAAACAAGAAACGATTCGTTTTGCTTACGGACGGTAAAAATTTCGTTGAATTTCTTTTTTCTAAATTTTACCGTCCGGCGTCCGTAAGCAAAACGAATCGTTTCTTGTTTATTGGAGCGAGGCATAAGTCGTGTGTCCCCTTCGCTAATGAATGTCCAACGCTCTGCTTTCCGGACCGTGGTCTCCATTCGGAAAACTTTTCGTGCCCATCGACCATCCATTCTACGTGCTATGTGCCCTGCCCCTTGCCACTTCAATTTGCTGACCCGTTTGGCTATGTGGTAACCTTCGTAGGCGTATGTCCATATTTCTAATCTGATCTCGCGAAGAAACATCAAACATCGCCCTCTCCATAGCTCGTTCAGCGACTCTGAGCTTGCTTACCAAGCCTATAGAGAGACCACGTTTCGGATTCATATGCTGCTAATATTAGAAATGAAAATGGGGACTTAATCTCGATAGTACGTATGGTATCATATCTTTTTGTTTACTTGGTTTCGACTGGATTGCACTGATCGAATGACTGAAACGTTATAGGATGGAAAATGAAAAAAAATATTTTCAAAAAACCAGATGTGTATAGAAATGTCACGTAAGATTAGGTGTTAGTATAGAAAAAAAGAAAATCAAATACTAACAGCATAGCTATTATTATTTGATTTTCTTTGCCCATAGTCATTGCAAATTTTGTTTAATGTTCTTTTTATGAATTGAAAAATGTTACTCGCACGAAAGAAGTTCGGATATTACCACTATCGGACATCTGTGATATTATTAATGCACCTTTATACTTGGAAGTCGTCTGTACAGCAAAAAGTAATATTGGGTAAGAAAAGACCCCATTAAGACTTATTGTACGAGTAGGTACGAAAGGGAGAGAATTTATCACAAGTTCCACTTCCGTTTATTTGCAAGAGTGAAGAGGAGTGTTTTTTCTCTTACTTAGCGTGTGTGCTAATATATAGATTTCGTTATATACATTTGCATACTGTCTTGCTGGAGATATTCTCTGTAATTGGGTCGTTTCTTATAGTTAATTCATATTAATTTTCTTGAAATTTGTTTTTAAAATAGAGTCTCTGTTATTTTCAAATTTGTTATAGTTTTTAATTGAAAAACCAAACATTAGACATAAATGATTGGACGATAGGAATATATGACGTCAGAAAAGCTTATGATGATGTCACTCGTTTTTGTTATTGCCTTAGATATGTAATCGAAAACAAATGGTAATAACGACCTTATTGAAATTGAGACGACCTTAATAAAATTACAAAATTAAAATGTTTTTTTTTATGCTCGATTCGGAGAGTCTACATAAGTACCTAGTAAAGAAGAACTGATCAAGATTAAAAATGTAGGACAATCTTTCTTTCTCAGTACCCTTATTATCCCCAATTATCTTTTGTCTAGACTAGACAAAATTATTTGTCTACAATAATATACATACTCTTATTTATACCTATTGTTTAAATATCATAATTATATTAAATATCCTTATTCGTCTGTAAAGCAAATTTTCTTTCCATAATCAAATACTGTTCTACAATCTATAATAATTGTATGTATACGTGTGTCTCGGAGATCGCGAATCGATAAACAGAAGATGGGCCGACGACCTGAAGAAGGTAGCAGGGATGGACTGGATGCGATAGGCGGAGGACCAGGTACTGTGGCGCGCATTGGGAGAGGCCTATGTCCAGCAGTGGACTATGATAGGCTGATTGATTGATTGACGCGTGTGTTAATAGACACAGTCGGCGGAAGTTTAAAACGTCTGGACAAAATTAAATATTAATGGGCGAGTCAAAAAGTGGGCTTTAAAATTAATGAACTATTTACATCAAGGAGCTAGTTATAAGCAAGATTGTTTTTAACCTATAATGCATTATTAAACTAGTTGGTACTAAAAGACGGACCTTTGTGAAAGTTTTGTTTTCAAAAGAAATTATGAGTATGTGCACTATAAAAGAAAACGCTGTCACGTACAGGATATGAGCAATTGTGCATTATTTTACCACTTAACGAACAATGTTTTATAAGATGCTTAAATAATAATAATAACTTTACACATCTCACACACAGCCGTCTGATCCTAAACTAGGCAGAGCCTGTACTATGGTAACCAGACTGCTGATAAACATACTTATATATTTCTAAATACATACATATTATAGATAAATTACACCCAGACATAGAACAAATAAAAATAAATAATAAATAATAAAAAGTAATGTGGCCGACTAAATCGGAGGTAGTGGGTTTAGATGTTGATGTCTTTGGTAGTTATTAGCACTGGATTGTTAAATGTTGATAAAGTAGGTAATGATACATTTTTAGTCAAAGATAAAAAATCTATGCTTTGAGTACATACTTCGTCGTCCAAATAACACCGTCTGTAATAATTTGATTAAAGTATTGTAAAAAAAAACAGAATTGACCGAATCTACTGAGCCACACCAGGGCGTGTGACTAGGTTGGTTTATTCAAACCTTTGAAACCCAGCACAGATATTTTTAAATATTAAGCCAACTTTAGTAATTTGAACTTATATTTTGTAGACCAGTGAGTGTTCATCTTTTACTAGGTTTTTGTCACAACAAAATCAATTCTAAAACATTATTTAAATGAATAATTATCTTTTTTTTTTTCACTTAAATAATTTATCTTTTAAAAAAGTATCACCGACTTCAATGGGTCTCAAAATGCCCTAATCGCTTCAAGTGTGCTTATAAATTTTGAAGAATTCCCTCATTCTCCAGGATCCCATCATCAGATCCTGACCTGATGACACCTGGGAAGTATTAATTACGCGAGTGGGACTTTAAAGTTGGCAAAATGTGGGTGTTTAATACACTTCTGTCTACCCCTTCAGGGATACAGGTGTGAACGTATGTATGTATGTGGATATCCGTCGACAAGCGCGCCCTTGACATAGACCTCAATTTAATATTCTCAAATGTCTCTCACCTAATATTTGAGTTAGTTAACTTATAGCCGACTAAACAGTAGTTAGTACAATATTATTCTTTCACACTTAGAATAACGGATTGTAATGATTAAGCTGTTAACAATCCTAACTCCTAAACTCACTGTTATTCCAAAGTATTAAGAGCTATTATTGATGAGTATAAGCGGACTCACCCGATGTAAGTTTCACTAGAAGTTAGACAGAAACCCAAAGTGGAAATCGTTTTTCATTTTAACAAATGGAGCGTTTTTTATTAGAAAAGTTTTCGTCACCTTTCAATATTTTAATGTCTCCGTCCCGCTTATTGGATTCGTCGGGCTGTGAGCACTTTCATCTAGATTTCTTTGATAGCATGTAACGGATCTTCAAATAAGATCAAGAACAATAAAAGAAACACTGTTTTAAATATGTATTTCAATATTAATGAATTGTTTATGTATGGATAAGTATAGGCATACATTTATAGGAAGTAAGGTAGTTTCAAATACAGAATATTAGCAATTATATATTATTATGAAATTGGGAGAGCCATGCTTCGGCACGTATGTACCGGGCTCGACCGCAATGATACCTAGGCCTCACTGAAAACCGGCAGTGAAGCAATGCTTCGTTGTGGTTCGCCGAGTGACTGAGGTTACTAGAGGCCCTAACCCTTCCCTCTCCTCTCTCTCCCTTTCTTCCCCTTTTACCCTACTCCCGTTAGGGTAGGTCCCGTAAGGGGTAAAAAGTACTTTGTACATATACATTATCTGTTTGACATATATGTATGATGTATAGTTATATGCATGATACTTTTACTGTACCAATAGTGTACAAATAAAGTATTATCTATCTATTTATCTACATGCTATCAATAGTTCATTGAACATCATAAAATTGGCTAGGTCCCGGTCCCAACAGACAATACAATACAAGTGAAAACTTTCTTACACAAATAAATGATAACTAATTTTATTTTGCAAATAGATCTTTTTACATATAGTTTAGAACAATACGTTACATTGTCCTCACATTTAACTTGCGCATATAAGCAATGTAACTAGAGATTTGTAAAAAACATGTTAAAAAAGAGTGTCCTTGGAGTTTCTTGCCTGTTCTTCTCCACTGGATCTACGAATTGGAACAGGCAACTAGCTTCACGACTGACTTAGTCTGACTGACTACTGCTCCTGACAATTCAAAAATACCTATAGTGGTTTAATTGAAATAAATTATTTTGATTTGATTTTATAGACACTTTTACACGTCAACTAGCCTTGAGAAGCCGCGGCGAAACAAACTCAATTATCCCAGTCTACATAACTCAAACTGTGCAAGAGTCATGTAGGCGTCCGGGATGGTCTTTTCAAGAAAGAACCATTTCAGTTTTGAGCTCACCAGTCATGACACCTAGTAGGCTAGATGAGTCGAAGAAGAACTCAACCACATTTTAGAGAGCTTAACGTGTTACATATAACAATCTTTTCGATTAACACAGATCTATTGATTGTTGATGAGTTCGTTACATAGTTATTTTGTTGACGGTGGGATCTCTTTTGTAGTCAAGTACAAAGAGCTGCTATATTTAAAAACAAATGGTTCGTTTTGCTTACGGCAAGGTTAAATTTTCGTTCTTGATTATAGGAACTGGGCATAAAGATAAACCGATCATTATGAAATTTGGTATACACTTTGCCAGGGATACAGAAAAGACAAAGGGTATCTTCCAGAAAGAAATACTTTCCTCAGGGGTAAATAAAATAAATTTTACATGAATTTTGATTCAGAGGCAGTAGAATCCGGTAATTATCGGTGTTTACGATTGCCGCTTAAGAAGCTTATATTCAATCAATGTAATTACTTCTTACATGAACATATCGAAAGTAGTAGAAAAGACAATTTTACAGAACACACAACAGTAAAGGGTTCAGTATTGGTAAAACTTTCGTCATTAAAACTATGGATCCGCAACTTATAGATATAAATTTAAAACTATTTGTAATCTCACTTTTAAAATCTGGCTCTTCTTCTGAAATGCTTTCATGTCGTAGGATATGAAACAAAAGCTATCAAATCGTAAACATCACGGTGTAAAAAATTATAAGTTAATGTCACATAAAAAATAATCGCGCCTGTCCCGACAGGTCGCTTCCACCTTAATGAAGGCTCGCGCGTGCTGCGTGCTGCGCGTTTAGTGCGCTGCAAGTAAAATAGCATACCTTTAATAAATATCGAAATACATAATTTAGATTTTTTTTTTAATATTTTAGAGAGAGATTTTATTTAAATGTTTAAAAAAAGAGGGAGATTAAAGTAACTTCGCCTTACAAAAGATTGTATTTTATTGGCAACAGGGTTCCATAGCTACCATCATCAGTCCGTTCTGATCCTTGCAGCAGATTTAGCGGATTTCTTAATATAATGAGCTGATGTATTGTTAGCGTCAATGAAGAAGTATTTTATCCATGGTTTAGATGGTTTTCTACATTAAACGAAAGATCGCTTGGTGGTTGAATTTCGACCATAATATTTTTTTGGTTTATTTCATTGGTCAGCATAACTTGCACTGTGATTGTATACCATGACAGGGAAACATATATACTGGACGCGTGTAGCTTTCTTTAAATGTGTAATATATTGTTTAAAAAAGTTTAGCATCCTGCGCCTCTTATATACATAAACTTTAAGTATACAAAATTTCACGTTCCTCCAGAATTATTAATATATACGAAGATGGTTGGCGGTTAATGTGCTAAAATACAAAATACTTCTCACCTCGTAAGCTAAATATAAGCAACAGTATAGTAAAATAGACTTGATCCTACCACTGAAAAGCATTTAGCTTAGTTGCAAGTAGCGAGGTTTACGACGGTACTAAATACGGTGATGTGTGATAATGTCTGGTAAAATGTTCCCTCGCCAGTAAACGTAATTCAAATTTCCTTAAACCAAAATTATGAGATTATCATTGATTCAAGTTCTGTTTTCTCTCACACTGAAAGTTTTTAGAAAATAAGAAACGGAATGATAAAGAAGCCTGTTGATATTTTTATTGCTTTTGGAAGAAGTCTCCGTTCCTTCCTAAGCACCGTCGCTTGCGATCTAACCATTGACTAAAGCAGTGAGTCCAGCCTTCTTTAGGGATCTCTTCCACGCCTTTTTCAAACGCATATCTTCAGGATTCAAAAAACGAATCCCTCTAAGTTTATCTTTTATTTTTGGAAATAAATAAAAGACACAAGGTGCCAGGCCGGAACTATGAGGATGACTCACTAGCTCCACATCTTCGATAGGCAAATATTCGATAGTCCGTCTGGCGGAGTGAGCTGGAGCGTTGTCATGGTGGAGGAGGATCCTGCTTCTTGGGCGCTGCTGTCTAACATTTTCTACGACAACTGGGAGACAATGACTTACATACCAATCTGCAGTATCAGTCCTTTTATCTTCTAGAATGATTGTTGTGAAATGACCCATCTGACCAAAGAATGAGGCAATATCTTTTTCCCTTGACTTCTGCCCTTGTTTACTTTTGTCGGCAAATCTTCGAATGGGAACGTCTATTGCGCAGATGGTCTTTTGGTTTCAGGTTTGTAACAATATATCCAGCTTTCATCACTTGTGACAATGTCATATACAGCATTCGATTCACCTGCTTCATAATTTTCAAGCATTGAGGCACCAATCCAAACCACGGCGGTTTTGATCTTCCGTCAAATTATGAGGTATCCATCTAGTACAAAGCTTTCTGACACCCAAATGTTCCTGAAAGATTTTTTGTATCTGTTTATATGTTACTCTTCTATCAGCTTCTATCTTCTATCTTTAGTAGTCGCCGTAGAAGGACGTCCTTCTCGAGAATCATCAGTGAGTTTGCTTTGATCACATTTAAACTCATTAAACCAGTTGTAAACAGTGGCACGAGATGGGGCTTCGTAATGAAATGCCAATCGAAATCTGTCGTAACATAGTTGTTGAGTAAGACCGCAACGAAAATCGTAATAAATCATTGAGCGAAAATTTTCTCTAGCAAAATCCATTTCCATGCACGATAGATACTCTTTCAATTGTCGCTGATTTACAAAAACAAATGGCATATGACATCATTAAACATCTACAGATTCCCAAAGAGTTCCTAATTCGAAATTTTAATAAATTTTTCATCGGCTGCTTTTCTTACTGGCCTATTCTAAAAACTTTCAGTGTGACCCGAGTAACAGCGGACGAGATAAGGTTAATAAATGTTTCAAAACTTAAAATAAAATAATCTACCAATAATATCTTATTTCTTTGCTTCTGTCAAATTAATCAGTATGACCAAACAAAATATATCAGTATGACCTTCAGAAGTCAACCAGACCTAACTTTACAAAATTGATCTTCTAAGAGTACGTCTTACAAGAATTCGTGTCGGTGCGTTTCAAGCTTTTGGAATTACACTGTATTTTCATATCCCCGAAATCACTGGACTGAATATTCGCACACAAAGTAGTCTCGTTTCGTTCGTTAATAAACCGTTCGTGTTTGATAAAAGTCCAGTCCTTTATAATTGGTTAAGTCGCAAAAAGGCAAAATGGATTTTTTTTATAAAAATAGCAAGTAAGTGGGATTTAAAATTATATCTTAGTTAAATAAAGGCTTACTACAAAGGTTGTCTAGTTAACAATGCGCTTAGTGAACAAAAGCACTTTATGTAAATGTAATTCAAATGTATTTTTACTGCTACGGTCTTTGAGTTATAAATATTGCTTAAATAAAAACTGCTATCCCACCAAAGGCTATATTTTTTTAGGCTGACGAGTCAGACAGTCTTAATTGAAAGTTGAAGCTAAAATTTCACAGACATGTTAGAAAAAAACAGTAAAAATGCATTTCAAATATTTTAAGACTTTCTTTCAGTGAAGTGTATTTGTTAATTCTGTTTTTTTCTTGTACAAACATTGACTTTTGACCTTAATCTTTCGTATGTGGTTTGAAACGGAAATAAGGCTTTACCTGCTTACCGTTTTGTATAGTCTAATTTTATACTAATAGTTTTAGGTCATAGGGCCGTGGAACTCTTCAGTGTCTACTAGTAACGATGGTTATGATGATGGAGGTAGGAGATGGATATTGAAACTCTTTTTTTCTAGGATATTTATATTGTAGGAAGTTCCACTTGTTGAAATTTGATGAAACTTTTAGCAGTGTGTGAATATTTCTTTTTGAACAACAATAACACAGTTTGAAAAATAAACTATCAACTGAAACTTTTAACTCAAACTTGGAAAAACAAAATAAATTGAACAAAAAAGATTTATATTCGAAACGATACAATCTATTTTAAAATTGAGAATCATGTCGAAAAAGTTATTATTATAATGTTTATATGTTTAGCAGGGTATTCTTTATTTATTTTAATATGAGTAGAAAATTTTGAACAAGGATTGCTTATAGATGAGCTGTGTGTTGCCTCAATGAAATTCAAGCCGATCTATAAAGTAAGACCGCTTTGTAACTTCTGTAATAGCACAGAATAAAAAATTTAATGTTACACTATTTACGCACAGAACTTCTTGAGAAAGTTGAAATTTACTTAATCCCACTATCCCACTAATCCCACTAATATTATAAATGTGAAAGTTTGGATGGATGGAAGGATGTTTGTTACTCTTTCACGCCAAAACTACTAAACCGATTGCGATCAAACTTGGTATGTGGATAGCTGGAGACCTGGATTAACATATAGGCTACTTTTTATTCCGATATTCCCACGGGATCAGGACTTACGTGGGCGTTTATATTGCTTAAGTCATGAATGTGACAAAGCTTGTCATGTAAGACGTTGACTTAAAATCACTCCGAGTAACGTGCTACACCTCACTGGAAGCGGTGACTAAAGTCAGCTAATATATCTGCAGGATTTTAAATATTGCGAGTTCAAGAACACTCAGCCTGTTAGCAGACGACTATTAATATATTACAATAGGTCATTAGCTACGATACGCTTTTATCATCATCTCTTTACCACCAGAATCTACATATAATTATCCTTTGTTGGTATACATATCATTGCTATAATGCTTAATTGCCTCGTACTTTACTTCTTCGGATTAAAGTACTTCACCACAAATCAAAAGCTTTGAATTACAGCCCCTACACTCGAGACGAAATCAGATCACTTTAGAACTTCGGCAGTCAATAAATCACTTGACTAATAAAATAATTCATCTCACCAAAACCGACATGGTTAACCGCAGAAACTTTTGCTAATGAGTTTACTTCTTATTGGCATTCACCGGTTAAAGTACAGAACTCCCATTTCAATTTCACTTGAGCTTCTAGTCTTCATGCACCGTTTGATACCTGTTCCAGTTGTAGTAGAAAACGGGAATGGATATTGTTAAAGTTCTCCGAAACTCGCATTCTGAAGTGGCTCAGAAGGTTCCTTATGGAAATAGTATTGAAATAGTATTGTGCAAGAAAATAAATAAATATCAACATTTGATCTTTTAGTTGTTAGGTGGCGAAAAAGCATGAGGGTTGCTTGATGGTAGCTGACGGGTGATATGGACAGAGATAAATGAGTTGTGAAAACCCTACTCACTGTAACGCAATAAAAGATTATTGTAGCTGCGAGTGCTGCAATGTGTAGTTTTTCGTGAAGTTACTCAGTAGGGTGTTAAACCCGAAACAAAAACCCGTGTGTTGTTAGGTGTGTATGCCAGTCTTTTTTGTCTGGGGCATGCTAGCTACCAACTCAATGAACCACTTCGGATATGCTCTTCTTTTGTCGGGAAACTAGCCCTTTCTAGTTCCTTTTATGTATTGTTAAGTGATAGACATTTTTGTGTGTGCGATCCCTATGGCTCATGAAATCACCGGAGCTAACGGTAAAACGGTATGTCGGAACCGATTCAATTAAAACCACACAGTTATTCGTCATTGGTGGGTCTATTACAAGGACTTGAGTGTAACCTATAACGTAAGTCACCGTGGACCAAGCTTACGGAGCATGGAGATTCGCTCTGCACTCTCCAGTGCTTGATGCGACTTCTCTGAGACGCAAGAGGACTAATATTACATCCTTGCAAAATGAGATTAAGAATCAATGGCGAAATATCACGCATTACCTTCAACAAGCTACTGTAAAACAGACTGAAAGATTGTTTGCTGCCTTGGTTGTGAAAAAAAAAGTTGGAAAACCAGCACTTGACACGACTGATGGTAAGTAGTTATGATTGGCAACACTAGTGAAGGCACTCTGAACTCTCTCACTCATTTACAAACAAAAATTTAACGCTAAGCCTCGACTTTAGCTCATCGCAGTGCTCAAATTTTCATCCTCAATTTCTTCCAATTTACATCCTCCAGCATTGATGTGTTATATTTAGGTATGTAGGTTCATGATGAATGAAAAAAGTTCACTATGACATCGCATAGGATATTGCATGACTTTAGTTATTCAAATACCTACTGAAATGTGCAGAAAGGTTTTACACAAGACGTAGACTGAATGCTAATGACGTGCTCCACAGCGGCCATATGCAAGGGAAATGAAAATGAGATTAGTTTCATCATATTTGTTCCTCGTAAATTTGCTGTATATTTTGTTGTTTTAAATATTGTGGGAAGGATTAATAGTAAGCGGTCTGTAAGTATATACCTACCTACCTACCTAATCCATACCTACACATACCTACCCAATCAGAACTATTTCGGCAGCTAATTGCAATAAAATAGTGTTATCTTAACACGTAAATAACAATATTTCTAACTAGCTGTGCCTCGCGGTTTCACCCGCGTGAGTCCCGATCCCGTGGGAATATCCGGATAAAAAGTAGGTGTTAATCCAGGTCTCCAGCTATCTACATACCAAGTTTCATCTGTTCAGTTGTTTTGGCGTGAAAAAGTAACAAACATCCATACATCCATACTCACAAACTTTCACGTTTAGTTAGTAGGATAACTTTTAAAATTACGGTTCGTGTTTAAAGTTTCTGACTTGTACTTTGTATAAGCTATCACCAATTGTATCGGGGCGTTTGTTTTTGGAAATCGTACACTTTTTTTTAACAATTTGTCGGCTCGTATCACAAAAAATGATGATTACGTAATCGTAATTGAAGAGGAAATTTTACTACTTACTCTCGCGTAAAAGTAAAAAACAAAATGCTAAAGACAGGAACACAAAGTCTGCGTATTACCAGGTGAGGCTGGTACCTCCCAGTCTGTTACTTGCAATTTTCTACTGGCACAAAGTAATACCTCGATACGACATATTTGACCTACGTACGATACAATACCATATAATACTCTTTATTGTACACCATGAGGAACAGTTCAAAACATTCACAAAGACAAAAAAAAAATTATGGTACAAACGGCGGTCTTATCGCTAGTTGCGATTTCTTACAGACAACCTTTAGAATCTTTAGATGGATAGACGCAACGGATTTGTGAATAGGGCAGTTAACAGGTGTACGAATTTAGCTAAGGTGAAGGAGGAGAAAAAGGAATAAATAATTATATATACCTTACCTATATATATACATACACATACATACAGATATTAAAATAAATACGACACATAAAAATATAAAATAAAATAACTAATAGCAATAACATTTTTTAACATTGTTTTCGACAATCAATTAGTTTCAAACCTTGCTCAAAACATGTACAGTAATCAATCTTCATTAACACAAAAATATTTCGTATAACATTTTAAGTAATTTATGAAAGACAGAATTCACTTTCCCTTGATTAAAACCACTCGACCAAAACACTTAGTGGTGGAGAACTTGAATAAACTTACTTACTTTGTAATTGCAAAGTTCACGCAATTACCCTAGGCCTGGAAATTTTATAAAGCGAGTTGAGAAGCCAGTCAGAGGTAACGCCGATTCGGTCTTTCGGTTACGCATTTTCTTCTAACTAATCAGCTTAGTAGCTTCCTATGGTCAAAATAATCTGTTTAACAGTCTTCATGAAATTAAGTATGACATAAGACTTTATAAACTATATTCGTTACTATTTAGAAGCGTTTAATATTTTTTACTCGTTAAAATAAATAATAAAAGTAAAAAAAAATGCAATAGTTAGGTATGACGTTATAACTCATTATTTCTTAAAAAAAAAATACAAAACGTACAAAATTTTGACATTTAATAAAGATTTATAACGTGACTTGTCAGTCTAATACCGTATTATCACCTCAGAGGAAATTATCACAATTATGAACTCTTTCATAATGTCCTCTACAGTCCTCTACTCTACTCGCGAAGTTGCCCGAAGTTTAGCGAATACAAGAGTGTAGACAGGCACTTCGCTTCGCTTCGTGCAACCTCGTTTCGCTTCGGGCAACTTCCGATCGTTGTCGGTTTTGTTTTTGCACCCGAGTCAAAGTCCCGAAGTGTTCCGAAGTTCCAACACGAAACGTCTCACTACTCTACTCGGACTACGGTCAACTTCGCAATACTTCGTCGAAGCAACTTCGCGAGTAGGTAGTGTGGAGGGGTTATTATAGAAAGCATGTTTTATTGTACGTAAATATGAGTACTGTACTCTCCAAACTTATTGGCCGGCATGAAGGTGGCGCAACCGCAGTCTCGCGCATGGTACAATCGAGTGGAAAATTACTAACCCAACTAAGACTTCGATTTTAGTATAGTATTATATCAAAGTTCCTAAATAGATTAATTATTTACCTATAATTAATTGATAACCTTCATTTTGCATTCTGCGCACCTACTCGCGGCTAACTTCAGCAATTATAATAAGTTTGAGGATTGCTGTGAATAAGTAAGGTAATCAAAAGTACGGCAGATTTACTGGATCTCCCGCAAAGTGAATTCGATTCGACAGCCAAGGGAAGTATTTTTGTCCTACAGAAGACTTAAGCCTAAAGTATCTGATAATCGCTACTGCAATTGTAATAATAATATAGAAATATAGTTCTATCTATCTACACATTATGTTATAGTGATAATAGAGTTTTTAAACAACTTTTTTTTTGACGAGGTACTCATTTTGACTGGCCTGTTGGTCTAGTGGTTAGTGACCCTGACTGCTAAGCCAGAGGTCGTGGGTTCGATTACCACCCAGGACAAATCATTGTGTGATGAGCATGATCATTTGTTCTGTGTCTGGGTGTAATTTATCTATAATATGTATGTATTTAGAAATATATAAGTATGTTTATCAGCAGTCCGGTTACCATAGATAGTACAGGCTCTGCCTAGTTTGGGATCAGACGGCCGTGTGTGAGATGTGTGAAGTTATTATTATTATTATTCATCCGATTATATTGTGTGTATTTTATGCTTTTGCATCTTCAGGGTGGTATCATACAAGTGAATAATGAAATAAATAAACAGAATAAACTAGTTACTAAAGGTTTGTTCATTTAAAAACTTATTTGAGAATAATTACACGTTTTATCTTGAACATCAATTATTGAAACCCATGTAATAGTCCAAGAAAGTGCTAGCACATGCAGTTTTTTTTTTTTTTCCCTCTAATGTTATTGATGCTGTGTCAGCGAGGGATAATATCTTTAATTATTGGGGTGGTCGTTATCTTTCTTCTGATATAGTGCGAAAGGTTAGGGGTCTAGGCGTCATGCTCGTTAGGGGCTGATATAAGATCCTTGTGACGCTAACTGATTTATATTTTTTTGTATTCTACTGCCTCTCCTATAAATAAACTTAATAGGTTTTTTATGTTTGTAATTATGATTAAAGAAATATTTTCGATTTTCTGTTTATCAGTTCCTACCTAATACCAGTACCTAATACGTTAAAACCAAAGGGATTGCACGGAAGGCGCAATAGTTAAAGTAGTGGCCTCGCTACTACGTCGCTCGGAGCTGTTGGTCGGAGGGGGTTGGATTCCCATACGGGACAAAAAATTGTGTGTTCCAGAAATAGTTGTGCCGTGTCTGGGTGTTCTTTGTGTCCGCTGTTTCAATGGTTGTAAAGTCCCTCGTGACACAGGAATCTTTCTAGAGCGGAGGACGACCGACCTTCCTGCTAAAAGGAAGGGCCAGACTAGTTGATTATACCCTGTGTCCACGGATATACGGCTATTAAAATGCTTCTATCTTTCTCTAAATAATTTCCTGCAATAAATCCAAATAATTTTCTATTGCTGTGATTGATAAATGTTGGACATGTTGGTATCCCAGCAATCAATCAATTTGGCTCTTAAAAACACTGATCCTTAAAAATAAAATTGTCAATATGTCTTCTAAATACTATAAATTGCGTTTTATTGGCGGGTTAAAATAAATTTATAGCGATCAAAAGTTATTAAAATTAGCCAATGATGCATTCATGTGCAGCTAACAAAATATTAATTAAATTTTATTAAAGATATTTCGACATAGAAATTTATTTTAGAAATAGCTTCACTTTTGTTTTTCAATGTGTGGATAAATTGGTAAGTAGGTATAGCACATTACACAATACGTAATATGTGTGCCACACATTGATATCTGTGGTTTTACTCTAAAGATATCAAACATTGACGACAACAAGTTGCGCTATGCCCCGAATATCAAAGAAAATCATCACAACCGGTCCTTTGTGAGTTAACCATTGTGCACTGTAAAGCAGCGGCATGTGTCCCGGTGTGCAATATATATGTCACTCATGTGTGCTCACTGGATATTTAAAGCCGGAGGGGAAGTTTATATCTGACTTGATATGCCGGTAGCAGTGATTTTAGTTGCAGAATATGTACAAACGGTCTACTCAACGAGGATAATAGTATTCATTCAAATTGTTGCAACAGGTCGAACCGATACAAACTTATTATTGTAACATTTTGTTTTGACAAGCTTTCACTTAACACTTAATTTGTACGGATATTTTTTTTTACGGCATAGGGGCAAACGAGCAGACGGGTCACCTGATGGTAGGTGACTACCGCCGCCCATGGGCATCTGCAACTCAAGAGTCACAAGTGCGTTGCCGGCCTTTATGGTGGGTGTAGGGGAAAGGGGGTAAGAGGGAGAGTGCGGGTAGGGGGAGAAGACGGTAAAAGGGGGAGAGGGAAGGGCTAGGGCCTCCGGTAACCTAACTCACTCGGCGAAAAGCAGTGCATGCATTGCTTTACTGCCGGTTTTCTGTGAGGCCGTGGCGTGCCCAGATATTATTGATCATAATACAAGTTTCGGGATAAAAAATAGGTATAACTTCTGAAATCATTTTAGGCATCATATTAACACAATACTGATTGAACAAATCTTTTTTTAAGCTCTAGAACAGTTAAACGGATCTAATTATCAAACGATATGCGTAACTACATAATAGGGAATATGCATGTTCTTTAAATTTACTTGATTCATTTTCCCTTGAATCTTTATTGTCCACATATTATGCCTAAACAATTATTTTCTTATTTAGTTTGTCTTTAATTGCAAAAAATATTAATTAAAATATGCAAAATAAGGGAGCGAAATTCAACTTTGCAAAACGCTTCACTATTGGTCGAAACAAAACATGACGTCAAATTCCCCGTCCTGTCATTTATCGGCGCCTATATTCGTAGTGTTACGGAGAAAGATAGGTGTTTTTGCCCTTAGCTAGTGCAATTTTAGCATTCTAGTGATATTAGAAATTATCTAGGACGATGACTGAATGTAGTTTTGTCAAAGAACAATCGGACAATCTACCGAAAATAGATTGCATTCATGATGACTACATATTTTGCATCAAATCCAGATTTTACGTCTGCTGAGGTCAAAGGAGTGAAATCCGCAAGGTAATTATTATAATACTTGTCATATTATAATCTAAAGGATAGGTAAGATATGTATAGTTAGTTATATTCATGAACTTTTATTGGACTTTTGTTACTTAGTTGCCTACTTAAGACAAGCAAGTTGCCTTCTGCTTGATATTTAAAACCAACATAAATGACCTACTGCTGACTAATTCACACTATTCTAGCAATTAAATTGTAATATGCTTACATTAAAGTGATCTTCACAACAATATAAACACGATATTGAAGATACTTCATCTCTTCTCATTAATTTACACCATTGTTTTCGTATTTCACATTATTATTTTGTACAGGACAAAAATACTGTATTGGGTGTACTTCTTATAGTGTTTTTACACTTAGGGACAAGGCAATACTTATAAAATGTTTTTTAAACTTTATCCATCGTCTATTAATTACAATACATAGTAATTACAACCGAAAATCGGTATAAATTTACTGTAACACTTCAAGTAAGTATACTAAGTTTATGAAACAAACACTGAGCGTGATATCTGACGTCATCCAAGGCCCGCGAAATATGGCGGCGTTTAAACAGATCAAATTTTATCGATGTTTTCAATGTTATTTTAAAAATTAATTTGAACATTGTCGAGGTTATTTATATTTTTTATTAGAGTAGAATGATGGAACAAGTCAATAAAAGATAAAAAAAAAATACATGCATATTCCCTATTATCGTTTTGTTTCTAGCTATAATACTGCTGAGGAATAGTTAAATAATAGGCGACGTTCGAATAAGTACGCGTACTTGTGACTCGACGATTTTTTTCGTCTGTGTGTCACCCAAAGTACGCGTACTTTAAAATTGTCACGCGAGTTCGACGGCGATCAAACCGTTTGAAATGTTGCTCATTTCCGTGAAATAAATTTTTAGATCGGTCCAGATTTTCTTTATTTCTTTCTTATAATATTCTAGTGCAGGTATGTAAATGTAGAAGTGTAGGTATAGATTAAACCTTGGTTTTCTAAAGCTTCGCGTATCATCTATTCTACACGTATCGTATCACCTACAAGAGCACGATGAAGTGTTTATGTGGCGGTTGACCCAACTAAAATTAAACAGTGTCTGGCTTATTTTTATGCAGATGTTTTCTTCCTCAAAAACACGAATAGCCGCGGTTCCTGTCTTTTATGCGGTATCCTGCCTTACATCCGCATGCGGTTACTTCTCGACAGGGTACAAATCTATGCCGGACTGTATTCATTGACAGCGAATATTCTTTTCCTCTTACATTTATATAATTTCAATAATTTACTTAGTTGAATTCGTGCACCTGTTAACTGCCCTATACACAAATCTATTGCATCTGTCCATCTAAAGATAGTCTGTAAGAAATTGCAACTAGTGATAAGACCATTGTGCCATTATTTTATTTTATTTTTTAATATTGTAAACTATTTTATGGTGTATCATAAAGTATTACACAAACATACAACATATTGTTTGGGTGTATGAATCCAGTCTGTTAATTTTTTTTTCTATTATGAACTGCACGTTTATTTCTCGTGACGTTTATAATCCTGGAACGTTTAAGAGTAGAGTGAACTGGTTTTTAATGGATAGGCATGCACCATCTTCATCGTTACTTTCCTTGAGGCGAGTTGTAAGATATAGGTATACATATGTGGCGTAGCTCCAAAAAGCTACCATAATCGTATTTTTTTTAATACCTACACATATTTTACAGCGAACAAAAAGGGCATCTATTTATAAAACTAAACAAATCGTATCAATTGAAAGGTCCGAAAATGATTCATTTTAAATTCTTTGACCGATCTATATTACTAACAAAATCATTCACTCTGTCATAGAACAAAAATGCCAAACTGCGGTACAGTGGTCAGTTAGTCAATTTATAAATCAATTGCTATTCTAGACGTCGATAGCCCTCGGGGGCTATCTAGCCCAATGATGAGGGTTGAGGACCGGCCCTCTTGGCATCTACGAGCCCATTACTGTGACCAAATTGAATGGTTACGCAATCGAATAAAACCTATTTTTGTTAGATTTGTTTATGGTTATGTGTTGTGTGTCTGGGTGTAATTTATCTATAAATATGTATGTATTTAGAAATTTATAAGTATGTTTGGTTCAGACAGCCGTGTGTGTCGTGTGTCAAGTAATTATTAGTATAGTATTAAGTTTAGAACATTTTATTTATTATTTGTTACAATTTTAATTATTTATAAAATATTATTAGTTTACGAATAAATGAAACTTCATCGTAACAGGTGGTGCTGCCTCTAAGCAATATTATATTGCAACATACGTTATACCTAGTGTAGGCTAATGACATCTGTGAATATAAAATTCAAGGTAGTGAGGATATGTTTCCTATGAACTTCAAATGAGCAAGACCGATTTTGATACAATTTTCATTCAATCTTCAAATTAGCCCATCCTGTAAATGTTCGTAGCGATCGAATAAACCAATTTTGTTTCTTTTGCCATTCTTGCTACCCGTGCGAGGCCAGTAGTAGTTGCTATTAAAAGAAATTACTATACTCTTTCAGAACATGTTATTGTAAACATCACGGAGGTTGCACCGAATTTTATACACTTTACCGGAATGAGTATTTTTTTTTTTGGTATTAAATAATAGCTTGCCAGTCACTCGCGTTTAATTTATTTTTCTATTCATCGGGAACAGTACTTTTTGTAGATGAAAGGTAGGTGCCGTCATGTGCCGTATTTTTTTCCTGCAACCCTAACAACGTGCAAGTTCGGTTGAGTAGTTAGACAAGAAAGTCTAACAAATAAACATTTATGACGCGTTCCTATAATCATTATAATATAAAACGAATCATTAATTGATAGTAATGATTCGTTTTGCTTACGGACGGTAGTTTTCGTTAAAAATTTATTGGTTTACAGGAACGCGGCATTAGTTAGCAAACAAATATAAAGAGAACATTAATACTCCCGTTGTACAGTATTTTTAACACGTTTTTATGAACTTAATAAATGTAATACGTATGAGGGGATTGTGGGGCTCGTGACTAGGTGGTAACCGAGTAGGTTAGCACATTACAAAAGTTAAGTAATACTGGCCAGTTATTAAAGTTATTATTTATTAATTTATTTTCGTAGATGCTTATTCATAATCAAATTAATTAGTTTTGTAAATTATCCCTACCCTTAGTAACCTTAAGTATGTAACTACACTATTGTATTAGGTAGTAACCTGTGATGATAGTTGTATGTGGTAAATAAATAAATAATGTAGTGCAGTTCAAAGTGTAGATTTGGTTTGCTGACGAAATATAACAACTAACAAGCACATCAATTTAACGATTTTATTTCGATTCAATTTCTCAAGGGATTACGGACTCCAATATCTTATAGTAGACGCGGCTCTTAATCCTAAATGTCTTTCACGTAACGATTCTCTGTCAAGCGTACCGACGAAGTATTTATGAACTTTTTGTAGTAGAACACTTTTTTATGAAATTGTTATTTTTTTTCAGGGTTAATAAATAGCTGGGTAGAAATGGACACAACTGTCATTATGTCAGACGTTGTGCTGTCAAAATTTTAACTTTATTTTATTATTATAAAAAACCAGTTCCATATTTTCTCAATTTTTCGATGTTTTGTTTTTCCAAAAAACCTTGCTCAGACTGTTTCTAATATTAATAAGAAAATAATTGCATAATCCGTTTAGCCGTTCTCAAGTTAAGCGCTTACCAACGCACAAGATTTCATTTGATACATATATATTCTTCTGCTAAATTGTGTTCCACATGGATAAACTTCATATTTAATCATTCCGTTTGATTATTTTGATAGAACGAAACATTATTTAATAAATAACAATAATAATAGTTTAAGAGCATAATACTAGATATGCCAAGCACATAGATGTAATTTTAAACATTTGATACAAAAGTATACTACAGATATTTATTTGTCCGTGCCTCGGCCGGGTTCAAATTAAAAAAAAAGTTTGATGTTTTCTTTTCTTTAAAAAGAAAACTGCATTAAAAATATTCCTGTGTTTACAAACATTTAAACAACTGATACAAAGAACACCCAAACTCGAGATAACTAATTGTAGATTAAAAAATTTCTCCTGTGTCGAATTTGACCGCACAAGCGTTAAGCGTAGTGGCGAGGTGACTAATTAAAACTTTTTTTTTCTTGATTCAAGAAACAGAAAAGTCTACGTTACTGTACAAAAAGAACTGGGGCATATTTATGATAACAACGCTATCATGAAGATCAAAATAAGAAAAAAAATCGCTTACAATCGGTCGACAACTACGGTGGGCACTGAAAATCAGTGCTAGGGTGGGCCACGCCTATCGCAGTAAATGCTGAGAGTCCACCTTTTTGTGGGACATGGTGTACAACCCCCGTTAATATATATGCTTGTGTTATAGGCATGATGTATGATAGACAGTAAAGCACAAAATTGTGTATAATTACTTTAACCTATTTAATAAACGTGGTCTATGATATGTCAACTCGCCACGTCAACAGCTCACTCAACATACCACAGATGGTTTATATCACCTGACCTCACTCTAGATTGAGTTGAGATCTAGTCTTTTAGACATGATATTTTATTGAAGTAAGTTGTATGCCTTGTTTCTCTCAATAAATTCATTTTCTTTCTTCTTTCTTCTTCTTACAAAGAAATGCTTTGCTACCATTTTAATGAGACTCTCAAACGCCTTAATACCATTTTGATATTCTTAGTTGCGCTTAACCGATCAGCGTTAGACAGTGATCTTTTACGAATCTTTTACAACTGTTATCGAATTGTTTAAAATTCATACAGTTTACATTAATGTTACAAATTGTCTTAACTTTGAAATGTTTATTTAGGACTTTTTCTTTATCATAAATTGCTGGAACATAAATATTGGAAGTGAAAATTTAAAAAAAAGGAAGAAGGTATTTACCATGAACATTTAGGTGCTTAGGTAGAAAACTTTTTCTCCCTGTATCCTGGTCTATTGTTCTAAACCTTGACTTTCTGTTTCTCGTTTTTTTTTTTATCAATAGCTTGGCATAGCGCTTATATATCATATGACTTGAGACGGATCAGCTTTTTATGAGGAGTAAAGATAAAGGTGTTAAAAATTTAAAAAACCGACAAAGTGATCGAACTCGTTTGGAGAGGGTTCCGTACGATGAATATGTATCTGCCACATCCGAATAACAGAGTTAACACTGTAGTTGAAGAGCATGTTCACCCATATAGTCCAACCGCAAATGTACGTTTGTACGTACAATATTTTATTTTCAGACCATAGACTATAGATTACAGAAAAACCTATTTCTTATAGGGTTTTCTGAAATCTATAAGTAAAGAATTTAGGCTCAGGAATTGCTTTAAAACTTTTAATCTAAAAGTTATAAACAAAAATAATTGAGACCTTACAACAAGTCCTGTCATTGGACACGGTACAGTTTGAATTTTTATTTACTAATTTGGTTCCCAAAAATGACCCCCATATTCTAAATTTATTTATCTTAATTAATTTTATTACCTTAATATTATGCTGTATTTGGGTCACAGGAATTCATATGTGTAAAAAATTTGAACTTAATCGGTCTAGTAGATTTGGAGAAGGGACACATACAAATGATCCTATAAACAACCCGGCACCTACTCAGCATCGTCAGCATTTCCAGATCGCCGGGACATTTATTTTGTTGTTGTCCATAGCTATGAGAGTCAATTCACGGTTTGTAAAATTAGACATTACAACATACGATTAGAACTGATGAAAATCGTTCACCTACTAATCGTCAGTGCGTTGTCATGCGATGTTGATTCGTTGACGTTGACATCCACCCATTGATCCCGGAGCATCAACTTGTCACCGCGTCGCCGCGTCGGTCGCGCGACGTTATCGTGAAGTTCGAGCGGCGAGGCGGTGCTGGTTGTGAAGTGAGTGCCGACCATAAGGGTTCTATTTTTTCATTTGCACGTATCTAACCCTAATAAACATAAGACTGAAGCAAACTATATTTTATAATTTTGAAACAGAACATTTTTCTTATAAAAATACTTACCTTTCCATAGATGTGTAGTTTGTACTATCTGCCATTTAAGACAACTTACAACCGTGTCTTAAGTTCAGGTCACCTCCCCAGAGTTTAAGATCCAAGGTTCAAGTTTCTTAGCAGTGGAAAGGCATCAAAAAGCTAGGCACAGCTATTCACTGGTTCAAAATAAACTATATAAAGAAATAATATAAAAGTATTTAATATTATAAATGCTTATTTTATAAATAAAATTAACTTTAAAAAATAATTTATCAATACTCAATACAAATAAATAAAATTGGAGTGTCTGTTTGTAATGTCCAAAATAATAGTTTTTTCTTAAGTTCATACAGTTATTTTCACGATACCTATACCTATGCCTAAAAATCAGTTTTTAAGATTTTGCCTGTCTGTCTATCTGTTTGTTCCGGCTAATCTCCGGAACGGGTAGGCCGATTTCAACGGACTTTTACAGGTGTCATAAGGAGTAACTAAGGCTACTTTTTTATTTTCGAAAAATATGTACACGCGCGCGTTTAAAATAAACTTGATATTTACATAATTATAATGCATTTTTTTGAATTCTTTTATAGTCCCTCGATATTTCCTTTCTAGGTCGAGCGCTGTAATCACGTCCATGATGGAACACGAGTCCAGTCCTTTACCGTCAGACCCGTAGGGAGTAAATCGTTTTCCTATATTTTGTATTTGACCTTACTAAAAACGTTTAGTTATTAATAATCAGATGACCGATGTCCAGACATAATTGTATATCGATGACATCGTCCAGACGATGTCTGTGTAATGTAATAGTACTCAGTTTATTGAATTTCGACTAATGTATATCTGATATACAAGTTATATTTACTAAGTCATTTTGGCTGTATAAGGTTATAGACTAGACGTTTGTAATCGACAAAAGAATGGGATGGATTGAAAAGTTCGTAGCCTGCCCTAGAATTATCTGACCTAGAATTTTTAAAGTAATCTTGCTCCAGTCCTTCAACATTCAATGTGTAAACAATATGCAATATGTAAGCTACACGTCTCATAATTATTTTTTTAAAGTGAAAACTTCTCTAGGCACGTTGGGCACTTTTGATATTCGGAAAAAGCACTAAACTCACGTGACCGTCTCAGTCACACACACATTGGAGCAGCTTTTTAGATATATTTTGCCAAAAGGACGTACAACAATTTGTACTTGTGGGTTATAGGTAGTACAAGTGTCTTGCTAGGGTAGTGAGAGATTCTGCCACGTAAATGGGCTTAGCAGGGCCATCGATTTGAAATCTAGCAATACTACACAAATATATTTTCTCTCTTAAGAGTTGAGGTAAAATAACGATATTGGGCCTGGTCGACTTATTCTTTAGTTTCATACGGAACACATCTCAAGTATCAGAATCCAGTATTGGTTCATTGAAATATTTACAAATTATCACGATTTTTAATACATTTTAAAATTACCGGTGCTATCTAGAGTTTGGATATTTTGTTACGCCTGGGTTTCTTTTCTTTAAATAAATTTTAATTATTTGCAGTATAAAGGAGAATAGCAGCTTCGTAAACATCCCTGATCGTATACAACTTTATAAAATCCGCATTTATATGTTCACAATTCAGGCATGTAATAACTTTAGCAGGTTTTTTACTAGTAGTGGTAGCCATAGATGAGGCGACACTATTATGATCAGTTAAAGAGGTTTGATGGATGAGGGAACGCGCTGTTAATTTTGTTTTGTATCGTAAATGATCTAAGCATATCTTATTGTGAGTCGGTTATTCATAAGCTGGAAACAAAACATGGAACGTCATCGTGGCCAAGTAAGCAGAAAGATTTATATCTGTGTTATGTTTAGCTATATTAAAGTTAATATCTCCCAACAACATGACCTTTTTATAGATGTATATTTTAATAAGATATTGTTGAGAGATTGAAGAAATATGTTAAATTTTTGTTACATGGATAGCAAGTGCTACCGTAATCACGACACGGTTCTCTACAGAAGTTAGTCTCTCCAAACGAAATTAGCAAATTTTGCTTGTAATAATCATTTTTAACCGACTTCTTAAAAGGAGGAGGTATTATGTTCGACTGTATGTATTTTTTTTTCTTATCTTATCTATTAACCGATTTTATGTTTTGTTTTAAAGAGTAGGTATACTTATAAGGTGGTCCCATTGTCATCAAATCAACTGATGATGATATCTGAGTTAAATCGAGGGAAACGCTTAAAAATTAGAGGCGCATATATTTTTTGTTGATTCTTCTTGAAATTAAGGAACGTTTAGTGTCGATGTTATTGTTATTAACCAAAATAAAAAAGGGAGAGGTTTTACGTTCGGCTGTATGTATGTTTTTTATATAGCAAGTTGCTACACAACCAAAAAATCCTACCATCTATCTAAATAAAGTATCGGGCTTATTTATCTTTAATACATTTAATATAATGTACTACATACTACAGTAGTTTATTTATTTATTTATTTAACAAGCTTGGGAGACTTACAGCTAAAATATCATTGTAGTAAACTAAATAATAATGGGTCAGCCAATGACAAGTCTCCACTTATAGACAACATTATAAGTTAGTAAACATACCGGAAACATAACATTACATAGTCATTATTTCCGATAATGTTATATCAGAAGTGACTAGGGGCTCATTTAAACGGCGCGCGGCGCTTGAATCGCACTTGATGTTAAAATCTAAATGTTCCTGTTTTTCAAGTGTATGGAGCGCAATATCAGATTCGAAATTAATAGGAGACGCCATTTCACCTTCACTATATTCTGTGAGCCTGGTACTTGTAAATAACTATTTCACTGCTACTGCAGACGTCTAAACGCTTTGGCGGTCTAGGGAGGAGAGATGTTTGTTACGCATTCACGCTGTGAAGATTACTTTCTGGGATCTTGTTACGTAAAGAATATATACCTAATAATTATATTTCAAATACATACTGGTACGGGGTACCAGTTATAAAAATAAACTTAAATTATGACACGACCTAACCAATAGGTTTCAGGAAGACGACTACATTTCCCTAAAATGTAATGACTGTCGTCATTCACATAAACATTCACTAATAAAATAAATTATTGACATTTGCTTTCTCTTTTTTCCTGATAGTTATATTATGTAGATGACAGACAACAGTGAGATAAGTAACCTACGAAAACGTTTACATGTAAGCCGTTAAGCGCGCGTCGAGCCGCATTGGGTTTTTGTATAGTGTTTACATGGCAAGCGCTAGCTCAAAATTCGTGTTGTTAACGCGAGTTATTAAAATGCGCTCTCAAAGCAAGTCATCTGAACATAGCCTTAAATATATAGCCATAGCCAAAAAAGTCGAACAGACATCATTTGCGGGTCAAGGATATAAAAAATTTACAGCCTATTACAATTCGATTAAAAAAATTTAAACCATTACAGTCATCAATGGCTCATTTTCTTGCCATATTTTATCTAAAATACAAATTAACAGCTCTTGTGAAATAATGGCGGGATATATTTTTTTTTTATTATATTTATTACCTAGTGGGCAGTGATCCTGACTGCTGAGGATGGATTCGATTCCCACTCAGGATAATTAATTGTGTGCCGCGCTCGATCATCTGCCATGTATCTGGGTGTAATTTATTTATAATATTTATATGTATGTTTATCAGCAGTCTGGTTACAATAGTAGCGGTTTTAAATAAATTAGGATCAGACGGCCTTCACTTATTATTATTATGTTATTTTATGTTTAAGCTCTCCAACGTTAATTATAAACATGAAGGGGGTTACTTTTTAGCTTATATTTTTCCTAAACCAAATATCATGCACACCTAAACTGTTTATCGTAAACAGATATTGGTGCATTAAAATACGCGCACCACTAAAATTTATTGCTCACAAACTCCCTTCCCTAAGGAGCTAAGCAAGATGTGTTGTTAGTTGTTGTAAGCGGTTTTCAGTAGTGTTTAAGGACTTTAAGCTTTCAACAAGGTTGAAGTATGAACTTTGAAACCTATTAAGCCCTGTTGCTCTAGTTAATCCTTGCTATTATTATAAATGCGAAAGTGAATTTGCTTGTTCGTAGTTGAATATTTGTATTTTTTTTTCCTGAGCATCCCACTATCCTACTAATATTATAAATGTGAAAGTTTGGATGGATGGATGGATGTTTGTTACTCTTTCACGCCGAAACTACTGAACCGATTGCGATGAAACTTGGTATGTAGATAGCTGGAGACCTGGGTTAACATATAGGCTACTTTTTATCTCGATATTCCCATGCTGGAAAAACTTTTTAGCAAAAACACAGAAAAAAGAACAAAAGAGTAGAAAAGTTGATAAGAGGAAGAAAGATGTATGACAATTAATTATTTGAGTATTAAATTAGAAGAGTTATAAATATCATAAATCGATCAATCGAAGCGGGACAAAAAAGCAACTTAAAATATGTAGATGTAAAGAAAATAATGTTCAAGAGTTCTAGAGTAAGTGCAGAAATACATATAAATCGACCGAAATTTATTCCAGTTGACATCTACAACCATTAATAAGATGTTAACACATACCTTCAACACCATTTCCAATGATCAAAGCCGCGTGGTTCAGCTCTTCGGATTAATATTCCTTGTGTGGTGGTGAATGTATGGCACCCGGTTTATAACTTGATATACACGAGACAACCATGCCTAAAAAATATTTTTAGTCAATATTGGAAAACTTACACTTAGGAAATATTTGCAAAAGAGAATGCGCTTTTTAAAATTTGTGAAAGCTCTATTGAGAATTGTGGAAAATATTTGTGAATCGATGGGACTTCAATCCTAAGTCCTTCAGACCTAAGTCGGGTCTAACTAAGTTCATGGTGGCTCACGCGAGGACCATTGCGTCTGTATTGTAACATGTCAACCTCATTGGTATGCGCTTCGTGCTAGTATGTGCGACGATAGCTTAATTGCGTATAGTTGGCAGTGTTACTTAAAAATATTAAATCGATCGAAAGGCAAAAAATAAAAAAAGAGAAGAGATTTCAAATTCGCCTGCAGCCTGGTGCAGTCTCCGGGACAAGATTAGTTTTATTGATCCAAAAGTGAATTGATAGTTTATTCCTAATTAGCTTGCGCTCCTAATACGAGTTTGTTCAAAGCTATCCAGAACTTCATTTGCATCATCCTATAAATACACCACTTTCCCGAATAAACCCTCTCCTTATCCAAGTGGGTATATAAGTGCACAAGAATCGCTTCAGTATATCAGTGAGGCAAGAAGGCATTGGAGTATCGTGCTCCAATATAACCGAGCTCCGAGAATGCCACAGTTTTTGCAGTAAAACGTGTCATAGAGGATTGGCTATTAAGGTGAGGAGTTACCTATCCTAATATAACACGCTGGTGTTCTCACGAGAAGTACCTGTGTCTCATAGTATTACGAGGACCTGTGTCAGAATCTAGCGCCTACGTGCCACCAGTTAAATGTTTTCATCGATGGTTAAAACAGTTAAACGTAAATTTAATAAAAAATGATTTTGCTGTACATAACAATCATTAAATATGGCGATGTCTTTCTGTAACAAGTTCTATACTAGCAACTATAATATTATCAATTAAAGTACTAAAATAATTTGCTATCGCGATATGTAAATCTATGGTGATTATATTTTAGTCCCGCTTTTTTCTGGTCACCTGATGGTAAGTGACTACTGCCGCCCATGGGCATCTGCAACTCAAGAGTCACAAGTGCATTGCCGGCCTTTAAGGTGGGAGCAGAGGAAAGGGGGCAGAAGGGGAGAGAGGGGGAGAGGGAAGGGTTAGGGCCGCCGGTAACCTCACTCAAACATTGTTTCACTGCCGGTACTGCCGGTTGTTGTCTTAATACAGTTTTGTGAACTTCTCATAAAACTTCTAATCTCGTCGCAACGACGATCATTGGTCTTTCGAGCCGGATTTGTTGTGTGATATTTAAAATATAAAAATACAATCCCTTGGACACATAAAATGAAGCGAAAGTTTTAACGGCTTATGCTTACAAAATCTCGACAGTAGTTACGAGCAACCGCTACAGTACATAACTCTCGTGGTACATAAAGTATTTTACTTTACTTGTATTTGCCTACCTAAAGCACCACAACAATTTCCTTCAATTTACTTTTATAACTCTTCCGAGATGATAAACATTCCTTGGTAAGTAAACAGAGTGCACCCTATTTGTTACTCTTGATTAATGTGTTGTTTATCTTAGCACTTGATTGTCATATTTCAAGATAACTCTGGAAGGAAACCTTTTTTATTTGTACATGCGCAATTTATTACCATTCACAATAGTGCAACCGTAACGTTTATAAGAAGCTAAAGCCATGTATAAAGAAATTAGTTCGGAATTCGTTTGTTTATTTTTTCGTTATTTATCTAACACTAGTAGCGCCCCGCGGTTTTACCCGCTTAAGTCCCGGTACCGTGGGAATATCGGTATAAAAAGTAGCCTGTGTGTTAATCTAGGTCTCCAGCTATCTACATACCAAGTTTCATCGCAATCGGATCAGTAGTTTTTGCGTGAAAGAGTAACAAACATCCATACATCCATACATACACATCCATACATCCTCACAAACTTTCACGTTTATAATATTAGTAGGATAATTTGAATTTGTATACATAGGTTCTCATGGATCTATAGTGGTAGATAATTGCAATCCTAAGTCCTAATCCCAACTACAATCCTACTAATATTATAAACGTGAAAGTTTGTGAGGATGTATGGATGTATGGATGTGTGGATGTATGGATGTATGGATGTTTGTTACTCTTTCACGCAAAAACTACTGAACCGATTGCGATAAAACTTGGTATGTAGATAGCTGGAGATTTAGATTAACACATAGGCTACTTTTTATCCCGATATTGCCACAGCATCGGGACTTATGCGGGTGAAACCGTGGGGCGCAGCTAGTTTATTACAAAAGCGAATGTAAGTTTGTTTGTTACGCTTTTGACATTAACTACTCAACCAATCGTCATGAAATATTGCATACACGTTGTCAAGTTAATAGAAAAGAACAAAGTATATTTCATCTAGAAATAAAAGTAATTTTACGCAAGGGAACCGCTAGCAAAAATTTGTAAGTTAATCTTTTTTTAGGTTTTACTGTTACCAGTACTCTCAAAACCACCGATATCACTATTTGACACCAACATCATCCATGAACTTTTAGTGACACTCTTCACACGGAAAAATGAATTCTAAGCTAGTAAGGCTGGATAACAGCAGTCTACTCTAAGGTGATGTCATACTCGTAGTTACATGGCTTTGTTTCCAGCAGAAATCTGAGGAACCCCCTACCTTTGGCGCAATCCCTGCTTGTAATACAGGAATGATAATAAATTCTTATAAATAATGCCTACCGGCTGACAATGGTCCATATTTCTAAAGAGCTTCAACCATAGTGTCTTCACCAGGACAGGACGTGGTGGTGGTTTTTGCCATCTGCATTTACGCTGACCATTTGTGTAAGGATAGTGGGCGTCATCGCGAAGAACGCCGAGGAATTTAGATACGATGTTCCTTAAATATATTAGCAGACAAATCATCAAGATTGGACAATACTTACAGGACCTGGAGATTCTTGATAAACTATTAGAAAGGTCGTCAACGTAATTGTTAAAAGTGGTAAAAGGGGGCGATTTGCGAAAAGTTTCTTGCCCGTTATGAATGGGAATGTTGTCGACGATTAAGCCGCTCATTCCTAGCGCCTAGCGTCTTCAGTAGTGTTACTTTCATACCCAAGAACCCTCTACTTGAATTTTGGTGTTTACCAACGCATTATATATTTACACTGAAACATCATGTTTTGGGCAACTTTCTCAAATGTCATATATTTTTTTTATTAGCTTAACTACCTATATAAACAAATCTTAGAAGTCAATTTTAACCTACTTCGCTACTCATATCGAAATCAAACTTTGTTTCTCTACATACAGAAACTTTGGATGAGAATACTATATTTTGGCATCTTGAAAAACAATCTCTAATGATGAAACCAGAACTCTTTTTACTTTTAATTCGGTTCACCATAAAGGCGTATTTTTTTAGTATTACTAAACTAGAATTATTATATATCATAGAAGTATCTTTATCAATATATCTGAGAGCATCGTATTTTGTAGTAGTGCTCGGAAGTATTTTCTCTGGTTTATATTAATAAACATTATTATTTATTTAGGAATGGGATCGACTACTGCTGACGATAAGCCGACAGTACATATTACTGTAGCAGTGTCTCTACAATCTGAAACAACTTCATAAACGCACTTGTTTCTCAAGAGTAAACAATCTATACTAATATTACAAAGCTGAAGAGCTTGTTTGTTTGGTAATCTCAGAAACTGCTAACAACTAATTTAAAAGTTATTTTAGTGTTGGATAGCCCATTTATCTAGGAAGGCTATAGGCTATATGACATCACGGTACCACAATTAGAAGCGGAGCATCAATGAAAAATGATGCAAAAATGGGGAAAATTCACAAACGCTGACGAAGTTTTGCGAGTCACCTAGTGTATACATATAATTTAAAACTTACGCATATGAGCGGACCATAGACCCAGCCTTGCAGCCTTCCTGGTCGTCATCACAATCTATGAGAAACTGTTCAGACAACGACACTTCATTACCTGTGTATATTTTTAAATGGCTCTCGATGTTTGCTGTACAAAATAAGAAAACAAATAGCATATTCATTTTCGACTGTGTAGATATTTAAAATCTACCTTTAGTATGGAGTTTCATGGGTATACTTGTAAATAATCTTAAAATTACTGTCAGTAACGGCAATTGGTCTAACTATTTTATAAAACCATAGACAAGTTTATTCTAACAAATTTCACAGTAATCTCTTCAAAGTATATGTAAGTTTATATAGTATACAGAATTCTAGTTTCAGCTTGTGTATCAATCAATTGACATACACAGAATTACATTACTGCGATTAGAGTTTCCTTTGAGAGCAAGGGACTATGCTAATCCTTCTTAAGTTTTCTTGTGTATACATATGTTTGTTATATATGTAATTCAAGCAGTAGGGTACTACAGATTTCGGACTGGAAAAGTACCTGCACCCTATAAAAGCCCACAGAAACATTACTATTAGTATGGAGTGAGACCTCCGTGGGAAAAAATATAGTTTCGACTATTTATAGAAACCCGTAACCACCTACCATCAGCTGTTTTATGTGTATCTGAAAATTGGAAGCCGGCCCAAGCTAGCAGATATGCATACCTTCACGGGCTCTAATAACACTACTCAATACGATACATTTTGTTTGTCAGAAAATAAGTAAGGCCTGATGGTACTAGGGTCTTGGTCTACAAGTCCTATTTCTACGCGTTTACTTTGACAATATAATAATAATAACTTCAGGCACCACACACATGGCCGTCTGATCCCAAACTAGGCAGATACTATGGTACAGGCCTATAGCGTACAGGCATGTACTATGGTAACCCGACTGCTAATAAACATACATAGATATTTCTTAAAACATACATAATATAGATAAATTACACCCACAAACTACACACAAGTTTATGGCTTGGGTCGGATCGAACCCACGAAATCTGGCTTAGCAGTCAGGATCACTAACCACTAGACCAACAGGCCAGTCAACAATTAATGGCAACTTGGGCAAAACTGATGACATATGTTTTATTTAAATACGACTGCGAAGGCCTAGGACGCGTTGCATTGCTGTTGGTCTTTTACAGGTGAAACCGCTTCCTTGTCTCTCCAGTCGAAGTGACTTGGTGGCGAACCCGCATTTGCAATTATCCCATTAAAAGATTTCTTCAGATCGATTTCTAACGATGCATTTCCCCACATAACAAACCCATGACAATGTTTTAAAATAAATAACAATATTATCGTACTTAACATTTCAAGCTTTTACTTATAATACCTAGCGAAACTGTATTTATCTCGTCGAAAATGTTCGTTTTAAAGATAAACCCTTTCGAAGGCATTCACGTAATGCGATGTTTTACTGTTCTTTTTACGGCACTTTGAATGATACTAATTTACGCAATTCACATTGCGCGAATACGTTTCAGTATTTTTAAATATCGTATTGTAAGGCCGTTAGGAATTTTACCGAAATAAATATTTTGCAAATTCTGGAATGCCTTACAGCCAACAACATTTTAATTTAAATCAGAACTATCGCGGTGACACATTTTATAGGGTACGTTACCTCTGTATTATGTGTTCTTATTGAATTTAATGGAGCACGATTATGGGTGAAATGATGAATGGGAACCAATTAAAAGGAAGCCGTGATCATGGTTGGCCATGCCATGGTCTTCTTGTTTGGTAATACTATCAAATATTACCATGATTAAGTCGCACTTGATACAAAATAATTTTACTTGTGAACCGAAGTAAGAAAAAAAAAATATTTTCGTCATAACATTTTTTGAGAGAGAATCAATCAATATAAAGACTATCTACACTATATATGAGCGCTGCACGCACCGGATAGCAACGGCGACCAATCGCTCGTAGCTCCCTGCTAGATAACGGACTTAGCTCTGGTGACTGAGCAACGGCGGTATAAGAATACACTCAGGAGGGTAACTGACTAGAAAAGGCTTCAGCGACCATGATGCCCAAATAATACCAAAAAATGTTTGGCACAAATTGCAACAGATACTGAGTCTTATTTAACTCAATATCGTCTCATGAGAATTGTGAAGATGAATATTCAGAAAGTAAGATTGCCTAAGGACTCACGTAGTGTGCTGTGGGTTTTCCAGGACCCAGAAACATGTGAAACGTGCTACCGGCCATGGAGTTGCAGGGGACTTGGCACCCAGTACAAATATTGTTATTGGAAGATGCATCATTTATCATTTATGTATTTATTTATGTTAAATTATTATTACAATATTTAAAACTTAAATTAAAAAATTATATAGGTACTTAAACTAAAAGTAAATACATAGAGTAGCATAAACGCTATACTAATAAAATAAAAAGAAATACCATGCTGTAGTAAGACTAAAACATTGATTTAAAATTACTTAAAATACAAAAGGATCAGACTTTCAGATTTTTTGTGAAAGCACAAGCACAATATAGTTAGATAGTTTTATTGTGAAATGTTTCCTGCCTCCGTTCACGAACTCAACTAAAAGAAATTGTACAATAACTATAACTATATTAATTCTATGTGAGAGACTGGCTTCTGTACTAAGAGACCTGTACGACCAAATTATCAGTCTCTCCATATTCGGACCTGGTGGAAACCAGTATGCAATATCCAGTATGCTTCAACCGATTTAAACAACTTGGTTCCGGAAAAATATAACTTGACACGGGAAAGCCTACAATTTTGGAAGAGGAACTTGTGCTTTGTAACCTAATAATAATTGCGTTAAATAAGACTCACTGGAAAAATTTTGACACCGGGAAACACACCATCTATTTCACTGGAAACGAGAAGAGCAACTTTTTGCAGTAGCTGTAGCGTAAAAAATTTAAAATTACTTATCAAAAAATACGACTTAAGTTGCAAACTGCCAAACGCGCAAAGTCAACAAAGAGAGTAGAAATGCACGACAACATCTCCTTCGCTTAATTTGTTGAAAATAGGAATACCATCGCTCCCAAACTCATTATAATATAGGTACCGACCCGCTGTCCGACACCTGAAACGCAATAAAGTCGTAGCAATTGACGAGATACCCATTGAAGTGTGTGTGTCACACGCAGATAAGGTACTACTACACATTCTAAAACACGAGGCTACCTATCTCGCCAAATTGCACCTGAATAAGCCGGCTTTGAAAAATAAAAGAGTGCGCAAGTACAAATTCATCTTCAAATCATAGAGACAGCCAGAAAAAACTAATATCCCACCATACATCTGCTTTGTGGACTTTTGTGGCTTAAGACGTTAGACACGAAGGACTAGAGGAAACTATGGCAACTCCTATTGGCAATGGGTGTACCACAACATCTTATAACTCTTGCAAAAACCTTACGAGGACAGTACAGTGGCTGTAAGGGTGGAAGAAGTGGACTCTGATAGTTTTAAAACTGAAGCAGACGTTCAACTGGGGTGGATTCTCTCTCCACTCTTATTCAACACCTACAACGAATACATCATGTGGATTGTTCTCGATCAATGGGAAGTAAAATAGAAGTAAGGGAAAGTTAATCCCTCCTTCACCTAACCCCACCCTTCCTCTACTCCCACCTTAAAGCCGGCAACACACCTGTGTCTCTTGCGTTGCAGGTGCCCATGGGTGACTGGAGTCACTTACCATCAGGTCACCAATCAGCTCGTTTGCCCACTATCCTAAAAAAAATGAGAGCTATGTCTACCTTGACTCTCCTATCTTAAATACAGGGGAATGCAAGAAAGAAATTAAAAAGACATTGTGCTATTACAAGGTCTGTGGTAGAGAAACTTAACAAAATTAGGAAAGATAGGTTCGACTAATTAGATGCCTTGTTTTTTCAATATTTGTCTATGCTGAAGAATTTTTTAAAGATTCCCTGGACGGCATTTCACATAGACAACCCCATTTTAAAAGAACTTAATATTGAAGAACGACTTCAGTCAATTGTGCTTCTGCGAATAATTCAGCTACATATCTAGAAATGACGGCTCTATTGATTTACTTAAAATCTTCTGCCGTGCAATCGTAAATAATTTGGTGTGTTTGTTTAAAGCCACATTAATATATCGTTGTTTCTTTTAATTGGGGTGTAGAAAGATAACTTACAGGGACTTTCTTAACGCCAAGGTTAAATACAAAACAAACCGTACACGTAGGAGAGGTAGTTCGGACTGTATCATGGTCTTCTGAATCATGTGAATGTACTATTATATTTTTTACTTTACGAGCATGCAATCAACCGATACAAAGAGTAGTCCACTGTTGTCCTATGTGGGGATGAAGTAATAACTTTTGACGCAGTGGTAAAAGGCAAGAGACTTCATCCGGGCATGAAGTTATATAG
This sequence comes from Callimorpha dominula, assembly GCA_949752705.1. Taxonomy (NCBI): domain Eukaryota; kingdom Metazoa; phylum Arthropoda; class Insecta; order Lepidoptera; family Erebidae; genus Callimorpha; species Callimorpha dominula. Next base: position 3,330,899 of record OX457002.1, on the reverse strand, counting down.
TTGTTCTGTAAGTTTCATATTCAGAGGTTTCACAAGAAGTCTTTAGTACAAACAAGGTATAGGTTAGTAAATGTCGAAAGGAGTATAATTCTATTTTTGAAAAAACGGAGGAGGTTCCCAAGTCAACCCGTATATTTCTATTTTTATGTACCACACAACTTTTTACAGGGTAGTCCGATTTCGATAATTCTTTTTTTCTGGATAAGGCATACTTCGAATTTGGTCCCATTTAAATAATAATACTAAAAAACAATAAGAAAATAGGCGACGAATAAATTTTCATTCATTGACTTTACACCTGTAACTGTTAAAACTTATTACACATATGTAGTTCTAATGACACTACAACATGACGGAAACCTGTAGCTGATTACTTTGGGCAAAAAAATTTGATTTAAAAACACTTCAGCAAATAGATGCGTCGCCGCTGCCATAACTTTACGTAATAATTTATTTGCTTGTCTGTATGTTTGGCGCTGGCTCAAAATTATTTCGGCAATTACATTACTGTAGGAGTTTAGTTAGGCTAACAAGTTTATTTTTAACTTTTCAATTCTTTCGTTCTTTAAATTTTTGCTAAAAAGTTTTTGTATTTAACTTTATATAGGTGTATCTCATATTAAAAAAGGCACACACTTTTAAGAAGAAAAGTATCTTAGAATCAGTTTAAGAAATAAGCACAATTTGGATCAAAATTTAGTTTGTTATTGGTATCCAATGGTTTAGCTTCATACCTTAATGACGAAATTCAAAGGCAATTAATGAAATGAATGCGGCTGAAGAATCCAAGAGGTAATGCAAGAGTAAATAGATTTAATGCTTTAAATAAATTATATTTTTTATTAATGCCATTTAAGCTGCCATTGTAAAGTCTAGTAACTTTTTTAAGTAACTGCAGAGAACGACACATCCGAGGCGATGCCGCATGCATTGCGCCCACGCACCAGGTAGTAATATCCTTTGTCACCCCAGTCCTGGCCCCAGGAGTTCTTTATTATCCAGTATGGAGTTTCGCGGCCTCGGTCATCAACTGCAATAAACGTGTTTTTAGTATTTCTATCTTTAACATATTTTTCTATTTGTCAAGTAAGATGGAGTAGAATTTCGTTACTGAACCTGAACAAATTAAGGGTCCATGTAACGCATAATCCTTTAAGTTGTTCAGGTCTTACGGTCTTATTATTTAATAATAATATCTTATTATTAAAATCATATCAAAATTATGTAATTTATATTATTATTTAAAGCAAATTCTTGCTGACATTATGGAAGAGATAATATTTAAATCCCACTCGGTGCGCTACCGACTTGAACTCACACCCAACACAAGCAATTTGGTCAAATGGAGGGGTTAGCAAGTCTATTAGTAACACGTGGCCCACGTTACTAGTATAATTTAAAAAATAGTCTAAATGTTATAGAAGCTCATCTTTGTTACTCAAAATGATGATAAGAATAGACACAGCTTTACTAATTATTTTTCTGATGACGGATGAGACCATACAGTGTTATATCAAAAGCTGTTAAATCCAAACAAGAACTGAAATCCTTAGATATCGGATTTTTCTTCAGATTTTTTTTAATGTCAGTTTTTTATTATTTCTAGACTAAATAAGTAAAATAAGAAGAAGCGAAAATCCCATCGGGTACCCGATTGGTACACAAGAAGCCTTATAATACATACCATACACGTTGTAACCAACTATCAAAACAGCGTGGTCCAGATCATTGGGATCGCAATCCCTGTCTGATGGCTCATCTATATCATTTGGTTTGTAACGTTTCATCGAAGCTGAATTAATAGCTAAAAAGTATGAAATTAAAAATTTTGTCACGAAACGTAAAATTTTATAAAATTACAAAGAAAATCTTAACTGGAAACGTTTACATAATATATAGTTTAAAGTCTCAGCGTAATTTACGTCTCAAAATGTTTTTGAAGTACTCGCTACATGAATAAAGTCAGTCAGTACTCGCTACACGAATAAAGTCTATTATCTTGTCCAGGTAGGAGCCATTCGAATTTTTAAATTACTGGTTCATTCAGATTCAGAACACATTTTGTCCTGAAAAAATTTTGGGCCAGACCGGTCTCAAAAAGATTTAATATACAATAAACTTTATTATAATGTAAAACTCATATTAATGAAGTTCTTTAACAATAACTAAAGTGTAAATTCTTTAGTAATACAATAACAATTAAAAAAAAAAAAAAAACCAACTTCAAGGTAATTGATTGTGAACAAAATTAACTCATTAATACCCAATGTATTATTTATACTAAAACCTTCCTAAAAATGTGTAGAATACGTTAGTGAAACAATAATGAAAATTGGTCTATTACTTTTTAAGACAATCGCGGACATACATACATATCGATCGAATAGAGAACCTCATTTTTTGACGTTGGTTAATAAAATTGAATACATCAGAGCTGTAAAAGTTTTTTTTTTCATCTTTACTCGATTCACCACTGCACTCTTCCAGGCGTAATAGTAAAATTGCGATCAATAGACATTTAGACAATCAGCTCTACTAATAGTCATGATGCTGTTAGAACTACCCCGCGCTGTATCCGTCCTTGACGCACTTATTTTACACAACAACATCGAACAGCCTCTACAGCTTTCTGATTGACCTACGTGATTTAGAATTTTGAAACAAAACTGGGTAATTCTTGGAACAAAATATTGGTGCGGTATTGAAATCAATTATGCTTTAGCCAATTATCATCACGGTACTTATTTTATGTTTTGCTATGCTAAAGTTGACGTTATTTCTATCCACGTAAATACTAACGAGATGAGGGGAAGCGTCAATTAGGGGATCAGTGCTACCTGCTGATAACGGTCCAATACGATAAAGTGCTTTAACCATTTCCTCTTCATCACGGTCTACTCTTTTGAAGCCGGTGATCTTGACGAGATACGGAGCGGGGTTAGGTGCTGTGCATTTCCGCTGACCGTTCTGATATGGGTAGTCTTTTTCGAGAAGTACACCACCGAACCGGGTGACAATGTTTCTAAAAATGTAAAAAGAGATCACGTAAAGAGTTTTAGGGTAATACCATAAGATAGTAAACTATCAGAGGCCCTATTTGATTATAAGCAATATAAGCTAGAGCCTATTGTCACTTGCAATAGCCCAATCATCCGCCCGCAGTCAAATCTATTTACAAAAATAAATAAAATGAATTGTAATTAAGACATCGAAATACGATTATTAATACATAATGAGGGTTTCCGCCGAAAAAAAGGCGTTATATTTTAGATTATAAAAATAATTTAAGCTCTAGAGATTTAAAAGATTATACACAAATGTGTCACGTTCGAAAACCAAGAATAGTTCCAAAACTGCAAAATTTATTTCCACAACATTCATAATTTTATACAAAATTAAATTATGTTTATTATTTTAACGTATAATGATTCTTGGAAAAAGCTTTCATTTAATGAAACATGGAATTTCAATACTAAATGTAGCATTGTAAAGTCTATGTTTAGCGACAGACGTTATATGGCGGGGAAAATGGCGATGATTATGATAGAATTACACACACTTATTTAGCGAAAAAATTTAGGCGTATTATTTTTCGCCAAAAGTTAGAATGTTTGACCTATGTAACCATGTATGTTCGTGCAGCAATGAATTTATGAAGCTGCAAGTTCAAATCAGTAACTGTTACTTACGCAAAAGAACTTGTAATAGATCCTTTCACACATCCGTCCTGGTCACGATCACAATCAATGAGGAATTGTTCCGACAGCACCTTCTCTTCTTTCTTGTATATCTTTAAGTGGCTCTCGATGTTCGCTTTGAAGGAGAAAGGCATGAAAATATTTTGAAAACGCCTTTATCAATAATCTTTTAATACAGGTTACTGCTAGTCCAGGTATCAAAGAATCCATTTTGATTACTTTTAAATGGTAATGTTCAGTGAAGAATGGCAAAATTTAAATATTAATATCAATGCTAAATCTATTTCCTCCATTCTCCAGTTCTACATGAGACAGTGATCAAGTGCTTTGTGAGTCATGTATGTAAGCTCTCGTAACCTATGGTTCAATCTTAGTCTTAGTCTCAATCCAAAATGCTTAAAAACGTAATCACCTACGTAGTTTCATTGTTTTGAGAGTTTCTGCAGATGCTGGTGCATCTGTCGGTGCACTGGCACAAATACAGTTTGTAAGATATTGGTGTGTGTGTCGGAGCAATGTTGTCGATACTTGTTACGTCACATCAAACTTATTATGTTCCAAAGCCTGTGTAAATTTAAACAAGTTTTGGGATTGGATGTACTATAATGCCAAAACATTAAGAGGGAGTATCAACGCTACTTAATCGTCCGAGTAACTCAATTTATGACTTCCTGACTAGGTTTTTTCAAATTCTGCTGAACAAAGTGTTGAATTACTTTACTATTAAATATTGTAATGGCAGATCCTTGGAAAGTAAACAAAAACGGCATTCTCATCGCTTATTATCGAATTGATGCAAATAGTACCCAGTACTGACTTTCTATTTGGCAATGAAGATATGCTGATTTCAGAGGGTCATTGAGATAGCTGCCAGAACTAACAAAAGTTTCCATCGGTAGCTTTAGCGAACTATCATAAACCAAGTTTACCGGCATAGTTTGAAAGGTGCATAACAGCCATGCCTCGAAGATCGTCATCAATATCAGACAATTCCTTTTTTTTTTATCGTCAGCATTTAATTTGCCTTTTACTTCATAGATGTATAAAGTCCTGGTTCAAGACCTGCAAGTGTTTACTACACTTGGCGTGTTTGCTCTTACCGGAATTGACCACGTATTTTGTTTTAATTTTCTACATTAAAATAGTAATAAAAACTTAATAGACCTTAAAATAATACTTCATTTTAAGTGTGAAGCCAAGTATCAACCAAATACACATAAATTTCATATAATCATTAATGAAGTGGAGAAAACCAAATTACCTATGACTGAAAATGCCCAGCAGGCATTACATTTCATCTGGTCTTTGACAGGCGACACCGCTTTCTCACTTCTCCAGTCAAAGTGTATAGGAATAGGCCCATCATTCACTGGTTTTTGAAATGACGTCAATGGACTGCCTTCGAAGGACTCATTCTTTGGTATTACAAAGCCACAGCATTGTTTTAGAACGAACAAAAATATTAACTCTCTCAACATTTCCAGATTTTATAATGGAAATATATTTTGTTCGTCGTACACGTTTATTTTAAATACAAGTTATTTCAAAGGTATCTAGGCGATGACATGTTTTACAGTTGTTTAATTGCTGTTGGTGCGATATTGTCCTACACATTTCACATTGTTGTATGGATACGTCAGGAAATTTTTGAACATTGTATAATAAGATTAATTTATTTGTCTGTTAAGTTATTGTTTCTAATAGATAGAAAAGTTTAATATTGAAATTAGAACATATTTTTTTGGTTTGGCAATGGTTGACACTACTTTTTAATAACTTTTGTTTTTTTGTGGTACGTTCTTCTTGTTGTGTAATGCGGTGTGTGTGCTGCGTTATAAGAATAAACTTATATCAGAAATCTCAAGTTATCATTAAGAAACCTGTAAACCTCAATAGTTTCAAAGACCATTTTTTTCAGTTAGGTTTTAATTATTTTTAAGAATACTTCAAAGTTATGTGGGTCACACATTACTGGTATTCCTGTTAACCCCTCCAGCTTCGCAAAACGCTTGTGTTAGGAGTGGGTTCACGTCGTTAGTGAACTGGGTGGGGTTCGAATCCGCATCCATTTGCAACCGACGCCTTAGCCATTAAGCTACCGCCGCATAAGATATTTAGCTTTAGATAAGTCTTAGGAACAAATATTAACTTACATTAAAAATGAAAGTTAATATTTGTTTGTACATTACATACAATAGAAATGAACAAAATTGAGTTACATTACTATTTTTTTATGAAAACAATTTATTTAATTAACTATTGTATATTTAATCAAATATTGCTTATTATTAATGCCTTTTACTAAAGACATTTCGAGGACTATCTATATAATTATATAAGATATTAATATTTTTTTTATGGCATAGGGGGCAAACGAGCAGACGGGTCAATGACTACCGCTGCCCGGGCACCTGTAACTCAAGAGTCACAAGTGCGTTGCCGCCCTTTAAGGTGGGTGTAGGGGAAGAGAGGGAGAGGGGTGAAGAGGAGAGAGAGGGGGATTAGAGGAGGGAGAGGAGAAGAACGGGAATAGGGAAGAGGGAAGGGCAATGCAATCATTGTTTCACTGCCGGTTTTCTGTAAAGCCGTGGTATCGACCGGAGTCGAGCCGGCCCATACGTGCCGAAGCATGGCTCTCCCACATGAAAATATATGTAAAAAAAAAATCTTTTCGACTTGTGATTTTCAAACAAACACAGACAGGACAGAAAGTACCCTCAGACTAGTAAATTAAATGTCACATGTAGTTGACATAGTGGCGAGGTGGTCAATAGTGGCGAGGTGATCCATCGGCAGCTGCGCCTTCCATACAAGCAAAGTTATTTATGCTTCTTTATCAGTAAGCTGACAGTCGTCCAATTACTTTAAAACTGTTCACTCAGCCGAAACCCGTTGACTTTTATGTGAAAACGGTTTGAAAAAGATCATTAGTAAATGACGATTTTCTAACTAAAGAATATTTTCTGCACATTTTTCTATTGGCTCGTATATTATCTTAAATGCAAAGTTCAGACTTCTGATGCGAAGGCTGCTTGCTTTGTACCGAATGAGTGTTTTCTTTCATTTATGTTTCACAATGCATGTGACTGGTTTCTTTCTCTTTTAGAAGGACGATGTTTTTAACGCCTTGTGTTGGAGTTCAATGAACGATAGATTGGAGTGAAATTGTAGTACCCAATAAAATTAATTATAAAATGTTGTCTTTCAGTAATGGTTAGCAAACTTTGAAATACTTAATTCGTGTTAAAATACTCAGACTGCCCTAAAATATATTAGCATAAGACGATGGAGTGCTAAAGCAATTCAAATCGGTATTGCTACTGGAACCTCCTTTTAATCGCCCGGTCACGAGCTTAGATCTAAGAAACAAAGTTTTTTTAGACGTCCCCACATCATAAGACGCAGTGGCGGAGGCGACCAGTGGAGGTGTCTACACTCTAAAAAATGGGCAGCGAATTAAAAAAAATTTACTTAAATATATATAGAATCCTAAACCCCTTGGCCATTTGATGTTCATGTCCTAGTGGCCTCTATAATCACAAGACGGACATACGGATACGCGATCCTGGCCTCTTCGAGCTACTGCAGTTTCAGTCCCGTTTCACCATTCGAGATTTGCGGTATCCCTTACCCAAGCTCCCTTCCCCTATCCGTTTTCCTTAGCCTTTATCTTCTTCCTTTATCCCGTCTGAAAACGACTACGTTTCAAAGGAAGGTTGGCGTCAGGCAGGTGGCCAGCCATAAAAGAATCAAGCCCTACGCAATGTTGCAAAAAAATAAATATAAAAAAATAAGTGGAGCAAACACATATAATGTTTAAAATTGCCATTAAATCTTCAGATTTACTAACTTAATAAAGCTAAATTAATTAATTTCAATATAAATTACATATAATGGATAAATATTACCTGCGCCGACCCCAAATAAAATTGGGAAGAAAGGGCAGAAAGAGAATGATATTATATAGAACCCTAAAAGGTACCAAACTTATTATTGCATCATAAGGGTTTGGCAATTATATCTCTGTGACCACATTGTCAGTAGCCTAGACAAACCCCTATTAATTAAGATGTTGAGGCATTTGTGTTTTACATACATTATTTTAATGAGAACACAATGAAATGTATATTTAATTTTATTCTACTAGAATCACTCGTTTACAATTATCATTTATTACAATAATTGTATTCACATGAAATTAATTAAGTAAAGTGCTATAACCAGTGCAATTACGCCGGTAGTAAATATTTTAAAATAATTAACTATAAACGTTGGCAAATATCTATCGTCATTGCCGCTACCAACGCTGACGCCGGCTCTCGCAGATAAGCTAAAAGTTGTAGCCAGTCTATTATTATTCAAGTCCATCATATTGATAAAATGTATGAAACACATCCAACACGAATAGTTTCTCGGTAGCCAATGCAAATTGCCACTTCTGGCGGAGTGCCAAATTACAACAATCTAAATGCCTTATTTTTGCGTGCTAGACACTTGAGATAAACAAATTTATGTGTTTCTAACAAAGTTCTAAAACTATTCTAAGACTAGCTGTTGCCCGCAACTTCGTTCGCAAAATTTCGATGAAACTATTAGACGGGAACCTATACTATACTATAGGGACTATAAAATACATCTGTTAGAAATTTCATCCAGATCCGTTCAGCCGTTTTTGCGTGACAAACATCCATCAATTCATCCATCCTCACAAATTTCGCCATTAAAAAATTAGTTAGATTAGAAAGGTTTGTTGACCATCAAACGTTTATAAGACTAAAAAACTATGACAGCAAGCTCAGCCACTTGAAACGACTTCAAAGCTATCTTTGAGACGTTTCACACAAGTTTTAATTGATCAATTTAACTTCAACTACTACCATCTGACCTGAGATTAGGGTTGAACGGGTTTCAAATATAATTATTTGATTATTTAAAACTCTTTTATGTTCTGTTGTTATTAAAATTAAATAAAGGTGATTTACGTCCTCTATTAATTGACTAACTTACTGTCTGCGCAAAGAATAAATTCTTAACAGTTTGCTTTGAAGAGATGGTCGTGTATCTGGAATACCCCACATTATCTACTACTCTTGTAGGATAGGTACTATTTATTGCACACCATTGAAAGTAGTAAACCATTTAGAAATGTAATATTAGGTAACAGTACAATGGGCGGTCTTATGGCAGTCTGCGGTCTCTTACAGACAACCTTAGGAAGGACTATACTGTACTAAAAATAATAAAAAAAAAATAGGTACAATTTGTATGTGTAAATAAATGACTAAAATATAAAATAAAAAAAGCTTTTTATTTCTTGCATTCTACAGAAATCTCTTATTTCTAGTTTTCTTATTCTTAAATTACTGACATAAAATTCTATTACAATGTTTTTGTTGTTATTATTTTTTTTTGTTCTACCTCATTTTTTATTCCAGATATTTAAGTTCTAATTATAAATGCATATTAATTAATGTTTTCTGCAAGAACCCCAGGTTAGGTAAAGGCCTTCTCAAGTTGCCCATTTTCCCGGTCTTGTGCTATTTGTCTCCATTTTCGGCTGGCGATGTTTTTAATCTCGTCCTCCCATCTTGTCAATGGTCTTCCTCTTTTTCCTTGCGGACCTCTCCGTGTGTGTGTATATGCTGTTGATATTCTGTATTTTTTATTCATTTTAATTACGTAGTGTGACTTAACGCTTGACCAGGTAGTATATTTATATTTTGTATTTTTTTTTATAGATTTTTTTATTTATGCAAGCTCATTCGGAATAAGAGACTGGTTGTAAAGATCTTTGAGAAACTATGCACAGCAGTAGACTTTCTAGGACTGTAATACAATTACTTAAGAATGTTTATAGTAATCGAAACATTTTAAATGAGAAAGGAACCCATAACACAATTTAAATCTTACGTGGGTACCAGAGCCTGACAAAATAAGTGTTATTGATTTATAAAAAAAAAAAAATTTGCAACTAAGTTCTATTTATTTTGGCATTGGTAAAATTATTATTACCTAGTCATAAATTGTTAGCTTGAGAAAAGAATGAGAAGCAATCATGTTCTCTTCTATATTTGAACCGGAGGGGGTTCGAATACAGAAAAGAATTTTTCTTTCTTCCAAATAATATCAACGAAAGTATTTGAAACAAAAAACCAAACCAAAAAAAAACAATTAAATGTAAATGGAACCACAGGTAAAAGTTATAATACGAATAACAATTTAAAAATATAGTATTCAGTATCGCCCATAAACGTTATCAGTTTTGTAGATATTTTTAATTCTTTAAATTTATTACATATTTCTGTCAAAAGAAAAAAAATAAGTCATTTTATGTGTAAAATACTTGACGACCTCTGATGGCGTGGCGATAGTGCATTCGCCTTTGTAGGAGTCGCGGGTTTGATTCCTGATCACTGCAAATATTATTATACATGAATATGTCTATTTGCATTGGTCTGCGTGTTTCTATGTATGTATTTACAAAAAAAAATAAAGTATCTATGTATGTTTATCTGTGTTCTAGGATCAATACCACAAGCTCTGCTTAGTTTGGGTCTAATAGTTTGGTGTATATAAAAAAATTAAGAATGTCAATTTTATAATGTTTTATCTGTTCTCCTCAGTACCCACAGATTTATCTTCACTGCATATATAAATAATCTTATAATAGCAGCTGTGTTTGTCTGTCTGTCCGCGATAAACTCAAGAACTACTGAACGGATTTTGATGTCGAACATATTAACTTTTCTAATGTAACCTTAGTGCTTCTGAAATAACTGTCAGTCGTTTGACAGTTGGATTGTTCCATATTCATAGTTAAGAAAGCAAGGAGAACATCAGTCGGGAGTCGGGACAGCAATTAATAGTAGCCATCCACTATGCAAAATAGGCGCAAGACGAAGTTGCGAGGGTCAGGTAGTGATTAAAAAGAAATAAATAGATGTGGAGCCGATGGGTTTATGTATGTCCCTTGCCAATTTCCAACCAATAGAAACTGACTTTTAATATGACATCCTTCAACTTAATCGGGCATTAGCCGCTCCGAAAATAAAACGATTACAATCAAAATATAAAAGTTTGCAATGCTAATTCAATCATAAACAAAATATTCAACGAGCCTCTTTCAGCCATCTTTTTTATTATTATTAAATAATAATTTCTCAATACTGCAGTGCTAGTGCAGGGATATTAATATCTTATCTTCTTACTAATATTATAAAGGAGAAAGTTTGTAAGAATGGATTGATGTTTGTTACTCTTTCACGCAAAAATCGCTAAACCGATCTGGGTGAAATTTGGCACAGAGATAGAATCTAGTATGGAATAACACATAGGCCACATAGGGAATCCAGAATCCCGGGAAAATGTACGGTTCCCATGCAATAGATCTCACAAAAATTTCCATGTAAACGAAATCGCGGCCAACAGCTAGTTCATTATATTATATTGATATACGGTTTAGGTAATATGATCCTTTGAGATCATGCTCAACCCTACGCTATCTATCGCAACAGTTCAATCGGTATTCCTTAGAGACTACCTGTTATTGGTAATCTGTGCGCTAAGCGACCAAAACTTCGCGCGCTATGTAATCGCCAATTATTGCTCGATTCCCTTGGTAATAAAGTAAGATTTTGAATCTTGATTCAAAATGTATTAGATTAGTTGCGTCGGTTGTGTTGGTCTGATTTCAAGGTCCGTTTCAATGTTAAGTCATGGCTTGTAGCTTACTGTTGGGTAATAGACTTAAGAAGTAGTTTTTGTTTATCTTTTTTGCAATAGAATGCAACATTAATAGTTAAGAAACAACAGGTGTCTGCTTGATATTGAAATGATACTAGGGAACCATACTGGTATTTAATGATAATCTATAATGTATATTATTTTTAAATAAAGTTGTGAATACACAACTCTTGAATTTTCTGATTTTCCGAGCAATTTTCTTAATTTTTTCTTTCATAAGAACCTTCTCCTGAGAATAACAAACACAAAAAAAAAACCCGGCCCGCAGAAGTAGATTTCGTGTTTTTTTATTTTTTTGAAAATCTGCACCTCCCTCGTGCCGGTAAAATTGAGGTACATACATATATATATATAAACTTTTTAACTGGCGGTTGTTTTGGGGTCTAGACCTCTTGTGAAGAAATTTTTGGAAAACTCGACAACTGGTACAAAACCAATTGGTAGAATTGCTTCGAAATCTACCTAAAAATGAATTAGCGGAATCGGTCCAGCCGTTCATGCGTTGACTGTTGAACCAGAGGTCGTGGGTTCAATACCCGCCCAGGATAAATAATTGTGTGATTAATATGATAATTTGTTCTGTGTCTGTGTGTAATTTATCTATGACTAGCTGTGCCCCGCGGTTTCACACGTAAGTCCCTCGTTAAGTTTCCTTACATTTTCTAATTTTCCGCGCAACTTTCTTAATTTTTTCTTTCATAAGAACCTTCACAATAACAAACATAAAAAAAAAGAATTAGCAATTATTTTCAATTATTTATTAGGTTCAGCCGTTCACGCGTGTTGCCGTGATCAAGGGAAATTGGGATTCATCCTACTAATATCCTACTAATCCTACAAATCCTACTAATATTATAAATGTGAAAGTTGGGATGGATGGATGGATGTATGTTTGTTTGTTACTCTTTCACGTAAAAACTACTGAACCGATTGCGATGAAACTTGGTATGTAGACCTGCTGGAGCTAGAGCTGTAGCTGGAGACCTGGATTAACGCATAGGCTACTTTTTGTCCTGATATTCCCACGGGATCGGGACTTACGCGGGTGAAACCGCGAGACGCTGCTAGTTTTTATATATATCTAAAATATGTGAGTATGTTTATCAGCAGTTTGGTTACCATAGTACAGGCTATACCTAGTTTTGTGATCAGACGGCCGTGTGTGAGGTGTGTCAAGTTATTAATATTATAGTTGGCAAAATGTGGGTGTTTAATACGCCTATACCTACCCCTTTGGGGATACAGGCGTGTGTATGTATGTATGTATGTCATTGCTAGTCCTACTGCTACCCATGCCCATGCTTTACTTCTTCCATTGATATGTCTACATATCACTACATATTATAAAACAAAGTACCAAGCCGCGTCTGTCTGTCTGTCTACTGTTCGCGATAAATTGAAAAACTACTGAACGGATTTTTATGGTATTTTCACTAATAGACATGAGGAAGGTTTAGGTGTATAATTTGTTAAGATTTTGTGTAAATTGATTGAAATATGTTAATGATTGTTGAAGATGTCTCTGCTACCCGTGCGAAGCCGAGGCGGGTTGTTAGTGAAATACTAATTCACTTATTTAATTTACATTCCTTTGCAAGTACATATTATTCATTATGTCAGCCAGTGTAAGCAATGAAACATTATCTTCGTCAAGCACTACTTCAAATATTTAATGTTCAAATACACTGATTCGTTTTATGTAATTGGATTTAGGAAGACTGACTAGCCAAAATGAATAAAGAGGCTTAATTATGTAGTACATTCTGCTTTGTACGGCCCCTTCGCTCGCGTTAAGATTATACTAGTCGGTTTTTTTCTTAGTAACTAACTAATAAGAGTAATTACTTCACTTCTTGACAACATCGATGTGTCTGATTGTTATAAACCTACGTTTTATAGTAGAACCGTACAGAAGTATGATTTCAAAGTTAGATAGATAGATAGAATAATCTTTATTGTACACCATTAATAAATTACAGTTGATAAATAATTATCTTACAAACTAGAGTACAATGTTAAAAGTTATAAGCCAAAGCAAAATGGTTAGTTAATTATATCGCAACTTAGTTTTGTTTTTCATTCGTCCATTGTTTGTATTTCTTTTTTTAAAGCGGCAGGATAAATTGCGCACAGGGGTGTCTGTGTTATGTGTAAGTTCATAACACTGGTAAAGGTGATATGCGCTAAGCAAATACTCAAGTATTATAAGTAATCTACGTAGACATAGACTTTGAATGGCACATCACATTATCACTTGCAAAATTCCTCGTTTTCCTTGAAACGGTCCATGGTCGGCCATGTTTCATACAAAGTTGGCCCATGGCGCTTAAAACCCAAATCCTATCGAGTTCTGGTGGATCTATTCTATTAATATATAATCAGAGATACAACAAAGTGCTATATTCTTCATAAAGGGAGTATTTTCTAAATAGGGCGAATTGAGGAACAATCTGTCGTGTTCTACTACCTGACAAATTGATTTTATTAAAAGAACTAAATTACCATATATTATACAGGGTTTATAGAACAGCATCCCGAACACTGAAATAGTAGATACAGTCCAGTCCAGTTCATCCATAATTTTAAAGAAATTTTGCATACATACATACGTACATTGCATAGCGCAAAATCAAGCTAATGACAGTAAATAGTTAATCTCGCATTTTTATGATGGACTGACTGGCATCGTGATTAGTATCCGCAGAAATACTTTTTTTTTAAGTTTTTCGGTACGCCGCCGTAACTTACACGGTGTATATTTCAGCCTATGAGGATCATAATGCTTTAACGAACTTTTGGATCAAGTATATGTCGTTAGAAAATCTTTTAGCTGGGTGACCGAATATGAAGAGCCTGCATGTCTAGGAAAACCCCCAAAATATCACGAATACAAGTTACTAAACTCGATAAAGGTAAGAAGCAATTTACAAGAATACAATTGTGCTCTTAATCTTAGGCGTCCATTACACGATAGGTTCTGCTATTAGTTTTAATCTACAGTACTCAATCATGCTGATTAATGTCAGTGCGAGGCTGAGGCCGCGTATACGTATTTGTTAAGGATAAATAGTTGCGGTAGCAACTGACCATTTGTTCTTCAGGAATCAATTATTACTAAAATACTAATCATTACGTGGAACACACATAAAGCATTCCTAAAAATTTGTGCCCACTAATATTTCTTTAATATTTTATCTCCGTTAATATATAATATTCGAAATGATCATCAGTTTTATCAGTCCTCAAGGGTTCTATTACACTGCCGTGATTTAACAGTGCTAGATTTATTTACTGCACGGATGGCGCTATGGTTAAAGTGGTCGCCACTCCACTACGTCACGCCGAGTGTTGAGGGTTCGATTCCCACATAGGACAAAAATTTGTGTGATCCACAAATAGTTGTCCCGAGTCTGAATGTTCTTTGTGTCCGTTGTTTGTATATTTGTGAAGTCCCCCGCGTAACAGGAATTATTCCCAGTGCTTGAGTTGTCTTTTTTAAACAAAACTATATTAAGGTTATATTAAATTACTACATTAATTAACGAATTGACGTCATCTCTAGAAATATTAAATTTCGACAAATCCAGGAGCTTATATTTGCTTTTACCTTTCAAGTTGACTAGCGAAGATCAGATGTACAGCTATAAAAGATACGTAGTATTTTCCTTTCTTTCCTGTGTAACCTATAAAACTCAATCTAATTCAGTCCGATAGTTGGTACGTGGTGCGAATACAAACTGTCCGATAGTTCTGTTGCCGTCAGAGTTAAAAAAAGTTAATTAAGTGACTTATGTTCCTTTTCCATCAAGAAATGAACAGATGTGATGTAAATACTGATTAGATATTGTAAAACCTTTTTTTTTCTCTTTAGTTTATTACTAGCGACCCGCCTCGACTTCGCACGGGTGCAATGTAGATAGGTACACTAATATGGTGAACAATTATCGTCATATAATTATACAAATTACCACAAAATAATATTAAACTATACGTATAAACCTTCCTCCTAAATCGATCTATCTATTTGTGTAAACCAAATTAAAATCCGTTGCGTAAATTAAAAAATCTAAGCGTACAAACGGCGGAACAAAAAAACCTTTTTTATGGTAAGGAGAGCAAGCTACTCTCCTCTCTAAAGGTCATCGGGTGACGGGCTGCCACCACCACCCGTCCTTTAGGTTAATATTTTACAGTAATTTTTTTTCTTGAAGTCCCGAAATGAATGAACGCAATGTTGGATGTCGGCCTATTGGAGGTCTCACTAAGCTGTATACTCTACTTCCCAATGGTTTGAGGCACAGTGAACTTGCTCGCCTATCTGTCCGTGGTTGCACTGCAAGAAGGATTGCTAGACTATTGAGTGAAAACCTCCGAGTGAAAAATTAAATAATAATGTCGGGGTTGAACCGAAATAAACACGCGGAGTTGAACTTACATCCGACATTTTGCCTGAACGTGGTTATATAGGCTATTAAGATAATTTTAACAAAAGTTTTATTTTTTCTCGCATCCCAAAGAGTCCTACGTCAGCCAGGGTTATAGCTTAGGTTGAACAGAAATCTCTGCCAGCCCATTTACACATTTCGAAATCATCAAGAGATAGCGAATCTGTTCAATTTTCGTCCATTCTCCAGTGCGGCGGGCGCTTCTAAGTGAGACCCGTGGAGAAACAGCTTGTCGTACAGGCTCTGTCCAGTTTGGGATGAAACGGCTGTGTTAGGTGTCACAAGTTATTATTATTATTAAAAGTCTAGAAAAACATGAAGTAACCAGCGAAACACAAGTTATACAGCAGTAGGCAACAAGTACAAAGGACATTGTGTTAAAGTGTTAACAATCTTTTTCGCTCGGAGCAAGTTTATAATTAATTTTAAAATATTTTACAGCGTAACGCGCGGTGTTAACTATACTTGTGTATCAAGACTAGGTTCTCCAACATTTCTTGCAGGAAACGGTAATATTTATATATAAGACAAGCTGTAGCCAGCGGATGCACCCTCGGTAAAGTTATTTCTCTATCCTTTTAGGCACAGCACTTTTTATTCTTCATGTACCTATGTATAATGGTTGGTGACAAATAAATGATTATGATTATGATGATTCTGGAAGGAACTTTGAAACTTATATCCTTTTCTTTTTTCCTGATGTGTATGCAAAATTTTACGATGATCCGTTGAGTAGTTCAGACGTGACGTCACTGTTGATCTACTAACAGACATCAGACAAATAGACTGACAGAACTCCTTTCTCATTTTTTTTATCGTATAGGGGGCAAACGAGCAGACGGGTCACCTGATGGTAAATGACTACCGCCGTCCATGGGCACCTGTAGCTCAAGAGTCAAAAGTGCGTTGCCGCCCTTTAAGGTGGGATTAGGGGAAGAGGGGGAGGGGGGAAGAGTGGGAAGAGGGGAGAGGGGGATTAGAGGGGAGGAGAGGGGGGAGAGGGGGGAGAGGGGAAGGACGGGAACAGGGGAGAGGGAAGGGTTAGGGCCTCCGGTAACCTCACTCACGCGGTGAAAAGCAATGCAATCATTGCTACACGGCCGGTTTTTTGTGAGGCCGTGGTATCGAGCGGAGTCGAGCCGGCCCATACGTGCCGAAGCATGGCTCTCCCACGTTAACGTCTCATTTACTTTATCAGTATAGATTAGTCGCTTAACTACCAATGTCCGTTTAACTCTCGTATATTGGTTGGGTTCGTACTTCACTTTATTTATATAAACAAGAGATAAATACGGTAAAGTACAGTACAAGTTTACAGAAATATTTTTTTTGGGATTTTCCAGAACTGCGCGACTTCAATGATATCGTGTTATGTCTTCGAACACCCACGCGGACTATTTATTCTTTGTTTTATTTATTTTATTCGTTCTGAGTCTGGGTGTATTTTTCTGTGTTAATTGTTTACAACTTTATAGACAAACAATTAATACTATCATCATCTGCTTATCTTTTTCCCACGTTTTTTAAGTTTGGTGCAATATGTTTAATTCTTCCATTTTGCCTTTCTAGCCATATATCCAGCCATCTTTTTTTTGGTCGTCCTCTACTCTTGTTCATGTCAACTTCTATACTTACATAAAACTTTCTACACCACTTTTCGCCCACTTCCTTACTACGATAAGCTGTTGCACCTCAACTTTTCATCCACTGGCTGTACTTTAAACAAACAATTAATATCCTGGTATTAAAATTTGATTGCACGGATGGTGCAATGGTTTAAATGGTCGATGGATATTTTTTGCGTCCGTTGTTTATATGTTTGTAAAGCCCCCCGCGACACAGGAATATTCCTATTGCCTAATGCAGACGTTGCTTATATTTCTAAGAAGAAAAAAAATACTTACATTCAAAGATACTCTTGAAAATCAAATGTTACATAATTAATGTAACATCTTTCATCGCAGATTATTTACGTGCGTAACATAATTAATCTTAATAAGCCTAGCGTGAAACGTTGATATTATGTTAAATGTCGACGGTTAATAATTTAATTGAATGGATTATGTATATTATACTAAGAATAAGACTTTTCATTAATGTATTTAATGTAGAGAATTTATTAGGGAATAGCTTTCATTGCGTTACCCAAAAACAAAGCAATTTATGCAAAAAGGTACAACCGACTTCAATGCGTCTTTGTTACGTCATACACTTAAAACTTTTACTAACTATTTTGTAACCATTAGGGTAGAATTTTTCCCAATTTTTACAGGTACTCTCTTTACTTTACGTGGGAGAGCCATGTTTCGGCACGTATGGGCCGGCTCGATTCCGCTAGATACCAAGGCCTCACAGAAAACCGGCTGTGAAGCAATGCTTGCATTGCATTTCGCTGCGTGAGTGAGGTTACCGGAGGCCCTAACCCTTCCCTCTCCCCTATTCCCGTTCTTCCCCTCTTCCCCCTTACCCCTCTTCTCCTACTCCCGCCTTAAAGGGTGGCAACGCACTTGTGACTCTTGAGTTACAGGTGCCTATGGGCGTCGGTAGTCATTTAGCATCAGGTGACCCGTCTGCTCGTTTGCCCCCTATACCATAAAAAAAATAAAAAAAAACTATTGAATAAAGGTTATATTAATTATTATTAATCTTGAAATATATTTGTATTATTTATTATGAGTATGTTTATGTGTATGGTGTATATGAATATATTAAATGTTACAGAGTGATCATACTTGTTTCCCTGTATTATCTATCTAATTATATTGTATATGTTTATAGGTATCATTTACTAGTTTTAAACCTAACGTGTTTTGATTCCCACACCAAAACTACCCGTTAGATTATTATATTTCTGGTCATTATTTTTCCATCCCAAGGTTGCGAGGAAGAAATTGCTTTCATCGATAAGGCCGCCCTTTGTACATATAATTTTTTGTAAATTTACTTTAAGCAATATTTACTAGTGTACAATAAAGTTTACTCTATTCTATTCTATTAATTAAAGAATAGAAGCATTAAAATCGGTGTTTTACTCAAATAAAACATTATAGCAGTCGGATTGTACCTGATTAGTTTTATTGTTTTCAACAAAATATAACACACTGAAATTAATTAATATTTGATTCAAGATATTATAAAAGACATCAGCTTTGACCACCTTACAAAAGCTTTCAGTTAGATTGTATATTACTTATTTTGATTTTAACAATAAGTGAAATGATTTAGCAAATTCATTGTAAAATAATATTTAAATTTAATTGTATTTAGGTATGACTAATTTTATATTGTTTTATTTATTTTCAGAAAATGGGAATTTCAGAAAATTAGAAATCAGGACGCTACAGAGAAAGACCGAGAGCAGACCCTAGTAGATTGAAAGACTGTTATTTTTGCAAGGTTAGGTAAGACTAGAAATAATTTATTGCAAAGATGTATCAACATATTAATGAAGATGGCTTTTTGGATCAGATATAGTTATGTTAAATATTTATAATAAACGTCGATTGATATTTTTGATGTCTTTTATTTTTAATTAAGTTATGTTGTTATATTTCTCCTAGACAACCAAACCATTTGGACTACCAAGTTGTCAGTTATTTTCAATTAAGTTATTTATGCTATTTTGTTTAAACAGTAACCAATAATTTTAATTTTATTTAAACTTTTTATTGTGTTTTGGTCATTGGTTGTCCCCGATACAAAATAAGTGGAAATATATCGTAATTTATGAGTTAAGAGACTTGAGCAAAAAAAAAAAGCTTAAAAATAGAAATCAAAGGGGGCCAACGAGCAGATGGGTCACCTGATGGTTAATGACTACCGCCGCCCATGGGCACCTGTGACTCAAGAGTCACAAGTACATTGCCGCCCTTTAAGGTGGGAATAGGGGAAGAGGGGGTAAGAGTGGGAAGACGGGAGAGGGGGACGGGGATTAGAAGGGAGGAGAGGGGTAGGACGGGAATAGGGGAGAGGGAAGAGTTAGGGCCTCCGGTAACCTCACTCACGAGGCGAGCAGCAATTCAAACGTTGTTTCACTGACGGTTTTCCGTGAGGCCGTGGTATGGAGCGGAGTCGAGCCGGCCCACACGTGACGAAGCATGGCTCTCCCACGTAAACGACTTTAACTAGTTTAAATTTTCTTTTAAGTTAGTTGTCCAGAAGACGTACTTAATTGTGATGTGAAATGTGTGAAATTGATGTAAAACAGATGATTATAAAGCAATAAATTTCCTATTAGTTAAAATTATTCAATGAAAAAAAAAATAAAAGTACATAAAAGAATATATCAGAGCCTGGATATAAATTGAGCCAGATCCATTTTTTATTGAGACACGATAATTACATTCAGTGAGTATTAAAATGTTGAAGGAAATTTGAAGTATATTCAAAATAAAGTATTATTTGCCAGTTTTCAATACATGGACAACTCTTTTCACTAAAATTACTGAGTGGCTTAGTATATGTGTATTAACTCATCAGAACGTGAGCTTCAACACTTTAAAATAAACTACTATAATAAATTTCACCCGCCGACAAACGTCGACCCTTCAGCCTAATATCCCAATCCTAAGCCACCCACACATACGCGTATGTGTGCACAGTTCTTGTCACAAGCGCTAGAGGAATAAGCTTTATGACTTACCCAACACTAAATCCCAAAAAGCATTAATATTCCAGCACGGTTGCACATTTCATACATCATGGTCATCCTAATCCGGTTTTAAATGAACTACAGTTGGTTAACAAAATAAAATAGGTATGGTCGGCTATTGTCTCACTTAATGTACAGAGTGTTTACACCCTGTATAGCGCGGGGCAAACTGTAGCGGAAAGATTACCGCTTTTGTTTGTAAAACTACCGTCAAATTTGTTAACATTTCTATTTGTGGTATTTTGTAGTGTTTTTATTTAAAGACATATTTAAAGAGTCGGCTATGCGTGTGAGGGTCTCCTGGTGTTACAATGACTGCTTACCATCAGACTTAGAACGCTTAGTGTGCTTATTTGCGGTAGTTACCAATGAAGACAAGGTGTTTTGACTCTATAACGAAATTACTTAAAAGCAATAACTACGCTATGACAATTAAGTGCATCTTTAAATTCAGTCTGCGGTCTGCTCCACTTCTGTAGGACGTAGCATGGTGTTACCTACAACTAAAATAATTACAGACTTTTGTTCGGGTCGTCTCGCAAACATGACTTCCACTAAAGTGTCGCTTTTCTGGTAGTGTGGCTGGAACTGAACTAGATAGATAAAATATTTTATTTTATTTATTTGGGACAAAAAACAGTTACATGATATATATTACAAAAAAAAAGGAAATATACATATGTTTGGTTTGTTCAACATATAACCCACATCATTGTCCACGAGTTAACATTAGATTAAATTAAGCTAAATAGGAACGAGATGCGGACATTATCGCTACATACATAATAAAAAATCAACACACAACTTTCAGCAGAATCAAATACATGTAATATATAGTTAAGCATTTAAATTCAACTTCCATGACAATGGTTTTCCAGCAAAGCAATAGCATTGTTTTTGAATTTTAGGTAGAATTCAGCAAATATATCAATGACGGCAAAATGTGTGTTAAAATTATCTATTTGTTTTTGTTTGAGTATTTATCGTAATAAGGACTCCAAATGGGAACAGCATACTCTAGTTGAGATCGAATTAAAGTTCTATATAAATGTAGGAAAGTAGAGGGTTTTTTGAAGTCGTTAGAAGATCTCATAATAAAACCGTACAAGCGAAAGGCCTTGCTGATAATGTTCTCAATATGAATATCCAAGTGAAGTTTAGAGTCTAGTGTTACGCCTAGATCACGAACGATTTTAACAGTTTTTAATGGAACATTATCTAAAGAATAAGTATAAGTGTGAATATTAGATATTTTATTCTTGGTGAAAGTTATATGATTACATTTTGGGAGGCTTAGTTGCAACTTATTGTCCTTGCAGTATTGGGTAAGTCTGTTGAGATCATCCTGGAGTAACCAGCAATCTTGTGTATTTCTACATGACTTGTAAACTTTAAATCATTCGCGTACATTAAAAAATTTAACGTCATTTATGAAGATAAGGAATAATAGGGGCCCCAAAACAGAACCCTGGGGAAATCCAGACTTAGCAGTAGCACAGTCTGATTCAAAACCATTAACTGTAACGGTCTGAGTCCTGTTATGTATATAAGACGCAAGCCACCTGAGCAGATTACCTCTAATCCCATTAAATGCTATTTTGTTCATAAGAAATTTGTGGTCCACCTTGTCGAAAGCCTTTCGAAAGTCCGTGTACACAGTATCCACCTGAATACGACAATCCATATTTTCAAATAAATGATCCATGAAGACCATGAGGTTTGTGGTAGTGGAACGGAATTTAACAAAACTATGTTGTTCAGGCACTATAAGAGGTCGTATATAGGAAAATATAGAACTATGTACCAGACTCTCAAAAAGCTTAGACAAAGTGGAGAGAATTGAGATAGGACGATAATTTTCAATATTTGCTTTGTCACTGCTTTTATAAATAGGAGTGATAAAAGCTCGCTTCCAGACGCTTGGAAAAATGCCTTGTTCTAAGAATTTATTATATAAAATATGTAAAGAGATACATAAGCTTTTTGCAGTATGTTTTAGAAAACTAGGAGGTAAGCCATCGGGTCCGGCTCTTTTTAATTGATCTAGTGATTTTAGAGAACTATATATACTGTCTTTGGTGAGGTAAATATGAGACACATTAAATTATCTGCAGAGTTGTTAGGTGGTTGCCAAGTGGAGGGGTCGAATACTGAAGGTTCATACACGAAATTAAAAAAAGTTAAGAATAAGTTACATGCTTCCTGCGGACTGCCAGAAGATATGTCTTTGTAATACATACCTGCCGGAATGCCGGTTTTTCCTTTGCGGCTAGATATGTACGTCCAAAAGTGTTTAACGTTAAGAGGTATACTTTCTTCAACCGAATTGATATATTTTAAAGCACTCTTCACACTGAGATTTAAATCGCTTACGATAAATAGAAAATGATTCATAATCCGATAGGTTACGGTATTTTTTCCACCTAGTCCATGCACGCTCTTTATTTTTAAAGATATTGATAAGAGTTGCGCTAAACCAAACAGGAAACCGAAAAGTTTTCGGCCGTGTGTAAGGTACGAGTACGTGTAATCTAATTACCGCATATACAAGGTTGTAAAAAGTATCCACTGCTTGTTCTGGTGAGGGGTCGTTAAGTAAGTCTACCCAGTTTATTTTTGTGAATTCATTGTTAATGTCCTCGTAATTAGCTTTATAATAATTAAATTCCATAGTCACGTGACGCTTCATTGGCACATAGTGTGTTTCTAAAGAAGTTAATACGCAGAAAGGAGGATGATGGTTATCTGGTGGCAATAATATGGCACCTGGTTGTGATTGGCAGTCGGTGTTGCTAATAAACAGATCGAGAGTTTGGCCTAATACATTTTCAATTGTGTTGTATTGGAATGCATTGACATAATGTCAGCATGTCGATTAAATAGCGACTTATGTGATCGGTTGATTGAATTAAGGTGTGATTACCACTTACATGCCACTTAATGTCAGGCAAGTTGTAGTCCCCGGCAAGATAAAATGTTTCTGTACTAGGCTCAGTTATAATCTTTTGTAAAGTGTCAAAGTGTGCTACATAATATAAGTCTTCATGCGTGCGAGGTGGTATGTAATAAAAAATATTGTTTATCGTACAAGACATTATAAACAGAAATAAACATGAATGACCCAGCTTACTAGCAGAGACACAAGTAATCCAAATAGTGACGTCTGACGAATTAGGAAGTACGAAGAACTTCTTGATGCTGACTTACTACATTATAGAGTAGATTTCAAATGGAATTAGAAACACCCAGTTTGGGAAACATTTACGCCTCGACGGAAAACTAAACTTATTTAACCAGTATTGGTCTCCGAGGCTCCTTTGGGTGCTGTATAGGATTGACAATACGCTAGTTTATCTACAGTAACCAACTTGCGTTAACAAAGCTCACAATACACTGTGGGCGTGCGAGGCGAGGGTTGCGAGCGACGCCTACTGTACGAGTATAGTCATCGGTAATTACTTAGTATCCGCTGTTCCAAGTAGTTAATTTAGAAGACGAGGTCCTTGACTTCTGTTAAAGTGTTCATAGCAATGCATAGAAAATAATATGCTTCTTATTTTGCACAGGCACGTAATTATACTAATATTTTGTCTGTTAATTACATGGACAAACTGTCTAGTGTAAATAAACAGTGTACGCTAAAGAGTATACACTACATTTCAAGAAACTAGTTTACAAATAAAATGAGTATAATTATACCTTTCCTTTAATCAACACTCTTTGGTTAATTTTTGCTTTAGAATGCAACTTTGAAATAATTGAAAGCAGTAAAAAACCTTGAAGATAGAATAATTAGCAAACGGGGGATTCGTTGCGATGAAAAAGAAACTTTAAACAACGGGAATTGCATGAGTTTGAAGAGCCATTGTGGTATATTTCTTAACAAAAGTTCTGACTCTTTTATTGATCGACTTCAAAATGGAGAAGATTTTCAGTTCGACTCTTTTGTGTGTTTGTTACGTGATATCTTCGTTGTTTGTGATCTGATTTTAATAATTCCTATTTTATTGAAACGGGTTGTACCCGAGGTTAATCCCATATACATTTGAAGAAAATATTCCACCTTATATCCACCTAAGAGTAAAATATTAAGGAATAAGGAATACAGCTTTTTACAATTTATTTAGATACAGGCGCATTGAAGTTGGTGGTACTTTTTTAAAGTTATTGATATGAAAGGAAATGAAATTATTTATTTGCTTTAGATTTATATCTTAATTTTAACTCTTTCCATTGTCAATTCAATTAATATTGTTATATAATACGATATATTTTATACAATTTGCACGTCCCATTGGATAGAATATGCTGTGAAATATATTTATAAACTGACACCTGTAATACCATATTTGAGCAAATAAATTAAGTAGTTCAGATACTATGTAATCAATATGAGTGCGGTAGCGTAATGGCGTCGGACTTGCGATCAAGTGGTTGCGGGTTCGAACCCCACCCAGTGCACTACCATCGTGACCCCACTCCTAACACAAGCGTTAAGCTTAGCTGGGGGGGTTAACAATAATACTAGTAATGTGTGACCCACGTTGGGAACAAAGACGGGACACAGACTTCGTTACTAGTAAGTAACCTTTAAAAAAATCATTTCATTTAAAGTTATTTATCACTATTATTATTCTAAAGTTTTATATTAAAAACATGGCTATGGTAATCGATTACAACAAACGGCGTCTTCACCCCTTTAGTGTCACATTACAATGGCAATCATAACGTCGATCTAAATATGATAGGTATTTTTCCAATTTTTATAATCTCAGAGGGTTTTAGTTAAAGTTGCGTCCTTAATCAATAGGATTGACTTATCGAAAGTTAGTGATGCACATTTATGTAATTTTTGTTATTTTTTGTCGTAACCTTTTATTAAACAGTCGTGTTGAGAAAGATTTTTTTCCAAAAAGACTTTTTATAATATGATATCGAAGAAACTTTTGTCACACTACATTTTTATACATTCCAGGTGCTTGATGAAAAGTGGTTTTCCCTGCCTGTAAGTACTTGTAACAAAGACACCATCGGATACACTTGCTTTGTAGAGGAATAGAGTTACCCAGTCTATCTCCATGTTTAAAAATTTAAAAATGGGAAGTGGTGTCTCCTTCGAAAGTTATTTATTACCTTTTGTTAGTTAATTTAGTTCACTGTATTGTCATTCAATGATTTTTATACCCAAAATATATACAATACAATACTCTTTATTGTACACCATGAGGAACAGTTCAAAACATTAGAAAAATAAAACCCTTCGCTTGATAGGTAATCATTACTTTATTATTTTAAAACAAGTCTCGTGCCAAATAATGTATAAGTCGTAAGAGACCTCGTGATAAGATAATACATGTGTAAGTCTAATATGATTAATTTGTTTCACGTAATATTACGACTATTCCCAGATGTACAGGCCAACGTGTAATTTATTAATTATATGAGTCACGTTTATCCTTCATCTGCACCGGTATCTATAATCTCTTCATCATCTCTCAAGATTTATTTCATTATTTTACATGTGTATTCTTTTTAATTACATAGTATCTAAACTACTTAAAAATACAGGACGTTAAGATTTGGCCATAATTTCTTTTTTCTACAATTACAGATTCCAATATAATATTTGTATTTTAGATGTTCAATCAATCAATCAATTAGCCTATTCCAGTCCACTGCTGGAAATAGGCCTCGCCCAATATGCCCACAGCACGGTCCTCCGCCTTCCCCATCCAGTCCCTCCCAGCTACCTTCCTCAGGTCTTCGGTCCATCTGGTTGGGGGGCGTCCTACCTTCCGTTTACTGATTCGTGGTCTCCACTCTAAGACCCATTCGCTCCAACGGTCATATCGGTCCTTTAGCATACGTTGCCAGCCCATTGCCAAGCGTGCTCATTCTACGAGCTATGTCGGTGAGAAGATGTTGTTTTGACACAATACTATACATATTAAAATATAATTATGAGACTTACCTACTTAAGTTGTATCCGTAGCTAAGCTCAAAAAAATTGAGCGATATGAATATCAATAATAAATTAGAAACAAATAGTTTTGTTTCGCTTCAATAGAAAATAGAACAAAGAATATAGAATATAGACAAACAAATAAATTTAAAAGATTTAAACAATATCTACATACACAAAAATATAATTTATCATCATCTAGCGCATACTAGCTGAACTACGTAGGAACTGCTGAACCTGCATCGCGCAATGGAAGTTTATTGTTGCGCTAAATAGTATATTTCGTCAGTGATATGTCTATAAGACTTAATACTTAATACTCAATACTTTATTGCTTCCATAATGTAAATTATACAGTTGGTAAAACTTAGCCAATTACGGACCCTGTCGGGCACTGCACAGAAGAGAGAGAGAGAGAGATGGGAGTTATTTTTTTGTTGTACGGATATGATTCCCTTGCTTTTGTGAGATCCTCCTTTTGTGTTCTACAAACATGGAGGACGTTCCTCCGCATTTATTTCCACCTATTACCTATAATATAGGATAGCCTACTAATTCGGGAATGGAATAGTATTATTAGGTCTTTACATAATAATATGAAATTGGCGTTTTGTCGAACTGGCCACTTCGATCTAAAATTTCTTGCGTTTGGTTTTCGAATTTAGTGATTCATTTGTTTCCGTGCCATTTGATTTTTCTTCGATAACGTTTTGTAATAATATCGCGTTATTTACGAATGCGAGTTCCGCCGTGGCACTAGTGCTGCCAAAACAGCTCGAAGGCTTAATAATGTGTATGGGGACGGGGACGGCAAAAGCAAATGCGATACATTTTTATGTTGTTGGAACAAACCTCGACGACGGCCGGAGACCCTAATTGACAATGAAGAATTAAAAGGGATCGTAGAAGCAGCTTCATCTTGAACTACATCAAAATTAGGAGCAGGCTTTGGTGTAAGTGTTTAAACAGTTTTAATTGATTTAAATGAAATAGCAAAAACACACCCCAACAAACACGTATTGATTGTTGCGTTACATGACTAAAGACTCAACAAAGGCGAAAGGCGAAAACAACTGTTATATATAAATAAAATAACTGTTATATATACAACTATATATATGGCGCTACAGTTGTCTTGTTAAACAGGAGCTATATCATTTTATTATAGGCATTACATTTTAAATCCAAAATCTGTAGATGAAAGATTTAGATTTTGTTATATATGTAATTTTTTATTACAAGCGATTAATTTCGATTAAAAACGTCAGAATTGAAATCTTTACATGCTTTAGATGTCAGTTCTCATAATATATCAAGAGTAATTAATGTATTTGAATTTTGTAGAAACACAGTATAACATCTGTGTCATACTGGCATACATATGCATCAAAATCAAATTGGATGTAATTTAAAAGCATCTCGGCGCTAAAGTAGGTCATCGTGAGAATAGTGTCAGACATTTTTTCTTCGTCGTTCGATAATTTCCTACAATCGGTATTTTTTTTTTGTTGTAGCAATTCAACCTTATTTCCTCTTCGTCAACCCTTTTAGTTGGCTTACAATCATAAGAATGAATGATGATTATGTTGAACAGAGCTTATATAGATTTTAGCACTTTTTGTGTTACGTGTTATAACATATATATATATATATATATATTTATATATATATAACAACTTACCTCACCATAGAATCTTGGTGACTCCACTTGCAAGAATGAAATCATACTTAACAAGGTATAACAATACTTACCAAGTCCGATGTTTTTAATTCAACGAGAAATTTACTGTGTTTTGGGAACAGTAATTACTATGGACCGTTTTATATGCAACATAAAAATATTGAAATATGCATGCAAATAAGAATGAAAAATGCGTAAAATATGCATGAAAAATATTGAAATATGCATGCAAATAAGAATGAAAAATGCGTAAAATATGCATGAAAAATATTGAAATATGCATGCAAATAAGAATGAAAAATGCGTAAAATATGCATGAAAAAATATTGAAATATGCAACTTTAAAGTTTAGAAAACAAAAAAAAGGAAAGAAGATGTAGGTTTTAATTTATTTGTTTCTAAATCAGCAAACAAGTACTGAATTATTAAATCATAAATTATCAATACCAGAATGTAACAACTTTGTAGACAATAATTATGCACTGAAACGAAAATCAGGTAGGTGGGAAAGCCATCCTTCTTCAGCCGGCTCCACCGGAGTGATACCACGGCCTCACAGAAAACCGGCAGTGAAGTAATGCTTGCATTGTATTTCGCTGAGTGAGTGAGGTTTCAGGAGGCCCTAACCCTTCCCTCCCCCCCTCTCCTTCTTCCACCCATCCCCTAAAGGTGAGAGACCTTTAAGGCTGGCAACGCATTTGTGACTCTTGATTTGCAGGTGCCCATTGGCGGCGGTAGTCATTTACCATCAGGTGACCCGTCTGCTCGTTTGCCCCCTATACCATTTTTTTTTTCAAAATCTATTTTTTTCCTAAAATATGACCACACTTTTCTGTAACAGCCTGTATATATAAAAAAATCTATCTACTCAAGAAAACATAACAGTAGTTACGTATCATTAAATTCTATAATCTATGTAGCTCTTCAGTAAAAATAATCAAATCATAGTACAACCCAAGTCTCACACATAATTCAATCTAAAAAAAAATATTTGACCCAAATAAACTCAAAACATATTCTCAACGTGGCAACAAATAAGTGTTTATTAAAAAAAAAACCTGATAAAGTATCGGCTGATCGGTCTACTATACAAGTCGGTCCTTTCAGAAGATTCACTCCCGGACAACAAGGCATTAAGCACAAATCCCTTTATCTAGCCGACCAGTCGCGTCGGTCATGCGTGGCATTGCTGCCTAGCGTGTGGGTTTAAGATGAGCGGCCACTGAGATTTGGGAGTCCTAACTTAAGTAGCCATTGGTGTAAGTAATGTTTGTTAGCTTTCGCGTGATCTGAGAAACATTTCAAGAGTAAAATTTTTGATAAAAGATTTTGTACTGAATATTCTTAGGAATCGTCGTCGTTCGGAATTAGGTAAATTTCGAAGAAAAGTCTACCTATTGGTTTTGTACCAGTTGTCGAGTTTTACAAAAATTTCTTTACAGGAGGTCTAGTTATGATCCTTAGACCCCAAAACAACCGCCAGATAAAAAAACAGGCCCGCAGCAGGCCCGCAGAGGTAGATCTCGTGTTTTTTAAATTTGTATGTCCAAATATATAAGTCGCATTAAAAACTTTAAATTTCAACATTGTAGAGTAAAATAAAATATGATCTTTCATTTAAAAATATTACCGATTCTAAAAAGGTTTACAGTTTCGGAGCTATAAATTTTTTTCCAATAAATTTTATGGCTTTAATTCAGGTTTGTTTGTGTTTCCTTTCTAGGGTGCACCCGAGTCTCTTGCTATAAACTCACTTGTGACGGAACATCGCGAGGTTTTACACACACTCCGACTCCGACACACCACATCACCGTTAGACCCCACACGATGAAAAAAGAAAAAGGTGTGTCAATTTAACTGCGATTTAAAAATCGAGAAGGGTGTTTGGTTTGAAGACGTCAGTATATGTTTGAATTTATTTTTCTTGTTCAATTAATATCTAAGCACTGTTATTCGTGTACTATTGTCGCAAACTGTTTTATTTAACCCCTTATATTCGATTCTTATATAATCTGATAAGATGGGTCAGGACTCCCTAAAGTATAAAAGGGGCTTTTCAAACGATGTTTAAGAGAAGAATCAATACTAACAAGTTATAAATACGAAATATTGTATTTAATAACTGACACAATTTGGATAAACTATGTCTCAAAAGCTAGCAAAGAAACAGAAAGTGCTCACACTACAGAACCACTACGGAATATATAACCGTGTGGTTTTTAAGCACCGGTAATCGCTTACCAGACCATGAGGTTTGTTTGACACCTTATTGATAAAAAGGCTGCAAATTGCAGTTACGTAAAAACATGCCTTAGTATGAGTAGTTGAAAAAGTGTATGCTGATTTCTTTAACTGGCACTCGACGCTCATCTTATGTTCTTGGTGGTTATAACTTTGAGCTATTTATGTCGCACGGATGGTAGCGGTTAGTATATTTTTACAAGCTAGTTACGAGTGAAGAAAACAGAAAATAAAACTTAAAAAAGAACCTAAAATATGTCTCGTATCATTAGGCCATGTTCGAGAACGAAGTTTTGTCTCTTGAGGCATTTTCCGGCATTTCTTATAAAGGTTTCATTCATGTTTTGCTGGGGCCGTACACAATTCCCTGTAGGATCAACCCATCCCACAACTATTTTACTGCTACCATAAGGGTCTGCCCCTTTTGAAGCTAAGTTGAGCGAAGCGGAGAAGACCCACGCAAAACCAATATATCACATTAGTTGAAACTACTACATAAAATTCTCCTCTGTTCTCTGCTTTAAGGAATGACGGCCACAGCGGGGATAAGGATTGCATCAAATTGCATGGAATGCGGAGTGCAGTGTGTTGTAGCTGCGCCGAGGCAGGTTTTATCAATGCGGGACAGAATATAGCAGAGTATGGTGAGCTATGGCCAAGTAACCGTACCAAGGCTGAGTCGGTGCGCTCTGTTTCAAAGGTCCGCCTATTGGTCTGGTGGTTAGTGATCCTGACTGCGTAGCCTGAAGTCGTGGATTCGATTCCCACCCATCACAAATAATTGTGTAATGAGGACGATCACTTGTTCTGTGTCTGGGTGTAATTTATCTATAATATGTATGTATTTAGTTTTTACCAGTCTGGTTACCGTAGTACAGGGTCTGCCTAGTTTGGAATCAGACGGCCGTATGTGAGGTGTCTCAAGATATTATTATTATGTTCACTACACAGTTCCGCTCCTGTCCGCTTAAGTGGAAATGCACAGCAATAAATATATCACAGAAAATAAACTTGTAGGCAACTATCGGCAAACCTGTATTTTCGTAGATTTTTCCGCCTTGTACACTTACTTCTAATATTGTGCTTCCGCAGGTACTGAAATAAATTTGGCTTTATTTTTATATTGCTTAGTTATTTCACGTAATAGGTAAAATTACAGAATGACGCAATTCGTATTTTGCTTCCGTGCCCGTATGGTGTTAAAAAAAAGATAGTGACAGCGAGAAGAAAGTCAATTAAATCTACAAGATTGATAATAACATGTATATTTCCATAAATTACATTTATGGAAATATACATGTTATTATCAATCTTTGCTTTGGCAAGTTTCCTTTTTTTCGTGTGTAAAAAGGAATCGATGCTCCATATAATACCATTTTCTTTAATTTCCTAATTGTATCTTTTTTATAGGATTGGGGACGAACGAGAAAACGGGTCACCTGATGGTAAGTGACTATCAACACCCACAGACACCTGCAAATCAAGAATCGCAAGTGCGTTGCCGGCCTTTAAGTGGGAAGAGGGGGTTTAAGCTTTGCTCTGCACTTCGGTCAAGCCGCCTCATATTTACGTGGCGCAGCATGGCTCTCCCACGATTATAAGAAGTTTTGTAAATTTCATTTGCAAAACTTCTATATTATATTCATTCGTCGTCACTCAATAACTGCTGACGTTATTATCTCTCGTCGCTCGATTAGTGACTTGAAGGATCCATTGTCACAAATATCTGGACCTTTAACTAACATTAAGGATATGCTTGATTATCTCACTGCCCAAGAAGAACTTAAGTTCAATGCATTAACAAACACTCTGGCTATCATAGTGACTCAAAACCAGGAAATCCAAAAATCGGTAGAGACTTCATCTAATCAATACGACGACCTGCTAATGAAAATTAACCAGCTGGAACAAGAGAATAAGGAATACAAAAAGCGAGTATCAGCCCCAGAAAATAGGCTGGAAGAAATGGAAAGGATAGAGCGTTCTACTACTGTAGAAATTCATAATTTGCCGAAGCAAAAAGGTGAAAATTAAACTACACATTATCTAACAGTTCGGCTCGACCCTGGATCTCGAAAAATCTCAGCCATCCGAGATTAGAGACATTATCCGCTCCAAATACGATGCAGTTATTGTTGATTTCACCACAAACCTAAGAAAGGAATCACTGATATCAAAATACAAAAAAAACAGTAAGAGCAAGCGTGCAAACAAAGAAAGAAAGAGAAAGAAAGAAAAATATTTTATTTGTATCTTCAGTTATAACAATAAAAATCATAGGACTTAACGCTAGGGTGGTACTGAAGACCAAATGGGATACCTGCGTCAGCTAGTGTCGCAGATCGCTCTGCAACGCTGGTATTCTCACAGACCCCAATTAAATTTAAATATCTACATTATTATAATACTTATTGTAATTATATTCATATTTTACATATAAATAATATCAATAATGTTATATAAATATTCATATACTATATATTTACTATACATAAATACTTGTATTTCACACTATTTAACAAAACAAATTAAATAATTATAATTTTCCTTTATTCATAAGTGTATTTTCGAACGCTTCTGTCATTGTGATGTCAGATAATATTAATATATTATTTTTATTGGATTGGTAGTTATGCAATTGTTTATTGTATTATGTAATTGAAAGTAACAATGTTAGTGTATATCTGAAACTATGTCTTTCTGTAATATAGATACCATAAAAGTAAGTAAAGTTGCCGCACATATTGACTAAGGTGATAATTTTTGTTGTATTAATAAAATTTCCTTATACTTATTGTGAAATGAACGTAATGTTTTTAGGTGACGCAGAGGCGGTGGCAGATCATTCCAACATTTAGTAGCGGCGTACCTGAAACTGCCTCTAAAAGCGGTCGTCCTGTGCCTCAAAGTTACTAAAAGATGTAAAGCGGCCCTTGTGCTTTGATTGATTGATCTCACTAGACCACGTTTACTTATTATACAGGTATTCGGGTTTTTTGAATAAAATAACGCCAAAAAGTAAGGTTGATAGGTGGAGGTGCCTGCGAGTAGTCATCATCATGAGATTCCCTCTGTTTAGAAATGGGGTGACATGTGTACGAGGTGGGATGTTATAGCAGAATCGAGTGCAAGCATTTTGTACCCGCTGAATTAAATTTCGAGTGTTTTGTAATATACATGCATACAAAAACAGTGTCAGGACAATTTAATTTTGATAGTATGAGAGTCTCACATAGTAGTATGCGCATATCTGTATTGAGGTTTTGGCGAATTTGGTACAGCAGTTTAAGACGGTAAAAGCAGTTTTTGACAGCTTCAAGAACATGCGTCTCAAAATGCAGTTCTCTGTCCATAACCAGACCCAAATTGCGAGCCTCACTAACCTGCTCTATAGGACATCCATCTACCATTAATACAGGATTTAGTTTTTGTATCCTTTTGATGCATTCATTAGACCCTAAAATTAAAAACTTTGATTTAGTGGGGTTAAGTACTAAAGAATTCCTTCTTGCCCAGCCTGAAATACTTTATAAATGTGCATATGTTCCATTTACAGCATCGTGATAATCATTTGGATGAAAGGATGTGTATAGTTGGAGATCATCGGCATACATATGATATTTAGTGTTGTGGATATGGTTGGTAACATCGGCGCTGTACAATATGAAGAGGAGAGGAGAGGGCCGAGAACTGATCCCTGAGGAACGCCCCGGGTCACCTGACAGCAAAAGGAGTTGGCCTTGTTACCAACCCTGGCATTATCCAGTTGGACAAATTGAGATCTATCAGACAAATAACTATGAAACCACTTCACTGTTGCTGAGTCACACCCATAGTATGAAAGTTTAGCCAGAAGAAGAGAAATGTTTATAGTCTCGAAGGCACGTGAAAAATCAAGCAGAGTTAGCAAAGTACCCATACCCTGGTCTCTAGCCTCCAGAATATCATCAACTACATCAAGGAGAGTGGTGGTTGTACTATGTCCTTGTCGAAACCCAGACTGTTTGTGAGGTATTATGTTATATTTCTCGAAGTACTTCCTTAGCTGATTGCTGACCACCTTTTCCAACACATTAGATAAACAGGGAAGCAAGCTGATTGGTCTGAGGTCTTTGGGAGTGGTTGGATTGGAGATCTTGGGTATAGGCTTGACTATTGCAGTTTTCCATACATGAGGGAAGGTAGAAGAAGTGATTGACCTATTTATGATTGCTGTAATGAATGGAAGGCTATGAGGGAGCGTCCTCATCAGCATTTCTAGTGAAATGTTGTCAGTACCTAGGGCATTCGATTTGAGACTCCTGATGTGCAAATAGACTACTTCTTCACTAACTGGCTCAGGCCTCAAGGTGTTAAAAAACAAAACAAAAAACCACAGCTGAATTCGGATCACATTTTTTACGTGGGAGAGCCATGCTTCGGCATGTATGGGCCGGCTCGACTCCGCTCGACACCACGGCCTCACAGAAAACAGGCAGTGAAACAATGCTTGCATTGCTTTTCGCCGCGTGAGTGAGGTTACCGGAGGCCTTAACCACCCGCATCGTTCGGCACCTTGGCGCGGTCGGCCCCGATTTATCGGACGCCCAATTCGGTTTTCGAGCGGGGCGTTCGACGGTCGGTGCTGTGTTGCGCCTGAGGGCTGTGACCGAAGACGTAGTGAGCTGTGGCGGCGTGCTGTTGGCGGTGTCTTTGGACATCGCCAACGCATTCAATAGTCTGCCATTCAGCTGCATCAGGGAAGCACTCCTCTATCATGGGGTGCCACAGTACCTGAGGCGGCTAGTGGCAGACTATTGAAAGGAGCGTACCGTCATGTACGAGGAAAGAGATAGAGATTTGAGTAGTCGGCCCATGTCGTGCGGTGTTCCGCAGGGGTCTGTCCTTGGACCACTCCTGTGGAACATGGGGTACGACTGGGCCCTTCGAGGTGACTTCCCCCCCGGGCTGGGCGTAATCTGTTACGCCGATGACACGTTGGTCACAGCCCGGGGGGTGAACTTTTAGGAGGCTGCGCGCTTGGCTACCAGGGGAGTCAGGGGAGTCATCTGGGCCTGATCCTCGACGGCAGATGGCTCTTCGACGAGCACTTCCGACAGCTTGCTCCGAAGCTGGTCGGCGCTGCGTCCGCCCTTGGGCAACCCTTGCCCAATTTGGGCGGACCCAGCGTCGCTACGAGACGGCTGTACACGGGGGTTGTCCGGTCAATGGCACTGTACGGTGCACCGGTGTGGGCGGGAGCTCTGACCGCCCAGAATAGGGCGCGCCTCTGGCGCCCTCAGAGGGTTATGTCGGTTAGAGCCATACGTGGATACCGCACCGTGTCGCCGGGACTCCCCCGTGGGATATGGAGGCGGAACTGCTCGCCGAAGTATATCGGCGAACGGCTGAGTTCCGGGCGGGAAGCGGCAGTCGGCCCCCGTCCGAAGAGGTACGCGAATGGCGTGAGGCCGCTCGCCAAGCCACCATGGCTCGTTGGTCGTCCCGGCTGGAGGCTCCACGTGCTGGCTTTGCCACCGTGGAGGCGCTCCAGCCGGTCATCGTCGAGTGGGCAGGGCGGCAGTGCGGGACCCTGAGTCCCGCCTGTCACCACTGCGACTGCAGTGAGGACTCTGCACAGCACACGCTGGCGGTTTGCTCGGCATAGGCGACGCAGCGTCGGGCCCTCACTGCAGTCATCGGAGGGGATCTCTCGCTACCGGCCGTGCCGCAGCGACAGTAATTTTACCGCGGTCGGTTCTGTGAGGACGTCATCTCGCAGAAGGAGGCGGCGGGAAGGGTCCGGGAGGACGATCTCCACTCGGACCTAATTCGCCGCCGGCGAACCGGGCAGCGGAGGCGCGCTTACCAGCGCCTCATGCCGCCCTGAGTGTGGCCGCGGTTGGTCGGGACGGGTTTTCCCCTCCAACCGCAATAGTGGCCCCGCGCAAGGAGGCGGCGTCCGCGTGTACCTGGACGTCACCTAATTGACTGAATTTGCGGGCAGGCGCTAAGAGGGTTCCGGATGTCTTAATGAAAGCTGCTCCCGGATCCCTCCTACTTAAGGCGCAGTACGGCACACCGTGTGGTTTTAGTCGGTTCGATTACGACACACCGCCCTACCGAAAACCACGGTGGGGTTACGGCCTGAGGGGGTTTCCACACGTACCAAAAAAAAAAAGGGCGGCAACGCACTTGTGACTCTTGAGTTACAGGTGCCCATGGGCGGCGGTAGTCATTTACCATCAGGTGACCCGTCTGCTCGTTTGCCCCCTATACCGTAAAAAAAAAAACATTTAACTTCTAGGCCCATCTTGTACAGTGTATGTCCCTGAGTATCTAATTAACAAAAGAAAACAGCTTTTCTATCTACTCCGTGGAAACGTTAAACAGAAAAAGATTGTTGCAACGTCATATGGTAAGATAAATAAGGAAAGTTCCACATCGGTCCGTATCTTATGTGACTAGTCCCAGGACTACACTATTTGCGCTGTTGTGTCGTTATAGCATGTTATTGTTAAATTAATTTATATTTATTTTTCTTAAGAGTTAAGTTATTTACTAGATATCTTTTGCATGTTTATTATTGGTATTGCAAATCTTTATGCCCACATACTACAGTACACAATAAACACAACCTGCAATCATTTTATAACACTTCCTACATAAGATATACGCGAATGCAAACTCTAAATTGTTTCCATTTTAGCCTAATTGCACTATGTCAAAAACTTGTGATTGAAATTTCCGTTTTCCAGACCAGAGTTCATTCAAAACATTTACGTCAAATATTAGATTACTATTACAACAACTTACACTATGACAACAACGGTCTTTAGTGTACCATTAAATAGACTCAAGCTCATATTTTGCATAGCATTTAAAATTTGAACTCGGTCTGGACTCAATCCGAGTAGCTGATACAATCACCTGTGACATTGAAAACGCAAAACAATATATTTATAACGATAGATGTATCATTTTTAACAGGATATGTTAAAAACATTTTATTATTATATATATTTATGTTAAAAACATATCACTACAAAGATCTAAAATATCTTGGGATATCTTATTCCTTACGGAATGCTGGCTATCGTCAACAAGGCATATACCTACTCTCGACAACTACAATTAGATTACATAAAACACAAAATGAAGGGGTCGTCATTTATTACAGTAAACACCTCAAGGTAACATGCGAGGAACCCATATTTAACGACGCCAACTGTTTGGTACTAAAATTAAATTATAACAGGACACATGTGTACTAGGAATCTATCGCCTACCAAGTTTTACTGACATATCTAGATTAATTGACTCTCCTTGATTCATTACTCACCAACTTCAATATCATTAAAAACCATGTCATGATCCAAATATATCAACCAATCTTCTGGTATCTAACTTATCATCGGCCATCACAATTCTCTCGAGAAAGTTTCAAACACCTAAGAGAAAATTGATCTCTAAACCTTGGATAACTACGTTTACGTTGTATGAGAAATCAGGACAACTTGTATAAGAAACTATAAAGGAATCCTGAAGATGTTACTTCCTCTCCGTTGACCTGGATGTGTATCGGGATGTGGTGGCAGTTGACAACGGACTCACTCCGCTTGCTCTAAGAAAAGAGAACTGGCGCAAACCAGCAGTACCTACTATCACAGACCACAGGGAGATATGGAAGAGCAAGGCATTGCATGGACGTTTTTATCGGGCCTTAAATGGGCCCGATATAGATTTATTGGCATCAGTATCCTGGCTACGGTTCGGTGACCTCTTCGGAGAAACTGAAGGTTTTGTCTGTGCAATTACAGATGAAGTTGTTATGACGAATAACTATCGGAGATATATCCCGAAGGACGGCACAGTTGACATTTATCGGGCGTGTCATCGTCCCGGAGAAACCCTCAGGCATATAATTTCTGGTTGTTCTCGTCTTGCCAACGGCGAGTACTTGCATAGACATAACCAAGTGGCCAGGATAGTCAATCAGCAACTTGCTGTTAAATATAATCTTGTGACTGTCGAGTTACCGTACTACAGGTATGTGCCCGACCCAGTTCTCGAAAATGGTCGTGCAACATTGTACTGGGATCGATCTATCATCACTGACAGGACTATTTTTGCCAATAAGCCTGATATAGTGGTGATAGACCGATTAGAGCGCCGAGCAATGGTTATTGACATCACCATTCCCCATGACGACAATCTCTTAAAAGCCGAATAAGATAAAGAAATAAAATATTTGGACCTAGCCCACGAGATTTTCGACATGTGGGATGTGGATTCCGCAATCATTGTGCCGATAGTCATTTCGGCCCATGGGTTAATTGCTAAGAGCCTCGACTAACACCTTCAGAGGCTCACGTTAGGCAGCTGGATTAAAAGCCTGATGCAGAAGGCAGTCCTCCTTGATACGGCACGCATAGTGAGGAGGTTTCTATCTCTGGAACCCTAATCACCGGTAGCTTGGTCCCTGTACCCGATACCGGTGGTGCACTATTTTTAATATTTTTAAATTTACTTTTGTTTTTTTTTATAGTAAATGTATTTAAAAATGTAATTTATATGTATATTTAAGTGAATAAAGAGAATAATAATAATAATTGTTTATTGCCACAAAAGATACATCCTGGTAAAACTTACAAATAAATAACGGTCATTTGTACAATTTGTTGAACACTGGTACTCAAAGTAAGATTAAACTTGTGTTATGGGTATTAGGGCTCCCGCATTTTGTTTCGACGACAATTACTTTAACCTTATTCTAATTCTACCTCACAGCAATATTCATAGCTATGAGTAATATAAAACATGCAACCCAATAAGATTGTGCTGTGTGTGTGTGGATGTG
Organism: Callimorpha dominula; assembly: GCA_949752705.1. NCBI lineage: Eukaryota > Metazoa > Arthropoda > Insecta > Lepidoptera > Erebidae > Callimorpha > Callimorpha dominula. The sequence goes on along the minus strand of OX457002.1, from coordinate 3,291,639 downwards.
GATGTGGATGTGTGTGTGTGTGTGTGTGTGTGTGTGTGTGTGTGTGTGTGTGTGTGTGTGTGTGTGTGTGTGTGTGTGTGTGTGTGTGTGTGTCATATGTCACGGTTTTTAATATTGCATTATTAATATATCCGAGTGGGAAGCACTGGTGACCCCTGTAACACAGTTTTTTTTCAAACCTACCTCAGGCACCAGTGTCTCACAATATATCTATACATTATTGTCATTTTATTTCTAAGGAAACACTGTTAGAGAAAATAAAATAAATAAATACTATAAGATTTGGGTTATTCAAGTAAGATCTTTATAGAAACTATAATAATATATATATGTACGTAAATGTTGAAAACCTAAAGTGGTTCTTTGTTCAGGAAACATCTGAGAATTTGGGATTCAAATAATGTTTCTACGTATTTGGACCTTACTCAACGAAATTCTTGTTCAGCCTTATGTGCGAAGTGGCTAAGTTCTAGACAAAGTTGACCAAAACAACATTATGCCATTAGAAGGGACAGCTAATCTGTAACTTCAACTAGAATGAAGTAGGTACATTTAACTAATGATTGTCAAATTGGCTCCGGTTGAAATACTTGGGACGGATACTACGGACTGAAAACTAACGGAAAAATGTCCTGGGGCTTTAAAATCTAAATTTAGTATTTTAAAATATTTAGGGCTTGTCTATTTTTGATTTATCTTGCTCTTAAAATTGTCCAATACAAAAATTATTCAATAAAACTAACACAGACAACGTTGATCGCTTGTTATTTCTTGAAGTCGCCTTAACACTATTCCAAGTGAATAAGTCAAAAGAACTCTCATTGCTAATGCTCATAAAGCGGCCCAACTACAGGTGTCCTTATGCCTTGCTATTACTGTAATATTCACTTGTTTAACCTGTATGAAATATGAGTTATGTTTGAGATTAAGGCCCGTTTGTGCTACTACGGGGGAATCAAAGTGGGTCCAATATGGTGCAACACACCAGTCAGTACTCTTATTCGAAAAAATATGACCAAATGGTATCGCTATTGAATACAAAACAAAATCTCCAATAGAATAAATTAAACTTAATAATTAGTATGTATCTGTAAAAAGCTCACAAGCTACAACAAATAGGTAGCTATAATATTTTAAAATAAAGGAAAATCGTAATAACTGAACTCATAACAAATGTATACACACGACTTCAATTAATTCCTTAAATAAGACCGTTGAGATGTGTGGTATATAATGTATTCTGAATTTTGCAATGAAAAACATGCATTAAGACTCCCAAAAGAATATTTCCAGAATTTTGCAGCGTATCTAAGACACAACAATTATTTTGCAAAATTGATTACTTTCCGGCTTTTTAATTAGCAAATACTATTATTCAACAACTTAACAACCAAAACAAATTAATTAAAAAGAACAGCAGCGAATAAAAGTGGAACGAAAAATCTAATTACAAATTAAAATCACCCCAAGGGCTCCTAAATCAGACCTAATTTTAGCAAATTTAATTTAGACCAGCTCAACCTTTGATAAATGTGAAGAAATTGTATTAGTCCCATCGGTATGTTGTAAATTATTTTAGAAACAATTACTCAAGTTGAAAATAGAAATTTCTGAGCGAGAACCTCAATTAATGATAGCTATAAGTGGCTCCTGTTTGCCAACTAAGGCTTCGTTCCTGTTTCATGTTGTTATTAATGGAGTTGAAACTTCAAGTGGCCATAGACTACCATTCAGTTTATGCTTCTCTGATACCTGAATTTCAAGGCTTTACTTACAGGAATATTGCTAGCTTAGTTATCTTGAAAATTTTAATTTATAGCATATTTTCAAAGTATTTGAAGTGCTCTGAAAACTGTTTCTGCTCAAGTTGTGATTTATTATGAACATTCAAACCAGGGTTTTGATGTTTGCTTTAATAACATGTTCGTGTTGTGCATTCTCGAATTGTTTCAAATTCAAATTCAAAATCATTTATTCAATTAAGACACTAAGTGACATTTATGAACGTTAAATTGAAGCTAGAGTTAAAATCATAGATCGGCGCAAACAGACGCCACAGCATGTAGTGGATTGTCGATCTAAATTAGGTGAAAACACCAAAACTTACTGCCTGCTAGTGTCGATCTATAACTTCCAGTTTCCAAAATGCGTAGAGCCTTATGAGAAGAATACTGGCAAAGAAACTCATGGCCACTCTTTTTGAAATTCAGTTTGGCATGAACCTCCTTTGAGAGTTGGGATAATATATGTTAAATTAATTTTGAATATTAGTAGTAAGTTTACAAGGCGGAAAATCTACAAATATACAGGTTTGTCGATAGTTGCCTACAAGTTTCTTCCGTATAACAGGGACAAAACCTATATTTAAATACAAAACTGAAGATTATACGTAAATTACTACTTATTTTACAATTGTTTAAAAAAATACTCCAAATACATACATATTTGTAACTATACCAATATAATAAAGCTGAAGAATTTTTACGTTTGATTGTTTGTTTCTTTCAACGCGGTAATTTTTTTCATGGGTTGGGGTTAAAACAAAAAAAAAGGGTGCAACGAGTGTATGTTTATATTTTTGTGTGTAGGTATATATATAAATGTTCTCGTGTAATATTTCCTAGGTTTTTTTTCTACTCTATTCGCACCTACTCCTTCATATCATATCTGCATCATCCTAAGGTAGACTGGTAGAAAATGTTTAAATCATTAAGTCCGTCGTTGTACAATTTCTTATGCATAAAGTGTCAAATAAATATCGCAGAAAAGATTTTCACTTTTATAATATTAGGTGATCTTGCCCGCGATTTCGTCTGATTAGAATAAGTACTTTAAAAAATAGATATTAATTTATTTTATTAATCATCTATATAAACGCAGAGACGTTGTTTATTTCGTATCAAAAATTTTGATATGATAAATTTTTATATCCCTAAACTTAAAAAAATAATGGTCTCACATACTAACTTTCGTGCCGATTTCACACCCATAATTTTTTGTTATTCGAGAGAAAAAGTAGCATTCTATTATGTCCTTCTCCAAGATCCCGTCTATTTCTATACCAAAGCGTAAAAAGAACTTTTAAAGAACTTTAAAGAACTTTTCACTTCAAAAAAACAAGGTACTACTATAAGAAAATTCGGTAAAGATATTGTTGAACTAAACTTCTCCTAAAATACACATAGGGATAATAATAATAACAAATAATTATTTTTATACTGAAAGTAATCTGAGCCTTCAGCCACCGATTTCATAGCAATTATCCCACCAGCAAGATCAAAACAACTAAACATCATACTTAATAAATAAACGGAGGGAAACTAAACCTGTTATTAGTAGACGTCACAAAAATAATTTGGTTCAGGGGGTAGAAAGACGCCGTTACAAATATTATCGTGAACATAATGAATCATAATAACATGATGAATAGGTATCTTACGCAACATTTTGACCAAAGATACTTGTCACGAAGAATTATTAATTATCTTTTTATATAAAAAATATTCTTTTTACATCATTATGCTTATTATGGCATCAACCATTATTCTCTGTGATCAGGGATTGGAGGGCGTTTTTTTATAATATGCTCTAATTAACTTTATATATTTTACTAATATGTTTAATTTAGGATTAAAGTTTTTTAATGAGATATTGCCTTTTTCTGGAGGGAGTATATTATGAGGTGTAGTGTTTCAGAAACGACTACTATTTCTAAGGCTGGATTTTTATTTTAAAAGAACCTTAGTATTTGTTTCAATGTTTATGTTTAAAAAAAATGGTTGTTTCCCAAATCCAAATAATAATAACTTGACACACTCACGTCACACTCTCTTGACACACACACGGCCGTCTGAAGCCAAACTAGGCAGAGCCTGTACTATGTTAACCAGACTGCTGGTAAACATCTATGGCATGACGGGTTTGAATAATTTTTGTTTTGTTTCGTTCACTCTACTACAGGGGTGGTTTATAAACAAAAACTTATAGAGAAAATCGGTCCTTTGGATTACTTTTAATAAATGGCGTTCGTGGTCATTTTGTTGCGTGTGGTTGTGTAAAATCTATATGAAACGTAGTCGGGTTACTTACATAATTAATAACTTTAAAAATGACGGTTGTGTACCGCCCCGAATAGCAGAAAACAACGGAAAAAATCATGAAAACAAAAATAGGATAAAATTTATTTTCTCATACATTTTGTATGGAACAGCTTGTTTGATGATATATCAAGAACGGACGGATTGATTTTGATTTTTTTTTTGTTCGTCTCTATTTGAAGAAGTATCCTCGCTCGAGGATACAAAATTTTTAATAGCCATCTCTGATACATGACAGAAACATGGTTTAAAATAAAGAAACAAAACACGGACAAAATAATGCTTCAATTAAGTTTATCGCCTAGAGTGCAATCCATCTAGCACATAGTTTAACAGAAAGTAGTGCAATAATACAATACCGGTACTTAAAGTCCTTCAGGAGCTATTCAATTCCATCTTACTTTTAGGAACAACGCCAGAGACATGGAGTAGAAGCGTGCTGATGCTGTTATTTATGAAAGGTGACAATACTCTATTGAAGAACATCCATCCATCCCACTTCTGAGCCATGTATAGTTGACCCGCGCAATTTGGTCTGTGTTTGAAAATTTTTCCCGTTTTCGCAACATTTTTCATTGATATTCCGCTCCTATTTTTTGATAGCCCATTTTTTGAGGAAGGCTACCTCAAAAAATGGGCTATCCAACACTAAAAGAGTTTTTCAATTGGAACTAATACTTCCTGAGATTAGTTCGTTCAACCAAAATAACAAACACTTTTCAGCTTTATAATATTAGTATAGATTTCAAAGGTCATATCAAAAACCGCTTGGATCATAGACTCGATGACTTTCAGCCTTTTGAAAAAGCTGGGTTCCGAAAAGGCTTTAGTACCATAGACAACATCCACACGCTACGGCAAGTTATATATTCAGAAGACCGAAGAGTGTATCTTGCATTAAATCTAGCGTCGAAACATAGGCAGTTTAGTCTCTTCAGCTATTTCAAGCTAACTACCGATACATCGAAATGTTTAAGTATCTGTACAGCAACGCCACTAGATTTTCGAAGAGGCATAAGACAGGGAAATGTCATATCTCCGAAACTGTTTCCTTTGGACGACACTTTCAAGCTTCTGGAATGACAAGGAATGGGCATTAATATTAACATCGAATACATCACTCGCCTTTGATTTGCCGACAATTATCGTGGTCACGGCAAAATCTATGGAAGATCGGTGACCTCAATAGAGTCTCTCAAAGTGTGGACCTTATAATCAACAGAGAAAAAACGAAGATATGCCAAATGTTCATGTTGTATCTACCCCGGTATGCTTGAGAACTCACTCTGGAAGTTGTTGATGCGTATGTATATCTAGAACAAACAGTGCAATTAGGTAAATCTATTTTCAGGAAAGAAGTTGGCATCGTCAATGCTTCAGTGCCTAAAAACAAAGATTTTCGATCAGTGAGTGTTACCAGACATATGGATCAGAAGCTTAGTCTCTTATGCTCGGGTTCTCTGCGGGATCAAATCAAGGGATGTGAGAAGATGCGCAGACGAACGAAGATTACTGACACATCCCAACGTTTCAGCAAATTGAAGCGGCAGTGGGCAGGCCACATAGCACGCAGAACAGGTGGCCTATAAGGACAAAAGTTGTGTTCTGCAGTGAAGACCGGACGCACATGCCCACCAACAGCTTCAGATGACCTTATAAAGATCGCGGGTCTTCGGCGGATGCAAGCCGCTTAAAACCAGTGTTCTTGGAATTCATAGAGGAAACATATCTCCAGCAGTAGACTTCCTATTGCTAAAATGATGAGTGCAACAATGCTACACGAATCATTTCGATTCGCTTCAATAATGCCTTGCTGCCACGTAAATATCATTCGTTCAATGTAATTAAAATACTTTTCATTTTGAATTTCATTCGGAAATTTGACAAGGTAATGGCTTACAGGTAAGAGACGTCGGCTAAGAACGGTTCTTACAAAAAACCGGATTAAAGTCCTTAGTTTTTTGATTACGAGGTAGTATAAATGTAATACACGTCAGCTAAGAATGGATTTTATGACATATACATCCTCAAATAAATTTTAGGTAATACGAAGTTCACCGGGTTTCTTGTACTTAGGTATATATTTCTAAATACATATATATTATGTCATGGACGGCGGTAGTCACTTACCATGAGGTGACCCTTGTCCTGGGTGGGAATTGAACCCACGAACTCTGGCTCAGCAGTCAGGATCACTAACTACTAGACCAACAGGCCAGTCAATATATAGAATTATTGTATTAGGAAAAGAATTTATTATCATTAAAGGCTTTTATGTATGTATGTCGTTGGTATTTGTGGTTCTTTCAGAAATATTGTACTGAATACCAATATTTAATATAATAATACTCCTTCGTTATATATCCAGAAATGAGATCGGACAATGATAATAAATAAACATTGAATATATTTATTTCATCAAAACAAGCGTATCGGAATAAGTTTATTCAGATCCTAAAATTACTTATTGGATGATATTTTTTTCCATGAAAAGGTACTTAATGTAATGTGAATAATTGTCTGTGTTATAATCATTGTTGTCGTCACATAAAAACTCTTATTTATTTTATTAAAAATAGGGGCAAACTATAATAGATGATAAAACAGTTCACTATGTAATAAAAATGAGTTAATAGGCAATACTTTGACTAGTTATAGCGGTCACGCAATGCTATTGGTCGGTTGATAAATATTGATGAATAGTGGGGATATAAGAGACCATGCTAACATTATAAGTTGTTAAGAATCACTTGAGTGCGGATGGAGGTTCGAACAACATAGCAGTTACTGTTATTTACTATTTTGATAGTTTTAATAGTGGTGAGACTGTTTGTTAACATAATTCAGTCATGTTTTGTATTTGAGGTAAATTAATGCCTATTACTTTATGACTTGTGTGTCATCTTTAACTGATCGGATATATTTTAGATCATGGATCATGTTATGTTTTTTCTGTCATTCTTATAACAAAATAACTGATTGACTGGCCTGTTGGTCTAGTGGTTAGTGACCCTGACTGCTGAGCCAGAGATCGTGGGTTCGATTCCCACCCTAGTCTGGGTGTTCTTTGTGTCCGTTGTTTGTATGTTTGTAAAGTCCCCCGCGACACAGAAGTAATTCCTAATGCGGGAGTTGTCTTTTTTTAAGAAAAAAGAAATAAGAAAAAAAAACTGATCCTGAATCGCACTATGAAAGTTCTCACGCCGATTAGTATGTCTATATTATTGCGATTTCGCAATGAGTTAAGTTAATATTGGTTTATTACTAGACTCGTGGACTAACTAATTCTATATAATATTTTTTTTTCTCTAAAAAAACAAATATTTTCTTATATAGTAAATAACAATTCAAAGATATATACATTGTAACTAGCTTCACAACTGACTGACTACTACTCCTGACAATTCAAAAATACCCATAGTGGTTTTGATGAAATGATTTTGATTTTGATTTTGTACAAGGAGAGGTGCAAGCCGCAACATATCTAACTAACTATTTGCACGTATTTCATAATAATTTAAAATTTAATTAAATAAAAATTTCATCACGTATATACGTATTGAAGATAACCATATCTACAACATCCCAACTTCTTATATTATCTTATATCAAATTATTAGACCGGGGCCAGCCGCCCAAAACAACTTGTCATTAATCACCTTTGAATTGGAGATCAACATTACTTTCCGTTTCTCCACAACAATAAAAAAAGGTTTATTTTATATGTGATCAGTTACGCCATAATCTCTGAAGAGGTTTTGATAAAATTTTAACGCAGAATAAATATACAGAATAGACTTTATCACATAATAACGTGGGACCCGGGAGCCGAGATCCACACGGGTAAAGTCATGGGAAAAATATAGTTTTAACATTAGTTAAACCCATTGCGATAGTTTACAATTATTTTACACTTCTATAATTGGTTATGTACTATAAAGGTCCCCGACGAATCAATTTAGGTTTTATTTGAAACAAATCATGACTAGACGGAAAAATAAAGGCACATTTTTATTTTCGAGCTGAGTCAGCTTTTCAGCACAAAGTTCATAAGATGAACATGAAAAATACTAAAAACATCCACATTATTATTCATATTATGATACAATTTATGCACGTATAATTGTAGTATGCCCACGTATATATAAGTATAATACGTTAGTTAGTTATACGAGCCAGCTATGAAACGATGGTCTAAATGAATGAGAAATCAGATAAAAGAAAGAGCTGAGCTATTATTTTGTGACAATTCATGCATTATTGCAATAAGTCTAAATGCGGGGGAGCCTGTTCAAAGAAAATATTAATGTACTAAATCCCTGTACATTACAGTTACGTATTTAACAGTTTGTTATGCATTATATAGGTGGTTCTCTTTTAAGATTTTACCTACCTACTAAAATGTATAAATCAACTAATACATTTTGTTAAAATATATTTTCTATCTTACTGGACTGTACTAAAAAATTAAAAATTAAGTACTATGTTCATTATGTTCATCGTCCTCCTTTTCGTATCTAAGTTGCGACTGAACACTGCGATCAGACCTCCACAACCCAAGTACTAGACGATATCGAAGTTCTGCAGTTAGACCAGGTTGTCGGACTTTTTAGGGCTCCAACTATCCGTAACGAATGTCACAGATGTTTGCATGGCAATGTTACGGTTTAACGTGCTATCCGAGGTACAGAGGGGTCTTAATGTGTTAAGAATGATCACCCATCCTAGACTGACCTGGCTAGTATTACTTAACTTTGTAATGTGCTAACCTACTCGGTTGCCATTTAGCCACGAGCCCCTCTACTATATTCATTCATGTTATTATTATTAAATATATTTAGGAATTTTATTTTATCTTTCTAATATTTTATTTTTAAACATAGTCGTATGCTAGCAGCGCCCCGCAGTTTCACCCGCGTAAGTCCCGATCCCGTTTGAAAATCGGGATGAAAAGTATCCTATATGTTAGTCCAGATCTCATGCTATCTACAAACCAAGTTTCAACGCAATCGGTTCAGTAGTTTTGACGGGAAAGCGTAACAAACATCCATACATCCATACATCCATACATCCACACATCCATACATCCATACATCCTCACAAACTTTCACGTTTATAATATTAGTAGGATATGTATTTGATTTCATTTTAATATTTCTTACTCTAAGCTTTGTAATTCTAATATCACAGCTGTCATACATTTGTTACAACTGAACCGATCATCATGAAGTTTAGCATGCACGTGGCTAGGGGCACAGAAAAAGACGCAGAGTACCATTAATAAAAAAGTACGTGTCCCGAGGGATAGTGATTTGATTGACAAAATTTATGTTAACGCGATCGAGGCCGAGGGCACAAGTCAATACCGTAGTAATAAATTAACGGCCTAACTTTTACTGTTCATTTAATAAAAGCTTCAGAAAAACAAACACATCGATATCTGTAGGGCCATCTCCAAAAAGAACAGTTTCCTAAGTGCTATTAAGCGTTAAGCTATCCACTTATACACGTTTAAAGCCTGGCTTGTATGGACCACTAAAGCTTTCAGTAGCTATAACGTTAATTGTATGCCTTTTTCTACTTATCTACTTATGTTCACCGTTAAAGGTACCAAGGAAAAGCATGGCTATTAAAACAGAAAGGGTATATATTCTTTTGTTTTACTTTTATAAAACTAAAGTATTTTTAACACACTTTGATTAGCTTCACTTGTGGGTATTTATTTTTTACCTACGTGTAATTGTCCAATCGAAATGACACTTTGTTTCTATATGTTGTTTAGATGACATACTATAATTCGGCATCTTGGAGCTGGTCTGAGGTGGATAGCGGAACTCGTCAGTGGTTTGTAAACTCCTCGAGTTTCTGTGATGATTCGTGGAGCTGTTAAGGCGTGAGATCGAAACAAACAAATAGAATCACATTAGCGTTTATAATATAAGTTACGGTATCTAAAATTTTATGATTTCCCATTCTACAGGGTGCGGCGTGGGTATTTTCTTATTTGAACTACACATTTAAACTGTTACACAACCACACCGCAACTATAAGTTCGCCAAGAGCTGCCCGCATTCGAAAGAGCTCCGCCTAACGTTTGTTTGTACCTACGGTTAGTTTAGTAACAACTATGCAGTGGTCGAAAGAAAGACGCCAGTTCCCGTTGACTTTCTTTTCTAACCTCTATTCGATTATGGCACAAAAACACAATTTTATATCGCTTCCTGCAAGTCTTTTTCCTGAGAGGAAGTCGATTGATTAGTGGTTGGACACTTTTATGGGTACTGGTAATATGTGAAAAAGTTTCAGGGCATCAAAAACCATCAGGACCCCAGAAACGTTCAAGATATAATGAACCAAAAGAAATTTAAATTACCATTCAAAAATCAAAAACATCTTCAACAATTATCATCATATTTCAACCAAACCTTCGTCATAAATCGCTCTATCTATTGGTGACAACCGAATAAAAATTTTTAAGTTTATCGCGAACAGACAGACAGACGAGGCGGGGGACTTTGTTTTATGATATGTAGTGATGTATCAGTATGTCAGAAAAAAAGTAATAAAAATGATATCTCCAATACTTTTTTCTACTGTTTTGTTCAGGCTTTACTTTATTTTACTTAAAATCTGAACATATTTCTATCCATTAGTATAATTAATATGTCTCACAATTCCTTTTTCAGATAGAATAAACACATTTATGGCCACCGCAGTTACAGTAATGAAAATATTCGAAAATATTGTTGTCACGAACGATCTAGACAATGTTTACAGTATTGTAGCTAATATACCTGCAATATATATATATATATATATATATATATATATATATATATATATATATATATATATATATAATAATATATATAAAATAACAGACTTCAATTCGTCTAAATCGTCCCACCTTGAACCATTAATTGGCTATTTGCCCACCATTTTAGACTATTTTACATTTTTATGAAACCGCTCTAGAGACACATAACCTGTGCAGTAAAATAAGATTTTTCAAAATCTGTTTATAATTGGCTGTTTAAAATTGTAGTCATGGTGTTGCGTAATTCTGAAAAATCTTTTTATTAGTTAAAGGACTAAAAGGACTAATAGCTGTAATGTGGTTTCCAGTGTCTGAATTCATCGCCAATTTTTTCTAGCCAGGTGTCTATAAAATATAGTGCAGCTGCAGTAGTTCCTACATTGGCCAAACAAAGCGGTCAACAGTAGTTTATTGGTTTCTAAGAAGAAGAGAAGAAGGAAAGCGGGATATCACACTAATATTATAAAGGCGAAAGTTTGTGAGTGTCTGTGTGTATATTTGTTACTCTTTCACGCCAAAACTACTGAACCAATTGCTATGAAATTTGGTATGTAAACAGCTGGAAACTTGGATTAACATATACACTACTTTTTATCTCGATATTCATACGGGGTCGGGATTTACGCGGGTGAAACCGCGGGACGCTGCTAGTATATTATACATATAAGGTTTAGAGCAAAATATGGTTGTAAAATAATAATCTCTAAACTCATTTCTCCTTTACATAGAATCAAAGATTATGTAATGTATTCACTTTTAAACTTTTGCGTGCCACGATAAAAAGTAGTAGAAATAGGTATTACATACCTCTGAATTGCTTGATGTTTCGATCAGGTCGCACTGGCCGTGGTTACAGGCTGACTCACAGTCACAGTATTTCGTGATCGCGTTAATTCCCGTGTAAATACATAATAATAATAATAATAGAAATTACTTACGTCTATTCTGAAAGAAATTACTTACGTCTATTCTGAGAGTGAAGATAACATCTCATATAACTAACAATACTATTATGGCTTACTCTCAGAATGGATGTAAAAGTGGGGCCCGTGGCACTAAAGAGCTCCTTATTATTGACACGACCATTAACCAACAAGTTCGTCGTAATCGAAAGGATTTGGCGACATGTTGGATAGATTACAAAAAACCCTATGACTCTGTGCCGCATACGTGGCTCTTGAGAGTGATGGAGTTGTACAAGGTAGATACAACTCTATGCACTTTCTTGAAGGCATGTATGCGGCAATGGAGAACGGTACTCTACTATCCAGGATGTCGGCGGTCTCAGGGTTACGGCGAGTATATTAAGATCAGGCGGGGTATATTTCAGGGTGACAGTTTGAGTCCCTTGTGGTTTTGCTTAGCTTTGAATCCTCTCAGCACTTTACTGGAGAGTTCAGGGCTAGGCTATCGTTTACGGAAAGAAGGTCAGGTTATATCCCATCTCCTTTTCATGGATGATTTGAAACTGTTTGCCTGCAACAATTTCCAATTGATAAAATTACTTGAGGTAACTGAAACCTTTAGTAAATGTATCAGGATGGAATTTGGTGTGGATAAATGTGCAGTCATGCATGTAAAAAGAGGCAGGATTGTGGAATCTGAGGGGATGGAACTCTCAGATTCCACACACCTTAGATGTCTTTCCGCCAACGAAACTTACAAGTATCTAGGTATGACACAGGCGTTAGGTGTAAATGAATTGACTATGAAGCAATCGTTACAGGAACGTTTCTTTGGCCGCCTGAAAAAAGTATTGAAAAGTCTTTTGTCAGGTGGTAATAAGGTGCGGGCCTATAATGATTGGGTCATACCAGTCCTAACCTACTCCTTTGGCATACTTAGATGGACTCAGACTGAACTAGATGCCCTGGATAGAAGAGTTCGTACACTGCTTACCGCGTACCGAATGCACCATCCACGTTCATCGGTCATGAGATTGTATATCCCGCGGAAATGTGGGGGTCGTGGTTTTTTAAATGCCAAGACCCTCCATAACCGCGAGGTATGCAACCTTAGAGATTACTTCCTCTCCGTTGACCTGGATGTGTATCGGGATGTGGTGGCAGTTGACAACGGACTCACTCCGCTTGCTCTAGGAAAAGAGAACTGGCGCAAACCAGCAGTACTTACTATTACAGACCGCAGGGAGATATGGAATAGCAAGGCGTTGCATGGACGTTTTTATCGGGCCTTAAATGGGCCCGATATAGATTTATTAGCATCAGTATCCTGGCTACGGTTCGGTGACCTCTTCGGAGAAACTGAAGGTTTTGTCTGTGCAATTACAGATGAAGTTGTTATGACGAATAACTATCGGAGATATATCCTGAAGGACGGCACAATTGACATTTGTCGGGCGTGTCATCGTCCCGGAGAAACCCTCAGGCATATAATTTCTGGTTGTTCTCGTCTTGCCAACGGCGAGTACTTGCATAGACATAACCAAGTGGCCAGGATAGTCCATCAGCAACTTGCTGTTAAATATAATCTTGTGGCTGTCGAGTTACCGTACTACAGGTATGTGCCCGACCCAGTTCTCGAAAATGGTCGTGCAACATTGTACTGGGATCGATCTATCATCACCGATAGGACTATTGTTGCCAATAAGCCTGATATAGTGGTGATAGACCGATTAGAGCGCCGAGCAATGATTATTGACATCACCATTCCCCATGACGACAATCTCTTAAAAGCCGAAAAAGATAAAGAAATAAAATATTTGGACCTACCTCACGAGATTGTCGACATGTGGGATGTGGATTCAGCAATCATTGTGCCAATAGACATTTCGGCCCATGGGTTAATTGCTAAGAGCCTCGTCCAACACCTTCAGAGGCTCACGTTAGGCAGCTGGATTAAGAGCCTGATGCAGAAGGCAGTCCTCCTTGATACGGCACGCATTGTGAGGAGGTTTCTATCTCTGGAACCCTAACCACCGGTAGCTTGGTCCCTGTACCCGATACCGGTGGGACACTATTTTTTATATTTTTAAATATATTTGTTTTTATTTTTTATAGTGAATGTATTTAAAAATGTAATTTATATGTAAATTAAGTAAATAAAGAGAATAATAATAGACTTTCTAAAGGAAAAAGTTTATGCGTGGGCAAATAGGATAAGTACGACGTTACAAAAAACGAATTGATAGGTATAATCAGAATCGTATATTCCAAAGAAATGAGAGGTGGGTGTACCGATAGATTCAGGGTTATTACCCCATTTTATGACCACTGGCTTTACCCACTTACTATACAAATCCGGTAATGCCACGGATCCCAAAAATTATAGACTTATCACATGCCTACCAACCGTGTATAAGCTTCTAACTTCCATTCTGAGACTCAAAATTACTTTACATTTAAATAAAAATTCGATCATTTCTATTTCTCAGAATGGATGTAGAAGCGGGACCCGTGGTACTAAAGAGCTCCTTATCATGGATATGGCCATTAGCCAACAGGTACGTCGTAACCGTAAGAATCTGTCGACATGGTGGATAGACTATAAGAAGGCCTATGACTCGGATCCACATACGTGGCTTTTGAAGGTGCTAGAGTTGTATAAAATTGATACAACTCTTTGCACTTTCTTGAAGTCATGTATGAGGCAATGGAGGACGATACTTCGCTATCCAGGATGTTGACAGATTGAGGCAAGCAATGTACCAATAAAGATTGAGCGGGGCATATTTCAAGGTGATAGTCTGAGTCCCTTGTGGTTCTGCCTGGCTTTGAACCCTCTCAGTACTCTGTTAGAGGGTTCAGGGCTAGGCTATTGGTTGCAGAAAGGTGATCTAGTTATATCTCACCTTCTATATATGGATGATTTTAAACTACTAGCCCCCACTAATTTGCAATTGATAGCGTTACTGAAGGTAACTGAAAACTTTAGTAACTCTATCAGGATGGAATTTGATGTGGACAAGTGTGCAGTCATGCATGTAAAGAAAGGTGTGATAGTGGAATCTGAAGGAGTCGAACTTTCCGATTTAACAAAACTCAGATCTCTGTCAGCCACCGAAACCTACAAGTATCTAGGTATATCACAGTCATTGGGAATACCTGAACCTACTATGAAGCAAGCGCTGCAGGAGCGTTTTTTTGGCCGCCTGAAAAAAGTGCTAAAAAGTCTTTTATCAGGGGGTAACAAAATACGTGCCTGCAACGGTTGGGTCATGCCGGTTCTGATGTATTTCTTTGGTATACTTAGATGGACTCAGACGGAACTAGATGCCCTTGACAGGAGAGTCCGTACACTGCTTACTGCATTTCGAATGCACCACCCACGTTCATCGGTAATGAGGTTGTATATCCCACGAAAGTTTGGGGGTCGTGGACTTTAAACATTAAGACCTTACACAGTCGTGAGATATAGAACCTTAGAGAATATTTTCTTCATACTGATGTGGGTGTGCATTGTAATGTGGTTGCAGTGGACAACGGACTCACTCCGCTCGCTCTGGCTAAAGAGAACTGGCGCAAACCTGTAGTTCTTAGTATTAATGAGCGCAGGGAGGTATGGAAGGGCAAAGCACTTCATGGTCGTTTTTATCGGGCCCTAAATGGGCCTGATATAGATTTAAAAGCGTCCACATCTTGGCTACGGTTCGGTGATCTCTTCGGAGAAACCGAAGGTTTTGTCTTTGCAATTATGGACGAAGTTGTTATGACAAATAACTATCGGAAATATATCCTGAAAGATGGTATGGTTGACATCTGTCGGGCGTGCCACCGCCCCGGTGAATCTATCAGGCATATTATTTCTGGTTGTTCTTGTCTTGCCAATGGTGAATATTTGCACAGACACAACCAAGTGGCCAGGATTGTACATCAACAGCTAGCCCTTAAATACAACCTTGTGAATTCAGAGGTGCCATATTACAGGTATGTGCCCGACCCAGTTCTTGAAAATGGTCGAGCCGCATTGTATTGGGATCGATCTATCATCACTGACAGAACTATTGTTGCGAATAAACCTGATATAGTGGTGATAGATCGATTAGAGCAATGATCATCGATATCGCTGTTCCTCATGACGAGAATCTCGTGAAAGTTGAAAAAGATAAACAAATCAAATATTTGGATTTGTCTCACGAGATTGTCGATATGTGGAATGTCGAATCGGCGATCATTGTTCCGATTGTCATATCTGCTCATGGATTAATAGCCAAGAGCCTCGATCAACACCTTCAGAGGCTCGCGTTAGACGGTTGGATCAAGGGACTGATGCAGAAGGCAGTTCTTCTCGACACGGCCCGTATAATGAGGAGGTTCCTGTCTTTGGAGCCCTAACCACCGGTACTTTCTTGGTCCCTGTACCCGATGTCGGTGGTCTACTATTTTTTATATTTTTAAATATGTATTTTTTTATGTACATATTTAAAAATGTAATTTATATGGTAAAAGATGAATAAAGAGAATAATAATAATAAATACTCTTTATTGTACTCCAAAAAAGGAAACACTACACAAACAAATTATACACAAAATGCACAATGGGCAATGCTAGAAGCAATATCTTCCAGGCAACCTTAGGATGGACAGGAATGTTATGATATACGTATGTGGTTTTGGTGTCACAATGCCAAGGAAGAGCTTGTAGGGATTTATGCAATCTGTGAATGGATTGCATAAATAATATTTATACATTCATATATTAATTGTATTATATATAATGTGTAATGAATTCTCATTTGGATTTATACATAATTACTATTGGACTAATATCGGGTATTAATCCAAATCAGACACTGAGATTCTGACAAATAGACTAGAATATATTCGAGATAGATCCTATCTTAGAGTCAAACTTTAATAGCACTCCTTCAACGGTTCCTTATGACCGATATCATTCATAGCACAACTTGTAAGCAAACTTTCATCAATATTTCCAAAATGGTCGAAACTAAAAGAAACATTCAAAACTTAAAACTGTTGCCAATAAAGAATTAAGCTGCGAGCATCAATTTCGGAAGTACGACATTATGAAGCGGTGAACTATGCCAAAACCGCGACGATTTGTAGCCGCATATGGTCACATTTATGGCAAATGCCAAACACTAGACCGCGCAAACAAGTACTAGAGTGCTTTGAAATTTATTTGACGTTAAATATTTTACGTGGTAATAGATTCTCGCTGGCAAAAGCTTGAAGCGAACGAGAGAACGCGAAGTATTCTTGGATTTAATGTATTAAACTGAGATGCAGCAAATAAATTTACATAAAATATACATTTACAACTATATATACAATTTTATATATACTTCACCAATCTCTGTGAAAACACAACATAACATTTATTTATATTGTGTTTTCACACAGTTTTAACAATTGCGTCTTGACATATGACGTATATCAAAGTTAACCATTCATTACAAAGAGCTTCCACTTAGGACTAGAAATCGATACACTCTGAATTTAATACCCATCTAATAATTAAATTATAATTCTTAATTCTAAAATGACATGAACCACTATTTAATAAGACACTTTATTTTGAAAGATACCTAGTTTAGCTGTTAACAACAATCAAATTGCCTGCACACAGACAGTAGAATAAGATTTACCTATTTGACATACAGCATTTGGTGTGTTGGCCACCTCGTCAACTTGCAAGTATTGGGAAAATAATTTGTGCTAGTCCCAGATGTTCTGAAAATGGAATCTTTGAGTCAATTATTTTTAAGTTTGTCCTTCGCAGTTCAGAATATTAAAAAATAAGCAGTCATGGGGACTGCCGACAGAAGTGAAAACTTAAAACTTTTGAAAAATAACTGTGTTTGACTTTTGCGCCAGACGTCACATTCGTCATAGTAGCATGTCAATGAAAATCGCTCAACGCGGCTACAGAAGTTTTCACTTCAAAAACTAAACAATAACAACGTAGCTTTTATATTTGTACATCTGTATTGAGAAAGAGACTGCCTCCGTATAGGAGGCAGTCTCTTTCTCACTACGTCCTTTATCTAGGTGGTTATTCAATCTAAAAGGTTTATTTAAAAAAAATATATATAAAAAGTCTTCCCAAATAATTCGGTAATATTTGGTTTTCCAGGTTATGCTACACAGGTTTCTAATGTTGTGTAATGGTTCGTATACGTTGGGTGTTTGAGATTTTTCATTAGACTTGGATAGATTTCATCCAAGTCTCTGCTGGCAATAAGTGTGAGGATCAGAAAGAAACACATGCACCGATACTTTCGGAGAAGCTACAGATATCGACAAACAACGTGGACTTGAGCATTACCCCTTGGCAAAATTGTATTCTTTCCGATTTTTCAATAATCTATGGCGTGAAGCTAGAGTGGAGATCAATCAGCCTATAGAATACACGTTGCCGCCAAAAAAAGTAGTTGAAATCTGGGAGCTACAAAGACATTCGATATTATACCTTATCTCCATTGACTTTAGTTGATATCACCCAGAATAGTCGTAATATCTTATTGCTAATTAATAACTACAATTGTGAATGAAACAGAATGATAAAAGAGCAAAGGATGAAAAAGCTGTCATAGGCATCGCGTCACCCTTTCATTTTTCAAATAGAACTTTGTGATATTTCATACTTAAATGAATAAACTTTGAAGGCAGATGTTGTGTTCGCAAAGTTAATATTGACAGAAATATGAGTTGAGCAAAATCAAATTCTGTATTTGAATAACATTCCTTGTTACATGAACCTTCCACTATTGTAGTTTTGAACCTTTCAATATAAGTACGTGTGTGAAAGGGTTGCGAAACGGGACATGTAAGTAGTGATTAAATATAGGGAAACACAATCACGCAAATAAATTTTATTAAAGTGCTATAAACTAAAAACCCCTACGGACTTCATTTGCGTGGATTTTGATGTCCTATTTTGCGGGCGTACATGTAAAATAAAATGAATATGGCAAATATTAATGAAGTTACGGACAATTAGTAGGTTTATACATAAGTAAACTATTTATTGTACAACAAAAAATACCTTTTAATATCAATACAAATACATAAAATTTAAGAGCCTGTTTGTAATGTCAAAATAATAGTTTTTTTTAAGCTCATACAGTTAGTTATATGCACGATATCTGTGCCTTAAAATCAGTTTTAAAGTTTTTTAACTGTTTGTTAGCCGAATCTCCGGAACCAGTAGACCGATTTCCACGGGACTTTCACTGGCAGATAGCTGGTGTGATAAGGAGTAACTTAGACTACTTTTATTTTGAAAAAAAAAGGGTTAGGGTTCCCCGCAAAATATTTTTCAAATTTTTCATTTTAGAACAATATTATGTTACTGTGTCCTCACACTAAGTTGCGCTTATAAGCAATGTAACAAGTAACTTTTAAAAAAAACATGTTGAAAAAGAGTGTCCTTGGAGTTTCTTGCCTGTTTTTCGCCATAGGATCTACGTTTTGGAACAGGCGACTAGCTTCACGACCGACTTATACTGAGTGACTCCTCCTGACAATTCAAAAATACCTACAATGGGTTTACTTGAAATAAATAATTTTAATTTTGATTATATAAATATGTACACGCGAACAAAGCCGCACGGGAACTGCTAGTATTTATATAAAAATGTTTAACAAAGTTGAAATGAAAGATGAAGAAAAGAAAGCCTTTTTAG
This sequence comes from Callimorpha dominula, assembly GCA_949752705.1. Classification (NCBI taxonomy): domain Eukaryota; kingdom Metazoa; phylum Arthropoda; class Insecta; order Lepidoptera; family Erebidae; genus Callimorpha; species Callimorpha dominula. Next base: position 3,272,117 of record OX457002.1, on the reverse strand, counting down.
CCTCTCACGCAAAAAGGGAGGGGCATTACAAATTTAACATTTGTAGCATTTTTGGGGCATTATAGCTTTAAACCAATGGACTGATTTAGATGTTTTTTTTTAGTTTTATAGGTGACTTAATTAAGCGTATTTTAACTATAATTCCAGGAAATCTTTTCAGCCGTTCGAAGACCATTAGCTCATTTTTAACCGTTGAAAAGATTTACATAATGCTTGTTTTGATTTACATTTTTAATACTATTGTTATTTTCTTCAACATAATCACGTTATTTTTATGGATACATAAAAAATATAATAATAAACAATATTCTGCATATTCAATGAGTGTTTTTATTTTTTTGTCTGTCCTCGGCTAATTTTAAATGTGAAGTTGAAAAATGTTCTTCATTGAAATTCCTAGCTTTTTTTTTGTTACGTCAAGGAAGATAATATGACTGTCTATTAAATTAACAAAGTCAGACATTTAAACATTTCGGTTGCGATGTTTCAAATAGCAAGGAGCAATCATTATTTTATAATTTAATAAACTTTGATCTAAAGATATTGAATGTTAAATTGAAATATTATAATTTTGGCTAAATATCGTTGTTATTTCGTAATGTAGATGATGGTGAGTTACATAAAGTATTGATTATATTTTACAAGGGATATATTATTGTCATCTACATTCCACGTCCATTGCGGCCTACCAACAAAGTTTAGTAAATTCCTCGAATTCATCTTAATACGTCTATACTGTGCACAAGACCTGAATCAGTACAAAGGCAGATTAATATTCACACCGCTCGCCCAAGGTCACAGGATTCGATTATCAATCTATTTTACGATAGAGCTTACAAATTTGTTGTGCTACTGTTCGACTAGCTTATTTGTCCTATTCGTATTAAATAATGAGGTACATGAAGTATTGATCATATTTTACAATGTATATATTATAGTCATCTACATTCCACGTCCATTGCATTGCATTCCACCTATTAGCAAAGTTTACTCTATTCCTCGAATTCATCTTAGGTGGATAGTGGAACTCTTCAGTTGGGCTAGTAGACCCTGCGAGTTTGGGCTCATCATCATACTCCGTGCCTTTTCCCAACTAAGTATTTGTCGCCTTTTACTCTAACTACGATACGACCGAACATTGATATTTTACGTGAAGCGACTGCCATCAGTCCTCCACAACCCAAGTACAGTACTAGGCGATGCCGAACTTCTGTAGTTAGAGCACGGGGTTACCACACGAACTTTTTAGGGCTCCAAATACCCATAACGAATGTCACAGACGTTCGTATGGTACCCGGGCCGACGGTTTAACGTGCTCTCCCAAGCACGGAGGGCTCTCAATGTGTTAAGATTGGTCACCCATCCTAGACTGACCTGGCTAGTATAGTAGACTTAACTTTGTAATGTGCTAACCTACTCGGTTACCATTTAGTCCCAAGCTTCGAGTTTGAGACTAAATATGCATATGATTCATTTGGACAAGTCCAACAGATTGAGTTGTTTACTAACAATTAGATTGTTCACGATGGTCTGATGATGAACCAAGGAGGTGGATAGTGGCACTCTTTTTTATTTTTTTATTCTATTTGCCATAAAGACGTGTTTCTTTAGTTTCCCTAAAGTACAATTATTTATTAAAAATCAATGTTTATAAATCTACTAGGTAAGTGGTACGTGTTCCAAAACTTATTACGCAAACCAAATTAAATGATTTTTACTTACGGATAGGCCATTGCTTGTTTTACGAATGATGGTTTTGTTAATTGAAAAGTACTTTATGCCTGCGGTTTCACTTGCGTTAAATTTATAATAAGTATAATAATGTTAAATAAGGCACATCTATGCCAAATTTCTCCTGTAGTTCGTTTTTAATATTCCCCCAAGGAAAAATAAATTTTTCCGGGTGTAAAAGTATATAGTACTTATCTGTGTGATAAATTTCATTAAAATCCGTTTGTTCACACAAATAATTTTTATGTGATTGAGTAACAAACATCTGAACATTCACATTACTACATATTATAAAACAAAATCGCCCGCCGCGTCTGTCTGTGTGTCTGTTCGCGACAGACTGGCAACTGAACAGATTTTCATACGGTTTTCACTAACAGACTGAGAGTGATTCATGAGGAATGTTTAGGTGTATAATTTGTTAGGATTTTGTGTAAATTGATTGAAATATGTTGATGATTGTTGAAGATATCTCTGCTACCCGTGCGAAGCTGGGGCGGATTGTTAGTTAATAATATTAGTAGGATTATTGAGTTTCTGTAATACTAAGTAAACAAGAAAGGATAATGCCATTCTGGTGGTAAGCTGTTACCTACCTGTGACTGTGACTACAAATATAAACAATCACATAACCATGGAGACCATAGAACTCTGGCGATGCTACGCAGTAATAGGAATAAAACACTACTCTAATGCGGGTAATAGACGGCCGAGCTTTAAACTGTTGCGTATGCCGAACATTCAAGTTCTTGTGTTATTTAGGAATAATATCATATTGCGTTATGAAGAAAAACAAAAGATGTAACCGAAGAATCTGGGTAAAAGAATGACTAACCAAAAAAGAGCATTATCATTTAAGCATTAATAAAGAAATTACGTCAGGAGAAAGATGACTTATGGAACTATTAACGTATTCCTGAGCCATTGTATATAAAGCTCTTAAAGTTTCATTTGATTCCACTTTCCGTGAATCACTCATTTAAAACAAAGTAAATAAACAACAAGTAACAAGTAGTAAACTCGTCACACGTCAATTACGATTTTTTAACGAAATAAGAGCTCGCAGTTTTGCCAAACGTGCGAGCCAAGGCGGGTTACGAGCAAAATTTCAAACCGGTTGGATCAACGACTAACTTACTTACTTGATGATTTTAAAGTATGCGTACTTTAAATTATACACATGCGATTAACGTCCTCGGGCCAAAAGTACTTACTCGTACGTCTCTCACCTGCTTAATAGCACTAAATAAATTACAGTCCTACCGTACAGAAAGCCCACTCATCAAAAATACGTAAAGGTTTATTGTCTCTGGCAGCAAGGACCAAATGTTAGCATATACTACCAAGAAAAAAAAAATCCAAATTCCTTATTCAAAATATTTGCTAATCGTTAGCTTGCTTATGCTAATATGTGTCTTATGCCTACAAGCCAGAGTTTTCTTTGTATTTGTGATCAAGAAAATAAGGATATTATTAGTAAGTGGCATAACAATATAACTTTAGTGTTACACAGAATCCACTGATTATATTATTTATTTATTTAGAAAAAACAAACAGTTATACACTAATCTTAATTAAGACAATACAATCATAAATTACAAAAAAGAACATGTATAACCCACTGCGTTATCCACGTACTATTAATACATATTATAGACATCGGAGATTACTATGATCTTAGAGTGGAGATGCTTGGTAACTTTCGGTACCCACTCTAAAAAAAAAATGTGTGTGTCAGCTCCGACGCACGACTGGAGTTTACAATTTACTGGAGTCTCTCTCTCTCTCTCTCTCTCTCTCCCCCTCCCTCCCTCTATATATTCTGTATATATTTACACATATATCCTACTAATATTATAAACGTGAAAGTTTGTGAGGATGTTTGGATGTATGGATGTTACTCTTTCACGCCAAAACTACTGAACCGATTGCGATGAAACTTGGTATGTACATAGCTGGAAACCTGGATTAACATATAGGATACTTTTTATCCCGATATTTGCACGGGATCGGGACTTACGCGGGTGAAACCGCGGGGCGCTGCTGGTAAACAATAAACGTATACACATATCTACTTACATGCGTCTAGAATAAGGAGTAAACTCCAATAAAGCATAAAAAGCACAATAAAGCGTTACGCTGCCCTCCGATCACTAAATTTTACTCTTCATATTTTTTTCATACCGGGTGCCTTATATGCAAATCGATTCTTAGGGAGTAAACTCCAAAAAAAGTATTTTTGTTCCATTTACTGACTATCCCCATTAATTTGACCAAACACCACCATAAATATGGAGCTATACCATTAGTTAGAGTTTTCGCACGTTTACCGCGATCCACATCTGAAGAAATTAAACTTCAGATCCACATCCGAAATCTAATTATTGATTTTTAAAATAATAGTAGTTTTCAATTTTCTTTATTGATAACACTGAAGCATACCTACAGCTACTGAACAAAAAAAATCGGTTAAAATACCAAAGAGAAAAAGTAATTTAACTATCGGTACTTTATAAAGCACCCATTTCGAAGCTAGGGCTTTTATAATAATAAAGTATTATTCAAAACACGAAGACTGTTAACAAAAAGAATAAACATCCCCGTGAGTGCAGAAAAATGTAATAAAAATGTGTACCAAACGACATTGGGAGTAACAGTTATTTTACAGAACAGGAATGCCTGTTGCCCATACTAATTATATAGTTATTCAATGTTAGGCCAGTACTGTTTATATTTCTGCTGAAAAGGGGAGAAAACGGGGGGGTGGGGGAAGGATTAGCAAATACGTCACACTACTGCACTGATGCGAGTGTCTCTAGGCATCGATACTGCGTTATTTTATACGAGTACATAATCACTACATATTATAAAACAATGTCCCCCGCCGCGTCTGTCTGTCTGTCTGTTCGCGATAAACTGAAAAACTACTGAACGGGTTTTAATGCAGTTTTCACCAATAGACAGAGTGATTCATGAGAAAGGTTTAGGTATATATGTTAACGTTTTGTGTAAACTGGTTGAAATATATTGATGTTTGTTGAAGATGTCTCTACGACCCGTGCGAAGCTGGGGCGGGTTGCTAGTATGTCAAATAATTTGATATCATTTGCACAATATGTGTGCGACCATTGGTTGATCTGTACGATGGCTGGCGTGTGCGTCATGTTCGTGAACGGGTCCCGTTGGTCGGGACTGGTCATCTCCGGACTTCTATTACTTAAATATGTATAATAGTAATTAGCGCATCTATTTATATTTTAGCATAATAGGTATGCTACATTGTCCTCACATTTCATTTCCGCTTATAAGCAATGTAACCAGAAATTTGTGAAAAACATTTTTAAAAAGAGTGTCCTTGGAGTTTTTTTGCCTGTTCTTTTCCATAGGATCTACGTATTGGAACAGGCAACTAGCTTCACGACTGACTTAGTCTGACTGACTCCTACTCCTGACAATTCAAAAACACCTATTATTGGTTTAATTGAAATAAATGATTTTGATTTTGATTTTGACCTATCAACTTCCACCTTCCCCTGGAGACGCTCTCGTGCGGCATAATTCCAGTGTACTTCCACGACAAATTCATGCTTGCTCAGATCTAATAACTTTAAGGGAGCAACTTTTGTATAGTATATGCTGTTACTGAAAGGTGTAATCAAATTTCAGAACCGTTATGTGAAGCCGACAAATAGTTGATTAAGCTAAAGAAAAAAAAATCGTTGTGACTCGACAGATTTGATTCGAAGGAAATTTATTTATTTTTTTATTTATTTAAAACTTCATGCACATTTGTACAAAGGCGGACTTAATGCCTAGGGCATTCTCTACCAGTCAACCTTAGGGTGGTATAGAACTGCTATAAGGTAGGTGCAAAGATACATTTGAAATTATTTATAAAACAAACTAACATTTATATTACTTACATGTACAATTTTCTAAATATCATTACTACATAATATACACAGTTTCATATACTTATACATAAACATACATAAGTATTTATATTATGCCTATACAGAGTACATATATATTCACACATATCATACATATACATATCACATATATAAGTAAATACACTACAAATACCATTATAAAGTCGTGTACTATCGTTGAGGCTATTCTGCTAACTCATTGTGGAGGAGCTCTCGTACTTTCTTTTTAAACGTGAAGCGGTTTGTGGACATCCTGACTTCGAGAGGGAGCGCATTCCAGAGAAGGACTGATTGTACATAGAAAGAAGAGTTGATGAAGTCGGAGCTGTGAGAGGGACATAAAAGAAGCAAATTATTGGTGGAACGAAGATTCCTGTCATGAGTAGAGTATAAGTATTGGAAGTGGGAAACTAAGTAAGAAGGTGGCGATGGGGAGTTTAAAAAGGAGAACAGAGAAGTTAGAGCCCGCAAATTGCGACGTTGGCGAATAGGAAGCCATTTTAATTGTGAACGTAAAGCAGACACATGGTCATATTTGCGAAGATTGAAAATGAATCGAATGCAGTTATTGAGAAGGCGATCTAGTTTGTTGAGGAGGTCTGCATTCAGGTCGAAATAACACACATCACCATAGTCAATTATAGGAACGATTAGGGACTGCATTAAGGAAGTTTTTGTCTTAGTGGGGAGGAAATTCTTCAGGCGGTATAAAGTTCGGAGAGCTCCAGTGACTCGCTGACTCACGTGAGTAACTTGGGCCCGCCAATCGAGTGTGGAGTCAATGTATAAGCCCAGGTCTTTAACTACTGAACTTATAGATATATTTGATCCGTCAAAGACAATCGGTGTGGAAGAAGTAGTGTCTAACCTGCTCATCATTTGTTTGCTCCCTATGACAATCGCCTGACATTTATTAGGATTTACTGATAAGCCGAATCTTGTCGACCAGGATCTTATGAATTCTAAATCCTTATTGACCTTATTAATGGCTTGCGATATATCTTCAACCCTGGCCTGTGTATAAAGCTGCAAGTCATCGGCATATAGGTGATACGTACACTGAAGGTCGTGGGTTATCAGATTAATAAATAATGAAAATAATAAAGGAGATAATATACCGCCCTGAGGGACGCCGGTGCAGAGATCACTCCAACTCGATGACACGTCTTCAACACGAACACACTGCTGACGTCCCTGAAGATAAGTGGAGAACCATTCCAGTGCTTCTGAGGAGATCATAAGATATGAAAGGATAGATAGTAGGACCTCGTGACTGACGGTATTGAAGGCATTCGAAAAGTCAACCAGGACTAACACAGTAACTTTAGTGTTTTCCATGGCCTCCCTAATATCGCCAGTCACTTTGAGGAGAGCGGAAATAGTGCTGTGGCCGGGCCTGAAGCCAGATTGCAGTGGACTTAGGAGATTGTTTCGGTATACAAACTGCGAAAGCTGCTTATGTACACAAGCCTCGAGCACCTTAGATAGAAAAGGAAGAATAGAGATAGGTCGAAAGTGTTGTGGTAGAGAAGGGTTATTTGTCTTGGGCAAGGGTATGATGTAAGCCTTACGCCAGAGAGAGGGAAAGGTTCCAGAGTCAAGGGAAAAGTTAATAATATGGGCTATCACTTGAAGAACATGATCCAGAACAGTGACAATCATGCGACGACTAATGCCATCGTAGCCCACGGCATTGGAACGAATAGATAGGATAATCTTTTTGATATCCTCAGGAGGCACTGGAGAAAATTGAAAGAAGTCAATAACTGGACTAGTTAGACTTTGTATATAGCCCAAGGTCTGACATTTGGTTTGATGATCCAGCTGAGTTGCAGATGTGAAATGTAGGTTGATATCATTCAAACCAATTGTCTTCTGAAACTCGGGACGTTGATGTTTTCCAATACCCAGTGTACTGAGAAACTTCCAGATACTTGTAGGAGATGAAGCCTCTATATTTTCCAGAATGTATCGGCGTTTTGCGTTACGTACCACCTGATTACACCGATTTCTAGCCGCCTTGAAAAGGTTCCACGTGTCTTCAGAACGATGATTCCTAAACCTATGGAAAGTTCGGTCCCTCCGTCTCATTGCAATTTTCACTTCCTCCGTCATCCAAGGTGCCGGCGGACGCTTTAATTTCACTTTCCTAACAGGAGCGTGGGTGTCGTATAAACTAAGTAAGGTGTCATTAAAGATGCTGACCTTATCATTCACGTCGGTAACAGCTGCCACACTGCTCCAGTCTATTTCGGAGGCATCAGCACATAATTTTTTGACATCCATACATTTATAGCTGCGAACATGAAGAATTTTTGGAGGGGATTTAGGTGGTTTCAGGATATAGGAAAGGAAGAGCAAGTCGTGATGGGAAAATCCAGGAGCAGGATATTGACCATAGGAGGAGACAAGGTTTGGAGCAGAGGTAAGCATTAGGTCAAGCCAGGTATCCTGGTGTTCAATGTTGTGATGAGTTGCTTGAAGGGGCAGGACATGGAGACTGGTAGATTGGACGATCTGAAGGAGATTACGTGTTCGAGGAGAGCTGAGTGCGAGGAGGTCCGTGTTGAAATCTCCCATGATGATGTGGTGTGAGTATTCCGACCCTAAAGATTCCAGAACTGTTTCCAGACTGGAGAAGTAGTTGACAACAGGAGGGCAATACACTGCACCTAGAACAACATTAACTCCCTTGACACAAACCTCAAGGAAAAGATATTCCACAGTGGTGGTTGGGTTGGAAAAAGAATAGGCAAGAATTTTATAGGGTAAAAAGCTTCGAAGGTAGATGGCGACACCACCACCTCTTTTATCTAGTCGGTCATTACGAATAAGAACAAAGCCTGTAAGTGGATATGAGGTCGAAGGCAAGTGAGGTTTGAGCCAAGTCTCCGAAATCAGGATGGCATGAACGTCACTGTCGGTGAAAGTCGCAGTCAATTCACTATAATGACTGGGGACACTCTGAGCGTTTATATGACATACGTGTAGATGAGAACGAGTTTGATTGTCAAAAGTTTGCCGTAATCGGTCGCCCAGTGTGTCGGTCAGAGAACAGAAACTATTCTCATCAGAAGAGTCGTTAGCAGAATAATACACTTCATCATCATCACTAATCATTAAAATAATAATATAAACATATAAAACATACAATATATTATAAGGAAATATATTCTACTTAAATTATGTAAGAATATATCATAAATATATGCATACGCCTTTATAATTAACAGGCCTGAGTTTCTAGATCGTTTTTCTACACCACCCGCCAGTTGGTACAGATACATATTACCATCTAATATATATTAAACAAAAAATTGAAACAAAACGACTACAACATAAATCGTATTCATGCTACTGAAGCACAGTGTAATCCATAAACTTAGTTAGTATATTAAGTTTATGGTGTAATCATTTAGAAGAACAAAAAAAAAAAAAATTCAATACAGTCTGTGGGCACTCTCAACCAACTAAAAGTATTCGAACGCAAATTGGATGTAGAACGAAAGAAATGTTATTAACTTGACAGATGACATAGATGTCACTGTGGTTTCTAACATTGATGTAAAAATATTGTTATGATAATGATTGAATTGAAGGTAAACAGGAAAGAAGTATTTGTGATTACATCATGAAGATAATAATATCTAAGCCAATAATGAGTAGATGCATAACTGTATTAAAAGTGGATGAGCAGGTTATCTAATAATGATAAAATGCAACGAGCAGCAGTGTCACGAAATACCTATGTTTATTACAGTCTTCTTGAACTTTTCGTAGTTATGCTTGAACTCGCGTTACCGGAGTCGCTTCTGTTGGTGCATGTTACCTTTGGATACTTGGCTATTAAGGGTTTCAGCTCGTCCGGGGATGTTATTTTATGGCGGCTGTTATCGGGGACTTTAATGATTATAGTGCCATCCTGTGTCCAGCACGCTGACATGCCAAAATGTTGTCGAGCCATGCTGAAAGCCGATTGTCGAATTTTAGTCAAAAATTCCCTTACCGAGAGGCCGGAACCCTTCAAAGAAGTCTTCGCTTTCCAGACGGCAAGCCTAACCTCGACCGTTGAGAATCTTACGAGTATGGGGCGACGATGTTCCTTGGAAGGGGCCCCAATGCGGTGACAAAGCTTAATGTGTAGTGGTGTGACATCATTGAGGCCCATCTTCTTGTTGATAATATCAAGCAGGGTTCCATTACAGTCCTCCTTGATAGCCTCAGGTACTCCCAGGAAGATCAGTGCCTTTTGCCTGTGCCGAGTCTCCATTACATCAATCATATTCGTACACTCAATAATTTGCTTCCGAAGAAGACCCAACATACTGAACATTAGTTCCCGAAATGTCCTGAATTCTTCCGAAACCCGGGCCACTGTGTCCTTAGTGTTTCCTCCACTGTGCAACTGAGATTCCAATTCAGCCATTCTCTTTGAAAAGCTCTCCTCCAGATTGTTCTGAGCCATTTGGATCTCTGCGAGTTGGGACATTGTTCTTGTGGATTGAAGTGTAAATTCAAGATTGTTGTTGTGAAATTATGATGATAATATGTAAATGTGCTGGCAGGTGGTTCAAATACTTTGCCTAATTCATATGTACAGTACAATAACCGTAAGTACTATAAATATAAGCCTTCCTTAACTTTATTTCTTCAAAATTAAGAAAAATATATAATTAAAATTAACTTTGAGCTCTGAAATAAGTGTGTCAACTTTTCAACACCTACCCGAAAAAAAAAAAAAAAAAAAAAAAAAGAAAAAAAGTCGAGTCAAAAAAAAAATTGTAAAACTATTTATAAAACTCTCGACATTCTATCGACATCCTTGGTATCAAATACCCATAGTTTCATTCATGTCAGCAAAGTGAATATTACGTAAGGCAGAGGGCCTTACGTAATAATTTGAATTTACATAAGGAATTGATTTTTAAGTTTGTCTATATAGGTGTCTTCCCTGAAAAAAATAAATTTTAAAAAATTACCTTAATGAAGCTAGGTGGCCTAGATACTAACCCTTAAAAAATAATGTTGTAATATTCTATTTTCTTTAATAAATACTGCAACCGTAAATAATAAATACACAACCCTCATACACATCCCTTAGCCAGTCCATGACACGACATACGATCAATTATCTACCTATTTCACGAGGTGTGGGCCCGGCAAACGCACCATATGCATATGCAAACGTTATGTTAATACTGGGGAATATTCAACTGTGAACAACAATGGTTTTAGACACCTTTTGTTCTACGTCTATGAATGTAAAGGCTTAAAAGTTTTACAATGGTGCCTATGACGTAATATTTTTTTATCTGAAAAACTTTTAACAAGAACAAGCTTTACGTAGTGTAGAAACTGTGTCATTTGTGTGCCATATGACGTGCAAACATTACATTTTAAAACGACGATGATTTAAACTTTAACTGACGTAATAATAATAATCCTAATTAATATTGTAAGTGTATGCGTATATGTATGTTTATGATTTTATGCGTGTGTGTTTGTGCGTGTATGAATACGTATTACTGAAAATGTCCATTATTAATACTTTTTGACGCTGAAACAGCTGGTCGGATTTAGATTAAATCTATAATGCAGATAGGTTGTATCCTGGATTAATACGGTAAGGTACGGGAGGTATTTTTGTTAGTGTATTTGTTAAACTATCATACAAATTTAATTACACACATTATTTATTTTAAATATTACTACTTGAACATCAGACAGTGATCAGATTGTAAAAAGCAATCAACAATAGGAAGGAAGCTTTTAAAACATTTCTTTTTATAAATTGACCAGCCTAAAAAGTATAGTTTAACCGATATCCATGCAAGGGTAGCAAAGCTAAAAAAATAGTAAATTTAAGATCTTTAAATTTATAATCAATCTAAAGATCTTAAATTTACTATTTACCTATATTAACATTTAAGCCGAGATTCCTCGTCTGAGTGCATCAAGTATATTTGCTTCTACAAGCACTGCCTTTTGCAATATTAGCCCTTAACCACTGTGAATTAGGGTTTTTAATTGCTTTGTGCACATTTTATTTTGTAAATGTTAAGGAACAAAACTGGTATACAAAACACAACGAAGATATTTGACGGTGAAACAAAAATCTTAATTTCTATTATAAAATACTCCAACCCTGAAAAGGTTTTTTTATTAATGATTTTCGTGAAATTCATTTGAAATCGCAACATGGTTCCACTACTACAATTTCATGGGATTATCCACTTCTCCATGAAAACTTGAAAAAAGTGTTACGCAACTGACTTTCTACGAAATCATATCTAAATTTGATTCAATTGTTTTTAATTACAATATTACTTTCATGGCCACCTTATTCGACTTTTGAATTTGGAATCGTCTCTGAGCAGTGTCGATTTAAAAAGAATTCATTTACGTTTGGAATGCTGGAATGCGTTTCATTTGTTTCTGTCGAATGTCGCCATAGCCTCTGGTTGGTCTGTAAGCGGAACAAATGAACTAATGAATTTTTAAGTGAAACCAACTGAGAACGCGGTACTTTTCGAGTAAGTTAGGATAACTGTTATTAACTTACGGCCGAAATCAATAATGAAACATAATATACAAGTTTTATATTGAAGAAATGAGTACTTTTAGCAATTGTTATCAAACTGTAGAAATAAATTAATATGAATAACATAATTATAAAGATTATCATAGAAAATTAAGTTTTATTTTGTAAAGTTTATAAATTTCTCCTAATATCATAGTTTTTTAGAGCTTCACATCTACTTTTTAAACTTGGATCCCTATTGCGAATTACGTTTATGATCTTAGGCCTTCGATCAAATATACCATAGATACACAATCCAAAACAAAAACTGATTCGAATAATCGCACCAGGTAGTACTATACTACATACTTCACGTGCATACATTTGGAATGCCATCCTAATTATAAACCAGACCACCACGTCAAAAGTCAGACATAGACTTAGGCTATTAAAATTATTTTTTAGCGAAAAGGATCCAATGCTATGTTTTTGTGTATATCTCAACAAAAACGTAAAACTGTCAAATGATACATACATAGTAAGTGTTAGTATCAAATGATACATACATAAGTTTTTTATTTGATTAAAAATATATTATTATATACTTTTTGTGGAACGACGGCCAACTGCCCAAGGAATATGATTCATCTGATGTATTCTTGTCTATTAAAGTAGTTATGATTAATTTATGAGTTCTTAACGTAAACGACATCGTTTGATAATAAAATCGTTTCGTATAATAAAAAAAATACCATAGATAAAGTAGACAATGCCACATATCGCTTGCACGTATCGAAGTATGAGTTAACTAATAACTAAACTAAAAGTTTTTACGGCACTATGCGATTGTTCGTAACATGACAAAAGCTTCGTACCATTCAAAACAAAAGAAGTTAATCTTTCATATTCCACTGTTGAAAGCAGGTCTCTTAAATACTTCTAGAATGAGCGATCTTACACTGCCTTCACCCAACGGCGCACAATAATTGATCTTGGTCCATTTAAGGGTGTGCAGGTCCTCCGTCCAACTCTTCAAAGAGCATTCACTCTTACTATTAATTCGTTAGTGGAATTGAAAAAATATTTATAACGTGTACGCCCCGTTTTGAAGTATGAAATAACGATTTATTTCGGCTGGTTAACCATAGACTAATTGCATAGTAAAACCTTCAATCTATGGACGTGCCATACAGCTATCGCACTCAATAGTTTTTTATTTATTTTTCAGGCCTCGCTCGCCCGCTGCCGCCCCGCCACCGCCCCGTTATGTGGTGAGTTTTGAAATCTGCTGTGTGAGCTGTAGATAATAATTTTCTTTTATTTATTTTTTCCGGACATTCAAGTGACACCTTACTTGCCAAAACCCATCAAGTCCTTTAAGTTCTAGGGTATGCCAAAAATACCTTATACATACATACACCAATAATAAAAAACACTTTCAATGTGGACTGCGTGGGAATCGAATCCACAACTTCTGGCTCAGTAGTCAGGGTCACTAACCACAGGCCAGTCATACAGTCGAAAAACATAACCCTTGTGCTTCTTGTGCAGTTGGGTAAAAAGCATATTATAGTTATCGAAGCAATAAAAAAAGAAAAAAAAGAAAATGATGAGTCAAATTTGAATTTTTCGGAGGTAAGTATATGACTCAATTTTAAATTTGGAATTGTAAATTTCAACCTTCGAATTAAGATTTATTAACGTTGATAGATACCCAAAGGTATAGTCAGACCAAGACTTACACGAACGAAACGCGCTCATATTAAAAGATATTTGCTAGGAAAACGCTTAGCACAAATTAGTACCATTAGATAGGAAGGGGTTAATGAGATAAGCATAAGTTAGACCCCCACAATTAGTACAACTAAACCGCGCCAAGACACTTTAGCTCTATTCCATCCCACCTTCAGCATCTTAGTTTCGAAGCTAAATCGTTGCTTTACACTACGAATTGTCTATTAACCGTCCTCTGAGACTTGAGTTAGACTACTGGAAGCAACAATTGTGACCTGTATTCGAGACCTGAATTACTATGAGTTCACTAGTTAAGTAAAGAACGCAATCACATACTTTGTTTCCGCGATAATTATATGTATAATTATATTCGATGATTTCGATAAATATCGTCAGGAATAAAGAGACACTTGAAGAAAGAAGGGTCCATTTTTCTGAAAACATTACATTTATCTCAGTTGCCTGTACGTATAGGCCGGCTCGACCGGAGTGATACCACGGCCTCACAGAAAACTGTCAGTTAAGCAATGCTTGCATAGTATTTCGCCGAGTGAGTGAGGTTACCGGAGGCCTAACCCTTCCCTCTCCCTCTCTTCCCCTCTTACCCCCCTTTGCCCCCCTTTGTCGGCAACGCACTTGTGGCTCTTGAGTTGCAGGTGCCCACGGGCGACGGTAGTCACTTACCTTCAGGTGACCCGTCTGCTTGTTTGCCCCTTATTCCATAAAAAAATATCCAAGGATTTGTGAGAAACGTTGCAAAACGTTTTTTAGATTCAGATACCTAAATTTTTGTGACAAATTCGTTTAAATATGTCACTCGTTTTGTGTCAAATATTAGTTAAAAACTGCTTTTATTGTTTAATCAGCAGCTATATGTGAGTTCACCCTTGAAAAAAAAGAAAAAGAAAGAATATAAAAAAAATATTGTTCGTTATTTATTAAGACTTAGGAATGTAACAGTTAGAAAAAATAAGACAAAGACTAACATAGATGATGATAATACATGAATATCTAACAGATAGATTTATGGTGCAACATAACTTGCAAATTAATGTAGACACGAAAATATTTTATAAGTTGCACCAGCGATCGCAGAAATCTCCGATGTCATGGAATTTCGGCGACCCTATTTACTACCATATACAAAAGCTTCGAGCGTAGTGGTCGCATAAGTATTGTGAACCTTATAAACAAAATTCCAACTACAAATATTAACTTTATCGTAAGCAGGTTAAACAGTTTACCTAGTATCCTTAAAACCAATAAAGTATAGTCTTCCTTATGGTATATGTCTACATTCTTTAATAAAAGAATACCATGTCGTACTTAACCTATATAGAGTCACCAGGATATATTATACGATAAATCATTAGCATTTTTTTATAAATTGAAGGATCTTTATAAAAAACAAATAGTTGTAGATGTAATAGAAAGTAGATGATGAACCTACTTTGAGTATTCGTAACATAGATTATTAATAAATTCTCCTATTCCCGCCTTAAAGGCCGACAATACACTTGTGAATTTTGAGTTGCAGGTGCCTATGCGCGGCGGTAGTCACTTACCTTCAGGTGACCAGGTTGCTCGTTTGTCCACTATCTCATAAAAAAGAAGTATTTACTGTTTACTCATTTCATTCAATTCCTTATCATAAAACAACACCTGATCTCAATTTTTTTGCCATAAAACCAGCGTTAAATGATCTATAAAAATTTTAAAAGACATTTTCTCTAAACTCCAAGTAGGTTATCTAAAATCAAGACTTGGGAATAAATCCATCATCCCCATAATCGATTGTTCGCTCAACGATGAATAATCGAGAGTATCGAGTCGGTGTTTAATACCTGTTTACAACGTTGTTCAGAGTGGTTTTATAAAAATAAGCTTTTGAAAAATACGAACAATGGTATTCTTTAGTGAAGATATTTTGTATAGCCATTGTGAGAATCAAGGAAACCGTACAAAATACGACCATATTTTTACATTAGAATATAAGAAAAGTCATGAAGTGGTAAAGGAATATGTATATTTTTTTAAACGATGTTTATTTTAATCCTGTCTTTGTTGAAGGATGTTTTGGTTGGTTGTGGTATATTGTTTTGTTCCATTCAAAGACTAAAACATTAAAAAAAAACAGTCAGTCGTAGGACTGCATGTCAGAAGTGAAAACATAACTTCACAATGTATTTGCATATACGTACACATCTGTATATATATAATTAGGTTAAAAATAAAAAGTAGGTAATAACATATCTAAATATACACATAGGGTACACTGGAAGTTCTGCGCTCCTGGCTGCTCATAAATGTTTGAAATTCGAATGTTATATTTTTTTGAAATATAAGAAACTCGGCACCGTCTTACGAATTTACGATCAGGTTCATGTGTCCTGACGCGAGCTTAACATTTTTTACCCATCCCAAAAAGTGCACAACGCCGCTAAAGAAGTTTACACTTCAAAAATGGATTCCTTAATCATTTCTGATAGATATTCCAGTGATGTGATGTGTGTAGTTTAGTTTTATTACTAAACGTCAAAACTTCAAGAACGTACGGCAATAACTAACCATGACTGGAATCATTCAGTTTTGAGAATTATAAAATAAATAAATAAAATAGAAAACGGATGTCTATTGTCGCAGTTTTTCAGGATCTTACAGAACCTGAATTAGACAAAATAATTAACTTTCCATACAATCTACCTAATTACTAGGTAACATACAACTAGGACTTAAAAAGCCGTACTTATACAACACTAGAGTTCGCGTGGTGGTCGAATTTCGACCATGGTTTTTTCGTTGACCAGTATAACTAGAGCTGTCATTATATAGAAAAAAGAAAGAAAATACATTTATTAAACACACAACGACATATACATTATACATATGGCGGCCGCAGACTTACTTACCATGACAGGTAATCACATATACTGGACGTGTATAATTTCATTATGTCGTTTTCACGTAATTTTTTGAGTTGTAAGACATATTGTTTAAAATTTTAGCTTTCTGCACTTCTTTTTTATATATTTAATCTATGATCAATAATTCACGTTACAACATTTGCACAATTTTCTTATGAAGGGGAACAAATTCTCTTCACGTATTAATATAATTATATTAATCGGTATCTAGTACGTGTCTTATATACGCAGTGAGCCGTGGACCCCTATACAACACCGAAAGAAATGAACACTTAAAATATTAGCAGGTCATACGCGGTCACAATGCCTACTTCTGGACTATCTGAAACTATTATTTGTATTTATGTTAAGAAAGTAAATAAAAGGTGTTACCTTTTTACTGGTCAGGATAGAAAGCTAATGCACAATGAATTTTAAATAAAACATATCGAATGTCCAATATATGAACCTTAGCATTATTTTATAGATTATTTTTGGTTTTGTATTTTTCATTTACATACAACACCATCTTGTACCTTAGGAAATACATATCTTTCACGATCATTTTAATTAATTAAAAAAACAGCTATCTGCCAGTCAAAGTCCCGTGGAAATCGGTCCACCCATTCCGAAGAGTAGCTGGAACCTACAGACAGACAGACAAAAAATTCAATTATTGATTTTTTAATGTAATTATCGTGTTAAAATTCAGATGCATTTAGTAAAAAGCTATTATTATGACATTACAAATAGATCAATACAAATTAAATTTTATTTATTGTTAATTAATATTTTTATGAAATAATATGAGGCGGGTGTAAAAGTTGCACCAAACTCAATTTTCAGAGCAATACGTAAAGCGGTGAAGCAGAAATATTTAGATTTATCTTGAAAACTTTTATTTTACTCAAAAGCCCTATCTAAGCCGTTGTACCGTAGAAGAGCTCACAGAAACTCGTCAAACTTAGTTAAACACGCAAAGTTATGCTCATCGTGGAAAATAACTCGTGCAGTGACGTCACAGTCGCCTATCAGCACACATAGCGGAAAGTGTGTTTCAAATTCAATCTAGAATATATTGAAGTAGCTTTTGGTCGCGTTAATGCTTTGGCAATCAATTCAGGTATAATCCCTCGGAAGCGGTATTTTTTTTAATGCCCTTTATGGTCCCTGACAACTTTGAATGCCAAATTCCATGATGATCAGTTGAGTAGGAGTTGCGTGACAGCATAAAAAAAACAGACAAACTCGCTTTCAATATATCTATATGTGTCTTTTCGTAATGTCATAATAAAAGTTTTTTACTAAATGCATCCGAATGTTTACACGGTACATAGACAATTTTTTTTATCTGGTTCTACGGAACAGGTGGACGGATTATCAAGGGTCTTTCACTGGGAGATAGCTAGATTTCGATAAATACCTTCAGGAATGAAGAGGCACTTGAAGAAAAAAGGGTTCATTTCTCTGAAAAAATAACATTTATCTCAATTTCCTGTACGTATAGACCGGCTCGACCGGAGTGATACCACGGCCTCATAGAAAACTGTCAGTTAAGCAATGCCAAAATGACCAAAATTTTTTTTAAATTTTTGTTTGCCTATCTGGTTCTATCTGGTTCTACGGAACGGGTGGACCGATTTTCAAGGGTTTTTCACTGGGAGATAGCTGGTATTATAAGGAGTAAGTTAGACAACTTTTATTTAGGAATAAGAATCAGGGTTTCGCACAAAAAATATGAATGTGTTTGCATCTAGTATTAGTTAAGATTGCCCTATTTTAGATCTCTGTATAAGATATTATATAGAATTATATGCTCCTTATACCAAGCTAACTGTGGTCTAACTCGTACACCTGTATTGTATATAATACGCTTACTATATATGCAGCACTCTAAAAGCATATTGGTTATATATATGTAATTAGGTGAAGTCACGAAAAAAGTTAAGCGCGTATTTTATGCCTATACTTGAGGAATAGCGCTGTTTCTTGTACGTGCTTGTATCCGTGTGGTATTAGTCCCAAACATTATTATAGAAGAAAGAGATATCACTAAATAACTTATACCACCCATATAACTTCCTTTACCCTACTTAGTTTTTTTTTCTTATTAATTCTTGTCTCACTGGTCTAAGAGAAATGGCAAATATTTGTAAAAACACGGGAGTCAGTCATCTCATTTCTCACTTCGTTCTACTGTACGTTGATGTGCACGTGTATGTGTGTAGTAGTAGAAGAGGTAAAACAACCGGATACAATAATCACTGTACTAGTTATTCATTCCAAAGCATAATCGTCAATCAATTTTTCAAGATTCAATAAACCGAAAAACAGAAGTTCTAGAAAACACGTGGTGGTCGCACGCGATGCGAATCGATAATGTCCACTGAACACGTAACCCGTGCTAAGCAAAATGCCATCTACCTTTCAAAATGAAAGTAACGTATTTGGCATC
Organism: Callimorpha dominula; assembly: GCA_949752705.1. Classification (NCBI taxonomy): domain Eukaryota; kingdom Metazoa; phylum Arthropoda; class Insecta; order Lepidoptera; family Erebidae; genus Callimorpha; species Callimorpha dominula. The sequence continues at coordinate 3,252,842 of OX457002.1, read as the reverse complement.
TGTCAAAATAGTGAGTGAATGATGGAATGACTATCACTCAGCGAGCACCAGTGTTCTATTTTACGTCAGAGAGAATAATTATAGTTAGCTCTAGATACGCGTGATATTAACGGACGTGCTTACATATTTATTTAGTACCTGTGAGACCGAACTTCGGTCGGTAGCAGAAATACAACTATGCAGTTGAGCTTAAAATGTAAAACTGTATCCGTATACAAAATTTTATCAAAATCGTTAGAAACATTTTCGAGATACGCGAAATATAAATACATACATAAGTATATACATACATACAAGAATTGCTCGTTTAAAGTAATAAGATAAAATATTTATATACAAAGTTATTGGTGACGACAACCTTAATACTACGAAGAATTAGGCGTTGTCACAAAAACAGCCTAGTCAGTATATTTTTTACTTATGTTTACTTTGGCCGGGTCTTCCCTTATTTATAACTTTTCCTGAACCTCTATAGAAAACGTCAGTGGATATGACATATTGACATTTATCCCTAAGGCCGAACGCTAAAACACGGGCGGTGCGGACGCGGGTGCACGCATCACAAGTCCGCCGCGGGCCATGAATCCGCGAGCGGGCACCCGTCGTGTGCGCCCGTCTCATTTAGCGCTGCTAGTATAATTTTGATCTCGAGCGTGTACAGTAGTGTCGAGTAGATTAGCATGCATTATTTGCTAATTTATTATTTGGCAAAAAGACGTCTACGAAAACAACGTCGACTGCCTAACCTGTTCGTGACAAGCAGGGTACTCAGCGGAGAATTCGTAACCAAATTTTCGAGTTGCGTGACAATGAAAACAAATTTTGCAAATATTAATAATAAATAAATAAATTTTAAAAATTGCACCTCAATTATTACACGCTCTGTATCGATGTTCATGGTTGTACCTAGCCTCCGACGCGTGTGACCGTAGTATCTAGCGGCGCTCGACTGATTTGTAGAAACAAAGCCGCCGCCCGCGCCGTGTGCCCGCCGCCCACCGCGCGTGTTACAATCGCGTCCGCGCTCCGTCGCACGCGCCTCCGCTGCTCACACTATTTTTCATTGAGCGTGCGCCCGCGCGAGTTTTGGCGTTCGCCCTAAAGCTTTCGAATGTCAAATCACATAGTTTCATCAATCATTAGTAATAAGACATCAAAGATAAATCTACGGGACTACTTCGGGGTTGAATTTAATCGAATATGCATAGTAATGTGTCTGCTCTATTTTTAAGGAGATTAAAACAAAGAAAAATTGTATACAATCCAGTGTTTATGTAAAAATCCTTTTTGGTACAACTATCTATAATAATACAATAAAATTCATTTAATGCTTTTTAAAGCTTGACAGTAATCTACAAAGAATTGTTATTACCTTCTAAAGGGAGTGTTTACATTTAATAACGAATATTGCTATTGATATAACTGTTTTCTAATTCCGTAGCTACTAGACAAATTCTAAAGCGTCTGTTTTTGTTTAATACCTTAACCAACAAAAGTTTATCAAACAAATCCCGAAATAAACAAAGACTTATTTATTCATAGCAAGGTCACTATTCTCAGTAAGCCTGAGTCAGCCATCTTGTTTGGAAAAGTTATATTGTGTCGGAACGCGAACGAATTTAATTAGCAGCAAGTTCGATAGGGAAATAGGGAATGCTGTTACTAACTCAATCTGGTTGGTTAGTAATAGGATTACTTATACTCTACAACTTTTTTCATTGTTCTAATTAGCTCTTGTTCTAACGGATGAAGTGATAAATATATTGAATGTTGTGAGTGTGTGTGAGTTGTGAGTGAGTGACAAATGTTTGAAGTGGACGATGGCTGGCGCGTACGTCATGCTCGTGAACGAGAGCCGTTGGTTGGGGCTGGTCATTTCAGAACTGCTATTACTTACATATAGTAGTAATGTATAGTTTAGAACAATACGTTACGTTGTCCTCATATTTAATTTGCGCATTTATGCAATGTAACCAGAGATTTGTAAAAAAACACGTTGAAAAAGAGTGTCCTTGGAGTTTCTTGGTTGTTCTTCTCCACTAGATCTACGAATTGGAACAGGCAACTAGCTTCACGACTGACTTAGTCTGACTGACTAGTACTCCTGACAATTCAACAATACCCATATAGGTTTAATTGAAATAAATGGTTTTGATTTTATTTGATTTGTTCTTTCAATTAACGATTGAGCTTTGAATATGTTCTGGTGGGCAAGTTTTTAAAAATATTTTGTTTGTTAATTTGATCTTTTCACTACCTTATGGAGGAGTCGACAATCATCGTCGGAGTGCTCCGACGAGATTAACAAATATTAACAATGTATTGGGTTGTTTTCTTTGTTCTTCATATGCGTGTACATTTTTAACCTCTTGTCTCCCTTTTTGCTAAAGTAGTAACTGATTATTTTAACAACGATTTTCACGGCGCGATAGCGAAAAAAATTATGTTTGCTAGATATCTATACCAATGGCTTCTATTGATTACTAATAAAAACAACATTTCTAAACAAGTAGGTCTTTTATAGTTTTCATCAGATTAAAGGTTTTTATTATTAATATTAGCTATTGAGGATGAAAGATAGAAGAAAAATACCAACAAAGTGCTGGGGTAGGCTATATGACAGAGCACAAAATACCAAAAATAATATGTTTTTAATAACCTATTTACAAGCCAACCTAACCTGTTTACACGTTATGACCGTTTAGTTTAGTGGTATAGGAAAGAACACTTACTGTGTTCCATTGTCATAATAATAAACATCCTGCATATATATTTTTTAACTTCATAAATCGAATTATTGTAAATCAATATCGTCATTATCAGTATGTCCCACTTATTTGCATCAAGCCAATTCTAAGTTTGTCTGCCATCACTTATGTATTCACTTTTATTAAGCACTTATTTGAAATAATTCATCAACATCTTGTTTTCCTTCCTTTTCTCAAAACTTTCACTTATTATCATTTCTTTCATTCCTGGTTACGGAGGGTCAAAATGTTATGGTCCTTGTTGTTGGTGTATGTGGACTTATTAACCTCTATTATGTTACTACTGCTTAAAATATGAACTCTTAATTATGGATACACCCACAAATTTACAAAACAACTTCCACACGTTATTGGGTGGATGTACCCACGGATAAATAAACAGATTGATGGATTTAAATACAAACTTTGGTACATCCCACGGGTTTAAAAGCACTTATCAAGAAGCTAGTTTAACACATTGTATATTATGTCCGGGCGATGAATTAGAATAAATAAAAATTTTAATGTTGGTGCTAGGTTTTCACATACCGTAATAATATATTGTACAAAAATGTCTTTAGAAATGAGTTTATGATAAAATATCAGCTTTCTTAAGTATTTTTATGGCCATGCTGTAAGCGATTTTAAGAAAAAAATAAGCAAAGGAGTGATTAGAATGAAGTACTTATGTAGTTTAAAATAGACATTGAAGTTTGTCCAATATAAAAAAAAAATAAAGGTAAAAATGAAAAAGAAAAAAACTCAAGTTTACTAGGATTACCACAGTTTTGTAATTTTTTTTAGTAATGCTTTGTAATTTGCGTGCCTACCAATCATTCACAAAATTAATCATTCTGTAATCTAACAATCTCCGGACGCATATTTACTAGCTCAACACGAAGCTTAAACTGGAGCAAGAAGTAACTTTACACGTCAGGAAAATAGACAACCGTGTCTGCATTAATTCTCTGTACACCTTCCTCCACTATCCTTCGTGTTACCTGTAACCTCCTTTATATAAGGAAGAGGGGGTAAGGACAACCCCCTTTTAGATTAAGGAGTCCTGATCAAATACGGGAGGTAAACGTTTGCTTGGGATTAATAAATTTAAATCGATGTCTTTTTGTCAGCTTCTTAAGTAGGTTGGGTTAAGAGTAGCTGAAAGTGACCGATCACTTCTATTGTAGGGATAATTTACGTGTTCAGTATTCTTAAATAACTTGTAAATTATAGGCCAAATAATCGAAATATTGTCAGGATCCGTTACTGTAGTTTCTAATCTGAAAACCCGGTAAAATTGGCATAGACCCGGTTATCTAAGCTAGATCCTTAAGATTTCACGAGTCTAGTAATGTTATACAATAATAATTTCTATAATTTACTTGTATTGTATTGTGCTCGGAGAAACAAAATATGATATATTTATGTTTCAGTTACTTCTCGAGTTAAATGAAGGACGATTCGAAGAGACAAATTTTCTGAGAAAACAGGGTCATTAAATCCAAAAAATAAGTAGTTAAAAGTTACACTGTTTAGAGAGAGATGAGAGTATCTACAAGATGAGTTGATAATTTGTCGATCATTTCCAAACTCGACTGGAGTATTAATAATAATAATACTAACTTGACACAGCTCACACACGGCCGTCTGATCCCAACCTAGGCAGAGCCTGTACTGCTGTTAAACATACTTATATATTATAGATAAATTACACAAAGACACAGAACAAATAGTATTTTTGAGAATATAATAGTTTAATAAGTTCGCCATATTAAAAACAGACATGATTGTAAATAATTACATATTTCCAAGACTCATTAGACTACCTACGACGTTTATGATACCATATTGTTTAGAAACATGGTTAATTAAAGCCTCTGTCAATTGAAGCAATGACCTCCGACGACCTTCGGACTGCTTTTGTTCAATTCGGGCTTAGGATTAGTCCAAGGAAATCTGTAGGGTTTATGACAGTCAAGTCAAATCTGTATCTTTTTAGTAAACGTCAATTTTGTATGATATAACAAGGCATGACGTCACGCCTTACTGTTGACAAATCATTCCAAGATCAGTTACCGTAACTGATATTTGCGATGGGTGAATTGTTCCGCTTGCAAACAACGAGTATTACGCATTAAATCTAAATGCGCAGATGGTAAAATGGCTAAAGTGTTCGCCTCGACGATGGTTGGGGGTTCGATTCACACAGGGTATAAAGAAAATTGGGTGATTCACAAAGAATTGAAACCGGGTCTAAGTGTTCTTCGTGTCCGTGGTTTCAGTGTTTGTAATGACCCCGCAATACAGATATCATACCTAGTACCGGAGATATCTTTAACAAAAATAAATACTGGCTACCGATTTGCAAATTAATAAATCATATTACTTAATTAGGAAATTAACATTTTAAAAATGGATAAGTACATAATAATGTTATAATTCTCTACCGTGTCCTCATATTTGACCTCCTGGTTTTTCCTCCGTAAACATAATTAGCCGGCCCAAATTTAGGAAGATCCTTTTTAAATGTTAAATTACAGCATTAAAGGATAATTAATGTGTATACCTCTCAAGGTTTGGGAAGCCTTTTTTATGTAGGTAGATGAATAATGCTTCCGAACTTACAGACTGGACAAACCCCTGTTTTAAACTTTTATTATTGAAATTAGTAACGTTAATGGACAAAAATTAGACACAAAAATGAAATAAATACAAAGTTATTTCATTCTGTTAAATTATTGTGTATATTTATCAAAATAAGAACAATTTCTTTCCAAAGGACCTCTTTGTTCGGACATCTTTATTATGGAGACTACTTACCGTTGTAACCAACTGACATTGGAAAAAAAAACTATTTTATTTATTCAAATTAAGAATAACTGAAAGGCCAGAAGCGTCCAGCCAGTAATTACTCTATAAAGGTATAAGATTTCTTACTTCTACCTTTTAGTCAAAACAAGAACCTTGATATAAATTAAACAAAAAACAATAAGCTAAACTGTAAACACCTCATTTTGCTTATCTGCGTCATGAAACATTTAAATAAGAAATAAGTCCAGGAATTTATTATTTGCTCTATGCAATAAAGGTTAAAAAGGTCAAACCCGTTCTAACAATTGACGAAACATCTTGGAGTTGAATATTGAATGGGATTGGAGTGGAGATAACTTTCAGAATCGAAAATATAAAACCGTCTCAAGGCCTCACGATTTTTAAACGAACTTCAAAAAAAGGTAGAGGTTCTATGTTCCGCTGTATGGCTTTTTTTATGTATGTGTACTAATATAAGGTTATGTTAAGATATATTATATTTACCTGTTATGTTACATACAAGCGTTTACATGATTGGATTCTTTTTTTACGTGTAGATACGTGCACTGACCGGGGCTAGCAATGAAGTGGCATGTCGGAATCCAGTCGACTAAAACCACATAAGATTCAAGAGGGTTTATTGCAAGGGAATCAGGAAAACCCTAGTAAGGAAATCCCTGAGAACCCCGGCCGAAGTAGGCCACCTCTTAACAGCCATAACCACGAAATGATTTAACTTGTTCAAGCTATTTAAGCAATATAGATAGAATATTCTTTATTGTACACCACAGTTGAACAGAAATTAAACATAGTTAGTAACAGTTTATACTAAGCGGCAAGTACAATGGGCGGTCTTATCGCTAATATAATTTCCTGCTATGAGTTATTTAACATCTATTAAACACCAAGAATTAAACAATAAATTTTACTGCCCGTAATGTGTAGTAAACACGTATATTTCAAACTCGATGAGTTGGGATACACTGATTAACAGAGTTTCAGCCCGTTATGTGTATAGTTACGCCATTAAGATACGCCTCTCATAAATGAACTTGCGCCATTGAATGTTACCATCGATTTTCGAAACCGCGCCCTTTCTACAAGTTAAGGTGTGAGCTCTATTGAAGGCGATTAACGTTTTATAAATAGCTGAAGACAAAAAAAAAATTATTGAGTTTTTCTATAATCTCTTAGCCAACGTCACTCGGGATGAAGTAAGGATTCTAACGATACCATAAATCCGAATCTGTTCAAGCATTTAGAAGTTATGGTGGAATAAAGAAACTCATACATACATACATGAATCCTGAATAGATAACACTCTTTTTTTAAGCCGTCGCGTCTTGTAAAAAATGGAAATAGGTTTTTCCCCATCTTCGAGGGAACTTCCGATCTGTGAATGACTGATTGAATGATGAATTTTGGCCTCTGGGTGACCACGGATTAGAATAAAGTCATAGTAGACATATATTTGATTTTATCATTTTTCTTCAGTTACTCAGAATTTAAAAGAGTGAGTGTTTAATCGTCAGGGTTTCTGACTTTGTAATCACATCAGCCGAGAAAAAGGTCCGTCGTCGAGTAGGCACCATTTTCATGTTACTTATTTTTTAATTTTCATTGACAACGGATAAAAATGGACGAAGAAATAATAAAATTATAGAATGGGAAAGTGAGGTCAATCACCCGACTACTCCCTCGGTAATTGGTCTAATTTCGAGAACACAGTATAAAAAATAAACTTTGGGAACTCTGTATTTATACGGCGTTGTTCTATGTTGTGCCTTTATTTACAACTTATTTTTAATGAGATTGTATCAAAGATACTTCTTCTATATTTGCCTAAGAAGCATATATTTTTATAAGCATTTGTAATTTATACTTTCTTGAATACTATTAGGACATTAAAGAAAATACAAGGTTACATTTTTATTTTACACGTTTTAATAACTATACAAAGACATAACAATTTTTTACCGCTAATTTCATCGGTGCGACTGACCATAAACAACTTGAACCTGCATAGTTAAGTATCTATACTAGCTATCGGGCCTCACTGCTCTTCGTACATCTTAACAAACACAAATGTATACCAGCTATCGGGCCTCACGGCTCTTCGTACATCTTAACAAACACAAATCTATACCAGCTATCAGGCCTCACGGCTCTTCGTACATCTTAACAAACACAAATCTATACCATCTATCGGGCCTCACGGCTCTTCGTACATCTTAACAAACACAAATCTATACCAGCTATCGGGCCTCACGGCTCTTCGTACATCTTAACAAACACAAATATATACCAGCTATCGGGCCTCACGGCTCTTTGTACATCTTAACAAACACAAATTTATACCAGCTATCGGGCCTCAGGGCTCTTCGTACATCTTAACAAACAAATCTATACCAGCTATCGGACCTCACGTCTGTATCCCCGAAGGGGTAGGCAGACGTGTATTTAAACACCTACATTTTGCCAACTATAATTTTTGGGCCCACTCACGTAATAGGGAGTAAGCCTATTGTCGTCAACCGAGCACATTGTGAATTACAGATGGGAAAGTTGTGAGTATTTTAAAGGGGAAAAGTAGATAAGAGAGGAATGTAATGAAGGGAAAAGGATTTTCCATATACGGATGGATTGGGAAGTGTAAGTAATTGCTCGTGCAGGTCAGAGTGGAACTCCTGAAACGCGAAGAGGCTATTGCCGGGAGTTTCGAGCCCTCTAACCTAACCTCAATAAACAAACAACACATACAAAACAAGTTCGAGTATTTTATAAGTAAATGTATAATTTCATAAAAAGATTACAAAACAAATGTTAATAATTTACTAGTACATGCATTGTCTTTTGATCTGTTATACAGCATGTAAGTTTGAGCTAAGCGAAAAATTTTTAAAATATTCGTGAATTTTCCGGCAGAAAATTCCAATGATTTTCAACTCGGAATGATGGTACACTATTTCAGGATTTCGTACGGTGTTTTTTACAGCCTGTATATTCTAAACCATATTATGAATAGATTTTACATGAGGATTATCTTTAAGACATAACTTCGTTCACAGTGATAACGCCTAAACATCGATTTTATATTTCTCCTATTAGGTCAACAATCAATATTAAATAACAAGTAATTTAGATTGAGGTCGAGTAAAACATTAGTTCGTTAAGGTGCTATTGACGGGTACTAATTAAAAAGTTAAATTTACCTTTATATTGGAACGAAAATCACAGGCTGAACAATACTAACGTTCTCGGTGAGAGAAATATTTTTCCACCTGAAATTAACGACGACAATTTTAGAGGCTATGGCTGATACAGAGTATTTTATTAACACAGAAGTTAAGAAAATTACCTGACCAACTTACACTTTATAATGTAGATAATTATTGAAGTCTATGTATTCTGTCTGTAAATCTATGTTTATGAAGATCTACTAGTGCGGGTAGACTGGTCTTTAAAAATGTTGCTTAACATTTCTTTGGTTCCATTTTAATCAGCTGTGGTTATCATTGCAAACGAAAAATACCCTTTACTTTTGCAGAAGTTTTCTATCTCTCAGCTTCGAGAAACTAGCGTAGCTGCCTACGTATCCTTAAACTTTTTCACTGTATCTCGAACATTGTTTACATTTTGATTAGAGATGCGTAATTTTGCTGGCTAGTTGTAATCAAAACACTCTATACCGATCCTTAAAGGGAGAATTATTGAGGTCGACTGAGCAATTGATCCAGTATCTCCACCTTACAGAATACCGAAGCTGATTTTTATTAGCCTGAAACCATATATAACATACCAGCGACAGCAATGACTTTACGAGTTATAAGCAATGGTAACTGTTTATTACCTTTTGCATATGTGCATAAACTCACGGCTTTCTTCCCGACGTAGGCACGGATAACGCCCCACCAATTGCTTCTATCCATATACTCGTATACCTTTCCTCTACTGTCACTAAATCTTACATACAAGCTCTCCAGATTCGGGTACTTCTGACTTGCCCATTCTACAGTTGGCCGTATGACTGTTAGTCTTGTACTTGCACTAATTATAGCGTTACCAAAGTACTTGATTATATCTCTAGTGTATTCATACATAACGGTGAATGCTGATCAGGCGGTCCGTGTGCTTGTTAGCTGTGGGAGTAAATATATATTCAAGCTCGGAATGAAATGCCACAAGCTTCAAAATGATTTAAGTCTTTTGAAATAAATAGCTGTACTAATATCTTACTCCTTTTAGCGTCTTCAACGTGGGGAATGTGAGAACTATCGGTTTTTTAGAGAGTCCGACCGAAACTAGTTTTTACGGCCTAAACTGAAACCGAATTTCGGCTTCAGTCTCAGTTTCAGCCGAAACCGATACCAAAATTTCCTTATTTATTATGATCAATATTTTTAAAGATTCTTAAGTAGAATTCTGTTCTACGGTAATTACTTCCCAGAGGGTTGTAATAATAACTGGAAATCGCAGTAACACTCGTGAATCGTCAATTATAAAATTTTGACAATTTCTCAGTGCATACTAGATATTATTAACTGAGTTTTATATAATTTTCTCGAAGGTTCGTGAAGTCTGTCAACTAAGCCAGTGTATTAAACTATTGCCTCCTCTCATAGGGATAGAAAAGCCGTGGTCAGCTTTGGGATATTATATAAATTGGACTGATTATGAAATGTATATATTTTCTGTATAATATTTACGTATAACATAAGATAATTAACTACAGATATTTCATACATTAGATTTTCAACGACCATCTTGCAGATGAAATGACTAGCTCTTACACAATTATTTTACTTGAAAAATTTGCCACTAGCATAGGGCATAGGACATAATATTAATATTATTCTTGTTAACCACTCCAATTCAGATAAAATCTCATATAAGTAGCGTGCCCTTGTCAGTAGTCTGAGTCGGTTTTGAATCCACAACCTCTTCATCAAGTCAGAAGCCTTTTTTACAGACGTCTTTGATCAGACATAATTATCTCTTTGCTTACTTTTGTCAGACGTCATCTCCGTATTCACTCAGATGAGTGAGACAATACATGGCTACAAAAGTCTCTTCCTGCCACACACAATTTACCCATTTTTTCCTCTGCTTAAGTCTTTTACATTCATACTTAGACTTCCATTTGTGATAAACCTACGTTTTGATGAGTCTTTAGTCATAAAACAAGTTCCACAACATCAATACATCCTTCATTTATATTACATAAAACGAGATACTTTAAGTTACAAGCAAGTATCTTTAAAAAGTAATTCTAGACTTCGCTTGTAAAGTCATTTTTCTCTGAGTACCTTCCCCATTACAAAAAATATTGCCAACAAAATAATGAGAGTTCCAAAGTCGAAAATCTTAAGATGTTCGGTCGTTAGCCATAAAAATATTACTGCGGTTGATATAAAATATAAATAAGAAAATTGCTTATATAAAAATGTCGCTACGATCAAAGCTGAAACTCGTATTTATCCGTCGTACTCGTGTAATAGAAATTCACGTACTGTACACACGATTTTGATGCCCATATCGTGTAAAAGTTCCGGGTCGGTGTGCTTTGTTTGAATGGATGAAATGTTTGTAATACGGGGATTATTCTCCACTGCCGGAATGCGAAACAAATGATTTAATTAACAACTATTTTGTTATTGATTATTTCGCGAACAACATGAAAAATATTTAGAATTGTCTTGTCCAAATATTTATATCAGTATCCTGTTACTTCTTAATAGTTTTGTTAAAAATCCGGAAAATATTGGCGGCGTTAATTTCTAATTGCTTAAAATCACCTCCGTGAAGCCCTGATTTGTTTGACCTAGAAACACCTAGTCCCAGAGGATAGAATTAAACTTGAAGGTGTCAAACATGTTGAATACACGATACTTTTAACATGGAACCCAACATAATTTGGCAAAATTTTAGTCGTCATCTGCCGACATCAGTTAACCGGGCAAAAATGTGTTCATTACCTACGCATATCAAATGATGCTTAATGTAAAGTTTATTACAAACAATTATTATATAAAAATATCTGATTCCTATAAAAATATACAAGTGATAAAATGAACAGTAAAACACTTAATTGTCGCATGTTATTTATGACGTAAATAAAGACTGAATTTTGATAATTTCTTCCATTCGACGTATGTCAAAGGAGTTAAAATATGAGGTCGATTTATAAATTGTCAGTATTATGTGAATATATCTATATATTGACTGGCCTGTTGGTCTAGTAGTTAGTGACCTTGACTACTAAGACAGAGGTCGTGGGTTAGATTTCCACCCAGGACAAATATTTAAGTGATGAGCACAATAATTTGTTCTGTGTCTGGTGTAATTTATATGTAATATACATATTATACGTATTTATAAATATATAAGTATGTTTGTCAGCAGTCTGGTTACCATAGTACAGGCTTTGTTTAGTTTGGGATCAGACGGCCGTATGTGATATGTGTGTATTATTGTTACTATTATTTTAGGATGCAAAGAATTTGAACTAGTTTTATTGACACTTGAACTGCTACTAACATAGTGCTATGTATTTTAATGGTACTATTGATATTGATATTAATTTCTTCTGACTCTAATTCTTCAAAATAATATCAACTCGCTTGCAGTAGAACGTGTCTTTATCTACCATATATCTAAAGCGTCAACGTATTCATTGTTAAAGCCCCATTACTCGTAAGGGCTGTGCTAGAACCAAGCTTTATTGCGTCGCTGATGTTTTATCTCCGTCGCATGTAAAGCATATCTAAAAGTCTATGCGGAGCGACTCTGTTTGTCTGTTCGATTTTTAAACAGAATGGTTTTCATCAAGTCTGATGGTTTTTAGATGTATGTGTTCAGAAATAAAGAAATAAAGTTTTTATAATATTTCTATCGTGGACGTGGTCATATTTTTGGGTTATTTATTAGATCAATCATAATCATCAATATGGATAACGTGAAACTTTATTTGAAAATATGAACTATAAAATTTATAGATAAAGTTGCTGTGATAAAAAAGGCATGAAACTATAAGCAATACTAAAGATGTTGATGAAATATTTTCATTTGATATATCCGTATGAGAAAAAATAATACCAAATCAATAAAACTTGGTTAGACATTGTTTAGAAAGTAGCATGTACGTGCAGTATACCATTTTCTGAAGAAAAGTTTTTTATGACAGATGCTGAAATTCCAAATCCACGGTTCTTAGACTAATTCAACTATGTGCTGCCAATGCTTTTCAATTCTATATTATATTTTGTATTGAATTACCTTCTAAGATCAAAATGACGACAATTCTAATGAATACAATTATGTTGACGGGAATTAAGGCGATCACGTATTCTAAACCTTTGATTTGAATGACATCTCGACCGGGTTGCACTGGCCGTGGTCACAGGCTGACTGAGTTTATAATACCTTTTAAACACGTGATCGCTTTAATTCCCGTCAATTCATATTATAATCGCGAATGCGAAAGTTTAAAAGTGACTAATTTTAATGAACGTTTTAAAAGTTAACAAAAGTTCTTTATAACACTTCAAACAGAGTTATATAGTGACCCTCCAAGAACTAGTTTCTTGCGCTCTTCTTTACAAAGCGTACATTGAAAGGACTTCCGTAGTATGGTATCCTTTCCCTGAATATGCCTCCTACAGATATTGACTGATAGAATGGGACAATCAAGCTATTGTCCTTACTTTAGGAAATTCAATAAAAAAAATGTTTATTGCTATAATTACATCAATTAAAACATACTCAAAGACATAGACAAGAAATGTCTTGTCAAGTCTTTGAGTATTTTTTTTTTATAAAACAAACAAAAAAACTATCTTTTTCTGTTTTTTTGTGAATGTTCCTATAGATAGACAGGACTCGAACTGATGTAATTATAGCAACAAAGATTTTTTTATTGAATTTCAGCCGTTGAGTCAGCCGCGCACTGTCTACATTTAATGAAATGTAGACGGTTCGCGGCTGACTTAATGTCGCCAGTTTGACCAACTAGCATCATCATTATACAAGATAGTTTTTTTTCTTATAATGAGTACTAGCACCGTGGGTCCACACATTACCAGTATTTTTGTTCACCCCTCCAGGTAAGCTAAATGCTTGTGTTAGGAGTGGGTTCACGTGCGCTGGGTCGGGTTTAAACCCCTAACCACTTGATCGCTAGTATGACGCCTTAGCCATTACGCTACCGCATATAACAGATAGGTTACTAGGATAAGTTCGCCGAGGGTTATAGGTAGCTGACTAGTGGTGACAAGCAACTCTTCAAACTGGTACAAATATCTATTGTTATAACAAAACTCCTAAAGACACTTTTTGACAGAATAACTAGATGATTGATTTCTTTGCTGATATCGGCTTTCCGTCAAAAAAGTTGCAGAGTCACATAAGGTTAAGGGGTATTAACATGTCATTGGTGGCAGGTGAACAAAAAAAGGAAAGCCGCCCAAGTCATGTCATAGCTTAGTATTTTTTTTTGATGCAACTAATTTGTCTTCTTCTTAATATTAAAAAGAAACTTTTTGAAAAAATCGAACTCTTTGGTAGTTAGTAACTGGTAACACTAGTGCCATACGTTAGTGAAAGTTCAAAAGTTATTTTGAACTTTCACGTTGCATGATATATAATTATTTTAATTTCTAATATTGATATATCAAAAACATCGAAAATATCCAGGTGGATAAAGAACCTTCTACCTCACAGACTCAACGACTGAGAGCGTGCATTTCTGACGTAGTTAGCCTGTGACCACGGACAATGCAACCTGATCGAAACGTCAGGCAATTAAAAGGTATGTAATACCTATTGATGGCGTTAATTCTAGTATAGTCTTATTTTTTATCATGATTTAGGTGCATTGAAGTTGGATACTAGATACTTTAAAATAATTATTTTTGTTACACCTATAATGAAATTCAATCGACCCTAGTCATCAGCAAAAAAAACAGCAGTATGGTAATATTGCTGATTACTTAAGTTCTTCTGAGGGGATGGAGGGCTTCGTCTCAGAATGCCCCTTTCGCAAAATGACCCTTTCACAAAATGTTCCTTTCGCAAAATGCCCCTTACGCAAAATGTCCCTTTGGCCAAATTTCCAATTTGTGTAATGTTCTACAAAAATTGGAAAATTAAAGTCAAATATGTATTTGGGTCGGGTAGGTGCTCCCGCAGCCAGATAGGCTGAATAATGTATGGCCTATGGTTAAAATAAAAGGCTTTTAGAAATTAGATGTTTTATTATCTTCAAGTATATTAACTTACAGTTATATAGCCAGACATTAAAAATAAATAATATAGTGTGGAAGAACGGGTGTCATGTCCCTTCAACACAAAAGGAGGATCCGCCGACCAGGCGAGGTGATCATGCCTGGCGGCCCGCTTCCCAACGGTTGAAGTTGGGAAATTGTATATATACTAATCGGCGCGAGAACTCTCATAGTGCGATTCAGGGTTAGTTGTTACTTCGTAGTTCAGCTCTTCTGCGCTAGATGATGTTGGAGTATGTTTTTGCTGTATGTGGAAGTCGCCACAAGAGGATATTTATGTCAAATGCTATTCGATATTCAAACGTTCTTAGTAAATTTTTCTTTAGTGATTTGTCACCACTGTTAAATAGACAGCTTTATTAATTGAACAACATTTTGATCAGCTTGTGAGAAACCGGGTGAATAACTCGATAAAGCAAGGCGTGAATAGATCATAGGTAATGATCATTCTTATCTTACTACAGAATTATAAAAATAAACTAGATACAATAATAAATGTGACTAGCATTCTCAGTAGAATCATAAATATAATTCTCGTTTGTATATAAAGTATGTATTGGAGTTAAAGTTGTGAATCCCTAAAGGTGAATAAAACGTAGCATTTGTTATCGAGCGTGTATACTTGTTAATTTTATTTCTAGGAACACGTATAAAGAAGCGCTACTCTTGTAAAAAGAGGTACAACGGAGTTATTACTTAAATTAGAGTCGTCTGACTTTGAAAGTGCCTTTTAAATTTTACTAGTACTTACGCCTGTGTATCTCTCAGAGAACGTCAGAGGTATATTACACCCACATTTCAGCAGCTATATTTTTGGTGACACGTAATAAAAACCTTATTGTCGTCTACCGTCACGTATCCAGGTTTCTCCGTGTAGCTGCTAGCAAGTGTCTAAGAAAAACTGTCAATTGTTTTTCCCGAAACTGAACCCACAATGGAACGGGACTAAGAAATCTCGTGTGTTTTCTGTCGTTTACTCACTGGGTATGCTCGTTGAAAAATAAAAACTTCTTAAAATGTTCCTTTGAAAAACACACACGACTGATCTAAAAAATAAAGTGTATTTATATATTCTACTACAATTGTCTCTCCGGAACACATTGATAAATCCTAAGGTTGCCTGGAAGAGATTGCATTTTGCAATAAGACCACCATTTGTACATTATCTGTATGACAAATGTATGTATGATACTCCTACTGTAAGACTGGTGTACAAATAAAGTGTTATCTATCTATCTATCTATCTATCTATTCTAATGCCAAACATTTAGATTAAAAAAATAGTATATAGTAATTTTTACTACCTGTAATTTTTACTAAATGTAAGTGGTTATTTCCAGGTTTTTTTTTTAATAGAACTCCCGCATTATGAATATTCCTGTGTGTACACAAACATTCAAACAACGGACACAAAGAACACCCAGATTCAGGACAACTATTTGTAGATCAGACAATTTTTTGTCCCTTGTGGGGTTCGAACCCACAACACTCGGCGTGGTATAATGGCGAGGTGACCATTTAAACCAATGCGCCATCCGTGCAGTCCAATTTATTTTATAATTTTTATTTTGTAATACTTGCCTCTCTTAAATTTATTTATTATCTTATGCGACGATTTAATTCAATACTTAAGATCTCCTTTATAATCGTTCGCACAATGAACGAGTACAACGAACGTTCAGCCTTCAAGTTATTCTCAATTCAAAGAAAAACAGTCGGACTGCCACAGTTCCAATTTGAAGAGTGGGTTTCTTTAAAAGCAGTCGACGAGTTGAATTCATCACTGGGAGTGGCTAATATGTGCTATCTTAGCTTCAGTCTCCCAAAGACATTAAACATTCATATTCTTTTAGGGTATATATTATTTCGCTTGCGTTTAAAAAGTAATACAGTAAAGTAACGCTTACGTTACGTAACGCTTGTTATCGGCAGAAATTGCGTTAAAGGAGAGTTGAAATACTGTTATTTGTATGAATTGTTATGTTATATTTGTAGTACTACCAAATGACTTTTCATTTCCGAACGAATAGATGAAATCCAGGATATAACTCAACTTTTTATTTTCTCATACCTCTAAACCAACAAGTAATATGCACATGATTTTTAACTTAACTTTGGTCCTTCGTTAAACATTATATTTGGAGTTAAAAATGAAACTACATGGAATAAACGCCTCACGGATTAGAATTTAAGGAAGATAGAGTAGAGGGCGTATAGAGAATAGCTGCCCTTTACAAGAAAACAAGCATTACATGTACCTACATACATATAATTGCCATTAGACCATCCCAAAACAAATCGGAGCATAATATATCCCTTTCCACTTTATTTTAAACTAAAAGTGTAAATTATAATAATGAGATAATAATATATAATAATCGATATTAATTCACAAAGTAAAATCCCGACTGTTTGACACGTCAATGCGAATTATCGCATAATCGCACGCGCCAATGTTTTTAGGCTGTCTAAAGTAAGGCAGAAGCTCTTTCATCCTGATGAGGAATTCTTTTAATTTTGCGTTTAGATTTTATACTAGCGTCTCTAGGCGCCTGTTTCGCTGAGGCATGTATCCCGAGCTTACCCTATTTAAAACAATTAGACAAATCGATATCACTCTTAACTTTATGTTTCGAACCATTATGTAATCACCTTTCAAAGTATACATAAAATACTATCAAGTAGCGAATCTTAAAAAACTAAAGTGATTAATTTTAATAATTTACTATCAAGGTGTTTTACTCGGTGCTTTGTAGCCGGAAAGGAAATACAGTGTTATGCTACAAAGAAACCGTTGACTAATCATTTTTGCATGAATTACAGAGTTTCCTCTAAGCAATTAAAATAGTCATAGTAGACATGAAGGAAGTTTAATTAATTTTGAACATTGTGTATGGAGTACCTATTCGTCGCTTAAGTGCTTATTTGTTCTATCTACCATTGGTTGATTTTTACAGGACGAAGAGATTTTTAGTTCTATTGAAAAATAAACCATAGTTTCAAGATTTGAAAGTCTTTCTCAGTACATGAGTTACCAATAAGTTGAATGTTATAATTTTCATCTATTGATGGTAACTAAATATACCTTATTTTACAAATTTTGTATGGAGATAGAATAAAACTGGAGTTAGGATACTACAGTGATAAATTATACAAAATGGCGGACATGTCGTCGTGGGCTATGATTGGTTGATTGAGTGGACTTAGAACACTCAAGCATTTAACGCTTCTTACGACGGCGACGTAGGATATAAACATAAACTGGATATAGAACAAATAAGCACAATTTTCATTACATTTCAAAGTTTTAAAGCTTATTAACCAACAGGTTAGAAATTTAAGTCTTTACAATACTGCATTTAAAATTAAGTTTGGTTAAATTTGGTCGATGGGGCAAATAAGCACTAAGGTAACGTATTGTAATGGTAAACTATTAGCACAATAATATGTTTGAATATAGTTTAACAGGAGATCAAACAAACAGTTGTCTATATTCAACACATCTAATGAAATGTCTTAGAATAAAGCAAAGCTCATACACCAACAGCACAAACATTTTTAATTACCCAGATGGCGATGAATAAATTGGAAAAAATGAAATTGATAATAGTTATAACAGTTTGTTGACAGCCAAACATATAAAATAACAAATATTGATTTAGACTGTGTGCATGGTGACGTCGGTACGTTGCGTGATGTAAAAACGCATTAGAACAATTTTTAAGCCTTTAGTTCTTTATCCACCTAAAGCATTAGAAAAATTAAAAAGAATAATTCCAGATCTGCTCACTCAACTACTTACTTATTACGAACGTACATGCGTTAAAACTAATACAGAACTACTTTTACTGCTAATATCGATAATTAATCTAGTCTACGTCGTAGTAGTATACTCAACGAATCTACATTCAGTTCCTGCAACAAGACAGGCACAGTATATAAACCACAATGGCATCTGCAGTTGTTTCTTGTCAAGATCAATTTATGTGCTGACTTTACTGTGCGGGCACATTGAGTAGTGAATACACAGGTAAACTGGTGAGCAGACTACGGCAAAAAGCATTCACAGAGGTCTTGTACTGAAATGTAGAGATAGAGATTTTTTAAAGCTCTCAAACAAGTCTTCGACTGGTCCAACACCTTCGATCTATAAAAACCGTAGTTAGAACTATTAGCGTAGCTGCTACTTTTTTATGTTTCTGTACTATCTTTTTCTGTTGACGAGTTGAGTTCATCGAAAGGGAAGATATTGTCAGTTACACAAAAAGGACACAATCTTATCGCAACGCATTTGTGTTGTAAGTGTTTATATGCATCGGTAACCGCTTCTGTTTTATAAGAAAACTACAGACGTGAAAGATCAGAAGAGGGACATTATCATTCTAAAGCCAGCTATTGCAGTGATTGTAAGTAAAACTGTTTCTTGAGGTTTGCCTTAAGGGAGCGAAAACCATCTTAGGCGTAATTTACTGTCCCCCTACTGTTGATTACTTCACCGATTTAGAATTGGTTTTTGAATCTTTAGGGCCTGAGTATGCACATCATATAATCATGGGAGATTTCAACACTGATCTCCTCGATTCCAATAGTTCTCGCATCCGTGAACTCCTTACCTTAATTGAGTCTACCAATTTTCATGTTTCTCCTCTCCAAGCCACGCACCACAACAATACTGGACATGATACTTGGTTAGACTTAATCCTTACTTCCCATCCTTCCCTTGTCTCCCTTCATGGCAGTCTCCAAATGACAGGCCATAATAGTAGGTAGCCCCCTAATGGTAAGCAGAATAGACACGTCAATATTGCCGGCCGTGGTTTACAACGGATCTATCCTACCGATTAACCAATCTGTGAAAGACCTCGGCTTGTGGATTGACTCTACCTTCACTTGGCAACCTCACATTGCGAATGTCAGTCAAAAAGTTACCGGGACCTTGCAATCACTGTATCGACTTAAGAGTTTTCTTCCAACCGGCACTAAATTACAGTACAGGCCTTGATCTTCCCAATTATCGATTATGTTGATGTATGCTATCTCGACCTGTATGCATGCAGATCTGCTTAACAAACTTGACAGACTTCTCAATAATTGCATTCGGTTCATCTTCAATCTCCGTAAATATGACCATGTGTCTACTCATCGAACCCTACTGTCATGGCTACCTATACGTCAGCGACGTAGCCTTCGAGCATTGACAACTCTTTATTCTCTTCTCAATAATCCTACTGCTCCCACTTACCTTTCACAGCTTCAATTGCTATGTTCCAACCATGACAGAGATCTTCGTTCCACTAATAATCTTTTACTGCTATGCCCTAATCACACTTCTTCTCTAGTTCATTCTTCCTTTGCTGTCCAGTCTATTTTACTGTGGAATGCGCTCCCACCTGAAATTAGGATGTCCACAAACCGTGGCGCGTTTAAAGCTAAAGTCCGGGAATTTTATAGAAAACAATCAGCAGAAATATCCTCACGACCTCACAACCATAAGTTTATTTTGTATGTATGTATGTATGTATATATATATGTATGTATTTATTTATATGTGTTTATATTTATCTGCAAGGATGTATATGTATATTTTTGTATTCGACTATCTATTATTATGTAGCATTGTAAATTGTCTTGTGTATATAACAGAGTGTATTATCAGCTTATTGTCAACTATGATTATTTTTCTTTTCTCCCTAAGCACCTGCCATGTCCCTCACTGAATCATCCAAAGGTTGACTAATAGATAATGCCATGTGGCATTAAGTCCGCCCCGTGCAATGTAAAATGCAGGAAGTATTAAATAAATAAATAAAAATAAATAAAACCCATCCACCTATGTAAATATAACTATGGCATATGGGATTAGAAGAAATTAAATCTTGTCTTGATCTACTCTGCTTCCTATTTGTGCAAGATGTCCTCCTACTTTGGTTAGCTCCCCTGAGATAGGGGTAAAACTTCCGTCAATACCTGCCCGTGAGCGTAAGACGACCCCTACCGAGAAAGTAACTCTGACAACTGAAATGTATAACTGCAATAGTCCCTATAAGTGAGCGGGTGAAGGTAGCTACCGGAGTAACACATACTCCGGCAGTATTAGTTACAATATTAAAAGGCGGTAACGAAATGACTAAGCCGTCGGGCTTCAAGTTGTTACAACTTCAAAGCACACCCAAGACACTCGAAAAGTAAACCCACTTCAGAAATATGTCTTAGCTGGAGGGGTTAACAAGAAAACTAATGTACACATTAGTATTTTTGTTCTTGTAACTAGACTAGTTACACTAGTCTTCATTAAAAATCCCAAATTATTGGCTTGAAAAATATGTGAAAAGAGGGTGCAAGGTACATCGAGGTTCAAAACAATTAATTGAGAATCATACTGTTGCCTAATTTGGTTTACCAACCATACAAAACTTGATAGGCTTGAATAATAATGAGTGTACTTAGTCGACAAGAACTGCCATGAAGCGTTTTACATATAATATGTTTATATAAGCCGATCGTTTTTCCCAATTTCTTATATACCTTAATCTTGCCTTAATCTAAATAATACTGTTAGCTACAAAAACAGTATCTAAATTTCCATCTACATCCATTTTGTTTTTGATTAAATTATATATTTATGAGCCCCAAAATATCGGGTTTCATGAATCCCAGGAGCTTGGGTCTTTTACATATAGAAACGAAAGGTACATTTCTAATTGTGTAGTCAATTTGTTATTCATAAAATCGATTAGGGCAGTTATAGGCTCCATGGTAATTTGTGTTTGAAGTCCTTACATTACTGAGTACATTAGGCACTGAGTGTAAGCAAGCATGGAAGTCCACAAAACCAATTTTGTAGCTCACACTTTGAAAAAGTACAACGATTCACTACAGTGTATAAAAATATCGCACAGCTAGAAGATCGAATATACCTAAATAAATAAAAAAGAACGAAAACCTGACTGGCGTTCTGAGAATTCATTACGAATTTTTAGTTTAGGAGAAATGAATTCTTAGAATTATGAATTCTTAGTTGATACATCCAGGAAAGCATTAGAATAGTTAACTTATAAATTTTACGTTAAAATAAATGTTCTTCGAAACAAATTTTTAGGTTACGGTTACACCTCTAACTGCAAAATGTAAGTATGTAATAACATAAAATTAATAACTTTCCGACATTTGTTTTTACTTGCACTATCAGACCTTAGTTGTTCTCGAATTTTATAATTGTAGATCAACGTGCAGGACCCTACAGCTTTCAATTTACTAGCGTTGTATGTATTGTTTGATATCTCTCTGTACTAGCTCATAAATTTAACTTTAAAGCTTGATTTTTTACAACCTTAATATTCGAAATTAATTTTAACTTCTTACCTCCACGTGTTTCAAAGAAGGTTCTTGACAGATAGCCAGTAATATGAGCAACAAAGTAATCCAAAAAGGTTCCCCTTTTCCTTTGAGGTTCTCTAAATATAACTCTTAATAACATATCAATGATATTTAGTCAGTCGCTTACCTATATATACCACGCAAGTCAAACTCTTTTGTAAGCAAATAAAATTTTGGCTCTAATAATTTGACATCATTATTATTACATTAAGCAGTAATGTTTTCTTTTTGAAGTTTAAATGGTATATTCAACATGAGATATTATAAAATAGATTTCTCTTCTCTCTAAACTTATGTCTCTGTCTGTTAAAGGGTTGCCTGCTTGAGAGGTTAGCGACAGATCATGTCATCTGCAGTGAAATGAATCTCAAAATGAACCCACTTGACAGTGCTTTGTGTTTTTTACAGTTTTTCTTTCTTGACCTTTCCTGAAAAGACGCCTTTCCCATCAACTGTGGGATAGGGCTACGTGCAGCCCGCTTCAAAACATTCTTAAATCGGTGAATCTACTAGTTTCGGGTTCTCATCTGTTACCATCGAGAATCCAAGAAACAAGTGAAGAAACTAATAGTAAGTAATAATAAGTCCTTTAAAGAACAGGACAAGACAATTAGTACACCTTGCACTACGAAAAAGATTTCTGGATTTGTATTCCATCTAGGGACACAGAAACCCGGCAGTGAAACAATGCTTGCATTGCTTTTCGCCCCGTCAGTGAGGTTACCGGAGGCCCTAACCCTTCCCTCTCCCCTATTCCCGTCCTTCGCCTCTTCCTTCCTCTCCCCTTCTATTTCCACCTTAAAGGGCAGCAACGCACTTGTGACTCTTGAGTTAAAGGTGCCCATGGGCGGCGGTAGTCATGTACCATCAGGTGAACCGTCTGCGCGTTTGCCCCCTATACCATAAAAGAAAAATATATGTAGGATGAGCCCGAAACCATGTTGTTTTAACACCCACTGATACCACGTTATATTTATTATGTAAATACCTACGTTATTACGCTATACTGGTCGTGACTCAAAAACAAAGCTTGGTACGGAACTGTAATAATGTTTTGTACAGCAATATACAATATGCTAAGAAACAAAGTCCTAGAGCCATTTGCCACGAAATCCTAAACATTATTAATACGTTATTTTTATAATAACAGGAAAATTATAATTACTTTTTACAAAATTCAAATTCCTAGCAAAATATGATCTTTATCTCTTGCGGCAATAAAATAATTATAATACATTCGAGTAAGGCAGGAATGAAACAAAATTAATGGTCGGTTGGCATACAAACGGTTTCTGTGGAACGCGGGGTACTTTTGAGAAATTTGTTTACCTAAATTGTTTTGCAACTGTGGTCGACGTATGTATAAAGTTTTATTTGGTTATGAATATTCTAGGATCAATCATTTATACGTATGAGTTAACTTGTTTTCAGTTTTATGGTTCTTCATATTTGGATGCCTTATTCTGGGGTGTTAGTTATCAGATATTAATACTCGGGTTTCTTGGTACAATTAGGCAGTTTGTTTGTTATAAATTTCTGTATTATTAACGTGTGATCGTGAGTTCCAAGGTTCGATTTCTGTATCGTGCACATTGTTATTAGGTTTTTTCTGACAAATTCAGTAGCGTTTGGAATTGTAACCAATAGACGGCTAAAAGCAATAAGCCAATTCTAAGGGACCAACGTTTGGGAAAAAATTCAAGAACAAAATTCCATTCATGATGGGGCCAACTAATAAAGCACCTTCATATTACAGATCTACAATCGGTGAAAAAATAAAACTTTTGGTGTGATTGACGTCACGGCATTGTGGAACGTGTTAAAGTGCAAGCTTTGAACTATATTTTTCCCTGATACCTCAGTAAAATTTAAAATTAGACTATAGATATGTTATATTCAGCAAGATCCTTGTTCCAGAAGCTACGTTTCCTGAGTCATGCATGCATTAAATACGATCATATGTGCATCCAACCTTTAAACGCCTTATAATCTAACAAGTTCAGAAGAAATATCGAAGTTTGCACTTTGGTGCTGTGAACATTTAAGCAAGACTGCGTTTCTATTGAAATTTTAACGAGAATCGGAGCGGAATATAATAATGAAGACTTAAAAAGGTTATTCATTCTTTAGCCGTCAGCGAACGTCTGTTACTGAAAAGATAATTGTGTGAAAAATAAAACCGCGAAGAAATAAAAGATTTTTTCTTTGATTTGTGATATCTGGAAATATTTCAGGAGGTTCATTTACTTGAAAAAACAGTCACGAGATAAATACTTGGAAACTATTACTTACCAAGAATTAAATAAACGTGGTGTCCGGAATGTAATGGACACAACTTCCGTCTGTAGGTTGTTTTATACAAACGGAATTACAGCTCCAACTGTAAAAACTTAGTTGAGCCACAGATTATTAAGTAGTTACTATGTAACAGATAAATCACTCCCTACAAAAATCGATGCCTACCGTTTTAATTACCTACTACTTTTTTTCTGTTTTTAAAATGTGTGTGGGGTTACCTCTTCAATATTTTTTTTTATAAAAAATTACAATTGTTATGTAAATTAATTACTTAACGCTTATTTTTCATTTCCAGTGTTTTATTTTAAAAATCCTAAATAAGTTATTTTTATTTAGAGATTAATATACTTTTTCTCATTTCTATAATATCAATTATTAAACTGTATGGTGGAAAAAAATCTAAATATTACAAAAAAAAATAAATAATTTGAGGCAAATAAGGGCTTATAGGGTTAAAAGGTTAATTTTTTTAAATTACGTAAATAGCGTTGCCGGGTTTTTTTTTCTCTTACTTTATCTTTATTCTTATACTGCATATAAACAACCATGTCAATGTTCACTATGAATTTTACAGTATTAATATATGAGTACGATATCGAATTACGTTTTTTTGTACCTACTTTGAAAACTGTGGGAGACTGGTAGGTATTTAGCGCGCGCAAGTACATCGAGTGACACAGACCAGGTCTGGCCGGGCATCGTTGGGCAAGAAGGTTAAACAATTTTTTGTAGGTATCTTCGAGCTAAGTAATTGGGACCTTCTTTATTTAAAAAATATTATTTATTTGAAAATACAAAAAAGGAAATATTTTTCGTGCTTTGATTGTGATACACTTATAAGACTTATTCAGCTCGAGGAAACTAAATTTTCTGTTATATATTTTTATTTTCAGATAAGTAATTTTATCACGCAATAATCGAGTTGTGTAAATAGTACTAATAAATGGTAAACTATCATGACTACTATCAAATATTCACACCAAATATTTGAGTTCTAATTGAATTGTCTAGAGAAATTTATTGAGATCTCAAGAGATATTCCTAGTTAGCCTTGTCTAATGAAGTTAAAGGAATTCCGAAGTTTTGTGGAAATTAAATATCATTACAGTCTGAAGTATACAACGGATAAGGCCATGTTCAAATGGTAATTCTCTTTGATAGAACCAACATGAATGTGAAAAGTTACTCAAATTATTAAGGTATCTATTATCTATACATATATATATATATATTTATATATATACATGAAATTTAGAGGACATATTCCCTATATGATGTAGGCTTCCGATAAGAAAGGATTTTTAAAAATTCCACCCCTTAGAGGTTGAAAAGGGGTGAGGTCAACTGCAAAAGGAGACAATGATGAGTGTCAAGTTGACAATAAAAGTCAAGACGTCAAGTATGAATAAAGTGAAGTGCATAGGATTAACTACAAGACTTTCATAATATATATAATATACTATAAATATAATTAAAATATAAATTTCACAAAAAACAACATAACAAGATACTCAGTTTTTTTTTTATGGTATATGGCACCTGTAACTCGAGAGTCACAAGTGCGTTGCCGCCCTTTAAGGCGGGAATATCGGAAGAGGGAGAGGGGGAAGAGGGGGAGAGGGGGGAGAGAGGGAAGACGGGAGAGGGAGTCAGAGGGGAGGAGAGGGGGAGGGGAAGGACGGGAATAGGGGAGAGGGTAGGGTTAGGGCCTCCGGTAATCTCACTCACGCGGCGAAAAGCAATGAAAGCATTGTTTCACAGCCGGTTTTCTGTGAGGCCGTGGTATCGAGCGGAGTCGAGCCGGCCCCTACGTGTCGAAGCATGGCTCTCCCACGTTTAAATATTTTGTTAATGTCGATTGAAGGGTCAGAATACTAGTACAAATCTGTGGACACGGTAGTACAAACAGATGATGCTATACACTATCCTGTGGAGTTCTTGAACACACTTAACTTACCTGGTCTTCCGTCATATACACTTATCCTAAAAGTGGGTGCTCTAGTAATGCTACTGCGAAATCTCAATCCGCCAAAGTTGTGAAATGGAACCAGGTTGCGTGTGAAAGCCTTATATAAAAACGTGTTTGAGGCCACTATATTAACCAGCTGTGCTCGAGGTGAATCCATGTAAATAGCACGGATACCACTTATACCGTCAGAGTATCCATTCGACTTTAAAATACTGCAGTTCCCCCTTCATCTAGCGACCTGGTTATATTAGCACCTGAAGGGAAAACATCTAATGTCGTATATAAAGAGATACTTTGATTGAGTATTTCTTTCTTTACCTACTGAATCTAAATCCCATAAAACTTTCCAGTGTGAAGTGCGAAGCTGCGGATCAAAGCTAGTACTATATAAAATGTAATTAAGTTGAAAAAATTATTATTTTGCTCCCGTTGTTTTAATTAATTATCTAATAAATAATTAAAAAAACAAATTAGACCAATTTTATGAAAAGATATAACTGTCAGTGTCTAAACAAGTGACCGAAACAATCAAGACACCAATATCCACAATAAACAATCAAGGATACGATGGCATATTTTGAAATAAATTAACTTTATATGCAGTATCAGTTCCATCTCTAATATCTCTGGATTGGATCAAGTACTGAAGGCAAACATACACTAGCTCACGGAAACCGCGTAATCTGCGTAATGAATAATGTATTTGCAGTATTCACAAGCACAACATCTTTGATTGAGATAACAAACTGATCGAGCGAGCTACTTAGTGATTGTACATTAGTACCAAGAGTAGAGTAGTTCCTTGTCGTAATTATAGAAGATTTATTTCCATAGTTTTTTCCGCGGCATCAACCTCGTTATTTTAGAATTTGATAATGAGTTTGCGGCGGTAGCGTAATGGCTAAGGTGACACATTTGCGATCAAATGGTTGGAGTTTGGGTGGGGACCCAGGCAATGAAAGGGGTTCCGTCGGTAGTACACCACTGATTGTACCCACTTTTAACAAAAGCATTTAGCTTAGCGACTGAATGAAGAATGAATGGACATTCATCCTACTCCTTGGAACTCGGAGTCCGGCCGTGCCGGCCGTTAGCGGGAAAAAATAAATATCACTTTTCCGAGATAAAAGATACCAAATGTGTCTGTACCCTTGATAGTGTGTCTACAAAATTTATATAGCGTAACAAAAAAAAACAAATTCACATTTGCACAATTATTTAAGGTGAGAACAATATATACATGTTATACATACTCGTAAATTAATCCCATGTCCTCAAAGTGGTTTATATTTGTAATGTCGGCACTCTAATTGCCCACAATACCTATTTTCTATAACACTTCCCCGAAGTCGAAATTTGAACGATCAAAAAAGGTTCGTCGTTTTTGAAGAACAAAGCTTTTTCTAACACTTAAGCTCGCCAATAGCCTTTAAATAAAACAAAAGAAAATCTATTGACGAACACTGGAGCAATAGGTTCTAATTATTTTGTCTTTACGTATTTATGTATAGATAAAAAATGTTTGAATAGGTAAATAAATAAATTTGGTTTTAACATTGTGATTGTAGGGTAAGAGGGCTCCCCGAGACGGTGTCGCGACGTGTTCCGCGTCTCTCTAAACTAGAGGGGACAGAACCATCTGCACCTCATAGTGGGGTTACCTGGTTTAACAGGCGGCCAAGTTTGCCGTGGTTCACAGGGATTTCCTTTCTAGGGTACACCTGAGGCCCCGGCTATAAGACCCGGTGACGGAACACTGTGTGGTTTTAGTCGGTTCGAGTCCGACATAACACCTCGCCCTCTGTCCCCAGTGAGGTGATGATCGTGAGGTGGTGGTGGGGGTTTCCACACATTAAAAAAAAAGGGTAAGAGGGCTCGGACTACCTGCAATAGCCAGTTCGAGTTACAGGTATGAGTCCCTGACCTGCTTGAGCTATTTTTCTATTTTTTTTTAATGTTTATTTCATCTCCACAAATTACATCATGTTATACAACAGTTAACCAGAAATTGTTTAAAGAAATTCGTAATTTGTGGGAGATATAGAGTCTAAACTACGTCCTCCATTTCATAACAGCGTGGATATTAGTACCCCATACGTGGTAACACAAAAAATTCACTTATTACTTTTTTCTTCTATTTACTGTCGTTTTTGTCCAGTTTGCCTGTAAGAAATCGCTTTAGGCAATAAAGTCCCCTCCCCTCATGTAGGTACTTTGCTTTGTCTGATTTCCGTGTTCCTAAGCTATTTGAAATAATTAGTGTTGAATAAAGTTTTTTATTATTTAACTGGCTGTTGTCCGTGATTTTTCTGAGATAACAAGTCAAACTATAGTCTACCTCTGTGCCAAATTCCTGTTCAGTTCAGCCGCTTTTGAGTGACAGAGTAACAAACATCCATCCATCCATTCATCCATCCATTCTCACAAACTTTCGCGTCTATAATATTAGTAAGATTTGTCGTTACATATTTTTATGTAAAGAAAGAAAAAGAAAGAAAAATCATTTATTTTGTCACACACAGAGACATCGACGAAGGGCATGCAACAATTGGAATGACAATAAAAAAAATAAAAAAAACATATTAGAATTAAAAAAAAATGTGTGTGTCAGCTCCGACGCACGACTGGAGTTTACAATTTACTGGAGTCTCTCTCTCTCTCTCTCTCTCTCTCTCTCTCTCTCTCTCTCTCTCTCTCTCTCTCTCACTCTCTCTCTCTCTCCCTCCCTCCCTCCCTCCCCCGAAATCGATTCTTAAGGAGTGAACTCCAATAATAAAAGCTAAATTGTATACAATACTACTTTACACAATAAAATACAAAAAGAACAAAAAAAAAAAGATTACAAATTAAAAAGTCGTCTCATGGTATGATCAAAATAGGACCTAGTTCAGCATATGTCAGGCAATGATACCTGACGCTGGTTTTCAACTAGGCCCTTTAGTGATTCACGCATGCTAAATCAGTCAAACAAGAAAATCTCAAAACAATTAAAATACCAAAATAGGATGAACTTTCATTACTATATAATTACTATGAATACAATACAAAAACCAATACAGTCACAGAGTTCGTGAAGGCGGGTTTTTACTGCGCACTCAGACCAAAGAAAGAACAGAAGGTACAGGTACACACACACACAAATATGCGCAGACAATATGCGCAAATATGTAAAAGGATAACGACATTATAAGGCCACTAATGTTCATCTGAACCCTGGTTGGATAGTCTAAGTGATATTATAGGCATATACTATACATATATCGATATCAGAGGATGATTGATATTAATTTGATCACAGTATGTGTTATGTACAGTTATATTACTCTGGAGTTGATCTGAAGAAACGGAGTATGATGATCCTTTATCTCAAAGGGAAGATTCCTTTTGAGTTAGAGAACCTTCTAACTATTGGAACAATATTACAGCCGAACACTGTCTCTTACGATACAGGTGACCCTCGTGGAATTGACAGGGTTTATTTTAAGTTGACAGATTTCTATAACCTAGTACATTTTTCTATGTTCTACTTTCTAGTTGTAGCTATCGTACCATTATTTGTTGCTATTGTATGCATATGCATTTTGTATTTATCTGTAATTTTTTGATTAATAATAATAATATAAAAAAAAAAAAAACTCTACTGCATTATTACGATTGAGGATGGGTCAGCGTGTAAACTTTCATTGCGCGATGCAGGTTCATTAGTTAGGATGTAGCGTGTTTTCGCTAGATAATGCTGAAGTACACTTTGCTCATAGTAGTAAATAAAACCGGCCAAATGCGAGTCGCACTCGCGCATGAAGGGTTCCGCACCATCGCATCGTACAAGATTTAATACTATGTAAAGATTAATAAACTTCTTCTCTTTTCTAAAATTTCGATTAATAAACTGTATATTGGAAAATATTCTAAATCTTACTAAAAGTTTTAATTAATAAAAAAAAAAATGGGTTAAAAGGTTCAGTTTTGTAAATTACATAAATAGCGCTTGCGGGCTCTCTCTCTCTTACTTTATCTGCATTATTATTCTGCACCATATAATACCCTTTAAAAATAAACGTGCGTGAGTGCGTGCGATGCAGTTATCGGTAACCCACTGCGCGAGACTGCATATAAGGTCCGCCGGCGGACGAGCGACCTGTAGGTATTTAGCGCGTGCAAATACATAGAGTGACATAGGCCTGGTAATAGGGTCCCGTCGGTTACCCTTCGGGTACGGAACTCTAAAAACTATTTAATTTATCTTGTAAATGTCGTACGTACTGCTCAATTACGGTTTTTTTTTTGAGTTAATTAACAGTGACAGGATACAGGGTATGTATACAGTTTTCCTATAAATATACCTTAATTAATGTGTCACCAACATCACAATTTGAGTAAATTATGTTTAAATTTGGATTAAGTCGAAGATGTTTATTAAGATTCATTTAATATATCTTGACTGTTACAGATTACCTTGAACCTTGCTCTGTTGGGTTCCTCAGGGAAGTATAGGTATGATCAATGGGAATTTGTAAGCCCACGTCGAATTTATTGCCCAAAGTATTGGGATGACTGAATAGTCGTATTAGTTATCGATCGAAGAACCGGAGTCCCCAACATATATACTCGTATGAGGAAGATAAATTGCTGACGACTGACTTTAACCAAATGTCGTCCAGTAATCCATCCAATACTAATATTTATTCTATCGGGAATGTTATATATTCAGTTATTATTTGTCTTGCCCCTTTATGGGGTAAGCTTACAAATCTCGGACAAGTTATGTGTTTAATGTACTGCGAGATTTAGTTAGGCTTTCGCTAGGGTCTTTTTGCTGGACATTTATCATGTTGGATTTACATATGAATAGGTAGGCCAAAAATCCCAGTTCGTAAAATTATGCAGTGTAGACGATTTATTATCGAGTTCTTTTATTGATGTGTAGAGTTTTTTTGCTAGTTCTACGACTTCCAATAAAATATTTAACCGATTGACTTGCGATAACTTTAATAGAAAACTAAATGTTATAAGTATAAAAGTTTTATTAACACATATTATATGCAATGTAAAATTGTTAATAGTTTTTACATAGGCTTGGCTTTAAACAATTGCATAAGGTTTTTTATTTAAACGCCTAAAACAACATATTTTAAACAAGGTCAACTACTTAAAATACATAACTATAATTTACAGCTACAATTATATTAATATATTTGGAACTTATTTTATTATTGAAGTTATTACCAGTTAGGCCACTCGAACTGTATAGGGTCTCTAAGTGAAGTGAGAGGCTCTCGGCCTTTTTAGATTCCAGAAGCATGAATAAGTTGCTTTTATATAAGGTCCTGTTACTAGAGAAGCACTATCTGATACTGCCTTATCTGACATCCTGAGTTCTTTGGCGAAAATCGAAGCGACGGCAACAACACTGCAAATACAACTTGATCTGGACTCGTGTTTTTCAATGTCATACTGTTGTTGCCCTGGGCGGTGCACCCACTCTTATATATTGTTAGAGATACATCTCTTGGATCTAAAGCAGCAGGAAAACAAAAACAGACTAAAACGTAGTTTAGAGGAGTCTTAAGAACACAAGATAGGTCTGGTATTCTTAAAGTTTCTATTAAAATGTGTAATGATTTTTTGGTTTGATGTTACTAGTTTACTAGTGACAATGAATGGAAAAGATTACCCCTGTTTTTGTTACATTATAAAATACATCATTTCTCATTTTTTATATTATTTGAGCTATGCTCACAATTTAGTCTTTAATATACTCCAAAATATTTGAACTGAAGATATTGTGTTTAAGGCATTTTTTCAAGTTTCTACTCAAATTTCAATTCTGATAAATCAATGAATTTTAAACCACTCAGTTATTTTTACTATGAACGTTTAACCAAAGATTATATTATTATTTAAAAACTGAATGACTTTACTATTATTGTTAATAACCTTGTCGGCGTACGAGCACCGAGGAACGGGGGGAGAGAAGGACGAGCTGCACGAGGAGGTAGTCCTCTCCGTGCGATACACACTCCGCGCAATACATCCGCCCGCGATGCTCGCTTTAGTCTCGATAAAATTGTTTGTTTGTAAAATTTTCAACATACTTTATACAGGATAGTGGTATCTTTTATTTATACTCAGGTCTTAGGAACCAACCTATTATTTCCTTCATACATTTTAGTTAACAAATATTGGAAGTAAATTTTAATCTACTACTTTATTGTCTTAGCCAAATGAAACTTTGTATAATTTATAATTTTATAATTTATAATTATTTTTTTTGTGGAACATAGGTTTACAGAGATCTTAATATATAAATGTTGATGCACTATTTCCTACCACATAACGTGGTACACCACGTTATGTGGTAGGAAATAAAAATTAACATGGTTAGTGACGACGCTTAAATTATGGTTAGTATATATTGTTTATTATATTCTATTTTATCACATAATAATAAATAATAATAATTCCTTTCATAGACTATAAATTAATAAATTATTTTACTGTCATTGTTTTA
This sequence comes from Callimorpha dominula, assembly GCA_949752705.1. Taxonomy (NCBI): domain Eukaryota; kingdom Metazoa; phylum Arthropoda; class Insecta; order Lepidoptera; family Erebidae; genus Callimorpha; species Callimorpha dominula. Next base: position 3,219,848 of record OX457002.1, on the reverse strand, counting down.
CTGTCTGAAAATATAATGTAATGTAAATAACGATTAATACGAATAAAATTTGAAATTAAATTAATAATATATGATGGGACATTCAATATCATTATAGCTTAATTGCATTGTATGGATAATGTCTATTTGAGCTAATCTGATGTTGGAGCCAGGAGGTGGATAGTGGAACTCTTTGGTGGCTACTAGTAAGCCCCTCAAGTTTGGGCTCATATGATTTGTTTTGACGAGTTTAATTGATTGGGCCTAGTAATGATGGTCTAATGATGGAGCGAAGTGGATGTCAGTTTCGGTGGAAATGTTTTTACTTTTAAATTTGGTTTTCTATTGAAGAGTGTTTTTCTAGTATTCATATATGTAGTATAGGGTGTTTCTGTGTATAATATGTAAGTATTTGCAAAAAACCTTATCCACGTTCTCGAACCCTTCGATCTTACATGTAGTACTGCAGTCACCTTTGGGATGGCTCAGCTAAATACCAATTAGAAGTCCTGGACTCTGTTGCCCGAAGAACCCGTAGGCTTATGATGATGTGCTCACGAATAGGGAACTACATAACCTTGAGCATCGACATAAATTCGCCTGCTTATCGTTTATTTTATAGGATTCACTTTGGTGAGTGTGCGAAAGTTCTTTTTGAATGCTCAGACAGAGGTTTCATCCTTTCGTTGTCCAAACACTAAAAAGTCGAACTGAACGCTTTGACAGCTCTTTCTTCGTTCAAGTCGCCAAAGTATGGAATGAACTGCTGAACCTGCGTCTGTTTTTCATGTCAATAATAATCCTGGAACGTTCAAGTGTAGAATGAATAGGTTTCTCTTGGACAGGCATGTACCATCTTCGTCTTCATAGTCATTTACCATCAGGTGAGTTAGTAGACAAACGCTATTCCATTACACAATTAAAAAAAACATAGAGCACTGTCTGCTTAGTCTGTGTCCGGACAGCGATGTGTAATATCGATATGTCCGAATATCATTATTGTAATTTTCTCCTTTTATTATTTTTATTATAACGTTACTTAGTTGGTATAGTAACATAGTTGAAACGTAATATCATAATACTCAACAGAAAGATTAGATTAAACTTCAAACTGATCCCATCTAAAGTTTCGGATATCGATCAATGTGAAAATAACAGTCATGGGACTGCCGACAGAAGTGAAAACTTAAACGAAACGATGAACTTAAAACGTCACATTAGCAGGTTGGTGACATTCATTAATAAGTAACTGACAGAACTCAATGTTTAGATTAGCGCCCTCTAGTGGATCTAAATATGTATTTTTAGCGTAACGGTCACGAGTACAGTGCTTTTTCCCTATAGTAAAAGTGCACAAGCCTAAAGAAGGTTTTCATGTGGCTTCTACGTACTCATTCTACATGATCGCATACATGACTATTGAATAACTATTAACAGGCTTTTATAAACTTCACGTGTAAGTAAATAACTTACTACGTAAACAAATCTTGGAAGTAAATTTTAACGTAATTCTAATTAACTTTTGAACTTTCGCGTTTCATGATAATTTAATTATGTTGAAGGGAATTAACGAGATAAAGTATTTAATAGGTATTACATACCTCTGAAGTTAGCAAAGTAAGTAAACCGATGTTTCGCTATTCTGGTGTTTATCCGGCTGCGCTTAAAATCGAGCTAGTAAGTGTTGTCGCCACATTAAAAACTCTTCTTTATTTTATTAAAAATAGGGCCAAACTATAATAGATGATAACTAGAGATCGGATATTCGGATGCATATTTACCTAAAGTTGAGATGTTGGCTTTTATGGAAAGCACTTTTTTATCGAAAGAATCCCGCGCCCATGTACAACTTTTCTATCTTTCATTTCTCTTCTATGTAGTTTCTGTGTGTACAACATAAAAATATTATGTGAGTTAATGAATAAATAAGTTTATATTAATTTATGTTTTCTTATTTACCACACCACCATTTCTCTTACACCTTACATACGTACATACTCGAATGGGAAACACCTTAACTTAAAAAGAATTAACTTAAAGTAAATATACATCCGATTAGTTATGCGATTCTGGAATTCCGGGATTTTATTTTAAATAAAAATATACTTAGAAGCCGCTTCCATAATTTGTTATCCAAAAAATAACTTTAGGTAAATATGCATCCGATTATCCGATCTCTAATGATAACGCAGTTCACTATTTAATAAAAAATAAGTTAATAGACATTATTTTGACTGGTTATACCGTTAACGCAATACTATTGGTAGACTGATAAATATTAACGAATAGTAGGATTACAAAAGGGTAGTAATAAGTGGAGATCTATTGACTTGAGTGCGAATAGAGGTACGAACAACTTGGCAGTTATTGTTAGTTAGTGATTTTTATAGTTTATATCAGTGGTTGTGAGACTGTTTCTTGCATACAATTTAGAGAGGGAGCTGGATCATGTCTTTGCCTATCAATAATTAAACAAATAAATAAAAGGGATATGCCTACTTATGGCTTTTGTTTGCCCAGCAATGTGGTGAATACCAAAAAATACCCATTTTGTAGCTAAATTATTGCTATGACTAAAAAGGTCGTAAAACTACGCAGTCTAAAGTCAATAAAAATAAGGTCCTCATAAATCAATGTATTATTTGGCATTTCCGCTCTCCTAATGTGAATCCTGTTGAAAAAGTGAGGGTATTTTGCTCTAAAATACACAGAAATGCGGTTATAAACCTATTCTTTTTTAATACTTGTCTTGGTGTCCTTTTGCTATGGTGATTTTGTTTAGAATTAACAATAAAAATAAAAATAACTATTTATGGACTACCAGAATCTACACACATACATAAAAAACAAACATTTCTGTGTTTTAAATAATTAAATCATTCTAATACCGCAACCTATACGTCTAAATGTTCAACTATGACATTTCGCAATCGCATTTCGTTTTTAGCTGTGCGATATAATAATATATACGGCGGCTTTGATTACCATAATGTACCATAATGACCTGGCTCGAATATGGAACCTGATTTACACGTGTTACCAAGGACACATATCTGTATTCATTGTGGCGTGGATAGATTAAGGCTTAGAATATTTTCTTTAAGCAATCTGGAAGTGGCAGTTCGGTCTATAATTTAGCTGTGGATCAGCCACTGCAACTAGGTAAGTACATTTATGGTGCATAATTACATACTAACATTCGTAAATTGCTTAGACAAGTACATAACATGTTTAAATTGACTCTTGTCCTTGACTAGTGTAATATAATTTTAGTATGTTAAGTCATAAGTTATTGTCCCAAACCAATTTGCGCCCACTAACAACTAATACTGTCTAATCTAATACCACTAAAACTGTGTAGTCACTTAAGTATTAAGATAATTTTCTATGTTGCCTAGCAGCTCTGTGATTTTTTTATATTATTTTGATTTGATTTGATTGACCTCACTTTAAATTGCGCTTATAAGCAATGTAACATGTAACTTATAAAAAAAAACATGTTCAACAAAATTGTGTCCATGGGTTCTGTTGTCTGTTGTCTTGCCATAAGAGCTACGTATTGGAACAGGCAACTAGCTTCACGACCGACTTATACAATGGGTCTACAATATGTAGACCAATTGTATAAGTCGGTCGGCATACGATAAACTAGCGTTCGCAATCCGCGTTCCAATAAACAAGAAACGATTCGTTTTGCTTACGGACGGTAAAATTTCGTTAAATTTTCAAAGAAAATTTTACCGTCCGTAAGCAAAACTAATCGATTTATGTTTATTGGAACGCGGATTATGTTTATTGGACTGGCCTGTTGGTCTAGTGGTTAGTGACCCTGACTGCTAAGCCAGAGGTCGTGGGTTCGATTCCTACCTAGGACAAATAATTGTGTGATGAGCACGATAATTTGTTCTGTGTCTGGGTGTAATTTATCTATAATATATATGTATTTAAAAATATATAAGTATGTTTATCAGCAGTCTGGTTACCATAGTACAGGCTTTGCCTAGTTTGGGATCAGACGGCCGTGTGTAAGATGTGTGGAGTTATTATTATTCTCTTTATTTACTTAATATACATATAAATTACATTTTTAAATACATTCACTATAAAAAAATAAAAACAAATATATTTAAAAGTATGAAAAATAGTGTCCCACCCACTCGGGTACAGGGACCAAGCTACCGGTGGTTAGGGTTCTAGAGATAGAAACCTCCTCACAATGCGTGCCGTATCAAGGAGGACTGCCTTCTGCATCAGGCTCTTAATCCAGCTGCCTAACGTGAGCCTCTGAAGGTGTTGGTCGAGGCTCTTAGCAATTAACCCAGGGGCCGAAATGACTATCGGCACAATGATTGCTGAATCCACATCCCACATGTCGACAATCTCGTGGGCTAGGTCCAAATATTTTATTTCTTTATCTTTTTCAGCTTTTAAGAGATTGTCGTCATGGGGAATGGTGATGTCAATAATCATTGCTCGGCGCTCTAATCGGTCTATCACCACTATATCAGGCTTATTGGCAACAATAGTCCTATCAGTGATTATAGATCGATCCCAGTACAATGTTGCACGACCATTTTCGAGAACTGGGTCGGGCACATACCTGTAGTACGGTAACTTGATAGCCACAAGATTATATTTAACAGCAAGTTGCTGATGGACTATCCTGGCCACTTGGTTATGTCTATGCAAGTACTCGCCGTTGGCAAGACGAGAACAACCAGAAATTATATGCCTGAGGGTTTCTCCGGGACGATTATTATTATTATTGTTTGGTTGTTGGGCTAGGTATGGTTTCAATCTAATATAAATCCCCCAGCCCAGTTTCTAGATGACGTGTTTATTATATATTTAAATGAGGACGAATAAAGAATCGAAAACTAAAAATGTTGCCGCGCACTTGGGCCAAAAGTTCTTTACTAAATGGGCGTAACTTAAAAATTAGGGTTCCGTGTAAAATATATAAATATATACACGCGAGCGAAACCTCGGGATGAACTGCTACTTTTTATATAAATACTCAAAGATAAAACACTTAAAAAACATTTTCTCCTCCTCCTCCCCGATTTTCCTAATTTTTTTTGTTTAATAGCTTTGACACATTTTTATGTTTTTTTTTGAAATAAAATTAATGTATATTTTCGAATTTCGACTATTGGGCGGACACTACTATTTTTAATAATGCGTGATGGGAAATATTTTAATAATATATATATGTAGATGTAGTATAAGATGACCTACGTGACGTAGCGGTAAAGTATTCGATTGTAATGTCGCGGGTTCGTTACTGCTCCGTGTTAATATTTGTGTATAGGAGAGGGAGGGGTTGGTGCCAATAGAGTGGACTACAAAAATTTAATTTATGACCGCCTGGAGCGGAGTTTTTGTAAACACAGTAGTGTTTTGTCTAGCTATTAAAATGTTCGAAGCATAATAGCGTGTTATTTGAATAGTTTTTGTTTTTGTAATATTTAAAAACGTCTGTTAAGTTGAATTTTAATAAATATGTTTTAATTTCATATAAAAACACTAAGTCTTCTATTTTCCCCCCATATTCACTATTTCATGGAAAACATTTTAAATTTATTTTTAACATAAACGATTTCGGACTATTTTTAACAAATAAAAGAAAGAATTAGTAAAATCGGTCCAGCAGTTCTATAGTGATGCCCTGTCTATCTATATAACATAATCTTTCAATATAGTTTTCATCAACTCTAAGACGCTTTTAAGTTGAAAATTTGCACACGTATCAAGTAAGAAAGAATAATAAAAGAAATTACAAAACAAACTATACTTAATGGCAAAAATGAACCATTCATTGGTAGCTATTTATAAAAAAAATGTAAATAGTTTTTTTTTTACAATCAAGTTATTTTCTACTTTTTAATTCCTTTGTCTATTAAAGCGTGTTCTTTTTTAAATGCAATTAATCACACTAATATTATAAGTGTGAAAGTTTGAATGGATGGATGTTTGTTACTCTTCCACGCAAATACCACTGAACTTTTTATGCCGATATTCCCACGGGATCGGGACTTACACGGGTGAAACCGCGTGGTGCTGCTGGTAATTTATATGATTACACAATTTGTAGTTGAACTTTTTGTAATTAGAAAACATATATAATCAAACAAGTATTAGTTCAAGGGCAATGAGAAAAATCTTAAGATCCCATCTTTTATTAACCGGACCCGAATTATGAACATGAATTTGTATTAAAATCGATTTGTTTACGGGTACCCGACCAAGATTGTAATCTCGGTCAAAGGTAATTAATTAAATTGTATCGTCCTTGAAGCCTGTTTTCAGTTACGCATCTGTTCGTATAGCCTTCATTAAGGGTATTAACGACTTAGAATATTGAGTTATCGAGTTACTATAGCGGAAGCAACTGGCAACACAAAGCTCTTTGGTGATTTTCGCTATTCGACAGGTGAAATAGGAATACATTTTTTTAAGCGGTTATAAATTAAAATTATACCGCACCTTTCCAAAGTTTCCAACCGTAAGGAACAAGTTAAAAATACAGGTTTCACGATTTTTTTTACTTTTAATATTTTTAGGGTTACGTTCCTCGAAAGGCTAAAAAAGCTACCCTAATTTTACACTTTGTCGCCCGTCTGTCTGTCTGTTGTCTGTCAGGACTATTTTTCTTAGGAACGCGCGGACACATCAAGTTGAAATTACTACCAAATACATAAGTCTGCGGTCCCTTAAAACTATAAAAAAATTAAGCTTCTCAAAGTCAACGCAATCAAAAATGGCTTTAGATTTGACCAAATTTGAACATTTTGCAGGTAAATAAAAACCTAAGGTTACTACACATTAGGGTACTTCCCATTGACCTACAATCATGAAATTTGGTAAGAAGCAAGATCTCACAGCACAAGTAAAGGAAAAATTGTTAATTTGTTGTTCAATCACATAAGAAAATAGTTTTTGTAATTACAAACTGACTGACTGACCGATTGACTTTGTCGTACATTGCAACCGCAAAGTTAAGTTTGTCAGTCGGAAAAGATGGGCAAAAATCATCAAGAAATGTCATACAAGTTTTTATGCTTATGGAACCCTCGGTGCGCGTCAGAATCGCACTTGTACGGTTTTTTTTTTATTACCAATCGTACTCTTTTCCAATTATTTCCTTTTCCCTCGGTTTGTTTATTTTTCGTTGTCTACCCTCCCTTGTTGATACCTGTATACTTTATAACTGTGTTATTAATTTATTTGTAATTTTCATGTACTTTTTACGCCTCCAATTTCTAAAAAATAGCTCTTTCGTACTTCCTGCCAATGGTCTACATAAAAAACTAATTAACTCGCCACTTACAACATGCGTTCGGAACGAGAACAGGCCAGCGATAGAAGCATCCAATCAAACTTTATTGTAAGCCAGATGCGAATACACACTCCGCCGAAACAGTACAACCTCAGAAAGGCGCGAGGCATTTTAGTATGCCAAAGATGTTTCCACTTTTACATCCTATTCCATCGCTGTATTCTAAGTAGGTGGAGTAAAAACTCCATTAATGGTGGTTGTTTTAGTGAGTTTTCAGGTTTATGTGGTCGACGGTTAACTTCATTGGCAAGTGTTTCGGTAATTGCTTAGAATTTTGTTATTGGAGCTTTTGGGAATATACATAAATAAGGTAGATAAGTTAGAGGGCTCGGATCCCGTCAATAGCTAGTTCGAATTACAGGTATGCGACTGTCACCTTTTCAAGCAATATCCTTTCCCTGCCCTTGAAATCCCTACTTATCTATTTTTTTTCTTTCAGTATACTTCTAATTTTTAAATAGTTAATGCAAAAAACAAAGTGACCGACAGACGGCCATAGGTTTGGCTTGGAGTGAAACTAAATTATACCACCACTAACACGTAAATGTATAAGGAAAATAATGTTTAGTGTGTTTTTTACTAAGAGAGGAATATTAGCTACGGTTGTACTTCACAAAGTAGAGACTGTTACTGCTGCATAGTATACAGAGGAATGTTTACCTCAAGTATTAGAAGCCTTAAAACATTAACGACCAAAGTCACATCTCGATACTTGGCTTTTGCATAAAGATAACGCTCCTGCACAACAAGCCAGGAAAACTACAGATTGTTTGCACCAAGCTGGAATCAAATTGCTGAGAGACTATCCTTATAGTCCAAAAGCAATAGAAGCTTTGAGTAAATATGTGGCTGTGTTCCAGAGTGATACTGGAGTAATGTGTTCAGCGCATTGTTTATACGTAAAACGATAAACGAAACGAAAACCTTTACTGCTAGTGGAGAAAGTATGAAAAACTGATGTAGCGCCCTAGTGTGTATGTAAAGTAGGTAAGATTGTTAATTGTAATCAGATAACAAATTCGCTACATTTATAAGTTGATGATTTTATTGCAATGTTTTAATTTCAATTAAATTAATCATAATGATTTTTACGTCACCTGGTAGGCAAGGGATGTCAAGGTAATATAACATCTGTTTGCACTAAACCTGAATTGTATTTGTTTTTTAATTAATGATACCGATCCAAAATTATGTTAATGATAAATTTGTGAAATATTTATATTATTATTGTGTGCTCTTAGTTACGTTAACTTGTTGAAAATACTCTCGAACTGTATTGTACAGTATTTTACACAAAATGTGCAATATTCTTCGCAATATTACACTCAAAGTTCAAAGTAAATCGCTTTTGACTCGTTTTCGATCGTATCACTTTCGTTTCATAAAACAAGATTGTCTCCTTCCGCTGTACAGTCTTGTATTGAGCAGGTAATATTCCACAGTACCTGTAGGTACTAGAAAACTTTTACATGAACAAGCAAACAAAAAATTGTTACCATTGACATGGCATCAACTTCAGTAACGAAAAGACAGGCAGTTAACCTCATGACATAGTATTCCAAACATTATGTACCTTATGTTAATGTTTAAATTCACTTGCCGCTCTGTTTGCTAGTTAAATTCTTAAAATTACCATTACACTATACGATAAGGAATGTGGTACTGAAAATGTTTTTTAACCGACTGCAAAAAAGAGAGGAAAGGAGGTTCTCAATTCGTCGGAATCTTTTTTTTTATGTATGTTCACCGTTTACTCGAAGACGCCTGAACCAATTTGGAAAATTCTTTTTTTGTTTCAAAGGGTATACTTTCCACGTGGTCCCATTCAAATTTTATCGAAATCCTATCGAAAGTTTTTTAAAAATCAACAAATATCTGAAAATTTGATGATGTTTTCGTTTGCTCCGAAACCTCACTGTCTCATTGGAGCAGTGCGTTTAGTTGGCATTAAGTTCCTACCCATATTATATTTAAACAAAATATATCTATTTTCCAATAAAAAGCACATTGAAGTCGGTGATACTTTTTTTAAAAGATAATTATAACATATGTCTTTTATGTATTTGAAAACCTACGTGGACTCTTGTTTATTTAAAATGATATAATATTTTTTACCGAAATATTGTGTTTCAGGTATACATTACTTAATATTTCCGAGTAGTTTATTTGAAAAAGAAATGCCAGCTACACGTCGCCCGCCGGTCCACTACGAAATTCAATATTCTACAAAATATTACCACTTCTGTTTATATTTTATTTCAATATTCCTTTGCCGAGTTCAAGATGGTACAGAACTTGAAATACACTGTGAAATATATTAAGGAAAAATAATTTGCAAAAGAATTTGGACGTAAGCATATAGTAAAAGCATAAAGACTTTAATCACTCTACAGGTATTAGTAGGTTTACATAAGTACCAAAAATTGATAATTCCTTTTTGCGAATTTGAAAAACAAGCGGAGATAATTTCGCTGTACATGTTATGTTGCACTCTTCGTTGTTTAAAGATTATTGGTGTTTTTTATTATTATTTTGATTTCCTCATCATGGTTAATGCCTTTTGTTAAGATAACCTCCAAAAACACCGGGCCTCGTTAGACCACAAGAAGGAGCAGAAGCGGGCTTGAGAGTGGCTGTTTTCTGTTTAAGAGGCCTCCAAAGTTCAACGATTTGCTTCCGAGGTTCAATAAGATAAATAAGACTTCAAAGAACACAGTTCCAACATGCCTTTGAAGAGTTTTATCCTAAATATGAATAGGTTATCCGACCTTCTCGAAATGATTTATGAAACATGTTAGAATAGGTTAACGATATGCGTTCTCTAGGTCCTATGCAAGCTAAACGAAATTATTTCAGATCTTATACCTAATATTCTTATAAATATTCATAGTCGAGGTTTAGTAGTCAGTAACTTACTAACAATAGCAACAATAACTCTCCATATAACTCATATCCACGGTACATTTGAGTGTAGAACATAATTTGTGCTGCGTATTTGTATTGTGTACGTAAAATTTCAAATGAACACACTCCGTTGAGTTTTCCAGGCGATATTGCTCAATGCTCGAGTTTGTAGTATGTAAGTTTATTACACAATCATAGGGAAGTTATTCAGCGTAGACGTAACTTGTATATTCGTTCCCAGACGCGTGTACTGTACTGCTACTCGTATATTGTGGGATATATTTTAGCAAGTAATGTTGCTGGTTCTCCGATATTGCTTGTTTGTTGATAGACATTAAGCTTTTGCTAACTAATACAATGTTTATTTATGTGATTACATCTGATAATTTTCAAAAGAGTTAACAGAAGTGTGTTATCCACGCTTCAGGATATAATTTAATTTATTTTTAAATCCTTCATTTGAAGTCAGCGTGTTGAAAACATGTAATCCCCGACAGCTCTCTCTGCAACGACTTTGTGAAAATCCCCTTGTCTACAAGTAAAGGACACTGTAAAATATCAGCTATTAAAATAGAGGATACTCCAGGGATGACTATAAACTTATAGAAAGAGGTAGGGCTCGATTGTTGATCGAATAGGAACAGATCCTTTAACAGGGTAGAGATCCTTAAAGATGTACGTCAGTCTCAGTACACAGTAACTCCTTTGTCCTTTAACAATAACACTTTTCAATAAGTTGGAGGTCAAGCTTTCTGAATACATTATTTTTGGTATACGTGAAATAAAAAATAAGATCTTACTTTTAAATTAAACCGTAGACGTGGAGCGTGAGATCAAAATGAAATAAGTTTCGGTTGAACATTCCATAAGTAAGATTTTTTAAATTATCCAGACTACTGAGTCAAGAAAATTAAAAATGTCATCTTATAAATATGTATATAAAATGTACTTTGTTTAAAGTCAATTTCAATTCAAATTTTATTTTAAATGTAAATTAGATTTTAGAGTATGTTTTTTTTCTAATTTATAAGTTTTAAGTGACTTCAACAATGATTATATATATTTTTGAATTTTAATTTTACTGAATACAAATTTAAAAGTTGTTCTCATCTAATACTTAAAACAAAACTTGTTGTGAAATTTCATACATATGTCGTGCAGTTTTTCTGTATCGTTTAGGTTCATTGACTTACCTTTTAAGGAATATTACATAATATTTAATAGTATAGTATTATTCAACATTGGAATATTTTCTTCCAATTTGTATGGTACCAACCTTGAGTACAACTAGGGATTGCAATCCGGCATCAATGTCAATCCGGCCGGAACTTCACCAATCCGACGACGGATTAGACATAGCATGATTATTTTTGGTTGGTGCTAAACTTAACTGTATAAAAAAGGTGTAAGAGAGCAACCGTACCTTTTTTTAAAAAAATGGCGCGCTTCGTCTGAGTCTGGCATGCATGCGTGACGAATGTGACAACTCAAGAAGTGACGGCTGCTTGTGAAGCAGCTACTTTTAATCGAGTCTCCGAGTGCAGAAGAGTGCCTAGAAACTAGTTTTTCATAAATGTTGTTTTAATTTTCTTTCTACAAAAAGAAATAAATATAGTTACTTACTTAAACAATATTCTGTAAAACTAATATTACAAATCCGAAAGCAGTGTAAGTATACAAGTTTAGCCTGTTTGTTTAGGGCTTAAACACTTTAGTGTTAATCTGTGTTAGTTTTACAAAATGCCTGCTACGTGTGCCGTAAATTTGGTTGTTAGATAGGTGTAGAACTATTAGTTTAAACAATTCACGTGCTTGAAAAGACCGAGCTGTTCAGATAAGTTTTTGAGGCAGAATTGCAGTTTTTGACGTGTTTATCGCAAAAATGCAAACAGACGGCATGATAAGGTTATTTTTTCAATTGTTTACATAAAGGTACTCATTTTTATCCTTATCAAAGCACATAACACATACAAAGCAATTATGTATTTACGGAAATTAACGCGATCACGAAAAGGTATTACATACTTCTGAATTGCGCCGCTGAGCCAGTTAGCTTGTGACTACGGCCACTGCAACCTGGTCGCAACATAAAGCAATTCAGAGGTATGTAAAACCTATTCATGATCGCGTAATGCCCGTAAATATATAATAATATAATGGTAGAAGTAGAAGAAAACTATTTATGAACGTGTTTATGAGGTGGGTGTGTAAACGGTAGAGGGCTCAAATTTAAAAAAATTGCATTTTGTAAATTCAAGATGGCTTGACTGGCCTGTTGGTCTAGTTAGTGACTCTGACTACTACGCCATAGGTCGTGGGTTCGATTCCCACCTGAGTCGGGGTGTTCTTTGTGTCCGTTGTTTGTATGTTAGTAAAGTCTTCCGTGACACAGGAGTCATTCCTAGTGCGGAAGTTGTCTTTAAAAAAAAAAGATGGGAAAATTGGGGGTATATTGAAAAGACAAGGAAGGCCATGCAAGTAAAGGGATATTACTATACGGATGGATTGGACCGTGTAAGGAATTGTTCGAGCGAGTCGAGTGAGTCGCATACCTGTAACTCAAACTAAACTGGTTTAATTTGAGTTACACAGTTCACAAAGTGCCTGATTGACGGTATTGCCGCTATTGTATGCCCCCTATTACTGGGGACCAAAATATTGTTTTAAAGATATGGGTCTTACGCCTTTATTACTCCGCCAGGAATACAGAAGTCAGTGTATGTTTATGATAAGATTTCTATGTGCATCCAAGTGACAATATGTTACAAACATGTAGTGTTCACAAACCAACATGTTCTATCTATCAATTTGACTGGCCTGTTGGTCTAGTGGTTAGTGACCCTGACTGCCATGCTAAAGGTCGTGGGTTCGATTCCCACCTGAGTCTGGGTGTTCCTTGTGTCCGATGTTTGTATGTTTGTAAAGTCCCCCGCGACACAGGACTAATTCCTAATGCGGGAGTTGTCTTTTAAAAAAAAAATCTTATCTAGGGGAAAAATTATTCCCCGGGATAGGGCTTGGCTAGGCGCGGCGTCGATCCGGGGGGGACCTGAAATAATATGGTCCGGGTCCTTCCCAGAGCAGGGCGCCTGAGACCGACTGTCAGGGTGGTTTATAGTGGATACACCACATACTCCTGGCTCCTGCGTCCCTAAGGAGCCGGAGATCCGAAGGGATTTTCCACCCCGTCAACAAAAAAAAAAAATAAAAGGGGAAAAATTATTAAAAGTAAGATATGTTTGACGGAAGCAACACAACCCTACCCTGCACCGTTTTAACGTAGGTTTCTAGTTATATGTAATAATAATATAGTAATAATTAGAAAATTACGGTATTTGAAAAGGTGATCCAGTGACATCACAACATAGTTCTACATCTTGGTATTGCTGAATAACAACCGATCCTAGAATGGAACTTAAAATTTCACGTCATCAAAAAAGTGATAAGAGTACTTATCTACTTTTTTGAGTGGCTATATTTTGATGCATGATATTTTAAAGCCACATAACCGTGAAAAAGTATTTTTTATAGTATAAAACAGCTAGGTACATCCCTACATACTTACTATTATTTATTTACTTACTATAAGAAGATATCAGGTCTGTCTGTTTGTCTGAAGTCCGTCCGGCCAAGTCTGTCTGAAGTCTGAGGCCTTTGCCGTGTGTTTTTAGTCGGTTGGAGTCCGACATACTACCCTACCGCTTAGCCCCGTGGGGTGACGACCCGCGGGGGTTTCCACACGTTAAAAAAAAGGCATCATCATTCGTATAATGTTTTAATTTGTACCTACCGTATTACCTTAAGTATCACATAAAACAAAAAAATCAATTCATTGCCTGGTTGGCCCTTAGCACTTTTATTGGGGTTGGTCGATTAGTACTTCGAGAATTAACAGCAGTAACATTTAAACAAATATCTAAAGCTGCCTGTATTGATTTTTAAATTTCGAATGATATGAAAAAAAATCACATTCATTGCCTGGTTGGCCCTTTACTTAGCACTTTTGTTGGGGTTGGTCGATTAGCACTTCGAGAATTTACAGTAGTAACATTTAAACAAATATCTAAAGCTGCCTGTATTGATTTTTAAATTTCGAATGATATGAAAAAAAATCATATTCATTGCCTGGTTGGCCCTTTACTTAGCACTTTTGTTTGGGTTGGACGATTAGCACTTCGAGAATTTACAGTAGTAACATTTAAACAAATATCTAAAGCTGCCTGTATTGATTTTTAAATTTCGAATGATATGAAAAAAAATCACATTCTTGATTTTAATTCCTTTCAAAAGTACAACGTCAGAACATGTTTAATTTTCAAATGCGTTTCGTTCGTGCGACACGTTACATATCGCTAATGGCGCCGAGCATGTCATGCATTAAATTAATTTTTGACAATCAACCCAGATTTGAGCTGAGCTTTTAGTCGTTTGTAATGGGTTGGGCTTGTGAAATATTTTTATTATACTTTTCAAGGGAATAAAAATTAGGGTAAGAGCTAGTTAATGAACCACATTGTATGTGGTTGAGTATAAAAATAAAATCATAGGACTGCCACACGACTGCCACTGAACAGAAGTGAAAACTCAAACGAAACGACGAACTTAAAACGTCACATTAGCAGGTTGGTGACATTAATTAATAAGGAGCTGACAGAACTCAAAGTTTAGTTTAGCGCCCTATAGTGGATCTATATAATATGTATTATTAGCGTGACGGTCACGAGTTTAGTGCTTTTTTCTCATAGAAAAAGTGCACAAACATACCTAAAGAACTTTTCACTTCAAAAATATTATGGTCTAATGTTGCCAAATAATAATAAGGTTTATTTTGCCGTCTCGCATTATCGCGTCTCGTATTCATGGGCTTTTTACTCTTACAGCTGCTATTCTGAACACAAAATAATTATTTGAGAAAAAAATATCGTCCTATATATTTAAAGAAAAGTCGTAATTCCGCAAATTCCGTTGTAAATATGTTTTCTTCAGATATGAAAAATTTCTAAAACTAAAACAGGGTTAAGGGGCGCATGTAATAGGTGATTAATGTAGTTTTTTCTCCTTTACCTTTCTTTTATTCCATTCTAAAAAGTTGTTATCGGTATATATACAACATAGCACACCGACCCTTAAATATTGGTGTGGGAGTCGTAAGACTAGGTAGCGCTGCTTTCTAAATAAGTAGGTAGTTAAGTCGAGCGTATCGTTGACATATTTATTTTTGTTTTTTTTTTAATATTATAGGGGGCAAATGAGATTTAAAAGTGTATTGTAATAGTTATAACTGTATATTAAATTCATGTCCACTCTCAACAAGTTTTTTCACATCCAGAATTTATAATCTACATATATATATGTATTTTTTTTTGGTCTGTTAACAATAACTATAATTATTTTACTAAATGTAATTTAAGCATTTAATAATCTCAACTTGTAGTAAAATAATTAACTACTTTCAAATGATCGCAAGAGATGCTGAGATGAAGTGGAATGTGGTTTTCTGATTTGAGGAAAGTGACAGGAGCAGTTGTCAACAATATGATTTGGGATGGAACTACTTACAAGTCAAAATTGAACTTCTTTTTTTGAACAAAATACTGTGAAAGATCGAAAGTTGTTACATGAAAAAGATAAAATACTAGCAACCCGCCCCGCCTTCGCACGGGTACAAATTATACACCTAAACCTTCCACATGAATCACTCTGTCTATTAGTGAAAACCGCATAAAAATGCGATCAGTAGTTTTTCAGTTTATCGCGAACAGACAGACGCGGCAGGGGACTTTGTTTTATAATATGTAGTGATTTAATTAGTGTTTCTGTAATATAACTTTATGATAACTTAAACATATATATATAATGGACTATATAGCTAGATAATTTAGTCGAATAATTATGATTTTCTGAGATTAGCAGGTTTACACTTTTAGACAGATAAACACTCTAGCTATACACTATTAGCATAAATAAATGTTGTTTATTACAAGACCAATAGCAGTGGAACAATCCGTTGTTCATTTTAATTCTGGCTGACTTATTGTTTGGCACAAAGGCTATATTACTTTTCTTAGTTTTTATGTCAAGCCTGTGAAAAATAATTCGTCCTTTGCAATAACAGTGACATAAATTTTCACGCTTGTATACTAAACACGTTCAGACTAGTGTAACTATCATTGAAACATATGGTATGATATATCCCAAACAGGCCTGTATAATGGACATTGTACTATTTGTATACTAAGCGCGTGCAGGGTTAAGTCAAACAAATGACCTTTAGCTAAGTTTTTATAAAAAAATATTCACAGTTATTTTTGTATGCTGGTTTAAAATTATTTGTGTAACGAAAGAGAAAAATAACTGTTACTTTTGTAGCTTCGTTGTGATTTGAACATTCGATGAAACGAGAAAGTTACACTAAAAAGAGACAAACATATTCATAAATAGGATTTAGCTTGCGAGAGAATGAGATAGAATACAAGTATACAGTGTTTCCTATAATCTTCGAATGCTAGCACGTGTCTTTGCGCCTGTGTACTACGAAGCCTTAAGAAAATGCGTCATAGTCAACGTGGTGTTTTATTCGATTGTATAATTTTTGTGCATTTGCGTTACAAAGTTCGTTGGTTAATTATTTTATGTTAATTATTTAACCCATCTATGTTAGTTTGACGAATGAATGGCTTGTTGGCCTAGTGGTTAGTGACCCTGACTGCTATGCTACAGGTCGTGGGTTCGATTCCCATCTGAGTCTGGGTGTTCTTTGTGTCCGTCGTTTGTATGTTTGTAAAGCCCCCCGCGACACAGGAGTAATTCCTAATGCGGGAGTTGTCATTTTAAAAAAGAAAGGAAAAAAAGAACTCTTTTTCTTTTCTTACCTTTTCACGACTAAACGGATAAATGGATTGTAATGAAATTCGCAAGGAGATAGATGATTCCCTCATCATGAAATTGTCAGCGGCACAAAAAACGTGATGGGGTAATATTCATCTAGAAAAAAATTATATTCCCGAGAGTTACCTGAATTGATTACCAAATTCTAGTATCTTTATATAGCAAGCGATTAAATACAGTCGGGTGACTCAAACTTAAAGAGGTTTTCCTTCAAGGCTCTGAAGGTTTTTCTTTTGCTTTTTAATACAAATCAACCTTAAAATTACTTTACAAAACCATTACTTATTTCTTCAAAATTTACTCAAGCTAAAATCTATTTTATGGTAGTTAAACTTTTTGCAAATCAAGTTAAAGGCTATTCGGTCGTAAAAGAGTTTAAATTTGTATGTATTTAGGTTCAGTAAAACCCGCTTAATACGTTTACGCTTAATACGATTTCCTATACGACATTTTACGTCAGTCCTTACAACTTGAGGGAAAGTTTCATACATTTTACATGCATACACTTAATACGATTCATCACCCCGTTAATACGCCATCTGTATATTGATGATACATATCTCGGCCGGATCAGCGAATGACTGACAGTGTTGCCAACTCTTATATCAAAAGTTCAAGTCAATATCAAAAGTCGCTAAGGCTGATTCTATCAGGGACAGACTCAATATTTCGTTCTGGGAGTTGCACAAGAGACGGTCTGAGAGGGGGAAGGCCCATTAAAAAATTTGTTGCCATCATACAACAGCACACATCTATTTGTTTGTTTGTTTGGTTGAACGCGCTAATCTCAGGAACTACTGGTTCGAATTGAAAAATTATTTTAATGTTGGAGAGCCCATTTATCGAGGAAAGCTATAGGCTATATAACATCACGCTACAACCATAAACGCAGGTGAAAGTGCGGGGACGGCTAGTAGGTATATAAAAATTCTTACACTAGAGTGAGTTTCCGCGTTCAGGTTTCCTTAATGTTGAACAGTGTAGAGTTTAGATAAATAAACCTTATAATGTGTTTCTACAAATATTCTTCGTCGAGAATATAGCTTTCAACTTTTTGTACAAGATCTTTTAAGAATTTAATTTAACTTAGTAAACTTAAAAGGAGCCAGTTTAGTACCTTCTCCTACTAAATACTTAATTACTTGAAAGTTTTATGTTTAACTATTTTTAAGTTGACAAATAACACGTCCATAGTTTTTTCAAACCAGGTTTTATTTTATTAAAAGTTTAAGAAGAATAAAATGGCCCTAAAATTATTATGATTTCTACAATTTTTCTACAATTTACTTTTGCTGTGCGAATCATTAACGATCCCAAATTTACAAGCTATTATGAGCCCGTAAACCTAAGGAGAGACTTCGCCTCATGCCTCGACTTAGGGTCGTGCTCCGAGGAACTGTTTGACATGATGCCCATGGCCGGATGCTACCATCGCATCGCTTGCGGCTAGCAGAGCGTTCATTCTCACAGATTGGAAACTTAAGAGTTCATGGCACGGTTCAAGAGGAAATTCCTCCTGCTAACGGTCCGGTTGTGAACTGACTGCCACCTTGGGCAAAAAAAAAAATACTTTAATATTTAAAGTTTTTACATTTATATTTTATTAGCAGATCCCGCGCGGCTTCTCTCGTGTGTATATATTTATATATTTTGCGCGGAACCCTAATTCTTTTTCCAAAATAAAAGGAGCCAAGTTACTTTTTATAACACAAGCTATCTGCCAATGAAAGTCCTGTGGAAATCGGTTCATCCATTCCGGCGATTAGCCAGACATAAATTAAAAAAACTGATTTTTAGGCATAGGTATCGTGCAAATAACTACATGAGCTTAAAAACAACTATTATTTTTACTTAGAAACTAATATTGTGAAAAATATTTTGTAAATGCATAGAATCAAAGATTTCTTTTAATTTTTTTTATTAATTCTAATAAACTAAATATTTTTCCTCGTCTAAACAACAATTTACCAATATAACAATATAAGTTGGGCGGTTAACCACAACAACATTATTTGAATTTCGACAAATAGAATTCCTATATCGGGTAGTTTCGGTGATGTGCGCGAAACTATGCGCCCTGTTCCCGAACAAATTACTTATTTTGGAACGTCGAGTGAAAAGTGACACATGAACAATGGGGACCGCTGCGGTTGTATAGAAATTTGAAACATATTAAATAATAAGAGACAGCGGATTTATTTTCAAAATTTTCTACTAGAACCTACTTTTACTTGAAATTTTACGCTTACAAGTAAGAGTAGAGCAATATATCGCTCCACTTATGCCCTGTACACAAACACTTACAAGAATATTAGAACAGAAAGCCACTTGGTTTACGGCTTTTTTATGAATATGTTTTATTGTCAAGTGAACAATCGGCTTCCACTTAAAGGTAAAATAATTCTGCGGAGAGGCAACGACCGTGTCTGTCACACACACCAAGGTTATAGTTCATATTCTTTTGTGTCACTTCAGGCTCAAGATATTGGAACATTTATTGTAGGTACTCCTATAGAATTTAAACACATTATGAATTTCATGTCATAATAATTGAGGTCTCCAATGTCATTCGTCGTTTTTTCAACAATAATTAACTTTTAAACCTTTCCCTGCCTACTAACTAGGCCTGTTTGTATAGTGGTTAATGACCCTGACTGCCGAGCCAGAGGTCGTGGGTTCGATTCACACCCAGGACAAATAACTGTATGATGAGTATAATCATTTGTTCTGTGTCTGGATGTAATTTATGTATAATATGTATGTACATTGATTCAGAAAAACTTATAGATGAATATGAATGTATTTAGAAATTTATAAGTATTTTTATCAGCAGACTGGTTACCATAGCTCTGCCTAGCTTGGGATCAGACGGCCGTGTGTAAGATGTCTGAAATTATTATTATTCTTTGGTGTTTCTTTGTCAGTTTGACTAGGTTTTGACTCCATTTAGTTGGGGTACACTTCATATTGTTATAAATAAATCCTTCAACAAAGTACCTGGCCGCGATAACTCGACTCTCGTCATGCATATTTTGTTTTTTTGTCAAGCTTAATGTCGTAAGTAACATTAGAGTTAATAAAACTTCAAACTTTTAAACTTGAGATTGAATGTTTAGTTATGTACTTACCTTGGTACTATACTTTTAAAATCCTCTTTCAAATAAACCCTATTAAAAACTTTAATGGATTTTCTCTGTTCGGATTCTTAACATCGATAACGCGTCTCCTGGCTACACTGTCACTTACTTGGGATAAGCACTAACAACTAACTGAATTTAATGGAAAAGTGTTCATATTTTTGGTTCTTGATTAAAAATAGGTAATCAATTTTATTTTCCAAACTGTGTTGCTAGAAAACTAATTATTTTTTAATTCTAATTTTTAAGGATTTAAAGATCTTAACGGTACCGAGACTTTATTTAATGGTTTTGCACACTAAATTTTCCAAGAATATATATATATTTCTTTTTATGGTATAGGGGGCAAACGTGCAGACGGAGCAGAGTGTGGACCTTTAAGGTGGGAGTAGAGGATTTGCTCAAAAAGGGGCACAAATAATTAACTTCACATATTAATATGTATTGAAAAACTTAGGTATTCAAAATTTCACGGTGGTCGGTGCGTGAAATTTGCTTACAAACAATTCTTTTCACGTACTCTGTATATAAAACGTTGCCAACAGCCCCTAGCTGACATGATTTATGCTCACTTTTATGTTATGTTTATGACACTCGATTACGTCAAGAAAAGGCTACAACGCCGGTTCAAGGGTAATCCTCAATATACTGAACCGGTATTTATTACTTATTATAACTTCAACGTTTCTGTCCCAAATTCCAATGAAAGGAAGACCAACTTTTTGGCCTGACGTTACACGAGTCAAATATATCCCACTAATATTATAAACGTGAAAGTTTGTGTGGATGTATGGATGTGTGGATGTACGGATGTATGGATATTTTGGATGTTTGTTAGTCTTTCACGCAAAAACTACGGCAGCGGGACTTACGGGGGTGAAACCGCGGGGCGCTGCTAGCTATATATATATATCGGATTGCCATATGCGGTATTATAATGATCTGCTGATCCATTGTCATTCTGGTCAGCCATTGTGCGATTGTGCGTATCTAATTGCCAAAATATTTACGAATAATGCGTATTGAATAATATAACAATTTCACTGACTTGAATGTAATAACAGAGCACAATTTAAATAAGCAACTAAATATTAACTGATTAGAACTAAATAAGAGATTTGGAGCCAATGAGTTTCAAAACGTATGTCTCTTTTTCAGTTTAAAAAAACAGAAAACCCTCAAGATGGCATAGTTTATATCAACCTCATCCGGTGTCAACCGCCCCTAAATAAAACCTTTACTATACATAAAAAAGTTTGCAATACAAATTTAACAATAAACGAATTAGTTAAAGCTACGTTCAGATTCAGATTTCAGTTATATATATGCCAAAAATGCAATGCCAAAAAATAGTGTATTTTTAATAATAGTCGCGGAAAATAAAGCGTTGTTTACAACGGCCAATACAAAAAATATTCGTCCAAAAATATATTACGTTATGCCATGACCTGAGATTTGTTATTTATTGTCATTGCACACGCTTCTTTTAAATCATTATTAGAACGGGTCGTATAATCGATTTTTGTACGATCACTTTTATTTATTTATAGTCTAACATGGCCGTTTAAATAAATATTTTTTTATCAAGTGACATGTGACGTCTTTCTCTTGTCTCTTCGTCTTATTTCACTTTTTTAACGGGTATTTAAAATGCGTCTATGAACAATTTCTAGTGGCTTTAAGACGAAATGCAGTATGTGATTTGTGATAGCTACCTGGCGAAGGGTTTTAAATACAGATATTAATTTACGAATACGGCATGAAATTTTGTTAATGTGGGATTTGAAATTTAAGTTCTTAGCTAGAATTATACTCAGATATTTAATCTGGTCAACAGGAGTTAAACGAGAACATTAACAGAAGAGTTGAGATTGATCGACACGGCAATGGGCTTTTATGGAGACCGAAGTTTTAGGTTGGTATAAATTACTTATTGAGAAAGTGATGAAGGTTGTCTTGCATGCATTTAGTGTCAGGGTGTGTGAGGACAGCTGTGTTACTGTTGAATTACTGACCACGTATTTGCAGAGAGTGTGATGGCAGTGTCATCTGCGAATGATTTGACTTTGACCTTCGGGATATTAATGTTACAGAGGTCATTTATGAACACCAAAAACAGCGTAGGACCTAATATACAGCCTCGGGGCACGCCGTAATTAATGGGCAATTCCTCACTTTGAAAGTTATGTATTTTAATACGCTGCGTGCGATTATGTAGGTAACTTTTAAAAAGATTAAGCGGAAGTTCTCTAACACAAATATTTTCTAGTTTGAGTAAAAGGGTGGGGATGGGAACCATGTCAAAGGCTTTCTCTAAAGATCTAAAAATTTAGTCAACACATTTTTTTTTAAGTTAAGGTAGTCAGCCATAATTGTTTAGAAAATTGTGTACTGAACCAAATATTCAAGTATAGATTGTTAACTTTTGATCGCTTTCGATTCGCGCGCAAGTGAATGTTTTTTGTAGTAATTTCTGTAATTTATGTATTTTGACCTCTCAACGAATAGTGGACTACAATAAAGATCGCTCTGTTACTGACTATTGCTACAATTTGGACACCGGCTCTGTTTTTCCTATTGCAGTGAATACTGGTTCACTGCTCTCGACTGGTTCACTGCTCTCATGCAATGTAATGTTGAGACTGCGGCATAGCAACCAACCGTTGCCTCATGGCGAGTTGGGAAGACGCTTGGGAGATCAAGTAGCTCTTCATCGTGCAGAAAAGGGTTGCACCTCAAACTGTAAGTAATGTTATTTCTTACTAGCAGTTTGCGCGTGGCTTCCTTCCCGTATAAATATTTATATATTTTGCGCGCAACTCTAATTCTTTTTCCAAAATAAAAGTAGCCTTAGTTACTCCTTATAACACCAGCTATCTGCCAGTGAAAGTCATGTCTGCCTTAACATGGGTATCACAAACAGGCAGACAGACTGACAAAAATTTAAAATACTGAAATAAAACTATTATTTTAACATTATAAAAAGACACTTCAATTTTATTTATTTGTATTTATGTTATGATAGTAATGAAATCCTTATGTTCACTTACTTCGAAGAAGATTTAGATCTCACCCGCTTAACACTCATACACGATCACAGAATACACAATGTTATAAAGAAATAGATCAGACCACGAAAAGTAAGGTCTTGGAATGTTAATGTAGTATTATATAATAATATATAGTGCCTTTCTATCGGTCTATAGAATTTTCAACAAGAGAACCACAAAAACAACAACAAACTTAACAAGCTTTAATATAGAGATTCCATATTGATTTTGTACGATGATGATGAAAATTCATAATATATTTTATTAAAAAAAGCTTTGTTTTATATTTTTAAAACTTCCGTGATACATCTGGTACAGCCAGTAAAAACAACAGCAAAACAAACACAATGATGTGCCTCCTAACCTCATTTGTTACTCGGTTGCCGCAAGATTTGTTTGTGCCTCTCTGAACTTAAAATATTTTTAACGGACGAAAAAAAAGGAGGTTCTCAATTCGACCGTATAATATATATTCTTTTTTTAAAACAATAAGGCATTTATTGTAGATATATTCCCTGCTAGACACCTATACTCCTCTTGCTAAAACTAATAATGCCTGCGATAATCATATTGGTGCTACCCCTAAAAGACTTGGAGGAAATGCAACTATGGTGGCAGAAGTAATTCAGCAGGGTGATTTGTTTCAAGTCTACTAAGCCGTTTCCTTTCTTTCTTATATTATTATAACCATCTTTTTATATTGATATAGTGGCATAAAACATAAAATTACTGTACTTATTATTGCATATAATTTGGCCATTGCTGGCAGTCATAAAAATTAGGCTAGCGCAGCCTTTCTAGCTGCATAAAATCTTGAGAATTGTAACACCAGGCCCGAGATTGTATGAGGTTATCCTTTAGCTGTGTGGACTGAATAGGAATTCTAAGAAACAAATACCAATTTTTATCGACACTACGACATAGATCATATTATTTTATTTACCTTACGTTCTATTTAATCCTAACTACAAATGACAAGTTTTTTTAATACAGGCTATGGTTTCGTGGCTTATCAGACTTGGTATTGTATTTCACTTCATGCTAAGAGGATGGTTAATAACTATTTATAGGAATTCAACTTTTATTGGATAAGCAATTTAAGAATCTATTGTCGTGTAGTCCGGTAAAGAAGAAAGAGTTTCGCAATTTGATAAGTAGTATTTTCTGCTTTGATTGTAAGATATTTTGTCAGTCATATTTTTTCAAGAATTAGGCGGGTTTTTTTTATTAAATTAGGTAAATATGATCTAATTTAAGAATGGAAATACATCTATTATTTTACATAATAATTGGGTCTTTCGAGCCATTTTTAGTTACTTTGATATTTTGAAGAATATATAATAAAAAGGCTTCAATTTCTGCTATCTTAACCACATTAAGCATCCGTTTCCGAAGCATAAATCTTAGTATTGTGTGTGCATTTTAATATACTGTATCTAGAATGGCAGGCTACTTCGATGATTGATTACATTTGTACGGGTACATTGTAGTAGTAAGCGAGAGAAGATATTCCGGAATATATGGATGAAATAATGATGGTAAATAGTATAACAAGTAATTTATAATTTTGAGACTGTATTTATGTATGATAACTTAACATTTAATTTGTCAATTTCGATTATTGAAAAAATAGTGCTCGCAACAAATACTATCCATCCACTCTATAGATGGTAATTTACCCATTTGCCACATTAATGATTGTGGTAAGATTGACAGGAAACCGTGTGGGTACTTTAAGGGTGTACGAGGTAGGCTGTATATTAAACTATGTATTATGTAATAAAATGCGTCCTACTTATTTAATGTATATCGGCATTATTGTTAAGGTAGGCACGTCTTCAATATAATAACTTTGTACTTATATATAAACATAACAAACGAGTTGGTTGTCTACTCTTTTAACACAACATAACGAAACCCTAACACATCATACAACTTCATCTCTGTTGGGTAGTAATAAGTTTTTAAGATCAATCGAACAAAGCACATGTTGTTGGAGACAGCAGACAGATTTAGGAACAGAATCCTCAGAGACACAAAACAGAGTAGGAGCTGCTTTGATAGGCGGTGATGGTAGGTACAGAGGATCGGCCCTGGAAAATCTCAGAGTACTCCTCCGTTTCACAGACACCGCAGAATGATGTCCGACCTCCATGACCGCTCTTCTCCATGGGGGTAAAGAATGGAGCTGTCCGTTATCGTTTACCAGCCCAACTGGGGAAACACTTCTTCTCTATAGACCGTGATTTACTTAGCCTACTTTTATATAGATATTATAGAGTTGTATCTCTTCCAGTAAATAGAGTCGTTGGATCTCTTGCACCTTATGATTGACACAGGTAAGTGCTTATCATCTTACTTATTCGGAAATTAAATTTAAAAAAAGAAATTCTCATGCCAATCAAAATTAATAAAAAATATTTTTTATAAGACTTACCTTATAAAAATAATTCATATTATGGAATTTAATAAAATATATTTACGTTAAGTTTAGTGTAAGAAGGTATCATTATCTCTTGCCTTAACTTACTATCCTAAGCATGGCTTGCCCTTAATTTATTCTACATCACGATCTGTAAAGCTTGAGATTAAGTGCACGCATCGCAAAATAGTTATAATGGTCATGGCATCCCGACCTTCTCTATCTGGTCTGACCAACACTTGGGACTCCTACCTCTAGGTTTTTTGCCTTCGACTGCTCCCGTTATCATTACGCTTTCTAGGTTAGTGGTGTCTCTGCGTGCATTGTGAGCAAAGTACCACATTATGCGCTGTATACAGGTTATGGAAAGGAGCGTGTCTTTTCAGTTTTTAAGTGGCTTTGAGGTTCTATGTTCGGCTGTATGTATTTTTTTATGTTTGTTCACCAATATTGAAGTGATAACTTCTTATGGGAGGATAAACAGCTTCTCTACGTAACGCGTTACGGCGCCAGTCTGTCTGGTGTTTAAGTTATCACTTCTGTCGGGCGTCCCGAGACGCACACGTTTTCTTTTTTTTTACGTCATCTATGGACCAATTTCAAAAACTCTTTTTTGTTTGAGAAAAAACGAGACAAACCCTCAGAAAATAAGGGCACATGTAGTGTGATTGTTGAATTTTTTTCAAATTAGGCAACATTGACGTTTAAAGTGATGAATTTTATTGCCATTAACTGACTTTAAAAAGGAGGAGGTTCTAGGTTCATCTGTTTGTATCTTTTTTAGGGTTCCGTTCCTCAAAAACAAAGAAAGAACCCTTTCAGGATCACTTGTTTGTCCGTTTGTCTGTCTGCTAAGACGTATTTTCTCAGGAACCCGTGGACGTATCAATTTGAAATTAATACCATATTCTTATGTCTGTGGTCCCTTGAAACCGTAAAAGCTCAAAATTCTAATTCAATGCAATCCAAAGATTTATTTTGAGCCTTAAACCTTAGATTTGACCAAATTTGAACATTTGCAGGTAAATCAAAACCTATAGAGGTTAACCTAGAATTAAATTAGGTAAGAAGCAAGGCCTGTCAGCACAAGTAAGAAAGAATTGTTTATTTGTTGTTATTTCACATAGAAAAAATAGTTTTTGTGATTACAAATTTATATTTTGCAGTTGCAAAGTTGACTTTGTCGTAAATCGTGTATTTTTAGAACTGCAGAGTTAAGTTTGTCTTTCGGAAAGGACGGGCAAAAATCTTCAAAAATTGATTCCTGAGATGGACGTACTATCTACATCCAAGACTGTTTGCTTACGGGACCCTCGGTGCGCGAGTCAGATTCGCACCTGTCCGGCTTTTTTATAACTTACTCAATAAAGTGCAGCTGGTTGCTAGACCAAATAAAAATCTTACCAACTAATCTAAATATAGTATCATGCTTATAAAACTAAAGTAAATATAATATAATCTAACGTTCTGCAGTTCGACAATTTACATTACAGTAAGTTGTGTTCTAAATACCGTATTTACTCAGTACATATGTAAGGGACATATGTTAAAAGTTAAACTGACTGCGGCGGTAGCGTAATGACTAAGGCGTCGGACTTGCGATCAAGTGGTTGCGGGTTCGAACCCCACCCAGTGCACTACCGACGTGAACCCACTCCTAACACAAGCATTTTAGCTTAGCTGGAGGGGTTAACAAGAATACTAGTAATGTGTGACCCACGTTGCTAGTATCTCTAAAAAAAAAAAAAAAGCAGTAAGAAAGGACACCGAAAACTAAAAAACAATCGATATCAAGTTAATTGAAAAGACTACAATACATGTGATTTAAAATACTAGGTAACATTATGAAGGCACTAGGCACCTACCGATCTGTTTGCCTGTTGACTTTGACATCTGTTAAACAAAATTATAATAATGTATGGTGTATAGTTTCACACGGCATGTTAAACAAAGGAGTATGCTGCTCCTTGTAAGTTGTATTTGCATAGCACGTGTATACTGTATTATCTTTTAGGATACGTAGCCCGCACTGCTGTGCTACAGGCAAACACTTAGTTTGACGATCTTTTGCAAAAACAGAACGTACATTTTGTGCTCAAGCAAATGTACACAACATTGAATGAAATCTCCTGACTGCGGAAAGGGCTGCTTAAATAACTTTCGTTTCTTACAACTAGAACAACTTAAGCAGCAAGACAAAAAATGAAAATATGATGATCAATGATCAAGTGAAGATTCTCCATATGATAGTTCACCCAAAGACAAACAGGAGCAATAGAAGACTTTGAGCCATCTTAATAAATAGAAAACAACGTCGTAAAATCTTCATATCGATTCTGAATGATATTTTATTTTCTCATGAACGTGTAGATCTAGCAAGTTGAAATTTATACCAGATACTGAGGTCTATAATCTCTATTAGGTGTATAAAAATCAAGGCCCTGACTCAATACGATAAGAAGATAGGGGCAAATTTAGATTTTCGCGAAAACTTGTAAGTACTAAAATTTACCTTGATTTTCAACTTTTTTTATTTTTCGGACAGCACAAGTAAAGGAAAAAATCCGAACGTCGTTAATTTGTTGATATATCACATAAAAAAAAGTTTTTGTGATTACAAACTTATATTTTGCGGTTGGATTGTTCACTTTGTCTTACATCGCAACCGCAAAGTTAAGTTTGTCTTTCGAAAAAGACGGGCAAAAGTCTTTGAGAAGCGATTTCCAAGATGGACGTATACAAGTTTGTTTGCTTACGGAGTCCGGTTTTTATTTATTTTATTTTCAGTTCCTTATTAAAGCACTTATATTAATTTTACTAAATTATAATAAGAGTTTACTCCTTAAGAATCGATTATCACATAGGGCGCCCGGTATGAAAAAAATATGAAGAATATATTTAGTGATCGGAGGGCAGCGTAACGCTTTAACGCTTTCTTCTGCTTTTTGTACTTTATTGGAGTTTACTCCTAATTCCCGACGCATGTAAGTAGATACGTGTATATACCTTAATGCTATATATATATATATATATATGTATATATCGAATATATACTGTACAGCGTCTAGAAATGATGAGAGAGAGAGAGAGAGAGAGAACCTACAGTAAATTGTAAACTCCAGTCGTGCGTCAGAGCTGACACACACCTTTTTTGTTATTAAAACTTTTTTCTGACGTAGTTATAATAATTGCATAGCAAATAGATCCAAGTGTACTTACTTAGACTATAATAACTGATTGGTTTTGCTATAGGATTCCTAGTATCCTGAAGCATTACTAATTAGTTGTGAAGCACTATAGTAACTTGATTGTTGCTCAGTTTCCTAGAAGTGTTCGGCACTTCAACCGTTAATCATCACTAGTAGCTTTCAGGCTTTCAACTTCAGCGTATTGTATAATAGGATTTAGAGTATTTGTTGTCGAACAAACGATGTTATATTAGAACATAAACTTTCATGAGTGGTGTTCATATTTCTCTATACTCAGGGTGTATTTGAAAAAGGAACAATTCCTTAAATCACTGAAAGTAATGTGTAAAGTTAAAGATTTTAAATAATAGTTTTTTTTTTTATTTTGGA
The DNA here is from genome assembly GCA_949752705.1 of Callimorpha dominula. Classification (NCBI taxonomy): domain Eukaryota; kingdom Metazoa; phylum Arthropoda; class Insecta; order Lepidoptera; family Erebidae; genus Callimorpha; species Callimorpha dominula. The sequence continues at coordinate 3,190,551 of OX457002.1, read as the reverse complement.
ACTATTCACTCAGTTAGTGACAAAATCCCTCTCCCCTATTCCCGTCCTTCCCCTCTCTCCCTCTCCTCCCCTCGTATACCCCTCTCCCCCTCTTCCCCTATTCAAACCTTAAAGGGCGGCAACGCACTTGTGACTCTTGAGTTACAGGTGCCCATGGGCGGCGGTAGTCATTTACCATCAGGAGACTCGTCTGCTCCTTTGCCCCTATACCATAAAAAATAATCATAAAAAATAATTTAAAAAAAATTCAAAGTAATATATATTATGTAGTATATACTACATATTATAAAACAAAGTCCCGCCGCGTCTGTCTGTCTGTCTATTCGTAATAAACTGAAAATCTACTGAACGAATTTTCATGCAGTGTTCACTAATAGACAGAGTGATTCATGAGGAAGGTTTAGGTGTATAATTTGTACCGGTGCAAAGCCGGGGCGGGTTGCTAGTACAGAATATAAAAGCAAAGGATACTCACTCACCCACTTTTCTACTGACTAATCACGAAATTTGGAAAACTACTTTAACTATGAAGATTAAACTTGATGAAGCGACGATGACGATGAAGCTATAATTTTGCGACAGTTTAGGGTCTTAGGGCTCTTTGGTTTTTTGTATTAGAGACTTCAAATTTAATGGGGACGTGGTTTAAAGGTAGGACACCTCAGCTAAGAAACTTTTACGACAGGGGTGCATTAACGTCTATGGACTCTTGCAAGTACTCGTGTATATGAAAGACATTGGTTTTCTGTACAAAAGACACCTGAGCTAAGAACGGATTCTGTCACAGGGCCGGGTTAAGGAGTCTAAGGGCTCTTGGAAGTTTATTTGAAAGTCTTGTTTTTTTTTTGTACTACAGGACCTTTGGGTACGCAACCCCGGCCTCTGCGACCTACTGCAGTCTCAGTCCAGATCACCATCCAAGATTTTCGGTATTCCTTACCTTAGATTCCTCACCCTACCCATTTTTCTTTATACAAATTTACCTTCTTCCATCTTTACCAACTTAAAACGACTACATTTCCAAGAATGGTTGGCGTTAGGCAGGCGGCCGGCCATAAATGAAATCAACCAAAATCCTTTTGCAACGTTACACATTGCGCCCTAATGAAAATTTTGAAGGAAGATGATGATAATGATGATGATGATGACGACTATTATATCTCCTATATCTTAAAAATAATAAATACTGTAATAATTCTAACTAATAAAATAAATGCAAATGTGAGTTTGTTTGCTTGTTTGTTACGCGTTCACGCCTTAATTACTAAACGGGTCATCATGAAATAGGGTAGGGCATTGGGTACCGAGGTACAATAGTAGGATTCCCAAGGGACTGCTGAATTGATTGTCAAAATCAACGTGAAGAGGACTGAAGCTGGGGGCTAAAGAAGTGTACTGAATACAGGAACCCGCCCTGGCTTCGCACGGGTAGCAAAAACATCTTCAACAATCATCATCATATTTCAACCAACTTACACAAAACCTTGACAAATTATATACGTAAACCATTCTCATGAATCGCTCTACCTATTGGTGTAAACCAAAAGAAAATCCGTTCAGTAGTTTTTCAGTTTATCGCGAACAGACAGACAGACGCGGCGGGTAACTATGTTTTATAATATGTAGTGATATGAATACCACACCACACACGAAAGTTTTTATTCGAATTAATTTATTTTCTTGTGATCTAAGGAGTGTGTAAGTATAGACTGTTCATTGCTATGGTTTCTGTTGTAATTTCGTAATTTTGCGAAACGTATTACGTCTCAGTCAATATGAGGTATTCAAATTCTAATCCGCTATTCAATTTAATTCAATATCATATATATTATGTTCGACTTTGGAGAATTAATACTTATTGATGTTGGGGTTTAAATTCTTAAAGGGATGGAGAAACTGAAAGGAACCGAAAAAAGATTTCAATTCACATTATATCAAAATCAAACTAAATAATATCATTCTAATGAAAACTCCCGCATTAAGAATATTCTTGTGTCTCGGGAGGGTGGGGCTTTACAAACATTTAAACAATGGAAAAAATTCAAACAAAGAACACCCAGACTCGAGACTATTTGTGGATCACACAAATTTGCCACAAAACCATTGCGCCGTCCGTGCAGTGAGTATTTTAACTTATTAGAGGTAACTACGTATTGAATTATTTTTCTTTAATAAAAAACAAATGCAGAGACACGTTGCAGTCTATTAGCTTTACGTCCTTGTAAGTTTACTTTGCGCTCTGCGTCTTACTTGGATTAATATGTTTATCGATTCTCTCCTTACCCGAAAAATAAGTAAAAATTTACAATCGTAGAATTGAATACTTTAAAATAGTTCGAATCCTGTGTCCCTTCGTGTGCAAAAATATAAATATTTATTTACACACAGACATTTACATAGGTTCGAGTACAGATATAAACAAACAAACAAAAGTTTATTAATCGCTCCTCTTAAGAAGTTCACAAAGTTAATTCCAACTGCGGCGTTGAGTTGTATTAGAACATCTTTTAATATTACATTTCTGTATTCAACGGCTGTGTACCACGATCGTATTTATTTCCGAGTTGTACCTACTTACTTTTCGTATCCAAATTACTTTGAATTTATTCATAAAATTTTACAGATTATATCAAAGTTACTCTATCCCTTATAAATACGAACTTTTGGGTAAAAAAGATGGACCTGTTTGTATGGTAGTTTATGTGAACTGATAACCAGGTATTATGGAATATGTTTTTTATGCTCAATGACTTCGGATATTAAAATTTGAGTTATAGCAGTGTTCATTTGTTATTTAAAATATAAATGTGTGTGAAAGGGAAATAATTCCAGTCGTGAAGCTCATTCGGAATGACACACGATATCACTTGCAATCGTTTTAATTCCATGGAAGGCGGCGGAGCTCATCTGTATATGCTAATATAATACAGCTGAAGAAATTATTTGTTTGTTTAATCGCGCTAATTTCTGAATCTATTAGTCACATTTGAATCATTATTTTTGTATTCGCTAGAGTATTTATTGAGAAAGGTTTTAGGCTATGGAACATCACGCTACAACGCTTAGGAGAGGAGCAGTGACCATAAACCTCAGCTCAGTTCATTAGTAATGCTATAGTTACATATTATCAAAAACCATGTTATGGTGAGTTATTTGGCTTAAGTGGAAAATAATTTATTTGAATGTGGAAAAAAACTTATTTATTTGATATTTCAATTAAAGGAATTCTAATTTTTTTTTTGTATCTTTTATTGTTGAGTCTGATTTTTATTGTCGGTGAGTGAGAGCTCGATATTTTGATATTGGCGTGATAGTCAACGTTAGGCTGTTCTATTTATGTTTATAAAAGTAAATTTTATGATTGATCGGAATTAGTAATTTTGATTTATTAAGAATGTTGAAGTACGTCTTACATGTTAATGTAATGCACTCGTTTATTATCTCAAAACTAAGAGGACAACAGATTTTTTGCCGGAAAGTAAGTACTTTTAGTCTACAAGCAAGCAATAAAAAGTAACCATCAAATATAAAACCATACCAAACTTGCTACACATGATTGGTTGTAGCAATGATATTGAATACAATTTGTATTCATCTCAGTACATTCGAGTTATATTTTTACAGTAATACATGAACGAACGGCATGAAACAGCGCAAACCTACAAGCGCACTGAGAATACTAGATTTCATGACCGACGAGAAAAAAGTTTTACAAATTGTGGCGAAAGCTGTAACCTACAACCCACCCTCATTTTATCAAGATAAGGTTCAAAATTCTTCCTTTGAAGATATTAAAATTGGATTGTCCAACAACAATTATGTTTGCACGCTATGACAATGATGTGTAGCTTAGATTTTATCACAAATGTTTTGCAGCCATTAGTGAGTTCATGGTACGGTCTTTTTAATTTCTCATAAACCTTTTTGAATATTATTTACGGAATCTTAAATAAATAATTGTGTAATCAAAGTCGATAATCTTTTAAAGAAAATTTTAAAAAGTATTAATTGAATGTATAAAACAGACTATCGTGGAATGGACATGTGATGCGGAGGGATTTACAAAATGAAAATGATTGTAATGAAGAGAGTTTTATGTATGGAAGTTGACGGATACAAGAGAGTACGATCAAAGAAAATGCATACTAAATAGTAAAATTATTAATAAAATATCTAGGCTATCATTCAGGGTATATTCGGATCAAATTTATAGAAAAACGTGTACCTACTGTTATTTTAAACAGGGGTTTATGTCACGATCTTCAGCTTCAATGCCCATTCTCTTGCATGAAACTTCATTTCCAAAGAACGGAAAGAGTACATACTATGATACTACATACTATATTTATCCTACTAATATTTTAAACGTGAAAGTTTGTAAGGATGTATGGATGTATGAATGTATGGATGTTTGTTACTCTTTCACGTCAAAACTACAGCACCGATTGCGATGAAACTTGGTACGTAGATAGCTGGAGACCTGGATTAACATATAGGCTACTTTTATCCCGATATTAACACGTGATCGGGACTTACGCGGGTGAGACTTCGGGGCACTGTTAGTGATAGCATAATGAGCAAAATAAATGTTTCTTTCTTCTATATATAGTATTGGATTTTCACACTAAGCGGCAAACCAGCAGGTATGGTTGTATGCGTTTTTTTTTTAAGAATACTAGTATCGTTGGCCACACACTATTATTCTTGTGTTAGAAGTGGGTTTGGGTGGATTGCAAGTTCGATACCTTAGCCGTTGCGCTACCGCCCGCTTAATTACGTTATTTGAATGACTATCGCCCGACTGGTAATTATCGTGGTCTATAGATGTTTGCGTGACGTGTCTATGACGCCTTTCCAACTCTGCAAATAAAAAATGTAAACTTTTTTTAAACCAATTGGCTCACAGAGCCAATGTGGGCTCACATGCAATCACATTGAAAATTTGGTGGCTTTTAAAAAACAATTGTAAACAAGCTTTATTTTGAGAAGGAGCAGTCTTGTGGATTCTCTTTGTATAAAAATAGGCAGATACGATTTAATACTTTTCACTTCTTCCTATTGATTTATGGGTATTGTTAGGGTTTTTAAACACCTCGAATGAGTTGTGATTTTTTCTCTAAATATAACGGTCCATGTAAAATGTCAGTAAAGCTTATAATAACTCTATGGTTATAGTAAAACGAAGTTTCAATATTCTGATCGACATTCATATTAGAAACCTCGAGTTCCCTTATCCAGACTGATGAAAACATCTCAGATAATCCGTCATAATATCCTTCGTAGATAAGAATAAGGCACCTTGTAAGTGATTCGATATTACAGGAACATCGTGTGTTAGAAGTTCGTTGAAGTGATATCGTCAATATTTCTAATTTAAAACTTGTTGTAGTACTGAAGCCCACGATACTAAACCTAGTTCGATAAGACTACCAGATGATATATATATATATATATATATATTAGTCACGTCATTAATGGGGGAGCACGAAATAGCGATGCTGCAACGCAAAAACCTGGCGGCGCCATAAATTCAAAAATCCGGTTTCTAGTATGATGACTCTCAAGTTTTGTTTGTTCCTCCAAACAGGGGAGAGAGGACTATACCATAAAGCAGTGTGCGGCCTTATCAGTGGCAGCAGTATGATAAGCGACGCCTCGTATCTAGGTATCTAGTATTATGGATCTCCTCAAAAAACCGAAGCTCATCCGAAAGATAATTAATTTCTGTGTAAGAAAAACCGCTGCTGCATTTTCCAAACAGTGGAGAAAGTGGTTGCTGCAGAAATTAAAGGTCGCCCTCCGCGCAGCTGCATTCGGTGTTTCAAGTCAGTTTTATCACATTCACCCGGTTCCTTTCGATTTGTACTGATTGAACATGCGTGCTACGATCACGTATGAATCATTTTACGTTTCGTGGATTGTTTAAACAAATTAAATCGGCATATTGTATGTAATATTATTCGATTTTTCAGCCACTTTCATTTTGTTGTTTCTAATTCTTCTCAAGTCTTTCGTAACTTTTAACCCTTTACAGAAGTATAGGGCAGACTTAGGCTTTCATGGCACAAAAGACGGTGAGGGAACTTTAATCGCTGTTGCAAAAAACATGAAATCTGAAAGTGTATGTAGGTGGGACAGAAAGTGTGAGGATATAGGTTACTTTAGACATTCCTACTGCTCGAACTGTGCGTGTAGCTCTCTGCGCAGTGTATTTACCATCTCCCATAAAAAGTGTGATTGGCTATGTTGGAACATTTTATAGACAATATTTATTTTTAATAGACTTTATTTATTTTTCAATCTGTTAAACAAACTTAATCTGTCTCTCAGGAGAGTAGGTACCTACTTACAAAGTCATATATTTATGTTATATACCGCCGTCATAATATATTCATACCGTCGCATCGGCGTCGCGTCGACATCGCTATAGCTCATTACGTCACACATGCTTAAACTAGTTAAACACACATGTTAGTGCCAAAGCAACGTACTTCAGTAGTATCTTTCTGTTGTATATTTCTTTATGTTTACCTATAGATAACGTAGTGGGCCCTAGAATCACGTGATGTAATGTTAATGTGGAAATCTAAAATATCAAGAATCTAAGCAATGTTTCTCGTAAATTACTTTAATATGTAAATATATATTTTTTATAACTTTTATAAATGCACGACTTTCCACTTAAAACTTGACGAATATTGGTCCGGTTGCCTATTACCCCATCTTCTTATCTTATTATTTGTTTTAATAAATACAATAAAGTACTTACTTACGCATGAAATGAAACATTATTTGTGTTAATAGTAGCTGTTTAATTCGTGCATCCTCTGTATACACATGAAGTTGAAGTTTGTTGAAGTTGAGAAAAAGTGATTCAAAGTTTTTGGTATATTTTTAAATTACGTCTAGCCGCTGGGAGAACGCAAGTAAGTGAAAGCCGGGCAATTACCTTACTTTCATGTTCCTAATATAGAATGCGGGCAACGATGACGATCTATGCCTATAAAAACATCTTAGACCATTTCAGTTACTTTTATTTATTTGTATTTCAATCTCGGATATCTACCTAAATTGATTGACAAACCTACATCCACACGAGCAAAGTCGCGAGCAAAAGCTGGAATATGTCGGCAAAAGCGATAAAAAGGAGCTGATTTAACTATCAAGGCACAGCACGTGTTCGCCACGCTAGGTGGCGTGAGTGTATCGCAGTCACGTGTCCGCGACACGTCGAGGCCACGCATGCAGAGTGCGACGTCAACTCTCGTTCGACACGCGACCAGTGCACACGCAACACTCTGACGGACCTCTAAATTTATTGTGATATTTTATTGATTTTATAGTCGAATAACATTCCGTAAGAAATAGTTTAATTTCTTAACCCACCTTAGGATAGGAAACTCGATTCTTGAGAGTGTTTTTTTCAGGGTCAGGATCAGGGTTTTTTTTTTGAAATATATTTATAACAGTAACCCAGTATGAATGTAGTTTTCTGTACTTAGACTAGAAATTTCATCATATGAAATCTTTAGACATCGTTGTTAATTTGTAAACGAAAGCTAAACTAATTCATTCCCTCTTTGGAAATAATAATGACGTACGTTTAATGACGAACCGAATTAATAATTATCTTTTAAAAAAAACATCACCGACTTCAATGTGCTTTTTAGTGGAAAGTAGATGTATTTTGTTTAAATATAATATAGGTAGGCCAACTAAACGCACTGCTCCAATGAGACAGTAAGGTTTCGGAGTAAACGAAAATATTATCAATGTTATACAGTTTTTAGATATTTGTTGATTTTTCAAAAACCGCTCAGCTGAATTCGATAAAATTTAAATGGGACCTAGAAAGTATATACCCTTTGATATAAAAAAAGAATTTTCCAAATTGGTTCAGGCGTATTCGAGTAATCGGTGAACATATATACATACATAAAAAAAAATTAAACCGGCCAAGTGCAAGTCGGACTCGCGCACCGAGGGTTCCGTAAAATATTTTTATTATATGATGTCACTAAAAATTTGCGGTTTTCGCAGTTTTTCCTTTATCTGTGCTATAAGACGTTGCTTTGTACCAAATTTCAAGATTCTGAGTTCACGGAAAGTACCCTGTAGGTTTTGATTCCCTTGCGACTGTCGAAAATTTTATGGAAATTTGCGGCATAAACGGCTGTATTTTATGATTGCGTTGGCTTAGCAGTTTGATTTTTTCACAACTCCAAGGGACAGTAGACCTGAGTATTTGATATAAATTCCAGCTTAATACCTCCACGCGTTCCTGAGAAAAAGGGTCTTGACAAACAGACAGACGGACGGACGGACGGACAACAAAGTGATCCTATTACGGTTCCGTTTTTTCCTTTCGAGGTACGGTACTCTAAAAAAAGATTCCGATGAATTAAGAACCTCCTCCTTTTTTGAAGTCGATTAAAAATTTTAACAGCGTTCTACTATTCATCTCCTGGCTCCATCCATCATCTCCAAGATTGCAAATTATAGTGTCGTCATCCAAACTACATTTACATACTAAGTTTCTATTCGATACGGAAATTACGAAAATTAAAATTTACTTCCAAGGTTAGTAACACTGACTGTTATGCCATAGGTACAGGGTTCGATTCCCATTCAAGTCTGGGTGTTCTTTGTGTCCGTTCTTTGTATGTTTGTAAAGTCCCCCGTGACACAGGACTAATTCCTAATGCGGAAGTTGTCTTTAAAAAAAAATAATTAAGCTATTTAGTGAATCTAATACAAGCGTGTTAAAAAAGGAAGTGAGGTTATATATATACCTATTATTAAACCAATACCTGCACTTGCAGTTCGTGACGTAATAGCCCTTTTATCACATAGTCCCTAGTCGCAAGCCAATCTCGGCGTTAATTGAGTCCGAGGTATGTGGGCATCAAGGGACCTTCAGTGTCTTAATTATTTCCGGTATAAGGATCTTAATGAACAACAAATTAATTGCTATTACGTCTTTCATAGTTTAATTAGTTAAATATTGTGTTATATTTAGGTAAAAACAAGGTTGATGGAATATCGTCTGATAAGGAGTAGTTTCCTTTTTAGTATACTTCTAATTTTTTTTTTATGAAGGGCCCGGCAGACATTATTAGGCTTGTTTTTCATTACGTGTGAGATCAATTATATGTACTAGAAGTCGCCTGGTAGTCGAATTTCAAGCATAATTCATTAAATTCTGAATATTCATTGACCAGATCAACTTGAACCATCAATGTATAGACTTTTCGTACCATGACAGGTCAATATACGTAAGTTTGAGGTACACGAAAAACTTACAAAAACCTCTTTTTGTTTATACTTATCACAATACAAAAGTCAGTTTATCATAAAAAGTTTAAGGATTTATAGTCATTAGTTTTATTTATCGCTACAATATACACGGTATTATTTTTGTGCGGTACTATGAATGACCTTCAACGTTCGGCACCGTCGAAGCCGCTGATTGAATATATGTTGTTTAATTGATTGCATTGCAGTTTTTGGCCGTATGATGTATTTATTATTTTTTTTCGGTAAAATGTTCTGTTTAATCACTGTGATATCACTTTTAACCAAAAAACTTTTAATAAAAAAAAATCCAATGATTTTCGACGCGGAATGGTCTGAATACACTATTTCAATATTCGGTACGGTGTTTCTTACACCCTGTATATACTGGTCCCCTCTAGCTGTACGTAGTAGTCGTAGTCGTTTTCACATAGTTTAAAAAGAAAATACTATCTGATTCATTTTAGGTAAACTTATAAGAAAAGTCTACCCATTTGTTTTGTACCAGTTGTCGAGTTTTCCAAAAATGTCTTCACAGGAGGTCTAGTTATGATCCCTAAACCCCAAAACTACCGCCAGTTAAAAAGTTTATATATATATATATATATGTGGGGTGTGGCTCTGTGATTTGAGCAGTATTTCGTTTTTTGTTCTATGGTAAATCAAAACACGTCTTTCTCTTCTGTCTTAACCTTTTTTATTATGTCCTTTAGTGTTGCCACTTCACAAAAACAAAACATTAGCGTTATTCTACCACATATATATATATTTACCTTAAATTTTACCGCCACGATAGAGGTCGCAATTATGTCTGTCTGTTTTGTATTGCCTATTTATATTAAGATAATATACGTATAGGAGGTAGAGCACAAAAGCTTTGTATTAAAATTGGAGTCAATTGCATATGAAAGCACGTCCCCCTTATATTAGCAATTTAAGGTAAGAGCACTGCCAACTTACGTTTTTTCTACATATCCACATCAAAAGCTGGTATTTATTTTATTCAAAATAGGGGCAAACTATAATAGACGATAAAACAACTCAATATTTATGACTAGTTTAGATAGACTAGGATGACTAATTTTACCGGTAAAGCAACGCCATTGGCCGGCCTGACAATAGCGGGGTGATAAAAAGCTAGGCATGCATTTTAAGTTGATAACGATCACTTGACTGCAAATTGAGGTACAAACAATATAACAGTTACTGTTATTTAGGGAATTTGATATTTTATATCAATAATGGTAGATTGTTGCTAACATACAGCTGTGTGTGACAGTTACAAAGTTTTTTTTTTTTTTTTATGGTATAGGGGGGCAAATGAGCAGACGGGTCACCTGATGGTAAATGACTACCGCCACCCACGGGCACCTGTAACTCAAGGGTCAGAAGTGCGTTGCCGCCCTTATAGGTGGGAATAGGGGAAGAGGGGATAAGAGCGGGAAGACGGGAGAGGGGGATTAGAGGGGAGGAGAGTGGGGAGAAGGGAAGGACGGGAAGAGGGGAGAGGGAAGGGTTAGGGCCTCCGGTAACCTCACTCACGCGGCAAAAAGCAATTTAATCATTGTTTCACAGCCGGTTTTCTGTGAGGCCGTGGTATCGAGCGGAGTCGAGCCTGCCCATACGTGCCGAAGCATGGCTCTCCCACGTAATAAGTTTATAAGTTATAGTAACCCATAAACATCAAGCAACAATCGATAAAGTTGGTTCAGTAAGTAGAGCGATCTTCAGAGTTGATCTGTTAGAGCGGAGATCGCCATTCATAATAATGTTGAATGCAGTAAAAATCTTTTAAAGGGATATTAGTGATGGATTTGTAGATAGACTTAAAACTGAAGGCACATAATTTTCGCTAAATTTTGGAGGCCCAAATGGCCTTAATTTATTTGTCCAACTTTAGGTAAAATGCCATTTCAATCCTTGTTCGTGGGAGAGCCATGCTTCGGCACGTATGAGCGGGTTCGACCGGAGCAATGCTTTTTGCCGAGTGAGTGAGGTTACCGAAAGCCCTATTTCTTCCCCCTACCCTTCTTTCCCCTTTCCCCTATTCCCACCTTAAAGGCTGGCAACGCACTTGTGACTCTTGAGCTGCAGGTGCCCATGGGCGGCGGTAGTCACCTACCATCAGGTGAACTGTCTCCTCGTTTGCCCCTATACAAAAAAAAATCCTACCTAATATTATTGTTTGTTGGTTTGTTAGGCTTTTACGCCTTAACGGTTCAACCATAGATCATATAAACCTTGTTTATATGAACTGTGGGTTCAACCGATCGTCATGTAATTTTGTTTACACGTTACCTTTTCTGGATGAAATGTACCTACTATATGTATCTACTACTATAAAAATACACCATTTTGGTCCTTCGAGCTTACATCTGGCTATAATATACATATACACATGGACTATACTATACTATCCAGAAAATATATCTGTTCCCGAGGTATAGGCAAAATAACATTTACCTACGATGGCGAAGTAGCGGTAATAAGCTAGTGTTTTATAAAAGTATGATACAACTAGAGGAAGCGCGTTAAGTATTAAAGATAGAAGCAAGGTGCGAGTGCTGTCACTGCCTACCCTGAAGGAAGAAAAGCCTGAGTTTATGGGTAAATTACAAATAATAAATCATCAATTTATAATTAATTAATTATTATTCTTAAAATTTAAATCGCTACCAAACAAAAGAGAATTCTGAGAAAGAAATATTGACAAAACCTTTTGTAACAAAATTCGGAGGAGCTCATTTCTCAGGTGGTAAAGAAAAGACACAGGAGTCATTCCTAATGCGGGAGTTGTCTTTTTAAAGAAGAAACAAAAAAAAAAGAAATTTGTCCGTACGACTAGAATGTACACGAACAGTTCTCGGTAATTAGAGACTTGATTCTTTGCAGATACTTTTGGATTCTTAACCATTCTTTAAGGCAAACGATACACAAGTTTTATCTCCTTTGTTTCCTACTCAAGTCATTCGACGAAAGGTCGTCGAATGAATTGAGCTCGATAGTTAGATAAACCGATGCATCAAATTCTCAAAAGAGCATATAAGCTTGATGGATCGAATACGTGAAGGACAAATATCTTGAAGTATCATTTCTCAAAAGATCATAAGGACGAACTTAGTAAGTCTGATGTTATTACTTTCATCGACTTCCAGGTAACAAAAGTAGTGTCACTAATCTAATTTATTTATTTTTATAATATTAGGAAACACTAAAATAAATATTAATACTACAAACAACACCTATTGTGACCATATTAACAGAAGTAGTGTTGCCTACTTTCCACTCCAAGTGATTTCATTCAACATTCATTTGAACATTTCTGACGTACCTTCCGGAGGAAACCATCCGGTTAGCCGAAAAGGTAAAAGGTTCAGACTATTGTGCTTTCGTCCTTTTAAGAGTTATAATATGTCATTGGATATATTTATGTAATTCGGCATTATGTGTAAAATCTCGCTATATAAATGGTAAAGCAATGTGTTCAATTCTTTCATTGTATAGAATGCCTTGTCACGCGATATTACGCTTTTTTAGGATACACAGTTAGCACTGTTCTTATTTTTCGATATCTATTTAAGTTTATATCTATCCTACTAATATTATAAATGTGAAAGTTTGTGGGGATGTATGGATGTATGGATGTTCGGATGTTTGTTATTCTTTCACGTAAAAACTACTGAACCGATTGCAATGAAACTTGGTATGCAGATAGCTGAAGACCTGAGTTAACACATAGGCTACTCTTTATCTCGATATTCCCACGGGATCGGGACTTTAGCGGGTGAAGCCGTGGGGCGCAACTAGTATATTAATACGCTAGCGCACAGACAGACAGGTATGTAACATTTTGAATTTTTACTTATAGTGTATGTATAAAAGCAGTGTCAAAAGCTAAAATTCTTAAACAATATTTAAAAACATTTATTTTATTTAAATTTTTGTCTTTTTATGTACCTCTGACCATATATTATGTGTATCAAATTTCATGATGGTTGGTTGATTAGTTAAGACGTCAAAGCAGCGTAACCAACAAACAAATAAACATATTAAAAGTGGGAGAGCCATATTTCGGCACGTATGGGCCGGCTCGACCGGAGTAATACCACGGCCTCACAGAAAACCGGCAGTGTAGCAAGGCTGCGTTGTATTTCACCGAGTGAGTGAACTTACAACAACAACGACAACATGAACGGCTCAGTTATACTGGAGGACAACAGGTCGTCATCTTTTAGCGTTAACCGCGGAGTCAGACAGGGTTGCGTACTAGCACCTACCCTCTTTGGGATATTCTTCTCGGCCCTGCTCTTTACTGCTTTTAAGGACTGCAGCGTTGGAGTACATTTGCACTCACGGAAAGACGGAAAGCTGTACAACATCAATCTGTTGAAGTCAATAAGTAAGCGTATAGACCTAACTGCTCGAGAACTCCTGTATGCCGATGATGCTGCGCTGGTTGCAAATTCGGAAAGTGAGCTTCAGGAGCTGGTGTCGAGATTTGGCCATGCTTGTCGCATGTTCTCGATGAGCGTAAACACTAAGAAGACCGTCATCATGATGCAGGGCGTAAACCAGCCCCCTAATGTCACACTCGATGGAGCTGTCCTTGATGTTGTGGATCAATTCTGCTATCTTGGTTCTACCACTGGGAACTCGCTGTCAAACGACAAAGAAATAGATACTCGGATTGGCAAAGCATCGACCGATTTTGGCAGGCTTTATGCGCGCGTTTGGAGAAACTCAAAACTCACCACTCACACTAAAGTCCTCGTATACGAGAGCTGCGTCCTGAGCATATTGTTGTTCGCTTCGGAAACGTAGACTACATATGCTAAACAAGAACGCCAACTTAATGCTTTCCATATGCGTTGCCTGAGGACTATACTTGGAGTTACCTGGCGGGACAAAATTATTAACGAGGTAGTTCTTTCAAAAACACACTGCAGCAGTATAACTGCCATGCTAAAGCAGAGGAGACTACGTTGGCTCGGTCACGTACATCGCATGGATCCCGAGAGACTACCCCGACAAGTCATGCTGGGTCAGATAGCGGACGTGAAAAGGCCAATTGGGCGTCCCATCTTGAGATTTAAAGATTCTTCAGACGGAAGGTTGGGAAAAACGCACCGACATGACACCTGAATGGCGCCGCATCGTCAATGCCGGAGTCACTAAGCACGACGAAGACTGGCTGTTCAACCTCAAGCAGAAAAAGCTCCGGCGTGGTTTATCACCACCTACAGACTCACAATTTATCTGTAATCGATGTGGCAAAAAATGCCGTGCTCCCATAGGACTCCTTAGTCACCAAAAAAGATGCCACAACACTTAAACTCATAACACACATGCGTCGCAACAAACATCTTTTTAGATGCAGTGGCCAATATATAGAGTGAGGTTACTGAAGGCCCATCTCTTCCCTCTCCTCCACTTCCCACCTTCTCCCCTTTTCCCCTACTCCCACCTTAAAGGCCAGCAACGCACTTGTGACTCTTGAGTTGCAGGTGCCTTTGGGCGGCGGTAGATACTTGCCATCAGGTGACCCGCCTGCTCGTTAAAAAAAAACAAATGAACTTATTTTCGTATTTATAATATTATTTAGGATTAACCAGAGCAAATATTTCTGATGAGTAAACCGCCCTACTTTATCAATATTTTACCAGGAAATTTAATATTACATTTTCCTTATAGAACAAAAGAGGTAAACGATACAAATGTCTTATATTTGGTGTGTCATATATCATCTTTATTGATGTGGGTACCTCACTATATTGTGGTCCCGCAGAAAGTTACATTGAACCCCTGCGGCCAAGGTCTAGAGACACAATATTTGATACATCACAAGACCGCTTTTATTACATGGACCGTCTGATAATTGAATCATAATAATAAATGACCAAAGAGTGATGACGAATGTTTAGGTAAAAACAACTGTTTGGAAAAAATCTCTGTCGTCAAGGCTTTCTCTTGATGTTTAACGATATGCTTTGACTAATGTATAAATAAATAAATAAAGTATTAATGTTGAGATGATGTTGTTAAGAGGAGAGCTCGTACCTTCGCCTTGAACGAAAGGCGACTGAAGAGCGTTAAAGAGGAGAACAGATTGAATGAAGAAGGAAAAACAGCAACATCTTGCAACTTTTTCCATTAAAATTTTTGTTAAATCTTTCCCAGAATCTTACATTTTTCTGGGATAAAAAGTAGTCTATATGCTATTCCAGACTATAGTCTATATCTGAGGCAAATTTCATACAGATCCGTTTAGCAGTTTTTGCGTGAAACGAACATCCATCCATCCTCAAAAACTTTTGCCTTTGTAATATTAGTTAGGATATACTCATGTGTATGTTTTAGAAAAGAAAGGCAAAGACAAGTTTCACCCAATATCCTGTGACTGACACAAACTTGATAGGTCGCTGCACCCCTTGATAAAGTGCCCCTGTCGCCCGAACTAAATCGAAGCTTCTCCGAAAAACCTACCTGAGTATCACCATATACATTCAAAAATTATTATTTTCACGACGTTCTCTGTTAGCTGATTTTAAAGTACGCACAAGAATAAACTAAACCAAATTTACTTTCATGGTAAGACGGTTTCAAAAACTTAACTTATTTGCGTTACATGCAACATGTCTTCTAGTAAGCTTATACCCAACCAGCTTCATACGGTATGCCATACTCATCTCATCGCAACTCAAGAGTCACAAGTGCGTTGCCGGCCTTTGAGAAAGGAGTACGCTCTTTTCTTGAAGGTTTGAAGGTCGTATCGGTCCGGAAATACCGCAGGCGACAATTTGTTCCAAAGATTGGTTGTGCGAGGCAAAAAAAATCTGGAAAACCGCACAGTGGTGGATTGCCAATTATCCAGGTAATGGGGATGAAAGTTTTGTCGCGTTGAACAATGGCGAAACGTTGCGGCCGGTATAAGTCCGAACAATTCCTCGGAGCACTCCCCATGATACATGCGGTAGAGAATGCAGAGTGAGGCTACATCTCTACGCAACGCCAAGGGGTCAAGCCGATCTAAAATATCCTGGCAATCGATGATTCGAGTCTCCCTTGAATGCGGTCAAGGGAGAGAAGCTGGTACTGGGGTGCTCCTGCATAGATATGAGAATAGTATTCCATATGCGGCCGAACCTGCGCCTTATAAAGTTGTAGGCGATGGGCCGGGGTGAAATACTGTCACCATCTGTTGAGCACACCAAGCTTCTTCGAGGCTAATTTGGCCTTACCCTCCAAGTGACCGCGGAACTGGAATTCGCTCGATATATCGACGCCAAGGATCACTACCACAACATCTTCTAGTGAGCGTGTAACAACAAACGATATATATTTTTCGTACTTAAACCCCAACCTACATTGGGGTGTAGTGCAAAAGTGATAAAAATATGACGAACTAAATAATTACTTGTTTACTCTGAGGTAAACAATTTTAAACAATGACTTGTTTACCCAGAGGTGAACAAGTAATTATACTAGCGCCAATTGTCCCCGAGGACAAGTGAGGTATAATTAAGTTCTGTAGTGGTGGTGGAATTTAGTTAGGCTAATCTCAGCTTTATTTTTAGCAAAACAGTTGAGATTTTATCTCAGATAAAAGAAAAATATAATGGGATGAAAATGTATTTTATAAAAACTTTAGTTTGAACTAGCCTTTGCTTTCGGCTTCGCGCGCGTTTGAGTAGATTTCACCGATCCGGATAACCGTTTCAAAGTTACTTTCTAACCGTTGAGAATAGTAGTACAGTTTGCTGGACGAAAGATACTCTATGGTGTTTTTTATACTCCTGACACCGTGTGTGCAAAATTTATGGTGATTGGTTGTGAAAGAGCGCGCTCTCAAAACAAACAAAAATACTTACATGCGCATTTATAATATTAGATAGGATTGTTGGTTACGTCTGTTGAGACTGTATAACTTCCAAACGACATGAACAATTCAAGTCATATTCCTACAATATATAAATAAATAGACCAACAGTCTAGTGGTTAGTGACCCTGACTGCTGAGCCAGAGGTCGTGGGTTCGATTTCCACCCAGGACAAATAATTGTGTGATGAGCATGATCATTCGTTCTGTGTCTGGGTGTAATTTATCTATAGTATAATATGTATATATTTAGAAATATATAAGTATGTTTATCAGCAGTCTGGTTACCATAGTACAGGCTCTGCCTAGTTTGGGATCAGACAGCCGTGTGTGAGATGTGTGAAGTTATTATTATTATTATTATTAAATATTTGCATCAAACGCAAGCCTGGCTGAAATTTCTATAAGAATAATAATAACTAAATCTCAAAATAGTATCAAGATTTGTTACACAGGCAAACTAATTTTAAACTTGTCAAAAAGACTTACGAAATATAAGCCCTTCCAAAGTAAACCTTTAAGAAATAAGTTTATAGGTTTACCCGAAATGTTGTTTTGAAAATGTAATGAGAATTCAATGTTTATAATAAAACTCTTGCAATAGCGAATTTGCCCTGTGTCGTATAAAAACGATACAAATTTAGAATCTATCTTTTTTAACTTTTAAACTTTCGCGTTCCGTGTATATATATATATATATGTATATATATAATTGCATGTATATATATTATTATGTACCTATATATACGAGAATTAACGCGATCACGAAATAGGTATTACACTAGGCACAAAGGTTCAAAACATCGTGGGCACACCCAAGAAGGTCTACCCGTTATAAACTCCAGGTATCTATAAAATAAACTCCAGCTGCCGTAGTTCCTAAATAGGCCAATCAAAGCGGACTATTCCTAAAAGTATATATCGCTGATGTAATTAACCTGACGATTTTTCTGTCGTCAACAGACAGTTCGAGTTAAAGATCCTTACTGGCGACCTTGACCTTGACCGGCTCAAGCTATTGCTTACACTCCCCGACCCATCTGTATAATCAATATCCCTTTCCCTCCCTTCATAATATCTACTTACTAATTGTCCCATCGTTAATTCCCGAAGTGCCCGGTTGACGGCAATAGCTTTGCCCCCTATTACGGACCAAATAATAGTTGGCAAAATGTTGAGTGTGTAATTGCGCGTGATTGTATGTAAGTATATGTATTATAAGGTAAGTACAATACAATACAATGCAATACTCTTTATTGTACACATTGAGGAACATTTCAAAAGTAAAAAAAAAGTATATATATATATCAAGGTTTATGGGTGGGAGGGCCATGCACGTATGGGCCGGCTCGGCTGGAGTGATACCACTGTCTCACACAAAACCGGCAGTGAAGTGCATTGCTTTTCCTAACTTGCTAACCTTCCCTCCCCCCCCCCTCCCCCCCCCCTCTCCCCCTCTTCTACCCTTTCTCAACTCCCATCTTTAAGGCTGGCAACGCACTTGTGACTCTTGAGTTGCAGGTGCCCATGGGCGGTAGTAGTCACTTACCATCAGAAGACCCGTCTGCTCCCTCCTCTATACCATAAAAAAGACGTCGTCAAGAACTTATTATCTAACCGGTAATTCTTGAAAATCTGAGACCTCGGTGATAGTTCATTATCAACTACTCCACTTTTGACCTGTGAATGACCTGTTTTAAAATGAAAGTAAAATTTATCATTTACCTTTCGAAATAATACAAATCCCTGATTGCATAAAGAATATAGCTTTTGTTATGGGCTCAACAGCGTAGAATTTTAATAAGATTTCTTTTGAAAATATTCTTGAATGACAAGTTTCTCTTCAGATTTAATCCAGAGGTCATGAGAAAGAAGATAAAAAGCATTTATATCCATATTCTGCATAATTTGCACCCTCCTTAATAAAAGATTACATGTTTTTGTGTCAACATTCGCCTGCCTACTGGAACCAGCAAGAAACATGGTTGCTGCATCATGAGGCAAAAAACAAGTCTGGAAGACTTGTTTCTTTGAATTTTAATCTTTACGACTCACATTATTATTATTCAATAATTTATTGAGGGGCAGTCTTGTCAGAGGTATGGAAAAAAAAAACGGTATCATTACTTAATTGCAAAATCGATTAACGACTTTAAACACGAATATTTGTAATAGTATCTTTGTATCCCAACGGACTCTTAACAAAAATGTTATACACTTCTCTGGCTGTCAGAGAACAATTGCGTCAGTTATTGCACATTCACACGAGTTATTTGCAATAAAATGATACCATTCTGGACTCGGACACGTACACTTTTGTTAGTGAAGCGCACGGAGTCAGAAGGTTTCTTGATGATTTGGTTACGAAAGCAGGGTTAGTACCTACATACTTACTAATATTATAAATGCGTATGTGAGTTTGTTCTTTTGTTTGTTAAGCTTTCATGCCTTAATTTGTCAACTTAAAATGACTTTAAAAATAAAATTTTTGTTTACTTTGATTGCGTCTGACGAAGGCTTAGCAACGACAAAACTGTCTGGCAATATTGAAACCAAGTTCAAGAAAAAGGAACTGGCGACGCTGCAGCCGTGTGTTATTTACACAAACCATTTGGAGCCACTTTTGATGCCTTAATAATTCATTGATATTACTAAGAAGGCATAGAAAAGAAATGTTTTTTAAACAATTTTAAAATCAGGTATTTTACCTGCCGGAAGTGAATGTGCACTGGTAAACGCAACCACTCCCAGGTGCCAGCATTAGTGCATTCCTCTCTACATGCGATAGGGAACTATATATAAAAAAGTCGTTATAAAACAAACTTTTTCCCGACGTTGCTGGCTCTTGTACCATGATACTGAAATTGTTCGTAGAACCATTAAATTAGATTTTTCTATGATTAAGTAAACTTCAAGTGTAGTTATTATAATTATGGTCAACTGTCACTGTATCGAATGTTGTGGTTTCGAACTCATTAGATTTATTCGCGATAATTATTCAAAACCTTAGACGGAACAATGTGTGGCCCCCGTGAGGTGACGACCCGTAGAGGGTTTTAAATAAAAAAAAGATGTGCGTTATGGTTGTGAATTACCTGTAAAGTTGGCCAGTTGGAAGTATTACGTACGTACATAGAAATACGTTACATTCACTATTTACATTCTGGAGGGTAACCCGTAATGCTGCGTGTCAGGACTGATGGCGTTACCTGCTTTCGGAATCATGTAGAAAAAATCTTATGTAATCCATCAGTGGAGTCGACGTGCCGATTGCTCTGGTAGTTGGGTATTTGCATCATCGTATAGTTAGGAGAAGGTTCCAGAATAAGAATGATCCCATTTAAAGAACCATTCTTTACATTCAAATTTAATTTTACTCGTTGGTAGTATTCAATCTATGCTCTAATATTTTTTGTAGAGTATTAAAAATATTTTGTCCAAGTGATCATCAGACAAGTCGCTAAAATCGGTGCTATCCAATGTAGCGTCTCACACTGGCGAGTTTTGTTTCTTGACGCTTTGATAAAGGCCGATATTTGGCTAAAAACTAGTTGAACATCTCCAAAATAGACACGTGATTAAAATCATATATGTCGGCGTTACGCCAGGGTCTCCCTGTTCGGGGCCCATCAGAATAAAAACAAGCACTATAAATTACTAAGTCTATTTGCACACAACCGCCAGCACAGTACTCATCTGTTTTTTCACAATCCAAGTGTATAAATAACCTTACAATAGATTTTTAAACGGATAAGCGACAACAAACTCTTTTATAACAAATAAATTATCTTTTAGAAAAGAGTTTCACCGACTTCAATGTGCTTTTTAGTGGAAAGTAGATGTATTTTGTTTAAATATAATATGGATAGGCCAACTAAACGCACTGCCCAATGAGACAGCGATGTTTCGGAGCAAACAAAAATACCCATATCATCCATGTATACAATTTTTAGATATTTTTCACATCTTTTGACGTTGTTCACGCATGATGCCGGCCCTGCGCATAAAATAACAGTATTCATTAAGTGAAGCACACTCTTGAAGCCACTTTCCTCAAAAACTTTCCGTAGCCTTCAATATTTGTCTTGAAACAAATGAGTTACATAACATAATCAGGGTCTGTGTGCGAAAATATCTGTGAGAACGTCACAGGAAAAAACATGTGTCAATAATTGAATTAATCAAGGTGATTCATGTTAGCTTTGCTCTCGCTGGGTACGGAATGGCGGGAAGGGACCATAACTCGTAATAGGGCAACTGTCTATGGCTAAAATAAATTATTTACAATCCTCATGAAATTAAATGAGATAAGACTTTTAACAATCTTTAAGACTATTATTATTTTAGACATATAACGTCACAAAGGTGAATTAGTCGAGTGTGTTCTGAGCTATGTTTGATGAAAATCGGTCCAAGATGGCCGCCGCTACGAAATGGCGGATTACAATTTATTTCAGAAGTCCCTCAATATGGGTATCAAATAAAAGGGCTTGACTAGTAGAATACTATACACTATGATAAATATTAAATCCAAGATGGTCGTTCATTTTATTTTTATTATTTTGTGTTGGGGGCTTTTAAAATTTTTAATTTATAGTTATTTTTCATTTTAATTTACCTTTATCTACTGATGATAACAACCATTATACCAAAGCTCTATATAAAAATACTTTAGATAAATTATATTATAGCTTACTTAAAAATTACTTATAGTTTACTGAAAATTGTTTGTATGTAAGCCATTTTTTTAAATCTTAAAACAACACGCCTATTTATTTGTACATCAGGGTTTTACAGCAAATATGTAACAGGAGGTGTATTATATCAATAGTGTACAAAAGGCTCAAAGCAATCTCTTCCAGGCAAGTTGGTCGTCAGATAAAAAAAACACGCTCTAAAATGTTATTATTTTATATAATTATGTTATCAATAATATAGTGTTGCTCACCAAAACATCGTAACAGATAAGACCGACCTTTATAGTATAATATTGTACACGGAAATATCAAATATTTTCATAGTTAATTGAAATTTGTAGGGATCGTAATGGGTTTAATGTGTTATCTGCTTAAGGGTTTTCCAATATTTCCTGTGAACGCTTCTCGTTTGACATAAAATGTGTGCTATTGTAAGGTTTTATGTTAAACCAGATCGTATCGTAACTATATGCGAAATGAGTTATTTTATTTTGACTTGTGTTTACGGCGATCTCTCACTACAAAAGACTGCGTAGTTTTATTTGTTAGTGAGTACACAGGTTTGCCGAAGGTTTTTGCCCACACATTATTGTAATCTCTACGGTTTTGATCGTATTTACAAAGGTAAATACGATCAAAACCGTAGAGATTCCCGTAGACCGCTAAAAAAAGGGTACAGTTACCATAAAAGCCTACATGGTATTAATTAAAAGTAATTAATACCATGTAGGCTTTTATGGTTTTTTTAGCTATTATAAGTATTAATAAAACTTAATTTAAAACGCATGACAAAAATATATTTTTTATGGCGGACAAAAAAAGCAAAAAAGAATATTCATTCTAGAATTAACAAACGTATTTTTATGAAAACTATGTTCTATTTCTTTAAATAGAATAACTCATATTTTAGTAAACCGTTTTATAATTTATTTTGCGAATTTTTGTTAAACAAACTATCAGTACAAAATGTCGCAAAAACCAAAAGTCATTGTAAAGTATAAATTTAGTAGTGGGAGCCCTACGGATGAATTGATGATCATGAAGATAGCATTAGGAACAATTGACAAATGTAAGTTCTTTGTTACCTTGTTAGGTTTAGTATACAAAATTCATTTTTTTAACATTCATCAATCATTAAAAAAGGCCACACTCATACACTCTGACGGACATTACGAATTAAAGTCCTGTGATTGCCCTGGACTATAATTCAAAATTTGAAATAGGCGTTATAAAAAAAAACTACGGAGATTTTAAAGATTTTTTTTTTGTTTCTATTGACTTAAGAAAAAAGTTTACCCATTGAGACTTTCCGCTAACGATTTTTAAAGCATACTTCTTTAAGAATTACGTCGTTTCTAGTATGTTATACAATAAGCTATAATCTAAACCAAAACTCGGGAGTTGAACCATGCTGACCTGTCTCACCTGCAATATCTATATATATACTTCGACCGTTTATATACATATTTCTTTTTTTTTATGTATGTTCATCTATACTTATTTATACTTTTAATAAATCTGTAGCGGGATGAATTCTGTACATTGAATATATTTAAAAAAAAACGACTGAGGGGTATTAAGATATCGATACTGATGCCGAATATGCGATGCAAACAATTTTTGTCTGTCTGTCTGTCTCTCTTTCTGTCTGTCTGTTTGTATGTTCACGATAAACTCAGAAGTTACTGAAGGGGTATACTTAAAACTTAGTATAATAGCTTGAGTGCCTGCGCAGGTTATAGTGAATGTATATTTTCAATCGTAGGATATCATCGTGCTTTTCTGTGGTGATTGCTGAAGCAGCAGGAATTTTTTTTCTTTGTTTGGTAATCCCAGAGTAATCGATAGCTGGTTCTTGACTATGCCAACGAGCTATTTTGCCTATCGCAGCCAGTAAATTCATAAAAATGTTTCAGAGCATTAATAATCGTAACAACTTCACACACCTCATACACTGATCCTAAACTAGGCAGAGTCTGTACTATGGTAACCAGACTGCTGTTAAATATACTTATATATTTCTAAATACATACATATTATAAATAAATTACACCTAGACAGAGAATATTTTGTCCTGGGTGGAAATCGAACACACGACCTCTGGGTCCTAGACCTCTCTCAGCAGTCAGGGTCACTAACCACTAGACCATCAGGCCAGTTCAGTAAATATACATATATTTAAAAATAGAGTTATAGAAAAAGAAGATCCAAACTTTTAAACTTTTGCGTTCCATAATAATATAATTATGTTGACGGGATTTCACGCGATCACGTATTTAAAAAGTATTACAGTACCTACAGGCCTGTGATCACGGCCACGGCCACGGCAAAGCAAAGGTTTTAAATACGTGATCGCGTTGAGTCCCGTCAACATGATTATATAAGAATAGAATAGAATTTTTATTTAAAGCATATAATATATGACTTACAAAAAAAAAAGTTGTTAGTTTATCTTAACACTTTGTTACTATTACAGTATTTTACTATATTAAATGCAGACACTATCGCTAAAAAATTACAACTAAGCTGAAATATTGACATGTAACCGGTGAAGTTTTTTTTACACTTTCAGACCATTTATTTTCCGTTCGGTTACAGTAGTGTGAAATCTTATGTTACACCGTGACTAAACAAAGCTCAGAAGCGAACACTGACTACAGCAAGAGTCTCCCAATTGGTCGGACGAATCAAGATGTTAGGTCGTCACAGTTGTTTCATGACGATTTTCTGCGAGGAGAACATCTCGCGCAAGGAGGAGGTGACGGTGTGGATTCGGTAGAAAAACTTCCAGGTGGAACCTTTTCACTCGTGCTCTCGTGCGTACGCTAAGAGTAGCCGTGGGTGTATGAGACGAGTTTTTTGTTCTTCACTCGAAGCAGAGTCTCCCGTGAAGAGGTGTCTGGACATCGCCCAGGTGTCCACTAGCCAGCGCTGGGTGGATCATTGAAGGCAAAACGTCGCTGTACCGACGGTCAATTCATAAACGGTGCTGTGAGGCACACCGTGTGGTTTTAGTTGGTTTAAGCCTGATATACGGCCTCACCAATAGCCCGGTGATGTGAGCTTCCACACGAAAAAACAAATGAGTAATGTTACCACGGCCAAATTATGTCGTTATTTCACGTGTAAGCAAGCAAAACAACCTTTTTTGTACGCTCCAGGTTGTTTCACCGCCAATACAGTATAAAAAATCCTGCCTGGAGAAAGAGGTACTGTGCAATAAGCGACAGTAGTTGATAATAAAATAGCGATAGTGGCCAGATGGCATGGTAAGTTGTAAGAGGGAGACCTATAGATATAGGTCTCCCTCTTACAACTTACAAAAACAGTTTGACATATTCCTAGAGAACTTTAACAACGCCCTGGTAGGTTTAAAATCCTACAATCATATTGCTCTATTAGGAGACTTAAACATTGATATCAAACATCAAAATACAAACAGTTTATCAAATCACCCACGCACGTTTTCAATACTTACCAGATAAGATAAATGTTACGACCATGTCTTATTTATTTATTAAGTAGTACAACCACATCATATTACACATAATACATTTATAAAATATATATTGTTAGTCTTCAGTCTGATATGTATGACACTTACGGTGTACATAACATTGGCTAGTTATAGTAGTATGCCAAAGAATAAAATAAAATAAAAATAACAAAAAGTAAACAAACAAAACAAGCTAAAGAAATTTAACAATTTAAACAAACATCTGTTATTTGAATTACTATAAAATATTTTTTGAAGTTTAATCTTAAATTTATTAAATGTATCTCCAAAGATGTCAATGTCTGGATTGCGTGTTTCAATGATATTGCACTGATTGAGAACTCTACTTATAGGCGATTGCATGCCCAGATTAGTTCTACAGAATGGTACATGAAACGTTCTAGTAAGTCTAAGTCTAGGATAAGAGTGGGGAATGGCTAACGGTACCTTTTCCAAAAGACAACTGCACTGAATCTTATTGCTTATCAATTTATGGAAAAAAAGAAGGTCCAATATGCGTCTATGATTACAAAGACTGGTCATTTCAAATTTGGATAACCGTTCATCATATGGTAAGAGAATCCGCTACACAAGAATGAGATATTTCTGGTAAAGGCTCGCTGAATGCTTTCAATCCGTTGCGAATGGACAACATAATACGGTGACCATACGATACTAGCAAATTTGAGATGGCTGCGGACGAGACTATTATATAAAAGTACTTTGTTGGTAATATTCCTAAAGCCAATAGTATTCAGAAATCCGATTCAGAAATTTTCTCAGAAATCCGAGCATTTGGGCGGCTTTTTTCACAGTTTTATCAACGAGTGCTGAAAATGTTAACTTTGTATCGATGATCACACCCAAATCAAGGATTTCGGTTACTTCGCTTAAATATGTGCCGCCAATCTCGTACTTCGTAACAAGTGGTTTCTTTTTGCGGGTGAATTTAATATGTAAGCATTTATTTATATTGAGTTCCATGCAGTTTGCATTGCACCAATCTAAGATTTCATTAAGATCGTCTTGAATTAGTTTAGAATCCCTGAATAATGTAATTGAGCGGTAAATTTTAACATCATCGGCAAATAATGACATTTTACAGTGCTTCACCCGAGATGTTATATCGTTAATAAATATAACGAAGAGTAGGGGCCCCAGATGCGACCCTTGAGGTACCCCGGCAACTGCCTTATAGTACTGCGACTCAAAACCATTGACAGCAACGCTTTGTGACCTGTTATACAAGTATAACTCGAACCAATTAAGCAACGTTCCTCCTACACCTAAAGCATTTAGTTTCTGCAATAGAAGCAAATGGTTTACTTTATCGAAAGCGCTGCTGAAATCATTGTATATTGCATCTACCTGTGACCGAGCATCGGCTTCCTGTGATATGTCAGTAACAAAGGTAACTAAATTTGTTAAAATAGAGCGACCGCTTATAAATCCATGTTGATGGTCAGAAATATTATTACGAATTAAAGTAGCAATTGAAGGGTACAGAACAGATTCGAATAATTTTGAAAAACATGAGAGTATGGATATTGGCCTATAATTCTTAACACTTGCGTGGTCCCCTTTTTTAAAGACTGGTACCATATGAGCTTTTTTCCATTCTTCAGGGAATTTGCCGACCGTAATAGATCGGTTAAATATCAAGACCGTCGGTAATGCGAGTGACCGAGAACATTGCTTAACAAAAATAGGTGGAATCAAATCAGGTCCGGCACCCTTCAATGCGACTCGACTTCAATGCGTCTTACTAAAGACTACCATCACCCCAAAACCACCATCAATTAGTCTCGTCATAGAATCGCATATAACCGACCAGCTTCCAACAATGCTCCACCTAGAGCTCAAAAATACCGTCACACACCACACTAACTTTAGATTAAAATTCGACTTAGAAAGTATCCAACTATATAGCAAATACCGACGAATATAACTTGATATAGCAAATACCGACTTCACCCATATTGTCCAAATAGAAGATGCAAATCTTGCTACTGAATCACTAGTTTCCACCATGTCTACTGTAATTACTAAGCACTCTAATGCCGCGTTCCAATAAACAAGAAACGATTCGTTTTGCTTACGGACGGTAAAATTTCTTTCAATTTTCAACGAAAATCAAGCGCGATATCTAGCTACGTTTTGACGCTTTAACTATGAGTAGTTAAAGCGTCAAAACGTAGCTAGCTCAAAGAATCATCATAAAGTTTTGTATACACGTTGTCAGAAAACTACCATTTCGTAGGGATACCTGAAATGGTTAGAAATTCTACATTAGCAAGCGAAGTCGCATTTAAAACCTAGTTTATATCTATTACAAATGAATAAAATTTAAGTGCCTGTTTGTAATGTCATAATAACAGGTTTTTACTAAATGTACCTGAATGTTTACTAGATACTTATACCTAAAAAAACATTTATTTTGTCTGTCTTTCTGTCTGTCTGTTTGTTCCGACTAATATCCGGAACGGGTAAACCGATTTCCACAGGACTTTAACAAAAATATAAATATGTACACGCGAGCGAAGCAGCTCGGGGAACAGTTAGTACAAAATAAAACCTAACTTATAATCGTCTTGCAATTCAGATAAATCGATAGACACTTTATTATCTGAAATCCATCAAGTTATTGTGATTCCCTGAGGTTGTAAACATTCCACAACTTCACCAACAAACTCGTGAAACACATAACAACCCTTCTTTTCTATCCAGCAGTCGGGTAAAAATTATAATATTAAAGCGATAAAACCAGATTTATGTTCAACAAACAATTATTTAATATACCAATGTTAAGTGGCTCTTGAAATTGATGACTTGAAAAGTTTAAATATATATTTTTCTACCTTCCCCAGTGCTGTAAATAAAGGAACTTTATTATTATTTTGTCCTCAAGTCGTATATTTTTGTTGCTCTGCTATAAAGTAAAACATGCTTAATTATGCATTACAAAATATTTAGACCGAAAACGTTCCAGGAACATCTCCACAATTTATTTAAATTGACGTGCAAGGTGTTAAATCAAACTGAAATTGACGATACCAGTCCAAACAATGCAAAATGAGGATACGTGATACGTAAAGCATAACTGGCGTTTGGATAGACAATTGTCATTTAAATCCACCCAAATGAATCGTTTTGGGTACTATTCTCAACGAAGGTGTCATAAAACCACAGATTACATTAACTTCGAATATAGGAATCGATACCTATGCAGTATGGAAAGAGTACGGTTGAAATTTTACTAGCATGTGTTCCCCTGAAATCTGTCGTCCTAGTCAGGTAGCGGCCGCAACTTTCAGTGCCCATACTACCTCCGGGGAGAGTAGACGCTGTTCGCGCGGTTTAACCGCCTTATTTCAAATTCGGAACGGTTCGAAGATAATGCTTGTAACGTATTGTTGTTCAAGTTAAAAAGTTCAATTTTTTTTGTTAGTGAAGTGTATTGGTGTTGAAATGTTGGGCCAAGGAGTTATCATGTTTTCATGTTTGTTACTCACGTTGTTTGGAGGTAAGTGAACAATTTGAATTATTTTTAAAAGTTCAATAATCATATTGGTACATCCTTTTGCGACGTAGTGTATGGAAATTTTTATTACGTCGACAATTCGACACTACACTTTATTGAGAAACTCTCATCACAGCTAATGAAAAGAAACGACAGTCAATTGTGGCGTATTTGAATGAGAAACAGGGAAAACATTTTGCAGTATAAATAATCTTTTAGTTGTTAATGGGAAAGTGTTTCTTTTTTTTTCTAGTTGACCAGTCATCGCAGACTTATTATACTATATACTTATTAATTCGACATTTTCTGACGAATGAGTTCGATTTAGTGATTTTGCAAAATTATCAAAAAAATTACTTTTTATAACGTACAAAACGATGATTAAACGGAGTTTCATACTCCGTTTAATAATCGTGTTTTTGTGCTTGTATTTGGAATAAGGAGTATTGCTTTTTAATACTGAACAGTTTTGAATGGAACATAAACATACTTAAAGAGTGGGTTGTTGGAGATGAGAATGTGTTTGAAAATAGAAGCGGAAATAATTGGATGTATAGAATTTTGTTTTTCATGATTTCGTAATTGAAATAAACAATACGCAATAATGAAAGTATTATATGTGGGTAGTATACTCGTATATAACAATACTGCTTAATATTATGTATTACTTGTTTTAACTCGCAGCTTCGATCGCGTTCACGTGGGTATTGTTAATAACTGATTCTCTAACCCTCGGCAACAGTCTTACCCTGAATGGACTTTCCTGATAGCGTGAATGCAAAGTTTCATGATGACCTGTTTAGTTCCTAACTTTCCCAAGCGAGGAAACTAATCTGTTTCAAAATAGGAATCTCTTTTTTTAGGGTTCCATAACTCGAAAGGAAAAAACGGAACCCTTATGGGATCACTTTGTTGTCCGTCCGTCCGAAGGACTGTCTGTCTGTCAAGACCCTTTTTCTCAGGAACGCGTGGAGGTATCAAGCTGAAATTTATACCAAATACTTAAGTTTACTGTCCCTTAGAGCTGTAAAAAAACCAAACTTATAAGCAAACGCAATCAAAAGATATAGCCGTTTATGCCGCAAATTTCCGCGAATTATCGACACTCGCAAGGAATCAAAACCTACAGCGTACTTCCCGTGAACTCAGAATCTTGAAATTACGAAGCAACGTCTTATAGCACAGATAAAGGAAAAATTCCGAAAACCGTAAATTTTTAGTTATATCATATAATAAAAATATTTTACGGAACCCTCGGTGCGCGAGTCCGACTCTCAATTGGACAGTTTTTTTTTTAAGAGTTAGCTAGATATTTAGAATTCGTTTAAATTTTTGGAATAAAAAATACCTATTATATATTTTTTTAATATAGGTAGGCAATGACAACGCTGCTTAATCATAATAATCATACATATTATAAACAATTTTATCTATTTTCTTTGTGGATAGCTTCTTTAACGTTCAAGAATGATTGATGTTATTTTTAGATGAAACTGTTTGATATTCATATAGGTTTATATTACATTCTGAAAAAATAAAGCTCTCAAGGGATCTTACACATCGAAAAGATGACTGCGAATTCTTTTCAATAAAATTACTTAGAAATAATAATTAAGTTTGCTATTCATACAGTTGAAAGGATATTTATATGTATAATACATAGGTAAACAATATAAACATATTATAAGTAGTACTTTACTGAATAAATACTTATATGTTTTGATAGGTTCGCAATAAATGTTCGCAAAATCTTGTGGTTTTGTTGATTTTTTTTAATTGAAGTAGCTTTATATAATTGTATTTTTTTTTTCTATTCTGGAATGGTCACAACCATTCCACATCGTGGAGTCGGAAAGTACTGAAAAGGTATTCTCATTCTGAAACCGTTTTTAAGACTAAAATAGTGGAATGAATTTTTTTTTTTATCTGTATGTCATAATGTTTAGGGATTCAAAATGTACGACTGATAAGTTAGCCGTTAAGGTAACCACTCACCTACTGGTTGTCTATAAACATTTACAATACTAATTTTATCACTTATGAGTTACCAACCCTACGCCTCCTTCATAGTGCACACTTACGTATTTTTCTATCGGGTGGAGGTACTTCCTCCTTCCACCGGTGCCAATGCTAGCAAAAGCCATGGTGTCCACCTCTTGCAGTGTGGTAAATAATCTTTCGGCTGATTTCATTTTTTCCTGACTACAAAAAAGAGGGCAATTCTCAATTCGACTGATTTTTGAAGTGAAATCTTCTTTAGGTACGTAGGGCACTTTTGGTAAGGGAAAAAAGCAAATCGCGTAATCGTCACGCTCAGATACATATTATACAGATGTATGTGAGTGTGTGTGTGTTTCACTTCTGATGAGCAGTCCTACGACTAACAGCTTTTGTTTGTATGTTCCGTTATATCTTCGAATTTAAAAACTGTTTTGTTAATTAAATTGGTATACTCAAGGTTGGTCCCTTGATCTGTGGTTGGTCCTTTTTAAATTTGAAGATAATATTCCACCTCTAATGGTTTAAAATTAATGGATGAAGATTTAGCATATTTCAATTTATCGTGGTTAAAGCGCATTGAATTCGGTTATACTTTTTTTTAAAGATAATTATTAATTAACTCTAGAACTCTACTTTAACTAGTATATTGTTGAAAAACATATCTATATACATAAAAATTCGTGTCACGTTGTCTCCTGGACTGGACGTCAAAACTAATGAACCGATTTTCATGAAATTGTGCACACTGTGCAGTCTGGTCCAACGTGAGAGATAGGATAATTTTTATCTTAATATATACTCACAATGTTTTTATTGCAATTTACTTAGTCACAGCAACGTAGCCCTTTTTGTTCCAAAGTTTTTATTGTGTAGAAACCTTTAAACATTAGACTCCGGTTGGGTCCCTTACAATTCATATCCAGAAAAATTATAGAATATTAAAAAAGTTATAAACTTTGTTAGTTTTGCTTTATCCTTTTTGTAACCGCTAGAGAACTATGGACCTTCTAATATAATTACGTCGGAGTGATATATAGCTATCCTTGTCAGGTAGACAAGTTTAAAACTTTTAGACTTGTACAAATTTAGCCTATGGAAGGATGTAGATAAATTGTTGAATAGTCAAGGATAGTTTGAATAATAACTTTTGTAAGTGAACTACATAACTATTACAGTTATAGGATTGTATTCAGGTTTTTCAGAAAAGTCTGTGTAGGTTTTGACCAACGGGGATTCTATCTCTGTTATCTTTGATTTGATAAAAAAACTGTCGGCCGTAGAACTGCACGTTAGAAGTGAAAACACACCCACACCTGTATATAAGTATCCGAGCGATCACCCTCGTATACCTATATACAAAAAAAAGTACTGAACTCATCAGACTTCAGTGCTTTTTTCCCCACGTAAAGTACCCAACGTGCCTAAAGAAGTTTTCATCAAATGTGTGACCGCGATCGATGCGATGGGATATCTTATTTTATAATTTATTCAACGAGGGGTTATGAAATATTTTGGTTTTGATAATTATATATAAAAACACTAGCAACCCGCCCCGGCTTCGCACGGGTAGAAATATACACCTAAACTTACCTCATAAATCACTCTGTCTATTAGTGAAAAACGTATTAAAATCACACAGTATTTAGCCAGTCAGCCTGTGACCACGGCCAGTGCAACCTGGTCGAAACGTCAGGCAATTCAGAGGTATGTATTACCTTTTCGTGAATGCGGTAATTCCCGCGTAAATAAATAAGTGTGTTTCTGTGACATCATAGTTATTAACGGATCTATGGAATATGATTTAGGTTTATTTGTTTATAAGATGACTTGGTCGAGACTGTTCTTAGCTATAACTCAAGAAAATCTGTTCAGACCTTTTAAGATCATCAGTTCTTTTCTAATCTTTCTAAAAATTCATGAATTTCGGATGAATTTTTCAATTTTTTCAGTTAAAAGTTAAAGTGTCTTTTAAGGAATAATTTATTAATTTAGTTATGTTTAACTAACATTATTTGTCTCCACACACTTAAAATAAAAAAAAAAACTTAAAGAAATAATAATAATAACTTGACTAATCTCACACACGGTTGTCTGATCCTAAACTAGGCAGAGCCTGTACCATGGTAACCAGACAGCTGATAAACATACTTATATATTTTCTAAATACATACATATCACTACATATTATATAAAAAAATCTCCTGCCGTTTCTCTGTCTGTCTGTCTGTTCGCGATAAACTCAAAAACTACTTAATGGATTTTCATGCAGGTTTCACTAATAGATATAGCGATTGATGAGGAAGCTTTAGGTATATAATTTCTTAAGGTTTTGTACAAATTGGTTGAAATATGTTGATGATTGTTGAAGATGTCTCTACTATCCATGCGAAGCCGGGGCGGGTTGCTGCTTATAAATAAATTACACCCAGACACAGAACTTATAATTTGCTCAACCGAATACAATAAAAGTTTACATACACATTGTCAGTACTTTACAGTAGTGTGCCCAAGGGATTCTTGAATGGCTTGACATAATTTAGACTTACACCGGAGTGACACCACAGCCTCACAGAAAACCGGCATATAATCACCTAGCATTGTATTTCACCAAGTGAGTAAGGTTACCGGAGACCATAACCCTTCCCAGTCCCCCTCCCCCCTACTCCCACCTTCAAGGCCGGCAACGCACTTATGACTTCTAGTTGCAGGTGCTCATGGGCGACTGTAGTCACTTACCATCAGGTGACTCGTCTCCTCATTTGCCCCCTATTCTATAAAAAAAAACATGAGAGACGCCGCAGACGAGTAATAGTAAGACAGAAAAAGTAATACTTACAAAGGTTCAATGTAGCAATATAAGAAGAACAAGAAGTAGTTCCAATTACAGCTGTGTACCAAATGGCCCTTGTCGACTATATTTGTTCTGAAAAACGTTTATAAATATAAAATTAAGACTGTTTCTTAAATAACTCAAGTGGTCACCTGTACGCTCACTCTACACTCTCAATATTCACATTCTGTCACTTTTATACAATACTAGCAGCGCCCCGCGGTTTCATCCGCGTTAGTCCCGATCCCGTTCGAATACCGTGATAAAAAGTAGCCTATATGTTAATCCAGGTCTAAAGCTATTTACATAGCAAGTTTCATCGCAATCGGTTCAGTAGTTTTGGCGTGAAGGAGTAACAAACATACACACACACTCACAAACTTTCGCCTTTATAATATTAGTGTGATATTATCCACTAGCTGCGCTCCACGGCTTCATCGAATATCGGGATAAATATGTATTAATACAGGTCTCCAGCTATCCACACAGATACCAAGTTTCATTGCAATCGGTTCAGTAGTTTTTGCGTGAAAGAGTAACAAACATCCATACATCTTAATAAACTTTCACGTTTATAATATTAGGAGGACTATTCTATCTTCAGCAACGGTTTGAGTTTCTCCATTGTACACACTCGATATCTAAGATTTGCATTTGAATATTGGCATTTCAGATGATTGCATGCATGGCGCAATGGTTAAAGAGGTCGCCTTGCCCCCAAACCGCGATGAGTATTGTGGGTTCGATTTCCATACGGGACAAAAGTGTGTGTGAACTATAGTTGTCCCGAACTGGGTATTCTTTGTGTCCGTTGTTACAATGTTTGTAAAGTCTCCTGCGATGCAGGAAACTCCTAATGCGGCCATTAAAAAAAAACATGCAAATTTTATACAATAAAATGTATATGATCATAACGGACTGTACATATTTATGATAATACTGATATAAGTAGTATAATATTGATTTGACACACGTACTTTCATTGCGCGATGCAGAATCGATAGTTGCTAGGTAGTTTGGCTTGTCTTGTTGAGATGGCGCTGTGTATATACGCCACAATGTGAATTAAACATCGTATTCGTATCCGTATTTATCATCAAATGTTGTAATTTAAGTGGTTCAGACATTCTAATGAATAATTGATGAGTCTTATCATGAATTTTAATCCTCTAAATATATTCAAGAGCTACTATGTAAACATTTCAGACAACTATCAATACAAAACAAATCGTTTAGGTCTGAGCTGCTACTTAATTTTGAGTGTAACTCCCTTTTATCTAAATATTAGTTAACTATGTATTAAATTAATAGGAAACGCGTTTATCCTAAGTACCTAAAGCCATCTTTTAAAAAATTGAAGGGTTTAAGATAAATATTTTGCGTGGTTTACTAATGTTTGACAAAAAAAAATGATCATTTCAAAAATGACATTATAAAAAGTAATCTTTTGACAAACATCTCATTTCGCAAACATATTACTTTATAAGTAATCATTTGACAAAATACAGATTTCGCAAATGTTTTACTTTACAAATATTTCAAATAATTATAAGTTTTATTGGAACTAAAAACAATGTTTACAATAGACATGTGCACGAAAATAACCGTTCTAGTGAGAACTGTGTCGCAGTTATTAACGCCCACCTCCGAACAGGGTTCAGCGTTCCATAAACTATCTAATAATGTTAAATTCCTATGTTTATGCTAGATGTTTAGTATATAATAAAATAGAAAAACAAAAATGAAATAAAAATAAAGTGGATGAGTACTACGTGAGTGGGTGAGTGAGTGAGTACGTGAGTGGGTGAGTGAGTGTCTAACTGAGTGAGTGAGCTAGTAAGGAATTACATGCTTACGAGTGCTTCTAATTTATCAAAAGTAAAAGTAAAATAATCATTCCAAAAAATGTAAATTTGACCAAGTACTTCGTTTGTCAAATTTGTGATTTTACAAAACGGGACAGATCATTGTAGGCAAGTATTAATTTCATACAAATACTGATACCATTTGATTTATAGTTCTAACCAAGTAAAAGAAGCACACCGTGTGGTTTTAGTCGGTTCGATTCCAGCACACCGCACCGTCCGCACCAGCGAATACCCCGGTGGGGTGACAGTGCGAAAAGGTCACGCGCACAAAAACAAAATAAGGTTGACTTGTGATAAAACAGTAAATTTGATGCTATCGAGAATCAAGAAATAAGTTTATCTATCCCGAGAAGTGATACAAAGGTACTATGAATATCTGGTTGCTTTGACCCTTACCAAAAAGCTTGAAGAGTGTAGATTTTGTAAACTACCAATGATATTATGGAATGGTACTCCATTACCGATGCTTAGAAACACTGTAATATATGTGGTTACAGGACTAAGAAAATGATATTAAAAGTGCAGAACAAATGAATGCAAAACCTATGACACAAATACCTCTTACAATATTTACAGTATTTTGTGATAACCTCCCTTATCTACTAGAAATGTTTTAAAAAATACAACTTATGCTTATTTTTTTTGTAATAATGACCTGTTTTGATTTGAAGAACAGTGATGGTGTTATGGAGTATCTGATCTAAATTTAGGTATCCCGAATTTGTAATTATTTTTATCTTAGATCAAAGCTAGCCGTCTGACTCCGCATATTACTAGTCCATTGTTTTTAAATATGTATGTGGATATTGAACTACCTTCAATATGCATGAGGCAATGTACGGGTTCCTTTTCATGCAGAGCCCTAATTGGTTTTTTGTCAGATTGCGATCACTATCCTCACCTCACCCTATCCGTGCCGGCGTCCCGCAAGGGTCCGTACTCTCGCCGCTCCTATACACGCTGTTCACCAGCGATATCCCGACGCATCGGCACGTGCAGACAGCACTTTTTGCAGACGACACAGCTATCTATTACTCAGGTAGAGACCCATTAGTGTGCCAGTATTAAAATATTTTTATCGTTTTTTTGTTTACATAACCAATAATAAAAAGGTTTACTGGTAGAAAATGCCTACGGCATTAAGTCATAGAATGTATCTGCAGTAAGTGGTATAAAATAAATTTAAAAAAACCGTGCGAGTCGGACTCGCGCACCGAGGGTTCCGTAAAATATTTTTATTATATGATATAACTCAAACCTTACGGTTTTCTCAATTTTTCCTTTATCTGTGCTATAGGACGTTGCTTCGTACCAAATTTCAAGATTCTGAGTTCACGGGAAGTACCCTGTAGGTTTTGATTTCCTTGCGAGTGTCGAAAATTTGCCGAAATTTGCGACATAAACGGCTGTATCTTTTGATTGCGTTTGTTAAGAAGTTTGATTTTCTTACAGTTTCAAGTGACAGTAGACTTGAATACCTATTTGATATAAATTCCAGCTTGATACCTACACGCGTTCCTGAGAAAAAGGGTCTTGACAGACATACAGACGGACGGACAAGTGATCCTATCAGGGTTCGTTTTTTCCTTTCGAGGTACGGAACTCTAAAAATAATATAAATATAATGATATTTTGTTTTGTTCATGATTTTGAGGTCACGTATCTATTTACAAATGATAAGCACAGGGTCAGAACAAATACAAGGTCCAACAAGCTTAGCTTCTTTATCCTACTTAATATTATAAACGTGACAGTTTGGATGGGTGTTTGTTACTCTTTCACGCAAACACTACTGAACCGATTGCGACGAAACTTTGTATGTAGATGGCTGGAGACCTGGATAAATACATAGGCTACTTTTCATCCCGATATTTCCACGGCACTGGGACTTACGCGGGTGAAACCGCAGGGCGCAGCTAGTATATAAAAATTTCGTGTCACGTTGACTGTCCACGATGAACTCCTAAACTAATAAACTAATTTTAATGAAATTTTGCACATTGTGTTCAGTTTGGTCTAACTTAAGAGATAGAATAGGTTTTATCTGAATTTTTAGACATAATATTTTTTTATTGTAAATTACTTAGCCACAGCACAGATAAGATAATAGTTACTTCGTACGCCACAGCAACGCGTGGCCGTGTAGCTAGTATTTAAACTCATTATATAAACCTAAATGCAATTAATATAAGTCATATTATTCTTTAACTTCAGGTTGCGCACTGTAATGCTCGGTTCTCCTCGCTCATTGATGCAATGGATATGTATCGTTACATTGCAGGCGAATGCTCCTGGTGAGAGAGTACCTTTAGAAGATGTACTTGTTACGTCACCAACCCCAAAATAGTGTGTATGGTCTATACTTGAATTAATTTACCTAAATAATAACATTAAAAACACTTTAGTTGACAGTCAAGTGAAATCAGATTCTTAATAAAAAGAATCTGATTTCACTTGACTGTCAACTATAGTGTTTTCATTGTTATTATTTAGGTCATCACAATGGTAGGTT
This sequence comes from Callimorpha dominula, assembly GCA_949752705.1. Classification (NCBI taxonomy): domain Eukaryota; kingdom Metazoa; phylum Arthropoda; class Insecta; order Lepidoptera; family Erebidae; genus Callimorpha; species Callimorpha dominula. The sequence goes on along the minus strand of OX457002.1, from coordinate 3,152,458 downwards.
CGGTAGAAAGCTGTATGAGACTTGTGACGTCACACTTTGCTATCGACAAATCATTGACTTCTAAGTTTGGTTTGACAATTATAAACTAATATGTAACAACAGAATTGAAAAAAATATGATCTAATATTGTTCAAAGTTGTACTTGACATTTAATTTCCTGAGGATTGTTAAACAGTTTAATTTAACCATAGACAATATATCCTATTCTAGCATTGACTGTCATTTATGTCAATAGAACCACTTAGAACTTCATTTGAGTTACTATGTTTGTGAAATGATTCACGGAAACAGTGAATAGAACTCCAGTGAATAGGAGATGGGAGACGAGCGATCCCTGTAGGACACCGTTTACCTCGAAATGTGCGGTAAATGTTGTTTCAGTTATTGTCGAATGATCCGAATACATATGTGATATATTACTTTATGATGGAAAATATATAAACCTAAATACTCTTTCGGTTGTATATATACGCACTTTATGGGTTAAGGGGTTTTCGTACTTCTTTTTTAATTATGTAATAAAATTTCAGACGCATTTTTAAAATGTACACATATCATAGTGTACTGATAGCCCAGTCAACCTAGCTGTTTTATGATCAACTAGTTGTGCCCCGCGGTTTCACCCGCGTAACTCAGATGCCATGGGAATATCGAGATAAAAAGTAGCCTATGTGTTAATCCAGGTCTCCAGCTATCTACATACGAAGTATCATCGCAATCGATTCAGTAGTTTTTGCGCGAAAGAATAACAAACATCGATACATCCTCACAAACTTTAAAATTTTTTTCACATTCAATATCTTCATTACATATTATAAAACAAAGTCCTACGCCGCGTCTGTCTGTTCGCGATAAACTGAAAAACTACTGAAAGGATTTTCATGCGGTTTTCAATAATATATAGAGTGATTCATGAGGAAGGTTTAGGTGTATAATATCTACTCGTGCGAAACAGGGGCGGGTTGCTAGTATATTATAGAAATGTATGTATACAGAGCCATTTAACAAATCGCTAGTGTCTTGAAAATTCCCATTACGGACACCACCGTCACCGTCAACAACGTCTGCCATCACGCGTATGCCCGCGCCGAGTGGCTCTCGCCACACGCCACGCGGCGGCGATGTTCCCCCCCCTCCCCCTCACCCGCAGTTTTATATTATAGTCGTAACTTTAAAAATATTTGACCAAACTACGTACTTTAAAAGACAAAGTTTATCTACTTTGAATATCAAAAGCGATAAAAGTGTTTATTTTCATAAAAATCAATTTGTTGCTCCTAAATGTGAATTGGGAATAAAAACTCAAATTTTATTGTGTTTATGGTTCACTATTTTGGTAATAATGGCTTACACATAAAAGATAGATATACACTGTTGCGGACTTTTTTGTAGAACTATTTAGGAGAAATAATCCCACCGTACATTATATTCGTGTAACTCTTACAGTTTTTGAACCGCTCGCCAGAATAGCTTGCAGACGACAGATTTTTTTCCGACTTACTTAACACTTATCGTTATATTTTGGCCAAAATACACAATATCTTCATAAATTATAGCCTATGTGTTATTCTGATATATAAAATATATTATTGTAAAGTTTCATTAAAATATATTCAGTAGTTTTTGCGTGAAAGAGTAACAAATATCCATACATTCATACATCCATACATCCACACATCCATACATCCTCACAAACTTTCACGTTTATAATATTAGTAGGAAAATGGACATTTCGACTACCACGCTTCTTATTTTTGGATAGATTTAAAAAAAATGCGCTGATTAAGAATTTCGATACCCGCAGTCTGGACAAGTGGGGCGTCATTTTTTTTTAACAAGTTAATGAAAAATAAAGACTTTTCGTTACATTTCGTGTGATATCTCTATTTATTTAAGTTTATATATAAAAAAATGCGTGGTTATCCAAAATTTAGGTATTTTATTTCCTTGACTGGGCTATGACCTCATTGGTATATTGCAGTCAGTTTGTGGTTATTTGGCACATATGTGTGGTAGCAAATTCGTATTTAGAAGTTGGGCTTTGAGTTCAAAACGTCACAGTTAAAAAAGAAGAAAGAGAATATCAAGTGTCACCGTATGTGCCAGTGATATTGGGCTATTCCGCCTGATGGTTTTTTTGGGGGCACTGAATAAGTTTTGAACTGTAAATTTGAGGTATAATTATTATCTATCTAATAATGTTATAGTAATAAAATTGTTTTGACCCTGTCGTCACAACTTGACATAAACATTCTAGTAACAGAGCAAACTAATATATATATATATATATATATATATATATATATATATATATATATATACTTAAAGTGATAAGTTCCTTATATCAAAGTCAAAATAAAATATACTTATTTATTTCATAGAATTCTTAAAAAAATATTTGAAACGTCTTTTTTTTAAACAAAACTTTAAAAATTATAGATCAACACACAGTCTTTCTCATCTCTCAAGAAGCACTTGACTGGTTTTCTTCTTACCTTCAGGATCGTCAACAGTCGGCCCGTATTGAAGATTCTTCTTCTAGTTGGTGTGGTCTCGCTGCTGGTGTCCCTCAAATCGATATTCTCTCACCTCTTCTATTTTCGATCTTTATCAATCTTATCACTCAAGACTTCAGTGTTCCTACCATCTTTACGCTGATGACTAGCAGTTATATTATCAAACAGAGTTGTGCAATATATTGTCCGGGGTTTCGTTAGTAAATACTGATCTAGCGGCCATTAAACATTGGTCTGATATGTTCGGCGTATCAGTGAACCCGAATAAATGTCAGGCTATCATCGTCGGAAGTAGCCGTAGTATGAGCCAACTCGACCTTGCTTCACTCCCATCACTTACTTACGATGGTATTGTCATTCCATACTGTGAAAGTGTAAAAGACCTCGGATTGTATGTTGACACAACTCTGAGCTGGCGAAAACATGTCCCGTCTCCCTCACGAGTTTATATTATATGTATATGTGTATTTATTTATATATTATGTATTATATGTAATAGTATCATTATCACTTATTATATATATATATATATGTACATGTGTATGTATTATATTAGCATGTAGATTATAAAGTACTGTGGGTACTAAAATAATATTATATCTAATTTAAAATAAATATCTCTCAATCTCTGTGCATCTACCTTGTTTTGTCTCTGCATCGCCCATAGGTCGACTGAGAGAAAATGCCTACGGCATTAAGTCCACCTTTGACACATTTTGTGCATAAAGTATAAAAGAAAATTGTTTGCTACGTATGTCAAATGTAAAATTATAAAATAAACAAAACTAATAACACACAATATTCCCTATCTGCCTGTGTCTATCTATAACCTTGCCCGTTTCCAAATCGTTGAGCCTTGTAAGAAAAATATTTTTTTTTTGTTTTATTTTTTATGGTATAGGGGGCAAACGGGTCACCTGATGATAAATGACTACAGCCGCCCATGGACACCTGCAACTCAAAAGTCGTAAGTGCGTTGCCGGCCTTTAAGGTAGGAGTAAGGGAAGGGGGAAGAGGAGAAGAGGGGAAGAGGAGAAGAGGGAGAGAGGGAAGGGTTAGAGTCTCTAGTAACCTCACTCACTCGGCGAAAAGCTCTCTGCCGGTTTTCTGTGAGGCTGGCTCCCCCACTATTTAAAATATTTAAAGTGAACTAGTTACTATTTAATGGCAATAGAATCACATTCGTAAAATGAATATATGAAAAGCATTGACGAGAATAAACACTACTAGACATATACAATTCACACCTCAGTCTTGTTAATCCAACTAATCTCCCAATTGCATGATCGGCATCAACTGCTGAGTATAGCTCACCATCTGTAGTATATTGAGTAGACATTACAGTGAAACAACATTGTTGGGTACTTGGATGACCGATCACTGTTTGCATTACATGAGCTGAGGTTGGCACATCCCTCCATGCCTCGCAGAGCATGACAAACCGTCACCCGCGGTTGTCACTCGAACTGTCATTCAAGCCCCTGTAGCTTCAACGAACCAGTTTGTAACAGAAAGTGTTGTTTCTAAAGACGGGAACACAAAAGGCAGGAATCACACTAGCTCAAGCTTCTTTTGTTTCAATGAGTATGGAATTCTATTCAATAAAGGCATTTTTTTTACTTTTGTTTGAATCTCGTATTCATTGAGTATATTATTCAGTTTTAGAATTCGTAGATATTAAAATTTTTAGTTTTAAGATAAAGTACAAACAATAATAGCTCTTATTTAAATTTTTTTTTATTTTTTTTTTAATATTATAGGGGGCAAACGAGCAGACGGGTCACCTGATGGTAAGTGACTACCGTGGCCCATGGACACCTGCAGCTCAAGAGTCACAAGTGCGTTGCCGGCATTTGAGATAGGAGTACGCTCTTTTCTTGAAGGTTTGAAGGTCGTATCGGTCCGGAAACACCGCAGGCGACAATTTGTTCCAAAGGTTGGTTGTGCGAGGCAAAAAATTTCTGGAAAACCGCACAGTGGTGGATTGCCAATTATCCAGGTGATGGGGATGAAAGTTTGTCGTGTTGACGATGGCGAAACGTTGCGGCCGGTATAAGTCCGAACAATTCTTCGGAGCACTCCCCATGATACATGCGATAGAGGATGCAGAGTGAGGCTACATCTCTACGCAACGCCAAGGAGTCAAGGCGATCTGAAATATCCTGGTAATCGATGATTCGAGTTGCTCTCCGTTGAATGCGGTCAAGAGAAGCTGGTACTGGGGTGCTCCTGCATAGATTTGAGAACAGTATTCCATATGCGGCCGAACCTGCGCCTTATAAAGTTGTAGGCGATGGGCCGGGGTGAAATACTGTCTCGATCTAATGAGCACACCAAGCTTCTTCGAGGCTAATTTGGCTTTACCCTCCAAGTGACCGCGGAACTGGACTTCGCTCGATATATCGACGCCGAGGATTCCGATACTGGCTGTGGCAGTCAAGGGAAATTACTGTTATTACAAGGTTATTATAGTAATCTTACTAATATTATAAATGCGAAAGACAAATACTCTAGTATGAAACGGTGACTACTATTTAATTCTAGAGTATTTGTCCGCCGCGCTGGCCTGGGGGTAAGCGCTTTCCTGGGGGTAAGCGCTGGCCTGGGGGTAAGCGCTGGCCTGGGGGTAAGCGCTGGCCTGGGGTAAGCGCTGGCCTGGAGGTAAGCGCTGGCCTGGAGGTAAGCGCTGGCCTGGGGGTAAGCGCTGGCCTGGGGGTAACGGATGAGGCTGCCCGTTACTCTAGCAGAAGCAGGCCTGAGACGGTAGCGCGCCGTGTTCCGCGCGTGCCTCTCTACACTGGAAGGGGGGCAAGGCCCCCCGCTCGCAAGGGCGTGGCTGCCTTTTGTTTTAGAGGCGGCCAAGGTCTGCCAGGGTTCTCCGGGACTTCCTTACTAGGGTATACCCGAGTCCCTGGCAATAGACTTATTTATGACGGAACACCGTGTGGTTTTAGTCGGTTCGATTCCGACATACCACTTCACTGGCAGCCCCAGTGGAGTGATGACCCGAGGGGGTTTCCACACGATAAAAAAAATAAATAAAAGAGTATTTGTCCGCCATTCAATTTCTATCCAATTAATATTCCAATCGTGATGTCGAAAAGTGTTGAAAGTAGTAGTGGAAGAACACTTCCTTGTGTGGTTAGTTAATTTTGTACGTAAATGTTCAAAAAATTACTAAACAAAATATATAAAAAAAATACAAATTAAGTTTTTACACCAAATTTTCGATGTCGTATATTTAACAAAGTATATCTATAATTATAATCCATCTAATAAAATACACTAAACGTCTAAAACATATGATGCTTATAATGCTTGCCAAAATGCCAACGATATCGCATACTCATTCAACTACCAACGAAACTATGCAACATTGTATACAACATCGCATTTTTTGAGTGTATTGTTAACCGTTGCATTTTTAGTTTATTGACAAACATACTTGCCTGTTTTCAAATATGACGTCAAACAGCTTTTGCAAAAAATGCCTTTGACTTACGCATGTCAAAGCGTTTTAACAAAACCCCAGCCTGCTAATTATATACGAATAAACTCATCCACAAGCGATAATTTTATCTTACTGTTGAAAATAATCACGCTATCGGCCTATCAGGATATCACGAATTGGTAACACTTGTTTCAGTTCACCCCAGAGCGTATGTAAAGTGCTACTAGGTGTAGTCTTTTTTTAACGTCTAGAATATACCGTAAATAACGTAAGGCGTTAACATAGTTGAGCAAATTTGTGATTTTTAATTAAAAGAAATTGTTTTGATACTTTAATATGAACTTTACGAGAGAGGGGGCTGACATGAATATAGATAATTATAAAAAAAAAACATAAGAGTTGAAGTTTAATAATAATTTGTTTAGAAATGTGCAACACACCTGGAAAATATTTTCCGAAAAAAAAACAACGTGTAGTGTATATATTGTGTAGCCTGCAACATTATCTTGGAGACTTTAAAAAAGAAAGACATTTATTTTTGACGGGAATAAATTTATCTTTGCTCGCGAACTTTAGAGATCGTTGGCCTATACAGGCTTAACTTAGATCAAACAAGAGAAATGTGAGATAACTGTTGAAAATGCAGAGCAATGAACCAGCACGATAGAAGCATTAATGTTATTTATGTTCGCCTCAACAATATATAGAAACAAATGTTTAGCCTGTACTGTTTTCTTCGAGCATTTATTTTATTTCTGTTGTGGATTTCAAAGCGGTTTAAAAAGGCTTAGTGCGGACAACTGAATATTTATGAGAATTATATAGGGCAGCCTTATTTCCACAAGGCTGTCTACACCTTAAATGTTTTTTCTGTTTTTGAAATGTTTGTGTTTTTTAGTTTATTTAAGTTAAGGTGCGCATGTAATTATCTTAATATGATTTATGATGCTAAGTGACAAAGCGTTTGCGTTCACATAATGAAGATTTTTTCCATTTCTTAACATTTCGTTTACTTCCTATGCTTCGTCTAGAAAACTAAAACTTGTGCCCCGTAGTAATTAAACCGACTTAAATGTCGTGTCATTTCGATAACCAGTAAAGACACGTGTTATTAACCAACTTCACAAAGAAGAAGGTTTGCAATTCGACTGAATTTTGTTTTTTCTTGTGTGTACTTAATGTCTTCGCGATTTGTGAACCAATTTCAATGGTGATGAAAAAAAAAAATATGAAGGCTTCAGATGGCCACGGGAACTAGTCAATGATTAATATTTCCCGGGTTGCAATTGGATTACTTCAATGTGGTGGTCATAAACTGTATGCCTGTCGCCATGCGTCTGAAATAACAGATGAGAAGGGTGCATCGCGAAAAGCAATATTTCGTAAAAGGTGATGAGCAATTGAGATTAGGTTATTATAACTAAGATAGTAATATAAGCCGACCCACTCAAAACAGACCAATTGAAACAAAAATTTAAATATTTCAAATCGACTTCAAAAGACGAGGACGTTCTGAACTCGACATTTTCTTGACGTTTTGTGAACCTATTTCATCAATTCTTTTTAATTGCATTTGTTATTAAAAATGTTAAAGGGACTAACCATGTAAACGTGACAAAAAATCCTAAGACTGAAAAAATTATGGATTAATAATAAATACAGCTTATTACAATTAATCATGATTTAAAAGCATTGAAGTCGGAGATACATTTTTTGAAAGATAATTATTGCATGTCAGCTTAATCGCCAGTTGAAAGACAAAGTTGGTATTATGGTAATAACATCGTAGAGTCGATTCTTACGCCATTCTAAGCATAATGCCAAGTCTGCCACCGCATTGAGTTTTGTAGGTTCTATCCTTAGATGGAAATATTATTTTTGTGGGACTCCGGCTATCTGGAAAAACTATGTGACTTGAAAACTTCGTGATAAATGTAAGTCTAACTTTTAAACTTTCGCGTTCCATGATATTCTATTTCCACGGGAATTCACGAAAATGTATTTACATACCTCTGAATTGCCTGACGTTTCGACCAGGTTGCACTGGCGTGGTCAGAGGTATGTAATACCTTTTCGTGATCGCGTTAATTCCCGTGGAAGTACATAATTTGTAAGTCTATCATATTCATTTTATTGTCATAGTAACACTAGCACGCAGTGTACAGTTTTTTATGATATAAAAATATGTTTCTAGAAGATACGTTATATCTATTAAATAAACGCGTAAGACTTATGTAATACTTACAAAAACAAGATAATTATGTTAACTTTACTTCATGTATACTGTATTACTTTTAAAAATATTATTAGATACTAGCTGACCCGGCGAACTTCGTACCGCCATATTTGATTTCTCTAATCGCAACTAAGGAAATAAAACCCTTCCGGTAAAATCTAATTAGCTAAATTGAAAATAAAACTAAAGTACTCAATTGAAAAATTCATATTGTTGTACAAAATGACTCGTCCATCAGATGTTAAATCGCAAATAACAGACAAATAATTAGCTGAATTATACGGTATTTCGTTCACTACAAAATAAATTTAATTAATTTTATAGCGTCAACAACACGTGGTAATTATGCTGTTAAAATGTAGCTTATATGACACGTTCGTAGATTTACCATAGCAGCGCCATCTATTGATTACTTACTCAACCCAGTCGAAAGGTATCGACATCTGTTAGAATCATTTGGAGTTAACAGATAATTGTGACTGTCAAATAATAACAGACAAATAATTAGCAATAAATTAAAATTGCGACTATAATTTGAGATTTAAACTATCCTATCTCTCAAGTTGGATCAAACTGCATATGGTGTGCTAATTTTATTATAATCGGTTAAGTGGTTTAGGAGTCCATTGAGGACAAACATTGTGACACGAGATTTATATATATTAACATTAAGATTTCGTTTGTGTGTAATTCTATAATCGACGTTTTAATCAGTTTTTGCTAGACAGAAGGCATTATGACACTAAAATTATAAAACAAATTATAAAAACGAAGATTTTTAAAGTATCCAATCTACAAAACACTTTTAAATGTTGCCAATATTGAATTCAAATACTCAAAAACCTTTTATCAGTATTACAACAATTTCACTCTGTAGAGCTAATAAAACTTTACTTTTAATCAACTGTTATAGAATGTCTACTCCAGCGACCCACGGACAAAGTCGAAACTCCACTGAAAAGGGGTCAGGAGGGTCCGCGAAAAAAATTAAAAAATAACAGCCAAAAACTTTGTTTTTATGAAAACGGCATTAATTTATCTGAAAATTTGCTTTTTTTTCTATTGTGATGCCAAGAAGATGGATTGTTGTTTTATCATACCTATGGAACAAGCTTTAGATTATTTTAACATACATCTATATGATAATTAACAAGTACCAACTATGTACAAAGCAATATAATCTTATGTCATTCCCAATCTTAGATGAATCTAATGGCACCTCCTATGTAGAAATCAGTCTAACGGTTTAGGCTGTAGAGGAGCATGCGTAAATACATCACATCTCATACATACGCACCTCTCGTAAAGTATATACGCTTAATTCCTCTTCTTCGGCAATGGGGTAAAAATTAAATACCCTTTTTTTTAAGCGTATCTTATGAGGATGATGTAACAATCAGAAAAAGTTATTCGGTGTAATACGATGAAATTAGAAGCCAGAAAATTGAATAATTTTGTTCCAATCAGCTGGGGTAATTACCAGTGTTTAGACCAGAACATCACGTTCTCATTTTGTTCCACAAGATGAATTTATATATATATATTTCTTTGTTGAACTTTATTATTCACTGAAATGAAATTTGAAAAAAGGTTCTGCGGAGTCTTAGGTGAAATTGAAAACGTACTTCATCTTAAATATCAATCCAGTATTATCAAAGCTTGGCCTTCTAAGAATAATATTTTTAGCTATTGAGTAAAACAAGTGGCAGGAGGGTGATTAATCAACGATAGCCTCCCTTAACGGTTCGTATTCAATCTCCCATCGCGCATCTTAAGTTATCTAAGTTTATATCTGAGTTAGAAACCAATAATTGCCAGATGTACTCTGTAAACACCATGTGGGTTTCCCTATGGTATTTAAGGATATATCTAAAAGTCAACATTTTTATATGGACCTCATAATTAGCCAAAGGTTTTGAAATTGCCTCAATTTGCTCTGAGAGAAGTTCACTAAGCCTAACGTCTTTCATAGACCCGGGCCTTACAATGGGACTATTTAAATAGAGCTAATATTGTTGTCTCTTTCTTATAACGTTTGTCTTCCTCTTAGAGGACGGTCCTCGGTACCCTTAGAGGTATGTCGTGGTAAAAAAGTTTGTGTCGGATGGACATTACATTCGTTCATCGTTCACTCACTTAATTTCCGAGACGGTTGATTTTTTTGCTAGAAAGGCTTCTGCTTCAGCGAACTAATCCTGAAATGACATACTATTTTGTCAAAAACTGATTTCAAAATGGTGGCTCTATAGGTAGGTATTTTGATCCTTATCCTACTAATATTATAAACGTGAAAGTTTGTGACATCCTCACAAACTTGGATGGAAAATATGGATGTGTGGATGTGTGGATGTATGGATGTATGGATGTTGGTTACTCTTTCACTTTCAAAACTACTGAATGGATTGCGATGAAATTTGATATTTAAATTGCTGGAGACCTGGATTAACATGTAGGTTACTTTTTGTTCTGATATTCCCACGATACCGGGATGTCCACGGGTGAAACCGCGGGGCTCAGCCAGTTAATCAATATAACTAGCTGTTGTTCGCGACTTCGTTCGCCTAGAAATTTTGGTGAAATAGGGAACCGTATATTCCAGAATCTAATCTATTTCAGCCGATTTTGCCATCATCCAACCATCCTCACAAACTTTCACCTTTACTCGTATATTAGTAAGAAGAAAGATAAATGCGAAAGTGAGTTAGTTCGTTTGTAACGCTTTCACGCCTTAAATACTCGACCGATCATCATGCAATTTTGCAAACACGTAGTCAGAGATACAGAAAAGAATATAGAATACATTCCATCTCGAAAAAACTTTTTGTTCCCGAGTAATAGTGAATGGATTGACAAATTCCACAAACACGCGAGAAAGTTGCTTGCCAAAGCTGTTATATATGGCGATGCTCAGAATGCGTAAGCTTAATTACTTAAGTTCAAAACTAGTTTAATCAAACATAATATCTAGCTAATTGATAACTGCGGTTAATTGATAAGTACACTTAATTAACGAAAGTCAAAATAGTAGCGCCATCTTACTTGATAAATTTACGTATATTCATATCATCTATTGCTACATCAACTCATACCTTTCAAACTCCGGGCTAGGCAGAGACTAACACGCACTGTTTTCTGTAGGCCAGTGCAATATATTTGGTATAATAATGTATCAGTCCATTCAAATATTGAAAATACGTTACCTACATAATTAATTAAGTACTTAACTAAAATCTATCGTTGATATCATTTGTTCATAATCGCTGGTTTAAATTCTAAAACTCTTCACCTGAACTTTAAGTCCAAAATAGCGTAGCCATTTAACAATATGCCATAGTGGTAAAGCACTAACCATAAAATTTTACCGTAAAAACACAGAACTCTTTAAATAACAGACTGTATAGAATATAACTGTCCAAAATGTCGCAAAATTACACCATAAACTACACTAGACGCATAGGCATTCGCGAGAGGTCACAACTTAAACCATTAATTACAAGATCCACGCCGCTAACGGTGTTTTAAATTTCAACATGCAATTCTCTCTGAAATATCACACAACATATTTTATACGAAAAAACATATTCGTAGTTACTAGTAGTTAGAAGGTATTGGTCAGTTAGTAGATGCAATATGTTGTTTTCTGATCACGGGAATAGGTTATATAATATTGGATATCTAATTCTATTATAAGAAAAAATCTTAATGACTTGAGCGTCGGAGTCTAGGGCGCGCCACGATTGTGGCAGTAAGATCCATCACGGTGGATTGGCTGGAGTGGCGACACTTCAGCCTGTCCTACCGGACGACGGTACTTGGAGAACACGACTGCTTGGGAAAGTACCTGTGTCTATAGGCCGAGAGCCAACGTCTTGGTTCCACCACTGTGGACTCTGCAGCGAGGATACTGCACTTCACCCCCTTCAGCGCGGGCCCCAGCAGCGCGTTAATTCATGGCAGCCATTGGTATGGGTAGCCTCTCGCTGGAAATCATGGTTATGGCCATGGTACGGTGCAACGAAGCATGGGATTCCGCTTAAATACGCGGTGGAAAGGGAACGGGAGAGAACTTTGTCCCGTACCGCAGAAGATACACCACGCGTGCTAAATAATCTCCGACATCCATGAGCGCTTGTCTGAGGGTGATGGACCGGGTTACCAGTTGCTCTAACAGAAGCAAGCCCGAGACAGCGACGCGACGTGTTCCAAATTGCCTCTCTAAATTGGAGGCGGCAAGGTGAGGTCACCTGTTGTTAAACAGGCGGCCAAGTCTGCCGGCGTTTACAGGGATTTCCTTTTTAAGGGAAATCTAAGGCCCCGACGTTAGGACGTTGTAGCGGAACACCGGGTGGTTTTAGTCGGTTCGAGTCCGACATTCCACCTTACCGTTGGCTCTCGTGAGGTAGTGACCCGTGGTGGTGTCCACACGACAAAAAAAAACGAACTATAGCAAAACTAAATAAATGCAAGTCGTAATAAAAAATATGTTGAATATTCATAGCGCATCACGCTACTAAAAATTATACATAATGATCACGCGTGACCTAATAATGTTCTTGATCACTGTGGGCACGAGGCTTGTTACAGCTTGTATTTATACCCAGCACGCGCGTGATTTCTTACTGAGAAAGCTTACACGTCGCACGTCGTTTACGTCTCTCTTCCTATCTTTCAAGGAGGTGTTGCTCTCAGCTAATGACGTATTGAATAACAAACATTTTAGGCTACTCCATCCAATTAATCGATATCGCTTTACAGTACATTATCAAAACTCTTAAAGATACTAAGCATATTCTACCTCTGGAACAATATTATCTACCTGAATTAATTATTCGTGTTTAAGTGTCAAGTTCCTCTTAATTTACCTGTAACTTTAGTCGTCCCTTTGTAATTTAACATAGTTGAGAATTTGATATTGAATATGTCGGTGTAAATGAGCAGTAAGTACCAACGGAGCTTTTCATGGCCTACTTTATATCGATATAATTTGAATAAAGAAATATTCAGTAAATGATACACAAACAAAATGCACAACAGAATAATAGATACCATTCATCCCAGCATTTGTCAGGATTAAAATTTCTTTGCTACTAAGTAGTTAAGAGAAAAATAAAGATGTTCTCCTTACAATCAATACCGCATTAATTTATGTTTTTATTATAGTCTTTAGTCAGTCAGTTCAATACTATTGAAATCCATAGTAAATATATGTTACAAAACTTCAGCGCGACATTATGCAGAAGCGGTTTCTTGAAGTGCGGCGAAAAACTCTTACTGGGCGCCTGGACTTAATGACATAAAGAGTTGTCTAATGCATGCATGTAGCACTACATGCATATTATATTATATAATATAGGTTTGTAGTGTGTACCTTGTTACGACTAATAACGTGGCATAAGTTTTTTTTTGTTTGAGTAATGAAAGAGGCGGTTCTTTCAACTCACCTGATAAAAAGTGATGATAAAGACGAAGATGGTGCCTGATGGTTTGGATGCCTATCCAAAAGAACACTATTCACTATACTCTCGAAAAATAAATGCAGACAGTTCATTCCAGACTTTGGCGACTCGAACCTCGAACTTCCAATTCCTTGGAAGCTGTCTGTGGCATGGACTCGATTTATTGATCGAAGTTAAGGACATGACGGTGATACCCAGAAGTCTATAATATTGTGCACATTATACACAATCTAGTTTTTCTAATTTTTTTTGTCCCTAATATCAGTTCGGACTTTCTCTTTATACAAATCTCAAAGATCAATGAAAATGTGCAACACATGAAATTTGATAAAATAAAAATGAAATACTGTAAATTAAATGCAATGATATATTATGTAAAGTATTTCTACAATACTTTCTCTTAAATATTCTACGTATGTTTTGTATGTTAGCTTTGTATGTAGCATTCCAATATTTGCAATCTATTTTCAAGTGTCAGAATTTAATCGAGCTGATTACTTGGGATAATTATGAAAACTCGGTGACAAAAGAATAATTATATACTATCAAGCAATGAAGCACATGGTGATAATAAATACTACTCTACACTTACGCAATATTTCATTTTCGGATCATTTTTGTCTTGTCATGTACTAAATCTTTGTATAAGACAGATTAAATGCAGCCAGTACCAAAAGAAAAATTTAATTTACAATTACAAGCAAAAGGAATACTTTTTTTAATTTCACAGTTTCTAACAAGAGTGAACAGATTATCTTTCATACGGGTAAAAAGGATGAGTCTATACACACACGTTATCTAATTAGTGAGCGGTTATTTTAACCCTTTAAAGAATTGTTTGTTATACAGATCCCTGGGTTAGTACACCCGCCGACGATCTCAAAGTCGGAAATTAAAAGAAAATGAGACAAATAATCTTCAATTACAAAAGTAAAAGATATTAACGTCTGCTTTGAAATTGACTAATAAATACTCATAATATATCATACTTTCACAAATATCACGCTTGTATACCTCAAATGTTGTAGACAGAAGTGTTACTGACCTACCTACATAAATTTTGTCATTTTTAGTTTTAGGCAATAAACAGAAATTATTATGTGAAAAAAAAGAGTGAGGCCTTTATCGAAAAAATTCCTAACAGCAAGAACTCAATAACAATTTTCACACATGCAGGACATAGAACCCAATACCTTAAGATCGCACACAAAACTGAATCCCCGAAACCAACGAAGCAGTCCTTCAAATTTTATGCCCGTAGTTTTCATTTTGCAACATTTTCTGGGCTTGGCTTGATGGGAACGATCGTCTCCAGGTACCAATTATTTTATTTCGACTCACGCCTGTCTACACAAGATGCATTCTTCAAACGTGTTCTAAAATTTTATTAATTTCTAACACCAAATACGTGGGTAGTGTTTCTATTAAATAGTATATGTTTTTTATTGCAAAAAGTATGCATAATTTAGACACCAGGCGTCTAAAACTCTTTAATTCGATATTTAAATATTTCAAATATGTAAAGTTGAGCTGCACCTAAAATTTTGAAGTGTACTTGAACGTTGAAATTTTCTCTGATTATGACTGAAATATCAATAGCCCAAGTATTTTTTTTGGTGTCTAAAGGTCAATTTAAAATGCTTCTGTACATAGAATTTTGTTTTTCTTATCACCCAATAGAAAAAACACTAAGGCACTATGGTCCCAATCAGTACATTCTAAAGAGGTCATAAGCAATTGACACCGGAAGGTCACAAACGACACATTGAAGAAAGTACTAAGCCATTGATACTGCGGTCTGGCAGAGGTGGTGTGAAACACTTTAGTATCCTCATGAATTAAAATTGTATTAATTTTTACAAGCAAGCTTGAGATCCTAGGTTTCATTCCGAGATTCTTAATTAAGTTATTTTTATCTAAGATAATCTATTTGTACTCGTAACTAGATAAAGGGGCGTTTCTATGTACATATAACAGAGTGTAGCATGGCCACTAGCCGAGACCCAGTCCGTGCCAGTAGCAGCTTTGATCGTCAATATCGTCAATTTCACACCATTCAGCCCGGTTCCTTAATGGCACTGGTTGTTAATCAAGTCGCTCAACGTTACAGTTATCTTTCCTGAACTTTCATTTGGGGGCTTTTTCTTGGGTATTTACGCGCGATGGGTACTCATTTCCTTACACGGCAATCTTTGCAATCCACACAAAAACTTTTTTTTAGGTATCTGAGTTTGAATTACCACCGACTCTTAAAATATGGGTAACTTGTGTTTTGAGAGATCATATCAGATATTTACTTGCAATTTAAGCAAATATAAGATGGTATGCGGTATATGTATGATGAGTGTGTCAGTGTGTGCTTCTTATTAGTATGTTGTGTGAAGATTTCCTAAAAGAATCAATGAAATTTACCTTTAAATTGAACTTGAATAAACTTGTATTTTCTTTTCTTGTACAGTTCGATATAGTACGTCTATAAATAAACCTTCATAAACAAATAATTCATGCAGATAACCTAGCTGCATAAAGACAGGCAGCTCGTCACCCGAACACAAAATTAAAGAAGGTAACGCGTTTCTCAAAAGATAAGAATGTTTCAATCTCCTCCAAGTAGACGGAGTGGCTAGAGACGGTGGCCAGTACTTGTCAAAAGTTGGTGGCTTAGTAGTCCGATGTTAGAGACATTATGTGCTTTTATTTAGTTTGATTCCGATATGTTGTATACTATAGTTTATTATGTATTAACGTCTCTCTCTTAATTAGTGTAAGTGGCTAGGAGCCGTTCTGATTAAGATTAAATAAATAATAATAAAGAAATTGATCGTTCCGTGGACTCAATACATAGGTACATACACAATAACAAAGGTTAGGTACTTGTTTAAAAAAGGTGCATATGTATAATGAGCATATCCTAGCACTGAATACACAACACATCAAGCTCAAACTTCAGAAGCAAACTGTAAGACATATTATTATTTCACACACTAAATAAATAGTCTACTGTTTTCCAGTTTTCATTACGTTAAAGTTTCTGTAATATATTACCTGTATTTTTCCAACCACCGACACCATTTATGTAAAACCCATTACTTCACAGCAACATCTACCTTGTCATAAAATTCTACCGAATATAAATCACAAGGAGACCTGCGTCGACATTTTCTGCTAATGAAATGGAAACGCGCTCTCGCAAAGTAGGGGGTCCAATTCAATTTACTTAGGTTACAGAGGGTTTTAAGCATTAAAAGGACTTTTGATGTACCTATTCATTAATTTTGCGTGGTGTTCCTGAAGGACAATAGAGTACTTGTACACATACATAGGTACACTGTATCATATCTGTTACGTGAGAATAAAAACGTTCGTGAGAGGTATTCATATTTATTAAAGATGCATGCGTATGCATTTTGGGGATTCCCGAAGATTCTTGACGGACGGACACTTGTCCGTTCATCGGAGGGTGAAGCGAACTTCCGTGTCAGTGTGAGTGTCTAGACGGGTCCCCCGAATGTAAACAGGTACAAGATATATAGAAGATGAGATGGTTGTACAGGAGTACAACCATCACATCTTCTATAATATCTTCTATGCGTGAATAGAAAGTACAGAAAGCTAAAAAATTTTAACAATATCTATATACTAAACATATTCATATTATAAAACTGAAGAGTATGTTTGATTAAACGTGCTAATCTCAGGAACTACTGGTTCGAATTGAAAAACTCTTTTAGCGTTAGATAGCCAATTTATTGAGGAAGGCCATAAGCTATATAACATCACGCTACGATCTATAGAAGCGGAGCAGTGACCATACAAGTAGGTGAACTGCGGGGATCATTCATCATTAGTATGGTATAAAGCTAAACATTCTATAAAAACAGCTACACAAAGCTAGGGAATAGTATATTTGTTGATCTGTCTCGGTACAACAGTGTATACAACGGCAGTTCAAGTTATACTGGTCAATGAAATAAAACAAGACATTCAAAACGGTCGATATTTGACTGCCAGGCGATCTCTAGTTAATAAATAACCGCTACGGTTTTCTTAAAAAAACATTTTAGAACATAAAAATGCTGATGTATTTTTTAACGAGGCGTGACGTCTGTATTTCAGACGGTTACTTTTTTCTTTTGTTGATCCATTTATTTAGCCTGAGTAGTAAATAGAGGTCTTATTTATTTTAAGGAAGGTGTGTATCCATGGCGGAGTAAATTGTATTATCGTGAACCGTGAGGTTTATCTGTTCCTGTTAATTATTTTAAAGAACTTGGAATCCCGTAGTGGATGAACTTTAATATTTGTATAAATTTGTATAATTTCTTTAAGTTTTATAGTAAATGGCTTTCACAAGAACCTATAATGTAGTCTAAAATAGTGGTTTTACTAAACATCATCCTAGGACTTATATATAAGTAATAAAAAATGGCACAATAATAACTTAAACCCACATTCGGTCATAAGCTCTGTAGTAGTTAAGTAATTGGTACCATTTCAAAATATTACAAGTTCATTATTTGTTTCAACAGTGGGAGAGCCATGCTTCGGCACGTATGGGCCGGTTCGACCGGAGTTATACCACGGCCTCACAGAAGGCCGGCAGTGAAGCACATTGCTTACATTGTTTTCGCCGAGTGAGTCAGGTTACCGGAGGCCGTAACCCTTACCTCCTCTTCCCCCTTCTCCTACTCCGGCCGGCAACGCACTTGTGACTTTTGAGTTGCAAGTGCCCATGGGCTGCGGTAGTCACTTACCATCAAGTGACCAGTCTGCTCGTTTGCCCCCTATAACATAAAAGAAATATCTATGTTTCTCATCACATACTTATGTTATTTTTAGCACCCTGATCAGGCCTATGCCACTCGATGTTCTTGCGTGCGCTAAACAACTACCGGCCGCACGGCCGCTGGCGGCCCTTATACGCAGTCTCGCGCAGTGGGTTGCCGACAGCTGTACCGCGCAATTTTTACGTAATTCGAAATCGTATTTTTATACATTTATATACTTTAAATACAGACAAATTGAAATGGTGTCTGGTAGTTTATGTACTGTAGTTTATGTAGATCCAGTAAGATAAAAAATTTACAAAATCTGTTTTTGTTTTCAAATATATTTTGTTCTATTTTGATGTTTTGGTTTCTGTTACAAATAAATAAGAGTTAATACGGTTTTCACTGTCACATAGAGTTGTTTTTATGATAAGGATATTTCTTTAATATACAATTACCTACTTAATTCGAATGGTAAATCATTCGAATTATAAAATTTATTTAATTAATCAAGTGTTTATTTCGAATACAAATAGTTAATTCTGTAATGACAGTAATTAATAATGGTTTACCATTCTTGTTAAATATTTATAATAGGAAAGAAAATACATAATTTTGAAATGGTTTTAAGATTCTATTTATGGAAAAAATATATTAGGTAAGTACTAAATACCTTATCTTTATAATTTTTAAGTAAATAATACTTTATTAGTTTATATTTATAAGTATGCCAAAACTACGAGAAATAAAATCTTTAGTACCTAGGTACATAATTTTTTTTATCCAAAAGCAAAACGCCACCGCGCTAGCGGTGCGTCCAGCCGACCAAAACTTTTCGTTCTTAGATTTTGTCGGCACTATTGTCGTCAAGGACGCATCTACTCTTGTAGTGAATTCCACGCGTTTGATTGGGAAAAGATTTGGATGTAGGTACTCAACTTTAATTAAGGAGCATCAACAACAACAATATACATATGCAACATTGTTCTTTAGATTTATCACTACATCACATCTATACTAATATTATAAACCTGAAGAGTTCGTTTGTTTGGTTGAAGCGCTAATCTCAGGAACTGCTGGTTTGACTTGAAAAATTCTTAAAATTTTGTGTTGGATGGACTATCCATTTATAGAGGAAGGCTATACGCTATATAACATCACGCTACGACAAATTCTTTAAGTTTCTTTTCTCGAATAATTTATTGATGTTTCTCGTTAGAGGTTTGGTTAAGCAAGGTCGCGTGGCTGCGGCGATAAGTTTTTCGGAGAAGCGATGTTTTTAAGTGTTTCATATTAGTAAACTTATGGGGACGTGGTATTAAGTGTTACACTTTTCTAAGTCAGGTAACACACCCGATTTTTTGTGTAATAAAACTTTACTTAATTAAAATAGCCTTTTTTTATAAAAATATAGATATAATTTTACATAAAAAGAGGTAACCCTAAACTCACTTACGGCAACGTAACCATGCGCTATTGCGAGGCAATAATAATCGTGGTTTAAGAACATTAAAGATTATTTTCGCATGCAGGGGTCGGCGCTCGGAAAGAGTAGGTAATTAAAATGGTAGGTATGGACGTTTTTGTAGGGAGTGATTTATCTGTTACGTAGTAACTACTTAGTAATCTGTGCCCCGATGCAAAAAGAGGGGTGTTATAAGTATGACGTGTCTGTGTGTGGCATCGTAGCTCCCTTGACCGATGTAAGTGCATTTTTTTTTGTTTGAAAGGTATTTTGGAGTCGGGGGGTATTTTATATTTTTAATTTATGATTATTTATTTAGAAAATGTTGTAAACCACTGATTAGTAACTGTTTGTTTTGTAAACTCGTTATATATTTTGACATTATATCTGAACAGTTTTAAAATTCGAACATAATATAATATATACGCTTTTAAACCTTATTTCTGGCAACACCACCGTAAGTAGACACAATGGCTACATAAAAATAAATGACGAGAAAATAAAGGTTGGGAAAACAGCTTGCGAGGTGGGAGGCAGTGCTGTTTATTGCAAGTGTGCCTACTAAGACATTATGCGTACTCATGTTGCGTCTGTTCCTTTTAATGTATATTTATTTCAATAATAAGCAGCTATAGCAGCTATTAAACTAATAATAAGCAGCTATAGCAGCTATTAAACTAATAATAAGCAGCTATAGCAGCTATTAAACTAATAATTTCGAAAAAAAAATTGAAAATGTTTGCTTGAATTGTTATTGTTGAATATTGCTTTAAACGAACTTATTCAAAGATTTCATTTAATTATGTAATTAAATATAATTAATACAGATTAAATATTGCCATTCAACGTGGCAATGATGCCAGCCTTCTGGGAACACTGCCAGTAGGCGACGATGCGGAGGAATTTTATTACACATGCATGTAAATAGCCCCTATATACATATTTTTAATTAGTCTTATATCATCATCCTCCGCGCCTTTTCCCATCTAAGTTGGGGTCGGCTTTCAGTCTAACTACGATACGGCCGAACTTTGATATTTTACTTGAAGCGACTCCCACCAGACCTCCACAACCCAAGTACTAGGCGATATTGAAGTTCTGTAGTTAGACCAGGTTGTCGGACTTTTTTTTAGGGTTCCAACTACCCGTAACGAATGCCAGAGATGTTTGTATGGCACCCGGGACTGACGGTTTAACGTGCTCTCCGAGGCACGGATTTATTTAGTCTTATTATCACAGTAAATTATCTTTAAATCAATAAATTGTAAGTTTATGTAATTAAGCATATCTTATGCATATTTACCAAGTGTTTAAATTTTCACATTACTGTTATTACTGCAAAATCCGTGCAAAAAGATTGCCATTCCTTTTGTAGTCATTCACCTAAGAAGATACCGTACATGATGTACATATTTTATTAATAAACATTCCGTTTAGTTGAATTACATTTTTACAAACCTTCATCAGAGGCCCCCATTTAACCCTTGTAAGGCTTCATTTTTTCAACATTTATATTACATTCAAAACCTAAAAATAATATTAAAGGTTACAATGTTTTTACGAAATTAAAACAGTTTAGTAATCTTCATTACTTATACTGAAATGACGTCATTCATAAAACAATTTTCCGATAATTTGAAACTCCGTAAGTAGTATTTACGATGCAAACACCCTCGCGTCATTCGGCACTCCAAGCTTTCCTGTACGAGTAATCTTTTTTAATTTTGATAAAAAATGTTCCGATGTTACGAAGAAATCGAAGTAGGTTTGTTAGAACGAAATGATTCACGATTCAGCTAAGATTTCTCTTTGTATGTACATTAATGATATTGTCTGACGTAGTTGAAGCTTTGCCAAAAGTCTCCAGTGCTATTGCTTTTGTCTATCATGTAATGAAAGTGTGAACTAAACATACATACTTTAATATTTCATCCAATATATACACGGAGTCAAGAGGGTTCTGTCTATTTCATGAGTAAGATATATGCACAACCTGATAAAGGAAAATATATAAAACTTTGCCAATTTTATTTACAGCAAGGGCTGCCTAAGTGAAAACTATGGTTGATAGAACAGACCCGTCTTCTGGCAAATGTTTATCATATTGTATGGAAGAAAGTAAAAAATGGCGAAAGGGTTAATTATGATTCTCCTTCTGACAAGGAATCCTAAAGTTTTGGAAGTACACTAAAAAGTTCACAACTGACAAAAGTGACACTGTCACAGTCACACTGAAAAAAGGATCCATTAAGAAATAACTTTAAATGAAACTGGTAGGTATGTAATTCAGGTTGATTTAACTGTAGTGCTTATTTTATGAAGTATCACAATAGAAAAACACATAAAAAAATTAATTACCCTATAAGTTGCAAAATTGAATATTTTAACTCCAATCACATTTTTTAGAGTTTCGTACTTCCGAATGAAAAAACGGAACGGTTTTCACTCGTGCATCTGTCTGTCCGTCTGTTGCAGTCAATCTGCTCCGAATCTACTTGACTGATTAAGTTGAAAAGTAGTACACAAATAGAATACTAAGCTACTGATTATTTTCCTCTGTTATTTCCATACAAAGGTTGTCTGGAAGACATCGCTTTTAGCGATAAGACCACCCATTGTACATGCCGCCTAGTATGTTACTACTAAACTGTTACAAACTATGTTAATTTCTGTCCAACTGTGGTGTACAATAAAGAATGTTCAAACAGTAGCTATTGTAATAATTGTGTGCGGTCCTGTGAATGTCAGAATAAATGTTTCTCTTTCTATCTTTCTTTCTTTCTATCTTTCTTTCTTTCTCTCTTAACGTAAAAAGAGTAAAATTTTAAATTAAAAGCTTGTTGTGAGGGTTCAAATATATATTTTGTAAAATATTAAATTAATAGTTTTAAAGTTATTTTAGAAAGTAGATGCAAAATTGACCATTCTCCCCATTATCTCCAAAACTACTGAGCCTACAATTTTGGAAAAATACCTAATATTTTTTACTGATACATTACAGGAAAACCTATAGGAACTCTATGATCTTAAAGTAACACGGTTAATCTCCCAATATTATGCACAGTATAAAGTTATATTAGCAATTCATCGTACTGCTACTCGCGCTTGCCCGGTTTTTTTAAATTAATTTATTGAAAAACAAATTACAAAGATTCTGGGTCCAGATATAAAAAAAAATTTAATCCAACAACTTATTATAATCGTACTATTGTCCCAGATGCGTCGATGACTGCGCAAAGGCCAAAATTAACCGCAATTTTTTTACTACTTTTCATATATGAACCATTTTTAAGTAAGACAAAAAGACTTCAGTACTTACTTTGTATGCGACTTACATCCTTGACCGTATGTTAGTTTAATATAATTATTAAAGTAATTTCTTAACAAAAGTAAGTTACTAATAAAAAAAATATTTTTAAGGATTCTGAGGTACATTTAATTGTTATCATAATCTTTTTAAATTTAGAACATAAAGACGATTCCTAAAAGCTATCTATTTTATGTGAATAAAGTACTTAAAGTTGAAGAACATCATATACTTTCAAAGTATTACCAAGATTTCAGTAAGTTAACCGACTCTGTTTGGCACCAACGTCGTAAGATATTAAAACTCCTGTTACGTACGACTTACGTGAGAGACCTACATTTGATAAGATTCCATGTAACCCTTTGGGAGATAAAATAAAAAATGTTATGCGATCTCGTTATTTTCCTCTCCCTCCAGCCTCTTGAGGCAATCCCAGACGGCTTTGAATTTTTGTGGAATCGAGGAACTATCGCAGTTCTCATAGTTTTTCCGTCGCTTTAATAATACACGTAGAATACCACGTACATTGTAGGTACCCAAGAGAAATCTATGAGTCTTTTGCTACTACTGTCCTTGAACAGTATTAGCAACACTGTCGTACAGTCGATTTTTCTGTAACAAAAACAAATAAATAGTACAATCAACCACTAAGGTTTAAGGGGCCTTTTATCTAGACATACATACACATTAATAGCATCTAAAGATCTAGTAATGGTTTGCCTATTTATTTAAGTAAATATGTTTTATAATTTAAATAAGTTAATAATTACAAATACTTTTAAAACATAACTGAACTAAAATGTTTATTCTTCAATCATTCAAAATCATTTACTTTGTTGTGTGTAGTTTTATTTAAGGAGTCACTCGATGTATCTGCGCGCGCTAAATAACTACCGCGCGCACTACGCTGCTAAGCGCATGCCGACAGCTGGCATCTCGAGCACACGCTTTTATTTTTAAAATACAAAAAACCAAATTCGATATCGTTTTTAAATACTGTAAAATTCACGGTAAAAACTGCATGGTTTCTGGTAGCTTAGGTGCTATACATGAACGTGGATCCAGTAAGAGAAAAAATTAAGAAAAAAAATGTCCCATTTGACCGTATTTACCCTTTTTTCCCTTCAACCATTTATTGTAAGATTTAGAATATTTTCCACCATAAAGTTTCATAATCGAGGTTTTCAAAACGGGGTGAAGTTTGTTAATAATTTTTTTTAAAATCAAATATTTGATATTTAATTTACTTCGCATTTTTTTTTGGAAACAAAGATCCATATCGCACGTTACACTTCGGACGCTCGTTCCTCGACCGAGTGTCCCAAAGACACCCTCATGTTTTTTTGTAAAAAAATGTGAGTGATTTATCTGTTACGTAGTAACTATTCAGTAACCTGTGCCTAGGGTGTCATCCTCCACCACGTATTATTTAAAAACACTTGCATAGTATTGACATATACACACATATTTGCGTTTACTCAACAATGAAGTTAAAAATATTAGCAAGAGTAAATTGCATAAATATTTACAATTTAATTATTTTATAACTTTTGGTGCGTGATAAAACCGTGTTTTTTTAGATTTTTTTGACTACATATTTATATTTTCTCACGCAGTTCTGTTTAATTTTTAGGCTTTCGTACTCCAAAAAGGAAAAACGAAATCAATAGTTTTAACAATTCGCATATAAATCAAAACCTATAACTTATTATACTATTATTATACTATTTCCGGTCTGATAAACTGTTTTTATAATACTTGTACTTACTGTTAGTTTACTCTAAATCCCTCTTATAACTAAAATTCTGTGGGAGCTTCGTTGTATTTTATGTCCAAACACCAAATTTACATAAAACTGGACTTGTAAGTAAGCCTGTTTCGGCCCGGCCTAAGCTCTTCAACTAATAAATGCATGTATCATCCCTTCCGTATATTATTTATGTATATCACATGAACGCAAGGAATTCTCATTTTCTAGGAAACTCTATAAAGAATGTATACATTGTTTATGTAATATTGTATTGTAAAAAATAATAATATAATGAATCTTCAGGCCTTTTTCGCTACCGGCAATGCCCCTTTAAAAGACAAAGGGTAATAATTAACAATAAAAAAAGAAAAATAGTCCTGGTTTCGTGTTTCCACATTCGCCATATGAGACTTGATAAAGTAATATTCTTCATAAAAATTATGTCATACTTAATTTACAGGACGTAGAAATATGATGAGAGGGTTATTTCAAATATTTTTATACTTTTATTGGAGTTTTACACCGATAGAATATTATGACGTATAAATATGTTAGATGCAAAAGCTTTTCGGTTTTAACAGTAGAATAGATCTCTAAATATAAATAAGTGAAGACAAAACAGTCGAGTACTTGTTCCTCGTCTGTTGATAAACCGATGTTCTTTTTAGGGTTCCGTCTCTTAAAAGGAACCCTTATTGGATCACTTTAGTGTCTGTTTACGTTTAGGTATCAAGTTGAAATTAATAACAAATACTTACGTCTGCGGTCCCTTGAAGCTGTATCGCAATAAAAAATTTATAGACCATTAAAATTTTATATTTCAACCAATTTTAACACTTCGCAGGGTAATCAAAACCTATGAGGTACTACATCGACCCAGAATCATGCAATTTGGTGAGAATCAGCACAAGTAGAGGAAACAATTCGATAGATGCTCATTTAGAAAAATACTTTTTGCGATACTAACTTATAAACTTTCGCGTTCCATGATATAATTATGTGTTTCCACGGGAATTTTCGCGATTTAGAGGTATGTAATACCTTTTCGTGATCGCGCTAATTGTGTAAATACATAATTATACTTTTTGCGATTACAAACTTATAATTTGCGCTTGAAAATGTTAATCTGTCGTATGGTATGTTGTTCTATGGGGAAAATATTTAGAACGATAAAGTTAAGTTTATCTTTCAATAAAAACGGACAAAAATCGAAGAAAAATCCGGATTCCGGAGATATTCGAACTATCTATTTAAAAGTGTTTTCGGAAGCCTCGGTGTGCTAGTCAGACACGCACTTGTCCGATTGTTTATGTATAGTAGCTACTGACAAGCTTTACTGTTATGAATAAAAAAAGTTTGGCAAACTGTTTTATTTCTACCAACGATGGAGCTATATTGTTAATGAATTACGGTCCAATTTGAGAGGCTACTACTTTAACAAATTGAATCAGGCTAGTCAATATCCATTGTTAATAATATATTAGGTCTTTACAATATATGAAATTGGCTTTTTATATGGCAAAAATAAAACGAATATTTTTTTATGAAGTTATATATTTAATTAATCAAAGTATAAACTATTGTTATCTTTGCACTTTCGCCATTTTATAAGACGTTTATAAATTCCCTTGCTAAAAAAAAATGTGAGAGCGAGAATCAATTAAAGTTTCGACTGCCTTATCGAAATTTAATTCTTTCCTCGAAAGCAATGTCCAAATTCCAGAACAAATGGGCAACAACTGTTGGAGCAAGGTTCGTGGAGTATGGTCGGAGATACTCCAACCGCAGCTCCTCTAATTTTGCGATCGTCTGTTGTGCAGTGTGTTGTCTAGCGTTGTCCTGCAGTAGGAATGGGCTAGAGCAATTGACTAGTCTTGGTTGTTTAACGGCTAGCTTTTCCATCATTGTTTGCAATTGTTAACAATGCAGTTCTGCCGTAATAGGGAATATGCATGTTGTTTAAATTTACTTGATTAATTTTCCCTTGAATCTTTATTGTACACATATTATGCCTAAACAATTATTTTCTTATTTAGTTCGTCTTTAATTGCAAAAAAATATTAATTAAAATATGCAAAATGAGGGAGCGAAATTCAACTTTGCAAAACGCTTCACTATTGGTCGAAACAAAACATGACGTCAAATTCCCCGTCCTGTCATTTATCGGCGCCTATATTCGTACGTAGTGTTACGGAGAAAGATAGGTGTTTCCGTGGTTTTTGCCCTTAGCTAGTGCAATTTAAGCATTCTAGTGATATTAGAAATTATCTAGGACGATGACTGAATGTAGTTTTGTCACAGAACAATCGGACAATCTACCGAAAATAGATGCATTCATGATGACTACATATTTTGCATCAAATCCAGATTTTACGTCTGCTGAGGTCAAATCTAAAGGATAGGTAAGATATGTATAGTTAGTTATATTCATGAAGTTTTATTGGACTTTTGTTACCTAGTTTAAGTAGACAAGCAAATTGCCTTCTGCTTGATATTTAAAACCAACATAAATGACCTACTGCTGGCTAATTCACACTATTCTAGCAATTAAATTGTAATATGCTTACATTAAAGTGACCTTCACAACAATATAAACACGATATTGAAGATACTTCACCTCTTCTCATTAATTTACACCATTGTTTTCGTATTTTACATTATAATTTTGTACAGGAAAAAAATACTGTATTGGGTGTACTTCTTATAGTGTTTTTACACTTAGGGACAAGGCAATACTTATAAAATGTTTTTTAAACTTTATCCATCGTCTATTAATTACAATACATAGTAATTACAACTGAAAATCGGTATAAAATTACTGTAACACTTCAAGAAAGTATACTAAGTTTATGAAACAAACACTGAGCGTGATATCTGACTTCATCCAAGGCCCGCGAAATATGGCGGCGTTTAAACAGATCAAATTTTATCGATGTTTTCAATGTTATTTTAAAAATTAATTTGAACACTGCCAAGGTTATTTATATTTTTTATTAGAGTAGAATGATGGAACAAGTCAATAAAAGATAAAAAAAAATACACGCATATTCCCTATTGTCTAGACAGATTTTAAAAACCTGTAGTGAACAACACCAGCACTGGTCTACGCCGCACCACGCAAAACGCCGATTACATATGAAAAGACGCCCGACTAGTTGCGTACCCGAACAGGGTACTTCACCAAGGAGTGAAGCGACCTGCCACATCGGTGTCTGGCACCATTACTATACTCTAAAGACATGAGAGTCCAGTATACTACCCCTTTCTTAGCAATTCTGTTCCTGGCCGTTGTCAGTGTAAAGGTTGACAAAGGTCACACTCAGTGATGTGTTTCTCTATCATTTCCTATTTTAGAATAGTTATTTGTTGATGATGTAGAATATTTCATAAAGTGGTTCCTTGTCAGATTTATTTGCTACTGCTGGCTATTACTTGTATCAAGTCAGAGCCAGTTTGAAATAATATTTTTAGTTTAATAAAACTTACAAAAAACAACATGGCGAACTGAAATAAAAAGTAAAAAACATCGTTACTACGTTTAATCTGTTAGACTTGTCAAAAGAAATAATACAGCACTAACTCGTGAGGTTTCCTAGTAGCCACTCGAGAGTTCCACTACACAGTTTCTGGCTCCTTCATCAGATTATCTCCATGATAGCAAATCGTAGTACTGTCATTCAAACTACATATATATACAAAGTTCCATTCATATGACAGTTAGAAGTACTCAGGTGAAAATTTACTTCCAAAGTGTTTCTTTTATAGTTACAAGTAAAGCTAATAAAAGCGTTTTAATTAATAAAATAGATATCCCAAGACTCGAAATAGACTAACTACACTATAATAGATTATAATGGGCTTTGTACCTAGTAACTTAAATTCAGGACACCCACCCTCTTATCGAACTGGACACGCTCGACCGTTGGATGTTGATCGTCACAACACTGACTATGCACAAAACTCAGTTGTTTAGGCATATGAACATATTATATTCATAACAATCGATTCTCTAACATAGACTTTTCTTTAACCAACTGCCCAGTTTTTATGATTTGTTAGTAAGTTGCCTGGTTAAACCACTGAAAATGTTAATCGAACTTTTTTATAACAAAAATATTATAATGTTTTAAATTAAAAGAGGTAAAATTAAGTAGGTTACATTAATAGTGAGTTGAGTTTCTTATAATTGTCGTTTTTTTATATTTTTGTATGTATTGTCGTATCGTTTCTTCTGCTGTCAATGCGGACACTTCTTCGCAATTGGCAAGGTAATGCAAGCGTATTAGATAACGGCCGTTCGTATTAAGTTTGCTAAGTATTTAAATTGCCTTACTTTTGCATAACTTTTTGTAATCTACTGATTTACACTCAATTAAACTGTTTTCAGTCAGTCCGTCGCGATCAACTGCTGGACATAAGCCTCTAACAGTCTACGCCCCAGCTCCAGTTCTTTCTACGTTATCTTATCCAACCTTCTTCCTTCTTCAGGTTGCCAACCCACGTAACTGGGAGAGAATCTTATACTTTATGGTTACCGATTCGCGATCTCCACTCCAGTACTCGTTTTCTCCAACGCAAATTTAGCCAACACGCTGCTTCAAATTGCTTATTCTGCTTTGTTGATAAGTCTCCAAGTGTCATTTTTATATTTGTATATTTTTATTAAGTTACTATTATTATATGCAAGTATGTATGTATATGGAATATGTATTTATAGTCTGCTATGCGGTATTTAAATTATGGACTAGCATAACATTTGTTTGGATGTCACGACACCGTGGGTAGAATGCACTTATTCGACAATATTAATTTAGAAAACCAGTTTTTTTTAAATTAATTTTAAAACTATTTAGACCTTACAGATATTTCCTATAATATTATTTTACTTAAAGCTCACCATACGGGTACCGTTTTTATCACTTTACCAAGATTTACGCAACAAATATGGAAGATTTACGACGGGCAGTTATTAAGTGTCTGAGTACCAGCCAGTGACCCTTTTCTTTACGACCTTCTCAAGAGCTGCTGGAGATTAGTTACAAATACTTTGTGGAAGCAAATTCGTTCCAGCACAGACTTGAGTATCAAAAATCTTCAGTGTTTATGAGCGATGCTGGAATTGCCTTACAGTTTATGGCTGACCTCTTGAATTAAGTTAGAAGAAATCGTAAGTCTACAGTACAACACAGTATGCCAAAATTTTCCTATTATTATTTTCCAGAGGTACATACCTACTTATAATTTTTTTCAAACATCGAACAAAACGATAAAAGAGAATGATTTCCTGGAATCAAGTAATGAAGTCGTAATTATTTTATAGAATTGTATTGTATTGTTTCAAGTAAACTTCGTGCTTTCTACCGACTAAAGCTGTAGAGTTTTTTGTTGTGTAAACGCGCCAATATCTAAAATTAAGAGTTTGATTTGAAAAAATCTTTTTGTATACGAGTATGATAGCCAAATTTGTGAGGAGTAGTAAAGGCTACGTAACATCACGCTACGTTCCTAAGGAGTGGTGCACTGACAACATACGCGCGTGAAACTGCGGGTACTAGCTTGTAGTTTAATAAATATATATTATATTGTTTTCTCACATTTTGACTGTTACATTAGAGTGCGTAGTATGTAGGTGCGTATCATAGAGTCAACCATCTAGACATTAGTTAATTGTACATTGTGGCACCAATATTATCTACTCTTCTTTAGTACCCTGCCGATCTGGTCACTATACGTTTTGCGGGGCCTACCTGCACTTACTCGCCCACTTACAGGAGCTTTAAGTCATCACTACTCATCACACACTATAACGGCACAGCTACAGCACGGCGCCGCCTGAAATTAAGGCTACGGCTAGCCGGCAGCGTGCTTAATCAAGCGTCGCAGGCGAGGTGCAAGCTCGCAGTCCGCTCGCCGCCCGCGAGGTGTAAGCTAATTTCATCGTCTTCATGTGCGACACGACGTGACATTTTTTCGCTGGCGGCTCGCAGTCGGCGCGCTACGCGGACCGCGCGCTGTAAGCGATCTGACCGCGAGCTTACAGCGCGCCGAATGCGAGTCGTGTTGTATGGTTGCAGCCACCGCTGTTACTGCCGGCCGTTGGCTTTCCCATTTTGACATTATGAAATGTATTATACGACCACGTTTTAAAGCTCAGATTTGAATGTCAACTTAATTGCTGGGGTGGAGCCATGCCGTTACCGTGACGGTAACGGTACGGTAATCTCATCACACACTATAATGAGATTCATAAATTCCTTTAGCCATTCCATGTAACGATAAAACAGTTCGGTAAGTTTTTTCTCTAAAAGTACTGACGAGGTTTACTTTTTTCTATATTTGCGATGGTATTTTATTATTATTAATAAATTTTATGAATTATGTTATTATTGTTATATATCATAACTTGACACACCTTACACACGGCTGTCTGATCCTAAACTGGGCTGAGCCTGTACTATGGTAAACAGACTGCTGATGAACATACATATTTCTATGTACAAACATATATTATTATAGAACAATTACAACCAGACGCAGAAGAAATGATCATGCTCTCATCACACAATTATTTGCCCTGGGTGGAAATCGAACCACTAGACCAACATCTATGTATAATATATTACTCTAGGCTATCACTACTTAAGATCAGGTAACGTGAATTATCTATACAAAGAAATAAAATTGGAATGTGTGCTAGTAATGTCATAATAACAATGCAATCATCCGAATGTTTACACGATACCTATACTAAAAAAAACAATATTTTTGCCTGTCTGTCTGGTTGTTCCGTCTTATCTTCAGAACGGTTATACCGATTTCCACCAGACTTTCATTGGCTGGTAGCTGATGTTATAAGGAGTGATTCACACGCGAGCTTAGCCACACCGGGCACAGTTACTATAAAAATGAACAGAAACAAAACAACAGCAATTTAACGCGTTTTAAGTTTCGTTCCTACATAATTTCACCCGTTCACCATAGTCTTACACAGTGAGAAATTGTAAGCAGACGCAAGCATAGGTATATCATATACAAGGAAACTGCATAGCTGCTTGTCTTTCACGAACCAATATTCAGAGGATTATATATTAATGACGTCCTCTAGTGAGATGTAAGTATACAATAATAGTGTTGTTACCTGGAAATGAACATCGTGTGCTTGTGAGCTCGCAGAGAACTAATAGCGTAAATTGCATATTTACTATTATTATGTTCTCCATAATAATCGGTATTACATTCTATTATTACGTTGGCAATTTAAAGTGTGTTATTATTTGTATATGTTTTGTTTTATCTTACAACTATCATAATTGTGAAAATTTGGCTGGATGAATGTTTGTTACTCAATGCACGTATGGGCTTGCTCGACCGGAGTGAGACCACGGCCTCACAGAAAACCCGCAGTGAAGCAATGCTTGCATTGCTTTTCGCTACGTGAATGAGGTTACCGGAGGCTTTCCCTCTTCCTCCACATGTCCGACCGCCTCAGGTAAGTGTTCGACGCTAGCCTGGCGTCCGGATGCTTCCCTGACTGCTGGAAGAGCGGGAAGCTGGTGCTTTTAACGAAGCCGGGACGGCCTACCGACTCGGCCGCAGCCTACAGGCCCATCGTGTTGCTGGACGAGGCGGGTAAATTGTTTGAGAGGGTCCTCTCTGCCCGCATCGTTCGGCACCTTGGCGAGGTCGGCCCCGATTTGTCGGACGCCCAATTCGGTTTCCGAGCGGGGCGTTCGACGGTCGGTGCTGTGTTACGCCTGTGGGCTGTGACCGAAGACGTAGTGAGCTGTGGCGGCGTGCTGTTGGCGGTGTCTCTGGACATCGCCAACGCATTCAATAGTCTGCCATTCAGAATTTTGAGTAGTCAGCCCATGTCGTGCGGTGTTGCGCAGGGGTCTGTCCTTGGACTACTTCTGTGGAACATGGGGTACGACTGGACCCTTTGAGGTGACTTCCCCCCTGGGCTGGGCGTAATCTGTTACGCCGAAGACACGTTGGTCACAGCCCGGGGGGTGAACTTTCAGGACGCGGCTACCAGGGGAGTCTCTCTGGTGGTCGGGCGCATCGAGGCGCTGGGTTTGCGGGTGGCCCTGGATAAGACGTAGGCCCTTTTATATCATGGGCCCCGTCGTGGTCCGGGCGGCGGAGGCGCGCTTATCAGTGCCTCATGCCGCCCTGAGTGTGGCCGCGGGTGGACGGGACGGGTTTTCCCCTCCACCCGCTATAGTGGCCCCCCGCGAGGAGGCGGCGTCTGCGTGTGCCTGGACGTCGCCTATTTGAGAGGTTCTTACCCGGAAAAAAAAAGTCATGCCAAAACGGCTGAACGGATCTGAATAAAATTTCGCCCTAAAAATGTACGGTTCCCGTGGGATGGATTTGTAACAACAGTTCTCACATATAGGGCAAAAACCGGGGTAGATGCCATTCTTTTCCAAAAGGCTCCCTAATTTTAAAAGTTTTTATTCATCATGAATATAGCTACTTTAATCTGTTACGTCACATTAAGACTTGTTTTGGTTGATCTAACAATAACTGATTTATGAAAAAAATTGTTTTCCCACCTCTTCTCTTTTTTAAGGATAGATGCCTAATTATATGGATAGATGCGTCATCTGCCTACCCTTGTCCCAATTTTATTTAGGGCCGGTGCAATATGTTTTATTCTTTCATTATACTCTACTATTTGCTTTCTCCCTTTCTAGCCATTTCTTCTTTTACACAGTCCATCCATCTTTTCTTTGGTCGTCCTCTTCTCTTGAACCCGTTGTACATATATGGATATATGCCCTAGATATAATTACAACCATAATTAACAGCATTTGTCCATCAATAAGCTACCATTCAAAACGTGTATAACAGTTACGTAGTAGTTATCACTACATATTATCACTACATATTATCACTACATATTATAAAACAAAGTCCCCCGCCGTCTGTCTGTCTGTCTATTCGCGATAAACTGAGAAACTACTGAACTGGTTTTCATGCGGTTTTCACTAATAGACAGAGTGATTCATGAGGGAAGGTGTATAATTTGTTAAGATTTTGTGTAAATTTATTCATGATTGTTGAAGATGTCTCTGCTATCCGTGCGAAGCCGGGGTAGGTTGCTGGTTTAAAATAAAATCAAAATCGAAACAGTATAAAGATCAATCTTTGAGACTTCTGGTTGTAATGTGGGAATTGTATGACTCTTAGTAGGCTACGATGTTCATTAACAGGATATTATAATATGGGATCGAACAACACAACTAATGTATGTACATGAGTCATAATTATGTTGAAAAAAAACAAAGTAGCACTTTTACTGTTCTAAAACAACATTTTCTTAAGTGCAGAAATGCTCTTAAAAATACGAATATGCTCATACTATGGTGCCCAGAATATTAAAATAATAAATTACAAAAGCAAATGAACCTACAACTTCAAAGGATAGCAGCTTTACTTACTCGTATTAAATAATACTCCATGACGAGGCATAATTTGCATGAATACCATTTAGAAAGTGATCTCTTTGCTGATATTTCTGGTGACACAGATTGCACTTTATCTGTGTTAAGTACACTTTTGGCCGCGGCTTGGCTCTTTTAAAATAACTTCTATCCTATGGCAATAGTACTTTTTTCTGTATGAAATGCGTGCTGTGCTGATGCTACGACAATAGTCGTATTCGAATATAACCCATGACCAACCGTTATAAAATAATAATATAATAACTCCACACATCTCACACACGGCCGTCTGATCCCAAACTACGCAAAGCCTGTACTATGGTAACCAGACTGCTGATACACATACTTATATTTTTCTAAATACATACATATTATAGATAAATTACACCCAGACACAGAACAAATTATCGTGCTCATCACACAATTATTTGTCCTGGGTGGGAATCGAACCCACGACCTCTGGCTTAGTAGTCAGGGTCACTAACAACTACACCAACAGGCCAGTCTAAATGTTTTGCTAGTTGGGATAATTCAAGAATAATTAGTCTTTGAGAAATTAATAATGGACAATATTAAATACAATAAGGTTAACGATTTCAAATATATTTTTAGAGCTTTCTACCAAGACAGCTCTAAACGGTTTTACACTAGTAAAGCCGTTGAAACATTAAAGATTTTTGAGAAAAGTTTCTACTGCTAAAATTTTCTTCTACTGCTAAAATCTTGAATCTTTTAAAACTAGTGTTGATACGATAGTGATATTCTATCGATAGTATAGTGATACTGTTGTAATTATGAAAATCAGTCATACTATCTACTATCAGTCATAGTGCTATCGAAAATATCGACTTTTATACTACTTATATTAAAAAATCCCTATATTACTCAAAGTTAATGTAGCTCCTTTGTTGTTTTTTCTTTTAATACTTCAGTAATTCTGGATGTCATCGTAACATACAAACTCATAAATATTACCTTTTAATAATATGAATTATATAAATTTTGTTACTAACCTCTTACCTAGTGGCTTTGTCTAGTAATAACGATCGATATTCCCTCTTTCCCGTTCGTAGGTCCGTAAATGTGTAAATACTGGTGTTTATCCATCTGATAGAATACTTCCATTCCTGCTTACGATGCTCCTGGGACGTGAATGAACCTATTTGTAGCCGGAAGCTATACAGTCAATATGCATATTTTTACGAAACAAAATATTCCAAGGGATGTATACCATTCGTTATTTATGACTGTGTAGGGCCTTGGGGGTCTGAACTATGTTATTTTTTTAATGATAAACCAATAATATATTTGATACATGAAACCCACATGACATGACGGCAATCAAAAGGAAAAAGGGATAAATACGTATGACGTAATTGGATTTACCACGAATAAAGATAGAATAACGGAAAGGTCGCAGAATTTAAAACAAAAATAAAAATTAATCGACATAATTATAATAATATTATGCCTATTTTTAATATTGGCTAGTGTGAAAATCAACATCTTTTGGTTCCACTCAGAATAAAATTCTAAATGCAAATTATGATATTTCTTTTAAAAAAAATCAATTATTCACTTGTTTTCATGCCATTAAATTGTTATCTAATATCTTTGTTTTAGCACTATGAAAAAATAAAAAATCGCGTTCTTTTCAAATACGATTATCGTCGCAGGAGCAACACAGCGCAGCACAGACACAGTATACGTTTATACAGTATTGTGACTCGGCCCTTTCGTTGAAATAATTACCTACAGCCGGACGGTCCGTAAACATGCGATAGGGCTGCCCATAATTTCATCTACCTACTTAAGTTTCTCTCTATTAATATCAAACCATATCATCGCGTGTGCGCTACTGAAAACAATCAAAACTTCTAACTAGCTACTACAAAATCTTATTTATAAAGTAAATTAAAAATAAGTAAATTTAAACGTGGGGAGCCATGCTTCGGCACGTATGGGCTGGCTCGACTCTGCTCGATACCACGGCCTCACAGAAAACCGGCAGTGAAGTAATGCTGGCGGCTACCGGAGGCCCTAACCCTTTCCTCTCCCTTATGCCCGTCCTTCCCCTCTCCCCTCTTCCCACTCTTCCCCCTTTCCACCTTTCCCCCCTCTTCCAACCTCCCTCTTTTCCCACTCTTCCCCCCTCCCCCTCTTCCCACTTTTCCCCCTCCCCTTCTTCTTCTACTCTACTCCCACCTTAAAGGGAGGCAACGCACTTGTGACTCTCGTGGTGACTCGTATGCTCATTTGCCCCCTATACCATAAAAAAGTTTAAATCTTGCTAGGTACTTACCTACCATTTTTTACTTTCATAATCAATTATTTAGTCTAATATGTATGTCCATAAGTAAATAGAACGCTTAGCCTAGGAACTACCTACTAGTTTTTTTTAACGCGAGCGTGGGTAAGTCACTCGTGTGTCACTTTTGTCACCCTATCCACATTTTTATTTATTAATCCAGGTATTTTACTCGGTCTAAAAAGCGAAATACCTACCTATTACGTAGAAACAAATTACGTAATAGTAGGTACATAAAAATTATTTTATAGTCTTGCCTTTTGGAGTTTCCAGGTAATTTAAAAATGTTATCTCTGTGTGCGTTTTTGAAGAATTCAAGCAA
Source organism: Callimorpha dominula (assembly GCA_949752705.1). NCBI lineage: Eukaryota > Metazoa > Arthropoda > Insecta > Lepidoptera > Erebidae > Callimorpha > Callimorpha dominula. The sequence continues at coordinate 3,115,429 of OX457002.1, read as the reverse complement.
CCAAAAACAGTACAAAATATTCTATGATTTCTAATTGCCATATTAAATAAGTAAGTTAAGTATTTGTATTTATTGCAATGAAATACACAATACGCACGCTTACTGCTTAAAAAACGATCACACCGTTCGTTTGTCACTGCGGAGCAATCGCGACTGACGCGCAAGGCGTGTAGGCATGTCTCGCGATCCGACCGTTTATATGAAGATACAATACTGTTTATATTTATACTGTGGCACACACGGCACGCAATGTTACGGGTTTGGAACTGGCAAGTGAATGCACGGTGCTTTTTCGATTTGATCGCTTCCGTTCTCGCTTAATCTCTTCCATGAGCATTGTGACCTACCGGATACAAATTCAACACAGCCTCTATAAGAACTTTTTAACGATATTGAATTACGAGAAATTAGAAAGATATAAAATTTCAAAGCATGGTTCCTATGTGGATACAATGAAATCGCTTTTTCAAAAGTGACTGGTTGCCTACTAGGAGAGCAGCCAAATAAATCTGCAGAATGTTGATTGAGTGAAGAAAAAGTAACTGTTCGTAAGTGTATGATGGCCGACAATATTCATTATAACGTCTTAAAACCCAGCACAACAATAATATTCTATACTAGTTATAATATTATACATACTAAGTAAGTCTATCTATCTATCGCCTAAACTGGTTAACTAATTTTGATGAATTTTGCATAGAGATAGAAAGGAATTTAGAGAACGTAATGGGCTATTTATTGTCGCGAAAACAAAACTTGAAAGGGGTGAGATACGAGGTGATTTGATGGGGGAACAATAATTAATGAAAATAAATAAAAAAATATATTTTATACGATACTTTTGGTAGGGCACCTGCTAGTTGTGAATAATTTCAAAAGATGACAGATAGTTGACAAGCTGGTAGATAGCAAGAAATATAATCACTAAAAGTTGTGTCTAGCGCTATATAACTTCTTCTTCACAGCATTCATCCTCACACTTAAAAAAAAACAGGCTTTGCGACTGGAATCTATCCGGCACCATTTTCAACTGACCTTGTTCAAACTTATTTCCACATAATTTCAAGTTTAAAAAATAAAATTTCAGAAGGAAAATATCGAACGAAAATATCCAATGAGGTGGTGAAAAACACTTTTAAAGAGTTGAGTTTCCGTTCAGAGGCATCGAAGACGTTAACAAACTTCCATTAAAATAATTAAATATATAAAAATATTATTATAAACTTATAAATATTTAAAAGAAAAAATGTTTTATTATTCCTATACAAAGCAGGGATTTCATATTAAAAGCCTAAAAGGCCATTAAAACTTTAAGACTATTATTATATTATATATTTCTCACTATTATATTATATATTGCCTCACAGAAAACCGGCTGTGAAACAATGCTAACATTGCTTTTTGCCACGTGAGTGAGGTTACCGGAGGCCCTAACCCTTCCCTCTCCCCTATTCCCCTCCTTCCCTTCTCCCCCTCTCCTCCCCTCTAATCCCCCTCTCCCGTCTTCCCGCTTTTCCCCCCTCTCCCCCTCTTACCCTACTCCCAGCTTAAAGGTCATCAACGCACTAGTGAATCTTGAATTACAGGTGCCCATGGGCGGCGGTAGTCATTTACCATCAGGTGACCCGTCTGCTCGTTTGCCCCCTATAATATGAAAAAAAAAGTGTTTACTTCTTAGTACGAGTTTAATTTTTCCATTTATAAAAAAAATATTTGTTTTCAATTCAATTACCCTTTTTTAATTAATGTATTTTCCAGTATATTTTGCAGTACTTATAATTATCTATTTATTAATAGCTTTCAGATCGGACGCACAGTAATTAAACCCTTTTTTTAACTTTTAAAAACTCCTGCGGATACCCCATCACCGAGCTAATGCACGGCGAAGTGATTATGTCCAAATCGAACCGACTAAAACCTACGTTTTTCCGTCACGGCCGGGTGTCTATTGCCGGGGGGTTCAGCTATAACCTAGGGAGGAATTCCCTGGACCCCCGACAGTTTTGGATTTTATGTCTTGAAAATGGTGCTGTTCCACGTTATTATTTTTTCAACCTTTAATTACATTATTCAATAATCTCACCAGTTGCTAAAAATAACGTTTTCGCTGAATACAAAGATTGTTTGAGGTAAAGGCCTATTCTGAGTTTTTTACGTAAGTCGTTTTTACCTTAAAAACCTATTCAAATCCTTTGAGTGCCGTTTTATAATATTTCCTTATAGATGTTGATTAGATATCCTTAGAAAATAAATGATATTGTTCGATTTTTTTAATAGATTTATAGAAAACACTGCAGGAATTGCTATGTATGTGTAAATTGTATGATATATATATAATAATTAAAATATACAACAGTTAGTCTTTTTTTTTTTTTTTTTATCGTGTGGAAACCCCCACGGGTCATCACCTCACCGAGGGTGAAGTGGTATGTCGGACTCGAACCGACTAAAACCACACGGTGTTCCGTCACAAGTGAGTCTATTGCAGGGGACCCGGGATACCCTAGGAAGGAAGCTTCCGGGAACCCCTGCAGACTATGGCCTCCTGATCAGCAGGCGACCACACCGTGCGACAGGGGGGCCCTACCCCCCCTCCCAGATGCGAGAGGTGCGTGCGGAACCCGCCGCGCCACCGTCTCAGGCCTGCTTCTGCTGGGGTAACGGTCAGCCCAACCCGCTACCCCCAGGCCAGCGCTCATGGAGGACGGAGATCATTCAGCGCTCTCCGGCGCCTGGTGCGTCTTCTGCGGGATGGGAGAGTGCTTGTCCTCTCCCGTTCCCGTTCCGCCGCCTCTTTGGCCAACATCACCTCCTCGCAAAACGAGGCGGCGGAATCCCACGCACTCTCACTTTGGACCATGGACTGAACCATGGTCTCTAGCGAGAGGCTTCCCACACCAATAGCCGTCACGAGGTTGTACCGCTGTTGCGTCCACGCTGAGCACTCCACTAGAGTGTGGAGTGCAGTATCCTCGCGACAGCCTCCGCAGTGGTGGCACACAGACGTTGGCTCTCGGCCTATGCGACACAGGTACTTACCGAAGCAGCCGTGTCCGGTGTGCACCTGTGTCAACCGGTAGGAGAGGCTTCCAAGTCGCCTCTCCAGCCAATCCTCCATGATGGGTCTTACCGCCACAATTGTGGCGTGCCCTGCGCTCGGTCGCTCTAGTCGTTCTTTCCACTCTGTTATTAGGACCTGGCGGAGCTGGAACCGTTGCGCCTCTATTTCTCGAGGCGCCGGTATCAGGTTCCGCTCTAGTGCCTCCTTGCGCCAAAGGTATAATGACGCAAGGACTTTCGCCTCTAGGTCCCATGGGGCAGAGCCGGCTAGGAGACTCGCCGCTTCGAAGGAAATCGTGCGGTATCCTCTTATGACTCTGACGGCCATCGCTCGCTGCGGTCGCCGCAGTATGGCAATATTGCGGGCCGTCAGGGTCCCCGCCCATATTGGCGCCCCGTATAAGGCAATAGACCGCACGATTCCGACATAGAGTCTCCTGCAGGAGGCGTCTGGCCCACTTAAGTTTGGCAGCAGCCGCGAGAGCGCAGCAGCCGTCCTCACAAGCTTAGGGGCCAGATTTCGGAAGTGATAACCGAAATCCCATCGACTATCGAGTGTGAGCCCTAGATATCTCATCGAGGACTCGATGCCGATGGAAACGCCTCCCAAGATAAGGCTGGATCCCGCTGGTGGTCTCTTCCGAGGCCCATGGAAGTAAAGGGCCTCCGACTTATGCAAGGCCACCTCGAGACCCAGCCGCCGAATCCTTCGAACGACCTGAGCGACCCCGGCCGTGGCTTTTATGGTTACTTCGCGATATGTTCGTGCTCGCGCCGTCACGAGTGTGTCGTCGGCGTAGCAGGTGATAGCGACACCTCCCAGGAACACACCGCGCAGCACCCAGTCGTAACCGATGTTCCACAAGAGCGGTCCTAAAACCGAGCCCTGTAGAACACCGCACGACATCTCTCGCCGACCATACCCTGCCCGGCTCGGGTAGATCACGGCTCTCTCTGATAAGTAGGCCCCGATTATGCGGCGGAGGTAGAGAGGCACTCCGTGAAAAACGAGCGCCTCTCTGATGCAACTCCAGGGCAAGGTGTTGAAAGCGTTGGCGATGTCGAGAGACACCGCCAACATCACCTCACCCCGAGATACTGCTCCCTCCGCTAGGGCCCTTACGCGCATACAACAGTTAGTCTACACTAACTACAGTATATTGTAGTGTAGTAACAGTAAGTTTTTTATCTGTGTAAATGTTTATTTTCTTATGTGCATATTTTTTTTTACTTAAATCTTACATAGCTATCTAGTAACAAAGAGAATGTTTGCAACAGAACACTACCATCAAAAGTCATTTAGGTATTTGAAATGTTGCGTGATCGTTAGCTCTTTTAGGATGGTATTATTTTTGCTTGTGAGTATTTACTCAGATGATAAAATAAAGGTATATTCTTTCTATATTTTCATATTAGATATTCTCTCACGTTTCACTCTCTCAAGTCGTCATTGTTCGCTGGCAGTGTTCATCTCTAAAATATAATGCTTCTATACCGCCTACCACATTGTAATGGAGCCTCGGGCTGTATTTACAGGGTTTCGTACAAAGTAAAAAAGTCCGGTGGAGATTTAAGTCACGTTGGTCTACAAAAGATTGTGAGACGTGCCTATATATACAGTGAGAGTTTGACATTATTTGACACGGTAATACGGCTATTATATAAAAAAACAGTTTGTTTAAAACAATAAGTTAATTATCATATTTTTTGCTAACATATATCGCTGGTTTTATAGTTATGTTTGAAGACTCGCTTGCTGTAAGTGGAGCTGTAGGGTATAAACTTATGTGTTAATTATTTACATAATTTGCTTACACAAGATGTTCACTAAGTGACGTAGCAATAGTGAGACATTAAAATTTGAAAGCTTTAACTAAAGAGTCTGTCAACCCTATTACAACTGACTAGCTAAGGCGGTAAAGCTAAAGAGTGCTTAAACACCACAGGGTAACTTTTAATTGCTTTTTCATAATTGTTTTACGATTGGTTTCATATTTCGGATTTGTAAATTGATATTTTCGATGAAGAATAATTTGTTGACACCCAATGATAATTTTCACAACACGGTTTAAAACAACTTTTAAAGACTGCCACTATTCTCACTTCGATAGTCTCTGTTGGTCAACTGTCATGTAAACCGACTGCGCCTTGAGCAACTTCGTAGGTCGCTAACATAGTCTTAACGTGCAAATATAAGGTCCCGAGAGACCGCAGGCTAATGGCGTTACAGCGTCTAGGGATCATTTGCTTTGAGATTGTACCAATACAATCTTAGATCTGAATACTGTAATATCATGCTAACATAATCAGAGCACTACAAGTATAAACAAGTTTATACACATATGATGCGGTATGCAGGACAAATAGCCAGTGCATAACCTGCGTCTACATTTCCGTTTATACCTACAAAATGTTTACAAAATTTATAATTTGAATTTTGGTTGATCAGTCGTTTTGAATTCATTTCTTATTATTCTCATCAAAATGCATTTTTTTGTACTCTAACTTAAAACTGTGAGTAGGTAGCATAGAAGGTGGGCTATTTTAAAATTTTGGGATACCGCATACTCGTAAATACGTTCATGACTGGATTAAGTGCACTTCCCTGTGGAATACTTGCTTTTATTTGCTTTAGATATGAATATGCATCTTCATATCTTATTCGGAAAAACACGTAAAATTACTTCTTAAAATGTTCCTAGAGTAAAATGTTTGCAAACAGTTTTGGGATTACTACTATTACTTTAAGTAAGTACAAGAGCCCTATGACTTTATGTAATGCCTATGCTACATCTGGAAACTCTCTACAATATGCTTTTTAACTTTCTTCTAATGCTTTATTTCTTTTCTGTATTGCATTAACACTTTTTTAATATTAAGAGTCAGGTTATTTAGTTGTGTTTTATCAACTTATATCTAGATCATTTTACGATAATTTCGTTTTCGCTCTTTACCTATTTCATTTCTTTCGAATAACAGTGACTATGAGATTTCTTATTCCTATCTTACAAGAATGACTTGCAACTGTTCTTATAAGGTCAGGCCTATTATTTCTTCAAGTCTAGTAATGAATTTTAGTTTCTAAAGAATAACAATTTGTGTTTTTATACTTTTTAGTTTTCGGCTTGATAATTTAAGTTGTATTTAATCAAAGTTTTAAAGATGATTTAAAAAACATACTTACGCTATAACGAAAATATCTTTAAAGTGCGAAAAGTACAAACCACAAAGCTAAACTATAAAGCCTTTCTTTTTTTTAAATTTTAGTTTATTTGCTATTAATTAATAACATAATAGTGCACAACAAAAAAAAGTGATGTAATATAATGTAGGTACTCAACATTGTTAATATTATCTGGTGTTTGTCTCACATGGCTCAACCATTTGGAAACGGGTGGTTATAGAACGACACAGGCAAATATGATATTATGTTGTACCTACATTTTTTTATAATTTTGCATATTTGACAAAGCAACATATTCTGCCGGTGACTTCGTGTGTGTTGATCTATAATATTTTATTATTGATGACCAATTTTAAGAAATAAAGCTGTTCAATTTGAAGTTAGTTAATCAATTGTAAAAAGGTGTTATTAATCTGTCTGTCGCAGTATGAAGGCAGTTCTTTTGGGATAATAAATAAGCTAAATCTCTTAATAAAAGCAATACAATTCACATATTACTTTGCGTAAATGTGCGCTAGGGTCGAACATTTGTTACTTTACCGTAGATTTGTGGGGTACCGTTAATTTAAATAAACTACAGACCCTTCACTGTCTGTATTTGCATTTAATACTCGTAGGTTTTATAACTTTGTCCAAATGCTGCCAGATGAACATTATGAGGCATATGAAATTAATGGTCTTTCCTACGGACTTACGTATGCTCACGTGTTTCTGCGTGTGCTCAGTTTGAAAGATAACACAAAACTAATTTGGCAAAAGAGCATACGGCTACCTAATGGCAAGTGGTTACCAATGCCTTTAAACACTTAACACATATTGGTTTTCTCTAGTTATTTAGCTATATGCTCAATTGCTCATGCTCTTTATCAGAAATACAACACTAAATACACACGCTAAATCCTTACACTCCTGTCCTTACGATGGCCTGACAGATATTTCCTCTTGTGATAAGGCCGCCCATTGTCCATTTTATGTTTAAAAACATTTATTTTCTTTTAAGTACCTGTATTTGGTGTACAATAAAGAATACTTCCTTACTTTCTGCTTTAGTAAGTAAACCCAAATTTTCTGTAGAATGCTTCCAGCTCTAAAGCTGTATTTCTTTTTTAACCCTAGATGCAAAAAGAAGAAGTGTTATAGGTTTAACGTATTACTATGAATCTGTGTGTCTGTCGCGTCATAGCTTCTAAGCTGATGAACCGATTTGAATTTAGTTTTTTTTTAAGTTGTGTGGAGAGGATGATCGAGATCGAGATCGTGTTCTTAGTTATAATTAAAGAAAATCTGTTCAGTATTTTGAAGATCATCAGCTTTTTTTAAACTTTGAAGGGGTTTTCGTCAGGAGTCGGGTGTATTTGAATTTTTTTATGTATACTTGTCAGGTACAGTTTTATACAAAATAGGAATTACACCCTGTTAAAGATATCTTTGTCCTTATGCTGCAACCTCATCTTGAATTAAAAGGATACCCAACTCCTTTCCAACTTATAGAAGAAGAGCTCGTGTTTGAGCTTATTGAAACAGTCTCAGTAATCTCGGCAATCTTCGGAGCCGTTCGGGTGCGCGGGCGCCGCTTCGTTTTGAGACAACTCCCTCCAGCCAGTGCCTTGTTCGCGTCCGCTTGAGGCACACTCACGCTCGCCTGCTAAACACCCGCTAACAACGTTTCCGCGTAATTCCAAAAATCTTTCCTATTTCCGTGCTATTTTTCTCTCTGTGCCTTGTATACTCTTTCCTACTTGCTTTTAACTGTAAACTATATTTTCTATAACTTGTGCTTGTGAACTTTCTACCCTTCCGTGTAACTGTAATTTATCAAATTTAAACGTTTGACTTTCTAAGTGTTTTTTTTATTTCAATTCTTCTTACAATTTCTACAACACTTACAATATCTACCATAATATTTTGTCAATTATTATTTTTTTTCTAGAATTTTAATGGCGAAAGTGGAAATTAGATTGATGGAAATTAATTACCTCCGTCCTAAAGGTTGTCTGCCAGAGATAGCTTTTAGCGATAAGACCGCCCATTGTACTAGTTTGTAAGATAATTATTTTTCAACTGTATTTTATTAATGGTGTACTATAAAGGTTATTCTATCTATCTATTAAGATTCAGTGCTAGGAAACATACAATGTCGCTTTTATGGGCTAAAAATCTAGACTAGGGACGCGGTGGTTTGTCTACGCCATTGGGTCACCGTTAGCATTGAGTGTGACAGTAAAATGAGCGGAATTTGAATACGGAGCGTGGAAATTTCTGTGCCAATAAGCCCGTCATCACGGGCTATTTAACCTGGTGGAAACATCAGTCAGTCAAAATATACATACCCACACCTTCGCTTTGATTCCCGTAAACATTATTGCAATTGTATTTGTTTTTCCTGTTACGTTAAACTCTGTTATCAATAGGACATACATGTATCTAGATATTTTTTTATCGTGATGTCCGCCATAAGAACACAGAAGAAGTTTGTTTAGTTGTCAAGAACCTGTTATCTCAGGAGCATAATTTGCATCTACGGTTGCCGTATCACGGAATGTCACTTTACCGTTCCCAGATACATCAAATTTACGTTTTATTATCAGTACAGCTTGTTCCAAATGCTCTTAGATTATTTTTTTATTACTTATTATCAAGTAAAAGTATATTTCAAGTAAAAACCTACACATCAACGTTTCTACACCATTAACAAGAACATTCTCGTTTCTCCAAAAATGAAGTTTAAAATATATGACTTGTTGCATGATGCCGTCTCTGCAAATAAGGAAATTTGATTGTCTTATAACCCTTAATTTACACTTCGCAAGGTCATTAAAGCCCCCATTATCCTTATTAAACTGTAAACGTCACTTACACGTCTCATTGTTTTTTTTTTGTGTATCGCAGGTTTTTCAGGACTGAGTTTACTTTTAAATCCAGAATTCAATGTTCGTAAAACATCCAGAGTGTTATTTACTCAGCTTTCAAAAGAGCTGTTTCATTTTTTTTTTTAAATAGGACTAGTGTAACATTTGTTTTGCCATATCTAAATAAACAAGTACATATTAAAGCTAGAACGCATAGCTTCAATTTAGTAAAAAAATATTTATTCATCGAACGTTGGATAATAAAGTAAATATAAATTTTATGTAATGTTTCGCAGAATTTCCATTGCGTTATATATATTCTTTTAATACTATTTTTTACTATTTTTTTTTTTTGACAGAGCAGAATATTCATTGAGACGTGTACACTACTACTTAGGCAATTTTAAAAAAAGTAGAAAATACTTACCCTGTTTAAAACCTCTTCAATCTTGTCAGTCTACCTTAAAATCTCAATTGGTTTCATTTTTTACCCATTTCTGGAATGATGAGTATGAGGATATACCTACACAAAATATTCTAGATACAAAACAGTGATTATGCAATCAGAAAACATTCGAACAAGTCAAGAACCTTCAACAAGACTCAAAATTTCTTACTAGGTTACATTTTCGGTTTAAAAATCTTTATTTCTAATTAAGACTATAGTCACTTACATGAGAACAATATTTAAAAACAAAAAATAAGTTACGTTACAATAATCCGGTGCAGGTAGTTTTAAGTTAGAAAACACTACTTAAATGATAGTTGTCCATGAATGCGAGCTCGCTGCTGGATGCATATTATTACTCATACCCGGTCGAGCCATAGTGACCGATGCTACAAGTTAAAAGCGTTATTACGTTATAGCAATATTATGAAAAATGTAGGTTGCAAGTTTTTTTTTTGAAAATGTTAAGCGAGCTTGCTTCCGTGACATCAGAAAGTCTGTTATATAGTTGTGCTCCCTTCAAAGTTAATGTATTTTTACCATAATTCATTCTTACACGGGGTTATAAATCGCATTAAAAGATTTGAATCTTCGTATTACAGTAAAATTGATTTAGATAGTGCGTCGTACAGTTGTAGTCTCTCATGTTAGAAATAAATAATGTCATTACTTGTGACGCTTAAGTTGCAGGTGTCCACTTACCATCAGGTGACCCGTCTGCTCGTTTGCCCCCTATAATAAAAAAAAAAAATACTTTACTCAACAAACTGTTTTCTTAGAGGAGTATAAACTTTGCCAATTTAAGCTATATAATTCGCTAAGGCTACCACATTTACAGTTGGATATCTGTTTAACTATTAAGCAAACACCCAAAATAGCGCATTAAATCAGTAAGTCCTGTTCATAAAGAAGGATAGGATTTACTACTCTAGACGCTGATAGGCAGTGAGGGTATAGGAATTGCTATAAATTCAAGAGAGTTATGTCACCATGCACTGATTTCACAGCAGAGAAATAAAACTGTTTCCTTTTAAATATTTTTCTACGTATTATATGCTAGTACAAGGTACTATTTTGTTAGGATAGATGGTGTAATAATTTTATTCAAATATATTCTGAATTAATTTCGTCTGAAGATAAGGTATACGGTATTTTAAATTAGTTTAATATTTCCATATGTACATACAAAATAAGTCGAACTTATTAACATGAATAATAATAATAATAATAACTTCACACATCACACACACGGCCGTCTGATCCCAAACTAGGCAGAGCCTGTATAATATGTCAGTCAGACTGCTGATAAATAATAAGATAAATAACTCTTTTCACCACATTTTGTTCATCCCTCCGCATCACATGTCCATAGCACGATAACCTATTGCTCCTCAGTTTTTCCTCTACTGGTGCTACTTTCAGGCTCCCTCTAATATATTCATTTCTCACCTTGTCCATCCTAGTCACACCACACATCCATCTCAACATTCGCATTTCAGCTACGTGCAGGCGTCTCTCATCCGTTCTCTTTGTGGGCCAACTTTCAGAACCGTACAAGACGGCAGGTCTGATCATAGTTTTATACACCTGTCCTTTCAACTTAACAGGAAACTTTGGATCACAAATGGTTCCTGATACCTGCCGCCACTTGTTGTATAAAAGTGTGTGTACCATCTGTTATATAAAAGTAAATCTAATAATTATTCGAGTCACAATAAAATATTATAACTATTTAATGGAAACTTATTATCTAATACATCCAGTGTTCAAATTATGGAATGTTTTTTACAAAAATTTTAGATGTTACAATAGAATTCGGTTCTGGCACACGTTGTGGTCGCAGTTCTAACCTAACCTAAACCTAGACTATATGTAGACTCTGAATTTAATTGAGTCCCGCCTGTCACCACTGCGACAGTGAGGACTTGGCTCAGCACACGCTGGCGATCTGCTCCGCCTGGGCGACGAAGCGTCGGGCGACGAATCTCACTGCAGTCATCGGAGGGGATCTCTTGCTTTTCGTTTAAAGGTCAACCGTGCGAACCGTGTGAACCTGAGTGTGGCCGCGGGTGGACGGGATGGGTTTTCCCCTTCACCTGATATAGTGGCCCCCCGCGAGGAGGTGGCATCCGCGTGTACCTGTGCCTGGACGTCACACCACCTCACCAAAAACCCCGGTGGGGTGACGGCCCGAGGGGGCTTTCACACGTACAAAAAAAAGGCCCTAACCCTTCCCTCTTCCTCCTCTTCCCCTCTTCCCTCCCTTACCATACTCCCACCTTAAAGGCCGCCAACGCACTTGTGACTCTCGAGTTGCAGGTGCTTATGGGCGGCGGCAGTCACTTACCATCAGGTGACCCATCTGCTCGTTTGCCCCATATACCATTAAAAAAAAACTTGGTTGAATTTATTGAGATACGATACGATAAGATTATTTGCTGAGTAGCCATTTTCTATTCGTTTCTGGTATACAGTAAGTTAATTAGTGTAGACACTTTGTTAGCTTAAATTCAAAACAGAAGCGCTGTTATAAATTTCCCATTTTTAAGTACCTACTCATTTACATAAAATTTTATAAAGTTGATGTGTATTTATGTGGAAAATATAGCCTGTGTTACTCGCTGATAATGTAGCATTCTATAGGTGGCTTTCTAAATAAATAGAAAACCAAATCTTTCCTCTTTATAATATTAGTAAAGATATTGCACTACAATTACACTATTTACTAAAAGGTAAGGTAAGGTAAATGTAAATACTATATGATTATATATAATTATGTTTATATCATATCATAAAAAAGTGATATACATTTCCATCAAGATATCTTTGATGTTCTGTACATTGGACTTAAACCAGTTTTATCATAAGTATAGATGCGTGTGTTCTATGCTAATAATAAATATAAAAAAAAAAATGACAATTTCATTTAACGTTATAAGTATTGTATAGTTAGTATTACTTCGGACAAACAACAGATGTCGCTGCGCGGTGTTTATTTTTTCTTCAAATTTTTGAACTATTTTTTCTATTAATAAAGAGAACTTATTGTGATCAATCAAATACTAAATGTTATACCGAATTACACACAATACTTCTGCACAATACGTTTCCGGGATTATTTTGTACTCTTTACGTGAACAAACCAAACACAAACTCAACGTCTATAGATTTATTATACATATAGATATAGAAGAAAAAAGATTACGTGACAATCTACAAAGTGTCTACTTTTCAACAAAAACAGAATAATTGCAATCGGAACTACGTAACAATGCATTACAACGAAGAACACATTTTGACTTTCATCCCCCCTCTCAAGGAAACCATCCTGAATTTCGGGATAAAAAGTATCCTATGTCGTACCTCATAGTATGAACTCAAATCATGCCAAGTTTCATTTGAATCCGTTCAGTAGTTTCAGCGTGATGTTCAGCCATAATACAGACAGACAGACAAAAATGAAAAAAATTATAGTTTTGGCTTCAGTATCGATCATAGAGTATCCCACAATTTTTTTTTTTAAATTATCTTCAATGTACAGAATAGGGAATATGCATGTATTTTTTTTATCTTTTATTGACTTGTTCCATCATTCTACCCTAATAAAAAATATAAATAACCTTGGCAATGCTCAAATTAATTTTTAAAATAACATTGAAAACAACGATATAATTTGATCTGTTTGAACGCCGCCATATTTCGCGGGCCTTGGATGACGTCACGTTCCACGCTTAATGTTTGTTTCATAAACTTACTTGAAATGTTACAGTAATTTTATACCGATTTCCAGTTGTAATTACTATTTATTGTAATTAATAGACGATGGGTAAAGTTAAAAAAACATTTTATAGGTATTGCCTTGTCCCTAAGTGTAAAAACACTATAAGAAGTACACCCAATATTTTTAGGTACCCAATGTTTATATTGTTGTGACGATCACTTTAATGTAAGCATGTTACAATTTAATTGCTAGTATAGTGTGAATTAGTCAGCAGTAATTTATATTTATTTTAAATATCAAGCAGAAGGCAACTTGCTTGTCTACTTAAACTAGGTAACAAATGTCCAATAAAACTTCATGAATATAACAAACTATACATATCTTACCTATCATTTAGATTATAATATAACAAGTATTATAATAATGACCTTGCGGCTTTCACTCCTTTAACCTCAGCGGACGTAAAATCTGGATTTGATCCAAAATATATAGTCATCATGAATGCACCTATTTTCGTTAGATTGTCCGATTGTGCTTTGACAAAACTAGGTACATTCAGTCATTGTCCTAGATGATTTCTAATATCACTAGAATGCTTAAATTGCACTAGCTGTGAGCAAAAACCATAGGAACACCTATCTTTTTCCGTAACACTACGAATATAGGCGCCGATAAATGACAGAACGTGGAATGTCACGTCATGTTTTGTTTCGACCAATGGTGAAGCGTTTTGCAAAGTTTCGCGCCCTTATTTTGCATATTTTAATTAATATTTTTTGCAATTAAACACGAACTAAATAAGAAAATAATTGTTTAGGCATAATATCTGGACAATAAAGATTCAAGGCAAAATTAATCAAGTAAATTTAAACAATATGCATATTCCCTATTGGACCTGTTACATTTTTATTATAAGTATATAGAAGATAAATTACACCCTGACATAGAACAAATTATCATGCTCATTACACAATTATTTGTCCTAGGTGGGAATCGGACCCACGACCTCTGGCTCAACAGTAAGGGTCACTAACCACTAGACAGACACTAGACACTAACAGGCCAGCCAGAATATTATATTATTATTCATAATAAGTGTAGTTGAAACCTATGAGCAAAATTTTACATTGCTTTTGCTTTTATCTTAAAAACCGTTAATATGGTTAGAATATTTTATATATTATAATATTAATTATTATGAATATTTCATACATACAAGGAATGATAATTTTTAATATTGTTTATTAATTATAAAGAACTTTTAGATTCTGTTTAAATATAATTTCTCACAAACTTGTATGATTCCGCATGATAATATACAATTATGTAATATTTAGCATCAGTAGATACTTTATTCCAGGTGGAGGTTGATCTCACGCTATCCACTCCTATTATGAAATTGTACCCTTAACTAGAAACACTCAAGAAAAATGTAGAGAAGTAATCCGTCAACGAAGCGTCTTCAGTGAAATAAAAAAGTTGTAAAAATTATCAAGTTATGCTTAAAGTGATCGCCTTAAAAAGTGCTGCTCTTAGAGTGGACGAAGTCGTTCATTTTAAGAAAACTAAGATAATAAAAACTCATGGTTGGTGGTCTTCTAAAGTATCAAGTTAACTAATCGACATCGCTGTCTGAACCTTAGTTAACCATCGCCGCTTTAAAGACACTGGTATCGGACATGAGAGAATTCCGTGTACATTGATGTGTTGATCAAAAATATACTAGTTGTCGAATGTCCTATTTTATTGAGTATAAGAGAACCTTCGAATAAAAGATTTATAATGATATTTCGACTGTAACATGACAGAAACATTGTTCAAAATATGAGTTCTTAATTCGAAATCTTATTTTTTTTTATTCATGCTCAAGTGTCAGATATCCTTATACCTAATGATTAGGCTATTTTGTTTTTATTTCTAACTAGCTGCGCCCCGCGGTTTCACCAGCGTAAGTCCCGGTACCGTGGGAATTTTGATATAAAAAGTAGCCTATGTGTTAATCTAGGTCTCCAACTATCTACATACTAAGTTTCATCGCAATCGAGTCAGTAGTTTTTGCGTGAAAGAGTAACAAACATCCATACATCCACACATCCATACATCCTCACAAACTTTCACGTTTATAATATTAGTAGGACTAGCTGCCATGATAGACTTCGTTCTGTCAAAAGTTATTGATCGACGTCAAATGTTTGACAGCTGGAGACATGTGTATTAATTATCATTTAGTATGTGGTTTGTATAGGAAAACAAAAGTGTTGTTTTCACTATTTTCTTCCCAACTTTTACGTTATTTCTCTCCATAAGAACCTTCCTTGTGCCTTAACAAAAATATGAAAAATAAAAAAATTGGTCCAGCCGTTCTCTAGTTTTGCGCTTAGCAACACATTTGGCGATTCATTTTTATTTATATAAAACAGAGAGGCAGAGAAAATACTATTAATATATTGCAAAGGTAATTACGGAAACTATTAAAAACTAAGCTAAATAGAACACGAACATCTTCCATTAAGACACTCCAAGCTTTATACTTCTAGCACCGACTATATCTTGAAAATTGTGCAGCTGAATGTATTGCCAGTTCACTGGGGCTTTGAGTGCCAATAAAACAAATTCTTTAGCATTCAACTTGTGTTAAGGCGATAGTAAAAACCAGTTACCATGGTAGAGAAATAATCGTTTCATTGAATTCCATATTTTGTGCCTAGGTTTTCGTACAGTCAAATCTAATACCTTTAAACGAGCAATTCTTGTATATATATATATATATATATATATATATATATATATATATATATATATATATATATATATATATATATATATATATATATATATATATAATCTGAATCTCTGAATCGGCTCCGACGATTTTCATGAAATTAAGTATGCAGGGGGTTTCGGGGGCCATAAATCGATCTAGCTATGTTTAATTATTAGAAGACGTAAACAAAAAACCGAGCAAAGCTCTGTCAGCCATGTACTAACGTTTATAGTAATATATTTAAACCTGTACCGAAAAGAAAATCAAGAGGCTTAGAAGTTAGCTCCACACCCTCTAAAGCGATCAAGTACTACCCTGAAGAAATGATCCAAGTCCTAGGCTTAATACAGACAAATTCAATTAGTTGACGGAAGATAATAGTGATCATGATTGCAAAATAAAGTAAGTACTTTATTTGTCTGAAAAAATTATTCCTTGATTTGAGCGAAAGGCCAAAAATTGTTAGTCACAGATTTTGCAGTTACGCCGATTGATCAGGCAACGTGATTTAGAAACACTGCCCGCGGGAAGAGATAAATTTTACGTACGCTTCCAATCTACAGTCAAAACGGATAACCGGATTATAAAAAAAATACTATGCAAATATTTTTATATTTACGAAGGCAAATTTGAACTCTGACTACAATGATAAAATATATTTTTTATAAATCTAATCTACAGAATTGTGTATTTTGGGGAAGCCCGACTTGTTTCGAGCCCAACAGAGACCCTTTGGGCGAAGGGACCTGTCGTGCGGTGTCAGGTCCTGCAGTCCGACGCGACTGGTTACGTGTCCAACAATTTATTTGACGTTGGTGCCTTGCACGCTTGCTACGCTTCAGTTGCATTGCCTGATATAAGAAACAACCGTACAATATTTAATAACAATAAATAACATTCTCGGCAGTTATTATTCTAACGTCATTACAAAATACGGGCAAAGTTTTGCCTTTAGAAATAATTAAGTGAACATCCTAGTATGCCATGAGTAAAATAGGGCAGCAAATGAGAAATTATCGTAGCGTAAACGAGCAGACGGGTCACCTGCTTTTAAATGACTACCGCTGCCCATGGGCACCTGCAACTCAAGAGTCACAAGTACGTTGCCGGCCTTTCAGGTCAGAGTAGTGGAAGAGGAGAGAGGGGGGGAGGGGAGATTTAGGGCCTCCAATAACCTCACTCACTCGGCGAAAACCAATGCAAAAATTGCTTCACTGCCGGTTTTCCGTGAGGTCGAGCTGGCCCATACGTGCCGAAGCATCTCCCACGATAAAAGTATTTGTAAAGCAACATATAAAGTTACATACATACAGTCATATCTGTATCCGTCCACCAGGCACTTTGGAAATTGAATAGGCACATTGTGATGCTTGTGTAAGGAGTGGGTTCACGCAGGTAATTCACTGGATGAGGTTCATACCCATAACCACTTGGTCGCAAGTCCAACACCTTAGTCGTAGTAGTAGTCCAACTACCGCCGCTTATTAACTTATTAAATGCATATTTAAAAAAAAAAAAAACAGCCTAATATAAAACGCAGAGTCTTTAAAGGATTTCAAATGCTAAAGAAACTTTTTTAAATTCCAAATATCTGTAAATAATAAACCCTAATTTTTTCTATTTTTGATTAAGCCTAACCTGCTTTCAACTTTGTTTATTTTTCACTACAATATCCAACTTTTCTGCCATGTAAGTTTTGTTCAAAATGTTTACTTACCCAGAAATTCAGAATTTTAGTTTCACTGATACGGCATGCAATTATATTCTTGGCTTGGTCTTGCACCGTAGGAGTTAAATGATGTATATTTATTATAATTTTTATGATATTATGTAGAGATAAGGCTTTTCAAAGTAAGAAACAATCTAAATACTAATAAAACGAAAGTGAAGAGTAACTGAAAACTAATAAAACTGGTCAGAATTGAAAAAATATTTGGTTGCATGAGATATGACAACTTCTAAAGAAAGATATAGGCATTTTAACATAATGCGGCATCATCATCACCGTAGGCATCAGAGCACTCACCATAAACACGGGTAAAACTACAAGGAACCAAGAAAATATAAAATTTATTAAAACAAACACACATCATCAGACCCCCCTATTCGTGTTATGAACAGATCATCGTGTTATAAACTGAATTTTATGTTGATGTAACCAAAAATAGTTTATTTAAGAATGTGTTTAAGAATTTAAGAAGTATATATCTAAAGTAATGCTTGTCATAATTTAAATTAATGAACATCTGCAGCAGTAAAAATATTTAGTAGCGTCGCTCGCTGTCAGTCAACTACAGTTATCACATCACATCCATAGCATATAAGTATAGGTTCATCCAAATGAAAGATAACACGAACGAAAGGCAAAGCTTAGCTTCTTTGCACTTTATCAAGTAGTTTCATGAGTTGGTTTTTTATTTATCACGTAAAGGTCAACATCAAAATTACCTAAGAAAAAAATACTAAGGTCAAACCTTCCAAAATTATAAATAAGATTTTATGTTACATTAAATTTTTGCCTACGTATCCTGTCATAAGTTTCCGTCAACACGCAAAACTTTGCCAATATAATTTGGGTGGATTCAGTCAAAAAGAAAAAAAAAGAACTTTTTGCATGTTCAGTTCTAAGTTTTCTCTTTGTGTTGCAAATTTCGGGATTTCTATTGTTCATGCTGATATATAATTCATGAGTGAATAACATGAGATGGAAATAGTTTTTCTGTCAATCATTCTGATGTGGCAATCCCGTAATGGTGTTAATATTTTTACTTAATATACTTTTTCTACACTTGAGGTACATAATATTATTGTGTATTGTACATGTAGTGTAGTTTTAATCACGTCGTAGTTTATGCTATACTAAAATTAATTATTCGGTGCAGAGTCGGTTATGTCGCAAATGTCGACGGCTTTCATGCAATTTTGCGCAAGAGATGCGCTTCTCTGCTATAGCGTGTACGCGACAGGCCCAACAGCATTATGAAAGCGCTTGTTGACTCTCCGGTGGACTCTCCGGTCTTGGGGCGATGGATACCACTGCATGCAGTCAACTAAACGTCCCCCAAAATGATGGACTACCTCACCCAGCATAGATTTAGGTTAAGTTACGTATAATATTACTGGGTCCGAATATCTTAATAGAAGCTGTTCCCGGAGCCCTTCTAATTTAAGGCGTGGGGTTTTAGTCGGTTCGATTCGTACACACCACCCTACCGAAAACCCCGGTGGGGTGATGGCCCGAGGGGGTTTCCACACGCACAAAAAAAAAGATATAATATTACTACTAAAGGTATAATAAATAGTATTAGCAAAATTATGGAAGGAATTCTGAAATAAATGTATTATTATTATATAAATCACACGGTCATAAACACTGATACTCTGGGCATTACTGTTGCAATGACCTGGTGTAAGGTTGAAATGACCAGTCTTTGTAATCGTAGACGCATATTGGACTTTCTTTTTCTCCATAAATTGATAAGCAATAAGATTCAGTGCAGTTGTCTGTTGGAAAAGGTACCGTTGGCCATTCCCCACTCTTATCCTAGACATAGACTTACTAGAACGTTTCATGTACCATTCTGTAGAACTAATCTGGGCATGCAATCGCCTATAAGTAGAGTTCTCAATCAGTGCAATATCATTGAAACACGCAATCCAGACATTGACATCTTTGGAGATACATTTAATAAATTTAAGATTAAACTTCAAAAAATATTTTATAGTAATTCAAATAACTGATGTTTGTTTAAATTGTTAAATTTCTTTAGCTTGTTTTGTTTGTTTACTTTTTGTTATTTTTATTTTATTTTGTTCTTTAGCACACTACTATAACTAGCCAATGATCGTAAGTGTCATACATATCAGACTGAAGACTAACAATATATATTTTATAAATGTATTAATATGTATGATGTGGTTGTACTATTTAATAAATAAATAAATAAATATACGATGCGGGCTCGTTATTGATAAAATAGAAATTTAAGAGAAAGGTGACGATGTATCTGTCGTAGAATTATTTAATTTAATTTTTTATATTGCTTATTGTTGTTATGATTTAATTCACAAATTCAATAGGATTTGTTTATTTCCATTCTTTATAACATTTTTAGAACACAATTTAACCATCTATATCGATGGCATTTATCGAAGATTTGTATGTATAGTAATTCGCATCCCATCGCTATCACACACCCTTTTTTGTCGGAATCGAACCGAATAACACCACACGGTATTCCGTCATAAGTGGGTCTATTGCAGGGGACCCGGGTGTAACCTAGGAACCGGCACCGCTCCTGGAGGTTGGAGATCATTCTGCGCACTCCGGCGCCTGGTGCGTCTTCTGCGGGATGGGAGAGTCCTATCCCGTTTCTGTTATGCCGCCTCTTTGGCCAATATCAGTTGATGTTGGCCAAAGAGGAGTTCCTCGCAAAACGAGACGGCGGAATCACGCGCACTCTCTCTTTGGATCATGGACAGAATCATGGTCTTTATTGAGAGGCTTTCCACACCAATGCTATCACATACCCTACCCATAAGGGGAACAGTGCAATATGTTATTCCGGTCCAATGATTTATAACCTGTCTGCAAGTCTGCAGCAAGTAAATATTTTTTTAGGTCAAGTGCTACACGTCAAAACTGAAATGTATTAATTTAAATTATTTCTAATTAAGTTTCTTTACTTAGTTTTATAACAAATTTTCTTTGTTTATTTAATTGAGTGGTTGGCTGAATTATGTGGTGACGTTAATGAGTAAATAGTAAAATAAAGTGGCATTTGTGTTTACGTTAAGTGAGGGAAAGTGTAAACGTTGACGTAACATAAACGAATAATTACTTGCGTGTCACATAAATCTCAAATTTATTTTGCTAGAAAGTTGAAATTCTATTTTGTCGATAAGGATCGCTTTCACTGAAATGGCGCAGTGTTACGTATGTTGCATACTGCAAAATAAAGCTACACAAAGTAAAAAATACTTGTAGAGCTACTCAGAGTGACCCTATTACTTATGACAGTTGACAGCTACATATGGTAGGCCATCAGAACACAGAGCCTAGTAGATATAGACGGGTACTTACAGCATAGTATTGCTTGACTAAATTTATTGAATCCACCATTAAGTGGGAAGGATTACAATCATGCTAGTAATAGGCTATTATTATTACTAGACTTGGAAAATATGTTTTTTTTTACGGGGTGAATATCTGATCTGATATGGAGATGATGGCTACCAGCTTGCACGTGTTAGCTTTGCCACCCGGGAGGTGTTTGGGTCGATCATCACTGTGTTAAGAGGGCAGCTGACGCAGGAGTTTCTGAGCACGGCTGCTTCGGCAAGTACGTGCATTCTGTCGAAATGAGTCTGGCACCACTGTATTTACACCGAGGACTCGGTGAAGAATTCCCTCACTTCAATCATTTTCGAGGATTTCTATGTATAGATCTTATTTATAGCATTATAATCCAATTAACTTAAAATTGAAATTAATACTGAAATCTTATAACAATACATCGCTACTGCTTGAATTGAATATCAAAATGTTATTAAATATTGGCAGGTATTATCCACAGTAACGTGATATTTCCCCTCGGGTAATGTGTCAAAAATCACTGCAAATTAGTTTGAGGTTACACTCAGTTCAAAATTTACATGTGTCTGATACCGACACTAAAATGTTTCCACCGCTGTCAACTGGGAAATGTGCTGACAGTATTATTAATTGTCAGTGAAATGACTACGCGTTTGTATTCGTCTTTTGTTTGTTATTGAAATGTGTCCTTTACTGATTGTATATTCTATATTGATGATGATATTGCTGTATTATTGTTGTAACGATCATCGGTTTCTTTTTTATTAGGTTAACATTTCTATTGAATAATTTTATATGATTAATGGGAAAAGATATGGTTATTGAATATGCAACTATTTCACTGATAAAATTATTATAATAATAATTTAATAGTACATAAAAATCTAAATTTGCTCTTGATCTATAATTATGACAATTTGTGATGAGCGTAAATCGCACTCGGTAAGGTAATAACACCTGGAAAGGTGATGGCTTCATGACACAGAGTCGGACCACTTTGCTGTTGAGTATACCTACCATTTTCGTGATCGTGAATGATGATGATCCTTGCGGTTTCGACCACCGCAACTGCTTCAAATCCTCATGTGACGTTCGTGTGCCCGCATGTGGCATTTGTAGGTAATTTTGTTGCCAAATATTCCGACAAATTGTGGAAACGTGAGATCATTGTTAGTAAAATTTATACTTGATTGCCACATGTGATTGGGATTTCAACTCATCGCGACGGTCATCAATTTCTGAGCACCGCGAAGACTCGAATTCCTTGATCCTACTCTTTATTGTAGATCTCGATTTAGGCCGACGATTAGCCAATTGCTCCCACTGCTACGGTTAGAGATTCCACTTCACACTCGTAAGTATAAAGATGTGCTGAAGGGAACCTTCATACTTGTCGATTGTTGTAATGTTTTCTAGTGACGCGTCGCCTTACGATAGAGCTTTAATATTAAATTTTAATTTTAATATTTATGACTGGCCTGTTGGCCTAGTGGTTAGTGACCCTGATTGCTATGCTACAGGTCGTAGGTTCTAGGAGTCTGGGTCTTCTTTGTGTCCGTTGTTTGTATGTTTGTAAAGTCCCCTGCGACACAGGAGTCATTACTGTCTTTAAAAAAAAATATCGTATCGTGGTACTACATTAGCTACTAACTTACTCGTTTTAAGCTAATCCTTTATACTATTAACCTTATATTAACAATGCCTCTTTCAAATTAATATTCCGAACAAAGGTAGTGGTAGCTAGGATCTGAAACTAACTGTAAAGGATCGTAGCAACACCTGCAAAGTACCTTAAGTAAGGCTTTTATAACTTGTGTGTTCATGCTTAGTAATTGGTATTGTTTGTGCTGGGGACGTCTATTGTTTTTGTTCATGTAAAACTATTAATTCATAGGTTTATTTATAGTTAAATCCTTTCCATTCTATTTATAGTTAAATTCAATTTGCATAACTTAATTTATGAACACACATGCAAAGTCCATTTTAATTTAATTTAAAGAACAGTATCAGCTAAAACGCTATAAGTACCTATGTGTAATCGATGGAAGGTCTATAGTGAAACTTTTCAATAGCTACTTACTTACGTCATCACTTGCAAATCTTTATCGACTTCAACACTAGAGGAAATACTGTTATGCGGCCCTGTTAAAGAAGAAGACGACTTTTTAACATTCGTTAAATATTTACTTATTAATCCAGTACGTTTACTGAAGAATGTCTGTGTTAAATTTTTTTTTCGTCTACAATCCCACTAATATTATAAATGTGAAAGTTTGGATGGATGGATGGATAGATGTTTGTTACTATTTCACGCCAAAGCTACTGAATCGATCAAACTTGGTATGTAGATAGCTGGAGATCTTGATTAACATATAGGTTACTTTTTATTCCGATATTCCAACTGAATCGCGACTTACGCGGGTGAAACCTCAGGGCGCTGCTAGTCTACGTATATGTAACATACTGGAATACCCACCTATAAAGTTTTTCTTTCATCATTACACACCATAATCATTACTCCTTTGCCTCAAAGTGTTGCATGGATGATATAGGTTTTTATGATCTGGCCGGGAGCCGTTTACGGTGCATTGTCTGTATAAAATATTTGTTTTTGCATTTTTGTATCTGGTGTACAATAAAGAGTAGTTATTATTATTGTTTTCCTAGTGCTACATCAACCAATTCTGGTCTTTTGCGCTTTCTTAGCGCACTCTTGCTTTCACTGCATAGACTTATGGCTTCAAGAAACACTCCAGATCCTATCAGCAGTGGTTGTTTGTATTTCCCGCGGTTGCATGATATGCAACCCTAGTTTAATATACCTCGGTGCCGCATTAGTGTTGTCACAAATGATTCATTAAAATCACGGTAAAACTATGGGTAAAATATTTCAAAACTGTAAGAGTAAAAAGTTCGAATTTAAATAATTTTGTAGAATTTACCTCAAGTCAAGACCAGAAAGAAACATTATTTATCTCTGTGCCCGACATTATGTTCCTTTGTCAATTTCAATTATAAAATCTTTGTGTTTTCAGACAACTGTCGCGATGTCGTTAAGGAAACACTTCACATAGAGTTGCTGATTTGACTACAAAGTACTCTGTAATTAATTTCAATATATCTTTATAGTTGTTTATAAATGGTGTAAGCATAAGCTGTATAGGAACAATTATTATCTACCTTTAAACAAGAATACAATTTTACTTGTAAGTTACGAATTCCGGAGGGTTGCCTCCAAATATGTGTCTAATAAATTCCCTTTTCTACAAACACATGTTTACTTATTAATATAATCATTATTTAAATACACAATACAATTAAATGTTTTAGTTACATTCACAATAATAATTTAGTAATTTGCAGATGATGAAATTTTTTAAGTTATGTATGTAGTGAGTAATTATAGAACTATCATGTAACAAGCATGTTTGCTTAGAACATACACAGTCACGTTGGTCGGACTTCAAGTTCCTAGGGACTTGAGGCCATCAAAGTTATAGCTGTCAGCAAACACTAGTTCTTGATTTAGAGGTGTGCAAGATGAAGAAAGTTTACGTTTTATTAAATCTTATGAAGTTTCCAATTTACTTTTACGGAAGAACTCAAACCTAAAATGATTGTGCTACAAATCATAGACACAAACACAGATTGTACTTCCCTTCCTTAAATATTTATGAAATATTTATTCTGAAATATCTCACAACAAGTATTTGATGAAGCTTTTGTCTTTAAAGACGGTGAGTTTGAAACACCAGCACAGCAGCTACTCTCGTTATTGTGTAAAAATCTCTATTTTAGTTATATCTTTACGAAGCTATCGGTGAAAACGTTTGTCGGAATTTAAGTACCTAGCTAAAACCACATGGTATGCCATCCATGCTAAAAATGAGTAGATCGCCATTGCTACGATGGTATATACAGCAGTCTTAATACACCCGGCTACTGTTAACTCTGCATAGTGTTTTGTCGATGCTAAAATACAAAGCCCTAGCATTTATTCAGACTCAGTGCGATGAAAGAAACACGATAAGGAAACTTTCCTGTTTTCTATCACAGTCCAATGGGCAATGTTGGTAAAATTTGGAGAGGTTGCTGAGAATATCTCAGTACAAGAAAAGATAGGTCACTTTTCAGTACTTATTTAAAAGTGGTGCAACTCGTGGATTGGCTTCTCTGAAATTATATATGTTTTTATATACTTTACGCTTTTACAGAAGGAAGTTGAGAGCAGTTGATAGAGGACTTTTACACTATAGCGGCGATAAGACCTGTCCTACGAGACTGGCTGGAGAGAGAGCACGGGGCCCTCACCTTCCGGATGACGCAGGTGCTTTCCGGACACGGTTGCTTCGGCAAGTACCTGTGTCGGATCGGCCGGGAGCCGACGTCACGTTGCCACCATTGTGGTAACTGCCCCGATGACACGGCGTTGCACACATTGTCGGAATGCCCAGCCTGGGCTAACTAGCGCCGTGATCTCGTCGTGGCAGTCGGTGCTGCGGGTAGTTTCTCGCTCCCAACCGTGGTTCTGGCCATGGTTCGGAGCGAGAGCGCATGGAACGCTGTCGCCTTCTTTTGTGAGGAGGTGATGTCCGCAAAGGAGGCAGCGGAACGGGAGAGCGGAGTACGACTCTCTCTGCCCACAGCAGACGCACCGGGCGTCGGAGGGCGCTTAATGACCTCCAGCCACCTTAGGAAGTGGCCTGCGGGTGGCGAACTTTTTGGGGAAGTCGTCGTCCGAACAACGTTCCGCGCGCGCTCTCAGAGGAGTGCGGCCGATGGGTGATGGTCGCACCGGGTGACGGGACTCGTTTAGGGTGAGACGGGTCAATGCCTGTCGGGGGTTGCGGAAGCATGCAATAGCGATTCTCGCTCCCCTGATCATAGGCAAGTAGTGGAACACCGGGATGGTATTTAGTCGGTAAGAGTCCGACAGACCCCTTCGCCTCCCCAAGGCGGAGGACATCCATGTAAGATCTTCCACCTCGTAAACAAAAAAAAAAAAGGGTCTTTTACACTATGTACGTATATGCACCCACAAAAATTTTGAACCCAAGTCCACATAGATAATTTATTTTAATTTTCTAATTCGTTATAGCATCAACGCAGAACTTTATAAAGGTATGAAAGCTGAATATCAAGGTCACTTGCTCAATAAAGGACCTCAGAAGTATTAATGTCGATAAAACCACGTTTGTTTTTCCATCATCCTTTTTTCACAACATTGGTATACACGATGTTAAAAAATATCACTTTCAAAGCTATATATATATACTGCTAAATATTTAGAGAGTATTTGTAAATTCCATATTTTAACCCTTACGCTAACGATGCTATGAATTTGATATTCAAGTTCTTTATTTTTCCAAAAAATTCACGGTTCTAATCTTACAACTGTTATAAATGCGAAAGTTTGGATGAATGGATGTTTGTTACTCAATCACGCCAGAACAGCTTATCGGATCTGGATGAAATTAGGCATAGAGATAGTTTATAGTCTGGAATAGCACATACGCTACTTTTTATCGAGGAAAAATGTACGGTTCCCGCGAGATATTAAAGTCGCGGGCAACAGTACATTATAAAATCATAGCTTTGGCTAGGAAAACAAATTTTGGTATATAATATTTTTTTTATTTTGAAGTCAATCATTAGATATCTGTTTCTCATAACGTGGGAAAGCCATGCTTCGGCACGTATGGGCTAGCTCGACTCCACTCGATAAAAAACCGGCAGTGAAGCAATGCTTGCATTGCATTTCGCCACATGAGTGAGGTTACCGGAGGCCCTAACCCTTCCCTCTCCCCTATTACCGTCCTTACCCTCTCCCTCCTCTCCCCTCTTCCCACTTTTCCCCCCCTCCCCCTCTTCTCCTACTCCTACCTTAGAAGGCGGTAACGCACTTGTGACTCTTGAGGTACAGGTGCCCATGGGCGGCGGTAGTCATTTATCATCAGGTGACCCGTCTGCTCGTTTGCCCCCTATACCATAAAAAAAAATATAGAATCTTAAATTCGTTTTAGAATTTTATTTAAAAATATAAAAGAATAATATTTTCACGATATAAAATAAACACAAATTTACCTCTGACTAATTTTGGATCCGACGGGAGCTATTATGAGTGAAGCGTCCTGCCGCGGCGGTTGCAGGTTGTGGCACATTTTATTGTTTCAAGTGCCTTCATGACATTGTTGAATAGGTATTGCCTTTACGACTTTTTTAACTTTAGGTTAAGAATAGACTTTACTCATCAATTTGTCTCATAGTTATAGCCAGTTTAACGAAATATCAACATAAAATATAAAAAATAGAGATTTTAACCTTTGATCTTTGTTCCAAATTCGAAGCGTAATTAACTAAGAGTTGATATACCCCGGGAATTATCCTACAGCTCTTATACACCCATCAAACGTCCCGAAATTATAAACCAGCTGATGAATGGACTTTGTGTAATTTAGTCCTTGTAGATCCAATTTTCATTTGTGAAAGGAATTTAATTTGTGGTTTAAATATATAAACGCTATTATAGATCTGCTTATAATGGAAATTTTCATGTAAGTCAACACATTAAAAGGTTCTATGGTGTCTGTCTTAATACTTAATATTAAATTTAAGTGTGTATAGTGAACGTAAATCAAATCAAATCAAAACATTTTTTTTAATTAAACCCATTATAGGTATTTTTGAATTGTCAGGAGTAGTAGTCGGTCAGACTAATGACGTAATGGGACATCCCATTACGTCATTATAATATAGTTACAGATAAACAAGATGTTTCAAAAAGTGTGGACATATTTAACGGTCGTATAGAAGACACTGTAAATAACGTAAAGCACCTTATCACTACATATTATAAAACAAAGTCTCCAGCCGCGTCTGTCCGTCTGTTCGCGATAAAGTCAAAAACTACTGAACGGATGTTCATGCGGTTTTCATCAATAGTAAGAGCGATTCACGAGGAAGGTTTAGGTATATACCTAAACCTTCCTCGTGAATCGCTCTTTGTTAAGGTTTTGTGTAAATTGGTTGAAAATATGATAATGACTGTTGAAGATGGCTCTGCTACCCGTGCGAAGCCGGGGCGGGTTGCTAGTTATAAATAATAATATCCAAGGTTTGGTTACACTGTATAGTAGTCTACTACTATACAGTGTAACCAAACCAAAACCTTGGATGGACTAAAGTCCAGATTAAAAAGCAAAAAATGAACAAACCTTTTAAGTCTTCAGTATTATTCTTATTTACAATAAACTATCAAATTTTATATAAACTAATTTTGAGTCGGCTCTAAACAACAAACTAATTAATTATTAAAATTTTATATGTACGTAGAAATGGAAAAGGCTCTAGGTATTTATTATTTGGTTGGTAGGTTATAGCTCATCACACACTATACCGTCACGGCTCCACCACAGCAATTAGTAGAAAGTCGGCTTTTTCATATTGACATTATGAAATATGTGATACGACCACGTTTTAATGCTTAGATTTGAATCACAATTTTATTTCTGGGTTGGAGCCGTGCCGTTACCGTGACGGTATAGTGTGTGATGACCTTATTTCGTCACGCTTTTATAGAAATCAAATATGATAATTTTAATATAACCGTTATATTGGTGATATGATACGAAACGCGTTTATTACACGGAAAAAATAATAGAATCTCACAGGAGAACCACAATAAAATCATAATTCTGTCAACTAAGGAAATGTGACGTCTATAAACTGAAGAAATTTAATACTTATAGAAAAATAATGACTCTCGTTAAAAAGCTCAACAAAGGAGTGCCGGTAAAAAATGTCTGTCCCAAATAAATGTCGGCAAAGGAAGTGAGCTGTAGGGAAAAAATAAAGTGTTATGAAAATAAGAAAAAGACAGAAAAAAGACTATTTCCATGGTTGTACTCATGTTTACTGGACCAGTGTTTGCTGTTTCCTGCTGAAACGCTTAAAAGAATCATACAGAATAAGTACATGGTATTTACTATTTACAAAAAAATGTGTGTGATTGCAAAATATGCACTCGAAGCAGCACCAATCACTGGATTGAATTTCAAAGTACGCAAGTCCTCTCCACGGAACGTATTAAAAAACATAAAGCTTTCAATCGGGTAGAG
Organism: Callimorpha dominula; assembly: GCA_949752705.1. NCBI lineage: Eukaryota > Metazoa > Arthropoda > Insecta > Lepidoptera > Erebidae > Callimorpha > Callimorpha dominula. The sequence continues at coordinate 3,086,191 of OX457002.1, read as the reverse complement.
GGTTTCAAATTATCTACAGCGTGGCGCTTTTATGACGTCTTAACTCCTTAATCGACTATGATGCAATTTCGCAAACACGTTGCCACGCACAGAAAAGGATATAAAGTGTACCTGACATCAAAAAAGTACTGTTAAGGGAAAGATAAAATAACTAGCTAGCAGTCTAATATTTTTAATAATAAAAATCATTTATCGTGGGAGAGCTATGCTTCGGCACGTATGGGCCGGATCGACCGGAGTGATACCACGGCCTCACAAAAATCCAGCAGTGAAGCAATGCTTACATTGCTTTTCACTGAGTAAGTGAGGTTACCGGAGGCCCTAACCCTTCCACCCCCTCTCCCCCTTCTTCCTCCCCCTTTTCCCTGTTCCCACCTTAAAGGCCGGCAACGCACTTACGACTCTTGATTTACAGGTGTCCATTGGCAACCTTAGTCGTTTACCATCATGTGACCCGTCTGCTCGTTTGCCTCCTATATCATTAAAAAAAAATGTCTTTTGAAATGTGAAAAGTATGTGCTTTTAACACCCGACGAGAGGGGTGTTATAAGTTTGACGTGTCTGTCTGTACCTGTGTGTCTGTTTGTGGCATCGTAGCTCCCAAACGAATGCACCGATTTAAGTGCGCTTTTTTGTTTGAAAGGTAACTTGATCGAAAATGTTTTAGATATAATTTAAGAAAATCTGTTCAGCCGTTTGAAGATCATCAGCTCTTTTCTAATCGTTGAAGGGATTTTCAAGTCGGGGAAGTTTTAAATTTATTTGATTATTATTAAATCACTAAATATGTCAGTAAAGTCTTCCAACGTGCCTAATAGGACCTTTGGGCGTGCAAAATAAGTCGTGTAGATATTAGTTTGCTAAAGTGTTATTTTATTTTAGAAATGTACTGCAAAATATTTGTCACGGCCCCACCAGTTGTCCCGGCACATTACCCTGCCAAGATGATCCAAAGTGTATTATAGTCATCTCTTCACTACTTAAAATGTACTATGTATTCAATTTGGAAATGCTTCTGTACATTTTCGTGACTTGCGGTTCGCAGAAGTCATTAGTTGTAAGTGGTCTTTTATTAGAATAAAAACTTCCGGGAGTAATATTCATATATTAAAATTTGTTGCCAGTGTCTTCACACCCGGTAATGTACACTTTTTGACGTGATAACGTTTTATAAATCGATGAACGCCGGCTGCACGCACGCAAAAGAATCACTCATTGTCACGTTCCGCCTGAGCCGAGCGTGCAAGCGAGAGTGCGGAACAAGCGATAGAGAGGCACGATCGGCCTAAGCGTTCGGCTTGTAACTTTTTCGTGGACGTGGTTTTCTTATGACGTTATCACGTAAAATTATCGTCTATAAACCGACTTTACGGACAACCAATTTTTTTTATAGTATAAAGGGCAAACCAGCAGCCGGGTCACATGATGGTAAGTGACAACCGCCGCCCACGGGCAACTCGAGAGTCGTAAGTACGTTGCCGGCCTTTAAGGGGAAGGGTGGAAGGGGGGAGCGGTGGAGGGAAGGGCGGAACAGGGGTAGGGAAGGGTGGAAGAGGAGCAGTGGGGAGGGAAGGGTGGTATAGTAGAGTCGAAGTTAAATCGACTATAATCCAGTGTGCCTTCAATCTTACCTATTGTCTAAATTCAGGATGAAACGCTCGAAACCTTGTTAGACAACGGTTTGATACACGTATCTGACAAATATCGCGTATTCGGGAAACTACCAACTTAATCTTTTATTTTCTGATAATGTTGGTGACGGTAATGCAAATGCCAAATTTCTTACATACTACAGTTTGAATAGATAGTAACGTACCGGCGCGGCGTCTACCAGGTGTCTTAGAGATATTTTCTCCTTGTTAAACAGCTGGCAGACTTCACATCCTTGTGTAAAGGGTTTAGTTCACAATCAAAATCCACTCCGAGACTACTGAGACGAGTTAACTTTGCGGTTCCGGTTGCCAAAATTTGAGTAGTTCATATGTTGCCACGATTTTAGTTTATGGACTGGTTGCTTAATTGCTCTATGTTAGTAAATCTATATTATAATTTTCATTTCAATTCATCAAACAGTTCTATATGGTTGGCAGTACTTATACTGGCAATAACATGTTGCCAGTCACGTGTTGCCAACGCTATCCTTTCCATAAGTTTTGGCAAAATTACTCACAAAAAAAACAGTGTTAATCAAGTAGCGGTGATTTTACAGAGTCTTCTGTTTAGGGAAGACGATGTGATGTCACAAGGAGATTCCCTACCTACTCTAATTCGAAAAGGAATCGGAAGTAACTTTCCGCCTAATATCCTGCTATAATTGATGCAACATTTAGTATGATAGGTTCAACAAAGTTTAAAAAAAAAGTAGGCAGTCATGGGTCTGCCGATGCCAACAGAAGTGAAAACATAAAACGACGTCTCGCGTCAACGAAATTTGGAATAAAGGTTTTTGCTATTGAGCACTATAGGCGTTATAAATTTTCACCTTAATTACAATTATGTTTATGTTTATTTTACCATATGAATTACGCACACAATAAGTACTTTATTGAACTAATTATATTTTTTAAATTTAATTAATAAGGAGCTGACAGAACTCAATGTTTAGATTAGCGCCCTCTAGTGGATATATATATGTATTATTAGCGTGACGGTCACGAGTTCAGTGCCTTTTTTCCATAGCAAAAGTGCACAACATACCTAAAGAAGTTTACACTTCAATAAATGTATATTAAACATTGTGCATGACATTGGTCACAAACATTTGTAAAATTTCGAAACATTTCTAACAGGCTCAAAAGTGTCAGTTTTAGGATTGGTATCTTAACGCCCGATTTTGTCATTAATATGCTAATTATGCTGTACTGACGCCTGTTATCCGAGGTTAAATGGCCAATTATGAACGCGAATATTGTCACGATACGAACCATTGGCTGTATGCTGAGAGACCTAATGTTCTTCTGCTGGGTAGACAATTTGAATGAGACTTTTCTTAAATTCTTTAAAAAAATTACAAGCATATACTCTTAAAAGTAGTTTTTTTCTTTTGTTCGCTACTGGTATTTCCTTTTTGTATGTGTAATAGCCGTTATGATGTGATGCAATGCAGCAAGCTCGCAACAATTAATCTATATAGATTCCCCTGGCAAGACGCGAGTAAAACAGGCCTAGAACTGCATCAAGTGTTAATGGGTTTTGATACTCAATATTTTTTATTATAAGTACATCTTCCGACTGTTATTTGTATGTTTATAAAGTCTCAAAAATTTTTATTTGGTTGTTAGGGAAGGGATTTTAAAAACTATTACAATTTTGGCAACGCATAAGCGACTTGATATAAAAAATAGTTCAGAGAGAAATAACTTTCTGGCTATGTACTAACAAAGTAGGTGGTCGAGAGCATTGACATCAAACCTAATCAAAGTATATTTGTTCAACCCAGAATCGCTAATATATATTGATATAGGACTCTCATGATACGTATGTCTTACTTTTGTTTGCTATTAGTTGATCGATGTTATTGTTTGACAACTATATAAAGTAATATTAAAAGAAAACAAAGGTATTCAAAAGCTTACTCAAGGAATTAAAATTGCCAACACAAATTGAAAATTTGCAAGTTTAAAAATACGTTGTCCACAAAAGAAAAACCTTCATAATAATGCCTTTGTAATCCTACAGAATAACATCAGTATTCACTAACAATGTTATGAGAACTCATAGTGAGCCCCGACACATAGGGTAGGCAAATTTAAATTTATTATTATTATATATTTTATTTTTAAACAATACTTGAGAGATGGACAACACTATATGCTTAATTAAAGGAATACTCAGTAAAGTAGATCAACAGCTATTTTAAGGAACGCATAGTGTCGGTGAAACTGAGAGTTGATGAAAATTGCTGTTTTATTTTGCACTTCTGTGTTTTTTTATAAAATTAAATAACGAGATAGATTGAATGACAGCAGCGAAGATGAATATGATAATTATATTGACGGTGTACTAGCTGGATAATAATTTCGAGTAAAATAACTCGTGATTTTCAAAATCCTTTTAATTATTACATTAAGAGGAAGAATTTAGAAGACGCTAAAGTTGTGTAAAGGCTACTGTACTTTTGATACTCTTACCACTTAGTGTAGCTTCCAATGTCGCTATTTATCAAATACTTGTAGCCTTGAGATTAATTAATAATATATAATAAATTAATTTTTGTAAATGGTGAAATTATTTTTCATATTCTAACATATTCTTCTTTCTTACTATAATTTTTTTTTTTCTCTCTCTCTCTCTCTATAAATATTTTCCCCCTCTGGATCCTTAAGTCATACAATTCCTGATCACGTAGAATGTTCATACTACACCGTTTCATTTTCGGCATACAAAAAACACTACACGATAGGGTATTTACGTCAAACGCACATGAGAATCTGTGAGACAATTACCGAAGAGAACTTAGCCACGTAAATGGATCAATCACAGATCAGTATTTGACGTAGTGCGTTTGCTTAGCAAAGGGTAACTTGAGTGCCGTTTGTGAATAAAAAGGCTGTCCACAACGAACGCTATGAGAACTTATTAAGCATAGTGTTGGTTACCAACGCCAAACTAAAGTATTGTTTGTAAACACGGGTGTAAATCTCTGCTGCTTTAACAGTATAACCGTTTGAACCGTTTTGTAAAACATGTGCCGATACTGTTATAGACCTCACTAAACCAAACTATCTCTAAAATTCTCTCAATTTAATCAAGAGATTTCAACTATGCCATTGTTGCATCTGATTCAATTTAGACATCATTAAGCACTAAATTTGATTTCGACAATACTTCCTTAGATTAATTTATACTCACCAGAGTGTAAATTAATCTATATCTATAACGTTACTCCTAATTTTGACTAAAGGTTATTTTGACGTTGAAGACATAACGGAAAACCAATCGGTATTACACTGTCAAGTCAAACCAGTTCTTCTTTATTAACCATGAAAATAGTATGTTCTGTAGAAATTTGTATAAGACTAGCAATTCACCCCGGCTTCGCACGGGTAGTAGAGACATCATCATCATATTTCAACCAATTTACACAAAACGTTAACAAATGATACATCTAAACCTTCCTCATAAATCACTCTGTCTACTGGTGAAAATACGTTCAGTAGCTTTTCAGTTTATCGCCAACAGACAGATAGACAAACAGACCTAAAGAATCAGAAAATGTTTTCCTTGGATGTGAAAAAATCTTGCAGCAGATGTTTTTCAGTTTCTCTTGACCAATCATCCTGAAATTAGTAATACATTCCTTACCAATGTCATGATATAATATATACTAATAGAATAAAGTTAATGAGTTTTTTGTTGGATAACATGTTTATTTAAACGCGATAATCTTTGGAACTACCAGTCGGATTCGTATTTTTTGTATTGCATAGAATATTTACGAGAGAGTGACTTTAAACACTAATGAAACTGCAGGAAAATGCAGGAGGTCTCATGTTTGAGAGGATTTTTTTAAGCTCTAAAGCTTCTCTTTCTAAAGCTCGAGTATGGACTCGTTGAAACTGTCTTCTTAGTAGTGTCCAGAGTCTGATATTGGAGTCGGAACTTGACCATAGGACCATATTTGTTTAAGCTTGCTCAAAAAATAGGTTTATAATTAACTTGTTTCCAGTAAGGTTTTTTAATGCCCAGTCAATAATTTAACATAACAGAATACTTAAATTAAATGGCGGGCTCATCATTTACCATTCCCGTAGTATATCCAATTATACTCCGATACCGTTATAATCTGAGCGCATTTGGCCGAGGGATTACGGGGACCCGGCGGCCATTTTGCATAAGTCTTTATGAAAGAAAATTGGGTGCTTTATATTTTGTTACACTACTCCGTTCAGGCTATCAACTTGTGCTTTTTAAAGGAAATTTTAATACATTTTTACGAGCAACGCAAAAGCCGCTAAGAAATAAAAGGATTCTTGTTCTTGTGCGAACTTTATGAGTTTTTAGAAGTTCTGTTTTCATTTTAGCGCTATCTTTTTATGAAGTTGTTGAACACCGCTTAGTTTTCTTTTAATTAAGTTCAACATTGCAGGACTTGGATCAAGGATGTTGTCATTTATTTTTTAATTTAAATAATAAGACACGTTCTCGCGACTTCTAACGAAGACACACCGAACTAGTAAGTTACCGTACCTACTAATCCTGCATCGTGCAAAGAAAGTTTTGGCTCCGATTAGTATATATACAACTACCTAACATCAACCGCTGGGCGGCCCTTTGTGTTGGAGGGATACAACACCCGTTCCTCCACAACACTATATCTTCATTTATCGGTTAGATGCTATACATTTGTCGGTGTAATTATTTTTATTATTTTCTATCTAGTACAAGCTTATCTGGTTTCTTTTCATCTTTTGCTCTATCTAGTTTTTACTTGGTCTTGATCTTTTCCTTTTTGCCAATAATTAATTATTATCTCTTTTAATACAGAGGTGACAAAATTATCATGTTTTTTACGTGAACAGTTATAACTGTTCACGTAAAAAACATGATAATTTTGTTCCTTTATATTCTTCATATGTTCTTAAATCTGTAATTTCTCTTCAACTTTTCTTAATATTTATTTCTTAGATTTTTTTTTTATATAAGACACTTTTTCAATTGAAACCCACATTTCAAAAGCCTTCGGCTTTTCCCAATCAATACCAACGTAAGTCCAGGATACATAATCATCAACATACAAGTTAGGAGTACTTTAAATGGAAAAATTAAATATTAGGCCCTTACATATGAAATTGGCGTTTTATACGGAAAAGAAAACTGTTTTTTTTATGAAGCTATATTTTAATAATCAAAATATGTACCATTGTTATCTATGCACTTTTGCCTTTTTAAAGGAAGTTCGTTAATTATCTTGCTGAAAAAATTGTGAGAGCAAGAATCAATGAAATCCTTCAACATGGTTTGGACTGCTTCATCAGAATTGAATTTTTTCCTCGCAAGAAATTGTCCAAATTTCGGAACAAATGGTAATCTATTGGAGCAAGGTCCGGGGAGTATGTTGGTGGGTGTAGGAGACATTCCAATTGCAGTTCCTCTAATTTTGCGACTGTCGGTTGTTCAATGTATGGTCTAGTGTTGTCCTGAAGTAAAAATGGGCTAGAGCAATTGACTAGTTTCCGATGTTTAACGGCTAGCTTTTCCATCATTGTTTGTAATTGTTCACAATACAATTCTGCACAGATTCTTTGGAGAGATTTTAGGAAGCTGTAGTGAACTACACTCACCAGTACCGTTTTTTAGTCAACTTTCGCCTAGGGCAAGATTTAGATGGTTCTTCTGGGTTCGATCATTGTGGTGAGCATTTTCGATTATCGTACAGGATCCGTTTTTCATTAAAAGTTACAATACGATTTAAAATCCTCTCGTTATTGTGATGGTTGAGTAATGTAACGCAACACGTGTATGTTGGTGTGCTTCTCTTACTTCTTCACTTAATTCACGCGGTACCCATTTTTTAGCTTTTTGACTTTTCCAATTTGACTTAGGTTTAAATTGTTTATTCTCAAAAAGACAATAAAAGCCACTTACATGAGAACACAATAACATTTTGGTTAAATTAAAAGTGGTTAAGTAAATTAAAATTGTTCTGACACATACACTAAAGCTTCTACGACCCCTTCTAAATATTCATTGTCAACTAGGGTCTAAGGCCGTCTACGAGGTTTTGTTCTGTCGGTTAAAATTTCGAGTGTAGGTTCGAGGTTCGAGAACCAAAGCATTTGAAACGTATCGACAATAATAACAATTTCTTTTATCATACACATCAATAATCCTTCGAATTGTTTCGGTAACGCCAGTGCTGCGGCGGAACTCGTAATGATAAATAATGCGATATTATTAGATTTTCATATTGTGAACAAAACGATGTTAAAGAAAAATCAAATGGCGCGAAAACAAACGAATCAATAAAGTCGAAACATAAATACACAAGCAACTAATATTTGAAATTTATTTGAATTTGGAATTCCTAACCAAACGCCAGATATTTGAGATCGAAGTTTCCAGTTCGATAAAATGCCAAGTCCATATATAAATACCGAATAATAATAATAATAATAAACTGGCAACACTAAGTAGCAGTCGTGTTTTAACAACAGTATATCTAATATTTATATTTTTTATCATAATTTAAGAATAAAATAGCACATTTTATAAATTTATACACGACAATGATTACTCGGAACAAATTTAAAATGAAAACATTGCAGAAATCACATAATTAACCATAGTATATATACTAAGACATGACATTTAATGTCATGTCATGTCACACAAAAATATTGTATAAATTAATTTATTAACCGAAGACGATGCTAACAAGAGCCAGAACAAAAGCACTCATACCAACTCCGGACTCATCGCTCAGCTCCGCCTCGCAGCCTCCGGAACCCACAGCAACAGGTCCGGCCATTGCAGAGGCGTCGAGCTCGACTTCGAGCGACGAGTTTTTCTCCCCGCCGACGTCGCCAACACCTGTACGTCGGCCGGGGAGAGGCCGGCCACCGTCCTGCTTGGGACCCCGAGGCCCATCGGCTTCGAATAGGGCCCCCGCTACCGGTGGTAATGTGCATCGCATGAAATGGACGAATTCGATGAATGAGAACGTCATGCGAGCATATTTTGTGGCTACAGAGGGAGGAGCTAACCTCACTGCGTATCGTAATCGTATGATGCCTCTGTTTCAGGAACTTGAGCCAGCTGTTAACGTTTCGGTGCAAAGATTATCGGATCAAGTGCGGGCCATCCAACGATGTAATTTGCTGGATAACTCCGTACTTGATAGGCTACGCTCGGACTTGCAGGTTAGCCTTACTACTTCTCCTCCTTCACAAATTGTGACAAATGCAGACTCTTTGTTGTTACAATCTTATCCCGCTGAAGAAGGGGAGGAAAATGATGCTTCATCTGTAAGTACTCAGTACTCTGATATAATAAGGAATACTTTGGAAGGCGCTATTCTGGAATATCGGTCCATGAGTTTTGAAAGTAGACCACGTTTACCGCGTTTGCCAATGCATAAACGAAACAAAGCGCTAGTGTGTACCCTTGATTCGATGTTACCTATTTATTTTGAAGAAAGCATAGATCTCAGTGATACACACTCAATTTTGTATTGTGCTGCTGTTACAGCATGTCGAGTAGCTGGTGTTAAATTCCCAGGAAATGACACCGCTACTCGGTCAAAGCTTGTTGTTCCGGCGTGGCAATGCAGGATTGAGCGTCGTATCGCTGAGTCGAGGGTACTCATTGGCAAGCTTAACTGTTTCAGATCGGGTAACACACGCCCGAGAGTAATGCGTTTTGTGAATCGGGCTTTTTCGGGAACTGGTATCAGTTCCTGTGATTATACAGCACGAGTCACAGAGCGCATTGACTTTCTGAAACAGAAGGTTTATGCATGGGCAAATCGCATACGAAGGTACAAAAAAAGGGTGGACCGATTTACTCAGAATCGCACATTCCAAAGGGATGAGAGGTGGGTTTATAGAAGATGGGAGCAGCCTGATTTAGTGAGCGACATTCATTTACCAGATGCTGAAATCACGAATTCATTTTGGCGTAACATCTGGTCAATGCCTGTCACTCACTCTGAGGGTGAATGGATGCGAGATGTCGAACGTTCATGTGAGTCAATTAATAGAATGGAGCCAGTATTAATATCAAACATCGATATAGCTTATGCAGTTCGTTCGTTGCCAAATTGGAAATCAGCGGGACCGGACGGACTGCATAACTTTTGGTTAAAGTGGCTCCGTAGCTCACATGTATGTTTGGCATCTCAATTTCAATCATGCTTAGAATCGGGTTCGCTTCCAACTTTTATGACCACAGGCGTGACTCACCTCCTCTATAAATCTGGTTGTGCCACGGATCCCAAGAACTACAGACCCATCACCTGTCTACCAACAGTATATAAATTACTGACGTCCATTCTGAGAGTAAAGATAGCATCTCATGTTACCAACAACTCTGTTATGTCTTACTCTCAGAATGGATGTAGAAGTGGGGCACGTGGCACTAAAGAGCTCCTTATTATTGACACGACCATTAACCAACAAGTTCGCCGTAACCGAAAAGATCTGGCGACATGTTGGATAGATTATAAGAAAGCTTATGATTCTGTGCCGCATACGTGGCTCCTGAGGGTGATGGAGTTGTATAAGATTGATACAACTCTATGCACTTTCTTGGAGGCATGTATGCAGCAATGGAAAACGATTCTTTGCTATCCAGGATGTCGACAATCTCAGGGTGACGGCGAGTATATAAAGATCAAGCGGGGTATATTTCAGGGTGACAGTTTGAGTCCCTTGTGGTTCTGCCTAGCTTTGAATCCTCTCAGCACTATGTTGGAGGGTTCAGGACTAGGCTATCGTTTGCGGAGAGGAGGTCAGGTTATATCCCACCTCCTTTTCATGGATGATTTGAAACTTTTTGCCTGCAACAATGTCCAACTGATAAAATTACTAGAGGTAACTGAAAACTTTAGTAAATCTATCAGGATGGAATTTGGTGTGGATAAATGTGCAGTCATGCATGTAAAAAGAGGTAAGATTGTGGAATCTGAAGGTATGGAACTCGCAGATTTTACACACCTTAGATGCCTTTCCGCGAACGAAACTTACAAGTATCTAGGAATGTCACAGGCGTTAGGTTTAAATGAATTGACTATGAAGCAATCGTTACAGGAACGCTTCTTTGGCCGCCTGAAAAAAGTATTGAAAAGTCTTTTGTCAGGTGGTAATAAGGTGCGGGCCTATAACGATTGGGTCATACCAGTCCTAACCTACTCCTTTGGCATACTTAGATGGACTCAGACGGAACTTGATGCCCTGGATAGAAGAGTCCGTACATTGCTAACCGCGTACCGAATGCACCATCCACGTTCATCGGTTATGAGATTGTATATCCCGCGGAAATGTGGGGGTCGTGGTTTTTTAAATGCCAAGACACTACATAACCGCGAGGTGTGCAATCTTAGAGATTACTTCCTCTCTGTTGACGTGGAGATGCATCGGGATGTTGTAGTAGTGGACAACGGACTCACTCCGCTTGCTCTAGGTAGAGAGAACTGGCGCAAACCTGCAGTAATCAATATTACAGATCGCCGGGAGATATGGAAGAGCAAAGAGCTGCATGGACGTTTTTATCGGGCCTTAAATGGGCCCGAAGTAGATCTATTATCATCTGTGTCCTGGCTACGTTTCGGTGATCTCTTTGGAGAAACTGAAGGTTTTATCTGTGCAATTACTGATGAAGTTGTTATGACGAACAACTATCGGAGACATATCCTGAAGGACGGCACAATTGACATTTGTCGGGCATGTCATCGTCCCGGAGAAAGCCTCAGGCATATAATTTCCGGTTGTTCTCGTCTTGCCAACGGCGAGTACTTGCATAGACATAACCAAGTTGCCAGGATAGTCCATCAGCAACTTGCTCTTAAATATAACCTTGTGACTGCGGAATTACCGTACTACAAGTATGTGCCCGACCCAGTTCTTGAAAATGGTCGTGTAACATTGTACTGGGATCGGTCTATTATCACTGACAGGACTATTATTGCCAATAAGCCTGATATAGTGGTAATAGACCGATTAGAGCGCCGAGCAATGATTATTGATATTACCATTCCCCATGACGACAACCTCTTAAGGGCTGAAAAAGAAAAACAAATGAAATATTTGGATTTGGCCCACGAGGTGGTCGACATGTGGGATGTGAATTCAGCAATCATTGTACCGATAGTCATATCAGCCCATGGGTTGATTGCAAAGAGCCTCGACCAACACCTTCAGAGGCTCTCGTTAGGCAGCTGGACTAAGGGCCTGATGCAGAAGGCGGTCCTTCTTGATACGGCACGTATTGTGAGGAGGTTTCTGTCTCTGGAACCCTAACCACCGGTAGCTTGGTCCCTGTACCCGATACCGGTGGGGCACTATTTTTTATATTTTTAAATGTATTTTTGATATAATCTGAATGTATTTAAAAATGTAATTTATATGTATATTTAAATGAATAAAGAGAATAATAATAATAATAAACGAATCGACATTCCACATATCGACAATCTCGTGAGACAAATCCAAATATTTGATTTGTTTTTCTTTTTCAACTTTCACGAGGTTGTCGTCATGAGGAACAGCAAGTGAATAAGAGATTTAAAGAATTTTAAATATATATTTTGTTTTGTACGTACGTATTTAAAAATGTAATTAATAAGTTTTATGTTGAATAAAGAGAATAATAATAATAAATTAATAAATTTGTTATAACGATTAATTAATTTATATCTTTATCCACGAGTGTTTTTTAGTACTATTCAGTAAATTAGAGAATAATCCCTGTTGGATTTTTAGGTGGTTGTTAACGTAATAAAGGTTGTAAAAGTAATCTGGTAAAAAATAATTTAATATTTTTTACTTAACTTCCTTAGGCGTAACTTAAAACTTAAGAGAATCTGTTCAAGTTGATTAAGTATTGTTCCGGATTCATGACCAAGACTCCCGTTCGTTGAACCTTGTATGTCAAGCAGGAATATTCTTAAGTAAATAAGTTCTTATTAAGTCTGCGAGCTTAGAAATCTAAAACAAGTTACGCATCACAACTATCCTACAGGTGTCGAGACAATTAAGATCAACGTGTATTACATGGGAAATAGGTGTGTCGGAGTGGTCGGGAGCTTGTTGAAAGTTATAATACTTTACATTCTACTATGTTGTACCATGTACTATGTAGTTTAATACTTAACTCCTCAACTATGAGCGTATCAGAAATGTGTATTAGTTTTACAATGTTTGCTTGTCTCTTGAAATACGTGTGTATTTTGAATGTTAATTTCTGTAGGCGGGCTATTCACTTTTTTCTCCATTAAGTGGTACATTTTAAATGTGTGTCTGCATGTAATTTATCTATAATTGTATGTGTTTAGTAATAATATAAGTCTCTTTATCAGCTGTCTGGTTATCTTGCCTAATTTGGGATCAGATGGCCGTGTGTAAGGTGTCTAAAGTTATTATTATTATTATTCTTCTTTATTTATCAAAGGCAAAGTAATTCAGTACTTTTTTCCCTCTGCTTATCAATTGATTTTCTTTCTTCTTTTGTAGATATTAACGGGCTTAATGTAAAAAATGGAATATGTTTTTTTTTTGACAAGAAAGAAATAGGCAGTAAGATATCACTTCTAAAGAAACCAGGATTAATGTCCCGTTATTAAGATATCATCAAATCTAATCATAAGAATCAAGAAACGTTTCTCTCAAATAATGTCGCTATTCAATGAATGTAAACATACTTTGTCAGTTTGGAAACGTGCCTTCAATTGACATTGAAAGCTCTATCTCTATCTCTCTCTATCGTAATTTGCTATAAAAATCTTTATTGTGAAACATTTTGAATATTAAGGCGTTTAAGTGAAATGAGAGGGTGGACAAAGTATCTACCCTCTTCGATGTTTCTATTTAGATGTTTTGCACAAACACTTAGCAATTCTGATAGCAAGTTTTTTTTAATTATTTTAGTATCATTCATTAGTAATTCGACTAGATTTTTGTTAGATTAAAAAAAAATCTTTTTTATTTCAAATATACACATTCAAGAATATGTCTACTTTGGGCAGGTTATCCAGCTCGGTAGAAAAAACTTTGAGAAAGACACTAAAAAGATCCAGTAAGGTTGGGTAGCAATTGGCAAACTAGTCACTAAAAAGATCCAGTAAGGTTGGGTAGCAATTGGCAAACTAGTCACTAAAAAGATCCAGTAAGGTTGGGTAGCAATTCGCAAACTAGTCACTAAAAAGATCCAGTAAGGTTGGGCAGCAATTGGCAAACTACGTCACGTTTTCTCATCTTTTCTCATCACCCTTACAATAGTACTTTGTTAACAGGCTTTTATTAGCCTCACTAGTAACTAACTAGGTGACTATTTAACTATGTAAACCAATCTTGGAAGTAAATTTTAACCTACTTCATGGTCGTATTGAAATGAAATGACTGACTTGTTGGCCTAGTGGTTAGTGACCCTGACTGCTATGCTACAGGTCGTGGGTTTGATTCCCACCTGAGTCTGGGTGTTCTTTGTGTCCGTTGTTTGTATGTTTGTAAAGTCCCCCGTGACACAGGAGTGATTCCTAATGCGGGAGTTGTCTTTTTAAAAAAGAAAGAAGAAAGAAGAAACTGGCACGTGTATGTAGTTTAGATGATAATACTATAATTTGACATCTTGGACCTGGATCTAATGATGGAGCAGGAAGGTGGAAGAAATAAAAAGTAAAAAAAAAAACCACTCTTTTTTTAGTGTTACTAAACTCAAATTATTAATCAGTGTTGTATCTATTTCTTTATTCATGTAAATATTGACAAGAAAGAGATGTATTTTTTTATATGTAGTTCATTTCTCACCAAATCCAAAATGTAATAAAAAATAAGATTAAGCTACAACAACATTTGACAATTTAGGTTATGGGTCGCTGGTGCCTAAAGTAGGAATAAAAACTCGGATCACGACTGGACATTTCAAAATACCTTATTTAAATGGTTACAACGGTACGGTACAAATAGTCCTATTTAAAAAAAAGGAAAAAACAATAGCAATAATAAATGGAACATTAACAAAACAGGGTGAGGGTGTGTGTAACTGTGTGTGTTGAGGAGCTCCCTCGTATGGAGACGGAATAAACATTGAAAGTTAAATGAAAACTTGTAGAAAAATATTAATTCAATATGTATATTCTAACTACAGAACTTCGATATCGCCTAGTACTTAGGTTGTGGAGGTCGCTTCACGTGAAATATCGACTTCGGCCGTATCGTAGTTAGACTGAAAGCCGAACCCAACTTAGTTGGGAAAAGGCGCGGAGGGTGATGATATTTCCAATATATGTATACCGTCAAAATACACATTGATCCTAACGTAGACCCGTCTTTTGCCTTTGTTAGTTACGAAATGTCTTGTGTACCTCACCTTTACTAATTCTGTGCATACAGTCTTCACAGATAAACATATTTTTACTACATGATGTACGTGGCTTTTAAAATAAAATCCCAGCTCATTTCAGGGAATTTAATTAGACTACTGAGCCATGATAAAATTAAAACAGGTCGACATTAATTATTATTCGTCCCTCAAATACTTCTTAAGCAGCTTTTTGTTGATAAGATTAAATTAATTATTTTGATTGGAAACGTTTCCTAGTCCTAGTCTGGATATAAATACTGTTACAGTAAAAAAAATCAATAATCTTACAATCTGTCATTGTCCTATATTCATTCTAGTTTTGTTTATTATTTGGGAAAAGTACTTTTTTTCTGAATAAAAGGTATACCCTATGTCCTTTTCTGTACCCCTGACAATCTTCTTCCGGTCTTATCTCTATGTGGGCTCCGCTCTCCTAAACATTATTCTCTGCAAATATCTTTTCTGCGTCGTCATTGGGTCGTTAGTGGTCTTCCGCACTATTTCGGTCCTGACTTGTGATCGAACACATTTCTGGTCATGACATCTACCGGGCTCCTCGTGACATGGCCGTATCATCGCAGTCGTGTTTCTGCAAATGTTTACCCCTCGGTTGAGTATATAAGGCGTGAAAGCGTAACAAACAAACAAACAAACAGACAACTTTACATAACACTGCCTAGCCTGTGATGACATGCAGATGAGTCTGACATATTTAAAAGGGTATTCATATTAAAAACAACGCAGATTTATAATTGATTTCCTCTGTATTATTCTTGGAGTTTTTACTGGACATACAAATTTTACAAATGGTGTTTGTGTTATAAAGACAGCTAGAGACTGATCCGTGTCATGAACTCGGGGGGCTATATAAATTTGAAACCATGGATGGCTTCTTTATTAAGTTGCCACAAACTGTTTTCTTTATTTTTATACAACAAAACTATTAAATATCCAAAGTTGTAAGAGCATACCCTTGACAAAAAACACTTGAATCACCAAATCGTGGCTCTCCAAACATAACCTAAAAATTCTTTTCAAAAGAACAAAGCAACAGCTTTACGTCAGTATTGCTAACCGTGGTCTCGATCGGTTCTAAAGCGACCTCCAGAATTTCCTACTGCGTACTGTGTTCTGCTGCGAAGTTCAACACAAATTCCGGAGCTTAGTAAGAACCCATGTTAAATACAAAAATTACGTATAATTGAAATATCAATATTGTCAAATCTCTGTTTTTAAATACGTATAAAAACATTACAAAATGTTTGGTTTACGTGAAAATATTGAACATGTTATTCTAAAATGTTTTACGAGCGTATTATTATCTCACAATCTTGTTCGTACTTATATTTTGTAATTTCTAAAATAATCCTTATTTGTATCGCTGGTTTCCTGTTATAACAAAATGTTGTAACAATATTTACTGACCCTTAAATAGATCTAATTGTGTTCATTATTTGTAGAAAATGTTATCGGAATGTTATAGAAAGTAGATCTTGACGTTATTGTTTGAATAACAGAAACTTTTATACGCCCGCCTCTGCTTGCGAATTTGGCGTAGTGTTAATTGGTAATTTTTTTAGGATTTCATAATTGAACAGAATTTTAGCTCTTTATTGTTCGTCGATGTTATTTTTATACATTCTAAGCATAAAAAGTTTGTTACTTATACATAAATAATTATGTTCTACTATGATTTCTACATTCTGGAACAAGTTCATAATAAGGTACAGCACAATTCTGTTCGAGTTAAAGCATCCCGCCAACATTATAAGCGTAGAATTGTATTTCGCCGTAGCATCGCGCATTTGGGAGTAGCGTGGAGTGATGTCGAATCTCATAATAGGCATCAGTGTAACCATTTGGCATCAGATGCGCTTTTTGTTGAGTTGTGGTTGTAACTACACCCGAGAGAAATAATTCCGGTTCCCATAAAGATATCTGAAAATCTCGGAAACCAAGAAGGTTATTTTAGTGAAATAAATTGTGTTTATTAGACAACTAGCAGTGCCCCACGATTTCACCCGCGTAAGTCCCGATCCCGTGGGAAAATCGGGATAAAAGTAACCTATGTGTTAATCCAGAGTGTCAGCTTCCTGAATACCAAATTTTATCAAAATTGGTTTAACCGTTTGCGCGTGAAGAAGTAACAAACATACACACATCCACTCACAAACTTTCGCCTTTATAGTTTTAGTGTGATTAAATACTCTGCTAATACGGCATACATTTTGATTCGCATGTGAACATAACTCTTGATCAATATTCAACACTCCAATTTAAGTGGTTTCGGGCATATTGGGCCGTTTGCAGGTCTTAATGGTTTTAAATTAGCTTCAGCAAGTAGTCGTCTTACAGTCCATGCATTTAGGTTACTTCTAAAACTCTAAACTGATCTGTCACAGGAACTGAAAGTAAGCGATTTTTTTTTTAGGAAAACATGAGATAGCTGTGCCTCATTTTACATACTGAAGTTCAATATCAAAATGTCTAAATTTTACATAAAGTTACTTTTTATAAAAATACCACCAACACTTCTGATTTTCTGATCTTAGAAAAAAATTACACGATATTACGAACACAAGGAAAAAATCAGATAAATCGGTCGAGCCGTTCTCAAGTAAAGTTCCGACACGCATGTAGCAATTGATTTTTATACATTTTTTATATATTATATATTTCTTTTGTGCGTGTGTATGTTCGTGAACTCCTCCTAAAGGGCTGAACCGATTTTAATGAAATTTTTTGTGTCTTCAGGTAGATTCGAGAATGGTTTAGATTTACAATTGGACCCGGTAGATGGCGCTGCGATAGACAACGTCCGTCGGGTCCGCTAGTATAATATAAATTACTAAGGATATACGGTTTTACTCACGTGTATGTTTCGGGGATGCCCGACTAGTTTTGGACCTGATGGGGGCCCTTTATTAAGACCCCTTAATAAATAAAATAAATTAGGCATCCTACCGCGTCGGTTGCATTGTAGGTGCCAGACTGGATTGGCGTCTGTCCCACCGATTCATTTGTCGTAACCACGGTCGTAACGCACGTTGGGATGTGGACGCCTGCGTTTCCATTGCGTTATGTGTTGCGAAGTCTTTTATCACAGGCACTATGGTACATACTGAACTCACTGTGTCATTATTTGAAACCTACCTTTCCCTTTCAATATATATTTTACCAATTATATATTACAAAATTATAGTTAGTAAAATGTGGGTGTTTATTACGCCTTTGTCTACCGCTTCAGGGATATGAGCGTAAGTGTATGTATGAATGTACTTAAATTCATGTTTGTTAGGTACAGTTGTCAAATTTTGATTTACATTCGTGTCGTCAAAAAACAATATGAATAGGTTCAAGCAGTAATGTGTGTCAACCGTAATAATCAAAATTGTTAGATTTAGAATTAGATTATTTAGCATCGTCATTTCATCAATCTTTTCTTAGTTAACAATTACTTAATTATAACGACTTTGCCTTTGTGTGTACTCAGAATTACCAAAATTGAACACGCATTCCATTGATTACATTATTAAAAAGGTTGAGGTATAGGGTTGCTTCCACTTTACGAAAGGTTAAAATAGTTTTATAAAAGGTTTTGAATGTACACGTATTGAATTTTTATAAGTTTATTTTGGGCTGTAGAGTCCCAGACATTGTATAAAGTGTATGTATTTTTAAGTGCCATTTAACTTTGATGTGTTTTTAAAACTTTGATAATGTTAAAGGAATTCTGATGGATTTTGATAGTACCAGATTACCATCTTAATTTCTTGCTCTGGTTTGTATTTATTAACAAGCTGTGGCCGCCGCGGCTTTACTTGCATGTACATATTTATTTATTTTTTGGAAGGAAAGCTATGCTTTTTTCCAAAATAAAAGTAGCCTAAGTTACTCCTTATAACATCATACATACTATTTGCCTGTGGAAGTACGTCCGGAGACAGAGAACAATTTCAACAATTGATTGTTTAGGTATAAGTAAGTACCTTGTATTTAGTAAAAAGCTGTTACTGTGACATTAAACACAGGTGCTTCAATTTTATTTATTTATTTGTATAGAGTTGGAATTACGGTGGGATTAATTAAAAATATTCTCGTGTTTGTCTTTGATGTCCAAGTATTCAGTATGGTTGCAAAAGAACAAACTTTTATTTGTTTGTTTTTTTTTTGTTTTTGGTTTTTTCAGAAAATTAATAATTACAAAAGTCAAGTAAGCGCGGTCGCTATACAAAGTACTTCGTAGTTCTAAACGTTGCAACAAACATAAGATGTTTTTCAACTGACTTCGTAAAATACTGGTGTTTTCCTTTTTATTTGAAAATACATTTTAACATTTTTCAATTCGTTTTATATTTTAGTGTGTAATTTGGGATAATTTTACGGCTTTATGTCTCATGTTACCATTAAAATGTTCGCAGTACGTTGTTTTACGCTCCAGTTGCCTCAGGTACATTATACATATATGCATATTTCATTAATGTCTATGTAAATAGGCAGGCCACGTTTAACGTAAATAATAATTACGATATTTGAGCCCTATTTTCGGGCAAAGGTTCTATTTGATAATAACCATAATTATGATTGTTATAAAGAAAAGATGGATGGACTGTGTAAAAGAAGATGTGGCTAGAAGTAAGTAAGCAGTGAAATGACGAACGATACAGTAGAATGGAAGAATAAAACATATTGCGCCGATCTCAATTAAATTTGGGACAAGGGTAGGTAGAGATGATTAATTAATGAATGATGATGAATGAATTTTGTATGAAATGTGATCAGTGTTTATTACCATTTAAAGTTAAAATAACTTTCTAATAAACTTGGCATGGTTGCGAATAATATGTTTAAAATTAATCACTTTAAAACTTTTGATAATAACTTTTCTTAGTTGAGAGCTAAAAACTATATTGGAGGAAAATGCAAAGATCTCGCTCAAATCGGGACTTTCCAATTGAAGATGGACCCGCTTCCCAAATTTACCACAGCTGGAGCTTAATTTATATGTTTGGCAACACATAAATGGCACGCCTAGCTTTGAGTATTTTCAAGAACAGCTTATCATAGGCGGATTATATATTGGCTAGCAGCTTGCTGAATTGAAAAGTAAAAAAAAATGAACACAAGACTATGTTTATGTTAATCTTGTCTCTAAGAATATATTCCTCTTGACAATTGCATAAAGAACTCTCACTAGAATTGTAAATGTTCATAGCAACAACGATATAACGAATCTCGGTTATGATAGAAATATTTCCAAGAAATGAGCAACTTCCGAGAGGACCGAAATTTGTAGTGGCGGTCCTAATCGCGTTGTAAAGTAATATTAGTACGTAATGCCCATCTAGTGACTTCCAAGGGACGCAAGTGAGAGTAGCCATAATGTAATTTTAAATGAGTTTAGAACAAAAAGGCTTTGGTCCAAAGTTGCACAAGACCATAGACAGTGTGAAGGGTCGAGTCATTAGTGTTGTACTACAAGCGTTTTGCTACTCTACAAATAGATAAAGTTCTTTTTTTTCAGACGTCTGGCAACTGTAGTTAGGATCCGAGAGCACAGGAATTTTGCTGAAAGTTTTAAGGAGTTCAGTAAAATTTTAAATCCTTTTTCTACTATTAAAATGTAAACTGTCTTTAGATTCGTATAGTGTTGAAAATGAATCTATTCTATTTGATGTGATTATGTTCTTGTGTTTAGATCAAAAAATAATAATGATAATAAACTTAATTTCTTATTTTAGGAAAAAAAAATGGGAATAAAAAGTTATGGTAGCTACCTTATAATTATGACAATGTAGTCCCGAATTAGAATAAGTAAGAAACAGTCTCACAACCACTGATATAAACTATGAAAATCACTGACTAACAGGAACTGCCAAGTTGTTCGTACCTCTGTTTGCACTCAAATCAAGAGTTCTCCACTTATTCCTACCCTTTTATAATCCCACCATTCGTTAATATTTATCAATCGACCAATAGTATTGCGTCACCGGTATAACCAGTCAAAATAATGTCTATCAACCTATTTTTATTAAATAATGAACTGTGTTATCATCTATTATAGTTTGTCCCTATTTTTTATAAAATAAATAAGAGTTTTTAATGTGGCGACAACAAGTACATATAACATAATGTTTAGCGTCAATGGATAAAAGTCAATAATTTAGTTACATTTGTGTCATCTAATTGAGAAAATAAATATTTATGTATACATACATTTTAATTGTATAGTAATATTTGTTTTCAGTAACTCAATTACTATATATAATCCATTGTTTATATATACATATACACGCATGGGTAAAATATAATATTTGTTGAACATAAATAACATATGAGACCAAATATATTTCGTGTAGTATGTAATTTTGTTTGCATTAAAATTTTAGATACATCATTACGTTATTTCAAACCTGGTATTACATAAATTCACGAAAACAGTCTCTATGCTCTTAATAAATACTTTTTATTCATAACAATAGGGATTAAAACAAAACATTGTCACAGTTTACACAATTCGTCGTTCCTATCAAATTGCAACGCCACAAACAATGACTAGGTGCTCGTGTTGTGTGGAATTTAACAAAAGATACTCAGCGTATATCACACTACACGTTTACAACAATAGTGTAACTCGATACATAATATACATTCAATAAAAAGTAGCGATGGCGCGGCCACGACTATAAACCATACTACTATGTTATCGCTGGTACAAATCTACAATCACACGAGGACAAGTATAAGGTTGCCTGGAAGAGATTGCATTTTGCAATAAGGCCGGCCTTTGTACATTATCTGTATGACAGTGTATGTACTAGCAACCCGCCCCGGCTTTGCACGGTCACAAATTATACACCTAAACCTTCCTCATGAATCACTCTGTCTATTAGTAAAAACCACATGAAAATCCGTTCAGTAGTTTTTCAGTTTATCGCCAACAGACAGACAGACGCGGCGGGGGGCTTTGTTTTATATTATGTAGTGAAGATACTTCTACTGGACTGGTGTACAAATAAAGTGTTATCTATCTATCCATCTATCTATATAAACTCAAACGCGTAAAGGGTTTACTAGTTAAGTGGCCACTGATGATATCCTCTATCCATCTCCTGGCTCTATAATCAGATCAGTTTCAAGATGCCAAATTATAGTATTGTCATACATATTTATTAACTACATATTTATACCTACAAGGTTTACATTGGTTTCAATTGATTTCCAAGATTTGTTAACATACTTAGTGAGTTAGTTACAAGTCTACCTAATAAAAGTGTGTAAAAAAGATTTGTTTAGATTCACATTTATCATAATATTTGGTTTAATTTTATTTTTTTCTTGCTGTTTTATAAATACCACACAAGATTACGGTACGGAGGGGCCCGAGGGCTGCGAGCGTGGTTTCATTAAATGTTCCCAATGGGTGGACCACCAAAACTATGTTCTAATGATATGGATAATTTTATTAAAAATAAAATTATACCTTCTATGTTATTTACAACCGAAAGTATTTTCTATAATTATCGTCTCCTTGGAAAAGAACGAGCGTAGGTTCACGAGCGAAAACTAACAATTTGACAGTTTATTTGACGTTTAACAAGTTTGGCGTTTCAACATAATAGGCCTAATTTCGATGTAACCTCAAAACTTGTTACAAACTAACAACGTTTTATAGTAATGACTTAAGACCCTTCATGCTGCAGGAACGTAATATTAATTTATATTGGGTACAGTTTTGTCTTAAGTACTGCTACAAGTTTTATGCATACTTTTCAGGTGGGAGTTGCATCTTGCCCACAACTTTTCTCTGTCTATCCTTGTTACGATTGTTGTCGCCACATTAAAAACTCTTATTTATTTTATTAAAAATAGGGACAAACTATAATAGATGTTAACACAGTTCACTATTTAATAAAAATAAGTTAATAGATATTATTTTGACTGGTTATACCGGTAACGCAATACTATTGGTCGATGGATAAATATTAACAAATTGTGGGATTATAAAAGGGTAGGAATATGTTTAGAACGATTGACTTGAGTGCAAACAGAGGTACGAACAACTTGGCAGTTGCTGTTAGTTAGTGATTTTCATAGTTTATATCGGTGGTTTTGAGACTGTTTCTAACACGATAGGCTTCGTAAACATGATCGGCGTGATCTTAACGGCAAAGGCTAAAGAGTTGTAAAAAATATGTTGAAAAAGAGTGTCCTTGGAGTTTCTTGCCTGTTCTTCTCCACAAGATCTACTTATCGGCAACTAGCTTCACGACTGACTTAGTCTGACTGACTACTACTCCTGACAATTCAAGAATACCTATAATGGGTTTAATTGAAATAAATAATTTTGATATTGAATTTGATTTTGAAGGCAACTGCAGCCGTCGTAGCCATCAGCGGCAGCCGCAGCAGCGTCTGCGTTTGTCGTCGACCTATAGTCGACCTACGGCTGCCAAAGAGTATACAAACACTACATTAGAACGCACGCCACCGCCGACGCATTGACGGCTGCCATTGCCTTTCCCGTTCATATCGTGCCGCTCGTGTATATGAAACCTTACGAAACGTTCTCCAAAAGTTCACTTTCAAGGTGACACTTACGTATATATGTCATCACCACCAACACACTACATTCCTTAATTGATTTTCCAATCAGTCACTCCAATATGAATAAGAGTAATTTCCGGACCGATACGACCTACAAACCTTCAAGAAAAGAGAGTACTCCTATCTCAAAGGCCGGCAACGCACTTGTGACTCTTGAGTTGCAGGTGTTCATGGGCGACGGTAGTCACTTACCATCAGGTGATCCGTCTGCTCGTTTGCCCCCTATAATATATAAAAAAAAATATTGTTTAACATTAATTTCTGATGACAATATATAGAACAAACTATGTCCCTTTTTTTCGTTCCTATTTACCTGTGACTCACATTTTACTTTCAATAGGACCATTTCAACAACGGACATACTCGTAGCATTTGTAATATTTTTTATACCCGCATAAAAGATTTAATTAAATTTTATTTCCCTACGCTTCATCAATTTTATGTACGTGTATGAAATAAATTATAAAGGAAATAAATGTTGCTTTATAAAATTTTCATATCGACGTGAATTTATTTTTGTTGCAGTGACAAAATTGAAGCTAGTGACCGATGCATTAACAATTTTGAAATTACCTTCATGAGGCTCTAGAGACTGACCTTTACTGCGAAATTTTTGGAGGCATGGCAGAGCTGGTTCTTGCTTGAAAATTCCCACATGACTGACTGATTTCCTCCACAGAAGACACCAATGTATTTTTTTGCTGTTACAATACAACTGGTATTACCAATGTTAAATGGTACAATCAGATGCTTTTCTGTCAACTTATGTAAATAAAACCAGACAAATGCGAGTCTGACTTCCACACCGAGGGTTCCTTATGCAAACAAACTTTGTTTGTAGATTGTGCGTCCATCCCGTCCACAGTAGGAACCAATTCTAAAAGATTTTTGCCCGTCTTTTCCAAAAGACAAACTTAGGTTTGCAGTTCTAAAAATACTCTTACAAGGTCAACTTTTCAACCGCAATATATAAGTTTATAATCACAAAACCAAATTTTATATTATACTAGCTGTGCCCCACGGTTTCACCCGCGTAACTCAGATGCCATGGGAATATCGGGATCAAAAGTAGCCTATGTGTTAATCCAGATCCCCAGCTATTTACATACGAAGTATCATGGCAATCGGTTCAGTAGTTTATGCGTGAAAGAGTAACTAACATCTATATATATATACATCCTCACAACTAAAATATCTTCACTACATATTATAAAACAAAGTCCCCCGCCGCGTTATTCTGTCCGTTCGCGATAAACTGAACAACTACTGAACGGATTTTCATGCGGTTTTCAGTAATATATAAAGTGATTCATGAGGAAGGTTTAGGTGTATAATTTGTACCCGTGCTAAGCAGGGGCGGGTTGCTAGTATATTATAGAAATGTATGTATACAGAGCTTTTTAACAAATCGCTAGTGTCTTGAAAATTCCCATAACGAACACAACCGTCAACAACGTCTGCTCTCACGCGTCTGACCGCATTCGGCGTTCGGGTGGCTCACGCCCGGTGGCGGTGAGCGATGTCGTCGTGTCCTCTCCAACCGCCCTGGCCCTCGCCGTTTTAAATTATAGTCGTAACTTTTAAAATATTTGACCAAAATACGTGCTTTAAAAGACAAAGTTTATCTACTTTGAATAATCAATCACAAGCGATAAAAGTATTTACTTTAATAAAAATCAATTTGTTACTGCTAAATATGATTGGAAATAAAAAATCTAATTTTATTGTATTTATGGTTCACTATTTTGGTAATAATGGCTTATACATAAAAGATAGATATATATACTGTCGCGGACTTTTTTGTAGAACTATTTAGGAGAAACAATTCCACCGTACATTATATTCGTGTAACTCTTACAGTTTTCCCACCGCACGCCAGAATAGCTCACAGATGACAGATTTTTTCTGACTTACTTAACACTTATCGTTATATTCTGGCCAATAAACACAATATCTTCATAAATTATAGCCTATGTGTTATTCTGATATATAAGCTATATTATTATAAAGTTTAGTTAAAATACATGCAGTAGTTTTTGCGTGGAAGAGTAACAAACATCCATACACCCATACATCCATACATCCATACATCCTCACAAACTTTCACGTTTATAATATTATAGGATAGGATAGTAGGATAGTAACAATTTAACGACTTTCGGATTTTTTTCCTTTACTTGTGCTGTCAGATCTTGCATCTTACCAAATTTAATGATTATAGATCAATGGGAAGTATATGTTTTGATTTGACTTCGTTTATTAAGGCTTAATGGCCTTGTCATTTGATTACGTCGAATTAAAAGCTTGATTTTTTACAGCTTCAATGGACCGCAGACAAAAGTATTTGGTATTAATCTTAACTTGATGCGTAAACGGGTTCCTGAGAAAAAGGGTCTTGACGGACTAATAGACAGACAGACAAACGGACAACAAAGTGGTCCTATTTGGCATAAATTAAACAATTAAAATACCTCCGACTTAGAAAGACCTTCACAAATGTAAAAAAAGCTGATTATTTTCAAACGGCGAAATAACACCCTTTCTTATAGCGCCGGGGGTTAATAAACGTGTTAATCTCTTCTTCGTTTACAGTATTGCACTGAAAAGACGTTTTTGACCACATTTCTTACTTAGTAACATTGAGTTACTAAGTTCTATTAACTTAAATAAAAAAAAAAGGTTTTATAATTTAGCTGTTTTTTTTGAAAACAAAACAACATAACATGTGTTACCAAAACATATTTTTGCCAATGTAAAAAAAAACATTCTTTACTACCTAAATTACTATTGCTGCTAACTAGACTTCTCACATCTACGGTATGGTATTCGATCACCGGTTGTTCACATCTGACTTCACGACTTTAATGTACATATCAGACATTAAGATTATGCATTGAGTGATGCATTGACTGCTCATATAGATGACTTTTTTGATATTAATTAATAAGTACAATTTTAACACACACCTTTAAGGTAGCCTCCTAATTCCGACATGGTTTGAGGTTAATCTGCTTTCATTATGGCTTTAATATAGCTACTACTGTACTATACTAGCAACCCGCACCGGCTTCGCACGGGTACAAATTATACACCTAAACCTTCCTCATGAATCACTCTGTCTACTAGTTAAAACAGCATGAAAATCCGTTCAGTAGTTTTTCAGTTTATCGTGAACAGACAGACAGACGCACCGAGGCACTTTGTTTTATAATATGAAGTGATTGATACACACGCCATTTCGTTCTTTATTAACATCATAATTTATTATAATCATCAAAACCAAACCAAAACGCATCTGATTCATACACGTCGTCCATTTTGAGTGCCTTCTGTGCCATTTTGGTGCCATGAAGGAGCTAGTGTTTGAAACAACAGAAAAACAAATTAGCTAACGACTGATGGATAAATATTTTGAATTTGGAATTTTAAACTGACACAAGCAAGTATTTAAATAGCAACTTCCTGTGTTAAGAGCTAAAATTATAAACCTTGTTTATACGTAATCAACCATACATCTTTCCTACTTAAAAATCATTTATTTTACAGTAAAAGGTAACGCAGTTATGAACGACCCTCTAAACAGGTGGTTTTAATGTGTGCTGTACTCCTTTAGCGGTATCCACACAATGTAATTAATACCTTATAAATAATTGACGCATAAACCCTGTACAAAATTAAATTCAAATGTTAATTGCAACACAGTTATACGACTATAGCAGCCATTATCAACCATATGTTTACTGTGCATTTTGTTACTTTTAGTTCCAAATTAAAAAAATTAAAAATATTTCATAATACTCTGAAACCATTACCACTGTTGCACCCGTAGCCTGTTGATCTAGTGGTTAGTAATCCTGACTGCTGAGCCAGAGGTCGTGGGTCGATTCTCAACCAGGACAAATATTGTTTGGTGAGTACGATAATTTGTTCTATGTCTGGGTGTAATGAATCTATAATATGTATGTATTTAGAAATATATAAGTATGTTTATCAGCAGTCTGGTTACCATACCTAGTATAGGCTCCGCCTAGTTTGGGACGGCACACGTTAGACGGCCGTGTGTGAGGTGTCTCAAGTTAAAAGCATTATTAGCTTACTATATTTACTTTGTTGATAGTAGGTATAATTTTTATATGTAGCTTATATATCGTGTGGTGTGTAGGAGTTTTCACACTTTTTACTTTATTAGCTATTATGAAAAAAAATTGCCGATTCAGGATACTTTTTATGCTGAAATTAGGTATTTTTAAGCTAGTTTGGTTGAACAAAGTTATTTTCTTTTCTTATAAATATATTAATCCGAAATAGTAATTTAAATACATCACTCTGGTTGTTTTTACTTCTACATAAAAACTTATTCCTTGTGCTGTTAATCGGTTGAAGTCGCAATGAAGACATCAACCGATTAACGACATCGATAAACATTTGGATGTTCTAATAGACCGGTAAGTAATGTGTTATCATTCAGAACAGTTAAAGTATTTATTTTTACAAGATCACTCTGTTCAATAACGTAAAAAATAACAACACAGCAGTTTTTATATTTGATTTGTTGCCTAACAATAAATTGTGGATGTTGAATGTATTATTACGTGTGTTAATTTAATAAATTCAGTTTTTCATAATTTAGATAATATATATGTGAAGTTCCACGTACGTGTTAATTTATTAACTTCAGTTGGTATTAAATAATTTTACAACATGTTTCATTTAAATCAGGCCCATTGCTCGTTGTGTTTGTTTCCTAAATAAATAAATAAATCCGATTTGGTAAAATTGCTTTTAATTATATTAAAATATATTTTCATTCATTTCATTTCAATGAACATACTCGTACATACTAACTTTTGAAGTTTCGCATTCCATGATAATATAATTGTCGTCAGGAAAATCAAGTTATGTAATACCTTTTAGATACGTGATCGCGTTAATTTCCGTTAAAATGATTATACTGAATATATATGGCTACTTAGTAAGGAAAAATAATTTCATAATAAACCGTATTCATTTTAAAAATTTAATTTATAATATAAAATTATTGCTACTTTTAAATATTCTATCAATATCACTCCGTTGATTATAAAACAAAGTTAATATATTTTTTAAATAATCAGCTTCAGTCGTTTTAAAACATACACAAAAATACAAAGCTTAGTTAACGAAAACCTTAATCCGAGTGATGTTCTTAATAAGCGTTTCATTATTACGTCACAGTCATGCTACCTTGTCTTTTAACAATTTTATTCGTTTACGCAAAAAGGTTTTTCGGATTCAATCCTTCAGTACCGATAACTTATAGCAGGCGTTCCGTCAACGATGTTTCCTTGAGACAAAGTGGATTCCATAACTTATCCACCCTGACTAATCTTGGCGTCTCCATTACACTATACCAAAAAAGAAAGATTTACTTTGATAAAAGAGCGAGGATTACCAAATTTTCCCATTTTTTTCTCAGATTTCTCGAACATTATGAACAGAATTGTTAACTTCACTCACTTGTTGTATGGCCGTTAGAGGCTGCTTTCATTTGCTACATGAATATTGCCATTCAAATCTCATTCAAGGCGAGATTGAAACATGGAGCGCAGCTGTTTGAAAAGCCTTTGAAAGAATTAAATTTTTTAGTATAAGGACAAACACTCTTGAATTTCATACACTGTGTGTGTATATCCGGTGTATTGTCTGTGTGTATATAATATATATATGGCAACACACAGTGTTAAAGGCTCCAGTTGTGCCCTATACTATGGTCATAATCGTAAATTTAAAATACCCCCGACTTCAAAATCCCTTTAACGGTTAGAAGAGAGCTGATAATCTTCGAACGGCTGAACAGGTTTTCTTGAATTATATCTAAGCATACTCATGATCATGTCACCTTTTACACAAAAAAAAACGCACTTAAATCGGTTCAATCGTGTGGGAGCTACAATGATTCAGACCGACACGTCAAATATATAACACCCCTCTTTTTGCGTCGGGGTTTAAAAATTATTGCCCTGTTGGACAAGCACTTCAGCATTTGAATATTATATTAATGATCGATTTGAAATTACTAAAGGGAGTTTGCTGCCTGATTTCTTCTACAAGGCTCAAGTATTTGGAAATGGCGGCTATAGATTAACACTGGCAGATAAAGATCCTATGTGCAACAACATATTATTTGTTATTTATTGTTATAGTAATTTTATTTTTGACGAAGCAACCCATTGTTGCGATGACATTGTGTTGATCTATAGCTTTTAATTTACAAAAAACGATTACACGTAGTTTTTTAGGAACTATGATATAAATATATTTGACTTTGATTTTGGATTGCAGCATTATCAAAGTCTTGAAAAAGTGTCGACTTATTATTATTTGTTATTTATTTCTAAAAGTTGTGTCTTTTTGGTAGTAAATTGGTGTAACTTTTTAATCCCGAACCTCGGCTCGTAACAGTATGGAAATAGAAGCTACGCCTGAATATATACCTATTATAATACCTCTTTTAGTATTGTACATAATTCTACTAAAAATATACAACTATCCTACTTAACTGAAGATATTATTCTCATGTTGTATAAAACAATTACTGCATATTTATGTTTCCGCTGGTAATATAACCAACAAGCAAGGCAAATATTTAATCAAATTTGATAGGTATGCAAGAAAGGTATTCGAAAGTTGAATAATGTAAGCGAAAAGCAATTTTTTTTATATTTCTAAAATAATATTATAAAGAGGAAACATTAGTGTATCTGTTTGTAACGTTTTCACACAAAAACTACTGGACCGATTGCGATGAAACTTGGTATGTTGATAGCTAGAGACCTGGATTAATGCATAGGATACTTTTTATCTCGACATTCCCACGGGATCGGGACTTACGCGGCTAAAACCGCGAGACGCTGCTAGTATGTTTTAAATTGAAACACTGATAATATAGATTCAACTAATATCACCTCGTCATCCTGTAAGCTTTAAAGTTTAAACCTTCCCATATATATTATGTACTTCACTATTCTAATATACTTTGTACACCCTTTGTAATATTTTCATCCCCCTTGCAGCAATAAAGTCAATTTATAGAGCGTTGCTTTTCGCGGTTTATTTCTAAATAAATTTTAAATGCAGGAGACCCATTAGTATTTTACATTTCACGTGACTTTTATCTAGCAATGAATCTGCTTAATTTATTTCTATTTCTATTCTGTAAGTTTTATGTAGTTTGAAACTGAAATACTCCTTATGTATTCTTTCTGCTTTGCAGAAAAGTTGCAGTGCTTCAAAAAATGTACATAAATAATATAAGCTTAAAATATATTTGTATAAAATGGGATTTATTTTTGCTATTGCTTTTGTGGCCTTGATTGTAAGCTTGTAACTAAATTATGAACGACGGTATCCTAGTGGGTTTTCAGTGTAAACTGTTAGACTAGAATATTAAATGATGCTAGTAATAAATTAGGTGTTCACACCTCTAAGGTACACCTTTAAGTATTTATTTTTAACCGACTTCCAAAAAGGATTACTCAAAGACGCCTGAGAAAATTCTTTTTTTGTTTCAAAGGGTATACTTTCCAGGTCCTGTTTAAATTTTATCGAAATCAGTCGGTTTCTTAAAAATCAACAAATATCAAAAAATTGTATACATCGATGATGTATGATGATGTGCAGTGCGTTTAGTTGTCCTACCCATATTATATTTAAATAAAATACATCTACTTTCCACTAAAAAGCACATTGAAGTCGGTGATACTTTTTTTAAAAGATAATTTAATTAAAAGGTAATAGAAAAGGGTTCAATGTAAATATGTGGTGACAGTTATTTACGAAACGATGAGATAACTTCAAAATCTTGCCTAATCTACAGTCACAACACCACCACAGGTTGTATTGTGCCATCAAATACTGATTTGATGGCACATGGCACAATATTTCTTGTTTTCTTTTTATGACTATTGAGTTATAAAAAGAAAAAAAGAAATATTACCGTATTCCCTTTCATCATGAATGAAATGACGCCCTTTAGATATTGTATCATTATTTACTTGTTAGGAATCTTATTTGTAAATATGCCTGACTTGTTATATAGGCGTCGTAATTAAGCAGAAAGTTTTCAAATCAAATAATAATTAATAATTAATTTATTTTTCTCTCTCAGATGGTCTCTCACACAAATATGGTTACAACTAAACTTTTTAATCTAGATGTTAAATTATATTACAGCTGAGTTTGTGTGAGGGACTGGTATCTGTACTGGTTACATAGACCTGTATGACAAATTACCAGACTCACCTAACTCTAGACAGAATGGTGCTATAAGCAGGTGTAACCTAATTCTATAGAAAATGCAGTGTTACCATACATACATATATACATATATATATAGATTTCCATAGGTTTATTTTTTTTATGCAAAGGAATATCGTTGTGTTTAAAAGGTGTAAAACTCGCTGTGTATATTCTGAAATATTGCTTAGTAGTTTCAGCGTCAAGATTTATAATGTACTAGCTGATGCCCACGACTTCGTTCGCGTGGAAATGTTGGTGTAATCCATCCCAGGGGAACCGTACAACGTTAACCGTATATTCTTCAGGGATAAAAAGTAGTAGTAAGTAAATTACAGACTATAATCTATCTCTGTGCCAAATTTCATCAAGATCCGTTCAGCCGTTTTTGCGTTAAAGAGTAACAAATATCCATCCACCCATCCATCCTCACAATATTCGCCCTTATAATATAGGTACCGCGGATTAAAATACTAATTTAACATTTATTATGTGGCGTGTAAAGCCAAATCGAGTACCAGTTATGTGAATTTAAGAAATACCGTAGCTTTAGTCGGTTAATTTAATGTTTGGTTTAACGGTTGCGACCAACCAATATACGGGAGTTTATTTTTAATGGTATAATACGCATATAATAATGAAGTACTTACTGATCAATTTACAAACCAATCAACGAACTAAGTGCCTTGATAAGGTCGTTAAATGGTGAACCAACAAAAACCAATTAATCACTCAATTAAAAGACCACAAATGAAAACAGGGACCCTGTTTGAGTGCTCTGAGGGATTCATTTGTTTTTTTTTATCCCACGCAGAAACATTATTGGATGTATTTGATCTTATTTTTACATTCATACACTCTCGAGACCTCGAAATTTTTCAATAGAATGCCCTAAAAATATAGTTATGTGTGTATCGTTAAAAGGGTCATTTATATACCGAAATCTACACGACCTTCAATCTGACGCTTTTAATTATTTCTGGAGCTCGGATTTAAGTTCAAAAGCGTTTGCGTCCAAGTGGCTACATACACATCTACGAGTACGTTCTTATTCTCTTATTGAAAAACCTTCCACTCACGATTTGAAAAATGTATTTGTCAAAGCGATTAAAACAGGCTGACTGGCTCAGCGGTGCACGCCCTCCGTCATCGAGATCGTGAGGTAGAAGGTTCACAATCTCGACGACGGAGGGCGTGGACCGCTGAGCCATTCAGCCTGTGACCACGGCCAATTCAACCTGGTTGAAACGTTAGGCAATTCAGAGGTATTTAATACCTTTTCGTGATCGTTCGTGAAAAATATTGTACGTTACCTACTTATTTCGTGTAAGTAAAACAATAAAAAAAATTCTGTTCCATTTTGGTGACCATTTGGCATTATTATGACCTTATAGAAATTAAATATATATTTGAATTTTGTTTATTAATAATAAGCTTTATTAATATGAAAAACCTTTAACACCTTTGCTTAGAAACTAGTAGAGTATTTTTTATTGATTTTCTGATTAATTTAATAGCTGAGAATTAAATGTTTGGTCAATTCAACGCTCTGCCTTCAGCGAAGAGATATCCAGCGGTTTATCTATCCATTACTCGGTAACCTGGTAGTGCACCATGCACAAATATGACCGCTGCTGGATTAGAAGTATTTATATGTAGATAACAATAACCGTCTATATTCCAGCAGAATGTCGGACTGAGGTTATTGCCACAGTCCTCTGTCAAGCAAATGGTCTTAATTAAAATAACATTCAATTGTTTAAATTTACTTGATTAATTTTCCCTTGAGTCTTTATTATCCAGATATTATGCCTAAACAATTATTTTCTTATTTAGTTCGTGTTTAATTGAAAAAAAATATTAATTTAAATATGTAAAATAAGGGCGCGAAATTCAATTTTGCAAAACGCTTCACCATTGGTCGAAACAAAACATGACGTGACATTCCACGTTCTGTCATTTATCGGCGCCTATATTCTTAGTGTTACGGAGAAAGATAGGTGTTCCTGTGATTTTTGCTGTTAGCTAGTGCAATTTAAGCATTCTAGTGATATATGAAATCATCTATGACTGAACAACAATGACTGAATGTAGTTTTGTCACAGCACAATCGGACAATCTACCGAAAATAGGTGCATTCATGATGACTATATATTTTGCATCAAATCCAGATTTTACGTCCGCTGAGGTTAAAGGAGTGAAAGCCGCAAGGTAATTATTATAATATTCGTTATATTATAATTTAAAGGATAGGTAAGATACGTATAGTTAGTTATTTTCATGAAGTTTTATTGGACTTTTGTTACCTAGTTTAAGTAGACAAGCAAGTTGCCTTCTGCTTGAAATTTAAAACAAACACAAATTACTGCTGACTAATTCACAGTATACTAGCAATTAAATTGTAATATGCTTACATTAAAGTGATCTTCACAACAATATAAAGACGATATTAAAGATACTTCATCTCTTCTCATTAATGTACACCATTGTTTTCGTATTTTACATTATTATTTTGTACAGGAAAAAGTACTGTATTGGGTGTACTTCTTATAGTGTTTTAACACTTAGGGACAAGGCAATACCCATAAAAATGGTTTTTTAACTTTATCCATCGTCTATTAATTACAATAAATAGTAATTACAACTGGAAATCGGTATCAAATTACTATAACACCTAAAGTAAGTTTATGAAACAAACACTGAGCGTGGAACGTGACGTCATCCAAGGCCCGCGAAATATGGCGGCGTTCAAACAGATCAAATTTTATCGATGTTTTGAATGTTATTTTAAAAATTAATTTGAACATTGCCAAGGTTATTTATATTTTTTATTAGGGTAGAATGATGGAACAAGTCAATTTAAGATAAAAAAAAATACATGCATATTCCCTATTTTACTGCGGGGATTTGCATTGTTGCTTATAATAATTTGAAATGGCAACACCAGAGTTGACTGATTTTGTAATTGGAATTTCAATGACGTATTATTTTGTCTACCTGAATGTGTTGTTTAGTGAATCCATTTTGAAGACAGTCTCGATTCGATATAATTACGACTAACTATTATCTTACCTGTGATAGAAGTAATGAACAAATACTTATTTACATTACACCCAACCATACTACAGACACTACGGGGTGGCAATTACATAAATTATCTAGCGAATAATTGCTGTTAAATTAAAGACTGACATAGTTCGTTATGTGTATGTGTTGGAGATATGTGCCGAATGTCTTATAGACACTTATAGACATTTTGCTGTCAACACGGGACGCAAGCACCGTCTGTTGGTGCTCGACAGAGTCTACGTGTGTACTGCGTGTGATAACGTCGAAACGGAGTCTTATTACAACGGTCGAGTAGCGTTTCAGTGATTGTCTAAATCCCTACCTAGTTAAACAGTGAGTTCTTTTTAACGTAATTACTCGGAACTATAGCTAATTTGAAATAATTTTTGTATTCCTTTCCTACCCACCCTACCCACAAAAGTGCCGACGGTCAAATTGAACATAAGCTACAGACGTCACATGTATAAGTAGCTCTGTTATTCAGTAGTTCTCGTTATTCAAGTAGCAGTTTGTGTTTTGTTTGTAATTGTGAGGTCATAGGACCTACGCTTGTATTGGCAAACTACTTTTGTGTTTTTCCATTAACATTATTTTCAATAGCTCTTTTTAGGGCTCCAACTACCCGTAACGAATGCCACAGATGTTCGTATGGCAACCGGGTCCGACGACTTGCCGTGCTCTACGACGCCCGGAGGGGTCTCAATGTGTTAAGAATAGTCACCCATTCTAAGACTGACCTGTCTAGCATTACTGAACCTTGTACTGTGCTAACCTACTCGGTTACCACTTAGCCACGAGTTCCTCATACCAAAAGTGCCCAATGTGCATAAAGAAGTTTTTAGTTAAAATAAGCTCTATTGATTCCTTCTATCAATTCAATTTCTATTTTAATTTGAGAATCGATGCAATCAAAAATGAGACAAACCCAGTTTGTCTCGTTTAAATGGTATCGATGTTTCCCAACAAAGACTAATATTCAGTTCAATATTATGGGATGATTGAAAAGTAATTTTTACACAAATGAAACAAAACCAAAAAAACAACTTTAAAATAGGGAATGTATAACACGTAAAAGTAGATAGAAAACTGTCTAGAAACAAAGAAGTTTGCGTTCCTCGTTAATTATCATAATTGCAAAATGAAAATGCATAAATAATTTAGAAATTACCACAGACCTACAGTTATTGGAACCATAATTATCTAAGATCCCAGAACAGTCGGGCATATTACCCTATTAAGATACCCTAATATTTCAATAGCTTTAAAGCCTAAAGGCAGAATTTAGAGCTCCCTGAATCTGTCTGAAAAAAATTATACAGTTTATTATCACTATTTATCATGACGGTAAGATCTATTTGGATATTTTGTCTATGATATGGTTTAACAAGCATAATATATTATTTTTATTTTTAAAATTTCAGTTAATTTGCGTATCGATCTGCTGAATCCTAGTCCTTTTTTTATTGACGTATTAAATTCTAAGGGCTCGTCACCTCGCTGTTAAACCCGTATGAACTCGGTTGGAATCGAACGGATTAAAATCACACGCTGTTATGTTACGGAGTTTTATTGCCAGGCCTTATAATCTTGAAAGGAAAGTGAAGGTTTTTATCAGTAGGTATCACAGCTATGTCGTCAGAGAGCCTTATGTTCAAATACTTCAAAACTTACTTAAAAATAGTCTAATACAATATCTCAAACTAGCAGCGGCCTGCGGTTTCACCCGCGTAAGTCCAGATCCCGTGGGAATATCGGGATTAAATGTAGCCCATATGTTAATCCAGGTCTCCAGCTATCTACATACCAAGTTAATCGCAATCAGTTCAATAGTTTTGGCGAGAAAGAGTAACAAACATCCATCTATCCATCCAAACTTTCACGTTTATAATATTAGTAGGATAGTAGGATTACATAGTTTAACTTTAAATATGTGTAGCTTATATATGTTATTGATGGTTCAGCCCACTTTAACATACTACAATAGCGCCACCATAGAATGAGAATCTTTGCCGAAGATCCATGTTAAAGATATATTATTTTCATTCATAAAATAAAGTAAAAACAATATTGAACACAAAACATAAGCATTAAAATTTAAAATATGTTTTTTTTTAATAACTAACGAGTTTTAGATAACTAATAAATGAGTGGCACGTATATAAGTGGTAACCGAGTAGGTTACCACATTGCAAGGTTAAGTAATGATAACCAGATCAGACTTAGGATGGGTGACCATTCCTAAACACATTGCGACTCCTCCGTGCGTCGGAGAGCACGTTAAGCCGTCGCCGTTGGCCCCGGTTGCCATACAAACAACTGTGGCATTCGTTACAGGTAGTTGGAGCCCTAAAAAAAGTCCGACAACCACGTCTAACTACAGAACTTTGATATTGCCTAATATTTGGGGTGTGGAGGTCTGAAGGCAGTCGCTTCACGTGAAATATCGAAGTGCCGTCACTTCGTGGTTAGACTGAAAGCCGACCCCAGCTTAGTTGAGAAAAGGCACATAGGAAAAAAAAAATATCGAGTTTTAATTATACTTCTAAAACTATTAATCAATTGGCTTCATTTTAACTATAATTTATATAGAATGAAAAACAGAACGTAGTCTAGAATTGTAAACATAATCTTGCATCATTGCAATCATGCCAGTCAAATGGTATTTAAAGTAACGTAGAAAGTACGTAGACTGGATACTCAGAATCCTACAAAGAAAAAGGCTAGTTCTCCCGTAAAATTCTGGCTTTACAAAATTATGCACCTTTCATTGATTTTTCTATCGGATAAGAGTCATCAGATTCTTAGCTTGGGATTGGTAGCCAAAACTCTTGCAACGGAAAAGGAACAATATTTATAAAATACCTAAAGACAACTCAAAAAGATCTCTTAGAAAGTCTTAGGTCAAAACGGAGTCAAAAGAAAACAAACATTCAGTTCTAATTATAAGGTCTATTATCCAATTTGCAAATTGCCTAGTGTGGGGTCAGCAGACGGTGTATTGAGAGCAGGTGCAAACAACGTGTACGTTCTTTTTTCTTTGCAGGCTTTAATATGTATTAATCTGAATAATAGTGGTGCTGTTTATTTTTTTATTAAAATAATAAATTCCACATTCGATATTTCCGATTCAACTTCGTTATTTTTTGTTCTCATTCATAAAGAATGAATGAGAACAATCCTGATTAATGAGATTTTCTTTTTCTGAACCATGTAAAAGACGGCCGGGTCCCCGTGACTTATAATTCAAGGTTTATTAACCCTCACAGCTCCACCAGTGTGCTTTATTATGAGAGCTGTGAGGTACCTACCACAGTTAATAATCAAAGCCTACCACATATAATTTCTACCTATATCTTATGAATTGTGATGAAAAAAATAAACATTTTCATTATTACTTTCAAGGAGTTCAACTCGGTCAGAGTTTTCTATAAAAAAGGTGATGGATAAAGTACTGAAACCTCACCTTACGTTTATAAAACAAAGGCAAAACAAAGGAAAAAGTGGTTTTAATGTGTATAACGTTGCTGATAATACTTATTATAAGCAACTCGTAGAAATATTAGGTGTATGATGTCGAATTAAATTAGGAGACGGAAACATACGACGAAAAAACGCTTAATATACCGAAATAAAGACGAGGAGCATCGGAAAGCGAACAATAATGTAATTTGCGAGAACATTATGTTAACAAAATGCCGTATGCTTCGTGCTTATGAATGAACAACACCACATATTTATTTTATCAATACGTTTACCCTGGGGCATTGAAGAAATAAGGGATTCTTAACATGCCATCTTCAGGAATCGAGGATCGGTTATCACATTCTGTCCTTTTCTAAAACCTGTAAATAAAAGAGATGGCACGATGCTATTACTTTGCCGCTCATTTGTTTGTTGGGCTTTTATCTTTTTTTACTTATATTCCTTGTTAGAGATCTTTCGCGAACAAATTATCTCCAAAATAAGAAGTAAGATAGCAATTTCTTATAATGTTTGCCTTATATAATCTTTCATATTAAATTGTACATATATGTTATGTTTCTTGTGTGTTTATCTACTATTTGCCAATAAAATAATATGGACTTTCGAGGGTCTAGTTACGTCTATGGTTTCTCACAAGAGGCCTTCGTAGGAAAAAGTAAAGTACGCCACTCAAGCAGTAGAAAGGACATACAAGATCATACATAATTATAAAAGCGGGAAAATTTTGAACTCTAAAGCCCTTTCCGTTATAATTACAAATTACAGAAACAATTATACTGATTGCTAGTATCAGCTATAGCGATAGAAAATTCGCAATCCGAAAAGTTTTAGGATGCTGTACTCAAGACAACGTAAGACAACTCCTCCATCTCTGGTTTCCACTTGAAAGTAAAAATTATCTTCTAAACTGTCGCATTCTATGATATAATTGTGTGTGATCATCAAGTGATCACGAAATATGCATTCTACACAGCGGTTTGCTTACAAAATAGGGACATTGTTACACGGCGAAACAAAAATATTAAAAATATCGAAAATGTGTGGGTTTATGAAGAACATTCTACCTTTTGATCTCGACAACGGAGGGCGTGAACCACTCTGCCAGTCAGCCTGTGACCATGGCCAGTGCAACCTGGTCAAAACGTCAGGCAATTCAGAGACATTTAATACCTATTTCGTGATCGTTTTAATTCCGGTGTAAAAACATAATTATATAAAAACTAGCATCGCCTCGCGGTTTCATACGGTAAGTACCCACCCCGTGGGAATGTCGGGATATAAAGTAGCCTATGCGTTAATCCAGGTCTCCAGCTTTCTTCGTACCAAGTTTCATCGCAATCGGTCCGGTAGTTTTTGTGTGAAAATATTACAAACATACAAAAAAAACACAAATGTTTTCTCTTTTAAAATATTAGTTTAGATTAGTTTAGATAGCCTAATAACAAAGTATCTTGAAAACTGCAAAATAAAAAGACAATAGTAAGTATAATGATATATAAAGTTTCGAGTTGTCAAAACAAACACCGATCTAAAAAAGAAGATAGAGAATAATAGAAAAGAAATGACCCAATTGCCCGTAAATAAGTATTCAATTTTCTGGGACAGAAGTGTTACTAAGAAAACAATGAAAATAAATAGCCGGCACCTTGTGAACCAACCACTTACGATGATCGTCGTGGAAGCGAAAGGGCTACCAAAGCGGACAACTAAATGAAACGTGAAATAATCTGAATAGAAACTAGAACTACATACTATGGAACTGTTTTCAACTACATAAAGTACTTGTGTAATAGATTTTTGCTTTCTGTGTTCCATGAATGTGTTAAAGAGACTTAAGCTCACTCAATAGTGTACTGTAACGTCTTGTTTTGGTAGTTACTGAATATGCATATACACTTATAATTTTCTTTGGTATGTGAAAACTTTTCTTTTTTCCAAAACTGTACCTATGCTAAAGTAAAAGTGTGTTTTCTTGATAACTTTTCACGCAAATATATTCTTTTAAGGAGAGCTTTGAAGTATGTATGAATACAAGATTTGATGACCTCGTTAAAGGAAGATTGTTGGAGGTTTCAACAGGAAAAAAATAGAACCAGGAAGAAAATTTTAAGTGGGCTAAGGCAAAGGTCGGATGGTGGGTCGAACAATTGAGACGAATGTGGAATTAATAAACATTTCAAATGTAAAGGATTTTACAGATTTTGCAGGGATTTTTTAAATGAAATTCTTTTTTTATAAGATTTTCTGCATTAAGAAATAAATCAATAGTCTTCTTCTATATTTAATTCCATCTAAACAGCTTAAATAAAACTTTTTTAACAAAAAAATAAACCAATGAAAGAAGAGAGGAATTAAAAGCAAAAATTGAAGCAAATAATAAAAAATCGCATTCGACCAGGTTGCGCGATCACGAAATAGGTTTCGTGATCGTTTTAATTCCCGTATAAATACATCATTAAGTATATCATGGAACGTGAAAGTTTAAAAGTTAGGATAGAAGTACTGTAATCTACATCATGTCTTATCCGATATTTAGTAGATTCCAAGTAAGCTGCCTTTAAGTTGTTTGTTTTCACTGGAAACATTTCAAGGTCACATAACATGAGACATAGACGTGACCTTCACTGTCGAGACATTAGCCCTTAGCAATAAATAAACTTAACGAGGAGGACCTAGATATAATACTAACGAAGAATACCCATAATATTGCTATTTTTGCGTAACAGAATTCTTTAATAGAACAGCGTGTAAATTTACGTAATTTTTTATAAAGAACTAGCAACCCGCCCCGACTTCTGACGGGTAGCAGATACATCTTCAACAATTATCACCATATCTCAACGAATTTACACAAAACCTTAACAAATTATATACCTAAACCTTCCTCATGAATCGCTCTTTCTATTGGTAAAAACCGCATGGAAATCCGTTCAGTAGTAGTTTATTGCAAACAGACAGACAGACGCGGCGGGGGACTTTGTTTTATAATATGTAGTGATACTAGTAACGTGGGTCACACATTACTGTTAAACCCTCCAGCTAAGCTAAATGCTTGTGGTAGAAGTGGGTTTACGTCCGGATATCTCAATAAAAGCTGTTCTCGGATCCCTCCTATTTAAGGTGCAGTACGGCACACCGTGTGGTTTTAGTCGGTTCGATTCCGACACACCGCCCCACCGAAAACCCCGGTAGGGTGACGGCCTGAGGGGGTATCCACAAGCACAAAAAAAAAGGAGTGGGTTTACGTCGGTAGGGCTCTAGAGTGGGGTTCGAACCCGCAACCACGTGTTCGCAAGTACGACGCCTTAGCCATTACGCTACCGCCACTTAGATTTTGCTAACTTTTGACCGCAGCTTCACTTACGTTAATGTATCCCACGGGAAATGTGTTTTTTTTTTTCACGATAAAAGGTACCCTTTCACCTTTTCTAAGCCTCTGTGAACTTTTCTACTCTGTGTACTCTTCGTACCTTTTCTATGCCACAAAGTGTAAACAAAATGTAATTTTGATCATTTCAATATTTAGGGCGTGAGAACGTTAGAAACAAACATACTCACATTCGCATTTATAATATTACTTTTTTTCATAATAATACGTCAGAATAACCTCAAACCGCCTGATGGAAAGCTAGAGTGAGGTCCAAAAACCACCATTATGGATACGAATGATACTAAAAACTGTATAAAATATTTATACAGTTTGACAGCCTCGAGAGATGCTTTTTCACGCCCCACTTAAAGGACCTGGGGTTATATGTCGCATGGACCACGTGTGCTGGTAATTATAGTTTATATTTATATTTACAAACTATATATTTACCATTTATTATTTAATTAAGTTGCTAGCTTATGCCCGTGGTTTCAGAACATTTTTCAGGCGATATCGAAGTTCTGTAGTTAGACCAGGTTGTCGGACTTTTTAGGACTTCAGGAATGCCACAGATGTTCGTATTTTGGGGATCTGAATGTTCAATATTATATCCGAATATACATAGATAACAAAAACAAAGCCACACAATCGCTATTTTTACGATCGTTTTAATAACCTTCTAAAAGCGTTTGTACTAAAACAGACGTAAATCATTTGTCTTTCATATTACATAGCTAAGGAATATTTTTTTCCTGTATCCTGTGAATTCTGTGCGCGCAAATGGACAGACTTGTGTTAACGCCCGAATTTGTTCAGCTTATCACGACCTACATCTAACTTAATGAACTTTGCCCTTATAAGTCATATTAATTAATAATATAATAATAATTTATATCCATATTTTCGGAACGGTGAACTAAAAACATTTTGTTTTCAAGCTTTCTCGACTTTGATACATATTAGATGTGTATCCAACTCAGGAGTCAGGACTTAATAGCAATAAAATATACTCCCGACTTGACTGTAGTAGTAGTCGAAGTACTGACAGTACAAATAAAAATAAAAATAATGAAAACCACTGAGACGGCTGAAACTCGCACTTCACAGAGGCGTCACTGAGCTTCCACCAGTCCACCCGTGACCACGATTGGTGCAATTTGATCGAATCGTCGGGTAACCAAAAAAGGTATTGTACCTTAAAAATATTATCGCCATTAGGTAAGTCCCTACATCTAATATGTAAAAACATTTTTTGTTGTACTAGTAAGGATATAAAACATGGCCCATCTGATGTCGTTGGTGACGTCACTTGGACGTTGTTAGCCCTGTCACCACTCTCTTGGAACTGTCGTGACCCTAATTACCGGCAGAAAAACAGCAATAACTTTGCAGTTCTACGTAACGACAATATGCTGAAGATTACCCCAATCGTGCAACTCAGTATACTCATGTTCGTTTTATTTATTATTTTTGTTGAGAGCCTTGTGCTACTGCTACCATTTCTGTAGTCTTTTGTAGCGCACTCTTGCCCACTGCTGAGACTTATGGCCCCGAGAAACCTCTAGATCTTATGAGTCGTGATTGTTTTGATTTCCTGCGGTTATATGATGTGCATACTAGGTTAGGTTGATACTTCGGTATCACATTAGAAAGCCCAAGAGCATAGAATATGCGAATATGGAGTTTCTTCTGCCTCTCAACAGAATCCGCATGTAATGCCTTCGCCCTAACTTACTAACAAAAATTAATTAATCTTACTTAATGTTCTACATGTTAAAATATATGTAATGTATTACTGAGCACGTTCATTTATGAATCTGTTGTAACTTAATCCAGATGAATATTACAAACAAAAAGGTCCTAATGAACGCAACTCACTCACTTACAAGAATCTAACAAAGGCATCAATCTTGCACTATGTCCTTAATATTAAACATTGTTACAGTATTCTTTTTAGGGTTCCGTACCCAAAGGGTAA
The DNA here is from genome assembly GCA_949752705.1 of Callimorpha dominula. Classification (NCBI taxonomy): domain Eukaryota; kingdom Metazoa; phylum Arthropoda; class Insecta; order Lepidoptera; family Erebidae; genus Callimorpha; species Callimorpha dominula. The sequence goes on along the minus strand of OX457002.1, from coordinate 3,042,392 downwards.
AAACGGGACCCTATTACTAAGACTCCACTGTCCGTATGTCTGTCTGTCACCAGGCTGTATCTCAGGAACCGTGATAGCTAGACAGTTGAAATTTTCGCAAATTATGTATTTCTGTTGCCGATATAACAACAAATACTGAAAACAGAATTAAATAAATATAAAATAATATATATTCAGAATAAAATATAGATGCCACACTTCGTGCCCACGACTTCGTCCGCGTGGAAGTGTCTTTAGGTAGAACTTTTAATTATTTAGGCTAATTGACAATACTTCCATACAACTTTTCATCCCCACCTTTCAACCCCTTACACCCTTTTTTTCAAATTAAAAAGTAGCCAATGTCCTTTCTCAGGCTCTAGACTATCTATGTACCAAATTTCATTTAAATCGGTTCAGTAGTTTTGGCGTGAAAAGGCGACAGACAGACAGACAGACAGACCGAATTACTTTCACATTTATAATATTAGTAAGGATGGTACGAAATCCTTCGTGAGCGAGTCCGAATGGCCGGTTTTTTTTAATTGTATATTCCTTAGTAAAACATGTTTAGTTTTTGTTTGAATTTTACTGAACACGTTTATTTTCTCTCACTCAATATTAACACTGAACACACATAAAAAAGTATTGGTCTAATCACTCACTTTACTAGCTTGCACACCGTTTAAAATATTAAAACATTCCGTTTGTAACACATTCCTTAATAAATATAGAAATAACAATCCCCTGAGAAGTCGTACTAACTCAACGTCAAAGAGAGCCAAATACAGAGAGATATGGTGAGTTTAGGAAGTGATACAAACAGAATAAATTTATTTCTTTAACCTCGAACCAATTTTAGAACTTATTGACATTATGAAAAAAGGCCACTTTCTTATGGTTAGAAAAAATATTTAACAATTTTAATGAAATCTTTGGTTCAAATCGTCGAAATTAATCATCAAATCATTTATTAACGATTGCAAAAGTATGACGTCAAAAATCGATATTTCATACAAATTGTTACAAGTGACGTTTCATTAAGAGAAGCTGTGAAATTATCCTGACATACAACTACTGTTTAAAATTGTTTAATTCAAGTTTTTTAAGGATCAATTAGGAATTCAGGTTTAATTTCTTCGCTGTTTAATATTACAAGTCCAAAATTAATCATACCTACAATCGATTAGTCTCGTCGTTACAAATATAAGCCCGTAAACATAATACTAAAATAAACAGTTATTACTTTATGAAGATCCGTATGTCGACAATAAGTCTACAACAAGTTTATAATTAGTTACGCAGGTTTAAAGAGTGTTTTAACCAAACAATACCCGTCCCAGTAATGGTAATCACTTATTGTTTTGAAAATTGCGCGACTTTAGTACATAAAAGATGTGTAAATCGACTTAATCGTGACAATATTTATAAGGTATTATAACTTTTTTGGTTACCCGACCTTTCGATCGAATTGCACCGATCGTGGTCACGGGAAGCATCAACTGAGTGGTTAATTAAAATAAATAGATGTAACTTTATAACATGAATTAAGAGACGAAAAGTAATTTGATTCAAAAATAAAAAAATTCTACAAACTTATCCAAGTGAAGAAAGTTTTCATGTTTGTTAGCGTTTTTGGTTCATGCCACTTCAGGTCTCTCTAGCTATGTAAACGCACTTCGCCCAAAAAGTATGAAGCATTCCCGACCCAGATTTAGAGGAAAAAGTGTTGTATTTCTTTTTTAAATACGAAAAGAAAGATTATTAGGTTTTATAACTATAGCAGTATGCAATCTATTTACCTTTAATAGGTGGATGGTGAGTAGTTCAATACAAGTCTAGTTAATAAAAAACTCTGATTCTAAAGTCATGTAAACTTCAAAATATGGTTTTTCTTTCGGCAAACCCTAGGTTTTTGTTTAAGGATATCTGGTGACCTTTATAATAATTATTTGATATTCTGTGATACATATATACAGCGATATCTTGATGCAAAAATAGGCACAGTTATAATAGTAACACATATTATGCAAAACTGTTATTTGACTAGAATTTATAGAAAGGCAAAGGTGATTGGAAAATTGGAGTGTCAAATTTGACAGTGAATCCTCATTCTATTGACATCTTTCTTTCAGAATAAATCTTCTTGATTTCTTTTAAAGAGTTGACGTGTCCATTTTAATAATTTTGTTTTTCTTTGTTCATTTTCAGGCTCGGTGCCTTATATACAATATAAGGTGTTGATTAAAGACAAAAGCAAATTACATACGCAAAAATTTATAAACCGTTATTACCTAGTTACAGTATACACAATTAAGAAACAAAAAAGGAAAAATTAAGAATGATTTAAGAGAAACGCACAGTTGTAGATAAAATAATCTTAAATATAATGTTTTATTTAACTTAGTTCAATAAATTTGCGGAAAAAGATTCACAGAAAAAGAAAATCCTTTTTTAGTGAGTACATTTTCTGATAAATTCTTTACAGATGTAAAAGTTATGATTAAATATTGGCAGAGGATTACATTTCTACACAGCTAGTAATATACCATTTCAAATGTTTAAGCTCTACAAAACATCGATTAAGTATTTTCAAGTTAAGTGAAGGAATTTCATTTATTTACTTTCAAATATCAGAAAATATCAAATTCCAACTTTCAATTTTAAGTGCTATTATAGCTAGCTGCTAATTGTTTAATGACCCTATTGGGTGACTAAATGTAGAATAAAATTAACTTTATTAAACACTATTAAAATATTGATTACAGTAAGTTACTATATATATATTCAAAAGGTGCACTTGTCGATAAATGCTATTGCTTCATAACATAAATGACAAGACATGAAGTAACTAATCGGTAGTTTAAATCATCAGACACAGCAAGCCTTGGGTTTTTATAAAACAATAGTGTTACAAGGCGAGTGCTTGACAAAATACGTGTACCAACGCGCGCTCAACGCCCTTTATCTGAACAGCACACCTACCCGTACAAAAAAAAATAGGATAAATACAACCCAATGTAGGTAAGGTTTCGAGGAAGTCAACAAGTTACAAGATTTAATCTCCTCTGAAGGGTTATTAAATGTTTTTTTAAAGAATTTTACGAAGTTACATAATCATTATTTTCCTTAATAATAATGTCCATATTTGGACCATATTTTATGATGGCTATACTAAAATTTATATTTGTTTTTGTAATTAGTCTTTAATTATAAAATTAATTTTATCTAGCAAGCAATTGTTAATTTCAGTTCAACTACAAGTTCCTGTAAATACATCAATGAATTTCAACCGTGTTTCCCTAAAATTCAATTCAGGTTTTGATAGCATAATTTATTAATATCACCGTTCACAAATTGCAATGGGTTAAATTAATTTGTTTCAATGTAGGAGAAATGTGGCAACTATACTGAGTATTTGATGAAGAATGTTCACATCAAAGAGTAGATTAGTATTTGTTGAGTATTAAAAGAGATGCAATAGATTCGAGTACCAAGGATCAAGTACTCATGAAGAATTTATTAATTTAAGTGTTAAATTACAAAAAAATATATATTTTATACAGGGTGTAAGTGACACCATTTAAAGAAAATACCGGTAGCCTGCCGGCAAATTCATATTTTGAGTACAAGTACAATGAGTACACAGAGACATTTTACCGAAAATAAAACAGTAAACAGTACTAATAGTACCCCATACGGCCAAAAACTGCAATGTAAAACATTTATACAATCAGCTGCTTCGACGGTGCCGTGCGCTGAAGGTCATTCACCGTACCGCACAGTACGAGTGTTGCGTTACATCACGTAGTTCAAAATCAAGCTATTGACTGTAAATCCTTAATCTCGCGCTTTTATGATAAACTGACTTTGCATTGTGTTAAGTATCCAAATAAAGACGTTTTTATAAGTTATGGGCGACGGTTATACTTACACGCTGTATATATATATATCTTTTTTTTTTTAATTATTATTTACTATCAAGACACAATGTAAATTTATTTGTACATAATATACCTCGCCAAACTTTGACAGGATCACGATTGACGACACAAAAAGCACTCTACAACTCAACCTGGAGACAGCTGTTTACGTTGAGGTGTTTTATTTGCTACTACGAGGGTGTCACTGAAAATTTCGGGAATCAAGGAAGTGAGACAACATTACTATTTAAAAATGTATTTATTGCTTTTCTCCGCGAAATTTGACACATTTTTCCATACGATGGAACCAATCATTGAAGCAACCATTCCATTCGGAAGTTGGGGTCTCCAAAATGGCCGTTTTGTAGGCGTCCACATTTTCTTCAGGTGATGAAAATCTCTGACCACGCAATTTATTCTTTATTTTAGGGAAAGTATAGAAGTAATTAGGGCTTAGGTCAGGGCTGTACGGCGGACGGCCTAATAATTCTGTTTTCTTGCTTTAAAAACTCTTTTGTTCTGTGCGCGGTGTGAGAACTCGCATTGTAGTGATGGAGGATGATGCGGCGGTTGCAGTTCTCTTTACGGAGTTCAGAAACGACCTGTGGCAAACAAATGCCAGCATACCATTCTGCATTAACCGTTGTTTGTCCCTCAAGAGAAATAGTCGCAACATGGCCGGTTTTGGAGACAAAGGTGGCCACCATTTTTTTTGCAACACTCCGTGAACGAACAATTTTTGTTGGCTTCAATTCATTTTCGAACACCCAAACTCGTGACTGGTTTTTTGTTTCGGGTTCGTACGCGTATATCCAGGATTCGTCACCTGATACGATGTTGTATACAGCATTTGAGGATCCTGCGTGGAATCTTTCGAGAGTTCTGACGCACCAAGTAACGCAAGCCGCTTTTTTACAACTTTTTTACACCTAATTGTTCATGCAAGATTATTTGTATTTGACTCATACCAATGTCTAAAGTTGCCTGAATTTCGCGGTATGTCACATGTCGATCTTCCTCAATCAGCTTACGCACAGCATCAACGTTTTCTTGGGTGACTGCAGTTTTTGGACGACCTTGACGGGGATCATCACTGAGCTTGACACGTCCTCGTTGAAATTCAGCAAACCAGCGATAAATTGTGGTTTTGGATGGGGCTTCATCACCAAATGCAAAAATCATCCGGTCAACACCCTGTTTTTGCGTTAAACCACATCGAAAGTCATAATAAATCATCGCTCTTGAATCTTCTCGAGTCAATTCCATTTTTTCAACGACTAAACAAGTTTGACAAAACCTTGTGACAAGACCGAGAATCTTTTTTAAAATAAATAAATGGTATTCCATTTTTAAAACCAAGGAATTTTCCATTAAAAAGATTTTAATATGACAGAAACAGTGGAAATATTCTATTCCCGATACTTTTAGTGCAGCCTATGTATTTTTGTTATAAGTTCACCAGATTTTAGCTTCAATTCAAGCACCTTATCTGGCGAAATTCTTCTACTGATTCTACTACTCTCTAAGTTAAATTCGCCGATACATCATGTTGATTATGCTTATGATAAATAATTAAATTATACAGTACTATACCACAAAAATTACATCTGACTACAAGAACCTAAATTATATACACATAGGTATGTATGTAATAAGTTCGGAAGAGTATGACTTCCTCCCTTTTAGATGGGGACCAAAATAGACGAATTCCATTTTCTACAGTTTTTTTTGAACTTTAGACTTTCTTAATGCCTTAGGAATTCTCTGCCAGTCAACCCTCGGGTGATGAGACCAATACCAACCCAACACGTGAAGTGATTAGGATTCTCAAATTCGAATTAGAGAGAAATATAAATAAAGACATAATAATGTTAACTGTCAAAGTTAAGTTTATCTTTCAGAGTTCAAACGTTACACCGTATATTCATATAACTCCATATATATTCATACATACATTACATAAATATTATATATAATGATTATACTTTATTGATATCGTTGGGTTTTCGCCCTTTGAGGGTAAAGGAGAGAGTCTTTGTACAGAAATCATAAAGGAATACATTCCTGGATACAAAGAAGATCCGCGGCTAGCGCATAATACGTCACATATTTGAGTGTGATGGGACAATATTGGTCGTAAGAACTTTTTTTGTTAATATGTATATAGACTATTATAAAAGTAATTAGTATTACGAGCTGAGGATTAGGATTAGAAAGTTACACCAATTTATTACCAAAAAAGACACAATTTAGTTCAATTATTTGCAATTACAATGAATTATCACTATTTAAATAATCTCTTCTTTGACACACTTATATTTTCACTTGTTTACTCGCAATAGCGTTCAACTGGAATTCTGTCTAAAATCGCCATGCTACTGCCCCATGTACTCGTTTCATAGGAGAGATCGCGACATCTCCCGAAAACTCGAAAGTCTGGAATTTTCTAATACATCGTAGACTATATAGACTTATTAGTTCCGCGTATTATCAAAAGATGAAGTGCATCTCAATTTAGGTAATTGTAACCCTCTATGACTTCATATATTCGACATGAGAAAGCGCCCGCGGGTCTTTAGGGTTTTGTAACGATAGCTTGTGGAGGAATGGGTGTTATGTATGTTATGGATCCTCCGACTAGGCGAGTTGATAATGCCTGGTGGACCGTGGCCAATCGGTGCCAGAACCTTCATAGCTTGATGCAGGATTAGTAGTTACTATGTACTAGTAGTAGTGTAGAAGTCACCATAAGCTTTTACAAGGCGTTGCAGTAAGGTATTGTCTTTCCTTTGCTTTTTAATCAACTTATGGTCACCTGAAATTCTTTCTTATGTTCCTGCTATATTCCTCATTGAATTACCCACAGGTGGATTGGCACATCATGCCATGTTACAATTAAAACAACAATCACAATTACAATAAAAAACACTTATTTTTCTATTACCTACGTACCAATTTTATTTATTATAATTATTTACATTCATCCCTTAAACTTAAAACCTCCCTAACTCTGTTAATTTTGACCGGAGAAAAAAAAAGTTGCAGAACCCTTTTTTTATGTAAAATTTTAAGTTCTACACATTTTATTTAAAAACTTCTTTGTCTAACTTTTATCGTTTTAGAGCGATTGCTAAAAAACACTTTAAAAAATCCACCTTTGCCCAACCCCAGTTGCAGACACGAAAACCTTTACACATTGTTTCTGTATCATTATATCAAAAATGCAAAGTTGAGTATCCAATTTGATTTCAAACATGATTTGACTGGGCTGGCGTTTTATAAATTGAATCCGGGTAAAACGTTAAACATACTGTTTACGAACGAATGCGCTCAAACACAACATGGTTATGTTGTGTTGCTGAGAAATTCCAACTAAACCTAATTCCAATTGGAATTAGACGCTAAAACTTTGAACCAGAAAGTCTGAAGGAAATACGAACAAAGCAAATTAAATAAAGCTCTATAAACTAATTCACTAAACTAAGAACAGCAACCCGTCGCCTTTCATTTGAGACGAAGGTACAAGCTCTCCTCTCACATAATCTAGCAGATTCATCATAACATTAATCCCACTAATATTATAAATGTGAAAGTTGGATGGATGGATAGATGTTTGTTACTCTTTCGCGTTAAAACTACTGAACCGATTGCGATGAAACTTGGTATGTAGATAGATGGAGACCTGGATTAACATAAATATAGGCTAGGCTATATAATTGATGATCGTGAAAGAGTAACAAACATACATACTCACAAACTTTCACGTTTATAATATTAGTAGGATAACATAAAAGAAGGTTCTTAAAACGCGTTTCTCAGATACACACAATAATTGATCGTTGAACTCCTTATTTTCTAGCCTTTTAAAGATTACCACTCTTGTTTGATTAAAATTTCAAATTTGTTTGTGGTCGACAACCGGTATTATACATAATACTAGCTTTTACCTTCGCTCGTCTTACAGTAGACTTTGTCAATCAATCTATCGTTCAGCAAGAGTACCCTTTTAAACGGTTTTATATAAATATTTACTCAGATTACACTACGCCCCGCGATTTTTTTTAAGAACATTTTTTTTGCCTTTCTTACATTATCTGCAAATTTAACCGTTGGAGAGCTACGCTTCGGCACGTATGGGCCGGCTCGACTGGAGTGATACCACGGTCTCACAGAAAACCGCAGCAGTGAAACAATGTTGCATTGCTTTTCGCCGAGTGAGTGAGGTTACCGGAGGCCCTACCCCTTCTTCCCCCTTCTTCCCTCTCCCTTCCTCTCCCCCCCTTCTCCTACTGCCAAAAGCCGGCAACGCGCTTGTGACTCTTGAGTTGCAGGTGCCCATGGGCGACGTGAGTCACTTACCATCAGGTGACCCATCTGCTCGTTTGCCCCTATCCCATAAAACAAAAATCATTATCATGTTCCTTGACAATATAATCGTTTAACATAAAAATAAATTTACTTGTTTTTTTTTTCTACATGAACTGACTAGGTATTGCATGTAATTTTCTGTACCCGCGATAACATGTATGTAAAATATCATAATGATCACTGGAGTACTTAGTTATGACGTGAAACGAACAGACTCCCATTTGCATATATAATATTATATTTGATATATATATAGTCAGTATAGTCTGTATTATATAATAAGTCTCCCGCCGCGTCTGTATGTCTGTCTGTTCGCGATAAACTCAAAAACTACTGAACGGATTTTCATGCGAAGCCGGGGCGGGTTGCTAGGTAGTTAATATAATGAGAGATTATTATAAAGTTCCATTATTAGACTTAACAATTAACTCTTATTATAGTAATTAACTTATAACAAGCTCAAATGAGGAAAACAGGCCGTGTCTCTACTGGATGGGGCAACAACCTTTTTTTTTACGGACCGTCACCACAACCGGTGTTTTCAGTAGGGCGGTGTGTCGAAATCGAACCCACTGAAACTTTATAATGTGCCATACTGCGCATAAAATTGGAGGGATTAAGATATATGGTCCCTTTCTAGCATCTGCCCACAAAAGGCGGACACCACAAATCGGCGAAGTCCAGGCACACGCGGACGTCACCCTCTCGCGTCTGGCTACCATATCTCATCACGCAGTCATCCCGTCCACCCGCGGCAACACTCAGGACGGCATGAAGCGCTGAAAAGCGCGCCTCTGCCGCCCTTCTTTAGAGATGACATTCTCGTAGAAGGAGGCGTTTGTCGCTCACCTAGGACAACGGATGAAAAAACGCGAAAAACGCTGAGTACGTGGAAACGCTAATGCTTAAAGTTTCACCATATGGCAGCCGTAGTTGCAATTTTTATCCCGCACTTAATAATCCCAAAGTATCGCATGGGCTTAAAGGTTACAAGGTATTTTTAATTCTTCAAAATCACCAGAGATGTTCCGAATCCTACAAGTGCTATCCCTAAAAATGATGATTACTATAATAATATATATATAATATAATAATAATAATAATATATAATAATAATAATAATAATAATATAAATAATAATAAATTTAAATTTAAATTTATAATTTCAAAAATATTTTTACTAAATTGATACTTCACATAGGTACACAAAACTCATGAATTATATATTTATGTAGATGTGAATGTGCTATAGCTCCTGACCGTGAATACTACATAGTATTATGTCAAGAACATGAGGTAATTTTCATTAACCCCCGACGCAAAAAGAGGGGGGTTTTAAGTTTCACGTGTCTGTGTGTATGTGTGTCTGTCTGTGGAATCGAAGTTCATAAACGAATGAACCGATTTCAGTGCGTTCTTTTTGTTTGAGAGGCGACAGGATCGAGAGTGTTCTTAGACATAATTCAAGAAAAACTGTTCAGCCTTGCCAAGATCATCAGCTTTTTTCTAGTCGTTGAAGTGATTTTCGAGTCGGGGGTATTTTAAATTTTAAATTTATGATTATTTACCCTTATTTATGATATAATAACAACGCAAACGAAGCTATAGACAGTAAATTCTTTCATCCTCCATTCCTTTCATCAGAATTGCAATCTATTTAATAAACATATAATTCGTTTTGTGTTTGTTCCGATAATGTTGAATGTAAGAGGAAAATTGCGGCTGTTGTTTAATATAAATATTTTTTTCCATACTTCAATTTATCACGGGTAAGAATTGAATTTTACGTGTCATTAAAAGCTGATGGAAAGTGGGTTTATCGTGGAAAGGTCTTTTTAGATTTTTGAACAGACATGCGATTCGATTTGCTGGAATCAGTAAACACCTGCACTATTTTATGTAGTTCTGGCCTGTTGATCTAGTGGTTAGTGACCCTGACTGCTAAGCCAGAGGTCGTAGGTTCGATTCCCACCCAGGAGAAATAATTGTGTGATGAACACGATAATTTGTTTTGTGTAATTTATCTATAATATTTTTTTTTTCTTGTTAATTTAAAAGACAACTCCCCGCATTAGGAATTACTCCTGTGTCGCGGGGGACTTTACAAACATACAAACAACGGACACAAAGAACACCCAGACTCAGGTGGGAATGGAACCCACGACCTCTGGCTTAATATATAATGATATAAATATAATGACAAACAAAAAAGGCTCCTCTAAAAATGTCTTTGTGATAAGCCTTGTTAGTAAGCTTTGTCATAAGAAAGGCTAGGCCGCAGCGATAAATTTTGGGCCCCTCAGTTTCTCCACGTATCCCTCCTATTAGCAGAAGATACAGTGGAGAACTGGCTAATGGGCGCGCGGGATTGCCGCTTCTGGATTCTTTTAAAAAGGTTGATATGGTTTTACACAGATCGCCTTTCGGCTCACGTACACCGTAATTCTGATGGCCAACAGATGACCCCTTTGGGGCTGCGACGAAGTAAACCCTTTTTAAAAATTACTCAAGGAGGATTTTTGGTATCTGCATTCTGGCGCATACCTCTGCGTAGCCAAGCAAACTCAGCCTCTATGCTTTTGTAGAAGAAAAGATTTGTAAACAGTTTTCTAATGGTACAGTTAAGCCAATCCGTCATGATATGAATAGTGGCGCGCCCAAATCATGAAAAAAAATATTACTCTTCTCACGACGAATACTCATTACTTGATTATTTGATTGAATTCAACGCTACGATTGACATCGTGTGGTATATTACTGATCTGTTTTGCAATACTTGAATAATTTATCAGAACACTAGCTTTTGTTCGCGGCTTCGCTCAAACGTTCTATATCAGATTCCGTGAATCAAGTTATTTAACTGAAGGTTTCCTTAATACACGGTACACATAGTCACAGTCAGCTAAGAAGACGGGTATCGTTTGTCAAATGGTTGGTGTCATTTGCAAATGCAATTGTCCTCTTAAACAGGAAACTCAGCAGTCGGACAAACAAAACAGTTATAAACCTTATAATATAACTGCAATTAAGGCTTCATTTATAAATCTAATCCCTCATACCTACATACTCGAAAAAAACTTAACCTTGACTTGCAGTCGCATGCTCGGGTAAAAAAAAAAATCACAGAATATAAAAGCCGGAAACCAACCATAGACTGCATAATATTCGTGCGATGCACCAACCAGCCATTTTAACGTTGGCAACTCTATTGTTTTCTGTTTTTAATTAAGAGCCTTCAGATGAAGCATCGTTGCCTCAGACTTTATGGAATTGCAAAAGATATTTTTTTAAGGGCTTATTTGTCGTTGTAGGTTGTATTTTCTTCGTCTTTGTCAACAATATTCATTGTGTTCAGGTAATATTACATATTTATACCTCGTACAGTAGACTTGTCTATTTGGTATATGAGGAAATGTGGAAATTAAAGTAATTTCTTGTTATTAATTTCAGGCTTTTTTCTTTTTAATTAATGTTTTTTGATAGTATAGGGAGCAAATGAGCAGACGGGTGTCACCTGATGGTAAATTTAGGTTTAAGGTAGGAGTCGGGAAGGGGGGAAGAGCGGCAGAGAACGGTAGTCGGAAGGGTTAACGCTCCGGTAAACTCAATCACTCGGCGAAAAGCAATGCAAGCATTGCTTCACTGCCGGTTTTCTACGAGGCCGTGGTATCACTCTGGTCCAGCCGGCCCCATACGTGACGAAGCATTAATGTTATACATTTAAATTACTTGCCTTATTCCAATGACAGATTTAGGATTGTAATTTACGAGTACTTGCATTACGCATGAAGTATTCAAGAGAAGACCGAGTTTGTCAGTATAACCTACATAAAAATTAATTAATTTAGCAATTCGCTCGCTCCGATACACGTGCCATGCTCACGGATTACCACGTGCAATTGCGGATAGATATTTATGAGCAGAAAAAGTGGTCTACTTTCTTCCTTAATCATTTTATATGTGGATTGCAGTTGACAATATTCCTTGTAAAACCAGTAATTGCTAGTTAAATCAGTCGGTAATACCTACTCGTAACCGTGTGCAATGAATAATGGTACGTAAACTCGATCATTATCTTCATAATTTTAGAATTAGGTCCTCAACCGCCAAAGGCTTAAAAAATGTCACCAAAACTTTACAGTGAGATTTTTATTGAAGTGAAAACTTCTTTAGGCACATTGGGCACTTTTCGTATGGGGAAAAAGCACTTAACTCGCGTTACCTTCACGCTCAGATACATATATACCGATGTGTGTGAAAACTTCTTTAGGCACGTTGGGCACTTTTGGTATGGGAAAAAAGTTAGTCCTTTATAAATAGGAATGAATACCATTCACGAAAATGAGATTTTTGCCACTGAATTTCTGTTTTTTATTATATTTTACAGAATACGAAGTCTTACAAAACGATGCATTAAAAATGAATTCTTTTCTCAATCATATCTTTTTTAAATACATTTTATATATGTCACTGAAACCGGCATATTGAATTAAGTCTAATGACTGTGATTTTGAGTCGCTGCGTACGTACACGTATCAACTCCAACACAAGGCAGGTTTATGAGTTTCGTTGCTAACTCAATATGTTACACGCTATTCAGTTCCTGATTATGTGTACTTTTTATTTATTTATTGTATGCCTATTATAAGTTATGCTAGCGCTTGTTTTTTTAAATAATAGGCAGTGTGCTTTTAAATTTAGGAAGTCTAATATAATGAATTGTAAACGATCTGTGATTTGTGAAATTTGTACTATCCTTACTAAATGTATATTTAAAAAAAAGGTTCTCTAATGTTAGACAAAAAACGAATAACAATTTTCATTTTAAAAATAACGTTAGGTTAATTGATACCTGAATAAGTTATCACTTTAGAAACTATTATTTCTGTAAACGCATTTGAGAAATAATTGAAAGACAACATTTCATTCCATGAAAATATCATTTGATAAACTCATCTTTTTATACCTAATCATGTTAATTGTTAACACAAAGCTAAGCATAAAAGTCAAGTGTACACCAAAAAAAGGCATATTAATAAGAAGCGCTTAACTATTGGATCAATGTTATGTCACAAATAATATAGCTAAGTCAAATTGACGTTACCAGTGGCCGGTTAAAACCAGATAAAAGATAATACCCGGTCTCATGCAAACCAAATTCTTGAAGTTCACTAATAACATTTTTCTCACGTTACTCTGCAGTTCCAGCAATGCTTTCAAAACCAATTTGCTATATATACTTTTTAAGTAACTTTTTAATATTATAAGTAAGTTTTCAGATACTAAATTAACATCTTAATTAATATATTATAATATCAAATAAATTAATAAAAGTCTCTGACACACATATGTGCATACATACATACACAAACACACTCACGCTCACACACACCACGCATGAAGTTAAATTAGTATTTTTAGTTTTATTTTTCTGTATCTCTTCTATCTACAAAAACAATGAATGATCACATAAAAAGGGGAGGACACTGGCTACTGCAACACAACATTTACTAGTGCAGGAGTCGGAGATTCCTGAAATAATTGTAACACATTTACTATCAATAAATAATAATAATAATTATTATTAAAAAGTATACCTAAGCAAGTAATACATATATTATTATTCCAAAATCAACACTCGTCAGAATTTGACTCCAAAACTTTCACCGCTCAACTACATAATACTGGTATCCAACTTTGGTGTACAAGAAAAGAAAATAGTGTAGTGTACCAATTAAACAGCTTCTGACGTCACCAGACTGGATTCATTCGCAAACGTGGAGAACACTATTGCTAGGGTTGGCACTAATCCGCTCTCGCGTGTTATATCTTTAATTATAAAACTTTTCTGAAAATCTCTTTAAAAAAAAAGAAGGAGGAAAATTAAGTTAATCCTTGATAAGTTTAAATGTTTTATAAAAAGACAACCATACATCTTTATTATTATAATGGTCCTTTTATCGTAAAACAGCCTGCAGCAACAATATTTAGCCTATATTCAGTAATGGATGTGCCATGGTGATGATGACCTTTTTTTTTTTTTTTTTATCGTGTGAAGTGGTATGACGGACTCGAACCGACTAAAACCACACGGTGTTCCGTCACAAGTGAGTCTATTGCAGGGGACCCGGGATACCCTAGGAAGGAAGCTTCCGGGAACCCCTGCAGACTATGGCCTCCTGATCAGCAGGCGACCACACCGTGCGATAGGGGGGCCCTACCCCCCCTCCCAGATGCGAGAGGCGCGTGCGGAACCCGCCGCACCACCGTCTTAGGCCTGCTTCTGCTGGGGTAACGGTCAGCCCAACCCGCTACCCCCAGGCCAGCGATCATGGAGGATGGAGATCATTCAGCGCTCTCCGGCGCCTGGTGCGTCTTCTGCGGGATGGGAGAGTGCTTGTCCTCTCCTCGCAAAACGAGGCGGCGGAATCCCACGCACTCTCACTTTGGACCATGGACTGAACCATGGTCTCTAGCGAGAGGCTACCCACACCAATAGTCGTCACGAGGTTGTACCGCTGTTGACGCTGAGCACTCCACTAGAGTGTGGAGTGCAGTATCCTCGCGACAGCCTCCGCAGTGGTGGCACACAGACGTTGGCTCTCGGCCTATGCGACACAGGTACTTACCGAAGCAGCCGTGTCCGGTGAGCACTTGTGTCAACCGGTAGGAGAGGCTTCCATGTCGCCTCTCCAGCCAATCCTCCATGATGGGTCTTACCGCCACAATTGTGGCGTGCCCTGCGCTCGGTCGCTCTAGTCGTTCTTTCCACTCGGTTATTAGGACCTGGCGGTGCTGGAACCGTTGCGCCTCTGTTTCTCGAGCCGCCGGTATCAGTTTCCGCTCTAGTGCCTCCTTGCGCCAAAGGTATAATGACGCAAGGACTTTCGCCTCTAGGTCCCATGGGGCAGAGCATGGGGCGGCTAGGAGACTCGCCGCTTCGAAGGATATCGTGCGGTATCCTCTTATGACTCTGACGGCCATCGCTCGCTGCGGTCGCCGCAGTATGGCAATATTGCGGGCCGTCAGGGTAACCGCCCAATGGTGATGATGACCTTGAATTTGAGTAATTCTTTCAAATTATGCGTATAGATAGGTTCACTATTTGTCCAACCTTTTCTTTTAGTAAATTAATTATTATTATACTCTGAGCTTTTTGCTAAAACTAACGAAAACAAGATTTATCTTAGAATAAAGAGTTGGTGTCATGCGCCACATAAATAAAGGGCCCCGTCATGTCCAAAACTATTGGGGCATCCCTGAAATACACAGATGAGTAAAACTCTATTATTACCAATTGTTATATAACTAATCGGTAAATAAATAAAAAAAAACTAGTTTTCAAATATAATTTTTGTATAGTCGGTTAAATACATTATTTCTTTATGACTCCCGCAAGATGTAATCGAGTGGTATTTTTGTACACTTACACGCCAAGCATAAGTACATTAACTGTTTATCGGTCTGTGAGGACGATAAAAACAAAGAAAATGCGTTTACAGCTCTATTAATTGCCAGTCCTCATATAAATTTTCTTTGTAGATATTGTTCAGCAAGGAAATTGTACCTACTGGATAATAGTGCTTTATAGTGGTCTCTGTGACAAGAATGGTGGTTAGCTGCAAATGTAAGTACTTGGAAAATTATTTTACGTGTCAGCCACTTAAAAAAAAGGGATTCTAGTCTATTTGTACGTGTTACAATTCTGTATGAAAATCTGTATTTGAAATTTTATGGATAAAACTAATATTTTGCAAGAGAAAAGAATGTGGAATGATATGAAACATAAAACGAACACATACACGCCTGTACAAAGACAAAATTATAAAAAAAAATATTGTGCAATGTGCAGCAATTATTGCATTGTATTTCACCGATTGAATGAAGGTACCAGATGCCATAATTAATTAGTTTAACTCTTGTTTCTTATATTTTAGTTTAATATTCAAAAGCAGAAACTGTGCTCCTCCAATAGTTACCAGGTACCAGGTATCAGGTTACCAGTAAACTTGACAGTTAAAATAAATAAACTTTAAGTACAGCCGTAGTTACTAATTATTTATGTTCCTTTTTCAAATGACATTTGTTTACAAAACAATTTAAAGCTTTTGACAGATACCAGATGATTTGACATTGACCTTCCTGAGGATTTATCTAAAACAAAATTGGTTAAGAGTCATTTAAAATAATATGTTGACAACCCTAAGCATAGTCACAAAGTCAGTGCCCAACTTGTTTCTGCTTATTCAGATTTGCGTTGAGTTGCAAAGCGTCAGATTTTGTTAGTCCGGCGCCTACACTGAACTTTATTCATCGTAGTTACAATAACGTTGAATTGATGTATGTTTTCCAGTTCTGCGGATTGTGTATTTTGCAATAGACAGCACTCTGGATTTAAGTTATGGTTATACTCGGAGCTAGTAAAGCGCATTTGGTCTAAATGTGTGTACGGATACGTCATTGTGTATTATCGGATATTTGCGAACGTTTTAGTCGAGAATTATTATGAGCACAATTGGGGTAACTAACTCATATCGGATCGGTATGTACTGGTGTATATTTTGGCAGTAGATGTGTTCAAATGATATTGTAGCGGTTCTGGTGAAACATTGTAATTTGCTGATTGGAAAACAGTAACCGTGACTGGTTTTTCTCTTGCAGACAAATAGCATCTTGTTGTCACTGTAACCCTGGAAGCAGGAGCCGCTGACGCCTGCTGTGCCAAATTAAGCCATTTCCAGGTCACTTACTACTTAAAACGCAGTATTGCACACCGTGTGCTTTTCAGTTGGTTTGATTCCGAAACACTGCTCTACCGGAAATTCTGGTGGAGGTGATAACTTCTGGGGGTTTTCGTAAGTAATAATAGGTATTCAAGGAACCCATTTTGTCGATTACTCTTGTCTTATAACAGATAATGGTGTGCTTCATTCTGATGTAGCGGATGTTAACTTCTCCAAGTCGGCAACCTCTCTCATTGTATGAACACAAAATTCCCATTCTCCATTCGTTGCTCTTCTCTTGCATTCATATGTAGGTCTTCGTTTAACCACTGGTAAATGACATGCGTAATCTTATTGTATGTAAGTATTTCCATACTTTATCTCTGTCATGTTTATGGTAAGCTCAGCTACTCCTAATCTTATTAGAAACGAATTCCAAACTTCCCTCACACAGGCTGTACCTACACAGTATCAAGTTAAGTGGCAAGCACAACGATATGTAACGGATTGCCTGTCCGTTTGCTCTGGGCGATTTAGTGACCCAATTTCCCCTATCGGCTTTACATACAAATCTAGCATGGGTTAAACTTGCTTTATTCCAAAATCTTTATTCATTAAAGCTAACTGGAGGCCTTTGTCCAGTTTGAGGTCAGCTTTTTCTGTAAGATCTTATCGGGATTTAGTAATCTTGATATTTCTAAAGGATAATAAGGGACCAAATGTTTGATGGGGTTTGTAACGTAACATTTGGATACTATAGGCGTTTAGAAAATACAAGTATATATTATTTCTAGACTATAAGCTGCTACTGAGACTTATTTTACAGTAAAAAAAGTGTTAGAATTTATACTTCTTTGGCGCTAGTTAAATAAAGTTTATTTAAATATCATACAACATAATAAATAATACATACCGTCAACTAACCTCAAATTCTACATACGTACTCAAAGTAATATGTAACAACCATTTTTATCATTTATAATCACAGTAAATTATCTTTAAATCAATAAATTGTTAATAAATATCAGTCCCCACGATATATTATTTGAAATAAAATCGTTTAGTTGGTAACTTTTTAAAAAACTAAAATGTTGACTAACTAACTTCAGGGTGTCGGTTTTTTGTGACGGAGTGCGCGCGCATCGTAAACATTTACTCTAATAATTTAAAAAAAAAAGTACAACTTCAAAAAAAACTATATTACAATTTAGAGATATCTGTTTATAAATTCATGAAATCAAAACCACCACAGTATTTTCTTCAAGAAGAATTTACATATTCCTTAGATTATTACATTTATTACATTTTCACTAAGCTCAAATGAATTATTATAGAAGCCATGCCCCAGAATTTTAATTTTTTTCACATGAGTTTGGTTTGGATTCTACTTTTTGCCGTAGACCATTATTTCCTTAAATTGCTTTTTCAAACAAAGCAATTTCAGGCAATAATGGACTGGAATATAAAACTGACACACATGATACACGCCAAGTACTTCTGCGTTTTATTATTTCTCTTTTTTTTACATTTGTTCAAATCACCGACACCCTAGTTGTATAGGCAACATGCACATACAAACTAACCATTGCCGTTCAAATCCTTACATTTTTTCAGGATAAAATGTGCTATGCCCTATCTCTGTGCCAAATTGTATCCAGATCCATTCAGCCGTTCTGACGTTCTGTTCTCGACTAACAAACATCCATTCAAGAAAATAACACTTGATGGTAAGCGGTCACCAATACCTTTGAACTCAATCACCAAAGGTGGCACTTGTGCATTACCAACGCTATCTCCCGTCTGAATTGTGTACCCTCAAAGTACTTAATACTTTTTTTTAATCTCAAAAGCAAGAAAACTAACCATAATCTCGTATTTTAGAAATAAGTTTTCAAGCTTCTTGTCAAATATTTTTCAATTCGTTTCACGAAGCAACCTCACAAACAAGAGTGGTTTTATTATTAGTTTGAAAACCACGCGAGGGCGTTGCCGTCACCTTCAAACTAGCATACTTATGCCAAAGCAACCTCAATAGCTTTGATGTCGAATTAGGTTAGTATTTCAAAAGTAGGTAAACTGAATAACGTTGAAATTTAATTTAGTTCTCGATAACCTGGAAAACCGCACCATAAAAACTAACCCTTTTAATGTCTGACTGGCTTTGAATAGGTACTTGTATACTCAACAGCCTTTATCGTAATTTCATAAAATCACTGAGAAATATGAAAAAGTTATTCATAAATGTAAACGGTTTGCCATAACGGACAGCGAGCAAAATAAATATGTTCGCATAAATTTCAATTAAAAATATTTGCAGTTTACTGCAGACAAATTGGGAATTATTTAGCTTTAGTTGGGTTATTTGCTTAGATCTATAATTTATTAATTATTTATAAACTTAGTAACTGCTCAGTCGACCTTTTATTTATCGTGGGTGTTTGATCTACTGACAATGGGTTATTTATTCAACTAATCGTGGTTTGCTATGACATAATAAATTTCACGTGCTTAAATCTTTCTACATATTAACACGTGAAGAGAATTCTTCATGTTAATTTGGAATACTTAATTTTTTAATCAAAATGGGTTATAAATCTAAAAAAAACTACAAAAACAGTAAAGTTACTATTAATTAAAAATATAATGAAATATAACTACTTATAACTATAGATGAAAGGCTTTTTATACTCATTTATAAACAGTTAATACCGATTTTTGAATATGCAGTAGACATATTTGTTCACACCACTACGCACAATAGAATCTAACTCCTTTTATTGAGTAATTATAACAAAAATCATTAATTTAAAACTAATTAATTTAATCATAATGTCGAATGTAATAGTATAATGAAAATAATTTCGATAATCTATATGTTTTGTTAACTGCGCGTTTTAAAGTTTAATTTTACAAAACTCTGGCCCAGTTACGTTCTCAAGCAACTGTCCAAAAGATAAATTTAAAATAACCTGGACTCAAAAATCCTTTCAAAGATTAGAAAAAAGCTGATTGTCTTCAAATGGCTAAACAGATTTTCTTAGTTTCAAATTCAAATCTTCAATCGTCAAACTTATAACACCCCTATATTTGTGGCGGACAAAAATAAACGAATGGACAGATTATAAGAATGTTTTCCCTAGTTCTAAAATTTATAGTTAAAGCTATGCTTAGTGTAATGCGTTTCAAAATATTTCTTATTTATTATTATCTGTACCAGTATAACAATAGTTAGTATTATAAGTTAAAATTACTTACATAAGAAAAAAGCGGTCTAAATATTACACAATTTGTCTAAGAAATTATAAATCAACATAACTCACATTACAACTTTTAGTTTTCCTTAAATTATTTACTATTGAATGAAATAATTTTGAACGATTGCCTACGTGGTCAGTCCCGAGTCCCGGGTCATATACCAGTAATTATACCTTAGAATGTTATTTTCAAATGAAGAAAACGTGCACTTTTTTACTACCAGAAAAGAACAAGCACTCATTAATTGAAAAAGTAACAAGAATATTTAAACTACAAATGAAATGCGAGATTTAACTAAACACGGAGGGGCTTTGCAATTAATTCGGTTTTAGTAAATCCTGGTGCAGTGTCGTCTCAAACGTGCATGTGCTCATCTGACAAGACGTAAGAGGATTACACAACTGTAAGTAACGCGATTAAATGCTCAGTCTGTTAAAATCATTTGGATACGCGTCAAAGCTCATTAAGATCGTACCGCTTTTCAGCGAGAAATTAGATTTTCGAAGATCTCATGACATGTGCGTTTACATTTTCTTATAAAACTTACTTGGCAAACAAGCCACTAGATGGGAAGCGATTACCAGTGGCTGAAAATACTCGCAGTAGAACTTGTTGCCAATCCAGTTAATACAATGCCTTAGATCAATGATGGTGGTGGAACTGTGATAAATATTGAAGATGTACAGTTGCACTTACATGTATATTTCGGAGGGGCGTAGCTAGTTTCAGGCCTGACAAGTGTCCTTTATCAAGGAGGGAATCGACTTGTCACGTTGGATTCAGGAGCTACAGTAGGTTAGTAGGATTGGTAATTTGTGATATTCTGGTCGGGAATTCGTTCCTCAAATTTGAATAGTACAGCATATCACTAATAGCTAGCTATTTAGGTTGTGTAATATTTTTGTCGTAGTTCTCCGAACTTCAGAGACCTAGCCTACTTTCTTTACTGATAATAAAAATTATATTATTTTATAGATAGTATTGAATCTGTTGCTGATGTTGATTCTGTTGCTGATCTCGGTAAACTTAACTATCTCTAAAATTATTTCATTTTAGTTAACAAATACAAGAATGCTGGTCTGTTTTGGTATCGAATTAAATTTAATCACATTAAGCACGAAATTTGTTTTTGACATAACGAAAGTTACTTTCAACTATGCCGACTGTGTTATTATCGACACGGCGTTAAACTAAAGTTTGACGTTTTATTGTATTTGACGTTCAATTCAACACGCTTAAAATAAAAAATGTAAAGCGACTTTGTAACAGGGTTAGCAACTTAATCAATTTTAGTTGTAACGAACTTAGTTCTACGCTGTCAAAATATGTTGACGACAAATACGATTGAGAGGTTTAAACCATATTTTAATAATTTTTCTTTTGTAACAACAAAATCGCCAACATATATTTTATTTTTAAACACTATGTGACATTACGTCTGTATTTTTTAAATAATTGGCAGAGACGTATAAACACTCACAACTTCCTACCTATAATTGAATTTTTACTTCAATATATTTTTTAAGGTTTAATTTTAAATTTATATAATTACGTTTAAAATGATCCAACATACATATACATACGTAAGTGTATTACTAAATAAACCAATTTAAATGTAGTCTTCTTGACACTAAGAAACAAAGAAAGCTCAAAGTCTTCTTGACACGCAGAAACAAAGAAAGCTCAAAGTCTTCTTGACAAAAAGGAACAAAGAAAGCTCAAAACAGCACCAAGTGCCGTTTGAGCTTTCTTTTTAAAAGTGCATTCTTACTTACGTGCACAACATTTTTACTTGACCTTCACTAATGGTCAGTGTTTTCTATTTTGTTGACACGTACTGTTTATCTAGTTTAATAACATGAAGTAAATAAATTATAAATTATAATTTATTTACTTCATGTCCCTTCTATGTTAGTTTCTGTTACTGTTACCACCGGTCAGACTTTACAAAAATCACCTTTGAGATAAATATATGAACATAATTACTCATTTTACCCACCATTTGAACTTCTTTATAAAGTTAAAAGATAAGGTTTCATAACCAAATGCCAATTTACGTCTGCAATAATTATTATGTTTTCAAACCTTGGATAAAAATATATTTTCTACTTCAATCTCAAATCAATAGAAAGTACAGCGTACTTGAAACATACAGTAAATAATGTTACGTACAATACATACATACTCTTGTGTTTGTCAAATGTTTCAATATTTTTCGAAATAAGTCAATATGACAACAAAATATGCTATTTACGCTAAAGATTCTGTATTAATATTGACCTTTTATGCTTAGAACAATGTTCTTTTTATGTCTCCATTTTATGTGTGAAAATTATTTTTAATATCTTTGGTCTTTTTATATTTCTTTTATATGACATTTATTAGAAGTCCTTTTAGGTACTCTAAGAATTTCCGATTAAAAATTCTATCACATTCGGCAAAGGTCAAGACTCGGCCTTTCTTTAAATTCTTTGTTGTGTGGTTGTGGAATGCTGTATCGGTCATGGTTACTGAAAATAAAATGTCGGTTTTTAATAACTGCTTAATTTAAAATCATTTATTTGCAAGAATTTAGGTTTACTATGTATGACCTTGGATTATATAATATTGTGGCCCATTTACATTTTACCATTATATATGACATGCAAACATTTATTTTATTGGTTAGTATTATATTAAGTACATCTAATTTTCTTTCAAAAGAACTATATGAAAAGGGAAGAAGTCAATGAACTAGTCGTAGTCAAGTAAGCTCATGCTATTTCAAATTGATTACTTGGATATGACATAAACGTAAATTGAAGATAAAAAAACTATTAGTAATAAATATTAGTAATCTTAATTGTAATTCAAAATGGTATAAGTTTGTGCTCAAAGGCTTGGATTACCTAACTAACCGTGAGAGATGACCGTGTAAGAACAAGTAACCGAACGCTGTCATGATCTATGGACAATGAGTCATCATGACAGAGCACCCAGAGTTTTTTTACTTGGCGCGTTCTATGTACATCAGGTCAGGGTTTTAGGAAGTTGTATTAAATCAAACAGTGCCAGAACTTTCATTGCTCGATTCGGGATCAAAAGTAACTACGAAGTTCAGCGGGTCTCTGAAGGATATATATTTGCTTGTGTCTGGTCTGAAGTACGTTTTTGCTATGTGGATGTCGTTACACATTCTTATTGCACACTCTTCCTACACAAATTATACTCCGATATTGGAAACTTTATACAAATTATTTTTTTAAATCTACCAGTAATGCGCATCACACATTCCTATTATCCCTTCCCTCTGTCCAAATAATTGAACTAGAATTGTGTAAAAACAATGTGATAATAACTGTCATAATTTCAGTATGAAAATTCCACTGGAACTAAAGTTTTACAAAATCGTTGAAAATAAATGTATATTATTGGAAAAAAGCGTGGGGTGCATATAGTGTCAATAAAATGTTTATTAACTATTGACACTATGCATGCACCCCACGGTTTTTTTTAATAATATACATTTATTTCAAATATTTATTTGCAAAATTTGAATGAAATCTGGCCGTTTAAACTGGGTCAAAATCGCACCCTAATGAGTTGGTTACAAACAAACATATAAACAAAAAACATACAAGTGAAGCTAATATAAAGCGTGTAAAAAAAAATCACATACCATTTAAATATCATTGAAAACAGGCTGAGGTAAACCGTTCAGTTGCAAAATCTCTGAAAAATACCGTGATATTCTTTGCTTTCTTAGTTGTATACTTAACGTAAAGATTCCTACACATTCCATACAGGAAATTGAACAAGAACATACGACATTAACTTGAACATATGAAACTAAATTTTCTTATAGTTAAGCAAGTAGAAATTTCGACATTATGAACAAAAGATCGGAGTAAGTTGGCGTGCACGCATCGCCGAACAGACTTGAGCCAAGCCAAAATTGCTGAAATTACAGTTAAAAGCATCATCAACTGCCTAATATAGTGGTTTAAGTAACACGATTTGAGCGTTGCCGGCGGTAGCGGAATTAAGTTTCAAGATGGATCATCTATACATAGCCGAATTACAACTTTCGTGAGTGATATTTATATTAATTCAGGATCTTTATTTGGAACAAACCCAGAGGGGGGAACAAACCTACAAGGAGGGACTCTCTATGATGATGTGTTTCTTTCAGAAGCCGCCTCAAAAAATAGACCTGGATAGGTCCTGATGCTTCAACGAGAAACGAGATCAACAAGAAACAGATATTCAATTATGTGTCCGTGATTTACAGGTAGAAAACTGGTAGTGACCACCGAATGGTAAGAGGCACATTGAATATAAACGTTAAATTGGAACGGTTCCGTTTGATGAAGTCCACACTCTGACCTACTCGAGCTCATATCCCAAACATCGATAGTTTTCAGCTGGGGCTCTGAAATCGCTTTGACTGTCTGAAAAATGCATCGGTGGACGAGATTAATAACAGGTTTGTAGAAACTGTCCATACGGTAGGGTCAGTTCTTTAAAGCTCGCGGTACAAATAGATCCCAAAAGCTTTCGGATCACACTTTTAATCTCATGGCAAAACGACGCTTGTTTCGGTCTCCTAATGATACTGAGTCAATGACGAATTTGAACATCCTTGCATCACAATATTCGTATCTTTAATACAAATCGCAATGAAGATGCGATAGAGCGGAACAAAGGCTCTAAACTGTTAGCAAGAGATATGTCTGTTGGGTAAAGCCAGTTGACGAAGCTAAAGAGGGAAGATGATAGTAAAGCATTGACCAAAGCAGAGTGTCAAGGGAGATCGAGAGGTTCTACGGACAGTTCTACGATTTGGTCTACACACTCGCTAACAGTGCGACCAAAGACCCAAGAACCAAACTCATTCAACATTATACCCGGATATACACAAGATATATATACAAGATATCCTGGACATCAGCCTGTACGAGATTCAAAAGACCCTAAAACAGCTCAAGAATAACAACGCACCGGGTGTCGATGGAATCACATCAGAGCTTCTGAAAGCGGGTGAAACATCGGTACTTAAAGTCCTTCAGAAGCTCTTCGATTCCATTTTACTCGAAGGAACAACGCCAGAGACATGGAACAGCAGCGTGGCAGCTTCTGGCATTTTCTCTATTTATAATATTACTAGTAATTAGGGTTTAAACGTAAATGACAATTCCGCCACTGCTTTACTCAATCGCTATATCTTGTGATTTGTATCGAGTTTATAATAGGAAGCCTCTAGGGCCGCGCAACTACCGTTTAACCATCACCGACTTCAGTATAGTTTTGAAAACTTAAATAGCTAAGTTACGTGGATTGAAGCTCAACTTATTTTCAACTTACGTATAGTTAATACTTCAGGGATTATCAACTCACAAATTATGAGAGAATATTTGAATTTTTTTAGAAGAACCATTACCTTGCTATCTTATTTACATCTGAAAGTAAGCTCTTCAAAATATTTACTTCTGAGTTAGTGGGTTTGACTAATTTGATTATTTCACAAAGCTCTATACACCGCCAGATGCAAGATGATGGCTTTACTAATTGCTAATTAGTTACCATTTGATTTAATAGAGACTTATATTGTGGTAAACTTACTTAAAATGGATATTTCTAGTACGATGGCTTATGAAATATTATGGAGTCACATACGCATACACACACACACACACACACAGCCGTCTGATCCTAACCTAGACAGACTGCTGATTAAAATAAGCATGTTTAACAGCAATCTGTCTAGGTGTCTATAATATGTACATAATGTATAAATATAATAAATTAAATATTATAATTATAGATAAATTACACTCAGGCACAGAACAAATGATCGTGCTCATCACACAAATATTTTTCCTGGGTGGGAATCGAACCCGATCCGACCAATCATTACCTTTGGATCATTAACCACTAGACTAACAGGTCACAATATATATTTTTTATTTGACTTGCACGAATGGCGCAATCGTAAAGTGGTCGCCTTTCCAGCCGCGTCGAGTGTTGTGCGTTTGATTCCCACATGGTACAAAAATTTAAGTGATTTTTTTTTATGGGATAGGGGGCAAACGAGCAGACGGGTCACCTGATGTTAAATGACTACCACCGCCCCTGGGCACATGCAACTCATGAGTCACAAGTACGCGTACGTTGCCGGCCTTTAAGGTGGGAGTAGGGGAAGGGGGGAAGAAGGAGAGAGTTCTGAGGACTCTCCCATGAACTAGCATGTCCCGAGCCCCGAGTCTGGCTATTCTTTGTGTCCGTTGTTTCAATGTTTGTGAAGTCCTCACGAAACAGGAATCAATTCTAGTTATCTTTAAAAAAAATTGTAGAGATTAGAGCCGTACATAAGGTACTTACGACCTAATAAATATTGCCTTGAAAAGGTTTATAAAACACATCAATTTATGGCGTCAGAAAGACTGTGACCGGTTTGTCGCACTCTAAATAAATAGCAATACCTATGGATATTTTAATAAAGAAAATAAATTACATGATTACGTACAACGCGGTAACACCTGTAAATCTAATTGAAACCTTTTAAGCTTGGTGAAAAGGCTCCAAAATTACGTAAAGAGCCGGCTGAAGGCACATACGCATTATTGAATCAAACTGAGGGAGTGCGTAATTCCTTACATTTTTATCGATAACACACGCAAATTCCATTTTCTGGTACATTACACAGGTCAATCTGAAACCCCCGATTTCGGTACTGATCGTGATTGTTACGAACATTTTCTTTAGTGAAAAAAAGTGTTTAAAAAGATTCGATTTTCCTTTGTTAATAGCAAGGTTAGATAAACTGAGAAGTTTGAAAAGGATCCATTTGCACACCAAAAACTCTTTACTTCTTTGAAATTGTAAGAAGGAAAACTGAACCTTTTAACTTGATAATACATATATTTTCGACAAAATTTCGTGTAAACGTTTCGGAATTTTAGCACGTTAACTAGATTCAAGATAGAATAAATTAACCATCAACTATTCATATAATTAAGTTTGTCTTGAACCCTCCCTACTCGCATTTATATGAACTGTAAAAACCGGAAAATGTAGGTTAAAAGTGATGAGAAGAGATTCAAATAATGTCACACTACCACGTCACGCATTAGTTACAAGTATTTAGGTACCCTATATGACATGACTGAAAATACCATAATATTAAAATCTTTCAAGTTCCTTTTTTTATGAGTAGGGGAAGGGGGGAGGAAGGATCGGTTAGGGCCTCCGGTAACCTCACTCACTCCGCAAAAAGCAATGTAAGCATTGCTTCACGGCCGGTTTTCTGTGAGGGCGTGGTATCACTCCAGTCGAGCCGGTCCATATGTGCCGGAGCATGCCTCATACCTTGTTTGTACATACTGGTACTTGTTGGTACCATTTTAGTATATTTTTCTTCAGATAACATATTCATATAACTTTCAAAACCAAACGACATTTAAAAATCCCGCTAGTATTATAAATGTGAAAGTTTGGATGGATGAATGGATGGATGGATGGATGTTTGTTACTCTTTCACGCAAAAACCACTAAACCGAATGCCATGAAACTTGGTAAGATAACTGGACACCTGGATTAACGCATAGGCTACTTTTTATCACGATATTCAAACGGGATCGGGGGCTTACGGGCTAAGGGCTTACGCGGGTGAAACCACGAGGCGCTGCTAGTAGGTTAAAATCGACTACCAAGATTTACTTACTTCGATATAAATGAAGTCTATAAATGCATTTAAAACTGTTATTGAAGTCCCATTCTTGTATTAGATGGTAAAATGGATTTCTTGGATTTCAGATAGATTTATTAAAAGCATGGGATAAATGGAGTTAGGTTTGAATTTCAATAAATGCGTTTTTGTTTTTTTTTATTTTGTAGTGTGCCGGGAAACGTTTCATATCCTTCTTTTGTTTCATCGAAAACCCCAGTTGATACTATTACGAATATTTTTAAACAGTTTTTTGTTTAAAAATCCGTCTCGCCAGTAACGCGTTTTTCACAATTCAATCTGTCAATTTTTATTTGGAATAAATTTATAATGTAATAAAGCTTTGTACACGTATAATAAAGCTGAAGAGTTTTGTGTTTGATTGTTTGCTCAAACGCGCTTATCTCTGGAACTTTCAGTTAGATTTGAATAATTCTTTTTGTATTGGATAGTGTATTCTTTGTGGAAGGTTCTAGGCTATGTAACATCACGTTACGACCCTTAGGAGAGGAGTAGCGACCATAAACGCAGTTGAAACTGCGGGGAACGGGGGTATATACAATATTTCATCTTACTAATATTATAAACGTGAAAGTTTGTGAGGATGTATAAATGTATGGCATATTTGTTACTCTTTCACGCAAAAACTACTGAACCGATTGCGGTGAAACTTAGTATGTAGATAGCTGGACACCTGGATTAACACATAGGCTACTTTTTATCCCGATATTATGACGGCATCAGGATTTACGCGGGTGAAACTGCTGGGCGCAGCTAGTAAGTTATGTACTTAAAACAGTATACAACACAACAGGTTAATTAAGGGACATGGAATTATGAATAATAAATTTATTTTACGGGCGTACTGTTTTAATTATAATTATTAACGGATCATTTGTACATCACATCAACAAGATGTCAAGTTCAAAGTAGTATCGACAATATACCGAATAACACTTTTAGACTACTCTAAGTTCTGTTTGTCCATTAATCAGACTCAATTTTTTGTTCGTAAAATGTAGGTACTATCATTTTGTCTTTGATTTACAATTTTTAAATTCTTTTCACCACAATTTGGATGCTATGCAATATTTAAAACGGTTTTTTTATTATTTTTAGATTCCATTTACTACGGGAGTCTCTTTCTTATTAGAAATTGACTTGTTTTTTAGTCAGCCAAGCTTCCATTCTAGTTATCCTTGTAACCTACATGTGATAATCGGATAGATGTAGGTATACTATATATTTGTAATCTATGTGATACCTGGGTTTCTAATTGTTTGGTTGGGGCATACATTTATTAAAACCACTACTAGTGACTCTTAACTAAGATAAATTGCTGGCTTTATGAACCAATTAGTAGATAGTGTACGTTTGTGTATCTTTAATATGCATAAAAGTTTGGGGTAGAAGCTCGACGACTTATGCCACGTTCCTATAATCAAGAAAAGATTCGTTTTGCTAACGGACGGTAAAATTTCGTTGAATTTTTAAAGATTTTTTTTCCGTTCGTAAGCAAGTGACGTATTTCAAGTGACAGCCCGATACTCACTTGCAACAAATCATTAATCAATTCAACGAAAGTCGTTTAATCAACCGAATCAGCAGAGTGTTATAACAAGTTCTGAATAGTTCTGACAGCTCTCATACTCTCTGCTTCTGTTGAATCACTTGTGAGCGCGATGCTTACATGTCATTTGATTGACATTTCTAAAATTTAAAAATAAAAGGTAATTTTCGTGTATTCTTTTAACGCTTAAATTAATAGCGTTTAACATAATAAATCAGTGTCCTCTTGAAACGTGTTACACGATTGCTGCCTTCATAATGAAGTAATGAGTTTTCGTGTTACCATCTTCCACATATTTTATTATTAACATCTAATTTATCAGTAAATACTGTTTCAGTAATTAGTCCTGTAATGGGGAATTTATCTCAAGCGGTATCAAACAGAATTATAAATTTTGTAATCTAATCGATACCGAGATATTTAAGACATTTTTCTAACCACAAGGCGATTAATAGACTTTATGTGTCTTTTACATACATACATACATATTGACGATGAACTAGTCTATTGCCCTTGTTTGCACTCTTAACTTTAAGCGGTTATTTTAGATTTTAACTGTCCCTTATTTATCTTCGTTCGTCATTAAAGTTTATTGTTCTCGCTTGTTAATTAAGAAACTTGAATACAGATAAAGAGAACTCATCTATCATACGCCTTTCCAGCAATTAAAGTTCTTGGGTATGTTGTCACACCATCTTATCGTCACAGTTACATGTCCAGAAAGACATCGTGTTAATGGTATAAGGATTATCCCATCTGACGCAGTCAAAAGCTTTCTGATAATTGACAAAGCACATAATTATACACTGGGGTGTTAAATTCGTAGCACTTTTTTCTTCACTTTTTTTTTCAGGGTTTAGCCCCTCCTTAGTACAACTAAAGAGAGAGAAGGAACAATCCTTCTTTGATTGAGAAAAAAATTATTTTATCGCAAACATGTATGGGATGCTAGATGTCAATTATTGTAAATATTTTATTGACAGATACTGGTAAAAGCAAAGTCATTATATAATATTTTAAAAAGCACCAAATGGTTTTTTGATATATTTTTTTTTATTTTTTTTTAATCACTCTGTTTTATTACTTATTAAAAATTATTTTCTACGTTTATAAAAATATCAATAAATTCTTTCCAAAAAACCAAAACAATGCTCGTGCAAACTCTAATATTTCCAATAATCGACTATAGTGATGTATGTTACTATAACCTGATTGTAGATCTTCTCGATAAAGTAGACCGTCTTCTGAATAACTGCATTCGATTTATATTTAATCTTCGTAAATATGACCATCGTAGATGTGTCCTCTTTCCTTTCTCAGCTTAAGTGGTTACATCTTTGTCAACACCGTATGTTGCGAGCCCTCACACTCCTATTTATCATCCTTAATTCTCCATTTTCTTAAAGTATTTCTAATATTTAAGTTGAAAAATCTTCTTGTTCTTTGCCCCTCTCACACTTTAGAGTTTGTAGGCTCTTCTTTCTTCGTTCAGTCTGTTTTATTTGGAATGCGCTTCCCCTCGAAATTAGGTGGTCACCAATCGTTACTCATTTAATGGTAACTCATTCAAACCTTCTTCATCTCTTCAAAATTCAAGAATCTTTATGTAAGTTTTTTTGTCTGATATTTAGTTTGTTATTTTATTTAATAAACTATACTATTTTATCTGCATCACCACAAGTACACTGGCAGAGATTGACTTAGGTGTTAAGTTCACCTCTGAACTTTGTGTGCATAAACTTAAAAATATAGCATATATTTATTTTGTTTGTTACTCATCGAGCCCATTGCCATTGCATTTTTTTTTCTTGTAGCATCCGTGGTCAATTATTATTAAAGACGTCAAAAAGAAGAACATTCTCAGTTCGGCTGAATATTGATTTTTTTAGTGTATGTTACTCATTTCAATATTTTTTTTTTTATTATGGTAGGTCTTATTTCAATATGAAGAAAATATTCTTAGTTAATTAAAGGCAACATAAATGATAAATAAAGTAATAACAAATAATCTAAATCATTTTCGTGTTGAAAAACCACAGCTGTGACTTAAAATACCATAAATAAAATAAGTAGATACTTATTAAAAACTGTCGAGGTATTTTAAATAAAATTAAAAGCCTAGTGTTGATGATTCTGAGATCGTTTTACAGCGAACAAGAAATTGTGAAGGCCATAATGAGAATGTCAAATTAAACCCATTCATCAAAGCAGAGAACGGTCAAAATAAGTAGAAAAATGTATTACACGGTACATTTAGGAGGTCTATTGGGTTCATCGAACTCCCTAAATTTATAGGTTTATCTAGAAGCTACTTTATTGGCAATGGCCAATAAATGTTTCGTAGACATTGGTTTCTTTATTATTACGACCAACAATATTTCTCTTTCAGTTTTGCCAATCCTGAAATGTCTAAAGATTAGGCGTAATAATATTTATAGTTTGTTTCTATCCTATATTTTTTGGCGTCGTTAAATACACTTTTTTTTAAATCAGCTACTTTTTTTTCCTAGACTTTTCTCCAAGCGAACACCGCTCTTTACTTACAGATAGCAACATCTACTTTTAGCGTCTAATGGATTATAAAGACCAAACGACGCCCCTGGGATGTGACATGGTGGCCCATTTGAGAGGTAAAATCTAAATAAAGTCGAGTGACACAACATGATTTCAGTGTCCAAGAAAACAAATACAATTTTCGTCAAAAATAGGTTTGCCCTAAATGTAAAGGTAAAAAAATGAGGAAGTAAGAATATCTTAAAGGTGTACAATATGTGTCTTTAATATACTACGTATGTATGAATTTTGGTAGATGTCTTAATTGTTTTACCTACTATAAAATTGGTTCATATTATGAATTTCGAGGTACACCTTTGACTATTCTAGATTGTCTGGTTTTCCTTACTCCATTTAATGATCATCTATGAGAGAGCCATTTGTATTGACACAATTTAAAAAAATGTGCGTAGAAGTTCTTATACCATGATTAAGAAATAAATTTCAACGTCATCAATTTAAAAGAATGTGCAAATCACGTTCTTGCATTATCTGGTATGAACGCTATCGTATAGCTTATGAGAGCTTCTTATCTATGTAGAACGTATAATAAGTTTTATATTATGTGGATAGGGTATGGGAATTGGGTGAAAGGTTTTTGAACTCAAAAAACTGTTTTATTATGTAACAGAAGAAAAAAGGAATAAAGACAAATAGAAAAACAATTCCTATAGTACATCTAAACTGAATGAAAACTGAAAGCAAATGAAACTGTTTCTAACGCCTTACTATTTTGAGCACATTTTTGAATAACTAACGAGAAACCAAAGCAATGCGATCTAAGAAAAAGAAAATTCAATTAATTATTTAGTTAAATATAGATTTGTAATGATAAGTAATAATGCTTTATGAAGCAAAACAGTATTTTTATATAACTAGTAGAAAATATATCATTTCAAAATAATTAAATGGTCAAAGCGTTTTATGTAGGAAAGTAAAAAAATATTTAAAACATAACCTTGAGCTCAATTCAAAGATCAAATTACCTAAAAGTAACAATGACATGTCATCATAAATTATATAATATTAGAGTAAATATTGCAAATGCAAAAAAGTGGCGTACTTTGCATAAAAACAAGTGTTGTGTAAAAAAAATTATGAATGTATGAAATGTAGGTAAAGAGCGTCTAATAACGTTGTGATGTTAAAAAGAATATATATATATATTCTTTATAAATGAATATTTATTGGACATCCTGAAAAGCTATTATTTGGAGTTCTATACGAGTATAAAGGAATTCATAATGAAATGATAATAGCGAATAATCACAATAAGACAAAAAATCAAAACCTGAGCTAACAATATTTAAAAATAAAAATTGTTAGCTCATTTCAAAGTACACAAAAGAAAATTAAGAAAATTGAACATTTTACAGAATTTCTTACGATTTTTTTAAATAGGTAAGCGAAGTATGTGCAGCCTTTATTGCCCTGCCAAAAAGAGACAGGCTGTCTGTTGAACATCGGTTCTGTACCATCATTGTGGTATACTTTCTGTGCAAAATAATAGCACGATTTCAATTTATTGTTGAAGCCTAATTTAGATAAGAAGTCGTACTTTATTTGTTTTCTTTTATAACATTGTTATTCTGAAGACGGTCTAATCAAGGGTTTTGTTAAATTCAAAGGCTGAACTGAAGACTAAAATAAATTCTTTTTTTTTATGAGAATTATGATATTAAATTTAAAAAAGGCAGAGCTGAACTTGTTATTTTGTTACATTTATTTAAATTTTAATACAGATTATATGTACCTAAAATTCTGTATTATTTATGAAGGAGCCTCCCAAGCAAATAAGTAGTTTTAAATTTATTTTAGTATTTTAGTGTTAAAAGGATTTGAAACTCAGTTGTAATTAACTGTGTAGCTAAACCAGAACGAAACATTTGATATGAGAAATGTGAAAACACTTCACTACACTAATAAGGATCCCGTTCATAAGATGTAAAGGAAATAAATTTGTATGTCAGAAACATTCCAAATCCTTGAGACGATGATACGTTTTGTGTTCAAAGAAAATTGGAATACATCAAATTATTTATTTATTTTATATATTTATTCTTTATTGTACACTAAAAGTATATTACATGTCAAACAAGGAAATGGTATGTACAAAGGCGAGCTCAACCCAAGCCTGAGTTTTCTTCCAGCAAACCTTGGAGTGAATAAAGGATAGTAGAAACCGTTAGAGGCAGAGTCATGGGTACGTTAGACTAATTAGACATAGCAATTAATATATAACTTGGATAAAATAAATATGATGTATACCTATTTTTCTTTTATATATATATATATATATATATGTGTGTGTTAGTTAAAAGAAATTTTGGTTCTCATGACAAAAGAATATGTTTCAAAAGGTTATATTAAAAGTTACTATTTATCCTTTAAAATTTAAATATTAACCAGTATACTAAACATGCAAGTAAGTGCTTTGCATCAATCTTTTAATAATTATAATTCAATTTCACACTAGCACTTATACTGCAAAGAAAATATTTCTTGACTCGGTGACAAAGTGTAAATTTTCTTGATTCGATTCGAGCAAATTGTCAGTGCATAGCGTGCCGTAATTGGGTATACAATTTCAAAACGTTGGGCGCTCGGGCAACTGTATTTCGAAAATACAATGACTCTTAAAAGAAAAGAAATTCAACCATTATTATGAATATGTGAAGGTAACATCTGAAAAGTTCGGAGTGCGGAAAAACAACACACAGGTAATTAATAAGGGGGTCGAAAATGGCCTGAACTGCTTCGAGAAAAGGATGGTACGGCCGTGCCGCTTTTTTGCTCGACTCGGCGGGGGCACTGCCATGTTCGAGTCCGACATACCACCCTACTGCTTAGCCCAGGCACTGCCGTGTCCCCAGATAATTAGTTTAATAGCATTTTTCGTACATCATATATTTTTTTAAATAGCCTAGACTTGTTCGAAAATGTATAGTTAAAAATAAGTACTATTTATTGTATACCACTATACGTGTAAAATATGACTTTATTGATGGTTGCTTTCTAATGAAAGTAATTTACTATAACTATTTATTACTTTCAAAACAAATAAGAATATTAATACTAATGAAAAATAAATAAACGAACTATTTACATGCATGCGTTAATAAATTCCTCCGCATTATCACCTACTTGTAGCGTTCCCAAACGGCTTTTAGCATTGCCACGTTGAATGGCAATGCTAATTCTCTCTGCAAGAAAAAACAAAATATAATTAGAAAACCAGCTAAGCGACTGATTCTGACCTTTGGTCATGAGAGCTAAAGAACGATCACTAACATATTTTTTGAAGTGATAACTTCTTATCGTCTGCCTGGCGTTTAAGTTATCACTTCTGTCGGGCGTCCCGAGACGCACACGTTTTTTT
This sequence comes from Callimorpha dominula, assembly GCA_949752705.1. NCBI lineage: Eukaryota > Metazoa > Arthropoda > Insecta > Lepidoptera > Erebidae > Callimorpha > Callimorpha dominula. The sequence goes on along the minus strand of OX457002.1, from coordinate 3,006,937 downwards.
TTTAATAAACACAATTAGTAATATCTGTTTCACATTAAATTCATAAGTTGATGACAATACACAGTTCCTACTTCTCTTTGTAGAAGAAATTCGTGACTGATCTTTCTTCCTTAACCTCACTCACATATGGTTATTTTTTGGTAGTAATTCCTGGATCACTTTCTTCACCTTCGGGGTATAAGAAATGTATAATGTATGAAGCCAACGCATTAAATAAGGTATTCAAATTGGATCGAGGCTTTTCGAAAATCGAATGGATGATTTATATTCAGAAGAAAATGTTAGTCCGTTGCACTTTATTTTTAAGATCTTGTACTCCAAGAGGCACATTCCGATATAAAAATATGAGGCAAAATGGTTTTTGTTAGAGATAATAAACAGATATTCAGGACATGCAACTAGAGTAGTTATTTCATCCAATACAGATTGTTGATTGATTGTTTCTAATTTTAAAGGAGCGCTGGCAAAATTGAGAAATAAAGATATAGTTACTCGTACTTTAAATTCTTTAATTTAAGCTTAAGCAAAATATTGTAATCCGAGTTAAATTACTAGAAACTAACAAAATGCATGCATGCCTGTTTTATGATAAACTAGCAGCGCCACCGGTTTTATCGGGATAAGAAGTAGCCTATGTGTTAATCCAGGTCTCCAGCTATCTACATACCAAGTTCCATCGCAATCGGTTCAGTGGTTTTTTCGTGAAAGAGTAACAAACATCTATCCATCCATCCAAACTTTCACATTTATAATATAAGTGGGATGTGTGCTATACTAGAATGTTACATAAACACACATAAATTCAATATTTCATCTAAATCTATACGGGCATGACGTGATCGATTGACGTGTAAACTTTTGCAGTAATTTAAAGCTGGCTTTAAGCCATGTAGTGTGATTTATTTTTCTTTATTATTCTGTATTATTATGTTAATCTCAAAATATATAAATATTATTTTTTACGGCGATATCCACATATCGAAAAACATACTTCAGTGTCATCTAACAAAGACAAACAGAGGAACAGCTGATCCTGTATCACGCAACTAAAGTTCTCCTGTCAATTACCATGTATACAACTGCCCTACATCAACCGTTGGCAATTCGTAAGGCATAAACCCTATCGTGGTCGGCAGATCTTTCCTGTCTCGGAGGCCATTACACCCATTCCAACTCTGGCTATGATTGTATAAGATTACCTTGGCGATTACATGTTTATTGTTTATTATATTATTATTATTTATTCTTTTCTTTTCTTTCTCATTTCTGCTGTTCGGCTATTCTCCGTCCATGTACATCACTAGGTGTTAGAAAAATAAGCGCGGCTTCCTCGAAGTGGCATTACGCTGAGCTAACGACCATTTTTGAATCATGCAGAGGTAGGTATTATTTTATTGATAACTCTGTTGTAAAATCTTTTTTTATACTTGTGTATGCGATCAAAATAAATGTGTTACTTTCTTTCTTTTTTCTTTCTTTCTCTGATTAGCTTGAGGAAGCCTGCTTCCATTCAGATCAGTGTCCCCAGTGTGGAAGAATAATTGCTGTGACCCTCACTAATTTTTTCTTCACCTTTCACTTTCCTTCTCCGTCATTTCCATTTGTGCTTTAATCGCTAACACAGTACATAAATGTCCGAGTCTTGACAGTAAACTAAACTAATGGATTCGTAGATTTTTAACAGCAAAAAGTTTAAATCTATTCCACCGGAACCGTAAACTTTCCAGAATAAAATGAAGCCTACGGTATACCATACCATTTTTTATTTATTTCATTATTTTTTTTTATTTTAAAAATCTTAATCTCAATTACACGAGAACAGCTGAATGAATCTGTATGTTTGACACAGAGATAATAATAATAATAATAACTCCACACATCTCACACACGGCCGTCTGATCCCAAACTAGGCAGAGCCTGTACTATGGTAACCAGACCGCTGATAAACATACTTATATATTTCTAAATACATACATATTATAGATAAAATACACCCAGGCACAGAACAAATTGTCATGCTCATCACACAATTATTTGTCCTGGGTGGGAATCGAACTTCTGGCTTAGCAGTCAGGGTCACTAACCACTAGACCAACAGGCCAAGAGATAGATTACCGTCTGGAATATATTCCAGACTATAACCTATTCCAGACTATAACCTATTCCAGACTATAAACTATATTCCACACAGGTGTGATTGAGTAACAAACATCCATTCATCCAAACTTTCGCATTTATAATAGTAGTAAGATACAAGGTCTTAGTATTAGCCCTGGAGGCTATGAAATTTTGTTTTACTACACATTTCATTACAAGATTTAGAAGAATTACCTGTACGAAAGAAACTTTCCCCTTTTCTATTTAAAGATGTACTGTTTTATTAAGAACTAGCAGCGCCCCGCGGTTTTACCCGCGTAAGTCCCGATCCCGGAATATCGAGATAAAAAGTAGCCTATGCTATCCAGGTCTCCAGATATCTACATACCAAGTTTCATCGCAATCGGTTCAGTAGGTTTGGCTTGAAAGAGTAACAAACATCCATCCATCCATCAAAAGTTTCACATTTATAATACATATTAGTGGGATAGTGGGATTAGTGGGATGGGATATACAGTCTATCAAGTAAAACTGACTTGTTTCTTATCGTTTATAAACCTTAACAAGATACGTATATGTATGTATGTGCCATTTGATTCATATTGGAAAAATAAGAATTAAAAGCGGGTCCCACACCCTCTCTCGATTGGGGAACGTCTTGGGAAAACTAAACATCCTCAAAGAAGTTTTTTATCGAGTATATAGATCCGTTAAAACCCAAGACAATCACAACACAAACGCAACCCATAACCTTTGCCAGCACGAAATGATGCTTTGCCAAGTGATTTACTTCTGCAAGATGCATCTTCAAGAATGGTTATACAAACAACTTAGCTTAGAGATAGTGTAAACTGTATACACAAATTATTATTTTTTTGTTGTTGTAACAAAATTATATGTCTTTTTATTCGTGTGTTAATTCGAGTAGTAAGTTATATAAAGAATCTGAATTATTTAGAAGGAAAAACTGTAAGCATATATAAACTGTAACATTGTAACTTGCTACAAAATCCTACATCACTCAAAGCTTTGAAACCACCAGCAGCTACCTGTCAGCTGTCACTCAAAGTACATTGTTCTCAGTACCCATGAGTGGAGCCTTGGAAGAAAACCAATTGAATTATATACATTTCTTATGATACAGTCAAATTTATGAATTATAATACCACCATTATTTACATGTTTCTTCTTTGGAATACTTACACCGTTTGTTTTATGTTAGCTCAAATTCGGAATTAAGTAGACAGTTATAATAAAAAACATAATTATTCACAAAAATTTATTCACACATTCAAGAATATAAGTAATGTTACGAGCTGAGGTTCGGAATTAGAAAGTTACACCAATTTATTACCAAAACAGACACATTTCAATAATTCACAAAAACACAATTACAATTAGTTCTCACTATTTAAATAATCATTTGTACTTCATACTCGTAATATTTGTTGTTTCTCGCACTATCGCTCAACTAAAACTCATTTCATACCACCATGCATGCGTCTTATTATATACCCCAAACGTTACTTGACAGAGAGATTGCGACATCTCCCGAAAACTCGAAAAACCCTGGAACTTTCCAATACATCGTGGCACAGTCTATTAATATAATTATTAGTTCTATGGATTATCAAAAGATGGTGTGCATCTCAATACAGGTAATTGTAGCCCTTTATGACTTCCTATACTAGACAATAAATGGCACCCGCGGGTTATTCGTAACAGTAAGAATTTAGATTCCCAGTTCTCGTTCTAATAATGACATGTGTGTATGTATGTATATATATATATATATATATATATATATATATATTATATGTATATAGGTACTTATTTATGTGTAAGATATTCAATATGTCACTTCTCTCTATATATATATATATATGCACCTGCCACGTCCTTCTCTGCACCACCCAAAGGTTGACTGGTAGATAATGCCACTGCCTTACAATTTAAAATGCAGGAAGTATTAAATAAATAAATAAATAATGACGCTTTACTGACCGTATTAAACCCTTTTAGACGAGGCGAGTAAACGACGAAAAGAATTTAGTAAAGAACATTCTGCAAATTTTTTTTATACCCTGAATATCTCGGAAGAAGTACAGAAATGTATTCCGGACCCTCATTTTGCACAGTTATATTATTTTCCAATGTAACTGAGAAGTGCTGCGGTCGTTTACCAATCATGTTACCTTCGTCCTTCTATTTAAAACTTCTCTAAAGATAAGCCCAATAACCATTAGTCCGGCCCTGGAATCGAATGACCCCAAGATCATAAACGAAAATTTATGCCATCCAATCAACGTAACAATCATCAACCCCATAAAGCATAAGTTGGTCATTAACAGTGCCCGTCTTTACCCCATTTCATTTAAGTAATTTAAGTGCTAAATCCAATTTATTGGATGTATTTGTACTAAATTGTAATACCGTGAACATTGCAAATACGTCGAGGTAAGTTTAACTACGCCGTTATAAATTGCAGCTAACAGCAACCGACAATGCTGTCTGTTCAAACCATACTTATCTCACAGATCGCTCACAAAGAGTGAAAATTGAGAAATATATAAGTGAAGAGCTGCCTATTTCATATGGAGTCCCACAGGGCAGCGTTTTTGGGCCCTACCCTATTCCTGGTCTACATAAATGACCTTTGTCAAACCACCTTACCGTCAGGAAAAATTATTTCCTTTGCCGACGACACTGCCATTACCTTCTATGCCGACTCATGGTCACAAATACAAACTACAGCCCAAAATGGATTCAATACCATCTATAAATGGCTTATCTCACACTCACTGACACTTAACACGTCTAAAACAAAACTCATCACATTCTCACTTAAATCCTCATCACAACCGATAAGACCAATTATTCTACAAGCACACACCTGCTACACACCCAACTGTAACTGTCCATCGATAACTTCTACCGATACTATCAAATACCTTGGGATCACACTTGACAAGCACCTTAATTTTAAAACACACATCATACACCTAGCAAATCGAGTACGAAAACTCATCTTCATTTTTAAAACACTTAGACACATTGCCAATACTCACATCATTCGTACCGTGTATTATGCTATGTGTCAGTCAATTATTTGCTACTGTATCACAAGTTGGGGTGGTGCCGCTAAAACGCTTTTAAAACCACTGGAGGTAGCTCAGAGAGCCGTACTTAAAGTTGCTACTTTCCGCCCTATACGTTATCCCACTTTCGAATTATATCAAAACTGCAACGTTCTTACGGTTCGACAACTATTCATACTAAATTCTATACTCCAGCAACACACTCAAGCTCCACACACACATGATCACACTAAACCTACACGAAGAATAAAAATGTATACCACACCTCACCCATACTTTACTTTCACAAAACGATTCTTTTACTACCTAGGGCCATTTCTGTATATTAAATTAAACCAAATCTTTCCGATACACAAATCCTCTTATGCTTCAATAAAAACTCAAATTACTAAATATCTCATCAAGAAAAACTATATTGAAACGGAAAATTTAATGACACCAAAAAGCCTTTTTAACTCCATAATTCAATAGACACACATACACTTCACACACACCCACACACACGCGCACACACACACACACACACACACACACACACACACACACACACACACACCATTTAATGTAATCTAGTATTAAAATTATATACCTATGTACCTTTTCTTAATTTTGTGGAACTCAGTAAAGGATTGTTCTTAATACAGGCTATTTGAGTAGCCTAGCTAGAACGTCTATGACCATAATGTAAAGGCTGTATATTTATGAAATAAATTTATTATTATTATTCTCTTTATTCATTTAAATATACATATAAATTACATTTTTAAATACATTCAGATTATATCAAAAATACATTTAAAAATATAAAAAATAGTGCCCCACCGGTATCGGGTACAGGGACCAAGCTACCGGTGGTTAGGGTTCCAGAGACAGAAACCTCCTCACAATACGTGCCGTATCAAGAAGGACCGCCTTCTGCATCAGGCCCTTAGTCCAGCTGCCTAACGAGAGCCTCTGAAGGTGTTGGTCGAGGCTCTTTGCAATCAACCCATGGGCTGATATGACTATCGGTACAATGATTGCTGAATTCACATCCCACATGTCGACCACCTCGTGGGCCAAATCCAAATATTTCATTTGTTTTTCTTTTTCAGCCCTTAAGAGGTTGTCGTCATGGGGAATGGTAATATCAATAATCATTGCTCGGCGCTCTAATCGGTCTATTACCACTATATCAGGCTTATTGGCAATAATAGTCCTGTCAGTGATAATAGACCGATCCCAGTACAATGTTACACGACCATTTTCAAGAACTGGGTCGGGCACATACTTGTAGTACGGTAATTCCGCAGTCACAAGGTTATATTTAAGAGCAAGTTGCTGATGGACTATCCTGGCAACTTGGTTATGTCTATGCAAGTACTCGCCGTTGGCAAGACGAGAACAACCGGAAATTATATGCCTGAGGCTTTCTCCGGGACGATGACATGCCCGACAAATGTCAATTGTGCCGTCCTTCAGGATATGTCTCCGATAGTTGTTCGTCATAACAACTTCATCAGTAATTGCACAGATAAAACCTTCAGTTTCTCCAAAGAGATCACCGAAACGTAGCCAGGACACAGATGATAATAGATCTACTTCGGGCCCATTTAAGGCCCGATAAAAACGTCCATGCAGCTCTTTGCTCTTCCATATCTCCCGGCGATCTGTAATATTGATTACTGCAGGTTTGCGCCAGTTCTCTCTACCTAGAGCAAGCGGAGTGAGTCCGTTGTCCACTACTACAACATCCCGATGCATCTCCACGTCAACAGAGAGGAAGTAATCTCTAAGATTGCACACCTCGCGGTTATGTAGTGTCTTGGCATTTAAAAAACCACGACCCCCACATTTCCGCGGGATATACAATCTCATAACCGATGAACGTGGATGGTGCATTCGGTACGCGGTTAGCAATGTACGGACTCTTCTATCCAGGGCATCAAGTTCCGTCTGAGTCCATCTAAGTATGCCAAAGGAGTAGGTTAGGACTGGTATGACCCAATCGTTATAGGCCCGCACCTTATTACCACCTGACAAAAGACTTTTCAATACTTTTTTCAGGCGGCCAAAGAAGCGTTCCTGTAACGATTGCTTCATAGTCAATTCATTTAAACCTAACGCCTGTGACATTCCTAGATACTTGTAAGTTTCGTTCGCGGAAAGGCATCTAAGGTGTGTAAAATCTGCGAGTTCCATACCTTCAGATTCCACAATCTTACCTCTTTTTACATGCATGACTGCACATTTATCCACACCAAATTCCATCCTGATAGATTTACTAAAGTTTTCAGTTACCTCTAGTAATTTTATCAGTTGGACATTGTTGCAGGCAAAAAGTTTCAAATCATCCATGAAAAGGAGGTGGGATATAACCTGACCTCCTCTCCGCAAACGATAGCCTAGTCCTGAACCCTCCAACATAGTGCTGAGAGGATTCAAAGCTAGGCAGAACCACAAGGGACTCAAACTGTCACCCTGAAATATACCCCGCTTGATCTTTATATACTCGCCGTCACCCTGAGATTGTCGACATCCTGGATAGCAAAGAATCGTTTTCCATTGCTGCATACATGCCTCCAAGAAAGTGCATAGAGTTGTATCAATCTTATACAACTCCATCACCCTCAGGAGCCACGTATGCGGCACAGAATCATAAGCTTTCTTATAATCTATCCAACATGTCGCCAGATCTTTTCGGTTACGGCGAACTTGTTGGTTAATGGTCGTGTCAATAATAAGGAGCTCTTTAGTGCCACGTGCCCCACTTCTACATCCATTCTGAGAGTAAGACATAACAGAGTTGTTGGTAACATGAGATGCTATCTTTACTCTCAGAATGGACGTCAGTAATTTATATACTGTTGGTAGACAGGTGATGGGTCTGTAGTTCTTGGGATCCGTGGCACAACCAGATTTATAGAGGAGGTGAGTCACGCCTGTGGTCATAAAAGTTGGAAGCGAACCCGATTCTAAGCATGATTGAAATTGAGATGCCAAACATACATGTGAGCTACGGAGCCACTTTAACCAAAAGTTATGCAGTCCGTCCGGTCCCGCTGATTTCCAATTTGGCAACGAACGAACTGCATAAGCTATATCGATGTTTGATATTAATACTGGCTCCATTCTATTAATTGACTCACATGAACGTTCGACATCTCGCATCCATTCACCCTCAGAGTGAGTGACAGGCATTGACCAGATGTTACGCCAAAATGAATTCGTGATTTCAGCATCTGGTAAATGAATGTCGCTCACTAAATCAGGCTGCTCCCATCTTCTATAAACCCACCTCTCATCCCTTTGGAATGTGCGATTCTGAGTAAATCGGTCCACCCTTTTTTTGTACCTTCGTATGCGATTTGCCCATGCATAAACCTTCTGTTTCAGAAAGTCAATGCGCTCTGTGACTCGTGCTGTATAATCACAGGAACTGATACCAGTTCCCGAAAAAGCCCGATTCACAAAACGCATTACTCTCGGGCGTGTGTTACCCGATCTGAAACAGTTAAGCTTGCCAATGAGTACCCTCGACTCAGCGATACGACGCTCAATCCTGCATTGCCACGCCGGAACAACAAGCTTTGACCGAGTAGCGGTGTCATTTCCTGGGAATTTAACACCAGCTACTCGACATGCTGTAACAGCAGCACAATACAAAATTGAGTGTGTATCACTGAGATCTATGCTTTCTTCAAAATAAATAGGTAACATCGAATCAAGGGTACACACTAGCGCTTTGTTTCGTTTATGCATTTGCAAACGCGGTAAACGTGGTCTACTTTCAAAACTCATGGACCGATATTCCAGAATAGCGCCTTCCAAAGTATTCCTTATTATATCAGAGTACTGAGTACTTACAGATGAAGCATCATTTTCCTCCCCTTCTTCAGCGGGATAAGATTGTAACAACAAAGAGTCTGCATTTGTCACAATTTGTGAAGGAGGAGAAGTAGTAAGGCTAACCTGCAAGTCCGAGCGTAGCCTATCAAGTACGGAGTTATCCAGCAAATTACATCGTTGGATGGCCCGCACTTGATCCGATAATCTTTGCACCGAAACGTTAACAGCTGGCTCAAGTTCCTGAAACAGAGGCATCATACGATTACGATACGCAGTGAGGTTAGCTCCTCCCTCTGTAGCCACAAAATATGCTCGCATGACGTTCTCATTCATCGAATTCGTCCATTTCATGCGATGCACATTACCACCGGTAGCGGGGGCCCTATTCGAAGCCGATGGGCCTCGGGGTCCCAAGCAGGACGGTGGCCGGCCTCTCCCCGGCCGACGTACAGGTGTTGGCGACGTCGGCGGGGAGAAAAACTCGTCGCTCGAAGTCGAGCTCGACGCCTCTGCAATGGCCGGACCTGTTGCTGTGGGTTCCGGAGGCTGCGAGGCGGAGCTGAGCGATGAGTCCGGGGTTGGTATGAGTGCTTTTGTTCTGGCTCTTGTTAGCATCGTCTTCGGTTAATAAATTAATTTATACAATATTTTTGTGTGACATGACATGACATTAAATGTCATGTCTTAGTATATATACTATGGTTAATTATGTGATTTCTGCAATGTTTTCATTTTAAATTTGTTCCGAGTAATCATTGTCGTGTATAAATTTATGAAATGTGCTATTTTATTCTTAAATTATGATAAAAAATATAAATATTAGATATACTGTTGTTAAAACACGACTGCTACTTAGTGTTGCCAGTTTATTATTATTATGTTGTTCAATTTCTGCGTCTAATTCTACGTTAGTGAAGTGCATAGAAATAAATTATTTATATGTGTTTGCTAGTCATACATACGTCACTTAAAAGTTTTATAACATGCTATGCGTAGTTGACGCAGCCTTGTCTTCCTGAAGTGACAGTTTATAAATCGTTCCCTTCTGCAGTAAATTATCACCGTACTCTAAATTAAAACTGTTGAATGTTTAAATATTTGTATATAGAAGCTAGTTAACTCACAATTTATTAATATTATAAGAAACCAAGAGGATACGGATGTCGAATCCTTTTTACATTTCTAAAACACTTTGATGCCAAAATAGATCAGGTTGCCATCTTCAGATAGAAATCGGGTTGTTTTCCAAAGAGTAAAATTTAAATAATGACCCAGTTCTACTTGAAAAGCGGCGAACTTACATTAAAATTATGTAGATTGAAGTATATTTCTTTCTTAAACGACCTATTAATGTGTCGTTTTAAGTTCTGGATCCTTTGAAAGCACCAGGAGGGATCAACGTAGATTTTATGTTATACCACTTTTGTTTTAAACCTACGTTGATGACTATTTGTTTACTTTTCGGGGCTAGGTGTTAGCGAAGAAGCGTTTTAAACCCGTGATGCAAAATGAGGGTGTTATCAAATTACCATGTGTCTGTGTTTCTGTGTGTGCCTGTAGCATCATAGCTCCTAACCGAATGACTTGATTTTGATTTGTTTTTTCTTGAAAGGTGATTTCATCGAGAGTGTTATTAGCTATAATACAAGAAAAACTGTTCAGCCCATCGAAGATCATCAGGCTTTTTCTAATCTTTGAAATTATTTTTGAGTCTTTTAGGTCTTGCTGATATTTGAAGTGATTTTTGAGTCTTTGTGATTTGAGTTTGGGGGTATATTACATTTTTTATTTATAATAATTAAAAATGTAATATAGCCCCAAACTCTAATCACATTTTTAATTTATAATAACTAAAAATGTAATATACCCCCAAACTCAAATCACAAAGACTCAAAAATCACTTCCAATATTAGCAAGACCTAAAAGACTCAAAAATAATTAAAAATAATAATATACTCGTATATATATATATATATTTATATATATATATATATATATAACATACACAGTAATTTGCATGATGAACAGGATTATTGATCAGATTTTATTTGAAAGTATACAAAGTACAAAATACATTGGTTTATTCATTCGGATTCAACAACCACATTAATGTAAATAACCGCTATCTGAAAATAAACTCCCAGAGACTCGTTACAAGTAAATTACTTACACTTAATCAAGCTCAATATTGTTCAGGTTACGAATCCTTTACATTCGTGTATGCCTCACGATACAGTAAATTAGGGATATTTTTGACCAACATAAACACCACCACGTATCCGTAATAAATTTTGATTAATATATAGATAGACTTTTATTAAGCTAATCGACTTGGTGACGCGAGATTTAAACAGTAGCCATCGTGCTACTATCATTACTGTGTACAAGAGCGGGAGGATCTCAAGTCTTCTATTTATTATTAATATATACAATTTGCTACAACTAAACATTCATATGTGATTTTTTTTTTGTATTATAGAGATAAAATTTGTTTTATAGTAACAAAAGAGATCCAGTTATGGCCCGGCAGTTTCACACTTATAGAATTTAGATAAACGCCACAATATTGTCTGCAAAACTTAGCTATTATAATTATACAAGTTATACTTTTTCTTTTCGTTAGAAAATTAATTAAGTATGTAAAATCAATATTAAAAATTATAGTTCCAGTTAGAGAAATGCAACCAGCAAAAAAGTTTCTAAACACTATTCAACAAAAGCTTGTTAAATGTTTCATATCTTAATTTAAAATAACAAAGAAAGAAATATCTTAATTTAAAATAAGAAAGCACCTTGGCACTCATTGGAGGCCGGTATTTTTTAGATAGTTCTATAGCAAAAAAAAAATAGGCCAACGCTGTCCCTGTTTCTGGCCCTGTCCCTGGCCCTATCCCTATCCCTCCCTCCCTCCCTCTCCATGTCTCTCTGACACTGTACATGTAAGTATAAGAAACTCGGCTTCGTCGTATGAATTTTCGATGGGGACGGACATCTGGGTCGGACATCAGGGTCACGTGTCCTGACGCGAGTTTAACATTTTTTACCCATCTAAAAGTGCACAACGTCGATAAAGAAGTTTTCCCTTCTAAAAATGTATCTAGCTCTTTTGTGTTTTTACCGTTAGTCTATTCATTTTTGTAACGCAATATAACATTACGTCACTGCTCTTCAAGCTCACGCTACACTTTGTTCTCCTTTTGGAAACATATTTAAATTTAACATACAAGAACTTGAAGTAGGTGTAGGTATAACGTTTTCTTAACGTGTGTAGAACTTTCTTCTCTTATCGCATAGCAAAAATAGCTCGTAGAGTTGGTTCTGTTGAATTTACTTAAAACCCGATTGTGATCAACAGTTATGTTTAATTGTGTATCAATGCATAAATAAATAATGACGAATGTTCCTTTAAAACATAATTTCACAACTTAATGAAAAAGATGTTTTAGCGTTGACACTTTTGGTTTCTTTTTGACCTGATATATGATTATTTAGCTACGATAGACTTTAATTTTTTCAAAACACAGTAATTGAACACCAATAACCAATTCACCCTCTATTTGTAAAAACAACGATAACAGCAAAGGATTACAACAAATTGCTTCAGAATTGAAATTCAAACAACGGAGAGTGATTAGTAGGAAAAGCGTTGAACGACCTATGACATAGGTTTAAGTGGCGGTACAGAGTGTGGTTCCACTCCGACATAACCACATTTAACCAATGATGTGGTTGTGTTCCGGTAAAGTCCCACTAATAAACATTATATGTACGTAATGTAACTGAAAAACACGTTGAAATTGCTTACCAAATTACTTCTGCCTCCATCATGAAACCATCATTTCTAAGCCCAATCTCTAGTCTCGTCAAATCGAATGATATGACCCAAACTCGAACGGTTTCCTAATAGCCACTGAAGACTTCCACAATCCACCTCCTGGCGCCAAGAACCAGATTAGCTCCTGAAGTCAATATAATAGTAGCCAATGTAATAGTATATAATGACATACTATTTATTACATCCAAGAAGCCAATATAATAGTATTGTTATCCGAACTACATATACATGGGTAAAAAGTTTAATTTGGATGCGAAAATAATAGAAGTTGGTTAAAATTGACTTCCAAGACTTATTTACATAGTTAGCTACAAGTGAAGCTATTTTTTTTTATGGTATAGGGGGCGAACGAGCAGACGGGTCACCTAATGACTACCGCCGCCCATGGGCACTTGTAACTCAAGAGTCTCAAGTGCGTTGCCGCTCTTTAAGGTGGGAGTAGGGAAAGAGGGGGAGAGGAGGGAAGACGTGAGAGGGGGATTAGAGGGGTGGAGAGGGGGGAGAGGGGAAGGACGGGAATAGGGTAGAGGGAAGGGTTAGGGCCTCCGAATAAAATATAAAAACATGTTAAAAAAACAAGACATCTTAATATTATAAATGTGAGTACAGTTGTTGTGGTATTATTGTCCTCTTAAATTTTCAACTGATCATCATGAAATTATGCATACACGTTTTAAGGGTACCCTAAAAAGACGATATGGTTAGCCAGCTTAAAAGCCAATTATTTACAATGTATGATATTTTGAGGCTCTGTATGGTAAAGCTCATATATACATATAGATACATATCACCTAATTAAAGGACTTCGGAGCCAACTCAGCAGCTTAACCGCTACGTGTTATTTAACTACCTCCATTTTCATTGAAGCCGTCATTCGTGATACCCGAATAATTTCCTGATTTTCAATTTAAGCTTTGATGGAACGCCTGAATGAATAATCCAATTAGGACTTTACTAAGTTGGTCACATTGATCGGTCGATTGTGTTTATATAGTAATCCTACACACTCATAGTTGTTACCTAATTTAATCGTCTCTTTGTTCAAAGCTTTTGTATTGGGATTTACTTCTGTTTTATTTTTTATGAAACTCACTGAGTAGCAGATGGTTTAGTTCATGACACTCGAATGTTTAGGGTGTTACCGAAAGATGTGGTTATATTTTATGAGATTGTATAATAGACCCCGTGACTGACAAACGACTGATGTAAAAAATTGTGACTTTAGACAGAAATCTCATTTTAAAACTGGCAAATTGAATTTGAAATTTCACAAATAAAGCTAATAACATCAATAAATAAAAGAGGACTGACACTAATGCAACTAAATACTTAGATATTTACAACAAAAATGTTGTCCAGGTCAGACCATGTGTGTGTATGATGTGAGTATCACCTGATGGTAAATAACTACCGCCGTCCATGGGCATCTGCAACTCAAGAGTCACAAGTGCGTTGCCGACCTTTAAGATGGGAGTAGGGGAAAAGAGGGAAGAGGCGAGAGAAGAGAGGGCAGAGAAGGGAAGAGGGAAAGGGCCTTCGGTAACCTCACTCACCGAAAACGCAACGCTATAAGGCCGATTTTCTGTGAGGCCTTGTTATCACTCCGGTCAAGCCTTCCTATACGTGCCGAAACATGGCTCTCCCACTTAAAAAACGACTACTAAAACTACCTACTTCTGGTTTTTTGTACCTACAATCAACTGACAAGCAGATTGCCTGTGTATTATTAATCGATTACCACCCATTTTTAAGATCCCTAGCATCAAATTTATCTTCTAAAATTATGATTAATGTAATTCACGTAATACCTAATAACTCCGTATCTCAATTTATATTGTTCGTGCCAGCTGTTTCAGCCAATTCTATAGTTTCGATATCGTTATTGAAAATCTTCAGCATTTGTTACAATGTAAGACGATATCAAGCGTCAATATCGACAGGTGCGCGAACATAATTGCTGTTCATATTACCTCATATTGAAAACAGTTTTAAGGCAGACGTTAATATTCTAATATTTTTTATATTAATATTTTTTTAATTTTTACTTTCAGATATTATGTTCGTATTTTAACCGAGCTGTAGGGCTAGTCATGTAAAAGTTACTTGATACCTAGTGCTCTAACAACCACATTTGTTTTTGCCCGCATGATAAATTCAGGTATCTCTTGAAAACAATTTTTTTTTTCTGATTGAAAGATACCGGTACCTATGTTTTTTGACAGCGTGTAAGCAATATTTCATGAGGATAGGTCGAATAGTAAAATTTTAACAAACTCACATTCATATTTATAATATTATTATGATGATTTGCAGTATGTTTGTGATATACGATGATAATAATAATATATTTATATTTACAATTATTCACTGTATATTTTTCTTTTTTATGTATGTTCACCGATTACTCAAAGACGCCAAACACCAAAACAAACACTAGGATTATCAGTTTTAAAATGGACGTCGATAAGTTAACAGTTCTTTTGCTTTACGTACGACGAGTGGGAGGGAGGGGCATCCCTGGTAGCGCAACTGGTGGCCGAGTGAGTGAGATAGCAAATAGCTTCATACATATTAATGGTTGCGCCACCAGCGGGTGATTCGGTCGCCGGCAACAACTTGGTTGGGCCACCAAGTTGATACCAGGTGAGATACCCTCCATACAACTATACACATTTTGTTGGTGGCGCGACTGGTGGCGCCACTATGGTGTTCTAATGAAATAGGGCCCTTAGTCTTAGCTTAGTCACTTTGGGAATTAAAGAGGGAAAAATTGGAAGTATATTGAACAGAAAAGGAAGGTAATGGAAGGAAAAGGATACGCGTATGAAAGGAAGTGCGTATACGGATAGATTGGGGAATATAAGCAACAGCTTGAGCCGGTCACCCTTGACCTGTAATTTACAATGTTAGAATTTCACCGAAGTGAAACTTCTTTGGAAACGTTGTGGCGTGAAATTCGATGAAACGAAAAACTCACACTGAAAAGTGACAAACATTCATAAATAAGATTTAGCCTGCGAGAGAATGAGATAGAATACAAGTTTACAGTGTTTCCTATAATCTTTGTCTTTGCGCCTGCGAACTAGCCTTCTTATTGTCCTTTGCGTATTAAAATTCGTTGGTTAATTAATTTAGAAGTTTCTCTTCTGCCGTGTGTGAATTGCACACACGCTTTTATTTGCTAAGATTCACACGTCTTTACGTTTTGTTAGTTTTTGAAATCGTATAAAATCGAAATTACGAACTTATATATAACTGAAAAAATCAATGTCATGCTTACCTTTACAATTTCTTTTTCTTAAACACATAAGTAATAACTGTCTAATTTGTGTATCGAGAAAAAACGGTAGCGTAATGGCTAAGGCATCGTACTTGTGATCAGGTGGTTGCGGGTTCGAACCCAACCCAGTGCAACACCGGCGTGAACCCACTCCTTTTTTTTTTTTTTGCGTGTGGAAACCCCCTCGGGCCGTTACCCCACCGGGGTTTACGATGGGGCGGTGTGTCGGAATCGAACCGACTAAAACCACACGGTGTGCCGTACTGCGCCTTAAATAGGAGGTATCCGGGAACAGCTTTTATTAAGACATCCGGAACCCTCCTAGCGCCTGCCTGCAAAGGGCGGGCACCTTCGGGTAAAAACCTCTCAATTAGGCGACGTCCAGGCACACGCGGACGCCGCCTCCTCGCGGGGGGCCACTATAGCGGGTGAAGGGGAAAACCCGTCCCGTCCACCCGCGGCCACACTCAGGGCGGCATGAGGCGCTGATAAGCGCGCCACCGGCGGCGAATTAGGTCCGAGTGGAGGTCGTCCTCCCGGACCCTTTCCGCCGCCTCCTTCTGCGAGATGACTTCCTCACAGAAGGTTGCGACCACGGTAAAATTCCTGTCGCTACTGGCCATGGAGCGTATGACAGCCGGTAGCGACAGATCCACTCCGATGACTGCAGTGAGGGCCCGACGCTGCGTCGCCCAACTGGGGCAAACCGCCAGCGTGTGCTGGGCCGAGTCCTCACTGCAGTCGCAGTGGTGACAGGCGGGACTCAATTCCCTCCTAGCGACCGAGTGCAGGTACTTCCCGAAGCAGCCGTGCACGGAAAGAACCTGCGTCAGTCGGAAGGAAAGGGTCCCGTGCTGCCTCCCTGCCCACTCGACAATGACCGGCTAGAGCGCCTCCACGGCGGCAAAGCCATCATGTGGAGCCTCCAGCCGGGACGACCAACAAGACATGGTGGCTCGGTGAGTGGCCTCACGCCATTCGCGTACCTCTTCGGGCGGGAGCCGACTGCCGCTTCCCGCCCGGAACTCAGCCGTTCGCCGATATACTTCGGCGAGCACTTCCGCCTCCAAATCCCACGGGGGAGTCCCGGCCAACGCGCACGCCGCCTCTATTGACACGGTGCGGTATCCGCGTATGGCTCTAACCGCCATCACCCTCTGAGGGCTCCAGAGGCCCTATTCTGGGCGGTCAGAGCCTCCGCCCACACCGGTGCACCGTACAGTGCCATTGACCGGACAACCCCCGTGTACAGCCGTCTCGTAGCGACGCTGGGTTCGCCCAAATTGAGCAAGAGTCGGCCAAGGGCGGACGCAGCGCCAACCAGCCTTGGAGCAAGCTGCAGGAAGTGCTCGTCGAAGCGCCACTTACCGTCAAGGATCAGGCCCAGATATTTTATGTGGGCCTAAACGGGTACGAGGACCGAGTTGATCACTGTGGCCAAAGGGGCTGTGACCAAAGTGTCATCGGCGTAACAGATTACGCGGAGCCCGGGGGGGAAGTCGACTCGAAGTGTCCAGTCGTACCCCATGTTCCACAGGAGTAGTCCAAGGACAGACCCCTGCGGAACTCCGCACGTCATGGGCCGACGACTCAAAACTCCATCTTGGTCCTCGTACATGACGGTACGCTCCTCTAAATAGTCTGCCACTAGCCGCCTCAGGTACGTACGTACAGAGAGTGCTTCTCTGATGCAGCTGAATGGCAGACTATTGAATGCGTTGGCGATGTCCATCGACGCCGCCAACAGCACGCCGCCACAGCTCACTATCTCTCCGGCCACGGCCCTCAGGCGCAACACAGCACCGACCGTCGAACGCCCCGGTCGAAAACCGAATTGGGCGTCCGATAAATCGGGGCCGACCTCGCACAGGTGCCGGACAATGCGGGCAGAAAGGACCCTCTCAAACAATTTACCCGCCTCGTCCAGCAGCACGATGGGCCTGTAGGCCGTGACCGAGTCAGTAGGCAGTCCCGGTTTCCTTAAAAGGACCAGCTTCCCGCTCTTCCAGCAGTCAGGGAAGCGCCCGGACGCCAAGCTAGCGTCCAACACTTCCCTGAGGCGGTCGGACATGTGGTCGAGGGCACTGATCCCGTCTGGCCCGGGGGCGGTGTTCTTGGAACGGATCCGTAGAACAACCGCCCCTATCTCCGCCTCCGTGACGGGCGGAACACCATCCTCCTCGTTCTCCCCGTCGTCTCCGGCCAAGGAGGCCATCAACGGGGGTACGTGTTCCACCCGTTGCGGGAAAAGGCCCTCAACCACTTCCTGCAGGAAGGTGGGCTGCAGAGTCTCCGAAAGGGGGGGGGGGGCGACGAGCAGAGCTTTTGTTGCGCCGCGCGATATGGGCGACCCCAGGGGTCACGATCGAGACCCTCCAGCATCTCCTTTCTTTTTTTCCTCTTTGGGCGTGAACTCACTCCTAACACAAGCATTTAGCTTAGCTGGAGGAGTTAACAAGAATACTAGTAATGTGTGACCCACGTCACTAGTATTCTTTTATAAAAACAAAAAAAGGGCTTGTATTGTCGTTCCGTTTTTAACCGTTAACTAATTATGACGTACATTTGAATTTTGACTATTATTATTATCTAGCCAGTAAACGCTATATGTATCCAAACAATAACTGAAGGGATTCTAATCTATGTTTAACATATTCCTGGTATATGAAGGGATTGATCTACTGTGTTATATAAGGCGAAAGCTGATATTTTGTTTCCAAACCACAAGACAAACATAAGAGCCTTAACTCCATTTGCTGAGAAACTGTAAGTACTTTTCCCTTGCAAGTAAACAAAGAGGGTTATTTGTATAACTATACTAATAGGACTTGCTTTGTTCAAATATAGCACATCACAATCTTCATAGAATTAAGTGTTGTCTAATTTAAAATTTGTTATAATTTATAATTTTTATTCTCTATATTCATCTTAAAAGTTATGAATTACATTTTTAAATATGTCATCCTCATCCTCCGCGCCTTTTTCCAACTAAGTTGGGGTCGGGTTTCAGTCTCACTACGATACGGCCGAACTTTGATATCTTACGTGAAGCGACTGCCATCAGACCTCCACAACCCGAGTACTAGGCGATATCGAAGTTCTGTAGTTCTGTAGACCAGGTTGTCGGAGGGCACCAACTACCCATAACGAATGCCACAGATGTGTGTATGGCACCCGGGACCGACGGTTTAACGAGCTCTCCGAGGCACGGCATTTAAAAATATAAAAAATAGTAGACCACCGACATCGGGTACAGGGACCAAGATACCGGTGGTTAGGGCTCCAAAGACAGGAACCTCCTCACTATACGGACCGTGTCGAGGAGAACTGCCTTCTTCATCACTCCATTGATCCAGCCGTCTAACGCAAGTCTCTTGATCGAGGCTTTTAGCTATCAATCCATGAGCAGATATGACAATCGGAACAATGATCGCCGAATCGACTATTATATGTATAATTATTATTATATATAGACAGAAAACCGGCAGTGAAGCAACTCTTTCATTGCTTTTCGCCGAGTGAGTGTAGTTACCGGAGGCCCTAACTCTTCCCCCTCCCCCGTCCTTCCCCAACTCCTTCCTTAAAGGCTGGCAACGCACTTGTGACTCTTGAGTTGTGGGTGTACATGGGCGGCGGTAGTAATTTACCATCAGGCGACTCGTCTACTCGTTTGCCCCCTATACCGTTAAAAAAAAAAAAGGTTTTATTAACCATGGTCCGATGATAAAGCCAAGAGGTGTGTTTTGTTATTAAAACGTGTTTTTTAGTTTTACTTTACTATAATTACATTTTATTGTTGAACCAAACATTTAAAGTAAACGGTTAATTGACAGCAAACAATGACGTCGCAAGTTTCATACAGGTTTTAAGAGGAGGCAAATCAGTTTCTTTTTAATAACATGAAAACGGTTGATTTGCCTTAATAGTCAACTACTGTGTTGTATATTGTGTTAGATACTTCATGGCACAATGTATTATACATATACATGTGTGTAGGTAGACGTGTATTTTAGGTTTTCCATCCTTTTACAGTAACGTTTCGAATACTTTTCCAGGCTCCTCTGTTACTAAGAATTTTCTTACACAAAAACCCGGGATTACCGGAATTCGAAAATCAAGGCCTCTCACAGCACATAATCGTATATTTGTTACACTGCGAGGCACAATTTCTACCTAAGGTTTAGAGGTTAAACTGTTTTTGTATTTATCATGACTTAAAAGTTAATACTTCGATGAAATTATTTAGAAGTATATAAAACAATATATTTATTTATAAAAAATTAATGGGTAAGACGAGTGTCAGACGGGTCATCTGATGGTAAGTGACTACTGCCATCCATGGGCACCTTCAACTTAAGAGTCACAAGTACGTTGCTAACCCTTAAAGTGGGAGTAGGCGAAGGGAGGGAGGAGGGGGAGAAGGGGGGAACGACTAGCAGAAGCTATTTATATCATTAACAAAGACATTGTGCAGATTCGTTTATAGAGTAAAAACTCAAGTTACTGTTATTGGTAACTCCAGAAAATCGATTGATCAAGGCAGCCCTAGATTTAGTTTTTCCATTCTTATTGCCCATAAAGTAAAAATCTGTACACAGGTGTATAATATAATCTATCTATGTAACAAAAATATTAACACTGCCCATTAAACAAGCACAAACACTTTTTTAAATTACTTCAGTGGCGGAGAGGTTGAGGCTCTTGATACCGTGCATGTCTATTTGTTCCTATTTAAGAAAATTTCTTCTACAACCTCTCTTTCCATAAAATGGCTGCCTGGAAGAAATCACAAATCGCGATAAGATCTAAGATCTTATCGCAATTTGTGATTTCTTAAAATCTATGTACTATGTAATCTATGATTTTAGTTTGGCAAGAATATATATATATATGTATTCAAATTTGTAATAATTTCTTTCCTTGGTCTATCTATCTGTGCATCTTGTTTTGCTTTGATGGGTACATTATTGTGATGTATCATACATTATTGTATGACCTTTTACATTGATAATATTAGTTTGATGAAAGGGAACGTTAAAAGAAAATCTGTAAGATTAATCTGTCTTTAAAAAAATCCGTCTTATATACTGTTAAACAGCAAAACTACGAACAAAAGTTATTAAACCAAGTTAAAATACATACATATTTCGTTGTTATATTTAAAATGGAAGACAACACACACGCAATTTTATTGCCTTAGATGCGGTCAGATAATATATATACTATGTCTTCTATGAGTTATGCGACAATCGATCTCTGTTTCGGCATACCCTCTATTAGATATCCAAGAAATGTGTCCACACTTTATCATTCCTTTTTTGGTCGTAAGGTAAAAGAACAATATTACATCTTATGACGTCTATTGGAAGTGTTTTCTTTCTGATTTATTGAGCTACTCATATTGACTAATTTGAATATTACTCGGTTATAATAGTGATTACAAATTTGTTATTGGATGGAGTCAATGTCAATGGAGGCACGGGTGGCACAAAGTCCTACACAAAGGTCGGATGATACGCTCAGGGTGGATGATTATGGCTGAATTGCCACGGTTCAATGATAGAGTTTAGCAAGTTGTATATATACATACTAATTAGCACGACAATTTATTGTGCGATGAAGGATCAGAATTTATTAAGTAATATTTGATTTGATTGTTTTAACTAGATGGCGCTGAGGTAAGTTTTGCTAGCTGTAGCTGTCGCCACAATATACCGATTATTTGTTTCTTAAAAAGAAAACTATTGCACTAAATTGTTACTTGATCGTTTTGACCTTAAAAACATTTACATAGTCTGTATTACTCTTGTTAATGAACCTTATGTCTGTATGTTTATATTATAATAAACTAGGTTTAAGTCTAATTAGAGTTCGCTTCATTGTATTAATAATATTCAAAATTTATTTTCAAATATTCAGTACTAAGAATTAATTAGTTTATTAGAGAGTGTCTTTATTTTAGTGAATCTTTATATGTACACTGTAAGATACCTATATATATTACTAAGACTAATAATGTGACAACTATTTAATATAAATAACTATATATTTTACAATCATTAAAATATGTACATGTTATGGACGAGTGATTATTATAGCATTATTCATAATATCCAGGACGTTTAGAAAATGTCCTACGTGAGTAGTAATAAAAACAATTCAAAAGGCAAATTGACCGGGCTGTATGAATAATGTGCCGCATCAGAGTAATAAATGGAATGGATCTCAATGCTATTGGTGCCGATTCTATTGTACACTCGACTAAACTAAAACCTGACTTAATTTCTTCATATGAAATCAACCTAGTGTTCTTCGTAATAAGGTCTATTTGTTACTAGCATCTATTTCTCTGCGCCGCTAAATTTCACTAAAACCTGTCAATGTATACTCAACTTTATTTCCACGCAGCAGTGTCTTCATTTATTCAAACGCTGTATAATTGTCGTATAAAAACTTGTTTGAAACAAACAAGGATGACATGTTTTTAATCTACACCTACGAAGACGCTTACTAAAAACACAGCAAAAGAGATGGCATTTAACGGATAACGGCTCTCGCTACGTGGTATTAAAGTTTATTTATCGTATCAGACTTTAGTCGACAAATAAATTGCTTATTTCGATAGCGACATATGTAACCTACTTGTTTCAATTTGAAATAAGACCTTGTTTCTAAGTATACAAGGTTTACTTCTTATATGAAGAAAATTTAGTGAATTTTAATTTAGCGAGTGAAGTAACAGAATTGGGGCCATTGGCACAGAAATAGATTGTAGTTTGGAATAGCACTTTTATCCTAAACTTGCCCAACAGTTATGTAGTACTATTCATAATGGTCAGACCATGTAACAAATAACGAAGGTTATATAAGTATTCATCACACAACCCGATTTCATTTGTCATTATTCCTATTACCCGGGCATTATAAATAATGCAATGTTTAATCACTTGGTCCACAATATATACATCATTTAGTAATATTCTAGCTAATTGTGATCAGATTAAACATTCTGGCCACAGCCAGTTTTAGTTACAGGTATGCAACCCTGATCTGCTTTTCCTTTTATTACCTTAACTTCTTACCTACCTTTCCTATTACATACTCTCCCAAATTTTCCATGTTTAATTCCTAAATTGCCCGGCTGACAGCAATACGCCTGGCACCGTCAGTGCCACTAAATTATAGTTGGCCAGATGAGGGTGTTTAATAAATCTCTACCTACCCCTTAAGAGTTGCGAGCGTTAGTGTTTGTATGTTTGATATCAGAATAAATACTTCCATAAATGGTATTAATGTCTAATCATGATATACCGTTGTACTCGCGTATGTATTTCGGAGATATCCAAGTAATTCAAGTCTTAAAGGCTTGCCGCAGCAGGTTGCTTCATTCCTTGACAAAATGCCAAAATAGGACGGTTTATCAAAGATTTTTTTTTTAATTATGAGCACGTCATACTAATTTCAGGGCCGGCTGTGGTCGTAAGTTACATAGGGCAAACTGAACACGTTCCATAAATGTTTGAATTTCGAATGTTATATTTTTTTAAATATAAGAAACTCAATCGTAAAAAAAATTGCGTGTCAGTTGTTTTTTATCGCAAGTTGAATTTATCACAAAAAGATTGTAGGGCGATGATTTTTTATGATTTTAAAAGTTTACTGACTCCGCAAGACTACTGCTCGTCCTTTAAATGCTTTTCGAATGGAAGCACCTCATTTGACCACCGTAAGGTGTTGGTACGGAGAATTAGGTCGTGGCCGTGTTTCTCTCCATGATTAAATTCGTAAAGATCGGCCCTCAACTGCGATCACTGAGGAAAATGTGGCTACTGTCAGGCAAATAATTGAAGAAAACCGGCGTATGACCTATGAGGAGATTCGAGGACATTTGGGGATTGGTATGAGCCAAATTCAAACAAAGATTGTTCAATTAAACTAAAATTAAATACTAAACTATACTAAAATTAAAATTAAAGATTGACATCAATATCTTAAATTTAGAAAACTTTGTAGCCACTGGATTCCCTATGAACTCCCCCAGAACAAAAACGGACTCGTGTTGATTGGTGTAACAAAATGCTGTTAAAGTACGTAGACGGAAAGGACGTTCAAACGCTATGTATGACACTGTAACAGGATATGAAACATGGATATATTGTTATATGTCAGAAAGAAAGCTACAGTCTTCTGTATGGGTGTGCGAAGGTAACAGCAAACCAACAAAATTGATTCAGGCGAGAAACGTAGGCAAAAAAATTATTGCGTTTTTTTTCTCCCGGACGAGTCCTGTCTGCACGATCCCACTTAAAGAACGATAGATAGTTAATACTGAGTGGTACACTACCATTTGTTTGCCATATGTCTTTAAAAAAGTTAGGGAAAAACGACTAATAAGTGGCATCGTATTGCACCGTGACAATGCTTCGGCGCACACCGTGAACAAGACAAAGTCATTTTTGGCTTCTGAAAAGGTAGATCCCCATCCCGCACATAGTTCAGACCTGGCAACATGCGATTTCTTTATTTTCCCAAAAATAAAAGATTTGATGACAGGTATGACATTTATGGGACCGGAAGAGGCCGTGATAGCTTTCAACCAGCACGTGAAAAACATGCCCTTAGACCAATTTTTAATTTTTTTTCAATATTTAGCAATCAGTATTCCTCACCGTCACCATATTGTTCTAGGTGTGACAAGTCTGCGAGACGTCGTACTCTTAGTGGAGCCATCCATTGTCATCCGCGGTGGTACTGCCGCCCTGATCTGTTCAAGGGACATGCAGGGGGTCCAACTATACTCCGTCAAATGGTATCGTGGGAATCATGAGTTTTATAGATATACTCCCAACGAGGTACCGGATACAAGAGTATTTGGACTGCCTGGGATCTTTGTTGACGTAAGTAGCATTTATTTTCAAATTTTACCCACCATGAATGTTGCTTATTTTATTTGTTTATTTCATTTTTTTATCTTAATATATTAATATATATATATATAATATATATAATATATATATATATATAATATATATATATAATATATAAATCTCGTGTCACAATGTTTGTCCTCAATGGACTCCTAAACCACTTAACCGATTATAATAAAATTCGCACACCATGTGCAGTTCGATCCAACTTGAGAGATAGGATAGTTTAAATCTCGAAATAAAATATGGCGGTACGAAGTTCGCCGGGTCAGCTAGTATATTAATGTAGATCTTTTAGTAAGAAGAGGAATTAACTGTGTGACACAAAACAAAAAAAAGTGTTTTACACTAAATATCTTCTGTTTTTAAACAATTTATTTAATTTATTAAACTAGACTAGTTTTGCTTGCGTTAATGGCCCCTGTCACATTCCAGTGATTTGCAGTGAGTATAGATATATAGGTAATAAGATTTTAAGAAATGCAAATCCAATTGAACTTTGAATTAGATAACCATGAACCAAGAAACCAAAAATCCAAACAAACAAAAACATTTTATGTTCATTATGTTGGTTAATATACAAATACGCTCATTATAGTCAAATTCTTTAAGAAACTTGTTGCAATCACAGAATCAAGGTACATATATGTATAAGTGCTATATTTATACTATTTCAATTTTCAATTTTAATAGTTATAACAAAGATTGAAACGTTAAAAAAATAGGTTATCTATAAATTTTGATTTATTCTCTTTATTTAATTGTTTTGAAATACAGAAAGCCTTAAATTGAATTGAAATAAATATCAGATTGTGAAAAGAAAAATGGGATGTTGGACTGTTGCTATCATATTTTATTCATTGATTTAAACAATTCCCTTAGCTCTTGAGGAAATATTATATTTAATTCCTACTACAGCGTGGATATTACTACTTTATAAAATTACTACTTTTTAAATAAAAAAAAAACGACCAAGCGCGAGTCAGACTCGCACACCGAGGGTTCCATAAAATATTTTTATTATATGATGTCACTAAAAGTTTACGGTTTTCGCAGTTTTTCCTTTAACTGTGCTATAAGACGTTGCTTCGTACCAAATTTCAAGATTCTGAGTTCACGGAAAGTACCCTGTAGGTTTTGATTCCCTTGCAAGTGTCGAAAATTTGCGGAAATTTGCGGCATAAACGGCTGTATCTTTTGATTGCCTAGGCTTAGAAGTTTGATTTTTTCACAGCTCCAAGAAACAGTAGATTTGAGTATTTAGTATGAATTTCAGCTTGATACCTCCACGCGTTCATGAAAAAAATAGTCTTGACGGACAGACAGACCTTCGGACGGACGGACAACAAAGTGATCCTATAAGGGTTCCGTTATTTCCTTTCAAGGTACGGAACCCTAAAAACAATCTGATATTATTTCTAAAAATCTTTTCTTTAATAATTTAAATAATGTGTTAGTCCTTCTGATTTTAAAACTTGCGAAAAACATCAAAACTTTATAATTTGCAAAGCCAAATCTAAAGACCAGTCCCGAAAACGTATATATTATTCAAAATTGTTAAATACTGAAATAGGTATCATTGGAAGTTACATAAAAGGCAAAATTTCCGTTTATTACCAAAGTTAAATGTAGCCACATAATCCTCTGATTTGAATCTACCCAGGAGTTACATAAAAGTAATAAGGGTCTTCCAATATGCTTTTCCTGTTTCACAATGAACTGGTATTCGTCTCAGCCCCTCACGGGCAGATTAAAGATGCTATTACACGGGTGGATAGTACTTGATTGGTAAATCTAATTCTTTGAGTCACCTTCAATAAACAGAGAAAATGATCTTGGTTCAATAATTGAGTTGGATTAAGTTAACGTAAAGCAGTTTTCAAAGTCTATCTTGGATATTCACTTAGATTGTGTGCATTTTATTCTAGTGTTATAAATTTTAAGCTGTCCTGTAGTCCAGATTTTGGTAGCTTCCAATATAGATAAAATTCAATGCAATGTCATTGGGATAGTTTTTTTGCGTTTACTTGGAATATTTTTAGTGGTTAAATAGTTATGAGAATGACGATACATTCAAATTGTGATGTGATGTTGGTGATGATCTGCATTGTGAAATGAGTGTGATCTAGATTATATTTTAATTCTGAAATATTTTTAGGATAATGGTTGAAAGAGGATGTAGAGACGAGAGCTATGTGTAATTAATTATGCTAAAAGAATAATTAAATAGTAAAAAGAAAGTCAGTTGCGATTGATTTCACAATATTATATCAATCGAATTGGTTATATTCTGTAATAGCACCCGTAACCGGGGACCGTGAATGAGAGGATTCAGAGCAAGGGAAGCTCACAAGGACAAACAAATTAAGTTGTTGTCTCTGCCCACTTCGAAGGTTGAACGGCATGAAATTATGTATAAATATGTTACGACAAATGTATTTTTCATATTA
The DNA here is from genome assembly GCA_949752705.1 of Callimorpha dominula. NCBI lineage: Eukaryota > Metazoa > Arthropoda > Insecta > Lepidoptera > Erebidae > Callimorpha > Callimorpha dominula. The sequence continues at coordinate 2,979,422 of OX457002.1, read as the reverse complement.
TTTAAAATATACGGTTTTACTCACGTGTTTCGGACCCGACGGGGGCCCTTTATCAAGGGGTGAGGCGTCCTGCCGCGCCGGTTGCAGGTGAGTAAAACGTATACACGTAAGTAAAACCGTATATTTTAAATAATATGAATACCACTCACGAAAGTTTTTACTCAAATGTATTTTTACTTATCCTTTCAACATTCTCTTCTTACGTAGGTGTCGCACTGTCGCTTATGGTTTTTCTAAATGGTCTATAATTTTACAGATTGGGTTTTCTCACGACTTTAGTATTCTAATATTTCGTTTTAAAATTTTATAATATGTAATTAACATTGGTATAAATTAAATATCGTACGATGTCTATGTAACATTATACGTCTACTTCAAGTAAACATATTTCGTCTCTATGTCAACACATATTATGATGATTATAGTAAACGACGCGTAGGAGGGTTTAATATTTCAGTTGCGCTACGTAACAAATATATTTTTAGACGAAAACTCACGTGTCGATGCTTATACGAGTATCAGCAGTTTAGGTTTTTTATACAAATGTGCTTTTGTATAAAAAATATATAAAGCAGACCCAAAACAAGTTAAGTTTAGTTAGTAAACAAAGTTAGTGCTTACAAATACAATTTTGCTTAAAATCAAATATTTTTCATAGAAAGATGAACAGTTGAAATTAAAAACAACAATTTATAATAGTTGTACACCTGTTAAGCTCAATGCGGGCAAAAAAATACTAATTTCCAACAAGAAACGCCAGTTCCTTCAAAGTTCCAAAATCTACAAAAATTGTACAAATTGTGTTCATATTTGAAAATATTTACAGTTTCATTATATACGTAAGCAGAATGCTTTCACTTTGTTAGATTGGATCGATAGAGAGTGGATCGAGATTGAAACCGATTTTCAAGGCGATCCAAAGCGCGGATACAAAACTATATCTTTCATTCATAGCTGCGAAACGAGGTTTTCCAAATCTCTTGTTGCATTAGTTTCGAGGTTTTTGAAACGATGTCTGTTCATGCTTTTAAATTCATTTCGGTGTTTTACTGCATCTGTTGCATTATGTTAAGTGTGGATTGTATTTTTCCTTTTTTATCTTAAGCTACGATCACGGCAAGGGGAAGGATTGTTAAATGGAGAGACAACATTGTGGGTTTCGCATTGGAACGTTGAAGAAATAACGTTTGGGGATCCTGCTTAGGGAAGTGTTTATGTGGAATGTGTTCTCAAATGACGTGAGCGGTGACTTTATTCTTTATTTATACAAAGCATTGTGTGGTTACGGATGTGCATTGAACCAACAAATATGTATATTAAATTTCCATGCAGTATTCAAACATATAATATACCCTAACCCTTCCCTCTCTAACTCTTTCCGCTCTTCCCCCCCTTTCCCCCTACTCCCACCTCAAAGGAAATATAATAAAAAAACATAAACAGGAAAACATATAATATAACGATAATGATATTTAAAAGTTTGGTATATCCGAAGTTCGTGTAGAAGCTTTTTAATCCTTCTTGGTTGTCGCTTATCCTACCCTATGACTGTACTTATGTATAACTAGCAGTACCCTGCGGTTTCACCCGCGTAAGTCCCGATCCCGTATTAATATCGGGATAGAAAGTAGCCTATATGTTAATCCAGGTCTCCAGCTATCTACATAACAAGTTTCATTGCAATCGGTTTAGTAGTTTTGGCGTGAAAGAGTAACAAACATCCATCCATCCATCCATCCAAACTTTTACATTTATAATATTAGTGGGATATAAGTGGGATATATATTAAGCTTTAATCTTGGCCAATGTCTAGCATTGAATTGCAACAGGCTTATTGATTGATTGATTATCGATTTGAGTATGTATTACCTATTAGATGAAAAATACATTCAGGCTGTTTGTAGAAACCCTGTTTAAACAATTTTATAGAACCTCTTTATTATTATTAACAGGTATTACATAATGTCACTAATGTCAGGGTTGATAAACATTACATTATGTTTATATTTTATATTTATATATTTAAGATTTACATTAATGCCATGAGCAATTAATCTGGGAATAAATATTAACAACCAATTATATTTTTCATTTTAATTTAACTTCCAATAACGTATATTGTCAAGTAAATGATAATTTGTTTCCAACAGCACTACACAATTTTATAACTCGAACGACAAAAACTCAAAGCATCTTTGGACGTTTTCTCTTTGTCCTAGAGACTTTGCGTACATTGAGTTTAGAAACCAAAATCCAGTTTGTAGCTTGTAAAATATTAAAGAACTCTGCACTGTGACTTTCAGGTGAATAGATCAAACGGCACTCAGGTTCTACTGAGAAAATTGGATCTCGGCTTAGCAGGAAACTTTAGCTGCGAGGTTACAGCGGAATCACCGTCTTTTGCCACGCAAATCGCAACCAAGCTTATCGATGTCATTGGTAAGTGATTTTATCTCTTTTTTCTTTTTTAAAAAACATGGTTTTATTTATAAGTTACGCTTTTTGTTCGGATAAGCTACAAAGGTTTGACTTACGTACGTGTGTCAAATCCTAAATATGTTATTTATCGACCAAAAGTCCAATCCAAACGGGCTAAAATATAAATTTCGTCGGCATGACGTTATCTTTAGAAACTATAGTTTTCTATATATGCGAGAAAAGTCATGCGAATTGTTGTTTTTTGTTGTTACTCTACCTACCGCTGTCTTCTGATCAGCGGTCATCATGATCTAGATCTCACATATCATTCACTTTTTCTCTATCAATTACTAAAACTTGCACTGCCAACTGTTTAGCTAAGTTTGTTTTGGAGAAAATGTTTTCCAAGGATTTCAAAATGCATCTTTTAAAATAATTTTATGTTCGATAAACTGTAAACAACATTATGCATTTATCTTATATTATCGCACACATTATCTTACATTATATCACAAGAGCCTTAATAAATACTAGGAAATTCTAGAAGTTACTAATTAAGAAATAAAATTGTATTACTTGCACCGTAATGTTTGGTATGACATCCAGGAAACAGTTATACTGTTGCTTTGCCTATAAGTTAAGTGCATATTGCATGTTTTTTCCTTAACTATGACTGAATTGAAGTTACTATCGATTAACATTTTTAGTGCATCTGCACCCACAAAATTATGTAAGCTTGCCAAATACATCAGCATTATCACGTTGTTTTATTTGTTAAGGTAACGTAGCGTTAACTGCAGAGTATGTATATCCGCTGTATCTAGTCGATTTACCTCACTTACACCACTTTTTTATGACCGGTGTAACAACAGGTTGTAAAATTTGTCGCCACTGAAAGCTATAGTAGTAGTTATAAGTTAATTCCACTATCTATTTTATAAGGGTATATATTTAATGCATCCACTTTGTTCAGGATGTTTTAAAATTATTTGATATTAAGCTGCTGCTGTAGTCTTGTGAATTATAGTGGGGTTATGGCTGTTTGAACTAGAGTTAGTATAAAATGGTTGTCAGCGATATACTTGGACAGGTGTTGCCTTACATTAGGTTTTAGAAATAGGATTGCACTTGATCACTGTCTAACTTGATAGTAAGTATTGAAGGGGTTTAAGATAAAGCACGCTAGCTTAAATAAAAATGTGGCTACCTGTGCGCTCATAACGCGAACGCACCCAAGCTTTAGTTGGAAAATAGACCTCATAAACATACATACATACATAAATAAAATTTTGATAATTAATCAGTTTGTTGTTTGGCGCCGACTCAAAATAAGTTTATATAAAATTACATAGTTTATGTAAATAAGCTCAATACTTAAGACTTAAGGTTTATTTATTTTTTGCTTTTTAGTTCTTTTCGTCGGTTTAATTTTTAGTTAAAAAGATTTTATTTCATATGAAATCCACCTTGTCTTCGTCGTAACAAGGTTCTATTTGTTACTGGCATCTATTTCTTAGCGCTACTAAATTTCACTAAAACCTGTCAACGTATACTCAACTTTATTTCCACGCAGTGAGAGTCCCCATTTATTCAAATGCCGTATAATTGCCACGCAGGGATAGTCCCCAATCATTCAAATGCTGTATAAAAATTTGTTCAAAACGAACTAAGATGACGTTATTTTAATCGACACCTACGAAGACGCTTACTAAAAACACAGAGCAAAAGAGATGGCATGCAACGGATAGCGGTTCTCGCTACGTGGTATTAAAGTTTATTTAAGCGTGTCAGACTTTAGTCGGCAAATTAATTGCTTATTTCGATATTGAAACATTATTGATAACATGATAACATTATTTCATTATTGTTAAAATTACTCTTAGATTTGTATTTCTGGTGGACAAGAGAAAGATTTATAATTATATTATTATTCACTAGGATATAGTATTAAAGTTCTTTGGTCCAGAGGCATTTTGAAATAGTAAATAAATAAATAAGATTTGTATGTGTTTTTAGATCGCGTTTTATATTTCCCAAGACGCCATCTACTGGAATGTCGTGTCTTGTTGAATTTGAGAGTCAGTAGCCTCAAAAGAAGTCAGTACTTCCAATATTATATATAAATACTCTAAGTGATACTGTTGACTGATGTACTAACTTTTAAACTTTCGCGTTCCATGATATAATATTATCTACGTATTTACCTCTGAATCGCCTGACGTTTCGACCAGGGTGCACTGGCCGTGGTCACAGGCGTGATGGCGTTAATTCCCGTAAATACGTAGATAATGTTGACTGATGTTCTTGACAAACTGAATCATTAGTTGTACGAGCTGTCTAAGCCCTGGTGTAAGTTTTTAAAACCTTTTAACTGTTTAGGTTTAGGAGGTTTTGTTGAATCTTAGCCATATTGGCTCTGGCTTTACAAACTGACTTTTTGGATATTATAAGAAGTGTAAAATAACTTTCAAGGAGTTCTTAGTACTTTTATTTTCGTCTTCGTAAGAAGGCCTACTATTGAAGGCCTACAAGAAAATTAATACTAGGTTAGGTGACCGCGATCTTAAAAAGGTTAGGTGACCGCGATCTTAAAACTAAATTGACGCAACGCGACGCGACGCAACGAAAAACGCACTTTTAATTAAATTTTAATTTCAAAATCAGACTACAAATGACAATTTTTTTTAATACATATTAGGTTTAATTTTTATTTTTGTGTGTTCGATAATAATCTCATGTTGACTCTAAAACCTTAGAGAAGCAAAGAATCTCTAGCGAATAAAATCAACATTTTTTTTTTCTGTCGTATAGGGGGCAAACGAGCTGACGGGTCACCTGATGGTAAATGACTACCGCCGCCCATGGGTACCTGCAACTCAAGAGTCACAACTTTACAAGTGCGTGCCGGCCTTTAAGGTGGGAGTAGGGGGAAGAGGGGAAGAGCGGGAAGAGTTAAAGAGGGAAGGGTTAGGGCCTCCGGTAACCTTACTCACGCGGCCAAAAGCCATGAAACGCAGCTTCACTACCGGTGTTCGGTGAGGCCTTGGTAGCACTCCGGTCGTGTATAAGTGCCGAAGCATGGCTCTCCCACAAAAAATGAACCTAACTAAATGATTAAAGGTAATGGTAAATGTAAGAGCCTTGTTACATACTAATATTTGAGTTTTCAGTTAGTATGTTTTTTATTTAGCTGAGCCATGAAGGTACGTTACATTTAATACTTATTTAATGTTGTCTTGATGTAAATAAAACTGTATTCCATATACGAAAATAATTACTATCTGTTTGTAACACAGCATTAACAAATACATTGCCCGAATTGAATTGATAGATATGTATTGTAGGTATATCTACATAATATTTGGGTTGATGTTCAAAATTTTTTGCAATTTTTTAGTGATACGATTTCAACATCTTTCTGAAGTTCTGAAGCTGAAGTTTACTATAGCGAGCGTTTAGCTTATCTGGTGTAGAGTACGATTTCTACTAGGTTGGGTGCCGGATCGAATCCCTCTTTGACACTCTTTTCTTTTTTGCACTTTTTTATAAATATATAAACTAATTTACTTCTTTAAATTAGGTATCGTTTTTAACCGACGAAAAAAAGGAGGTTCTCAATTCGACCGTTTTTATACATATTCTTTTTTTTATGTATGTTCAGCCCTCTCCATTATTTATGAACTGATTTTGATTATTCTTTTTTGTTAGATAGGGTATACCTCAAGGGTGGTCCCATGTCAAGAAAGTAAGGATCTGATGATGGAATTCTGATAAAATTGAGAGAAACCCTCGAAAATTGTAGAAACGAATAGTGTTTCTGTTTACTTTTCATTACTTTATCAGGTATTTGCGTTTAGAAATCCTCACATCATGTAGCCGAGCTGATGATGAAAAAAATTTCATAAATAATAACCTTTTTAACAAAAAATTAAACAGAAGAAAAAAACTAAAAACCAAAAAATAAATAAACCTTTTAAATAAGCTTAATACTTAAGACTTAAAAGGTTTATTTATTTTTTGCGTTTTAGTTCTTTTCGTCGGTTGAATTTTTTTTTATATTTTTTATAAAACCACTCAATTTAATTAACTAATAAATATTAAGAGTACAAAGAATCGATTTTTACCTGTGATTTAAAGAAATATTATTGGTTACATTAGATTTCACCTGCAAATAGTCGTGTGTTTGAAGGATTTCAAGTGAATGTATATTTTCAATCGTAGGATATCATCGTGCTTTTCTGTGGTGATTGCTGAAGCAGCAGGAGTTGTTTTTTCTTTGTTTGGTGATCCCAGAGTAATCTATAGCTGGTTCTTGACTATGTGAACGAGCTATTTTGCCTCTCGCAGCCATTAAATTCATAAATATGTTTCAGGGCATTAATAATAATAACAACTTCACACACCTCGTACACGGCCGTCTGATCCTAAACTAGGCAGAGCCTGTACTATGGTAACCAGACTGCTGATAAACATACTTATATATTTCTAAATACATACATATTATAAATAAATTACACCCAGACAGAGAATAATTCGTCCTGGGTGGAAATCGAACCCACGACCAGTCAGGGTCACTAACCACTAGACCATCTGGCCAGTCCAGTAAATATACATATATTTATAAATAGAGTTATAGAAAAGAAGATCCAAACTTTTAAACTTTTGCGTTCCATGATAATATAATTATGTGGACGGGAATTCACGCGATCACGTATTTAAAGTATTACAGTACCTACAGGCCTGTGATCACGGCCACGACCACGGCAAAGCAAAGGTATGTCATACCTTTTAAATACGTGATCGCGTGAATTCCCGTCCACATAATTATATTATCATGGAACGCAAAAGTTTAAAAGTTTGGATCTTCTTTCCTTGCCTAAGATGGTATTTCCCAATCTAGCAAATCCAGGTTCCATTGGTACTTCTCTTTAGTTTTGATACATTTTTAAGGGGCTTAAATTAAAATAATAAAATTTTCTTAGAAGTAACAACAATTTATAGCTTTCATTACCATCTCATTATTTAGAGAGACGTGCGTGGAACACGTCGCGCCACCGTCTCAGGCCTGCTTCTGCTAGGGTAATGATAGCCCCACCCGTTACCCCAAGCCAGCGCTCATAGAGGCTGGAGAGTCTTGTGCGGGACGGTAGAGTACTCGACCTCTCCCGTACCCTTTCCGCCGCTTCTTTAGACGACATCACCATCGCAAAATGAGGCAGTAGAATCCCACACACTGTCGCTTTGGAAGACATACGGCGGAAATCTTCTCTTCTAAAGGTGAACTATGGTTAAACTCTTCCTTAGAGAGAAGAAGGTCTTAGTCAGAAAGAAGTCAAAACAGTAAATATTCATTTTAAATATAATGACAGCAACAGTCTACCGCAAAATTTCTACCTACTTTCAGCATTTAATTATTAACTGCCATTCACAAATTTTAATTATAGCATTTATAATTTTATATTCCTTGGGTCTTAAAGCAAGCCTCTACTTACCAAACTTAATTTGGAAATCTAAAGTTTATTCTTCCTTCAAATTTAACATTTGAATGATAAACTAAATTGCTAATTAACTAAGCCTGGCACAAAATAGCGCTTGGGCTAACTTACTCGTGGAGTGTTTAATAAAATCAAGAAATAACAAATTTAACCCTATTATGTTTTTATGTGGGTGACTATTTATAAAGCTACTTTCGTAAAATTTCGGTTTCAGCAGCGTAAGAAGCCCAAATAGGTATTAAATATTGCTGTTCATTTTACCACAATCACAACATACAGTCGTTTAGGTGTGTTTGGCAGCCATAGCTGTCTGTATATTGTGAGTAGGATTACACAATACGGCATTTATGGGCAGCAGTAACCATTTACTATCAATTTAGTATAATACAATTTTTCCGTAAAATTTCTACGCCACGGATGGCATTGTCAAATTTATATCAGCGAAGTCGTTTATTTATATAGTCACAATAAGGTAACGTTTCATCTGTCTATCTCGCTCCGATCACAATGTGTGTGACACTTGAGTGCGAGTAGAAACGCAAGAAGATAGTGTTTTCCTGAAATACTAAACCTTTAAAAAAGCTAGTATAAACATTTTTCTTGTGTTTGTAAAATTACTATTATGTAAAAAAAATTATCTAAACCCACCATTAAAATCACCAATTACCCACCATGTAAATCATTCAGAAATTTCAGAAAATACATACAAAATTAAAATATAAAACTCCTAAAATTAAACATCTTATATCTCATTTAAATAAAAGAATTTATATAAAAGATAAAGTAGGCAGAGGATTTATGGCTATCGCAATTTTAGATCCTACTGTTGCATAATTAAGCAAAAGTTTTATCTCATCGTAATAATTTAAGTGACCAATTTAATAAATTATATCTGTAGAATAGGCTCACAATTTTCTCTCAACTTTTGCTTTAAACTCTTCAAGAATGTCGTTATTAGACAGTTAAATATTAAAACTGTTTTGTGTTTAAAAAGGTTAGCATGTTATCAACCAGGCATGAATTCTTAGCCTTTTACATTCAGGTTACTCAATCATTATTTTACCTCCATCGATTACGTAAGTTTTAGGCTCTTGTTATTATATTAGTACTAGGAACTTATATTTATGGCAATTACTCCTAATTATCCAAATGGAATACCACTACTGGTCTAAAACACTCGAAAGCTTTGATAAAGGGCTCTATGATTTCAAAGTATCAAAAGAACTGCTGGAGCTCAAAAGATACAAAACATATTATGCATTAACACGAATCCTTTCGGGACACTGCAAACTGAACAACCATATGTATGTTTAACCGAAAGTTGGGCAAAAGCACAACATGCAGATTATCGAAAGGCAGATGAAACTGCAATGAAAATTCTATGTTCATGTGGCCCTATATATACGGATACGGTACCGAAGTACCAACCTAGACTTTATGCAATCGCAGGAAATATAAACAATCACTGCTCATAAGGTCTGGAAGTTTCTCAAAGCCATAAGTCTGAGCAGTGATCTATAAAGCAAGAGTGCACTACAAAATAACAGAAATGGTCGAAGTAGCACTAGGCCTACAAAACAAATAATAAATACCTTTGAACTGTCTGTTTAATGTCCAAGGCGTCGGACTTGCGATCGAGTAGTTGCAGGTTCGAACCCCACCCAGTGCACTATCGACGTGTACCCACTCCTACCACAAACATTGGAATACCAGTAATGTGTAACCCACGTTACAAGTAGTCTTTAAAACAAAAGTGCCTGACGTTTCGTCCAGGCTGGCCACGGCCAATGTAACCTTTATCGCCCACGGCCTATTTAACTTCTATTTATCTCTACTGTCTCCTTCTAACCCCAGGTCTATTACTAATATTTCCTTCTTTGCTGGTATGATATTGTTTCTTTGCTAATTTCTTATGTTGCCTCTTATTAAAGTGGAAATAAAATTGTTGTAATAAATTTGTTTTTATTTTCAGAACAAAATCCTTTGGTGTATATTTATGTAAATAATAATAATAATAATAATAACTCCACACATCTCACACACGGCCGTCTAATCCCAAACTAGGCAAAGCCTGTTCTATGGTAACCAGACTGCTGATAAACATACTTATATATTTCTAAATACATACATATTATAGATAAATTACACCAAGACACAGAACAAATGATCGTGCTCATCACACAATTATTTGTCCTGGGTGGGAATCGAACCCACGACCTCTGGCTTAGTAGTCAGGGTCACTAACCACTAGACCAACAGGCCAGTCCTGTATTATATGGTCCTGTATTATAACGTCCTGTATTATAATATCTATGGAATATACCGCAGGGTAACGCTAACTAACTGATTGATTAATTACAACTAGGTTTTGCTCTTGTCATTTTCAATCAACATCAAAACTATCAGTGTGCTGGCCCTTTGATCAAGTCTAGATACCGTGTCATGTTGGGACGAGCATCGTAAATACGGCTCCTCTAAGTTATCTTAGTGGGATGTCAAATTATGAAATTTTGCCATTAAAATAGGGAAATTTGGAATTGAAACGTGGAAATTTATTTACAAGTTTCAAATTATTAATCTCTTTTATTCATATTTTCTCTTTTTCTTGTTTATGATTTGAAGTACTTAACAAAAAGATTTTAAATTAGTGAACATTTTATCAAGTAAAACCCGACATAATGTTAAACATTTTTATTTAAGAAAATAATTATAAACCCTGCAATTGTATCTGCTTTATGGTCAGTTGAAGTTTAAAAATATCAGTTCTTAACAAATTTACTACTCTGCTTTGCTATGTCTATCTTAGGATCGGATTGTATCTCTGGGCAATCTATAAAACAGTATAAAAATAATTTAAGGAAATTAAAAATAAAAGAACTTTGACGAACACTTATAAAACGCGTCGTACCTTCTTATGCAAAATATTAATAAGATTTTGAAAAGAAAACCACCCCTTTCAAATACCCCTTTCGTATTTAAATAATGTAGCTACACGAAAAAATGTGCTAAACAAAGAACTTAAAACTTTTTGCTTAGACAGAAATGTTGGATTATACCCAATTATAATAGCAATAGCCATTGCTTTAATTACATTTGTGCCTCCGGTAACTTCACTCACGCGGCGAAAAGCAATGCAAGCATTGTTTCACTGCCGGTTTTCTGTGAGGCCGTGGTATCGGGCGGAGTCGAGCCGGCCCGTGCTGAAGCATGGCTCTCCCACGTAATTATGGGTCGTACTTCTCTTTTATCAAGTTCACACATCAACATACCCTCAAGGGGCATTCATTTTACATATTAAGATTATCTATTTTTCTCTATGAATATATATTTTTTTCGTAATAACGCAACCGATACATACATCTGAGAATATGAATTTGTCGAATCCTTAGGCACAGGTAATCCTGTGCCTGAGGGTTCGACAAATGTTTTGTCGAGATTAACTTTGAGCAAAGCGGACCCTGTACTATGACGAGGTCGGAATCCCGACTGGAACGGACAGAGTAAGTTATTCTGATGAACAAACCGAGATTATTATTAGGGGCATGCGGAAACTGTAATGGAAATGTAATTAATTCGACTAGGTTGTGTTCATCTCCAACATTATTAGACACTAAATCCTGGCATGCGATCAACATGTTATTATAATTTACATAAAATCATTTTTGGGACTTCATACCTCCATATTTAAGAAATATCCCAACAAAACTTCTGATTTATAAAAATGCTTGCGATATACAGTTTCTGAAATCTCTCTTAATTAGACTACATATTATATCTTGTTTTTGTTTTGATATCGATTCCCACATTATATTTTATTTCGGAAAATATTTGCATATTTAATAGTTAAGTCAGGTCAAGGTCAATAGTCAAATATAAATATATCTTAATAACAAAAATAATGGGGCATAATAAAATAAAAAAATTAATCAACCGTGGCTAAAGATTAGGGAAGCTTCGTAAGTAAAATCGTAATTGTCAAGGCAAGAAATCCTCCGGATCTGATCTTTGAAGATATTTAAAAGTACATAAAAATGAGAGAAAAATTTGTCTCAGCTCAAATCGTGATTAAAGATTAGATAGCAGAAATCTTTTTTTTTATCAGTGTCAGCGAACAGCGTCTAATGATAGTAGTTGTTTCAAGGTTACGTACTGATAAATAAGGCAGTTGTTTCAGTAGTGTCTAAAATGTCTAGTAATATCAAGCGGCGGTAGCGTAATGGCTAAGGCGTCGGACTTGCGATCGAGTGGTTGCGGATTCAAACCCCACCCAGTGCACTACCGACGTGAACCCGCTCCTAACACAAGCATTTAGCTTAGCTGGAGGGGTTAACAAGAATACTAGTAATGTGTTACTAGTAGTCTTTTAAAAAAAAATATCTGAGATTTCTGCCTATACTATACATATCTCACACAGACTTTAAGCTTCTCAAGTTAGAAGCTTAAAGTATAGAAGAGATATTATTTTTTTCATTTTATTTTAATTAAATATTCAGCTTAACTATATCATACTCATAAGCGTTCCTGTGTTTAATCTATATTATGACTTCATTATTTTTATGGTTAAGTTAACGTAACTCTTGTTTTCTACAAATATCATATTACCTATAATATGATATTTGTAGAAAACAAGAGTTGTTCTACTGTGAACAACACAAATCAAACTGAACTATAAAAGAAACTAAGAAGAAAAGAAGCCAACATTTTAATATCACAATTATTATTCTGCCTTTTTATAACAATAATTTTGAAAGTAATGGCGATTAAAGTCACTTTACTTATAAATTATAATGCAAAGGAAAAATTCAGTCTCTGAGCAGACGGTAGTATCTCATTAAATAACTCTGAAGATGATAATAACAAGACAATGTTTTCTCAGTTGCAATCTTATACATGGTAAACGTATTCATCAGTCAGGCAATTTTAAAGGACTTGTAAAGCTTGACCGAAGATTTTGCCTTGCCCCTAAAGTTACTACATTAGAGGCATGCCAAAATCTTCTGTCAAGCTTTACTTTTACTTTTACCTAATAAGCATATAACGCGTCTGGTAGCTCTCGCATCAAATCCCAGGAAAAATATTGTGGCTTAGGCATTTTATTCTACTAACTTTTAAACTTTCGCGTGCCATGATATAATTATGTATTTACACAGGAATTAACGCGTTCCCAAAATAGCTATTATATTCCTCTGAATTGCCTAACTTTTCAGTCAGGTTGCACTTTGCATGGTCACAGGATGAATTTTATTCTGATTAAGCCCCGATCTACATCTAATTATATACAATTTGTTTTTTTTTTGTAGCTTTAAGGTCTAGATTAGATCATTTAATTACTGACGATGTTCTCCTAATGAAGTTTTAGATATTTAGAGTAATAATATAAAAAATTGATTTAATTTACCTGATTATTAATTTTTACTACGTTACTACTAATGACTGGCCTGTTGGTCTAGTGGTTAGTGACCCTGACTGCTGAACCAGAGGTCGTGGGTTCGATTCCCACCCAAAACAAATAATTGTGTGATGAGCATGATCATTTGTTCTATGGCTGGGTGTAATTTATCTATAATATGTATGTATTTAGAAATATATAAGTATGTTTATCAGCAGTCTGCTTACTATAGTACAGGCTCTGCCTAGTTTGGGATCAGACGGCAGTTATTTTTATTATAATCTGCCGCAGAACTTTTGTGTGTACCTACTTATTTTAATATAAACGATATCTGTATTAAACAAAAGTAAAATTAGTTAAAATTATTTTTAATGAAGTTATTTGTACAGTCGAGGGATTAAACAGGGCTTATATTTTTAGTTATAAAACATATTTCAAACAGAATCTTTAACTTAGAGCAACAAAATTTTAAACTCTGACCAAGGAACGGACATTGAAATCAGATACGTTCCAGAGAGACTGTAAGTACCTTATATTCACCGATATGGTACTAGTATGATTCCCTGTGGGATGCTCGTCGTGATGGGAATTGTATTTTGTGAGGATTCAATTCGATTGCAATTTTTTTCCGGAACTCTCTTAAATTTTAATAAACTGATGTCGGTTTTTTGTTTTCCCCTATAATAAATATTATTATATTACATCAGTAAATTACACTGTTAATGGAAGCACCAAAAATGGAAAACAAAATGTATAATATCGGTTCAATGTATAATATTGTAAAAAATAAAACAAAAAGGTATTACGAATTACTATAAAAATGTAATATAATTAATTATTTGACTATGAAAAAGCACTTGCATATTATCGTATTTACATAACCAGTCCTTTTCAATATTTTTTTATGATTATAGCTTTGCCGCCAAGTGGTCCTGTGTTAAAAGCAGACAAGGATCGCTATCAACCTGGAGAGATACTCCAGGCAAACTGTACTTCATCGCCAGCTAAACCAGCTGCCAACCTCACTATATTCATCAATGAAGAAGCTGTAAGTATATTTCATTATGGCGCTAGTTTATATTCATACTAAGGATAATATTCATCAAAGTGCACGGTGACAATTGCACCGTAATATTCCTTAGCAAAATGGAAATTTATTTGTACATTATGTAACGGATAACTGCCACTCAGTGATTAATTCAAAATAAAATTCGCGGATGTCAAAAATATGTTTGTAAGTGCTCTCACGAGTGATTAAGCACATAGTATATCTGATTGCGAATACAACTATCAGTTATATTCACCCAGCAGTGGCGTTGTCAATGTGCAAAATATTGAACTTTTTTAATTTGTAGCGAGAGTCGCTTTTTTACAACAAGTGTTATTTATCTGACTTCAAACTATAAAAAAAAAAAAATATTATTAAGGTACATCAGTAATTGGGTTTTTGTTATTTCAAATATAAACTGAAGCACTTATTATACTCACTTCTTTTAGCATTAAAATACACACGTTAATAAGTATTTTCAATGCAATTTTTAAGTCGATAAGCACAGAGTTCATTTTATTTAAGTAGGCGTTTTCAATGGCATTTTTATACTTTCGCATCAGTAATAAAACCAGACTGTGCAATTGCGGAAATTTGATACGCAGCATAACTTTTTCGACCTATATTGTACCTTACTACTATGTAAATAGTTTTGAGATTTAATTGAAAGTTGTGTATCCTATTTGTGTATAGTGACCTTTCTATCTTTTAACAATTAAATTATCATTAGCCAGTGATTTTCGAGTGCGTAGTTTGTCTCTTATTTTATGAACTTGTCTATCATTGCGAGGTCCATGTTTTTCAACCGTTTTTTTGTTGACGAGGTAAAAGATCCTACATGCTATAACTAATTAAATTTCCATAAATATTTCGTGGGAAAGCCGTATTGGCAGAGCATATTCGGTATGTATGGGCTGGCTCGATCAGAGTGATACCACTACTTCACAGAAAACCGGTGTAAAGTAATACTTCCGTTGTGTTTCGATGAGTGAGTGAGGTTACCGGAGGTCCTAACATTTTTTTTTCGACCCAACAAATGTCCCAACATGCCTATTGTTTTAAGCCTGATTAAAAAGTTTAAATTATTCAAATGTAAGAAACAGTCGCGAAATCACTGATATAAACTATGAAAATCACTAACTAACAGTAGGTAACTGCCAAGTTGTTCGTACTTCTGTTCCCACTTAAGTCAAGTTCTCATCTTATTTCTACCCTTTTATATTCCCACTATTCGTTAATATTTATCAATCGACCAATAGTATTGCGTTACCGGCATAACTAGTCAAAATAGTGTCTATTAACTTATTTTTATTAAATAGTGAACTGTGTTATCATCATATTTTTAATTAAATAAATAAGAGTTTTTAATGTGGCGACAATACAAATGACAATGGCAATGACTTATAAAATAGTTTTATTTTTTTACTTTTCAGCTCCGTTCGTCAGAAATGAGTATTCATCCTACAGAAAATGGCCTTTACTGGACAAATGTAAAGGCTGATATCAAAGTGACACAAGATTTGTTTGTTAGCGGACGTCTAAGAGTCGCCTGCCTCGCTAGCGTCTATGAAGTGTATAGAAGCTCAGCTAATCTTGACTTCTTTACACCAGAAACTGATCCCAGACCAGAAAGAAGTAAGTATGGAGAAGTAAGCATTAAGATATAAAAAATCATATATTTCCCCAGATCTTCTTTATCCCCCTTTTTCCGTTACGCGGGGTCGGCTTTTTTAAGATGATCGTTAATAAACTGAAGTTCGTATTTAATGAGTTAACAACACAACTTAATCTTTTAATTATCAATCAGTTAGTCAAGATGTTAAACCCATATTTATAAGGTGGGTTTTTCAGATTGATATGTGTGAAAACCACATCGTGGTTACACCCTTGGCAACGGAAGTGAGAACACTTATTTCCTTTACTAGAGAAGTTGCTGCTTCTTAACCAGGAAAATGAATAAAACAGTAACTTCAGTGCTTTTTGTAATGTTTGGCCGTGACGTGAATTTTCCATACTTTGGGCTGATTTGTTTCCCAGGACCGGGTGTGGTAGGTACTTCTGTATATACTCTTTCCCATAAGTTCTAATGTCATCGATTTTAAGTGGTTTAAGTCGGTTTAATTCCGACATAAAAATGTTGTCGTACCCTTGTCAATTAGTAACCGGAGGGTTCAAAAGTATAAAACAAAATAATTTTCATTATCTAAAGACTACAGTTCAAAAAAAAGCCTTAGATTTACACTTACTGCGATACCTGTTGTGTTTTTTATGTCAACAAAAAAGAACCTATTTATTTATTTTAAAAAACCGTTGGCTTTATAATCGGTGTATTTTTTTTTATTAAACGCAAAACGACGCTCAGTAAAAATCTTTTTAACAAAAAATTGCTTTTTAGTTCTTTTCGTCGGTTATATTTTTGTTAAAAAGATTTTTATTTCATGATTTTTTTTCATCATCAGCTCAGCTACATGAAGTGATGATTTCTAAACGCAAAAATACCTGATAAAGTAATGAAAAGTAAACAGAAACACTATTCGTTCCTACAATTTTCGAGGGTTTCTCTAATTTTTATCAGGATCCCATCATCAGATCCTGACTTCTTTAACATGGGATGACCCTTGAGGTATACCCTATCCAACAAAAAAAGAATAATCAAAATCGGTTCATAAATAACGAAGTGAGGGCTGAACATACATAAAAAAATATATATATATACGGTCGATTTGAGAACCTCCTTTTTTTTCGTCGGTTAAAAAGAGATACACGCTTATTACAAGCGATACATTTTTCCGATTTCATTAAACCATCAGATCAAGTATTACAAGAATTATATTAATAATTAAAAACACACGAATTATTTTTCTTCGTAGGTCTCAGGAAAAGAAACGAGATGTAAACAATTTGTTTTGTTTATAAAATTATATATTTTCTATTTTATTTCCAGTTACTCACAATGGCGCATGTTCAGCGAAGTGCTTTCGAAGTTGGCTTCTCCTGCTGTTTCTATTTCTTCTTCCAATGGTAATGGGTCAAGATTTCGATGCTCCAGAACATGAATACGACGACTACGATGAAATCAACACAAAACACCCCTTAGCATCTCTGGTTGGGGGTTGAAACCAAAACTGTTTCGATAGGTTAAGAATACGAATTTAGTCTGATATTAGCACCATTATCCTAAATAAGTACTTTTTTTATTTCCGTAAGGCTTCGCATTTTGTTTTGAATCTTTATAGCCTAATTATTCCAGGATTTCGTTTTTACTTTAATAACCCTTATAGAAATCAATGGACGTTCTTCACAAGACACTATACAATAGTAAGTTTTATATGTTTGACTATAAGTTAAAATATTTTATAAATACATTTTTAAAGACAAGTAAAATTTAATGACGTTGCAAACGCAATAAGAAAGCTTTTTTTATTTGTTTAACATTGAATTAACATAGACTTTAAAATGAAAAAGAGTTTTATTTTAAAAGTGTTACCTTCTCAAGCAAAGATTGTTGAAGTACAGAGCAGTTATGTC
This sequence comes from Callimorpha dominula, assembly GCA_949752705.1. Taxonomy (NCBI): domain Eukaryota; kingdom Metazoa; phylum Arthropoda; class Insecta; order Lepidoptera; family Erebidae; genus Callimorpha; species Callimorpha dominula. The sequence goes on along the minus strand of OX457002.1, from coordinate 2,961,544 downwards.
ACAATGTCAAACAACCATATAGAAAATTATATAAAATACTACAATCTGCTATGGTAAATCAGAAATCAAAATAGTAAATTACTAACTGAAAATTAACCTTTTTTTATACAAAACTAAGAAATTGCAAAAATACACCAACTGTATAAATTTCTGATGATAAAATAAACTATTTTGTTTGATATTTATTTTTTATTTTTTTTGTTTGATAACTAAATGGAATAGCCAACTAAAACTCCGGCGCGCTAACAGAGAACAAAATAAATAGCATCCTCGTCTCGTTTTTCATTTGACATATTATATTTCACTTCTCACTTTAAGGATGTGATGACGTATTGTATTTCTTTCTTAACACTCGTGAGTTTTTATGAGATACAGGCGATGAAGGTGTCAAATTGTATTGTACTCGTTGTGGCTGGGTAGTTAGCCGATTTAAAAAAAATACGATTTTATGGAACGTAGATCACTGAAAAATTTGCAATCGATTCCAAAGACATTTGACATAAGATTATGCAGTAAACTTTGACAGCTCTGTTAACTGATCGGATGATCAAATCAAAGCGCCTAATAATGCTTTCAGCAACTCAATATATACTTAACAAGAGATTAGACATACGATTAGTAATTTTTTGTGTTAATTAACTAAATAAGAGAAGTGTCCTATTATACCACGTTATTTGCAGGCCTACTTTAGCTCTACTAATATTACCACTTATGTACATTCCATTTTTAAATACTTCTCCATGATTAATAATATAAGATTGTAAATAATTACTATCTTTATTGTAAGAAAATAAAATATTGTGATAACTTATAAAGGCTCTAGGGCCAACTAAGTTAAGATATCAATGAAAATTTAATTTTCACAATACCTAAATGTTAGTTTTGATTGGTCGTTTTAGTTGTAGTGTGTTATGTCAAAGAAAATGTGACACATTCATCTCGTGTAAATGCAGTCATGTATTTAACGTTTAAGAAAAGCAATGTTCGATTTACAAAAAAAATATGCTTGGTATAGGTTATTTTTAACGACGCATTCACAAACTTTAATGATTTTTAAAGAAATATGTGTTCATTACCATAAAAACTTTTTTTTTCTTTTTTTTTATAAAAAATATATTTATATTTAAAGACAAAGAAAATGTCCAATTTGTAAATAACAATAATGTTTAACTTTTTTAAAGGGATTCACTGGAAAATGTTTTTCTTGTTATTTATTTTATACTTTGCAAATAAATCAATAATATTATTGTAAATATTCAAATATTATTTTGTTTTAGTAACTGTTTCCGTTAAATCAGCAACTTAATGTGAATGCACCATAACTTGATAAATTAATCAACGTCTTTTAGAACGACCATGTTATTTTGTACATATAATGAGAAAATTTTATAAACTATTATTATATTCACTTTCACACATCTACAATACGTATGTATTTATATAAGGCTTGTGATAGTTGACCCTTAAGACCTTTAATTTTTCTAACAAATCATTGACAACATGGTCACGTTACCACAGCTAATCACACAAAATGTCGAAGCTAAATCCTGATTACATTACGAAAAGTATAATACATTTTTGTACAGACATTATGTCTACTGTTGCTTGGGACTGAAAATGATGTAAAATGAATGCTAATTCTATAAGGTGTTATATGACAGTAATATAGTTACAAAATAATTGAGGTTGGAAATCCACCACTCATCCTCGATCTGTAAAACCCAATGATGAAACGTGTTTTGCTTCTACAGATCTGAAAGATGAAAGAGTTCGGTTTGATTTTCAATTCATTACGTTTATATTTTGCTGCTATCATCGTTGGGGTTTACAAACCGAGGGTTCAACTACTATTCAGTCAACCAATATTTCAATATTAATTAAAGATATGCGGTTTTACTGGTCGGGCCCCCCTCGGGTTCGAAACTAATCGGGCATCCTCGAAATACAGACATTAATAAAACCATATTTCCGTAATTAATATATAGACACTTTTAGGTCACTTGCAACAACAACATCTTGCGACAAAAAATGTAAATAGTTTTTTCATTTCACATGACTTTATTATTGGAACTGGGAAGCAAGGTTGAAGATTTTTTTGTATAATAAAACGCGGTACTGAATATCCTAATTGTGTATAAAATCACAAATTACTACTAAGTTAACTAAGTACATGTTATGTAAAGCACTATATATGTTAATGTTTCGAATTGTTGAATAATTTACGTACACATTTTATTACTTTGATAACGTGTAAATAAAGGTAAATTTTAAAATACGTCACCATTTGTTTTATTAATTAAAATTAAAGCTTCAAAACTAGTTGCCTTTGAAACAAGGTAACCAGATTGTCATTTACTTTAAACACGTTTGAACATGTTTACAGTAAATTATGTATAAAATATTAAATCAATATTCAAATCGCACTTATCTTGGTTAGAAGATCTTCTAGAAGAAAAAAACATTAATCGAGTTGTTTAGACTTACTTACATATTTATCTCAAATGGCGTATATACAATAATTTAATAGGTAACTATGTTTTTGAGCCATTTGGGGTCGAGACGCTAGGGCCATGGGGTCCGAGTGCTCGTTCGTAAGGAACTAGCTAAGCTATTGATCGACACTTTTCGTGACCAGAAGGCGGGAATTTTTTCTTGCACAGAGAATTAGCATTGCCATTCAACGTGGCAATGCTGCCAGCCTTCTGGGAACACTGCCAGTAGGCGACGAAGCGGAGGAATTTCATGACGCATGCATGTAAATAGTCCGTATATTTATATTTTTTTAATTAGTTTTAATTTACGTGAGTATTGGGCCTTATACATGAATAGAAAGACGTATTACTCTATTTTATAAAAACAATATTGTAACACTGTAAATGTTTGTGGTGAAAAAAAAAACTATTTTAATATTTCTCGGGTATTGTTCGTCTTTCTTCGTGGTTGAATTTCTGTATAAAACGCAAGCGAAAAGGTTTGGCTCTAAGTGACCAGGTATGTAGTTCGATATGTGTTGCTCTATTTTAACACTGTCTATATTTCCTAGATTTTCATCTGGATACTTTCGGTTTCAAAGTAAACACAGAGCAAAATTGCAATATATTATGGAGTAACAGACAATCAATTTGAAAATTGATAAGACCTATTTTGTTTTTATAATCGAGCACCGAGCAAGATATATTATATTTATAACATCATATGCAAATTGCAATTTAGGAGTATTTATTTAACCTTGCAATATATTTATTTATTTATTTATTTAAACTTTATGCACATTTGGTACATTGGCGGACTTAATGCCTAAGGCATTCTCTACCAGTCAACTATTGGGTGATGCAGAGAAAAGAAGAAGTAGGTGCAAATAAAAATTATGTTAAATAATTGTGTATAAATAAATATACGTGGTATATAATTATGTATTTCCACGAGAATTAACGCGATCACGAAATTTCGTGATCGCGTTAATTCCCATGTAACTGAATATTTATAGCATGGAACGCGAAAATTTAAAAGTTTAAAAAGTAAAATTAATACATGGTGGAATTTGTAAAAGGGGGGAGCGGAATTGGAGCTAAAATTTTACCCTTGCTAAGAATTTTTTTAATATATTTCTATATCATATTAAAAAAAAAAATGGTATATGATTCAAAAAGTTACATAATGCTTAGTCTATGCAGAGACTGGAATCACGAACTCTGGAAAGTTTGCGATTTGTAGGCTTAGAGACATCTAAGTTCCAAACTTATTGAATAGATGGCGGTTTATAGAACTTGTGAAAAAGACTTGAAGTACAAGACGCAAGTCGAAAATTTTTAGTTTCACCTATTTACCTATAATATTTTTGGTTTAATATGATGGTAGGTAAGAGCCTCCATTAAATGTAAACAGTATTTACAATGAATAAATTCAAAAGTAAATGTGCCTTTAACTTTAATTTATTCATTTGAAAGAAGTGTCTTTGAAAGCAGAAGTATCTTAATAAACAAATTAGAAACTTTGTTTATTAACATATATATTATGTAAATATTACTTTCAAGGACTAGAAAAATACATTTTTAAGGTCCCGTTCATCAACAGGAAAAAAGGAACCCTTATAGTATTACTTTTTGAAGTTTACTCTTTACGAATCGATTTTCATATAAGGCGCCCGGTATGAAAAGTAAAATTTAGTGCTAGGAGGGCAGCGTAACGCTTTAACGCTTTGTTGTGCTTTTTGTGCTTTATTGGAGTTTACTCGTTATCCTCGACGCATGTAAGTATATATGTGTATATACATTTTTGTTATATATATATCAAATATATAGAGTACAGCGTCTACAACTTAATGATGAGAGAGATAGAGAGAGAGAGAGAGAGAGGCTCCAGTAAATTGTAAACTCCAGTCGTGCGTCGGAGCTGACACATACCTTTTTTTGTCCGTCTGTCTTTCTGTCTGACTGTCATCTAACCTACTTATACTTTTATCTATCTACACTTTTACTTCTAGACATCAATGGCAAAACAGACTGTGTATGCTTCAGCCAAATTGGATATAGCATCTTTGTAAACAAACTATATTACGAGTATATCGTCTAGGGGTTAGGGGTTTAGGGGTTTCATATTCCTTTAATTAGATCATATATTGTAATTTTTTGTCCAATCCCTAGTAACATTATGTCTGCGGTCCGTTAAAGCTGTAAAAAATCTTCTAAGTCAACGCAATCAAAAGATACGGCCATTTAAGCCTTTGACCAAATTTCAACATTTCGCAGGTTGCTAAATAAAAACCTATAGGGTACTTGTACTTCCCATTGACCTAGAATCATGAAGTTTGGTTGTTCGTGGCAGAGACATGTTTTAGTTCAAGTTACAGATATACGATCCTGACTTGCTGGAGCTGATCCATATACTCCTCAATTCATCTGTTTAAGCAATTTCCCTTTCAGTCCATGGCCACTCGTTACCAACCTTACTCTGTCAATGTATCTTCCCAATTTTTCCCATCTCCAATTTCCAAAGTACACAGTTGACGGCAATAGGCCTCTTACGAGAGTAGAACCAAATAATAGTTGGCAAAATGACTGGCCTGTTGGCTTAGTGGTTAGTGACACTGACTGCTACGCCATAGGTCGTGGGTTCGATTCCCACCCGAGTCTGGGTGTTCTTTGTGTCCGTTGTTTATATGTTTGTAAAGTCCCCCGCGACACAGGAGTCATTCCTAATACGGGAGTTATCATTTAAAAAAAAAATGTGGGTATTTAATAAACATCTACCTACCCACCTACCTCTTTGGGAACGCCCCAGGAGGCTTCTGAATGCGTAATAGACCGGTTTTGAGTCTAAATGTGGAAACTGGGAAACTGAGCCCTCTACTAATACTTTCGGAACACAAGAGTGTTTTTTTTTATAACTACTTGTCATGTGGGTCACACATTACTAGTATTCTTGTTAAACCCTCCAGCTAAGCTAAATGCTTGTGTTAGGAGTGGGTTCACGTCGGTAGTGCACTGGGTGGGATTCGAACCCGCAACCACTCGATCGCAAGTCCGACGCGTTGGCCATTACGCTACCGCCGCTTATTTTATGTATGCATGTTTATTACTTTGATGACAATTACTTGACAAAAAACTTACTGACATTTTAATAAACCTAAACCGATATTGGACCCTTTCGAATCATCCCTTTCATGATCATCGTTGCTATAGGCCAGGATAGTCAGGAGATAGACAGGAGGTCTACTGGTGGTTCCAGGAGTTGGCGGACCTCCGCGTGGCCTGTACTCGTGCCCGGAGGTCCTACACCCGCAGCCGGTGGCATCACCGCGACGATGGGGAAGAAGACCGGCTTCATGAGGAGTACCGAGATGCGCGGAAAACTCTGAAGCTGGCCATTAGCCGCGCCAAAGAGGAAAAAAGAAACGAGATGCTGGAGGGTCTCGATCGTGACCCCACGCTTGCTAGAGGTCCGGGCGCTTCCCTGACTGCTGGAAGAGCGGAAAGCTGGTCCTTTTAAGGAAGCCGGGATGGCCTACTGACTCGGTCGCAGCCTATAGGCCCATCGTACTGCTGGACGAGGCGAGTAAATTGTTTGAGAGGGTCCTCTCTGCCCGCACCGACCGGTCGGCCTCGATTTGTCGGACGCCCAATTCGGTTTTCGAGCGGGGCGTTCGACGGTCGGTGCTATGTTGCGCCTGAGGGCCGTGACCGAAGAGGTAGTGAGCTGCGGAGGCGTGCTGTTGGCGGTGTCGATGGACATCGCCAACGCGTTCAATAGTCTGCCATTCAGCTGCATCAGGGAAGCACTCCACTATCACGGAGTGCCAGAGTACCTGAGGCGGCTAGTGGCAGACTATTTAGAGGAGCGTACCGTCATGTACGAGGACCGAGATGGAGTTTTGAGTCGTCGGCCCATGTCATGCGGTGTTCCGCAGGGGTCTGTCCTTGGACTACTCCTGTGGAACATGGGGTACGACTGGGCCCTTCGAGGCGACTTCCCCCCCGGGCTCGGCGTAATCTGGTCAGGAGAGTCTCTCTGGTGGTCGGGCGCATCGAGGCGCTGGTTTTGCGGGTGGCCCTGGATAAGACGGAGGCCCTTTTATTTCATGGGCCCCGTCGTGGTCCACCCCCTGGCGGCTCTATCGAGGTCAACTCGGTCCTCGTACCGGTTCAGGCCCACATAAAATATCTGGGCCTGATCTTCGACGGTAGGTGGCGCTTCGACGAGCACTTCCTGCAGCTTGCTCCAAGGCTGGTCAGCGCTGCGTCCGCCCTTGGGCGACTCTTGCCCAATTTGCGCGGACCCAGCGTTGCTACGAGACGGCTGTACACGGGGGTTGTCCGGTCAATGGCACTGTACGGTGCAATGGTGTGGGTGGGGGCTCTGACTGCCCAGAATAAGGCGCGCCTCTGGCGCCCTCAGAGAGTTATGGCCATACGCGGATACCGCACCGTGTCAACGGAGGCGGCGTGCGCGATGGCCGAGACTCCCCCGTGGGATTTGAACGTGGAAGTGCTCGCCGTATATCGGCGAACGGCTGAGTTCCGGGCGGGAAGCGGCAGTCGGCCCCCGCCCGAAGAGGTACGCGAATGGCGTGAGGCCGCTCGCCGAGCCACCATGGCTCGTTGGTCGTCCCGGCTGGAGGCTCTCCAGCCGGTCATCGTCGAATGGGCAGGGCGGCAGCACGGGACCCTTTCCTTCCGACTGACGCGGGTTCTTTCCGGGCACGGCTGCTTCGGGAAGTACCTGCACTCGGTCGCTAGGAGGGAATTGAGTCCCGCGTGTCACCACTGCGACTGCAGTGTGGACTCGGCTCAGCACACGCTGGCGGTTTATATTCTGTTATCTTCTGTGAGGACGTCATCTCGCAGAAGGAGGCGGCGGAACGAGTCCAGGAGGACGATCTCCACTCGGACTTAATGCGCCGCTTGGGAACTGGGCGGCGGAGGCGCGCTTTCCACGCCTCATGCCGCCCTGAGTGTGGCCGCGGGTGGTCGGGACGGGTTTTCCCTTCCACCCGCTACCGCCACCTCCGGTTTATATGAAAGTCTTTTGACGGATTTTGCAACAGGGTTGAATAGGAAATATGCATGTTTTTTTTTTTCTTTTATTGACTTGTTCCATCATTCTACCCTAATAAAAAATACAAATAACATTGAAAATATCGATAAAATTTGATCTGTTTGAACGCCGCCATATTTCGCGCGCCTTGGATGTGTTACAGTAATTTTATACCGATTTCCAGTTGTAATTACTATTTATTGTAATTTATTAGACAATGAATAAAGTTTAAAAACCATTTTATAGGTATTGCCTTGTCCCTAAGTGTAAAAACACTATAAGAAGTACACCCAATACAGTATTTTTTCCTGTACAAAATAATAATGTAAAATACGAAAACAATGGTGTACATTAATGATGAAAGATGAAGTATCTTCAATATCGTGTTTTTATTGTTGTGAAGATCACTTTAATGTAAGCATATTACAATTTCATTGCTAGTATAGTGTAAATTAGTCAGCAGTTGATAATTTATGTTTGTTTTAAATATCAAGCAGAAGGCAACTTGCTTGTCTACTTAAACTAGGTAACAAAAGTCTAATAAAACTTCATGAATATAACTAACTATACATATCTTACCTATCCTTTAGATTATAATATAACAAGTATTATAATAATTACCTTACGGCTTTCTGTCCTTTAACCTCAGCGGACGTAAAATCTGGATTTGATGCAAAATATATAGTCATCATGAATGCACCTATTTTCGGTAGATTGTACGATTGTGCTTTGACAAAATTACATTCAGTCATTGTCCTAGATGATTTCTAATATCACTAGAATGCTTAAATTTTAGTAGCTAAGAGCAAAAACCACAGGAACACCTATCTTTCTCCGTAACACTACGAATATAGGCGCCGATAAATGACAGAACGTTGAATGTCACGTCATGTTTTGTTTCGACCAATGGTAAAGCGTTTTGCAAAGTTCAATTTTGCGCCCTTATTTTGCATATTTTAATTAATATTTTTTGCAATTAAAAACACGAACTAAATAAGAAAATAATTGTTTAGGCATAATATCTGGACAATAAAGATTTATGGGAAAATTAATCAAGTAAATTTAAACAACATGCATATTCCCTATTAAGGAATCCGGCCCTGTTGCAAAATCCGTTTTCGGCTAACTACGTATATACTATTTCCCTGCCAAATTTCAAGTCTCTAGTAGATAAAACTAAGGACTTTTTTATATAATAAACTCGCGAGAGCCCTTAGATATTTTTAATCAGGACCTATCGCAAATTTCGGTCTTAGCGGACGTCTCTGATCTATAAGCTAATTCATTACCACATTTCAGGTGTCTAGTATAAAAACCAAGGACTTTCATATAATTATGGGAAAGTCCTTAGCCCTCCTTAATCCGATGCGGTCAGAAATTCGTTCTTAGCTAACGTCTCCTACTTACGACTATTATCATTTTATCTGTCGCTCGCTGGTCATCAGTGCGATTTGCACATGAGGTAGCTTGTAGCACATTTAATTGACAGACGACCTATCTCAGCTTGTCTTCTCATCATCATTGTTATAAACACTATAAAACGACACGAAATTTTATTCACATATCACTTCCCGAAACTATGTCTAAACCTATGGTTAAAGATTCTGTATTCTCAATAAAAACATAGTCACTTACTTGAGAACAATAATAACTTAAAATATAGTTACAAGTTCGTCATTTCACTCAACAATTTATAATTTTGTAGGTAGGTACTAATTTAGTGTATTCATTTGCCCGAGGACAAGTTATCTGACTGATGTACGTACATATTGAGCTAGTCGGGTTTTAAATACATTAAATGAGTGTACATTTTTAATGTGCGATGGTAGTTTATTATATAGCTGTGCTCCTTCATATGTCAGCATTTTTTTACCATAATTTGTTCTAGTTTTAGGTAAAACTAAGAAACTAGCTCGGCGAGTACTACGTTGTGTTGTGTGTTTCACTTTGGTGAATGATATAGTGGATTGTATTTTTTTGTTTATAATTTTTCGAATAAAAATGCAAGTATTGTACGTAAATAATTGTTTGAGCTTCATAATTTTGGTTTCTTTGTAAATTTTGTGTGTTGGTGAAAGGCGTGGATAACTAAAAATCAATTTTAGGAGTTTATTTTGCATAATTTGCAGCTCACATAATTTAGCCTTAGCTGTATTGCCCCAGATTTCTATTAAGTATTGTAAGTGTGGCTTAACTAAGGCATTATATATATTGTGGCGTAATTTGTTCGGAATGCATTTAACTATGTTTCGAAGTGATCCGAATAGGGACGAAAGTTTGGTATGTATGTGATCCAAGTGAGCATTCCACGATAGCACACTGTCAATTCTTAAGCCAAGGTATTTTTTACATGATTTTTGTTGTAGGGGTTCGTTGTTTATTAGTAATGATGTGTGTGCGGGTATAGTTTTATTTTTTGCTTTGAAGATGATATAACATGTTTTTGAGATGTTGATAGTTAGTAAGTTATGTTGAAACCATGAGTACAAAATGTTTAAATCAGATTGAGCTTGAGAGATTATTGTATGAATAGAGGATCCAAAATAAAACAAACAAGTGTCGTTGGCGTAAAGCGTGAGATGACCGTGTAATTTAAGTTCTTGAATATTATTTATATAGATTAAAAAGAGCAAAGGCCCTAAAATAGATCCTTGTGGAACCCCACAAGTTATAGGCAATGTGTCACTTTGATGCATGTTATCTAATTTGACAATTTCTGATCTATTTTCCAGATATGACTGTAAACCTACAAAGTCAATATAGGTAAATAGAATGGCAAATCAAAATAAATATTCGCAAATTGTACCTAAATTCACTTTGACCAAGTCTTTTATTAAAATCCACAACGTTTACTTTTACGATAAAAAGAAAAACTCATATGAAACGTAATAAATTTGAGCAACCACAAACGCCATCTATCGAAAGTAATCCGAAGTGGTATTGTCAATGGAGGAAATTACAGTTTTGTCAGTTAGTCAGTTAGACGATAGGTCCGTCACGAACGTCATATTTTAATAAAATACCCCCGACTTGAAAATCCCTTCAACGATTACAAAAGAGATTTTCTTGAATTATATCTAAGAACACTCTCGATCAGTCACCTTTCAAACAAAAAAACCGCACTCAAATCGGTTCATCCGTTTGGGAGCTACGATGCCACGGACAGACACATAGACACATCAAACTTACAACACCCCTCGGGGGTTAAAAATAATCCCAAGGGGCGATTTCCATACAAAATGACAAATTTAGAATGTTTGCTGTTCTTTTGGGTTCATATTTTTCCCCCTGTATTAATGCAAACAAAATGAATCAAATCGGGCAATCCATTTTTGGTATTTGGCATTATGTTTTTGAGTTTTAGCGAAACTAACGAACATCAATTGATGTTTAATTATAGATTATATATTGACATCCATCTGTTTAAATATCAGTAAAAATACAATACATATTTTATTATTCAACTTCAAATCAAAAGGGAAAAATAAACAAGCGGGACGTCCGTACAATTCAAGAAAACATAAAAAATACAAATACAATTTCAAAGCATATAAGAATAAACAGGACCTAATTGTGGGTCCGCCATGAAGGCTATGAATGAGTAGAGCATTATGAGCACACTGCAATTAGAATGCGCTAGAAAAATCAAATTAAAGCCTCTAATGAACAAACATCGTGCGCGAAGCGGGAACAATGTTGGCACAGAGTAGGTAATAAAATAGATAACACAGAGGCAAGTTCTTAGACTTTATTTCTCTCTTTTAGACGGTTCCGGGTGCGTGAATTGCAACTATTCTTCTTTGGGTTATAATGTTATTCCTCTATTTTCAACTTTCTCTCCTATTTTTAGTTTACCACACCATACGCATCACTGAAATCGAATTGTTTAAAAAATATATTATCTAAAAAGAGAGTGGTGGAGCGCCAATATATTTATAAAATGCATACATAATCGCACCATAATATATTTCGTTATATTATAAATTTCATAGTCTTTATAGTAAACCACATTCTGTTTGTCGAATGCAATTAGTGCTGGTACTGCTGTAATATTGCCAATGTACTCGACGATCTCAAGAGATGGCGTTAGCAGTCTTCAAATAATGTAAACGCGCTGCACCTGATTGGTGCAAGAAAAAACGGACATACCCTGCTCTCATCGCTTTTCGCAAAGAAGACGCTTTAATATATAAAAATTTTGTTCCGCCACGGACATCAGTTATATTTCTCGTGAAAAGAAGCTGATTTTCCGTTAGTCCTATAGCCGTGTAGTGTTTGGACTCGCTTGTAACCTTTACAAGGTGTATGTGGAGTGCTCCAGTCTACGATCGTGACCGGCCGGTCAATACCTTGCAAGAGACCGTAGAAACCTCGCCGCTGCTCGCTGCCTTCTGGAGGATCGGGACTTGGTCGGTGTTGCAGGTTAGTGCTGGCATGATTGTTTTGATCGATAGAAGTGGTTTACTTCCCTACACCTCGTACGCTAACTGTTGAGCAATCACACCCTGGTCGGGCTATTTACACGCCTGACCATATAATTTGGTCCTTACGAGTACGGATAGGCCAGTGATTCACGTAAATATTGGTGAATTTACTTTTCTATTCATATCATAAAAAAGATTCACGTAATTCTAGTGAATTCTTGCCGCCATTTTTCCTCGCTCACAGATTTACGTAAAATTGGTAAATTCTGTGTTTAAAACGCACGAGAACTACGTAATTATTGGTAGACTCGTATTTAAATATAATTAATTGTTAGATTTGGTGAATTACGTATTAATTGGTAATAATATCCATTATACTCAATTTAGTTGAACTTATTTATACCTACCCACTTATTAACCGCTCCACCACTGTACTTTACGCTAAGTCATTTTAGGATTTAAATTTAACTTGTGTTTTTACACTAACTAGGTAGATATACCTATCACTTTGTAGTTGTATTGTGATATTATTTTATAAACATGACGGAAAGCGAATCAAGCCGCGAAGTCATGTTGGTTATGTTGAATCAAAAGAAAGAATTATTATTTCAACGTATTAATCGTATGTACACATCGTCGAAAGGTATAATTTCTTTCGATTCATCAACGCGAGCTAACGAGAATTTTCTGGCTGAAACGGAGATGATAGATGAGTTACGCGATAAATTTGAGTCCATTGTTGATAAAATAAATAATATAAATTTGTTATCAAAGATTACGGTCAATCCCGAGTATTCTTGCCTCGATTCATTTGATGATTTATACTCGAGAGTTAAACGCGTTAGAAATAAAATATTAACCACTTCTAAGGTGCGTTCACTCGAGACCAGTAGCTCGATCAAGTCCGTAGTGAAATTAGAACCTTTAGTAATTCCGAGTTTTGACGGACGCCCTGAAAACTGGAATACCTTTTATCAGTCTTTTAAAGCTAATATTCATTTGAATCAACAGCTTTCTGACTCGCAACGTGTACAGTATCTAATTTCTAAACTCACCCACGACGCACTAAAATTCACTTCCGGTATTATTCCGTCAGGTGAAACATATAAAATACTGTGGGATAGTTTGGTTAAGAAATACCACGACAAACGCTCATTAGGTACATATTATCTCAATAATATACTGGACTTAAAAACTTGCTCGCACACTGCGAACGCTCTTGATACCTTTGTTAGTAAATACTCCGCTTCGATTTCAGCTCTAAAAGAATTAGGCATAACAGATCTAACTGATTTTATTTTTCTTCAATGCGCTTTGAGAAGGATGGATCCTCAAACCATCCAAGCCTTTGAACTTTCGATTCGGGATGTGGAAGTGCCTACGACACAACAGCTTATCGCTTTTATACAAGATCAGGCTAAGATTTTGGAGCGCTCAAACCCGCGAAATTCGTCATATACGAAACCCGCTGCTGTTGTTACGTCGCCCTCACGCGACCGGCGCGTTCATCACACCTCCAAATCTTTTGTCGCCAGTGAGTCCGCTAATAATGCAAATACTCTCACATATTCGGCGCCCGCAGCAGTTACCGCGAATTGTTGTTTGTGTAGTGGTAACCATCGACATTTATATGATTGCGCTCAGTTTAAAAATATGCGAGACGCAAGGGCTAGATATGAGTTTATTAAATCGAAGTACGGTTGCGTTAATTGTTTAAGCACTTTACATAAACTTCCGGATTGTAAGAGTACGTCAGTCTGTTTCTGTAATAAAAGACACCATAGGTTATTGCATTTTGATAGTAATAATTCGCAATCGCATGCGGCTATGGTAAATACCGCCGTCGCGTACTCGCCGCCGCCCGCTCATCGAGCGACCGTTACTTCGCCCGCGCCTTCTCATCGCGCTCACACGACTTCGTCATGCATTCGAGCGCCCCCGCTTGCTACAGAACCAGTTACACATACACAGTCTTACACTTCTTGTCATAAGGGTGATATACTTTTGTCAACCGCTCAGGTATACGCGCGCTCTAAGGGTAGCGCTGGTATCAAATCTGTAGTTAGGTGTTTGATAGATAATGGCTCGCAGAATAATCTAATAACATCTGCTTGTTCTAGTTTATTAAATTTACCGATAATACCGTTGAATAATTCCTATGTTAAAGGTGTTGGTTCCGCTTCAAGTCCGATAATCGGTTATGTTCATTTAGACATTGAATCCCGTATTTATCCGGATCAGAAATACACTATACATGCGCTTGTTGTAGAATGCATTACGGATCAATTGCCTTCGAAATTTATCGATTGTGATCGCGACCTAGATTTTCGTAACCTTCCGCTCGCTGACTTAAGCTGGAATATTCCGGGCAAGATTGATTTATTGTTAGGTGCCCAGCTATTCCCATTTATATACTTAGGAAATATGGTCGAGTGTGGGCCGCGCGCACCGTGTGCTTTATCTACAACATTTGGTTACGTACTTATGGGAGATTACCCGCGTAAACATATTTTACCTACTGCCGCGTCTTTTTCTGCGTTAGCGCTTAATGATATAGTGCAAAAGTTCTGGGAACTTGAAGAAGTACCCATGAAACGCTTGTTGTCACCAGAGGAGACAGATTGCGAAAATATTTTCACGGCTACCGTGACCCGTGACGACGTAGGTCGTTATACAGTTGCATTACCGTTCTGTAGGGACCCTTCGGAATTAGGTAATTCGCACGCTACCGCTTATCGCCGTTTCGTTTCACTCGAGCGTAAGCTCCGTCAGGCACCGATAGTGCGCGAAAATTATAACAAGGTTATTCAGGATTATATTGATAACAATTACCTCAGTCCTGTTAAAGAATCTGAGCTGTCCTCTGATGGTTATTATATACCGCATCACGCAGTAGTCCGACCTGATAAACCGATGCCGCGCATCGTATTGGACGCGAGTGCTAAAACGCATACAGGACTTTCGCTTAACGATATATTACATATTGGACCCAATTTACAGGCCGATCTGTTTTTATTATTGTTAGGTTTTAGATTATTTCCTATTGCAATGAACGCTGATATAAAACAATATTATTTACGGATTGGTGTACCAGTAGACCAACATAAATACCTACGCATTTTATTTAGATTCAACGAATCGGAAAAAATTCGAACTTATGCCTTTAATAGGCAACCTTTCGGTCTCAAGTCAAGCCCTTACATAGCTATGCGCACTGTGCGACAGCTGGCTACTGACATGAGTCCGCTCTATCCTGATGCCGCGAAAGTGGCAGAGACCTGTCTGTATATGGACGATTTGGTTCTTTCTATTGCAAATGAGGATACTGCCACGCAATTAGCTCACAACTTGATTAAGTTTTTCAAATCGGGTGACTTTGACTTAGTGAAGTGGTCTAGCAATTCACCAGTGCTACTTGACTCGCTTCCTGACACGCACCGCAAGTCGCTTGATTTTGATGTTGACAATAATGTCTCTAAGGTCTTAGGTCTCTCATGGGAACCATGTGAAGATAATTTTCATTTCACATGCGCCGCAATTAATGAAAAGTGCACCAAGAGAAACATACTCTCGATGGTTGCACGACTATTTGACGTGCTCGGATTGGTCGCGCCTGTGATTCTCTATGCCAAGTTGTTAATTAAGGAACTGTGGCTCAGCAAGTGTGATTGGGACGATCCTGCACCGGAGCACATACGCACCCGTTTTTCCGCTCTTGCGCAAGAACTTCAAATGCTTGACACTTTAAGGATTCCACGTCATGTAGGCGTCGAAGTTGGTTGTGAATTACGTCTTGTTGCTTTTTGTGATGCTAGCATGAATGGTCTGGGATGTGTCATTTATGCCCATTGTACCTACCCGTCTGGCATTCAAACTCGCATTCTTTGCGCTAAATCAAAGGTTTCGCCAACAAAAATCACTACGCTCGCTCGCTTAGAATTATGCGCTATTTTACTTATGTCAAAATTAATAAAAACTGTGCGAGACACATATGCAACACGTATGACCATTGCCGGGATATACGCATTTTCTGATTCCACTATTGCTTTATCATGGGTTCATTCTTCACCACATCGTTGGTCAGTTTTCGTCGGTAATCGCGTCGCTCAGTGCCAAGAAAACTTGGACTCTAAACATTTTTATCATATTGCCGGAGCTAGTAATCCAAGTGATTGTCTTTCGCGTGGTATGCTTCCATCGCAACTTTTGACCCACGATTTGTGGTGGAAAGGTCCTCCGTGGATTCGCAGCTCATCTGAGAAGTGGCCGATTAAGCCATTCTCGCTTAATAATTGCTCTGTCTTGCCTGAAGTCAAGGCAAATGTGTTGGCTGCCATTACTCACACAGAGCCGCCATTGCTGTGTACGTTAGCACAACGTGTTTCTTCTTGGGAAAAGTTGCTACGTATCACCGCATATGTATTAAAATTCGCAAGACCTAAAGTTAAGGTCGAACCTCGTTCTATAGCAGGGTTGACAAGTGCTGAGAATGCGTTAATTCTCGCCGTTCAATCTGTGCACTTCTGTGAAGATATCAAATTGATCAAGGCTGATAAATTACCTTCAAAAAAGCTGCAAAGCCTCTTCGTCTTCTTAGACAAACAAGGGATTTTACGCATTGGAGGAAGACTTTCTGGATCAATGCTTCCTTTCGAAGCTAAACATCCGGTTCTTCTCCCTAAACGCGATCATGTCGTTGACTTAATAATACAGCATTTTCATGTTGTTAATTGTCACACCGGACCTGGACTTCTTATGTCTATTATACGACAACGCTACTGGATCTTGGATGCCAGGACTGTTATCAGGTCCAAGTTGCGAAAGTGCAACACTTGCTTTAAATGCAACCCAACGCATCCAACGCCTATAATGGCTGATCTTCCTGATTACCGTGTTTCAGAGGCCAAGGCATTTTGTCACACTGGTGTAGATTACGCTGGTCCGATAAGGACAATCCTTTCTCGCCGCAGAGGTCAACATGCGCAAAAGGCGTACATCGTTCTTTTTGTTTGCATGGTCACACGTAGTCTACATATTGAAGTGACCAGTGATTTAACTACTGAAAACTTTCTAGCCGCTTTTAAACGCTTTATTTCCCGTCGAGGACCAGTTTCATGTCTCTATTCCGATAATGGATCTACTTTCATCGGTGCGAAGGCACATTTAGATGAGCTGTATAGTTTTTTATTGAACTCTAGCTTCAAAAACGCGCTGTCGAATGAGTTGCTCTCTCGACGCATAGAGTGGAAGATGATTCCCCCAAGATCACCAAATTTTGGTGGGATGTGGGAAGGGAATATAAAGAGCATGAAAACGCATTTATATAGAGTAATAGGAAGTCAGTTACTTACATACGAAGAACTGCAAACTGTTCTTACTCAGATAGAGTGTATTCTTAACTCTCGTCCATTGAGCGTATTATCGTCAGACCCTTATCCTGAGGTGTTAACTCCCGCGCATTTTTTGATGTCTACTCCGTTGCAATATCTACCCGCTGCTGATTTGTCAGATCAACGATTGAGTCTGTTAGAACGTAAAAAGTTGTTAGATAGTATGGTCCAATCCTTTTGGAAGAAATGGCACTTAGAGTATTTGCACACGTTGCAAGTTAGGCAAAAATGGGCTACTCCCGACAAACCGGTAGAAATCGGAACTGTTGTTCTTCTTGAGCAGGAGAATTCTCCACCGTTGCATTGGCTCTGATAACGTTGTACGCGTGGCGATAGTTAAAACGCAAACTGGAATTTACAAACGCGCTGTAACTAAATTATATCCTATTCCTACACAATAAATTCAACTTAGTTTAAACCTTATTCTTAGTTTAAGCCGCTATATTTATCATATTTATTATTTAATCGCATAATGCATGTGTTACTCTCAGTCAGTTAGAAAATTCGCGTGTTTTGAAACATCTTGTGATGTTCCAAGGCGGGGTGCATGGTGGAGCGCCAATATATTTATAAAATGCATACATAATCGCACCATAATATATTTCGTTATATTATAAATTTCATAGTCTTTATAGTAAACCACATTCTGTTTGTCGAATGCAATTAGTGCTGGTACTGCTGTAATATTGCCAATGTACTCGACGATCTCAAGAGATGGCGTTAGCAGTCTTCAAATAATGTAAACGCGCTGCACCTGATTGGTGCAAGAAAAAACGGACATACCCTGCTCTCATCGCTTTTCGCAAAGAAGACGCTTTATTATATAAAAATTTTGTTCCGCCACGGACATCAGTTATATTTCTCGTGAAAAGAAGCTGATTTTCCGTTAGTCCTATAGCCGTGTAGTGTTTGGACTCGCTTGTAACCTTTACAAGGTGTATGTGGAGTGCTCCAGTCTACGATCGTGACCGGCCGGTCAATACCTTGCAAGAGACCGTAGAAACCTCGCCGCTGCTCGCTGCCTTCTGGAGGATCGGGACTTGGTCGGTGTTGCAGGTTAGTGCTGGCATGATTGTTTTGATCGATAGAAGTGGTTTACTTCCCTACACCTCGTACGCTAACTGTTGAGCAATCACACCCTGGTTGGGCTATTTACACGCCTGACCAGAGAGCATCTTGGTTCTCATACGATGGTTTAGACCATAGGGTGAAAACAGATGATTAATGCCTCGTACTATTGGTACATCTTGCATTATATCAAAATCAAAATCATTTATTTCAATTAAACCATTATGGGTATTTTTGAATTGTCAGGAGTAGTAATCAGTCAGAATAAGTCAGTCGTGAAGCTAGTTGCCTGTTCCAATTCGTAGATCCAGGGGAAAAGAACAGACAAGAAACTCCAAGGACACTCTTTTTCAACATGTTTTTTACGAACCTCTGGTTACATTGCTTGTATGCGCAAGTTAAATGTGAGGACAATGTAACGTATTGTTCTAAGCTATAAACAGTCGCGCAAACTACTACTATATGTAAGTAATAGCAGTTCGCAAATGACCAGCCCCAACGAACGGCACTCGTTCACGAGCATGACGCACGCGCCAGCCACCGTCCACTTCAACCATATGATATCAAAGGACGACATGACACGTACGCCACCATCGGCAGGATGTCTAAGCGAACACGGCATACTCCGAACTGCCAGGCAACATAGCAAATTAACTTAATATGTTATTGACTACACAGTTCTCACATGTTCATATTCTCTGTAGCAATCTAACCTACGTCACTTATTCAGAGCGTCTTCCCGTTCACATAGTTTGTCTCCGTGGCTTCCGCCAGAGGGTGCCTCGAGCCACACGCCACAAAGCTTTAGCTAAGAATTTTATTCTACCCTAACTCGACCGCAATTATTTACCATACGCTAATGCGAATTGATTCTTCTTTGTTTTCTATGCTAATGAAGCTTATTTTTATATTATTTCTATTTAGTTTTCTTCAATATTGGTTTATGCAGCTTATTATCGTATATTCTTTGTTATAATATTTATACAGTATCTTAGACAATCAAAGGGAATGAGGCAGGAGGGCATAGCTTACAGATTTCTGTAACAATGGTGATATTACATTTAATAATACATGTAATACCTCTATTTAATGCAAAACTCTCTTGTAGTCTACTTCTTTTAACTGGTCTTTGAGATTATTAACGTCAACAATGGTGAGAGCGCAGGGAACGGAGACTAAGTTCGTTTCTCATTAGGAGTTGTTAGGTCCATACTCCATCGCTATATGTACGGAATCCAAGAAATGAAACTTCAACACGTATTTGAGATATCCTCAAAAAGCTTTGCATTATATTTAGACAACCATTGTTGCAAGGTCATAATTCATCTGATGTGGTTAAACAGTTTATGAAAACTCGCAATGTCAGCAGTATCATTCACATAATTCACCACCACACACCACACCACAATAAAAAAAATTTAATAACACCGACTCAAAAATCCCTTGAACAATTAGAAAAGAGGTGATCAAAATCGGCTTATCCTCATCGGCTTAGGAGCTATGATGCCACAGACAGCCACACAGATACACACTTTAAACTTACAATAACTCCCCTCTTTTTTTGTGTCGGGGCCCAAAAAGTTTTTGACGCAAACACGGAGTACGTACTTTTTCATCACGTAATATGAATACTTTCATATATATAGAACATACACTTACAACACAAAAAGACTGCACTAAAGTAAAAATATAAACGAGAATATCCTATAATAATAATAGTAATAATACTATTTATTGTACACCAGGTATTGAAAAAAAAAAAACAAAAAACTTACAACTATAGACATGGATGTATGGATGTGTGGATGTATGAATGTATGGATGTATGGATGTTTGTTACTCTTTCCCGCCAAAACTACTGAACCGATTGCGATGAAACTTGGTACGTGGATAGCTGGAGACCTGGATTAACATATAGGCTACTTTTTATCCCGATATTCTAACGGGATCAGGACTTACGTGGGTGAAACCGCGGGGCGCTGCTAGTCATACATATGAGAAGAACTTGTACAAAAAAAACTGGAAATGAATTCCATTTCCAAATGACTTTTACAAAACACGCAATCGAATGCAGATAAATATTTCCCCAGGCTCCTGAACACTATAGTATCATTCGCTTCTATACCCGAGATTCTCGCTTTACTCCTGATTGAAGACTCCGGGAGTGAGTCCGGATTGAGCGGGGATTTACCACAAGAATCAACTTCGCAAGAAAATACTTTTATTCTGCATATTGCATGTTTAAAGGTACTGGTACCATGTACAGGTTTAAAATCGACAGGATTGAATTTGTTTATTATTATCTTTTTTCTTATCTTCAAATGTAGATTTTCCACAGTATTTTTCTACGCAGATGTAAAAACTATTTGTATTGTTCATAAATACGAGCTCAATACATAATTATGTCCATTAGAAGAAGTATATACCATCATTAAATATACAAAGAACGACATGGTCTAGGTTTGTAATTAACTTGAATATATGAATTTAGTCTACCATGACAATATTTGTATTAAATGAATAATACTCGCCTTTACAATTTCGAATATATGCAGATTTTATGTTAATTAGAGTGAACTCTGTTCATTTAGGAACATATTTCTGTCATATCTATACAAATAAAGTGCCTGTTTGTAATTTCATAATAACACAATTTTACTAAATGTATCCTAATGTTTACACGGTACATAATTATACCAAAAAAATATATTTGTTTAATTTGTCTGTCTATCTTTTTATCTGTCTGTCTGTTTGTTCCGGCTAATCTCCGCAACGGGTTCACCGATTTCCACGGTACTTTCACTGGCCGATAGCTGGTGTTATTACTTAGGCTAACTTAGGCTACTTTTATGTAAAAAAAATAAAATAAAAATAAATAAGGTTCCTTGCAAAATATATAAATATGTACACGTGAGCGAAGCCATGCGGGAACTGCTAGTACCTATTTAATAAAAAACCCGGGCCCGCATTTCGTGTTTTTTTAATTTTTTTAAAATCTGCTCTCCAGTCCCCCCCTTTGGGGGAATATCCCGCATTCACGAACTTAACCTTAATTTTTGCCCTGTTGATTTTTCGTCCAAGTTTGAAAGCAATTTGTGCATAATTGCGACCTCTATCGTGCTAATAAAATTATGGTACATACATACATAGATATATACAGATAATCTTTTTAACTGGCGGGGGACCAGGGATCATAACTAGACCTCCTGTGAAGAAATTTTTGGAGAACTCTATAACTGGTACAAAACCAATAGCACGGATTACTAAGTAGTTTGCCAATAGGTAGACTTTCTTCGAAATCTACCTAAAAGTTTTATCAGATGATGCATGTTCGCTGTCACATTAGTTGAAAACCTAACCAATGTTATCATATTATTAACCAACGAAGTTGCTATATGTACTAGTCCAAAAAATCGCAATATCGTTTTAATAATATAACATTATTTACATACTAGCTGCGCCCCGCGATTTCACCGTCCTGGTGCCGTAGGAATATTGGGATAAAAAGTAGCCTATATGTTAATCTAAGTCTTCAGCCCTCTACATACCAAGTTTCATCGCTATCGGTTTAAAAGTGTTTGCGTGAAAGAGTAACAAACTTCCATACATCCTCACAAACTTTCACGTTTATAATTTTAGCTGCGCCTCGCGGTTTCACCCGCGTAAGTCCTGGTGCCGTGGTAATATTGATATAGAAAAATAGCCTACGTGTTAATCCAGGTCTAAAGCTATGTACATACCAAGTATCATTGCAATTGGTTCAGGAGTTTTTGCGTGAAACAGTAACAAACATCCATACATCCTCACAAACTTTCACGTTTATAATATTAGTAGGATTAGTAGTATTAAACGTTACATTACCTATCTTATTCAAACATTTCGTGGCTTACATTTCTTATATTTACGTACCTACACCCACAGCTACAAGTTTAGATAGCGATCTTTTGAATAGAGTTCTACTGTTATTCGAACATCAATTTGCTTTTGGCAACCAGGTACTAGGCTTCGTAAGGCGAGCAAATACCGCAAATCCCCCAGGCTTAGATAAAAGTAACCTTTTGGTATTGCAGTTTAGGCAATATGAGATGCTTATCTTTTTGCTATTAGAAAAGCCGTAGGTGAATCATTGTGTATTGGTACCGTATAGTTATATATTGGCAACTAGCTTTGGTATGCATTGCTTTTAGAATATAATTGTATATAGTCTTAGTTCAATGTAGGCGATTCAAGCTTTAAACTTGAACGCTAACAGCTTTGAAATAGTCTTTGACATAGGCCTCCCTCAATGACCGGTTGGATGCGGGCTGGATCTACCGTCGACCCGCGATTAATATGTTTTAATATGTAAGCTGCTCTAAATTGTAAAAAATATTTATTGTTCTCGAAATAATAGATGTCTTTGTTACTGATGCGTGCGCTATTTAACTAGCAAATAAGAGTTTTTTTATCTTATATATGTTTTATAAGTATAAAAAACTCTAAGCAGATTACATGTGTGAGTAAAAAGGTGTACCAGCTTTTAATTTTTACCGCGGTTAATTGCCAGTTTCGATATAATAGGTTTAGTTTAGATTTTTATTTACAGTACACTTGTTGACTGTATCACGTCATAAACACTTTTAAAAAAGGTAAACCGACTTTAAAAAGCACTAAGAATGGACACTGATTTCAAACTTAATTGAAAAGACTACATGAATGTGACACTTTGAAAATAATAGGTACCTAATAGGTTAAACTATTATTTTGACATTACAAAAAATAGTAATGAGTCTTAGCATACCTACTCGTACATAAACGGCTTGTTTATCTTTTAAGTAAGCTCAGCTAAACCAACTTCATGCAAGTAAAAGTGCAAGAACAAACAAGATAACTGTAGACTACACGAAATCTTAAGATGCACCGACATAGTGTCATTAACATACCCACATCAGACTAGAACGCCGTACAATGAAGGCGGCAACGCTGGAAGCCACAATTAACAATGCAAATTTGCCAAGTGCGAAAGCTGTTCTGAATTTCATACCAGGAATACATATGGTAATTGGGTTTGAGCGTAAGAAAAACGCTATAGTATAGAATCTGAGGCTCGTTAAGATCTTCAAGGCAAGATGTTTCGAACGCGTCTGTCTCATTTGAGCCAAGTTTTGAGTTCGTTAGTTGAAACCGTTTATTTTCAGTATTAACTTAACTTAATTTTCCAGTAAGCTGCAAGTAAATTTAAGAGTCTAGTTAAGCTTTTAGAATATTTATTTTTAAATTTATTAACAAAATTAATCACATTCGTTTATTTCAATGTATATTTTCTTTCTTTCTCTCGTGAACAAACGAATCAGTTAGTTATTGTGACAACTTTTTTGTACTAGTATAGAGAACTTAAAAAGATACATGATACGGTAGATACGAGTAGTTGAATCGGCATTCAGGATTCTATACGTTCTTATGAAAAAACCCTTAAAGGATCGCTCGTGCGACTGTGATTTGCTCCGAATCTACTGAATCGATTAAGTTGCAATTTGCAACGTAAATAAATGAATTTTGAAAATGGGGCTCATTTTATTTTTTTTGGCCAAATTAGAAAATTAAACCAAATAAAGGGAAACTGTACGTGACATAATATCATTTGCTCGTGAAAGTTAAATATGAAGTTCTTGTTTTCCTGCACTAGAAACCTGCATTAGCATGGAGCTTATTTACCGGGAGGACCCCTCAGCTAAGGATTTTAAGAAAAGTCCGGATTAAGTAGATCTAAGGTTTTTGTTCAATAGACCTGAAATTTGGCAGTTGGAGGTAGTTTATAGGTAGGGGACATGTGAGTTTAAAACATATTTTTTGTCAGGGCCGGATTAAGGAGTCTAAGGGCTCTCTCAAGTTTATATGAATTTCCTTGGTTTCTTGTACAAGATACGTGAAATTTGGCTATTTCATAGGGACGTAGCTTATACTCGTAGGTAGGACACCTGAGCTTAGAATAGATTTTGCGACAAGAGCAGATTAAGGAGGTTTGGAGCTCTCGCAAGTTTATATAAAAATCCTGTTTTTTTTTGTACTAGAGACCTAAAATTTGGCAGGGAGGTAGTAGTAGCTTAGAATTGATGTTGTGACTGTCCTGTCTTAAGGGACTCTAAAGTTTCGCTACTAGAGACATAGGATTTAGTTATTCTGGTTTCGAAAGTAATGTAAATAAACAGGGTTGACAGGGGTCGTCCTTGTTAAGGTGGTCCAAACATTTGTTGCTTTTGGATTTTCTTTTGATTTTTTTAAACCAAAGACAGGTATTTGGCAGACACATACTTTATGAGTAATAGAAGTCTAAGTCCTAAGAACAGCACACCTGCCTTAGACCTACTGCAGAAACTGTATGTATTTAGAAATACATATATTAGTATGTTTATCAGCAGTCTGGTTACCATAGTACGGGCTTTGCCTAGTTTGGGATAAGACGGCCGTGTGTGAGATGTGTGAAGAAAAAATATAAATTATAAATCTAATAAAAGTATTATTTTAAAAAAATATTGTCATTATCACAATATTTATAAGTAATACTTTTTTTTTCTCAAAAAATGCAATGCATATAGAAGTGCATGTTTTACAAACAAAAACATGCACAAAAATTGATAACACAATGCTCAATTGCGTTATCAATTTTCATAGCCATTGCAATAGTATTTCGAACGGGCATGTCTTGACAAAATTTGAATAATCCATGCTAATGACTGACTGAAACCTCACGGTATTTCATTACTAGTGGATCTATTGCAAGGAACTATTGAGGACGGATGACTTTGGTAATTATATCAGTCTCAGTACGGTAATACAAGATCGCTAATAATAGTGACAGTTACAAGTCCACTTAGATAAAACTCTCAGGAAGACGATTGGCAAATTGAATAAGAATAAAACTACATTTAAATAAGAATGAAATACTCAAGAAATAGCTCAAACAATAAAAACCAATGCCTGAAATAAATAAAATTACGTAATATTTTCACAATAAAATTCTACAATAAAATAGTTTATAATTCTTCATCGATCGACTGACGATCGCAAATGTGTGTAACGCTGATTTAAAAACAATGACAACGTTTTCGAAATGGCTGATTTATTTTTTTGTTTCATATGTACATAAGGGCAATAGTGTACGAATATACAAGAATTTAATGCCAACGGCGCATCCATCAAGAAGTACTCAATTTAAGCCCGAAGGTAAAAAAGTATTATTCATTATATAAAATCAAATTAATATGATGTTCCGTCACAAGTGGGTTTATTGCAAGGGACTCGGTCATAAGCTAATAAAAAAGGATAAACTGGAACAATATCGTTTTGCGCTCTCCAAAACCTGATGTGTGTTGGTATGGACCGGGAATGTACTAATCTTCTCCCGTTTCTTTTCCTGCGACTCTTTAGCGTACATCACTCCTTTACAAAACTTACAAGTAACGCTGTTGGGTGTTGCAAACGTGCATATGTATACATTGATGATAGGCCGAGCGGCGTTTGTTTACCAAACTTTTTTTTTCTCTTCCCCCGAATCCATCCATACATATTTTTTATAAAGTTAAACTTAGTTGGATAAAACACTATAACAGCAAGAAGTTTGTCATATGGCATGAGAAATGAATGGCAAAACATTGCAGGGATTGCCAGGAAAAAGTTGTAACTAGTAACATTGATGCAATTGAAAACTAAAATGTTTTTAATTATTGTGTTAATGTTCTTACACATCTTATATCTTCTAAATCTTTTCCACGCAGTCATATCAAAGACATGTAAACTGAAGCCAGAAAAAGGTCCTTGTAGAGGAGGTATCGAGATGTACTACTATAATGTTACAAATTCAAATTGTTCCACTTTCCATTGGGGTGGTTGTCAGGGTAACGGCAACAGATTCAATACCGCTGAAGAATGTAAAGACAAATGCTTAAGCAAAAAAGGAATAGCAAGTAAGTTATCAAAATACCGTTATTTCAATGTACAAAACCCTTTGTTCTAGATGAGCAACAAACGCGATAATGCGACGGGACACGACGTGAAGATATCAAATAGTCATTCTGTATCTGTGTGTCCTACGTTGTCGCCTTATCAGTACGCAATTTTATTCTATACATCTGGACAGAGTAACGTGTCCTTCTTGACGTGGAGTACCTCTGACGATGTACTCTCTGAAGTCGATTCGCTCTGACGCTAGCATTCTTTTCTTCTTTCTTCTTCCTCTTCCTTTTATCTTTCTTCTTCTTAAACTTTTACCGACTGCTAAGACTTACGACTTTAATTTTTTCAATCTTGTTTTCGTTCTTCATTTCAATCGTACCTATTAAAGCTTGGCTACACTATCTGTCATGCACAAATCTATTAGCGCAGGTCAGATATTATATCAAACTATCACCTGGTGGTCGAATTTCGTTACAATATGCTTAATTAGGTTTTTTTTTTTGTTCATTATAATGGCCAGTATAACAGTCATTCTATAGACTTTCGCACCATCACAGGTCGACACAGATACTGAACACGTGTAATTTTAAAAGAATTGCTTTTCTTTGCTATTTAATGCTTCTTTGCGTTTAACCGTTCGGAATATTTCCTTAAAAATGCGTAAATTCAATTACAAATTAAATAGAATGTTTTTTTTTTATAATTACGTCTCGCGTCTTGGCTCACCCAGGATAACAGGTCGAACATACATCGCGTGAAGTCAACTCACCAGTGCCACCTCGTGTCATTAGGTCGTGTATTTAACGCTGCGGCACATAGTAAAATATTAAAATCTGCAATAAGCGTGCTCCCGACCGATACGGCCGGGGCGCTGCTCATGCGCGATGAGTGATCGCTCTTGTGCTGTCGACGATAGGGTCGAATATCAAAGGATGTCAACAGTACTAACCTTGTGAATAAAAAGGAAGACAGAATGGAATGCAGTGAACAAATACAAACAAACGAGGAGGTAGAAGAAAACAGATTAAACAAGCGGACTAGAGAAGATAATTCATCAGAGGAATGGAATACAGTTTATAGAAGGAATAAAGTGGTTCGTAGGGACAGTCAGGAAGTGCAAGATAATTTTCAAGTGTCAGTCACACACAATACAGCTTTGCCTAAACAATTCGCACTCGCCCGATTGTTTACACAAAACACTATAAAAGGAACTGAGCGCATCAAATACGTTCATCAAAATAAAATTTTAATAACTTTTGAATGCGCAACTGATGCCGACGATTTTATTGGGTGCAAAGCATTTACGGAGTTAGGATGGAGAAGCCAGAAAACTTCGGAGGTTGGAATCTCTTACGGAATTATAAAAAATGTGGAGTTAGATCTTTCAGAGGCAGATATCTTAAAATGTTTATCGTGTGATTATGATATTGTATCAGTTAAAAGACTAAACAAACGGAATAATATTGAGCCGAATTCTACGAGTGCCACTAATCACAATTGGATTGAAAGTGAAACAAATCGCCTTGGCTTTAGAACCTCATCACTGCCTGGGTACGTATATATTGAGCAGATGAGGGTGAAAGTAGAACCGTACATATTTCCCGTGACACAATGCTCACGCTGCTGGAAATTCGGGCATACGTGGAGAATGTGTCCATCAAAAAAAGTTGTGTGTCCTAAATGCACAAAAGGCCACGAGAATTGCGACACCACATCCTACAAATGTGTCAACTGTACAGGAAATCACATGGCATTGCAAAAATCTTGTCCTTTATTTAAAAAAGAGAGGAGGATCAGGGAGTTAATGTCTGAGTTTAATTGTACTTATAAGAAAGCCTTGTTAATATATGTCACACCTAGCCCGATTCCTAACCTAACAGGACCTAACAAGCTATGTGAAGAAGATAAAATACAATCACAACGAAACACAGTCTCGGAGAGTACACACGAGAATATTCAACACGATGGGTCAGAAAGCGAACCCCTGTTTTCTCAACTATTTACTCCTATCGCGGATCAGCCTAAGTCAACACAAGCACGTAGAAAGAAAAAGAGACAACGAGCGCCTACACCTTTACAACCTCCCCCATCTTCCAGTGCCGCAGATTGCATGGAGACCAACTGGAATAAAGAGGCGTCGGGGTTTACAAGTTCTGACGACGGTCCTCGGGTTGAAAAAGAGACTCATAGTAAGACTTCCAATAACAAATTTGAAAATGTATGTTTTTTACTACTTCTTGTACGTTTAAAAAATATTATATTTAGTAAGACTTCCTTAGAATACAAAATTAAACAAGTAGTTTCAATTTGCACAGACTGGATTGTCAAAAATTTTGAGTTGTACTTCTGTTAGTTCACTTCTTAATAGCCTTGTTAATTATGGATAGTACTTGTGTCAATATAAATTTTGTAATAATTCAATGGAATTGTCAAAGCTTAAGGCCGAAATCCTTATCTCTCGAAACTCTTTTACTACAAGAAAAGGTACACATTGCAGTCCTAAGCGAGACTTGGCTTGAGCAAGGAAGTGCTTTTCGTATAAGCAATTATAACATATTTAGATCTGATAGATTTGATGGATATGGAGGGGTGGCTATATTAACACACAACTCCATTCAGTGCACCCCATGTTTAATTAATAGCACTAATCCGGACATAGAACTAATACATGTAAAAGTTTTTAAATGCCCACACATAGAAAACATCTGTATATTGCCCATCCACGGTACGTGCAACACAAAACGATTGGGACTTTCTATTTTCACTCTCTGATAGAAAAACGCTGCTTCTTGGTGACTTTAACGCACATCACCCTAACTGGTCATGCCGTTCTGATCAGAGGGGTCACCAGATATACGATTGTATGATAGATCATGACTTCATTTATTTAAATAATGGTTGCCCTACGCGTACTAGATTAGCTAATGGTATTTTACAGCAATCATCACCAGATATCTCCTTCATCTCCGTAGACTTGGCGACCTTATTTACTTGGCAACCCACAAACGAAAATCTTGGCAGTGACCATTTGATAATTAAGGTATATGCTAGCATACACATCCCTAAAAAAATTAAAACAAAAAGAAATTTCAAAAATAGTAACTGGAAAGCATATTCGTCTTATATAGAAAACGCTTTATCGTCAATTTCTGTCCCTTCACAACATCAAGAATTTTACAATTTATTAGAAAAAATCGTACAAGAAGCAGCGAATTTATACATTCCCTTAAAAAAATCCCCCAGCAAATAACCAGCAAATTTACACCTAAACCCTATTGGAACGCAGAGCTATCGAAAGCGGTAGCTGAGCGTCGCCTGGCCCTTACCAACTTGCGACGATGTCCATCCCCTGGTAGCTTAGTTATACTCCAAAACAAAATAAGAGATGCACAGCGTGCTATTCGGCTAGCCAGAGGGCAATATTTTCAAGAATTTTGTTCGTCCGTGGATGAAACCTCTTCCTCAAAAGTGCTTTGGCGAAAAATGAAATGGATTAAAGGTCATACAAGCCATACTTTTCAACACATCAACAAAGAGAAAATAGAGAAGCTCTTAAAAGATATCACGCCAGATTTTGTATGTCCACCTTACCCTAATATTCAGTCGATAAATAATCATTTGGAGTCCCCTATTACTCTTCAAGAAATAGAAAATTCTATAAAACGTACCGACACTGCACCGGGTAGTGATGACTTGTCCTTTTCTATGATAGCAAACCTTCCACCTATAGGTAAATCCTGTTTATTAGCCCAGTTTCTTTCTTTCTATACATTCAATTCTATAATAGACTTTTGCCCGATCCATCGTTCGCTTTAAAAATTGTTTATGTTATGTCCCTTACGTCTAATATAGGATTGAATATACATCTGTTAGTGCTCGTTCATTGGGGTTTATTTAAAGTTTAGAGAGTTCTAAGTTAGATAGAGCTATTCTAAAGTATTTTCTGTGCTGAAAGCTATAGAAAATTAAAGGAGGAGGATTCAACTTATCTGAATTTACCATGATTTGAGAACGTTGGAATCGGTTATATTTGTTTTAAGATTTACATTACATTCAATTTTAGGATCTCGTCCAAAATATTGCAGCCTTACATATGACTATGGATATTGCTTTGGTGCTAATCATAGATGGTACTACGACAACATATGGAAAATCTGCAAAAAAACTATATATTCGGGATGTGGAGGTAATGATAACAACTTCTTGTATAGAGAAATGGTGAGTTTTTTAAGAAAACACATTATTGTTATACTTGTTAACCTCTTCATGTCAACAACATGTTTGTGTTAGGAATTTTTGATTTTCACCGACGACGTGGACCTATGTTCTCCGGTAGTGTACTGGTTAAAATTAAAAAATTCGAACACACAACCAGCCATCTTTAATTCGTAGGTCTAACCTTAACCTTACAACACTGCAAATCATATTTTCTAATGTTTCCGCTAAAAAGATACCGTTTGTCGTGTCACCTCGCTTTGAGAGCACTTCCCTGACTGCCACAGCCAGCATCGGAATCCTTGGCGTCGATATATCGAGCGAAGTCCAGTTCCGCGGTCACTTGGAGGGTAAGGCCAAATTAGCCTCGAAGAAGCTTGGTGTGCTCAACAAATCGAGACAGTATTTCACCCCGACCCACCGCCTACAACTTTATAAGACGCAGGTTCGGCCGCATATGGAATACTGTTCTCATATCTATGCAGGAGCACCCCAGTACCAGCTGCTCTCTCTTGACCGCATTCAACGGAGAGCAACTCGAATCATCGATTGCCACGATATTGCAGATCGGCTTGACCCCTTGGCGTAGAGATGTAGCCTCACTCTGCATTCTCTATCGCATGTATCATGGGGAGTGCTCCGAGGCATTGTTCGGACTTTACAATCCACCACTGTGCGGTTTTCCAGATTTTTTTTGCCTCGCACAACCAATCTTTGGAACGAATTGTTGCCTGCGGTATTTCCGGACCGATACGACCTTCAAACCTTCAAAAAAAGAGTCAAAGGCCGGCAACGCACTTGTGACTCTTGAGTTGAAGGGGTCCATGGGCGACGATAGTCACTTACCATCAGGTGCTCGTTTGCTCCCTATAAATTGAAAAAAAAGTTAATTAAAAAGCTTAATAAGTTCGTTTATGAGTCCCTGTTGTCGGTAGTCAATATTACCTACCTATTGGTTTACCTTATTGTTCATGAACACAAATGCCATTTTGTTTTACTATTGTCCACTAAAGTTATAGCAAATACATAGTTAAATATTGTGTCAATTAATTTAAATCTGCAAGAAAAGTTGGCATAAATGAGTATTGTATGTGAAATAAAGACAATTTAGAACAAATGAATCAAAATGAAATTGTGTTCTTTCAAAAAAAAATTCAACAAACAGAGGAGAATTTTTCATCTCCGTTTGTTGAAACGTTGAATTTCTACAGACATGCATATTTTATGACAAAATTTTAAAACAAGAGTTCAAACAGTGAGCCGCAGTGAAGCATGGCTGAGCTATTTTAAAACAATAATTATCACCTTGAGAATTGATTTTATTTATTTTAGTTGAAATTTATCTATAATATGTATGTATTTATATAACAAAAATAATATTTTGTTATATGTCAACGATTTTATTAAATAGGCTATTTAATATGACAAATTCACAAAGCATTAAACTCACATAACATTAAACAAGATAACGCTTATATTTTATTATATAATTACCAATTTCTTCTCACCCCGAATTGAAAATTGTGTCTCAACTGTGACATGGCTCGAGCGTTACTGGGCCACTTATAGTTTAAATACAAAAATTAAATAATTTATATATTTTGTTTTTTAGTTAAACTATTCAGACATAATAATAATTATCAATGTAGTACTCTGTCAAGAAAGTACCGGGAAAAGGTCAATAAAATATAAAATGTAAACTATTCTTCCAAATGTATGGCCCCCCATTCAGAAATAATACACTTACGCCATCGAATAATCCAGTTATCAAAACATTTTTTAAATGCATTTTCGGGAATAGACTTCAGTTCTCGCCGCGAATTCTCTTTGATATCTTCTATCGACTGTAAACGGGTACCTCGAAATGGTGATTTGAGTTTTGGAAAGAGGAACGGTCGTCCGGAGCCATATCTGGTGAATACGGTATTTGTTCGATGGTATTTGTTGAGTTTTTGAGGATGATGGCGATGGCGCATTGTCGTGGTGTAATATCCAAGAATTTTCTTACCATAAATTTCCTTCCTTTTTCGACGAATTTGCTCTCTCAAACGCCGCAGAATGCTCAAATAATATTTTTACTTACAGTGTAACCTTCGGGCAAAAATTCCGAGTGCACCACACCTCGATAGTCAAAGAAAACAGTCACCATGATCTTGACTTTTGATCGACTTTGTCTTGAATATCGATTTTTGTATTTAGATCATTCAGTTCTCATTCATCCACATCTCTCACTCGCTCTGTCGTCTGTAACGGCAAAATGGCCGATTAAAGAAGTTTTGGTTCACAAATAAATAATATGTCGATAATGAGAAATGTTTCCATTACTTAAATATAAAAGTCTCCATCACACATAAATCTTCAAGACTTTGACGTGGTTTTTTCGGTTTCGGTTCAGTTGGAAGTCAAATTCTGAAGCTTGTTGACTAGTTTGCATGTCAAACATGTAAACCCATGTGTGTCATCACCAGTAACAATGCTTTTAACAAATGGAGTGTCGGAATTGACTCGTTCAAGTATGTCTTCAGCGACTTTTACGCGATTGAGTTTTTTAAGAAAATTCAGATCTTTTGGGACTAGTAGAGTGTCAAAGTGTTTCATGCCCAAAGGATCGTTTAAAATGTTACGAATCGATTCGTGAGACACAGAAAGTTTAGGGGCTATCTCTTTCAAACTTGAATGAGGATTTTCAGTCACAATTTCTTTCGCTTTAGCGATGTTAACTTCAGTTGAAGACGTTGGTGGCGGACCAAAGCGAGGCAAATCTTCCAAAAAATCTCGATCGCTTTTGAATGCACTGTACCACTCGAGTTTTTGATAAAGTCGATTCACCGTATGCTTTCTATAACACCTCATCGACTCTGAACATGAAAACTTTTTTCAATGTTTTTATCCGTTATAAAAATCGCAAAACACTCTTGAGATGAGCTTACAAAATCGAGTACTGAAAAGAAACTAAATGACAGATATTGCTCAAACTTTGCGCCAATATATAAAACAGTTGTGCTAACTTAACCACAAAAAAGAATTACTTGAATTGAATTTGGAATTAGAATTAAATTATGAATTCCCGATACTTTTTGACAGAATGTAATTTAATAGGAACACATAATAATTAACCTCTTCCCGTCTTATTTAACTTGATCAGTTTAGTTGAATAACTAAATTATTCAATGTTGAGCACTACTTAATGTTAAATGTTACAGTGTGAATCAGTATGTCAATATGGTAACAGCTATATTAAAAAGAAGACAACTGCGTCCGACAGGCCTAAAAAGATTATGATTATAAACCCTGATTCAAAACATACGGGAAAGGAAAAAAAGCGTGGTACTGATGGCAAGTCAGC
Source organism: Callimorpha dominula (assembly GCA_949752705.1). Classification (NCBI taxonomy): domain Eukaryota; kingdom Metazoa; phylum Arthropoda; class Insecta; order Lepidoptera; family Erebidae; genus Callimorpha; species Callimorpha dominula. Next base: position 2,927,636 of record OX457002.1, on the reverse strand, counting down.
TGCTAATGGTAAATCCGCTGCTAATAAAAATGCCACTGCCGTTGGTAAATCCGCTGCTGATGGTAAAACCGCTGGTGTTGCTAAATCCGCTGCTGATGGTAAATCTAATGCTGATGGTAAATCCAATGCTGATGGTAAATCCACTGTTGATGGCAAATCAGGTCAATGAGTTGGTCGTCGTTAATCTGGTGCTGATTATTTTCCCGCTTTGACCAGCTCCAAGTATTAGAAATAAAATAGTTTAAAAAGATTGTTCTTTTAATTCCCTGTTATTACCATTTAGATCAATGAAGTCGATCACAAATGTTTTTTACTACCCGAACTAAAATAACAAAACGTATCAACTTAATAGCAGTGTTTTACCTGAAAATAAAACACATATTAAATACTTACCTTATTTGAAGCTTACTAGATTGAGAGTGGCGTTCTTGACTTCAGCTTTATTTTCCTTCTCTTTTACTCTTTAGTAGTAACTATATATATCTATCTCTTTCGCTTTAATGTTTCCCACCAGGTGACGCTGTCCGACGACAGCTAAGACTCGGTAGAGTTTTACAAATCATTGAGTCGATAATCTACACCAGGTAGAAATATAGAATGTAAGCTTCAAATAAGGTAAGTATTTATTATGTGTTTTATTTTCAGGTAAAACACTGCTATTAAACACTCGACCGTTATTTGAAGCTTACTAGATTGAGACGTGTCTGTTATAACCTGGTGGAAAGAGGACGCCAATGTGATATCTGTAGAAGTATTTAGGGGATCTATACGTACTACCAGTCGGTAGACGTGTTAGAGGATGTTCAAATAATACTCGTTAGTAAATTCACTCGTTATATTTATCTGTTATAATAATTAAATGGTTAATTGACATTATTACAATTATTTAACAAATTGGAGAAAATGTACTTGTTAACAACTAGGCCTCGTTGTTATGGTTGGCATCACCTCTTTGCAGTAATAACGGGCAAACGTGTTTTGAGACTTCCAGTTACCCCTAGCAAGTATTTCATCCAAGGGACAATTGTTTAGCCAACTCTTAGATGCCACCGCAGATCTAAGGCTACCCGCTGGAGCGTCTATGCCAGCTTGTAATAAGAGCGATTTAACCCAACATGCTATAACTGTACGAGAGGCGACCTTGGGTTTACCTCTAAGGTTAATAGATAGATAGATAGAGACCGCCTTGCTGCCGTTTTTCCTTAAAAATAGTAGTACAGTGCTTAATCCAAAACACAGAATCTAAGTTTTTATTTGTTGTATTAGTCATCAACTTCCAACCCAACTGCCAGTAGTTAATTCCATCTGTTATAGATTCAAAGAAAGGCCATAAAATTAGACTCGGTAAGGTGAGTTGAATCAACTGCAAGTAAGGTAAGGTCATGGACTCGCCTGCCCGAACAGAGGAGTAATAATATCGCTGTATGTCTACAAATAGCAAATGCATTACTTTCATCTATGTCATAACTTTCTAGGTAGGTCGCTAGTTTTTCTACATCCCAAATTGTAGGGTTCTTAGTCACTGGCTTCTTCAGAGCGATTTTCGACTTTAGTATATGAGTAACTAAAACGTGAGAGTTTAGTCTACCGGCTTCCTCAGCGTTACATAAAGTACAAACCACGGACTTGTGTAGCAAAATTGAATTATTGGCTAGCCCTTCTACGAGGTATAGATCTGCCAAGAATCGAGCTAGGTTTTGGCCAGCCGGTTGAAACGGGTTAACACCATGCTTTTTGGTCCAAGTTAGCCATCTTTTCCAGGCTACTTGGTACGTCTTACTCGTGGATGGGCGCCAAGAAGATTTTAAGAGCTCTACCTGATCCTTATCCCATTGATGTAGGTTTTGAGACCACCCCCACACTTCCATATTTCTAGTGTCATCTCTTGGACTCTTGGTAGTGGTAGACCTGTAGCCGTGTCTATTAGATATAGATGTAGGTTCTAGATTGTGAACGGTGGGGCTCGATCACGGGCTTACACGTCCGCTCTCCAGAAAACTCGTTTCCACCATGGCACTACCAGAAGGAATATTCCTGAGGCAGAGTTGAGGTGTGCCAATACCTTGGGAACCAGGTAAGGTGGCGGAAAGATCCAGGCCAAGGGATAGTTCCATTTCTGGGAGAATGCATCGTGATACATCGCTTGATTGTCGTTCTGGTCCAGTGACACGTAATTCGCCACTACTTTTGCCTGTTGCGAAGCAAACAGGTCTATCACAGGTACAGGGCCCCGAATCTCGGAATATTTTCTCTGTACACTGGGATACAAGATGCCACTCTGTTGGGTTGCGGTGCCGGGATAGGTGATCTGCATGACAGTTGAATATTTCTGGCAAATGTTGCATCTTCAGGCTTATCTCGTACTGGTCTAGAAGTTGAAATACTTCTTCTGTTAGTTGTAGTAATGGGGCGGACCTGGTCCTTCCCTCGTTTCGCAGAAAGGCAAAAACCGTCTTGTTGTCGCTTTGAACTAGCACGGTTGACCTGTACAAGAGCGGACCCCGGCTTTCTATTGCCTTGAGTATTGCTAGCATATCCTTTTGATTGCAATGAAGGTCTTTCTCTTCTTTGCTCCACGACCCCGACAGTACGAGGCCATCGAATTGAGCCCTCCACGCAAGGTCTGATGCATCTGTAGTTAAGAAGTGTGTCGGCATTGGGTAGTGAATAGGGGAGGTTTGGTGACAATTTCGCAACCACCATTCACTTGTATTGGTAGAGTTACACTGACAGAGTTTTCTTTTCCTTTCTGGTTTATCCCGAAATTGAATTCTGCCTTTCGGTACGGTGACACTGGCAAAGTTCAGTAGGCCTACAAACTTTTGTAGCTCTGTGAAGGTCACCGTATGCTTGTGTAAAAGGTTCAACACATTTTCTTTTATTTTTGAGATCTTTTCGTGTGGCAATGATCTCTCGTTCAGCCATGGGTCCCACTTGATGCCTAGAAAAATTAAGCTTTTGTACGCGAGTATGACAGATTTCTGATAATTTATTTGCCATCCCAGATAGGTTAGGCGACTTAATACAATTTGTATATGTCCTTGTAGTGCGCGATAACTTTGATGCGCTACCAGAAAATCGTCGAGGTAGACCAGTAGCCGTATACCTTCCCGTCTCAGTGTCTCGGCTACCCAATTCGTTAGCATTGCAAAAACCCTGGGTGCTGTACTGAGGCCAAAGGGAAGACATGTCATTTGAAATAGTTTCCCTTTGTAAATGAGCCTGAGCAATCGTCTGTGAGACTGAGCTATCGGCAGATTGAAATAGGCCTGGGAGAGGTCTATTTTGCAAAGCCAGTCGTTCGGTTGAAGAAAATCTGGGACTCGAAACACGTTTTTGAGTTTGAACGGTTTTGTGTAAACAAATTCGTTCAGATTCTTTAGGTCGAAAATGGGCCGAGCAGAGCCGTCGGTCTTTGGAGCTAAGAATATTGTTGACAGAAAACTTGGTGAGAGTTTTACTTCCTCTAGCACATGCTGGGTTACCATTTGTGAAATGATAGCAGATAGTGCCTCGGATTGCTTCGTTGCGAACGAGCTTTGTAGATTGGGTAGCATGAGAGGTGGTTCTTTGATAAAAGGTATGCAATACCCTTTTATTATTCGAAGTAGTATGTTTGGTGCTCCCAGTTCCTGCCATCGATCGACATAAACCCTCAATTGACCTGCTCTGAAGATCTGACAGTCAGAATTTACCTCTCTTTCCTCCCGAGTGATATTCAGTGGTTGACATTCTCTTCCTGTTACTTCTGCTGGTATCTCGCTTGTCTTTATTATGGTCGTGAACCAAAGGATCCACGAGTGGTAAGGTTAGATCCTCGAGCTTTTCTTTGCCCAGAATCAGTTCCATGCGAAGGCTGGTGATATCTACAGCTCTGCATGAGCTGTTCATGTCCCCAGCCCTGCGAGGGCTGGGAGGCGCACTGCTTAGTGTAGCCTGCTTGATGGGTACCCTGCGAGGGTACGTAATGGTGAGCTGACCCCTGCGAGGGGTAGCGAGGGGGTTTTTTAAAACCTGTTTGCGAAACAGGTTTCTGTCCACTAGCTTTGTTCGGGGGTAAGAATGCCTTCTTAACCCTACCCTTTACCCTAACCTTAGCCTTTTCCAATGCCAATGATAGTAAATCAGCATTAAAAATATGTTGATTGGACGGCGGTATTTTGCGAAAGGTAGCCTTAACAAGTGGATCTCGAGCGTAATTTGTTATCCCATCTCTGCGCATTTGGATCGTTTTTGCACGGTGACTATACGGTGAGATAAGCTGAAACATATCCGATTACACTTTATAATAGTTCCCATCGGAGAATAGCTCAGTGATTTTGTCATGCAATTGATCCACTGTCTCACTACCTTTACTCCGAGTCCAGGAGACTAGGTCACACATACTTTTTTGTAATTGCTCACGTTGTTTATGGACACAAAAAGTCAGAGCGCCATAAGTTTTATCTGCATGTGCTAAATGGCGAAGAGAATCGTAACTTTTTATTTCCTCATTAACCTCCAGTTCAGTAAACCCAGGCGTGTGGTTATATGTTTTTTGTACCTCCGAGTACCTAACCTCACACCATTCAGTTTGGTCAAAGCGTTGAATTTGTTGTAAGGACTTGAGAAAATCACTAGGTGCCTTAGGAATCGAGGGCTCCTTTAGTTTCACTTGTAGGTCAAATTTAAATTGTCTATATTCGCGTGATGTTTCGTCGTTACTACACATAGACTGATTTTCAAGTAAAGAAATTTCGTCATATTTATCTGCTTGCGAGTCTGCTGACCTGTGAGGCGACATTTCCAATTGACTGTATCCTACAGAGTTATCACCGTAAAAAACACGATTACGTAGTTCACTAACTTCTTGTGATAATTTAAACGACAAATCATCTACGCGATTATGTTTCACCCCCTTATTTTTATGATAGTGACGGCGTTGTCGCTTCATTTTAAGAGGAGATTTTACGGATGACGAGGATGAAGAACTACAGGAGGAACTAGAGGTCGAACTTGGATTTAATCGTCGATCTCAACCGCACGTCCCGGTACCTCCATTGGCTCAAGATCACGCGGTTTCTCCATCCTGTTTTGACAAAAGTTCAATTTATTGTATTACGTAGACCTCTGTTTAAAATTATTAAACACTCAAGAGCAAAAGAGGGTACTCTGCATTACATACACATTACTATAGACTTCTAAATAGGGCAAAAGTCGAACGGTAACACCGTTTAAATGAATAATACTTCGCCCATTATAGCAACGCACATTTTTAAATAAGTTTAAGAATAAGTAAGTACTTACGGTTTTATTCGATCTGGGTATTGATCACAGACTCACAATACTTATTTTAATTGTAATATAATACGCTAGTGACGATACTGCGATATGGAAGCGATACTGTGATATGTAAGAAATTAATAATTATATTTATCAGAAATTGTGCAACGTTGAGTAGCCAACGACTGTTTTGTGCGGAGTTTTAGACGTCAATGATTTGTAAAACTCTACCAAGTCTTAGCTGTCGTCGGAAACATTAAAGCGAAAGAGATAGATATATATATATATATATATATAAATACTACTAAAGAATAAAAGAGAAGGAAAATAAAGCGGAAGTCAAGAACGCCACTCTCAATCTAGTAAGCTTTAAATAACGGTCTAGTGTTTAATACTCATGTTTTTAATTACATTGTTGTTATTATCATAGTGGTTTTTTTAGGTTATTTTAATTTCAATCAAAATTAAATAGAAAGAACACTATAATATCATAATGTTGTTATACAAATCATAACAACAAAACGCAGTCAAATTCATTCAATGAAATATTAAAATCATACCTAACAAAGTATTCTCATCAAAGTTTTTTTATGCTATGTATGTAAAAAGACAGTTTAGAAACCCGTCGATAAAATTAGTAAAATAAAAAAATTACTGGAATAAAACTAACAATAACATGTGGAATCTTAGTTTAATATATAGAAAAAAAAAAAAATTATAATCATTGAAACCCATTAAAAATTATGAGGGGAACACGTATCAATAAAGTAACCTCCTTAAAACTTGCTGCATCTGTATTTGTACCTATATCACCACACATTTTGTTTTTTCTACTTCTTTACAATGCTCGTCCATTATAGAAAAAAATTAAAAACGTCACCGTTACAGTGTTATAATACGTTTTTAAAGTTTTCGCAGAAATCATTAAACAATGAATCAGATCTGAAACAGGAGAAAGTCCAAATATAATATCACTTAATACCCTAAATAATTACATATTATAATAGATATGATATTATTATTCTATTTGTTTAAACTTAATTTTACCAGAGCACTATAAACCAGAATTAGTTTTTCTGTGCTCTGCTGACCCGTATCGACATCTCATAACTACAAAATACAATGTTAGGTGTTTTCATTTATCATTACCTTGAAAACGTTTAATATATAACAGCGCGTCACTCATTTCGCTCGACAGAATTCACTCCTCAAGAACCGGTTTTGACTAAGCGGATACAAACGGGAGTTAACTCTGTCGTGCAATAAATGGTACACAAAATAAAATAGAATATTGGTAAATTATTATAAGTGACTATAACCGAGAAGCTTGGTCCTGAATAGGAATGATTTTACAATAATTAAAAAGTTCGTAAATGTCTTTAAACTTTGCTTTGATTTTGTCTGGTACAATGGTTCTAATTATTCTTGACTGTAGACAGCATATTTGGTCAAGATGCGATTTAAAAGTGCGTCCGTAGCTACTCAGACTATAGAATATAGTTATTTCTCCAAGAGCTTTGTATACATATAAAAGAGTAGAATAGGAAATTTGACGTTTTAAAATATGGAATTTCGCCAATATAGTTCTTAACTTGTCACATACGAGGGTTATATGATCTACCCATTTAAAGCGGTCATGTATTAGAGGGCCAAGATACCTTTGTTTGCTCACAACTTCTAACGGTTCACATGTGCAATTCATGTAATTATTATGTAGACTTGTATGTGTATGTATGTAGACTGTAGTACTTACATACATAAATTCTGTTTTTCCTGCTTTTGGTACAAGCCCAGCATCAAGAGACCATTTTAAGACAGCAATAAAGTCTCCTTGGAAGTTTTTTAGTGCTTTATCAATGTCCTTATTTGCAGATACGAAACAAGTATCGTCTGCAAATTGATTTTCCTCACATAAGGTGATTGCATTAACGGCATCATTGACATACGTTATATAATGGAAGGGGCCAAGTACCGAGCTTTGTGCCGTACCATCCTTAACCGCAATTTTCTTATTTACACTGTCATTAGTTTTTACAACATATAATCTCTATTATTAAGATAGTTTTTACACCATTTACTGCGGGTACCAGTCGGCTAATTTTACAATCAACGTTTCATGTTTGAAGGTGTCAAAGGCCTAACTGTAGTTTTTTTTTTTTTATGGTATAGGGGGTAAACGAGCAGACGGGTCACCCATGGGCACCTGTAACTCAAAGAGTCACAAGTGCGTTGCCCTCCCTTTAAGGTGAAAGTAGGAGAAGAGGGGGAGGGGGGAAGAGTAGAGAAAGAAAGGACGGGAATAGGGGAGAGGAAAGGGTTAGGGCCTCCGGTAACCTCACTCACGCGGCGAAATGCAATGCAATCTTTGCTTCACTACCGGTTTTCTGTGAGAACGTGGTATCGAGCGGAGCCGAGGCGGCCCATACGTGCCGAAGCATGGCTCTCCCACGTAAATGTAGTCAATAAATACCATAAAAACGTATTCCTTATTATTAATATGTTTATAAATATTATCGTTAAATTGAGGAAATGGTTGCGTGGTATTCTTTCTTGACTGAAAACCAAATTGTTAATCTGTGATTACATTATTATTTTTGTAAAATTTATCTATTTTTTATATTACCCTTTCCACTATTTTATCTATTGTCGAAAGAATTGTAGTGGGACGTTAATTATTGTATACATCCTGTTTGATAGATGTATTTATAAAATGTGCAATAACCTCTGCTACATCGCCCACAATAATTTTCAAGTTCTGTGCTTTAATGCCATCTGAACCTGGTGCCTTACGCTTACTTAAAGATCTTATTTCATTTATTACAGTTTTAGTAGAAGTTGGCTGAAACTTACAGGAAACACTGGCGGAATTAGCATACGAGGATTTGTCTAACAATCGGATACTACATTTGGGTGCAGTATTTTTGACACTGTTGGCAAAGTTGTCTGCAAAGTTATCGGCTATATCTATAATATTTTTATTATTGTAACTAAATGTGTTAAGAACTACTTCATTGGCAAAATTTTTACCCTACCAGTAATGTCATTTAATATTTGCCACAACGCTCTGGGTTTTTTGTTTGGTAATGTATCTGCTTCTTTAGTGCCTTATTTTTATTTTGTGTTATTAGTTTATTCGCATAGTTTCTAACACAGTTATATTTTCGTTTTACTATCTTATTAGATATATCTGAGATCCAATCCATAAATAATTTATCTCTGTATTGGCATGCCTTTAATTTTTTTTTTATTTACCCAATTATTATGTAATTTATTACTTTTGAAAATTTCGTGTTTGATTTATTGCAATTTTCTTTTATATTATTTACTTTTGCTTCGTATATTGTATTTGGGTGTATGAATTCTTTTTTTCTTTAATACACCATAGTCATAACGATCACTTATGCGTAAATCCGCCCGTATGTTTTCACAATCTGACACGTTCATCGTTTCGGCAAGAGCGATTATGCGGTGGTCAGCCAGTACTGTTCCGAGCGCCGCTGTGTACAGATTTAGGGTGCGGGATCGTACATAAATGTGAACAATACAAGATTTACTTAGTCTATTATTCAATATCTCCATGCGTGTGTATTCTGTTGAAATGCAACGCGTATACCTTTGGTTACAGCACGGACCCTTGTGGGATCTTACCATTTATGTAAATGTAGTCAAGACAATCTTCATTAATTAATTAATCAATAAATAAATTAATTCTCAATTGAGCATATATGTCGAAAGCTGAAGTCGAGCTCAAAGTCAGTAAATGTTTGCCAGAGTTTTTCTTATTCTCCAACGTCTACAATGACTAAGTAACATCTACTTTAAAGCATATTTATAAAAATAAACCTCGATGCTAAAAAAAATGACAATAACTTACAATCCATTGGTAACGGTATTCATGGCATAAAACATATAGCGTGGTGAAATTTCAGAATCTATCATTCTGGCACTGTATAGTATCCCTTGGCATAAACAAAGCAGTATCATGGAAAAGGGTATGTTCGAAGGCAAAATTTTCTTCTCATATAATGTCGTTGAATATAACTGTAAAAAAATATTTTATGAAATATTAGTTTGATGTACTCAGATAATTGGGTAGGGACGGAAGATACTTGAAACTTTTCTGAATATGATCAAGTTTATCGTTTATCTTTATAAAACTAACACAACAACTATTATATCTTAGCTTAACTTATTTTCAGTTTTCTATCTAACTTAGCTCTATTCTCTTTACTTCTGTATCCATTTCTACAGAATATGTTTAATTTAAAGTAAAAAAAAAAAAAAAATTACCTTGAACGTTGCCGTGAAAGGTGCAACTGATAAAGCTAAATTTGGTTTTAAAAACATTGATAATCCGGCAGAATATCCAGCTGGTAAGGCATACAAAGCTGAGTCATAACCATTTCTGCGGCAGAGATAGCATATCATAGCCTATAATGTAAAAAAATGCCCCTGATTAGATTTAATGTCAGTCAACTAGAGAGTATGAATAATAGTAAAATCAGAAATGCAAACACATCATTCACTTAATCAAACAGTGTGCTAGTGTATGCTCATCTGTTTACTAAGTATAATTGATCTTACTTTGTAAATGCCAACATAGCTGCTAAGGAACAAAGCCAACTTAAAGTGTCTGCCTCTTATTAAAGATATAGCCTTGATGGGAGTTTTAAACAGTGGGATTATCACTTTGGCTAAAGAAACGGCAAGTCCAATTCCAAAATATGTAGACATATCCTAAAAAAGAGAAATTAAGTAAGTCAACAAAGTAAAACAAATTTCCTGCAGTAGACGCTAATAAACAAGCGAATATGATACTATAGAACATTACATTATATAAAAATCAGCACTCAGAATTCAAGATAGATCAGTAACCAATGATTTTAATCATTTGGTGGCGCGCTAAAGCAATCCTTCGATATATTACCAAATAAAGTGTCTTATCAGCAAAATGGGGTTAGAGAAAATAAGGGACAGTTCAGCAAGCAGTCCCCTTTGGTCTACCTTGATGGCATGCAAAATTTAATATAATTAATTTTTAGGTAAACTTCAATATAAAAGTAATCAATAAACATGCGTAGAAAAATGACAAAATTTACAATCTCATAATCTCTAATTACGTTAAATTTAATTAATAATAATAATAGCAAATAATAATAAATTATCAAAACTTATAATAGGAATCATACAATATAACTTAATTATAAAATATTTTAATCGTTATATAAGCAGTATGTACTTTTATGTAATAAAAGTGTATTTGCTTTACGTATGCGAAGCCTATTGTGGGTATTTTCCCTTCTATTTCGTTTGACTGTGTCTGCCAAAGTCTTAAAAAGTTCTAGATTAGATTTAATGAAAATAGCTGTTTCATACATTTATAGAGAGAATAAATTTAAGAGACTATGTTTTTGTAAATATGGCTTACAGCTATCTCTACTATTTAAACTAAAGATGGTGTATGATTTTTGCTGCTATTAATTACACTTTCGGCAAAGACAGGCTGACATTGTAGAACCTGGTAATGAAATTTGAAACTTAGAAGTCAATTAGGTAATTAGTTATTCTATAATTAACAAAGTAAATAAATCCTAACCTTTAGTATATAATTCTTACATTCCCCTTCATGTGGGCACACATTCCGATTTCCATCAGATTTTTTTCTAACTTTTTCTGGAATAATCAGCCTGAAAATAAATACAATGTCTATAATCTCATTGTTACAAGTAGAAATGGAAGAGAGACAGTTTATTAATTTTGCAGAAGTGACAACTGTATGTTTAAAATACCCAAGTTCTTACAATATCCAAATCCGACAGTCGCTTAATCTTTATGAAATTTAATTCTTGATAAAGCCTCCTCAGTATGAAAGGCTTCTTTTTCTTCACTTCACTTTACGGGTTCATTGCAGTCAGTCAACTAAAATCTTAATGATGCTCAGAATTGCAAGCAGTTTTCATTTCAGAAAAATATCCTTTTTGTTCCGTGAAGCTGTTTTAGCTACAACTGCTATTCTACTAATTTTATGGTGATTGTATTGTAAAATAAAATAGTAACGCTGCCCTCAAAAGTGTTTACCGAAACTGAAGTAGGTAATACGACCGACTACTAATTTGAAATTATTCTTGAAAGAACCAATGAACCGTGAACTTAACTACACACGCAATATCTGAACGTTAATGTATTGGTTTGGGTCATTTTGCTCAACAGGTGGCCCAGTCTGCCGGGGTTCACAGGGATTTCCATTCTAGGGTACACCTGAGGCCCCGGTCATAAGACCCGGTGACGAAACACTGTGCCGTTTAGGCGGTTCGAGTCCGTCATACCTTGTGGTTTGGCTCCGGTGTGGTGATGACCCGGGGGAGGTTCCACACAATAAAACAACCATAAGATATGACCACACATTTCTGTAGCAGCCTGTAAAATGTATGTATTACCTCAACTTACCATAAAACTGAATTTTTTTCTCCTTCCTTCTCTTTTTCTAAGCGCATTGAGTACAGCAGCAGTGAGCTGCCTATCATGAACATTAGAACTTCCTTTGTTTTACTTATAGATATATATCCAGCTCTATTTAAATATTTTAGACAGTACTCAATCACCTTGAAATTAAAATAATTACATCATTGGAGGACACTAGATTAACATGTTTATCAACGTAGCATTTAATTTCTTTCAAATAATTATTTTATTCTATTCCACTGCTGAACACAGGCCTTTCTCAATGTACGTCATAAGGCACCTCCGTCTTCTTAATATGCGTAGGTTGAGATAATTATTATTGTTATTGCTGCTGTCAGTATCAGTCCTACTTTCAGAAAGTCATTAAACCGTTTGACAATAGTAAGAATATACGCATTCAAGTTAAAATTTTGGTGGAGTTAAATAGATTGTTTGATTTCCATCGTTGAAACTGAAAATGGAATGGAACAATAAATAATTAATCTATAATTTTACTTTTTCCTGTTTTATTTGGAGTAACTATACTTACCTAAAGCTATAACTCATTAAATAAAAATGTGTTCATTGGTGAAAAACTTTACAGACTTTAAAGACTAAAAAAACAAATGATTATCTTACCAAATTGCTATAGAAATTCACCATCAATAATCTTCTACTAGGTGATTCCAAAATAAAAAATATGCCACTTAGAGCTAAAGGAATCGACAAGAAGAAATGGTAATAAAATCTTCCAAATAAATTCCTGAAAGAATAAAATAAAGATGAACCAAATAATTCGGAGACTAAGACGCCTTCGATAACGAAAGAATTTTGTAAATAAATATCGCATAAAAATGTTCGTGATCAGTTGACCAATGATATCTCACGGTCCTATAATACCTATAAGTCATCTATCTGATGATATGTGATCATCAGATGACTGAACTATATGCTGGCAAAGTTTAGTTCTACTTCTGATTTAGTTGAGTCTGACGTTTCATCATAGTCGCATTCGATCCTATTCCATTTCTTTAAATTCCATTATCAAGAACACAAACCTTGCTTCCAAGATCTGTACCAGTTGCACTTTATGTGCATTAGGTTTACAATAGGAACAATACTTTTTCGATTTACTAACACCGATCGTGGTCACGAGTTCTCGACCCATTTTTTTCCCTTTTAATATTTACAAATCACGACGTTTAAAAGTATATCTTGGCAAACCGGATCAGTTTTGTCCATATTTAAAAATAAACATTACTGTTTTTCACCTACCTTACCTCATCAAACAGACTAACTGTATCCCTGAGGCTGAGACTAGCATTGCTGTCACGGTTGACCTCCCATAATTTTTAGCCATTTTGATCCATTGTTCCTTTTTAACCAAATTTTTACCTTGCATCAAGAGTTGCCCCTGGAAAGATATTTTTAAAAGTTAAACAGTTATATATGGATGCACTTTGCGTTGGTGCAATGGATATTATAATTACACCTTGTACATCTTATGTTCTTTGGCCTTACTGCACAGAATTCCTCTCCTGCGGGAAGAGCATTAAGGTCCAAATATTTTAAGAAAGTTCCACCACGATTTAGTTGGGTTCACGATCTCTGTATTTTTGTTTAACAGTAGCTAAGGCATGGCAACGACCGACCGAACAGCTCAATCCTTAATCTTCCAGCAACGGATAGGAAATGTTTTCTTCTGAGCGATATAAATAGGGTTTGATATTATTTCCTAAATAAAAGAAATCTATATTTATGCCTCAAACTTATATAAGTAGAAAGCATTTAATTACTTAATGAATTAATACATTTATTTTAAATTTAAATATTATTGAGAAGTTCCATATATTTTAATAAATAATGCCTACCTATATCTGACTAAGAACTTGAATTAATAATTAAGAACTATACTTACAAGATAAATGACCGAAAAGAATTTGGCACTGCCTACAAGACATGCTGTGAAAATAGTTGGGAATGCTTTTAGGCAGCTTTTAGTCCATGGATGTACCAATGTATAGCATGGACTGTCCTTGCTCAAGGAGTCGAACAGTGGTTTGCTTATTACCACCATAATATACCTTTTTTCTTCTTGATATTAAGATCGAAAATCCAAGTGTTTCTGCAAAACCAGACAAAATTATTATTGGAGTTACTCATATGCGCATGATTGGATTAAATAAAATCTGGAACAAGAATAAGTGAAATAAGTATGTGAACAAAAAGCATATGTTTAAAGAAAATAAAATTAACAAAAATACAAATAAAAATAACTTCGCGCATTAGTATAATTCCTCATTATATGCTCAGCAAATGATAGATGATGATAATAGGCTATTACAGTCTCCAAATGATTACTTTTGATAAAAAAAAACAAATTTGTTTTTCTCGAACTACAATAGACATTGTTGTAAAATTTGTTGAAAACTGCACAGGAACAAAATAATAATAAAGTACTCGCAAAAATATCTAAAAGGTCTCAACTTATAATAACACTCAAATAAATTTAATTTCGAAACTACATCACCGAGTTCAAAGAAGATCGCACTCAAATGTATTTCCAATAAGACATTGTTACTACTCACAAGGACTTGACCCTTTGTGGGATGGTCACCAGTGTAGTAAGGTGACCACGTATATTATTTTGTCGTCTACATTCTTTTTAGTAAGATATTAATCCTAACTAATTATCAAAGTGAGAATGTGACTTTGTTTGGAAGGAATAGATATAGGAATCTTCTATATTAAAAGAGAAAAGTAATATAGTTTTGACAAATACATTCCCGTATATAATATTTATGTGCTTTTGCATTAAATAGGTTTATACCTTTTTAATAAAAAACACGTTAAAACCCTGCATGCATCCCGAAAAAGCGTTGCGTTGTTTAGTGTGAATTTTGGGCATCAGTCTACTTTGAGAACGACGTTGGCCAGGCCATTACCGTCAACGGCGAACGCTAAAGGTCGATGATTACCGACTTCTTTTGGCCTGAATTTGATGATATGGGCACCAACGACGTAATAATATGGTTTCAACAGGACGGCGCCAAGTGCTACACAGCTCATGGCACAATGAACATGCTGCACGAGCGATTTGAGGGCATGGTCATCTCACGTGGAGGTGATGTGAACTGGCCACCGAGATCGTGATCGGATTTGTCCCCGTTAGACTGTTTCTTGTGGGGTTTTCTTAAGTGGCAGGTCTGTGCGAATAAGCCACAAACCACAACCTGATTTATACGCCACAGTCATAAAAATTGGACATTTCGGATGCGCGGCACCCAGCGAAGCCGTGGCGGAGATTTGCACGACATTATATTCCATACTTATTGGCATCAATAGGCCTTTTAAACGAATAAAAATGTCGATGATATCTTAAACGCTCTTTGTTTTGTTTAAATTTAAAGATAGGAAGCGTTTAATGAAATACACTTTATAATAGGTAGTGTTTTTATTTTATTTTGAAATCTTTTGTTTTATTCAAAGAAATTGAGTAATAAAAAGATAGCAATCCAAGATAATAATACCTTTTTTGTTAAATGAAAAATAGTTTTAGTATGGATACCATATACCTATTGTATGCATAGAGGGCAACATGACGTGTATGACATTCTTGAATTAATGACAATATATTGTGTTAAGTACGGCCCATTAATATACTTAAACTTTATAATGCTCAGTCCTGCCTACTTTGAATAATAATAACAATGCATCTAATTCCACTTACATTCATTCGAACGAACCGAACTGCCCTATTCAAGATACTTGTGTATAGTATGATAGGTTGTAAACGCTTGTTTAAACTAAAATTCAAATACTAAACTATACTAATTACTAAAAAATCCATTTTGAAAAACTACACTTAACTGTGTTGAAAGCAAAATAAAATACGTAGTGTGTATTATGAATATTGCGTACAAACTATAAAGTTCTCTCAAACCTGAAACTATTCCAGAAATGTGATTAGATCAATTTTTTTAATAGTATTTAAAATCAAGAATGTACATGTAACCCAAGCGGCTCGGTAGGATTATGTTTCAGTTCATTTAGTCTTTAATTTTTAAATACTTTTCATTACATTACACATCCAAATATTAATATGGTTTCTAAATGTGAAGGCTTGTTATTAGCTTTCAGGTCACTTTTAAAATTTGTATCGCATTTAACTTCATTAAATGTTAGTTTTAAAAGACTTAAACTGATAATAAATGCCAAACACAAAGAAGTATTAAATAAACTTTCTTATTAACACTTCTACAAAGTGCCAAGTGATAGTATGCTACCAAGAGCTAATTTTAAACTTGCTATTCTGCTAAATTAAGCAAGTGATATATTTTAGTAAATTTAGAAGCAGAATTGACAGTTGAATAGGCGGTGATAGGTCCTAAATTCAATACCAACACCGAGTAGAACAAGTACTTGGTGATGAAACGTCATTGGGAAGCGGTAGTTGGATGCCTTAGAGTAACTAAAAGATATGAGGAAATCTGAGTTTTATAGTCACTGGACTAAGGCTTTTTTTAAGTATTCAGGCTGCTCAGTTTAAATGACACTAGAGTGTCAGAAAGCAACTGTTATGTCGACTCGTAATGCTTTTGTCAAAATTATCTACTTAGCCTATGGTCTCGTATATTCGTATAAATACTTAAAATTTAAGAATCGTTAAGGATTTTTATTACTTCCAAAATTGCAAAAATCTATTATTGACGTGAATAATTCTGTAAGCAACAAGGTTTGAAAGTGGTACCCTGTTGTGTATGTACGCACAAGTCTATCATAATGCGATATTTATTAGTCGTGTTGCAATTTTGTACTAATATTGTAGTTCATACTCGTGGATAGAGTGAAGAACAATAACTGAACAGTTGTCATCTCGTTTTCGCACAGCATTGTTTAACTGTGACTGTGCGGGGACCTCACTTCCTCTCACTGGCACCGGTAGGCGTAAGTACAGGGCTATCTTTTTTAACTCTTTCACTCCTGTATAACTACCGATATACCCACTCATTACGATAGCTTTTTCTACCTTGCATCAAGAGTTGCCACTGAAAAGGCATACCGCGCTGTATACGAATTTGCTGACGCCGCTGCTTGTACGGGCGCTGCACCGTACATGCTCCCGACCGGAAAATAATGTAAAAAATACAAAATAAATGCTCTTATTATTTTTAACAATTGTATCTGAAATGCTGAACATCCTCCGAGGTATAGGCGAAGTCGCAAAGTCCTTCATTCCTGTCTTATTGTCTTTTATCGCACTTGCACTTATACACTGCACATTCGGTGGGCGCTGTGCCCTTCTTTGCCTACGCGCACTCACTACACTGACACTGCTGGTGGGCGTGCCTGGCACGGCGAGCTCACGCATAGGCATAGCGCTCTCCCGTGCATTCACACGACGTCGTCTGCGTCTCCACAGGAATACTGCGACTGCTACTATTGCTGTTATGAGTCACTAAACCGTAACTAATAGTATAGTGATGTATGTGGTGGTAGAAGGCCGAATCATCCTCAGAAAGTGTTCCATTTTTTAAACGTTTAATCCTCTCGCCGAGTTCTTGCACTCGCAAGTGGACCTCTAAGTCAGTTGTTTCATTCTCATATAAGCTCGATGATATATTGAGAATATGGTTAATTGGTGCTATCTGTGGGTTGTAAATATCTGAACCAATTTGTAGAGTTGATAGTTGTGTATTATGAGCTTAGGCTGTAAAATGCTGTTCTTTCACAATACAGTCTGGCGCAAGGTGAATTATGCACGGATCATTCACCTGTTCTACGGTGACATGATCTCTACACATAAAGCGGAGTGCACACTGTTCGCAGCAGAAAAATAAATACTGATTTATTTTATTCAACAGTATCATCTGGGTATTACACACAGAGATGCTAGTTTGACATTTCTTTGAGTCAGGGTCAATAATGCACAATCCATTTTTAATGTTTAAATGTTAGATAGTTGTATGCATATCACACACATAAGAGAAGAACCACTATCAACACACTGCTGTATCTCGCTATCTTTTAGTGGCAGATAAACATCTTTCTGCAAATTAATAGCTACATACTATAATAATAATAACAAATGATAATAATAAATGTTTATTTTCTAAAACAGTTATCATTAACACTTACATTAATACAACAAAAAAAAAAAAAATAATATCTTACAGAGTAATATTGTCCTGCTTAATGTGTAGTGTCGCATTGAACTCTGGTACCCACGGTAAGATCTAACTTGTGTTATGGGCACCAGGGTTCTCACAAATTAAATTAACATACATGATGGATAACATTGGTTATCATTCGAAATGGACCATGCAGATGAAAAATATATATAAAATAGTAATTAATTTAAAATAATATATAAAGTAGTAATGTGTGTATGTGTGTGCGTGTGTGTGTGTGTGTGTGTGTCGTTAAAAATTCTGCTTCTTGTAGGTGTACTTGTGTGAGTGTACGCTTTGGATTTACCTATAAAATAGATATCCTGAGGAGCTCTTTTGTTTCTGCGTATGTTTTTGTTAGGAGCCATTTACTTACTGTCGATCGATACTCCGATATCGGAGTTATTATTAATGTACTCTCAGCTCGTTTAAAAGGAATGGGTAATATTTTATAAATCTCATAGTTTTCTCTTGTAATGAGAGGTATCCTGATTTCAAAAATAAAGTAGCTGTTAGTTAACCGAGCCTTGACCTTCATTAACTGATAGATTTTCGCCATTTCGGTATGAATGTGTTCAATGGGAAGTGATAAGTCACTCGTCAACTGACCTGCAATGACGTTTAGTTCATGCTGCAATTGTTGTACAGAAAGAATGTGCGTATTAAACTTTTCGTAGTGAATATCCGTGAGCATATCCACCAATTTTTCTTGAACATTTTGTATAATTATTATTAAATTATTTGCTACCATAGCAGATAAAGTAAACTCATTCTTAATTTCAATGTCTCTAATTTCTAGTTTTAATGTGTTCGCTGCTTTATTTAATTCATTAAGACGCTGATTTATTACCTTGTGCTGTTTATTGATAGTTTCTTCAATTCTCTAAAGAACATTATATTCTCCTTCAACCACTGATGTCTGATTCTTCCATAAATTAACTAAATGCTGCTGATTTCTATATATAAGTGCAATATCCTTTTGGTATTGTTCGGCGAAGCGCTCGTCCAATACCCCGAACAACGTATTCGCAAGGTATCCGATTCCATTTACAAGACCGCGCCTTTTACGAGTATGCATACTATTTTGATGACGAAGAAGAATACGGTTAGTGAACTGTATTTCCTCGAAGCTGTGACGTAGTTGTGATAAAATAACGTCACAATGTGACGTCACACTTATAGAGGTACACATGTTCTGAAGATAGGATTGATATTTCTGTAATGCTGTCATGCCTTCCCAGTACGGACCCATGTTGTAATACACCAACAGCATCCACTGATCACGCGCTAGTTTCATATTACCAATTTTGTCGAAATATAAGCCTTGCGAAACATTTAACTTTGTAATGTTATCATCATCGTGAATAGTGACTAAGTCTCCAACCTTCAAATTAGCTTACGCCATTTACACCGAATCGTCAAGATATTCTGTTTTAAATCGCTTCCATATATCGCGTGCCAGTTTGTCTGCTAAGTGCCATCTACTTCTAGCGACTTGCTCAGTTTTGATTATGTTTGATCCAACTCTCCCTGTTAAAAGTGTGCAGGGGTAAGGAAATCTAAGTCTGCTATATCTTCTGTTAAGGGGCACAAAGGTCGTGAATTTAAACAGCTTTCTATTTGAGCTAACATGGTGCTAAACTCTTCAAACGTTAGTTTTTGTTCGCCATCTACTCTTTTTAAATGGTGCTTTAGACTTCGTATTCCTCTCTCCTATAAGCCGCCTGCCAAGATGGTGCGTTGAAGTGCCACTCAATGTTTAGATCTGCAATTTCTCTAAAGAAGTTTTCGTCGAGGTTACTCTTAAGATCGTAAAACTCTTGTTGTAAGTTTGCTCCTACAAAGTTGGTTCCGTTATCGCTATATAAACCTGCGTGGTGAACCTCGTCTTGCAGCCATTCTCCGCAGAGCTGCCAGAAATACCGTGCTGCTTAGATCCGAGACAAGCTCAAGATGTATGGCCTTCGTTACCATGCAAATAAATAGAGCGACGTAGCCCTTAGTACTTTTTATTCCCCTCCCTTTGCTGGACTTAACTTCCACATAACCAGTGTAATCCACGCCTGTATGATAGAACAGGACTGCTGGATTAACTCTTTCTGATGGTAAGTTTCCCATCAACTGATACTGCTGTTGAGGATCATGTTTACGACACTTAACGCACTTACCAACTATCTCTTTCACTGCTCGATTTCCAGATATGATCCAATATCTTTGTCTCAAATTTGCTAACGTTAAACGAGGACCATCGTGATATGTTAGTTGATGCGTTTGTTCAATCAATAACTTCGCCAGAATACACCTGTGTGGTATGACGATAGGGTACTTCATGTCGCTATGAATTTGTGCGTTTTTAAACGCCCGCCAACTCTTAAAACTCCGTTTGAATCCAAAAAAGGGTTTAAGTTCAATAACCGGCTTTTCTTACTCCAACTGTTATTTAGCTGATAATGTTTAATGTCCTCTTCGAATTCACACTGCTGTACATATTGTATAATGTTTAAATTTGCAAGCTTA
The DNA here is from genome assembly GCA_949752705.1 of Callimorpha dominula. Classification (NCBI taxonomy): domain Eukaryota; kingdom Metazoa; phylum Arthropoda; class Insecta; order Lepidoptera; family Erebidae; genus Callimorpha; species Callimorpha dominula. The sequence continues at coordinate 2,907,246 of OX457002.1, read as the reverse complement.
CGGTCTCGTAATGTGAGATACAGCTGTTTTTGTTTACATTCGCTGTTGTTTAATTTAAACGATCCGATCGCCTTTAAAATCCATGCTAAAACTCTTATAGCTACTAATAGCTACACTGAAAGGTTGAGACATTACAATATGGATACTTTATATATATATATATATCTAGAGATGTGTGATTTAATGTTTGTCCATTCGTTATTGATTCCAATCGGTATATTGTCATCCCACTGTAAATTAGCAGACCACACCTTTTGAAACAGTAACTTTAGCTTATTTGATAGTGGCGCCAACCATCCGAGAGCATCAAATAACTTTGATATTTCTGATAAAATAGTCCATTTAGTGTGAATTACCGGGTGATCAGCGACATTGAAATGGAAGATAAATCTGTCGCTTTGAGAATCCCACCTCAATCCTAAAGTTTTCGACGTACTGTCAGCTTTAAAATTAAATAGTAAAGCTTGCTCACTCATTTTACTTTCTATGTTTTCTAATAACGTTGGCTCATTGGCTATCCATTTTCTAAGTGTAAAACCCCCTAACTTTAATATATGATTAACGTCTGCTATGAGCTGCTGCCCATTCCGAAGGCTATGAGACCCATGGACTAAATCGTCCATGTACATTGCTTCTTCTATCACTTTGGCAGCTTCAGGATATTTTCTGCGTTCGTCAGCTGCCAGTTTTTTCAATGTTATCATGACGAGAAAGGGAGCGGCCATATGTAACCGTGGTCAGTTGATAAGATTGTATAGGCTGATCTTGTTTCTCTCTCCACACGATCTGTTGATAATGCTGATCATCCTCACTCAGGACAATTTGCATATACATCTTCTCTATGTCTGCTGTGAAACCGAATTGATACAACCGCCACTTTATTATCAAAAACTGTAAGTCCTTTTGTAAGTTAGGGCCTTTATACATGATGTCATTTAAACTGTGACCACTGGATGTTTTAGCTGAGGCATTAAACACTACTCTGAGATTTGTCGTCGCTGCACAGCATGGTGAGGTAGGAAACAACTCATTTTTGTCTTCTGCTCCTTATTATAAGGCATCGTAGCGGGTATCATATGATATAACGCTTTATATTCGCTAATAAATGCTTTATACTGATCTGCTAAATTTCCTTGTTTTTCAAACTTTCTTTCTAAATTTCGAAACTGAGCTGTCGCTATCCCCTTTGACAATCCCAACTTGTCACTAACATCCTGCTTAATTGGCAATTTTATCACGTAGCGACCGTCCTGTCTGCGTGTCGTAGTAGCCTTATAAAAATTGATACACGTTTGATCTTCGGAGGATAAGTCAGATTGATCTTCAATATCCTCTATCTCCCAAAACTGCTGAATATTTCTGATATTATTAAATACAACGTTGCAATGATAGGACTTCATTCTATCAAATAAAATCCAGCCCAATTGAGTTTGTTCTGCTAATGGCTGAGATGGTTCATCACCTCTGCTGATGCCCCCCATCTTGATTAATGCGTAAATGTCTGACCCAAGTAGCAAGTCAACGGGTCGACTTACGTAGAATTCTGGATCTACTAAATTGATATTTTTAATAAACGACCACGATGGTTTCGCAAACGTTGCATTAGGTAGTCGTTTCATTCATTTGGCGAGGTCGGCCCCGATTTGTCGGACCAATTCGGTTTTCGAGCGGGGCGTTCGACGGTCGGTGCTGTGTTGCGCCTGAGGGCTGTGACCGAAGACGTAGTGAGCTGTGGCGGCGTGCTGTTGGCGGTGTCGCTGGACATCGCCAACGCATTCAATAGTCTGCCATTCAGCTGCATCAGGGAAGCACTCCTCTATCATGGGGTGCCACAGTACCTGAGGCGGGTAGTGGCAGACTATTTAGAGGATCGTACCGTCATGTACGAAGACCGAGATGGTGTTTTGAGTAGTAGGCCCATGTCGTGCGGTGTTCCGCAAGGGTCTGTCCTTGGACCACTCCTGTGGAACATGGGGTATGACTGGGCCCTTCGAGGTGACTTTCCCCCCGGGCTGGGCGTAATCTGTTACGCCGATGACACGTTAGTCACAGCCCGGGGGGTGAACTTTCAGGAGGCGGCGCGCTTGGCTACCAGGGGTGTCTCTCTGGTGGTCGGACGCATCGAGGCGCTGGGCTTGCGGGTGGCCCTGGATAAGACGGAGGCCCTTTCATTCCATGGGCCCCGTCGTGGTCCACCCCCTGGCGCCTCTATCGTAGTCAACTCGGTTCTCGTACCGGTTCGGGCCCACCTAAGGTATCTGGGCCTGATCCTCGACGGTAGGTGGCTCTTCAACGAGCACTTCCGACAGCTTGTTCCGAAGCTGGTCACCGCTGCGTCCACCCTTGGGCGACTCTTGCCCAATTTGGGCGGACCCAGCGTCGCTACAAGACGGCTGTACACGGGGGTTGTCCGGTCAATGGCACTGTACGGTGCACCGGTGTCGGTGGGAGCTCTGACCGCCCAGAATAGGGCGCGCCTCTGGCGCCCTCAGAGGGTAATGGCGGTTAGAGCCATACGCGGATACCGCACCGTGTCGACGGAGGCGGCGTGCGCGTTGGCCGGGACTCCCCCGTGGGATTTGGAGGCGGAAGTGCTCGCTGAAGTATATCGGCGAACGGCTGAGTTCCGGCGGCATTTAATTGAGGTCACTGGAAATTATTTGTTGATATTTTTATTATACGAATAATTATTTGGTTTTTTTGAGAAATCTTGCGATTTAGATAGGTTGCTGTGCGAAGATTTTGTGCTAACTTGGTCTTGCTTTCTCCTTGCAGACTCGAAGCTAGTAAAATTATTCTCGAGGAAGCATAAAAACTCTTTAAGAACGGGTAGTTTCCTTGGAGATTTTACAGATTCTACGTAATCACTATAGATATCGCTATCAAGTTTTTGTGACAGTATATGGACCAAAAATGGGTCCCAAGTGGACACGTCCACCTCCAAATTCTCAATGGCATGAAGCGTTTCTAGTGTAACGTCATGCATCTTTTTGATTTTGCGCTAAAGAATTCTGATTTATGCTCGGAAGCCCTATTAAGTGTTCATATGTGCTGTAAATATTAATTTCTTGTTATCGTAGCGATTTGTGAGAATCTCCCAGCAAGCCCTATAATTGTCCGAGCTTATATGTAAATGCTGAATGAGTCTCTCAGGTTCATCGCGTACTTTCCCTTTTAGGATCTGCATCTTCTGCGCCGAGGATAACGAAGGATTGTTGTGGACAGTCTCATTGAAAAGATCTTTAAACGACGTCCACTGCTGATAGTTACCGTTGAAAATCGGTATTTCTATCTTTGGTGTTGATTTTTCCCTGTGAGATACCGACCATAATTTATGATTAATAGCTTTTTTCAAATTATTGAATGCGGTCTCGTGAGTCGTAAACAAGCTTTCGTATCCTTCATCCTCCCCGTCGGTTTCCATGTAGATCTCCCAATGTAGACTATCTATTGTCGTCCAGCGTGACTGTAACTCCTTCAAGACGTCCTCGAATTCCCATTTTTCGTTGATGCTCTCTAAGTGGACATTATTTGCAGTTCTCATAAACGGTTTGAAGTTAACCGCTTGTTTGCGTAACAATTCATCTAATTTGCTCATGGACCCCCTAGATGACATTCTACGAGATGTACCAGCTTTCGGTTCTGATATACATTCTACTTCTTCTCTTGACGACTCCTCCTGCTGCTCAGGTTTATGTACCCTTGCTTTAGAGACCGAAGATGGAGGTGACACCAGTGACTGTTCCTGACTTTGCTGATAGATCAACTCTTTTGCTGCTAAATACAACTCCTTCGTCTGCTCAAACGTTTTTCCCGTAAAATAGATATGCTCTTTAATGCCTAGCCTACAGATACTTTTGTTATTATTGTCATATTCGAGTCAGTAATTTTGTAATGTATCTATCGAATCGCCATCTAAAATAATCTGAAGTCCGCCTTTTCAATCCTGCTTTTTGTAAATTTTTCAAAAAATTCTTAATGGCATCCGTAATTTCCTGTTGGTTTACATATAAATTTTCCATTTCCGTGGTGCTTAAGAAAATTATGGAAAGATCTTACTTGAATAATGCTGACTGCTGCTCTCTCTCTCTCTGCTCCCCTTACGCTCTGCTTACTGCTCCCTCCAGACCACTGCTAGTTTAAAATCACCAAACCACGGCACGTGTCACTTGTGCTTATACTACACCACGCGTTCACTGATTTTTTGCAATATTGCTCGTTACTGTCCTCCGACGCGCGAATTTCTATGCTTTAAGCACCAATTTGTTAGCCTAGGGATGAGGTCAACAAATAAAAGATTGTAATTGTGTGTAAATGTAGAATAGAAATTATAATAGAAAGTGACACAACGACCGCGGAGCACGTTTGGTGGAGCCCGTGTCTTTACCCGATTCGGTTAGATCGCGAACTGATTATTATAACGCGTGTATACCGCGCTGTATACAAATTTGTTGACGCCGCTGCTTGTACGGGCGTTGCACCGTACACAGTAACGTTTTCGATAATGTGGTTGCACTTTACATTGGTGCTATAGGTATTATAATTACAATATGGCACCTTTTTTTTTACGTGTGGAACACCACACCATCACACACCACAGGTCGTCACCCTACCTGACCTAAGCGGTAGGGTGGTATGTTGGACTTGTTCCGTCACAGTACCTTACATACATTACCAGGGCCTCAGGTGTCCCTTACAAGGAAATCCCTGTGAACCCTGGCAGACTTGGCCGCCTGTTAAGCAACAGGAGACCCCACTGTGTTGTGGGGGATTTTATCCCCTATCAGTAAGAGAGGCACGCGCGGAACACGGCGCCCTGTCCGTCGCCCCCAGGCAAGCGCTCAGGAGATCGACTTGCTCTCTCCGGCACCTAGTGCGTCTTCTGCGAGACTCGAGAGTACTAGTTCTCTCCCGTTCCCTTTCCGCCGCCTCCTAAGTATACATTACAGCGAGAGGCTACCCACACCTATGGCCGTCACGAGGTCAGCACGCTGCTGCGTTCATGCAGGGCACTCCACTAGGGTGTAGAGTACGGTATCCTCACGGCAGCCCCCGCAGTGGTGGCACACAGGCGTTGGCTCCCGGCCTATCCGACACAGATACTTCCCAAAACAGCCGCGTCCAGTAAGTACCTGCGTCATCCGGTAGGAGAGGCTGCCGTGCCGCCTCTATAGCCAATCTTTCATGAACAACATGGCACCTTGCTCATTTATTTATTTATTTTTACGAAGCGAACAATTGTATCGTGCTGAAAAAAAAACAGTTTTACAACCAGAACTAATGAGTTACGTTAGAATACACTGCGCTCCCACTAATTACTGAAAAAAAAAGTTTGTAAGCTTTGAGATCATCTGTGCATGGAAGAAATTTATTATTATGGAAGCAGATATTTACATAATTTATGTAAAGTATAAATAATAGAGATCCCATAATTGAACCCTGCGGGATACTTCGATATCGCCCTGTCAGTTTCAGATTGCCTTACAAGAATAGTAGCATGTTTAACCCATATAACCCTATAGCCGTTTCTCCCTAGCCAACTCCCGCATTTTAAGGAGTAGTTGTTTGTTTTCCAGTTTTATGTGCCCCCGAGAAGCCGAGTTGATTCGATATGTAATTCACTTATGAAATTCCACTTTTGCACGAATAGCATTAAGTTCCAGATATTTATAGAAAGTTCCAGTCACCATTTATTTTGAAAATTGCCCGAAGAAACCACCACGAGTTAGTCGGGTTTACGATCTTTGTATTTTTGCCGGACCAGCATTCCAGCCGGACAGCATTTTTGTATTTAGCTCAATCCGTAATCCCACAGCAACAGATAACAAAAGTTTTCTTCTGACCGGAATAAATAGGGCTTGATACTATTTCCTATATAAATTAAAACTATATGTATGCTTTAGACTTATGTAATATTTTATTTTATTTAATTTATTCTTTATTGTACACTAAAAGTAGATTACATATCAATTATTTATTATTTATTTATATATTTCACCCTGGCCCACCGCCTATAACTTTATAAGGCGCAGGTTCGGCCGCATATGGAATACTGTTCTCATATCTATGGAGGAGCACCCCAGTACCAGCTTCTCTCTCTTGACCGCATTCAACGGAGAGCGACTCGAATCATTGATTGCCAGGATGTTTCAGATCGGCTTGACTCCTTGGCGTTGCGTAGAGATGTAGCCTCACTCTGCATTCTCTATCGCATGTATCATGGGGAGTGCTCCGAGGAATTGTTCGGACTTATACCGGCCGCAACGTTTCGCCATCGTTCAACGCGACAAAACTTTTATCCCCACTACCTGGATAATTGGCAATCCACCACTGTGCGGTTTTCCAGAACTTTTTTGCCTCGCACAACCATTCTTTGGAACAAATTGTCGCCTGCGGTATTTACGGACCGATACGACCTTCAAACCTTCAAGAAAAGAGCGTACTCCTGTCTCAAAGGCAAGCAACGCACTTGTGACTCTTGAGTTGCATGTGTCCATGGGCGACGGTAGTCACTTACCATCAGGTGACCCGTCTTCTCGTTTGCCCCCTATAATATAAAAAAAAAAACAAAGAAATGGTATGTACAAAAGCGAGCTTAACCCAAACCTGAGTTTTCTTTCAGCAAACCTTAGAGTGAATAATATCTAACTTGAATAAACTAAACCTCACAATCACCTCTGTTATATGAGTGGTCCATGACATGTTACAGTCTACAAAAACCCCGAGATTTTTGACGTGGGTCGAATATGATATTACAGTGTTGTTATATAAGACTGGAGGTAGTGATGTGTGGTTGATGCTATTATACAATATGTACCTTCCACCAAAAATTACGGCTTGCGATTTGATTTTACGATTTTGCCCATTTACAAATGTTCTGAAGGTCATTATTGATGGCAGCGTGAGCCTCTGTGAGTTCACCAGTCTTAAAATGTCGGTAAAGCTGCAAATCGTCTGCATAAAGATGATATCGAGAAGATATAACTTTGGTGATAGCATTAATACACACGGAAAAAAGTAGAGGAGATAGTACGCCACCTTGAGGTACACCCGTAGTAAGGTCACACCAGTCAGAGGATGCCTCTTCCGAGCGGACCAGCTGCGAGCGACCCCGAAGATAAGAGCTAAACCAAGCGATTACAGAATTAGAGACATTCGGAGACGACAGGATGCCTAAGTGGATTTCAAAACCAACAAAGTTAAAGGCACTACTGAAGTCCAATAACACCAATACTGTCAGATATATTATATATTTTCTTCATGATATTAAGTTCGAAAATCTATTTAATTCTACATTCATATAAAACTAGACGATATTATTTTTCCAACTACTCATACGGGTATGATTAGATGAAATAAGCCACTTCTAAAGTCTGCAACAAGAATAAGTGAAATAAGTATGTGAACGAAATATGTGTTTATCGAAAATAAAATTAACAAAAACACAAATAAAAATATTTTCACGCATTAAAAAAGATAAATGCGTGCGTTACATGCTAAGCAAATTATAAATAACGATAATAATATATTACAGTCTGCAAATGACTACTAGTGAAAAAAATACCATTTATTTTCCTTGAGTAAAACCAAAGCTGTTGTTGATCACTACAAAGGGTCATAAAAATAATAAAGTACTCACATAATAATTATCTTAAGTCTTAACAAGCATTTAATTTTTTCTTATGACACAACTACCTAAACCGAGTTCAAAAAAGATCGTACGGAAATGTATTTCCAAAACAACATAAGATATTGTTAGGTACTACTCAAGGGCACTTGACCTTTTCAAGTGCCATGGCCACCGGAGTAGTAAGGTGACCACTTATATTATTTTCTCGTCTACAATGTTTTTAGTAAGAGAATAATCCTTAAGTAATATTATTAATATTCGATTGTGACTTTGTTTGTTTGGAAGAAATAGATACTATTAATAATGTAGAAGAGAAAAGTTACGATGAAAGATTAAAGGAAGTCGGTGCTCAATAAACATTAATAGGTTAGATTTTTTCTAATTATTATATAATGATGTAATATAATAATCCATTTATTTCAGAATATATCCATAATTCGTTAGTATATACTTACGTGTTTTTTATTAAATTATACCTATTTATGTAAGTTCAAAGCCCTACTTCTATTATAAATACTTAGGTCATACTGAAAATTTCTAGATTCTGATAAATAAGACCAGATATTGGACTTAGGATAGATTTATTATTTTTCAAAGTATCACAATCAACACATTTTTGCATTTGCTGGAACAATTGTAAAAAGCAGTTGGTCTTCTTTAGGGACCTCTTCAATAGCTTCGTGAACACATTCATCACCGACTCAGCTCATTAAATGTGTGCCTTTAAAATTTTCTTTAATTTTAGGAAGCAAAACGAAAGTCGAGGCTGGGCTGTATGGCAGATTACGTTACCTTAGTGGAATGTGAGGATGCGTTATCGTGGAGAAGGACGACATTGCTTTGAGGAAGCGTTTCGCGAACTTTTTCTAGGACTCTGGGCAAGCAAGTGTTGATGTACTAATCTGCAGTCACTGTCCTTTCGTCTTCAAACTACACTTTGGTTTAATGTCCTGATTTGCCGAAAAAAGAAGCAACTATTTTCTTATCAATGCTTTGACTTTTCTTAACTTTCGTCGGCTAGTCTTTAAAAGAAAAGACCCATTTCAACGACTGGCTTTTTATTTCCAGTTCAAAACAGAAGTAAGTAAGTTAAGAGACATCTGAACGTAATTTTCTTTGAGTAGGTATAGTTATAGGTAGGTAGGTAGACATCGTATCTTCTGTCTGGAAAATAACTTTCATCCAAACACTTTTCTAAATATTCTATCTTGTCAAGGTATGTTTTTTTTATTAATATCAAATTAATAAAAAAAACATGATAAAAAAAAGTATTATGATAATAAATATTGGATGTAGAAAAGTGGTGCTTTTCTATTTGTGCGAATTTAGTTTGAACATACAGTCTGCTATGGGTTCGTAAACAGATCGGATGATGATCTGGTTGAACTGATTTTGATGGATAACTTAGAAGCTATGCTATACTAATTCTTATTCTGGCGACATATCTCTAGCTAAGACAAGCCAAAATACTTACTTACTGTTTATCCTGCTAAAAATTGTCACGCTGATTGTTAAGCAATTTTATACACTAAAATATTTAAACAATTTTCAACATCAAGCTCTGCGGTTAGTCGAGAGTGATCATATGACGACCTCTGTGGCTTGGCGGTTGTTCATTAGACTAACACGCCAGGTTTAGTTCCCGCTCAGTACCAATATTTGTATGCGTAAGGTTTGTGTGTTTCTATGTATAATATGTTTGTATTTCCAAAAATAAAATGTATCTTATGTCTAAACTGATGCTGATTGAGGTCTCACCATGTTTGACTTGTAGACTGCTCAGTCTCAACCGACTTGACATCAGAATAGTTGTAGGAACCATTACGGGCCACTTAGCTCTAAACCGGCACTTATTCACCATCAATGCGACAAGCAGTCCTCTATGCAGAGGCTGTCTCAACGCGGAGGAAACGACAGCCCACGTTGTCCTGGAGTGCGAGGGACTGGCCACACAACGGTCAAGTATCCTCGCTGGAGCGAGGATGCTCCTAGAAGCCTGTGAACGCCCCAGGAGGCTTCTGTGCTTCTGGAAGGGGCTAGGCGGGCTCAACTAGTCAGCTTATCTGAACGCACAACGGACCGCCTATGAGTCTAGATGCGGAAATAGAGCCCTACACCAATACTAATAGCAATATGTCTACATTGCGATATTATTATTTAGCCCGGTTGGAGAATTTCAAGTTTAGAGTGGGTAACACATCAAACATAACCACATCAAATGCTATTAGGCAGGGGGTATATTAGGTATAATTAAACTGAATACTTAAATTAAAATTTTAGTTAAAGGAGTTGTACTCATCCGTTACGGTTATCATTTCAAGAGGAAGCAAGATGAAGAATAATTGAGCAGAAGAAAATAAATAAAACTTCAATATCAAATAACACAACTATGACAAATAATATTTTTTATAACTAAAAGAATGTATGGCCTTTGAAACGAAGTACCGCAATCAGCTGTCCTTGACGACGTTTTTTAAATGTCTTCAGAGGGTACTACAAAAGGGAAGGGTTAGGGCCTCCGGTAACCTCACTCACTCGGCGAAAAGCAATGCAACTATTGCGTCACTGCCGGTTGTCTGTGAGGCCGTGGTATCACTCCGGTCCATACCTGCCGAATCATGGCTCTCCCACGATAAATTTTTGCTTTGCTTATAAAGTTATAACCGCAACACCACTTACTATTTAATTGATTATTAATTACATATTTATTTCTTAGGACCTATATCGCAACGTTTTTTTTTTACGATTTCATAGAAATTTTCAGCCAAAACATTAGCTCTGAAACAAAAAATAATGTTGGAATGAATTAATTTTATATTAAAAAAACCATTGAGTTTTAGAAAATAGGTTCAAAAATACACAACAACTAGCTGTTGCCCATGACTTCGTTCGCTTGGAAAAAGAATTATAACTTTTTACAAAAATACAATATTAACTTGTTGTATGCTCTGCAATGTCCTAAATTTCGGAGAGCCATTTCGGAAATTATCCCAGATAAACAGACAGATGGACAGACAAAGAAAATTAAAGCCTTGTTTTGGCTTTGGTATCGTGCAAATAACACTGTGACCTTGACAAAAACTATATTTCAAAATCACGAACAAACACTTCAATTTTATTTATATTGTTACAAAGTCTAACCCGCGGGCACCTTCTATTGTCATGTAGAGGAAGTCATAAAACGCCATCTTTTGACAGAAAGCAGAACTACTAGTGTATTTGTAGAATGTCCTACATTATATTAGAAAACTCCAGAATGCTTTCGAGTTATCGAGGAATATCACGATCTCTCTACGACATAACGTTCCGGGTATATAAGACGCATGCATTGCGGTATGAAAGGAGTTTTAGTTGAGCGTTACTGCGAGAAACAACGAGTAATACGAGTGCAAAGTACAAGTGATTATTTAAATAGTGAGAATTAATTGTAATTGTGTTAATTGCGAATTATTGAAACAAAGTGTTTTGATATAATATTTATTAATATATAATATTTATTAATACCTTTAAACGAGCAATTCTTGTATATATATAATTTGTAATATAATGTAATATAATCTGAATCTAATGATTTTCATGAAATTTAGTATGCATGGGATTTCGGGGGCAATAAATCGATATAGCTAGGTTTCATTTATAGGAAAAAAAACGAGCAAAGCTTGGTCATCCAGGTACTATTATATAATACATACAATAAAGTATTTCGGTACTAAATTAGAGTAACTTTCTCTCCCGAACCTCAGCTCGTAACAATATGTATAGATGTATTAGATATATAAATGTATAGATACATATGTATATGTATAAGTTAAACGTTGTTTATTTTTCTTTCAATTTTTCATTAAAAAAACGCTTTACTCTTATAAACCCGTCATCCTAACATTGTCTCTATAAAGCAATACTCAAATTACTGAACAATTAAATTTACGGTATAAACGCATTTGTTGAGTAAGACTAATACCTTTAAACAATCTGACGTTTACTAATTGGTTATGGAATCGTATAGCACGCGAAAGCTTAAATGTCAAATAACTTATATTAAAATCCTAAATAATACATAATGTCACAGAAAGATCTACGTTTTAGTGGTGTTGAAGGTTCAAATCACGTTAAACTAGACTTTGCTCTAATGAATAAAATCAATAGGGTGCCTATTTCAAATTTTTAAACCGTTATTAAGTAATCCTTTTGGAGAAATATATACCTAAGTGGACAAAATGTTGATAACCTATAAATTTGTCAATAAATTTAGATATTATATTGTTGATACAAAAAAAATATAAATACAAAAAGCTCTAGAAAACAACAAAAAACTTACAATCCATTGGTGAAGGTCTTGATGATATGAAACATATAGCGTGGGCATGCATCAGAGTTCAATATTGCCCCACTAAACAGAGCACCTTGACACAAACAGGCCATAGGTAAATGTATATTTGAAGGTAGAATTTTCTTCTGGCACAGTGTCGTCGAATACAGCTGTAAGAAAAGAAGAATGGCCAAACATTATACAAATTTTTCGCGCACGTTAAGGTTAAGAGACTGCATACTTTTCACCTCAGGATAGTCCAATAAAAAGACAGAAACATGTGTTAGAAAATTGCTATTATATATGCAAATAAAAGAAAATCTCCCATTGCAAGCTAATGAAATATAACTAACGTAATCCAGTAACAACAAATTTAACGAAAAGTATAAGAATTTATGACTTTGCCATTTTTGACGTTGTCGTTCTCAGTACTGTATAGGTACAATCAATCAATCAGCCTATCATAGTCCACTGCTGGACATAGGCCTCTCCCAGTCCATCCCTACTACCTTCTTCAGGTCGTCGGTCCATCTGGCTGGGGGGCGTCCTACCTTCCGTTTACTGATTCGCGGTCTCCACTCTAGGACCCGTCTGCTCCAACGGCCATCGGTCCTTCGGCATACGTGGCCAGCCCATTGCCACTTCAGCATGCTTATCCTGCGAGCTATGTTGATAACTTTGGTTCTTTGTCAGATGATCTCATTACGAAATTTATCCTTCAAAGAGACTCCAAGCATAGTACGCTCCATAGCCCGTTGCGTGACTCTCAATTTGTGGACTAGCCCCATCGTTGGTGTTCACGTCTCGGCGCCGTATGTTATGTATAGGTACGTACTTTGTTAAATTTTAGAGGAATACGATAGTACTGTTCATGATATTTTCTATTTCTTTATCTTTCTTATTAACGAAGTTTGCATTTATTGTGTTAATTAATCCGATACTTGAAAATTTTTGATTGAACAATTTGTTCGTAAGACAGCGGTCGCGTGGTAAAAGCTAATTGAAAATTGACTGAAATTTTTGGCATTTCAGACATACATACACTCACGCTTGTATACCCAAAGGGATAGGTAGAGATGTATTAAACGCCTACTATAATTTGTTCCCAATCACGTACTAGAGGTAAACCTATTTCCATCAACCAGGTTTGGAATTAAAGATGGGGGCCATTGGGAGTGTATTAAAAAGCAAAAATAGGTAAGAAGAGAAGAATAATCCAATGTAAGGAAAGGAGTATTGCTTATCCGGATGGCTTGAAAAATGTAAGCAATAGCTTATTATTAGGGTCAGTATCAACTGAAGTGCATAATATCAAATCTCTTTTCTGCTGACGTCACGTTAGATTAAGTGCGCCTTAACTAAACTTTTTTATACATTGAAAATAAAAAATATTTCGAAAGTTTGATTTTAGGGTCTTACCTTTAACGCTGCAGTGAAGGGCGCGATTGCTAATCCCAAATTTGGACTGAATATAAATGATAATCCAGCAACGCATCCAGCAGGTAAAGCGTATAAAGCTGAATCAAAGCCATTTTTACGGCACAAGTAACATATTATAGCCTGAAATTTTAATCAAATGATAATTAAAATTGCTGCTTGGATGTTTCTTTAGTTAGCTTACAAGAATAAAAAGTAAAAAGCTATATTCGTTGAAATTAGCATAAGTTACAAAAATCATACGTCTGCGCCATCCAGTGAAGACTAACTGAACTACGTATTACTACTAGGCAGTACTGATCCTGCATAGTGCAATTAAAGTGCTCTCACTGATTAGTGTTATATACAACTCCACAACGTCAAACGTTGGGTGGTGGGCGTCGTGGTCCATCAGGCATGATTACTTCGCCTGGTCAGAAGATACTTCCTTATGGGACATTACACCCTCATTCTCCACATAATGAAAAAGTATTATAGAACATGGAAATCGTAAACATATGTAAATTAAAAACATGAAAATAGTCTTACTTTGTAAACGCCAATATAACTGCTTAAAAATAATGTCATCGTCAAGTGTCTGGGTCTTATGGACGATATAGCCTTGATAGGACTTCTGATTTGTGGTACAATCACTTTGGCCATGGAAATAGCTAGACCAATTCCAAAGTATGCAGATGCACCCTAAAAAGGAAAAGACAAATAGTAAATTAGGAGTAATGAAGGTAAAAAATACTAGTAGTATAGTAAATATAGTAGTGTAAAAGTAAATATTAAAAAAAACTCCGTATATCTGAATTGTTATTATAAATTGTATATTATTAATATATTTTTTTAAGATATAAACAGTTGTTTGGTTTATATTAAATTAAAGTTTTACAACAACAATATTATTGGTTGACGTACAATCCACTATATTTCCAAGGATTACTAAAATTAAAGGTTAGTAGGATTTATGCTCTGTTCTCAGATTATTAACATAAAACAGAAAACCATAAAAAGTGCAGACGACAGTGCTTTAAAACATAGACTACTCAATTCAATTTTAAGTTAAGGTCAACTATTTCAAAAACTCACTTTCAATACATGTTTCTTGCAATCTCCTTCGTGTGGGCATACATTTGTACATTTGTCGTCAGACTTTTTTCTTACTTTTTCTGGCGTGAATAACCTGAAAATATAATATTGTAGAAATATAAAAGTTGTTATCGAGTTTGCACATACGAGTACATCATACATACACTATCGCGTGTATCAACAGGAGTGAGATGAATATGCTGCTGAGGTTTGTTGTAGGGTTAACTAATACTTAAATAACATATATAATAACTTAATAGACATGACGAATAAACGTTATGTTTTTGTTAATCAGAAATTACTTTGGTATACGAAAGTTTTTATGAGAACTAGAGATAATGATTGAATCACTACTGTTATTAAATCATCCAGATAAAAAGACCAATGTAGTAATATCGTCAACGTATACTGATTACAAGACAACACTCAAAACAGATTGGTCATATAAACCCCTAAACGGACATATTATGGGAAAAGTAAAATATAACCTGAAAGTAATTGACGATCTATATAACGCAACGGAAGAACATTCAATGGCAACGGTCGGGATAGCAGGTACGAATCCAGCTCAGGGCCAATTTTCGCATGCATGTTAAAATGTATCTAGGTACGTATTTCTATGTTTTAGAACCCACAGAACGCAATATGCTTAGTTTGAATCTAAAAGCGCTGTGTAATATGTCCCAAAATATTATTGTTATTATTATTATTAATTGTTGTACATAACCTCATGGATAGAAGAAGTCTAGCAGATTATGAAAAACAATACTACAGACAAAATTTTAAAACCTCTACTTACCAGATTATAGAAGTGTGTTCTTCTTTGTCTTTTTCCAAGCGCATCAAATACAGTAGGAGAGTATTGCCCAGCATGAACATGAGCACTTTTTTTGTCTTACTTATGGATAAATATCCGGCTTTCTCTAAGTTTCTAAGGTAGTACTCAATGAACTAAAAAGTGAAGTATGATTAATCAATACATTGAAGCGCTCAGACTTGTAATAAATTTTGCCCGGCAAATTGATAAATAAATATATTATTATTCTAAATATTTACACTTAAGATAACAAAATAAAATTTTGGTTCATGTTCAGGTACATAACATTAAATTGACCTTTTTAAGATCTCTGACGTTCCGACCATCTGGCCGTAATTTCAGAGGTGTGAAAAATATTTACAAAAGTAAAATTGTTGTCGGAAAAATATTTAAAAAAGTAAAATCATTGACGAGATAATTTTTGATAAAACTATAATATTTGCTATTTTTGCTTTGCTTTTTTTAAGATGTAGAGAATAAAATACAAAATAGTGTTTGGTACTAAATTTATGTAACTTATTTTTATATACACAGTATGGTTAAGTATTGTTATAAATAAAATATGTGTAATAGCGCAATTTTAACTACAACAAAAATTATAAAGTCATAAAAACACCACTACACCAATAAAAAACAATAAATCTTACCATATTATAATAGGAATTCATAATCAATCTTTTTCTGCTAGGTGTTTCTAAATATAAGAAAAGGCCACTCATAGTGAAAGGAATTATCAGAAAACTATAATAAGTGAACTTCCCAAGTAAATTCCTGAAAGAAGTTAGGTAATAATGAAGTCATGCTGGTCATAATTGGGACGTATTATTTAATATCACTAAGTGAAAGGCCTTACGACTGCGCGGTCTATAGACATAGATAACCGCTTACCATCACGTGATTGGTATGTTTGTTTGCCAATTTGTTGTGTGTCACCACAGCCAACAGATTCATGCGATATCTGGAGTACGTAAAAATAATTCTGTATCTGCCCATATTAGAGACACTGCGGAAAATCATGGCATGAAATTTGAGGGAAGGTTTCTAATGGTATTTACCGCCAAACTTCCTGGATTTAAGGTGTAAAAGTTAATCTTTTTTTCGATAGCCAGCAGTGTAACGATTTAAAGTTGTTTACTTTCAGGACTTACTATTGTTGCTCTATTTTGTTTTTTTCTTTATTTTTATTTGTATTTCTTATTTTTTATCTTTTATCACTTTACGTACTGTAAGCACTAACGTCACTTAAAAAATAAATACTTTTTCTTTCTTTTTTTCTTCTTTCTCTCCTTACTACTACTACTTATGCTTAAGACCAGTTTTGTTGTATAAACACAAAAAGAAATGCTGTCACGTCTTTATGATTCCAACCATAGTCCTTTGGCTGACATTTCGTCTCTTCTAAAAACTTCTCCAAACACCAGTTTTGCACCGCCAGCATCCAACAATATAAATAAAAATAAACCAGTTCTATTACCTTACCTAAATAAACATATTAGCTGGAACCCTGTCGCTGAGACTAGCATCCCTGTCACGATTGACCTTAGGTAGTTTTTGCAAATTTTAATCCATTGTTCTTTTTTTGCCATCTTTTTTCTGTCTACTACAATTTTTACCTAAAAGATAAAAATAAACATAATTTAATCTTATTTTCCCGTGGTAAACGTAACAGGTTATCTGAATACAGGACTGTACCAAATGAATTAATAAACAGTAAACCCCAATTTATCTGCTTAGTCATTTTCTTACAAACAAACTTGTCCACCTGCATCCCCAAAGTTTAAAAGTGACTCTTATACCATGCTGAATGGTTATAAAAGATTAGTATTTAGACTGCAAAAGACTAGGTATATGTATATTCAAATATATATTATATTATGTAGTTTTGGTATTTTTTTTTTTAACATCAGTGTACATAAAAAGAACTTGATATTGCATGACTTGGCTTTACTATAACCATACTTACGAGATAAACTAAAGAATAGAATTTAGCACTGCCAAGAAGAGACATTGCGTAGAGATTTGGGGCTGCTTTTAGACAGTGGCTTGTCCATGGATGCACCACAAAGTTGCATGGGACATTCGTCAACGCAGCATCAAAGTGATGTTTACTGATTAACACCATTTTCAATGGGTTTTCTTCTAGGTATTACCAAATTCAGAGATCTGAAACAATGATATAAACAACCGGAGATATATAAAAAATCTACTCACTAGATTATAGAGGTCTTATTTTAAAACAAACCTATGTTGTGACACTAACATGAAGAAATTCTCCTTATTTCGAAAGGTGATATCAGATTTGTATCATGTCAATCGGGAAATCCCTTATAGGTTAAGCTAAATATCTACCATCAATCATCAGTTTGTGTAATATTCTTTTAATAATGTACAATAATAATTCCTTAACTGAATGTTATAGACTAGAACGCAATACACCTATGTATATGTTGCAGTCGAAACTCTCAACCAGTAAAAAGTATAATATATATATATATAATAAATAGTATTTTCCCCATTTCATACAGTGTTAGTGTTGTAAGGGTCCAGTTCAAAGCCCGGATCATAGATGGGTCAGAAAACGAAATATAATTTACATCTTTCCTCAGGTAACAATGTAAACTATAGCACTTAACGTATAGGCACTTATTCGCGAAAATCTTCAAATATATCTATAAATATACTTACTTATACACACAAACGTATATATGATAGTAACTTTCAGTTACATTATTAAAGCACATTGCACACTGGTCAATATGGCGACATGTGTCCAAAAACAAAAACCAAATGGCAGTAGATTAATTAATTATAATTATGTGTAATGTCGAGACCATGGCCATGTTACACACACTTGGGTAATATGAAGTAATTGTGTAAATGACTACTAAATTTATGCGATTTATAACGATAGGAATTGGAACTGTTTTATAATATACCTTACAATACAATACAATACAATACTCTTTATTGTACACCATAAGGAACATAATACACAACCTTACTACATATTTAGAGTTTTTTTACAATTTATTAAAATTAACCATTTAATGCAGTTAATATTCAGACAGAGGTAGATGATTAAGATAATAAAATAAGTTCAAATGTTAATATTGCAAAAAAAAAGTATTAACGTTAAATGAAGAAAAAGGAAAGTTGATATTTTTATTACTCTTGAAATTTTAATTTATACTAATGTCAATTGTAAACAAAATGTAACATGACCTGTCTGACTTCGCTTCATTAGCGTCAGAATATTTATATAATTTGGCTGGTAAACTATGTACTAGCATATTTCTCAGTATATCACATCAATAGATGTAACACGCCATTAGGTATCACACGAGGTTTTCGATAGGAGTTTTGCTAGATGATCAACTTTTTACAAGGAGGTGATGTACGCCAAAAAAGCTGTAGAATATGCACGGGAGGGAAAGAGACCTCTCCGTACGCTGTAGAGCATCGAAAGAGGTAGGTACGGTCTCCACAAGTTCTGGTCTGAAGGCGCCGGCGCCTGTTCAAAAGTAAATAGACCCGAGACGGTGGCGCGACGTGTTCCACGCGTTCTCGATCTGGACCATGGATAGAAACACGATCGGGAGCGAGAGACTACCTGCAGAACCAACTTACTGCCACGACGAGATCACGACGTCGCCTAGACAGGGCTGAACATTCCGCCAGTGTGTGAAGCGCGGTGTGTCGGGACTATCACCACAATGGTGGCAACGTAATGTAGGCCCCTGGCCGATTCAACACAAGTAATTGCCAAAGCAACCGTGTCCGGAAAGCAGCTTTGTCTTCCGGAAGATAAGGTTTTATGTAATCTCTCCAGCCACTCTCGTAGGACAGGTCTTACCGCCAATTAAATTTACCGCTTCATTACGCAGGGTAGTTCCCACAACAACAACGACCCTATCATATAACTTCACCTCATTGAAACACATCGTTAACGATGACACTGCTCAAATTCAGTATCTTTATTTAATAACATTGCTCAACAATTATTAAAAAAAATGTCAATTAAAAAAATATATAATTAAAAAATAAAAATTGACACACACAGTCACCGCAACAATAAATTGTTTTGTCAAAGGAAAAAATCTAAAAAAAAATGGTTAACACATAATACCGTATTGCCCTGTGCCTATCTATAACCGGCCGTTTCCAAATGGTTTCGCCTTTTAAGAAAAAATTTAATAATATAATATTTCGAATCGAATAATAATTAGTTAGTTAAAACAATATTTAGTAAATTGAATTACAGCAATGTTTCGTTGTGTGCTATGAAGATTAAAAGTAAATAAACTGAAATTAGTTAAGTAAGGCATAGTTGTCGTTTTATTATGGACTAAAACTTGTTTAGACTTAACATATTTTTTATATTGTCTGGTCTATTTTATTAAAATATATGAACACCTTAAAAAAAGTAAAACCGACTTCAAAGAAAGCACTAAGAAAGGGCACTGAAAAGTGAAAAATAATGAATTTCAAACTTTATTGAACACATACATGTGACATTTTTTAAATAAAATGCGTAACATTATAAAGGCACCAGGTACCCACTGTTCTGTTTGAAGTCGGTGCCAAGCTAAATAGGTACTTGATAGATGGACGTATGTCGCGGCATATATGTATACAATTAATAAAAATTTCTGACCTCTCATTAGAATATTATATTCCGTTTTAAATTAATCTGTTTATATCCCTAAGTATTACTTATTGCGTTTCGAGTTTGGTACCGACTTCAAACAGACCAGTACGTGGTGCCGTTATAAAGTTAACTATTATTTTAAAAATGTCACATGTATGTAGTCTTTTCAATTAAGTTTAAAATCGATTATTTTTCACTTGTCAGTGCTCTTAGAGTTTTTGAAGTTGGTTTAACATTTTTTATCAGTCCTTTCAGAAACGACGAATGTAAGTGTCACAAGAAGTGCTTATTTTGTGTGCTTATATACTGGGACAAATGTAGAATCCACCTTCATTCTCGAGAAAAAAATGCGTTAGGGCGATTTATAACATGCATAGTACGGAATCTCTGAGAAATATCTTTAGGACAAAAAGTTAATGAATATTAACCTGAATTTATATTCTAGAGTTATGTTTATTTGTGAGAAACAATATGCAATACTTCAATATAAAATTTGAATCCAAGAGAAATATTAGAGAACAATATAAATATAATATTATTCTAATTTGCATTCAAAAGATGATTTATTATAAAAGTAAATATATTACTGCTAATCGTGTATACAATCGGTTACCAACAATCATTATCAATGAAATGGTAAAATATTTAAAGTAGCATTAAAAATTGGTTACCTGAAAATGTATTTTAAAAACTGCATGAATATTTCCGTAAAAAAGAATAAAAACATTATACAAAACAGATTCTACAATTATACAATTAGTTTTAAGGAATTATCAATTATTGGATATCTGATATTGGTAGACTATTGGGCCTTAAAACTGTAATGGTTTTCATACAATAACAACTATTTAACACAGTTATGTTATAAATATAATCTTAATCTTACCCTTTTTCTTCCCTTCTGCTGTTCCCTTTTTACATACATGTAATTTTCCCATTATTAACTTCCAAAGTGCCCGGTAGACGGCAATAGGCTTGCCTTCAATCACGTGAGTGAGACCAAATAATTATAGTTGGCAAAACATGGATGTTTAATACGCCTACCCCTCCGTGGATTTAGGCGTCAGTATATGTATATGCAGTTTAGATTCCCGCTTAATTTTTTTAATAACATTACTTACACACTTAAAATGTTAGTATTTATACACACCTTATTAAATATGGTATAACAATTGTTCTAAGAATTTTAATGTATTCTTTGCTTAGAACAATGTAAACTGCATTAAAATAATTCCCCTTCAAAAAAACAACAACAATATATGAATCTAAATTACAATTTGGTGGGAATAAGTACACCATTAAAAATATACGACAGATAATATCAAAATTAAGATTATAATATGAAAAATCAGTCGGCAAAGTAAATGCCTTAATGCTTGTTGAAGCACTGATGTGTGCAATCCCGCTTATACACATCGACCTTCTGACTCTGCTTGCAAGCGTCCCACTGCGATCACGTAAACAAGATTAACAGATATTGTCATTGTTTTAAAGAGAAGTTTTCTTACAATTTGTAATCGAAATATTATACAAGTAAAGTACTTATAATAAGCAAATGCTCATAATAATTTTCGATCAACGAACAATCCCACCTCGTACTACAAATCTTGACAATGCTTATGGTTGATGAAACTAAAATAAATAATCTGATCTTGACACTGACACTAAACTACTACTTTATAGAATAATTTATGTTAAAGATGGATTAAGTCCTTTTAAACCAAGATCTCACCAATTATATGTCTAATGCCGAGATTACGGCCACGTTACACATATTTAACCTAGCAGGGTAATATGACGTAATTAAGCAAATTACTACTAAGTTTATTTAATTTATAGTAACAAATGATTTTTTTTTAACCTGTGGAAACCCCCACGGGTCGTCATCCCACCTAGGGTGGTATGTTGGACTCAAACCGACTAAAACCACACGGTGTTCCATCACAGTCCAATATTACCAGGGCCTCGGGTGTACCTTTACAAGGAAATCTCTGAGTTGGCTCCCGGGTTATCCGACACAGACACTTCCCAAACAGCCGTGTCCAGTAAGTACCTGCGTCAACTGGTAGCAAAGGCTGCCATGCCACCTCTCCAGCCAATCCTCCATGACGGGTCTTACCGCCACAATCGTGGCATGCCCTGCGCTCGGTCGCTCAAGTCGTTCTTTCCACTCAACCATGAACACCTGGCGGAACTGGGACCGTTTTGCCCCGATGTTATAATTGACAGGTCTCAGCTCCTGCTCTTGCGCTCAAAATTGTGACATTGCGGATCGTCAGCCCCTTGCGAAAACCAAACTGGTTATCCGCCAGGTCCAGTTCTACTCCCGAAAGATGCTCGACGAGGCGTCGCGCAATGATTCGCTCAAAGAGCTTACCCGCCTCATCAAGCAACACTGTGGGCCGGTAGGCGGACGGTGAGGACCAGTTTTCCTGTCTTCCACACCTTCGGAAACTGGCCCTGTTTAATACATGCGCTAAAAAGCCCTTTTAGTCGGGACCCGAGAGCCTGAAGGGCAAGGACCCATGCATGGCCAGGAATGCCATCGGGTCTAGGGGCAGTGTTCTTGGCTTTAAGTCGTTACACCGCTGCCCTCAACCTGAGGAACTTCGGGCACGCTGTCGTCATCATCAGCGTTGGACGCTTGAGGAGCAACATAGGAACAGGAAATCTACAACTCCCTTAAGCAGCTCTGGTTGGAAACTCTCACCAAAAGATAGGGGTGCCCCCACGGATCTCGATCCAGTCTCCAAAAGCTCCTGGCGAGCTTGGAGAGCGCGAGGATAAAGCGGGCCAAGAGAGAACTCTTGGCCCGCTTTATCGCTGCTTGAAGGCCGCCTTTTACATGATAAGACAAGCCGTGCCGACTCTCGGCAGCGCCTGTGTGCGAGACCTATAAAGGGTCTTCTTTGTCGTCGGGTATCGCCATGAAAATTTATTTTCAAGTTTCGACGGAAGTGTGTTTTTAATATATTTTCGTAAATATATTGAAAACAATTCGCTTCCGCTTGGCAAATACTGCGTAAAATAAAACGCGAGTTAAATTATTTAAATTAATTGTTTACATTATTTATTTATTTTACAAATATGGCTCCGTTTTTTCCAATAATACATTATAATGACTAATTATTACGTATTGTAATGTTCAAACCTCTTTTCAATCTGGTTGCTAATATAATGTCTTATGCCGCGTTCCAATAATCAAAAAACGATTCGTCGAACAGGTTATAAAAATTAGGCTTGTATAAAGAATAGGGAAAACAAAATTCAGCAGGGGAATCTCGTGGTGGACGTCAGAGAGAAAAGTCACACGACGGCTTTCAAGAAATGATTGTTATATATTGAAGTGATTGTAGGAGCTAGAACGTAAGATATAATAATAATGATTTACACCTACCACTATTTGATTTCAAACTTCCTGCCAACACACCACTTATTCCCCGAGTACTATCTCTCCATGCCAAGCGAATTGCCACAGTATGTTTACCATACCATAAGGTGGATACAGCAATAAAGTATTGATTGATTTAATGATATGTTATATTTTGCAAAAAACGCAAAAAAAGTCGAAAAAGTTATGATATAAAAAAACTCATTTTTCAAAAATATTAACTAAATTTATTAGAGTAACGTAACAAATCCAACAAACACAATTATAAGATAAATTAATACAAAAACAATAACCCCCATTAACACAAGGTGCCGTACAATGTCGTGCTTTATAATTACAGTCTTAATACTTTTCGCGGACAACATAAAACTGCACATACTGGTATAAATAAAAAAAATATTCCAAGTTCTCGATTTAAATATCACGATGCTAGTTTGAAAGCTCGCTGGAAATTTTTCGTCACATCATGAGATCTGAAATAAAATATAAAAATCAGTTCTTATGAATAATATATTTTTTGTCTATTTAATACTCAATACGTTTATTGTACACATTAATGTTATAAAGTTGTGAGGTATAAGGTATTTCAGTTAATTATGGACCCTGTCGGGCACGGCAGCGTAGGAGAGAGGGTGAAGTTATTAAACATAAATACAATTATTAAATTCAACTTTCAAATAATAAACTATTTTTAGCTTTTTTTATTAAATTATTTATCTTATTATGAAATTAAGGTTGTTATTGTTATTATTGACTAGTTATTACTAGTAGTAGTGTCACTATTTAACTTATTCTGCAAATAGAAGTACATAATATTGTTACGTTAATGTGATTTTTACTTATAAAATAGCTGTTTTCCTAAATTATATTCTTTAACTCTATTTTTACACTAGGTCAACGCTGTCTTGTATCAATTTAAATATATTTACGTTGTTGTGCAGGGAGACTTATTTATCATTATGTATTTTCAAATGAGAACTAAAGAATATTAAAAAAAAAAAAAAAAAAATATATATATATATATATATATATATATATATATATATATATATATATAATATAGATCTTCAGAACAGATAATATAGATAGAACCATCATGTCTACAATCATTGCTATGAACCGTCCAGGTTACCCCATATACATAAAAGAAAATCATAAAAATCGGTCAAGCCGTTTAGGACGAGGTTTAATTACAAACATTCGCGCAGTGGAAGTTTATACATAAAGATACATCATCTTCAATTCAGGAAGAACTGTTAGTTTTAAAATCTTACTTCTTCCTTACTTTTCAACAGCAAAATATTATAACACCTACCTTTATTTTATCATTGTTCTACTTTCTTTGGCAAGAATACATGTTATGCGAATTATTAATAATATAATTAATGAAGAAATGACTGAATGTAATGTAATGACTGAAAGTGTAGAACATGTATTAGTTATAGATAACAGACAATCCAAGTACACATACTTGGATAGTCTGTTATGAAGGGATAGAAGATGCGAAGGAGATGTTGGAGGAAGAGTAATTGCGGGTAATCGTGTGAATGGCACGCTAGATGCCTTCATGAGCAGTCAGTGGTTGAAGAAGAAAGCGCGCCTGACAGATCATAATGGCGTGCTGGTGCCCACCTGAATGCAAGTGGTGGTCATGGCATAATAATTGTAAATAATAAAATAGAATAAATGTAAAAAAGAAATGCTGTTGAGATGAAATCACTGCGAAGTATGTGCTGTGCTACGTTCAGGAGCAGTATGGCTAAACAGAGGACGTAGTGACGAAAATTGGAAATGGTATGCTGAAGTGGCTTAGCTACGTGGAAAGAATGAGTGCGGAACGAATGACAAAACAAGTATATAAGGTAAACTTTAGTAGGATGACCGGTAGGGTTCGTCCACGCAGAAGATACCCTGACCAAATTAGTAATGTTCTGAAAAAGGGCAGGCCAGAAGTACCTGAAAATACCGACGGACATATTTGAAAGATACGTATGGATAGAAGCAAATGGCGGGCTTTTGTCTTTGCCTACTTTGAAGGGAGAAAGGCGTGAGTGAGTTTATGTATGTATGACACAATAATTTGACTGGCTTGTTGGCCTAGTGGTTAGTGACCCTGACTGCAGTGCTTACAGCTCGTGGGTTTGATTCCCACCTGAGTCTGGGTGTTCTTTGCGTCCGTTGTTTGTAAAGTTCCCCGTGACACAGGAGTAATTTCTAATGCGGAAGTTGTCTATTTAAAAAAATATGTAAATACAATATTTACCTATAAAGACTTTAGTTAAAAAAAGAACGTAAAATTTGTATTCAAGATCCGTGAAAACCTCTTTTCATTAATCAAGAGATACGGTGTTACGTTAAGGTCTTTCGTTATATAAACAATAGTGCTTCACAAGAAAAACAGAACCTTCCATTGCTGACAGAATCCATGAGATTAAATACATAGCGCGGGCATACATCAGAATCGATCACTCTTGCACTGAACAGCGCGCCTTGGCACAAACAATACATTATTTCAGGTAAAGGTATGCTCGAAGGTAGAATTTTCTTCTTGTACAGAATCGTTGAATACAGCTGTAAGAAAATTTATATTAAATTTTAATTAATGATATTTTTGGTATAAAGGTGATAGTGGAACGTGCTTATCAGAAATTTATGTCAGTTGTTTCACTCGTATATTTGGTATATATCCTAACCAATCTTATAATTGCAAATGATCTTTGTCTGTTATCTGGCCTGCCTAAATGTTTCCCATCCGATCGGCTGATCTCATGTGCAAAGTTAAATCCGCCACGTTGGAGCATTTGTCTTACAGCTTCAAATATAGTTATTCCAAAGGCAACGGGTATTGATTCAACGAAGACGATCGACATATCTGTCGTCTTCTCGGTTTGAACAATTACAAAATGTATTGAGCATTTTTTGAACAGAGTTTTGAGTGATAAGGTTCTCAAAGGATTCCGTTTCCATTATTTATCATCAGAAAAACTAAACAGAGTTCTATATTCGCCATTGTTATTAGTACTTAGACCTTTGCCACACCGTACATGCACTAGCATAGTATATTGGGCATATTTGCCCCAAACGTCAAAAATTCACTGTTCAAGACGTAATGAATTGCCGGATCAATAAATAATCTATTTAGGCAGCGATATGGATCAATGTATAGCTTATAACCTTGAGAATTTAGCATTTGATCTTGTAAAATTTGAAACACCAGGACCCAGCAAGAAAAAAACGCACCTATATAAGATTTTGCAATTATTTTCGCTGTCGCATAAGTCTTGTCACTGTTGTATTTCTAGACATAAATATTTTACCTTAAATACTGCAGTTAGTGATGCAATTGATAATCCTAGGTTTGGATTAAATAGAAACGATAGCCCAGCGACGTATCCAGCAGGTAACGCGTACAAAGCTGAGTCAAATCCTCTTTTACGGCACAAGTAGCATATTATAGCCTGAAATGGATACATAATATATTAAATACTTACAATGATATTTTTATAATTGATGAATATTAGCTGTAATTTATCTACAATATATGATCGCAAAGTTTTTAAGTGTATTATGTTTTATAGTTAAAATAATATTTTTGCTTAGCTAAATTTTATTATGTACGGGTAGTCCCCGTGTATAACGATGACGACCCAGTTATATAAATTCACCTCCTTGAAACATGTTGCTCAGTGTGGTATGTAATCTCATTTTTGTTGCATGCAGTATTTATTCAAAAAATTTAATAAAAAATCCTAAAGTTTCAATTTGAGCGCCTGACAAAAAACGAAAAATATTTTTAATAAGATGACTGTTTTGCATTAAGACAAAACAGGTATTATATGTTGGAGAAAACACAGCAATGATATGAAGAAGTAGTCCTTATGATTCCTTGAAAAATACGAGAATACCACCGATCATAGATAAATCGAAAATATCTTGCCATTTCTGTCACCAGAGGGCGCTAACACTAGTGTTGCAGCCATTTTTACTGTTAGGCATTATTGCAGTCTTCATCAGCAAGCCTCTGGACTCATTGCTCATTGTTTCCTTCATTGTTTTCTCCAACATATATACTATATTGACTGGCCTGTTGGTATAGTGGTTAGTGACCCTGACTGCTGAGCCAGAGGTCGTGGGTTCGATTCCCACCTGAGTCTGGGTGTTCTTTGTGTCCGTTGTTTGTATGTTTGTAAAGTCCCCCGCGACACAGGAGTAATTCCTAATGCGGGAGTTGTCTTTTAAAAAAAAAAAAAAAAAGACATATTATATGCCTTCGAAAACACAGCAATGATATGAAGACCTGTTTGATATCTGCTGGTGAACAGAAAAACACTTAAGGCACAAGAATGTAATGTGAATAAATGCACAAGAGCTAAAAGGAGTAAAATAAAACCTTTGTATAATCTTCTAATTCAACCAGCTTAGCTAAATCTTCTGATTTTACTTTGTATCCTAAAGCTTAAGAACCTTCCCATTCTGGGAGGTACAAAAAAAAAAATTCAAATTTTGAAACTTGAATACCCATTCAACCTAAAAATTTATAGATATAATTTAAAAGGGTATCCGTTACATTTAACACACCTAATATAATAATAAAATAATTTGGAGCACTAACCAGTATTAATTACCCAGGAGATTTATCACAATTTGTAACTCTTCAGTTGTTACATTACACTGCTTGGAAATTATCATATAGGGAATCACTTGTCCTCCCTTCGTTCAAAGATCTATTTACTTCTTTACAGTAGTACTTAGTGAATTTTTCCATACACTTCAAATTTCCTCTTTATAGAATTTCCTGCACTGGCCTATTGTCCAACCATCCCCGAGAAGCCACTGCTGACCTAATGCTACCTGGGGAGGCATCAATTTTTGTCAATTTAAATGAAGATCGCACCCAACCAGCAATCGTTGTTTTAGATGCCGGCCTAACTACCCCTATATATGAATAGGGATTTAATTTGACTATCCTGACGCCTAGCTTCCGATAGCTTGATCAAATCTTTCACATGTGATACTGGACAGATTCTAGGGTCTTAATGTTGCGATAGGAGCCAACCTGACTACCTGTGCGATAATGTATCAGTTTTTGATCCAAATTTTGGCCAAAATGTTATAGAGTCTGTAGATTCTGCAAACCCTTGCCCATCCACCTCCAAGAGGGTATGGTCATGTAGCCTTCGACCAGATGCCAGTAATAGGATAAGTGCAGTACGTCTATTTTATTCAAAAAGGGAACCTGAACAGATAGATGACTTCAGCCAATCAAATAATGTACTTATATCCCATATGGGCGGTCTGGCAGGGCTCGGGTTAGACTGGGAAATTGCTTTCAATACCTGATGTATAAAAAAATTGTTTGACAGGTTTTCCACCGTCGCTGCACAATATGTAGAAATCGCTGACTTATGTAACAAAATAGTGTTATAACTAAACTTATTTTGTAAGTAAAGGCTAGCCAAAACTCTGGCTACTTCTCTACCCTCAGGGCTCTTATTATCCACCTTATGTAATTTGCACCTCTGCTGCCACCTTCTTATAGGAGCCTTATAAGTAGTCAAAGTGGAAGGACGCCAACTTTGTTTCAACAGTAGCTGCTCCTCTTCATCCCAATTGGTGATTTGATTCTCCCACCCCCAACTTTCCATGCCTCAAGGTTAACTTTGTCTACATGTGGGGGAGTCATGCCTGTTGTCCAATCCACCAGAACCTCTCTCAGGTTGGAGATCGGCAGAGCTAGATCAGCGTGCCACAAGCTTGGATCTGTCCTGACATGCCAGGAGATAATCGTCGAGGTAAACTAAAAGGCGAATACCTCGCTTTCGAAGTAATTCGGCCACCCAATTTGACACTGCTGCAAATGTTCTGGGAGCCGAGGACAGGCCGAATGGTAGAGCTTTCAGTTGGAGGATTTCCCATTGTAAACCACTCGTAAAAACCTTCTGTGAGTCTCCGAGACACTCAGATAGAAGTAGGCCTGGTGAAGATCTATCTTCACTAACCAATCGTCGTCTTGAAGTAAGTCTAGTTAATCTATCTGGGATATTAGATAAAAATGTTTTGTTGCCACATAAGATTTGAGGGCCTTGAGATAGAAAATAGGACGAAACCCCCCCCTCCTGCTTTCTTTATCAAAAACATCATGGAAATGAACTCAGGGTCTTGATTCGGTGGAACTTCTAAATTTATTTTTGCTTTTTAAATCTTCTACCATTTGTGTCATTTCTAGGGTAACTTTGGTTGACATGCACTTTAAAAAACTTGGGGTTGGGTATTTCAGAGGTGGTTTTTTCTTGAAAGGCAAGCGGTAGTTTGCTATTAAATTTAAAATGAAATTGCTGGCCCCTAACCGGGTCCAGTTGCCTGTTGCTGACTTCAGACAACCCCCTCTGAAATCCCGCTGGGAGTCAATTTTCTTTGGGCTTAGGATTGGCTCTTTCTGCATTGGAGTTATTTTGACGAAAGGGCCAATTCCTTTTAAATGAGGGTTTAAACTTCTTATCCCTGTCAGACTTTCTAACCTTATCCCTACTGCCCCTATTAAAACGCTTTCTATTTGGAAAAGCCTGATTGCCCCCGTCTGAAGCTCTCTTGTCCTTTAAATAAGTTGGAGTATTTAACCAAACTTGAGATCTTCCGAGGGACTGTATTATAGGCAGCAGAGCTTCCCTACCAAATAAGTGCTCCGAGCTTGGTGGGACATTTCTCAACATATTTCTCAGATTTTCATTAGAGACTTCTTTTAAAATACGGTCACGCCTAATCTCAATGCACTCCGAGCGTTTCCGACAAATAACCTGCATAGTGATCTCAGAGTTCTTATGACATAGGGAGCCCGGACCAAAATTTTCAGAAATCTTTTCAAACAACGACTTGGGGTTTAAGTCTTGTGGGCTAGCACTAGCCCAATCTACCAGCGACTGTAATCCTGATCTTAGTAATTGTCTTTCTTCTAACACTTTATTAGATAAACCCGCTAGTAGCCACTCTGTTGAAGCTAAATAGTCCTTTTTTTTAGTAAAATGACACAGCTCGTCATTCATTAGAAGCCCAGAGAAGCCTGGGGTAGCCAAGCATCCCTGCAGAACCTTTTTAAAACGAATGCCCCTCTAAAGCCTGCGAGTTGAATTGTTGATTGTGAATAATCCTTTTGTCGTCCACATCCGTATTTATTCAACCCCAAAGGAGGGACATTGGCTCTGGTTGAGCGGGTAATGACAAAAACTGGGAACTACCCCCTTCCGCATGATTAATGATACCACTTGGACCCTCATTCATTTGTAAGCTAGTAGCATTACAAACGGGATACTGGCCTAAATAGTTCGCAATGTACGACACCTGGGACATTAAAGCATCTACCCGGGGATCGTGAACAGGTTGCTTCCTGTTCCTACGCGAAATACGAGGACGCTTATTGGGTATAGGCGAAGCTGTACCTTCCTCAAACTCCGAGTATGAGGAGAGGTAGCTATACGATGAGCCGGAGCTCGAAGCCGATTGTTGTTCTCAATCCGAAGCAACAACATCGGCTTTCTTACCTTGGTCCTCCATTTTTCTAATCGATACACTGCTGTGTTTCACAATCACCACCAATGACTATAAAAATCACTGGTATAGTGATTTATTTTCACTAAACACACACTTTAAAACCGATAAGTGATATTTTGAACTTTGTAAGTAACAAAATTTCAGAATAACTTGTACGTACGAATCACAAGAATGCAATGACGCCTTACAGCAAAAATGGCGGCAACACTAGTGTAAGTGCCCTCTGGTGACAGAAATGGCAAGGTATTTTCGATTTATCTATGATTAATCGGCGGTATTCTCGTATTTTTCAAGGAATCATAAGTACTGGTTCTTCATATCATTGCTGTGTTTTCGAAGGCATATACTATCGTTTTATAAAACTTTTCTTCTTTACCAGTACTAACGCGTGTACACATTTTTAAAGATATTAATGGTGGTTATGGAGAATGGTATAAGGAATTATTCTGTGAAAAGTCTGTACCTAATACGCTTCTATGCCTGAAAAAAAAATGAATACAAAAAAGGATAAAAAATAAATTATTCTTTTATCCGTAGATGCTTCAAAAATTGTGAAAATGTGTATAACTATTCGAGTCAGTAGTTGCTTATACGCCATAAGCAAAGTTTTGTAAAGCGAGTAGCTATTTTTATAAAAAATATTATTCGTTTTTCGTCAGGCGCTCAAAATTCAATGGTATTTTTTTATAAAAAAATGTACCAGAAATATCAAAGCGGGAGTTTTACTCTTGAATTTGAAATTATGAAATCTTTTGATTTTTTTATAGAAACTGCATGCAACAAAAATGAGGTTCTTCCTACATTGTGCGTTGTTAATGCTAATGATTAAAATTAAATAATAAGTTAATCTAATCAAATGGTGTTTGTAGAAATATATGCATGCAAGACAAACTAAATTAGTCGTACTCTGTAAATACCGATATAACTGCTGAAGAATAATGCCAAAGTAAAGTGTTTTCCTCTTATTGAAGATATAGCCTTGACAGGAGTTCGGATTTGTGGCAATATCAGCTTAGCCAAGGAAATGCCAAGGCCAATTCCAAAGTATGCAGTGGCGCCCTGAAAATAAAGCAGAAAATTAGAAATTGAATAGAAATTGTTTTATTTTAATAGCTAGTAAATTATTTCAGGTTTATATTAAGTCAATTTAATATTCTGCGTTAATTAATTAACACATAAAATTAATTCGTAATATTGCATTTATTTTTTATTTTATTTTACCCAAGTACTAATCTATGTCGGTAAACAACCTCATGGACCATCTGGTAAGAAGCGGTTTCTTGTAACTTGGCAATGCTATCTCCTGTCCTAGCGTCGATAATCAGCAGCACAAGAACAATAGTATAGGTCGAGCGGTGGTCATAACACATACCTCTGCTAGGCTTAAATTTTAACCCTGATCATCAGGCAACGGACTGGAACCATGATTCCTTTGAAGCTGCATGGAAGATAATGTGAAAAATACTGATACTGCCGTGTTTTCTGCCTACGGACTCGTTTGGACGTAGGGAATTCGGTCTGACATATCTCCTACTGGCAACCAGTAACCTGACCGACAACGGACAAAAACGGTGGCTTGAAAAACAAAAGCAACATTAAAACACACTCCTTTAGATCTCCTAGCGGTGACAGTAAGGGCAGCCCATGTCACCCTACTACCCTACTGACGGGTTATATAGGGAGGAGCGTTCGTGTCTCGCTAGCCTTCGTGAGAGGGGCAGCAGATTACTTACATGCTTCAAGAGCACGGGGTTGCCAAATACGTTCGACAGGACCTGCTGGTGTTTATTGGTGTCTTTCCAAGTCTTCCGAACCATCTCTTTTGTCAAAAGGTCCTACATAATCACATCACAGAAGTATGTTGAATTTCAATTCATTTCAATTTAGATTCAACGTCAGCGTGAAAAGATAACAAACATAGAGAGCATTGATATTACATTTAATAACATTGGATCCAGTATTACTTAACACTAACCTTTTTTATATTTTTCTATATATTTTTCAACCCCACTAGTTTAGTTTATTAAAAAATAAAGATGTCTCATATTGATATGGCCACTATAAAATATTGTTTGTTAACGAATAGATCTCACAAATGACAGTGTACCTACCTATATCCACTATATTCCTACCTATCTATCTCTTTAGGCAGTGGCTATGTCCTGAATAGCTTCGAGAAAAGGATGATACGGCCTTTATTGAGTTTTTATTTGCCTGATGAAAGGCGGATGATGACAGATAACACAATTTTAATACGTCGTTTAAACTTTTGTACGAATTATGAAATGGCATATGTGGTTATAGGGTTCGGAATTCGTACCAATAGCCAGTTTGAGTTATTACAGGTATGTACTTTGTTATTGTAAATATAAATTCAAATATTTTTTTTAAATTTCTTCTTAGTATACGCTACTACATTTGTACGCCACATGGCATAACATAGTGGACATGAATGGTATCACCTATATATAGGTACCTATGTTAAAGAAATGAATAATATTATCTACGTATGAACGGGAATTAACGCGATCACGAAAAGGTATTACATACCTCTGAATTGCCTGACGTTTCGACCAGGTTGCACTGGCCGTGGTCACAGGCTGACTGGCTCAGCGGTGCACGCCCTCCGTCGCCGACATCGTGAGGTAGAAGGTTCTTCATCCACCTCCACTTTTTTGATATTTTTGATATTTTCGTTTCGCCATGTACCGTCACATACTATACTAACAGTGTCCCTATTCTGTAAGCAAACCGATGTGGCCCTTTTCTGGTGTTCACCCGACTGCGCATAAAAGCGAGGTGGCATGTTTTTTATCACTGGATTCCACGCTGTAGATAATTTGAAACCATCATCCCGATTGAAAGTTTTGTGTTTTTTAATTTCAATCGCTTCACGTACAACTCTTGAGTAAAAGTGACGTTCCGTGGAGAGGACTTGCGTACGGTGAAATTCAATCCAGTGATTGGTGCCCACTTCGAGTGCATGTTCTGCAATCGCTGATTTGCTAATCTGTCGGTTCTTCACAGCAGCGATGTGTTCTTTGACCCTTTCAGCAATGGTCCGCTTTGTTTGGCCTATGTAGGAACTACCACAGCTGCAGTTTATTTTGTAGACACCTGGAGTTTGTAACGGCAAGACGTCCTTCGGTGTACCCACGATGTTTTGAACCTTTATGCCTGGTGTGTATACTGTCGGAATGGAGTATTTCTTTAATACGGAGCCGATCTTATCCGTTACTCCTTTCACATATGGCATGTAGGCTGGTTGTCTGTTCACCTCCGGATGCTTGCGTCTCATTGTCGGTTGCTTCCGTGTTCCATTCACCTGATATCCGTTACTTTTAAGTACCTCCTGAACATGATCCAGCTCTCGCTCTAAATGTTCAGGGTCACAAAGATCGTATGCTCTGTTCTTGAGTGAAGTCATAACAGACTGCAGGTGTCGGGGATGATGATGAGACGTGGCGTGTAGGTACCTATCCGTATGAGTAGGCTTGCGGTACACACAGTGCGACAAGGACCCATCTGACCTCGCGGTTACTTTGACATCTAAAAATGACAATGACCTATCCGCCTCCACCTCATATGTGAACCTTATCTTGGGGTGAATGGAGTTGGGGTGTTGTAAATATTGATCTACTTCCTGTTTATTTCCCTTGACGATACTAAAGATGTCATCCACGAATCGCTTCCAAAGCCTAACGGTCTTCGGGCATCTTTAGTATCGTCAAGGGAAATAAACAGGAAGTAGATCAATATTTACAACACCTCAACTCCATTCACCCCAAGATAAGGTTCACATATGAGGTGGAGGCGGATAGGTCATTGTCATTTTTAGATGTCAAAGTAACCGCGAGGTCAGATGGGTCCTTGTCGCACTGTGTGTACCGCAGGCCTACTCATACGGATAGGTACCTACACGCCACGTCTCATCATCATCCTCGACACCTGCAGTCTGTTATGACTTCACTCAAGAACAGAGCATACGATCTTTGTGACCCTGAACATTTGGAGAGAGAGCTGGATCATGTTCAGGAGGTACTTAAAAGTAACGGATATCAGGTGAATGGAACACGGAAGCAACCGACAATGAGACGCAAGCATCCGGAGGTGAACAGACAACCAGCCTACATGCCATATGTGAAAGGAGTAACGGATAAGATCGGCTCCGTATTAAAGAAATACTCCATTCCGACAGTATACACACCAGGCATAAAGGTTCAAAACATCGTGGGTACACCGAAGGACGTCTTGCCGTTACAAACTCCAGGTGTCTACAAAATAAACTGCAGCTGTGGTAGTTCCTACATAGGCCAAACAAAGCGGACCATTGCTGAAAGGGTCAAAGAACACATCGCTGCTGTGAAGAACCGACAGATTAGCAAATCAGCGATTGCAGAACATGCACTCGAAGCGGGCACCAATCACTGGATTGAATTTCACCGTACGCAAGTCCTCTCCACGGAACGTCACTTTTACTCAAGAGTTGTACGTGAAGCGATTGAAATTAAAAAACACAAAACTTTCAATCGGGAAGATGGTTTCAAATTATCTACAGCGTGGAATCCAGTGATAAAAAACATGCCACCTCGCTTTTATGCGCAGTCGGGTGAACACCAGAATAGGGCCACATCGGTTTGCTTACAGAATAGGGACACTGTTAGTATAGTATGTGACGGTACATGGCGAAACGAAAATATCAAAAATATCAAAAAAGTGGAGGTGGATGAAGAACCTTCTACCTCACGATGTCGGCGACGGAGGGCGTGCACCGCTGAGGCAGTCAGCCTGTGACCACGGCCAGTGCAACCTGGTCGAAACGTCAGGCAATTCAGAGGTATATAATACCTTTTCGTGATCGCGTTAATTCCCGTTCATACGTAGATAATATTATATCATGGAACGCGAAAGATTAAAAGTTAGAAATGAATAAATGATTATGATTATGATTATGATGACCCTGACTTGCTCGAGCTATTGCTTACTCTCCAATCAATTTTCCCATTTTTCCCATATTTAATGTTAGTGCCCGGCTGATCGCAATGGTATCGCTAATCGCTCCCTATTATGTGAGAGGGACCAAATTTCCGTTAGCAATATGTGGGGTATTTAATACGCCTCTACCTACCTTACATAGGATATAGGCGTGATTGTAAGTGTGTATGTATATCCATATCGACATCAGAATCCCTTAGGGGCACGGGATATTGACTCAAACCCTCTTAATGGTTATAGCATCCTTAGATTATAATAATTAAAAATGAAATATAAATATCTTACTTTTAAGAAAACAACATCAAGATTTGAATCTAAATTACGATTGGTGGGAATAACCAAAAAAAATGCATATACAATGCAATGCATGGAAAGATATAAAATTAGAACAACAACATTTTTTTATAAGTTCATGGAAAACTACAAGTAAAGATGGATTTAGAGGCAACATTTTATTAAGCTGGATTACTTAAGAAGTAAACGTTGGAAACAGTACACCAATAGTAACTTTTACACTTTCGCATTCAATGATAATATAAATACGATGCTGACGAGAATGAACGCGACGATTGCCTGACGTTTCGACCAGGTTGCACTGGCCGTGGTCACAGTATGTAATATAATACCTGTTGAATACGTGATCGCATTATTTCCCGTCAACATAATTATAATACACCTATAAATCCGATAGAATGAATTCTATCGTTCTGACCTTACATACTAACAGGCTGAAATCTGATCTAAAATTATCTTTTCTTCGTCCATTCTCAATATACATATCTACAAACTAGCACACATAATTATAATTTATCTCATGAAGTAATAGTAGTCCCTAAGCTACGTCCAGCTTAAATTAAAATACACTTTCCTGCAAATTAAATCAAAGGAAGGTTCCACATTCATTTGACATTTACCGAAGTAAACAAAAGTTTAATTTCATCTATTGAAACTGACTTGAGTGGCTCATTTGGCGGATAAGCTTAACGGTACTCATGTTTCTCAACATGAATTAACATTATTAATACTCGTATCAATCCAAGTTGATAAGCAATTTTGATTGGGGTATTATAATGAGGAGCTAAATATTATTATGAACTAAGGACCTTACAAAAATTGTTACCTTCAGTATGTGTTTTTTACACTCCCCTTTGTGCGGGCACACATTTGGACATTCATCAGACTTTATTCTCACTTTTTCTGGTGTAAATAACCTGAAAATATGGTGTCATTAGTAGAAACACAAGATATGTATATTTAATTGTAGTTAATTTGCTTCATCTAATTATGTACATACATATAATGCATATAACACGTTTATTATTTTTATATACAGCAAACGAATATAAAGACAAAATACGTATTTACCTATTATTTATTACTTTAAGAGTGCCTAACAAAACCTTAATACTATATATCTGAATCGAACAAAGTCAAACTGATAACACGATGTTCAAACATTGTAACTGTATCTGTCATCAAGTCATCCAGGTAAACAGGGCCGTCTACTCATTGTGTCAACAAACAAAGATTACTACAAAACACTAAACAAACAGATTAAATAGGTCGACCAATGAACTAAAGGAGATAAGACTAAGCTGCAAGGTACAGTTTAAGTATTGGACATAATCGTATTATTTTACATAACATAAAGTTTTAATAAATAAAAACAATTAAACGATGTCTTAGTAATAGACATAGTACATAATATGAAAATTCAAAGAATTTGAAGTCGTTAAAGCCAACCATCGTAATTGTTTATGTCACTGAAATTCTCTTATGTACATAAAAATAACTACTACTAGGTTTTTTAAATTAACTTTTCGATTTAGATAAAAATAATTTTAAATACATTTTTACTAAACTTATGTATATTCATATAAATTTAGAATTCTTGAATGAATGACACAAAATCAGTCCCGAGCTAAAAATAAACCTATATTATGCTTATTATAA
The DNA here is from genome assembly GCA_949752705.1 of Callimorpha dominula. Classification (NCBI taxonomy): domain Eukaryota; kingdom Metazoa; phylum Arthropoda; class Insecta; order Lepidoptera; family Erebidae; genus Callimorpha; species Callimorpha dominula. The sequence goes on along the minus strand of OX457002.1, from coordinate 2,869,447 downwards.
ATTGTTTAGACATGACATTTACAGTTGTAAAATCAATAAAAGAACGTGTTCGTCTCGGGACGCTTGACAGATGTGATAACTTAAACACCAGACAGACTGGCGCCGTAACGCGTTACGTAACAAAGCGGTTTACCCTCCCATAAGAAGTTATCACTTCAAAAATCACGAGAATATACTGACTGACCTTGTATAAATGAATGTGTTGTAAGATCACAAAACCCAACCAGCCACTACACAATAATATAATACTAAGGAATTAAAATACAAGTTCAACTTACCAGAACAAAGGAGTTCTTTGTTCTTTGTCCCCTTCCAAGCGCATTAAGTAGAACAGCAGGGAGCTGCCTACCATAAACATCAGTGTTTGTTTTGATTTAGTTATCGATAGGTATTCGGCTCTCTCCAGACTTCTTAGAAAATACTCGATAACCTTGGAAATAAAATAATCAATAAATAAAAGACATTGAGAGTTTCTGATTTAGATTTCTATAGAATTGCGGTTATGCCTAATCATACTAATAGTTTATTCATGAATTATAGACACGCCAACAAAATACATATAGAACATTATAAAGAAATACAATATGGCACAGTTGTTATGTGTAGACCTATATAAGGCGTGCACAGTAAACACCAATAGATTGGCGAAGGTTTGTCTAAAAATTATTAAACTGGAAATACAACAATGTTAAATAAAATAAGGACATAAAACAAAAATAAGTTATGTTATAATGATAATGAAAAATATAATGAATAAAATAAATAGAGAACTAAAGCGATTTCAATATTTCATGTTTGAAGTTGTGGAACGAGTCATGAAAAATGTCCAACTGATCGAGTATGCTAGTTAACCGATTGTGTTCGTTACACGCGCGTACTAAGAGTTAATTTGGTCCAGGTTAGTTCTAACTTTTGAGGTACAGAAAGATCCCGTTTCATGGTATAGCGGTGGCTTGCAAAGACCTGCTAGCGATAGTCGGTAAGTAAGACTGATATTAACTACATAATATATATTATGGTTACAGTTCCTTTTCTAATCTCCAGTCAGGTGTTATTGAAACCTAGCTCATTAAATTGACAAAATAGTTAAGTACACACATCAAAGAAGTCATGTACAGTAACCTCAAAAATAACAGTATTTCTCCACTATTTTATACATATAAACCTTCCTCTTCAATCACTCTATCTATAGGGATATAGGGACAGAGAAAGCGACTTTGTTTTATACTATGTAGTGATATATAAGCATACTTTGATGTATTAGTGTTTAAACCAACACAATCCTTCATTTAATTGTTCATTTAATATTAAATATATAATAATTAACAACACGTGTATCGTAACAAACGTAGTAGAAAATAAAGTAAAAACGAAATTAAACTTTTCATGTTTTACAAAATTAAATAACGACATTTCTTTTAATCATTTAGTAATTCAATACAAAGTGTGACCGCCTTTGTTGTTTGAAACTTGTCGGCAACGGTTTTTCATTGAATTTATAAGATTGTTTATCTGATACTGCGGCGATCGCTCCCAATGGAATTTTAACAAGAATTTCAGTTGTTAGGTTGTCAGCACTCCATCCAGGTTCTATAGAACATGTCTCTGGAGCATGTCCCATGCGTGCTCGATGGGATTAAGGTCTGGTGATTGTGCAGGCCACGACAATACCGGGATGTTTTCCATTGTCAAGTACTCTCTGGTCCTCTGACCAAACTGAGCTATGTGCAAACGCGCATTGTCATGCATCAGCGTGAAATCTAAGCCAAGACTTTGTAGTCTGCTCAGATATGTTTTTGCACAAGCAAATGGGTGAACATAAGACCCGAGTTTCAGTTGAAATGATGATTGATATGTTGACAGATTGATATGATCTACAGAAACAAGCTCAGTTCGTCTATCCTTCATAATACCTGCCCACGCCATCAATGTGGAGCCACTGTAAGGGTGCACTTCCTGGATGCATCTCAGCCGTTCAGAATTTCCAGGACGACGATACACTCTTACCCTTCTCGTATCAGGCCTAAATCCAAACTGGACTCATCGCAAAATAAAAATTTATCCCATTGCTCCTGGGTCCTTGTCAAGTGTTCCCTACACCATTTCTTCCAACGGGTGCGATTCCCATGGCGTATAGGTGGGCACCTAAATGGGCATCGTGCTCATAGGCCGTATTCATGCAGCTTATTTCTCACGGTTTGGTGACTAACAACAACACAGCTTGAGAATTGTAGCTTTAAACCTATCTCCCGGGCGGTTAACATCGGCTGACGTCTTACAGTCAGTTGTATGTATTGGTTCTGTCAAGCAGTTGTACTCCTTCCACCTTCTGGGTGCTACTCAGCAGGATTCCCTGTATTAACATAAAGCCAAAAACGACAAATCACGCTCCTATTGACACCAAAATGTTGTGATATTGGGACCTTCCCGCTTGTAGCATTCCTACAGCTCTCTCCATGACATAAAAAATGACTCACTGCTAAATTTTTTCAAAAACCATATCTTATATAATGATGAAAGTCAGAAAAAAAAAATAATTAATACGTAAATATACTTTTGTGAAAAGTATAGAAAGCGATTTGCCAAAAAAAAAAACAATAAATTCTAAGTATCTCACCAAATTACAAAAGAGGTTTATAACCAATCCTCTTCGAGCAGGTGGTTCTAAATATATAAAGATTCCACTTAAAGTATAGGGAATCAGCACATATGAATGGTAAGTGAATTTTCCAATTAATTTCCTGAAATAATGTAATTACATTAAGATACATATCTAAAAATTGATTAACATAATATACTTAATTATGTAAAATAATTTGCATAACTACCTATAATATTATAAATATTCATAATTATATACAATATACATAACATACAAACTTAATTATAATAATTAAGTTTGTATATTATGTATATTGTATTGCTTTGTAACTATTCAAACCAAATTAAATATCTCGGTTTTAACTCAGGAGTAAAGCAAAATTAAGAGTTGGGGCTGTAAAACGGGCCTGTTGGTATAGCGGTTAGTGATCCTGACTACTGAACGCCAAAGGTTGTTCTGTGTCTGGGTGTAATTTATTTATATTGTTGCTACTGCTGGACGAAGGCCTCACCAAAGGAGTGCCAACTATCCCGGTCTTTATCGGGCCAACTATATGTATGGTATTTGGTAATACTTGTTTATCAGCGGTATGGTTACCATAGCACAGGCTCTCTCTAGTTTAGGATGAAATTGCCGCGTGCTATGAGTCTCAAGATATTAATATTTAAAAAGGGATATTCTTAAATTAACACCAGTGTTCGACTGGCCTGTTGGTCTAGTAGTTAGTGACCCTGACTGCTAAGCCAGAGGTCGTGGGTTCGATTCCCACCCAGGACAAATAATTGTGTGATGAGCACGATCATTTGTTCTGTGTCTGGGTGTAATTTATCTATAATATGTATGTATTTAGAAATATATAAGTTTGTTTATTAGCAGTCTGGTTACAATAAAACAGGCTTTGCCTAGTTTGGGATCAGACGGCCGCGTGTGAGATGTGTGGAGTTATTATTAACACGTAATTATTATTATTCTCTTTATTTACTTAATATACATATAAATTACATTTTTAAATACATTCACCATAAAAAAATAAAAACAAATATATTTAAAAATATAAAAAATAGTGTCCCACCGGTATCGGGTACAGGGACCAAGCTACCGGTGGTTAGGGTTTCAGAGATAGAAACCTCCTCACTATGCGTGCCGTATCAAGGAGGACTGCCTTCTGCATCAGGCTCTTAATCCAGCTGCCTAACGTGAGCCTCTGAAGGTGTTGGTCGAGGCTCTTAGCAAATAACCCATGGGCTGAAATGACTATCGGCACAATGATTGCTGAATCCACATCCCACATGTCGACAATCTCGTGGGCTAGGTCCAAATATTTTATTTCTTTATCTTTTTCGGCTTTTAAGAAATTGTCGTCATGGGGAATGGTGATGTCAATAATCATTGCTCGGCGCTCTAATCGGTCTATCACCACTATATCAGGCTTATTGGCAACAATAGTCCTGTCAGTGATGATAGATCGATCCCAGTACAATGTTGCACGACCATTTTCGAGAAGTGGGTCGGGCACATACCTGTAGTACGGTAACTCGACAGCCACAAGATTATATTTAACAGTAAGTTGCTGATGGACTATCCTGGCCACTTGGTTATGTCTATGCAAGTACTCGCCGTTGGCAAGACGAGAACAACCAGAAATTATATGCCTGAGGGTTTCTCCGGGACGATGACACGCCCGACAAATGTCAATTGTGCCGTCCTTCAGGATATATCTCCGATAGTTATTCGTCATAACAACTTCATCTGTAATTGCACAGACAAAACCTTCAGTTTCTCCGAAGAGGTCACCGAACCGTAGCCAGGATACTGATGCTAATAAATCTATATCGGGCCCATTTAAGGCCCGATAAAAATGTCCATGCAACGCCTTGCTCTTCCATATCTCCCTGCGGTCTATAACAGTAAGTACTGCTGGTTTGCGCCAGTTCTCATTTCCTAGAGCAAGCGGAGTGAGTCCGTTGTCAACTGCCACCACATCCCGGTACACATCCAGGTCAACGGAGAGGAAGTAGTCTCTAAGGTTGCATACCTCGCGGTTATGGAGGGTCTTGGCATTTAAAAAACCACGACCCCCACATTTCCGCGGGATATACAATCTCATGACCGATGAACGTGGATGGTGCATTCGGTACGCGGTAAGCAGTGTACGAACTCTTTTATCCAGGGCATCTAGTTCAGTCTGAGTCCATCTAAGTATGCCAAAGGAGTAGGTTAGGACTGGTATGACCCAATCATTATAGGCCCGCACCTTATTACCACCTGACAAAAGACTTTTTAATACTTTTTTCAGGCGGCCAAAGAAACGTTCCTGTAACGATTGCTTCATAGTCAATTCATTTACACCTAACGCCTGTGTCATACCTAGATACTTGTAAGTTTCGTTGGCGGAAAGAAATCTAAGGTGTGTGGAATCTGAGAGTTCCATCCCCTCAGATTCCACAATCCTGCCTCTTTTTACATGCATGACTGCACATTTATCCACACCAAATTCCATCCTGATACATTTACTAAAGGTTTCAGTTACCTCAAGTAATTTTATCAATTGGAAATTGTTGCAGGCAAACAGTTTCAAATCATTCATGAAAAGGAGATGGGATATAACCTGACCTTCTTTTCGTAAACGATAGCCTAGCCCTGAACTCTCCAGTAAAGTGCTGAGAGGATTCAAAGCTAAGCAAAACCACAAGGGACTCAAACTGTCACCCTGAAATATACCCCGCCTGATCTTAATATACTCGCCGTAACCCTGAGACCGGCGACATCCTGGATAGTAGAGCACCGTTCTCCATTGCCGCATACATGCCTTCAAGAAAGTGCATAGAGTTGTATCTACCTTGTACAACTCCATCACTCTCAAGAGCCACGTATGCTGTACAGAGTCATAGGCTTTTTTGTAATCTATCCAACATGTCGCCAAATCCTTTCGATTACGACGCACTTGTTGGTTAATGGCCGTGTCAATAATAAGGAGCTCTTTAGTGCCACGGGCCCCACTTTTACATCCATTCTGAGAGTAAGCCATAATAGTATTGTTAGTTATATGAGATGTTATCTTCACTCTCAGAATAGACGTAAGTAATTTATAAAGTGTGGGTAAACACGTTATAGGTCTATAATTTTTGGGATCCGTGGCACTACCAGACTTAAAGAGCAGGTGAGTTACGCCTGTGGTCATAAAAGTCGGAAGCGAACCTGATTCTAACCATGATTGCAATTGAGATGCCAATCGTACGTGTGAGCTACGGAGCCACTTTAACCAAAAGTTATGCAGTCCGTCCGGTCCCGCTGATTTCCAGTTCGGCAGCGAACGAACTGCATAAGCTATATCAGTATTCGATATTGTTATTGGCTCCATGGTATCAATCGACTCACACGATCGTTCGACATCTCGCATCCAATCACCCTCTGTGTGAGTGACAGGCATCGCCCAGATGTCACGCCAAAAGGTATTCGTAATTTCAGCATCTGGGAAATGTGTGTCACTCACTAAATCAGGCTGCTCCCACCTTCTATAAACCCACCTCTCGTCCCTTTGGAATGAACGATTCTAAGTATATCGGTCCACTCGTTTTTTGTACCTTCGTATACGGTTTGCCCATGCATAAACTTTCTGTTTCAGAAAGTCAATGCGCTCTGTGACTCGCGCTGCATAATTACAGGAACTGATATCAGTTCCCGAAAAAGCCCGGTTCACAAAACGCATTACTCTCGGGCGCGTGTTACCCGATCTGAAACAGATAAGCTTGCCAATGAGTGCCCTCGCCTCAGCGATACGACGTTCAATCCTGCACTGCCACGCCGGAGCAGCCAGCTTTGATCGAGTAGCGGTATCATTTTCTGGAAATTTAACACCTGCTACTCGACATGCTGCAACAGCCGCACAGTACAGAATTGAGTGTGTATCACTGAGATCTGTGCTTTCTTCTAAATAAATACCTAATATAGATACAAGGGCACACACTAGCGCTTTATTTCGTTTATGCATTGGCAAACGCGGTAAACGAGGTCTTATTATTATTATTATTATAGTGTCGTTTGGATTATTTTAGAAAAACTGTAAAAAACCCTGGCTAACAGTGAGGAAAAGGAAGTGATTCGGACTGATACAACAACAATTCAATATTTTAAAACTAAGTACCTATAAGCTTCACACGACGGTTTCGGAAAATAGAGTTTTCTTTTTCAGGACAGATAAACTTAAACAGCAAAACCTTATCTTGATTCAAAATTTAATCCAAATCGTTATAGCCATTGATATGATATACGAAATAAGCATATATAATACACGAAATGCTAGTTAAAAGTTATACGATTTAGCTTCAAACGTACATAAAACAAAACTTTTCCACCTACCTTACCTAATTAAACAAATAAGCTGGAGCCCTACGGCTGATACCAGCAGGCCCAACAAAGTTGACCTGAGGTAATATTCGCCCATTTTTATCCATTCTTCCTTTTTGGCCATTTTTTTACCTCGCATTAAAATTTGAGCCTGAAAAATGTATATAGTAGATGAGTTATATTACTAATTATCAGAATTGAAAAATAATAAAAATAATTTGGGTATGGTCATTCTAAATACATCTATGTTATACCTGAAACTGATTTAGTAGGGTGTGAAATTATTGGTTATTTTTTTTGTTTCTGACACCATAAACTTAAACTTAAGATTTATCCTAACCTCGTACCATTCCAACTACTGGATGAACGGCCAACGCATGAAAGTGCGGGTTTTACAGGACTACGAACAAAACTTCTATATAAAATACCCCGAATATCTTAATGATATCTTGATATCAGGTAGGGTAGTTTGTAGGCATCTTCTGAGAGGAGGTGGCACTAATTTAGAGAGATTCTATATAATTCCAGAAAACCAAAAATAAATAGACCCAAGGGAGACTTTAAATGGACAGAGACGGCAAAAATTCTATAATTCCAGCTGTAGATAGCTACACTCCTTAAACCACTATTATTTAGTTACATTTCTATTGTCTACATAATAAACTTCTATTGTAGTCAATTGGATTCGAGCAACCGAAATCAAAGGTCAGGTATAGAAAAAATATGCCATTAATTCAAATCATTACTTACGAGATAAACTAAAGAATAGAACTTAGCACTGCCAACAAGCGATGAAACGTAGATCATTAGAGCTGCTTTCAGGCAACTTTTTGCAAACGGATGCACCATAGTATAGCATGTACTGTCTTTGCACATGGTATCAAAGACATGTTTACTGATTACCACCATTTTGAATCCCTTAGGTGACCAGTATCAGAAGTCTGAAAAGAGAAAATAAAATAGAGTTTTAGTCTGAATTTCTTTTTAAATATTAGCAGATCATTGTGCATATTTCGTTCAAACCATTTGCGTCAGTACTTTCAGCTTACGAAAGATACCCTTGTTTTATTGTAAAACTTATGGAGAGGCCACTAACAGCTTAGCAAAATTTTGAATACCGCGGAACTACTCGTATACGGACTGGCATCAAAATGATTTATTTAAAATTTAATAATCATTTTGATGCCAGTCCGTATACAAGTAGTTCCCCGGTATTCAAAATTGTATATTTTAAATTTCAAATTCAAATTTTCTATTTTATTTTTTAAATATAATGACTTTCCAAATTGATGATTCACTAGAATTGAACTACAAATCCCCCTGGTGTGGTAAATATAAGATGCGGGTATTGTTAATTTCTGTTTATACTTCTAAAACAAATTTTCCAAATTTTAAGCAACATTGTGGGGTAGATGTAAGATTTTTAGTATTCAAGATATGTGTATCTTTTCTGCAAATATTTTTCTTGTATCATACATTTTGGAAGCTTCACCTAATGCTATTCGCAGTGTTAACTCACTAGAATTTTTTTTTATTAAGACAAAGATGACTTATGTTTTCCTGTATTTCATAAATATTTTGCAAGTTATGTTAGGTTAATTTACTAATATCCTGCAGCGTCATAACCAGACCGATACAATTTCATAAGACTCCCCGTCGGGAATCAAATCTGTAACCTTCACACATTATGTGAAACTTAACCTTAGACCCTTGCGGTCAAGAACATGTGAAGTAAGTACAGGTTCTGATTTAACAAACAATCCACACATACTTTTATTGAATATTATTGTTTTGAGATCGTTCAACGAGTTTTTGTATTTAAATGAATAGAGAATATTAAAGATTACGTAGTAGATATTGAATATATTTTAAGTTTAACTTGTCTAGGCAAACGTTACTACGTACTCATGACAATTTCTCAGGTCTTGCCTCATTAATGCTTTGCTTACTTCTTCTAATACTACTTTCATTAACTATGTAGAAACAAGTAGAGATAAAAGCTTTTACGCTGTCTAATTTTAGATTTTGGATTGTATTTGCCTGGTTAGCCATCATACAGCTTTACGTGGGAGAGCCATGCTTCGGCACGTATGGGCCGGCTCGACTCCGCTCGATACCACGGCCTCACAGAAAACCGGTAGTGAAGCAATTCTTGCATTGTATTTCGCCGCGTGAGTGCGGTTACCGGAGGCCCTAACCCTTCCCTCTCCCCTATTCCCGTCCTTCCCTTCTCCCCTCTTACCCCCACCCCCTCTTCTCCTACTCCCACCTTAAAGGGCGGCAACGCACTTGTGACTCTTTGAGTTACAGGTGCCCATAGGCGGCGGTAGTCATTTACCATCAGATGACCCGTCTGCTCGTTTGCCCCCTATACCATAAAAAAAAACGACCTTAAGCAAACTATATGTTACAAATGCTACGAACCCTATAAATAAAGCCAAATAGTAGGGTTGGGTGCTAGATTCAAATAAAATGTGGCGTGTAAAAACAATATTGTGTTGTTTATGTAATGTAGAGAGAGGAGTATATTACATAGTATACCCTTAGAGACTCATGCCTTAACTTGGACATTTATATTATCATATACCTATTACATTATTAACTAGAATTCACGAAAGAAAATCAACGAAAAAATTTACTAATTGTTTGTCAAGTATGTATTGAGTTGCTGTAAGCATGATTAGACTAGATATGATAGACTATAAGACGAGATTTTGATCGGATCGGTTAACAGCGCTGTCAAAATCTTATGTCAAATGACACTCGAATGGGCGAATGTCGTTGGAATCGAATTGATTTGACAGCGCTGTTAACTTGACAACTCTATTAGTTGAACAATGTTTTGACTAGCCTTTCAGAAACAGTGTCAGTTTTTAATCCTAATATCATTAGCACCCACGTGTCAAAGGTAAATGCGTTACGACGACGCCGATATTACATTTGTCACTTTTTCATGGTAACAGGACGGATATAATAATGGAATTAGTAAATAATTGAATTAACACAGAGAAATGAGACCTAAATTCAAGAGGGTGGCGCGTACGGGAGGTAGCGTTGCATTTCTGATGGTGATTTCAGATCGCTTAATTTTGTATGTATTCGATAGTCTAGAGGTAGCTAACAATGGAAACAAGCGTCAGCTGCCAGACCCGTGGTGGACCTGGTTGTGAGACGACGAATGATTTCACGACGAGGTTGGTTCAAACAAATTAGGGTACAACCGAAACGTGTGTTGTTATGCACTCGATTTTGTTTTCTATTCTATTTTAATTAAATTTTATATTCTGAGGCTTTGTCTTGCACCAAACTAAAAAAAAAATTGATTATTTTCTTATAGCCTAATAGAGTAATTGAGGGCATATGCATAAAGGACGAGGAAAAAAAGACATGCATTTCTATTAGTCGTTTCTTGAATGTACTATCAAATTTTTTTGATGTTTTTATGATAGACACCGTTACTCATTGTTTCCACAACGCAGTGTGACCTGTATGACATCCATAAATTACCTTAAATACATATATGGAATGGAACATGATGTATGTATAATATGCGTACACTTTAGACTGGCAATTGAGTACCTGAAGCAGTTTGTTGTCATAGTGAAAAATTACTTCAATGATCTCTGCTTCTCTCATAACATTTTAACATGACCTACTGATCTGTTGAAAAAACCTTAGAGGGGTTTATTTCAGCTCAAACTAGATGTTGAGTACCGACGTAATGCCTTACATGTTCCCTAACTGAAGTATTGATTACTGTATATATTATATCTTCAAGAACACTTTTATGTATGAATGTATAAACTGTATACGTAACACAAATCTATATATTCAAATATAAATTTTTTGCTCGTTTTGAAATCGCAAATCTCCTAAAGTTCTTTACCGATCGCTTTGAAGTTTAAACACAAGGTTAAATCCATAAACGCGTATGTTCTTTAGAAAAAAATACTGTTTCCGAGGGATGAAAAAGACTTTTACGCGAGCGTAGCCGCGGGCAAAACATTGTTAAATAAACATGTAACCGACGCTTTAACATTAGAGTATCGTACATTATAAAATATAGAGGGTAAAGGTTTGGCATGTTAAAATAATTATTAGGCTTCCTAAAATAGTAAAAGGTACATAATCGTTACTTGATCTAGCGATGTGTAAGCACCAGAGGTATACAAAACTTATTTAATAAAGCAAACTACTTCCAACTGAACTCAAAGGGAAATAAATGTTGGTTTAATTTAAAGTTTCTATTTTATTAAACGTTATAATATTATCTACGTATTAACGGGAATTAACGCGATCACGAAAAGGTATTACATACCTCTGAATTGCCTGACGTTTCTGAGTCAGCCTGTGACCACGGCCAGTGCAACCTGGTCGAAACGTCAGGTAATTCAGAGGTATGTAATACCTTTTCGTGATCGCGTTAATTCCCGTTAATACGTAGATAATATTATATCATGGAACGTGAAAGTTTAAAAGTTAGTTTATTAAACGTTATTCAATATTTGGCAGGGTTGCCTAAACTGTTAGTAATGTTGTGAATGTCAATACAAAAACTAGGAGTTACACTATAACATGAGATGCAATAATTTTTATTATACATGTATACTATAACGTCTGTCTCACGCCCATCTTTTGTTGAGATGTTACTGAAAACAGCGATGCAAAATGACCGTTATTTACCTTGACACGCGGTCTTACAGATGATTAACGAAATATCATTCATCATCATCACCAACTAAGGTGGGGTCGGCTGTCAGTCTAACTACGATATGGCTGAACTTCAATATTTTACGTGAAGCGACTGCCATCAGAGCTCCACAACCCAAGAAGTTTTGTAGTTAGAATAGGTTGTCGGACTTTTTAGGGCTCCAGCCACCCGTCAAACAAATATCACAGATGTTTAATGGCAACCGGGACCGGCAGTTTTCAGTCTAACTACAATACGGCCGAACTTCGATATTTTACGTGAAGCGTCTGCCATCAGACCTCCACAACCCAAGTACTAGGCGATATCGAAGTTCTGTAGTTAGACCAGGTTGTCGGATTTTTTAGGGCTCCAACTACCCGTAACGAATGCCACAGTTGTTCATATGGCAACCGGGACAGACGGCTTAACATGCTCTCCGTGGCACGCAGGCATCTCAATGTTTTAAGAATGGTTACCCATCGTAAGACTGACCTGGATAATATTACTTTGTAATGTACTAACCTACTCAGTTACCACTTAGCCACGAGCCGCACATCGAAACATTAACAATTTAACGAGACACCATTGTAATGATGAAATCATCATTATACAGGCGTCAGCCAATTCGAGTGACAGGAGGTATGCAATCCTGATATACTCGAGCTGCCCACACTCCCCCATCCTTTCGGTCAAATGATATCCATTTTCTTCTCTTCTTGCCTGTCCCCTTCAACGACCTGACCTTATAGATTAGAACAATAAATACGTTACATTGTCCTCACATTTAATTTGCGCATATAACCAATGTAACCAGAGACTTGTAAATGGTGAAAAAGAGTGTCATTGGAGTTTCTTACCTGTTCTTCTTCACAGGATCTATGTATTGGAACAGGCAACTAGCTTCACGACTGACATAGTCTGACTGACTACTACTCCTGACAATTCAAAAAATACCTATAATGGTTTAATTGAAATAAATGATTTTGATTTCGTCCTCAATGGCGAAGGTGGTTGTGCATTCGTTTGCCACGCAGGGAGTCGTGGGTTCGGTTCCCGCTCATTTCAAATATTTGTATGCATGAATATGTTTATTCCCATTGGTCTGGATGTTTCTATATATGATATGTATGTATTTAGAAAAAGTGTGTATCTATGTATGTTTATCTGTGTTCTAGAACCCACATTTCAAGGTCTGCTTAGTTTGGGTCTAGATAGCAATGTGTCATAATGTCCCATGATATTATTATTTTATTGTCCAAACTAACTAACTAAAAACTAAAACTGTCCAACGAAACTCTTTAAAAGCTCCTTTTTGTTCGAGTTACGAAGGCCTGGAATTGACTGCCTGCATCTATTTTTCCAGGCAATTATAATCCTGGAATATTCAAGAGAAGAGTGAATAGGTTGCTCTTGGATAGGTATATACCATATTAGTTTTCATCATCAATTTCTATCAGATGAGTTGAAAGACAAACGCCCATTCCATTACCCAATAAAAAAAAACACTTTTCAATCTTTAATTCCTAAAGCGCTTGGATAAGTTTTACGAGTACGTGAGTGGGACCGGGACGACATTATAGTTGACATAATTTGGATGTTTAAGACGCCTCTGCCTATATACATCTACGAGAATAAAAATAATAAGTTTATTTCTCCTCACAATATACATTTCAACTGAATGATACATAAATAATGATGAGACGAATGATAAGACAATGGTAAATGAGTAGTTAGTTACATACATTTCTGTATATGTGAGGAACTGGTGTCTGACATAGGCGTATGCCTTTCCTACAGATCATCAGGTGACACAGGCGGGAATGTATCAATGAATCAATACAAACGGAATCATATAAGTTCAAACGGAATCTTAGACTCTCATAGAAGAATATAATATCTTAATGAAGTATTGTTACGTAAATATTCTTTTTCTTTATCCTGTAATAAAATTTAATTAAACTAGTTATATAACTTTAATATGGACAGTGGTTGACCGTTTTAGTTTCTTCAGTATTTTTATATAGGCATCAGCCTGATTAATGGCAAGCTATAACAAATTTTATGGGCGTCCATATTGTGCTCTCAGTTAATTTCATACATCAAAATTAGATGAGATATATTTTCACACTCAAGTGGGTACCGATTTTTTTATATTTTGAGTTAAATCCTAAAGGAATTTCTTAGTTCAAGAGTTGTGCATGTGACAGAGTTTGTGTGCGTTTGATACTCACTAAATATTTTTTATTGTCTTTTTTTCTAGGTATGACCTAAGTTATGCAAAGTGATATCAGTGGTGCTAATGGGGCAGCTAGTCTCCCGCAACAATTACGAGATATACGTGGTGGCCCCTGTTCATATCTTTGGGCATGGTTCTATTTATATTCGTCAGCCACGACGATAACCTGGGTAAGTCTCGACAGGTGTGAGGGTGGTGGAGGTGCGACACGCTCACAGGAAACCGGCGTGAAGCAATGCACTCACTAGGCGAAACAACGGTGTTCCGCCGAGTGAGTGAAATCCCCCTCCCCCCCTCACCTACTCCTACCTTAAAGACCGGCAATACACTTGTGACTTTTGAGTTGCAAGTGTTTGTGGGCGGCGGTAGTCACTTACCACCAGGTGACCCGTCTGCTCACGTGCCCTCTATCAGAAAAACTTTTAGGATTTGAGGAGTCAGTTATTTATATTTTTTTACACGTTTTTTTAGCTTCACTAGCTTCACTTACCGTGAAAACAAATATTGGCAGTCTATTTTAACCTATGATTGCCCATATGATTAATTTCAATGAGTCCAACAGCCAATCTGTTAGCGCTACGCAATGTACGCGGTATTCTTTTTGTGCTGTACGGAAATGATCTTCAACTTGCGCACCGTCGAAGCAACTGATTGCAGTTTTTGGTTGTATGGGGTATTTATTAATTTTTTTTCGGTAAAATGTTTTGTTTACTCATTTTGACATCACTTTTAACCAAAAAACAAAATTCCGGCAGAAATTTCGATGATTTGCGACTCAGAATGATCGTCTGTTTACACCCTGTGTATTATATATTTTTCCTATAAACTTCCCGCGGCTTCACTCGCGTTAATGTAGATTTTGTCAATCAATTTTAATCAGTCTTTTTTCATGATGAAAGCTACTCTATGTCTTTTTACCCAGACAAAGCGTATGCAAAATTTCATGATCATCGGTTGTTTATAATGAACAAACGAACAAACTCACATTCGCAGTTTTGATATTAGTTAGCAAGTTACGATTATCAGCTCACACTTTTATTGCACGATGCAGAAACAATACCTACTACCTAGTTCGACTTATCTTCGCTAGATGGCACTGAGCTATATTTGGCGTATGTGGGTTTGACTACAATCCTATTTATTTTATTGTATGTAGTCATAAAAACATTCATAGTTGTATTACTAAGTGTTCATGAACAAGATCACGGTGTTGCGCCTACGTGTCAATCAGAGTATATTGCGGTCATTATTACACTTGCTTTGTGTTCTAATTTTCTTATGTAAGTAGGTTAGATGTACTGACGCCATATTTTTAAATGACTTCAAAGAAAGACCTATTTGTTTCTATTAGAATCTGTATTACACCATATCTCTACATCATATCTCTTCACAAACATTCAAACAACGGACACAAAGAACACCCAGACTCGGGATAAATATTTGTGGATCACACAAATTTTTGTCCTGTGTGGAATTTGAACCCACAACACTCGGCGCGGCGTAGGGGCGAGGTGACCACTTAAACCATTGCGCCATACGTGCATTCAAAAGTCTTCGATTCTTATATGGAACATGGTATTTTATATACCTTAAAGATCATCACACACTATACCGTCGCAGTAACGGCACGGCTCCACCCCAGCAATTAAGTTGTCATTCAAATCTAAGTATTAAAACGTGATCGTATAATATATTTTATAATGTCAATATGAAAAAGCCAACAGCGGGCAGTAAGCGCGCTTACTGCAACCATACAACTCGTTTTGCAGTCGGCGCACTGTAAGCTCGCTTACAGCGCGCGGTCTATGCTTGCAGCGCGCCGACTGCGAGCCGCCAGCGAAAAAACTTCGCATCGTGTCGCACAAGAAGATGATGAAATTAGATTGCACCTCGCGGGCGGCGCGCGGACTGCAAGCTTGCACCTCGCGGGCTCGCTGGCGGCTAGCGGTACCCTAAATTTCAGGCGGTACCGTGTCAAAAGTCGATGTATCTTTATTATAAAGTCGATATTCAATAACTAACAAAAATATGTTACCTGATAAAGGCACGTTCACGGGCATGACCGATAGCATAAACAAAGAACTTCAAATAAACGTAGAGTACTGTAACAAATCACAGTTGTAACTCCCTTACGTTAAATCGGAAGCGACAAATTTATCTTATCTATACCTGATAATGCTTATCGATATGTGAATAATAAAGAATTATTGTTGATTAAATATCACTTCAAAATGTAGTAGGTTCAAGTGATTCAGTTCTATTTCTGTCTGTCACGTGTTTAGTAATGAATAAGTTGAGTTTAATAAACGTGGAATCCTTCCTACACATGCCTACTATTCAATTGCAGGTTACTTATTTATCTCATCGCTTTATTCTGATTCTAAGTGAGGACCTACATTATTATTAAAACATCCTTTAATGGCAAACCATCTTGACTTCGTGATCAGACTGTCGTTACCAAACTCAATCTGCTGGACTCATCAAAACGATATCATATAAGAGAAAACTCGAGGTGTTTACTAGTAGCCACTGAAGAGTTCCACTATCGACCTCCTTCTTCCATCAACAGATCAGCTCCAAGATGCCAAATTATAGTATTGTCATCCATACTACATTTTCATAAAAGTTTTCATTTTGAAACGACAATTTTGAAGTAGGTTAAAATTAGACTAGTTAGAAGTAAATCTGAGGATAGTGCGGCCGTGCCGTTTTTTTGCTCGACTTGGCGGGGGCACTGCCGTTAAACAGATTAAAGCGTGTTGAAATGAACAACTAAAATATTTTAAACTAAACACTTTCAAGTTTGTAAATTATACAGTTACTTAAATATTAATTTTGTAATGGACTTTAGAGCAAGGTTTGTAAGCAACGTTCGATCCACTACCAACTCCATGGTTGTTATCATAACTTGTACGTATAGTGTTGTACTTCTGTTGTAATAATCATAAATTTAAAATATCCCCGATTCGAAAATCCCTTTAGTAATTAGAAAAGGGCTGATGATATTCGCTGAACAGATTTTCTTGAATTAATAATAATAAATTCACACTCTTTTTGGGGGTTAAAAAGAGTTAACACAGCAATCAGAACAAGTTGCACGTGATCAAAGGCACCAGCATAGAATACGAAATACCCAGTAACTTTTACCCGCATTTCCCCGTTTCATGCGTTCCTTTAAAAACTGAAAAAGTCAATTTCAATAAATGTTCATACTAAAAAAAGGGTTTAGGATAATCAGCAATTTACTTGACACGGATTAATCCATAATATTTTTGTTATTATAAATGCTAACGTTTGAATGAATGTTAAAATTTGACACATAGATAGATCATAGTCTAGAAATAGCACATAAGCTGTTTTTTAACCCCGCAAATTATGCGGTTCCCATATCAAAATTTCCACATGAACGCAGGCAACAGAGCTAGTTGTGTTGTGTATAGTTCCTTGCAATAGTAGATGAGTAATAATAGAACGGTACCAATTACCGTCTTTCGGAATCTAAGAATAGGCCAATTCATTAACTTTTTGGCACAAACGTTATTGCAACTTTAAGCACAAAAGCAAAATCATTTATAAAATAGTGACTCTTGTTCCGACAGAATAAAGACACAATTTAGGTCCCACAGCGCTAATTGCCTAGAGTTATATTCACCTAGAAGTTGCCTCTCTTTCTATCGCGTAACTGTTATCTGTTCTGACAACGCCGCCACGTTAGAGTCGTCTTTTTTAAAGAATTAATTAATCTGAATATTTAGTTACCAGTAATTTATGTTACTCTATTTTAGTGAACAAATAAACTTAGGCTAGGTACTAATTACTCGATAGTCTAGATACGAACGGATGACGCGACGCAGCGCGTGAGTAAGCATTGAACTAACGTGCGGCCCGGCCGGCGCGCGGCAGTTCACTGAATTTTGGCACGTTTAGTCGACCCCGCCGTGTACTTGTAGCTTTATGCCTACATTGTGGAGCGGACCTGGCCGACCTTAGGATTGTTATAGACCGAAGTACGGCTGTTTCTTTGTCATTTGAGGAATTACAACTTTAAAGACCTTTGCTTTGCGACCGCCAAGTATTTGGTTGAAACATCGGAGGTCGAGGTTCGATTTCGGCTTAGTATAATACTTTGCATCAATGAATATATCGCTTTGTGAAATATTTATCTGAATAATATTATAATGACGAAAGTTTGTGAGGATGTATGGATGTTTGTAACTCTTTTACACAAAAACGGCTGAACGGATCTTAATGAAATTTGGCACAGCTACTTTTTATGCCGGAAAAATGTACTTTTTCCGTGGGATAGATTTCACCAAAATTGCCACGCGAACGAAGGTGCGGTCAATAGCTAGTGTATAATACGTATGTAATCACGAAAAGAAAAGCAGATAAGGTCATATCTTAGCTAGCCTAATACTGTATTCCCGGTCATAATTTGCGCTGAGTAAGATGTTCCAGATAGTAATTGTTTATACCTACAGACCTATACGTTCGTCTCTTTTTGTTTTTTAAATCATAGCAAGGCATACTTTTGAACCCGGTTTTATTAGATTCACTTGTAAATAACTATGTAAAGAAATCTTAGAAGTAAAAGTTTCTTTGTTTCATTCTGGTGGCGTAATCGCTACCATCGCTTTATGATATTTTTGGCATAATAATATTTTTTTACGATTTATACGATTCATTTTTTACAGAAAACTTTTTCACTGGGAACAAATCCCAAGTCGTGGATTTTCCTTAATTCCGATGTAATCATACTGACAAAATCTTCTTTATCTTCTAATTAAGCTGACTTAATAAGCTGTCTCCTAAATCCTTAATTATGACGCATATGTGTGCCAATGGTCATTTTCAGACAAATTCCATTAATATAATTTTAGAACCTACTTACAATTTCAATCATGTCACTCTCTTTGGGGTTAATAGTCAAACGTTAGCCGCATAATATTTACAAAAAAGTTCAAAAGGAAGTACTTACGAAAAATAACACCATGTACTTTTGTACATGGTGTTATTATTGTAGTAATAGCGTTATAGTAACACAACATATTTTGACGGTAAACAATGTTTTACAAATCGATAGACTACGTATTTGTTCAGCATTAAGATAAAAAATAAGAGAGGCTTTTTTATTAGCTGGAAAGATTTCTTATTCCTAGCATTTTGAGCTCTATTTAACCAAATTCACGGGTCAGGATCAAATGAAGGCAGAGGACTCTTGTATTGTATTACATGGATAGTGCACCTGAATTTTTATTTTCCTTCATTTATAAAATTATCTTAATGTAGTTAAAATTGCTTCTTTGTGGAGTTATTTTTTTTTTAATATTCCATGTCTCATTGCTATCAGTTGAATCATCAAATAACCAGGTGAATAGAGGAAGGTAATCTTATAATAATACAAAAGTACAGATAAAAGTAAGCACATGTTACTATATATATATATATATATATATATATATAAATGTTGACATATCTAATGTAAAAAAATAATAATTTTTCCTTATCCTAAGGCGCATAAATATTTCCTACTAGCAGTACTTCTAGGCTACGCTTGCGTGTATATATTTATATATTTTGCCCGGAACCCTAATTCTTTTTCCAAAATAAAAGAATCCTATGTTACTCCTTATAACATCAGCTTCCTTATAACCCGTTCCAGAGATTAACCGGAGCAAACAGACAGACAGAGAAAAAATAAAAAAACTGTTTTTTTTTTTATGTTTCTGATATTGATGTTCGTTGTTACTTTTACCCAATACCTGTGTCTGCATTTCAAAAAAATTGTGATGTTGCCATTATCCAATTTACAGCTTTAACTTGCTTGTAATTCGTATCAAATCCAGTGCAAACAATAAATTATATTAAAAATATTATTAATGGCAATAATGTAAAAGTGCGATTGCATTTGTTCATAATAACCCATGGACCCACCAACCCACGAATGCAAGTTATCTGTGTGACAGATTTAAATTTACAATGATATGCTATTTCGCACCAATTTATTACTATCACTAACATGACTATAACAAATTATTCATATTACAGTTGGCTGGGTCAGGCTTAGTCACCGCCGCGCTGCGGCACGGTCCGGAGACGGCCCAGTATAGTATGGCTTAGTTTTTAGTCGTACCGTGACCGGGACGAAAAAAAAATACTGACCTATATTGTGACGGTGAATATGTTTGAAATGACTGAAGCCTTACTCTAGCTGTCATTTCCTGGTCCGAGCTAATATGAATTACATGCAATAGTTAGCAGTTTGATCCAAGGATCTCCCTTCTTTTATTTTTTAATTGCTTGACTTGAATGCAGAAGAGAACGAAACAAAATAATTCTAAGAAAGAACTATTTTCTTGGAGTATAAGAGGGATGATTAAATATTAATCAATCAACCGGTTTATTTACATTATTTTCGTTCTAAATATAACTCATTTAATTTGACATCAGTCCTAGGCTAGATAAGATATATTTGAATAGATATCGACTGACTCACTGACATAGTTTATCAATTATCATATATCAACAAAGTATTACGTACTATTAACGCATGCAAAAGGTAATTTATTGTACTTTGTAAACCCAAACAAGAAAGTAGGTCATGATTATAGTATATCGACAGTACATAGAAATGAGTATATAAAGTTTATCCTTACAGCCGTTACTATAATAATTATATAACTATTTAAAAACTGCTCATATGTATTTTATAATAAAATATCTTCCATTGTATAGTATGAAATACAATGATATAATTATACGTAAATCATTCATTTCTGTCAATTACGAAACAAAGATAGGAAGATGATGCAGTTTGACATTCACTTTATTTTTTTTATGGAATAGGGAGCAAACGGGCCGACGGGTTACCAGATGGTAAGTGACTATCGCCGCCCATGGGCACCTGCAACTCAAGAGTCATAAGTGCGTTGACGGTCTTTAAGGTGGGAAGAGGGAAGAGGAGGAAAGGGAGTGAGGGAGGGAGAGGGGAAGGGTTGAGGACTCCGGTAACCTCACTCACTCGGCGAAAAACAATGAAGACATTACTTCACTGCCGGTTTTCTGTAAGGCCGTGGTATCATTCCGGTCGAGCCGGCCCAATACGTGGCATAGTATGACTCTTCCACGAAGGTAAAATGATGAAACTGAGATAAAATGATCAATTTTACGTTCCCATTACGATTTTCCATCAAACAGTAACAATTTTTATCATTATCCACGACCAAAAACAAATGATTTTTAATTATAGCACTTACATATTAAATGTAGGTATGGTAATTATGACTAATACAACGTGTGACACAGAGACTTGATATTTAATGCCTATAGACTTATCAAAATCTGATATTTGATATACTTCCTTAGGATTAAGATATGACATTATTTTTAATAAGTCAATTTATTATAGATAAGGTAACAATAACAATATTCTAAGTCATCGTTAATCATCATTTAAAAACAAATCATTATGGCCATTCCATAGTGGAGGTTGACGAAGCAAATGTTTTTTGCTAAGGGTATAATAACAATTCTAAAAAGTAGTTTATTAAGATTATGATATATTAATGATATGATGTTTTGTGAATGAGTGTTTTGAGAAAGTTATATTCTGCTACTAAGAGGTTTAAAGCTGAATAGGTGTTGCATGCGGATTCATTACTTGAACTTAATTTTATATGTTATAACATTCCTAGCCAGGGATACAAAAAAAGAACATAGGGTGAATTTGTAATTACTTATTGCTCTTAAAAATAAATATTACAATATATCAATTTTACATGTCTATCTTCTAAGATTAACACACAATAACGTAGAATAATGTTCTGTCACCCATGCGAAGGCAGGTTACAAGTTAAAAAATAAAATAAAGGTTATATATTATAGTCTTATATTATATACTATTATAAATGCAACCGTGAATTTGTTATGTACTATTTCAAACCGACCACTATGAAAATACATCCACGTTGCCAGGGATACAGAAAAGAACATATTGTACTCAATTTAACTTTCCAAAAAAAAATCTGTAATCACTACATTATAAATAATTATAATAAAATAAATCTGCATCTGTCTGTCAGAACGCGATAAATTCCAAAAGGAATTTTCATGCGGTTTTCACCAATGAATAGAGTGATTCATGAGGATGGTTTAGGTATAATTCATGAGGGTTTTGTATAAATTTTCTTATAATATATGATGATGACTTTTGAAGATGTTGGGAGAAAACGTGCCCACTGAGAGCTTTACTGGCTTGCGCCGTGTAAACCATTAGGGTTTTACGAAAACAATGTATTACGGAATTATTCCTCTTAAAAACATCTATTACAATATATTAATTTTACATGTCTATCTTCTAAGATGAACACACAATAACGTAGTCATAATGTTCTTTCACCCATGCGAAGCAGAGGCAGGTTACTTAAAGGTTAGTTAAAAAATTAAATAAAGGTTTGTTTTATAATACATACTTCTAAGAATTTCATATATTTCTAACAGAATTATCACTGATTGATACAAATACAGATTCATATTTTTACACTAATATATCTTTTTTTTTAATTGCAGGATTGAATATGTGTTTATACAGGTATTTAAAAAATTCCAAATTGCGTGCACTTATTATGCTTATAGTCTTATATTATCTAATATTATAAATGCAACCGTGAATTTGTTTCTTAGGCACACTTTCAAGCCGACCACTATGAAATTACATCCACGTTGCCAGGGATACAGAAAATAATATGGGGTACTTTTCATCCAGATGATGGCAAGCGTTCGGTAACCGCTTACCATCAGGCGGGCCACTTAAATGTTTGCGACCGACATTGCATATAAAAAAAGGTGTACTGATCCCCTTCAATCGCGTTCTCGAGGGATACTGAATTGATTAATAATCTCTACAATAACGAAAGCAAAGCCGCTGGGAAGAGCTACTTATGATACTTAGGTTGCACAAAAAAATAATTTATTACACGACGCCAGACAAAACTTCAGAAACTCCGGTCACATGTGTAAATCGCAATTTTTACTGGGCACCCAAAAAAATATTACAAAACGCAGTTTCCATTTACATTTTTTTATTACCTAATTTAAACTATAGTCTAATGTTCCACTACAGCGATTAACTATAATCGGAGTCCCCCAAAGATAATATGTATAAAATATAATTTCATGTAAGTACATAAGATAATCCAATGTTTCCTTAACCTTTTTGAGTCATTGATTTAGAGACCTACGATCGCTGTTTCTTGTAATTACTCCATTTTAATTTTATATTATGCTCAATAAGTGGACTGTAATGTTCTTTGAGTATCAATAAAGTTCTTTAAACGTAAACAAATTGTTAACGATTTATCTAACAATTATAATTTTCTCCTGACACAGAGTGTTAGGGTTTTACCCGGATGCCCTCTAAACGAGGACAAATCTGGACAAACAAGGACGGATGGCAGCCCTACTCTCAGGTAATATTAAGTTTAGTCGATTCGTCTCATATAATTGTTTAATTGTACCTTCAACGGCGTACTATGTAGAGGTTGTTCGGTCCGGATATCTTAATGAAAGCTATTCCCGGATCACGCGCAGTATGGCACACCTTATGGTTTTAGTCTATTCGATTTAGACACACTTTAACTACGAAAACCGCGCTGGGGTTATGCCACAAAATAGGGCCAAAAAAGGATAAAATCGTTTTTACTTCTCTGATACCAAAATAAAATTATTTGCATTAAATATGTTTAATGAAGTTATGTAATTGCTTTAAATTAAAAAATAAATTATAATTCTAAGGCTGCCATACATAGTCCTGGTTTCATTCAATATATATTTATAATTATTATACGAACTTTGATTCCCGAACAGATGTAAAAAAATGAAATTTAAAAAATTTGTATTATGTTCTTTACAAACCAAGCTCTTACGAGCTCCTTTATACTTTCCTACAATCGAGTACAATTAGTGTTATTTTAAAGAAATTTTTGACGAGTTATTTACACATACTCGCCTTGTATTGCTCCTAATGTGATTGCTAAAACCTTCAACAAAGCTAATAAATTGCTTGGAGTTTACTTGTATGTTAATAAGTACGAAGGAGAATTTAAATCTGAAGCACTAGATTGCACGCTTGATTGCCTTATCCAATTCACTTATTACGCTACTAATACGCGAATCATTCTAGAATTAAACTCAAATAAATATATGATTTTTTTAAAGATATGGTTTTTTTTTAACGAATGACAAAACAAGTACGCTTCACCCTGTAACAGTACACAACAGATATTTACTCGGAATTAATTTTGTAAATATCCAGACAAAGGTTGTCTGGAAGAAATCACCGTGAGTGATAAGACCGGCAATTGTCATGCCTCTATTATATAACATGTCAGTATTACATTTTCCTCGAATGGTGTACAATAAGGAAAATAAAATATAATAATAATGCAAACGTTTGTGGTAGGGGTCGATGGGTGATATTCTAATGAAACAGAGATACCCAATTAAGTTTAATGACAGTATAGGAAGCTGGAAGGAGACGGGCTCTTGTCTCTGCCCTCCCCGAAAGAAGAACATCCCAGCCTTCGCAATAATGTAATTTACCCGTGGTATCAGTTATGTTTAAAAAAAACTTTACAGTAACGTACATAATTGATTCATTTGTTTATTTAAGCAGCACTCGCCGATAAAGCCAGTCGTCGGCCATTTATTTCTGATTAGAATTAAAGAAAAATTATGACTGCACGGATGGCGCAATGGTTTAAGTGGTCACCTCGCCACTACACCGCACCGAGCGTTGTGGGTTCGAACAAGGGTAAAAAATTTGTGTGATCCACAAATAGTAGCCAGTTGTTGTGAACGGCAAACACCAAACTGTCGTCGTGAGAAGCATCTTTCTAGTTTTTGTTAAGAAGTGATTATTATTAATTGGATACCACTAAAATCGTCTTTTGCCACTTACGAGTATTTCTCCCACACATACTCAATACAGTTGTGTTCGATTATAATGTATGTTTGTGTGAAATGCTTATAAGGCATTATTATCTCAGCATAGATAGTGTCCCAGTGATGAGCAAGGACGTACTATATTAGTCCACCACGATAGTCTTGTCCAGGTAGACAATCTTTACGAATCTTCGAGAACATTATAGAGATCTTTCAAGTATGCGGTAGAGAGGGGAATTCCCGAAATTCCAAACTTAAGAATGAATAACGTTAGTACTTAACCGTGTTCTGAGAAGTGGATACTTATACAATATTATTTAAGAGGTAGTATCTTAAAAAACGCATGCTTTAAACTTCGTTATTAGAGTGTTTTTGGAACTACTGCTACGTAGCCCTGATTACAATCAATTTCATTTTGATCCCACTACGCTGATCTAAAGCAAATTTAAAAACTTCACAACCCCACGAGAACGTTATGAAGAATAAGGAAACCTCATTTTATGCGGTTTCCTTAAGATGTTTTCCTTCATCAAGTGATAAATTAATTTGTAATTTATACGATTCGTAGCCAGTGCGTGACTGGCGATCTAATAATGTAACTCGGCTATCTTTAGTACAAGTATAAAGGAAAATAATAATAAAACATAATTTCTGAGAAGAGATGAATGAGGATCTGTGTTATGTAGCGTTGCATACATTTAAAACGTTAGGCATTATACTCAGTGAATAATCTAATTCCTAATTAAAAGATTCAGTGAGTGTTGTTCGGTTCTGTTCGTTTTTTTTCATTTCAAACTGTGTTGGTTATCTCTGATATACTTTTTCGTCAGTATTATTTCTCGTATTATTTCTTAAGTTACATAAAGTCCTTTTTTTTAATAAAGACTAGTAATGTGTCACACATAACTAGCATTCTTGATAACGTCTCTAGCTAAGCTAAACGTTTGTTTTAGAAGTAGGTTCACGTCAGACACACGTTCGTGTACTGGTTGCTTTTGTACCCGTAACCATTTAATTGCAAGTCATTAATTATTTTATTTTTAAGGAAAATATTACAACTTCGTTTGTTTTAATATAAGTTTAAAATGTGAACTGTTACTTCCATTGAGAAGCAATTTTCCTGTTAACATTGGTTCGAGAACTAAATGTTTGTTTTTGAACAAATTTCACATGCAAGTTCAATATTATGAGATTGATGTCTTTGTTTAAGATCTCGTTCCTTCTAAACTGATAGATATTATGAAAATACTTCATACTACGACTACGGGTAACTAATAAGATGATCAGCGCATGTCCGTCATAATATAAACATTTAATGAAAGGTAATTAATTAAATAAATATAATCCAAATTGTATTACGTATGGATCTGAATAAAAAAAAAAAACAAAGAAAAAAACAAGAAATTAATTAAAGTATCATTTGTAAGGAAGGGCAGTTTCCATTTCGAGTTTGGGGGTATCTTCTGCACTTGAAACCTCACTGTCATATCTTAGCATTTGCCATAGGGGCTAGGAAATCGATGCTTGATGCTGGGTCCCCCTCTTTGATTATTATTATATAGTGGATTGTCATGTAAACATTAAAGGGCAATAAATTATCTAGGTGTACATATAATGCGGAAGGATGAGTGGCGAAGAGAGTTATATGTATGGAAGTTCACGGATACAAGATTAGATGGCGGTCAAAGAAAAGATGGATGTACTGCCTGAAAGAGAATATTCCTGAAAAGGGAGTAAACAGTGAAATGAAGAATGATAGACAAGAATGGAAGATGAAAACATATTAGGCCGATCACAAATAAATTTGGAAAAAGGATAGATGTAGGTGATATGATTATGTAATATATATTTTACAATTTATTTTGGCAGGATATATTTAACGTTTGTGAGCGGTTGACTTAAACTTGGGAATGATCAGTTACTTAAGTTATTGTGAACTGGAAGAAGAGCAGCTCAATTTCGTTCAGTTCTCAGTAATTTTAACAAAGTATAAACATTAAAAGATAGTGGAGTGTTCACAGTGCTTACATGTTCAGTGCCTGGTTTCAAATATAAACAACCAAATGTAGTGTCATTGTTTCATGGTAACTTTGGTGTAACAAGTTAACAACTGATGCGGTATACTTGCATCGTGTGGCACTATGGCAAATTTCTGTGCGTTTAGAGTGACGTTTCTGCCCATGTATCAAGATCTTACTCTTTTTAAGAGCTATTTTTACAATGTTTTACTGTTTCTTTCCTGTTTTTGTAAAGAGGAACGTGGGTTTATGATATGTCTAACTACTAAAATAAACTTCTGAATAAATTCGTTTCAGGTTGGAAGACAATTTGACTTTTAAAGTGTGTTTGTCACTCTTGTTCATCTTTTCTTTTTTTATGGAATAGGGGCAAACGAGCAGACGGGTCACCTGATGGTAAGTGACTGTCGCCACCCATAGGCACCTGCAACTCGATAGTAGGGTAAGGTACGGAAGAGGGGGAGAGGGGGTAAGAGGGAAGGTTTAAGACCTCCGGCATTGAAACATTGCTTCATTGCCGGTTTTCTGTGAGGCTGTGCTATCACTCCGGTCGAGCCGGCCCTTACGTGCCAAAGCATGGCTCTGCCACTTGATCTTTACGTATCTGGGTGTACAGAACTCACTGCAGTGGGAACTAGGATAAGATTAGACCCAATAATATTTTATTTATATACTAACTATATTGTAAATACTATCTCTCTCTGATTTAAGTTTAAAAAATAAATAGTTACTTTACAAAAAAAATTAACAAAAAGTCTCACCTTAAAAAAATCACTTGTAATCAAGCAATCCACTTTTAAAATTCGAACGCACTTTGGTTCACATGAATTTGAATAATAAACAATGGTAAACCAAAACAGTTTTAATTAAATACTGAACTCGTATTGTGTACAGCGAATCGTCGCACGCGCACGTTCGTAGCCGACTTTGTTCAGTTGCCAACTAAAAGTTAGACACTTTAATAGAGCACTTATGAAGGCAGACGTGACACCGTTCAGTTAGTTTCCTTTTTCAAATAAAATAGTTATTTGCCGTCACGATTCTTGAACTTTATGTTCGTTTCTTGAGTATTTTCCAATTAAGGTATTGCATAAATTAAACAATGGTTACTAAAAACAATCAGAAGTTGTCTTATTTTATACCTTTGAATTTTATATACCTATTGAAATGTCACTAGAGTGAAATTCACTGACTCAATGAAATTTTCAACGATTTTTTGACGATTTGTACATAGCTCATGTTTTAAACACCATGCCTCATGAAGATTATAGTACACTATACTAGCTTAGTATAATAATCCTGAAGTAATGAAATGGTAACAACAAAAGCAAGCTACGCGGCAGTCAACCACAAAATGCCCAAGTCTTCAACGAATGTGAGTGCTATGTATATAGAAATAACATTCAAAATCGTTTTTATTCACCTACCGTGCTATATTTTGCACCGGAGCGTACCAGCCAAAATAAGTACTTAGTTCCCTTTCTCTTATATTTTTTAGGGCTAATATACAGTAAAAATAAACTCCGTAGCTCTACACTAATGAAAGCTATCCAAAATAATCCTGCATTGTATTTCTACGCAGATTAGGAGGTACACCATCTGTTTTCCACCTACTGAAATACCCACCGCTACTAACTTTCACTAATATGTGTAAAATTTGGTTCGCTTGTATGTTGTCGCCACATCAAAAACTCTTATTTATTTAATTAAAAATAGGGCCAAACTATAATAGACGATAACACAGTTCACTATTTTATAAAAATAAGTTAATAGATATTATTTTGACTGGTTATACCGGTAACGCAATACTATTGGTCGATTGATAAATATTAACAAATTGTTCGATTATAAAAGGGTACCAATATGTTTAGAACGATGGACTTGAGTGCAAACAGAGGTACGAACAACTTGGCAGTTACTGTTAGTTAGTGATTTTCATAGTTTATATCAGTGGTTTTGAGACTGTTTCTAACATGTATTATGTTTATATTTATTTACTTTCAGTTTAATCTATACATGAACAACACTCGTTGAATTATAATTAAGGCGTGAGGTGAAGTTTTCGTATCGAATTTAAAAAATTAATATCCTTAAGTCGAAATTCCTTTGTCATTAAGTAATTGGTCGTTGCATATCTGACACATTTTATTACACGAATGGCGTTATTGTACATTATTATGTACCTCAACATAGTTGTAAATACATGTCATCTATCATGGTATAAATATAAATTTCATATAAAGAAATTATTACGATGGATTCCAGTTTGTCATCTATACAATGATATTACGCATGAGTGCATGACACATACGACAATTATTTATGTGATTTACAGATAGTCGGTTTGAGCCTGTGTGTGTGATTTGGTGTGTTCATTGATATTTTATATTCGAAAATTCACCATGACGTAGAATAATAGATTAGATTTCTTTTTAATTTTAGTTCATTAATATAATATTATAATTGTTGTGTGATTATGTAGGTTTGTATTAAAAGGTTTTTATATTTCAGAAGAGTTATTATGATATTAGGTTTCTCTACAAATTTTAAAATATGTAGGAGAAGAGGAATTAAATTATTTCCTAAACAACGTTTCTACCTGGTTGGTGGCAAAAATATGGTTGTTTTGGTTTAAAATCACTTTTTTGGGCTCCTTTCTTAAAAAGGAACCCTTATATGATCACTTTGGTATCCGCTTGTCTGTCTGTCTGTCAAGACCCTTTTTCTCAGAAACCCGTAGACGTATCTAATTGAAATTAACACCTAATACTTATATCTGCAGTCCCTTAAAGCTGTAAGAAAATCAAGTTTCTAAGGCAAGGCAATCAAAAGGTATTTAAATCTTAGATTTGACGAAATTTGAACATTTCGCAGGTAAATTAAAACCTACTTTCCATTGACTTAGAATCATGAAATTCGGTAGGAAGCAAAGTCTGATAGCACACGTAAAGGAAAAAATCCGGAAGTATTATTTTTTTTGTTATATCACATAAAAATAATAAATAGTTTCTGTGATTACCAAACTATATTTTGCGGTTGGAAAATTGACTTTGTCGTTAATCCATGTATGGGATAGTATTTTTAGAACTGCAAAGTTCGTCCATCGGAAAAAACGAGCAAAAATCTTTAAGAATTGATTCCCGAGATGGACGTACTATCTACATACCAGTTTGTTTGCTTACGGAACCATAGGTGGCGCGAGTCAAACTCGCACTTGACTAGTTTTTTTTATTATTTAAATATAGTTCTAAAAACCGTCTAGATTTTATAACACATAAAAATATTGTTCGTTGTATCGTTGTAATATTTAAAGTGTAAAACTTAATAAAATCAATGGCTTATCATTTTTATCAATCAAGTATATTAATTTTGTTTAATTTAGAATAAATTAACCGGTTCAGTTAATTGCCTTACGTGTAAGTAAGTTTGGGAATAGTACGATGAAGAGGTTTGGAGTTGGGTTCGAGCAAAAAGTGTTGATGTTGACATCAACACAGAATTAGGAAGTTAGTGGTGTTTTCAATTCAATACCTCATAAAGCACTTAAGCAGTAAATTCTACGCCTGATCTAGCTGCTGTCGTGTCACACTAGAAGAGTTATAGAGCTGGCATGTTGGTCCAGTGATTAGTGATCCTGACTGCTTAGCCAGACTTCGTGGGTTCGATTCCCACCCAGGACAAATAATTTTGTGATTCGCACGATAATTTGTTCTGTGTCTGGGTGTAATTTATCTATAATATGTATGTACATAGTAAGTTTTAGCAGTCTTGTTACAATAGTACAGGCTAGTTTGGGCACAGATAAGATAATAGTTACTGTTTGGGATCAGATGGCGCCGGTGTAGGAGTTGTATTAGGTTATTATTAATTATTGCTTATATATTCCGTTTGCACAATGCACCCAGTCTAGCGCACAATACATTATATCCTGCCGAGTTAACTATATATTCTCATTGAGATTGGCCCCCGACACCGAAATTCAGTCTACATAATAAGTTTAATTTTTAAATTAGTATATCTGAACTGTTTGATCTTTAAAATGTATACAGTTCTATACAAACAAGTGGACATATTATAAATTGGGATTTGATACTGTACTTTGTTCTACAACATATTATGCAGGCATATTTTAAAACAAATCAAGCAGTTGCTACAATACGCGGTTTTATCGCTTCAGCGATCTTTGCCAGTCAACCATTGGATGAACATTGTAACACAACTATTAGTTGCTTGACGAATAATGTGAAATTAATGTATCATACGTACATATAGCTAGCTGTTTTGCATGAATTAAAACAAAAAAGAAAATTCTTGACTGAACGAAAACCTTTTGAGTTTTATACCAATTTTGTTATGAAAGTAATGCGTTTGCACACAGTTTTGTATTTTTTGTTTATGGACGAACCGAGAGACTCAGCGTCTCAACGGGAGTGGGTTACACTCGGTTTATGAAAGGATTAAATAATGTTCAATTAACAGAACTGTGAAGTTAACAGTAGTGTCAAAACAATTCGAGTTTCTGGAACGTTGATTACAGAAAATGTTACTAATCTATGATCAAATTCCTGGAACACTCATGGCATTTGACAAAGATTTTGTAGTTAAATTGAACATTTGACATATGCTCTGTTAAATGATCGATGATCAAATCAAAGTGTCTTATTATGCTTTCAGCAACTCAGTTTGAACTTGACAAGAGATTTGACATACGATTAATTAGTTTTTGCAAAGCCTTAATAAATTTATAGAATCCAAAAATGAAGCACCCAGATGGGTGATGGGTGAGGATAGTCGTTTTTCCACTTTACCCTCTGCTGTTCAGAGACAGACCTAAGGAACAGAGCAACCCAAATTTCCAGGCTCATCAGAACATTAACCAAAAGAAGAAAACGCGTATTTTAAAGAATAGAGCCATTACAGCTTCCGTTTGCCAAGGTCTATCAGATGTTTTCTAGGCAAGAATCACTTAAGCTCGGCACCATATCAGTATGCGTTTTTACTTCGCGTTCTAATACAAAATTAAAGGTGAATGATGTTGCAAAGACACACTAATACCAGCTTTTAAAAACCCTTTAGTGGAACTATCTTATCAAAAGTATAAATTTGCTTTTTTAGATTGAAACGGTTTTAGAGTTTTAAGTCTTAAAATTAAAACAAGAGTCGTTTCTATGGCTTCATTTATGTAGAAATAAAAAATGATGTATGTCTTTTTATTAAGTATCTTGTCACATATTACACCTATGTACAGCAGTCTTAGAGACCCGACCCAACTTGAATAAATTTATATTCATTCTAAGGGTCACTAGACTCTAATACATATATGTACACATATATACTTCAATTGATTATTCTAAAACACAATTTACGTATAATATCATTAATTTTATTGGTCGTTGACTTCGCATTCAAAAAACGTTTTGTAAGCGTGCGTCACACTCCTAGTCTATAAATTACGGGAACCAAATACTTAATAGTATCTGAAGGGCTGGACGCTTGTTTAGAACTTTATTAAATCATCGAACAACCAGCAGTAAATAAAAAAGTTGATTTTAATTTTTTTACCGTCATCAGAGATCCCGTCTTGTTAAACAGAAATAATATTACACATACATAATAAGTAAATATACAATCACATAGTAAAATATTACTACTATAAAATTAGAAATTATCCTCGTAAATAAATACTTGCTATGTTAAATTAAACCAATCATTCTTACTAAATAAACCCTGTACTTAAAGGTTTCGCTCGGCATTACGGCGAAAAAATTTAGTTAGATATCTCTTATCTGAGCATTGGGAGATCAAATCAATCAATTATCTTATCTAAGTTTTGACCAACTTCAAAGAATCTGCCTTGGATGTTGGTGTATCGGTAACCAGTTCAGCTAAGAGCGTCTATGTTATATCAATATTTTTGTAACGCGTTTCCTAATCATTTCTAGCAAAATACAGTTTTTTCGTACTCGTCAATATCAAAGAGGGTAATGTTAATTGATTACACCTTAATACTTTAAATATTTGTTTAAGAAAATATTCATAGATTGTAAATGATTAATAGTTTTTAGAATAATAACGGAGTATTAAAATGAATTGAGATTTGGCAAAGGAATTCGTTATGATGGCAGCTAGCCTTCACTTTCAGACAGAAGATGAATGAGCCAGAAATAATAAGATTAATTGTTTAGGTAAGACTTTCTAATGATAAAACGGTATCTATCACAAGTTGTTTTATAGATGACAATAAATAGATATGCTATCACGCAGTTAAAGAAGAAAAAGGAAACTGAAAATAGTCACTTTTATATGAGCATACATTAATCATAATAAGGATTATCTTATTCGAGACGTTCACTGAAAATAGTTGGTATAAATAAATTGCTTAAAATAAATAAGAAACATTTCAATGTATTTTATAATCTGCAAGAGTATTTTAATAGTAAGCACTGATGTAATGAGGTAATTTTGTTGTAGTAATTTAAGATGCGTATTATTATTAGGTACTTTTAATTTATGTTGCATGTCCGAAAGGATAAGCTGTTCGACCACAATATTTAGTATAAGACCTACTTGTACACAGCCAAGCAATAAAATTATCTTTATCTTTATCTTTATCAAAACTTTTCAGAAGTATCAACCAGACTTATAGTAGTTTTGTATTTAACTCAAAATCATTCATGGCCTTAGATTAAAAGAACTATAAATACTAAAACATTATCTAAAAAAGTAGGACTACAGTTAAACTTTCATTTTTCAAAGGTCTCAAACGGATTTAAAAAAAATTGTCGAGTTACGACTTAAAACAAATCCTTACTTGAATAAATAATACTATGGTAAAAGAATTTCATTATTTATTACATCACGGCAAAAAAAAACTAATGTCTAAATCTTAAGAATCGTCTATACGAAACTAGTAACATTAGGACTTGAAAAAGGTATATATTTTTAAAACTTAAACGCTAAGGCATTCTTCTTGTGTCACTTGACCTAACACATTAAGGGACACAGTTTAAATATTATTTGGAAATTACTGATACATTCTGTTAAGAAAATAACAGGAATTGGTAATATAATTCAAATTCAAAATTCAATTTAAATAGTTCTTTGTTTTCGAAGTTTGAGCAAATGTCATTTAGTTTGTTTTCAGTACTCGATTTTCTCAAGAGTGTTTTGCGATTTTTATAATGAATAAAAACATCGAACAAAGAGTTTGTCTTAAATTTTGCATTCCAAATAGAATTTCATATTCGTAGTCACTTAAAATGTAACAGATAGTTACCATACCACGTACCATACGGTGAATCGACTTTATCTAAAACTTGTGCATATCAGTAGTACAATGCATTCAAAAGCGGTCGAGATTTGTTGGAAGATTTGTCTTGCTCTGGTCGGCCATCAATATCTTCAACTAAAGTTAACATGCGTTAAGTGAAGGAAATTGTGACTGAAAATCATCATTCAAGTTTGAGAGAGATAACCGCTAAACTTTCTGTGTCTCACAAATCAATTCGTACAATTTTAAACGATCGCTTGGGCATGAAACACGTTGCCGCTCAACTAGTCCCGAACGATCTCAATTTTCTTCAAAAATCAATCGCGTAAAAGTCGCTGAAGACATACTAACTTTTAAATTTTCGCGTTCCATGATGTAACTACGTATTTCCACTGCAATTAACGCAATCACGAAAAGGTATTACATATTTCTGAAGGGGCCTACGTTGAAGGCGATACAATAATTTGGAAGAATAGTTAACATTTTATGTTTTATTGACCTTTTCCCGGTACTTTCTTGACAGAGTAGTATGTCATGAGTATTCCCAAGACTCGAGATTTTGACACATGGTGAGGAAAACACTTCAACCACTGCATCTGTGTAGTCGATAAAATTTAGTGGCCGGTGGGACCTACAACGCTTCTAGTGTACATGTAAGTTGTTGGGTTAATACGTATTATTCACGAATAATGCATACCGCACACGGGAAATTTTAATGGTCAACGGACGATAATTTAGACGCTATCTTCTGACGATCATTATCAGATACAAAACTGAACTATCCCTTGATAGTTCAGTCTTGTAATGGTGCGCCCACTACACCGATTTGTAAGAAAACTAAATTTGTAAACAGACTGAAAATGGTTACTAAAACTGGTCGCAGTAATCCCCGAACATCTCCCGTACTAAGACTATCGACCGACTGTTTAGTTTATGAACTGCGTCCACACACGTACTTCGTTGTATTGGCTGTGCAATTAATCGACAGTCAGCTACTGCTTTGTTGATCGGCTATCGGCCGATTACAGATCAATAGTGCGCGTTGGCTCTAAGACTGACCATTTGCTAAACATAACTTGTAGCAGCGCGGCGTAACGATTGACAAACTTTTTGGTTGTTGGCGATCAAGATTGAAATGTATTCCTTTGTTGCGTTGTTGATCTGTCTGTTGTTTTTTTGTTGTTCCGGATGATTCATAGAGACATCATTATAAGAGATTTTCTTGTTCACAAATCCGAATAGCGTTTTTTCTTTAAGGTTAGGCGGTAGAAAAGTTTTGCTGTGTTTATAAAACATCGCAGAAATGCCACGTCAGAAATTACATAGTACATGATTTACATACTACTAGAGCATAATATATAATAGTTATGCTTATATTTATCACGTGGCAAAGTGAATAAATTAGCATATGTTTAATGTTACCGTGTCTCTAGTTTAAGCTTAACTTTATCGGAAGAACAACTTAGTTGTGAACGTTGTGCAAGAAATTATAATGCTCAGCTGTTACACATGATTAGAATATGGATTACAAATAAAAGGATGTTACGTAATGGAAATGAATTATACATATTAGAAATAAATACATTATATGCTTACATACAGTGCATGGGGACAAGATATTGTCTGTTTATGTGGAGAAAAGCGCCAAAACATCTTACTTATGCACATAAGATGTCTATATTCTTCTTGTCCTTTCTGTTTGATATTCTTTTAGTAAAGGCCTCAGTAGTGGTAGTGAGATAACATTTTACTTACAAACTATATGATCAAAAATCAATGTTTGTTCTCTATGCGTTCCGAAACCATTGATCAGATTGTGATGAAACTTTAATAGGGTATCCTGATGATGCCCGCGAAGGTTCCTGGCCCAAAAACCTTTATGAAAAATAATGACATTGCAACGCATGCAGGGTGGAGATGGTATGATATAAAAGCTTGATTTGTTGCTTGCTTAATGGGCTTGGTACCTGCACTGCGATTCCTGTCCCCATGTATTTTTATAAAGGTATACTCTAATTAGAGCTAAGCTGGAAAGAGTATTTTACCTTTATTTGTTTGGTTCTATCGAATTTATAAAAGCTTTTGTTTGGAGAAATGATTGAAGACTATACTCACAGCAACTTTCCATATTGCACTGCTTCTTGTGCGCTACTTTTCACCATCGTTATGGTCACTACCAGTAGGGGATTTGTCCTGATGATCAAACCCAAACGACACAGTAAGGAATTATTGGCTAAGGACGAATTTCAAAAGAATTTTGTTTAATACAATGTAATTTTTTTAAACAAGTATGGAAAAGGCGTGCTTTTAGATTATCAAAAGTGCATGATACTAGTTGGATAGGTAGGATCGTAAAACAAATTGTAAGCTTGTAAGATATCTTTCTATTTATAATTGTTTTTTTTTTTTTGTTGACTGCCAGTACTGTAACAGTTACTTTATATTTTTTTGTTTGTCTATACACCTTTCACGGTTGGCAACGGGTCAGCGATAACCACGACCTTGTAACGTACCTTACGTAGTTCACTTAGGACCTATAAAAATACAGTAGTAACTGCAACAAATTTTTTTTATACTACATTGGTGACAAACAAGCACACGGCCTGCTTGATGGTAAGTGGTTATGGACTATGGACAATTGCAATTCCAGGGGATTCGATGCATTGTTGATTTTGAAGTGTCAAAATGACGGATAATTACGCCATATCTACGCATCTTTAACATGCCTATAACCTAGACGATGGCTCATTACAACATTCACTGTATTCTTAGCGTAAATACTCCTAAGTATTTTTCCTCATTTGGCCTTTTCGTGAATGGCATACATAATGAAGAAGATTTTCTTGAGAGAGGCCAATTGTCAGCTGATTCTAATACCCAAGATGCTAACAATGGCACTGCTGAGTAAGAATATTCAGCGTAACTTTTCATTGCACTGAACATAAATAATTAAAGATGACAATAACTTTTATGTAATTAGTATCAAATCAAATCAAAATGATTTTGATATTTCAATTGTACCAATTATAATATGTACTTTTGAATTATCAGGAGTAGTAGTCAGAGTCCGTAAGCAAAACGAATTGTTTTTGTTTATTGGAACGCAGCATAAGTCAGTCTAGTTGCATGTTCCAATACGTAAATCCTATGGAGAAGAACAGGCAAGAAATTCACATATTATCGACACAGTTATAGTATGTGACGGTACATGGTGAAACGAATTTATCAACAATATCGAAATCGTGCGGGTGGATAAAGAACCTTCTACCTCACGGACTCGACGTACGCCACTGGGTCAGTCTGTGACCACATCGGCAGTGCAACCTAGTTGAAACGTCAGGCAAATCAAAGGTATGTATGTTATTCCTAATAAATACGTAATCGCGTTAATTTCCGTCAACATATATTATCGTGAAACGCGATAGTTTAAAGAAATAGGCAAGAAACTCCAAGGTCATTCTTTTTAACATGTTTTTCACAAGTTTCAATGTAGCCACATTGCTTATAAACGCAAATAAAATGTGAGTATTCTACTACAGTAAAACGTCTGTGAGTCAAACCTCGACAAGTCGAGAACGTCCATGACCCGAAAAAATGTTTTGTTCCCTTCTCTTCAAGCCCCAAAACAAGCAAAACCTCCATTGCTCGAAATCCAAACCATATATGAGCCGAAATAATCAGTGACAAGCTATTTCATAACCTTCATTACGCAGTGATATAAATTTGTTCCTTTCTGGCAAACAAGCTATAAGTTGTTAATTTACCAACCACCTTCTGTTATTTTGTTTTATTTAAATGGGTAAGTAGTTATATGTAAAACAAGGAAAAATTAGAGCATGCGGTGTTTGCTCATAAATAATAATAATAACTGGACACATCTCACACACACCGTCTGATCCCAAACTAGGCAGAGCCTGTACTATGGTAACCAGACTGCTGATAAACATACTTATATATTTCTAAATACTAAAATAATATTACATATAAATTACACCCAGACACAGAACAAATAATCGTGCTCATCACACAAATATTTATTCTGTGTGGTAATCGAACCCACGACCTCTGGCTCAGCAGTCAGGATCACTAACCACTAGACCAACAGGCCAGTCTAGTCAAATGGCTGTACATTTAGAATAAGTATGTGTATAGTAATTAAAGTGCATGAAAAAAATAAATGTAACAACTGTCTTCAAACCAAATAAATAAATAAATACATATTTTATATCTATACCTCGAAAAAATTATTTGGACATCTGTATCTAGAACATAAGAAAGTTTAATTTTACAACCTCTATACTCGATAATTCGAAACTAATTACCTCTATACCTCGCAGAATATAGGATTGTTATTAGGAATACGAATATTGATAAATAAGATTGATGTCTGACGTTTAATTTTGGGTACCTATTTCTGTTATTGATTTCATTTTAACATGCGCTCCGTGCGTTTTCATGAAAGAGGCAATAACAGCATTAAAAACTTCAGGGGTTTACAGAGCAAACCAGACACTCCAAAGAAAGAGAATTTCCTGTTCTTCATACCTTAGATAATGCTATAGATAGAGAACATCTGAATTATTTATACCATACATATTTTACCCGTATATGGAGCGTTGCACACTCTTTTAATAAATGTATGTATCAGATGTACCACAGCACCCTGTGTATCAGATCTACATAAAGTTTAAATAAATATGTAAAAAAAATATTGTGTTAAGTTATATTACGAGTGTATTCGAAGAAGATCGTGTTTAGGACTATGAATAAGACTGGTTCAACAGTAATAATAGGAGTATTTTTCGACATTATTGCTCTGCGTCGCGTTCTAGAAGGCTCGCAACGACAGAATTTTTAAACAGATACTTGTATACCGGGTGTTAGTGAAACGCTCTCGAAAACGAAGACTGACGATAGTGCTAATGATACCTTTGGTCAGAAAAATAAATCGATCCTGATCAAAAACACACTTTCACACTTTTCAATGGAGCCCTGAAAAACCTACACACCAGTGGAATAAAAACTACGCGGTTTCCTTTAATTTAAAGATAACGGATGGTGGTTCTGGAAATCTGGCATAGGGGGCAAACGAGCAGTCCGTCACCTGATGGTAACTGACTACCGCTGTACGTGGACACCTGCAACTCAAGAGTCACAAGTGCGTTGCTGTAAATTAACTCTGATTATGTAGTTCTCAATAACTACTAATTCATTACAACGTCAAAAAATAACACTTGTTACTATGCTCATATGGCGACAAAATGTAAGATATAAATAAATAAATGGCGATAAATAACATCAATGGATTTTCCCAAACATTAAGGCTAAGGGAGACCGAAGTAATTTTCACTTTTATCAAAAACGTAGGTACAAGGGCGTTCGATATATTCTCGGTATTGGGGTAATTTACTAATGATGTGGGTAATTTAATTATGTCAAGTGCAAGGAAAACGCCACGCAACGGAGAAAATCAGTCACAAAGAGATGCGCGCTATTTAACAAGACTCTACCTAGTCATTATTCAAAGTTAAAATGTGCTTACAACTTAAAATTGACAGGGTAAGCTGACGAAGAACGACCCACGTTCGGGCGCCGCCGTTGGCGACACCACTGAAAGTTTTTGAGAAACTTGTACTTGAAGATGCCCGAATAAAAATCAAAATGTTAGCAGAGTTGACCAACGTATCCATGTGTACCATACCCGCTGTTCTTCGCGACCACCTTAGTCTTACAAAGGTCTGTTGCAAGATAGGTTATGGGAATCGCGAATGCTTAACGCACATAAGAAATAAATGCGAGGCTAGTGCTTACTCATACAGCAGGGCTGTTGCTGCTTCATGACAAAGCCCCGGTTCACAAGGCATGCGTGACGAAGGCTGCTGTGCGAGAATACGACTTCGAAGAAATTAATCGTCCTCCTTACAGTTCAGACCTGGTCCCTACTGCCTTTATTTAATTCCAAATTTAAAGAAAGATCTTCATTGAAAGCAATTCTTCAATGATGAAGAACTAAAGGAGGATAATAACGCAAGGTTTACAGAAACAAAATTTTATGAGGTTTAGAGAAACTTATTTGCCGATTTAAAAAGTAGGTGTATTAAGGTTGTAGGGGATTACATTCAAAAATAGTGGTTTCTAAAATTTTCTGACTTTCCTCAGTGCCTTACCGGGCATACATTCGTATGGAAAAATAGGTAGTATTCATTATGTTACTAGCAATAATACATTTACATTTTTTTATGAAATGTTAGCTAACATTACATTTTCCTTAGCAACCTTATTTGATAATTTAAAAAAGTGATAAAAACCTGACCATCATTTATTTGCTCTGAATAGTAGACCATTTTATATTAAAAGAAAAATAAAAAGTTACTTTTTGAAAGGCACTCATGTGTGAATAACTAAGTCACGTTATCTATATGTAAAGATACAAAACAAGTTAAGTACTAAATTAAAAAAAAGAATACTTTTTGAAAACAGAACTGATCGCGTCTTTGTTTATTATCAAAATGACGTTACAATTTTTTACGTACGTCACATTCATGGATAAGTACGTACTGACCCCGGTAGCTAATGTCTATGTTGTAATCAATAAAGCTATTGTCTAGCAACCATTTTATGAACTGCGTCTAGATATTAATAAAACTTAGTCATGAGCAACAGTTGTAGAAGATAAACCGAGATGTAAAAGTAACTTGCCTAAGTTGTTAGGCAATCTGTCTTTAGGAGGTGTTACATTCTTAACATTTTACAATACATATTTATGCTAAACATGTTTGTACCAGCGGTCCACCCTGGTTTCGAGCGATTAAATAATTATCTATATTGCATAATATGCCTATTTCTATATGAAATAATGAATCCTGAAGAAGCTGAAGTAATTTTCACATAAACTCAACCTGTATTTTTTTAATACTTTTATTATCAACTAATATTGT
This sequence comes from Callimorpha dominula, assembly GCA_949752705.1. NCBI lineage: Eukaryota > Metazoa > Arthropoda > Insecta > Lepidoptera > Erebidae > Callimorpha > Callimorpha dominula. The sequence continues at coordinate 2,828,405 of OX457002.1, read as the reverse complement.
AACAATACATACTGATTTAATATTTTAAAGAGAATATATATCTCTATTATTCTAATTTTTGTATTCTATTTCTTTTTAGAGTTCCGTACCTCGAATGGAAAAAACGGAACCCTTATAGGATCACATTGTTGTCCGTCCGTTCGAAAGTCTGCCTGTCTGTCAAGACCCTTTTTCTCAGGAACGCGTAGAGGTATCAAGCTGAAATTTATATTAAATACTCAAGTCTACTGTCTCTTAGAGCTGTGATAAAATCAAACTTCTAAGCCAACGCAATCAAAAGATACAGCCGTTTATGCCGCAAATTTCCGCAAATTTTCGGCACTCGCAAGGGAATCAAAACCTACAGGGTACTTCCCGTGAACTCAGAACTTCTCTTGAAATTTGGTACGAAGCAACGTCTTATAGCACAGATAAAGGAAAAATTGCGAAAACCGTCAATTTTTAGTTACATCATATAATAAAAACATTTTACGGAACCCTCGGTGCGCGAGTCCGACTCGCACTTGGCCGGCTTTTTTATGCTATAGGGGACAAACGAGCAGACGGGTGACCTAATTGTAAATGACTACCGCCGCCCATGGGTACCTGCAACTCAAGAGCCGTAAGTGCGTTGCCGGCTTTTAAGGTGGGAGTAGAGGAAGAGGGGTGAGAGGAGGGGAAAGGGGGAGAGGGAACAATTAGGGCCTCGGGCCACCTCACTCGTGCGGCAAAAAGTAATGCAAACATTGCTTCACTGTCGTTTTTCTGTGAGGCCGTGGTATCACTCCGGTCGAACCGGCCCATACGTGCCGAAGCATGACTCTCCCACGAACAATTTTTCTTTTTTTTTACTTTTATGTCTTTCTTTCTTCTTCAGATTCTATAATTCTTTCACCATAGTATGTTTTTTTATAATGCAATGTGATAAGTTAGGTTTAGGTACGTACGAGTATGACACCGGTATGATCTTATGTCAGAGCACGTCAATGTACATTAACTTGGCTTATCCTGAACATTACCCAATATCTTGTCGCAAAAAGCCATTCCGACATAAGCGTTGCAATAAAAATTATATACGTAGCCATTTAAAGATGAAACTGTACAGCGCTGGCTTAGCGCCAATACAATTATATCAGTAAGTGGACTAGACTAAATAGCACTATCCTTACACTGAATTACCTCCAAAACCGTCAACTATTTAGAGACTAGAGGAATTTAACAAATTTTATTACATTGCCATCTAGTTTAAAACCGGTGAGTTATTTTTGAAAAACTTACTTTTTGGGTTATTTTTGTGCCTGTGGTCCTGAAAATCTTATCGTAAGCTTAAAAGACATGTTGTTTTTTTTCTATTATACTTATTTTAATCTATACTAATATTATAAAGATAGATATAAAAAAAAAAAATATATATATATATATACATATATTATAAAGAGGAAAGATTTGTATGCAAGTATGTTTGTAACGAATTGACTCAAAAAGAACTGGACCGATTGCGATTGGTATGTAGATAGCTGGACACCTAGATTAACGTATAGGCTTTTTATCCCGACATTCCCACGGGATTGGAACTTATGCGGGTGAAACTGCGAGGCGCTGCTAGTAGACTGATAAAGTAATATTCGATACTACTAGGGAAAAAAATATACATAAGTAAAATAAGACGATGTTCGTGTTCAAGGTTCGTTAAGGCAGGTATATTTCAATACTTGTAATTCACTTCACTTATCTTACTGGACTTACTGGACCATAATATGCGTGGTATTGAAATTCTATTTCATATTTTAGTAAGAAAAGAGACCTGGTGATTTTTTTGTAAACTTTTTGTGTTTATTTTTACTGTTCGTACCCAAAGGGTAAAACGGGACCCTATTACTAAGACTCCGCTGTCCGTCCGTCTGTCTTTACGTCTGTCACCAGGCTGTATCTCACGATCCGTAATAGGTAGACAGTTGAAATTTTCACAGAATGTGTATATCTGTTGCCGCTTTAACAACAAATAATAAAAAAATAAATAAAAAATTAAAGGGGGCTCCAATACTAGAGATGTATTTTCATTTTGGCTTATAGTATTAAATCTTCGACGATGGTGCGGGAGTCCTTCCTGCGCGAGTCCGACTCGCACTTGGCCTGTTTATCCTGGTTTAGAGGCGCATAAATACGAATTTCTATTCTTTTCTTGCATACTCTTAATTAATCAATCAATCAATCAGCCTATCATAGTCCACTGCTGGACATAGTCCTCTCCCAATGTGAAGAAGAAAGAAAGAAAGAAAAAATATTTATTTCTAAGTGACGTTAAAGTGCTTACAGTACGACGTGATAAAATGTGCGCCACAGCACCCAGTCCTCCGCCTTCCGCATCCAATCGATCCCTGCTACCTTCTTGAGCTCGTCGGTCCATCTGGTTTGGGGGCGTCCTACCTTCCGTTTACCGATTCGCGGTCTCCACTCTAGGATCCGTCTGCTCCAACGGCCATCGTTGTCGCCATTCTTAATAGGTAAGTGAAAATATTTATTGGTTAGCTTTGAGTATTTTTCATTCGTTTGATTTAGATAATTGGCTCATACTAAAGTTGCTATACTTAATCTTTTATGGAATTATTGCAAACCCATGTAAATGCTGTTGGATAAAAAATAGCCTGAATAGCAGTCGAATGCTTCACCGTAGTTCTACATCGTTTTTTATATTTTTATATTGAATTGTAATGATGTAACAGCGTCTCTAAACAGTCAAAAATATTTAAAATTTATTAAAATGCACCGGAAGTATTTTTTTTTTTTTTGGAATGAAATTTCTTATCGCACGTTAGACGAAAAAGGCTGATCGCGAGTTGATTTATTTTAGTTACGTCATCTGTGGATTCGGTAAGATACTTGTATATCAATGTTGGTTGTATACTAATTATCCACATATTAGTTCGGGCAAATTTCACAGGTGGCGCATTGTTAATTTCGAGTTTTTCAATATTTACTATATTTTGATGCAATTTATTCAATTCATTTTTATATGTTTATATCTGAATTATAGCGAAAGAAACTGCGTTCCAACCGGGTGTCCCAAAAACAACCCACGCATTTTTTAACTGTATATAATTATTATGAACTAAGTATAAAAGTGAAATTAGTTATAACTTCGTCGGTAAACACTATTTTCAAGCTTTCCAATTACGTTTATTATCACGACTACATCACATATCATCATTAATCACGAAATGTGTACATGTTTATGCGACAACTGTCATATATGTACCGTATCAGTCACATAACATAGCCATAAATGGCAGCCACATAACATAAATGACTGGTGATCGAAGTATATTTCTATCATAAAATATATTATAAGGACCTTCTCTTTATGCGAGTAACTGATGTCTGCGGATCTTACCAATATTTATAAGTTAGCCAAGAAAATAATATCTGGAAGTTACGCTATCTGTTGAATCGACTGAGAACCAATAGATGATATGCATATAATGTAATAAATAATTTTTTTGTTAATATCTAATTTTCGTATATAGTAATGGTTAATCGTATCATACAATTGAAATATATATATATATATATAAGTATTTAGAGGTGTGCTAAGAAGCTGAACTAAAATTAACAGGTACCTAATTATGTCAACTACAAAATTATATTATTCAAATATATTGAAAGGCGGCTCGCAATAAGTTTAGAGCGATCGAAAGACCACGCATCGCTTCAACGCGCTATGAACTGTCATGGATCTTGAACACATATAATATGTCACTTTGTTTTACTGTTTTTATTGACGCATCAAAAGAATTTATAAAATAAAAAAAAAAATGATTAAGGCGCAATGGATGGTCTTATCACTAAAAGTAATGTTGCCATAAAAACTTTCAGATCTGTTGGCGTTCATATCTGCTGTAAATATATATGTGCATTATATGTTTTATGGTACGTTGACATTCAAGTAACATCAGCGTTAAGAATATTTGAAACGTAGTTAATAAATTGTAACAGAGCAAGTGTCATTTGTGTCAAACTGGGGTTTATTACATCTCACGGAGTATAGGTACACTTAAATTTGAATTTCCTGGAATCGCGGGCTTCTTTCGATAAAAAAGTGCTTTCCATAATAGCCAACATCTCAACTTTAGGTAAATATGCATCCGAATATCCGATCTCTAGTAATAACTCAGAGGTGGATAAAAAAAATTAAACCTTCGCGACTTTTGTACATATTAGATATGTAAATTGTAACTTTATCGCTATAAATAATATGATTTATAAGGAACATAACTTTTTTTGGTTACCCGACATGCTATCGGTGGAATTCGATCGAAATGTCGTGTAACCAAAAAAAGTAATATTTACACAATATAAGAGGCAGTTATGTGGAACTTGAACTAATTAAAAACACAGTGCTACGGGGTCTATAGCCGGAGTCAAGGTATACCTAATTACTACGAGTAGTCTTATTGGTTTTCGAATAGGGCTTTAGACATTTAGACTCAAAGCCGGTCCATTATGCGTTCACATAAGGCTGACTTTTTGAGAAAGCCTAGCTCCTTCCAGAAGCACAGATGCCTCCTGTAGCGTTTACAAGCTTCTAGAAGTGATATCGCGACCGCAAAGATACTTACCCGTTGTGTGGCCACTCCCTCGTACTCCAGGAGAACGTGGGCAGCCATTTCTTCGACGTTTAGACATCTTGTGCATAGATTGGCATTGATAGTGAATAGGAGTAGTTAAAAATAATAAATAATACCTGGCAGAAATTAACCGCCTGGAAAAAGAAACAGCAACACCGTCTTGTGGACTTCCTCGCTTTAGATTAGGCAAGTGCACAAATAAAACACGTCACGCAGTCGTCTTAGGCCTGCTTCTGTTAGGACAATGGGTAGCTCAGTGCTCATGGAAGCTGAAGGTCAGTCAAAGCTCTCCGGTGCCCGGTGCATCGTCTACGGGGCGGAAGAGTGTTACTCCCTTTACTTCGCAACATCAATATGAAGAATACTCCTAAATTGTGATTGATCAATAATTATTTCCTTCTTTAAAAGAACAATGAATGAAAATAAAACTTTACTTAAAAATACTAAATAAGACATTAATGTCACCCAAAATACTCGTTTCAAATGCGCTTAGTTTTCACTCCTGATTTTCATAATGCGTCCTCGTGCTCTATCTAAAGCGATAAATACGCCCCCACTGTAAGATTATATTGGCCCCAAGCCAATTTTAATTTCGCATAGAGTGTTGCACGTATATTCGGACGAGATATTGCCATGTTCACTAGTAAATATTCACGTTTCAGTTCAATTTTGCTCTTTATACCAGAGATTATATACCCAAATTTGAGATGCAAAGGAATAGGACTCGGCGTTGGGATCGAGTGTGTTTTTATTCATCTGGGTTATATAGATGGTAGATGTAAATTGTGAGTGCATTCAAAATGGCGGGTAAGTACTTCGTGGATGAAAAGAACTCTTCTAATTTCAATGCTGACGTGTGTGAAGTAGAAAGGCATGGAGGATTGACTACTCATATTGCAGAGACAGCCAGCAAATGTAGCTGCAGTTTATGTTAGTAAAGTTTATAAATTTGTACGTTTTGTTCTTCACAGACTATGGGAAAAACGAATAATAAGCTGATACAAAAAACTAATCTAGAGTGCTCAACTTGTGACACAGCATCCCAAATGCTGTACAGTGTACACATTGTATGTATATTAACATGTAAACTTCTATTGCACGATATAGCTTCTGATTCCATTTAGTTCACTATCTTGTAACAAGATGGCGTTCTACGCATTCCTAATTTAATTAACCTTAAAACTCACTAGTTTTTAATATACCTACGCATTATAATGTCCTAAGGGGGTGAATCTTAAAACCCACTATGATTGATACAAAATATTAATAGGCAATAGCACAATGTTCAATAAAAAGTGGGTCAAATTCATACAGCTCATTGCAATGAATAGGCTTACCTCATCTCATTGTGTACAGTAAAAATAAATCAGTAAAACAGTGATATTATAATAGGTACACTTTTTACAAGAAATACGCAATCGTCTACTTAAAATTAAATTTTATTACTTTTGTTATGCTGTTTCATTCGGTTTCATAGTATAATAGAGGGGCTCGTGGCTAAGTGGTAACCGAGTAGGTTAACACATTACAAAGTTAAGTAATACTAGCCAGGTCAGTCTAGGATGGTTGACCATTCTTAACAAATTGAGACCCCTCCGTGCCTCGGAGAGCACGTTAAACCGTCGGTCCCGGGTGCCATACAAACATCTGTGGCATTCGTTACGGGTAGTTGGAGCCCTAAAAAAGAAGTCCGACAACCTGGTCTAACTACAGAACTTCGATATCGCCTACTACTTGGGTTGTGGAGGTCTGATGGCAGTCGCTTCACGTAAAATATCAAAGTTCGGCCGTATCGTAGTTAGATTGAAAGCCGACCCCAACTTAGTTGGGAAAAGGCGCGGAGGATGATGCTATAATAATATATTCCCGTTATTCCCCAATATTACCTTTCTTCGAAAAAACACAGCAACCATTCTTTTTTTTAAGGATCGGGACATTTTTACAGATGTCAGCGATGGTTCATCTTCAAACACCTACACTTTACTCTGGAATTTAGTAGGAACGTTGAAATAATAAAGGTTTCATCATATTTAGATAGATCAGCCGTCCTCAAATTTTTTTAACATATAACCAGACCAAGTCACACCCTGCTCCATCAGCGTATCAGCCATCAAGTGCAGTTCGAAGAGTGATAATTTTTTCCGTATTTTCAAATGGTTGTGAAGAATAATATGAACAGTTTATGCATTTAACGTCGGCTTTCCTCCAATAATTTTCGTACAGTCTCAATGTTCTTATCACTAGTCATTTCTGTGGGACATTGTGTCACCCTTCTAGTTTAAATTTCAAATTCAAATTCAATATCCTTATTTCATAAAATTTAAATTGATCATCAATTATTCGAAATCCTCAATTTAAAAAATAAATATTAAAAAAAATTATAGATCAACACACACAGAACAACCGCAACAAAATTATATGTCAAATGTAAGATGAATAAAGAAAAAAAAAATGGATGGCATAATAATTATCATATCTGCCTATGTCGATCTATTACCGCCCAAATGGTTGAGCCTTGTAAGAAGAAATCAGGCAAATAAACTCACGGCCACCCTTTTAAGAAACCAGACAGTTTAAACAATATTCAGTAAATTATACGTGGGAGAGCAATGCTTCGGCATGTATGGGCCGGCTCGACTCCGCTTGATACCACGGCCTTACAGAAAACTGGCAGTAAAGCAATGATTCATTGCTTTACGCCGCGTGAGTGAGATTACCGGACGCCCGGACTCTTCCCTCTCCCCTATTCCCGTCCTTCCTCTCTCCTCCCTCTAATCCCCTCTCCCCTCTTCCCACTCTTCCCCCTCTTCGCCTACTCCCACCTTAACGAGTGGACGGGTCACCTGCTGGTAAATGACTAGGGGCGCCCATGTGCACCTGCAATTCAAGAGTCACAGGTGCGTTGCTGCCCTTTAAGGTGGGAGTAGGGGAAGGGAGGAAGAGGGGGAGAGGGATGGGTTAGGGCCTCCAGTATTCTCAGGGATTTTATTATAATATATTAAGTGGCACAGTGTGTTAAAAGAATATATTTCAGTTTTTTTACAGAACTGATCTTTATTTTTGTGAAGGTAGATCAGCTTCCGTCATTATGTTAATTTCTTTAAATTTCTGCCTCAGTGAATCACGATTGCCCTTGGGCAATTTACAACTTGTTATAAATTTCTCGAATAGCCTTGTTCTGCATCAAGAAGTTGGATTGAATATCGGCGGTATTCCCCGACAGTTGAATACCATACAACATTATACTATGAAAATAAATAAAATAAACTAATCTGGCTGTTTCAATATCAGTCAGTTCACGAATTTTGCTAACTGCGTATGCTGTCGAGTTGAATCTATTCGATAATTTATCAATACAAGGTCCCCATTAAAGCTAGAGAGCAAGAGTAATGGCTAAGAATTTCATGAAATCTCCTAGTTCCAACTCGTCTTCTTGAACTAGTATAATGGTTTTCACGACTACGTTTGGAGTAGTGAACCGGATACATTTAGTCTTTTCTCCATTAAGAAGCAAGTTGTTAACGTTAAACCAGCGAACTACTTTCGAAATAGCATCGCTTACGTCGTCAAAGTTTGTACACATACGTTTCAAGAGAATTCTTTGTACCCCTTTTTAAGAAAATTTCGCAAACGTGAATTTTACAGATTATATGTAGAAGAAGTGCAGAAAGCTAAACAATATTTGCTGTAAAATTAAAAAAATTGCAAAAACGGGTACATAAAGCTGTAAGTGTCCAGTATATATTTTTAGCCTGTCATGGTACAAAAGTCTATACAATGACGGTTCAAGTTGTTTTGGCCAATGAAATAAATCATCAACAAAATTCGACCACCACGCGATCTCTAGTACCAAATAATTACAAGAATGTCATAATAGGAGAAGATCGCCATTTTCATTTATAAAATATGTTTAAAAATCGGGCAGACGATTTCTTACTACTTTTTCTTTTATTGTTACTTAGGATTTATGGATGGATATGGCTTCATATCACAATAATATGATATCTAGTTTGCATACGACAAAACTTATGTAGTGCCCAACTTATATCTGTATATGACGCGATGGTTTAGGTATAGATAGATAGACTTTGATGCACAGCCAATATCATAGAAGCAGTCTGTGGAATACAATAGTCTGTTCAAGTGTTGCAATGGATTCAAACTATCTGGCGTTTCGACCAGGTTACACTCGCCGTGGCGAATTAACTCGGCTCTTACTGGTAAGGCCACTACTTTAACCACAGCGACGTCCGTTCTGTCAAGTCATTGTACTAATATTATATGTCTATTCAATTAAGTTTTTTTTTTTTCGTGAGTTTTTGGTTTAATGGTTTGTCACAAGTTGAACCACTGGTGTCTAACTTCCACATCGTCACGTATTTGCAGAGACTACGCTCAGACGTCATAAAACTCAATCAATACAACCATTAATACATTTGTCGACTTGGCAATCTATTTTATTACTCTCAGTTAATACAAATTTCAACTCTAAGCTTCTGACTTTAAGTTGAACTCAGATTGAAGCTATAAAGTAATAAGATTGATTGTTCTTGAGTGACATCAAGAAAATTAAGTAAAATAGAAGAAACAGTTTTTTATTGTCAAAGTTCCGAAATTTCATGTTCTTAATGCTACATTTTCTTTCCAATATGATAGCATTAATATAATTCAATAACCTAATCTAAAAAATGATTATGATTTCTATTAATATGTTTCTATATTAATATGATTAATATAGAAACTACGGGCAAAACGAGAGCATAGTTAATTAAAGGGTCACCTTGACAACTGACCGCATTGTTATTGGTTCAAACCCTCCATAGGATAAATATTTGTGTGATTGACTGAGAGTTCTGAAAACTGGCTATGCTTTGGTTATATTTTGGGTTTGCTGAGTACCCTATAGCACATACCTATTAAATAGTACCCCTAATTTACCGTCTCTAACAGTCTTAAAAACAATTAAACATTCATTCTTTGTTTTGGTAACTCTGCTTTGTCACAATCTTAACTATGTTCTAATATACTGGTAAACCACCGTATTACAATTTTTTTATATGAAGTGGTGTTATTCATTTCAAACAACTCCTCCGACCATAAACTAGGGGGCAAAATATCTCTTATGATTCTGAGGCGTTTTCACATAGCACTTCATTAAAATGCGGTGTCGATCTTATACATAATATACCATGTAACAGGTATCTTCTGCACACTGGAGGTACTCTCCCCGTTGGTTTTAGCGACTATTTAATTCTCTATGCTCTGTCTCTCTTATGAGATAAACTGATGAGATGATGAGACTAATCAAAAGATTTGGAATATCTAACCAATAAAGACATGTTCTTAAATGTTCATTTGAAGATCACACGGAGTGATAATCTCGAAAAGAAAAAAATTATAATTTTAACACGATTCAAAATTAGAATAGTCATAACTGTTCCAAATTCGAATAGAGATGGTTATATCTATATAGGTACTCCATAGTCATCTAGTGAACCTCCCAAGATGACTCATTAATGCCGCGTTCCAATAAACAAGAAACGATTCGTTTTGCTTACGGACGGTAAAATTTCGTTTAATTTAAAAAAACGCGCCATAAAACTACATCACACCATCATACGTCATACATCATCGTCTATGCGTTAAGAAAATTCGTGACTTACAGGGACATTTCTGTCAAAAGATTAACACAGATATTGTAGGCAACTTCATATTTCTGGCAAACTTTTTTATGATGGGATATATTTAGGCAGTAGGTAATTTAATATTCCGTGTTGAAACTTTATACAAACATGTATTCCATTACTGCAACAGTAACAATGATGACAACAAACAGTGGTTTAATATCAAATAAATATCAATTCAGCTCACCCAGTCATAACAACTCATAACTTTACAACGGTAAGTCCGATTTACACTCTGGTAGCTGGCATAAACCTGATATTTACGATATTGCACCTTCATGTAGCTGAACCGCTGGATATCGGTCATGGGTCTACGATCCACCGCATCGGTCATACGTCCTTGTTTGTGCGCTAAAGGACGCCTGTAATTTCTCATTGTAGAACGTGTTAGTTTATTGACTAGGAGTAGAAACCGCACTATTGGGATCAGTGTTCATCGTATTGAAATATAGATGGCGTTGTACTTTATTTTGTATTTGTACTCGGAATTGAACTGTGTCAGGATAGTCTATAAATTATAATACATAATTGTTAGATTAAAATACAGGACTGCATTTTAATTTAGAGATTATTATACTAGAAGAGGTGTAACAGATTTTACTTGATATTAGTTTCCGAAATTGGATTCTTAAATCAAAATGTATAAATAAATAATATTTTCGTATTTAGCATGCCATTCTTTCGTCAAAATGGCACACGTGCTGAAGTGCTATTAAGAATTATATTGATATTAATTAAATATCAATGTTTAAACTATGTTAAAGACTGATCGGGCCAGCCCGATTCAGAACGTTCTTTATAGAAAATCACAAAAATTAGTTTACATACGTATGTATGTGCAATTACAAACACTATTAGGAAAATTCTAGACTATTGGAAAACACTCAATAAATATATATATTTCCCAATCGAAAACTTTGTCAATATGCATTTCATTCTCACTTTCACTGAAGTTTTTTTTGAGTTTAAATACATGCTTTAATTTCTGCATTTGTGCAAATAGTAGCATTTTAGTCCTAAGAATTTAAATCCTTATAGTATGACATTACTATACCTACATGTATAAATATCGTTTACTACAAAATTCTCCCAATCCAAACACAAATCTAACTCACCAATATAAATGTTCAATAAAACAAATTTATAACATTTTCAATGGAATCACTCTTGGGAAGCCTTTGAATTCGATTAAAAACCATTGAGAAGTATAACACACACACTAAATCTTTGTATAAGTGAAATTATCCATTTAATATTCAGGGATTTTCCAGAGTTGTGAATTTTTGGGACAGTATAAACCGTGGGACAAACGTCGCGTTTATTCCACGCCAGTGCGTAAGGATCTTTCAATTTTAGGCTAAGTATACATTGCTGGAACCAACTTGCCGGAAGCTATGTCATTTTTTTCTAAAATTAATTTCTTATGTTTAAGTAATAAAAGATAGATAGATAGATAGAACATTCTTTATTGTACACCACAGTTAGACAGAAATTAACACAGTTTAGTAGCAACATACTAAGCGGCAAGTACAATGGGCGGTCTTATCGCTAAAAGCGATGTCTTCCAGACAACCTTTGTATGGAAACAACAGAGGAAGATAATTGGTAGCTGGTGGCGTACCAAACATATTTAGAACTGTAACAATCAAATAATAATAAAGGAAGGTTTGAATAAAGTTTGATTTTTGTCGGATTTACTATTTACTTTATTATTTATCGGATTACCATTTGCTTTTTTCTGCCTATGGGCTAAGGTTAGTACTTACTAGCTGCCATCCATTCTTATAAATTTATAATAAATAATAATAATAAAGCTTTATTTAATTCCATGCATAGTACATATTGAAAGATAACAATTGGTAACTTATTAACCTATAATATTCGATCACATTTATTCCACTTAGATAAATTTGATTTCTGATTATAAATTCTATTTTGTAATTAGTTTTATTATTTTTTGCTTTAATTATCAACTACCTAATTATTGAATGCATGGACCCCGTTCGGGTAAAAGCCTTCTCTGTCATTAGCTCTGTCTAGCCAATAAAAAAAAAAAAAAATATTTCATAAATATATATACATATATAATTACTTATGTTGACTGATTCATCAACGCAGGGCCTACACCGCTTGGGTCTAAACTTGATATTTTGGCTGTTGATGCCTTTTATGTTGTAAGCATCCACTAAGAATTCTTTTTTGGAAATCGCACTCTTAAGGAGATAAAATAAGAGATGAATGGTTGGGTAGAAGTCCGTCATTTTCAAAGTAAGATACACGAATTTTGATATACCTACTTCTGGTTAAATAAATGCACATGCACATTTACTCCTTAGAGAGTGAATTAAGGGTTGTATGTTTACATGAGACATTCTTCATTTTGCCGGAAGAAGCACGAAATTCCATATATCTGCTTCTGGTTAGCAATAAATTAATTAGTGATTTAAGTTTATGTCCGAAGTTTGTCACTTTTGCTGGAAGAAGCATGAATTTCAATATTAAAGCTTATTTAAATAAAGCTTAGGAATAAAGAAAAAAAAAACAATTTTAAAGCTTCTTCAATTACTATAATGTTTAAGAAAATATTATAAATAAGTTTACATCTACGCTTGATCGCAACCGAGTGATAGACTCGGTTGCGCGTGCGGTGTTGCCAAATGGTAACACCGCAAACTTCGTTTTACAAAAAAGGTACTACGCTAATTAAAACTAAAGATGAAAAAATAACTAAACGCGAGAAGAGCCGCGGGCAACAGCTAGTTTTATATGAAATGAGACTATGGGTAAATGAAAAAGAACTGGTGAATAAGCTAAAATAATATATATTTATAGATACAACTCGCGTTCAAAGTGATCAAGTCGGTACCTAACAACATAAAGAAAAATTCGAACACGAATAAAAGGTCAAAGTGAAAAACGTAAAACAAAATGTTTTTGTTCACTTACTTAACCTTGCTTACAATACCAGAAATTTTATAAATTATGTCTCTCTTGAATCTGCTTGTATTTTTCTAATTTGAAGTATGAAAAAATAATATTATAATTATTCTTCCTTATTTATTGTTATCTAAAATGAATTCCTTCAACATTGGATACTTCCCGAAGGCTTCCTTCTTAGGGTATACCCGGGAACACCGTGTGGTTTTTGTCGTTTGGATACCGACATACCACTTCATCGTGAGCTCCGGTGAGGTGATGACCCGATGGGGTTTCACACAAAATAAAAGGTATTAAAGTTTGATAAGTACTGAATGGGCTAACCTCGATGCCTAAGCCACCAGTTGCCAATTCTGTCACAGGATTTTAAGCAATGGAACTTTTCTATGACTTTGTAAGTCGAAAAATCTTACAAGTTCTCCACTTCACGTCCACATCCACTTTAAACAACTAAAATACCTTCACCTGTCTGTTTTCACCAAAATTATAACTGAATATTAGATTACAATCTTTCTATCAAAAATGGATTATTTATTCACGACTTGTAAATTAGGACTTCATTACGGTAATATTTGTAAGTTGCTATACCTTTTTGTTTACTTTACATTGCGTTCAAATTGCACTGATCGTGGGCTTGGGTAGTCTTATGAAAGCTCAGCGACGCCTCGTTCCTTATAAATATTACCGCAATTAAGTCCCAATATGCACATCTAAAATGAGATATATTTTCTATCTACCTTTTGTTCTTCAATTATGATAATGATAATAAAAAATGAGACACTTCACACACGGCTGTCTGATCCTTAACTAGGCAGAGCCTGTACTATGGTAACCAGACTGCTGAATATCATACTTATGTATGTCGCATCTTTGGTCATTAGTACGGATGCTTAGAGCGCCCTCTATAATAAATTCAAAGGAAAGGAACACAAGCGCCATATATCGGCGTTACGCAGAGTCTAGGTGGAGGGTGTTGGCTTGCGGAAGGACGCGTTCACTTTACGTTTGGTCACCACCGAGTCAACATTAGCCCAGGAACTGTACAGTGTTTCTTTGCGTGTTTACAATACATCCGTGATTAAATATCAAAAGGGAGTTTTCTCATCGCCCTTACCAACTTTGTGCCCACATTATACCTAATCTTGTGCCTGAGGATTCGCCATATATTACTAAATACATCTACTACTAAATACACCATATATTATAAATAAATTACAGCCAGATACAGAACAAAAGATCATGCTCTTCACACAATTATTTTACCTGGTACCTCAAACCCACGTTTATACTTATACCTGTCAGATCCAGTCCATTTTGAACACGGTGTAACCTCACCTTTACTACAAACATTATGACGTACGCAAAACCGCATACCCTCATGAAATATGCGTTTGAAATACGCGCGGCCTTAACAGATACAGTTGAATATATAATGCTCAAGTTTTACAAGTATATATAAGCGATAAAACCTCATGGTTTATGTGTCGACACTGCTGACTGTTGTGGTCTGAAGATTTATCCTTATTTAGGGATTGGCCTTTGTTAATATTCAAATAGGAGTCTTGACGATTTGTGTTCTTTGGGTAAGAAATTATAATTGGGTGCTTCGTTAAGGTGAAGATTTGCACGTTTCTAGGTTTCCTTGTGTATTTAATGAGGGTATACGTTTTATCGTTCCTCGCGTTAGGTTCCCAGAATATAACTTTATGTTTTACTTTCTATTCCTTGTTACAAAGAATATTGTTTTGCCAGATGGTATCGATTACAGTAGACTACGCACGTTCACAACTCCAGGGGTCTCACGTAGCCTAACTTCTATATACTTTTCAAACAATGTTGTAAATAAATTCTTAAAAAATTAAAACTTTTGAACAACCTATGCATCCGCTTGATAAAATTCCTTATGAGCTGCGTTTTGAATTTATAGCAGAAGGGTTTCAAAACCTGTAGATATCGCTATATCCCGTGTTGTATCGACTACAAGTATCTTGGGAACACAATTTATCAAAAGAACTACAGCCGTGAGAGGCAATTTTTTGTTTTTGTCCAAGCTCTGGAAGTTCTTTGACGTCATTCTGGTAACTCTATTTTTTGCAAGAGAGCAAAGTACCTTCTTTGAAAATATAATTTAATTCTGCAAAACACATGTTATTAAACAAGTGATAGAACGTATATTATGTTGCAGTCAAAACTCTTAACTAATTATGTATTATGTACAATACAAATTATGTATTATCATGGAACGCGAAAATTTAAAAGGTAGTTTATCTCTTCGTGTTTTCGATTTTTTTTTAAACAAGAAAAGTCATTTATAAAAATCAACAAATACTTCGATGCTATTCTAAACATCTATAAATTATTATGTTTAAGACTATTCATTTGAAACATGTTTCAGTAAAGGAAACAAACGACACAGTCAATTTTGTACTGTTTTTTAAAGTAAGTCAGAAGGCAACGCACTTGTGACTCAGACTTGAGTCTCAGGTGCTCATGGGCGGCGATAGTCATTTACTATCAGGTGAACCATCTGCTCGTTTGCCGCCTATAACATAAAAAAAAACGAAAGCTGTAGAAAAGAAGACTAAAATATTATACATAAATTATTCTCATAATATTAAACATGCCAATTGTTCTAAAGTTTGAAAGTTAGATTAAATTACTCAGAAGTTAGTTTTCAAGTTGAAAAAAATTATTATAAATACTTAGCTATTTTATAAAAGCAATGTTTTAATTTTTTTTTTAAAGTTCGCTTTCTTAGTTTCATTGTATATACATAACAGAAAACGTTGAATATGTAAGAAATACGTTTCTTGGGAGCAATATTTCAAAAGATATTGTAGTGTATCAACTACTTTGTTGTTAGCTTGCGCTCTCTCCTGACATAAACGTGGTGGAAAATTCATATTTAAAAAGTTACGCTTAGAATTTCAAATAAAACACCGACCCAAGTGTTAAACTCCGGTTCCGGCAACCTCCGGGGGCTCTCGGAATGTTCTCAATACCGGCGTTTTGACTGACTGGCTTGATGGACTTGATTGTCATAATAATATATACGCAAACTAAACATAGCTTGTGTTATGGATTTTAGAACAAGGATAAACATTACATAGACCAATACTTATAGACATATTTACAAAACCTGCGGCCTCTGGCGTGGCTGTAGAATACTCAAACGCCGCGCCACATAAATATTTGTGATGGTATAAAATCGTGATTATTAAATTATTAATAAATATTAAATTATTATTAAATACAGAAACTTAATTTTTTAACTAATTCTTTTGAGAGAGAATAGACTGTTATCAATGAAACTATGTGTAGTAAACACTAAGGATGCATATCATATAGGATATATACTGATTTTACTGCAATATCCGTATAAAATTATTAAGAATCAAAATGATTGAAATTTACATGAAAATTGACAGCACGTTGCTTGTTTAGAAATTGAGAAATATGTATGTTCATAAAAAAAGCATTTTGCGATATTTTTTTTTCAGGCTGATTTAACGATTTATCGTGTGTACTTAATGATTCTAAACATCACCACACCTTTCTGTTTCACATTGTACAACAAAACAAGTACATATAAGCACAGCAATTTTAATATAATATAGCATAGGCTAACCAAAATCCAAACAGAAATTCTTTCTAATCGATCAGAGAAAATTTGGTCTTAACAAAGCGTTTTACAGGCACTCTCTTACCGAAAATAGGTTCTGGATTGAGAAAAGGCCGAGCATATGTCGCGGGCTATTGGCATGCTTCCACCGGTTTTGCTACTCCGCTACCTTGAATGAAGTTAGCCTTACGGACGCGTGGCTTATCAGTATTCTTTGAGAGAGCGATGTTCATTGGCCGTTTTACATTTTTATATAAACTAATAATTGTCTAGTGTACAAACTTTTGCCATAACTGATTCAGTGTATGTTTTGTTTTATTTAACTGACCTATTTATGTTTATTAGTAGTCTTGTTGCCACAGGGATTGTGTGAAATGTGTCAATGTATTATTATTTGTAACTTAAATCAAGCTGTATATGTCTTCTGTACCATGACAGGTCAATATATACTGGACACGTGTAGGTTGACGTAGCCGTTTACACATATTTTTTTAAAGATGTTATCTTCTTACACTTCTTCTCCATATAAACTTTAAGCGTTCCAAATTTCACTATGCGTGAAATTTGCTTCGAAAGAGGTACAAAGAATTCTCATCATGTATTGATATATAGGTAAACAATTCGAACACATAACTTGGCAATTGAAATACCAAAGTAGAAAATAAATGTAACTTATAATATAAATAAATAATTTTCATTCATTCATTCAACCGCCTTACTATATTAAAAGGATGGAAGCGGGAATGTCAGAGTATTAGAGAACTCCAAGGTTCGAGTCCTATTAAGCTTTAAAAAACGTAAAATTTCAAGAGAACCTTACAAATAAATACTACAAAATTTGTAACAGACCAATTTATTATTTCAGCAAGAACAAAGTAAAGCCAGTCAACCCTGTTTTTAACACAATTTTATTAGCTTTATTTGTAATTAACTAACTATGTAAACAAATCTGGGCACTCCATTTTAATCTACTACTAATTGTTGCGATGTCGTTTCAAAATGAAAATTTGTATGTATATGTAGATGATCTGATGATTCGTTTTGATGAATCCGAGAGATTTGGCTTGGAAACGATGGTCTGACGATGAAGCCGTAGAACCGGCTGATAGAGGTGGATAGTAAAACCTTTTTAATTTTTTTACTAAAGTATAATTTATTATTGTACTACCAAGTTGAAAAATAAAGGCTACCTGATACTAAGCGTTTACCGGCGCGTGCATAAGGGCTTTAAAAGATTTCTACAAGATGAGTAACACCCCTAATACTGAAAACGTCAATACACTACTAAGCTAAGCTGCTAACTACTTACCATCAGAAGGGCCTAATGCTTATTTGCCACTCTAGTGACATAATAATCAATAGCTTCTCTTCTTTAAGAAATAATTATCACCTATTTTAAAACAATAATGGTACGAATTATGCGTTGGCCCTATTCATTAGGCGAAAGATAATACTACCATAATAGAACTTTGCTCTACGCCTTCAAATTCAGTTATAATGAAAAAATAGATTGTAAATGTCAGTTTCAGTACGGTACTTTACCAATCTTAGACTAATCAGTAAATCTTTAGCAGCCAGCAATGTACATCTTCCTAGCAAAAGCTACCTCCTCTTGTACGTCTTCCTATCTAAGTACAAGGGAAGTCAAGCAGTAGCCAAATCGATTTGAAGTGGAAGCCCGGCAGCTATATTCATTCGGCCATTGTGCCAATACTGATTAGCTTACCTAAGAATTGTTTTGAGCTACTTTTAAAAATAAACTCGAGAATCCTTTGTGGCTACACAATTTGGTTCAGTTGGAAGGCTTTGTTCGCTGTTTCCGTTTTTAAAAATTGTTTGTTTGGTCAGAGAGTTATTATCTTCTTTGTTGAAACGAAGTAAGAGATAACAGATGAGCAAAGTTAGAACAATTTATGGACAAATTTGTTTGAACATTCGTTTAAGGTATTATATTTGAAAACATCAAGGGACTTTCATGGTTCTATATGTCATATCCTGGACCGATCCTGGCCACAGGTTGTAGAAACATCCTTCGTGTACGGGGGACCTTACCCCCCTCCAGATTGAGAAGTGCGCGTGGAACACGTCGCGCCACCGTCGCAGGGCCTGCTTCTGCAAGGGTAACGGTCAGCCCGACCCGTTACCCCCAGGCCAGCGGATGAATAGAAGAAGAAGAATCATAGGATGATTCTTCTTCTTCTATTCTATCCATCTGAAGTGCCTTAGCTAATTTTCTCGCAAGCAACATCACTAACAGATGCTATTTTGTTTTTGTGTCAGGCACTTTTAACTTTTCTAACTTCTAATTTTCGTACACTCGTTTCATACGTACGTGCAAAGATTGTCGTTACGTATTCTGATTACCACCTGAAGGCTTTCTGATTATTTTCAAAGGTGTTCATTTTTTAACGCATTATTTTCACTTGGACACACTAAAAAGGTCTTTACGGTATTTGACTGACAGATGTGCGTATGACGTAAATACTACTTAGTACTAGACCCATGACCAACATTTTTGGCTCATCGTCTTACTAGAAAAACCGTAAAACATGATAGATTTGGTTATACTGATATTAAAAATACTAAGCTAAGCTAAAGGTAAGATAAGATAAATTATCATTAAATCACATATATGTTGGAGGGAATTTTAGTATGTGACCGCGGCCATGATCACGAGTCGACCAATGACCACAATGACTAATGACTCGTGACCACGATCAGTGCAAATTGATCGAATATTAGTTTTTGCGTGAAAGAGTAAGTAACATCCATACATCCACACATCCATACATCTTCACAAACTTTCACGTTTATAATATTAGTAGGATTAGTCATTGAACAAAGCAATTTTGCATTGTAATTAACATAGTAACAGTATCTAGAGTAAATTATATCTACTTATCGTTTAAAAACAACATTTAGTCACCAAAATAAACCATAACAAATATATTTCTGAAAGTACGAACTATAAAAAAGCTTAGAAATTGACAAGGCGGTTTATTCAGAAATCTTTTTCGAGTCACACCGACAGTTTCATACAATAGGAACGGGTGGCAGAAACCAGTAAAAAGCAATATACTCGACACCATATTGCGACTATACCAACATATAACAAAAAGTGATATTTTTATCATACGAACACATGGGGCGAGTCCGTATATTTTTTCTAAAGATTCTGTGGGTGTGTTATCTCTATACCGTTTGAATAGAGGAACGTTTTGTGTTAAAGGGTAATGTTGAAGGAATACTGAAGTAGATGATTTTATGAATTTGTAATGTTTGTGCATATTTGTAGAAATGGTAGATTTAAATTGCGAAAGAATATGACTGAATAAAACTGTAACTTTGCATCAGCTAGAGAAAAATAATAGAATTGCAAAAGTCTTAAGAAATCAAATGGTTTGTGAAAAAGCACATCAATAAATCTAATGAATGAGTTAATTTAAACAGTATGTTTTATTATATTAGTGTGTTATTGACATTACTCCCTTTACCTTTTATGTATACAGTCTACCCGATAGTAGACGGTCAGCGTTGTCTATGAAATTCATATCAGATCCTTTATTCGCTAATAGAAATTATAATATAACACTATGGTAGTTTAAGCATGGTAGTTTTATATATGCGCTACCAAGCTATGGTCACCTTTAGGGTGAAGCTGCTTCTTGAATGAAACGGCTCTAAATCCAGCAATGATAATATTAATTTTAGATATTATTGGCCCCTTATAGTGCTCAAATTTCCAATTTAATTGGTGGTACTAATTTTATTACAAGCATAAATGTCTTGATACAGCCATCAGCACCAGCTAAAAGATAAGACGTGGACGATTCGAAGAACATTGTGTAAAAATGCTTTCCAAAACCTCAATAATGAATGGCGGTGCTTACATACAAGTGAGTTGGAAGACAAACGCCTATTCCATTACACAATCAAAATAAATACATACAATTTATGAAAATAAACCTTCTACATACGTAAGTCATAAAAGACAGGCATCTTTTCAGGAGAAATGTTAAAACATCAATAACGCACCACTAGCTCGTAATATAAAGATGTAATATTTACATACAAATAAACAAACTGTTGACAACAAATTGTGAGATTGCCATATACAAAAGTCGCTCCTAAATTGCTGTTGCCCACAATACAACAAAAATATATGACATTCTTTGTAAATCACCGGTGCACACATGAATGAATCACATTTGTCAAGGCGATATTTATATATTTTCCTTACAACATATTCACTTATACGTTTTCAGAAATTATGTAAAAACATAAACAAAAACTCTAACAGTTAATACAAACGGAAACAAACTTCTCACTACAAATCGTACCATACAAAATGCACTTCTAAATTGTAGCTGCGGCTGGTACTTACTTAACATAATCTTCTTCTGGTACTTGACACATGCAACTCAACAGTCACAAGTGCGTTCCCGGCCTTTAAGGTGGGAGTACGCTCTTTTCTTGAAGGTTTGAAGGTAGTATCGGTCCGGAAATACCACAGGCGACAATTTGTTCTAGATATTGGTTGTGGCAAAAAGTTTCTGGAGGAAGCGTACAGGGACGGAGTGCCAATTATATGGATAATATAAGTATTTCTATATCATAATAACCTAGAGTTATTACTATATACAATATAGTTTCTTCACATTCATTTCAATACAGTCACCATCAAAAGTAAGCAGTTGTTAAACACATACACATACGTTTATATAAGAGGTTCTTATAGAAATCTTCTACAAATCAAGTAAACACTTAAAGATAAGGAGTTTTTCCAACTTCAAATAACTAGATTATTTATTTTTTATGTACTTAAAGTGCTGAATGATGATTGTGCAGCTAATAAAAATACTCCATCTAAAGTATTGTGTAACCATAACATTTTAATTAGCTTACTAAATTAAATAGTACCTGGGAGACCGAGCTTCACTCGATAGGTTCTTGTAAAATCAACATATTTTTTCTCTGTTAAAATGCAAAACTGTATCTTTATACAAAATTTCATTAAAATCTTTAGAGTTGTTTCCGAGATACCCGAAATGTAAATACATATAAAATAAATACGAAATATAAAACCTACAAGAATTGCTCGTTTAAAATAATAAGATATGAGACTAGGGACTCCATGCGAACAAAAACATGATTGGCTATAGGACACACACTGCTAGAACTCAAGTTTTAAAAAAACTTTTAGTGTCGAAGTTCTACGCTTTATAAAAATTTGTTACAGAAATTCCCTAAACATCCGAAAACCTGAAGATAAGTCATTTGATTAGCTACAAGATACTCAGAATCCACCTCGTACGTATATTAACATGACGTAATTTCATCTTTTCGGCGGGCTATGCTGGGCATGCATACTTGCATATTGTGTAATCAAGTGTATTGTGTAGTCAGTTGTCATATCAAGTGTATGTATATGCATGTCGCTGAAATAAACACATTTCATTTCATTTCTATGAGATAGTCATAAAATATGCGTAAAGAATTTAATTACAAATACTGTACCTACTGAAAGTATTCAAAAACTAAATTAGGAACATCTATTACGCCCCAATAATATTAAAATGAAATGACCACCCAACACATCTCTCTTCACTTACATATAACATAGTACGTATGAGAGGGATAAAGAGCATATTGTCGTATTGTGGCTGAATATTCATTCAGTTCAGCGATTTTTGCGTTGAACACATTTTTCTAATACCCGACGTCTCACACCATTAGGTTATGCGTTAATACCAACCTTTTTCCATTGTGTAACGAAAACGTAATGTACGTTAACGTTAGGATATTTTGCGACATTATTATGCTATATTTCCATGTTGATATGGGGATAAAAAATAGCTACTGTTAAGGTTTTCAGGTGCTTTGTGAGAGATTTATTTAGGCTCCTTGGTAAGTGCCCGCTATTATGTCTCTTGAATATATTTATATTTATTTGTGATTCACGTACGTAAGTATATAGTATTATTTATTTTAATAGTTTGTTTTGCTTAATATATGTAAGTAGTACTTCGACTTCTTTCTTAAATCAACTCAAACCAATATTTATTTTATTCAAGATCCTGGATCCTGCACGGACTAGTGCTAGTGTAATTTTTTATCAAAACAAAAAAATTAATTGAAATGTCTGTTTGTAATGTCAAAATAATAGTTTTTTTTTTAAATCTCATACATTTATTTGCACGATACCTATGCCCAAAAATCTTTTGGTTGGATCGATACTAACTTTTAAACTTTGGCGTTCCATGATATAATATTATTTATGTATTTACGGGAATTAACACGATCAGTGCAACCTGGTCGTAACGTCAGGCAATTCAGAGGGGTGGACCGATTACCACGGGATTTTCACTGGAAGATAGCTAGATAGCTGGTGTTATAAGAAGTAACTTAGGCTACTTTTATTTTGGAATAAGAATTAGGATTCTGCGCAAGATATATAAATAAGTACATGCGAGCGAAGCCGCGCGGGAACTGGCGGGAACTGCTAGTTGATTATTAAATCTAAACGGCTATGCTTGTTCGACGAATAAGTTTTGATTATGGGATGCGACAGACAAGTCTATAGTTTTGGTTAAAAACAAGTATACATATATTCTTAGATATTTTTTTATTTCTTACCTTGGTTTCTATTTTGGGTTTGCTTGAGATACACTTAAGATATTTAATTATTTCGTTGTACTTTGAAACTATATTATTCCTGCTTTATAAGAATCATAAATAATTATCTTTTAAAAAAAGTATCACCGTCTTCAATGCGCCTCAAAATACCCAAATCGCTTCAAGTGTGCCTATAAAATTTGAAGAGTTCCTTCGATTTCTCCAGGATTCCATTATCCGATCTTGACCTGATGACCACAGGACCACCTGGAAAGTGTACTTTAAGTTAATGAAATTAATTATATCACACCGCACAAAATCTAACATACCAGACGTGAAGCTAAAACTACTTATATTTAGGATAGTTACAAGGGCACACAAGAACACTAGTCTAATAATTTTGCAACCCGTTTTGGTAACCCAAATCCGACACCATTATTTAAACATTTTATGTTAATTGTATGTTATTCTAAATATTTAAATGTAGGTTATATATAATAAATATCATTAAATATACCGGATTTATTTAGAACAAAATAAAGTAGGTACTTTTAGTAACACAAGAAGTTCAAATAGTGCCTAAATCAATTGTGTAATAAGGTTTCTCCGTACCTGTATTATTGTTAGTAGTTTCAAGGAACCTTGGAGAAGGCCAACTGGACCCCTATAATCAGGAAGCCGGTATATTTGCCTTACCACGCGAACAACTCCGGTATAGGTTGCCATTAGAAGGGTGGGAACATTTTCCTATTTACCCAGCCATCCGGTCAACTCGTGTTAATGACGGGAAAATATGTTAGTTATGAAAATACTTTAACGACATTTGTCATTTCTAGAAGATTTGTAAAATACAATGGCATGTACCAGAAAGGTACCGGACCTTTTTCGAATCTATAAAAGTTACTTAAATTATGTTATACGAAAATACAGTTTACGGTTCATCTGATTAATATTACTATTAATATTAATATTACTATTAATATTAATATTACTATTAATATTAATATTACTATTGAACTAGGCTTTCTAAAAAATTACAAAACTGTGGGTTGCCATCACAGCTTTTAATATTCATTGTGTGACTATTTAAAAATAACCTTTAGGGACCCATACCCCCTGTATGGGTCCCTGAAGGTTATTTTTAGTGAAAAATATAGTGTATATAAATTTTAGCAAAGTATTAAATCACCTGACATTAACGGTCTGCGCTCAGCATCGGTCCGTAACCGAAGAATCACCCGTTAAGTGCTCACTTAAGTTGAGTCGTATTAAATTACTGATGAGAAAAAAAAAATTACTCCTCGATTACTATCTAAGTGTTCCATATCCGTTTTCATTGCACCATAATCATTTTTGAGAATTTTTGTGATAATTTTACTTAGCTGTGATAAAAACTAAAATGAGCACAGGCTCTCTATTCGACGAGTATTTATTGAAGTGAAAACTTCTTTAGGCACCCACTAGAGGGCGCTAATCTAAACATTAAGTTCTGTCAGCTCCTTATTAACCAACCTGCTAATGTGACGTTTTAAGTTCGTCGTTTCGTTTAAGTTTTCACTTCTGTCGGCAGTCCCATGACTGCCTATTTTTTTAAAGGCTTTTTAGGGTTCAAAGCTTGAAGTTCGTCAAATATAAATTGGAGCAGTATGCTTGTTTGCCATATCAGTAATACGAATTTTCTCTATATACGAACTATATACTACAGTGGGCATCGAAATTATAACAGAAAGTCTTATCTTAACTAATATTATAAATGTAAAAGTGAGTTTGATTGTTTGTTTGTTTATTACCTTTCACACCTGAACTACTCAACTGATCGTTGTAATAATTTGCATTATGTTAGGGTTCCGTACTGTTCCCGAATAATGCCTAAATTACATTTTTTTATTGCAAAAGGGAAAAACATTGTAAAGTTTATATTTCATAAAAAAAATTGAAAGCTTTTTAAAAATCTTTAATCATAAAAGTTAGTGGCTCATAGCTAAGTGGTAACAGAGTAGGTTAGGACATTACGAGGTTAAGTAATACTGACCAGGTCAGTCTTAGGATGGGTGACTTAACACATTGAGACCCCTCCATGGCTCGAAGATCACGTTAAGCCATCGGACCCGGTTGCCATATGAACATCTGTGGCATTCGTTACGGGTAGTTGGAGCCCAAAAAAATCCGACAACCTGTCTAACTACAGAACTTCGATTTCGCGTAGTACTTGGGTTGTGGAGGTCTGATGGCAGGTAGTCGCTTCACGTAAAATATCGAAGTTCGGCCGTACTATAGTTAGACTGACTCCAACTTAGTTGGGAAAAGGCGCGGAGGATGATGATGATCATAAAAGTTATGTGTGGATATACTTCTTTTTTCATGTTTGGCATATAGCAATTTTTAGGTTATCGAAAAAAAATCGTCTTTATCTAAAAAAAAAATTTAATCACTGTACTCTGTTTCCAACAGTCTCCATATTCCACATTCAATCCAAACAAAGCCCTTAGGCTTATAATAAAGTCAATAAACTAAAGTGAAAAAGTCTAAACGAGCAGACGGGAATCAACAAAACCTTTGGACGTCATAGTGCCCTCATAAAAATATAGGAACTGCTCTACCAATTTACAAATGAACAGCAAAATATTAAAAACCAAGCAAAAATATATTCTACGTCTTTATAATAAGGGTGGGCAGTAAAAATATGAAGTGTTTTGTTTTATTGGTGTCGTATCTAGTGATAAATAAGAGGTCTGACTTTGAGTGATAGTGGGTACATTTACAGGACCCGAGGACCCACTCAGATTCGTGTTTGTCTCGCTGAGAATGTCTCGTCCCCTAATAAATTAAGATGGCGAATTATTGTGATGTTTTTGGGTAATTAATGTTAGGCGGTTTACTGTATTTTAGTTATATATCAGCCCTTAAGATGGCAGTTGGTAATATTTTCGAGGAAAATTCTAGAGAGAAGTTCTTCCCCTAAAACTTTTGTGATAAAATTATAATGCTCTGCTGTCTATACATACATCATGTACCTACAAAACATACATCCGACCCAAATTGAGTTTCACATTTAATTGTATTTGAAGCCTCCCTTTGTTAGCGGCTAACAAATGTTTAAATGGTTTTAAATATGAATATGGCAAATGTAAACTTTGATTAAAGTGTACATTCTGAGACACATTTCCAAAATGCTGAGAAGTAACAATTAAATCGTATGAGTTTGTAAACATATCAGAAATCTAATTTAAGCATTTGTCGTGGGAGAGCCATGCTTCGGCACGTATGGGCCGGCTCGACCGGGGTGATACCACGGCCTCAGAGAAAACCGGCAGTGAAGCAATGATTTGTTTGCTTTTCGCCGAGTAAGTGAGGTTACCAGAGGCCCTAAACCCTTCGCTCTCCCTCTCTCCCTTCCTCGCCCCTTATTCCCCCCTTCCGCTACTACCACCTTAAAGGCCGGCAACGCATTTGTCACTCTTGAGTTGCAGGTGCGTTGCGTTGCGTCTGCTTGTTTGCCCCCTATACCATAAATAATAATAATATAATAATAACTCCACACATCTCACACACGGCCGTTTGATCCCAAACTAGGCAGAGCCTGTACTATGGTAACCAGACTGCTGATAAACATACTTATATTTTTCTAAATACATACATATTATAGATAAATTACACCCAGACACAGAACAAATGATCGTGCTCATCACACAATTATTTGTCCTGGGTGGGAATCGAACCCACGACCTCTGACTTAGCAGTCAGGGTCACTAACCACTAGACCAACAGGCCAGTCAGTACAGTATAAAAAAATTGTAACATATTATACAGGTTGTTACAGAATGGTGTGGTCATATTTTAGGGTCGTATATCGTAAATAACGTGAAGCGCTAACAATTTTAAGAAAATTCTTGATTTTTAATACAGAAACCGTTTTTTTAAACTGACAAATTGAACTTTAAAATTGGCCGGTAACATGAATAAGAATAAAACTATGGGTATTTACTACCAAGGATATTGATGGAATATCCAGACTTTTCTGAAAATATGGGCATAAAAAATAAAAAAGACAAATCATTAAAATTGGAATGAAAATTCATAATATGTTAATTATTTTGCACCTAAAAGCATACGCCGAAGAAAAAACATCGTCCATTATCGCGGTGGACAGACGACCTGGTAAAGATCGCAGGACGTCGGTGGATGCAGGCCGCTTCCAACCGGTCTACTTGGAAGTCATTAAGGGAGGCCTATGTCCAACAGTCAAGTGGGTGTCCTATGGTTGAAATGATGATAATGAAGAAAAAAAACTATATTTTTTTAAGCTTAATCAATTATTTAACGGCTACACATAGCGCTCCTAAAATTTGACCACACCTTTCTATAACATCCTGTATCTGCATCTGTTATTGGCGTTTTCACAATTTATGTTATTAATTAATCTAGAAATAGCTGCCAGTAGCAAAATATTAAGGCAAGTGAGTCATGATCGTGATATATGACCACGTCTTTTTGTTAGTTGTGATTTTCTAAATATTTTCAATTGTTGTTCACGCAAGAGAGAGTCGCCTGCACTTTGCCTGCATGAACGAAGAGTCTATTTTTCTGACTCTCTTGGCTGGTCAAGTTTACGGTTTGATCCGTATTGCAAATGTTCTGTCAGCAAACATAGGACGTATGCAGATAGAAAGTTTTCATAAATGATGGCAGATTTTTACACCTTAGGATTCAATGACGGACACACACACTGTTTAGAAATAACCATAATTAAATAATGTTTGATGAAGCAATAAAAACGGCATAAGATCGCTCATTATGAAAATCTCGTATTGTGTTGTGTGGAAATGTTTAATAAACATAATGTTCACAAGTATTGTTATGTCGAAATACACAACATTTAAAAGAATTCTCATTACTGGTAAATGTACTTCTTGAAGCACTTTAAGAAACATGTTATATCGTTAAAAACAGTGACGTAATTCTCAGAGCACGCGAGATGTATCGCATTTAGCTAAACGCTAACATGGAACCACTCCGCGTAGAAGATGGATCATGATAAATGATATGACCAATTACTTAGAACTTTCATTTATATTAGATATTTTGTCTTTAATGTTCCCATGCATTAAGAATGGCAATGCCGGTTTACAAGATTGCTGCGTTGATGGACAGACAGACATGACAGATGAGGAGATTTAATAACAAGAAAATTCCACAGACTAGAAATTTTCAGGGAGAATTTAAAACAAAACGAATTAGTTGCCTGATTAAAAAATCAACAGCCAGACAGACACCTTATATGCCCATATATGTGTATGGGGTAATTTTTAAGTGAATGTTTTTAATATTTCCTTAGACAGACTTCACAAGACTTGCAAGAGTATCCTATTATGCATGATGGATGTAAGATATAGTTATCCTAACTTTAAAGAACTGTAAAGAGCTAATTTAAAATAAAATTTTCCCTGTGTATAACTCCATCGAGAGCAACACAACCTCCCGAGAAGTTTCACCATTTATGATTACTCGTCGATCTGAAGGGGAACAACCCTCGATAGAAGGGCGTGAGATATTCAGAAGATACATTACCAATCTTTCTTTCTTTCCTTTTTTATTTTTTTATAAAGAAACGAATAAAGAAAATCACTCTGTCTATTAGTGAAAACCGCATGAAAATCCGTTCAGTAGTTTTCAGTTTATCGCGAACAGTCAGACAGACAGACGCGGCAGGGGGTTTGTTTTATAATATGTAGTGATAATACTAGTCTAAGCTGCATTTTGTTATAATAATACTGAGGTGACAAATACAGTAGACAAAGTATACATATATATATATAGCTGTTGTTTAGTTTATTTTTAAGGATAGGTACCTTTAATAAATAAACTCTTAGCTTAGAGACATTTAAACATTTTACATCTAATATATATTAGGAGTCATAGAGCTCAAGAATGTTCTCTAAATGTCGGATATTTGTTGAGTCCGTGTGTCGTACTTGCAATTTTCTCCTGGAGTTAACCAGCGAAGTTGCCAGGTGATATCGGGGGAACACTTAGTAGCGCTATCAATCTTAAACTCTGGCACACTGGGCGAAATGGCATGTCCCTGTAAACAAAACTTTAACTTATGTTTAATACTCAGTCATATGAATTTCTGCTTAAAGTGGAGCCATCCGATTACGACTACGACCAGGTAACTAGAGGTCTACGTTAGAGATGGCCGATACGCTTCGATATAATATATAGTACATCTACAAATAGCATAGTATTTTTTTTTGTTAATATAGCAACACTTATTATGTTTTTTAATAGCATAGGCAATGTTAAACATTACAGTGGAACCATCTAATATTAGATTTAAAGTTTTCACATAAACGTATTACGTTTTCCAACATTTATTTGAAAATTAATACTATTTTTAAACAACAAAGCATTTTCATCCCTTACACACAATTTTTCCGTCCTTGCAAAAATCCGGCTTAGAATTGCTTTGTTGTTTATAACATTTTGCACACTGTGCAGCTACACGAGGTGGATGTTAACTTCCAAAGAGCCGCCCACGTTATTGCACCTCGCATGTTTGCATGTTCTTCGTTAAAGTAATAACAATTAAATAGTTAGTTCCTTTGTATTGAAGTTTTAATTGAAACTGTCGATTACATTATTATATGTAGTTTGTAGAAACTAGTTATGTGTTTACATGTTAAGTTGATAAGTACATTACACTAGCAAGATGTTTGGTCTTGACTTAATTGATTTTCAAACTAGTTCCGTGTTTCAATAGAAATTAAAGCCCAATCGCAAAATTTAGAAAACCTTAGTTAGATATGCTTTTTAAGATTCCGTACTTCAAAAGGAAAAATGGAACCCTTATAGGATCACTTCGGTATCCGTATGTCTGTCTGTCTGTCTAACAAGACCCTTTTTATTAAGAATGCGTGGAGTCATCAAGTTGAAATTAAGCAATAATATAAGGCCCTTTAAGTCTTATATTTTAACTTATTTTAACACTTTGCAAATGAAAACCTATAGGGTAGGTTTTCCATTGACTTAGAATTATGAAAAATGGCGAGAAACAAAGTTTCACAGCACAAGTAAATAAAAAAAAAATGTTAAAATATATCATAAAAGAAATATTTTTTGCAGTTACAACCTCATATTTTGCGCTTGGAAAGTTGCCTATGACGTACGATGTATGGGTGAGTACTTTTAGAACGGCAAAGTAAAGATTGGCTTTCAATCAAACCTGAAATATAGGAATTTTCTAGTTCTACGTTTCGGGAACTAATTTTGAAGGGAGACACTCGAAAAAAACAGGCAAAAATCTTCGAGAATCGATTTATACGATCTACATACAAGTTTGTACGGCGTTGCGCGAGTCTGATTCACAGTTGTCCGGTTTTTTTTGGACCGAAAAATTTACCAATTAAGCGACAGTTGAAATAGAATTGCATGGGGTTGAAATACATATTTGTGATATGGCAGGAATATGTAAAAAAAAAAGGAATAAGTATATAAGAAGATGTTTAAAAGTGGCCCAGATGATTGAAAAGTGAAAAAAAACGTGCATCATTTCATGAAGCATTGTAGATACTAGATGAAACGGGTCTCTAGAGAACTTATTACCAGTCACTCTACATGCATACAAGTAGACCATTAAAAATGTTATAATATTATGGCAATAACAATAGGTTTCAATTCCCTCCGAGATAAAACTACAGAAAAACTTGGACCAACTCGAACACTACGCAGCTAGTCTAGCTAGCACTCAGTCTGTTGGCGGCCACAGATTTAAGCGATATTATTTAACTGAAATGAAATTAATTAAATATGAAATTGGTTTCTTGCAATAACTTAATTTAGTAACGACTAGTTGTGTCCCGCGCGGCTTCGCTCGCATGTACATATATAATTTTTTAACGCGAAACACTAATTATTCAAAATAATGGTGGCCTATGTTACTCCATATAACACCACCTATAGCCCAGTGAAAGTCCCATGGATATTGGTCCACCCGTTCCGTAGATTAGCCGGAATAGATGGACAGACAAAAATTTTTGAAATTGCTTGTTTTTTGTTATTAGTCTTATGTAAACATTCAAATGCATTTAGTAGAAGGCTTTCAAATTCAAATTCAAATTCAAAATCATTTATTCAATTAAGACACTAAGTGACATTTATGAACGTTTAATTGAAGCTAGAGTTGAAATCCTAGATCGGCGCAAACAGACGCCACAGCATGTACTCGATTGTCGAGGTAAATTAGGTGAAAACACCAAAATCTACTGCCTGCTTGTGTCGATCTATAACTTGCAGTTTCCAAAAAGCGTAGAGCCTTATGAGACGAATACTGACAAAGAAACTCATGGCCACTCTTCTTTTTTTTTAATGAAATTACAAACAGACACTTCAATTTATTTAGTTGAATAAATTATACTACTATCTATTCATGAATCGACCATTAATTACCATTCACCCTATACACGGCCTTATATTAAAATGTTATTGATTCGTCTATTGCTTTCCATTTTCTATAACTTCATGTGCATTCGTGTGCGTATTTATCAAAAGTTTTGTTGTTTGTAATCGTAAGGAAATAAGTACAGCAAAATGATCATCAAGACTTATTTCAATCACATTAAGGCAATAAAGCGTATATTCACTAAACTATAACGGGTGTGTTCATACCAACAGAGTCCAATATTTACTGCTGAGTGTCACTGACAACTTTACGATCCGTACCTCCCGGTTTTCCCTTTTGTGTCAAAAACAAACCCCGAGGTTAGTTGTTAGGACATTTTCTTTATTTTATTGTTTATATTGTTGTTCTATGTACCTACGGAGTGGGTTTGTGAGCAATTTCCTATTGAATATGGCTTGTTTGAATTGTGTTTTTGACAGACACGTTTGATCGCTTACGCAAAAGTATTCCTTCTTTATAGAATACAATTTATTGTTTCTTATAAATGTACTATGATTAAAATATCTGTGAATATTTCCGAATGGTTTTATGCCCCTATGTGATATTTTTATTGTATTGTAAAGAAGACATGTTCCGATTAAGTATGGAATAAAATATCCGCCAAATGACCCCCACGGCTCCGATGACAGGCCATTACTCTTTTCATGAAATTTTCCATTTCAATTATTCGCATAAACCCGAGATTTCACAAAACAAAAAAAGAAAAAAATCGAACGGTGTTAAATCGCACGATTTTGGCGGGAAATTGCCATCGGGATTTTGAGATCGTTGCTTCGATAAATCGATTGTTCCGCGCGTAGTGTGGCAGGTGGCGCCATCCTGCTGAAACCACATGTCGTTCAGATCTATACCAACCAGTTGAGGCACAAGAACTCCATTAGCATGTTCCTGTAACGAACGCCATTCACAGTCACTGCATTTTTGTAATGGGTTTTCACAATGATAACGCGTTGATCAGTTGTGTAGCGCTCATTTTTAAATAATCGGAACAATCGTTGATGCCAGCTGTCGAATATCAGAGCAGCAACCTCCAATGAAAAAAAATGGCGTCAATTTTAAAAAGTGCACTCTTACTGAGACACCCTTTATATCTCCAAAGCATTACATTCATACATTTTGCACCTATCTTTTTTACCGAAGCATGTCCACCAAACCCACGAAACAAATCCAGGATCTCACGACACCCAACTGCCAAACATGAATGACTGTTAATCTAATGCTATTGTCGTATAAAAGCTAAGGTCTCGGTGCCTCGGCTTAGCAGTTTGATTGTATATACTCTTAATTTATTGTACAACTTAAGCCTTGAAAGAAACTTCTTCAACTATTGACTCGAATGCCCTATAAAATATACATTTGTTGTCTTTAAAACTAGAACAAATCATGGTAAAAAAATTCTGACATATGAAGGAGCACAGCTATATCATAAACTACCATCGCACATTAAAAATGTACACTCATTTAATGTATTTAAAACCCGACTAGCTCAATATGTACGTACATCAGTCAGATAACGTGTCCTCGGGCAAATGAATACATTAAATTAGTACCTACCTACAATTAGAAATTGTTGAGTGAAATGACGAACTTGTAACTATATTTTAAGTGATTATTGTTATCAAGTAAGTGACTATGTTTTTATTGAGAATAAAGATTCTTTAACCATAATATCCAAAACCAAAATTAAGCAGAAACGTATGGCTTTCAACATCAGCAATTTTACATTCCTATAGACTGTTAAAAGGTGTGGTTTCTCCTCTACTTTGTAAGAGAGGGGAGATCGACCGACTTGATAGCGTTATCTCTTTTTATCTGAGTGCTAAGCTTTAAGGCCCTTGTCATCCTTCTTGGAGGGATAGATTGATATTATGATAAGATATCAGCTTGTAAAGGGATTAAGCAATAGGTACAATAATAAACCGGTTAAATACTTAGATGTTTTTGTTAGAGTACATTTTTTTTTTCTTTCGAGGTTGGAGGGGTTTATAAATAACCGCTACGTCATTGGTGTCATCAGTGTTGTCAAGAATATTCTGGTGATCTTACTAGCACCCGATAAGCAACGCTTAGTTCTGCTTAATTGCGGTCTTCTTTCTTGGGGAGGAACTTCCCTCACCGGGTGGGCCCTATTCCAGAAGAAAGTGTGATGAGTAAATTTTATCATCACTTACAAGAGAAGACAATCATGCTTTCATCCTATGATAGATTTTACTAAACAACTTTTTGATCTTGTTTGGAAGGTCCCGGAAGCCTTTTCCACGCGTCTCCCACTTTTTTATACAAGCAGTCGGTTTAAAACAGAAATAAGAAACTTTGTTGTTTTTAACGCTACTTTCTGACTTCCAAGTAAACATTTTCAACCTAAGTCAAATGATTTTAGCAAACGGAGCCAGTGGACAGAAAGGATCAATTGGCAACATATCGAGCGTCGGAGCTCAGTTCGTGAAGGCTTTCTACGAAGCCTAGTATAAACTTGCACTAGTAGGTACATAAAGAATACCTTGATGCAACTTTTGTAGGTTTTATTTACTTTAATACGCTGTGAGCTTTATTAGATTCCTTGATCTTGTTATTCGTTGATCATTTGTCTTAGTCACGAGTTGTACTAGTCGGCCCTAATAACTGACTGCCGAGGAATGTAAGATATTGCATCATCAGTGGTAAACATTGTGCATTAATAAAAACACTGTTGAAGATAGGCCTTTCCTAACGGGCGGTTTTGAGACACTACAGTCTCAAAATTCAGGGAAATCATTTAAAATGTATATTTGAAAATTTAAATTAATAAAAAAATTATTAAGGATATACGTTTTTACTTGAGTGTGTATGCCAGGCGCTGCACGGTGCAGTCCAGAGTCTACGCAAGTCTCCTAGCCGGTACTGCGCCATGGGACCTGGAAGCCAAAAACCTTGCGTCGTTACACCAATGGCGCAAGGAGGCTCTAGAGCGGAACCTGAGACCCGCGCCTCGCGAAATCGAAGCGCAACGGTCCCAGCTTCTCCAGGTTCTAATGGCCGAGTGGATAGAACGACTAGAGCGACCGAGCGCAGGGCACGCCACCATTGCGGCGGTAAGACCTATCGTGGAGGATTGGCTTGAGAGGCGACATGGCAGCCTCTCCTACCGGCTGACGCAGGTGCTGACCGGACACGGCTGCTTCGGAAAGTACCTGTGTCGTATAGGCCGAGAGCCAACGTCTGTGTGCCATCACTGCGGAGGTGGTCACGAGGACACTGCACTCCACACTCTAGTAGAGTGCTCAGCGTGGGTGCAGCAGCGGTGCGACCTCGTGACTGCTATTGGTGTGGGAAGCCTCTCGCTAGAGGCCATGGTTCTGTCCATAGTCTAAAGTGAGAGTGCTTGGGATTCTGCCACCTCGTTTTGTGAGGAAGTGATGTCCGCTAAAGAGGCGGCGGAAAGAGAACGGGAGAGAGTTGGTACTCTCCCGTCCCGCAGAAGAGGCACCAGGCAACGGAGACCCCAAAATGATCTCCGACCTCCATGAGCGCTGGCCTGGGGGTAACGGGTGAGGCTGCCCGTTACCCTAGCAGAAGCAGGCCTGAGATGGTGGCGCGATGTGTTCCGCGCGCGCCTCTGATGGAAGGGGGGCGAGGCCCCCAGTATATTTCGGTGTGGCTGCCTATTAAACAGGCGGCCAAGGTCTGCCGGGGTTCTCGGGGACTTCCTTCCTAGGGTATACCCGAGTCCCTTGCAATAGACCCACTTATGTCGGAACACCATGTGGTTTTAGTCGGTTCGATTCCAACATACCACTTCACCGCCAGCCCCGGTGAGGTGATGACCCATGGGGGTTTCCACACGATAAAAAAAAAAAAAAAAAGAGTCTACGCAAAAGTTACTTCATCCCTTAATAAAGCTCGGGTATCCCGGAAATACACACGTGAGAAAAACTGTATGGCCTTAACAAATATGAGTACCAATCAGGAAAGGTTTTCTCTCATAAAGCATTAGTCAAAGAAATCCTTATCAGTAAACCATTTCCTATTATCGATTCCATGAAATGTCTTTGTTAACAAATAATATTAAAACATAAAACATGATTCTAACTACTGTTTGCATTTAATATAACATTCTCAAATAAAAGTTTCTATTCTAATATTTGCTGAATGCAAATTTTTGCCCTCAGCCCCCTCTAGAAATCTAATAACAGAATTATTGTTTAACCAGGGTTTGGCCTCAAATGTAGACTGTTTATTTAGGTATTTCGAAATAACATAACTCACCTCTGTAGCCTCTCACCACAGGTTCTCGAAGGTTGCGTCACTACTCATGCCTTCCTCGTATATACACACATATTTTTTGTTTTTTTTTTTTTATGGTAAAGGGGGCAAACGAGCAGACGGGTCACCTGATGTTAAATGACTACTACACGCGGCGAAAAGCAATGCAATCATTGTTTCACTGCTGGTTTTCTGTGAGGCCGTGGAATCGAGCGGAGTCGAGCCAGCCGAGCATGCGGAACCATGGCTCTCCCACGTAACGGTAACATGTATGATAAAGTTGTCTTGTATTCTTGTTATTGAAAGCATATTATTATTATTTTTAATGAACATAAGCTCAAATTAGAACTTAGATTATTAGTATATTTACTTTTAAACCATCATAAAAATATTCCTTTGCAATTGTTATTACGGGGGCTTTTATTTGTATTGTTGAAATCTTTATAACGGCCTGTAGGCACAGATTACTGAGTACTTACAACGTAACAGATAAATCACTCATTACACAATATCGATACCTACCGTTTTAACTACCTACTCTTTCCTGGCGCCGACGGCTGCTTGCGAAAATGAACTTAAATGTTCGTAAGTACGATTATTATTGTGGCCGTAAATGTGTGTAGGGTTAGCTTTTCAATAATTAAAAAAAGTGCTATGTAAATTAAGTAGTTAACGCTTACCTTTCATTTCCAAATTTTTAATATAGAAAAATACTCCATGGGGTACATTATATGCAATTTTTTAAAATGACAGCGTGTTACATTTTGAC
Source organism: Callimorpha dominula (assembly GCA_949752705.1). Taxonomy (NCBI): domain Eukaryota; kingdom Metazoa; phylum Arthropoda; class Insecta; order Lepidoptera; family Erebidae; genus Callimorpha; species Callimorpha dominula. The sequence continues at coordinate 2,791,474 of OX457002.1, read as the reverse complement.
GGCAAGAGCAACAAAGAAGGTGTAACACGCTTTTATTAAAAAATGGTATTTAATGTACCTGAGAGGGGTGGCTAAATGGTAACTGAGTAGGTTAGCAAATTACAAATTTAAGTAATACTAGACAAGTCATTCTAGGATGGGTGACCATTCTTAACACATATATTATTATAATACCACGGAGGGTTTTTACAAATATACAATAACGGATACAAAGTACACCCAGACCAGAGCAGCTACTTGTGAATAACAAACATATTTCGTCTGATGCACTAATCAAACTTACAATACTCTACAAGGCTGTAGTTAAGAAAACCATCTCATATCCAATCAAGAAAACGTATTCATTGCATTTAATATTACTTGTAATAATGAGTCGGTTTTAATGAGTGTATTATATTCAACAATCTTGCTGAATTCGGTCTTAGGATTATATCTCAAGACGGTCAGCATTTTCCGGTTGAGAACTAATAAAATTACAGACCAAGAGATTGGAATTGTGCCGTAAACATGACAGTAGGCTCACTATCTATTTCTGATACTACCTAAGATATCAGAGCGAAATCCATAGGCTGCACTAAAAGTATCGGGAATTTAATATTTCTACTGTTTCTGTCATATTAAAATCTTTTTAATTGAAAACACCTTGGTTTTTCAAAATTGAAAAAGATTCTCGGTCTTATCACAAGGTTTTGTCAAACTTGTTTAGTCGTTGAGAAAATGGAATTGACTCGAAAAAATTCAAGAGCGATGATTTATTATGACTTTCGAAGTGGTTTAACGCAAAATCAGTGTGTTGACCGGATGATATCTGCATTTGGTGATGAAGCCCCCTCCAAAAACACAATTTATCGCTGATTTGCTGAATTTCAACGTGGACGTGTCAATCTCAGTGATGATCCCCGTCAAGGTCGTCCAAAAACTGCAGTCACCCAAGAAAACGTTGATGCTGTGCGTAAGCTGATTGAGGAAGATCGACATGTGACATACCGCGAAATTCAGGCAACTTTAGACATTGGCATGAGTCAAATACAAATAATCTTGCATGAACAATTAGGTGTAAAAAAGTTGTTTTCCCGATGGATACCGCATTCGCTCTGTGAAGAGCAAAAAGCGGCTCGCGTTACTTGGTGCGTCAGAACTCTCGAAAGATTCCACGCAGGATCCTCAAATGCAACAACATCGTATCAGGTGATGAATCCTGGATATACGCGTACGAACCCGAAACAAAAAACCAGTCACGAGTTTGGGTGTTCGAAATGAGTTAAAGCCAACAAAAATTGTTCGTTCACGGAGTGTTGCAAAAAAAATGGTGGCCACGTTTGTCTCCAAACCGGCCATGTTGCGACTATTTCTCTTGAGGGACAAAGAACGGTTAATGCAGAATGGTATGCTAGCATTTGTTTGCCACAGGTCCATCACGACAATGCGAGTTCTCACACCGCGCACAGAACAAAAGAGGTTTTAAAGCAAGAAAACATAGAATTATTAGACCATCCGCCGTACAGCCCCGACCTAAGCCCTAATGATTTCTATACTTTCCCTAAAATGAAGAATAAATTGCGTGGTCAGAGATTTTCATCACCTGAAGAAGCTGTGGACGCCTAAAAAACGGCCATTTTGGAGACCCAACTTCAATGATTGGTTCCACCGTATGGAAAAATGTGTCAAATTATAAATACAATAAATACATTTTTAAATAGTAATGTTGTGTCACTTCCTTGATTCCCGAAATTTTCAGTGCCGCCCTCGTATATGTCAACCAGCATCTTCAATTGATAAAGGAGTTTGGCGATGTTGACAAAACCTTTTTCACATTTCAACTTACCTGAACTGAATGAAATTCGAAATTTAAACAAAAAGATTTGTAAAGTCTATATTCATTAATGAAAATACGTGTAAAATAATAGAAAACTCAAATTATTCAGTCAAAAATATCACTTTGCTCACGGTGATGAACTCACCGTAAGCAAAGTGAAATTTTATGTGATATCCATAGTAGGGCCTAACATTATTTTATATGACGTTAAATCATGTTTGTGTTACATTGTAAGAGATAAAACAATATCTGTGAGTCAGTTATCCTGTATGAATGTTTTGCGAGTCATATGTTATATTACATTGTTTTATTTGTTACACTTTTACAAATATTTGTTTTGGATAAGTATTACTTTTTTTGTGATACTGGACATGTTTTATTATGAAGGAAAACATGCATATTATTATTTTTATTTTGTAGCAGTTACACAATCAAAGTAACGAAAAAATATAATGACGTTGTTCAGAAGTAGATCTTACGCCTACTATAATCGTCATAAAAACACGCGCTACTGACGGTGATTGCATTCGACATCGTTATATTAGTTACTTACATAAGTAACTCGTACTTAATTTTATGTCAATCTAGAGTATTCATCCGGAATACACACGTCTTTACTGCAATCCAGATTTTCATTGACATGGCATATTCGCTAACTTGTCACAAACAACATTTTTGTATGAGATATAGCCATAAAGAAGTTGTTACCATATTAATGAAGTTAAGTACGGTTAAACAGTCCAGACCTGCACATGATTTCAGTTAGGCGAAGCCGTCTCGACTGTAGGTTCAGGCCTCAAGCTTGAATTAGTTATCTACCACCTCGCAGTAGCCATAGCCAGAAAGTAACGGTCCTATTACCTGCATCCGGTGAAAAGAAGGAATTTCGTTCCGCCTACCACTTTTATACGACCTGTCTTGTAGTTAGTAATCCTGACTGCTGAGTCAGAGGTTGTCGATATTCCCACCCATGACAGATAATTGGGTGATAATAATAATAATAAATCTTAACAGTCTAATTGTGATCAGACGGCCATGTGGGTATCTCAAGTTAAAAAAATGCTCACGCTTAAGATTTATCAAGCGAGCGTGACACAGAGTCTTGATCTATCCTGAATTCCTGACCCTTTAGTAGCCGAAGTGGATCTTTTGCTACACGCTTTTCTTATCTTACAACATCCCTTTTCTTATCTTAGTAATACATACCTTCTTATCTTAGTAATACACACCCTTTTCTTATCTTAGTAATACTGGTAATCAACGGAAAACTAAATAAAAATTAAAGCTCAAAGGAGAAATCCCTTTATGCTTATTTTGTATCAGAACCGGTGTCGCCTAGTTTCTCATTCTGTCTTCTACAGCAAGGCTTTCAATAACAGGTGTTTGCTCTGCTCTAGACGTGTAGTCCATAAATATTCTTCATTTTAAATTTAATGTAAAATTAGAGGGTTACGGTTACTTCAAAATAAATGACTTCCATCATCAAAATGACTTCCATCATCATCATAATCTTCCTACTCTTTTCCCAATTGTCATTGGGGTTGGCGCAATGTGTAAACCTTACAAAAGGGCTTTGGCTGGTTTCTTTTATGGCCGGCCGCCTACCTGATGCCAACCCTCCTTGGGAATGTAGTCGTTTTAAGCAAGAAAGAAGGAAGAAGGTAAATTTGTTTAAGGAAAAATAGGCAGGGAGAGGAACGGTGTAATGACCATTTAAAAAATATAACCGACCTCTATAGCAGACTGCGGTCCGGCTGTTGATTATAGGAAGTTGTTATAAATGCAGTAACTTTTACTTTGCAATGCAGGATCACTTGTTACAACGTATGTAGTTTGGCTCATCTTCGCTAGATGTCACTGAGGCATATTTGCCGAATTTGAATCGGTGAAAATAGGTATTATCTACATAATACTCTAAGTAAATAACGAGTTATTTTGTGGCATATTTTAATTATATTGAATACTTTTCTCAGTTTTTCTTTATTATTTTAAGCCTGTAATCTACTTTATATCCATTGACTTTAGCGTCCTGGTTCATTTTCATGGTTATAGCTTTTATTTTTGCTAAGACTTCTTGAAGTGTGTTGTTGGCGAGGGTTTTTGTCTTATGTCGCATAGGTACCTTGTATTCGTTTTTCTCCCGAAGGGCTTTCTTGATATATTCAGGCATTACTATAAATAAAGTTCAAAGAATAAGTTAACTATAATAACGGATACCACAGGGGTGTAAATATCCCATTGAAAATTACCAAGATGTCGAGTTATAGGTTTTTTAAATCTATGAGAGCAAAACCAGTTCCCATAAAGCCTATAAACCTTATAAACAATACAAAAGGTTTCATTTGTACGCTACCAAACTCATAGTGCCTATGGGCAGGCCATAGGCACTATTAGTGAGTTATGTTAAGAGCAGTAGGTATCCCAAGACTCAGATGATGACAATGATTATGCCCAATGGTTTACCAATGTCAATGAATAAATGTGAATACATTTAAATTAGGTGTTTTTAGAAGATGAGTGTTTTATATTCAATTTTCAGTTAATGATGGTTTATTTTAATATTCATTAAAGGGTTAATATATGAAATCATGATTTCAAGCATATTATTTGTTAAAATCAGAAAGCTCGCGATGTAATGAATATTTTTATTATAAACAGTATAAAGTCATGATTGTATTTAATTACATGAGTTGGGTTTTCCTATAAAATTTTAATGGATTTATTTTAATAATCACTCGATGTGTAATGAATTAATTTTAATTATTGAATTCTTTCCACATGCAAAATAAACTTATGTATTTATGTGGGCACAGGCTGACTGGTTCAGTGGTTACAGTGGTCAGTCTAGTAACTTGATATTTCATGTATAAGTTTTAACCTTTATCAATATAAAGTGCAAATACTCTTTTGAAATGAACTACCAAAATGATGAAATTACCGATTGCACAAACAAACAAACTCTTCATCTTTTTAACCCGCTTTAATTACTTTGACTTGTAACTATGCCAACAAATGTTCGAAGTCAATTTTAAACTACTTCTAATTGTCTAATCAGAATGAACCATTGTAGGTAGTTTTATGTAGCTGACAATACTATAATTTGGCATTTTAGAGCTGATCTAATGATGGAGCCAAGACTCCAGGGTGGGTACTCTTCACCTACTAGTAAACCCCTAGAGTTTTTGCTCCTAAGATTCCTTTTGACGAGTCTAATTGGGCTTGGCAACAATGGTCTGACGTTGAAGCTAGGAGGTGGAATAGTGAATCTTTTTTTAACTATTTAATTCGGTTGACCATTTCAAATTTCGAATTCAAATTATTTATTTCGGACTAAATTCATATTATGTTAGTAACAATGTGTTTTAAACTATTGTAGTATTAGTGTATTGAATAAAATTATTAACAAGCTATTTACATTTATAACTGTACATGAATGGAAATCCACCTGAACCTAAAGTGTGTTTTTTAGTTTTACTAAACTGTAATTCTTAAATAGTATACCTACTTATATAATTTTCTTTCGCCACGCTGCTGATTTTCTTTGCAAAATAATATAGTTCAGGCCAATGGTCAATCCGGAACATTGTAAAGATTAAATGTTTGACAGTCAAAAACGAAAAATATGTTAACTATACTTTTCACAAACCAGGGCTTTGTAAAGGATGAAAGCAATAAAAACTTACCGCCGCCTACTGAATCATAGTGCGTCCATATTGCGATTGCAGCTAGCACCACATACACATAAACCAGCATTGTTCGCTGTCACTCAACCAAATTGAGTTTGTGTTACACTTAATTTAACGTTGGAGAACTTGCGAGTTCCTGATGTTTTGTAAGCATAAAAAAAAAAGAGTTATTGCGCGGTGCACTACTGCAATATTAAAATTATTTATTAAAAGTGCGATTAAACAAATCTAAAAAAAAAATGAAAAACGTTATAAATGTGGTACTCCATCATGCCATAAAATAATTTACATTTTCTATAAATAATGTAAAAAAGACTAATTATGTTTTATCAACCTGCATTATACATATTAAATGCCCTATGTATTAAGTTGCTGTAGCTACCGCACCCTGTAAAACTATTTTTTTTTCAGAGTACGCTACTGGTGATATTCATCACTAGAAACAGATATCGTAGCATTGTATATATTGCATAATGAATTATACAAATAAACCTTCGCGTTCAGATAGACACACAGACGCGGCGGGGGGGCTTTGTTGTATAATATGTAGTGTAGAGTGGATAGACGTTGATATTGTACCTACTGGTGGGTTAGTCCCAAGTCCAAGAATCATTCTCGATAACATATTCTTGAAAAAATCCATGTACACTCTCAACTTAACGGTATGTTTGTGATAAACCTCTTTTGTTTTCCAAAAAGTACTTTGTTTTGGAAACAAGTATAGAGTGGAAACATGTGAGTGAGCTCCGGAAACGGGATGGCAATATATGGCGTACTATTTTTATTGCGCCCGTTGAAATCGTATGTTTTGTTCACTATCGACCAATATTCATCTTTGTGGGGTTTAAGTCCCAATCGGGTTTGAAATGTAGGACCAGAGCTTCTTAGTATATTTTTAGTGCTTATTAATTGCTGAATACTAAATTTTAGCTTTGTTCACGCTTTTAAAGTATATTGAAAGAAACATAGCTGCTTCCACGAGATTGGCACACAATTTTGGGCCGCTTTGTTTCTCCGCTTATCATATTATTATGAGCGCTTACCCTAGTAAGCTTCCACTAGGAAAAGAGCAGATCTTTCTTAACGTATACCGAGTTTTTACAAAACTTGGACTAGCAACATGTACAGTCATTATTTCAAGACAAAAAAGGAGGTTTGTAAAAAGGAGGATCTTTATATTTTATGTACGTACTAGCTGTGCCCCGTGGTTTCACTCGCGTACGTCCCGATCCCGTGGGAATATCGGGATAAAAAGTAGCCTATATGTTAATCCAGGTCTCCAGCTATCTTCATACAAAGATTCATTGCAACCGGTTCAATAGTTTACGCGTGAAAGAGTAACCATCCATCCATCCATCCATCCATTTAAACTTTTAAATTTATAATATTAGTAGGTTTAGTAGGATAAAGTGTTCTGTACTAGACAAATATATTGTATACTCGTAAACGTAACTTATACGAGTATATCGAATACTTTGAATATGTGTGTATTCAACTGAGACTTTGAACATAATTTTAGTAAATGTTAATCTATTTAATACAGAGTTCGTTTTTCTCTGGCATAAAAAGACGATGTCAATCCCATCAAAGTTCTTTGATATAATATAATATGTAGACTGTGAGTGATAAATACTGGTATATTTATCACTCACAGTCTACATATTATATCTAATTTAAAAAAAAAACTATACATGACAAAGAGACACGCTTCATTGAGTGCAACCTGTGCACTGAAGCGTTCCATAAAGCCCAAGACGTTTCTTGTCCGGTATGATGTAATCCGAAACACGGGACAACACTACACTAGGACTAACTTCTTCAATGCTCACCGAACGTTTGTTTTCAGCTGTTTTGTGAAATCGGATCTGCGCAACTCTTTCTTTGAGATTGTTTACAAGAATGTTTGTATGCATTTGAATTTTACTATTCCTCTTTGTATTTTGGTTAACGTTAGAAGAAGAGAGACATGTCCGAATGTCTAATAAGATATGGAAAACTATAAAAATAATTTCCTTAACAGGTTTAAAAGGTATCTACGGTATTTATTAATATTGACAACTTTACTATTTTTGGGCTGTTCTTGGGCTGATTAATTCCTAACATCAACAATTGGGCTGGAGGATAGTCCGTCTATTTTAACACACTTTAGAAATTCGATTAACTTTACATAAGGAACATAAAATTGTGTTATATCATGAACAATAACGCCCAAAATAATATTATTAAATTGCAAGTGCAAACAAACCATTTAGTTGTTTTATTCACGATTATGCGTAAGTTACTTAGTTTCAAAAGGGAGCATAAATACAATATCTTGGCGATTAGATGTTGTATAAGTGCCTTACATAAGTTCTCTCAATCACATGTTTTTGTGACAGAATCGATATGTCGCGCAGTAAATCATACACAGCTATCCGGTATTGTGTATTCGTATGTGTAAGTAAAATATCTCTGTAAGCATTAAGTGTCGTTTTCTTGACATAAAATTTTATTTTATACAAATATGTGGATAAATTTTAATTATGATGATGTGACCTTGATATTACTGTACAATGGACTATTCCTGAAATAAACCCAGTTGGGTATCCGAAGAATAGAGTCCGTTGGGATCATAAAGCAAAAATGAAATATGTACTAATTTTTAAAGTACCATCTAAGGTCTACCTACCTCTATTTTCAAAATTTTCGTATCTTACTTGGTTACCGAAATAAAACAACGTCTGATTTGATCTTTATTACGAAGTGTAATGAACGAAATGCACATGGGACCCGCAGGATATGCGGGGGACGCGGGCGCGCGGCGTCTGATCGTTAATTAGGCCTGTGTCGGATGGAGGTGTGGTTGTATACGAATCTGTATATACACCACAAGTCACGTCAGTTTAAATCTGAAGGTACTAAGATTATGTAAACTAGGACCTACGTGTAATTCGTATAGACAGGACCATAAAGACATAATTACAATCGTGAATATTAATATAAGGCGCAGTATAATTTAGACTTTCGCGTAAATTAACATCTCATATTCACTAAAGACTACAATAATTCCGTCTTATGACGCCTTATGTCAACAACAACAATCACACACAAAAAATTCGAAATCCCACTTGGATTTCGAATTTTTTGTGTGTGATTGTTTCTATTAGTCTCCTTCTATACCAGTAAACAAAATTTTCATAAGTCTTTTATTTTGCGAGTTAGTATGGCCTATTTGAACATGAGGCGTCATAAGACGGAATTATTGTAGTCTTTAGTGAATCCTTCGTCCTTAGCTTCTATACTATATGTGTTTATAACTTTATCTGACTGTCCTGACGATAAGCATTTTTGCAGACAGGACATTATTCTTCGGAAAAGTCGTATTATTATTATTATTCATGGCAACAGAAAGAAAGAAAGAAAGATAGGTATTTATTCGCCAAGAATATGTTGCATTAGGTGATGACTTAAAACAGCACCCCGACATATTTGCCTATAATATGCATGCGAATTTTTACTCTAACTGTTAGGTTTTACAACTACAAAACATTTATGGTATAAAAGCACTTTTATTTATTTATTTAAACTTTCTGCAAATACATATGCACAAGGCAGACGTAATGCCGTAGGCATTTTCTGCCAGTCAACCTTTGGGTGACGCAGACATGTGTGTGGCAGGTGGGTATTTAAGATTCATAAGATAAAAATCCTAAGAATGGGTTACGTAAAAAAGCTTCTATAAAATGTACTACATATAATATACTACATATACATAAAGTTATAACATACATACAAAATAAAATAAAGATTTGTGAAGCATTATTCCAATGATTCCTCCAATAAATCTCTGTGGAGCTCACGTACTTTCAATATAAAAGAGAACCGGTTAGTGGACATCCTGATGTCTTGTGGTAGCGCATTCCAAAGGTTTACTACCTGGACAGCAAAGGAAGAATGAACCATACTAGAATTGTGAGAAGGACAAACAAGGAGAAGATTATCAGAAGAGCGGAGATTCTTGGCATAGTTAGAGCAGAGATATTGGAAGTAAGAGTTTAGATAAGTAGATGAGTTAGGTGAGTAGACAAGGGAGAACTACATAGTCACCGCCCTTAAACTGCGGCGTTGTCTTACAGGTAGCCATGACAACTAGGTACGATAAGTAGATACATGATCGTAATTTCAAGTAACAAAACCTTTAATTTTGATTTAAATTGTTTCAACGGTACATCTTTTATTACTTGAGAAATATATTGATATATTTTGATACTATTATAACTTATTCTAAACTGAATAATGCTTATACATAAGTTGTTTCTTAACAAACATGCTAATTTTCATAACATAAAGAGATACCGAACCACCCTGACCGACTTTACAGCTTGTTAAAGAAGATACACCATTTTTTTGACAATAAAGGTTCTAGTTATAATGTGTTGAGTTACTCCAGAACAGGATACCATACCTCAAAACCGACCCTACATAAATAGAAAAGAAAGGAAAAGGCAAACAGAAAAAACAGAAATGAACAGAAGGCATCACCCCATCTAAAACAGTAGGTATAATCAATTGAGATTTAAGATTACGGTAAAGGATTCATATATACATTTATCAAGACGAGTAAACGTACAATGTCGATATAGTCTCATAACCCACACGAATATACCTTACTATTGCAATGAATCATTAGTATGTCATTGAAGGCCTCGATTTAGTATGATTAATGTGTTTAGCAATTATTTACCCCATGCGAACCTAAACTATATACGAGTATTACGACTGTAGTCAAAACTTAGTCTTGTGTGGTGGTACGAGGGCTATTGGAGAGATATATACTTGTTATAATTACACAATAATGAAATGGTTCTAACACTCATTGTAGAAAAATTGCTTATAAAACTTTACCCACGGCTTCGCTTCCATTTTCTCAATGAAGGTATCTCTTAAGAACAGTATTTTTAAACAAGCTTTATTACCTTGGTATGTTATGTATGTAACGGAATTTTTTAACGTGATTTTCGCATCCTTCAAAACGTCGGATTAATTTGATACTTTGCACACTTATCAAGAACCGATGATGATGCAATAATTTAAACAGTTTATTCCATTATTCAGATCAGGATCTTCAGGATTCGCGATTTTTTACGCGTTTAAAATAAATATTCCGGAGAGGAGGCCTGAGAAACGGTGACAAAATTCGAGGAAGGCAGCAGGCGCGCGAATTACCAACTCCCATGACAGCGAGGTAGTTACAACCTTAAATAAATTAAAAACCACGCATTAATGATACATTGAACTAAAAAGTGAAAAATAAATAACAGTTCAAAAATTAAAAAAAACACGGTTTAATAGAAAAAAAAAACTAAAAAGAGAAAAATAAATAACAGTTTAAAAATTAAAAAAAACACGGTTTAATAGAAAAAAAACTAAAAAGTTGAAAATAATTTTCAATAAATTTAAATTAAGAATAGAGTGATTAATTTATAATATTTAATATTAAATTAATTTAATATTACTTAACTTTGTAATGTGTTAACCTACTCGGTTACCACTTAGCCAGGAGCCAAAATAACACTTTGTATGTGTATGTAATTTGGATGACAGTACTATAATTGGGCATTATTTAGCTGATCTGCTGCAGCTGCTGGAGCCAGGAGGTGGATAGTGAAACTCTTAAGTGGCTACTAGGATCTCCCAAAATTTTTGGCTTATATATTTTTTTTGACAAGTTTAACAAATTGGTCTGATGATAAACCCAGGAGGTAAATAGTAGAACTCTTTTTACTTTTTAATTCGGTTTTTCATTAAAACATATGTTTTGAAGTGAAAACCTCTTTAGGCACGTTGTGCACTTTTGCTATAAGGAAAAAGCACTGAACTCGCACCGTTACGCTAATAATACATAATATAGATCCACTAGAGGGCGCTAATCTAAAGATTGATTTCTGTCAGCTCCTTATTAATTAATCTTTAAAAATATAATTAGTTTGTAGAAACTCCTCCTCGTCTATCGGAAACATTGGGCGCATTCATGTTAATGTTGCGGGTAGACGTGAGTTGGCGGGCGAGGAGAATAATAACGTGATTTTCACACAGTAATTTTACTACACTTATTAACACACAAAAATATACTCTGAATAATCATTAGATATCTTCAACCAAGCTTTAAATTACGATACTCCACAGAACACGTGGTGCGCTTACGAGATGCCAATCGATCGAGTCTGCCTCCTAACTTCTGACACTTTATTAATAATGTTGCCAACTAAAATAATCGGTGCGCCGTCAAGTTCAATAAAGTACATTGTGTGTCTAATTCATATGGTAAAATAAACAAAAACATAATTGTAATCAAGGTGAAAAGCAATGTATTTATTATTACTAATTCGGTCTGGGTTTTACTATGCGTGTTAGATATAAAATTCTGTTGACGGGAATTAACGCAATCACGTACTTAGGTATTACAGTACCTTTGAATTGCCTGACCATCGACGTGGTCACATATTGGCTGAGGTATGTAATAACTTTTAAGTAGGTGATCGCGTTATTACTTTTGTTATTATTATTTTGTTACAAAAGTGTAAAAATTAGTATGTAATCATCAGTTTTATTGTGGGAGGTTTCGGCAGGTACGGGCCGGCTTCGACCGGAGTGATACCACAGGCTAGCAGAAAACTGCCAGTGAAACAATGATTGCATTGGTTTTTGCCAAGTGAGTGAGGTTACCGGAGGCCCTAACCCTTCCCTGCCCCTCTTGAGATGCAGGTGCCTATGAGTGGCAGTAGTCATTTACCATCAGGTGACCCGTCTGCACGTTTACGCTGTCCTTACATTAGGTCTAGATAAGGCTGTGCAGGGGTTCCCGGAGGCTTTCCTCTTAGGTTATACCCAGGTCGCTTGTAATTAAGTCCACTTGTAACGGAACGCCGTGTGGTTTTAGTCGGTTCGACTCCAATATACCACTTCGCCATTAGTTCCGGTGAGGTGACAACTCGTGAGGGTTTCCACACGAAAAAAATGTCCAGATAGAACTATGTAATTTATTCCAGAATTAAAAAAGAAAACTCAACAAAATAGTAAGAAATCTAGCATGCAAAAAGTTAAATCTTGACTTATTTAACAAAACACGAGTACGAACGATCTGTCAAAGTCTCGCAGCCTATTCATGCCAAGATAAATACTCAGAGAACGTGATAAGAGTGAGAACTGTAAACATTGTGCCACAAACGCCACCACGTCGCTGGTACGGCTGCTTTTTTGTTCCGCGCTTTGATTAATGCTCGGATATGTCAAAAACATTTATGTAGTCGGTTTTATGGGATGACAAACTGGTGTAGGTTTGTGATTTAGTATGGAATGGATTGATGGAGATATGTTTGGTTCCTGAAGTTTGATTGGAGTTGTAATTGTTGTTAGCGATTTGTTGCTTCAGTTTGATTTAACTTTGAATCTGTGTTGTCGTTGCTATATACTCAATAGTGGAGTAGTTTACTGAATATGTACATATTTTGATATTTGGTTACATTCAGTTGGTTACATTTATGCCTTTTCATATCATCAACAGTTTATGATGTTTAAAGAAGCATTTAGCATTTTAAAAATAGGTTTTAAGTGCATAAGATACTGAAATCTGGTTTACAAGTTTTGTATATTTATTTGCAAATACAAGACATAGATTTTTAGCCACTAATTTAGAGCTATTTGTAGTGTAACCCTATTATTAAAGTTATTTGCTAATTATAAACTATTTATCACTTGTAGTTTAGGTAAAAGTTAATAAACATCGATACGTGGAAGTTTGTTTAGTGGAGTCTGCCCACCTCTACATCTGTATTAAAAGAAAGAAAAAAATCTCAGTCATCATCCTCCTCCTCACCGTTTCCCAACTAAGTTGAGGTCGGCTTTCAATCTAACTACGATACGGCCGAACTTTGATATTTTGCGTGAAGCGACTGCCATCAGACCTCCACAACCTAAGTACTAGGCGATATCGAAGTTCTGTAGTTAGACCAGGTTGTCGGACCTTTTTTTTTAGGGCTCTAACTACCCGTAACGAAATGCCACAGATGTTTGTATGGCACCCGGGACCGACGGTTTAACGTGCTCTTAGAGGCATGGAGGGTCACCCATCCTAGACTGACCTGTCTAGTATTACTTAACTTTGTAATGTGTTAACCTACTCGGTTACCACTTAGCCACGAGCCCCTCTTAAAGATTAAGAAAAAAATCTCAGTAACATTATTAATTTTAAACAAAGTTTCTTATTGATTGTTACACTTCAGACGCTCGACTGATGAGGGCTAACGAGAAAAAAGTGTTAACGCAACGAAAAATGCTGACCGCGAGTTGATTTGTTTTATTTACGCCATCTCTGCATTCTGCACGATACTATTGTAACTTTGATATTGGTTGTACACTATTTATCTATATATTTGTTACGGCAACTTTCACAGAGGGCGCAGTTTTTACAATATTTACTATATTTTGATACAATATATATTCAATCTATTAAATATACTTATATACAGCGAAAGGAACTTTGTTCCAACCGGGTGTTCCAAGGACACCTCACGCGATTTTATTAATGAGTACATTATCTTTAATCGACTTACATTAAATAAGAGACGTGCAGGGAGAATATGCTTTAAATAAAGACCCCTTAAACTAAGTTTAATGCTTGTTTTAGGAGTGTAGTAGTACACTGTGGGATGTGATCATGCAAACACTCGATCTCAACTCCAACGCCTTATGGTCAACTCAGATGGAGCTGATAAATGCTCTAACATATTCTTTGCCGCCACTCACACCTAGCGTATTATAATATGCTCGAGAAGCCGCTGATATGTGAACGAGTCCTTGTCGCTCATGCATTAAGCTAGCCTAGTATGCAATACGGCGCATATAGGAATACGAAAATTTGTTAACTTTCTAAAATAACTTATTACTTTTATGAATGCGCATTCGCGCGTATGCTCTCGTAGTCGAGCGTATGCTCGCGTAGTCATGCTTAAGTCTGCTGGGCCACATGCCTACGATTTTCAGCTCAGTTGTAATTGAATAAGGTTCATATTATATTCACATTTTAAAAATGGTCACGCATTTTGCCGCTCAGTTTAAGTTGACCCTTAGCCATTATTTTAGCTCTGCTTGAATTAATGAAAATGAATGAAGAAAATAGATGATTAATAAATTAATTTAGAAAAACGTGACGTCGCTGTGATTTGCATTGTCACTTTTATTTTTAAAATATAGCACTACGAACACAGTAGCCTTCTATATTTTAACAGATTCAACACAAATGCTTGTGTTTTTCACGTATACATATTTTGCCGTACACCGGTACGGGTTTTATGATTTTCACAAAAACTATTGAACCGATCTCAACCAGACGGATTGCGGTGACCGGCCAGCTGAACGGCTCAGTTATTTTTATTATGAACTGGGTTTTATACAAACCACTAAACTGAATCTATTCTGATTTGGACAACCTGTATTTCGAAGTTCTAAACAAAGTATTTCTTATACATATATATTTAATGCAAGAAATTAATATTATAAAATATGTAAATGTGAGTTTGTTTTTACGTTTTCATGTCTTAACTATTCAACCGATAATATTGATAGCTTACAACTGTGGAAGAGCCATGCTTTTGCACGTATGGGCCGGCTCGACCGGAGTGATACCAGGGCCTCACAGAAAACCGGCAGTTAAGCAATGATTACATTATGTTTCGCCGAGTGAGGTTACCGGAGGCCCTAACCCTTGCCTCTCCCCTTCTTCTCATCCTCCCCGCACTCTCCCTCTTCCCCACTTCCCCTACCCCCCTTAAAAGCCGGCAACGCACTTATGACTTTTGAGTTGCAGGTGCCCCTGGGGGGCATTAGTCACTTACCATGATTATCATTAGCATATTATAAATATTAGATTAGTTTGTAGATTATCGCGCGGGGTACGAAGCAGCAAACACTAGATCGTAAGTCCGTGGTTTTGTCCATTACGCTACATCGGTGGCTTGTGAAATTGCCGAAATTCTAACGTTCTGTATATTTCACTTTTCAACAACCATTTCAGCTAATATATTACTGTTAAATCGTCAAGTGAAATAGTAGCAAAATAAGTTAAACTGTAGAGTAGTGTGGGCACCATTGGTTCACATACCAAAATGTATTCTTTTTTCTCTTATAAGTGTTACAAGATGATGTTAAGGGATAACAATAATGTATTTGGCATTTTACCCCACCCATTTTATCCAATAAATACAATTGGCGAAATGGCTTTTAAGCTCCAAAAACTAACTAAAACTTTAATAATAATCCAGTGGTTTTAAAAGCGTTTTAGCGGCACCATCCTAACTAGTGATACAGTAGCAAATAATTGACTGACAAAGAGCATAATACACGGTACGAATGATGTGAGTATTGGCAATGTGTCCAAGTATTTTAAAAATGTAGATGAGTTTTCGTACTCTATTTATGATGATTTATTTATGTGTGTTTTAAAATTAAGGTGCTTGTCAGTGTGATTCCAAGATATTTGATAGTATGGGTGTGCCGTTGTAGCAGGTGTGTGCTTGTAAAATAATTGGTCTGTTCGGTTGCAATGAGGAGTTAAGTGAGAATGTGATGAGTTTTGTTTTGGGGGTGTTAAGTGTCAATGGGTATCAGATGGGCCATTTATAGATGGTGTTGAATCCATTTTGAGCTGTAATTTGTGTTGGTGACCATGAGTCGCCATATAAGTTAACGGCAGTGTCTTCAGCAGAAAAAAAATGTGTGTGTCAGCTCCGACGCACGACTGGAGTTTACAATTTACTGGAGTCTCTCTCTCTCTCTCTCTCTCTCTCCCTCCCTCCCTCCCTCCCAAGGTTGACTGGTAGAGAATGCCCTGGGCATTAAGTCCGTCTTTGTACAAATGTGCATAAAATTTTAAATAAACAAAGAAAAATGACTATGGCTATATTAAAATTAATATCAAAAATAAAATAACATCATAGTAAAGTGTAATCGCTCAAACATCTAAATCCTTCAATGAATCGCTATTCTCTTATAAGCTAAAGTAACTTGGCCATTTCTTTTGCTTGTGCTTCACCGATTTGTCAACGTCACAGCTCATATTTTATCAAGTTGGGGACAATGGTAACTACATTTTGATATCGGCAAGCTCACCGTCTAGTTTTCAAACCTTTTGATGGATTGTTCGGGGTCGTATCCATTTTGTCTCTACATCCCCTTGCTGAGAGAAAGGGGAAGTTTTTTCCTGATGTATTGTAGTTGTAAACGGTAGTGAGGTTTATGTGGATTTATATAAGGTGCGATTGGGCGTACGCGGAACTGTATTGATTAAAATATTTATGCTGGCTGTGTTTTTTATGGTATGGAAAGAAAAATATATTATTTGCATTACGTAGAACAGGCAACGAAGAGTAAGTTGACATTATTTTTTGGAAAAAAGATTATAAACGAGATAATTATAGTGTAATGTTTGTACTCATTATTATTTGCGTCTGTACCCAGCCTTAATTACAATAAAATCACACAAAAATAAGAAGGGTAGGTATTATAAATTTAAAACTTAAATGATTTAATGAACAAAATAAGTTAAATGTGTTCAAATTCCAATTCATTTAAATGTTTTACTATTTAAATTAAAGGTGAACATTTTAAACTTATTAATATATATTTTTTTCAACTAGATCGCCATACCAGCACATGGCTTAACTTGAAGGAACTGATTACCCTCATCGATGTAAAAGAGTATGATTGGTCTGTTTTACCACGATCTTCTATAAAGCTAATTGGACAGCTTCAATTCTGTGTTCTTTCACTATTCGTGTTCATATTGTCCATTACATGTAGTTCAAACTGATTATGAAACACTGATGTTTTTTTAGTGATTTCATATGTTAAAATAATTTTAATTCATGTAATTAAATATTCCCAATAGACTATTTTTAAACTTTCGCGTTCATTGATATAATTATGTATGTATACGGGAATTAACGTGATCGCTGGATTGAATCTCACCGTATGCAAGTCCTCTCCACTGTATGTCAATTTCACTCGAGATTTTTACGTGAAGCGATTGAAATTTAAAAAACACAAAACTTTCAATTGGGAAGATGGGTTCAAATTACATATCTACAACGTGGAAACCAGTCATAAAAACATGCCACCTCGCTTTTATGCGCAGTCGGATATTCAATTTTATATTTTTATTTCATAAAATTGATCACCAATTGTTTGAAATCGTCAATTTTAAAAATAATTATCATAATTAAAAATTATAAATCAACACACGAAGTAATAACATAATGATCAAAATAAACACCAAAATAAAGACACATCGGGTTGCTTACAAAATAGGAACACTGTTATTGTAGTATGTGACGGTACATGGCCAAAACAAAAATATTAAAAATATCGTACATGTGCGGTTAGATAAAGAGAACCGTCACGTCACGGACTCGACGACGGAGGGCTTGCACCACTGAGCCAGTCAGCCTGTTACCACGACCAGTGCAACCTGGTCGAAACGTCAGAGGTATGTTATACCTATTTCGTGATCGAGATAATTCCCGTATATGTACATAATTATATTTCCAATAGATAATTTAGCAGATATTGAGCAACTTTGAGCGTAGGCAATTGCTAGACTCTAGATAATTCCGAGGGTCTACACCCAAAGCGTGAGGTCAGGCCTTTTCATTGTCATTATGAAACCAATTATAATAATGTCTAATCTAAACTTCTAAACTGATATTGTACCTGAACTTGGTGTACTAAATAGGGATACTTTATGTTATATTAGTCGAGTCGCGTGTTTGTGTATTAATTAGAATATACTCGTAAATGTAATAATGTTTAGAAGGTAAGGTTTGAAGTAAACAGGACGTAGGACGTAGCAACTAAGAGAAATTACTGTGAATATTTTGGAGTATTATGTGTTTTTGGTTTTTATATATTTTTTATAGGCTTGAACTGTTTTTTATTTAAAAATCATCCATCATTTCTTCTTTTAATGTAATTTTTGTAACATTGTTCGTAGCGATGAGGCCGCTCAAATTTGGTATTTTTTGCCTAATCCACTTTGTATATTCCTTGTAAATAAATTCTAATTAGTTTAAAGTTTATTTCTATTCTATCCTAATTTTATTCCCACTGTTGTTTTTACAACTAATTAAATAAACTAACTAACTAATTAGTAATATCTGCTTAATGTGGACTGAGTTAGTAAACATTAAGCAGATTTTACTAGTTTTCTTTTCAAAACAGATAAAAACATCTGAAACAATTCTTCTATATTCTTTAATTCAGTTTCACTAATCAGTGTAATAATTAAGGCACACATTACCGTTCCTTTAGGCCAGCAAATAGCTTTGTAACCGCGCTGAGTCGGGAATGGATGTCGCGAATTACGGTAATGTTATATGATAATGCTGTCTGCAATGGCCTTTGGATGGTGACATACGGAGAGGTAGGATTTTGTGCAAATGGGAGAATGTTAAAATACCAGATATATTTTGACCAAGAGTTTATTCTCATTACTAAATGTCTACATGACATTGGGTAAGAGTCAAATATGTTGGAAATATTTAGTAAAATAAAAAAGTAAAATACTTAATACGTTAGTTTCGCTGTAACTGGAACCAGGATGAAAATGGATATTCCTGAAGTAATTTAGCTAAGTGATGATCGCAGCTTTGCTAATCTTATAGCCTGTCATTTGCAGAAGGCTTTCTACTACTTAGTCTATACCTAGCAGCAGAGTAATCGTAATATCGTATACTGCGATTGCAGGAAAGTTTCACATGCAAATGTGAGTTTGTTTTAACACTTTCACGTCTTAACTACTCAACCAAACACAACAAAAAATTTCATAGACGTTATCAGGGATTCAGAAAAGGACATAGGGTATTTTTTTCAAAGGGGTATAAGATAAATAGTAATAATAATAATAACTCCACACATCTCATACACGGCCGTCTTATCCCAAACTAGCAGAGCCTGCATTATGGTAACCATACTGCTGATAAACATACTTATAAATTTCTAAATACATACATATTATAGATAAATTACACCCAGACACAGAACAAATTATCGTGCTCATCACACAATTATTTGTCCTGGGAGCCACGACCTCTGACTTAGCAGTCAGGGTCACTAACCACTAGACCAACAGGCCAGTCAAATAGAGGGACATAATCTACATTGACGAGAACGAGGCACCTTACAAAAAAAATAATTTTATAGACTGGTCTTATGATTGGCAACCGAAAGAAGCCTTTTGAAACTGTGAAGCAGAAGCAGTATTCCATAAGCTATCACTAAAAATAATGGGGAGTATGTAAGAAGAACGTATGGCACATTAAGTACACTTACTTTTAGTCTTTAGATTTCTCAGTTTTCACACCGTTCGTTACGGAATTCTTTAAGAGAGGCCACTGTTCCGCAGTGCAGCAGATTTAAAATGATAATGAAATCTGAATTGATGTTATTAAAAGAAATTTAAAAACAAAATAAAATACAACCACAATTAGGTATTCACAAATCGGCCTCATTATAATAATTGAAGCAAGAATTATATTGTAGTTTTATGTTTAATTTATTGAATTTTTAAATGTTCGATTTTAGAGGTACATGCCCGCAAAGTATATTTATTTATTTTATGACTCTAATCTTTTTATGTGGTTCATTCAAATACTTTTGAAGTTGCTTGATCATGGCAGCTTCAATTATTCTAAAAACTTTTTATTATTTGTTGGTTTACCAAATGTAATTGCCGTATGTATCACTTGATAAGAAAGCAGCTGGTGACAATCATGTGCTATACACAGCTCAGCTAATCCACTTTTCCGTCTAATTAATTCCATTATTAAAGTAATACAGATTAAAATATAAGGTGTCTGCTCCTTCACTTTTTCGGATTAACTTGTCCTCCATTATCGATATTACAGGGTGTTGAACTTTTATGAACCTTGAAAAATTTGGAAATTGTTATGAGATCTAAGCTGTTGCGCACACGAACGAAGCCTACGCGGCTTCGTTAGTATACGCAACACCTTCGCTCGTGTGTACATATGTATATATTTTGCACGCAAACCTAATTTTGTGTTCAAAATAAAAGTAGCCAAACAACACTAGCTATCTGCCTGTGTAAATCGGTCCACCCGTTCCAAAAGTTAGCTGGAACAAACAGACAGACAGACAAAAAATATTAAAAAAAAAATTTTTTGGTATATGTACCGTGTAAACATTCAGATGCATTTAGAAAAATGCTGTTGACATTTTACATTACAAACAGACATTTCAATTTAATTTATTTTTATAGATTAATATTTAAAACTGGAATATAAAACTACAATATAATGTTTGCGTAGGTTATTTATAATGACGGCGATCTATGAACCTTTGTTTTTGAAATATTTTTGATAACGTCTGAATTAACATTTCATCTCATTCAATTTAGATATAACATGTCCACTGCGGTACTGTGGCCTCTCTTAAAGAATTCCATAACATACGATCTAAAGACTGAAGAGTAAGAATGGGTACCTCGCCGTACGTCCGTAATTTCCTTCGATAACTCACAGAATACTTCTTCTGCTACAACTGCCGTGGCTTCAATGTAGATTTTGCCTGAATTTTTTTTCTGGACCTATGTCCTTTTGTGTACCCTTGAAAACATGTATGGCTATCATAAGTACGCATGTACGCGATTATTTCATTAAATTATACATGTTAGTTTGATATGTTCTGGCTTGCACCCCTCCGTGTACAGGTTGTTGTTTAGTATATAAGAAAACATTTTATTATATAGAGTTAGTCAGTCCACGAGTCTAGTAATAGACAAATATTTACCTAACTCGTCTATTATTGCAAAGTCGCAATAACATGTATGCAATTCTGTCATGATCGCTTGAGTTGAGTTATGGTGTTCAAGAATAACAAACAAACTCATATTTTTATTTATAATTTTAGATAGGATATACTTATAAACACACGTTATATTTTTTCCTTAAAATAAACTAAATTAATCATGTTGTATGTCCCGATTACGGCAATCGTACATGTCGCCTTGCAATGTTGCATTTATTTCTGGTATGCAATAAAAAGTATTTAAACAAATTTATAAATATGAAGTAATCATCAATCCTTCAAGTAATCATTACAATACAATAATTATAGTAGAATTTTAGGACAACATTCCAAGAGGAGAGAACAAAAAAACCACTTCGCACAGTTTATCTTATCCAGCAGCTACCTAGTCCTCAGGGATCTCACGCATTCGGTTATTAAATTAAAACAAAGCTTTTGGTAGGTTCTACCTTAATTATTTACACAAAAAATTTTTTTGAGTTGTTTAAATGTTAATTCTAAACCTTAGAATCCATACAAATACCTAAAATACCCAAAAACTTCATGACATCGCAACACAGCGTATTTATAAAATAAAAAAAATAAAAAACATCAACTTTTTATATTACCTTCGTGTAGGGCTGAAGAAATCACTAATACAGTTAAGGATCTAGACCTAAATTCAAATATAGAATAAGTACAAAAGTCATAAAAACTTACATAAGTTAATGACAAATAGTTTGGTAAACTGCTTTAATAAAATGATAATGGACTCTTTTAATTTTATATCGGAACGCCAATGCGGATTTTTAGTTAAAATAACATATCTGCAGCTAAAATGTATTAAGTGACACAAGTTAGAGAATTCATAGATAAGAAAAAAGCTTTTGACACTATAGGTCGTTAACTGCTATTAGAAAAACTAGAAACCATTGAAATCAAAGGCACTTCTGATGTTCAAATCTCACCCAAGAAATAGATTTCAGGTAGTCAAAATAGATACCATTGTATCATCATCATTAGCCATACATTACTATTTTTTGAGAATTAGGCTGCGTTTCCACCAGAGATGTGCGAGGTAGCTGAACGGTGCGAGGATGCGTATCGAAGCTGTGAAATGATGTGAGCATTTCCACCAGAGATGTGCTAGGCCGCTAGGCGATGCGAGGATGCGGAGCGATGTTGTGGAACCTTGCGCAAATGAGCGGTGCGAGGATGTGTAGCTTGTTTGTTTTTCTACTGATCCATGTTTTCCGTACAATACACATCGACCTCTAACAAACACCGTCTAGTGACTGCTAGCAGTCTCTCGCTCGATTCATCTCTAGCACACATCCCTCGCATACATCTCTTGCACACATTCCTCGCACACATCTCTCGCACACAGCCCTCACTTATTTTATCGGTACGAAAACCTCGCTCCGCTAAACGTAGAGGCTACGTAAATAAAGCTATTCTATTGGTTGTTAATAATCACTCGCACAACTCTGGTGGAAACGCAGCCTTAGACTGCCAAATTTGTACGCTTCATTGAAATTTTGGAGACCATTACTTTATGTTAATTTTTATTTCATTCATGTTCTCACCATCATGTCAAGTAACTTTTATGTCTTTTTTATGACTAAATTCTTTAAACCTTTCTAACGGAAACTTTAAAATGTTAAAAAAAAATATGAAAGTCAAGTCGTTTCGCTACTCATGTGAGAATAAATTCATCATACTGTATGTTTCGTGTTTAAGGACAAATAGGAAGATGGATTACATGATGGTTTATTAGGCATACCTTACGGCTTCCATTATGAATGGGTATCATCCCATGGGTGTCATTAGAGGTGGTTAAACGATTATCATAGGGGGAGGGTGGTAGATAACAATAAATAAATAATTATCTACAACTGGTTAAGATTTGATAATAAACGTATTTATTTATGTTAGACTGAGTGAGAATTTAGGCCAAATAGATTATTTGTTTGCGAAAGTTGTCATTTCTGAATCATTTGGTCATTTGCTTAAAAAATATTTAACAAATTACGTCAAGGAATATTTCATGTCATTGCAAAAAAAAAACATATGTAAAAAAAACACAATGCAATAAAAAATCAATAATGCGTGTGTGAATAAATGTATTTTCCATCCCCTTAATTTATTCTGATATGGGAACATAAGTCGGACAGAACATTCGGTCGTTACATGATCAACTCTGGAACAGATATATAATATTTTTTTCAGATTTAAATGATTTAGTAGTTCTTTTTTGGGTTTTCACTGTAGAGGAATATACATATTGTATGTCATGAAAAAGTATATATTTTATTTTAATAAGTAAATTGCTAAATTTGTGTGAAGAGTAAGATATTTATTTGATTACAATTTCAGGTTAATAAGCCCTTAGCTGCAAAGTCTACAACACTAAAGATGTACATTATATATTACATTCTTCTTTTCTAAGTTGTGAAGTTGTGATCAGTTATATGTAGGAGAAATACGTTATTGAAAAAATTATGCCCTTTTCTAATTTATGATCTCGAAGTATGACGCATAATTACTAGCAGCGCCCCGCGGTTCCATCCAAGTTTCATCGCAATCGGTTAAGTAGTTTAGGCGTGAAAGAGTAACAAACATCAATCCATCCATCCAAACTTTCACATCCCAGTAATATTATAAATGTGAAAGTTTGGATGGATGGATAGATGGATGGATGGATGTTTGTTACTGTTTCACGCAAAAACCACTGAACCGATTGCGATAAAACTTGGTGTAGATAGCTGGAGACCTGGATTAACGCATAAGCTACTTCTTATCCCGATATTCCCACGGGATCGGGACTTACGCGGTTTAAACCGCGGGGCGCTGCTAGTTTATAATATTAGATAACTTTGGTTAACAAGCTAACATTTTGATTCTTCGAAGTACCAATCTTCCCTACACTTCAAGTGTACCACCGATGTCGGAATGCCGGTCGTGCCCGAGTTAGACATTGACACGGGTCGACTGTTAGGTATACACAGTAAATCCGATTTTGTTTTGTATTTTATACCTTGTTATTTTGTCGTTAAATAGCCAAAGATTTACATTTATTATGAGTTTCGTAAAAAATATTACCTGAAGTTAATATTTTAAATTTTGAAAAATATACCTTTGTTAGGACTCATGCCAGTATGTAGGTACATTATTTATTGCTATCTGTGCTGTACCTACTCACGCCAACATAGACATACACACGCGCGTACGCATACACAAACGAGCACGCACAAGCACACAGTCATACACACAAATATACTCTCATGCATGCACAATCATTTTTATTTTATTTAAAAATAAAAACAAACATGTATCTTATTAAAATATTATTTTGCATCTAATGTTATTTTATTTTAATGTTACACGTGTTATGTACAGTTTAGATTTCGGTTTAGTTTAGTGTGGGTAACCTTTGCTATGCGGAGGTCACTGGCCCCTGTAACACAATACTCGCAGGTCAGGGAATTCTTAACTATCTACACATTTATAATGTCAATTTCAATAAATAAATAAACGGCTCATTGCTGTAGAAGAAAGTACTATGATGGCAATGATGATGTTGACAATCTAATGTTTAAAGGTAGCTTCCAATTATGTCGGGGTCACCACTATGGAGGAAATGGGTGTGACGTCCCTTCAACACAGAGGGAGAATACTTTTACTACGCAAGGTGATCACGTTCGGATTATGTTGGGGAGTTGTATACATATTTATATGTTAACTAGCTGACCCGACCCGATTGAATTCGAATTGGTATAATTTCCAACGCGCATTCTGTCAATCACGCCAACTGTCAAACTACTGACAGTTATGACTAAAGCGCTGAGGTTACATTAGAAAAGTTAATATGGGTTTCTTATTTTTTCTTTCATAGGAACTTTCTCCTGGCAATAACAAACACAAAAAAAAAGAATTAGCAAAATCGGTCTAGCTGTTCAAGCGTAATGCCGTAGGGAAATAGGGATTCATTTTTATGATATGGATATAAAATAATCAGTGTGAGGCCTTTCCAGTATTTTCATTGTTCCAGTATTTCTGTTTAATGAAGTGGGTACGTTGTCAAACTATTTATTAATTAGAAAACTTCTAATAGGATCAGTTTAAGCATTCAAATCCATTAAGTTTCAACTAAGAAATTATTGAACACACATAAATGCGACAAGCACAGTTTCACCCTCTAAATAGATGTAAGGACACAATATTCGGTAGCTTCATGACTGCTACCTTAAAACTAAAGTAAGTAAAGTAAAGTTATCAGCATACTTGATGTCAAACCACCTTCAATGTACCTACTTGGTAATAAAGTCTATTATAGCCAAATGCCAATAGTTTATTTCATATATCTTATTATCTAACCAACGGAAGATGTGATATTTGAAATGAGAAGTCTTTATATTTTTTTTAATTATGTTTGTTACACGCAGATACCATTTTATTCGTGTTTCGAACACCTTTAAAATCTTTTCATTCGAGTTATAGAGGCAACTTTTTTATCATTTGTATTTCGAACAAAGAAAAAATACAAAAAACCAAAAGCAATGGATGTCAAACAAAAAAAAATTGTCGTTAAAATATTTATCAGTATAGGTGCGAGAATATTGTATTTAGCAGAGGTGTCTCCTAAATGAATATGGCTTTTGTGAAAATAATAGAATATTACGCAAGAAATCAATATTACGAAAACATGTATTCATAAAATCAATTATTAACAATAATTAAATTCAAAATTAACGCCTTTTCAAAACATAGTAAACAACTAATTAAATTTTGTCGAGTTAAATTCACCTTCACCTTTGTAACTAAATTATTTACAACCGCATTGATTGAAATAAGGTTGCACCAAACAATACAGGAGAATGGAGTTAATACGAAGGTGATAGTAAATTTTGAACCATTTAGGTACAAATGACCGATCAATCACTATTTAACCATACAAAATTGAACTTTAAAATAAACTTAATAAGGTTGAAAATGAAAAATAACGATGTAGTTGGGTGACAGTGTGTGTATTAAGGAATCCAAGTCAGTCGACATTGTTGATAAGGGTCGCAGCTCCTGAGGCGACGGCCTTCTATTGAGCTTTACTCCTATTTATGATTTTACATCAAGTGATAAGATGTAGCGGTGGAGTAATTAGTAGCGCTTAGTTAGAATGACATTTGTAGCCCTAACTGAATTAATTTGATAAAGGACATACTTCAGTTAACAAACAGTTGATACATAAATATGAATCTATAGCGTGGGTGACTAAATTAGGACTTTGTTATACACATTATTCTTTGTAGATCGATTGATGGCAGACTTAAATGATATATGCCAAAAATCGTTGGTCTGACAAAGCAGAGTCATTCTCAGTTTCGTGAGTACCATTAGTTGATACTGGCATATAGAGTTCAAGGCAGTGGATTATTTGGCGATAATAATAAAAACTTTAGATACCTCACACACGGTCGTCTGATCCCAAACTGGGCTCAGGATGTATGTGTTATGGTAACCAGATTGCTGATAAACATATTTATAGATAAATTACACCCAGATAATGAACAAATAATCGTGTTCATCACACAACTTTTTGTCCTGGGTGGGAATCGAACCCACCACTTAGCTTATTTAGCACTATTTAGCTTAGCAGTCAGGATATGTATATATGTATGTTGTCGCCACATTAAAAACTCTTACTTATTTTAATAAAAATAGGGACAAACTATAATAGATGATAACATTGATAACACAGTTCACAATTTAATAAAAATAAGTTAATAGATATTATTTTGACTGGTTATACCGGTAACGCAATACTATTGGTCGATGGATAAATATTAACAAATTGTGGGATTATAAAAGGGTAGGAATATGTTTAGAACGATTGACTTGAGTGCAAAGAGGGGTACGAACAACTTGGCAGTTGCTGTTAGTTAGTGATTTTCATAGTTTATACCAGTGGTTTTGAGAATGTATTCTAACATGTATGTACCTCAATTTTACCGGCACGTTGGAGGTCGCAACTATGCACCGATTGCCTTCAAACTTGGACGACAAGTCAACAGGGCAAAAATGAAGGTTAAGTTCGTTAATAGGGCAAATTTTAAAAAACATAAAAAAACACGAAATCTATCTCTGCGGGCCTGCTGTGGGCCCTTAATTTTATCTTGCTTGCAAAACTGCAACAAATATGTTTTAATGACATTAAGCACTAATTATATTTGCAATACTGATAAAACATATTTGTGAACTTAGCAGTCCTTTTCAGGGCCAAGTTGTGGCCCTCGGTCGTTTCCATTCCAATCTCCTCTCTTCACTCCTGAAATACTAGTAATCTTCTGCATTACTCAGTACCAGAAATAGTGCACTACGCTAGGTAGGTTGATTAATGCGATCTTCTGTAGTGTGGAGGTGCTAAATCAGTCGATCGGCGCAAATACAAGCAAAATTTGACCATTTTTAGATTTGGCCATAATTCGTTTAAATGTAGCATTACTTATGTTAGTAAGTTAAGCCTCTTCAGTGTAAGCGTTAAAGTATAAAAACGTGGAATAGCAAAACTGAGAGTTTTCCAAAATTAAACGAACGCGCATAAGCATGTAGATGTGAGCAAAATAAGTGCTGATTCAGACAGTGTTTACCTTGCCGGAAATTTCAGTAGTGTACCGTATCCTAAAAAACTGACTCAGTGAAAACAAGCTTATTTTCAAAACTTAATATTGCTGCGTAGTTTAACATAGGTACATATATACTTTATAAGTAGACAAGTAAGTAGTGGGAATAGGGAAAAATATAGATTCTGGCTTTCTGATGCAGTATATTTTAAAAGTGCAAATTAGGTTTCATAATAGATTTTCTAAATGTCTTTTTAATGTTCATATAATCTCAATGTCTAATGCGTCATTTTATTCATGAAGTCTTATTAATGAACCTGAGCTATATTATGTTTATTGTTGTTCGTTTGAGTATCGTGGCTCTCCTAGGCTTCTATCACCTTTAGTCATAACGCTACATTATAATAAATAGATAAACAAATATCAATTCTTTTTAACTTTCTTCACCATTTGCGCCTCAATTCTTAAGAAATTTATACCTAATGTAAATTCTGGAAACGCGTTCGGCTTGAAACTCAAACATAATTGTAACTCCCGGTTACAAATTGAGTTTACAAGATTGTATTAGGAATCAAATTAGATCATATTTCTCCAGCCAGTTTACATTACAGTTAGTCGATTTCAAAGATACTGTGCGCCAATTCTTATACGGGCTGGTGTAATAATCTAATTTCATTTTCAAGCAGGTTGCTTTTATCACATCGATCTCATCTAAAATCCTCTAACACTGTCGATCTATTATGATCATAATCTATGGTTTACTTTTAAACTACTGTCTATAAATTAATTAACCATTTAAGGCACGAGTAACTTATCTGTCGCCTAGTTTCTGAAAGGCTGATCAACGCAAAAATTAACTAATCATCTGTCAAATCTCTTGCTAAGTATATTTAAAAATATTGAGTTGCTGAAAACATGATTAGGCACTTTGATTTGATCATCGGATTACTTAACAGAGTTTATGTAAAATGTCATTTTTACTGCAATGTCATTCGATGTTCAATGAAATTGTTATTAATTCATTAAGTCATCATACGCCGCTTTTATACAGCATTCCCCGCCATATCACGAAACTATAACCGCATGCCTGAAATATTTCTCTTCACGGATAAAGTACAAGCGTGAGGTGTATTCCATCTACACGTCTCACATGTTGGAGGGTGAGCCAATTGCTGTTGATGGTTTAGGTTTCCAGACTTATTGTGCTGCTACTGCAAAAAAAACTCACTAACATTTCACCAAGACAAGAGAGACACATCAATATTGACATTTTATGCCAAATGGCCAACTATTCAGTCATTTATTGTATAATATAAACAATCTAACAACCTGTATTGTGTAATTCTATTCTTACCGATCGATTTCAGTGTTTGGTTTTATTGTTTGAAGAGGCTCATCTTACCGCACGCTGTAATTAGATGATTTGTTTGGTAATTATTTAAAAAGGTTTGCCGTGTTATGTTTGTTATACACCCCTTCAACGGATAGAGTAAACATTCGACCCGTTTAATGTTCTGTTCTGACAATGTTTAAAAACGCTTTTATGCTCATTAGCAACACTTCTGATATTTTGCCTAAAGCTGAGTTTTTTTTTTCATTACAGGAACCTGTTAATTTACTGTTGATTTGTCCAAACAATTAATAGTAGTATTTAATTAATATACTAAGGATAGTAGGGTATGTAGTAGTGGTAGGGTAATTTAGTTTTATAAATTATACTAGTTGTTGTTCGCGACGTTGTTCGCGTGGAAATTCAAATCTATCCTGTGAGAGTCGTACATTTTTCCGCAATAAAAATTAGCCTGGCGTGATTGAATAACAAACATCCATCCATCCAACTTTCACATTTATAAAAGTAGTGTTGACTAAACTAAAAAATATTATTATTAGTTTCCTCTACACAACTATGTGTGTCACCCCAATAACGACGACCCGAATATAATTTCCTTATTGCATTATTTACTTATAATATTTTTACTACTTAGTCATCGAAATGTCTGTTCCATGTGTGTATCGAGGTTAGGTCACACACGTTTAATATTATAGTATAAATACTAACACAATCTATTAACAAGAGAACAAAAAAAAGAAACCCTGACTGCTAAGCCAGAGGTCGTGGGTTCGATTCCACCCAGGACAAATCATTGTGTGATGAGCATGATAATTTGTTCTGTGTCTGGGTGTAATTTATCTATAATATATTGTATGTATTTAGAAATATATAAGTATGTTTATCAGCAGTCTGGTTACCATAGTACAGGCTCTGCCTAGTTTGGGATCAGACGGCCATGTGTGAGATGTGTGGAGTTATTATTCTTATTATTCTACTTATTTATTTCATATACATATAAATTACATTTTTAAATACACTTATAATTAAAATATATATATATATATATATATATATATATATATGTATATTTAAAAATATAAGAAATAGTGTCCCACCGGTATCGGGTACAGGGACCAAGCTACCGGTGGTAAGGGTTCCAGAGATAGAAACCTCCTCACTATGCGTGTCGTATCAAGGAGGACTGCCTTCTGCATCAGGCTCTTAATCCAGCTGCCTAACGTGAGCCTCTGAAGGTGTTGGTCGAGGCTTTTAACCCATGGGCCGAAATGACTATCGGCACAATGATTGCTGAATCCACATCCCACATGTAGACAATCTCGTGGGCTAGGTCCAAATATTTTATTTCTTTATCTTTTTCGGCTTTTAAGAGATTGTCGAATGAGGAATGGTGATGTCAATAATCATTGCTCAGCGCTCTAATCGGTCTATCACCACTATATCAGGCTTATTGGCAACAATAGTCCTGTCAGTGATGATAGATCGATCCCAGTACAATGTTGCACGACCATTTTCGAGAACTGGGTACCTGTAGTACGGTAACTCGGCAGCCATAAGATTATATTTAAGAGCAAGTTGCTGATGGACTATCCTGGCCACTTGGTTATGTCTATGCAAGTACTCGCCATTGGCAAGACGAGAACAACCAGACATTATATGCCTGAGGGTTTCTCCGGGACGATGACACGCCCCACAAATGTCAATTATGCCGTCCTTCAGGATATATCTCCGATAGTTATTCGTCATAACAACTTTATCTGTAATTGCACAGACAAAACCTTCAGTTTCTCCGAAGAAGTCACCGAACAGTAGCCAGGATACTGATGCCAATAAATCTATATCAGGCCCATTTAAAGCCCGATAAAAACGTCCATGCAACACCTTGCTCTTCCATATCTACTTGCGGTCTGTAATAGTAAGTACTGCTGGTTTGCGCCAGTTCTCTTTTTCTAGAGCAAGCGGAGTGAGTCCGTTGTCAACTGCCACCACATCCCGATACACATCAGGTCAACGGAGAGGAAGTAATCTCTAAGGTTGCATACCTCGCGGTTATGGAGGGTCTTGGCGTTTAAAAAACCACGACCCCCACATTTCCGCGGGATATAAAATCTCATGACCGACGAACGTGGATGGTGCATTCGGTACGCGGTAAGCAGTGTACGGACTCTTCTATCCAGGGCATCTAGTTCAGTCTAAGTCTATCTAAGTACGCCAAAGGAGTAGGTTAGGACTGGTATGACCCAATCATTATAGGCCCGCACCTTATTACCACCTGACAAAATACTTTTCAATATTTTATTATTATTATTCTCTTTATTTATTTAATTTCTCTATATTATTATTATTATTAGTATTTGAACACGCCACAGTAGTTTCACTGCAGTAGGAAGAAGGAAGAAGAGTAAGATAAATCTTAACGTTAACAAATAAAATAATGGTCAAAGAAATTTAAAAAAGAGGTAGCGGGTAGGACCTCCACCAAACTGAAGATCGGTATTAGAGAACTTAGTGTCTGGTAGTGAGGTAATAGCTTTTGATTCATTCCATGGGGAAAGGGATAGCAGATTTCTATTTTTGTTACGTGGTACGGAATGTTTAAGGTTCTTTATTAGGCTATAGATAATATTGGGAGAAAACAATATTAAATATTTATAAACTGAAATGGCATGCAAGTAAACTCTTTCGATGTCAAAATTTAAAATATGACTTCAAATAATTCATACTTCTACGAGCTATTTATTTCTACATTGCACTCACCTTCGAAATAATTAACTTTGTCTTTTAACAAATTATATTGTCTGCACCACGTGGAGGCGTGGTGATAAAGCCACATAGGCTTTTCATAATCCTCATTCAACTCTAGGGTTTACGTCCAACAGCTTATGGAGTATGGTTCAGGTGGCAGAGAGTATCTAGAATTTTATTGTGTATCTTTTTCAATGTATTTACGTTTCGTTACAATATATTTTTTTACATAAATCTTCATTATGTATTTGTTAAAGTTATGAACGCTAGAAAGATTCTAAAAAGTTTGTAAGTACTTTATGTAAAAAATTTGGCTTTCCATTACCACTTTTTTCTCGACAATTCGAAAGATATAATAGAAAAATAAAATTGTTTTTAGAAAAAACAACATTGAAAAATTTGATTTCAACCTTATTTTAATCACTACAAGAACACGACTATATTATTCTGATTATATAGGAAATCCCAGTACTTTGTATTTGAGTGATATCGGTATGAGAATTCGAATTTAGTTTTACGAGTTGGCGCAAATTCTTAAAGGTTTAAGCTTCGTCGTATTTTGTGATTTGATTTTTTGTGAAAGTAATTAATGTTTTATTAAGAATAAAGTAACTACTTTTCTAGATAGAGGTCAGTAGGTTTCAAAAAACATAATAGGATGCTATTTGTTCAAAACAAAATAAAAAAAAATTAGCTTTTCGTTTACAGTTACTTATATTATTATATATTATGATACATTTAAAAAATACTGACGGTATAATGTGTATACTTAATGAAATTTGTGAAGTTATTTTCAGTATACTATTTTATTTATACATTATGTCGCACTCTGCATTTATAGCTCAGAAAACGTGAAAGTTAAATGCAATTTCATACATAAAATTAAAAACACAAGTCTACTTAGTAAAATGCATTTCGTGCACTTTAAAAAATATCCCGAATAAAATCGCGTCATCCGAAACAGGCGGAGAGCTCATTCATTTTAAGTAGATAAAAATTCTTTGTACAAATTCTATTGAGAAGCGAGAGCATTTAGTTAAAACGTTGCGAACGGTTGAATAAAATGCTAGAAAAAACAAACAGGGTAGGTTACGGGCCATAGTGTAAAGACTTTATAGTAGGATAACTTAAAGGTGTCATTATTTGAAGTCGTTTAAAAAAAGAGCAGGGATGTCGCTAAAGACTAAGGTCAATAAGAAGACTCAAGGTGTTATTCTTGTGTTAAGTATTGCCATTCATTCTAAATACAAAATTTCTAAGATTAGCGGTTACTTGAAAACTAACAACTATCGTTTAAAACTGATCTGGTGTAAAGTCGACGTTGACTATATTTTCTCAATACCTGATGATCTTTTACAAAGGGGTTTTTTTTTTACTGGTATAGGGCAAACGAGCAGACGGATCACCTGATGGTAAATGACTACCGCCGCCCATGGGCACCTGTAACTCAAGAGTCACAAGTGCGTGGCCTCCCTTTAAGGTGGGAATAGGGGAAGAGGGGAAAAGGGGGGAAGAGCGGAAAGACGGGAGCGGGGAATTAGAGGGGAGGAGAGGCTGTGACGGGAATGGGGGAGAGGGAAGGGTTAGGGCCTCCGGTAACCTCACTCACGCGGCGAAAAGCAATGCACGCATTGTTTCACTACCGGTTTTCTGTGAGGCCGTGGTATCGAGCGGAGTCGAGCCGGCCCATACGTGCCGAAACATGGCTCTCCCGCGTAAAAGGTTTTCTTTTTACAGGACCCTCTTGTATATTATTGGTAAGGGTTACGATTTAGCAAGTAGAGGTGTATGTCAGACTATGTCTATCGCTCAGAGTATTGAACAGACAACGAACACGTTCGTTCGTCCCCCGTTTTTCCACTACACTACACTGTACTCACTGCCAATCAAGGAGACATGCAGCAAAATAGTGTTTCAATATACTTTTAGAAGCATTATTTGAAGTTTTACAATAATATTTTCTATCCTGTATCGCTTATAGGCCGGAGCTCGTATCTGATCTGACGACTATACATATGAATCTACTGAGGTATTTCTGTCCTGGTGTCAGTGACAATCGACGCACAGATCCACCGATAAGACATTGATGTATAGCGGCAATTGCTTTTTGCAAATTGCTCACCCACACATCGCAGGCTTTTATTTATGCCCAACAATTATTTTTCACCGAATATAAATGAGATTAACCGCCATTATACAATGATAAAACCCTACGGTTGCTGTTTTGTAATTAACGTTTTTTATATGTTTATATGTTTTTAGGTTAGATAAGAGATAGTACATAACTAATACAATTTATTATATTAATTAATTACCTATTAATGTATAACTTAACCTCCAATACCTCATTTCAAGTTCTAGAAGAGAGAAAGAAGAAACTAGCTATCATTTGATAATCTTTTAGTGGTATCCTTTACTGTTATGCTCATAGCACAAGAAGAAAGAGGTAACGCACTTAATCTTAACTTTAGTGTACCTTTACAAAACATTGCAATCAACCCAACTTATTGGTCCTTCGAACAGATTAAATTTATTTATTTTGCAAGTGGACCTGTGTCAAAGTAGTAGTTTATAGTATATTAGTGCTGCCGGAAGGAACAACGTCGCGACGGAGTTAAGAGGTGAATTCAGAGATAAACATCGATGTATGGCGGCAATTTCCTACGGCGAAGGGCAAATGGAAAGGGAAGCCCGCCCAAGTCGTTTCGTTTTATACGGGAGCCGAAATTCTTTAAAGAATTATTTCTACTGGTACAGAGAGAATTCTGTTTGGAATTTATTTAGTGAATTTTATTCCATTTTGTCATTGGTGACAACTGATTATTTTATATTTATATACGAGTTTTTTTCTGATGAACATAAATATCCAGGTAAGACTTAACTGATTGTTTCATTTGTATTATCCAGTTGTCCCAAATATAAAGAAAAAAATTGTTACCATTTTTCAATGTTATCTAATTGGATTTAAGCTCCCTTTTTAAAAACAGAATGTCATTATTTATTGGAACTTTAGCATATTACGATAAGCTATAATAAGCTACTGTGACCAAAGGTTTTAGTCCTATGTAAATGGTCACCCATCGATTGATTCATGGGAATTGCTGAACCATTATCATAAACTAATACAAGGGTACATGTGGCCTTTTAAGTGAATTCATCTATGTAATCGTATATTAATATGCAAACGTTAAAAATAATCAGAAACTGCTTGTAGTTAAAGTCGAGGGCATAAGCATAATGAAAATTTAAATTAGCTATCAACATAATTGGATTTTATAGTACATGGTTAATTTAAAATTAATTTCATTGCTTATAAAGAGGTGATTAAAATGTTAATAGTGCACGAAGGGATACCGATGACCTCAAGTGAAAAACTCAGCAGTGAGATGGATGCGGTACTTCTACCAGTCAAGTGATTTATAACAAAAACATATTATCCCATACCAATGCAGTAGAATGCAGTCTACCAAGAAGTCAGCTGAAAAAGAACGGAAGAGGAATAGTTCTTTTCCATTACAAAAAAGATATAGAATATATCGCTGAAGAGCAGAAAAAAATACTCCATGGCGATGACTTGCTTGGTCTAGTAACTTTAGTAGAAGCAAACACGAGACTTTACTGCGATATTTTGAGCGCATGCCTCTTTGGTGAGAAGGGCGAGCTGACGGATGGGACGGGTTCAAAAAAAGTGTTTTTTTTATTTTTATGGTATAGGGGGCAAATGAGCAGATGGGTCACCTGATAGTAAATGACTACCTCCGCCCATGGGCACCTGTAACTCAAGAGTTACAAGGTGGGAATAGATGAAAAGGGGGGAAGAGTGGGAAGACGGAAGAGGGGGATTAGAGGGGAGGAGAGGGGCGAGAGGGGAAGGATGGTAATAGGAGAGAGGGAAGGGTTAGGGCCTCCGGTAATCTCACTCACGCGGCGAAAAGCAATGTCTCACTGCCGGTTTTCTGTGAGGCCGTGGTATCGAGCGGAGTCAAGCGGGCCCATAAGTGCCGAAGAATCTGATTTCTTATGAAGTGCGACTGCTAATGTATCATACAAAAGTGAACTTTATACAAGGATAATTTTATAGTTACTTATTATATTGATCGTCAACATTTATATGTATCAAAGTAGGACAAGATGTTATTTCCTAGAAATTTTGCACCTCAGCACAGGAAGAAGTGTTCAACTTTCTAAACTGGAAACGTTTCTGTATAATATTCATGATAAATACTCCAAGGAGTTGGAGTCAGTCAGCCCCACAGTCCCGCGAAATAAAGATTCTCAAGGGGTGATAGAAGAATAAATTGAAAAGTGTGGAAACCGTTGCTTACTATGGACCGGTGATATTAGTCAAAGTGGCAGGAAGCTACTGAAGACAAAACCATCGTTGTCACAAACTTTAAGACGTTCTATAGCTAAAATGATTGATTGAACAGAATACCAGCGTTGCAGAGCGATCTGCAACGATAGCTGACGCAGGTACCTTATTTGATCTTCGATACCAAGTGTGTTTATTGTGTTAACTTGTGACTGAGGATACAAATAAAATATTTTTCTTTCTTTCCAAAACGCATGATCAATGTCGATAAATATATTAAAGTTTTTTTTGTAATTGTAAATGGATACCAAATTTGGATTCATGCAAGTATCATCACTACATATTATAAAACAAAGCCCCCCGCCGCATCTGTCTGTCTGTTCGCGATAAAATTAAAAATTACTGAACGGATTTTCATCCAATTTTCAATAATAGACAGGGTGATTCATGAGGAATTTTGGTGTATAATATATACCCGTGCGAAGCCGGGGCGGGTTGCTAGTATATCATAATATTGGAATCTAATTATGAGTGTGATAAAAGGCAAATAAATAAAACATAAGTATGTATCATATCAATGCTTTAAACTATTCCATATAAAATATTCTATACAACTTTACAATACAAATTATGTTATTTTTCCATTACATCGCGTCCAAAGAAAATTAGTAACTCTTTACACATCGTGTTGTATGTAAGCACGGAGCTATCTTACCAAACCAAATATGCGACCGAAGCAAAAAGCAATTGGCTGTAACACGGAGATGACCGCAGACCACTCAGCTAGCGCAGATCTATGTTTAGATAAACAACACTTTACATTTGGTTGGTTAACCGCTGTCCGGTTAATAGCTGATTAAATTGGAATGAATGGCGGTTGATTATTTAGATTGTGTAATACTTTTTGGTGTTTTCTTTAGGTTCGATTGGTTTTGGGGTTAGAAACGAATCTTCAATTCGCTTGGGGATGGATCGTTAATTAATGACTACCGTATTATTCTTGTGGTATTAGTTAGTGCTTTTATTTGAGGGTTTGGGCTCTATTTTTGGATTGTTCAATTGTTTTTGGATTTTTCTCTTAGGAAATTCTTAATTACTGAAGATTGAATTGAAAATTACTTGATTACAGACTTAATAAAATAGACGGCAATACATATGACACTTTAAATTTAATTGGGCAACATTATAAAGGCACTAGCTACCTACTATAACTATAGGTACTTGATAGATAGGCTAGGTCAAAAACGGCAGCTGCGAGGGGCTTCATGCTGAGCAAACAAGCCAACCGGACAGAATTTTAATTTTATTTTAATCGGTCTATAGATGACGGAAATATCGGTGAACATACAGATAGCGAACATACGAACTCCTTTTTTGAATCCGTTTAAATGTAAGTAATTAATAGATTACCTATATTATCATTTTAAGAAGTTTGTAAACTTTTTCGTCATACTTCTAAAAATATTGTTTTCGCATTGAAATTAGTAATTCCTCATGCATTGTAATATGTCAGTATATCATATATATATGTAGGTGTTCGTATGAAGTAATCAGTCTAACATTGGTGTAGTATGTAACCAATACAAGGTGTAGGTTTCTTTAAGATTCGTTCGTTACAGTTGTCAAATTTTAATTTATATTCCAATCGCCTTGACAAATGTAAGTAACATATCAAATATTATTACAGAAGTGATTATGGCAGAATGGTTTAAGTGATAAATAGGTTTAGAACCCATTGGTCAGGCGTGTAAATAGCCCAACCAGGGTGTGATTGCTCAACAGTTAGCGTACGAGGTGTAGGGAAGTAAACCACTTCTATCGATCAAAACAATCATGCCAGCACTGACCTGCAACACCGACCAAGTCCCGATCCTCCAGAAGGCAGCGAGCAGCGGCGAGGTTTCTACGGTCTCTTGCAAGGTATTGACCGGCCGGTCACGATCGTAGACTGGAGCACTCCACATACACCTTGTAAAGGTTACAAGCGAGTCCAAACACTACACGGCTATAGGACTAACGGAAAATCAGCTTCTTTTCACGAGAAATATAACTGATGTCCGTGGCGGAACAAAATTTTTATATTAAAGGCGTCTTCTTAGCGAAAAGCGATGAGAGCAGGGTATATCCGTTTTTTCTTGCACCAATCAGGTGCAGCGCGTTTACATTATTTGAAGACTGCTAACGCCATCTCTTGAGATCGTCGAGTACATTGGCAATATTACAGCAGTACCAGCACTAATTGCATTCGACAAACAGAATGTGGTTTACTATAAAGACTATGAAATTTATAATATAACGAAATATATTATGGTGCGATTATGTATGCATTTTATAAATATATTGGCGCTCCACCATGCACCCCGCCTTGGAACATCACAAGATGTTTCAAAACACGCGAATTTTCTAACTGACCGAGAGTAACACATGCATTATGCGATTAAATAATAAATATGATAAATATAGCGGCCTAAACTAAAAATAAGGTTTAAACTAAGTTGAATTTATTGTGTAGGAATAGGATATAATTTAGTTATAGCGCGTTTGTAAATTCCAGTTTGCGTTTTAACTATCGCCACGCGTACAACGTTATCAGAGCCTCTGAACACATCCGTAATTACTCCTAACGGCCAATGCAACGGTGGAGAATTCTCCTGCTCAAGAAGAACAACAGTTCCGATTTCTACCGGTCTGTCGGGAGTAGCCCATTTTTGCCTAACTTGCAACGTGTGCAAATACTCTAAGTGCCATTTCTTCCAAAAGGATTGGACCATACTATCTAACAACTTTTTACGTTCTAACAGACTCAATCGTTGATCTGACAAATCAGCAGCGGGTAAATATTGCAACGGAGTAGACATCAAAAAATGCGCGGGAGTTAACACCTCAGGATAAGGGTCTGACGATAATACGCTCAATGGACGAGAGTTAAGAATACACTCTATCTGAGTAAGAACAGTTTGCAGTTCTTCGTATGTAAGTAACTGACTTCCTATTACTCTATATAAATGCGTTTTCATGCTCTTTATATTCCCTTCCCACATCCCACCAAAATTTGGTGATCTTGGGGGAATCATCTTCCACTCTATGCGTCGAGAGAGCAACTCATTCGACAGCGCGTTTTTGAAGCTAGAGTTCAATAAAAAACTATACAGCTCATCTAAATGTGCCTTCGCACCGATGAAAGTAGATCCATTATCGGAATAGAGACATGAAACTGGTCCTCGACGGGAAATAAAGCGTTTAAAAGCGGCTAGAAAGTTTTCAGTAGTTAAATCACTGGTCACTTCAATATGTAGACTACGTGTGACCATGCAAACAAAAAGAACGATGTACGCCTTTTGCGCATGTTGACCTCTGCGGCGAGAAAGGATTGTCCTTATCGGACCAGCGTAATCTACACCAGTGTGACAAAATGCCTTGGCCTCTGAAACACGGTAATCAGGAAGATCAGCCATTATAGGCGTTGGATGCGTTGGGTTGCATTTAAAGCAAGTGTTGCACTTTCGCAACTTGGACCTGATAACAGTCCTGGCATCCAAGATCCAGTAGCGTTGTCGTATAATAGACATAAGAAGTCCAGGTCCGGTGTGACAATTAACAACATGAAAATGCTGTATTATTAAGTCAACGACATGATCGCGTTTAGGGAGAAGAACCGGATGTTTAGCTTCGAAAGGAAGCATTGATCCAGAAAGTCTTCCTCCAATGCGTAAAATCCCTTGTTTGTCTAAGAAGACGAAGAGGCTTTGCAGCTTTTTTGAAGGTAATTTATCAGCCTTGATCAATTTGATATCTTCACAGAAGTGCACAGATTGAACGGCGAGAATTAACGCATTCTCAGCACTTGTCAACCCTGCTATAGAACGAGGTTCGACCTTAACTTTAGGTCTTGCGAATTTTAATACATATGCGGTGATACGTAGCAACTTTTCCCAAGAAGAAACACGTTGTGCTAACGTACACAGCAACGGCGGCTCTGTGTGAGTAATGGCAGCCAACACATTTGCCTTGAGTTCAGGCAAGACAGAGCAATTATTAAGCGAGAATGGCTTAATCGGCCACTTCTCAGATGAGCTGCGAATCCACGGAGGACCTTTCCACCACAAATCGTGGGTCAAAAGTTGCGATGGAAGCATACCACGCGAAAGACAATCACTTGGATTACTAGCTCCGGCAATATGATAAAAATGTTTAGAGTCCAAGTTTTCTTGGCACTGAGCGACGCGATTACCGACGAAAACTGACCAACGATGTGGTGAAGAATGAACCCATGATAAAGCAATAGTGGAATCAGAAAATGCGTATATCCCGGCAATGGTCATACGTGTTGCATATGTGTCTCGCACAGTTTTTATTAATTTTGACATAAGTAAAATAGCGCATAATTCTAAGCGAGCGAGCGTAGTGATTTTTGTTGGCGAAACCTTTGATTTAGCGCAAAGAATGCGAGTTTGAATGCCAGACGGGTAGGTACAATGGGCATAAATGACACATCCCAGACCATTCATGCTAGCATCACAAAAAGCAACAAGACGTAATTCACAACCAACTTCGACGCCTACATGACGTGGAATCCTTAAAGTGTCAAGCATTTGAAGTTCTTGCGCAAGAGCGAAAAAACGGGTGCGTATGTGCTCCGGTGCAGGATCGTCCCAATCACACTTGCTGAGCCACAGTTCCTTAATTAACAACTTGGCATAGAGAATCACAGGCGCGACCAATCCGAGCACGTCAAATAGTCGTGCAACCATCGAGAGTATGTTTCTCTTGGTGCACCTTTCATTAATTGCGGCGCATGTGAAATGAAAATTATCTTCACATGGTTCCCATGAGAGACCTAAGACCTTAGAGACATTATTGTCAACATCAAAATCAAGCGACTTGCGGTGCGTGTCGGGAAGCGAGTCAAGTAGCACTGGTGAATTGCTAGACCACTTCACTAAGTCAAAGTCACCCGATTTGAAAAACTTAATCAAGTTGTGAGCTAATTGCGTGGCAGTATCCTCATTTGCAATAGAAAGAACCAAATCGTCCATATACAGACAGGTCTCTGCCACTTTCGCGGCATCAGGATAGAGCGGACTCATGTCAGTAGCCAGCTGTCGCACAGTGCGCATAGCTATGTAAGGGCTTGACTTGAGACCGAAAGGTTGCCTATTAAAGGCATAAGTTCGAATTTTTTCCGATTCGTTGAATCTAAATAAAATTGGTAGGTATTTATGTTGGTCTACTGGTACACCAATCCGTAAATAATATTGTTTTATATCAGCGTTCATTGCAATAGGAAATAATCTAAAACCTAACAATAATAAAAACAGATCGGCCTGTAAATTGGGTCCAATATGTAATATATCGTTAAGCGAAAGTCCTGTATGCGTTTTAGCACTCGCGTCCAATACGATGCGCGGCATCGGTTTATCAGGTCGGACTACTGCGTGATGCGGTATATAATAACCATCAGAGGACAGCTCAGATTCTTTAACAGGACTGAGGTAATTGTTATCAATATAATCCTGAATAACCTTGTTATAATTTTCGCGCACTATCGGTGCCTAACGGAGCTTACGCTCGAGTGAAACGAAACGGCGATAAGCGGTAGCGTGCGAATTACCTAATTCCGAAGGGTCCCTACAGAACGGTAATGCAACTGTATAACGACCTACGTCGTCACGGGTCACGGTAGCCGTGAAAATATTTTCGCAATCTGTCTCCTCTGGTGACAACAAGCGTTTCATGGGTACTTCTTCAAGTTCCCAGAACTTTTGCACTATATCATTAAGCGCTAACGCAGAAAA
Source organism: Callimorpha dominula (assembly GCA_949752705.1). Taxonomy (NCBI): domain Eukaryota; kingdom Metazoa; phylum Arthropoda; class Insecta; order Lepidoptera; family Erebidae; genus Callimorpha; species Callimorpha dominula. The sequence goes on along the minus strand of OX457002.1, from coordinate 2,749,315 downwards.
AGACGCGGCAGTAGGTAAAATATGTTTACGCGGGTAATCTCCCATAAGTACGTAACCAAATGTTGTAGATAAAGCACACGGTGCGCGCGGCCCACACTCGACCATATTTCCAAAGTATATAAATGGGAATAGCTGGGCACCTAACAATAAATCAATCTTTCCCGGAATATTCCAGCTTAAGTCAGCGAGCGGAAGGTTATGAAAATCTAGGTCGCGATCACAATCGATAAATTTCGAAGGCAATTGATCCGTAATGCATTCTACAACAAGCGCATGTATAGTGTATTTCTGATCCGGATAAATACGGGATTCAATGTCTAAATGAACATAACCGATTATCGGACTTGAAGCGGAACCAACACCTTTAACATAGGAATTATTCAACGGTATTATCGGTAAATTTAATAAACTAGAACAAGCAGATGTTATTAGATTATTCTGCGAGCCATTATCTATCAAACACCTAACTACAGATTTGATACCAGCGCTACCCTTAGAGCGCGCGTATACCTGAGCGGTTGACAAAAGTATATCACCCTTATGACAAGAAGTGTAAGACTGTGTATGTGTAACTGGTTCTGTAGCAAGCGGGGGCGCTCTAACGCATGACGAAGTCGTGTGAGCGCGATGAGAAGGCGCGGGCGAAGTAACGGTCGCTCGATGAGCGGGCGGCGGCGAGTACGCGACGGCGGTATTTACCATAGCCGCATGCGATTGCGAATTATTACTATCAAAATGCAATAACCTATGGTGTCTTTTATTACAGAAACAGACTGACGTACTCTTACAATCCGGAAGTTTATGTAAAGTGCTTAAACAATTAACGCAACCGTACTTCGATTTAATAAACTCATATCTAGCCCTTGCGTCTCGCATATTTTTAAACTGAGCGCAATCATATAAATGTCGATGGTTACCACTACACAAACAACAATTCGCGGTAACTGCTGCGGGCGCCGAATATGTGAGAGTATTTGCATTATTAGCGGACTCACTGGCGACAAAAGATTTGGAGGTGTGATGAACGCGCCGGTCGCGTGAGGGCGACGTAACAACAGCAGCGGGTTTCGTATATGACGAATTTCGCGGGTTTGAGCGCTCCAAAATCTTAGCCTGATCTTGTATAAAAGCGATAAGCTGTTGTGTCGTAGGCACTTCCACATCCCGAATCGAAAGTTCAAAGGCTTGGATGGTTTGAGGATCCATCCTTCTCAAAGCGCATTGAAGAAAAATAAAATCAGTTAGATCTGTTATGCCTAATCCTTTTAGAGCTGAAATCGAAGCGGAGTATTTACTAACAAAGGTATCAAGAGCGTTCGCAGTGTGCGAGCAAGTTTTTAAGTCCAGTATATTATTGAGATAATATGTACCTAATGAGCGTTTGTCGTGGTATTTCTTAACCAAACTATCCCACAGTATTTTATATGTTTCACCTGACGGAATAATACCGGAAGTGAATTTTAGTGCGTCGTGGGTGAGTTTAGAAATTAGATACTGTACACGTTGCGAGTCAGAAAGCTGTTGATTCAAATGAATATTAGCTTTAAAAGACTGATAAAAGGTATTCCAGTTTTCAGGGCGTCCGTCAAAACTCGGAATTACTAAAGGTTCTAATTTCACTACGGACTTGATCGAGCTACTGGTCTCGAGTGAACGCACCTTAGAAGTGGTTAATATTTTATTTCTAACGCGTTTAACTCTCGAGTATAAATCATCAAATGAATCGAGGCAAGAATACTCGGGATTGACCGTAATCTTTGATAACAAATTTATATTATTTATTTTATCAACAATGGACTCAAATTTATCGCGTAACTCATCTATTATCTCCGTTTCAGCCAGAAAATTCTCGTTAGCTCGCGTTGATGAATCGAAAGAAATTATACCTTTCGACGATGTGTACATACGATTAATACGTTGAAATAATAATTCTTTCTTTTGATTCAACATAACCAACATGACTTCGCGGCTTGATTCGCTTTCCGTCATGTTTATAAAATAATATCACAATACAACTACAAAGTGATAGGTATATCTACCTAGTTAGTGTAAAAACACAAATTAAATTTAAATCTTAAAATGACTTAGCGTAAAGTACAGTGGTGGAGCGGTTAATAAGTGGGTAGGTATAAATAAGTTCAACTAAATTGAGTATAATGGATATTATTACCAATTAATACGTAATTCACCAAATCTAACAATTAATTATATTTAAATACGAGTCTACCAATAATTACGTAGTTCTCGTGCGTTTTAAACACAGAATTTACCAATTTTACGTAAATCTGTGAGCGAGGAAAAATGGCGGCAAGAATTCACTAGAATTACGTGAATCTTTTTTATGATATGAATAGAAAAGTAAATTCACCAATATTTACGTGAATCACTGGCCTATCCGTACTCGTAAGGACCAAATTATATGGTCAGGCGTGTAAATAGCCCAACCAGGGTGTGATTGCTCAACAGTTAGCGTACGAGGTGTAGGGAAGTAAACCACTTCTATCGATCAAAACAATCATGCCAGCACTAACCTGCAACACCGACCAAGTCCCGATCCTCCAGAAGGCAGCGAGCAGCGGCGAGGTTTCTACGGTCTCTTGCAAGGTATTGACCGGCCGGTCACGATCGTAGACTGGAGCACTCCACATACACCTTGTAAAGGTTACAAGCGAGTCCAAACACTACACGGCTATAGGACTAACGGAAAATCAGCTTCTTTTCACGAGAAATATAACTGATGTCCGTGGCGGAACAAAATTTTTATATTAAAGGCGTCTTCTTAGCGAAAAGCGATGAGAGCAGGGTATATCCGTTTTTTCTTGCACCAATCAGGTGCAGCGCGTTTACATTATTTGAAGACTGCTAACGCCATCTCTTGAGATCGTCGAGTACATTGGCAATATTACAGCAGTACCAGCACTAATTGCATTCGACAAACAGAATGTGGTTTACTATAAAGACTATGAAATTTATAATATAACGAAATATATTATGGTGCGATTATGTATGCATTTTATAAATATATTGGCGCTCCACCACCCATTTTACCTGGTCTGCTAATGTAAATGCATTTCTAACACAAGAATCTAGGTTAATTGATTTGATGTCAGTGTGTAAAATACTTGTGAAAATCTAGGGTTGATTTAAATGAGTAAGTAAGCCCAGTAGGGCTACTTATATACTATGACTACGCTACTTATATATTTATATACTACTTATATACTATGGTATAAGGATATCTGTAAACAATATGTATCTTTCTGAAAATAAATAAATAAAATAAAAAAGTAGGATGGTTTTTGTTAGCACGTGTGAAGAACCGTGAGCTAGTATAGATACTTACTTATGCAGGTTTGAGTAGTTTATGGTCACTCGCACCAATTACATTATCATCATCTTCCTGTCAATTTCCCAATTTTCATTGAGGTCGGTGGTTGGTTGGCTTCTTTTATGGCTGGCCACCTCCTTAATGCCAACCCCCCCTTGGAAATGTAGTCGTTTTAAGACAGGAAAGAAGGAAGAAGGTAAATTTGTTTAAGGAAAAATTGGTAGGGAGAGGAACCTAGGGTAAAGGATACCGCAAGTCTCGGAAGGGAAACGGGACTGAGACAGAAACAGCTCGCAGAGGCCGGGATCATGTACACGAATGTCCTGTACTTCCTGTAAATGGTGAGGCCACTAGGACAGGAATTCCAGCTGGCGCCGCACCAATGACATTAGTTGTGTAAAATTCTTGTTAAAAGTTAAATAGTAATGTAAACTTGTATTTTGTGTGTACACAACACTAACACGGTGATTCTGTTTCCCCCGGGTTTGTAGAGAGCATAAACTTAGTATACTAGAGAGTAGAGAGGTACAAATGACTGGTGACAGAACGAATGGTGCAAACGGCTTAAGGGTCATACTTCGAATGTTGTGAATTTTTATAGTATTATATTATTTTGTAAATGAATTAAGCTTCAGAAGTCCTCATAACACAGGAATTGGTCTCTAGTCAGTAGGAATTGGTTGAGATCTATCTCGAATACATCGTGTAAGTATCAGCGTCACGAAGAACTTACAAAAGTGGCATTCTTTGGATACTTATAACAATGCAAAAGTCAGTTCATCATAAAAATGCAAGATTAAGAATTTAAGGTCATTAGTTTAATTTTGCGCTACGCAATGTAGACGAAACTTACGTAGGTATCGTTTTTGTACGGTACGGTGAATGACCTTAAATATTCGGTGCCGTCGTAGCAGCTGATTGCATAAATGTGGTTTAATTTATTACATTGCAGTTTTTGGCTTTGCACTTTTAAGCAAAAAAATTTAAAACAATAAAAAATATACGAATTTTCCGGCAGAAAATTCCAATGATTTTCCACTCAGAATGAGGTTCTGAATCTACTATTTAAGGATTCAGCAGGCCGTTCCTTACACCCGTCATACTTTATTACCGCAAATCGATATTTAAGAACAATACATATTTGACATCTAAAACACTACATATAAAGGCCTAGGCAATAGAGAAGAAAGTTGTAGGTTGTTTTCTTCCTTATTGGCATCGAGATTAGGATCTTGTTCAAACATCATTGCCTTTGATGGTGTCAATTTTGGCTTGCACGAATCACGATTATGGTTACTTACGAGTAACGCTTGAAACAAAAGGTCTTACAATATATCCTCATAAAATTACGTATATTATGCATACAGGCAGATATGATCATGTTTTGATATGTTCACATAAGGCATACTGAATGAGATAAGCACAATGAACAAATTTAATTTTGATATTTAGATTTTTAGAGGTTACTCTTATCCTATGCTGTTAATGTCGCATATAATCGAAACATCTTTTCACCAGTATACACTGGTATTGGTGTTGGTTACTGTGGGAGAGCCATGCTTCGGCACGTGTGAGCCGGCTCGACCGGAGTGGTACCACGGCCTCACAAAAAACCGGCAGTTAAGCCAGCAACTCACTTGTGACTCTTGAGTTGCAGGTGCCCATGGGCTGCGGTAGTCACTTACCATCAGGTGACCCTTCTACTCGTTTGCCCCCTATCACATAAGAAAAAAATAGGGCCCTGTTTCCGCATTTAGACTCAAAAATGGTTCATTATGGGTCACCAGTATACATTTTAGCAGTTTATACACTTGATTGTATTCTATTTTTAGACACGACTTGCTGAAATTGGATTGAACGGCACAACCATGTCTTGTTAGGACTCGTAAAATTTTATGATGACACTATCTGCACGTGTAGAGATTTTAAAGATTCGATAGATTTTGGGTATGTTTAATTTCCAGGGTCTAACGATGGCTTAGAGGGTAGCAAAAGAATTGATTTTCTTACTTTTATATATATAGATTTCTTTAACAATGTTTTTTTTTGGTTTTTTATTAAGTGAAGGCAATTCCTGCATTAGGAATTACCCCTGTGTCGCGGGGGACTTTACAAACATACAAACAACGGATATAAACAACACCCAGACTCAGGTGGAAATCAAACCCACGACCTGTAGCATAGCAGTCAGGGTCACTAACCACTAGGCCAACAAGCCAGTCAAAGTTTATCTTCTTAGAAGAGTTTGATATTGACACGAAACAAAAAATATTACATTTTAACGTTATTTTAATTTAGAATATTAATATTAAATTAGTGGTTTACCTATTTTTTTGAAACAAACAGTTATCGGAGGTGAACTTTTAATACTGTGGCTACACAATTCTATCAGAACAGTGTTTCGTTTCTGCTGTTGAATGTGGTCACTATAATTAAATGGCAAGAGTTTTAAAACTCCTGAATGACGTGACGTAAGTTTGGAAACATTGACACTAAATCAGCACAAAAACATAAAACCACCAAACTATATTTCTCTAAGGAAGAAGATAAGTATTTGGCCATTAAGGAGCAAAGACTGTGTCCTATCAATTTTTTACCAAGAAAATACAACATTGCTTACCACATTAATCCATAAAAGATAAGGATAATAAATGGTAGGAATCTAAAGAAATTTTTTATTGATTGGTTCCTTCATTCACAAATCACCATAAATCTTTAACATAATGAATGAGTATTATCAAGAATGTTTGTGGTACCTCATTTTTTTTTAATATTTACGTGTATATTGATGGGCTATTAGAAGACTGTTGATCAAACCCGTTGTTATACTTACGTATGCAATGAAATAGAAACGATCTTGACATATTGTAGGTGCAAGGTAGAGCTAATCATACTTTTTCATATAGTCACCGAAAAAAAAAATAGGCAGTCATGGGACTGCCGACAAAAGTGAAAATTTAAACGAAACGACGAACTTAAAACGTCACATTAGCAGGTTGGTGACGCGAACCCATAACATTAACAATTAATTACTAAGGAGCTGACAGAACTCAATGTTTAGATGAGCGCCCTCTGGTGGATCTATATATGTATTATTAGCGTGACGTTCATGAGTTCAGTGTATTTTTTCCATAGCATAAGTGCACAAACGTGCCTAAAGAAATTTCACTCCAAAAAAATCCTAAATAATATTATAAATGAGAAAGTGAGTTTGTTTGTTTGTTTGTAACGCTTTCACGCCTTAACCACAGATTAGTTAACTAAGTAGTTAGCAGATAAATCACTCCCTACAAAAATATCGATACGTACCGTTTTAATTGCCTACTCTTTCCGGGCTTTAAAATGTGTGCGTTAAAATCTTGAATATTTCTAATTGTAAAAAAAAAAAAAAAAATTATGTAAATTAAGTCCTCAACACTTATTTTTTAATTATAATGTTTTAGTTCCTATACAAAAATCCTAAATGTATTTTATTTTTTTCTAAAGATTAATAAACTTCCCTTTTCTAAAATATCGATAAATAAACTGTGCGGTGGAAAATATTCTAAATACTACAAAAGTATTAATGATTCTCTTCATTCACAGGCTCACACATCTACAAACAAAATGAAGAAGAAATTATAAACTACAAGTGAATTGCATAATTTTTTAAATTAAAAAATTGCATAAATACAAAGTTTTACCACAACGCCACAACAGTAATTACCGTGTTGTTACTATCACCAAAGGTCGATACAGTTCTGATGCGGTCACTACATTGTAATCAAACCACAAAACGGAAACAAAAAAGTTACAAAACGGAATATAATATGTTTATTTAATAAATAAATACGACAGTTATTGTTCTATCCCACGGGAACAGTACTTTTTTCTGGATGATCTTATGTCCTTCTCCTTATGTAAAAAAGTATTTAATTTAAAATAACTTAAATAATTATATATTTTTCTAGCCGTTATTAAATAACGTTGAATCTTCTTCAAAAATTAGGCTACAAAAGATAAATCGAAGCTTTCAAATCTTACTTATAGCGTGTTTCCGTGCGTGTTATTACCGGAGTGAAGTCCATGTTGCTACTAGCTTTCGTTATTACCAAACCTTCGTAGGATTGATGACCACCTTGCAGTGTCGCGATCATAAAAACGAACCCTGATTTAAGTGTAAGAATATATCGCACATTTGGCACTTATATCGAAAACACGAGAAGATTAGCTACCATCTTGAACATTTCTAAGAGATACATAAAACAGTTTTATAGCTTTGGAGATAGGCAATGGGCGTTGGCCTGTAAGGTACACTCGCCTAAATATATTGCGTGTAGAGACGCCCGGTTAAACCCAATATAAAGTGACCATAGATCAACGCTGTCTGCAGACAGTAAACACATTTGCACTGAACTTTTGTACCTAATTTCATAACTGCTTGCTATATAGTAGAAAGCAGTTCTTCAACTATAATATTAATTAAACTCTGATATTGAATAAGGAAACATTTCAGTTGTATTTATATATTTAAAACTTCATGCACATTCTTATAAAGGCGGACTTAATGCCTAGGGCATTCTCTACCAGGCAACCTTGGAGTGATGTAAAAATGTTATACGTGCAAAGATGTGTTGAACTTTTTAATGGTCTATTTAAAATTATTTATAGTAGTTAAATTAATCAAGACAATTTGATATACATTATACACGGGATACACACTATTAGGCACTTACATTCATAGATCTATCTATCTATGTACACATAGATATCTACATACGTATTGATACATAATATTGACATACACTCACATACAAATACATGATGATGATGGTTCCGACCGATTTCGGCGATGGCCACCACTTCGACCTCTAGTCGGAGAGATAGTGCTGGTGCGCTCGAAGATGACTTATGTAGCCTATCTTTGCGGCGAAACACCGTGCACAGTGAGGGCATGTGAGTACGCCATTCTCGTAGTGATATGTTATGGCAGCAGGTGGCCGAGTCTTTAACCGGTCGCGTTTGGTATCAAGATCAGCTTTACGCAGAACCTCAAGCTCGCGTATCTGACTGTTCACCATCCTGCGCCATTCTGGCCGCTGTGCTGCCAAACGTTCCCAGCGAGATGGTTCTATGTTGCATCTCTTCATATGTCGCTTTTGGACATCCTTGTACCGGAGGAGGGGACCGCCATGATTCCGCTTGCCCTCCTCCAGTTCAGAGTAGAAGATGCGCTTCGCCACTCTTTCCTCTGCCATACGAGAAACGTGACCGCATTACCTAAGCTGTCGACGCATTAAATAGGCGTCAATGCCACCAATATTGGCTCGTCGCAGCACTTCAGTGTTTCGCACTCTATTGGACCATCTGATCTTCATGATGGTACGGAGGCATTTAAGGTGAAAGCGATCCAGAGTGCGAATGTGGCGGCGGTATACACACCACGTCTCAGAGGAGTATAGGAGGTTTGGCAGCACAATTGCCATATACACCGATATCTTAGTCGCCAGGTTAAGATCATGCGAGCAGAAGACCTTGGAGCGTAGCTTACCTTGCTACTCTGCGGCACTCACCCTACTATTGATCTCAGCATCAAGGTCACACTTGGATGTTACAGTGTTCCCCAGATAGCGAAATTTTTCCACCTGCTTCAGCACATCCTCACCAAGTTTTATGGTCAGTGTCTCATGACCGTGTATGTCCAGGGACATCACCTCCGTCTTGTTGACACTGATCTTCAGGCCGAACTTACGGCAGGCTTGGTGGAGTGCGGACATCAGCTGTTGCAGGCCGTCTGGGGATTTTGCTAGGAAGCACAAGTCATCTGCATATATGATCTCAGTGATCAGTGCATATGAGAATTTAGTGCGAGCCTTAAGTCTAGCCAAATTGAAAAGGCTGTCGTCCATGCGGAAGCGGATGCGGACTCCTTGAGAAACAGTGTGTGAGACTTTCTCTAACTACCACCGCAAAGTATAAGGCGAACAGAGTAGGCGCTAAGACGCATCCTTGCTTCACCCTACAGATGACGGGGAAGAAGTCTGTCTGTTCACCGTCTACAGCAACGCAGCATTGCCGTTTCCGTGCACCCGAGCTTGCTTAGCACCAACCATAGAGCTTCGCGAGGCACGCTATCGAAGGCTTTCTCCAGGTCAACATAGCAAAGGTACAGCTGACAACCCTGTTCTCTGCTCTTTTCTTGCAGTTGACGTACAGAGAATATAGATTCGCATGTGCTTCGGTCCGGTCGGAAGCCAAACTGGGTTTCAGGCAGAATCTTTTCAGACAATTTCATTAGGCGGTTTAAGAGAACTCTAGCAAAGACCTTTCCGGGGGCTGTAAGGAGCGAAATACCGCCCTAAGAGTTGCAGTCAGATCGGTCACCCTTGTTCTTGTAGAGAGCACTTATGCGCGATACTTTAAAGGTGTCTGGAACCCGGTCCTCCTTCCACATGCCAACAAATAGTTCCCACACCAACGTGTGCAACTCCTCTCCGCCATATTTTATCAGCTCTCCCGGTAAGAGGTCAATGCCAGTCACCCGTTTGTTTTGTTGCTGTCTGATGGCAGTAACAACCTCGTCATGCTTTAGAGGCTCGTCCAGCTCAAAGGCAAGGGGAGCTGAGGCATTGAACCGATACTATACAAATCAGCTGACCGATCAACATTTAGCAGAGTATTGAAGTGCTCCGCCCAGCGCTTTAGTACATCCTCCTTGCTCGTCAACAGGTGACTACCACCCAGAGACCTTAAAGGCACCCTTGCGTGATAGGATGTACCAATCAGCTTACGTACCTCACTGTAGAACTCTCCCAGCTGGTTTGTGTCATTGAGCCATTGCATGTGACCAGCTTTGTCCTGCCACCACTTATCTTTCATGCGACGAGGCAGCTTGCGGAAATCCAGGTCACAAGCTTTAACAACCGCAATGCTTCTTCTTTGCCTTCTATGCTGTCGCAGGAGATCCCGGTGTTTGTCGAACGCTGCCCGCAGGATTCTATCATTTCCATCAAACCAGTCTTCGTTACGACGGAATTTTTCACCAAGTGCAGTTGAAGCGGTATCCATGATATGAGATGACAAAGTCCTCCAGGCAGCATCGACATGACCTAGCTTATTAGCTGGCAATAGCTTTTCAGACAGGGCTTCAGCATATTTCTCCCTGACTGCGAGATATTTTAGCTTATCCACGTTTAAAGACGCAAGCTTTTTTACAGGAGATCTACGCGGGCGACGGAGGCGGATTCGCAGTTTAGTGACAATAAGTCTGTGGTCAGACCAGCAGTGTGCACCACGCATAACGCGGGTGACCTGTACTTGGCTGAAATCTTTTTGCCTCACGATTGCATAGTCAATCAAATGCCAATGCTTGGATCTTGGGTGCATCCATGTTGTCTTGTACTTGGCGGCGAGTCTAAACATAATGTTTGTAATTGCCAGACCGTATTGAGCACAAAGACCGAGCAGCAACTGACCATTGCTGTTCATGTTGTCAAGTCCATGTCTACCCAGAACTCCAGGCCAAGCCTCATAGTCCCGACCAACCCTGCCATTGAAATCGCCCAGCAATAGAACCTGCTCTCTTACGTTTATGTTATCGAGGCAATGAGTCACTTCCTCATAGAACTTGTCCTTGATGTCATCAGACTTGTCTAGCGTTGGAGCATAGACACTGATGACATTGAGGTAGTTGTCTTTGTCCATGTGAAGGCGCAGTGTGGTAACGCGGTCTGAGATATGTATACGCTTTGCTAAGTGATTTTTGATGGCAAATCCCACACCTGATCGTCGAATTTCGGAGGCAGCAGTACCTTTCCAAAAGAAAGTGTAACCGCCACCTACTTCCACCAGCTCTCCTTCATCGGGGAGATGTGTTTCGCTGAGAGCAGCCACATCCACGTTATAGCATGCTTCTAGCCCCCTCCCCGGCTGAGCGGGGAAAGCAGTGCCTACCTAAATAGGGCTGCTTTGTCATCCCGGGTGCTGCCGAGCCCGCGCTGTCGCCCCAAATTTGCAGCGCGGAAACGACCACGGCGTGTACTCACACCCCCGGGACCGCCTGCGTGCAGGTATCAGACAAAGCCTAGCTGCATCAGGCTAGACCTCTCTACCTTTACCCATCGCCACAGGACTTTAGGGTACTCGGAGTCCATAATCGGAAGCAGTGAAATGCGCAGGATATTTTAAGGTGCACAAGTGTACGCGCGAAACACAGGTGCACATACTCATCTTTGTCCTACTGAACCCAGGGGAACGGGAACGGTTTGGACCGGAGCAAGACTCAGACAGATGGAACAGTAACACGGTGAGAAAGTTACAAGGGGTCTGGACTTTCTCACACTCCCTTAATCGCCTTTTACGATACCCACGGGAAGATATGGGGTGGTGCTATTCTACTTCGCCGGCACCACACGGCATTATGATGAACATCATACATACATGAACTATGAACACAGAAGTACGGGGTCGTGTACTACCGTTAAACGTATTCTGCCAACTCGATTGTGGAGACTTGTTTTCGACAAGAAGCGCGTTAGAGAAAAGAAATAATTGCACATAAAATGAAGAGTTGATTAAGTCGGAGGGCTGGAGAATTTTAATTTTGGTAAATTTGAACCAGAATTAAAATCAATATTTTTAAATATTTTTATTTAGATATATTCCTCAAACAGAAAATGAGAACATACAATAACTTCAAATGGTCATCACAGACTGCCCATGCCTATTAAACCATTTCTTTGTATTTTTTGTAAACTGAAATTAATTAGTATTTATAATTTTACTGCTAACTTATCTGGATTGTAAAACTTGAGCTCAGTACTAAGTACCAGTGTTCATCTTCTTTGAACATCATTTTATATTCTGTATGAATTCTGCTGACTTAATTTATTCGGTTACTAGTTTTTTTCTTAGTATATTGTATAGAATACGAGACGATGTTTTGTGAATTTGAGTATAGCAAAAGAAAATATGATACTTTCTTTTGCTATGCTCAAATTACTACATTGTACGAATGTATATATACGTATATATACGAATGTATTAACATAAAAAATATATTTGTGTATTTAAAACATAAACGTTGTTAGCGTGATAAACTAGTAGATCTAATAGCGTGGGTAGTAGTTTATTTTTGTCATCTTCTCAACTTTTGAGATATACGGGCCACTTTGAAGTCAATCTACAAAGGACGTCAACTTGACGTAGCCTGAAAAACAAAAAGTACCCTCATCATTATTCCTGGCAGGTAATAAGTATAAAAAGGAAATTTTATTGAAATTCTTTTTTTTAGGCACATTAAGTTACTAGATCTATTAGGTACTGTGATTCTGTTTTATTAACAACACAAAATTCTTTATTTCACTCAAGTTTCCAAGTTATTAAGATTTTATTATATTTCCGTTCAACATCAATTTAACAAGGCTATTATTTTTTCGAATGATGTTCTTGGTTAGAGCAGTATCATTATTCTAGAGTATTTTCTCTTATTGTGACTATATTGAGTACTCGTAACCCTTGAAGGCGAAGGTTTTGTGATGAACCATACAGTACATTATCTTCCTTTTATGTAATGTCGTTGGTAATAGTTTAACTTTGTACTAAACCACATATTTGAAAACTACATACTAATTTTATTTTCTCATATACATGTATCGGTACCAGTTAACATTCTTACTCCTATTTACTAGTAGTAGTGGACTAAAGTTTGTGTGTGTGGTGGTTGTGGTTTTTATGCAAACTAGACCTGTGACTCCAGTCGGGTGGCAGGAAGGAACTACGAAAAATCTCAGTTCATGATATTATTTCACGAAAATTTGTTTTTAAATTTACAGAAAACACTACCTACTAAGAAATATTTAAAAAATAAAAAGTGTGGAAAGTGCATTACGGTAATGTAGATTTTGTCAATCTATTGTTTGGAATTCCGCGACTACAGTACTTTTTTTGGATGGAAGATACCTTGAAAGCATAACCAACAAACAAATTAACATTTCCATTAATAATATTAGTTAATAAGTTAGGATTATATAAGTGAGAAACATCGTGAGATGTACGTATAGTTTATTGTTCTATTTTAGTGTCCTCTTCAGTTATTATTTTTAGTTTAACGAACAATCAAAGAAATGTCGCATCTCTCACATAATCAGTGCACTTCGATGTTTACAGGACGCAGTGGATAGCTTGTAGCGCTACCGATCCATGCCAAGTGGTAACCCTTTGTTACTGTATCTCTTACTGCGCGGGTTGTTTGTTGTTGCTTCTGGCTTGATAAATATGTATGGAAAAATAAACGTATTTGTTTTGATTGCCTATGTTTGGAAATGGTGAAATAAATACAGGCGTTGGTAACATTGGTATAAAATAGATCATAGAAGACTATTCAGATAGTTAGACCCATATACGGCTATCGGCTTCAATTGGGTAGGTAGGTCAGGCAATGCAACATCTCAAAATGCTGCACTACTAAAAAGAAATAAAAAAAATGTCTCAAGAATCTCAAGAAAAAAGAAAAACACACAAATAACAACACAACACAAATAAAGGAAAACAATCCAAAAGTTTGTTGTATACAAACTTTTGGATTGTTTGGCATAATTATACACATAATTTTTTTTTATTACAAAATTTACTGTGACGTATAACGATGTATGTGGTAGTATTTTTAGAACGGCAAAGTTAAGTTTGTCTTTCAATCAGTTGTATGTAAAACTCGGTGCACGAGTCAGATTTCCACTTGTCCGGTTTTTTATTTAGTACTACAGTTCTACCAACCAGTAATTCCGTTGTAAGAGCATGCGTTGCTTATTTTCCAACAAAGTCGAATATGACTATTCTAAAGTAATTGAGTTTATGCATCAGTAACAGTGCCCCGTGGTTTCTGCACCAGTAAATTTGCATGGTAAATGATCCACCTATTTAAACCGTAGCATGATGCTGTACAGCTCTTCAAATAGTACAAGTGTATGCTGCGTTTGGCGCGTTCGAACCATGGAATAGAAAAAAAAACTTTGAGCCACTCATATTAAAACTGAAGCACCGTATCCGACTAACTAAGCGAAGTGAGCGCAATTTCAGAGAACTGATCAATGAAAAAAAAAACCATCTTTCAATGATTGACTGTAGTATTTCCATTGCATAGAAACTACTAAATTGGTACAGCTTTAGACTTACAACAAACTTGCTATTTTTTTCTTATAAAAAGTAGCGTATGTGCCATTCCACACTACAATCTATTTATGTGCCAAATTTCATCCAGATCTGATCCATCAGATATTTTTTATTTTGGAACTATTCACTATGTTATTGAGACAATCCATAAAAATTAACTTAAAAAATTTTGAAGTTAGTTTTTTATGGATTTTCTTAGTAACGGAATGAAAGAATTAAGGTATGAAATAACTAGCTAAACCGACAGACATTATGCTGACACCTTTGTAGTCGGAAAACTATGAAAAATACAAAAGATATAATAGCGCCTGTAGCTAAGAGCCATACAGGTGACACTTTAAATAAATGAAAAATTTTAATATCGATTAAACTTTTTAGGAGAAAAAGAATTACAAAACACAAGCACGCCGGAATTGTATACGTAATGTATCAGAACCTTGCGATGCTCTTTTATTTTGTTTAGAGAGAAAGATTTGTGTGCTATACAATTTATGACAACAAATTTTTTCGGAGTTTGTCGAATTCATAAACTTATTAGTATACTAAGTTTATGGTCGAATTAGACAATCTGAAAAAACACTGGTTAGCCACTGATCATTTCATTCATGCTATTTTTGAACATGAGTATCTTGTTTTTCACTATGATTCTTGTTATTTACACTAGACTGTCCATACTGACCATTCATAAGAACTAGAAGGAAGTAGGAATTAGCAAACTTCGGCTCAAATTAACCCAACAGAAAACCGCGCTTGGACGCCATCTGATGAATACCGCGTTAATAGTTTAAAAAATCAATTTTGATTATACCAGTCAAACGCCTCTTCCTCTTCCAACCATTTTTGACTTGACCGACAGTGACAATCTTGTATTCATTTTTGTATACTCTACCCACACAAGGATCAGAATCCTGGAGTTGGCTAGCTGCATTGACGATAAGGGGTCAGTCGGTGTCTCTTCACTTAATAAGTTAAAATAAAACCAAAATACAGTGCACTAGATTGCCCACCATTTGCAATTTGATAGATGAACCACCAAGCAAGGCTGTGGCTCTTTGGCCCACTCAAAACAGCTCAAAATACTCTTTTGCTCAAATAAGGTTAAGCATATAATGCTTCCTTATATGTAACAACTATACATTATTTACTTCTTACTTTTGACCCAGTGCGACAGCGTAATTGGCAACCTAATTGATTAATCGCATAAACCGCTTAGAAAATTTGTTCACGTTAAAATTTATTCAACTTAATTATCCTGCCATAACAAGGAAAATTACCTGAAGATTACTCTCCGCGTGGGTAGACAGCTTTGTAAAGTACATCAAATCTCTAAATAAGGTCAAGTTAGATGTCAAAAGTAATCAAGAATCAATCTAATAAGAGAAATTTATTTACAAGTTTAGCATTTCAAGTAAAGTGGAAAAAATAATTTCATTTGACAGGCTGTATAATTTATTAAGCAGCGGTCGATATAGACATCGGCTCTTTTTATAAACATTTTCACTACATGATATGAATCTTCCTCTGATATGAGAAGTTAAACCATATTTCGTCAAAGTTAGCACAGATTAACAGATTTTGATTGTTTTATTTTTTGGGATAAATAAAAAAGACGAAGATAAAAATATCGAATTAGTGAAAGTCTGTTCAGTATTTCTAAAGATTACTCCTTATCTCCAAATTTACAAATAACTCTTACACTATTATAAATAAAGAGTTTCTAATCCTATTCTTTCTATTCCGGCGGATTATAATTTAACTAGACTAAAATATTGAATTGCATCCATGGATCTTGTTACTGTCGAGCTGTTTTGAGCATTTTTTCGCTGGATCTTCGCTGTTTATCTTTTTTACTAAATGATTATACAATATTAACAATTTTTTCACAACAACATGATAAGCAAATGTTCTAGCTTCATAAGGTTTATAACGGTAAAGTAGTTTACCAATCACAATCCTTTCAAACTACTTTCTTCAGGATGATCGTTCCGTTTCTAGTTTAACATTTGCATTATAGGACTCCCTTACATAAATAACCGTGAGTAATTTGGCTGATGTTGTCACTCCTACCAAAAAATGTAGTCCTTTAGTCTCTCACTTTTTTACTTAATCAATAGCTCTTAGTGGTGTCCAACATATTTTCAGTCTAATTCGAGTTATGTTGCAAAAGTTCGTAAGCCTTTACTCACGCAATGTTCTTTTGTTTTCGATCGTGAAACCTTGCTCGTTGTTATTTCATTACTTTGTAGCTTCTATTATAATATTTCGAAGTATACTCCATATTTTAAAAACACGTATCCACGTGTCTGTCTATCCATTTTAACTCATTGTTCCAAGTTTTTGTTATGAAATAGTTAATCAATTATTAACCGATTATAAAAGGGGATTTCGACAGTTGGACTGTGTATTTTTAACAAGCTTTTATATTAGCTTCACTTGTAACTATGTTAACAAATTTTGGAAGTCAATTTAAACCTACTTCTAAAAAAAAACTTGGTATGTATAAATAGTTCGGTATATGTAGTGACAATACGAGAGGCATTTTGGAACTGTACTGGTGTTGAAGCCTGGAAGTGGATAGTGAAACTCTTCAATGGCTACTTGTAAACGCCTCGAAGTTGGGCTCGTATGATTTTTTTCTAGCAGAATTAGTAACGATGGTCTGATGATGGAACCAGGAGGTCTATAATTTAACTCTTTTTTACATTTTAATTTAGTTTGCTTTCAATCGTGGTCTCTTGAGTTTTTCTAAACTTAAATTTACTGTATTTGTATCTACCCCAATGTTACAGTGTCTAGTCCAAGGTACAGCTCCTCGAAGAATGATTTATCCTAATTTGTTTATTTTATCAAGATAATTATTTAATATAATTTATCATATCTCATATAATCATACTACGTGTGGTTGCAATAGACGTGGTACCTCATAGTTATTTGTAGAAGAAAGTAATATAATTTATCCAAATTAATATCTGATTCAAATTACTTGTGTTCTCCAATCATATCATTTAGAAGCGGTCTTAAGTGAAGTAAACATTATTCCATGATTTGAAATATTATAAAATAAATGCCAAGAATAGGATACAAGGTCAACTCTTGTTGCCAACATTCACATTACTTACTATTCAGTGTGCAATAAATATCTTACTATTAAGTTCACAATAACTGAGATGGTGAGGCGAAGATGGTCCACGTCTATCCACTATTTACTTTTTACTTGAACGTTCTAGGATTATAATTCACGGAAAAAATCGACGCAAGCAGTTCATTCCACACTTTGATGACTCGAACCAAAAAAGAACTGTCAAAGCGTTTAGTTCCACTATTTGGTGTTTTGACAACAAAAGAATAAAACCTCAGTCTGAGTCTAGTAGTCCTATAAAGAATGGTGATGGTTAAATTAATTCGAAGAGAGCTTTCGCAGACTCACCAAAGTGAATCCTATAATAAACCGATAAGCAGTTGACTGTACGACGTTCCATATTCATGACAACATCGCCATTTATAAACCTACGGGCTTTTCGGTAAACAGATTTCAAAGTTTCTAGTTGGTATTTAGCTGAGTCATCCTAAAGATGACTGCAGCACTCCGTGCAAGATCGAACTTGGGTTGTTTAGAGATGAAGAAGCTGTTCAGAGCTGAAATACCGCCGCAACCTTCAAAATGACTCCTAATTTCTTGGAAACTGTCTGTGCCATCAACTTGATTTGTTGAGTTTGAACGTGACGGTGATGCCCAGAAGCCCTCATCTAGGGCTGAAGCAGAGCTGAAGTACTGCCGCACGTTTGAAATGACTCCTAATTTCTTGGAAGCTGTCCGTGCCATGGACTTGATTTGTTGAGTTTGGACGTGATCCAGAAGCCCTAGACGGTCAAGGTAATGATACACCTTGGACAGTGGGTATAAGTTCGAAAGTACTCTTTTACACAGAGAAGAGACGCCTGTGTTTTTGAAGAGTTAAAATTGACAAGATTAGCCGCACCCGCTGCAATGTCAAATTAACCCATTCATATATGGACTCTCTCAAAGACTGGATTTCGTATGAACTTGCTCGGGTATTGGACATATATTTAGGTACAACAGTGCTGTCATCGGCGTAGCCAATGATGTCAGGACCAGGTGTTAAGCAGATCAATATAGAGCAGGAACAAGGTTGCAGAGAACAGATCACTTAAGTACCCCGGCATTAATTGCCAGTAGGTCGGAAAAGCAGCCATCTAAGAAGACTCCAATCGACCGTTACTATAAGAGATCAGATATCCATCCCACCAAGAAGAGCCGACCAAGGGCTGCCGGGGCTCTCTTGGACTTCCTTTATTTGTCATTCTTTATTCTTGTGTCTTCTTCTATTTCCTTCTATACTTTAATGTATATTGAAAATATTTTATATTACCTCTTATAAATTTTGTCACTCGATGGGTATCATACTCATATAAATAGTGAGAGTAAATTTCTCATATTTCATTGTCATATAAATTTTTCTCATAATGCGTGTTTATGCCTTAATCTACATAATAAAGAGTTAAGGTGTATCGAAATATGGGATTCATATAATTATTTTATTTTGCAAGTAATGTATTAACTATTTTGACCTTAGGAATAAAGCACCAATAAAAGTATTCGAAGCTTCTCGTATTGATAAAAATAAATATTATCTTTATTGGGCTTATACCGACAGCACAAGATAAATGGTAATACCATACTTAAAAAGCAACATATAACACGCTAAAATTGTCCAAAAGAGATATTTTTCCTAAACATCGCTAGATTTATTCATGTCACGTAAAAACTTTTTCCGTAAAAGCCTAAATGCCATCTGCTCCCAGAAAAAAAAGAAAAACAGAAAACATTTCCCATTTTTATATATATTCAATTTCTGTCATCGACTGCCCAACACAAATACAGTCTGAGACCATAAATCTAATAAATGGATATTGAAATGAAGAGGGTATGTCCCCTTCAGGTCCTCTCTGACTTATTCTATTGGACACGTAAAATATGCCCGTTTTCCATGTTTACAATATTATTTTTTGGATTTTACATGTTAATAAACAGTACAGGTGGACAGATTTTATCCCAATCTTCGATTCCCAATTCTCGATTTTACAGTTAAAACTATTTAGTTTAGATAGAGCGGCAAAGTTTGAAAGGTTGAATTAGAATAATGATTTTGTTTTTAATTACTACTGTTTTTTAACACGACTTTATAATTCCTCTCAACTTATGCCTTTTTTTTATGGTATAGGGGGCAAACGAGCGTGGGTTGCTGGCCCTCAAGGTGAGAGTAGAGGAGGAGGGGGATAGGGGGAGGGGAGGGTTAGGGCCTCCGGTAACCTCTCTCGACGAAAAGCAATGAAAGAATGTCTTCATTGCCGGTTTTCTGTGAGGCGGTGGTATTACTCCGGTCGAGCCAGCCCATGTGCCGAAGCATGGCTCTTCCACAACGAATTCTCTTTACTTCTGTCTTACACCAAAACTACGAGTTATTATTTTATCTATCATCGATTTTGTCCATCCAAAGGTTGCCTGTAAGAGATCGCTCTGAGCGATAAGGCCGCCTGTTGTACATATCCACTTTGTGTATTTATTTTAAGCAGCATGTCGTTGGTGTACAATAAAGATTATTCTATTATATTCTGTGGGGTTTTTCAAAACTCCATTCAATCGTTGGATCCGTAACGTGTGCATGATACTTCTTATATTGCGAACGTCAGAAGGCTACGACGACGTAGATAGATATCGATGGTGGATATCGATGTATGTGATGCTTTTATGATTAGTTGAATAAGAAATAAGTCATTTTCATAAACATCGTTAAAATAAAAAAAAAAACGAACATAACAACGAACAACTCGCTTTTTGCGTTTAAAAATTTTATGGGCTGTGAATAAAGTCATTTACACTCAAAATTTCTTCCAAAGGACGAAGACAATAAATAAACATTTATCATCAAATTCAGTACAGCTGATTTTATCAAGCAAATGTAAGATTCACGGCAATGTTATTTACCAAAAGAAATAAGGAAATAAATCAATCGATTTCGAGAAAATAGCGGTGATCAAAACAATCAGGCCAAGGTCGTACTTGGCGCAGGACGTAACATGTGTGAAAAATATATAAGAAAATTCTGGAGATTTAACCGAAATTCTAACATAATGTTGACCCATTTTTTCAAACTTCATAGTGAGGAGGGTACAACATGCAATATTGATTTTGTCCTTATAATTTGAAACTATTGCAAACGGTTCCCACAATTCACCGTTTTTTTTTTTTTTTTTTAAAGACAATTCCCGCATTAGGAATTACTCCTGCGTCGCGGGGGACTTTACAAACATACAAACAACGGACACAAAGAACACCCAGACTAGGGTGGGAATCGAACCCACGACGTCTGGCTCAGCAGTCAGGGTCACTAACCACTAGACCAACAGGCCAGTCATTTATTACCAACAAAGTTTCTGAATGTACCTAATCTATGTTATTATATAAAAAAATATTGTTGGTTTCAAAACCGCAAATCTCCTAAAGTTCATTACCGATGGTTTTGAAATTTTTACACTTTTTTTAAGTGTTAATAATATTAATAAAGGCAGTTTTTCTCGACACCCGTACAGTGAACACCAAAGCTTAAAAGTAAGGGCTCCAAATACAGGAACCCCTGTCTTTGGAGCCCTTACTTTTAAGCTTTGGTGGTCTACTATTTTATATATTTCTAAATATATATTTTTTATGGACATATTTCAAAATGTGATTTATATGGTTTTTAAAATGAATAAAGAGAATAATAATGAAATGTATATTTGTTCATATTTTATGCGCTGCCGTACCGTTCATCCAATCATCATGGAATTTTGCATTCACGCTGCAAGGGGTACAGAGAAGGGTAGGATACCTTTCAGACAGAAAAAATTACTGTTCCCAAGGGATGGAAAATTACTAAAAAGCTAGTCTAATATTTAAAAAAAACTAAGCTATCGGGGCTTAGTCTCTCATGCGGCAGTGTACCATAACTGCAATAATGAGTATGTACGATATTTCAAGCACGATATTCTGATAAAAATATCAGCTAGGATATCTTTATCAGACATCATGGCTAAGCTTCCTAAGCCACTAAACAAACAAAAAAACCATAATTTACTTGAACTACAGCAAGTAAATGAAACATTGCAGCTTCACAATAAATAGCTTGTTATAAGCCTTGCAATGACTGTAAAAACATGACGAATCTGTTTTTAAATAAAATTAATCCTATAAATGGTGTTACTTTTAGTAAATAAGTCGTAATACAAATGCAGTGTCCTTGTAAAATATCCTTGAGTGATGTTGGGCTTTTCAGATATCTTGGAGGTAAGAAAGTTTTCAATACTGATGTCGCTATTGATATATTAATGTTCTGAGAGCGTTATCCAACCTCTTAATAGTTACACAAATCACGATTGCAAGACACTCCATATATAGGCTGAAGTAAAACAAAAATCTAGCGAGTTGTTATAAAACACAAAATATGTAAGAACGTAGCGGGTATCGGGAGCACAAATAATAAACTCTGCTACCAAATCGAGTGGCTTGAGTTATGTGAAAAGTTGTCCGACCCCTGCGAGCGTACATTTAGGACACGCAGTTATGGACAATGGAAGGGATGCTTCGCATGTTGAAGGACTTTTGTAAGTGCTAAGTAAATTGAGAACAATGAATAAGTAAGTAATATCCTCGTAGATTGATTGATAAGTCTTTGCAACTTTGACTCCACAGGGAGGAGGGACTTTTTATTTTATTCACGACACATTCAATATAATAAAAGTAATGTTTTCTTTTAGTTACTTACATGAAACACGCATGAAAGTTTCTATATTAAGTGGAAGTGGTGTTCTTTTGTTTAAACTTTCATATCATATAACATGAGAATATCTGAAGCTTTATGACTATCTATTTACTGGAGTTCGTTTAAATTGTAACTAGAATTCATAATTCTTAATTCAAAAAATCTTTATTTCATAAAATTTACCATCAATTATTCGAAATCGTCGATTTAATAAATAATTATTATAATTAAAAATTATAGATCAACACACACAGAGTCACCGCAACAATAGTTTGCTTCGTCAAATGTAAAATGATTTGAGAAAACAAAAATGGATAACATAATATCACATCTGCCTGTTTCGATCTATAACCGCCCGTTTCCAAATGGTTGAGCCTTGTGAGAAGAAATCAGGCAAATAAACTAAATATCACATCATTTTGTTGTGTGCTTATTATGTTTTTGAAATTAAAAGTAAATAAACTACATGAAGAATATGACAGTAGGGAAACTGAAAATTAAGGAAAAAATTAAAAAGAAGAAAAGAAAAACATGAGAGATGGAAAATGATGGAAAATAAGAAACATATTAGCTCACATTAGATTTCTATTACAATTCCATCCCAAGCGTTTTTATCCTGTATATAATCCCCTACTGAGTAATAGCCCTTAAGGCATAGCTGTCGTTTTACTGTAGACTTAAACTTGTTTAGACTTAACATTTGAATATTATCTGGGATTTTACTATAATATTGCACACATTGACCTTGAAACAACTTGTTAATTTTTTTGGAGCCTCGAGGCAGGTACAACAAGTTTATTTTTATTACGCGTGTTAGAAGAGTGTATATCACTTTTTTTTACAGAAGTGATCTTTATTTTTATGAAGGTAAATTAGATTTTCATAAATATCTTGGCACGCTACCGTCATTATGTTAATTTGTTTAAATTTCTGCCTCAGTGAATCACGATTGCCTACGTTATAAATTGCTCGGATGCTCGAAGAAATGCTGTTTAATCGTTACTGTGCATTCAACCTATTTGACATAACTTGACAATTAGTAGGACTACCATGTTTCTTAATTATGACCTTTATGACCTTGAATATATTATAGAGGTTGACAATTTTACTGTTGATAAAACAACTGTAAACCAAAAGGACCAAAAAATAAAACCAATCAAAATACATTAATATCATTATACATTTTGAACTCAGCTTGTTAAAGTTTGTTTGGCTAAAGAGAGTGGCCCTTGTAAGAGATGTTAAGGTAAGTAGTCAATTTAAAATGAATACGGAAAATAACTTGAAACTGTTTATTCTTTTTAATAAAAAATACTTGTATATTGTTTCTTCACATCTTAAACCTAAATGAAGTCTTTAATCATTTCGAAGATAAGGTCTATCCATAAAAAAATTTATTGGCTCAGAAACAATAAAAATCTCATGCATAGAAAATTCGTAGTGATTTGAGAGCACTTTCTTTTTTGAAGTTAATTTGTGGCTCCTAATGACACCTCAAATTATACCTTTGTATCAACGGGAGTTAATGTATTCGTCAACTTGCGTCTGGATTTGAGAGCACCTTCTTTTTTTAAGCTAATTTGTGGTCACACATGTCGAGGTTTAATCTCAATGAAGAGGAGGTCATGACAAGCTTGACCTAACTGGAAAACATAAGGTGTTCTATGACGGGGCCCAAGGCCCGGGTCGAGTTATAGAACTTTTACTGTAACGTTACATTTACACGGCATGCAGGGCTTAATTGGGTGTTTCTTTAAGTTCAAATGTATCCCACGGAAACCGTACATTTTTCTGGGATAAAAAGTATGCTATTCCAGACTATAATCTATTTCTGTGCCAAAATTCATCCAGATCCGTTCAGCCGTTCTGGCGTGAGCTATGATGAACTAACATCCATCCATTCAATCTTTCGCATTTACAATATTACTAGCTACCCGACCACGCGTAGCTGTGGCTAAGTAACTTCCAATAAAAATGTGGTTACTATAAATTGAGATAAGAACTATCCTATCTCTCAAGTTGGACCAAACTGGCACGATGTGCAAAATTTCATTAAAATCGGTTCATT
This sequence comes from Callimorpha dominula, assembly GCA_949752705.1. Taxonomy (NCBI): domain Eukaryota; kingdom Metazoa; phylum Arthropoda; class Insecta; order Lepidoptera; family Erebidae; genus Callimorpha; species Callimorpha dominula. The sequence goes on along the minus strand of OX457002.1, from coordinate 2,724,951 downwards.
AGTTTAGGAGTTCATCGCGAACAAACACCGAGATACGAAATTTTTATCTATAAAGATTTACTCGTATAATTACTGATTTTTGTACCTACTCATAACGACGACTTCAAAATTTTATTGAACTTTTCTTTCGGTGGCGAAAGCTTAAAAGTAAATATAATACTAGTCAGCCTTTTTAATACAAATATCCCTAATATTTTAATGGTTGTACACTTCCAGCGTAAATACATCGCTATTCTAGGTACATTTGCCGCCATAAATAATAAGTGAGAGACCGGAGGCGCCGCGGATACGTAACAAAAAGTAACAAACAGATCTCTTAAATAAAGAAAACACAGGCATATGTTAACATCTGTTGGTACTGGCGAGCACAGTAAACGTAAGTTGAAGTATAAATATCCGCGCGTGCCCTCCGCCTTGGGAGTTAAAAGTTCAACATTTTTTATTTCAATTTAAATTTCTTACGAACAGTTTTCAAGATGACCCGGAAATCTTTTTGTTTACGTCACAGTTTTAAGTACTTTATTGTAGCAGTAAGAACGAAACAAAAAATACTATAAATATTAAACATTTTGCAATTTATAAGTCATAATTCATTAGGATTATTTTAAAATTATAATTTGTTATACCAACTTTTAAACTTTCGCGTTCCATGATATAATATTATCTACGTATTAACGGGAATTAACGCGATCACGAAAAGGTATTACATACCTCACATATACATACCTCATGTCGACGACGGAGGGCGTGCACCGCTAAGCCAGTCAGCCTGTGACCACGGCCAGTGCAACCTGGTCGAAACGTCAGGCAATTCAGAGGTATGTAATACTTTTTCGTGATCGCATCAATTCCCGTTAATACGTAGATAATATTATAATTTGTGTTAAAATAGGCTGTTTTTTACAATTCTCGAAACATTAATTGTTTAGCTATAATATGTGTTTTTTTCCATCTGTTCTTCTTATTTTCTTGATGACAAGCGTCAGGAATGTAAACGCTTTATTGGAACTCCTCACACACAGCACTGTACAGACGCGTACAGCTGTTGGTATAAATATTCGCCACCCCACTCCGTATTTTATGTTCTTTTATTTGTTCATTAAGTTTAGTATCAAAGTCTGCCAGTCATTTTCCCTTGTAGATAAGCTTCAGTTTCGTATATAGATCTACATTCAATGAGATTATTGTATGAAATAACTTATTTGGTTTCGGAATTAAAACACGATGAGTTTCTAAGCGTGGAACGCTGGAACGTTCTTGAATCAACTTTTGATTTTTTTAAATCTGCTCAGAATATAACGATGAGAACAGCCTATGAAGAAACCGCCATAGTTTACAGAACCAAAACCGCTTTAGTGTAAGAAACAGTCTCAAAACCACTGATATAAACTATGAAAATCACTAGCTAACAGTAAATGCCAAGTTGTTCGTACCTATGTTTGCACTCAAGTCATCGTTCTCCACACTTACTCCTACCCTTTTATAACCCCACTATTCATTAATATTTATCAATCGACCAATAGCATTGCGTTACCGGTATAACCAGTCAAAATAATGTCTATAAACTTATTTTTATTAAATAGTGACCTGTGTTATCATCTATTATAGTTTGTTCCTATTTTTAATAAAATAAATAAGAGTTTTTGATGTGGCGAGAACGAGTGATGAAAAAATTAAAAATAAAATGTGTTTAATACCGGTCAGTCTAAACAAAACAAAACAGCATAGGCATTTTGCGATAAATAATTTTATTTAGGTATAAAAATATTTTAATGAAAGTAAAGAAAATAATAATTAAATTTTTTGTTCATCATCTTCTTTTTAATATGTATTTTTTTAAGAAATTGAAAAAAGTAAATTATATTAATTATTTTTATGTAGGTACGTATCTCAAATTTCTCAGATGTCCGAAAGTAAAGATTTTTAAATTATAAATCAATTTAGTTAATATCTCTGTCGAGATGCGTATATGTCTTTATTTATTGGGTATGGCTATAGATACCGTATGATATCTAGATCTCATTCTCATGAAATTACATTACAGTAACCAAGGAGAACGATTGGAGGCAGTAAAACAGATAAGTGTTCAATCATTTTTTTGTATTATTTCAGCTTTACCCTTGAGAATACTTCGAAATTATTGCAAAAGCGAATGGCGACAATTCAGCAAATTATTCGCAAGTTGGATTCGTCGATGACACTTTTTAGTAACTACGTAATATTATTATGTTCTTAAAACAAACAAACCTAGTAAGAAACTGACCATCTATTGTAAACAAAAGAATTGTGTTCGGGCCACACAGCACGAGTCAGTACATTATAATCACAACAGCCACGACTGTGTACGTGTGTTGATTTACAGTTAAACATCACAAGTCTACAATGAGTATCACTTTCTGAAATAAACAATATTTGAGTACAATACATAACTACTGTTCCTGTATCGCTCAATGAAAGGAGGGTCCCAAAAGGATCTACATTCTACAAAAGACCTAGCTCTACTAAAATGAAGTTGTGATTATTATATATATTCGGGTGTCTGAGAGTACATGTTGATATACTGATCACAATAAATGTCAGCAGGTAAACGAAATGTGTTTTCAAAAGGTCCGAGTATTCAATGAAATACAAATTAGTTTTACTGTTTCGTACGTGGGTCGCTAACTCGCTACTATCTTTTCTCACGAGAGCCCGGTGTAATTGAATGCTGTCTATTTATTACTATTTGTTAGAAGTGTATCTTATTGAATCCTTGTTACATTTCCTTTGTAAGTGGATAAGCAGACAAGTATAGCGTAAAGATCAGTATTTTATTTAATGTTTGTTTGTTTGATAAACTGATTAAATACATCATGGTTACTAACTTCCCGTGACTATGCGGCAGGGCATTCGATTGCAACGTCTGAGATTGCTGGCAGTGCAATAGTGCATCAGATGTTTCCATTTTATAATTATGGTTTAGTAAACATTTAAGGTATAGTACAATAAAGAATGTTCTATCTATCTATCTATCTAAGGTAAAAAAAATGATTGATTGATTTACTAGTACCTAGCGACTTAAGAGTTCTACTATCCACCTCCTGGCTCCATCATTAGATGAGCTCCAAAATCAAAATTATAGTATGGTATACATGTACAAACAAGGTTTCATTTCAATACGACATTAAGAAGTAGGTTAAAATTTAATTCGAATATTTATTTACATAGTTCAAAGTGAAGCTAAAATAAGGGTATTAAAAAGTGTTTAAGCAGGTCTGGGTTTAGTTTTTGTCTGTATACTAAAATATTATTTATTAATATTTTTAAACGCCACACTAAAGCTCATCACACACTATACCGTCACGGCTCCACCCCAGCAATTAAGTTGTCATTCAAATCTGAGCTTTAAAACGTGTTCGTATAATACATTTCATAATGTCAATACGCGCTTACTGCCCGCCGTCGGCTTTTTCATATTGACATTATGACGTATAGTGTGTGATGACCTTAATAATATTATTGTATTGTATCCATGTATAACGTATCTGGGAGCACGGTAGTGCCCCCGCCAAGACGAGGCAACAGAAGCGCAGGGCACTACCTACCTTTTCTCGAAGCGTTTCGTATTCCCGGTTTAGTATATGTGTACCTAACCCCTTTGTTGGCGTAATTTTTTTTTTATAATTTTCATTAAAAATGTTTATTCGCGCGATAAACTAAAAAACTACTGAACGGATTTTCATGTGGTTTTCACCATTAGACAAAGTGATTCATGACAAAGGTTTAGGTGTATAATTTGTTAACGTTTTATGTAAATTAGTTGAAATATGATGGTGATTGTTGAACATGCCTCTACTACCCGTGCGAAGCGGGGCGGGTTGCTAGTATTATATTAATGTATTATTTTTCAAATGCATCTGGCATAATGTAACTTTTAAATCGTGAAACCGTTCCAGACCTCTGTGCATACATGTAGACTCACTCAACTCGCACTTTTTTTATGTTACGCTTAGTTTTTGGTGTACATAGCATTACAAATTAAGTTAATTTAATATTTTTATTTACAGATAAGTAAAGAGATTTCTCTTTACTTGAATAACTACTCTACTAATTTCTTGACTAAGTACTAGCAACAAGGGTTCTACTAATACTAAATATTGAGTTTTGCGTTCCATGACAATATAATTATGGTAACAGTAACTAAGCCAGTCAGTCTGTGACCACGGCCAATGCAAACTGGTGGAAACGTCTGGTAATTCAAAATTATATGTATACGAGTACCTTCTAAATACGTGATCGCGTTAATTCCCGTCAATATATTTATATTATAAGAATTCTACTGAACCTTGTTAACCTCTGCAACTAAGCTAAGTCCTTATTAGGTATGGGTTTGTATATGTAGTGTACTGTTTTGGGGTTCAAAATCGTAGCCTTTGAATCGCATGTCGACACCGTAGCTATTACGTTCTATACTTAAACACGACAAGAACAGAAATTCAACTGTGCTGTGTAATTTTGGTTCTGGAGCTCATCTAATGATGGAGCCAGGAGGTGGATAGTGGAACTCTTAAGTGGCTACTAGTAAATCAATCAATCAATCATCTTTTTTACCTTAAATGTTTACTAAACCATAATTATGAAATGGAAACATCTGATGATGATAATATTACTTATTACAATATCACTATTGCACTGCCACCAATCTGAGACGTTGTAATCGAATGCCCTGCCGCAGAGCCACGGGAAGTTGTTAATTAATCATGATGTATTTAATCAGTTTATTAAACAAACAAACATTAAATAATATTTTAAAATATTCTTGTAACAAATCCATAATGAATTTTTAACATGAGTAACCAAGCGTGCTAACGGTAGAATATACATATATGATTCAGTTCAGCGTGACTACTTAAATGAACTTTACAGTTTCAAATATAATATCTGTGACAAATTGAATTTCATATATGATTCCCAAGCTAAACCTGCGCACGTTACATTCACCACAATTTGATGTACTGAATATGTATCTGAAAATACAAAAGCGAAAATTCCAAATAATATTTAGGTGTTATTTTCAAGGGTCCGGAAGATGTCGACGTAGCCTGTGGGGCTCAAAAGAGGCATTCGTTTGAATATCACCACTATTCATATTATGTAAATGGATGGCTTTAAACCGTTTCAAGAGAAAGTTAGGCAGTTATTTTTAACTTAAACTTTGAGGGTCTGTAATTAATTACATGATTAGTAAAATTTTAATATCTAAATTTTATAGAATAATACATTTTTAGGAAGATAAACGTAAAGGGTATTTTTAAGAATATCTAAAATATAGTTTCAAAAGAATAATATCAAATAGGTTTTGTCAAAAACTTTAACTCAATAGATGTAGTGTGTTAGTTGTTAATAACATATCACTAGCAGATGGCGATCAATCCTAATTTGGGGCAGCCAATTTAAGAAATGAATAGTTCTAAATTACTACAAATACTTATTTAATAGGTTTAAAATGCCTATTTGTAAAGCAAATTAATGCAACTTTTTATCTGAATTCAGTAAGGATTTATTCATTAAGGAAGCCTCCGGGAACCCTTGCAGACCTTGACCGCCTGAGAACAGGTGATGACACCGTAGAGTACGTGTTGCCTTGCCATCCTCCAAGACCAGAGAGGCGCGCCCGGAACACGTCGCACCACCGTTTTGGGCCTGCTTCTGCAAGGGAGGTCCAAATCCCTAAACCTATAAAGATTGGAGAAAAATATAACAATCCCATTAAGAACTAGCTATAAAACATTTATCAGTTAAATCAACGTACAGTACCAGACGTACCAGTTTATGACGAAAAATGTGCTTTTGCTATGACGTCAACACTCGTTCGTTTGTTTTCGTTTGCCGAAAACAAGAGCGCTTTCGCAGTAACTTATTATTTGTTAAGTAGTTTGTTTTCATCTAGCAACGGATAGATGCCATTTTTTGCTTATCGTTCACAAAATTTACAGCCCTATGGGGTCGTCTGAAAAATCTGGAGCAGGAAATTATAAAAGCACATACAGTTCTTGTACATCTATAATGAAAATTATAAAAAAAAATTACGCCAACAAAGGAGTTAGGTACACATATACTAAACCGGGAATATGAAACGCTTCGAGAAAAGGTAGGTAGTGAGTGCCCTGCGCTTCTGTTGCCTCGTCTTGGCGGGGGCACTACCGTGCTCCCAGATACGTTATACATGGATACAATACAGTAATATTATTAAGGTCATCACACACTATACCGTCACGGCTCACAGCACGACTTAAACCCAGCAATAAAGTTGTCATTCAAATCTGAGCTTTAAAACGTGTTCGTATAATACATTTCATAATGTCAATACGCGCTTACTGCCCGCCGCCGTTTTTTTCATATTGACATTATGACATATATTATACGACCACGTTTTAATGCTGAGATTTGAATGACAACTTTATTGCTGGGTTTAAGCCGTGCTGTGAGCCGTGACGGTATAGTGTGTGATGACCTTAATAATATTATTGTATTGTATCCATGTATAACGTATCTGGAAGCACGGTAGTGCCCCCGCCAAGACGAGGCAACAGAAGCGCAGGGCACTACCTACCTTTTCTCGAAGCGTTTCATATTCCCGGTTTAGTATATGTGTTCCTAACTCCTTTGTTGGCGTAATTTTTTTTTATAATTTTCATTATAAATGTACAAGAACTGTATGTGCTTTTATAATTTCCTGCTCCAGATTTTTCAGACGACCCCATAGGGCTGTAAATTTTGTGAACGATAAGCAAAAAATGGCATCTATCCGTTGCTAGATGAAAACAAACTACTTAACAAAGAATAAGTTACTGCGAAAGCGCGCTTGTTTTCGGCGAACGAAAACAAACGAACGAGTGTTGACGTCATAGCAAAAGCCCATTTTTCGTCATAAACTGGTACGTCTGGTACTGTACGTTGATTTAACTGATAAATGTTTTATAGCTAGTCCTTAATGGGATTGTTATATTTTTCTCCAATCTTTATAGATTTAGGGATTTGGACCTCCCTTGCAGAAGCAGGCCCAAAACGGTGGTGCAACGTGTTCCGGGCGCGCCTCTCTGGTCTTGGAGGATGGCAAGGCAACACGTACTCTACGGTGTCATCACCTGTTCTCAGGCGGTCAAGGTCTGCAAGGGTTCCCGGAGGCTTCCTTAATGAATCAATCCTTACTGAATTCAGATAAAAAGTTGCATTAATTTGCTTTACAAATAGGCATTTTGAACCTATTAAATAAGTATTTGTAGTAATTTAGAACTATTCATTTCTTAAATTGGCTGTCCCAAATTAGGATAGATCGCCATCTGCTAGTGATATGTTATTAACAATTAACACACTACATCTATCGAGTTAAAGTTTTTGACAAAACCTACTTGACATTATTCTTTTTAAAGTATATTTTAGATATTCTTAAAAATAACCTTTACCTTTATCTTCCTAAAAATGTATTATTTTATAAAATTGACATATTAAAATTTTATTAATCATGTAATTTATTACAAACCTTCAAAGTTTAAGTAAAAAATAACTGCCTAACTTTCTCTTGAAACGGTTTGAAACCAGCCATTTACATAATATAAATAGTGGCGATATTCAAACTATTGGCTTTTTTGAGTCCCACAGGCTATGTCCACATCTTCCGGACCCTTGAAAATAACACCTAAATATTATTTGGAATTTTCGCTTTTGTATTTTCAGATACATATTCAGTACATCAAATTGTGGTGAATGTAACGTGCGCAGGTTTAGCTTGGGAATCATATCTGAAATTCAATTTGTCACAGATACTATATTTGAAACTGTAAAGTTCATTTAAGTAGTCACGCTGAACTGAATCATATATGTATATTCTACCGTTAGCACGTTTGGTTACTCATGTTAAAAATTGATTATGGATTTGTTACAAGAATATTTTAAAATATTATTTAATGTTTGTTTGTTTAATAAACTGATTAAATACATCATGATTAATTAACAACTTCCCGTGGCTCTGCGGCAGGGCATTCGATTACAACGTCTGAGATTGGTGGCAGTGCAATAGTGATATTGTGATAAGTAATATTATCATCATCAGATGTTTCCATTTCATAATTATGGTTTAGTAAACTTTTAAGGTAAAAAAGATGATTGATTGATTGATTTACTAGTAGCCACTTAAGAGTTCCACTATCCACGTCCTGACTCCATCATTGGATGAGCTCCAGAACCAAAATTACACAGCACAGTTGAATTTCTGTTCTTGTCGTGTTTAAGTATAGAACGTAATAGCTACGGTGTCGACTTGCGATTCAAATTCTGCGATTTTGAACCCCAAAACAGTACACTACATATACAAACCCATACCTAATAAGGAATTAGCTTAGTTGCAGAGGTTAACAAGGTTCAGTAGAATTCTTATAATATAATTATATTGACGGGAATTTACGCGATCACGTATTTAGAAGGTATACATATAATTTTGATTTACCAGACTGACTGGCTTAGTTACTGTTACCATAATTATATTATCATGGAACGCAAAACTTAAAATTTAGTATTAGTAGAACCCTTGTTGCTAGTACTTAGTCGAGAAATTAGTAGAGTAGTTATTCAAGTAAAGAGAAATCTCTTTACTTATTTGTAAATAAAAATATTAAATTAATTTAATTTGTAATGCTATGTACACCAAAAACTAAGCGTAACATAGAAAAAGTGCGAGTTAAGTGAGTCTACATGTATGCACAGAGGTCTGGAACGGTTTCACCATTTAAAAGTTACATTATGCCAGATGCATTTGAAAAATAATACATTAATATAATACTAGCAACCCGCACGTCTCTACTACCCGCGCATGTTCAACAATCATCATCATATTTCAACTAATTTACATAAAACGTTAACAAATTATACACCTAAACCTTTCTCATGAATCACTCTGTCTACTGGTGAAAACCACATGAAAATCCGTTCAGTAGGTTTTTAGTTTATCGCGCGAATAGACAGACGTAGCGGGGGACTTTGTTTTATAATATGTAGTGATCTACCCAAATTAGAAACGACTGCAAAATCTGAAGATGGGTAAAGAGAGAGCTTCTTAAGGGAACAAGCAATGTACTGACTATCCTTTTCTTCGCAGAAAATATTTTTAACCTTTCTCAAAAACTACTTTTCCTAATAAGAGAATATATGCTCTCTGTATGATTATCTATATCTATATGATTAAAAGCATGGAGTATTGACGATCTAGCTACCTGCTCACCAGCATCAATGAAACTAGCTAGCTTGATGAGTAGTTTTCCCCCTATTGAAGCCACCTGCACGAAGGTCTATCATTGGCTCTAATAAAAGTGGGAAACTGCTGTGTCGTATCTTACTTGTGACTTCTGTTTTTAAACCCCGATAGTTACCGAAATTCGTTGCTTGTTTATGACTTTTTAATGAGATTCACGTCATAAAATTAATCAATATAGTTAAACGTTAATTGGCAAGAAACTTCCTTATCTTTTATAACATTCGAAATTTCAATTCTATTCTATCTTAAACGTGTAAATCCAACTAATTGTAGTTAATTATAAAAGCTTTTTAAATATATTTATTACGATGTAAAACAAACCTTATCGTAACTACTAAAAGTCTGATTTGCTATAAAGATTAGGAAACAGTTTCTGTTGTTTACGTTGAACACAAATCAAAAGGCACTAAAAGTGCATTTTATATCTTCTATTTAAGATTTGTTTCCTTCCATAAACGTTTTCAGATCGTTAAGTGTAATGTTAAATACAACTGAACTATATAAGGTCGTTTCTATGGTTATTTCTGGTGATTTGTAAGTATTGACGGCAGAAGTATAAACATATCACATTGATCATCACTCAGCCTAGATAGTAAACGAGAATACTTCAGTATTTACTACTAGAGTACTAGAGAATACAACTTCATTATAATTACAATCAATTTGATTTTTTATTTTCAAGAAGGTAAGGCACATTGGACTTCCATCGAATCGGGGCATTAAACTTGGAAAGTACATTTATACTAATATTATAAATGCGAAACTAACTCTCTGTCTGTTACAGTTTTCCAAACCTGCTAAACCAATTTTGATTAATGTTTGTGTAGATATAGAAGATTTCTTGAAGATGACTGCCGCAAAAACCAAACTTGAAGAGGAAATAGGGTATCAAAATAGAAACTCTACGCATGTTTGGGTCACATGTAAATTACCAATTGTATTACAAATCAAATCACAATAGAAAGGTTAAAGCTACCACAGAGGACAAAATAGAATATTACTTACTTAAAGCTGGACTAAATATGTTACTATAATTTGTGGCGATCTGATTATATTATTGTATCCATGTCGTATCAATTCATTTTAAAATGTAATCAGGGCCGCATCAGTTTAAACCACCTTAAAGAGTAGATCCATAACATTTTTAACTGTTTTTAAACTCCAAATAACTATTTTCACCGAAATATTAGGTTTTTACATTCAATAAGCAGTTTCTGTGAGTATAATTTAGAACGTGTTTGTAGCACAGTGTGTAAGTAATTACTGAAGTTATTAGTATTGTAAACGAAAACTGAACATCACTTCTAAAGTACCAATCACGGTTTAATAAAACTTTCCATTTTATTGATAATTACATGATTCATGTATTAACATTGGGTTTTTTCTAAACCTATTAAATATAGAAAACATAAAATTCTCGTATGTACTAAAGGTCTCATTATAAAAATCTATACCATATTCAAAAGGGACATGTACCATGAATAATGGTGCGGAAATTAAACGAGTGTTCAGAGTACATGCAGAAAGATTTTCGGGTAAAATTAGGTAACTATCCTTATGTTACACAACGAAGATAAGTTTGTTTGTTTCTTTGTTATGCTTTAACTACTCAACCGACTAAAAGGTTATAACTTACAAGAACATATTATTAGCTATAGAAAAAATAATAGTTATTCTATCAATATATAACGATCTAGAAAAATATCCACGATACACTAGACCACAGTTAGATGGCGCTTTCATTCTGGTGAATCAGGTCACCAGACGTTTATACTTGTCATCGATGGATATGCGAGAGTTGAGGCACATTAAAAAAATCAGCATTGTGTGGAAACTAGAACATGTTTTTTCTTTCTATTTTAACCCTAGAAAGATAACCTTATTTTATGTACGGGAAAGATAACCATACGTCGTTTCGACGTGTGTACCGATTGATAGTAAATATTTAAGATTGAAGAACATTATGTAAATGTAAATTTTTTAGGAAAGGTTCTTATGGTCTGTAGTGTTTTTATATAAATAAAATAAAAAAAAGGGTTTTTATTTTAGAATATTAACAGAAAAAAATAGAATTATAAAAGTTGTTAACTTTTTGATGAAACAAAAACGAACTTCACTCTTCTTCAGACTAATTATTTAAAGTTATTTCTTACATATTCAACTTTTTATATCTTCTTTACTTATTTTATAATAAGAACTGATCAGGATCAAGAAATGGTCAGGCTTTATATTAAGGCACTTAGAACATACAATATTTTTACGTCCACATATGGGACTTCCCAGAGAGATTTGTGACAGCATGGATGGCGCAATGGTTTAATTGGTCACCTCGCCACTACGCCGCGCCGAGTGTTGTGGGTTCAAATCCCACACAGGACAAAAATTTGTGTGATCCACAAATATTTGTCCCGAGTCTGGGTGTTATTTGTGTCCGTTGTTTGAATGTTTGTGAAGCCCACCGTGACACAGGAATATTCCCAATGCGGGAGTTGTCTTTTATAAAAAGAGAAAAAAGAAATGCGAATTTATTATAGCATAGACACATGATCCTAAAAAGTGAAGAATCCCCAGTTTCCCTAACAATAAACAATCATCTAAAATACACCAACACACTTTCATCCAGATCAGCAGAAAACAATACAAATAAATACAAAAAAGCGAATGGAAAAACAAAAGTCACCCCTCAGGAAACAAATAAAAAGAAACGAGTCGTAAAGAGATAGTAATTACCAATAAACTCAGGTGCAGCTGAGACACGGTGGTGAAAGACATACTTTCAGACAACTGTTTAACAGTAAAACAATATATTGAATACACATATAGGTATTAACATACAGACAGTAATTATATCTCAGTCTCTTTCTTAACTAGGTAGGAATAGAGATAAATTTTGGTTAAAAAAGACTCAGTTTTATTCACTCATAATAAAATTGAGGCTCTAGATGGGAAGACTAGTTCATGCGGGCTTCTCGACTTCTTTTTAAAGGAGGAGGTTCTCAATTCGTCGGAATCTTTTTTTTTATATATGTTCACCGATTACTCGAAGACGCCTGAACCAATTTGGAAAATTCTTTTTTTGTAATAAAGGTAATACTTCCCAGGTGCAGGTCGAGCGGTTTTTTTTAAATCAACAAATATCTAAAAATTGTATACGTCGATAATGTTTTCGATTGCTCCGAAACATCGCTGACTCATTGGAGCAGTGCGTTCAGGTGGCCTACCCATATTATATTTAAACAAAATACATCTACTTTTCACTAAAAAGTACATTTAAGTCGGTGATACTTCTTTTTTAAAGATAATTATCAATCTATCAGCATTTTTTTAATGTTTAGGTAAAGTAAATTTATATGCCTATTAAAAGAAAAAACGGTATATCTCAGAGTGCACCAAGTCACTGCAAGAAATAGCATAAGAATAGTATTGTAAGATTGAAGTTACAAGTTCAAGACCCAGTGTGCACGCCTTAGACTGCAACCGCAAACTGCAAGCGACAATACGTGCTTCTCATCTACTGCAGCAGCACCAGTGGTGACGTTCCTTTCTGTCTATTATATGGTTTATAATCAATCCTACTAATATTATAAACGTGAAAGTTTGTGATGATGTAAAGATGTATGAAAGTTTGTTGCTCTTTCACACAAAAACTACTGAACCGATTGCGATGAAATATGGTATGTAGATAACTGGAGACCTGGATTAACACATAAGGTACCTTTTACCCCGATATTCATACGGCATCGGGGCTTACGCCGGTGAAACCACGGGGCGCAGCTACTACAGTATATTTGACAAAAAAAGGGAATGCAAAGAAGGATCTTTGAATCGGTTTTTAAATAAAAGTAAAGGTTCGCTGGTGGTCGAATTTCTAACATAATTCATTTTTGGTTAATTTCGATGGCCAGTACAATTTGAACTGTCATTGTATAGACGTACGTATACCATGACAGGTCAAAATATATACTGGATGCTTGTAGCTCGATAAATTTGGAACACGTATTGTTTAAAAATTTTAGCTTTCTGCGCTTCTTCGATTATATAAACTTTAGGTATTAAAAAGTTCACTTTTCCGCTTTCGCTAAAATACTTCTTCTTAAAAATACGTACAAACAATTCTCTTCACGTATTGTTTATACAGATATCAGTTTGTTTTTTTTTTTTTTATCATACACGTCATCATTTTCCTCTTCCAAACAAAAGACTATCGGTTAAGTTCAGTCTCTCGCGAAGGTCTGCAGCCCATCTCGGAATAGAAATGGCAACAATGCGGTTGACTGCAACTGCAGGCCGCAATGCCACCTGCAGCTGCAAGCTGCAGCTCATCTCTGACTTCAACCTAAAAGGTGTACAGGCTGTGAACAATTCTAGCTAACTGTCCTATTATGTTACTGAGATAATGTTGAACGCGGTATGTTTTTCTCAAAAAAAAAACACTTCCCGGCATCACCCAGGGACAGGTATGCGACCCTGGCCTACTCGAGCTATTTCCCTCCCATCTTTCCCATCTTTAATTCCCAAAGATCCCAGTTGACAACTATAGGATTGCCCCCTATTATTATAGGCAGAGGCCTTAACGAGAATACCTACTAGTATTTTTTTAACGACATTTGCATTTCCTAGTGTCGAGGGAGATTGTACAAATGTAAGACACCTAATATACCTAGACTTAACTGACCAGTAATTATCTGCAACTCACATAAAAACCCAGTGGTGGGACTTACGGCTCTAAAGAGTCAAAAAAAATTTGGGTGAAGAATATTTCAGAACATTTATTATCACACTAACAGAGCCCTGCGGTTTCACCCGCGTAAGTCCCAATCCCGTGGTAATATCGGGATAAAAAGTAGCCTATGCGTTAATCCAGGTCTCCAGCTATCTACATACCAAGTTTCATCGCAATCAGATCAGTGGTTTTTGCGTGAAAGAGTAACAAACATAAATCCGTCCTTCTAAACTTTCACATTTAAAATATTAGTGGGATTAGTGGGATAGTGAGATTATTGGGATTATAACTGAATTACTAACTTTATGTACGTACTTGAACGAATATACTTGGTTGGTCTTAAAATCTTGAACTGGTTGAAAATAAAGTAATGTCCGAATAACACACATAGATTGAATAATTTTTAATGACAGTAAGCTTCATATCATTCGTGAAGCACTTCTTTGTCACTACGTGTACTGGTTTAATCAGAAAAATGACAAAAATTGTTTGTTTACATCAATAGCTGTAGCTATATGTTATACCTTATCAAAATTTAGATTTGTATCTTTGAAATTAATCGTAGTTTTAAAGATACAAATCTAAATCTTCTGTTTTATTAGTAGATACAAAGTAAAGACTTTTAGAATCTTTGAATCACTCTCCTGTAAAGCTACAATTTTGCAATTGTATATGTAGGACCCGTCGAAATGAATTATAGGGATTGACTCAGAGCAGAAACTCATAAGTCTATGAATACGTACGTACGTACATGAACAGTGAAATCTTTTAAAAGTATTCAAAATATAAATGAAATGCTAAAGTCGTGAGTCACAAAGACAAATTGTTACCTAAATTTGAACCAAACGAGGACACAAAAATAACATAATGTACATGTCGCATTGAGATAAAGTCATTTTTAAAACTCCCCTCCGTGCACTGACTTTAGTCATGTTGGATGTTAAGCATTTGTCAATGTATAACGTTTATTTTTTCTAAAAATATCACGAATTTTACCCTTGTTAAGAGAAGGAAAGTTTACGATATATTATTTGATGTTGGGTATTTCGGACGGCAATTGAAAATTTTGAGGCAATATTTAGTTTGTCATAGCAATATTTTAAACGAATAGCAATCAATTAAATCAAGCTTTGATTACAAATGACAGCTCGAAATTCTAACATATCCGACGTGTTTAATTAATGTTTTGTTTTATTTCATTTAAATTTTAACTTGAACTGTGGTTGTATAGACTTGTCGTATTAGGACAGATCAACATATTTTTTTTTAGAAAGGCTTTAGGAATAATCCTGTGTCCCAGGGGGCTTCACAAACATATAAACAATAGACACAAAGAACAAGACTCGGGACAACTAATTAAATAATTTACTATTAAATCATGTTTACAAGCGACGGATTTATTGCACAAAAGTAACAACAAGCACAAATATAATGAAGGTAGGGGAAGTACGTCATAAAGAGGAATCATAGGACACTAACTTTTAGTGCAACTTGGTCGAAACGTCAGGCAAATCAAAGATAATGATGTAATACCCTTTAAATACGTAATCTCGTTATCCCGTCAGCATAATTATATAATTATAGCTTCAGATGTATTAAACAGCTGAAATATGAAGTTATAGAGTGATGATGACTAAGGCGCTAAAAATACATAGCATATATACAAAAAATAAACATGGAAGATACCTACCTTACACTCTTGTAACGGACATAGAGCTGCTTTAATAATTTAGTGAAAACATTTTCACTAAATTTTTAAAGTGATTAGTGATCTTAACACGTGCCTTGAAGACGATCCTTACTAATATTATAAATGCGACAGTAACTCTGTCTGTCTGCCTGTCTATCGCCCTTTCACGCCAAAACTACTAAACCGATTTAAATGAAATTTGGTACACAGATACTCTAGACCCTGAGAAAGGACATAGGCTACTTTTTAATGAGAAAAAAGGTGTGTAAGGGGTTGAAAGGTGGGGATAAAAGTTGTATGGAAGTATCGTCAATTAGCCTAAATAATTAAAAAATCTACCCAAAGACCCTATTCCACGCGGGCACAGCTAGTACTTAAGTAAAACAATAACAGAGCTCTGTTTTTTAACGTAACTACAAAATAAAATGAGGTCAAACTACCGCAACAAAACAAAAAAGCAAACAAAAATAACAATACGACTTTGCAAACTAATAACCGTATTAAGAAATTTAACGTACGAAACTAAGACGACAGTTAATTTCTCGTGACATAAATAAAAAGGAACGGAGAAGGGGCATTCCTAGAGGGGAAATAACAAACATATCTCTCGAACTAACAAAACAAACAACGTGTGTTAACATCTGTCGGAGAAGCACGAGCAGTGTACACTTGATGAATTATTGCTACTCATTTCGTGAGTTTTAGTTGGTAAGTTAATAGCATGACACGCGAGTTTAAGTACTAGAATTAAAATAACATTTGTAAAAAGTATCCGGTTAGAGTCTAGTAAAGACAAGAAACTCGCTCCATTTTTTGGAGCCACTATGAAAAGAATGGATTATTTATAACGTAAGTCGAGCTACATGTGAGACGTAAGGCTTGGTATAAAATGTTTCGTATGCAAAGAAAAGGTATAAAGCAATTTAAAATCATAATTCAATCTTCTAAACCTTTGTTAAGCACAAGTCTAGAAAGTGAACTAAAGCAGCTTAGGATACAGTTAAAAAAATATTATCACTACATATTATAAAACAAAGTCCCCCGCCACGTCTGTCTGTCGGTCTATCTGTTCGTGATAAACTGTAAAACTACTGAGTGGATTTTCATGCGGTATTCACTAATAGACAGAATGATTCATGAGGAAGGTTTAGGTGTATAATTTGTTAAGATTTTGTGTAAATTGATTGAAATATGCTGATGATTGTTGAAGATGTCTCTGCTACCCGTGCGAAGCCGGGGCGGGTTGCTAGTAATGTATAAAAAAAAGGCCCCTGCTGCGTCTGTCTGTTTGTTCACGATATACTCAAGAACTACTGAATTGATATTCATACGGGTTCACCAATAGACGGATTGATTCATAAGGAAGGTTTAGGTATACAATTCATTAAGGTTTTGTGTAAAATGACTGAAATATGACGATGATTGATGAAGATGTCGGAAAAAATCAATATATACTTTGCTATAATTGTTTTTAAACTTTCGCGACTTTGATACATACTAGATGTGTAATTCAGGACTTAATCGCGATAATTTTTAAAAGGTACAATACCTCTTGGTTACCCGACGTTTCGATCGAAATGCACCGATCGAGTGTTTGATGGTCACGAGTGTACTTGTACCTTTTAAACATTATCGCGATTAAGTCCCGAATTACACACCTAGTATATACTTTGCTACCCATGCAAAGCCGAGGCGGGGTGCTAGTTATATATAAATAAAAATGCATATTTGTATTTTCAAAGACAAAAATATTTTTAATAAAACAAAAATATTGGCTACACTTGTAATATTTTTTTATAAGATTTAAGGTTTCTTTTATCTTACTTTTTGTGTGTTTTGCTAGCTACGAAATGACATTTGAGTGAAATTCATCATAAATTTTTTCTTATAGCTAACACTGTTTATTACTTAGCAGATATTTTTGTATACTCATCGAAACTATGAACATAATATATATCTTTAAGTTTGTATTTGAGATTTTCTACGCATACAAAGTTGCGGGCATATGCTAGTATATTTTATATCGCGTATATATTTTAATTAAATAGGTATTATTATACAATAATACTTAATTAATAAGCTTCAATGACAATTTTTTTTCTTTAAATGTCGTTTTTGTCTTAATAGAATGTAAATATTTAAGCAATTAAATTTCGTTTTTAATTTTATACAGCAAACATCACGAACGAACACGTGTCAAAGATGGTACAAATTTTCGAAATTCTATACGTCAGTGTTGATTGCAGTTAATTATAAATCGTCCCCTCTTTTTGTCGTATCTAATTTTGTCATATTCTCACCTCTACATTCAAATTTAAACTTTGTGCCCTGAATACAAAGTCTTTTGTGCTCTTCTTATATGTATGTGTAATGTCTTTAAAGTGCTTTGAATCAAATCTAAATCAGTGTACAAAGCACAGAGAATATAACATCCTCTAATAAAATGCATTCTTTATCGTATTACCGTTCAACGTTGGAGTACTATGCTTTGTTGTAGTTGAAAAAAGACTGTAGCACTATTATATATGTTCTAATTTTGTCTGTAGTATCAAAATTCATAATTCCTTTTGTATCTAGAGTTTAAGTCCATATTCATAATCGATAATGATTCCAGTACTGGAGCCTTAAAGACATATTTAAGAGCAACATGCCAATCAAACTGAAGTCAAAGGTTATGAATTCTTACCTTATACCATGCCTGACCTATGCTTGTCAGACATGGAAGTTTAATAAAAATATTAAAAATAAAATTATAACGTGCCAACGAGGAATGGAGCGAAGTATGCTAAACATAAAAAGATTAAGCAAAATAAGACACACAAAAATACGCAACATCACAAAAGCAACAGACGGTTTAGCACAAGCTCTTGCATTAAAATGGAAGTGGGCCGGACATATAGCACGCCTGCAAGATCAAAGGTGGACAAAAAGAGTGACAGAATGGAGGGGGCCAGTGGGCAAAAGAAAGAAAGGGAGACCTTCAATCAGATGGGAGGACGAAATCAAACGCATAGCGGGTCCAAACAGGACACAAACAGCACAATCCAGAAAAAACTGGCTCAATTTGGAGGAGGCCTTTACCTGCAGAAGGGTTCTTACAGAATAATTTTATTAAAATATGTATATACTATATCTATGATAAATAATGAAACTACTAACCATTAAATACTAAACTACAATATTTTTTTCTTGATACTAATAAAACAAATTAACTTGTAAACTAGCATTTTCTGGAAGAAATAAAAGACTTTTTTATTTTTATTTATTTTAAATATAAAAACAGGCTTTACTGGCGAACCGAATTCCTGGCTCCGTCATCAGATGACCTCCAAGATGCCAAATTATAGTATTGTCCACTAAACATATATGTACAAAGTTCTGTTCGTGGGAGTCATGCTTCGGGACGTATTGGCCAGCTCAACCAGAGTGATACCACGGCCTCACAGAAAACCGGCAGTGCAGCAATGCTTGCATTGTTTTTCGCCTCATGAATGGGGTTACCAGAGGCCCTAACCCTTCCCTCTCCCCCCTCTCCCCTATTCCCGCCCTTCCCCTATCTCTCCCCCTCTACCCCCTCTTTCCCTACTCCCACCTTAAAGGGCGGCAACGGACTTGTGACTCTTGAGTTGTCGATACCCATGGCCGGCGGTAGCCATTTACTATCATGTGACCCGTCTGCTCGTTTGCCCCTATACAATACCAAACAAAAACGTGTGCGTGTCGGGACGCCCGACAGAAGTGATAACTTAAACGCCACACAGACTGGCGTCGTAACACGTTACGTAACGAAGCGATTTACCCTCCCATAAGAAGTTATCACATCAAAAAAGTTTCATTTTGATTACATTATTAGATGTAGGCTAAAATTGAATTTCAAAATTTGTTTACATAGTTACAAGTGAAACTAATATATTAAAAAACATGTTAAAATCAACCTCAATTTGTTACTGTTTACTTTAGCTTACATTTTCATAGCCAGTCACCTAGACTTAACTGTAGCTTTATTAGTTTCGCGTAAACTTCTTATACAAAGCATTAAATTTGAGTTTGGCTTAACATAGTAACGACTGGTTAATGACTTGAGGAACCTTTGGGCTTTTGAGAATTCCTTCGACGCATTACGAGTAAAGATAGATTGTGTTTAAATTACTATTATAGTAAATGACCGAATTATAAAAAAAACTAGCAACCCGCCCCGGCTTCGCACGTGTACAAATTATACACCTAAACCTTCCTCATGAATGACTGTCTATGAGTGAAAACCGCATGAAAATCCGTTCAGTAGTTTATTACGAACATAGAGACAGACAGACGTGGCGGGGGACTTCGTTTTATAATATGTAGTGAAATGTGAGTGTTCTAGAACTCATAGCAAGATCTTCCAGGAATATTAGATAGGGTTGATAGTCCGTGTGCTTTATTGTTAAGTTAATTGCATAAAAGCCTTAAGTCACGCATTTTCTATTAATCTTAACTACCTTTTAATTTCTTTTTCTGAAATTTTAATTTACATCACTGTCGCTATTAAAATATTTCTACGCCTCAAGGAAAAGGTTCAACGATTTTGTTAATGAAGGTAATTACAGAAAGAAAAAGGATTTTTTGTATGCAAATTTTGAACAAAGGATTCAAACAGAATAGGGCAATATAGTACAAGTCCCATTGTATATGTCTCAAATGAGACAATCGCTGACAAATTGTTAAACGATTCGACTCCAGAAAGACAGGCTTAATTAGAATTTTATATCTACCAATTTATTTTGTTATAATTTGTTTAAACACACTTTGGTAGACTACTTTGAGTAAAATGAATATTATTTGTTTGATTATAGTTTTCTCTAATGCTAATTTGTGATTTATTCTACGATTAAGCTTGCCTAAATTGGACTTATTCATAAGCAATTAAATCAAGCTTTGATTACAAATGACAGCTCGAAATTCTAACATATCAGAGGTGTTTAATGAATGTTTTGTTTTATTTCAATTAAAAAATTTACTTGAACTGTGGTTGTATAGACTTGCCGTGCTAGGGCAGATCAACAGTTTTTTTTTTAGAAAGTCGACTCCCGCTTTAGGAATATGCCTGTGTGCCCAGGGGGCTTCACAAACATATAAACAATTGACACAAAGAACAAAAAGACTCGGGACAACTATTTGTGGATCACACAAATTTTTGTCCCGTGTGTGATTTGAACCCACAACACTCGGCGTAGCGTAGTAGTAATACCGGACTCGTGTTGATTTTTGTAGCATTTTTCACATATTTTTTTAAATTTATTACGCTCACTCACTCACAACGTGTATGCAAAATTTTATGATGATCGATTCAGCAGTTAGGGCGTAAAATCGTAACAAACATATAACAATGTAGTCGTGGGAGAGCCATGCTGCGGCACGTATGGGCCGGCTCGACCGGAGTGATACCACGACCTCACAGAAAATCGGCAGTGAAGCAATACTTTCATTGCTTTTCGCCGAGTGACTGAGGTTACCGGAGGCCCTAACCCCTGTCCCCTCGTGGTCCCCTATTCCCCCCTTCCTCTATTCCCACCTTAAAGGCCGGCAACGCACTTGTGACTCTTGAGTTGCAGGTGCTCATGGGCAGCGGTAGTCATTATTTACCATCAGGTGACCGGTCTGCTCGTTTGCTCTCTTTACAATAAAAAAAAAATGTTGAGAAGTATTTTACCTGTAAGATCTTTAAAAAAATTTCAAAATTATGTCACTTTATATTAAATTAATTATATTATTACATTGTTGTACAAACATGTAATTCATAATTTCTTTTTGCTTAAGAATACAGTACCTATTATAAATACAATATTTTATTTAGTTGTGTACAATCTCTTTTTTTTTTTGAGTTTCCATATCATTTAATGAACTTGGAAACTGTTTCAAGCAAAGATATCAAAGTAATGTGAGATAATTATCAGTCATTAGAATTCATACACGTAGATAAGCTATTAACCGCTAGATTAAATGCTTATTAACTTGGACGTGTTACTTCTGAAACGTATCTCTTCCAGATTTATGTACATTTTAATTGCGTCTTCACACAAGATTTTAACGTTACGTTACAGCGGGCTATGGTCTGAATGCGAAAATCTCGTCTGTCCTTTTCATTTTCCACCGCAAGCGACCTGCAACCCTTACGAAAATCGTCTGCCATCCCTCTCTGACAGACGCTCGGCTGGCACCGGGCGAATCCCTTATGTAAGTCAGTGCTTTCGCGGCTGCCTCTTCAAACGGACGCGTGCTCGATTACTGAAATATACACTAGCGACGACGCCGATATACAACTTGTTCCCTAAAGCGAATATTATCAGTGAGTCCTCCTGTGATGCGAAACTTTTATGAACTCAAGTGTACACAGTGTGTCAAGTGACCCTAATTAATACAAAAAAAAACTAAAATTTATTTAGAACTTAGACGCTGGGATTAAATAAGATTTATATTAGAAAACAACGGAGATTTTCAGGTTAATTATAGACGCTTTTTACTCATTATGTTCAGTAAAGTAATTCAAGCTATTGTTACTGAAGAAGTCACTGATGCCGAACTATTTGTGCGCCAAACATCAGTTAAAGATAAAATAAAAATAGACAACCTTAAGTAGGAACTTAAATTTATGAAGACACATTCGTTTTAACTAAGTGTCATAAAACTATTTGTCAGCGCGTTAATTGCCACGTAGAATAAATGTTGACACATTTAATGAAATCACGTATAGCTGTAGAAAATAATAAGTTGTGACAACATGTTTAGCTATTTAGTAATTAGGAGATAGGTTTATAGGGTAAAATTAGTAGTAGCAATATAATGAAGTGCTAAGTGACGATGAAAAGAAGAAGAGTGTCAAATTAAAGAAGTAACTCAAATAATATATTATAACAAAATGGCCGGAGATTTGAAGAGAATAAAGAGGCATTCATACATATTGAATGCGATACTGCTATTCATTTCGATGATTTACGGTGAGTGATTATGTTTTGCAAACGTAGCGCTAACTTAATTAGAATAAGCTTGATCTTTTAATGAAAACGTTGATTGATATTGAAGGGTACGGATATCTGCAATATTGAAAATGTATCACTAAAGACCGCTTCATTATTGAATATGTGAACAGTCATGCGATTAAGCTTTATTGGATTTAGATAATTAGATATACATATTTATGAAGAGTAATAATTTCAGGACTTGGAGTGTGGTTCTATTTATATGATTGAAACATTCAAATCAATTGGATTTAACCATAATACAAAAGATCGCACAGAAGTCCGCAGGAATAGATTGAAAACTTATGTGCGCGACAATATTTCAACCGAAGCGAGGAAAGACCGTGGCTGGATTAATTGCTTCTGTCAGTAATTACTTCGAGTAATGTAGTACTCTTTCAACATTAATCTCTAAGGATAAGCTTTTACGCTCCCCCACTCATTCAAATTTAGTTAAAGTTACCTAGTGTTAATAATTATCACAATGGGTTCTATAAACTCTAGGAGTATTTTTTTTTTGTACAGTTACCGTCACTCATTTTGAATAGTGTCAATGTGTGTATTCAATGTGTGTTTTTATTATAAGGTAAAGTGGTGCCCAAGTCTGAGAAGTTCATTAAATCGGTGAATTGACTTTGCAACTTTGTAAATTGCATCAATGTTCACGTGAAGAATTATTCACGTGTACATTCTTAATAACAAAGTAGACCGAATCAAAGGCAATATAAGTATTCATTTAGTTAGAACTTAATATCGGATCAAAATAATCGTTTAGAATGTTTTTTTTTTTTTGTAACGTTATAAAGGTCTCCGACACATGCATTTTCAGATTAAAGGCCTGTATAAATAAGTTTTATAGCTGTTCCAAAAATTCGAGGCCTAAGCTTAATATAAAGAACCTAACGTTCTCTCAAGTAACGAATGTTTATTTTCCGTACTTTATGTCGTTCAAATATTGTTATAATTAATAAAACTCATTTTAAGTGCTTCCTACTCGAAGCTCTCTCAATGTCAAAGAATCTTGAAAGCTCTTACCATGGCCCTCTAAGTACTTCATATTGATTGATTTTCTTTGTCAGCTTATGCATCCTAGTAATTGATAAAAAATTGAAGCAGATTAATATTCCAATTACTTTATAATTGAAAGATTAATCTGCTTACATTTTTAAGGTAAAGTAAAATTAATGAATAATTTACTCAACACAGTGTTTTAGTAGACAAATTAATTAGACATTCAGTTCCCGTGATACTAAAAAGAATCACGGTGTGGTTCAGTAATTAGAATTGAAATCATGGTGACATAGGCTGAACGAAATACAGCTCCAAATTATTTGATTTAGTATAAAATGATGAGAGTGATTTTATTTATTTAAGCACACTGATCGACTTGTACTGGCTTCTTGATAACTGATATCCTGCCTGTTGTAGATAACCCTGTTCTTATTTCGGGCTGAAATTTGAGGTTTAACGATGCGTTTTATACGAAGTTTAGACGCTTATTTTATCCCATACCGGTTTAGGAATCTTTCAATGTTTATCAAACACTAACGCTCCAGGGTGTATGGACCTTTTTTATGCGTGTGGAAACCCCATCGGGTCGTCACCCCACCGGGGTTATCAGTGGGACGGTGTATCGGAATTGAACCGACTAAAACCACACGATACTGCTCCTATATCAACAACTGTACCACTTAGTACTGTTATTTGAAGTACTTAGATTAATGAGAAGAAGTTAATTTCTCTAAAACTCTGCCTTAATAATATAATTGGTTGCGCGAGTCATATTTAACTTTAAATTTTTTACGTTCATTTTTAAACAATTATGTTCACTGAAATCGACGCCATAGCCTAGGCGTGGATCTGTACATACATATGAATCGCTAGACTACTTGCTATCTCATGCAGTGATTTGCATTTTCAACACCCCAATAAATGCGATAATTTCCGTTAATGTATTTGTCTCTTGATTTAGTCCCATAAGTTCTTTACTTTTATATATATTTTTAAGAAATCCGTATAGTCGTAAACCATTAAAAAACTTAGTCACTTTCATAAGAGTTTTGAGCTAAATTTAATTATATTGCTCGCTGGAAATCCAAAACTTTACAATTGAACAAGTAATTTTCGGAATTTTGTAACTTTTATTGAAGTGAAGAGCAGAGAACGAATTAAGATGGACTCCTTCAGTGGGTCATGAATGAATTGGAATTAAATCACTTTTGTGAGTTTGGCGTCGCGGTAAAAGGTTTCCGAGCTTTAAACTTTACTCTGAATTTAAGAGTTTTTCATTGTATTTGGGTTTCTCTTTGATTCTTTTCGTATTGACCAAGTCTTATAAAAACATCTCAGTTTTATTTCACTCAATTGTAAAGGCAAATATCGGTAAAATAAAATAAAAAAATCAGTTTCATATTCACCTTGCTGTGTTGGTTTGTAAAACTGACTGTGAAATTGTTTGCTCCGGTACACTTGGACTACGAGCGTACAATTCTTTAGAGTACACTACACTACGACGATCATAAAAACAAAGTCTTTTTGTCTCTGGGTAAGTTTTGAGCGATGCTTTGATGTCGTCTAAAACTTTGCTCTTTAAATAAAATAAAAATCAAACTAAAAAATCTTTTTTTTTTACTATGCACTCCTAAGTTTTAGTAATCACCTTAAACACCTATTAAGATTGCGACTATTTATTCATTTTGTTGTCAACATTTATGGAAAGTTATTAGGAAATAAAATAAATTCAGAACTCTTCTGAGATGTAACACCTTGCTACATAAAAAAAAGAGAACAAACTGGACACGAATTATGAAAGGTCACCAGATAAGATTATTAAACGAGAGATGATTATTGCACGACTTAAGCAAAGATATAACTTAATAAACATTTTAAATAAAAAAAAATGATTAGCTCATTTTTTTTTACATAAAATGAGGTTAAATCATCATTAACGTTGTTTATATGGTATTGTTATATATTAAACCAGAAAGTTAGAAGCAAATAATTGGTTATAAATACATTCATTTTATTGCTAATGATGATACAAAACGTAAAGATGATATATTTCGTACCAAAAAACAAATCAAAGATAAACAATTTGCACTACCATGTTTTGTCTCATTATTTACAAGCAATGGATATTAAACATCTTATCTCAAGAAAGATAGCCCCATTGAAACATTTTCATTCAACAAGAACACATTAAGGCCTCGCAAAATGAACAATTGAATAAGGGCCACGATCCTGGAGAATGAATACAAGGAATAATGACGTTATTTATCCAAGTAATATAATGTTATCAAAAGAAGAAAAAAACTATGAAAAAGCCAATTCCAAAGCAAAGCTTATTGAAACTCTCTGTAAAATGTTAATGGAGGGAAACGTCTGAACGGCGCCCAAAGTTGCTGTTTTGGCTGCTTTGGATTTTAAACTTTAAGGCTTTTTGCTAGAACTCTCTTTAGTTTGTGGTTTTTTAATGCAGTGCGTACGGTTAGTGCTTTGATATTAACAGTATTTTTCAAATGGACTTTACAAAGTTGGAGTACCTATCTTTGGATGTTTGGCACCGTATTCGCGTAGGATCGAGGTTTTAGACGACTTCATGTCGCGGCCAAGTGTTCAATGTGATCTTGTGTTTTGACTACAGCAAATGTTTTGGTAGTCTAGTTTTGATATTATTAGGTTGCTTTTTGGCTGTAGTTAAGCAAAGCTTGGCATTTTCTTTATAGCATTATTTGTCTACTGTAGTTGCTACCTTATATTCTACCCTCAAGTGTCAAATAATGTAGGTGGTGTGCCTCTGAATGCTTTTAACATCAGGGATGCTCGGGCTCTGCAGAAACTGGACGTGAAAATAAATTTTTCACATTTTGTGTAATGACAGCAACCATCATTTCTCGTGGCACTTATGGTTTTAGGTCAATCATGTACTTATTTTCTTTTTTTGCAGATATTTTATAACAAAACATATATTTTTTTACAACGTTGTCAAAAAAAAAACGGTTCGCGTACCTTGCTCTCAGTCTTTAGGGACTCTTTCACGTCGCCAACTGTGCGTGGCTGGGACATATCATAAACATAGTTTTCCAACGACACTCGAGCGAGGAACAAAATAACATACATGTATTTACGTTAATATTATGGTACGATTAGATTGTCCCTTTCCTTCTGAAAAGTACTGAGAATTTAATTTTCTCATAATGTTTTCTTTTGTACTTTTATGGAATGTAATCTTAAGTTTTAAGTGGAATAGAAACAAAAAAAAATATAAATTATTTCTAAACTAATATTCAGATTGTTCAGGCAGTAACTTAAAAAACATTTATTGTTTAAAAAGCACTGCCATCAACTTAAGAGAATTTTTGAACGTTCACCTAAACATTACTGTAAGTAGCACAATATATCAAATACGTTATTATTATATTTTTAGACCGATTTATGTAAACATACTTTAACTGGAAATATCTTCATCATGCCGATAAGTAGACAAATGATCACACTTACAAAGTTTATAAATCGAATGCAGTTATTCAAAAGACTATCAATTTTGTTGAAAAGATTTACATTCATAACGAAGACATAATATAATCACTTTAAATAACCCCACATCAATAACATAAAAGGAAAAAAAAGAATTCATTCATAAAAGGATGACTAAACCAGATAAATCATATTCCTTCGACACATGACCGAAATATACACTTATTATAAACATAATATATTACGTTATTTAATACCGATTATGAATTAATGTTGAGTTACATCGAAAGATGTGTTGGAACCGTGTCAGTGCATTAAATATTGCAACATTTCCTCTCGAACAATAGACGATTTGGGTCACTGATTTTGTTGTCGATAACTATAATTATAATATAATTTGAGTATGTTTTTATTTTGTCCAATTGGGTGTGACAGTTCAATGTGATCATTAGAAATTTAGAGTTATTTCGAGTAAATTTGGCATACTAAAATACTACAATCATGTTGCTGGTGCACGTTGCCACAAGATCGGTGGTATCTTTCGTGAATTGTCAAGGAAATATAAAAAAAAACAAGTGGCAATTTCTTTTATTTCATGAATTCAATTTTTTTTCATAAATGGGGTAGAAAATATTTGAAAAAATGTTTAAAAAAATACGCACTAAGTTATTTCATTTAACACAAATCGTATAAATGAATGCAAAAGTCTTGTGGCAAGTGTACTCATATCGAGCATTAACGGTGTACAGGGGATTTTGTAGACGACCTAAGCTTTATATTGATATGAGTTTAGTTTAGTTGTTATAGTTTAATCGGCTTAAGGCCATTGAACATTAAGTCTGCGTGGTTAACTAAAACCTCAAATATATTGTATTTGCAACAATTGAACTTTTATTAAACTTATCGTTTTACGTACCTATTAAAATGCTTCGGCAAGAATCGGAGGAAATCCGCTTTAAATAGTTCAACACCTAGACTTATGGCTTCGAGAACTATGCTGTTTTTGCTATAATCCTCGCTATTTTTAAGCTTTTTCTCTCCATAAGAACCTTCATTGTGCCTATAAAATATGAAACAAAAAAAAATTGCCGAATTGATCGAGCCGTTCTCCAGTATTGCGCTTAGCAAAACATTTGGCAATTCATTTTTATTTAAATAGATTTGACAAAAAACAATTTTTCTAGCTTACATTACACACATTACCACAGCAATTTCTGTTAGGCATAGATTCATTACAAAACAAACCGGGAAGTATAGTTATAATTAAAATAACTATTTTACTGCCTGTAGTATAGTTACTGACTAGTGACAGACTTGTAGCAGCTGCATAATCATCGATTCTTTCTGAAGCCCAACATTTATGTGACCAACTGAATTCAATCTAGATGGCATACTTACGTTTCCTTTTGAAGCTTCGTGGAAAACTTTATTACAGACAATATCGTAGTAATATCAGCCTGTCGGTGTACGTCGCATGCGGTTTCATATTTTCCAAGAACATCTTGTTCAAAAAATCTTGGCAAAGCTCATTGAAATGTCGACCTAAGAACCTTCGGGCGTCGTCTGGGATAGTTAGAATAAAATATAATACAATTAAGGCTCTGACGAGTGCTTTCCCATTGTATTTATTCGTGTTGTGCACCTTCTTGACAAGTATTTTATTAAAGAAAGAGAAAAATCTCTTTTGTGTCATACTTAGATATGTGTTTTACTTGTTATGTCATATTCATGTGGTTAAGATAAAACCTTGAATAGTTGTTTTTGGCTTTTTGGGAAATGTTTCTAATTCAAAGAATAAAGGAGTTAAGAAACATATCATTTTAAAGAGTGGGCTAAAAATGTACACTTTTCAAACAATAGCAAAACTATAAGTGATAATTTGTTGATCATTTATTCGACGTAACAAACACTTAATGCCTTTTATAAATGACTAGCTGTCCCTGCAGTTTCACCTGCGTTTATGGTCACTGTTCCGCTCCTATTAGTCGTAGCATGATGTTATATATCCTATATATAGCCTTCCTCAATAAACGGGCTTTTCAACACTAAAAAATTTTTTCAATTCGAACCAGAATCATTATTCAATTATATCAAAATCATTATTATTAGTATAGATATGATGTGCTCCGTCACGTCGTTGGCATGACAGCAACAAATATGCAAATTTTGGAAAATATGTAGACACATGCTGCGGGGGTTCGCGACTCTCCTCGTGGATGTTCTGTTCAAAAATCCAGCTGAGCATGAATCGAGAATCAAGAAACTTGACAGATAAAGTAATAGTATTAAGTAAACCTTAATATTGATATAAGATAAGAGATTAAAACAAAAGTGACTAGGTTCATTAGATTTAATCAAGACAAAGGAATAATGTTGCCAAAGTAATTTTATTTGTCTGATTTAGTCCAAAAGTACGTTCACGATATTTATATTGTAGTGACAAATGGATAGTGAGAGAGTGAGATAGTGTCGGTGAGGTTAATAGTAGGGCAAAAGGAATAACTTCGGTTGGATGAGCCTTAGTTTAAACGTAGGGCTTTTACGAGTATGGAAACCCGCGTAAGACCTGTAACAGGTATACCAAAATATGTTTGCCCCTCAACACTTAGTATAAAATATTTTATCATAATTTTGAAAGGGTTCTGAAAGGTTGATCAAAATATTGTTCAACTAGTGCATGCTATCATCATCAGCCTATCGCCGTCCACTGCTGGACAAAGGCCTCCCCCAATGAGCGCCAACCACCTTCTTCATGTCGTCGGTCTATCGTGCCGCAGGGTGCCTATAGGGTGCTATAGTGCTATCAATTTAACAGTGGTATGAAATCAATATTTCTGAAACTTTGAATCTGTGACTAATTTCATAGGACATTCGAATGGCATTTGACATAAGATTTTGCAGTCAAATTTGACACTCCACGTAAGCTCTGTTAACTGATCCGATGATCAAATCAAAGTGCCTAATCATGCTTTCAGCAACTCAATATGTACTTCACAAGAGATTTGATATATAATTAGATAATGTTTGCGTTGATCAGCCTTTCAGAAGCCCGGTTTCTAAAGTATAAGTCGTAAGTCGCTATTAGGTAATAGGCAGGAACAAAACAAATTGGATTTTGGAACCGTCGAAAAAGTCCAAATTCCGGTAACTTTTTATGAAATGATTTGTTTGAATTTCACCTTAAATGTAAAATGATAAATATAAAATACAAAAAGTTAATATGCAGTACGGAATACAATTAGGTCTATTTAACCAAAGCAGATTTGTCTAAATACATATCGTAGAACGTGCGATTATATCTGTACTTAAAGATAATATTTTGAAAATTTAAAATATATGTTAGTCTAATTAATAAAAAAATGTAGCAAAATACTGTCTTTTGTCATTTTATTTTTTATATATAACAGTATTATATCTTACAAGAGCAAAAACAATCAGAATTACATGCATGGTCTCTATGTTAGTGATAATTGTATGAAAAAAAATCAAAACATTCACATTTACCAAAAACATTAATCACAAAAAAGTCACTCGCATCTTTACCATTTAAAAATTGTACACAATTTTATTCATAAACGATACTGATTAGTAGACATTGCAAACTTGTAAGACCTAGGATGTTCCGGAAAGTTCTTAAGCACTTTATTAGCTCTCTGCACTTGTCGACTCGCTAACTTCGTTCTTAAAAACTTGTCTCAAGACTTCATATGTAAAATGTTAGCGAGGCCAGATTAGCAACGTTATTTGACATAATGAAATTCTACGCTAAGTTTCCTAACTTGTTACCATGTAGTAATGGAATAAAAAACTTGTCAAGATTTAATTCGATAAATTTGTAATTTGTTTTTACGGAATGTTCGTATTGCTGTCTAAGCTGTCAGACTGAAAAGTTGTCATGTAGAAATCCGTAGAACTGGTATAGAGTTCAGGGTGAAGAAGCCAGGAGGCTTCTGTGCTTCTGGAAGTAGCTAGGCTGGCTCAACTAGTTAGCCTATCTGAACGCATAATGGACCATCTATGAGTCTAAATGCGGAAACAGAGCCCTACACAGATACCAATACCAATAGGGTGAAGAAGTAGACTTAAAAGATTGATGAATCCTACTAATATTATTATTATAAACGTGAAAGTTAAGCAAAGCTTGGCATTTTCTTTATAGCATTATTTCTCTACTGGCAATATAAGGTAGCAACTGCTACCTTATATTGCCACAAGATTATATATATATATTTTATTGTATTGTATATATGTATGTTTGTGTATGGATGTTTGTTACTCTTTCACGCAAACGCTATTAGACCGATTGCAATGAGACTTGGTACGTAAATAGCTGGAGACCTGGATGAACAGATAGGCTTCTTTTTATCCCAATATTTCCACGGCATCAGGACAAGCGGCGCTGCCAGTTAAGTAATATATTTGATTTTATGTGTGTATTTTATTCTGGGTGTTTATATTAAAAATATCTGTAATTAAATTCGTACCGTAAGATTTTTCTATATCGACTGTAGGTAATATAAAAATATAAACAAATCGAAGCTTGTGATCCTAAATAATGCAGTGCTGAGTGTGGGAGTTGTGAAAAAAAAAAATTATTCAGTATGAATACTCTCAATTATCAATAACTACTTTTAATGTATAGGAATAAAGAAATTGGTTTAGTAAAACTAAAAAAACACGCTTAAATGGCGAACTAAATGAAAAAGTAAAAAATAATTTTACTATCCATCTCCTGGCTTCATTATCAGACCATCATTACCAAACCTAATTATTTGGACCCTTCAAAACTAATCATATAAGCTCAAACTTGAGAGGTTTGCTAGTAGCCACTAAAGAGTTTCACTATCCACCTCCTGGCTCCAATATACCAGTAAATATACCATCAAATCTACATATTGTATGTCGTTTTGATGGTTTAATTTCAAGTTAAAATTAACTTCCAAGATTTGTTTACGAAGTTAGTTAGTTGCATGTGAAGTATTTATAAAAATATTAGCAACGCCCGGCTTCGCACCGGTACAAATTATACACCTAAACCTTCCTCATGAATCACTCTGTCTATTGAAAACCGCATGAAAATCCGTTTAGTAGTTTTTCAGTTTATCCCGAACAGACAGACAGACGCGGCAGGGGACTTTGTTCTATAATATGTAGTGATACGGCAAAACTAGTTTTTTAAAACCAGTCAAGGGCGAGTCGGACTCGCACATGAAGGGTTCTGCACCAACGTACAAGATTTAATACTATAAGCCAAAAAAAAAACCGTATCTAGTAGGGGAGCCCCCTTTATTTTTTTTATTATTTTTAATATTTATTGTTATAGCGGCAAGAGATATACCTTACATTCTATGAAAATTTCATTTGTCTACCTGTTTCGGATCATGAGATAAAGCCTGGTAACTGACAGACAGACAGACGGATAATGGAGTCTTAGTAATAGGGTTCCGTTTTTACCCTTTGGGTACGAAACCCTTAAAAAAACGTGATAAAAAGAGGTAGGTACCGATTATAACTATCCATAAATTATTCTACCCTGTGAACATTAGTAATGTAAGGCATTGAAATTAAATGTAGACTTCATGAAGCACTAAATTTGATTGTGACATTACTATGGTAATTAACTATGTCGACTGTGTTGTTAATGGGATGAGGTGTAACATCAAATTACCTTTTTATTCTTTTAGACATCGAACGTCGAAACTCGTCGAAACGAACGAAAGTACAGAAAAAACGAACAAGGAAAATAGAATAGATTAAGTAACTTAACAAATAATTGTGTTTATAATAGATTTAGAGTTTTCAGAAAACAAAACATAATTTGACAAAGACCAGATTAAGCTTATGGGTTTTATTTTAGCTTGGAAAGTTTTGTAATAATGAAATTGGCAACTAGACCTCTCATTGTCAGGTAAGTATGATGATAAGATGGCGGCGTAATAAGTTGATGATGATGATAAAAAATATACAAATGGTTCTGGGAGAGCCATGTTGTTTGGGGCAGAGCCATGCTGTTTGTGGGAGAGCCATGCTTCGGCACGTATGGGCCGACTCGACTCCGCTCGATACCACTGCCAAAACCGGCAGTGAAACATTGCTTGCATTGCTTTTCACCTCGTCCTTCCCCTCTCCCAGCCTCTAATCCCTCTCTCCCGTCTTCCCGCTCTTCCCCTCTCTTCTCTTCGCCTATTCCCACCTTAAAGGGCGGCAACGCACTTGTGACTCTTGAGTTACAGGTGCCCATGGGCGGCGGTAGTCATTTACCATCAGGTGACCCGTCTGCTTGTTTGCCCCCTGTAACAGAAAAAAAAACAAACTGTGCCACTAAGTAAAATTTAAGGGTTGCTATAGTTTTATCTTGACTTTTTCAGATATTATAATAACCTAAACTCTTAGTTACACTGACTACAAAAATATATTAATATTAAATCAGGAACACGACCACAACAAACATTTCACGGCAACACTCTAAATCTTAACAGAAAATATATCATGCTTCGTTGCATCGATGCCGTGGCAACTCCAATTTTAAATGGAAATTAGTATTAAAAATATGCCATCGAAATAGCCAACAGTTGGCAATGACTTGGTATAGAAGATTGATGGCATCCTAATGGCATTTCCTCCTGAAACAATAGATTTACTTTTTGCAGTTTCTTACCGCTTGGCGTAGGTTGGTGAAAGGTTTTCAGTTACAGCGTGAAGGACGTTCAAATTAATTCCGTTACATGAAATAGATCTAAGTAGTGAATTTATTAAGGAAATCATAAAATATTTATAATAGTGAACATGAAAGTAACAAACAAGCAAATAAAACACTTTGATATATAGCGATTCGTCGACTCGTGGAATTGGGAGTTCCCCAAAAATTTGAATAATACATGAAATATTTATCAAGTACATGGAACATCATATGTAAATGTTCTCTGGACTCTAAGATATATTTGGAGCTTCACCTTGAATAACTAATGTATCTGATATACACATTATTTATAATAATGATGTACTACGTCATAATAGCACATTCAAATCACCATGAAATCTATTGAGATCTTCTTAATTTAAACTTCATTTACGTTTTATAAACGGAAATTTTCACAAAACCTTAGATGAATGATTAGAAAAGAACTAAAATTTAAACAAAAAAAAATCTAAATTGGACCATCGGTTTAGGAGCTATGATGCCACAGACAGACACACAGATACACAGATAACACATAACGCACCTTAATCTTATAATGTTCCTCCGTTTTGCGTTGGCTGTTAATATAATCACTTCCACCAGTGTATTAAAAACGTAAAAACATTTATATCGTCGAAAAATACTATGAATTGCTATCTTAAATGATCATCAATTCTCTATTAATTTAATGTTTTATGGACTAGAAATGATAAGAAGTAATGTTAACTAAATCAATATCGCCGGCCAGCCTTATATATTCAGATAATTTATCCATAATAATATATGCTTTCCTAGAACAAAGTTGTTCTACCCGATATCAAACATAATTTGTCAAACCTACCTACGTGCGCTTGTAACATGTGAGAACTTTAGTAAGTTACGCCTAACAAACATGGCAGTCTAAAATATGTATTGGATGGTATAGTCACCTGCATAGAAGTTGTTCTTTGGGTCACCTCAAAGTCATGCGTCTTTAGGTGCGTTCTCTTAAGCTACATAATCGTAGAGTACTAACTACTTCGTTATTTTCTGTTAAACATAAAAAAAAACATCCATGATGTCGACTTAGTGGCTTATTATTTACGAATATTAATTTACAAAACAGTAACAGAATCATTAAGCTCATAATATTCATACTTAAGAAACTAATTTTGCTAAAGTTCAGGTGATATAATTTATAGTTTTTATTTTTCTACTAACATAGATTATGGGTCATGAATTCATGATAGAAAAGCCGTATCAGTGAGCCATACTTGGAGAAGTACAACTGAGTACCTTAAACAAAATCAAGCAATATATAACACATTTTCTACGGTCATAATATCTCTATGTAAAACTGTTATTGTACTAGCAGGAGATTCATAATTTTCTTTCGCAGTAAGTCCAAAGGCTTTCATTATCAGACAAGGTATAAAGTATCAGTTTGCCGGTGAATTTAACAAATTGCATGCTTTAGTACGAACAACAAATTCATGTCGTACATTTTATTTATCTCATTTATGTATGCCTTTGTGCTCTTGTGTTCATTAGTAAACATTTTTATTTCTTCCCATTTGAAGCAGCTTTAACTAATTCTTAGTTACCTTTTACGTTACGTGTTGAGGGCAAACGAGCAGACGGGTGACCTGATGGCAAATTACTACCTCCGCTCATGGGCGTCTGCAACACTAGAGTCACACGTGCATTGCCGGCCTTTAAATCAGGAGTAAGGGAAAGGTGGAAGAGGGGGACGGAAGGGTTAGGGCCTCCGGTAACTTCACTCACTCAGTGAAAAGCAATGAAAGTATTGCTTCACTGTCGGTTTTCTGTGAGGCCGTGGTATCACTCCGGTCGAACTTATACATGCCGAAGCATGGCTCTCCCCATGCGTCACACATTGCTAGTATTCTATTCTTAATATCTAGAACTAAACTAAATAATTGTTTTGGGAGTGAATTCCTGTCGGTAGCTTACAGGGTGAGGTTCAGACCTACAATCTCTTATTCTTTGGTTCCATAATCCTTTGTGGCAGTTGCACCTTTACACAAATCAGTTTAATTTTTTTATTAATTTACCAAAAAGATTACCAACAACAACAACAAAGAATTGAGGGTTACTTATTGGTCGTTAGGAAAATGTTAGTGTGAAATACCTTGCGATGTATTCATCATCCTCCGCGCCTTTTCCCAACTAAGGTGGAGTCGGCTTTCGGTCTAACTACGATACAGCCGAATTTTGATATTTTAAGAAAGAAAGAAAGAAAAATATTTTATTTGTATCTTCAGTTATAACAATAAAAATCACATGACTTAAGACTAGGGTGGTACTGAAGACCAAATAGGGTACCTGCGTCAGCTAGTGTCGCAGATCGCTTTGCAACGCTGGTATTCTCGCAGGCCCCAATTAAATTTAAATATCTACATTAATAAATATACATATTGTAATTATATTTATATTTTACATATAAATAATATCAATAATGTTATATAAATAATCATATACTATACG
This sequence comes from Callimorpha dominula, assembly GCA_949752705.1. Lineage (NCBI taxonomy): Eukaryota > Metazoa > Arthropoda > Insecta > Lepidoptera > Erebidae > Callimorpha > Callimorpha dominula. Next base: position 2,688,612 of record OX457002.1, on the reverse strand, counting down.
TTTATGTTTAACGTGAAGCGACTGCCATCAGACCTAAACGACGCAAGTACTAGGCGATATCGAAGTTCTGTAGTTAAACCAGGTTGTCGGACTTTTTAGGGCTTCAACTACCCGTCACGATTGCCACAGATGTTGATATGGCATCCGGAATCGATGGTTTAACGTGCTTTCCGAGGCAAGCAGGCACGGCCTTGCAGGTGTATTATTCTTATTATTAACTTACCCAAAGATGTCAAAAGTATCCTTCAACAAATGATCAGAGGAAAACCCAGATTACCGAAACTCTTTCATTAAGGTATAGATAAACTGTATGAATAGCCCTAATTTACTGTAGCGGTGTAACGAAAATTATGGCAAAACTAATCAGATAGTCATAATAATAAAACTATTGCTTGATATAATGATGATGTATAAATAAAAAAAATATATCATAGTATTAGGTGAACAATTAAGATATTTTGATAAAGAAAAGCTTACGTTAATTACCTAGTCATTATTAGAAACGTGTAACATATTATGGATACTGTAAATATATCGAATAAGTACATTGTACTCAATACCCATATATGTTTGTACTCGATACTTCCCAGTAAACACTTTTAAGCTGTAAGTACTTTTTAACGTATTTTTTTTTTTGGAAATTTGGAAGGAAGGAGCCCAAAAAAATACAAACTAAAAGTAACATTTCTTTTTATTGATAATATAACATTATCAAGTTTAAGCAGAAGTAAATACTTTTACTTTACCGTTTTGATATTTTGTGGTGGTGTTTTCTTAGTACGATGTTTTTCTACTGATAGTACATACTAATAATGTGTTAATACGACGCAATAAAAAATGGGATTCAGTTGAAAACCATCGCTCTGGTACCTATTCGTACCAGGCAATGATGAACTGGATCCTCTTTCGATGCCGTCGCGCGACAAAGGGGATGTCTCGCGACGGCTTAATGTTATTTTATTTCTCGTCTGCCTGTACTGGTATACTTAAGATTGTCTCGTCGTGCTGAAATAAATGATTTTTCTTTCTTCCTTTCAATACCATACTGCAGAACCAAATTTTTTATAATATCCTACTAATATTATAAACGTGAAAGTTTGTGAGGATTTATGGATGTGTGGATGTATGGATGTATGGATGTTTGTTACTCTTTCAACGCCAAAACTACAGAACTGATTGCGATGAAACTTGGTATGTAGATAGCTGGAGATCTGGATTAACATATAGGCTACTTTTTATCCCGATATTCCAACAGTATTGGGACTAAAGCGGGTGAAACCGCGGGGCGCTGCTAGTTATGAAATAAAAACAAATGCGAAAATAAGAAGTGATTAAACCACATTGAGGTTTAAAAAACAAAAGCAAATATAATCTTACAATACCCTAATAAATCGCTGTAAAAATTTCTCGACACAATTAGCATGGAATGGAAATTGTCTCATCACGGGCGTATAGCTCGGGCTAATTGCCGACGTCTCTAATGAAACTGCATGGCTTATTTCCGCCCAACTTCCCCTCTATTGTTTTTTTCTCTCGTTCACACTTACTCGTTTAACGTGATACTGTCTCCCTTTCGCTATATTTGTTTGGAACGCTTCAAATTAATTTTAGTGTTTTGATTTATTTATTATTTGGCTTAAAAACAAGAGTGGCTTTTTAGTTAAACCGCAATGTAGTTTTTATGTTAAACAATAGTAGTAATTGCAAATGAATTTTTTCTTTGAATAGCTGCTTCCCACATAGCTGAGTTATGAAACCATAAACATTAAGATTATATTCTCTGATTACATAACCTTTTGAGTAGCTATGCTCAAGATTGTAATAAAATGGATTCATGTCAGTAGAGTTCTGGCAACGATTCGAAGTCGCAATTTTGTTATACCGAAGGCTATGACTAGACTATTATGCAATTGCAAATTTGCCGGCATAATAGCATTTAATTATTTAGCAGATTTTTTTTTTGGCCAGAAAGGTAGTTAGCAGTGAAATTATGAATGAGAGAGTAAAATGGGAGAAGAAAATATATTGCACGACCCCAAACAAAATTGGGACAAGGGTAGGTAGATAATGGATATACATTTAATTAAGAACAGGGCAACATATGTAAGAAAGGATACTAAAAACATTTTTTAAGTAAAACTAAAGAAACAAGCTTTAATAGTCAATCACATTAAAAAGTAAAAAAGAGTTTCACTATCCACCTCCTAGCTTCATTATGAGGCCACCACTACCAAGCCTAATTAGTTGACCTAGTCAAAACGAATAGTATGAGCCCAAACACAAGGGGTTTACTAGTAGCCAGTGAAGAGTTAGTTCCATTAACCACCTCCTGGCTCCATCAGCAGGTCAGCTCCAAGATGCCAAATAATTGTTTTGTCATCCAAAATACATGTACATACAAATCTTGCATTCTGATATGGCCATTAGAAATAGGTTAAAATTGACGTCCAATATTTGTTTACATAGTTAGCTAGTTAATTAGCTACAAGTAAGAAGGTAAGGAAGAACCATTAATGTTGCTATTTGTACTTATAATAGTATATGTATTATATAGCTATGTATGTATTTGTATATATATATGTGTGTATATATGTATTTAGATGTTACACTAAAGTTACGAGTATTTGTGTATAATGTGTGTGTATATTCGTATCGAACTTTGTATGTATCCCATTCTTTCCTTTGTAATCTTTTTACAAGATTGTTAATTGCACCTACTTCTTCTTTTCTCTGCAGCACAAAAAGGTCGACTGGTAGAGAATGCCTTAGGCATTAAGTCCGCCTATGTACTAATGTGCAAAAAGTTTTAGTAAATAAATAAATAAATAAAGAACTTTTTTTGTTTTTAAAAAGACAACTCCCGCATCAGGAATTATTCCGGTGTCGCGGGGGACTTTACAAACATACAAACAACGGACACAAAGAACACCCAGACTCAGGTGTTAATCGAACCCACGACCTCTGGCTCAGCAGTCAGGGTCACTAGGGCGACAAAACTTCTCCACGGCAATTTAGATACCTAGATTTTATAGGACAATTTACTACAGACCTTCGATACTTACCAGGCAAGGAGAACATCGTAGCCGATGCACTATCACGCGTGGAGGAAGTATCGATACAGCTATCGATTTTGAAAACCTTGCAAAGCTTCAGGAAACTGATTCTGAATTACAGGACCTACTTCTCAATGGCTCTAGCCTGAATCTGAAAAAGGTAACTTCTTCACTATACAAAAACGTACCAGTGTATTGCGATGTGTCCATGCGCACACCTCGCCCATACGTCACACCATCACTCAGAAGAGACGTCTTCAATTCGATGCACAGCATTCATCATCCCGGCAATTCTGCTACTGTGCGACTGGTCTCACAAAGCTTTGTGTGGCCAGGGATTCGCAAGGATTGTAGAGAGTGGGCTAGACAATGCTTGCAATGTCAATCAAGCAAAATTACCCGCCATACCATCTCTCCACTATCCTCTTACCTGACGCCTTCCTCCAGATTTGCCCACATTCACCTCGACCTTATAGGGCCTTTAACCCCCTCTTATGATTACAGGTACTGCCTTACTGTCATAGATAGGTTTACCCGGTGGCCTGAAGCATACCCGCTGAGAGACATAACAGCTGAGACCTGCGCAGCCGCCCTAGTATCCGGCTGGATTTCTAGATTTGGCTGTCCTGCACGAGTGACTACAGACCGTGGTTCTCAGTTTGAGAGTCACCTATTCAAGGCACTCACTACCTTAATTGGCGCTCGACACTTCCACACCACAGCCTTTCACCCAGCCGCGAATGGTATTTTGGAAAGAATGCACAGACAACTGAAAGGAACGATCATGTGCCACACCACCTCCCAATGGACTGAAGCACTTCCATTGATTCTACTCGGTATGCGTAACTCTTGGAAAGAAGATAATCAAGCTACGCCTACCTGGGCAATTTCTTTCCCCAAAAGAAGAGTTCACTGCCGCTGACGTCACAGAATATGCTATACGTCTCCGACTTTATATGGTCAAACTCGCACCTAAACCAACTTCATGGCATTCTCTGTCACCGTTTTATATTCCCCGAGACTTACATTCTTCTTCGCATGTTTTTCTGCGACGAGACTACGTCCGTAAATCCCTTGAAGCTCCCTATGCTGGACCCTTTAGGGTCATACATAGAAACCCTAAGTTCTTCACCCTGGACATAAAGGGTAAACCCAATAATGTCTCTGTTGACCGACTAAAACCCGCCTACTTAATGCGAGAGGAGACGAGACTTCCAGAGAAGCAAACAACTTCTACAAACACATCTGCAACAGAAGTGGAGAAGAGAACGAGAAGCGGTAGACGAGTGAAATTCCCTGACTATTATCGACCGTAGCTACGGTCTGGCCGGGGGGAACATGTGGCGGACAATATCTTAGCCACCACCATTATGTTATAATAAAATTATATTGAAAACGCTACCGCACATAAACAACTCCAAACCTTACGATTCTTGTTTATGCACCGGCCGGAGCAAGCGCAGGCGACTGCGAAGGACGTTCGAAGGACACGCCGGCAAGACACACTCGGATCGGACGCGCGCGTGAATAGATGTGCTTTGAGCTTTTATACTTTTTTGCCTTTACTGTAACCTTTTTTAGTAAACGCTTTTACAGTTGAACATTAATATTTCTTCATTTCACCTATCGTCACTCTTACTTACTTCTTTCACTTCTATTACTCGCTTCGCTTGTGTTACATAGACTTAGTGTTGTTCGACAGAGACTTAGTGCTTATACAACAGAACTTAGTGCTTGTGCTACATTATTATTTTTACTAGTCACGGGTTTGGTTCCCGTGAGAGGCTAGTTAGCGTGAGGAAACTATCCGCTACAACCACTAGACCAACAAGCCAGTCATTTCACTTTGTATTTTTGTTTTTGAAATAACAATTTTTAAAACACACCGTCCTTTATGAAGAATCTTGAGCATTTCTTTTCTGTTCTCTCCACATTCTACATTGAGCTAGAATAGATTGTGTCGTGTCGTGTTTCATTTGTGTTATTTTATTTCTTTCATAACATTTTGAACAAAGATATAAAAGAATGCAATGTGCCTCTTGCGTCTGGCATGTAGTTACACGTCAAATACAGGATTATTATGAACCACGAGATTCCAATAGAAATTCTTTAAGACACTCAAATTTTGTTGTACATCACTACAGAAGTTAAAGTAGATCAGATAATACAGAAGATGAAATAAATTAATTCATATATTACCAAGAAAACATTGTTATAGATACAAGGTGACAATATTCTAGATGTTTGATGTTTTTTTTTTATTTAATTGTATTGTATATATGTATGTTTGTATATGTCTTTGTTCGTATGTGTGTATATATCTGTATATATACATATATAATTATAGTTTCAAGTTTATAATTAATTGTACACTGGAACTCCTAATTTCATTCATAATCTCTCTTTCCATCGAATTCTTGCCTGGAAGAAATCGCAAATCGCGATAAGGTTGCCAATAGGGAATATACATGTTGTTTAAATTTACTTGATTAATTTTCCCTTGAATCTTTGTTGTCCAGATATTATGCCTAAACAATTATTTTCTTATTTAGTTCGTGTTTAATTGCAAAAAATATTAATTTAAATATTCAACTTTGCAAAACGCTTCACCATTGGTCGAAACAAAACATGACGTGACATTCCACGTTCTGTCATTTATCGGCGCCTATATTCGTAATGTTACGGAGAAAGATAGGTGTTCCTGTGGTTTTTGCTCTTAGCTAGTGCAATTTAAGCATTCTAGTGATATTAGAAATCATCTAGGACAATGACTGAATGTAGTTTTGTCAAAACACAATCTACCAAAAATAGGTGCATTCATGATGACTATTTATTTTGCATCAAATCCAGATTTTACGTCCGTTGAGGTTAAAGTAGTGAAAGCCGCAAGGTAATTATTATAATACTTGTTATATTATAATCTAAAGGATAGGTAAGATATGTATAGTTAGTTATATTCATGAAGTTTTATTGGACTTTTGTTACCTAGTTTAAGTAGACAAGCAAATTGCCTTCTGCTTGATATTTAAAACAAACGTAAATTACTGTTGACTAATTCACATTATACTAGCAATTAAATTGTAATATGCTTACATTAAAGTAATCTTCACAACAATATAAACACGATATTGAAGATACTTCATCTCTTCTCATTAATGTACACCCATGTTTTCGTATTTTACATTATTATTTTGTACAGGAAATGTACTGTCTTATAGTGTTTTTACACTTAGGGACAAGGCAATATCTATAAAATGGTTTTTTAACTTTATCCATCGTCTATTAATTACAATAAATAGTAATTACAACTGGAAATCGGTATAAAATTACTGTAACACTTCAAATAAGTTTATGAAACAAGCACTAAGCGTGGAACGTGACGTCATCCAAAGCCCGCGAAATATGGCGGCGTTCAAACAGATCAAATTTTATCGATGTTTTCAATGTTATTTTAAAAATTTTATATGAACATTGCCAAGGTTATTTATATTATTTATTAGGGTAGAATGTTGGAACAAGTCAATAAAAGATAAAAAAAAATACATGCATATTCCCTATTGTACTCAGACTAGTTTAGTAAGAATCTACATAATATGTGTATACAAGTCTGTATTAATTTCTTTCTTTGTTGTACAATAAAGAGTTTATCTATCTATCTATTTTATCTCTCTTACATTTTGATATAACCTTTTTTAAATATTCGGTTTCTCTTATCTATACTAATAATATACTATTAATATTATAAAGAGGAAAGATTTGTATGTAGATATGTTTGTAACGAATTGCCTCAAAAAGTACTGGTTTGATTGCGATGAAACTTGGTGTGTAGACAGCTGGAGACCTGGATTAACGCATAGGCTACTTTTTATCCCGATATTCCCACGGGATCGGGACTAACGCGGGTGAAACCGCGAGGCGCTGCTAGTATTTCATATATTAATAACGCAAGTTACTTTAAATATCTAAGTTATGAAGTAACTGACAATAACTTTACAAGTTTGATTAAAACGGACATGGGAAGTTTCAAAAAACTTTTTCTTCAGAAAAAATAAAAACTTCCTTTGAGGCGAATAAAGAGATGTTATCTGTTTCTTGCCTCATTAGGATAAAAAACTACAAAGGGAAATATTTGTGTGAGTTCTCGTGTCTTGTATATTATGCATAATTTCTCTAGTTTCTGAAACGAGGATGTTGTTAGTATATGCTGTGAAGGAGGGTATAATATATTTTAATTTTTTGTTTAGTACAATGTAGGATTAAGATAAATAGAATAGAATAAACTTTATTGCTTATATTGTGAACAAAAGTTATTATATTATTTTTTGAGTATCAACAATTTATCCGTAACATTATAACACTATACATTAGATGAGATTTATATTGCATGAGATGTAAATATCTTTCTTTAATTTCCTAAATCAATAACTATCCGTTTCTTGCAGTTTCACCCACGTTTTTATTCACTGCTCCACTCCTAAGGGTTGTAGCGTAATGTTACATAGCTTACACTATTCCTGATGAATCTGGCTATCTTATACAAAAAGATCCAGAGATTAGTGCGTTTAAACGAAAAAACAATCAAACCACTCAACTGGAGAGGTGCCACAGCCACACTGAAATCTGGCAGTGAAGCAATGCTTACATTGCTTTTCACCGAGTGAGTGAGATTACCGGAGCCCATAACCCTTCCCCCCTCTCCCCTCTTCCACCCTTCCCCTACTCCCACCTTAAAGGCCGGCAACGCCTTTGTGACTCTTGAGTTGCAGGTGCCTATGGACGGCCGGAGTCATTTGCCCCCTGGTGACCCGTCTGCTCGTAAAAACAAAAACACTCTTCAGTTTTTTAACATAGTACATTCATGCAAGCTCGTTCAAACCCTGTAGAAACATTACGGAAAAACGAATAGCTCTTCTGACTATAATATAATAAAATAGATTAGGTTCCTTTGTATATCGCAGACCGAATTAACTTTAGGGAAAGTAAATTAAGGAGCGATGGACAGTTCATTGCAGTCTGGTATAGAGACTGTGTGTAGAAAGATCATAAAAAAAGAAAGTGGAGATTAACAAGAAAGCTCATACCATTTCACGCTACAATTTTTTTTCCAAACGACTCCAAAACTATAAATTGAAGAATCATAATACCTATAAGACCATCTAGTCACTGTGAATTGTGTTTGAAGTCGGTGCCAAGCCCGAAACGCAACAAGCAATACCTTCATAGGGATATAAACAGCTTAATTAAGAACGGAATATAACAATATCAGATAACAAAATTTTGTCATTATTTTTGACCTAAGATTTTACATATTCGTGTATTACTGATGGTTCTTGATTCCCATATATGATCCCATATTGCTAGAAATTCTGAGTCATCTAGAACCTACTAGAAATCTACTATATGATAATATATAATTATGATGATAATATGACTGGCCTGTTGACCTAGTGGTTAGTGACGCCATAGGTCGTGGGCTCGATTCCCACCCAATTCTAGGTGTTCTTTGTGTCCGTTGTTTGTAAAGTCTCCCGCGACACCGGAGTCATAACTGCGGGAGTTGTCTTTCTAAAAAAGAAAAAAAAAGAAGAAAATAGATATTACAATTTGATAATAAATAATACAAGGTTTAAATGAATGTTCATCTGTTTCTTTTGTAAGCCCCTTTTTACAAGCCTCTTAAGTGCTAAATACTTTTATCTGAAAAGAAGTTATTTTAGACAAAAAAAAATGGTAAAAACTAACTAGTCCAACTAGTTTACAACTTTCTTTTTACTTAAATTACTAAGTTACAAAAGTAGCCTTTTCCGTAATATTCATTAATACTAAAACTATCCTTATGTAGATCCCAAAAAGGAGTTCTAAAAATAACTCTGCACACGAACACTGGGCACTTACAGTCGTGACAAAGAGTCATTAGTGGACAAGACTAGAAAATGTTTTTCACCAAGAGAAAACACTACGGAGCTATTTAAACTGTTACAAGAACAAAACAACATTGCAATTAATATCTACGTTTTTAATAAGTGTAATTCTTTAGTAATTTATATATTTTGGAAGTATCCGCAGCCATTGTTCGTCGAGTCATTTAACTGAATCTAGGCTGCTTATTGATCGCGAGTTAGAGTACCAAAGGCATATATATTTTTTTGTGTCCTTGATTGCTTTTGCACTTCAATTTACCGCTTTGATAGCAAATCAAAAATTGTGTATTCTTGACAAGGTTAAAGTAGAAAAAAAAACATATTAACTGTAGGCGCAACATAGCTGCCACTGGTCTCGTTTTAATGGCGTGAAACTAATATAACAATTATTAAATAATATATTAAATTAAATCTTTCAGGAATCAACATTATTACTGAATGGAATTTGATTAGAATTGAACAATAAAAAGTCTAAAGTATAAAAAATATATATATTTTAGTACACCTTCATAAGATTAATAAAGTCTAGAGATTTAAAAAGATACGACGGTCATAAAGCTTCTCCAAATTTCCAGACCTAAAAAATGTATAGGAAGATAATCCTGAAAAAATATGAGACTTTGTACAAAGTCGTATATTTTATACTGGACTTAAATGGAGTCCAGGGCAAATTAAATCTAGTTCATATAGTCATTTGCAAAACATAAAACTTGTTAATAACCTAAAAAATCTTTCTAAACAGAAACATTTGAAGTGATTAACACTAAACGCTTTGGTAAATTGGCATGGATTAGACACTAACGGCAAAGTCTCATATCGGTTTATGCGAAATAAAATACGAGGGCAATACTTTGAATATAGCGTACATTTCCCATACATGTATACTAGATTCATCATCCTTCATTTAGTATTTAAATTCTCGCAAAATTTTTTACGATTTTGAGCGTGTAATTAAATTACACTTCTGTGCTGAACAGAAATGGAAATGCACTGCTCTACTTGAAGTCTACAAAACTGCTTACCACTTAAAAAGATAAAAACTTTTCGGCGTGACTGAAATATCAGGCCAAAAATTTCAAACGTCAAACATTTCTTTTTCAAGGAAGAATAAGGCACGTTTCTTAATCTTGGGTAATTAGTGAGAAAATTTTTCATCCAACTTTCTGCTTCGTTGAAAAGTATTAATCAAAATGCCGAACGATCTAAAACATAGTAAATCAACATAAGAGAAAAATCTTTAATGAGAAGCAAGGGAGGCAAAATTATCGGGACCTCGCAACGCGGCCGGAATATCCAAACCTTAATTATGACCTTTTAACGCAGATTCATTAAATCACCTTTTATAAGTAGACACGTGTTACGGGACAGGAAAAGTTGTTTTTTTTTACTTTATTCGGTGTCAGACGTTTACGCTTTGGATGTCACTCCAATAATAGAACGTTTAAGATTTCATCAAGCGTTAAAAATGGTTTTTAATAACAAAATGTTTATTATGTTATATTGACCATAATGATTTATTATTTGATTTAGCGGCAGTGCATTCTACAGGCAAGATATCTCAACATTAAACATTATGCGAAATAATCTTGTGGAATGTACTATTATATTTCTAGTCACAATTTTTTTTAAACCATCATAATATTATGTCATGATTCGATAAATGTAACTACCTATGAATTTAAACGGGAATTAACGCGATCACGAAAAGGTATTACATACCTCTGAATTACCTGACGTTTCTAAATTTATGTACCTGATTTGATATTTTCCTTTTTTTAAATAAAACATTTTAATAAAGTAAACATATTCTTTCTATAATTATAATACATTCTGTTATTTATAAAGGGATGATTAAGGTCAGCACAAACGCTCAACAGACTATACAAAATTTGTCTGATCCTATATTATCTTACCAAGACCTATATTTTGTCATCAACATCTACGCTAAAACGTACCACCTACACCCTTTTCTATTTATACCTTGCACGTTATTAAGACACATATTAATTAGACATACTATCCACCGAAATTGCTCCCGCCCATCATTAAACCGACCGTTACCTATGTTTATGGCCGCTTTTGACATCAAAGCTTTGTTATTATGTTAACAGGAGGTCAACGCAAGAGCAAATGTTTGTAGTGTCCTCTGTCTAAGGACATATTGAGGCTACTAATGAACAGTAAGTGAGATGTTAGGATACGCTTAAGTTATATTGTTATTTACTTGCTTGTAGATCATGTGAGTGTGTTGATGGTTCCATCAGCCACAGCAGTCAGGCTTTGACCATGGAAAAGTTTGTACATTTTAATTTCCATTAGTAAAATCTCATATCACGAAACGCGATGATTTAAATAATTAGAAGTGACAACTTCTTTAGGCACGTTTGGTATAGGTAAAAAGCATATTACAGATGTGTGTATATGTGCATATATATATGCCAGTTATGTTTTAACTTTTGCCGTGCAGTCCTATTTAAAACAAAATATAGATATATTACTATTCTTGAGAAACTATGTGAGACAGCGAATACGGCAAATATGTTACAGGTTTATAATATGTAGTGATGATATCAAATGACCTGTAATATGTATGAACAGTGGCTGTATAAACATTAATTTCGATTTGCAGAGGGTTACATTCAACTGACACTCATTAAATGAATTCGTAGGTGCATTAAGAGGAGGCGTATTATATTTTGCTGTCACGTGAAATGAATTAGTGTTTTACTTAACTCAAAATAGTACAAAATTGTCATAATTATATTACTGAAAGTAAAAACTAATAAAAGGAACGACTAGGAAGTTTTACTTGAAGAACCGACTGACGTGCAAAGCAAATAAAACTTATACATGACCGTAGTTATATAGTCCTGCGAGATCACACAGAGAGAGAACACTCTACTAAAGTATGAGATAAGTGAGATAAGCGTAGCGATAAGATCCGTGTACTTCTCCGTTAACCGAACCGTATAAAAAGGCAATTTTATACGGAACAATTAGTCATGTTATTCTAATATAATATTCAAAATGCTAACGATTACTTACCAACACTAATAAACAAATTGTAATTGTAAAATCTAAAAAATACGCTTTACAGTTTAAGAAACAGTTCCAGTACTCACCTCCTGGCTCCATCATCAGACCCTCGTAACCAAGTCCAATCAATTCGACTCGTCAGAACCTATCACATGAAACCAATTACGATGGGTATACAAATAGCCATTCAAGAGTTCGACTATCCACTTCCTGCTTCCATCATCAAATGAGCTCCGAGATAACAAATTACAGTATTATCATCCAAACTATATACAAATCCAAAGTTTAATTTCGTTATGGTGGCGATTGGAAGTGGGCTAAAATATACTTCCAAGATTTAATTAGGTACATTTTTAGTTAGTGTAAGTGAAGTTGATAACTAAAATCATGTTAATAACATTACGGCTACAGAGAGCAAAAATAAATATAGTAACTAAAAAATTGTTATTTTATATACTGAAACAGGTGCTATTAATTTTGCAGAACATTCAACTTCATAAAGCGAGACTAGAAAACAACAACTTGAACAAGTTATTATAAACTGTGAACTGGAATATAGTTTTTAACACGGGTGGCTTTACGATGAAATTTCTCAATTTTAGTTAGTGAACTATATTTTGATAAAGCTAATAGAAGTAACATTAACATATTGCCTAGGGTTTGTATAGATGGTTGTATTTATGATATTTACATACATATATAGCTCACGCGGAAAATATCAAAGTTCGGCCGTATCGTAGTTAGATTGAAAGCCGACCCCAACTTAGTTGGGTAAAGGCGCGGAGGATGATGATATAGGTCACGCGTGTTTTACTGAAGGGGTAGGCACAGGTGTATAAAAACACGCACACAATGCCAACGATAGTTTGGTCCCTCTCATGATGTAGGGAAGCAATATTAACATATTGCCCAGGGTTTGTATAGTTGGTTGTATTTATGATATTTACATACATATATAGCTCACGCGCAAAATATCAAAGTTCGGCCGTATCGTAGTTAGATTGAAAGCCGACCCCAACTTAGTTGGGAAAAGGCGCGGAGGATGATGATATAGCTCACGCGTGTTTTACTGAAGGGGTAGGCACAGGTGTATAAAAACACGAACACCATGCCAACGATAGTTTGGTCCCTCTCATGATGTAGGGAAGCAATATTAACATATTGCCCAGGGTTTGTATAGTTGGTTGTATTTATGATATTTACATACATATATAGCTCACGCGCAAAATATCAAAGTTCGGCCGTATCGTAGTTAGATTGAAAGCCGACCCCAACTTAGTTGGGAAAAGGCGCGGAGGATGATGATATAGCTCACGCGTGTTTTACTGAAGGCGTAGGCACAGGTGTATAAAACACGAACACAATGCCAACGATAGTTTGGTCCCTCTCATGATGTAGGGAAGCAATATTAACATATTGCCCAGGGTTTGTATAGTTGGTTGTATTTATGATATTTACATACATATATAGCTCACGCGCAAAATATCAAAGTTCGGCCGTATCGTAGTTAGATTGAAAGCCGACCCCAACTTAGTTGGGAAAAGGCGCGGAGGATGATGATATAGCTCACGCGTGTTTTACTGAAGGGGTAGGCACAGGTGTATAAAAACACGAACACCATGCCAACGATAGTTTGGTCCCTCTCATGATGTAGGGAAGCAATATTAACATATTGCCCAGGGTTTGTATAGTTGGTTGTATTTATGATATTTACATACATATATAGCTCACGCGCAAAATATCAAAGTTCGGCCGTATCGTAGTTAGATTGAAAGCCGACCCCAACTTAGTTGGGAAAAGGCGCGGAGGATGATGATATAGCTCACGCGTGTTTTACTGAAGGGATAGGCACAGGTGTATAAAACACGAACACAATGCCAACGATAGTTTGGTCCCTCTCATGATGTAGGGAAGCAATATTAACATATTGCCCAGGGTTTGTATAGTTGGTTGTATTTATGATATTTACATACATATATAGCTCACGCGCAAAATATCAAAGTTCGGCCGTATCGTAGTTAGATTGAAAGCCGACCCCAACTTAGTTGGGAAAAGGCGCGGAGGATGATGATATAGCTCACGCGTGTTTTACTGAAGGGTTAGGCACAGGTGTATAAAAACACGAACACAATGCCAACGATAGTTTGGTCCCTCTCATGATGTAGGGAAGCAATATTAACATATTGCCCAGGGTTTGTATAGTTGGGTGTATTTATGATATTTACATACATATATCTCATATGTGTTTTACTGAAGGGGTAGGCACAGGTGTATAAAACGCTCATACTTTGCCAACGATTGTTTAGTCGCTCTCATGGTGTAGGGAGTAAGCGGGCACTTTGGGAATTAGAGACCAAGGAGGAGAAGTATATTGAAAAGGAAATGTAGGTAAGAAAGGCTATGGTTGGAAATGGAAATTGCTTATACCTGGATAGCTTGGGGAGAGTAGCTCGAGCAGGTTAGGGTCACATACTTGTAACTAGCTGTTGCCGGAAAATGGAAAGCCTAACTATTTCACTAAATGATATTGTTTCCGGGTTCCGAGTGTAAAGTGTGTACTCACTATTTTCCGTGGGTGAATTGCATCAGTGGGAATAATAATAGACATAACTATTACATGTCACACACGGCTGTCTGATCCCAAACTAGGCAGAGCCTGTACTATGGTAATCAAACTGCTGATAAACATACTTATATATTTCTAAGTATAAATTACACCCAGATATAGAACAAAATTATCGTTATACTGAAATCAAGCATACAGGTTTAGTTTGGATGGCAATAAACAAATAAATAATAAAAAAAAAGAAAAAAAAACACAAATATTTTATAAACGTTTTTTTATTTTTTTTATTATTATGGATTTATTATATTTAAATAGAATAGAGTATTCATTGAGGTTATAGTCTATATGCTCACAGTTATCACACATTATTTTGTTTTTATAGAGTTATTAGTTATAATAATGATTGTTATATTAATTTACGACTTATAGTAGACTAGCGGCCCGCTCCGGCTTCGCACGGGTATAAAATATATAGCCTATGTCCTTCACTGAAAAAATGATTAAAATCCATCCAGTAGTTATGTAATTATTTACGACATCACATTAGAAACCTCAAAAATAACAGTATTTCTCCACTATTTAATGGATGTTATTATACATATGAACCTTCCTCTTCAATCACTCTATCTATTAAAAAAAACCGCATCAAAATCCGTTGCGTAGTTTTAAAGATTTAAGCATACATAGGGATATAGGGACAGAGAAAGCGACTTTGTTTTATACTATGTAGTGATTCAATCCAGAGACCCTGCTGCTAATTCAGATTGAAGTGTAATCTTAATTAAGGTTTACCCTAGGTACCTAATTAAGAAAATACTATAATAATTAACAGGGATAGTATCGCTTTGTGCTGAACTTTACATACATATAATTTCGATCTCAGAATAGAAGTCGCAGACGTACGATTATATAGACTTATGACTTACGAAACTATCTGACTCTTGTATTCGATATATCTATAATATGCAATGCAGAGGCAGTTTGTAACATGAACTAAACGGCTACTCTATCCGAAGCCAATTTTTAGACAATAGAAAAGCGTCCATTTTTAGGCAGAATCGTTTGAAAAGTCTTCGTGAACGGTGTGCAAGCCGTCGATCAATGTCAACCCACTCGCTGGATTTTAAAATAAAACTGTGTCACAAAACATTTGTCTTTTGATTTGGATCACTGTGTTTTTTGGGCGATCACTCCGAAACTACTGGAACTGATGTGATTGGTTAATCTGATTTTTAAATAGGTTAATATACTGCTGTACGCCTTCAAATAATTTGTACTTTTACTCAGATCAAATTTCTTTCAAATTTTAAGTAAGTAGTCTAGAAAAACACATGCACCCTAAAATTACTACATGTCTTGTTGACAGGTGACCAATGTCCATTAAGTTCCTTGTAAAGAGAGAAACCCTCTCTTACTGTTTATTAAAGATATGTGGTTTTACTCACGTGTTTACTTCGGAAATGCCCATGCAGAGTGACGCCTGACACCGTCGCGGCAGGATGCTTCACCCCTTGAAAAAGGGCCCGAATTGGGTTCGAAACTAGTCGTAGAAGCAATAGATATATGCACACAATTATATTTACATGTCATTCCTTTTTTACCTTTACCACTAGTTATTGCCAAAGGTATTGTTAGAATCCTTAGATTATACCGAGTGACACTGGCTATAATTCTGTTTTCAAAAATTCAATATTACTTCGCTGTAGGGCGCGTAAATCGAATAAAAAATAGTTATCAGCGTTCAAAGCTTCGAGTCTACATATATCAATATTAAATACGAAATACTTTTCTGTGATCCGATTTGCCAGAAGATAAACAGCTTAAATCTATCAAGCATAATCGTTTATTCTCATTTCCATCCATCCGAAGAGGATTAGAGTAATAGACGTTATGCTTGATGACTTTGACATATTATAGGACTTGGTAACGCTTTAGGTCGAATAGTCGTCGCCCAGAGTTCGAAATTTGAATACTTTTCATAAAATTTTATAACTAATATTTTAAATGTGAATGTGACTTTGTTTGCTTGCTGTTACGCGACTGATAATCATGAAATTTGTATGCATGTTTGCCGGGGATACAGAAAAGGACATAAGCCTTTCATGCAGAAATAGTATACTTTTTTTAAAAGTATCACCGACTGCAGTGGTAAATCACGACTTTCTTTCCATCCTTAAAGGTGGATTGTGTATGATATTAGGTGAATTATACCGACCCTAAGTACAACCAATTGAATTTAAAAAAATAATTATTGAAATCAGTTCACAAATGACGAAAATATCGCATAACATCTACACAAAAAAACAGTTCAATTAAGAACGTCCTCCTTTTTGCAATTGGTTCAAAAGTACTGCTCTGGAGATGGAGAAGAATAACTGATACCTATGCGAGCAAAACCGCAGGCAACGGCTATGTTATATAAGAATATCAATTATGATATTAATAATAGGTATAACAATAAAGCTCCTTCGAAGACAAGGAAAATCTCACTAAAGCTCGTCGATAGGTACTGAACAAAAAAGAAAGAAATTCCGTTGAAAAACAAAGCAGAAAAATGTACTCAACTGTTTTTTTTTATTTATACACACATGTTGTTGCTTATATTATTGTTTCAATAATGAACATGTATCTGTTTAAATTATATTAATTATATAATTTCATTTGAGCTGTCAGAGTTTGTAAATATTGGGTACTTGAAATACATTGCGTATATTTCAGTTTCAAATAAAATAATGAAGAGCGATTATCGTTATTTCAATATTATTTTTGAAATTTACTGACTTAAGTTAAAGAAATTTATTAATACACACTAGAGTAACGATAATTAATTATTTTTTAGGGATAAATGATTATTATTCTACTGAAGAGTGCATAACACACCCTGAACTTGATATGTTTACCTATCACTAATTAATTAAAGATTTAGTATTAAAAAGTTTGTTGAAAAGGGTTTCGATTGATGTTTATGAAATACACATTTTGCATAATTTTATGGGTATATGTAATGAAAGTCAACATAACTTGATATTTTTTAATAATAATGTTTATTAGGAACAAGAAAATCTATTATTTGAATTAATTGATGAGAAAACACGTAAATACATAATTACGTTGGATAGGTTAATCAAAATTTATACATAGTAAAAGCACTACCAGACAGACAATAAAACAAACGGTGGTTGAAAATTTAATACAAATATACCAAAATATTCATTACTATCAGCACCCCGCGGTTTCACCCACGTAAGTCCCGATCCCGTGGGAAAATCGGGATAAAAAGTAGCCTATATGTTAATCCAGGTCTCCAGCTATCTACATACCAAGTTTCATCGCAATCGGTTTCGTAGTTTTGGCGTGAAAGAGTAACAAACATCCATACATCCATACTCATAAACTTTCACGTTTATAATATTAGTAGGATTATACACACTTTAACCAGTATTTGCTTCTCTCCTCCCAAGTTATAGTCCCTATTCTGGGACTATAACATAATAAAAATCCAATACCATTTTTATACCTATAATCTTCTATTACGATATATACGAAAATATTTATATATCAATAATTCCGTCATGTACAATATCGAAAAACTATAAAAAGATATATATTCTCTTTAGGCAATACAATGCCAGGCAATTTTCATTTTCAATATTGTATATGAGATTATTTCCCGGGCCGATAGGAAGGTGCTCATACGTAGTCCTTTGAGGGGTTTTATTGACTTCACATAAAAATACTTTTATAAAACAACGTCAACCACTACAACCCATCAGAGGGTGTCCATTATATCCAGTCGAAAACTCTCACTGCTTGGACAACAACAGTTTTTCGATAAATTGAATTCCGTTGTCTCTTGTAAATTCATTCATCGTGTGGTCATCCTATTTATTGGTATAGTTAGCTATGTATTGGTATGTTATCACCGACTGCTTTTGTGTAGAATTTCTCGTTAGAAAGTGGCTGTATTGTTAACGGAATAGCCTTGTAGGTGCGTATTTTTACTAATATATATATATATATATAATATAATAGAATACTACATATTATTTATAACAACACAGTACGAGCTACAAAATATACATCTACTTAAAAATTGGTTGTGGGAAAAATACATTAATAAGTTCCTAATGTATTACATATACGTTTTTGAAACAATCATGATGATGAAAATAAGTCTATTACTTTTTAAGAAAATCACGGACACACAGACATACATACATACGGATCAAATACAGAATCTCCTTTTTTGAAGTAGTAGTAATAGTTGAAGTAATAGTTCTTTTTTCTTAAGATACCATTTATCAACTATGTGCTACAAATATAGTTGTGTTCCAAGGAAGCTTACAAAGTCATGTTTGCTGAATTCGTCCATAGACACAATAAAGTATTATTCTTACTCTGTAAGATGATAACCGTTTTTAAAAAAATCTATTGGGTATTAGAGATAGGTCGACGAACCTCTATTGTTTTAAATATCCGTAGGCTAGTCTGTAGTCACTACTATTGCCATCGAAGTGGCCATATGCTCACCTTAGAAAAATAAAATAAATAATTTAAATGACATCAAAAAATATCACAGCAAATGTTGGTCTTTCATATATTCCGGGGCCGTAATTTCAATCATGCATAGTCGATTCCAAAGCAATCTGCCTACCGTTGAGCTCAAAATTACTCGACTGTAAACATGTGCTGACGCATCGAAGCGTGACAATGTAAACATGGATGGTCTTGTCTTGTTCCGTATTGGTCCATTTAAAATCGAAGATAAACTATCACAATCAATATACAAAATTAATACAGAACATAAAAAGATAGAGTCAAAACTTTTCCATATTACAACACTAATACCTGCCCACATACCAGAAGAAAATAAAGATTAGTAAGAAGAATAAGACATTGGACGAGACAAAAATCTCCAAAGAAATTTTCTAATCCTAGGAGGGGAATAAAGGAATACCTAGATGTACCTAGGATTTCTTTGGGGGTATTGTCTCAGTTGGCTTGATAGATGGCCAGCTACTGAAGAATGTCTATTACTTGACTTTTTGGCTATATATATATATATATATATATATATTTTTACTGTATGTAGCTGTCATTTTGAGTGATTGAAATATTATAAAAATATTTTAATTTGTAATTAGAAACATATCGACAAATAAACTTTAAATGTCGTTTCATTGATTTACAGGTAATGTTTGTAACATTACGATAATGTAATTAGCTATCTAATGAATGTGAAGGTTAAAATAAAAGAATTCTTTGATTTACAGAGCAACACATGGTTTAATTTGTCATCATAAACTAAAAAGATAAAAATTTGACTAAGTTTCTTATAAATTTTTAAAGAAATAAGATAAAAAAAAATACAGTATATTTATCTTACATAGTATGTGATTGAGTGCGACCAAGAAAATAAACTCCGAAATTTATTTTTTATCTTACTTCTAACGCATTAAAACTTATTTTGATATTCATATCGAGACTGTATACTGCAATATGGTCACGTTATAGACTGTCCTTTACATTTAAAGATATAGATATACATACAATTGTAATGAAGATTAGTTTAGTTTCTTTAAGGTCATCATCTGTAAAGTAATAAATTATTGTTTGGAAAACTAAAATACGCGTCTTTATAGAATCAAACCATAGTTATCAAACCCAATATGTTGGACTTGTTAAAACTAATTACTAACTCTTGACTCCATCATCAGATGTTTTTTTTAACTGTTACTAGCAACCTGCCCCGGCTTTGCACAAGTACAAATTAAACATCTTAACCTTCCTCATAATTCATTATCTCTATTAGTGAAAATCGCATGAAAATCCGTTGAGTAGTTATTCAGTTTATAGCAAAAACACACAAACAGACGCGGCGGTCGACTTTGTTTTATAACATGTAGTGATTGCTTTTAACTTTACATCTCATAATAAGAGTTACGTAATTTAACTATAATATATATTGGTATTGGTGTAGGGCTCTGTTTCCGCATTAAGACTCATAGATGGTCCATTATGCGTTCAGATACGCTGACTAGTTGAGCCAGCCTAGAAGCACAGAAGCCTCCTTGGGCGTTCGCAGGCTTCTAGGAGCGATCTCGCACCCGCGAGGATACTTACCCGTTGTGTGACCACTCCCTCGCACTATAATATATAGTGAGTAGCTTTAACATCTTAAATGACTACTTTGAAAATTCTACAATTATATTTTCATCAAGAAAATGATTATTCTCAAAGACCTAATAATATTATATCCCACCGCCTTTACGATCGCTAAAAATAAAGGCAACCTTTAAACATCATTTAAAAAAGGTATTACTTGATGCACAGAAAAAAGATCAATCCTTTAATTACAAATGAATACAAAAAATACTCAGAAAATAGTTAAGCATGTTGAGGCATCAGTTCCAACCAGTTTCAGTTGAATTGCGGCGACATACAGATGTAGTTTATTAGGCATTCCCTTTAACCTAGGAATAGCTTGTCTGTATTTTTTGTGTTTATACACAGGCAGGGTGTTTTGATTGATTACGTTACTCGTAATTGGTACTCCGTGCACACTGCACACTAAAAACATAATATTTTCTGCTGTCTGAGACTCTTGAGGTATTGCGCAATGTTGTGATCACGTGACAACGCGCACTGTTACCACAAATTACTAATGTCGCGTTCCAATAAACAAAAAACGATTCGTAAAATTTTCTTTGCAAATTCAACGAAATTTTACCGTCCGTAAGCAAAACGAATCGTTTCTAGGTTTACCAAACCAATCGAATTATACAATTTATTTAATTAATCAAGTGTTTGTTTCGAATACAAATAGTTAGTTCTGTAATAAAAGTAATTAATAATGGTTTACCATTTTTATTAAATATTTATAATAATAAAGAAAATACATAATTTTGAAATGGTTTTAAGATTCTATTTATGGAAAAAATATATACTTAGGTAAGTACTAAATACCTTATCTTTATAACTTTTAAGTAAATGATACTTTATTGGTATATATTTATAAGAATGCCATAACTACAAGAAATAAAATCTTTAGTACCTATTTATAGTATACCTTATTTTTTTTTATCCAAAAGCAAAACGCCACCGCGCTAGCGGTGCGTCTAGCCGACCAAAACTTTTCGTTTTTAGATTTTGTCGGCACTATTGTCGTCAAGGACGCATCTACTCGTGTAGTGAATTCCAAGCGTTTGATTGGGAAAAGATTTGGATGTAGGTACTCAACTTTAATTAAGGAGCATCAACAACAACAATATACATATGCAACATTGTTCTTTAGATTTATCACTACATCACATCTATACTAATATTATAAGCTGAAGAGTTCGTTTGTTGGTTGAAGCGCTAATCTCAGGAACTGCTGGTTCGAATTGAAAAATTCTTAAATTTTTGTGTTGCATGGACTATCCATTTATAGAGGAAGGCTATAGGCTATATAACATCACGCTACGACAAATTCTTTAAGTTTCTTTTCTCGAATAGTTTTTTGATGTTTCTCGTTAGAGGTTTGGTTAAGCAAGGTCGCGTGGCTTCGGCAATAAGTTTTTCGGAGAAGCGATTTGTTGTTGAGTGTTTCGTATTAGTAAACTGACGGGGACGTGGTATTAAGTGTTACACTTTTCTAAGTCAGGTAACACACCCGATTTTTTGTGTAATAAAATTTTACTTAATTAACATAGCCTTTTTTTATAAAAATATGGATATTATTATTTAATGTTACATAAAAGAGGTAACCCTAAACTCACTTACGGCAACGCAACCATACGTTATTGCGAGGCAATAATAATCGTGTTTTAAGAACATTAAAGATCATTTTTGCATGCAGGGATCGGCGCTCGGAAAGAGTAGGTAATTAAAACGGTAGGTATGGACGTTTTTGTAGGGAGTGATTTATCTGTTACGTAGTAACTACTTAGTAATCTGTGGTTTAAGTAACATTTTATTTTGATTGCGCATTGCGCGGCTGTACTGTGAGGCAATAAATTTGTTCTTTCTTTCTTTCTTTCTATTTTTTTCTCTGGTTAAGTAGCATTATATTGATTAAATAAACTACATGTCCATTGCTCCTCGCTCAAACGGTTCTAGTTTCCGAATGCTGTAAGTAACTTCGTGAAAGGCATCCGTGCGTATTTCGACGCTTTGGTCGAACGCGCACGTTTACTTACAAAGTTCGTTGTAGTGTAAGTTTCTTCGACGACCCAATAGACGTCTGGAGTGCTTCCTTTGACCTTTCCTCCGAACTCTGATTATATTCAAGATCTCTGTATAAGTGTTATACATTACAAGGTTCTTCACGCGGCTTCACTCGTACATTTTTAAGTCAAATCAAATCAAAACCATTCATTTCAATTAAAACAATAATAGGTGTTTTTGAATTGTCAGGAGTAGGAGTCAGCCAGACTAAGTCAGTCGTGAAGCTAGTTGCCTGTTCCAATACGTAGATCCTATGGAACAGAACAGGCAAGAAACTCCAAGGACACTCTTTTCCAAAATGTTTTTTACAAATTTCTGGTTCCATTGCTTATAAGCGTAAATGAAATGTGAGGACAATGTAACATACCTATTATTCTAAAATATAAATAGACGCGCTAATTAATACTATACATATTTAAGTAATAGCAGTCCGGAGATGTCCAGCCCCGACCAACGGCACCCGTTCACGAGCATGACGCACACGCCAGCCATCGTACAGATCAACCATATTGAAGGTAACCGAATGACCCGACATATACGCCACCATAGGCAGGTAAAAGGTTTCTCAAAAGGATAAAGGAACCCTAAAATGATAACTTTGATGTCCGTCTGTGTGTTAAGACTCTTTTTTCTGGAACCCATGGAGACATCAAGTTGAAATTAGCATTAAATACGTATGTCTGAAGTCCTTTGAAGCTATAACTATTGAAGAATAAAGAAGATGAAGCTATATACTAATTGTGAAAACTTGTAATTGGCCTTTATATATTTAGTTCTTGACACCTATTTCGATATTCAGTTGTAAGTTTTCAAAATAAAATAAAATAAAATAAAATAAAATAAAATAAAATAAAATAAAATAAAATAAAATAAAATAAAATAAAATAAAATAAAATAAAATAAAATAACAAAAACAACCTTCTAAGTCAACGTAGTCAAAAGATACGGGCATTTAAGTTTTAGATTTTAACAAATTTTAACATTGAGGTAAATCAAAACCAAGAGGCTACTTCCCATTGACCTAGAATCATAAAATTTGGTAACACAAGTAAAGGAAAGTATCCAAAAGTCATTAATTTGTTGTTAGCACTACATATTACAAAACTAAAAAACTTTTGAACGGATTTTCATACGGTTTAAGTGTATAATTGTTAAGTTTTTGTGTAAATTGATTGAAATTATGTTGATGATTCTTGAAGATGTCTCTGCTACCCGTGCGAAGCCGGGGCGGGTTGCTAGTATCACATAAAAAAATATTTATTTTGATTACAAACTTATAATTTTGTGGTTGGAAAGTTATCGTATATCGGTATACGGGAAAGCACTTTTTAGAACTGCAAAGTTACTTACTGCCTTTCTCAATAACCGTACAAAGTTTTTTGAGTATGGATTCACGATATTTACGTACATCTACATTCAAGTTCGTTTGCTTACTCAGACTCGCATTTGTACGGTTTTTCCCTGGGGTAGCCTATTTCCTTTTATGTACCCCTGACGTGTCTGCAAATTTTTATGACGATCGGTTTAGTAGTTAAGTTGTGAACTTCCAGACATACAGACAGATTTACTCTCGTATTTATAATACATATTAGTATATATTAAAGAATATGCTTTGAATCAGTTTCTATTTAACTACCAATATAATAGACATTAAGCCGGTTTATGCGTCATCTTTCTAGGTCCCATCTCAGACGTCTTTTGTTGTCTTGCTATCTAACGAAATCATCTTTTCATTGTCTATTTACTAGGGAATTCTATAGAAAATAAATTGTTGCTATAATATAATCCTGGTGTGCACAATGAGTATTATTCTAGAAACAAAAAGAAAATACGTTTCTTTATGCACAACCAATGAGACACTAGCATAATTATACACTTAAATAACTAGATAATTCTAAACACACAGGTAGGTTTTAGGAGATATAGCTTTTTACAAGACGAGGAGTAATCATCTCGGGTTCGCATTAAAAATGGGAGCCCAGCACAGCTTTGTGCCGGGCACTGATAGGTGCCTGACGCTGGCTTTCAACTGGGCCCTTCTATAATACATTGGTCTTATTACCTGTCCTTACCTGTCACCTATTTAGGTACATGAATATCACAGAAAACTTTATTTTGCATTATACATTTTGATCAAATTACATCGCTCGTAGTTACGGGTTTACAAAAGACTTTTTCAAATATACTTATCAATGTATGTTCAACATATTCCTAATCTAATTTAAAGTTACACTTACTTTAAATGACATGGACACGGTCCTTTTCATTGCTTTAAAGCCTTCTTGACTTATAAGTGAACCAAAAACATGTGTTATAGACAAATATTTGCAGTTGTAAGAGGATAAATTTCCGTTATAAGTAAGATATTTTTATATATTTTTCTTTCATTTGTCTTTTACTGTCTACTTCTTGAAAATACACCACAAAACGTTACAAGAAGCTGCACATATTGAAATGGGATAACTTACAGTAAGTGGCCTAAATCCTTTCACAATAAAATCGAATAAAAGACGATCGGAATAAATCGTGTGAAAATCTCTCTAGAAGATTGTCAAAGGAACATTTAACTTATCAAATAAGGGTTACGAGATATGTGCCAACTTATTTATGTAGTTTCGTCCTTTCAAATAATTGGCATTCTTGCGATGAGTCGTGTATCTTGCATTTTGATGATATTAAATTCCATGAGTTGTTCCTACAAACGGTTTCAGAGCATTTTATTTCACGAAACAACTTCATTTGCATTTTATTGTAAAGTTTCTGTCTAATTAAGTTGTGTATTTAACATATTACGTAGGTTGTATCATTTGTAATATCATAGATAGTTAATAAACTTTACTGTCTATGTCATGTTATAATTATCTTATTTTTATCGTGAAAGATTTTAAAATAAGTGCAGTGTTTTCAAAGATTACTCTTTAGAAACTCACTGAATTCTTCTCTATTTTATAAATAAACAGTGCAAAATAATTACAACTTTCTTTAGAACTTTGAACTTTACAGACGGGAAGAAAGGCAAACTGGTCAGATATGATTACTAATGCCCCGTTCCAATAAACAAGAAACGATTCGTTTTGCTTACGGACGGTAAAATTTTCGTTAAAAATTCAACGAAATTTTACCGTCCGTAAGCAAAACAAATCGTTTCTTGTTTATTGGAACGCGGCATTAAAGACTTAATTAATTAGATCTGTTATATATATATATTACTAGATTTTGTAGTTTACTCGGTTTATGTTGAATTTGTCCATCAATTCACTAATCAAATTAACTAACTAATTGTCTATTGAACACATCCATCATTCGGTGTGGCCACACATCGTCAATCTTGGTATGATTTACGGGCATTTGCTTATGGTGATTTGAATCTAAACTAGCAAATACAGCCACAGCTTGCGAAGCATTTTTAGTAACGTGACACTGTTGAGTATCTTAAGTTTTTTAGTGATACGTGTTAAGACAACTAAACATTTTTACCCGACTGCGCGACTAAAGCTGTATGTATGCTTGTTACTTTGTGGCGCTTTAGAGACGAAACGTGTTGGCTAATGTTTGTTTTGTTTTTGATAACTACGAGGGCATCGATCACACGTCATGTTTGATGTTAAGCTATCACCGGGACTTATGAACACTCGCAACATGGGTGTTTCTGTTTCAAAGCAGTTGTAGTGGAGCTCTAGCGACCATACACATCAAAAGTAATAGAAAAACCATGATTTTGTAAAGGTCCTTCTTCACGCAGGGGACTTAGGTGTGAACGAAAATCTTTTGCGTCTTACCTCCTTTGAATGTGTATTGGTGGACTTATTGCTTATACTTATAAAGATTGCTATTATACATTGCTATCATATGAAACTAATCTGACCAATGAGCACAGGGCTCATGGGAAGCTGTTACCAATGCTTATAATATTGTATTAAGAATGAACAACACCATATAGTTTTGGCAATTTTTTTTCAATAGTTTTCTGCAAAAGTTTAGTCAAAAATCTACTGCGTCCTACCTTTGATATATCTTTGACAAAGTAAAATGACACTTCCAAAACATAACCATTTGTTGACTTAGTTCTTTTGAGTCGACATAATTTTATATGAAAAGAGGCAAACATTGGAAGCCGGACAGAGCTCAAAGGACGAATACCGGAAATAATAAACTCATAAAATTCCTTTGACTCGCCGAAGTATCCTATTTACGGCATTATATCACATAATGGTATCCACGACGGAGAAACATGAAAAAATCTTGTTAGCAAACACTCAACGATATTTGATTTCGCCGCTTATAAAATAACGATTGACGGTTTGATTTTGAACTCTATAGCGAACAAGATAAGAGAGATTGTAATGATCTAAAATTTTATAATCTATGTAAATTCAGAAGGCAAGCCTTAACTCTTAACTATGAATATGAATAAGAGAATGTTGTTTTAAAATTGGTATTTATTTGTTATTTCATTAAACTTTATGGACAAACAAAGAGTAATAGCTATAACCTATTCATAGATGATAAAAGATCACTGTATCCTATAGATTATTTAATAAGAGAAGTATAATGACGAGTATGAGGGACAGTAAAGATATAGGATATAGATCACTTTCTACGCCTGGGTCCACCTCGTCAAAAGAAGATCGCGAGTAATCAGCATAAAATGTGTTGAAATTCTATATATTGGTGAATAGGATTATCAGAGCCCCATATGGATAGGGTTGACAAGGCGAGAGTGATGGCACACGTTATAAGTACCTATAGGTCAGGCCGTTCCTCTACTTATCTGACTTTCTTGTTGAGTAAAGAAAAAAAATATAATTCATCAGTTATTTCTTATATTTGATTAGGTGATTTTAACATATAGATTCAAGTCAAATCAATTAGCCTATCGCGGTCACAAGTGATTTTTACATATGCTTGAATTAGTCCTTAATTGGTATATTCAGACGAATAGTAACAATAACTATTTTATGTTGAGAAAAAAAAAAAATTCATCTTCAGTTTGCTCTATACGCAGCCCGGTGTTTTGAAAAGTTATTCTATTTAACTACTTAGTTTCCCCTTGTCACTAAATTTTAACGTTAATTATTTGTACTTGTAGTTCAATTACTTAAGAGTATTATGGTCATGTAGGATTTTTTATGTGAGGTTAGGTTTTTTAGGTGAATGTATAAAAAATCTTACAGCAAAAAAATAACTAACAATTCATGTTAATGATTTTCCCATCTTCAGACCAAATAATCTTTTAATTATTTATACATAATATATATGATTATGCAGATATTACTGGTATCTGAAATCCAAGTTTATACTTTTTTCTTCCAATCCTTCTACTCAGATGAATCTTAAGACTTATAAAACACATTTAGCATGAATTTTACATTCCAAATTAAATATTTGAGAAATACAAGAACAAAATAAGTTCAGAAAGCAGTCGGACTTTAAATTGTTGGACTTTATTTAGTCCAAGTACATTTTTAAACGATAAAAATACAGCAATTTTGCTGTATTTTTATTGTTTAAAAATATAACTTATTTCAGATCCTCTCATAAGGCTTATGGTACGAACTATATAAATTTTATTCGGAAATACTCTGCCTACAGCAAACAAAATTTTCCGTGACATAAAAATAAAATTGGGCACTAAAAGCGACTCACCTACTGACGTAAGCCGTAAAAGCTGTCTGAATGGATTGATTTAATGGACTAGGTCTATGTATATGAAGTTATTAGTACCCAGATTGTTGTATCAACGCTATGAAAGGTATATTTTTAAGTACGGATGAAATATTAATGTTTGGTGTCAGATGTGTATGAAATTTTTTGTTCCAAAAATTTTACAATGAAAATCTTCAAACGTATGTAAAGTGTTTCGCCTAGTGCCACGCTTAACTACTTTGCTGCTCATGCCTTTGTATGATCCATACTTGGAAAGATAAGCGTCATCCATCATTCGTCTTCTTTTGTCAACGACTTTTAAATTCAAGAAGGGGTAGTACGTATCGTTAACTCTTTTAGTTTCTAGGATTAAAGTATAGTCTAATCTCCTGATTTCAGGCCTGATAAATTTAGATTGTACTTGCTGTTGCCCGCGACTTTGTTCTCTATTTGACTATCCGTCTATCCCATATCCAGACTATAATTTCATCCAGATTCTTTAGCCGTTTTTGCATCATCCATCCGTCAAACATCCATCTTCACAAACTTTCGCCTTTATCATATTAGTAAGATCAGATTTTTGCTATAATTGGGGTACTCCAACATTGTCTACGGGTAAAATTTGGTTTTTTACTTCAACTATCAGTACAATATACATCTGATGTTTTCTAAAGTTTTTTTCATTTAAAAACTAACAGAGCCCAGCCACGTTTCGTGAGGTCGTGTGGCCCAGTCGTTACGCTTTTTTTTTACGAACGGTAATATTGAGATAGATGTGTGACTAGGATGGACAAGGTGAGGAATTAATGCATTAAAAAAGCCTAAAACTGGTGCCAGTGGATGAAAGTTGAGGAGCCACAGATTATCATGGTATGGATATGTGATGTTAAGTGATGAGCAAAATGTAGTGAAGAGAGTCGTATGATTGAAGTTGACAGATACAAGATTATAGGACGACCAAAGAAAATAAAGATAGACTACGTGAAAGAGGATAAGGCTAGACGGGAAATAACCAGTTAAATGATGATAATGGTTATAGAGTTGAATAGAGACAGGAAGAAAACACATTGGCTGATTGCAAAGAAATTTGGGAAAAGGGCAAGAAGATGATCATATTTAATACAATTAAATAATACATTTACTTACAATAATGTACTATAAACTATAATGTTTGAATATCTCTATTAAGCCAAACCACATAAATGGAAATTTTTGGCACCAAATTCAGTTCGATTCAATTTCTCATAGATTGATCTACGATGAGTCAGCCAGCCATTTCCATATATCTTAATATACCAAGACTTTGATTCACGGATATTGAAACTAGGAGCATAAATTCAATTCTGCCTTTATCATCTGAATTGAGATTTACATTCTAACTTATAATAACTTTTGGATTTATATTTGGTGATCTTTGATATCGTTAGTGGGTAGACATTGTACATTTATTAGATTAGTAATTTTTAGTATGCTATTTTTAAATTCGTATTTAGGCTGTCCTTTTTTGTTAAATACTTTTTTTTAAAGGAAAGTATTAATCATTTCTACACTCACTCCCATTGTTGTAAGTTATTGTGTAAAAGACCATACAAAACCGATTATTGATGAGGATCTCTAATTTTTTCTAAGTCGCAGATGCAGATGAAAATTTTTAAAAGGGATCAAGTACATCAGTTTAAGCTTGTTTAGATTTTTTTTTTTTTGAAAATCGTGGGTTATGATGAAAATACGTACATTACAGGACGTGCGAAGAAATTTGTTTTCGTATTATTAGTTCTGTTACTAGGAGAAACGGTAAAAAAGTCTATTCTTTGCATCTGAAAAATAGACTATTTATTTATCCATGCTTTATACGATTAAGAATCCCGAATTTGTGTCACGCAGAAAAATATACCGCCCACGCCTGGTTCACTGAAAAGGTTATTATGTACTTGTGACACAATAAAAGAATAATATTCAGAGAAAATAGACCTTTTATTATTGTTACTGTACATTGGACTCGGTACAAGAATCTGTAATTATTACACAAAAAAAAAACATAGAATCATAGATCTTATTTCTTAAATAAGTTTTACCTACATATTGGATATTTGCTGTCAGTATTTTCTGAACTACGTCTATTCCTTTCCTAACCAGTGCTACTGTGACTTTACTTTTTTGTACATTTCCCCATAAAACAATTGCTGTACCTAATAAAAAAAAACGAAACTAACTTTTAAACTTTCGCGTTCGTAATTATGTGTTTACACGGGAATTAACGGGATTACGAAAAGGTATTACATACCTCGTAATTGCCTGACGTTTCGACTAGGTTGCACTGGCCGTGGTCACAGGCTGACTGGCTGCTTAGTGGTGCACGCCCTCCGTCGCCGTCGTCTGCACGTCTGCTCCGTGGGTAGAAGGTTCTTCATCAAACCACACATTTTCGATATTTTTGTTTTGCCATGTACCGTCACATACTATAATACTAATAGTGAACATCTTCCCGATTGAAAGTTTTGTGTTTTTTTAATGTCAATCGCTTCACGAAATATAAAAAAGGAAAAAAATCATATAATCTAGCCATCACGTCTGAATTGTTATAAATGACTAACTAACCGGCCCCGTTTTTGCAACATTTTTCATGGATGCTTCGCTCCTATTGGTCGTAGCGTGATGTTATATAGCCTTATAGCCTTCCTC
The DNA here is from genome assembly GCA_949752705.1 of Callimorpha dominula. Taxonomy (NCBI): domain Eukaryota; kingdom Metazoa; phylum Arthropoda; class Insecta; order Lepidoptera; family Erebidae; genus Callimorpha; species Callimorpha dominula. The sequence continues at coordinate 2,657,500 of OX457002.1, read as the reverse complement.
AATAAATAGGCTATCCAACACTAATTTTTCAATTCGAACAAGTAGTTAAAAAAATTTGCGCGTTCAACCAAACAAACAAATTCTTCAGCTTAAAATATTAAGTAGATTGCCTTCACTCGACATTCAGAAATAGTACCTTTAACTATTGGTAATAAAAATTTATTACGCATATATAAGATCACTAAAGTATTGTCTTTTCAAACATTTTATGGAATTTTATTGGTGCCTCCTTGATGTATAACGCGGAAAATTGGTTTCCATAAATCAGGACAGATGGCGTCATGGTTCGAACAATTTAGTTTCTAACTAAAGTTCAAATACACATGAACATGTACTTTTATTTATTACTTTTAGTTAATGTAGATTTTATCATTAAAGTATCCCTAGGGTACTTCTTTTCAGGATAGAAGGTACCCTATGTTTCTTTCTGTAGCCCGAGCAACGTGTATAAAAAATTTCATGATAATCAGTAGACTAGTTAAAGCGTAAAAGCGTAACAAACCAACAAACTAACATTCGTATTTATAACTAGCTGCGCTCCGCGGTTTCACCCGTGTAAAACCTGATGACGTAGTAACATCAGGATAAAAAGTAGCCTATGTGTTAATCCAGATCTCCAGCTATCTACATACCAAGTTTCATCGCAATCCGTTCACTTGTTTTTGCCTGAAAGAGTAACAAACATCTATACATCCTCACCAACTTTCACTTTTATAATATTAGTAAGATATCAGTTAGGTGACTATATAATAAAAAGTAAATAAATACTACAACCTCCCACACATAGCTACTGATATTATAGCCCTTTCTAACATGTTGTTTTTATTGATCTGTCCTAAAAGACTTATGTGGTGTTTTTTCATATTTATCAAACATATCTGTTGGCTCACTTCCAAAACACGATTCGATTACAGCGTTAGGAAAACTAACATATTGCTTTCTTGTCGAGAAATTTGTCCGCGGACTAATCTTTTTGTAGGGGTTTGACAGGTAGATAGTTACACATATATTAAAGTCGTCGTCACTATATATTATAAAACAAAGTCCCCCGCCACGTCTGTCTGTGTGTTTGCGATAAACTGAAAAACTACTGAACGGACTTTCATGCGGTTTTCACTAATAGACACAGTGATTCATGGGGAAGGTTTAGATGTATAATTTGTACCCGTGCGAAGCTGGGGCGGGTTGCTAGTTATATAATAATTAAGTACATCTATTTAAATAAACGCAGGTTCGCATATGCATGCAGTCTGTATATGTCAGTCTATCAGTTATATATATGTCCTACGTTATTACTACTCTTAAACTTATTTTTTATCTACCACTAGATATTTTTACCGGCGGTAAAATAAAATGGAAATGCAAAGCTTTGGTTAAAGAAAACATAAAGTAAAGTTATCGGTCGAATAAGTGATCGAATAATTATTTCATTAAAGTTGTACAATCGGTTGACTCCTGTACAACTTTTCTTATTTTTTATGTTATAGGGGCCAAACGAGCAGACAGGTCACCTGATGGTAAGTGACTATCGCCGCCCATGGGCACTTGCAACTCAATAGTCACAAGTGCGTTGCCGGGCTTTAATATGGGAGTAGGGGAAGGAGAAGAGGGGGAGAGGAGGGGAGAGAGGAAGAGGGGGAAAGGGGGAAAGGGAAGGTTTAGGGCCTCCGGTAACCTCACTCAATCGGCGAAAAGCAATGTAACATTGCTTCACTGCCGGCTTTCTGTGAGGCTCACTCGGTCGAGCCGGCCCATACGTGCCGAAGCATGGCTCTCCCACTGTTAAAGACTTTAATTAAATAATTAATTCATCGATATTAATGTTCTTGTCCTTAAATTGTTCTGAGATACGTCCTTTTCCGAGTATCGGCGTATATAGGGCATTTGAAAAAACAGATTTTATATCCAATTCCATTATTTTTGTAACTTGTAAATATCTGTATGCAAATGATAAACGTTTACGGCAGTTGCACAAAATTACGGCCCAGTTCGACTGATCTCTACTAAATTATGCAAATATTCACGCCCGGTGAGAGCAGCATACTGTGCCAGGCTCTATACATACTTAAACATATGCATGCATATTCACAGGCTCCGATTAACTCGAATAGCAACGACTCGGATACCCTTCACTGAAATTAATTAAGTTTTACATAATATCTCTTGATTACCCAAACATTGAGTGACAATAATTAAATTATAAAAACGTATCACCGACTTCTGCTTTTGTGTTTGTTTGGAATATTTTCTTGAAATTTAATTGGGACTAATTTTGAGTGCAACCAATTCAATCACTACATATTCTAAAACAAAGTCCCCCGCCGCGTCTGTCTGTATGTTTGCGATAAACTGAAAAACTACTGAACGGACTTTCATGCGGTTTTCACTAATAGACAAAGTGATTCATGAGGAAGGTGTAGGTGTGTAATTTGTTAAGATTTTGTGTGAATTGATTGAAATATATTGATGATTCTTGAAGATGTCTCTGCTAGCTGTGCGAAACCGGGGTGGGTTGCTAGTTAAAATAGAATTATTGAAATGGGTTCACAAATGGCGAAAACTGTTTGCAACAAACAGTTGAACGAAAGTTGAATCGAGAATCTCCTCCTTTTTAAAGTCTTCAACAATTTACCACTGCTTGACTCACCCACGAAATAAACCTGAGATTTATAAGTTTAGTCCATACTAGCTTTATCTAGCGTATATTTTAGATCGCGTGTGTTTATACTTTAATATCTAACATCTGTAAAAAATCTCATCCGAATTAGTCCAGTTGTTTTAGTATAAAGAAGTAACAAACACACTAATTCACACATTCACGCAAACTCTCACAAACTTCCTAATAATACCCTTATTAATAATACCCTAAAAAAGATTGACACCCCGCTTCAGATTCACTTTAAGTACAATTCAAAACTGCCTATAGTTTTCAATCACCGTTCGTCATCGCTACATTGAGGGTGAGTTTATTGACATTTTATTGAGCTTACTTTCAATTTCATACAATCGCTGAGGGATCTCAAATTGTCGGAGGGTTGGGTAGGGAAATACTTTAAGGGTGACCACTCTCGCGGAAGTTTTTAACATTTTTATTCGGAACAGATGTTAATATTTGTACATGTAATTGGAAATGAAGAAATTATTTTTATGGGCGTTTAAACACGTGCATTACTAGTCCTACTAATATTATAAACGCGAAAGTTTGTGAGGATGTATGGATGTGTGGATGTATGAATGTATGGATGTTTGTTACTCTTTCACGCAAAAACTACTGAACCGATTGCGATGAAATTTTTAATGGAAATAGCTGGAGACTAGATTAACACGTAGGCTACTTTTTATCAACACAGCACCGGGACTTACAAGGGTAAAACCGCGGGGCGCAGCTAGTCTTCAATAAATACATTTTGGACATGGTCGTGGTCATCGAGAAATGTGTGACATCAAAGCCATTTAAAATAAATAATAATCATGATAGTATACTTGATTATTATTTACTTTTATGTAAGTAGGCTGAAAGTTTATTTTCTCTTTCTTTAGGTTCCATGCTGCATATTTGCAAATTTATATTATTATTGCTTCAGACATATACAGACAAAATTACTATTACCAAACTAGGCAGACATAATGAACGAAACGGTCTGAATCCACAAGGCAGACTTAATTTCCTTTGGACATATAAATGATTGCAATACGAATTGATGGACAGAATCCATTTTAAAATAGTAATTAAACAAACGTACACATTATTGCGCGGGTTGGCAGACTGTGCTATGTAGTGGGTTCCTATAGATCAGGGACTTTATTCGGACGCTGCCGAAACCAGTAAGCATTACGGCACTCTGAATGAAAACTTGCAGGTAATAATTCCGCTGAGGGTACAACATAGTAATAATGTTAAAGTGCAATAGACTTAAACCTTGTTTTTATATTACATGTATTGCGTGAGAGAGGCGGGCAGTATTCGAAGCTTCGACTAGGCCTCTGACCCTTAGCTATGATTGACAGTGATCTTATTCAATTGGACCCCCTTACAGTCTCTAGTCCTGTCTATTAGCGGTCCGAGGATATGCGGTTAGACTTGACTGCGCCCTATAAACGAATCAAGAGTAAGCGATCTATCTGACCCTCGCCCTTTTCCAATTGGATGTGTGCTAACTAGAGGGAAACAGAAAAATATTAGTGACCGAAAACGTGGGTCACATCCGTCTGTCAGAATATTTAGCTAAAAGCAACAGCTTCTTCCGTAAAAATAAAAAGAAAAACTTGGCCAAGTGCGAATTGAACTCGCATGGAGAGCACAATATAAAAAAAAACTTACTATGTTATTTCAAGACCATAAACTGTCCCGTCATCTAGAAGTAAAGAAACATTTTCTGTTTTTTTTTATACTAAGCTCAGTAGTTTCGGAGATAAAAGGAGCATGGTGGAGCATGGCATGGTGCATTTTAAAATATTTTGCTAGTTTGGCCCCCGAAAATGACCTTTCAAATGTCTTTATTAATATTGCAAGTCTGTATTTAAGTCACAGGAATTGATACGAGTATGTGTATAAAATTTTAAGTTAATCGGTCCAGTAGATTCGGAGCCTGTGTGTAATTGCCTGTGACAAACGGACAGATAAACGCCCGAGTGATACTATAAAGTATACTACGTACTACTACGTAGTATAGTACGTAACCCTAGAGAAGAAGGAGCGTTGTGGCTTCCATTGGCCAAGCTTCACAAGGATTTTTAGTCAAGGTTTTTGTAACAAAACCTAAAATATCAAGTCTTTGTAAGTCAACACTATTCTACACTATAAAAAGAATTCAGAATACAAAGTCTTTTTACCGAAAAAACAAATAAGTTTGCACTAACAAGCCTTTGTCCTGTACTGAGTGCTCCTAATAGTGTTTTCTGAAGAGCTTCGTATATTTTCGTCTAAATAATACTTAAAGAAGTATCTGTAACGACCTTTGTTTCTTTGAACTGAAGTTAGGTAATAACAACACATTCGGTTAGATAGATCCAATAATAATATTTATCCATTATATTTTTTCATTCCATTATAATATTTTTTGTCTACCCTAAGGCATGTTCTAGAATTCTAAATATTTGTCAACGCATTCGTAAGAGATAGTAAATAACACTGTTTATCGTGTTGTGGGTTTGCATGTTTTTATAATACAAGTTTGAAAAACTCGCGAGACGCAACGCAAGGAGACGAAGCCCAAGAACACGACGTCATCGGCCATCCCGTACACGGAAACCAATCACAAATGTCTTTAAAAAAAACCGCTTGTGGTATCATTAGGATTCCCGGTTGGAACGAAGTATAGTATAAAGTAAGGTATTTAATGAATAATATAATTATAAGTTAATGAATAAATCGTATCAAAATTTAGTAAATATTGTAAAAACTCGAAATTAAAATTGCGCTACCTGTAAAAGTTACCCGAACTAATATATAGAGAATTAGTATAAAATCAAAATCAAATCGCAGTAGTATCGCGCAGACGCTAAAGATGGTGTATATAAAATAAATCAAATCGCGGTCAGCATTTTTCGTTGCGGTAAAAAAAAATCCGTCCAACGCCCCATCCGCCAAGCGTCTGATGTGTAACGTGCGATAAGGATCATTACAATGACAAAGGGTATTAAACACTTGAACGAAGTGTTCAAGTGTTTAATACCGTACGGATTTTTACCTCTCTACAATCATTTAACTATCTATTCAATACCTCATGCAAACACGAAACACGTTTTGAAGTTTATTGCTTCTACCTCAATCACGAAGTGTCTTCGGCCTATACACTTTCAGTGATTAAATTATATTACACAGCTTCTGTTCAAAGAGCTGTCCCACTAGAGAAGTATCTCAATGCCAGATAAAATCATGGTTAACCAACACTAGCCACTAAGAAGAATGCCCTCAAGGAACAGATTATTGAAAATTGGCCCTCACATAACACAAAAAATTCCGCACTGAGCACCTTATTTTTTTGGAAGACTTAATAAAACATCATCAAAACGGATCTCATATATTTCGAATTGTTTACATGGAAGATGTTAATCAAAACCCTCCACATATATAACAGACCTACCTTCCTTTTTAATCATCCTACGTCTTCATTTCGTTACTTTTTCAGTGAAGCTTTGCACATACGCGTGGATATAATATATGTATGTGAAGATGTACGAATGTATAATGGCATCAATTTTGTACGTATATGGTAAGTCGGAATCCGGGATTGCTCGGGACTTATTATCGCATTCCTCACTTCCCGCTGTGATTCACTGGCGTATTTCAAACGTTTCTTTTTTGGTGTGGTCCAAGTTGTAGAATAGATAACAATTTTTTTAAATGTTTTGAAGAGATTTACTATTATTTTATCACTAGTTTTTGAAAATATTATATTTATAATGCAGTGCATAATTTTAGTATACTTCTTCATTTGCCTTAAAGTTTGGCCCTTTTAACCAACAAGAACATTTTTAAAGTAGTATCGTTGGACTGCGGTTTCTGTAGATTGGTGACAGTTCCTCAGTAAAAGAAATATTTGTTTATTCCCTTATGCAATCCTTTTAGTAGATTTTAGGCCCTACACAGAATTATAAACATTTGTGGCACTACTCATTTACGTATACTTTAACGTGCCTACATTGAACAAGTTATTTTAATAATACTATTCAAAATGGCAATAAAACTCGGTATTCTGTAGCAAATAAAATATGTTGTGGCGCAAATATTAAACACATTATATTATCTCCCTGATTCATCAAATGATTACTAATAAGATATGTATTATGAATATATTAGTTTCACATAATTTATCGAAAATTGATGCATGAAAAGCACAAACCACTGAAATGATTTATTGCAAAGTAGAATATTTAATCCGGTTTAATTGAACATAATTGGTACTAACTAAAATCTGAATTATTGATTTTATTTTGATGAAACCTTTATATTCTTTATAAATAAATTTTGTTTAACTTTATAAGCCAGCAACAGCAACAACGAAAGATATATTATTTCTACAGTTTTAGTTTCAGTACCTTATAAGTATTTATATAAATTTTAAATTTATAGTAAAATTCATTAATAATTTCAGCTTTGTTAAATCGTTTCCCGCTACCGCCGACATCTTAAATATCTCTTCAACCATGTTGTTCAGATTCTTTTTTTATGTTCTTGTTTTAAAAATGCTTTCATGGCTTCTAAAGGCGGCGTATGATTTGTTGCCGCGAATATTCCGAATACGCGCTTTGTTGGTCTCTAAATAACTGTAAAAAAGGATTGTCGGGCACTCTATCTATGTTTATGGTTCGGTTACAATAAGCAAACAATTTGCAGCAAAGTATATTAGGCGAACTCTTTGCTGTTTATAACTTTATAAATGAGCGGGAGTTTACTTGGTATGGGTTATTTGCATCAATTAATTATTGGTTCAAATAAAGGAGTGATGACTAGAGATCGGATAATCGGATGCATATTTACCTAAAGTTATTTTTTGGGTAACAAATTATGGAAGCGGCTTCTAAGTATGTTTTTATTTACGAATGCAGATGTATTGTCGCGTCGCTACTTGCACAAGCAAGCAAGTATAATTTGCCGTTTCAGTCGCACTTTTACAAAATGCTTACATTTCCTGGGGTTTAATAGGCCCGATTTGACACTTGTTACAAACGTAATAAGGTTGTTTTTGCTTCGTCAAAAATCACCGACAGTAAAAGTAGGGAAAAGCAACCATTATACGTTGTAACAGAGCAAGTGTCATTTGTGTCAAACTGGGGTTTATTACATCTCACGGAGTATAGGTACACCTAAATTTGAATTTCCTGGAATCGCGGGATTCTTTCGATTAAAAAGTGCTTTCCATAATAGCCAACATCTCAACTTTAGGTAAATATGCATTCGAATATCCGATCTCTAGTGATGACATACATCAGTTATTCAAATAAACAATGATGCACTTAGATAAAATCTATATAATATTGATGTTTCAAATGAAGATTTTTTCACCCTAATCTCGGAAAAAATTGATTTATAATTACTAAATAACAAGGATTATTTTTGATGACCTACTAAAAACGGAACTAATAAAACATGTAATCATTACTAACATTATAAATGAAAATATAACTTTGTTTGGCTTTCACGTCTTAACTGCTCAACCGAATCATTAAAATTTAGCATTTTACGTTGTAAGGGGCGTTTCTTTGATCTATAAACAAAATTACCTACTGATCCCGAGGGATAGAAAAATGACTTTAATGCGGGCGAAGCCGCGTGCGAAAGCTAGTAAGGTATAACGGAAGAGGTACTTCCAAACTTAAGAAGATTACACAATTAATTCTGTCAAATCCTGTTTAATTCTGTCAAAGCTTTATAGAGAGGTTGATAAAATTAGCAAATTTACCATCCTTACCATGCTGGTGTTATCCATAAATATCTAAATATTGAAAATGCCAAGTCAAAATCAATATTCAAAATCCGCTGGCAAAATGTTAGCGGCTTCCTGTTTGGTTAGTCTGAACGTGCTCTAAAAAAAGGATTTAGGGAGTTTCATCTTCAAATAGAATGCAATTGTGGGGAAGATGACTTATGGCAACATAAACGGGTGTTATTATATGTTTTTTATTTTATTGTTTGCTTTATTTAATATTTATGAGTTTAAATATACAGTTTTATTTTAAGTTTATTTACTGCCGCAATCATCATAAATTTGGATTTTTATTAAGCGTTTGAGACGTTTTGTGTATCTACATTATGATGACATGTGTTCGTTTACTCTTTTTATAATTGAAAGTCATGTTTTACTGCAATTTTATACCTTGGTTCGCTTTTTTTTTTGTTATTTTAGAGACGAAAAAAATTAGATTCGATTTGATTTATGTGACCCAAAATCTAACCCACTAACAAAACAATTTTTTTTTCTGCTTAGTCAGACTAAGCAGAAAAAAAAATTGTTTTGTCAAATTAATCAGTAACTACAAAAAAATTGTAAAGCGTGTAGTTAAAATAAATATAGTTTAATAGTCAAAAGCCTAAATGACAGTAATAATATTTGCATGCACATCATAACACATTGTTAGAACAAAGAGCTTTCTTTGAAGAGCTATCTATGCATGACTCTCGTCAAAATAAACGATTACTTGCATACGCATCCAAAGGAAAGGGGCTACCCGTCAATTCAAATATCGTAAAGACTCAGTGATACCAGCCTAAGTAATATTACCCAAGATTCAGGGAAAATAGTTTAAGCTGTGTTTCTATGTTTCAATAATTGTGTTCATGTTATAAAACGACTGAGAAGGCTTCATTATAACTAAATTATTACTAAAACACTTTTTAATTACATTATAATAATTATTATATTCTATTCTGAGACATATTATACATCGCTGTCTAGTCCCAAAGTAAGCAGAGCTTGCACTATGAGTTCTTGAACATGGATAAAAATACTTAGATATTACTTCTTTTACAAACTTAAATTCAACATTATAATATATTCGGACCAATGCTAATAGGCATATCCATACATACAATAAATTGTGCATTTGCATTGCACCACGGAGATATAAAAACAGATATTATAACTGAAATATTTAATTTAATTATTTTTGAAACTGGGATATGTTTAGATTATTTCTAAAAATAAAAATAACACTGGCAACACTAAACACTCAACAAAGAGTACTAACAATTTGTTTGTATATTCGACATTGAGAAGGATCGTGAAGCGAGACACCTTGGCCATTAGCTGTTAATGCACTTTTGTTTGTTTTCTTAGTATCGTTGTGAATATTTCCTTAAGATCACGGTTTTAATTTTAGATTAGCTGATATAAGTTTGGTTGGATTTAGTTTGTGAATTGTTGATAGGGTTAAACGTTAATCAATTCGCTCGCAGATTTTTTTCAATTGGAATAATAGTGTTGTTGCAGTATCGTTATCTACTTACGATAAAAGTGGTCTGAATATATGTTTATTATTCATTAGTTCATTGCTTTAGACGGCAAAGTAAACTACATACGTTATTGGGATAATAAATTGCTTCTAGTCTTAATTAAAATTTTGCAATGTTTTTATCTCACAAAAAAGTCTTGATAATTTTTTAATGAATCTTGTGGTCTTACTACTATTTTTCGTTCGTGTCGATCGGTTTCGTTGTGATCTATGGTGACCATCGATATCAGTTTCTTTTATATGCCATTTGGTTCTGACTGGTTTGCACGAGTCCTGACAGAGCTCAATCGGCGTAGCCACGTCTATAGCAGACTGTCATTTAACAAGCAGTGGGATCGAAGCTTTAATGAAAAATAACATGTTGAATTCAATTCAGCTAAAAAGTACAACTAATTAACAATATCAGAATTAAAATTACTTCATTCGGTATTCTTTGATTATTCATACATTAATAATAATGATTTTCTTTTAATTTAAGGTGCAGTCAGGGTCGTTCCGTTGTCTGTGATATAACAAGCTTGAACACGAACGAACCCAGCACTTTCGTGTGTACAATTGAAATTAAACTTGATTTAATAATTTAACAGTTTTACGATTCGATAAGAAAATTCAGTAAAAGAGTCAGGTAGGGAAAAAAGTTTTAGTGAATATAAAGATATACGACATGAAGACGCGTTTAAAAAACATAAACGTGGTAAAGATAGGACAAAGTCGCAATATGTAGGACAGATAGCCTAACCCTTTTCCGTAGACTATTTTACGACCTTTGTGTCAGTCGATAAGCAGACGCCTTTTATACCCAAAGGTGCATGATAGAATACGTTACCTTGGTATGAAATTCGCTCATATGCTTTCGATAATTCCAAATTTTTATACTTATTTCTTTAAAATAAAACACACTTCAGCGCCATTTAGCGAAAACTAGCCAAACTTCATAGTAATTATTAATCCTGGATCACACAATGAAAGTTCTCGCGCCGATTAGTATAGATACAACTTCCGAACATAACATCTTGGGCCGCGACCCGCAAGACATCTTGCCTTGCGGGTCGCAGCCCAAGATTTTTTGGTCCAAGCATTTTTGGAGAATCCTGCCATTGTGTTGGAGAGATATGACTTCCAATCCTCTACAGGCCTTATAATCCAGATAACTAACATCTGCGGGGAATAAAATATTCTTTAGTTGTTATCACAGAGTAGAAAGTGGTGCGTGGGATGTCTCCCTAGATGAATCGACAACTAGCTTAGCATATTCACATGAATACGCTAACGCGTTTAGCATAATTTATATGAACAGGGATATATACAATCCTAACTCTCGCAGATTTCATAAACTCGAAGCATAAATAACGCCAGCGTAATCTTAACTATAATTATAAATGCAAATGTGGATTTATTTGCTTGTAACACTTTCACGTCTTAGTTACTCAACCACGTTGTCAGCGGTACTCAAAAGGATATACTCGTAAGGTACCTATAGCCCATAGAAAAGTACTGATGCTGTAATACCTGAATGCTTGACAAAATCTACATTAACGTAAGCAAAACTGCGAACAAATGCTAGATCGTGGGAGAGCCATGTTTACATATGGGCTGGCTCGACCGGAGTGATACCACGGTCTCACAGAAAATCGGCAGTGAAGCAATGCTTGTATTGCCTTTCGCCTAGTGAGTGAGGTTTTATACTCTCCCACCCTTTCACTACTCCCACCTTAAGGCCGGCAACGCACTTCTGATTCTTGAGTCCCATAGGCGGCGGTAGTTAATTACCATCAGGTGACCCGTCTGCTCGTTTGCCCTATAACATAACAAAAAAGAATAGGTTTACAATAAAATTCCAAGCCACAAGAGATTCTAAACTTTATGCTAAAGAAATAAAACAATAATAAAAACAATGTTGTCTTCAGACTTTATTTTTAACCCCCCCCCTCCCCCCCGACACACATAGAGGGGTGTTATAAGTATTACGTAGGTGTGTGTCTGTGTACCTGTGTGTCTATCTGTGGCATCGTAGCTCTCAAATGAATGAACTGATTTAACTGATTTAAGTGCGTTTTTTTTGTTTGAAAGGTGACTTGACCGAGAGTGTTCTTAGATATATCTAAGAAATTCAAGAAAATCTGCCAGCCGTTCGAAGATCATCAGCTCTTTTCTGCTGAGAGAGAGAGAGGAGTATTAACATACTTGTCCAAAGCTGACATTTAAGAGTATAGTTTGTTTGACAATAATATAAGAATGAAAGAAGAAAATTGTCCTGAATGTTAGTTTATGGCGAAGAAAACATTAAAAGTTTTAGCCAAAGTCAAGATAAGTTTAAACAAAAAGTTTAATAAAACCTTTTTTGCGAAGTGGCAGCAAATTTCCCACGATCTTGCACCGATGAAATGCTAGCAGAAAATTTCCTTTGCATATTAAAAAAGTGCACTAGAAGACCAAAGTCGTCCAACTAAAAGTTAAACACTTTTTTGTAGAGCATTCAAATTGAAAGACTTAAAAGATTGTTTCCTTGAAGTTTATGATAAATTTTCTTTATGCACTTTGAAGAATGTTTTCTTCATTCAGACTTTGTTTGGATTTATAGCGTGATCTTAACTTTAAACAGTCGAAACGAGACAGTTAGATTCTTGATTAAACTTAACGTTACAATTACATTTTTAAATAAGTTCTTGTTTTCGTATGTGCTTTTCCATTGTCCATTGTGAGTTATCATCAATTGTCAGCATCATTTTGACCTCCATCGCAGATTAGTGCAGTCGTCAAGCAGTTAATCGGAGCCAATGGAGAGCAACTATTGACAACGACGTGTTCACGACTACTTTGTCAAGAGTGTGCAACTAAGAATAAGTCTACCCTAGACATATACGTATTTGAATTAGGTAAAACATGACATGTTTTTGCTTTAAATACAAAACGCCCAACTGGGAGAGTCCCTTTACTGACAACAAAAAGGGAAATCACAGTGCACGTATGAAATACTAACTGCGCTCCGCGATTTCACCCGCGTAATCGAGTATCGAGATAAAAAGTAACTTCTGTATTAATCCAGTTATCCAGCTATCTACATAAAAAGTTTCATCGCAATCGGTTCCGTAGTTTTTGCGTGAAAGATCAACAATCATCCATACATCTATACATCCACACAAACTTTCACGTTTATAATATTAGTAGGATGTTGAAGTGCCTATTTTTGTTAAAACCATGGGTAACAGTGTATTCTGCATGACAATAATGTACAATGTCATACCGTTACCTCTTCACTGTTATTTTGGCGTGCATGAACTCCTCCAATAACAAGGCACGGTATCCTATGCTCTGTCACTCGAAACTATAGACTACTAGCAGCGCCCCACGGTTTCACCCACGTAAGTCCCTATCCCGTGGGAATATCGGGATAAATAGTAGCCTATGTGTTAATCCAGGTCTCCAGCTATCTACATACCAAGTTTCATCGCAATCGGTTCAGTGGTTTTTGCGTGAAAGAGTAACAAACATCCATCTACCCATCCATCCATCCATCTAAACCTTTACATTTATAATATAAGTGGGATAAATAACTTTCAGTTCTCGAATACAGAACAAATTTTAATAGCTCATAAAAAAATGTTCGACTCGAATTTGACATTTAAGTACAAAAACATCAAACCTAATACTTCAAGGCCTGAGCGTCTATTTTTCCAAACGAGGCGTGTTTCCTTTAATCAAGCTTCTTTTGAAAGTTTCAAAAAGGTTTAACATTTTCCGTATCGCAGACAGCTTCTAGTCGTCCAGCTTTTCTATACCTTTGCTGCTTAACTGAACGAGAGAGGAGCTGCCAATAACAGAAAACTCCTAAATACTGAGACATTTGTTGAGAAAATATATAAAAATACTCGCAGAACACATTTCAGTTATGATATTGTTTGCTAAGTAAATAAAATGTGTGTCTATTATAGGATACAATGGTTTGTCTAGAATAAATCGTTGACGCCAACGTCACACGTCAACTTTATCCATAAATATTAATTATTCCATAAGACACAACTGAACTCCCGCATAAACTATGTTCTGTTGAACAGTGTTTAACTAATTACTGTTTAAGTAAAGAATCTCGACTTAATTTTTTTTTTTCTTCTTTTTTTTTTTCTCCTTTTTTTTTTCTTTCTTTTTAAAAAGACAACTCCAGCATTAGGAATGACTCCTGTGTCGCGGGGGACTTTACAAACATACAAACAACGGACACAAAGACCACTAGACTCAGGTAGAAATCGAACCCACGACCTATAGCATAGCAGTCAGGGTCACTAACCACTAGGCCAACAGGCCAGTTAACAATACAATACTCAAGTGCCTTGAAAAAAAATCAGTGAGTGTAGATTTAAGCACTATTTTGTGATATATGTATGTTACAAACGTTATTAAAAACTGAAAATACTTAGGAGTTTCATTAGGTACTAAAGGTTTTAAAAATGATTTTTTTTAACCATTTCCAGGCTATTTTTGTGTCGTGCGTGAATAAGTTTCTGTACTAAGACCCTGAGAATCTCAGGTCTTAGTCTCAATACGAAAAGGAATCCTATCATTTCAATGACTATTATAAATATGCTACCATTAACTTAGACTTTTTAACTCCAACGATAATAATTGACACGAATTGGAATTAATTCTACTTCCTTTTTATCAGCAATGCTTTCTAAGGAGTTTTTCACAGTTACTGTGGAAAGTCAAAAGAATGCAAATATGTATGCTAATAGTATTTTCCTTTGAATGACTGTGGGTATTAGATTAATGACAGTAGGATCCTAAACTCTCTTGAGTAATGAAAATATTAGTTTTACACCAAAGTGCTTTATTTGAGTTTAAAATACCATTTACATATTACAAAAGAGACGTTAACAGTTAGACGTTTGCTACAACAGAGGTATTGAAAAAACACAAAAACAGGTAGAAATATATTTTTTGCTGAAAGAAACTAAATTGGTTTGTGCCTTACTTCTTCTAGTTTTTTGAAAAGAGCAGTGCTTAGCAGCAAGCAATAGTTGGCCACAAAAATAACTTAACGGTATTTTTTACTTCATTTTTCAACAACAACAAGTGTATAACTTGTGTCTACGCAATAACGGTACAAAAAAAACTCGCTTAATATCAGACTGGCTGTACGTGGGATAACTTTGATTAAAACTTCACATAGTTAACAATTAAATAACACAGTAAATGCAAAATAGAGAGAGTAGTTAAAGAAAAAAATTATTTCTTTTTTTGACGAGTTTTGTCCATTTGTTAGTCAGTTGTTCGTTCGCCTTCTCCTATTTCTCGTTACTGAGGAAAATCACAATATTGAGTAAAGCTTTCCGTTGTAACATTGGTTTTGTTATTTATTAAGGGTGTATTCAGGTTTCTGATTTGAGTATCGAATACGTTGTTACCGATTCTGATACATTGGCAACCAAAATATGACTTGATCAAAGAGTTTCCCAGAAAATGTAATAGGGTATAATAACAGGGTATCAGTTTCAAATTTTCCTGTGAATCCGTAAAATTGCTGTGACTTTTATTTTTACCTAAAACTGTCCCATTCTCTGATCATTTTGATAAAATCAATTTTTTTTTTCTTTTCCTTGTCCGCCCAGAGGTAGAAATTCGACTGTAATTAATTGAATTATTGTTAAAAATAAAGCTAGGCATCGAAAAATCAATTTTTTTTTTCGATAACACGTAAATTTGCTAATACCTTTAAAATTAACTTAAAATAATTAAGAAAATCATTTTGCAACCATAGGAGAAAAGGGTGTAAAAGTTTTTGTCCCTGCCTATGTTTTTTTATAATAAGAATATTAGTCACGTGGGTCACATATTACTATTTCTCTTTTTAACCCCTCCACCTAACTCAAACGCTTGTTAATTAATATGGTCCAATATACAAATATACTATGTATGTTTATATACTCGTATTTATGTAATTAATTAGCATTAGATCCCAGCTTCAAGCAAAACTTCACAATCTCTCAATCACATGTCAAGATACTGATACTATCCATTCTATTTATTATTGGGATTTAGTGCGAATTCGTTATCTTACCTTTGATGTTCATGTGTCCAGTAATTATATGCTCGGTGTCCATTATGATGTACTAGTATTAGCTATTTGCTTCTAATTGGAACATTCATTCCAAAAATGTTTTGTTAAAATCTAGATTTTGCATTCAGTACTTAGCTTTTAACAAAAAAAAATTCAATAACTACTTACTTCATATTAGCGATACAACACTTGTTAGATGCTGAAAGGAATAAGATGATGTCTGTGACAATCATCAGTGGAATTTTTTCTTTTTAGGGTTTCGTACCTCAAAAGGATAGAAGGAACCCTTATAGGATTGCTTCCTTGTCCGTCTGTCTGTCTGTCAAAACCCTTTTTTTCCAAGGTATCAAAACCCAAGCTTCATGTCAACGCAATCAAAATATACGCCCTTTAAATCAAAGCCTATAGGATACTTTCCATTGATCCAGAATCATGAAATTTGTCGAGAAACAAGCTCTCACAAGTAATAATGAAAAATTAGTTAGACTTATGGCTCTTTTGTTTTCATATGGAATTATGTCCAACATTTACGTAATAAACGCCCGACAAACTTCATAATGAACCCATGTTAATTTTTAGACTATTATCCTTTTTCTCCTTTTTTATCCTTTTTTGCACCCATATAAGGGACTAATTCTGAAGCACGAAACACGTATTTATTTATTTATTGACAGGAGTAATACTGCAAAAAATTTTAAATGATACATCTTAATTATATGATTTTTCTATATTAATTTTGAACCCCTGTTCTTAGCGGATGCAAACGTCAAAATTACAACCAAAACCGTTCAACGGTTTGAGTTATGCGTTGTTAGATAAGTCGAACTATATGTAAGTATATGATTAGATAAGACTATTAAAGATAAGGTTGTAGAACAAGGACAAATTATAATCCTCCTAGAAAGTTTTTGTCTAGTTCTTGTACTCTTACATTTATTATTACTAACATAGGCTTGACTTCAGATTCGTAATCATAACCTTTCGCTACTGATGGCCTTTAATAAACAAAAGACTAACCAAAAGGACGTAATCGGCGATTTTTGGTAGTTATCTACATGTAATTACTCTGTTGAAGGTTTGTTTCATTAAATAAATGAAACATTTCAGATATGAATATACTAGCTATCGGTCAAAGCACGCGTCGGAGACCACCGTCTGCAGTAGTGGAAATTTGTAATAATATGAAAACTCAGAGTGGGTGTATTTACCCTTCATGCATTTGACAGCTTTTGTTGTCAGTGATAACATTAGAAAATGACACTTTTGTGCTAAGTTCCAAGACTATTTAAAAAGATAAGATGTTCTGTGTCTGGGTGTGGTTTATCTACAGTACGTTTGTTTTTTAACCGACGAAAAAAAAGGCGGTTCTCAATTCGACCGTATATATATATATTTTTTTTTATAATAAATAAACTTTAATAAATAGTCGAGTCCATCAGATTGGGCTTGTAGCTGTTCTGATAATGAAGCCAGGAGGTGGATAACTTTAAAGTAGAAATCTCTTTTATTTTATAATTCGGTTGGCCATTAAAGCGTGTTTTAGTTAGTACTAAACTATAATCATTTTTAAAATGCTTATAACAAATCACTTCATATTTTAAAACAAGGTCATAAGTGCATTGTTGGCCTTAAGTAGAGGAATGGGGGAAAAGAGGGAGAGGGAGGGAAAAACGGGGTTTAGGGTCTCCGGAACGTCACTCACACGACGAAACACAACCATTGCTTCATTGCGGGTTTTCCGTGAGGCCGTGGTATCACTCCGGTCTAGCCAGCCCATACGTGCCGAAGCATAGCTCTCCCACGACTGAAACTACACGACCTACTAATAAACTTGTGAACCACTGACATTCAGTCCCAGATATCGGATCTAATAATAATTTTATTCTTAAAAAAATATTCCAATTTCAATAAATGCCATGTAATTGTCTTGTACTCACAAGATTAATACCTATTTAGTAAAGCAGCTCTTCTTACTTTCTTTAGTGAATATTAAAATATCTCAGTGCAAAGACTTAAGTGCTATTACTTTGAGATAAATCTGCTCTGTGCGTCTCGTCTTACTAAATGTAAATTGACATTACATACCACTAAACGCAGATATTAAAATCATCAAAAATAACCCTTTCTGATCGAGATTATGCCAAAATTATTATTACTATAATCAAACAATATTAATTACCAGACAATTGATTAAAAATTTGCGAACGTCAAAAAAACGGTTTTTCGCTGATAAAACAAAAAGTTGTGCTTAAGCCCGTAAAAGTTAAATTAGAAAGTGGTAGGTATTAACATTATCTTTCGATTGATATGTTATGAAATATATAAGGGCCGTCAAATTATTTCAAAAGAAGAGCTTGGACATTGGCAACTGTCCTTAATACACACAATATGTTGAAAAATGTGTTCAACTGGTAACAGAACCCTTTCAAAGTGTAACTGACGCTACTTCTAGAAACGGTTTTAGTAGAACCAGGTTGGAATCGAGCAGAAATATCTTTTGGACAATAAAACAGGTTTAAATTTAATGTTTTTGTCAAATTTGTAAATTTTTTTTGTTTACTTTGTTTTCTTCCGCTTTGTTCAATTAATTTCAAAAATAAAATACATTTTAAACTTGATTTTTCAATTTTTTAGGCATACGGTTAAAATCTATAAAAATTTAAGACTTACAAAACTTCAAAGTGTGGTGTCCTCCAAAGTTGAGTCCGTCAAGATGACGCAACTCTAGTTATTTTACCTTTTTCAAAATCTTCACCCTTCTGAAGAACGTAGCTGGGATGCGATAGCCGGAGTACCGGTTGCTATGGCGCATATTGGGAGAGGCCTATTTATATCAGGGGACTATAATAGGCTAATTGATTGAAATCAGTGAACATACTTAAAAAAAAAACAATGAACATAGTAGCTCGCTTTGAAAGATTTTAAAGACCTATTTCAATACTTTCACACACTTTCTACTTCATTTGAAAGGATGTGTCTAGAGGTATGTCATATATAAGATTTATAAGTCCTCTCACGTTGCTTTGAAATATAATAATATTGTGACAAAATGAGTTCACTAGAGTTCATGTTAGACCACATTCGTTGGGAGCAACAAGATTAGTTATTTGATTGTCTCTCTGAGTATGTGTGTAATGTTAGTAAGTACACTTTGGCGGTGATACTAACATATAATATGATATTACGTAACTCTTGTTCATTTGTTAAAATATAATTTTACTTTACCATCTACCATATACTTTAAACACTTTTCTAGAAAGATATTTTCATGGAAAATGTCAAACTATTTAACGTCTTGACGAAAGAAAATTCTCTTTGCAGCTTTTGATAATAGTTTCAATTTGTTGAACACTTCTGTCTATTGCATCAAAACTTAAGGTGCCTACGGAGCTCAGAGTCCAGAATATTTCAAAATTCTGAAAGCTTATAAACAATGTGAGCAAACTTAAAAATGTTACTGTTCAGTCAGATATCCGACACTTACAATACACAATCAAGATTTGAAATTTTCTCCGTGAAAATGTGTATTTCCCTCCAGTACCGTAGTATTTGCTGGGAAAGATGAAATCTTTGTAGCGTTGCCTGGAAACGTGAGTGCAGGGTGCATTATCTGCTGCATTTTGGTGCTGATGTTTTGCACAAAATTTGCCATCCATTAACAAGGTACGAGAAGGACATGATGTTCTTTTGTTTTCTTTTCTCTTCATTGTTTGTATTGTCTGACTTTAACTTGATTAATAGATCTTTGTAGATCTCTTAAAAAAATCCTAATGATGTAGTTCTGGTGATGTGGGTCTACTACTACTCTAATCTTACTAATATTATAAAGACGAAAGGTTGTGAGGATGAATGGATGTTTGCTACTCTCTCACGCAAAAATCTTGAAATAATCTGGACGAAATTTGGGGTAGAGATAGTTTACAGTTTAGAATAGCACATAGGCTATTTTTATCCAAGAAAAATTTACGGTTACCGTGGGATAGATTTTTTTAAATTTCCACGCCAACGAACGAACGTTATGCATTCACACCTTCATTTTTTTACCAATAATAATAAAATTTTACATACTCCTTGTTAGGGATACAGAAAATGACATATTCATATAAAAAGTACTAAAACTAGAACGAAACGAAGGGAGGATTGGCAGCATTAAGCTGTATACCGTGAGGAGTGGAAGGAGGGTAGGAAGGCCTTTGCCCTGCAGTGGGACGCCTATGGGTGACAATAAAAAATAAAATAAAACGAAACCAAAAGCTGTATAATAAAAAAGTATATAAAAATATTCAGAGTCATATCATATATCGATATTACTATACTAGACATAAACTTAGCAAAACTTGAACTATGGATTCTAGACTACGCTACAAGTTCTAAAAAGTCTATCAAAAATAAATAATAATTATATATTTTATAATTAGTTATTTTCGATTTTTCTAACTAGCTCGTGTTCAAATGACAGTAACAGATGGTATTGAAGGAACAATGTTCATACGCCGTTTTCAAATAAGTTTACAAAATTTTATCAAACTTCCTTTTCGCTAAGGACGTTTTCATTGAAAATGTCAAATATTTAGCAATTGTGAATTTTAATTATTAAATTTAAACATACGGTAGATTATTTTAGTCAATTACACAATAGCATTTTAAATCTCAATAATGGAAAAGTCATATAGCTGCACTGTTGCCAGGATCAGAAAAATGATATAATTATATTCAAAAACTTACGTGCTGTGGTGGATCAACATCTACTGATCCAGACATACAAGGCACTATGTGAGTGTGTGATTAGGTATTGTATATATGTGCGTGGGGCGGAGCTGGCAAAACCCTTCTAATATCCGCAGAATGAGCCCAGCGCACAATACTCAAAGTGCTTATGTACCTACCTTTTGGACATCCAACAGCTCTTTTCTATAAAAGCCAATGTTCTGACAGAACGAAAAAAAAAGATAAGATAAGAATCCAAAAGAAGAACTCGATGTCCGATACCGCAAGTAAAAACTCAGTTTAAGGGCATGTACAACAAATAAAATAAAATAATCCCACTAATATTATAAATGTGAAAGTTTGGATGGATGGATGTTTGTCACTCTTTCACGCCAAAACTACTGAACAAATTGCGATGAAACTTTTCATGTAGATAGCTGGAGATCTGGATTAACATATAGGTTAATTTTCATCCCGATATTCCCACGGGATCGGGACTTACGAAACCGCGGGGTGCTGCTACTGCTACTTATATATAAATTAATTTAATTCATTCAAATTCTCATTAAAATCTAAATGACCCTTCTAGATTTTTACACATTAAAATAGTTTATATTTATAAAGTAATATATTTATCATAGAAATGAACCTTTCTGGTAAGAGTCACGGTCAGACAGCACTATGGTAGGTGTTTTCTAAACCTCGATAAGCAATGTGATAATGTGGTAAACTGCGAGATTTACCATTAAGTATTTGGTTTATTGGTCTTGATAACCGCTTACCATTAGGCAGCCATAAGTCTTTTGTATACTAAGATATTCCAAAAAATATATAGTTCAGTTCTAAAGATTTTATCAACTCACAAGTGACATAAAAGTTATTTCCATAATTTTGAAATGTCGAGATAGTTAATTTTATGAAACAATTGAATTAATTTTATTGCTAGCCTAACTCGAAACAAGATTAGATTTAAATGAACCATCTCGTAAACGTAATTACTACCAAGATATTTATGAAAATAACGGCAGGAAAAAGTCCCATGTTTTGTCCTCGTCACTTTTAAATTATATTTATAGAACCGCACAATTAGGTAGTCTGATGTTATTTTTATAATTCTATTTTAAAATTGGTTTAGAGGGAAACAAAATAAATTACTTTTTAGAGAATGATTGGAGATCCGGTGGGCCGTGTGTTACTTAAATAATAGTGATGTAAACAAGGAATGTTTTATATAAGCAAAATCAAAAATTGGTTGCAATAATTAAATTAAGATGTATTGTATTATTGTACCACAAAAGTAAATACGATCATAAAAAAATTACAATGTGCCTGACATGGCTCTTATCAAATCAAAGTAAAGTTGGGCATGTCGGATGATCGGAGAACAAACAAACGATGGAAAGTAAAGGTTGAGTAGCGGCCACTGAAGACACTAGAAGACAAGTTGCTTAGTATGTTCCCTAAATAGAAGGTGGTTTAATCTAAAGTAAACCTGCTCGAAGAAGCATAGAGTTTTAGATGAAGAAACCGCAATGCTACCTTCTCTTTGTTAAATCTTTGAAAGAGATAAATCTGGACCTTTCAAACTTTTTTCAGAGATTTGATTTAGCAAAATAAAATCTGTGTTTTAAGTTGTCAGAGTATTCAATCGATATCGAAAGTGTCGCGAATTTGGGTCTACATTAAATACTGGGAATAAAAAATATACTTGTTGAAAGATGTCTTAAAATTACCATCACTATTCTAATTGATATCGACCATAAAATTTTCTTTAGGATCACATTGGATATTTTACTCTCCAGTCAGCAGTGGTTTGAAACTTTATAAATAAACACATTCATCACTAGCCGAATTATATTATATTTTTTACAGTAAATTATGCTGTGCCGATTCTCTTCACGTATTTCACAATTACATCAAGAAGTACGTCGTAGTGTAAATAATTTTTGTCGAATCCACTGAGCCGCGTTCTTCTGCGCGTGTTGATTCAACTTGTAGACTTCGACGCGAAGATTTGACATTGACTTTGAATAATAGCAAGATGTGGAATTTATGTTCAAAGGCTTTGAATAACTTGTATGTACAAATGTAGCGTTGTTTGAAGGTAACGGCTGGTTGAATCCTATTATTATATATACACCTATTATTATATAACTAGCTGACCCGGCACACGTTGTTTTGCCATTTTAATTATTTCTAAGGAATATTTTGGTAGTCAAATAAAAAATAACTAACTTATTGTGGGGATGGGGTCTATGGCTGAAAGAAGAATGGAGCGCTGTGGTCTATTGACGGCCTATAAAAATAACAAAACACTAACAATTCATTTTCTTAATTCAAAGTACTTCATTAACTTCACCACAGTATTAATACTGTGACTTAACTGACATATTTAAAGTTTAACAGTGGGAGAGCCATCCGCACGTATAGGCCGGCTCAAAAGGAGTGATATCATGGCCTCACAGAAAACCGGCAGTGAAGCAATGCTTCGTTGGACTTCGCCAAGCGAGTGACGTTACCGGTGGCCCTAACTCTTCCCTCTCTCTATCTTAGCCCCTATCTCTCCATCTCCCCTCCTCTCCTACTCCCACCTTAAAGGCCGGCAAGGCACTTGTGACTCTCGAGTTGCAGGTGCCCATGGGCGGCGGTAGTCACTTACCATCAGGTGTTCCATAAAAAACAAAAGTTTGATATTGACATGATTGCAATCGATTATAACAATCTTTCTAATGCTGTATCATAAAAAAAAAATATCTAAAAATTAAAAAAATAAATTTACGGGTGGACTACCCTTAACATTTAGAGAGATGAAAAATAGATGTTGTACGAATCTCAGACCTACCCAATATGCACACAAAATTTCATGAGAATCGGCAAACCGTTTCGGAGGAGTTTAACTACATACACCGCGACACGAGAATTTTATATATTAGATTGTTACAGAGCCAAAAAATTATTAAGTCATCCTGAACAACGGGTTTTTACAGTTCACTAACCGCTAAATGGGTTTGGATCAATCTGACACAGAAGTAAATTGTAGCAAAGATTAGAACGGGACTACAATGATTAAAAACCTCGTGTCAGATATTAATTAACATCTTGCTAGATTTTGTATAAAATATATCCTAAATTAATTTATGTACGTCTTTAAATATGGTACGCAAAACAAAGCAAACACTACAATGTCGCTTCCGAACAAATATAGCGACAATGCACTTAATCTTGTGTGTATTACGAGCTAAGAATAAAACATGCACTGATTTAAATTATACTCCCAATAAGTAAATAACGACTTAGTGTATCTTTATCTAAACGATGGTCATTCATAAGCGGCAGCGATTTATTAAGATTTCACTTCTGTGTCCCTACGTTGAAAAATATACATGTGTATCAGCAATAGTTAGTACCCAACACGGACACATTGCTGTCAATACGGGATGCAAGCGCCATCTATTGGCGCTTGATAGAGTCTACGAGTCAGCGTATGAAACCGCCCCGGCATCAGTTTCAATGCAACGGTCGAGTAGAAGTCATTGTAGAAACTGTACACTGATACATCCATTTTTGTGTGAAATTTGTTCTCTTTATAAATGAAATACAAAAAAATTAAATCATTATTTAGGAAACTAGCTTGGCGTTTGATGACAGTACATTTCTATATCACCTGTATTCACTAATTTCATGACTAAACTAAATGTACGTATATATTATTCACAAATCTAAAGAAACTTTCATGTATTTCCTTAAAAGAGATAATCTTGATTGAAGCCATGTCTTTCTAATCCAGTTACCCACTGCTTAGTTTTGGGTCGAGAATGTGTAATGGGTTATGTTGTCGGTTATAATTTTGGATTGTCATTATATTTATAAATCAATTTTTACAATTATATCTTCACTAATAAGAGGAAAGACTTTGGGAAAATTATAGTTTATTATCTTACCAACATATCTTGCCAATGTTTCGAACACGTCTAAGAAGAATACACTCTTTGTTTTTGACCTCCATGAATGTTATAGAGAAACAAAATAAAATTAAAGTTCTATTTAAGAATAATATTTTGAGATAATTTTTAAACGCTTACAAAAATGGTCAGGTTTTTGTTTTGACTGTATTTTGTTTGTAAAGCAATACCTTTTAAAATTATAAACAGATTTTACTTTCCTTCCGTTTTAGAATATATTACAAGAGACATCATCTTCTTCTCCTTTTCCCAAATTATTTTTTGGGTATGGCGAAATGTGTTTTCTTCTCCAATTCTTCCTGATTATATTCATTGAGTTATTATATCTCCATGATTAAATTACAAGACTG
The DNA here is from genome assembly GCA_949752705.1 of Callimorpha dominula. NCBI lineage: Eukaryota > Metazoa > Arthropoda > Insecta > Lepidoptera > Erebidae > Callimorpha > Callimorpha dominula. The sequence goes on along the minus strand of OX457002.1, from coordinate 2,632,472 downwards.
TTTCTGGAAGTGAGAGTCCAATTCCAAATGTGGTCAAACGGTTTATGACAGTTTCAAGGGTGGCATGATATGTTTGCGTTATGCATGATATCGTTGCTACTTTGTCCTAATCGATTTCAATATAACAAAAATTTTAATGTTACCTACGTATTTCTTGGAAAGAAATACGTAGGTAACATTAAGCTCATACTATCAAAAGTAAATCAAATAAAGCAACGAGGGCTAAATACACTAAAAATACTAATCATTGACCAATAAATTTTGTCGGAAATCGCTCTCGCAACGCCCCTACCACGTACCAAGGCGCAAAGACGCCGAGAAATATTACAAATTGGACAGTAGCAGGTGCGTTCCGACAGCAATAAGAACTAAAGCAGTCTATATCCGTACAAACTTACGGTTATTGCTCAATATTAAGCGAGTTTCAAGCATTTAGTAGTAGATTTATGAGAATATTTATTTGAAGGTAAAAAATGTTGTTGTGACTCCAACGCTTTTGGTTGTAATTTTTAGATTTAGAATACATAAATTAGAATAGAAGTGTCAAAGGATCTTTGTTGGTATTTGTTAGGAATTTTATCGGTATTTTTGATGTTTCGTTATAAGTACATAATTATATTACCTAGTTTAAATAATTTATTAAATTTTTTATTTATTGTGTTACCACTTTTTGGAGTTCATTAGTATATCAGTTTTTTTATCACTACATATCATAAAACAAAGTCCCCCGCCATGTCTGTCTGTCTGTTCGCGATAAACTGAAAAACTACAGAACGGATTTTCATGCGGTTTTCACTAATAGACAGAGTGATTCATAAGGAAGGTGTAGGTGTATAATTTGTTGTGTAAATTGATTGAAATATGATTATGATTATTGAAGATGTCTGTTACCCGTGCGAAGCCGGGGCGGGTTGCTAGTTTAATATAAGTTTCAGGTATCTAGTCATACTTTTAGTTGAGTTTTGACTTATTTTTCTCGACAGAACCTTTATGTTTTATAATTGTTAAACCTGTAGTACGAGCTCTTGCGGTATTTAGACGACAGATACGACTATTTTTTCCATACATTAATTTATTAACTACTGTTTCCACCTAGAGTGGTACCATTCTGTTGAAAAGTCGATCGTATATTGTAAATACCCTTACCTTATCAACATGAAATTGGCGAATTTTAGCACGATAAGGTACTGAAGATGTAAGGCAAACAGATGTTGCCTCACGCTCCCTTCCGTTAACAACAAAACGCTTCCCTGGGAGTAGTTTCCTATGCTCATCCTTTAACTTCCTGAATTCACTTCAAGGTTTTAATCATACTTAACATATTTTTTTGCTTTATACTTATCAGATAATACTTTGTTTTATTTAGAACATTCAATAACTTATAGTTTTAGTATTTAGGTTGATTAATCATTTTGTTTTTTTTTTCTAAAGAAACTGTAATTAAAATCAAAAATGTTCTACATTTTATTATCAAATATCCTAATCTGTTCTAAAACAAAAAAATTAAAAGTAACAAAACCTACATATCTACCTACCTACCTACATACATATCTGTAGTCAATTCAACCCTCTCTATGAACGGAAAAAAATCCACGTCAGATAAATATCACAGGACAAAATTAAATAAACGGTAGTCTTTCCCTGTTACAGACGAAAAAATAAACCCGTTCTATATTCATTGTCCTGGTAATCCCCCAGGGTACGGCCTTGTTATGATATCTGAAAAAAAGAAGAAAAAACTCATTGCAATGCATTAGATTTCTAGCTAAAAACCTTTGAAAAGATAGGGACACTAGTTTAACAGAATTTTTTAGTGCTATGTTACTAGGAGCACACAGAAATGAGGTCAGTTGCTTCTATACGAGAACTTTAGTTATAGATAATTTCATTAACTCCAGACGCAAAAAGGTTGGGTGTTATAATTTCAACCTGTGTATATGTGTGCTCCTAATGGACTGATTTTCATTTAGTCTTCTTAAAAAGAGAACTTGGTCGAGAATGTTCTTACTTATAATTGTTGATCAAAATTGATTCAGCCGTTTTAAGATCATCAACTCTGTTCTAATTGTTGGAAATTAGATTAAATTAGACTCAGGGTATTAAAAAAAATATCTGTAGGTACTTATTCTTTAAAGAAAAATGCAGTATTTGTTTAGCCTATTGAGTTGGCATACAAACACAAAACCCGCTTGGTAGCAAGCGGTTATCGCCTTCTTAAAATACACGCCAACGCTAAAAGTGTCATTTATGCGTTCTACACTTTGATCTGCATTCTAATAAGCCTTATTGACACGTATAGTCGGAGTCACGTAGTCGTATTTCAAGTGTAGGTGCTACACTATATGAAGACCATAAGTCGAGCAGAAATATGCTTCTGAAAATATTATTATATCTTCTACAACACGTCTTTACTTGTATGTGTGTACGTACGTTAATCTACAGTCATGTTGTGTAGTTACGGCACATTGTTAAGGCATTCCATTACAACGTACATGAAATTGATGCAGAGTGTTCTCGCCTCATTGCAAACCTAGAATGTTTAATAAGTTGACACTTATTCAAATACATTTCTAATTAAGAAACCTCAATTTCTGGGTCGATTACTGTGGAATATTGATTCCTCTTGATCATTATTTAGAATTTAAGCTAACAAACATAGAAAGAATTTTAGGTGTAAATGTGTAGTGTATTTAATTTACTCTTAGTATAAGTATATGCAGCTAGGAAATATTTTCGTGATAAAAAAGACCATGGCTGCAACTAGGTGGAGCTGTGTTTTGCATTGGGTTTCTGAATTATCTTAAAGAAATGCCATACTTTCTACGGAGATCACGTTCATTTACTGCATTGCTCCATCACCCGCACTAATACAGTCATTGTTACTTTTTGTACTGTTCAAGGATTTTTTGGTAATAGTTGTTAGTGTAAGAAGCCTACGGCCATCTTTTTATATGTAACCTATTCGAAATGGCAGGCAATTCAAAGGTAATCATCTTACTATCTTGTTAATTTCCGTTGTGGGAGGCTTAATAGTAATTTTGATAACGATCACCTTACACAATAGTTAATTGCATCCAATTATTATGATCAGTTGGATATGGATATAAATAATACTTTGGGCGAGAGCTAAACGTTTGAACATCCGATTAAGAATGAAGGATCATCCATCAATGAAGGATAATAATAATACATGATAATTATTAATAAACGGCCAAACTGGCTGATCACTGGATTGTTTTTCGTGTTCTTTATTAATGTTTTGTGATTGCACTTCATTTTTTTTTATTTTTATACTTTCGTGACTTGTAAAATTAATTATTCGATCGGATCGAATCAAATCAATCGATCAAATCACCTCGTGGTTTCTCGGTATAAAAACGGTATCTTACCTATCTTATAAATATTAGTTCCCGATTTACAGAAATATCAAATTATTCATTATAATCCCGTCCGATCCTAAACTACGCAGAGCCTGTACTATGGTAACTAGACTGCTGATAAATATACTCATATACTTTTAAACGTAATGTTGTCTATAAATTACCAATGCCAACTATCAGCACAAAGTTTGCTAGATGTTTCAGTCCATACAAAGAGTATTATATTTACAACAAAGTCACAAAGTTGTGTGACATAAAACTATGTTCAGTAAAGGAGACAAAACAAAAAATTACGCAATGGTTTTCTTTAACATACGACCACACAGAAAGTTTACTGGTACACGTGGCCTGAAATTTATGAAAATAATAATTTCCAAATTAATGATTTGATGTAAGCATAATATACAGTACACATATACATATATATTATATCCTACTATCCTACTAATATTATAAACGTGAAAGTTTGTGAGGATGTATGGATGTATAGATGTTTGTTACTCTTTCACGCCAAAACAACTGAACCGATTGCGATGAAATATGGTATGTAGATAGCTGGAGACCTGGATTAACATATAGGCTACTTTTTATTCCGATATTTCCACGGGATCGGGACGTACGCCGGTGAAACCGCGGGGCGCTGCTAGTACTTTATAATTATTTACTTGTAGCTTTACATTATGTATTAATTGTGACACTTTTAATGTACATATGTATTATATAAAACCTAGGTATAATATGATCCTACCTAGGTATATATTATAATATTATCGCGACTAAGTCCCGAATAACACATCTAATATGTATCAAAGTTGCGAAAGTTTAAAAACAATGGTTATATGTTCTGTTTAATAACTGTAGCTGTTGTTTTAATTTATATCAAGTAACAAAGTATGTGTAACAAGTATGTAACTTTAAATTAATAAATGGACAATGATAGCAATGTTTACCGAACAATAATACAAAGCGTTAATTTGTAATTACAATTGGCACCCACAGGACAGGCTTGCCTAGTGTGGGGCCACCGGCAATGTATTATATCTTTTGTGTTTTGTGGTAATAAACTATTTATTATTATTATTAAATACATACATATAATAGATAACTTACATCCAGGCACAGAACATATGATCGCGCTCATCACACAATTATTTGTCCTGGGTGGAAATCGAACCTACGACCTCTGGCTCAGCAGTCAATATCACTAAATACCAGACCAACAGGCCAGCCAATAATATGTTAGTCTGGTGTATTTACTTTTTGGAGTGATTTATTTTACTACAACTACGTACGTTTAAACTTACCAATACTATTGTATCAGTAAGCCGAAACTATAAGTTCAAATTTAGAATGAAAGATAATGGGCGACTATTTATAGTCCAGAGAGCCCTCCCCACAACTTAAAAAAAAGTAAATAGCGATTAATTAGCCTTAACGCGTTAATTATTGTTTACACGTGAGGCATGAGAATCAAAGGATGATTTGAAACTAAATTTGGTGCCCTAATTTGTTTATGTTTAAACACATTAATTTAGGGTTAAATCTTCTAAGTTGCGTTTTAAAATTAGGTAGGTATGATATCATTTTAAATAAAATTTTCTTATATATTAAAGAATATGGTATGGTGTCTAATAAAATAACTACAATAGCCAAATAAAATAAAAACCAATTTAATTTTCTTTTTGTGAAATTTGCTGCTGATTTGCTGCTGAACCGATAAAAATGTATTAAACTCATTTTTATTGGTTAAGGCTCCCAATCACAGAATACTTTGGTTAACTTGTTAAATAATTGCTAGCACTGCAGCCTCAACGAAATAGAGGTGCTTTTGTAAAATATATGTCTACGGTTGTACTTGCGTGTTTATTTCGGGGATGCCCCACCCATTTTTTTTTATCCAGACCGATAGGGATTTTAAAGTTTTGTACAAACTAACTTTCACTTGCCAATATATTAAAAATGGGTAGACAACAAAAATCCTGGACAGAATATTTTTAATTATTTTAAAAAAAATGATTTTTCATAAAATGTTGTAACATGAAGATAATAATAAAGTTTTATACTGGACTTAAAGTATTAAACATATAGAATGTGCAGACGTAGGATTGACTATAATTACCTGGACGAACTACTGGGTTGACAGGTATAAATAAACAGGTATGTCAATATTAGTTACTTTCACTTGATTAGATAATAGAAAAAAAATTATATCAGCATAAGCGCTGTTTTATTCTGAACACGATGATATAGGGTTAACTACAAAAAATTCGATCCTAATAGGGGTATACAAATTTTAAAGATTTAAATTTCAACGCGTGTGCAAATGAGTGACAGAGAGATCCGAGGTAAGTATACCGTGTGATAATAAAGGACCGAACATTGCAGTCGGGTCTGATGGGATCGTGAATATAAGAAAGTGCGCATGCTCGGTATATAAACTATATGGAGAGTAGAGGTACCCCTGCTACCTTCAGTATTGTAAGTGGTTGCAAATGTACACATTATTAATGAAAAATATGGTGTCTCCACTAAGTGTTTCATATGCGATGAATGACCAAAAGTAGCACATGTGCCTTAACAAAACGCGATACTGAACCATTGCAAATAATCACAGTGGGCAACCTGCATAAGGAATAATTATATCTAACAGAATTACTGAGTAGTGAAGTGTAAAACTGGGCGTAAGCTGAGAAGAGCACAGAAGCGGATTAATTCATCGAAGTTACAACCCTTATTCGTAGAATAATAATAACAACATATAAAATAAGAACGAACGTTTAAACTAACCCAAGTGCCAAGAAACCTACAGCCAATATTATTTGAGTCGATTTTGAAGAAGCGTACACTATTACCGACTTTATATAGAATAACTTCACAATATTTTTCATCAAACATATATGTTCATATTTCTAAAGAAAAGTATCTGTGGATTTTCCATGCATAGCTCAATATTGCGTTACTGAATCAAACGCTTGAACGGTTTCTATTTTTAAGAAAACTTTTTATTTCGTACCCTTGAAACTGCTACGCAACCTGTGTTTTCCTTGCCTTTTCTGCTCTGCAGAAGCTCTTTCTCGGCACGTATGGGCCGGCTCGAACAGAGTGATACCAGGCCTCACAAAAAACCAGCAGTGAAGCAATGCTTGCATTGCTTTTTGCCGAGTGATTGAGGTTACCGAAGACCCTAACTCTCCCCTCCCCCCTCTCCCCCTCTACCACCTTTCCCCTACTTCTACCTTAAAAAAACTACTTCTACCGTAAAAATAGGTACCTAGTTGACAGACTAATGGGGAAATTAATATCAAGTCTTAATATTCTTGGCATGTTAAGTACTCAGGGTTTACATTGAGTTTCATTATATTCTTTATGGAGGTGGGGCACAGAACCATTCGAAGACAGCGGTTGACCAGTATAACTTGAGCAGTGCTGCGAGCTCTAAGGGGTGTTAAAATTGACAACGTATAGTTGGTTATTATTATATTATTAGCTGGTTCCGTGTTCCATTGGGAGGGCCGTGACCGGGTTCGCCAAACGAGTCGTATAAAAAAATTTTTTTTAGGAAGAATCTCACGAACCCAACAATCCTAAGATTGAACAACCCAAACGATTCGCAAAGTTATGAAACGTAACCAACGAGACCTTCAAACGTAAGACAGAAAAATAGGGAAATAGATAGATATACATAAATAGATGTATATAGAAAGAGAGATCCCCTTTATAGCATACCAAACATTACAATAACTATGGATAGAATACACTGAACCGTTGAAGAATTACAGTATACGAGTTTATAGCAGGCTGTAAGCTTTTCTAGACAGCATTTGGATGAACTAAAATACATACATAAAGTAATGGTCAAAACCACAAGCGACGTGACGCGAAATTACTTAACAGAAATATTTTGCAATTAAGATGTGCAATGTGTATACAGATAATAATTATGTTATACAGATGTGATGATTTATCAGACAACAACGGTGTATTAACCTCAACATCTGCTCGAATAATCCTGTTAATACTATGATTCAAACTATTTGCCAGAATATTACGCTCCTTGGGAAATTAATACACTTAGACACATTTCTTAATAGCAAATTGAAAATTTACTGAATAAGAACCGGCCAGAAGAGGAAATAGGAATTTTCTGCTAATGATAAGATGTATCTAAGTGGTTTTGTTTGTCGGCTTTTTGGCCGTGATGTTATTTATTAGTCGTACTAAAATCGTTTTGTTGATAAATGGGTAGCCTCTTTTGGCGCCCGAATTATTTGCTTCAGTTCAGAACCGAGTTGCAAGATATGCTGTGTTTACTTGTTGTCTTATTTAGGTTTCTTAGTTGTTTATTTTTAGAAGCAGGTTGCGCCACCTATTCGACCCATATTTCACCTAATTTTGATTGGCTATTTAAGGATGAGAATGAACACAAAGGACAATGACCATGTATGTATGGAATTCTGTGTTAAGTTGTTGCACAATAAATCTTTATTTATTATAGACTACGCTTTATATATTATCAAATGAAAGTGTTCATTTTCCCACAAATAACCGAGTTTTTAAGTAATTAGACAAAAACGGAGATACCTATCCTACAAACAAGGAGCTACAAATTATGTTTAAACTACTCGCAACTTATAAAATAACCACAGATCACTCATGTACTTAAAAAATACAATGCTAGTTAAAAACATAATAAGTCACCAGCTGCTCAAACGGAGTTCCGTAAGTAGTATTAGTATTTTAGTGGAGAGATTATAACAGTGACTGTTGTCAATCGACACATAAACAGTAATGGCCGCCGACTCGTCTGTCAACTGGGTTGACAGTTGCGTGAGACGGAACACAAAAATAATAATTATTATAACAGAAATGTAAAATATTAATTAAATATATTGTAAAACGTAATAATATTACTAATTATTTAGCTATATTATGAATTTGATATCATTTTTGCGATGCTTTTGTTCAAAGGTTCATACTTACGTAGCTCGTACAAATGAAGAGAACGAAACGTAAATATCATGACTTTATACGGAAATAATGCGTAGCAATTGTTAATTTACTGTTTTTATTTCAATCATAGTTCCGGTTACGAAAATAGAATTCCTGGAGTGAAAATGTTGTAAAAAAAATAAGAAAATATTTTTTATATTATTACTTACTTTTAAACTAAAAGTTGTTAACAAATTATTTTTTCTTCTTGTTCTTAGGAGCCGGTGGCCTCCGCACCGCAGAACTTCGGATCACACCTCGGGTCGTCCAGCGCGATAGAAACGTGACAATGGCCTGCCTATACGAACTGCAAGACTACGGTATATACTCAGTAAAGTGGTACAGGGGTACGCAAGAATTCTACAGGTACTCGCCGTTGGAAAACCCTACAACGAGAGTCTTACCTGTAAATGGAATCAAAATTGATGTAAGTGTATTTTGGAAATTCCTTACCTAGCTTAAATGTACTTTTATTCACAGAACAATTTCTAAACGTAAAAATCGCTAATTGTATACGGTTACTAAAAAAATGCTTCATTAGATTCGCAAGGAACAAGTATAATAGGTATATATAGTTTACCGTTGACAGGAAATTTCAGATCTTATTCATTCCAGTAAAGTAACATAAAGTAATTTACATTGCGATTTAATTATTTACATTATCTTTTTATTATTACGAAGAACCTCCATGTTACCTACATATGTATTGTTCGCTATACAAGCGGCACGCTATGATGGCCGATTTGACGTTTGTCCGCTCATGAAGTTACGTATAAATTGATAACTACGCAGCTACGTTTGATGGAGCAAATTGCTGCTCTTTATTGTCAATAGTGACGTGCAGTTAATCATAAAGTTTATCCAATGTATAATTTTAGGACACAAAGTTAATTTGTCACATTGATTTCTAAACTATATAAACAATATTATGGTGTAACTATATAATATGGCGGGACCATATTATATACCAAACAAATCTTTTCACGATTTATTTACAAAAAAACAGCGCAATTTAACATAAGTCAATTATGTAAATTAATTATATATGTAGTATATAGTATGGGCGACCAGGCTCTGCTAGGGTGGAAATAGGGAAAACAAATTTTCCAGATATAAAACCTACCTAAAGCCTAAAATCTTATACATGTGACTCGCATTTGATTATATTTTTTTCGATAGTAAATTGAATTTCACGTCACTTTTGTAATTTGTCAGAACGACCATCATAGCGTGCCGCTAGTATAGTTATTATGATATTCACAATAATAATAAATTCCTACATCAAGTATATAAAAGCACATGACATGTCTCCTAATATGTCAGATGTCTTAATCATTCATATGTCAGAGTCATATATGTATTATCTTCATAGACAAGTAAATAGTTTATGTGATTGATCACTTGGTATTGCCAGCGGACTTGACGCTATTGGTGTGATCCCCAAATGGTATGAAAACAACTGAGATCGAGATTTTATCTAATTTGATCTTGTTTCTTCTCATGTTTTGAAGTCAACAGACGTAAGTCTTTTCATTATATCATTTTATTAGGCTTTAGTCACCAGTAAATTCAAACACAATTTGGGTCGAACACAAGTTACCGACCCTGACAAAACGTATTAATACCAACTTTGAGTACACTAAACTCTAATCATGGAAAAGGTTATATTGCTTACCTTTAGGGTGTGACCGTGAAACCCTTGTTATCATAAAAAGTAGGACTTGGTGCTACTTTTTATCGTGATAAGCGTTTGACGTTCATCACCCCAAGCGGTAGAGCAAAGATAGGGAAGCGAAATCCCTCCCAAGGCTTGATTTCTCTTTTAGTATAGGATCGTTATCATTTAATGACCTTGATATTTCTTTTCCCATAGAGGTTAAGATCCAATGAGACACACGTGATTCTGCTGCGAGTGCTGCCAAACCTCAGCGGGAACTACAGCTGCGAAGTGATACTAAACGCTCCAGCCTCATACCCGCATTACACAGCCTCGGCGAGGCTTGATGTTGTTGGTAAGTACTGTCGTCATCGTAGCTCTAAGCTTTCTACAGGCCGCGATCTGTCTCCAGATGGAATATTATTTAATACTTATAAAATTATACTTTTTTATAATAATAATATCGATGTACTTCAGTTACAAGTCTTGATAATCACCAGTTTGAGTCTGAATTTGTGATCGACGCTTAGAGAAAGATACTTTACCGTCAGACTTTGTTACAGTCGAACGAGGAATATATTCAAACTTTTGCATACTTTTATTTTATTTTGAATTGATACAGCAAGAGATGTTTTATGAGATCGCGCATTTTACGGTCTTGTTTACCATAAATGACCGTGCATTTTTTTGAAATGTTAGCGGCTCGGTGGTAAAGGTTCAGTAAGGCACTGATGTTTACCCTATTTTTAATAAATGAGGTTGTTTAGGTCCCTATACTCCATGGTGTGGTCGCTTGCTAATCGCTTGGCCAAAGTCTGCAAGGGTTCTCGGAGGCTCTCTTGCTAGAGTGTACTCGGGTACCCTGCAATAGATCCACTTGCAGTGTAAGAGCGTGTGGTTTTAGTCGGCTCTATTCCGACATACAACTCCTTCGTTAGTTCCGGTGAGGTGATGACCCACACGATAAGAAACGAAATAAAAAAGATTATAGTTCAAGAAGCCCTGGTATTATGATATATTAGCGACGGATATTTTTAACAATTTATAATATTCCTGTCTGTTATGTAATCGATAAAATAACGATTTGTGAGTTTTAATCAAATGAATCGCGGCACGGTTTTTGTACAACTAAGATATGTAAAGCTACTAGCAGCACCCCGCGGTTTCATACGCGTAAGTCCCAATTCCGTGGTAAAGTCGGGATAAAAAGTAGCCTATATGTTAATCCTGGTCCCCAGCTATCTACATACTAAGTTTTATTACAATCGGTTCAGTAGTTTTCCATTCATCCATCCATCTAAACTTTCACATTTATAATATTAGTGGGAAGTGGGATTCATTGGACAAAACCAAAAGAAATTATACAAAACTGTACGTACATATTACTGTAACTGTATGTACAAACTAGAGACCTTATACAATTGGCGGCCTTATCGCATTTTGCGATCTCTTCCAGGCAACCATTGGATGGTAAGAGAGTTTATGTATGGCATGAGGAGTTGCAGTGTATAATTAATTATAAGTATTATCTAATTTAAGTGATTACTCTCATAATACACGAATGTATTTAAATACAACTTACCGTACTATGACTGTGTATTGTGACATCATAACATAGTAGATACTTTTAGATACGTTTTTCACAAAGATCGTGAAGCCAGCGGCCGCTCTCTTTCATCTACGAGTTGCTTTACTTCTTCCTTCTGACATAAACTTCTTATTCATCACATCACTAAATTCATCACGGGTTGTAGAACTGTTAAAACTCTCCCAAAGTATTTTCCTAGCTTGCTGAAAGTTACTGGAGCTGCTACTGGAGTTGTAGGAGTGGGGGTGTGGTTCGGATTAGATAGTTGGGATTAGCTATAAAGGGAATCTTTTGGTAACAATCGAATAACACACCTTAGTGTTGCAATATGTATTGAATGTTCTTTTGGTACATTGACTTAATAAATTTAATACTAACACAATCTACTAACAAGCAGAGTAATAAAATAGTATCTAAACACGCCACAGTAGTTTCACAACAAGTTGTATAAAAACAGAAAGCGATGCTCAGTTACGGGAGGTATGTGTAGTAATCAATCGAATAAGCCTACATGATTGATTGATATCTCGATTGTCCATGTCACATACAAAATATTAATCAAACGTTTACGTTTTAAATGTAAATGTGTTATTTATCGTCCCATGTAATTAATGTCATGGTGACTAACTGTTCAATAATGGCTCTTTGATTAATAACATTATTTTAGCTCAATATGGAGATCTTGGATAATATTGATTGATAACTCTTTCCGACATACGTTATATATTTTTTTATTATACGATTAAAGTGGCAAACCAAAACTTCGAATCACTTAGTGTAAGGGTGGAATGCAATTTCCAAAGAGTACCTTTACAAACACTACTTTATATATAACTAGCGGACCCGACAGACGTTGTCATGCCTGAACTTAAAAAATATTATTCCTGAAACCCTATCGCAGCGCCATCTACCGGGTCCAATTGTAAATCTAAACCATTCTCGAATCCACCTGAAGACACACAAAAAAAAACATTAAAATCCGTCCAGCCGTTTAGGAGGAGTTCAGGAACATACACACGCACAGAAGAAATATATTCATAATGAAGAAGATAAATTTAGTCGGACTTCAAAAAGAAGGTGATTCTCAATTAAACTGATTTGTTTTTTTTTACCGACTTCCCAAAAGGAGGAGGTTCTAGGTTCCACAGTATATATATTTTTTTTATGTATGTTCACCTATTACTCAAAGACGCCTGGACCGATTTGGAAAATTCTGTTTTTGTTGGAAAGGATATACTTCCCAGGAGGTCCCATGGTCACCAGGTCAGGATCTGATAATGGGATCCTGGAGAACTGGGAACTCTAAAATTTTATAGGCACACTTGAAGCCATTCAGGTATTAATAATAATAATATATGTCTTTATTGTACACCAAAATAATTTTAAAGAGTAAAATAAAATTTGCGGCCTTATAGCACTGAAGCAATCTCTTACAGGCAACCATGGGATGGAGCGAACATAAGAAATCGATTTAATATTAGTATTTTGAGGGGCATTGAAGTCGGTGATACTTTTTTTAAAAGACATCTTCACCATTTGTGAAGCGACTTCAATTATATATATATTTTTAATGGAATTGGTTGTACTTAAGGTGGGTCCCATTTAAATTTTAAGAAAATATTCCACTTCTACGGATTAAAAATCACGGGATGAAGAATACAGTTTATTTCAATTTATCATTTTGTCATCAAATTGTCGCCTGCGGTGTTTCCGGACCGATACGACCTTCAAACCTTCAAGAAAAGAGCGTACTCCTTTCTCAAAGGCCGGCAACGCACTTGTGACTCTTGAGCTGCAGGTGTCCATAGGCGACGGCAGTCACTTACCATCAGGTGACCCGTCTGCTCGTTTGCCCCCTATAATATAAAAAAAAAAACATGATTTAGGCGCACTGCTGTCGGTGTCGGAGTCTCCATTGCAAAATTGCAAGTGACCACGCAGCTGGAATTTTTTCCGATTTTTTTTTTCACAATTTCATCCAACAATCTTTTTTGCCAAAGTGGTGTCCTTGATTGCTACCTAGAGCCTAGAAAAAAATGGGATAGTCATGACAAATTCCCCATGTATATACATACTAGCTGTACCCGCCGCGGCTTCGTTCGCATGTATAATATATTTTTTGCGTGGAACCCTAATTATTTTTCTCAAAATAAAAGTAGTTTGAATTACTCCTTATAACATGAGCTATCTGTCCGTGACACCGAAGTGACACAGTGCTGTGAAAACCGGTCCAACCGTTTTCACAATTAGTCAACACAAACGAGAGACAAAAAAATTCATGAAATTATATTCTTATATTTTTTGGTTTAAGTACTGTCTAAGCAATTATATGCGTTTAGTCAAAAGCTGATATTTTGACATTACATACAGATACATATAAATCTTCAATTTTATTAATCTTCAATTTTGCTGTAGGTATGTATTGAAGTTGCCAGTTACATTACAAGTTACAACATAATCAAATGTTTATCAACATGTTTGTATCTTAGCTTGTTTACCGGTTTGTTTTTGCTAGTATCTACACACATAAGTAAGACAATATCTTCCTGAAAGTTAGCCAGTTAAAGACTATAAGCTCAAACATAAATCAGTGCCAAAAATCTTATGTGTATATTTCTACTTATATTTTTGGCAATAGCCCTCCTTAGTTTGAGGATATTGTTTCAACTTGTTTGATGTAATCTGAACACATGGGTTGCCAGCTATTAATAAACTTTATCCCTATGCTATTATTTACTAAGTTGTTTTTTATTTTGTAAAAGAAAGTTAAGATGAAGACAAAGATGGTACACGTCTATCCAAATTAATCTTATTATCTCTACTCTTGAAGGTTTATAAAATTTGTATGGTTACTAATTCGGTTCTATGAGACGTATCGTGTTGGTGTGTAGCCTACTTGTTGTTTTGTAGCCTACTTGTGGGTCTGTAGCCTACTTGTTGGTTTGTAGCCTACTTGTTGGTTTGTAGCCTACTTGTTGGTTTGTAGCCTACTTGTTGTTTTGTAGCCTACTTGTTGGTTTGTAGCCTACTTGTTGGGTTGTAGCCTACTACTAGTTTGAAAATTAACAACAAAAAAAGTAACGTCAGATATAGAAGTAGCCTCTGTTTTTGAGAACTTTTTTACTAATATTCCTGTGTCGACTACTAAGTCTTTGAACTCCTCACCAGCTCTTGCAGAATTAATTTTGAAGGAGAATGTTGATAGGAATGACAGTGTATTTAGGTTTCAACATGTCAGTCCTTCTGAAATTATCAAAGCTTTCAACACGCTAAATCTAAAAAAAACAGCCGACCTCTGGGGAAATTCTGTAATCATTACAAAATCTGTTTTTACTGTAATTGCTAGTCATTTATCATTTATATTTAATCAGTGTGTAGATAGTGGTGTATTTCCTGATCTGATGAAATCTAGTAAAATCATTCGATTGTTCAAATCTGTCAGTACTTCAGACCCGACTAACTTTAGACCAATTTCTGTACTACCAGTATTCAGTAAAATTTTTGAAAAAATTGTTTATGATCAAATGCGAAGTTTCTTTAATTGCCATAATTTGTTACGTAATAAAGAATTCGGTTTTACAAGGGGTCGCTCTACAACTAATGCCTGTGTAGAGCTTGTAAAACATATATTTGATGCCTGGGAGGATGCCCACGATTCTCTAGGTATATTTTTAGATTTATCCAAAGCTTTTGATTGTGTTGTTCATGAAACTCTGATCAGGAAATTATATCACTACGGTATCAAAGATACGGCGCTGGATCTTCTTATTTCTTATCTAAGTAATAGGATTCAGAAAGTCGATATTAATGGCAAGCTATCTCCAGGGTCTGTGGTAAAAATGGGCGTTCCGCAGGGATCTATACTCGGGCCATTTTTGTTCTTAATCTACATTAATGACTTACCTTATATTGTTAAGAACAACCACGAAATAGTATTGTTTGCGGATGATACTTCACTCTTATTTAGGCTAAAACGTATGTGTACAAATTTTGACGACGTAAACGATGCTATTTCGAAAGTGGTTCGGTGGTTTAACATTAACAATTTACTTCTTAATGGAGAAAAAACTAAATGTATCCGGTTCACTACTCCAAACGTTAAACAGGTGAAAACGACTATACTACTTAATGAAGACGAGTTTGGAACTAGTTGATACCAAAATTCTTAGGCATTACTCTTGATTCTAAGCTTCAATGGGGCCCTCATATTGATAAATTATCGAATAGACTCAGCTCAGGAGCATACGCAGTTAGAAAAATCCGTGAACTGACTGATGTTGAAACAGCCAGATTAGTTTATTTTAGTTATTTTCATAGTATAATGTCGTATGGTATTCTACTGTGGGGGAATGCCGCCGATATTCAATCTATCTTCGTGCTGCAGAAGAGGGCTATTCGAGCAATTTATAACTTCAAAATTTATAATGATATTAATGTATTTTGATTGGTTTTATTTTTTGTTCCTTTTGGTTTACAGTTGTTTTATCAACAGTAAAATTGTCAACCTCTATAATATATTCAAGGTCATAAAGGTCATAATTAAGAAACATGGTAGTCCTACTAATTGTCAAGTTATATCAAATAGGTTGAATGCACAGTAATGATTAAACAGCATTTCTTCGAGCATCCGAGCAATTTATAACGTAGGCAATCGTGATTCTCTGAGGCAGAAATTTAAAGAAATTAACATAATGACGGTAGCGTGCCAATATATTTATGAAAATCTAATTTACCTTCATAAAAATAGAGATCACTTCTGTAAAAAAAGTAAAATACACTCTTTTAACAAGCGTAATAAACATAAACTTGTTATACCTGCCTCTGGGCTCCAAAAAATTTACAAGTCGTTTCAAGGTCAATGTGTGCGATATTATAATAAAATCCCAGATAATATTCAAATGTTAAGTATAAACAAGTTTAAGTCTACAGTAAAACGACAGCTATGCCTTAAGGGCTATTACTCAGTAGGCGATTATATACAGGATAAAAACGCTTGGGATGGAATTGTAATAGAAATCTAATGTGAGCTAATATGTTTCTTATTTTCCATCTCTCATGTTTTTCTTTTCTTCTTTTTAATTTTTTCCTTAATTTTCTAGTTTAGCACACAACAAAATGGTGTGATATTTACTGAATATTGTTAAAACTGTCTGGTTTTTCTTTTTTAAAAGAGTGGCCGTGAGTTTGTTTGCCCGATTTCTTCTCACATGGCTCAACCATTTGGAAACGGGCGGTTATAGATCGAAACAGGCAGATGTGATATTATGTTATCCATTTTGTTTTCTTTAATCATTTTACATTTGACGAAGCAAACTATTATTGCGGTGACTCTGTGTGTATTGATCTATAATTTTTAATTATAATAATTATTTATTAAATCGACGATTTCGAATAATTGATGGTCAATTTTATGAAATAAAGATTTTTTTGAATTTTGAATTTGAATTTGAACTTGTTGGGTTGTAGCTTACTTGTTGGTTTATAGCCTACTTGTTGGTTTGCAGCCTACTACTAGCTTTTGGAGGGAGTAGATGTTATCTTTATATCCCCCGGAAATAGCCTACCCGGTACCCTATGTTATTTTTTGTATCCCTGACAAAGTGTATGCAAAATTTCATGATGATCGTTTGAGAAATTAAGGCGTGACAGCCAAACAAATAAATATGCAAACAAACACGCATTCGCACAAACACTCATAATACACAATCTTTACTTTACAAAAGCCTAGTGGTTAGTGACCCTGACTGCTATGCTACAGGTCGTGGGTTCGATTCCCACGAGAGTCTGGGTGTTCTTTGTGTCCGTCGTTTGTATGTTAGTAAAGTCCCCCGTGACACAGGAGTAATTCCTAACGCAGGAATTGTCTTTTTAAAAACAAAAAAAAATCTTTTACAAAATGTCGGTAGATCTTTTTGTAGCTACGGTTTTCAACGTGTGAATCGGCCTTAACGAACTCAAGATGGCATCCGAGAGGCCAACAGCCATTTACACACTTAGAATTTAACAAAATACTCGACAATCCGAACTTTGCGGATATAATTATGTTGTCGACTCGCAATCATTATTTTTTTATGTTTTATTATTCAGGTAAGGTTTTAATCAAGTCTACCGTACCTCTTGACGGAATTATTAATATAGATTACTTTTCTATTCCTATTTCTTGTTTATTGTTTACTAGCAATCCGCCCCGGCTTCGCACGGGTAGCAGTCCAACAGTCATCAACATTTTTCAATCAATTTATATCTTCAACAATCATCAACATATTTCAATAAATTTACACAAAATCTTAACAAATTATACACCTAAACCTTCTTCATGAATCACTCTGTCTATTAGTGAAAACCGCATGAAAATCCGTTCAGTAATTTTTCAGTTTATTGCGAACAAACAGACAGACAGACGCGCCGGGGGACTTTGTTTTATAATATGTAGTGATGTATATATTTAGTATGTATATAAAAAGTAGAACCTTATTTTTTATTAGACTATACTGTGACAATGAAAGTTACTTAAAATGGTGAAGCGAGTATTTTATGACGTTAACAAATTCCCTTAAAATGGGATGGTCAGTTTGACTATGAGATCAGCCAGAAACGAGAATTCCATGAAATTGCTACAAAGTTTTAATGAAGTTCCTTTCAACTTATATAACAGAGAGATTTCTAGGAATCTTAAGGATAGCTTTAATCAATTCTAATTTAGTTTGACTTTATTTTTGTTTTATACATTGCTACCTTTACTATACCTTCTTGTTTTTTTTCTTATTTTGATGTTTTTCCCTGTCTACTTATAAAATTATAAGTCTGCTTATAAAAGGAGGGATTATTTTCCACGGGAATCCTTTTATATATATATATATATATACGTATGTATGTAAACAGATTTCTTAGCGTGGGCTTTAATTAATTTTTTTTATGTATTTGATAGAGCTAAATCAGAAGTTGGGTATTTAAGAGAAAATCAAAGAAAGAACAATGTTATGTAACATAGTAATATTAACTTGCGTTGCCATGGTAACATCAGCGCATTTCTTTAAAAAAAAAGACCATTAGTAACATACAGATGACAAATTGTTAGTATTCTTGGTAACCCTAAGCTAAATGCATGGGCTTGACAATTGGTCCGGATGTCTGAATAAAAGCTGTTCCCGGATCCCTCTTATTTTAGGCGTAGAACGGCACACCGTGTGGTTTTAGTCGGTTTGATTCCGACACAGCACCCCAAAGACTTTTCAAAGTTGGGATACTTCTTTCAAAAATATTTTTTCATTTATATTTTAAGATTCAAAAGCTTCTTATTTATGAGTAAATTGCAAACAATAAATCAATAAATATGTAAACAATAATAAATTGCTGTTACAAATGATTATACTCATCACACAATTAATTGTCCTGGGTAGGAATTGAACCCACGAGCTCTGGTTCAGCAGTCAGGATCACTAACCACCAGACCAACAGGCCAGTAATGAGAGAAAGATACATGACATTTGAGCTTAAGTCTAATGTAGAACATTATATACGGATTAGAAGTGGACTTGGGACTTATTATAATCCGTATACAGGGATGTTCGAAACATTGTGTTATGTTTGGCGTAATAAAAAAAGTCGATCCCACTAATCCCACTATCCCACTAATCCCACTAATATTATAAATGTGAAAGTTTGGATCGATGGATGGATGTTTGTTACTCTTTCACGCCAAAACTACCGAACCGATTGCGATAAAACTTTGTATGTAGATAGCTGGAGACTTGGATGAACATATGGAATACTTTTTATCCCGATATTTCCAAGGGATCGGGACTTACGCTGGTGAAACCGTAGGGCGCTGCTAGTAAAACATATTAATATAACTTTGACACTTTCGATAAAATAAATTTATAATAAATCGTTCTGGTATATAATCACTTAGCAAAGAGTTGTTAGAAACACTCTCACCACTGTTGCTATAAACTATCAAAATCACAAAATAACAGTAACTATAATGTTGTTCGTACCTCAATCAGCACTCAAGTAATTGTGATCAACTTAAAATGTTTGCCTGTTCTTATAAAACTCCACTATTTTCAAACGACCAATAGCGTAGCACTATCGGTATAACTAGTCATAATAATGTCTATTAACTCATATTGATTAACTAGTTAACTGTTTATCATCTTATGTAGTTTGCCCCTATTTTTAATAAATTAAATACGATTTTGTAATGTGGCGATAACAGAGTATACAAACTCACACAGCGTTATCTAAAGAAAAATCAAGTTAAAAAGGTTTTTTCAAATACTGTCAATAATACAATACATTTTAATACTGTCTAATTAAAGTAATTTCGATTTCTGCTCGACCACTAGTACTATTACGGCCATCAATTGGAATTTATATAATAACTAGCGACCCGCCCCAGCTTCGCACTTTTTTCGTGTTTTTTATCGTACTTCGTACACAATTATCGTCATATGACATTTTTTTTATATTATAGGGGGCAAACGAGCAGACGGGTCACCTGATTATACAAATTAACACAAAACAATATTAAACTATACGTATAAACCTGCCTCTTGAATCACTCTATCTATTGGTGTAAACCGAATTAAAATCCGTTGCGTAGTTTAAGAGATCTAAGCGTGCAAGCATCGGCAGCGACTTTCTTTTATACTATGTAAAGTATGCATCTGTATGCATCAGTACGGGAATATTGTAGTTATTTATTAATAGAGTTTAAAATGTTATATATTGTCTTGTTACATTTCTGTGGTTGTATTCATGTGCTCTAATTATTTCATTTCATAAATAAACTGAATCACAAAATATGTAGGTATAACATACCTTTGAATTGCCTGACGTTTCGAACAGCTTCAATGGCCATGTTCACAGTTACAAAGAAAATATATTATGTCAACACTCACCAATATAGTATGTTGTAATCTCAACCCTTCTTCCAAGGAATTATAATTGCAAATTTCTTGTACCATAATAAAACAAAAAGTACATCGGAATAATCCTAAAGCCGTCCTTCCACGGCATTCAATTTCCTAAATTTACGCTATTTCGTTCCCACGGGTTGAGGTCACAGGTAGCGTCGCCTTCCATTTTACTACCAACCTACGACCCCTTTGTGTTTCACATCACATTTTTATGATTCCACCTTTGTTGCCCATTGTCTGTTACGGTCAAAGAGTTTTAATAATACGAATTTCGCTGTATTTTTTTTACAAGAACAGGTAGACATTGAAACAGAATTTGTGATATTTGATATAAGTGTTGGAATTGGATGCCTTGTAATAGTTTTAAGGCTTTTGTTTCAAAAATAATGTACGATGAAAAATATTCTACAAAGGCGAGCTCTTTTTAATATGTATCAGAAATCCTGTAATGCTTTAGCTTTGTTTGTAAAAAGGTTATTACAATATTCACGTTAAGGTTTAAAACTGACAGATTCTAGTTTATAAAAAGTTCAGTATGCATGACTAAAAACAACAAAATACACCTGTAAAATTTAAAATCAATTTTAAAAATATACCGAGGCAGATATATTTTTATTAATGCGTGTAATAGTAATTTGAAACTACGTAAAAAGCATTTAAATACATGACCAACCTGTTTTGACAAATCTTTCATCGTGGGAGAGCCCTGCTTTGGCACGTATGGGCCGCCTCAACCGGAGTGATACCACGGCCTCACAAAAAACCGGCAGTGAAGCAATGCTGGCACTTCTTTTCACCGAGTGTATGAGGTTACTGGAGGCCCTAACCCTCCCCTCCCCCTCTTTCACCCTTCCCCTACTTCCACCTTAAAGGCCGGCAACGCACTTGTGCCTCTTGAGCCATGGGCGGCAGTAGTCATTTAGTCAAAAATTCCCGAAATATGCCGAGATGATTATTTACCTATTTACTTTAAACTAGTATCGAATTGAGGCACCTTAACTCACGACTCATATAAGACGACCCGGCTACACAACAAGAGTTCAACAAGGACGTGGAAAATAGTCATATCGGATTCAAATCAAATAATACTATATCACTACATATTATAAAACAAAGTATCCCCACGGCGCCTGTCTGTCGGTCTGTCTGTCTGTTCTCGATAAACCGAAAAACTACTGAACGGATTTTCGTGCGGTCTTCACCAATATACAGAGTGATTCATGAGGAAAGTTCAGGTGTATAATTTGTTAACGTTTTGTGTAAATTGGTTGAAATATGATGATGATTGCTGAAGACGTCTCTACTACACGTACGAAGTCGAGGCGAGTGGCTAGTGTATTATACATGTATTAAAGCATGACGGATTTCTCTTTGAGTGTATTATATTATATTGTTACCTTTTTTTTTTTACATGTGGAAACCCCCACGGGTCATCACCTCACCGGAGCTAACGGCAAGGTGGTATGTCGGACTCGAACCGACTAAAACCACACGGTGTTCCGTCACGGGGACCTATTGCCGGGGACTCAGGTGTACCCTAGAAAGGAAGTCCCTGTGAGCCCCGGCAGACTTGGCCGCCTGCTCGACAACAGGCGACCTCACAATTTCGTGCGGGGGCTTGCCCCTTCTGATTTAGAGAGGTGCGCGTGGAACACGTCGCGTCGCCGTCTCGGGCTTGCTTCTGCTAGGGCGACGGGTAACCCATCCCATCACCCTCAGGCAAGCGCTCATGGAGGCCGGAGATCGCCTCGCTCTCTCCGGCGTCTGGTGCGTCTTCTTCGGGACGGGAGAGTGCTAGATCTCTCTTGTTCCCTTTCCGCCGCTTCCTTGGCACTCATCACTTCTTCGCAAAACGAGGCGGCGGAATCCCATGCGCTGTCGTGCTGGACCATAACCATCACCATGGTTTCCAGTGAGAGGCTACCCACACCCAAGGCCATCGTGAGGTCAACACGTTGCCGCGCCCACGCAGGGCACTCCACCAGAGTGTGGAGTGCGGTGTCCTCGCGACAGTCCATGCAAAGGTGGCACACAGACGTTGGCTCCCGGCCTATCCGACACAGGTACTTACCAAAGCAGCCGTGCCCGGTGAGCACCTGTGTCATCCAGTAGGAGAGAGTGCCATGTCGCCTCTCCAGCCAATCCTCCATGATGGGTCTTACCGCTACAATTGTGGCGTGGCCCATTATATTGTTACCTAACTATGGACGCTTGTTGTTAGCAATATAGATATATATTTGTTATACCCATACGCCTTCTTCAAAAGTTATTAAATAAATAGCATTTCAAAAAAAGGAATAAATTTAACCTTGCCAACCTCCAGCCAAGAGCAGTCTTTGCAAGTAGGGACTACTTGCACCGACTGCTCTTGGCTGGAGGAACTTAAGCGTGGTTCTGCAAGACAAGGTTTCTGCAAACCAAAACAAAAAATAAGATGTTCAAAAAAACATGACGATAAAAACAATCACTTACTGTGTTAATTTACCAGCGTAATATCTTTGGCGTTAATCCTGGTTGACTGTTAATACTTTGGAAGAGAAATAGCTGATTCATTTTGTTTTTCTTTAGGTATAACCCGAATATTGTACGTGGTACAAAGTTAAAATAAGCATTGTCTGCGTAATTTTTGGTTTACTTACTCTAGCTTAACAACTTCGAGTAAAGTCAACACAACTCTTGCAAGAAGTTCTAATCTCACTGAAATGTTTATTATGAAAACATTTTAAGTGTTCTTTAGCAAATTGACATCTCTAAATATAAGGAATTCTCAAAGCCTAGCTTGGAAATAAAAGCTGGAATCCTATTTTGATGAAAGTTTTCACACAAAAACTACTGGACCGATTGCTTATGTATGTATATACATACCAAGTTTCTTCGCAATCGGTCCAGTAGTTTTTGTGTGAAAACTTTACAAACATACACACAAATGTTTCCTCTTTATTATATTAGTTTAGATTAAATATTTTACGAAACCATTAAAAAAAAACAGCTGATATATCGAATAGCATACACATAAAATCTTATCTCAACAATAAATTAAGTAATTCATTTTTAAAGTAAGTTATAGTCCAACAATCTTAATTTTTATTTAAAAAATATAAAACCCATTCCTGTGCATCCTATAATAATAATAAAAACTTCACACATTTCACACACGGCCGTCTGATCCCAAACTAGGCAGAATTTGTACTATGGTAACCAGATGGTGATAAACATACATAAATATTTCTAAATACATACATATTATAGAAAAATTACACTCAGACACAGAACAAATGATCATGCTCATCACACAATTATTTGTTATAGGTGGGAATCGAACCCACGCCATCTGGCTCAGCATTCAGGGTGGTCCTAACCACTAGACCAACAGGCCAGTCAATTATGATGATTTTCTAATTAACTATTCCACATCTAGAATATTACGATACCTTCCAAAAATACATATATCTGTGACTTCAACATAATATATAGTTGTACGTTTTGTTGAAACCGTTAACCTATATAATGCAGATAAACTAAAAAGGATAAGTCTTTTAAAAAATTAACCCGACGTGCATTGCATAAGTAAATTTTTGCAACTATAGTGTCAATTTATTTTTAAACTTACAGGATCACTTCGGAATTCTATCCAATAAACTAGAACATATAAAGCCGTCAACAAAATCACATTTGGCTTAAATAAGAACCTTCTTCTGAAGGAGATTAAATACTCTGACATTTTGACAGATTAGATAGACACAGATGATAAAAGTAAAAACTGCCCTCTATGTGGAAATATAATTATATAAGTAGCGTCTTAGAATAAAAACTTTTGTAAGTTGTATTCATATTTATTATTAAGTTCAGGTCATACGGTTTTTAAGTTCACGTGTACATTTCGTAGATGTCCGACTAGTTTCGGACCTGACAGCAGGCCTATGTCACTCCATATCATAAAGAATAGAGCTCGCCAGGGGTCTGCTAGCCTATAAGAAGATCCGATACGCAGAGCGAGAGAAAAGGTTGCTAGTGAGTCCCTCTGTGTCCTCGTCCAGAAAGAGTAGGCAATTAAAATGGTAGCTATCGACATTTTTGTAGGGAGTGGTTTATCTGTTACGTACTCGTAGTAACCACTCAGTAATCTGTGCTGATGACTCCTCAATGAAGGTCCCCCACCTTCATTAAGGAGTGAAACTACCTTCCTCGTCTGTCTGAAGCATCTGACACCGACGCAACGTATGTCTGTAATAAAAAAAAAATAAGTAGTCATGGGACTGCTGACAGAAGTGAAAACTTAAACAAAACGACGAACTTAAAATGTTACATTAGCAGGTTGGTGGCATTCATTAATAAGGAGCTGACAGAACTCAATATTTAGATTACCGCCCTCTAGTAGATCTATGTATTATTAACGTGATGGTCACGAGTTTAGTGCTTTTTCCCCATACCAAAAGTGCCCGACGTGCAGTTTTCACTTCAAAAATAAATAGCAGACTACAATTATTATCATTATTCCCAGGAGTTGGTGGTCTCCGAGCGACAGACCTACGTATCTCTCCTTCGGTGGTACAGCGAGGGAACGATACAACCCTAGCCTGCTTGTACGAGCTTACAGATGCACCACTGTACTCCGTCAAGTGGTACAGAGGACGCCACGAGTTTTACCGCTACTCGCCGACAGAGAACCCTACTACGAAAATATTTCCCTTTGCTGGGATTAATGTTGATGTAAGTTTCTTTTATAT
The DNA here is from genome assembly GCA_949752705.1 of Callimorpha dominula. Classification (NCBI taxonomy): domain Eukaryota; kingdom Metazoa; phylum Arthropoda; class Insecta; order Lepidoptera; family Erebidae; genus Callimorpha; species Callimorpha dominula. The sequence goes on along the minus strand of OX457002.1, from coordinate 2,607,210 downwards.
TTTACGTAGATATTTACAGGAACAGGTGTATCTCCTATTTAATATAAATATTGTAAAGCTTCGCTTGGCTTTGAGATGATATTGGGGTGGTGGTGTCAATGTGAAGGGAGAGTGATTAATAGTCGACAACAGAACTGAAAGATAATATATTAAAACTGATCTAGCTACAACAATAATGTCACTTTGTACAGCCGTTTACTCTGACTGCCCCCTACGGCGGTTTTCGTCTACTGTTCCTTTTCTTTTGAATCTATACAATTCAAAAACGAAAAGATTCAAATATTATGTTACCAGCCAGGCTTGCTCTACACCCGAAAGAGGTTCAGGCGTCACAATATTTACATGTAAGGTTCAAGGTACAGGTTTCTACGATCGTTTGCAACTCTTGAACTTGAGTAGACTCCCATTTTCTGTACTTATTGTCTGTGCCAGAAATAAAAAGCTTAACATGAATCGCAATCTCGAGAAAATGTTACATCACTACCTCTGGCGGCGCGTCTGCCACGGGAGTCATGGGTTTATTTCCCGCTAGTGCAAATATTTGTATGTATAAATATATATATTTGCGTTGGTCTGGGTGTTTTTATGTATAATAGATATTATTATGTATTTACAAATAATAAAAAAGAAAAGTATGTATGTATGTTCATCCGTATCCTAGAACCTAAAGAACAAGCTCTGCTTAGTTTGGGTCTAGATAGCGATGTGTAATATGTCCTAGATGATTAAATAATCATAAATAAAACTTTAAAACACCCGGACTCGAAAATTCTTCGAACGGCTGAACAGATTTTCTTGAATTATATCTAAGAACACTCTCGATTAAATCACCTTTCAAAAAAAAAAAAACGCACTCAAGTCGGTTCATCCATTTGGGAGATACGATGCCACAGACAGACACGAAGACACTTATAACACCCCTCTTTTTGCGTCGGGGTTTAAAAATACGTAAGCCTTAAACAATCACTACCACTATGAAACAAAACAAGACAATAGTAATAAATACATATCTTCAAATGAACCAACAAAAACGATTTTAACACAATATTACAGCAATCGAATAATACCATGGTTATTGATAAAGAATTGGCTCTGATTGAATATTATGTCAGAGGTATAACCCGAATTATTTTACTTCATAAAATTACTTTTTTAAATGATACGGTCTGATCTCTCATGGAACACTTTTACGCTTATTGACATGTGCAAAAATTTAACAAAAATGAAAAATAGCTGAAAGAAAATTACGGTTTTTTTTTATTATTACCGTACAATTTTATTATGATACCGTACAATCAAAATTTTTTTTTTACTTACAGAGTATTCAATATTTTCTTATATTAATCGCATCGGCTTACTCGCCTACTTTTGCTAAATTTTAATGAGAATTTGCTATCGATAAGATATTTCCTTTGATTAAAATCTTAAACCTTTTTTGTTGTTATACTTGTGTACTATTCCATATAAGATAAAGGTTTATTAGGGTTAGTAAAGGTTAGCAACTGACAATTGTCAAGTGATCACCACACCTCCAGTGGGTGTGGTGATGAACCGATTCCCATCAGATAGACCGAGTCTTTACCACAGAAAGGTGTGATGACATTTTAGGGTCGTATCGTAGACCCCGTGGATAATGTCAACCCCTATTTTTTTTAATTAGTAACTTTAATTACAGTAATCTTATTTTTAAATTGAAAAATTAAACTTGAAAATTTACCGATAGGTTAAGTTAATATTTCGTATGTGAAACTGACAAGAATGAAAGTTTAGGTATTTTAAACCAATAATAATAATAACACTCTTTATTGTACACCGGATATTAAGTATAAAAGAAAACTTACAACTATAGACAGATTTGTACAATTGGCGGCCATAGCGCACAAGGTAATCTCTTCCAGGCAACCATATAGAGAGTTGTGGGGCAGTGTCTGGTGCATAAAGATGAAATAGGATAGAAATAATATGCCATATATATATATATATATATATATATATATATATATATATATATATATATATATATATATATATATATATATACAAGGTACATAAATACAACATATGAACATTTAAAAAAATAATGTTGATGGAATTTTCAGATTTTTTTGAAAATGTCTGCATAAAAAAATAACAAAACAAATTTATTGAAATTGTCATAGAAATTCATAATGTGATGATAAGAAATGTAGACCTACATTAGAAATAGCATTTTCCGCAAAAAAAAAAAATTCTGAAAACTTCAAAAGTCCTTTTTTTTACTTGGTTGGCTGCACATAACGCAATTTGACTTTAGTGAAAAGACCCTCCTATTGTGAACCTTCGAGACACGTGACTAATTACTCTCTGAATCCAGGTACGTAGTGGTTACAGAATTTGCATCTTGTTGGAGGCTCATATCCGTTATCGACCGAACCACAGTCGAGCGACATCGGACAATGGCTTATTCATCGGAGTATTGTGGGGGTACACATGAATAATGAAAATCAGATAGATCAGGATTAATTTTGAAAGTTTTATGTCGCAATAGAGATGCAAACCTGAAGGAAGAATTGAAGAACAAAAAGAAGTAACAAGACTTACATAAAAATTGTATACCACTGTGAAGATCACGAACGGAAGTAAAGAAACAACTGGCCTGTTGGCATAGTGGTTAGTGACCCTAACTGCTATGCCATAGGTTCGTGCGTTCGATTCCCACCCGAGTCTGGGTGTTCTTTGTGTCCGTTGTTTGTATGTTTGTAAAGTTCCCCGCGACACAGGAGTAATTCCTAATGCGGGAGTTGTTTTAAAAAAAAAAACCCCCCGATTCGAAAGTCTCTAAAACGATTTGAAAGAAGCTGCTGTCACCTTTCAAACAAACAAAACGCACTTAAATCGGTCAATTTGTTTGGGAGCTAAGACGCACAGACAGACACACAAACAAATAGACACGTCAAACTTATAACACCTCTCTTTTTGAGTCGGGGGTTAAAAATGACAAGCCGTTTCCCGCAGTTTCACCCACGTTTTTGGTCACTGCCGCGCTCTTAAGGGTCGTAGCGTGATGTTACGTAACCCATAACCTTCTTCAATTAATACAGTATCCAATAAAATAATAATTTTTAGAATCCAACTGAAAGTTCCAGAGATTAGCGCGTTTAAAACAAAAATCTCTTCAGATTTATTATATTAGTATAGATGTGGACAACGTTTTTCTAATTGAAACATGACTTATTAAAAAAAATTAGAGAAAATAAAAGAACACAAAACATGTTGTCAATAAACAACACTTTCAAATTATTTAAACAAAAAGAGAAAAAAATTGAAATAAAGGCTGTCTCAGTAAGAGTGCACTTTTTAAAATTGACACCATTTTTTTTCATTGGAGGTTGCTGCTCTAATATTCGACAGCTGGCATCAACAATTGGTCTGAATATAAAAAAATGAGCGCTACACAACTGATCAACGCGTTATCATTGTGAAAACCCATTACAAAAATGCAGTGACTGTGAATGGCGTTCGTTACAGGAACATGCTGACGGAGTTCTTGTGCCTCAACTGGTTGGTATGGATCTGAACGACATGTGGTTTCAGCAGGATGGCGCCACCTGCCGGATATTTTATTCCATACTTAATCGGAACATGTCTTCTTTACAAAACAATAAAAATATCACAACTCTGTTATAAAATACTTGTTTTTATTTTAAAATGAAAAAGTGCACTCTTACTGAGACACCCGTTACAAACGTTAAAATTCACTGCTTCATCTATCACCATTCAGGCACATTAAAAAACACAGTATAAAATTCAGTTCTAAAGCCCGCAATGAACATTCTGAAGGGCTTTTAAGCAAATATCTCGTGTCACGTAAGTCAGTGCAATGAATTATCTTGTGTACACAATTCTTGGTAACTTGTACACGAAGTAGGCGATTTGTCTTGAGAACTGTCACAAACGACTACTCGTGTCATGTAAATGCATGTTTTTAAAGTATGACGTGTACCAAAATGAGTTCACTATACTTTATGATGCTATATACATTATGGATGACATGGAATCATAAATGCTTGTTGCTTGCCAAGTTTGGGATACGAAAATGGATATAAAATTATTAATGAAATATCGATCGGTAATAACGTAGGATGCTCGCTTTAGCGGTACACATGTGAAATTCCAAAATCAATTGGCTTTATCTGACATTTATTGTCTCCCAGGGTACATAAAACTAATTAGGTTATTGAATGCGTATTGGTTTATAGCTCAAATATCAAATACTTTATTAATTATCATTTCAATTTCTCATAAAAGCAGACGGAACGTGTAAAGTTAAATACTGTAACTTTACACATTCCACCTGCTTTTATGAAATACGGAGATGACAATACCTGGAAATTCAATGGTCATAACTTTTAAGCAGATAGTTTTTTTTTTAATTCTTTTCCTAAATCCATCTAATATATAAATCCAATCCTCTTCAGTAATTAAAGTAAGTGTTCCATTGATATAACCTTTAATTTAATATCAATTTTTATTTCCCGTTTGTCTCTATCTATTCATCTATTTCGTATGATGTAATACAATCTTATCTCATCGATCAATATAAACCCCAAGCTATTCTGAATGTTACATATTCAAAAACGTCGCATCAAACTCGCATTATTGCTAGCTGCTATGCGAGCTTAATACTTCATTTTACAGAACAGATTTACTATATCTAATGTAAAAACTCTTGTTGGGGAGAATATGCGAATCTCAGAGCAAAGTGAAGAAAAATCTCGAATGTCAGACGAAATGCCTCTAACAGCCATTATTCTTGTCGTCGGCCAGAGAAAGTTCCCAGCAATTATTTTTACCTGTTGAGCTGTTGAAACAATGTATTTTATGGTGTGGAATTTGGTTAATATACTGGTTCAGTTTAGCGGAAGAGAAAATGTGTTGAGTCTCTGTTAAAATCTCTAAAATGTTTGCTGGTTAAATAATTTTGTAATATGCTTGTTCGGCGATCTTTTAAAATGAAACATTTCTTACTGAACATTAAATGAGAAGTTTTTATTTGTAATGGTTAAGTAGATTATAGTAAAATTAGTTTAACTGAAGTCATTTCTCAATTTGTTTTTGAATTATTTCTTTCTTTTTTTATCGTAATAATAATAATTAAAAAATATTTTTTTCTCTAAAATTTTCATAATGTAAAATACTTAGGTGGTGTGTAACCAGCTAAGTTTCATAAATAAACTACATGCGCATAGCTCTTCCGTGTCCAAGATGTGAATAAGCTTCAGAAGGTTTTTTTGTGGCGTTTAAGAGGAAAATAAAATATAACAAGTATAATAAAACCAATGGAAACTTACTCAGAGTTTCTCCCACACGGAATTCAATAATAACAATAAAAGCGTAAGGTAATGGTTCACTGTAGGTAAAACGTCTCTATTCTACCAGTTGGTATTATCATACGTAGGTATATTGTACATGTTTTACGCAAAATTTACTCGTGCGAAATATTTCTCCTCTTTTGGCTTCTAGTGGTAAAAATATGAGGGATTTATGGCCTGTTATATCACTTGCGGGCTATTTTCATGCAGATGCCAGCTATCATCCTTTGCAAGTAATAGTCGATTGAGAAAATGGATCGCAGTAGCAGGGGAGCAATCATTTGAGTTACGGTTGACTTGTTTATACTCTGTGTTGTATTTAGTCTCAGAGTACCTACTATAAAATGATTCGTAACTAATATTATAAATGCTAAGGAGAGTTTGTTCGTTTGCTACGCTTTCACGCGTTAATTACTCAATCAATCGTAATCAGGCAAAAGCTAGTATTTTTATAATGATATAATATGAATAAACGACTTAGCTTAGCGATCTTCATCGCTTATTCTTTACAATTGGCGGGTGAGTTTTACGGCATAGGTTTGCGCTATTTTGCATAGAATTGATATGTTGGGTGTAGTTATCATTACATCTAATTTACAATAGAATAAACACTGTTTAAATCCCGAGAAGCCTTGTATCTCCCACACAAGGAACACTTTCGCCACCACGATTCGCAAATGTATATGTAAAGCCAGTAAGAGAAGAGGCAGTAAAACTCACCGCAAATCTTTATAAAACCTTTTTGCTACTTTTTTAACAGCTAGCTGTTTTGCTATGTCTGGTAGAAGATTATTTAGCTCAATATTAAAGCATATAGGAGATGTCTGTCTGTCTCTAATTCTCCATAAGGCCGAACTTTTATTTATTCAGCCTCATGTAAAAAAGTTATATATAAGTAGTGTATAAAAAAATCTTAATAAATCCTTTTGGTTTCTCTAAGATATAGAAATAAAGTAATTATTTGTTTATACATAAAACAAGACAACCAACCCTTTTAATGTTAGTCTTGCAAAGACTATTCATTTCAGTTCAAACAATATTCTTTTACATAATTATCAAGAGACATTCGAATAAAAACTTTCGTGAGTGGTATTCATATTATTTAAAATATACGATTTTACTAACGTGTATATTTCGGGGATGCCCGACTAGTTTCGGACCCGACGGGGGCCCTTTATCAAGGGGTGAGGCGTCCTGCCGCGCCAGTCTAGCACCTGCAACCGGCGCGGCAGGACGCCTCACCCCTTGATAAAGGGTCCCCGTCGGGTCCGAAACTAGTCGGGCATCCCCGAAATATACACGTGAGTAAAACCGTATATTTTAAATAATATGAATACCACTCACGAAAGTTTGTGTCAAAGAACCTTTTCAAGAGTTTTGTATAAGACTTGAGGATTTACTGTTTTTGTATTTGTGTAGATATACATATAATATAACATATTGTTATTAAAGGTTTCGCTAAAGTAATAAAGAGGTTTTAATCTTAGTCTAACGTTTGAAGACATTCGTGTGTCTGTGGGGAAATAAACGGTAAAAAAGTATTGAAGTTTTTATTGAAAATATACGGCTCTATTAATGTGTGTATTTCGGAGATATTGTTGATCAGTTTAGCCAACTTATCAAAGGTAATATAATAAACGTTAATTAAACGTAATTCCTTAAGGCTTTTAAAAGAATAGGGGAAAGGTATGCTTGTTTTTAAAGGAAATAATAAATGAGAAAGGGACAGGTAAAAGTAACCAGTCTGTGCAAATTTACATAACGCCTTTTATTCTTTAAGGAGCCTTAAAGATTAAAAGGAAAAATATTCTCTTTCCAGATTACAATATTTAATTTCAAATAAAATACTGTTTTACCTAATAAATGTATTTTAAATATTGCATTGTCAATAGTTTCTTATGCTTCATTAATGTCTAATATAACATATGCATGTCTAAAATTCTCACAATAATTCAAAACGAAGTGAAATTAATTTCACCAAAGAAACGTCTGTGTAAGTCTAACTTTGTATTAAACAACCACATCGAACTTATATTATCAGTTTTTAAATTACGAAATAACTTATAAACAGCGATACAGAAATCGTTATAATTTTCCGCATTCCACAACAGCGGAGTGACACAATGAAAAAGTACTTAACTCCAAACATTCTTATCTTTATATAAGCAACATAATTTTATCTGAACTATACAAAACACATTTATTACATTCAATTAAATAGTTTAATATAAATGCTAGTGCGTTCGTAACAAAGGGACTGTAAGATAACAATTACTATATGTTTTAGAATATTATTCAGTAGCGTTAAACGGTCTGCTTTGTGTTGCGAGGTGGGTGGTGTAAGTTGTAAAGGGAACCTCGTTATCTTCCTAACAAGAACAAGGAAAATACAGAAAATCCATTGTAAAATAATAAACTAAGAAGGAAATCCATCAGTGATCCATGACTTGTTAAAAGTAATGAGGAAATGAACTTTAATTTATAACTTTACTGTGCTTAAGCTGATTTTTTTTTGGCAATTTCAATGGACAATCTTTTACTCAATTTGAACATAAAAAATTACATTTATAATTTTTGTTTTTTTTTTAATTCCAGTGTTATTTAAATCGGTCTTTAGCTCAATTCACTGGTAGTAGTCGCTGACTTTAAGTAACTTAATGATAATTTGATCATGGCTAGTGTAAAGCTGTGTTCTTGCACCTGTGTAAACTTTATTTTATGTTCGTCGTATATTGGCCATATTAATGCGGTTAAAGGTCATAGCTCATCAGAGCTACCCCGGCTCCCGACCAGCAACGCCTCGTCGTTCGGCGTCTACTCGTTGTGGTTCACGGGTGGACGCCGCGTTGTCATCAGTAAACGTCGCGTTGTCAACGAATGATCGTCGCGTAGTCAAAGAATATCTGAGTAGTAGATTGGCACTAGGTCTACACGTGTCAACTTGCGGGTAGTGCGCGGTCCACTCGGGACCCGTGCGTTTGTGATGCGCTGTCAAAGCTAGGCAAGCATGCGAACAGGGAGTTGTCAAAGAGTGGTCCACTCACCGTTCACGCTGGACTTCTTGGGAGCGAGGCGATCCGGTGACGCTACCAATTTGATGTAGTGAGCGCATATTCATAGAAGTCCAAATAAAGAACGAGGCGAAGCGGTGTGGGTCGGAGGCCGAGTGGCTCTAATGAGCTATGACCTTAAGTCCCAATTGACAAATCTACTATCGCGGAAATGCACGATTGCGGTTCTTGCGATGCGTCGCTTTGTGAGTGATCGCAGATTTCTATGAAATGACGTCGTGTCACTATTTTATACGCTACGCTTTGCTCTGGCTAAATCTTCTTTTGTTTTATTTCTAATTTACTCAAAATCACGAGTGCATTCAAAAGCAACGGTGCCACTTCTTTCTTAGACATTCTTTAATTTTTGAGTATATACTAAATGAGTACCTGCATGTCAAAAAAATCATATATTTGTATCAAGTATAGCACACACAGTTGTCCGTTACTACTTCGCGCCTACTTCTTACATATTACCAACTACCATGCACCGTCAGGAGTGAATCAGTAAAGACATTCTTTCTGATGATGCCGTTAACCAGGAAGTTCGAATAAGAACTCTTTTCAATTTATGGATCGTCACAGCAACGGATAACCCATTCAATGGTTTAATAAAAAAACCGAACATCTGCGAGTCTGACTCGCTCTCCGAGGGTTCCTTATGAGGCATAAGTATTTGATGTTAGTTTAAACTAGATGCCTCTACGGGTTCCTGAGGAAAAAGGTCTTGACAGACACGCACACAAAATAACGACTTTCGGATTTTTCACTTTACCTTTGCTGTGAGACCTTGCCTCGTACCAAATTTCATGATTCTAGGTCAATGGGAAGTAACCCAGTAAAAATAACTTACATTTGTAGTTTGAATGTATTGGAGAACACACTCTTATGCAACAGTATTAAGTTCGTACGTGGGATTAGTTATTGGTATATACATATTCATCATACGGAACCCTCTAAACACGTATACAACTCGCACTTTTTTTGGTTTTTCTTTCTTAAACGTCAAAAGTTTACCTACATTGAAACTAGTTTAAATTATCAGATCAAATACTAGAAACAATAATTCCTCGATCCCATACGATATTACTACATACTACTGAATTGTTTCTAGATTAAAAAAATAAAATGTGTAGAGAACTAATAGACTAAGTGTAGGGCTGTTCGCTCACACCGCGACTTTTTCCTTGCTTTAGGCATTTTTATATCCGTCGTAGCTTATGAAAGAAAGTTCCGATTCGATTAACTAAAGAACAATTTACATGCACATAATTAACCTTGATTATGAAATTATTTAGTTAGTATTCTGATCGTGTTTTGATTGACTCATGATTATTAACTTGAACAAAAAGTGGTTATTGTGACTTAACTATAATAGTTAGACATAGCGTGTCGCGGACTTTTTAGGGTTCCGCACCCTAAGGGTAACCAACGGGACCCTATTACTAAGCCTCCGCTGTCAGTCAGTCCGTCTGTCTGTCGCGCGAGCTGTATCTCATGATCCCTCATAGGTAGACAGTTAAAATTTCCACAGATTGTGTATTTCTGTTGCCGCTATAACAACAAATAATAAAAATAAATTAAAAAGTACCTACATAGTATTAAATTTTGTACGATGGTGCTGAACCCTCCATGCGCAAGTCTGACTTGCACTTGGCCGTTTTTTTTTGTGGATAATAATAATATTAGTACTATAAACAAGTGGTACATTATTTTATGTATCATCAATAATTGGGAAAACGAAAGCGCACGCCAGGTAATGACTTTTATAAGTAAAGTTTTGGCAGCTAAGGTTACATGACTGGCCTGTTGGTCTAGTGGTTAGTGACCCTGACTGCTGAGCCAGAGGTCGTGGGTTCGATTCCCACCTGAGTCTGGCTGTTCTTTGTGTCCATTGTTTATATGTTTGTAAAGTCCCCCGTGACACACGAGTAATTCCTCCTAATGCGGGAGTTGTGTTTTCTCAAATAAAAAAAAAAAACATTAATGCAAATTTTCGTAGGGATATTTTTAAATTAAAATATATAATAATAATAATAACTCCACACATCTCACACACGGCCGTCTGATCCCAAACTAGGCAGAGCCTGTACTATGGTAACCAGACTGCTGATAAACATACTTATATATTTCTAAATACATACATATTATAGATAAATTACACCCAGACACAGAACAAATGATCGTGCTCATCACACAATCATTTGTCCTGGGTGGGAATCGAACCCACGACCTCTGGCTCAGCAGTCAGGGTCACTAACCACTAGACCAACAGGCCAGTCAAAATAATATCGTAATATAGTAGGACAGCCATGCTTCGGCTAGTATGGGCCAGCTTGACCGGAGTGATACGACGGCCTCACAGAAAACCGGCGCGATGCAATACTTACGCTGTGTTTCGAGTGAGGTTACCGAAGACCCTAACTATCCTCCTCCTAGTAGGGTGGGAGAACCCTTCCCCTACTCCCACCTTAAACGCCACCTTAAAAGCAGGTGTGACTCTTGAGTTGCAGGTGCCTATGGGCGGCATAAAAAAAATGCAGCCTATGTTACTTGCTGATAATTTAGTTATATATAGGTAAAATAATTTTTAAAATCGGTTAAGTAGTATATGTGTTCATACATTACAAATAAACATACAAACTTTTCTTTTTATAACATTAATAAAGATTAAGATATTTAGACACAATGGTAAATTTTCATAATTTATTAATTAATTAAATAAATAAAAATAAATTAATAAATAAGCTACCTGTCCAGTTGGTGTGGGGCGCTATTTATGAGTTTTGCATCGTTGGGCGTAATAAACCAAAGCCTTTGCAGGCATTCCATCACTTCTCCTGAAATATCCGCTTTTCTTCTGTTTTATGTTCAATCTCAAAGACCCTTTAAAATAAGAAGCCCCAAATAATTAGGAATTTGTTTAATTGAAAAGGGAAATATTGTTTATAATGTAAATAATAAGCAACCTCTGAAATCTGTTTTGTTTTCAACAGTTTTAATTCAACAAACACCGTCTGAAATAACCTTTTTAATAGGACATTTTATTTCAGACATTATTAATTTTAATTGAGGATTGACTGACTTTCAAAGGAACGAAATACTTCGAGGGTTCAGTAAATACTTATTATGATTTTGCCGATGACAACAGAAGTCAAGAAAATGTATTTGGTGATTAATTATTTTGGGCAAGCTGAGATAATAAATGATCTATAGAATATTTTCAACCAACTATTTAAAAGGGGTGCTTTAAGATAAATTTAACAAATAATATTTAGATATAATGTATGTCAAAATGTTGAATCAGATTAAGTGGCAATTATACTGATATAGGCAAACACTTGTACCGAGAAAAAATAAACTGTCTTGGAACTTGAAAGGAATTTTATTAGAATCGTATAGATTACATAGAATTTAGTGATGATGGGTATTGGATGGATGAATGGATGGAGCATAAGTAGGATTTAGGGTATAGAAAGTAGATGAAGTTTTACAACACCATGCACACTATGGACACTCTTGACAAAAAAATTAAGATACTTGTTGCATATGACATGACATTATCAAAGATGTACGTCAAAATAGAACCATCCTACTAGATAAGCAACATCATCCTACAGAAAACCGTACCAGCTAAACCAAAAGGGAACTGAGAAATCATCTAGCCTACCGATGACAGCAAAGGAAACCATCAGATTTTTTTTGAATTGCAGCAATCTGACTGAGGAAGTATATCATTAATTTCGATTTTAAATAAATCTACTACAACTACTAGTCCTTCTTCCCAGTACTTTAGAAGCTACAACTCAAGACGCCACCTTAGCTACTGTAATTTCATCAGTCTTGTCGGGACAATTATTTATAATGTTCACTACATGCAAAGCCATTGTCTACATTTCAAAATACAGTCAGCACAGAAATTAGGCAAAAGTTACTTTGTTATGTCACACAATAGTCACAGTTCGAAGTCATTCTCTTTGATGTACAAGAACAATGGGCTCAAACATATGTTTTTTCTCCTAAATAAACTCGGCTTTAGGAGTTAATTTCGGAGCAGCTGCTCCTTATTCCTTTTGTGACAACCCTAAAAGAAAACAGTCAACCATTCACTTCACTCACTATGAAGGAAATCCGTACAATTTTCACATACTTTATGCCATGTTCCCAGCGACCATTTAAACATTTTTTTCCCTTAGAAAGGCGTCATTTCTCCTCGTCGTCTACGCGGAACGTGTTCATAAATCTAACCCTTTATCACTGCCTTTTATTTTGCAGTCTCGCTGCTATAATAACTCTATGGGCCCGTTTTGTTTCCTTTTATTTCTAGTTTTCCTTCTGGGGATATTTTAGAATACACGGTACTGATATTGTGAGTCACAATTCAAACCGCATAATATATGTGACGTTATGAATTCCACCTGAAATTTCAAAACTATTCCATGTTATGATAATTATGTTACTCTTACTGCCATTTCAATTCTATGAATTGCAGACCGAATATGGAAAGAACCAAACAGGAAAACCGAAATAACACAATTATACTAGCTTAAATTAGTTTATCTGTTGTTTGTTTACATGTTCTATATATACATACATCTAAAAGCAGGATTAAAAAAATACTGCAGTTCATGAATTCCACGTAGCAGTTTTCAATGGACTAACAATTTGATTAGCAGTGTAAGTACTAATTCCTATACTAGAAAGATATATAATGGAATTTACCTTGTAAGAGAAAAAATATGCACATCTAGCAAAAGGGCTGTATTAATTCATTACTTGCCCTGTGGAGCACATAGATTAGATATATTTTTATAGTATATATAGTATACAGAATGTTACAGAAAGTGTCGTCAAATTTTAGAAGCGTTACGTGTAGTGCAAAAGTTGATTAAGCTTGAAAAAAAAATCTTCAGAAAATGTTTTGTGCTTGGCTCTAAGCAGTCATCGAAGAATGCCACAGATGTTCGTATCGCAACCAGGATCGACAGCTTAAAGTGCTTTTTTTCTGCAGACATTTTCAGAAAAATATGGACATTCCGTCAACATCCTTGGTATTAAATAACCATAGTTCTATTCATGTCAGCCCTCTCTTGCGATTCGCAAGCTTGCATTAGCCAAATCGGTCAAATTTTAAATTCAATTTGCCAGTTCAAAAATAAGATTTCTGAATTAAAAATCAAGGTTTTTCCTAAAATTATTAGAGCTTTGCGTTATTTATGTTTTAAAGCCCTTTATATTTATAAATAATTCACATTATTTATAAATATAAACAGCCAAACAGCAGCTCTCAGCCGCTCAGTCGCATTTTTGTTATATGTTTTTAGGTCCACCTTCCAAAAGGTACGTTTGGACATCTTGAGCACGCCAATAATGGTTATCAATATCAACATCGTCCCAACTTTATATCATAAATAACTTAAAATGTATATAAATCTTTCATATTAATTTATAACATAATACGTGTTCAAACAAGGAATTTATCGACGCATTTACAGGATAGATCATACATTGTGTACCAGCTCAGGAAATGCGTCTCGATAGTTATCGTTAAAATGTCTTGACAATTTATTTGTAAATTTGAAATTCTTAAACTCAGAGAATTTATTTTCTAAATGTATAGTGGAATAAATAAATTATTAGATCATCATCTCATCCTCCGCGCCTTTTCCCAACTAGTTTGGGGTCGGCTTTCATTCTAACTACGATACGGCCGAACTTTGATATTGTACCTGAAGCGACTGCCATCAGACCTCCACAACCCAAGTACTAGGCGATATCGAAGTTCTGTAGTTAGACCAGGTTGTCGGACTTTTTAGGGCTCCAACTACCCGTAACGAATGCCACAGATGTTTGTATAGCACCCGGGACCGACGGTTTAACGTGCTCTCCGTGGCACGGAGGGGTCTCAATGTGTTAAGAACGGTCACCCATCCTAGACTGACCTGGCTAGTATTACTTAACTTAGCCACGAGCCCCTCTCAAAATAATATATTAAATATAAATAAATATAAAAATATAAATAAATTATTAGATAAAGGTTATAAAATATTTGCTCAGAACATAATATTATTTAAACTTTGACCACTGAGTATTTAATTCATGATAAAAGTTATATTATAGTAATGTTATATAACGCTCCAATTAATAAGTGAGATTGTATAAATATTCAACGTAAATCTATTTTAAAACTAAACAAAGAGGTCGTTTACCACATATTTGTTTTATTACTGTAGGTACTAGTTTTTGTCCGCAGTTTTGTTTACGTTAATGTAGATTTTGTCAAGCTAGACGAACCTCTGAAAGTTATTTTTCTTCCGAAACTGGACTTCAAACAATATAGATTAAATAATTATAGCAAGAAGCTTAGTCACCTCCGTTTCGCTGATTGGTGCTGCTGTCAGAAACAGGTACACAACTAAACCTTATAATTCACTTACTAAACGAAGCCAGTAAACAAATTCGTCATGAATTTTCAGTTACGCCATTACAAATTTAATTTAAACTTTTCCTTGGGCAGTTGATGTTCCTGCCCTAGTGATCTTTCTAATCACAGGATGGACATACGGACGCTACCCTGGCCTCTTCGACCTACTGCAGTCTCAGTCCCGTTTCCCCATCCGAGACTTGCGATATCTAGCTACTCTAGCTTCCTTGCCCTATCCGTTTTCCTAACCCCAATTTATCTTCGTCCTTTGTCCTGTCTTGACTACATTCTCAAGGAAGGTTGGCATCAGGCATGAAAGAGACAAGCCAAAATCCTTTGCAATGTTGAGAAAAACAATAATAATAATAACTGTATTACCTACACTTTGCGCCAACTTCAAATAAAATTGGAAAAAAAACAGGAAGATGATGATGATTTAGACTTTGCCTCAAATGTCTTTTCCACCTTCTTTAGGGTAAAATAGTGTATATGAATAACACTTTAGGTACTATTATTTTAATTAAATACACCAACTAAGCCAAAAATTTCTACGAATATTATTCTGGGTATTGTTTGCAACATCTTGATCGCAAGTCCGAAGTCTCAGCCATTACGATGCCACGCTTGAATATATATTATTTTCATTCCGTAACAACTGTCATATATATTGTTTTTGTTATCTGATTTTGTGACAGTGTAACACAGGAGTTATGGTGGATATCTGATCAAATTTGCTCGCTCGCAGTCGCTCAACTAACAAAGAATCACTAAGAATATTGCAATAATACTAGAAGCGTAGTGTTGTATTATTTTTAAGGTTATAAAATATGAGGTTGATGACAAACGGCTTTTTGAAGTTGGTTAAATGCCTTAAAGTAATAAACTTGCTAGTAATTTCTCTGGTATTGACAGGGGCTATACTAATGAAAAAAAAACTAAGGTCAGGACAGAAAAAGGTTTACCTATTTAAAGTTGGTTAAAAACCATTGATATAAAAAAACCAACACACAAATAATAAAATTTATTAAAAAAATATCAATCAATCACCAGACATAATAATGCCCTTGTTACGTGGGAGAGCCATGCTTCGGCACGTATAGGCTGGCTCAACTCCGCTCGTTACCACGGCCTCACAGAAAACCGGCAGTGAAACAATGATTACATTGCTTTTCGCCTCGTGAGTGAGGTTACCGGAGGCCCTAACCCTTCCCTCTCCCCTATTCCCGTCCTTTCCCTCTCTCCCTCGCCTCCCCTCTAATTCCCCTCTCCCGTCTTCCCGCTTTTCCCCCCTCTTCCCCCCTCTCCCCCCTCTTCCCCTATTCCCACCTTAAAGGGTGGCAACGCACTTGTGACTCTTGAGTTACCATCGGGTGACTCGTCTTCTCGTTTGCCCCCTATACCATAAAAAACAGAAAAAAAAGATATGTGTTTGTACAGTGCTACGTAATAAATAAGAATATAAGAGTTAGTGTTATTTGATAGTAAGAGTTGAAAGCTTATATTCTGTTTTACACAACAATTTAAAGGAAGCTGGGTGCACCAAATTACTCCTCTAATTTGAACTGCCTGGTGAAGTACCCCAAACTACGGACACGGTAATCTTAGATAACATTACTGTGCCACGGAAGACCACCGTTTACCGGTATTATCAACACAGTATTGTGTTTTTGCTGACAGAGTGCCAAACGTATTTGTGACATCACAACTGGGCCTAGTGTCAACAGGCCCCGATAAAGGCCTGCCATAAAATAGGCCGTAAGTTTTTTTTGCCAAAAAGATAAGGCTTATGAGTCTAAGCTACTTAGTTATTATAATCAGATTACTATAGAATGTTGCTAATATAAAATCTGTCGAAAGAAAATAACAAACATTAATTATTATCCTTACAAATGAACCTCGTTTGTCTGGGCACCAAGCTAACAAACAGGTTTAATCTAATTCTGGATAGGATTAGGCACAGATTGGAAGCAATTAATTCTCATCCTAGCTATTTTTCTAGGTTTCTTTGAATTTATATCTAATTTCTAGTTACTGAAGAAGGTACTGACTAGTAGTACTGTTTTTATCCAGTACATTCCTACATCCAAACAATGGAGTTCATTTTAAGTTTACTTCGATTTAAGATCGTCTTTCAGTATTACTTCTCATTTATATTCATTCAGTGATGAACGGCCAACCAAACTGGCATTTGACATATATTTTCTAAAGAAAGCAAAACAATGGAAATATATGTGGTCAGCTTACAGTTTACGATCATTCATCGTATCTGCATGTTTACTTGCAAACATGACATCTAAATCGAGTAATGAAAGAAAAAGTTGAAGATCTCAAAAGATCCCTTCAGGATATAAGAACCTAGCATATCTAGCCAGATAAAAAAAAGCTTGACTGTTTTCATTGACTGTATTCACTTTCATAAGAGATAATTTGACAAGATGTTTCTTAGAATACCATCTAAACAAACGGTAATATTCTTCAGTCGTTTGAAATTAAACATTTTTGATAACAATATAATCCATTAAATGATTATTAAAAACAGTTGAAGAGGCTAATATTATAATTATTATTGATCTGAGTACCTAGTGCTACTTCAACTATTTCTGGCCTTCTATAGCGTCGTTAGTCATTGTACTAGTATAGAATAATTTTTTACTGTACAAAAGACAGCCTCATCGCTAAAAGCTATTTATTACAGGCAACCTACAATATAATTGTCTGCTTTCTAATATTAAATTACAATAGCATAGTTAGTGACATTAAGACCATTCAATATGTGTAATACAAAAACGATGCCCTTTTTGTTATCAAAAGACTTAATTTATCCTTATTTTGGCTCACCTAGCTTAATAACAGGATGTCAAGGCCGCCTCCAATATTGACCAGACAAGGGAAGTAATGAAACATAATTAATATGACGGCATCTTTATCCAATAAATTGGAGTTTGGTTATGAAAAAACTTATTACAACTTTTTTCCTAGTCTTTTTGTTAATATGAATATATTAAAGAAAAAATATTTCTTTTATATTACATTATCATATGGATTCAAGGATTAGATTTAAGTATGCCGAAAATTCTTGCTTTTGTAACACAGTTTCAGTTACCTTAGGAGCAAAGATTTTCAATTGTTTATGTGTGTGTATTGTGAGTACGTGACCGCTTATTCGTAAGCCAATTACTAAGATATTTTGTTATCCCCATCCTTCCACGACAAAGTCAAGATTTAAAAACGTTCTGAACTATTTTAGAATCAGAGGTGTCTGAACTTTATGTTTTTAGGGAGGCTTTCTACCTAAACTGTTAGTAGTTTGACTTATCTATCTAAACGCATACAGGAAAGATAGACAGATAGATACAGTAATCACATCAAGACTCCACTAATGAATTTTCATGTGATACTACTGAATTGCATGAAGATTTATAAGCAATCATGACTTTATCTTATCTATATATATTAATACTGTCATGTTACTTACACCTACTAGAAATAAAAAGGTAAAAAATGTATGAATTATGGTCGAATTTCCGCCGATCTCTAATAATAAATCAGTTGCTTGACCTGAACTTGCCGTGCGTTTTGAGAATACAAACCAAATAATTAAGAAATGAGATCCCAATGCAGCAACTTTGGCAACTTAGTTTATTTAGTGACATCAGTTGCAATTTGAAAGAGATATCATTGATGATATAATGTGCAAAAAACCTATTTTGAGCCATATATGGGCACAGTACTGGATACTTACGCTCAATTCTCACAGCGCTTCTTTATTTGAAATTGAAATTTAATAGCTATAGAGATATTTAATCTAAATATTTATATTTTGAGTATGACTTTCTTGGACCTATTTATAAATTTATATTTAAAACAAGCTTTGTCCAGCAACAGGCAAATAAAACCTATAAACATTATTCAACAGTTGGCAAGATCTAATCAAAGTCAAGTCGTTCTAACAAGAGTCAGCTTCGGCCTGTCCGGGAACTTCAGCTGTGAAGTAACAGCTGATGCCCCGTCTTTTGCCACGTCCATTGTTTCTAATACCATGGAGGTTGTAGGTAAGTACCATAATTTTATAATTTTAAGTGCATAAAAACAATTAAAGAGCAGTATTATGAAAATGTTACTACCAATTGTGTTCTTTATCTAGTGTGTTCTGATTTATTATAATACTGAGAAAATCAGTATTATAATAAACTATCAGTGCCCCGCGGATTCACCCGCGTAAGTCCCGATCCCGAGGAAATATCGGGATAAAAAGTAGCCTATGCTTTAATCTAGGTCTCCAGCTATCTACATACCAAGATTCATTGCTATCGGTTCAGAGGTTTTGGCGTGAAAATGTAACAAACATCCATCCATCCAAATTTTCACGTTTATAATATTAGTAGAATTGAGAGATATAAGTTATGGCGACGGCAAAATATCAAAAACAAGAAACTAAATTGTGAGCTAATTGTTAAAATATTTTTTTAACAGCCCTCCCACCCTCAATGCCGATACTACAGACAAGTCAGCATTATTACATACCAGGGGATGTACTCCGAGCTAACTGCTCAGTAGGCCCCAGTCGACCGCCAGCAGAACTCGAATTCTTCATCAATGATTTGCCTGTAAGTAAACTATTAAATTATCTTCTTCGTTTTAATAAATTAAAACCGAAAAATTATATAAATTTTTGTATACATATATAGTGGAACAAAAACCAATATTACAAAGTGAGACTGTGAACGTGGGAGTCGGTCTTTTGGCTCCAGGCCCTTAACAGAATTTCGGCAGACAACAGACGTTTCTCCGCTTGTATTCTCTATGGATCACTATGGATAAGCTGTCGATAGATTCGATCGAGTCGAGCTTGTCACCATTGGGGTTTCTACCATATGTAAGACTTGATACTTTTGTACGTGATGATGGCAAGAGACCAGATGGCTGTTCCAACTCCAATAATTTTGACTTTGATTACATATTTAAGACTTTTATTTATTATTTATTTTGATACTAACTTGCTAAGGATCTGGAGTGTGTGTGTCCCTATTTATCTATAAATAATTGACAAACTTTTTGTCATTCAACGTAAGAATGGGAACGATACCATATTAATAGTATTTTTAATTTTAAATTAAACAAATAATAAACATTAATATGTGAGATAAGAGTTAATTTGTAAGTAATTAACTGAAATCGATTAATATGTTATTTTAAATGCAGTACAAATATATTTTTTTCGAATATCCCTAAAACACTTAAAAAGGTATTTCAAACATTATTTCTAGCCGATTTTCTATTACTATGTAATTCACACATAATAATGTCTTAGTAGTTAGAATCTAATATGGGATATCACAGAAACACAATTTATTACCTTTCAGTTTACGTAAGTGTTACACAGAATTGAACGCTGAACCCGGATATTTGCGGCAAAATGCGAGTGGAACGGCTATCTCATAACCAATGCTTTATCTTAAAGCAATATCCTGTCTAATATTTATAGCTTTTCCCAAAGCCAATTTATTGCTGTAAACAAGTCCTTAGCTAAACGCAATAACTGCCTATTTTTGATGGAAGAATAGGCCCTTGTCTTGGTATTCTTAGTTATAAAGTAAATGAGGAATTTTAATGAGAACTTAAAACGAATGGAATAGGATAGTTATTAAATATTGACAAAGTCAGATGGATCAAAAACATGTTAAGTAATTTAGGATTTAATCTAGGTACTCCATGTAAACAACTTTGGTAGGTAAACGACTAATCGATTAAATATATATTTACTTTGCCAAAACGACATCTATGTAAGACCAAATGTAATGGTTTTCCTACTATCTAACTCAACATATATTGCCACAGGTTTCGCTTCTACCAACATTATAATCCGCTTATGAAATCCGTCACTTCCTCGGATTGGGATCTTCCAAGAGAACTTAAAATAACTTTACGAAAGCTACGATTGTTCCAACTCAAATTCTATAGTGGCAAGTTTTAATGCCTTCACAGTTTCACATTTTGCGGATACCACAGCGAATGCTTTTGAGATTTTAGTATCTAGGACGCTGTTCAGCTAGTATTGTTTAACTGGAGCTGAGCTAACTACTATACAGATGATATTATGACTTTTGAATGCAATTCCCAACAGAAAAAGGAATGAAATAGCGTAGAAATTGAAGGCATATTCTAGATATATTTTGCAAGCTAATTCACCAATTTTTTTACTTATAGTGCTTACCAACCAATTCCATAGATAGTCTAAATTACTTATGAACAGTACGATATTTTAAAATGTTCTTGTAGGATATTTAAGTACATATTACTTTGATCTATAAATAATACCTTAGTCTCAAGCTCTTTCATTGCAAAGTGACTAAAATATGTGGTTCAAACAATTTGTGACTTACATAATCAGCAAACCAAATGTGAGGCAAATGACAAGAATGTAAATAATATAATAGTCATGATTTCCATTTCGATAAAAGTTTTAAAATTTTCATCAAGTTTTTTTGGTAGCTTGTTACTATGCATACATTAAAATGTAAAACACATTTAGCATAGCAGTAAACAGTCGTTTGTGTTTGTTGTGGAGCGAATACAACAACTGTTGACTCATTGTTTGTTGTGTTGATATTTGCAAATTTTCGTACGTTAAGCCACTTTGAGTTGAAGTCTTTTTAGATTTAATCATTTCCGCATCGGATGCTTTGAAGTAAATTTATACTCTATTTATGAATTCATAAAGTGAAATATGACTTAAATAGCGATTATGTTGTTCGGATCAATCTATGGTAATCAAAATTCCCTTGAAGTAACAAGACAGCTACAATAAAGACAGCGTCCTTGTCAGCATTCAAATATTATAATTTTACTAAACTTTCCATAGGTTTCACTAATGAGGTGATTAAATATAGGACTTTTAATATCACCGGTATATTTATACATAATTATGTATATTTATACAGAAGACTGCAGTTTAACCAGACCTACTAATTACTATAACTAGCTTTAACCGGGATGGATATAGTCCGTGTAAGGGAGTACATCGATTTTTGTTTTAGCCCTCGTTATTCAATACCGTGTGTTTTTAGTAGTTTCGCCTTCACCTTCTTCTGGAATGCTACTTGAGGGGGTTTTCACCTCCCTATAAATTACAATGCAGAATTGTAATCAGTGGATTGGCGAATGTTTATATTCACCGCAAACTATGGATGTTATGTTTTCTAACAACTTATTTGTATAAAAGATAAACAACAGAAAAACAACTAGGGAGTCAACATCAAGTCCATGTAGACTCGCTCGTTGTTAACATTGTTATTACAATGACGATGACGATTAATTCTTATGGCTATGATTACATAATATATTATTGGTAAATAAATAATTGTTCTTTTTAGGTTACTCCGAGCTCACATCAAGTATATCCAGCGCCGGAAGGCCTTTACCGCTCAGAACTGTACGTCAACTTCCAGCTGTGGCCAGCTCAATTCGAGCGCGGCGCTCCAATGCTTCGCTGTCAAGCCATAATTGGAGATTTGTACAAAGATGACGCTGTCGTTGCTCTGTATTCAGGCAATAGTGATCCTAAAATTGAAAGAGGTAAGTAAATCAAGAAATGAGACAAAAAATATTACCTCAGGGGCGTCACCTCAGAAGAATTTCCGTAAAAGCGAAATAGTAAATGTAAATCTATCATAACTTTGTTTACTTCTATGTGTTTCTGAATGTACTAAAATAGTGTATAAGGGTGATGTATATAATTTTTTTTGTTATTTACAGAATATATTTCTAAAAAATAGATATGCAGGACATGAATTATTAAAATTAACTCCTGTCCTACATTTTTCTAGCAGACAAATAGTTATAAATACAAATATTAAAAAATTGCAGCTTATGTAACTTGCTTCTAAAGAATCAAATAACATAAAAGTCTGTAATGAAATAAAACATTTTTGCAATTTGATATAACTACATGTAGCTAGCGCAGAATCAAAATACGAGTACATATTTTGTCTTGAAATTAGAATTTTCTTACTCCAATTACAACAATTGCCTGAATTTCCGCAACTAAAATTATACCTTTCACTGGATTCTGGATTTCAGTAATCTCAAGGGTGGATTCATAATGTGAAATTATGTAAAGTACCCAACAGCACTCAGGAAATTTATTCATTACGATATTCTGAGAAAGAGCTTGTACGACGTGCTCCCTTCAAGCATAATTGCAATTTTCATGGCGGTCCATAATGTCTTGGTTTCATTTAATCTGAAGATTATCACATATGGAAATCTTGCGCTAAAAGCTGCCATAGGTAGCTAAGACTGTAAAATTAAAATTGACTTTGTTCTCTTTACTTCTTTTTTGTCTAAAAAGTACTCAATTCTATTTGATGTAAATCACTAGTAGTAGAATTTCAGGCATCTGGTTGTTGTAATTTACCCTTCCTTTACAGAAACTTATAGTGTAGTTGAAATAGTGATGGGTTTCAGTAACGAGTAAACAAAAGCGATAGTCATATTGTATTATCTCGATATCACGTCAACAAAACTCCTCGAAGTCGATTACATTCAAACGTTTTAATTAAGCTATCATGTGCCATATTGA
Organism: Callimorpha dominula; assembly: GCA_949752705.1. Lineage (NCBI taxonomy): Eukaryota > Metazoa > Arthropoda > Insecta > Lepidoptera > Erebidae > Callimorpha > Callimorpha dominula. The sequence goes on along the minus strand of OX457002.1, from coordinate 2,583,804 downwards.
AATCGATTACGTCGTCAAAAGCACTATAGCCCTTCATCATAATACACAATCATGATTTAAGATTAAAGTGGATTCTATAAATTTGAATATTTAGGCTAGAATTATCTTTCTAATCTGTTATTTTAAACAAAATTCACGGAATGAAAGTACATAATTTCAGTTACCAAATAACGTTTTTGTACTACCTTCTCTATTATAAAACCCAAATGTTGCTATTTATAGATCTATACTAAACTAATAAATCTAGAATATTAAATCTAGAATAAAAAATCTAGAAAAATTAATTTTGACTAGTAAATCTAGAATAATAAATGATTTTTTTTATGGAATATGAGGGGCTAGCGAGCAGATGGGTCACCTGATGGTAAATGACTACCGCCATCCTTAGGCACCTGCAACTCAAGTCACAAGTGCGTTGCCGGCCTTTAAGGTGGGAGAAGGGGAAGAGGGAGAGTGTGGGAAGGGGGAGAGGGAAGGGTTAGGACCTCCGATAACTTCACTCCCTCGGCGAAACAAGGCAATCATTACTTAATTGCCGGTTTTCGATCGAGCCGGCCCATACGTGCCGAAACATGGCTCTCCCACAGTTATGATAAATGAATTTATTTTGCAAATAGATCTTTTCAGATACTTTTATAAAGTTAAATGGTACCGGTATTTTATATGACTAACTTTCTAACCTAGCGAAACAAAATCAAGGATCCAGGTCTACATTAAATGAAACTGCCAGTGCCATGTTAGCGTACAAGATCTATATATGAACGAACCATTTCAGTTGTGAGCTGACCAGTCACGATACCCAGGAAACTTGACAAATCACTAATCTCAGAACTCAACTTAACCACGGCCACACCTACGACTCTAAAATATAACCACATATTTTGGCAACATGTCCATATTAATTTATACGTAAAGCGCAACATAAATTTTGTCAAATGGAAACTAGATATCATTATATATTATTTTAATTTCATATCCATAAGCTTCAAAACATATTTGGAAGCAAGGAATTTTTTGTTCGATTTTTTAAGCATAGTGCACTGAAGGAAACTTGTCCTTCTCTGAGTATCATAGAACGGAGGTGCAGTGCGTGATTTGATCTCGTGATTTGTTAAAAAAAAATAAAGACAGCCGATCTAACTACATGAACTCAATTGTTACATGTGATGAAACCTGGCTGTATTATTTCGACGATTGGAGAGCCATGCTTCGGCACGTATGGGCTGACTCGGTCGGAGTGATACCACGGCCTCACAGAAAACCAGCAGTAAAGCCATGCTTTCGTTGTATTTCGCCGAGTGAGTTAGGTTACCGGAGGCCCTAACCCGTCTCTCTCTCTTTCTCCATCTTCCCCCCTTTCTCTACTCCCATCTTAAAGGTCAGCAACGCACTTGTGACTGTTGAGTTGCAGGTGCCCATGGGCGGCAGTAGTCACTTACTATCCGGTGACCCATCTGCTCGTTTGCCCCCTATCCCATAAAAAAAATACTTTTCTACTAAATTCCAGACTAAAGTGTTGTTTTAAGATGAACCTGCCGACATCTGTAAAAATGTCTCGATTCGTGAAAAAAATAATGGTTGCTGTATTTTTCACTTAGAGAGTAATATTGGCTACGGCTATGCTTGATAAAGGGAAGACTGTTACTGCTGCATGGTATACAAAGGAATTTTTAACTCAAATATTAGAAGCCTTAATAAATTAACGACCAAACTCAAACTTGATACTTGACTTTTGCGTCAAGATAACGCTCCTGGACATAGAGCTGACAAAACTACGGCTATTTGCACCAAGCTGGAATCAAATTGGCGACACACTCCTTATAGTGCGGATATAGCACCAAGCTACTTTTCATAATTCGTATGTAAAAAAAATCTGAGGGAAGTTTTTGAGCAATGCGGTGCTTATAGGAGGTTTTGAAGAGATATGCGTTCGAGAGCGATGCTGGAGCAATGTGTTCAGCACCAGGTCATTATGAAGCCATGTATTACTGCAAGTGGCAACTTTTTCGAAAAAAAAGAATCACAAAGTACGACAAAACTTATGTAGCGCCCTAGTAATATATAATTAATTAAGACCTTCCTGTTCCATAAAAATGTGTAAATCAACAATGACAAAGTAATGTATTATGTGCTATATTACATTGACTGCCACAAAGCTTTTGACCCAAACAAAAAAAAAATAAAGATTACAAAAGATGTCAACCAGAAATTAAAAATATTTTCGTAGTAAATTTATTACCGTTAAGTGTAATGGAAAAAGCAAAATATTTTCACGCGGTGAATTCCAAAAATTGCAGAACACGCCCGCATCTCTTTAATATCCGACGAGAGGAAGCCCGGCTAATAAGATTACGAGAACCAAAGAGGGCATTGAGGGCCCAATGAGTTATTGCATGCCGTCTCATTTGCCCAGACAATTTCCTCTGTGGGCAACAGTGCGGTGTTTGTCGGTAGATAGTAAATTTATCTTTGACTTAAGGGATACACGCCTACTCTCACATGTTTGAAATTATATTCCAGGAATTTATCATATTTAGAACAAAGGGCTTGTACATAAATATTACGTCATTAATAAAGTTAAGGGTTCATTTGTTTCAGTTAATGTAGTAAAATTTGTTATTGCAAATTTTGTTCATTAGACATTTTGTGCTAAAAATAACTAAAAGAAGAAACGAGGAAAGATTTTCTTTACGGTCATTTATTTACGGTATAAGTTATGCTACAAAAGCTTTCTAAAGGTAAATATCCTTTCTGAAGACTTGTTGCTACAATGGCATGTTTAGAGTAAATACGTTACGAAGTATTTGAGTTTCCTAAGTAACCATATAAATATTAGTTCGAGCTTTACAACCGAGTGTTTTGAGCTGTATTTTCACGTCCTGAATATGAATATGAATTTGAAACGTAATTTATAACATTGTTTAGTCCATGGTGTATCAGCTAGGTGTTAGTTTTGACAAGTCAGCCGAATGTAATTTTAAGCGTTTTTAATGTTATTCTGCTTTTTACAGCTAAAAGAATAAGATTTTTGTTTAAGCCATTTCCTTTTGATCTTTTATATTTTGTAGAAATGGAACCAATATAATGAACTATGTCATCTATGACAAAATTTCATTAGCTATAAGTCCAGGTATAACATTTAAAGAGAAGCCCAGACTCCTGAACAGACCTTCACTATCTTTCTATAAACAAACGACGCAGTAGTGTGGTGATAGCCATGATTGATATATTTTGTTTACAAAGATTCACGTGTGGCAGACAAGTCACACCACCACTGCACCTGTGTCTTATACCAGCCTTTGCTAAACGATTTTGTTTTACGGGATCCTATCTTCATTTACGTTTAGCACTATATACAAATGTCCATGAACATAACTTAAAAATAAAATTAAAAGACTCTTTACATATTACTCGTTTTAAATGAAAGTCAGTCTTATGCCACTTAATAACAACTAATAATATTTTTTGTTTCAGTTACGTCACCGGGGTCCGCATCCAATTTAGAAGTGTGCCAATTTCTGCTGTTAATTCATATTGTTGTTTGGGCAAACAGCACATAGGTATTAAAACAAAAAGTTAAATGTGTATAAATATAAATTAAATTAAAAATTATAAATAGGTAGACGTATTCGATAATTTCGGATAAAATTGTGAATTTAAATGAAATTAGTTAATTGTACCTAATGAGCTGACGACTATGCCAAAGAATGTAAAGACTTAAGAATATTGTTGATTTAATACAAATTATATATATGTCATAGTTTGTTTTATTATATAGTGTTGTATCTCCTAAACGTAGTAGCTTATTATTAAATAAATCTTCTTTCCCAAAAGTATTATAATCCTGAAGTTATACCTTTAATCTAGATTAATCACTTTAATTATTTCTCTGTTTGATACATCTTATACCAATACGATTACAATTTTTGGTTTTTATATCATATTTTTTTTTTAAATGAAAGTTTATCAAGAGTTTTTAACGAAGTATGATGTGAAATATAACAACAAAAGGTGAATTTTCAGTCAGCACCTACATCCACCACATACAAAAGCGTTGGATACGTTTTGCTATAGTTATCCTTTACTTTTTTAATTAAGATACCAACTCATGCAATTTTGCAGATATATTATGAGTTTTGTATGTTCATAAAGATTGGAATGTTTCGAATTTCGTTTGACATACATAAAATAAACTTTTTCAAGCCCACGAGTTAAATATTGTTAAAACCATAATCACAACTAACATAAACTAAACTTACGAACTAGGTAGGTCTTGCTCGTTAGTTTAGTTTTTAGTATTTAAAAATTACTTGAAAAATAAGTAGTCTTAGATGAAAAATCATACAAATTTCATCGTTTTGGTACAAGTCTTACTTTAAAAACATTTTTAAAAATGATAAAAATAAATAAATTCATTTATGAATTGCTTCCATAATAATATTAGTAGAAATCCAGACTTACAAACTAGTGTTAGTATTATTCTATCTAACTTAACTAAAGCTGGTTCAGACAGTTCGACACCTTGGATACCCCAAGGTGTCGAACAAAGAACAGCGATTTAAATTACAAAAATACTTTAGTTTCACAACAACACAACACAAAGATTAATTTCTGGACGTGAACGAAAATCCTCCATAGCACCGAAATTGAGGGGGGAGTGTAATTAAAAAGTTAATTTGCGTCAGTTTCGACTGTAAAGGCTTTATTGCACTTCACGACAAACAAGTGGCTTTCATACATGTTGTATTTTATTGGCGTAGGTACACAGTCCTATTCGCTTTTGCTTTTACTATATGAAAAAGGTTGCCATTGTAATTCAAATTCGATATTTTATTTCATAAAATTGATCAATTATTCCAAATTGTCTATTTTAAAAATATTATTTTATTAAAAATTATAGATCAGCAGACACAGAGTCACCGCAACAATAGTTTGCTTTGACAAAAGAAAAGAAAATGGATATGGATTACATTAAACCCGGTTAATCAAAATTGAAAATTAAAAATGTGTTGACTCTAAATGACACGTTTATTGGTCAGTAGCAAAGTGTAGAGTGACTTGTAAGTCTTTGAATTACATTAAAAAAGGACGCTAAGGTCCTACTTGAATTATTGGGAACTTATGTGCTGCGTTGCTTCCCTGTGGATTGCTCCTAATATTACAGCAGGCGTGAACAGGATAACATAACAATCTATAACCGCCCATGTCCAAATGGTTGAGCCTTGTGAGAAGAAATCGGACAAACAAACTCACGGCCACTCTTTTAAAAAACGAGACAGTTTTAACAATTTGATAAATATTACACATGACCTTTAGAACTGGATGCCAAAAAAACATTTTTCTTCGAAACACGGGTTCTGAAAGCGTTCCTTCCAATTTCCAAGTCAACTTAAATAATATTGCCAAGAACTACTAACTAGGATACTATTATTCCTTGAAATGCACCTACCACGTTTATCATATTCATTATATAATCAAAATGTTTATTGGTAGAAATGCCTCTAGACATGAAGTGCGCAACTAAACAATTATTTAATGCAATAGGATTAAAGTTAATATTAGTATTTATTACTTTTTGTTTCATCTGTTTCCGGGCTTAGGAACCGTACATTTTTCCGGGATTCAAAGTAGCCTATGTGCTATTCCAGACTGTAACTTATCTATGTGCCAAATTTAACTCAGATCCGTTTAGGCGTTGTGACATCCATCCATTCCAACTTTCACATTTATAGTAGCAGTAAGATTAGTAAGGGAATTTGGCGGTAGGGATACCGCCAAATTTTCAAGTCTATGTTCAGTTTTGATATTATGCTTAATATTTAAATTTAGGTTACAAGAACCTATATTTATTCTAGACTACTGTATCAAGTTCAAGACTTCAATATGAATCTAATTAATTAGTTTCTGTCTTAATTTCGTCCGTGTTCTAATTTCGTAGTATGCAGTTATTTCGAAATTCTTGAAATTATTCCAAAAACGTTTCAGAAGACTTTAGTAAATTACGAACCGGTGGAAATTCCAGCGTAGTGGTCATTAGGCCTTATACGATTTTATGTAAGGACATGCGCTGAGCCTCGAAAATTACCGAGGACCGTCCTAAATTAACCGCGTGAATACAGAGAACGAAGTATGTACAGTAAAGTTAATTAGTTCAGCAGTACACACAAATTTTAGGATGTACATTTACTGTTGGACTCGGTTTTAAGAAGCTTATGGCTTTATGGTAGCAAGCAGACAGAATAATCTTAAGAGTTATGTCTCATTTTTTAATTAAATAACTTCTTCCCTCATGTGTTTAGTAATACTTTTGTTGATTTTGGAAATGGAAATTGGAAATTTCGCAGAAAAAGCCAAGTAAAGTTAGTTCAATAGTTACTTGAAATGCAAGCATAGTGTTGCTGTCTATAACAAACTCTATACTCTTTGGGGGCAAGTAAGACTGAAGGACCATTATGAATGAGCAATAGCTCTCGCCAAGCGGTTTACAAATACAATAAATTACAGGATTAAAACAATGGTAGCCCAAGAACAAGCACGTTAGCAAAGTAGGAATTGAGTTTAAACTAACTGATTATTGAAGTTATACGTTTTCACACACGTATTTAGTTTTGACATAACTGACATGTTTTTATGACAACAGGCGTTCCCTTAGATGTTTAAATCAGGTTGCTTTTTTTGGTTATCTGAATTGCATCGAGATATCTCGATACTTCTCAACAGTCTTGTTGAGAAGTGCGAGTTTTGGCAACTACCCGCACTTGGTCTTCATTATTTTTGTTTTCGTTCTTACTGTTGGTACTTTGACATACCACACTTACGACATGCGTTAAGTGTTGTTGAGTAGCATGTACATCTACTACATGTATATCTAATATGTATAGTATAGTCGTGAAAGTTTAAAAACGAATAACAGGCATTCTAGTAAGATGTTCTGTCGCATCAGTTTCACGCACCAAAATATTCTTTACTGTACCACTGACAACCTGCGGGTAAATGTTGGTTTGAAAACGTTACAAACAAACTCATTTTCGTATTTATAATATTAGTTAGGATTAGAATTGATTGGTGTTTATACATTTCTTGTTATAGAAATCATTACAGTTATTCGAAAAAATATACAATAACAATTATCGTGTCCTTTAATTTGATACGGTCACAATGTTTCGCACACTTAAGCTAAAATATAACCTTGTTACTCCAAGAAAGGAGCAATTAGAAACGGGACTTACACCGCAGTTATACCGATAATTTCATGAATAAATTAATGTTGAATTCGTAATGAAGCCATTATAATTTTATTGTACCATAACTTTGATTTAATTATACGATATGGGAGAAGACAACTTCTCATGTTTATTTAACTGAAGACTATGAAGTTTGTATTTGCTTGAATAATTTTTAATCTGATATACGATAAATGATTTTATTTTTGTAAATAGATCTATTGAGAGACTTCTACATTTCGATTTCTTCTTTAAAGGTAGATAGTGTCAGCATTTCCTATGACTAGCCTTGAATAAAAACACCGAAACAAACTCAAGGATTTAAGTCTACATCAATGCAAACTCAACCACTTCTTAGGGAGCTCCACGTCTAAAACCGGTCTGTTACTGAAGTCAGACATTTGAAAAAGCCAAAATAATACTCAAAACTGCCAGACTGTTGTGGGTGTACAGGAAATCCTGGCAATAGTTACATTTGTTTCAAGTACCATTACATCCCCACCTGTACAATATGTTTTATTAAATTTTAGTTTCTACTTTACGACTACAATTGAATTAAAAATTCTAAATAAATTATTTATATATATTTTAATACTTAATAATTTTCAGGTTTCAAATATAAACTGATTTTTGCGTTAGTTTGTGGCAAAACCTTGCAACGTTGCCATTTTTGTAAAGTATCAAATATCACTACTTTATCGAAAAAATCTACTTTTACGTTGAATGCCTAGGTTTTAGGCTAGTCTTCTAATTAATTAAATTCGAATGCATATAAGTCAAGGGTGTCCAAATCCATCCAATGCTTATATGAATAACTAAAACAATAAAAACCACTGCGGCAGTAAAATAGTACGGAATAGTATGGTACAATAAATAAGTTGGTTGGTGGTAACAACGAAGATTACTTTTTAAGAGACACTTCATACATTAGGTTAAATATTAGTTCCTGAAGATAAGATGACTTTCTCAAGAAGTGCAACGGGACACAAGCGTATCTACTCAGAATATATTAATGAAAATGTTATATCATTTTTATATCTCTTGTAGATAAAGTTGAGCATATTACAATATAATAACGTAGTGTTTTGTTGAATAATGCGGTAAGAGCTTACTTGTATTATGGTGGAACCGATGGTAACCAGTCACTCCATATTCTGCCATGACATTTGTATAAGTCACAAAAAAGAATACAATTACTCAGGATGTGTCAAATAATTGTTTGTGCCTATTAGTGTAAAATGTCGCAATATATCAGCTATATCTGACGAGCCTGCCTAATTCACTACGCGAATTTTGATAACAGATAAACAACACACAGTCTGCCATTAATTACGTTAAAAGAGGAAAACGTGGCTCGTACTGTGAGCTTTTACGAGATACGCTCGGCACCTACTCCAATGACCTACTCCAATGCTAATAAAGGAATACGAAAAGTGTGTTATGTGTTTGATTGAATACTATTTAACAAGAAGAAGCTGCTAAGTTAAATAACATCATGGCTTATGAAGATTTTAATTATTTTGTAAATGTTTTGTAACTGATTCTTGAGGAACTGTTTTAGGGTAAAAAAAAATAGTGTTTTAAAATAAATTGTTGGCATTTGAAATGTAAGTCTTTATCATCATCTGTCTGCCCTTGTCCTAATTTTATTTTGGTCCATTCTACTCTATCGTTCGTCATTTCACTGCTTACTCTCTTTCTAACTATACTTTTCTTTGGTCATCCTCTTCTTTTGCACCCGTCAACAACCATACATAAAACTCTTTTCACCACATTTTGCTCATCCCTCCACATCATATACTCACACTACGATAACCTATTGCTCCTCAGCCAGAAATGCCAGTCTTAATGATAATTAATTTTTGTCTTACAATTTGTCTTGAAAGCGACAAGGTATAATAGAATATTGTTAATCTAGGTATATTTGGTTTCTATGTCTAGACATGTGATGCCAAAGATATTAATAAATTAACTATAAATCTTCACTATAAAACTAAACTGGATAATGTCATTTAACAAGAAATTATTAAGTGAAACAAAAAACCCGACTGCGTTAAATATACTAGCAAAAACCGACATTTTGTCACTCCCACAACTGAGACGAATTTAATGACCCCTCAAAGGTTGAAATCCGTCAAACTGTTCAATATATAGAGATGCCAGAGAATTAGACATTTGTAAATACTTATGAAGGACCGAAAATACATTATCCTCTTTAAAAAGTTATCATACTTCTCATAGCTATCCTGTCAGCGGTCTCTAAAGAATATTTAGCAGTTACTACAATATAACGACAGTATACTTCCTGATCGATGTCTTGGTCACTTCCTAAATAGGAAGTTTTGAGATTTTGCCTTCTGCTATACAAGCAGTAACCTCGGTTGGGAAGTTATACAAGCTAGAAATTTACAACTTATCTATAGTACTACTGTTATAGAGTAGGTATTGGTTGTCTATTCTCTGTTGGTAAACAAAACTATCTGCTAGTATGTGTTTTGTTTTTTTTATTAGTTTTTCTTAAGTTCTTAATTATAATACCAGTGATGTAGTGTTAAAAATGTTTTTGTACAAACAAATATTTACAAAACCCTTTCTAAATGTTTAACTGTTTTACCTTATTTCTTAATGAGAGCAGCACGGTAAGCAGTTTCGTTAAGAGACGGGCTTTTTGACAATTAGTGATATGTCACACCTACTTCTGCTTGGTATGTATTATCTGAATACGATATTACAATACTTACAACAAAAAATCTAACATCAATATTCGTGTATTCAGATATAATACAATCGAGCTTTTTTTTTAAATATTCATTAAAAAATTTCAAAAACGTAAAAATTTAAAACATTATATTTATATTTGATGGCCTACAAAAGAGGCTGTAGCGTGATTCTGAAACACATTGTGTCCTGTAAATGGCCGTTTTGCGGCCCAAAATGGATCGTAAAATGGCTTTTATGAGTGGACAGGTTTGGTGGCACTTCGTTGAAAATACGACGATTTTCCAAAGAGAAGGTAAATGACGAAATTTTACGCCAATCGTCAATATAACACTTTTTTAAATTTATATTGAGCTAAACTATTAAAGCTTAACTGAAATCACTTCAATGAGGTAGATATAATTTAAGTGGGGAAAAAACAAATATTCTAAAATATTAATAAATAATATTTTTTATCCCAAAATTATATTCTGTTAAGTTTAGGCCCACTTTTTGGCTTAAACCCCAGTATTAATATTTTAAATTTGATAATAATACAGTCAAAATATAATCGCATCAGTGATTAATTTGTTTAATATTTAAAGATGGCTTCCCACGATACGTGATATTACCACGGATGGATATTACGGAGGGACGCAGACCAACCCGCACCGATGCACCGTGGGAAGTGTCATCTGTGAAAGCAGAGGCAAGTCCGTAGCGGTGCGTCAATTTCGACGTGAAACCATAGCAGTGTAACCGCGTGTAACTGCTAGATGAATTCCTCTTTGTAAAATGAACCGCATATAAAATTGTGGACCGAAGACGGATATATAACCGGCATCTCAGCAGAATGCGTGAAATCGTACAGGAAAGGAGCTTTCCTTCATTTCATTTATTCCTAGTCTCATTATGATTCTGTTGTGTTACGTGTTTTCCATATTGTCATAGTAAAATATTATTAAGGTAACATTTAATCATAGTACGAATATAATAGTTCTGGAATCAGTGTCTTACAATACCTTAACACTTGTTCAACTCGTGGAGAAAAAGGTAGTTGATACCTATCCCTGGATATGATGAAATACTCATACCTCTCTAGGCATTTTAGCTCGTCATCAATTACTATCAGATGAAACAGTGCTAAAAAGTAAGTCCCGTCTTCAATTACTAAAAGATATTTGTGTTACGGGATTCGCACCTTATTTAATAAGTTAACAAGGATCGAATCTGTTTGATCACTTTGTATAATACCGATACACCTACAATAATACATGATCCATTATAAACCTCTATCTGCAAAACTTTCCATACTGTGTAATATACTTTAAAACATCTTTTGTGTACATTTGATCGATGTTGGCCTGGAAGTTTAAACTCTGCAGGCTCTCAACTAGTTGGGCATTATTCGGTCAATATTTCTTTTTACGTGATATACTGACATTAGCTCTCAACGCAGGTAACTTGAATGGACTCTTTGAATTTATTGTACGGGAATATTACACGAACATGCAACACTGAGTTATTATTTTGCGAATGTAATTGATTGCTATGGGGCATTTTCATTTGCAAGTAGGAAGTGATAAGGAAGTGTATTTTCCCTTGATAATGATCTGATTTTGGAGAGATGTTTTTTTTTCTTCATCTACTGCTTTCAATTATTATATATGTTTTGTTTCTTGTTTTTTTAAATAGTGCTAGTGGTCACCAAAAGCAATAGAATCAAGGCTAAAGCTATTGAAATAATAATAACGAATTCCGTTAAAGGTCTCTAAACCTCATCACAACAGTCAACAAGCTGAGAAAATGTATTATATATTTTGCCTATTCATATATAGATAAAAACAGTGTGTGTACTCGTAGTATTTACAAATTAATCGTGTATTCACATTTAATTAATGGCACTCAATTGACTACATAAATACGTTGTAAGCATTTAAAACCGAAAAAGCTAAATCAAACTAATATTATAAATGTGAAAGTTTGGATGGATGGATGTTTGTTACTCTTTCACGCAAAAACCACTAAACCGATTGCGATGAAACTTGGAATGTAGATAGCTGAAAACCTGCATTTTTAATCCCAATATTCCTACGGGATCGGGACTTACGCGGGTGAAATCGCATGGCGCTGTTAGTATAATATAAATAACAATAGGTCACTGAGAAGAGAACACGGCAATAAGAACTGGAGACCACAACTTTCTAAATGCCATTGAACTCCATTGATTTTTTTTAAATTTAAAACACCCCCGACTCCAAAATGTCTTCAACGATTAGAAGAGAGCTGATGATCTTCGAACGGCTGCACAGATTTTCTTGAATTATATCTAAGAATACTCTCATACATTTAATATTAACATATTAACTAGTATTACACATTATAAACTGCTCATGCCGCGTTATCGCCCCGCGCGCTTTTTTGAATCAGCCTTTAATGTTTATAATTCAATATTTAGCCGAGCAACTCATTTACATTAATTTCACCTTCTCAATAGCAATAATACAGTTACAATATACTTAATTTGAACTCAATATCATCTTCATATATTTCACAATTAAAGAAATGTTAATTTATTTGAACAAAGCCAATGTTATGTTACAGAGAAAAATAATATTTTAACTGTAAAGGATGCCGCTGTCTCCAATTTGTCAATCACAATTTATAATAACAATTTAAGACTGAATGTGATATTTAATTATTAGTTGCTAAATTAAGTTTATCGAACTTAAATCTACTAATTAATTTCAACTTAATTGACAGGCCAATGTTAAAGATAACAGACTATAGAACTCTATAAAATTTCTTGTCTGTAATCTTTATAATGTTTTCTTTGATTGTTTGGACTTCAGTCATTTCACCAACACATCTCCGCACATTAAAGTTTTCGCAATAGGTGGTATTTTTATTATATGCTGAGCTCTTACGAGATGATCCCACATTCTTGTGTTCATTGCAGAGCAAAATAATAAAGGCTTGTTCATGTTCCAAGCTCTTGTTATACAAGTTAAGAGGTTATCTCATAAGTCTTGTGCCATTTTAGCCAAGGTATTGGCATCTAATGGTGCAACAATCATTATGTCCACTAATTTTCCCAGTTCAACGTGTAAAACTGGGTCACCTCTTTGCTGCCAGGCTTGCCACTCCAAAGCATCATTGTATACTTTTACATCCATCGGCAATTCTGGCATCTTGAAACATTTTTTGCATGTTCCGTGACTACGCGGTGAACCTCAAACGTAATTTCTTTCATCATGCGGTTCCAATAGAGATTTTATCGATATCGGTATTTTCAGCTACACTGCCAGAGGCAGCAATCACTATTTTACAGGTTTGGGGATACATTTTAAAATTATAGCTCCTTAAATTCAACTCTTAGGTGGTGGTTTCTGAGACAAAACTTTAAATTATCCATTCATATTATATCTCGATCAAATCACCTTTCAATTAAAAAAAAACACATTAAATCGTCCATGCGTTTGGGAGCTACGATGCATACAGACACACATATGTGAAACTTATAAAACCTCTCTATTTGCGTTCGGGGTTTAAAAGGTATCATACAATTACAGGTAGCCGAAAGTAAGGTGCTACGAACGTCACATATTTATTTATGAAATTAAGTTAATTGATAAAAATATCTAAGTTATCACTTTTCATTTATGTGTAGAGGAGTTATGTCCTTTGAACACAAAAGAAGATCTTCTAATCAAGCGATGTGATCGCAACCCAACGGTTGAGTTTTTTTTAGTATTTGTAGAATCCGTAGAATAAATATGCATGTAGATAAAGAAAGCTCTTTATGGGTACATTCAAAACGAAACAAGCAAAAGGCCACCCAATTTTAAGTGTCACTGAACAAGCAAATTGGTATTTGATATAGGATTGGGTGCCCCTTTCTTCGAATATTTTTATTAAATTTATAACATGGCAGACTTACCCGTTTCGGTGAAAATATATAGCTAAAAGTAAGACTTAACATTTAATGAAGCTCGACATGAGTCCCTAAATATTTATTTATCATGTTAATCTGCCCCGGTAGATTTACTCTCTAAAATTTATTTTTACGTGTTTGCAATACCGGTTCAATACTAAACGAATCTAATGGTCTTCTGTAAGAGTGACAAAAAAATATATTATTTTTTTCAAAATAATCAATCATCGATCTTACGCTTCCGGTTATGTTGTTCCGGATAATAAGTACCAGATGTGCGCACGTTGCGGCTTGACAAAAAATTCATTTGTTATAGATTGACAAAAATAGGTTTTAGTTTAGGTATATAGGAACTGGAAATTAAAAAAAAGTCTGTTACTATACCTGACCCATCTAAAACTTTATAAAAAATGGAAAACTGGCAGATTGTTTAAAACTGCATTTATAGATAAAGACACTTCTAAGGCAATTGTGTGCCGATTTTTTTACCGAAGAAAGATGCGGTGGTCCTTTGATGGCAATAAAAATATTAGTCGAAGACAATTGTCGAGTCACGTATAAAAAGGTACATATTGAAGATTGGTAATATGACATAGTAATTATGATAATTTTAATGTAAATTTTATAAATTAATTAATGAATATTTATATATAGAATATTTTGTTGTCGCTTTGCATGCGTAATGGTAGAATATGGTAAAAGTACAGGAAATTGTATTAGCTTTTAATATCTGCAAATATATACCCATATTCGTAAATGAATAAATAAATAGAAAATAAAAAAATAAAATGGTTCAGGAAGCGTTCACAAAATTTTATGAGCATCTACGCATGAAGAGTATAGTTTCAGGCGACAACCTCACCGACGCTCAGAAGCAGGCTCACGTGGAATAGTGCCATGATATGATAGCTAAGTTGCTATCATATAGATAGCTGTGTAGGTTTGTCTCAGCGCGTTTATGACATTAATAGCAGCGCCCCGCGGTTTCACCCGCGTAAGTCCCAATCTCTTGGGAATATCGGGAAAAAAGTAGCCTATATGTTAATCCAGGTCCCCAGCTATTACGTACCAAGTTACATCGCAATCGGTTCAGTAGTTTTGGAAGAGTAACAAACATCCATCCATCCATCCATCGATCCAAACTTTCACATTTATAATATTAGTGGGATGACAAGTGACAAATCTTGGTTTATCAAGACGATCCAGAAACTAAGCGCTAAAATAAAAAATTATTCAAAGCCAAGTGAAGCGATCGAAAAGGGCAGAGAAGGTTTTGATCTGATTTCTGATTCTGATTCTTGTCAGCAGTGTTCACTGCTCAGTAGTAAGCGACCGAATGCGTGACTCTGCGAGCTGGTGCTTCACCACGACAACGCACCTGCGCACCGCACTATGCGCTCAAAACGAGGGACTTTCTGGACACCACATCGATGAATCTTCTGCGTCATCCTATTCGTAGCCCTGATTTAGCAGCATATCTTGTTCATACTTCTTGTTCCCAAAAAAATAAAACAACTTATAGGGATACAGTTATCATCGTCGGAAGATGCGTTTCCTGCGTTCGAGCAGGATTGTAGGAACTGTCTGAGTTGTCTTGGAAAAAGTGCATGAAAATTGGTTGTGATGCTGAAACTTTGCATAAATAGTGGTATGGAGCTATTTGCAAAAAAAAAATGGGTCTATATAACTTTTTCTTTAATTTTCAAATCTTACTGAGTGTCCTTTGTATATACAATTTAAAAAATAAACATACAACAAAATCCAGAGGAAAATAATGTTTACATTAAAGCAAGACTGCAAAATCTGTGCTTAAAGTTAAATTAAAAACTTTACGCCCAGTTTTTGCTGGACCGGGCCATTCAAAGTTTTGAAACTTAGTTCTCCGAGACTCGACCAGTATTGGAAAACACGTCAGACATTCCCGTTTTGTTTTTCTTTTTATACTCTTACCGTCAGGAAGTTTTGAATTTGCTTCGTTGATGGAACAATGCTGGTGGATCGATACTGTGCATATAGAAGGTTAAGCTATTTGGACCCACTGCACCTTCTGGTCATACCAGGGCGTATCATTGGTAGTATTGATGAACATAAAAGTATTCATGAGTTCGTTAGGATGTGTTTTCAGATATCATCCCTCATCCATCAAGTGATTGGAAGCAGCTATGACAGTAGCATCACCATCGTCATATTAATCGCTTATTGTCAGAGCTGCCAAAGAATCGGTGACAATGAGTGGTAATCAGCCAGTCTGCTTTCTCGGCCTCAACAGGGATACCCTACAACTCTCTCCCGTCTACGCTGCAGCCAGCTACTACGCAGTAAAAACCCGTTATACTGACCGAAATCACTGCTGCAGCAATGCTTAGGTCCCAACTTACTTTGACCAGCAGATTTCAGCCCTGACTCAATTGCACCAGTAGACTTCAGCCCCGACTAACTGAAAATGGTAGAACAATTCAGTGGATCCACGTACACCAAATATGCCTCACCGTTATCTAGCGAAGACAAGCAGAAAAAACTAAGTACCGACTCTGGTATATAAAAAGATAATTTCAATGGCAACATTGCATAGAATTATTAGCGCAAACGGCCTCCGTAGGGAACATTTACGTATCTAGAGTTGTCATTAATTTAAATGTCTTATTAAAGTAATGTGTCTACTCCGTTCATTATTCTATGATGCAGCTTACGTGCAAGTTCTATGCAAATAGAGAATACATAAACGGGACATACACGTTGACACTAAAGTCAACCAGTGACAAAAAAATTAACATACCCATATCGCACTGAGCTCTTTCCCCAACTTATTTCTTTATCTCCTGCATTGTTTACAACCAGCTCCGTTTAATTTCACCAACATTATAATTGAAACACGAACGTTGTATGCCGCTTGCATTCATAATGCTATAAATGGCCAGACAACTTTTTTTTCTGTAAAATAAAACGGTTTTAATGTAAAAAGTTTTAACAGTATACATCGCTCTCCTTGGTTGTAACTTTTTTGGGATTCCATTTTTAATTTCAGATTAAGGGTCTTATTTATATCCGTTTTCAACGAGGTCGCTTATTGTTTTTTGTTATATTGTAAGACAATTTCTCTCCTTGAAATATTTTAATAACGGTATTCCTTATTTGAGTGGCTCTTATTTTATATGCCAATGAGTATTATAATTCGTTATTATCACATCTGATGTTAGAGAGTGTTTTATCGCATATGATTTATGAAACACATTTAAATTATTTTTACCTCACTATTATGTACTTTCCGTTTTGTGTTACTTGGTGGCCCATATGATAAATGAATTGGATATTATCTCATAATGCTAATGTTAAAAGTAATTTTTACTTCAATATAGTATCTAGTAGTAGTATGATTTATAAACAGCAGATTCTGTATCCATCGCTAGCTTTAATAGAAGCTATAACTTGTTGCTGGTTGGTGTAATAGCTTAAGTATACCATTTTCGTCTTCATCTTCACTTACCATCAGGTGAGTTGGAGGACCAACGCCTACTCCATACTCAATTACAAAAATAAAGTTTCACGATCCAGGTCACGGTTTTAGTATACATATCTGTTTCGTTATTTTGTCTTGTGATAAATAATAATAGTAATAATATTAGACACTGCACGCTTAGTCTAGTTAGTAGAACTCGTAAGTATAACTCTTTTTGCAATGATTTGTGTTCTATTCTATGATGGTAGATAAAGAGATTATTAAAATAAATTAAAAAACGTTTTGGTAATTAAAACAATCCCAACTCATTATCAACATAAACTAAGAGAGATTAAAAAAATCAAGTATCATAGTGCATACGTGCATAATTGGTCGTACTCATTGAAAAATAAAACATGTATCATATTACAGTGACAGGTGTATTAAATCTACATTTTATTTTATTGTATAGAGGGGAAACGAGCAGACGGGTTACCTGATGGTCAATGACTACCACCGCCCAAGGGCACCTGTAAGTCAAGAGTCACAAGTGCGTTGCCGCCCTTTAAGGTGAGAGTAGGTGAAGAAGGGGAAAGGGGGAAGACCGAAGAAAGGGATTAGAGGGGAGGAGAGGGGAAGAACGGAAATAGGGGAGAGGGAAGGGTAAGGACCTCCGGTAACCTCACTCACGCGGCGAAAAGCAATGCAAGCATTGTTTCACTGCTGGTTTTCTGTGAGGCCGTAGTATGGAGCGGAGTCGAGCCGGCCCGTACGTGCCGAAGCATGGCTCTCCCACGTACAAATGTTATCTATAACGCTCTAATGCAAACTATAAAACATTACCCACTTTAAGAAACTTAATGAAAATACATTTAAATAATAAAGATATATCTTAGTAGTTAAGCCTAAGTATAAAGGTTAACGCGTAATTCACTCACAAAACCCAATCAAACTTCATGTAACCCGGGTATAATTAAAATGCTTCTCAATACTTACATAATGTTTGGTTGTTGAACAACACACGCTTTAATTAGCAAAGTTATTGATGAACGATAACGTGTTCCCGCCTTTAACTACACGATAAATGTCAAAGTTTGAACCTACATCATGTGTAGGTATCTATAAGAATATATTATACGTGGGAGACTCAGTAAATTTTGCGAAATCTAAAAAAAAGTTCTATATACCCAATTTTTTAATAAATCTTTTCAAATAACTATCCACTACTACTTATGCAAAGTTTCTTGCATCTCAACCAATTTTCAATAAATTTCAATTTTTCAATAATTTATTTAATAATGCACCTCAGACACTTCTTCTACAGTTTGCTCGAACGCAGCTAGCGCATCGCGAAGTAAAATTGGACTGGTGTGCTACCCAGGAAGTCCCTCGTTTTGAGCGTAAAATGTGCGAGCACGTTATCGTGGTCAAGCACCAGCTCTCGGAGTCGCGTATTTGGTAGTTTACTGCTGACAGCAGTAAATACTTCTGGCAAGCATTTGATAGTATACCAATCGGCATTCATCAATGGCCACATTTTGGCTCATATCTACTAAGCGGCAAAACTAAATTGCCGCTTAGTTTCTAGATTGTATTGATAAATCTAAGATTAGTCACTCCTCATAGTATTGTTAACGCCAGTCTGCTTCTGAGCGTCAGTGAGGTTATGCGAAACTATGCTCCTAATATGAAGGTGTTTATGAACGCTTACTCAACCAATCTTTAATTTGTAATGATCGGCCACAGTCGCTTAGAAGGGCTTACATCTATCAAGCTGCTCTTTCGGCTTTAGGCCACATAAAAATACTATCACGTGAAAATATACTCCAGAATGTGAATCAATCTGGAGAATATTTTCACGTGATTCTTCAATGTAACACGATAATTTCATTTAGTTAGTAACAAAATGTAGAGGGAAATTTGAAGTTGCAGCTTTTGTATTTTTTACGGTTGGTAAATGGTTTATTTTTAAAATAAAATATAATCTATCAGTGTTCCATACACAAAAAGTTTTTCCAAAAAAAATATTCACGGGTAAAAAGAAGGAAACATTAATGTTGCTGCACTTTTACGCTTTACTCAAGCGATCATCATTAAATTGTATCCTACATGTTGTCAGTAGTACAATAAATACCTATCATCCAGAAAAAGTACTAAGAAAAATAACTTTAACACAGTCATCCGGTTAGATAAAATCTACATTATTACGACCAAACCGCGGCTTTGTTTGCCAAAGCTAGATATTTTATACAAGATTCGCCTCCTGCTAACGAATTTACCGTGTTTACTTTTCCTTTTCCTACAAAATAGTTATACTTTCCGCATATATACCCTTTAGTTATAATGAAACTATTATTCAGAAATTGAATACTTTTTTTCAAGATAATTATTATCCTTACAGTTCATAATAGCTGGGGATGTTCAACGGTGGCGTGTTCCGATGGCGTGCCTAGACGTCATTACACTTAATGCCACTGTAATTAGACAAGCTACCCTTCATTTCATTTGGATTTACCCGACTACTAAACGACTAGTTCGCCCTGGCACGTAATATAGAGATTTTATTCTAATTGCTCTTCTTATTTGGCGGTTTGTTTATAAAAAGATTCGTAGGTTATATTATATTTTGAGGAGAAATGACTACTAGTGAAGACATAAGTCCTTCAAACCACGTAATCTGCTGCTAATTAAGAAAGTTCCTGACTGATTGTAATAATCATATTCTTTTTATAGTTTATTTTCCTTTCTGTAGCATTTTAAATACGTGGCTAAGCGCATATGAATGAAAAAGAAAAAAACAAGAAGCGTCACGTGGCATTTGCTCGAGTGTCGTAATTATATTCAAATCCATTTTGATATCTAGAGAATGTCTAACAACAAATCACGTTATTATGTTTTGTGTGTAAAAGTCATCATTTTGTTACTGTGTGGGTATGGTTGCACTGGTCCGTACACAAGCTAAGCATAGCTTCCTCTAGAATTATAGTCTAGTCCTACGAGTAATATATATATTTATATATATATATATATAATTTGTTATTTCCCTTCAAGTTACTGTCAAAGAATATAGTTAATATGACGGAAACATGATTTTTAACAAAACATTGAACTTTTACGAACAACATAACAAGAACTGTCATTATTTGTAATAAAAAAAATATAATCTAAATTAACCGCGCAATTTACTTGCTGGCTTTACGTATGAGTTTTTGACTAGCGCCAAACTTTTTCGTTTCTCAGTTGGACGTTGTCGTGTCTAAAAATTATTAGACTAATTTTACAAAATAATATATTAACTTTAAAAGCGAAAAAATGCTGCGTAAGTTTTAAATGAAACTAAAATTCAAAAAGTTTTATCAAATATTTTTTTTAAATTTTGCGCTGAAAAATGTTATTGATTTTCTCGAACTATTTGTACCTTAAACTGCTATTTAGAAAAGTGAGATAAACATTTTTTTTATTTTAAAAAAGACAACTCCCGCATTAGGAATTACTCCTGTGTCGCGGGGGACTTTACAAACATACAAACAACGGACAAAAAGAACACCCAGACTAGGGTGGATATCGAAATCACGACCTCTGGCTCAGCAGTCAGGGTCACTAACCACTAGACCAACAGGCCAGTCAAACAATTACTCTAGAGCTTTGGGGATTTATTATTATGTTCTGTCATGGTAGGCTCACAGTCTTTTAAATTATTTGTTGTTTTTTTGACCAACCACCCTGAAGCTCTCTCTATAATTCTTTACTTTAAATTCACAACCGTTGTGCCGAACGTCAGCAAAACTTTTTAGATAATTGTCATAGCCCTTACCTAGTATAGTGACGTAGGTATTATGTATTCGATAGTATCAGTAAGGACGAAATATACTATTGAAATGCGGCGTAACAACAAGTGTCGAAATTTGAAGTGCATCGTGCACGGAATGCTACAATACGCAAGCAATTTCTGAAGATACCTAGTTACTATCGAAGTCGTTTATTTCAAAGCATATGTGGCGTAGGAAGAGATAAGAAATTGATTATAATATTTTTAATGAAGTTCGAGAAAAATTCTTATTATTAAGATTGCTCGTCTTTAATCGTTAGTAAGTGTTAAAGTGAATAACAAGTAGTGGATTTTTTTATTGGCACCTGTCTAATATATAAGGTGGACATCAATTTTCATTTCTGTACCTACTCGACAATTGATTAAAGCATTTACCTGTGTGATTTTAAGTGATACACTAAAGATTTGTCGCTATCAAACACAAAGGTAATCTCTAAACCCAACAAGTTGCTGTTTTGAATAATTTATAGCTCAGTATCAACTCCTCCAAGTCTGACAAATTCTCTAACAGCAGCGTTGACTATTTTAATACCTATAAATTTTTTTTTAACAAAGAACACTACTCTGATTTTACTATGTGGGTGTTTAATACGTCCCTGCCCCTTCAGGCACACAGGCATGAGTGTATGTATGTGTGTAAACAAACAAACAAATCTCTCACCTAATTGTTCAGCAGCTATTAGTGCCTATGAGCACTCGTGATACTAGTGTTACTTGTGCGTAGGTAAATCTGTTTGCATTCCAAGGAAGATTAGGTGACACTACTTACCAGCGCAGAAATAACGCTATTCAAGTTCTACTACGCCAATGTGGACTTCTAGAGTGGAGATGCTACAAGAGCCAGGCCGTTCAACTTCCAACAAAAATCTGGTTTATCTTTTGTCTTGGATAAAATAATATTTAGAAACGGACGTCGAACGGCTCATATTTCCGCAAAAATCTGGTTTGTCTTTCGTCATGAGTAATGTAATAATTAACTTCAATTATTTGGTTTTGACTATTCCTTTTCTTTACACATAGCATCACCTTAATTAATAGAGCACTAGGTTTCGCCCACAGCTTGCTCACGTAACCGTTATTTTTCTATCCCTTGGGAATGGTCCTTTTTCTAAACTTTCCCATAGAAAAAAAGTGAAGAAAGTTAAAAACAGAAAAATGTTGTATATGTACTACATGTAAAAACAGAAATGGACATTGGGTATCAAAAGGTGCCCAATGTCACATTCTCATTTATAATGTTAGGATTATTAACACCGTTATTAGTAAAGACCTTAATCAGAACATACAAAAAGCTGCAACTGCGCAAAAAATTGTGCTAATCAAGGTAAACTAAATGTTATTAAGTATTTTCTTTGCAATATTTGTCGTATGCCATATACGGTGATAACAGCTAATGTACCGAAAGAAGAAAGATCAAAATGAGAATTTTAAAATTTAACCATGGACCTTTATCCACGCCCCAACGATCAAATACTGTGGAAATTTTCCGTTCACAGTGTCGATGGCTGGTATTATCTTATCTTTTATGTACCCAGAGATCGTTAGAGGGAACTATTAAAGCGAAGTGTCACAGTTTAAAATACGGTGAATGAAAAACTGAATGTTTTAGGATCGCAAGATAAATGTTTCAATCGAGTTTTTAGATGTTCCGGTCCGGTGGAAACGTTGATATTATGGAAATGGGCGTTTATGTTTTCAAGGGTTTTGTTTAATATTTTATAGGTATGTATAAAGATGAAATTTTATGATTAAAATTCTGTTTAAAGTTAGATAAGTTGTAATGAGATGTTGATGGATCGGTATTGTTAGCTTTGTCTACGGTATTTGTTTATGGGAATTGCTTTTATGGATCAATTTATTTTGTACCCTGTATATGGTCCATCGATTGCTTAACCTATTATCCGGTTTAGTGATAAACAAGGATCACGACTCGACAGGACAAGGATCTAGTGTGTGCTGTATCAGTCACTATCAAGGAATTGCAGTTGTAGTTCTGAGCATATGTTGGGGTTGTCATCGCCCAAATGGTAATGCCGCCTTGATGGATTTATTGGTACTGAAATATAATTAAAAGTTATAACATTAAAGACATGCATATGGTAATAATAATGCTGATATGCATTTAATAAGTAGAACAATTATTACGCATATAAAGGTCTATGTACACGATAGCTCGTACAAACCACATGAACTTTACATTTAACACTAAATATAGTTGCAATTTGCAACTACTAAATGTAGTTGTTCCACGTATTTATTGTCATGTGTAATTTATTGACATTATTGATAGTGAATTTGTATTTTAGTTTAGTTTTTTTTTCGTAATATCCGACACAATGTAACAATTGTTTGTGTTAATAAATAAATTTGAAATAAATTAACCTTATTCTATAACAATGTGTTCATCGATTTTTGTAAATCAATCAATCAGCCTATCATGGTCCACTGCTGGACATAGGTCTCTCCCAATGTGCGCCACAGCACCCGGTCCTCAGCCTTCCGCATCTATAATTCATAAATACTAGATGAAAACCCGACTTCGCTCAGGTGAAATGTGGCTCACAATACAATACCATCTTTTAAAAAATGTAGGTAGATATACGCGTGAATCGGCCTTAACGAACTCATGATGGCATCCGAGTGGCCAATAATATCGCCACTGCCATTTGCACCTTTAGAATTTAACAAAATACTCGACAATCCAAATTTTGCGGAAATATTATGTTGTCGACTCCAAATCATTATTTTTTTATGTTTTATTATTCAGGTAAGGTTTCCATCGAATCTACCGTATCCCTTGACCGAATTATTAATATAGAAGTAAAGCAATAAAAGTGGGTAGAGGCTAAGTATCTAAGTTATAAAGAAAATACAAGTGTTTTAGAACACTTATCTAGAGCAGAGCATTATATGCATGTGTGTGACAGTAAACGATGTCTAAGTAAAAGAAATACCAGTGAGATATGAAGTAAATGAGACAAAATGTAAGTGGCAATAAATAAAATATTGGGTTTGCAATTCAGTCAGGGCCAAGCTCGAAAAACACACCTATCAAATCACATATTCTGATCGTACAAGGTAAGGTAAAGTTAATTCTCGAATAAAATTCTTGAAGCACTTCAAAAATACGACAACACGATAGTAGGATGTTACAATCCGCTTATCCATTAACCATTACTATAAGCAATCAAAACCTCTTTTCTAGGTAAAATAACTAACTATAAACCCATAACACGGCCTGTTAGTCTAGTAGTAAGTGATCCTGATGACCGAGCTAGAAGTCGTGGGTTCATTTTCCGCCCAGAATATATAATTGTGTGATGAACTAAAATTAGTTTTATATCTGGGTGTAATTAATCTATAATATGTATGTATTTAGTAATATGTAGCTTGTATGTTTATCAGCGATTTGGTTACCACAAACACGCCTTTGTCTAGTTTGGCATCAAACGGCCATGTGTGAGATGTCTCAAGTTATTATTATTACTATTACTTAGGAGCAAAATTAATAACAGTAACACTATTAAACAAAAAAGGAATATAATCTACACTTGAATAAGATCAGATCAAAACCGAGTCATTATCTTAGAACAGTGACGAGTAATATCTTAATGTATGTAATGCTATATTTTTCAGTCCGCGAGTATGAACCAAGTCAGCAGTAATAAATCTTTTAGAAACTAAAGCATGTCTCTGTCACTTTATACGAGTCAGCAATTCTTTGAAATAACGAACCCGTTTGTCTGCATGAAGTGCATTAACTGTTAACCGGACAGGAATTTGTACTTTTAAAGTTTTGAAATAAATGGAACACATGATTTAGCTCTAGTTTTTTTTTTTACATTTAAATCCACAAACTTTTTTAGATGAACAGTTAAATAAGCTGCAATTTGTGTTTTGTATTAAAACGAAAATTATGACTGACTTCGTTTTTGTATTTTTTACTCACTACACAATTAAAGGATATGAAACAGTTTGGGCACAAAATTTTCCTGTCCAAATAGAAAGTGCTAACCACCTTGGGTATGAAGAAGCTAATCTATAGATATTTTAAAAGCTTCAAAGTCACGTGACGCTCCGGCCACTTCCGCATTATAGAAGCTTAGGATCTGACAGATCTCCATTCGGGTGGGAAAATCCTTTCTACGCGTGAATAGAAAAGAGATCGTGGACAGAAGAAATGCAAATGTAAGTATGTACGCACAAAATTAAAAAATTTACAATGTTATTTAAATACATAGACATCTTATATAGTGTCTACGAAGAACTATGTTTTGTACTCTTTTGTTCAAATATTAGGCTCAGTAATTTCAGAGATAAGAGGGCGGGAAAGGTTAATTTCCATCTATTTTCTTAAATAAGTTTTAAACTACTAATTTTAAAATTATTATAATAATAAATCTCAGACTCTTATTAAAATTATTATTCTTTAATTATTCTTTTATTTGATATGTCACACGGTACTGTTTGAAAATTATTATTTATTTTTTCTAATTTTCCCACCAAAAGTGACCACCATCGGAGGGGAAGTGTCTATGTGTTCTTTTTATTCTTCTTTGAGTACCTCTCAAATTTGCTAACTAACATATATATTATGTATAAATGTAGGTTGGCTTTGAAAAAATAATATTCAAGCTAGTCTCGATTATCACTTATCTGAAGACTTGGTTTTATCGCGTTACGCCTACGACTCCGATGAAGAAATAATTAGAATTAAAAACCTAAGAAGGTTCCGATACTCACAAAAGCAATCAACGAAATGATTCTTAACTTTGTGAGAATTACCAAACTTTTTAAATTTCCTAGGGTAAGTGCCATTTACATCCCGCTAATCTCATCGGAAAGTAATCATTTAATTCTCATTCACCGCCTGAACCTCTAATAGGAAAGTATATTTTCCATTAAGAATTTACCGGGGTCGTATGTCGGTAAGAAAAAGATTTTTTCAGAGATAATGCTTCCATTTTATTTTATTTTATTTTATTTTATTATATTTTATTTATTTTATTTGGGATGCTTACGGCTTAAATAGTTATAAAATGACATTCGTTGTAACAGATGCCAATTACAAGCTTCCACATATAATGCCAAAATGCTTAAACTAATCGTCTCAAGATATACACTATCATAAATATATTATATATTATGTCTTAATATTAGGTATTATCAATTTTCACGTCATATTCAACCTACTACTGACCAAGAGGGGGGTCAAGGTCTGCAGGGACTCAAGGAGGCTTCCTTCTTAGAGTATGCCTCTGCCCTTGCAATAGACCAACTTGTGACGGAACACCGTGGTTTTAAACGGTTCGATTCCCACATATCACTACCACCGTTAGCTCCGGACAAGTGACGATCCGTGTGGGTAACACACAAAAAAAGGTCAATTTTAATTTCATTTTGTTTATTTACTTTTTATGCAGGCGTTAGAGTTTTAAGGTTATAACGTCAATAACCTCAAATAAAATATATCGATTAATAATATTCCTTGCATTAAATTATCTAGATACAGTCAGAGGTTATTAACAAACAGTAGTTTATGGATGGCGGTAGCAGGAGTAATTAGAAAAAATAAATCAAACTCAAAATTATTTATTTTAAGTAAACCAATTGTAGGTATTTTTAAATTGTCAGGAGTCATCTGTATAAGTAAGTCGTGAATCTAGTTGCCTGTTCCAACAGGTAGATCCTTGGAGAAGAACAAGGCAAGAAACTCCAAGCACACTCTTTTTCAACATGTTTTCTTTACAATGTTTATAATAATTGTGCACATCATATATTCGAATAAACATACGAGTATTATAATCGTATAACCATATTAATCACATATGATATACGGCAATAGAATACCAATTAGAACAGTATCACACAGTAACAAATCATCACAACATAATTCTCCTATTTTATAATATAGGACATTAGTTTCATTATAGATCACAGACAATAAAATATATTAGAAAAAGTATAACAGCTTACGTAACTTAGTAGTGGCTAGGTCCTTCAAGTTCCAAGGCTTGCAATAGAATGCCCGATATTGGACCCAGACGGGGTATTTATAACAATTCAATCCTTTAACAAATAAAAGCAACATACCCTACAATCGTATAGAATCTCATTTTAAATGTAGACATAATTAAAATACAAATACCGGCCAATGTGGCTTTGTGTAATAACGTCATGTTGGCACCTTAATTTATATATATTTTTATATAATCTATCACAGGCATTTGCGGACGAATTCTATCATCATTGGTATTAAATAGTTTAGTTCATGTGAGCCCTTTAGCGGATGACCAAGGAAGAGATGGTGTAGATGGAAAAAAGTTGATGAGCGATCGTATAAAATAATAAGCTTCCTGTTTAAAAATCATTTCTTAAATTATTAGCACTTTACGTCGTTTATGGGATCTACTATACCCTAATTAAAATATGACTGCTTTTCTGTAACAGTTGGCAATTCACTGTTTTCTAACATAATTCTATGTTACGTGTACGTAATGACGACTTTTGTAGAAATTTCGACTGCAACCTCAGGTGTTGCAGGTTTGGTTAAGGCTAAGGAAAAATTTACAATAGGAATGGGCCTTTTAGCTATCAGGATTAAAAATCTATCGCAGTAGAATAAAACAATTTTCCACCACTTCAACCACTGTGCCACGCATGCAATAATATTGTCAGGCAATCTAAAAGTTCAAGGTTATGTCTTTGAGCGCAAATTTAAACAGATACAAGATTTTTTTTTAATTTATTCATATTCAGAATGGCTATACCTTTTTTTTAAAGATTAGAAATTATAATCACAAGTATTACATCACACATCAAGTGGACATTAAGAGTACCAAATCAAAAACTTGCTCGATCACGATCAACAACTCAACACAGATAGCATTAATAGTAATTAACCAAACAAGGCTTTAAATCAAAATTTCAAATTATGCTACTCCTTGCCAGGGTGAAATGGGGTTGTATCCGTGAAATCGCATTCATCAAAACTTGGGAATTAGCTTCGTTCCCTAATTAAACCTGTCGGTTGTTAAGTTCACCCCGATCTCCCCCGGGTTCTCGAATCTTACGTAAATATTAGGTTTGAATAAAAGTTTTATTATTATAGCTTTATTGGTGCTTAATACCGTGATCCTTTGTGCAAAGTTAAAGTTGATTTGAACGAATTCTAATTTGAAGGGTGAGGATTTCGACGTCTTGAGTGGTATGGGTCGAAGGGTCACACATTTAGTATTCATTGCGTTTGCTCTTCATCGTTAAAACTATTTTCATTTCTAGAAATAGTTTCTACAGTAATCTTTTTTTATTATATTTTTGAAGTGAAAACTTCTTTAGCGGCGTTGTACACTTTTTGGGATGGGTAAAAAATGTTAAACTCGCGTCAAGACCCGTGACCCTGATCGAAATTCGTAAGACGGGAGTCGAGTTTCTTATATTTAAAAAATATTACATTCGAAATTCAAACATTTATGAGCGGCCAGGAGCGCAGAACTTCCAGTGTACCCTATGTATACATTTAGATATGTTATTACCTACTTTTTATTTTTAACCTAATTATACTATATTATATATACAGATGTGTGTGTGTGTGTGTTTGTATATGCAAATACATTGTGAACTTATGTTTTCACTTCTGACGTGTAGTGCTACGGCTGACTGTTTTTTTATCATACGAATACTTTAATGTACTCTGTTACTCAGGCTGCATTTTATAGGACTGATAAGAAAAACATTATAATATCAAGGAACGTTATTATCTTCTTTCGAAGAATGCATACCAGCAATTAATATCATTCAAAAGTTAAATTTAAGTAACACTTTCAAAGCAATTGTCCAAACCACACAACCTCCAAACACTGAGTAAATAGTAATTAGTTTTGATAATCATGCCAATTCTATCAGTAAATTACTGTCAATTTAGCAAAACTTCTAACTAACTGACTTCTAGCTTTCGTAGAATTTCGTCTGGATTTCCATTACAGACCGACCGCATAACTCAATCCTTGCCTGTCGACGCAACAGGGGTGCGTGGGAGGCAGTGCGATATATAAATGGTGAAAGTATTTAAGAATGGATCTTACGATGCGTTACGTTATAGTTGTGTTTAAATAAGTTCTTTAATATATAACACAAAACCAAAAAAAGTTTGAAAATAGTTTTAGTAGCCAATGGTCCCAATTCTGTTACTTCACTCGCTGAATTAAAAAATCACTAAATTTTCTTCATATAAGATGTAAACCTGGTACACTTCAAAACAAGGTCTTATTTCAAATTGAAACAAGTAGGTGACATATGTCGCTATCGAAATAAGCAATTTATTTGTCGACTAAAGTCTGATGCGCTTAAATACGAGTAAACTTTAATACCACTTAGCGAGACCCGCTATACGTTGAATGCCATCTCTTTTGCTCTGTATTTTTAGTAAGCGTCTTCGTAGGTGTAGATTAAAAACACGTTATCCTTGTTCGTTTTAAACAATTTAGTTTGAATAAATGGAGACTCTCGCTGCGTGGAAATAAAGTTGAGTATACGTTGACAGAGTGTTAGTGAAATTTAGCGGCGCTGAGAAATAGATGCTAGTAACAAATAGACCTTATTACGAAGAACACTAGGTTGATTTCATATGAAGAAATTAAGTCAGGTTTTAGTTTAGTCGAGTGTACAATAGAATCGGCACCAATATATTTAACAATATACCTATATAAAAATAAGTGTAAACATATTTTAGTGTTTTTTTTTATTTTTGCTCCGGTTTTGTTTAATTTAATTTCTTGTTCATATTCCAAAGTATTCGGGTACTTAGTGGACCGGCTTGACGGTAATGATACCACGGCCTCACAGAAAACCGGCAGTAAAGCAATGCTTATATTGCTTTTCGCCGAGTGAGTGAGGTTACTGGAAGCCCTAACCCATCCCTCTCCCTCTCTTCCCCCTTCTCCCCTCCTCTTCTCCTCCCCCCCCACTTCCCCTATTCCACCTTTAAGGCCGGCAACGCACATGTGACTCTTGAGTTGCAGGTCCCCATGGGCGGCGATAGTCATTGACCATCAGGTGACCCGTCTGCTCGTTTGCCCCCTAGACCATAAAAAAAACTGTCAGTCGTAGGACTGCACGTCAGAAGTGAAAACATAACTGACACATCTGTCATCTGAGCGTGACGGTCACGCGAGTTGAGTGCTTTTTCACTTAATAAAAGGTTTTTTTTTTTATATTATCGCACCGTAAATGTTATTTGTTTGGCCTGACTTCCAATTTTCTGTCCGAAGATGGACCGGCTAATCTCAGGAATCTAGTGTGTATGTTACACAGAGGGTCCGTGACCATCAAGACGTGTAGTCTATTCTAGTCATAATTACGCCTGCGGCCTTGTCCTCCAAAAATGATCCCCATTTTCAAAATTGTATTCATCACTAAGCTGTTGCATGAAGAGGTTACCCTGAATGGTGTGTAAGTGTTTTTTCAAATAAAATACTAATTTATAATTATGTTTACAGGTGTTACAGGAAGGTTTGTTCAAATTTAAGGAGCGTAATTTGTAGCCGACAAATAGTTGATTTTGCTTGAATTTTGGAAATAATTTTTGTTTTTAATTTTTTTTGGAAAATGCTTTTCCTAATGTAAATGCACATTTCTAAACAACATATTATGAATTTTCATGTCAATGGAAATGATTTTGTTTTTATATTTAGACTTTTTACAAAAACCTTGTTATTCCATTAACATCCTTAGTATTAAATACCCATAGTTTCATTTATTTCAGCTCTCTCTCTTCACTAAATATTATAAAACAAAGTCCCCTGCCGTGTCAATCTGTCTGTCTGTCTGCTCACGATAAACTGAAAAAGTTCTGAACGGGTTTTCATGCGGTTTTCACTAATAGATAGAGTGAACCATGAGGAAAGTTTAGGTGTATAATTTGTACCCATGCGAAGCTGGGGCGGGTTGCTAGTACGAAATATTAGCCATATTGGTCAATTTTGAAGTTTAATTTTAAATATAGATTTTTTTATTAAAAATCACGAATTTTCCTAAAATTGTTAGCGCTTTACGTCATTCACGTACTAAACCCCTAAAATATGACCAAAACCATTTTGTAACACCTTTATAATATACAACCCGGAACTTTTTTTTTTGTTATTATTAATCAAAAAAATACAGATAAATACAATATGCATATGCATACAATAGCAACAGATAAAGGTACGATAGTAGAAAGTAGAACATAGAAAAATATACTAGGTCGTAGAAATCTGTAAACTTAAAATAAACCCTGTCACTTACACTAGGGTCACCTGTATCGTAAGAGATAGTGTTCGGTTGTAATATTGTTTTAAAAGTTTGATTTATACAACTAATACATTGTGTCGATCTGCCATTGACAATTACATATTGTTAAAATAGGTTATAGATGTGTATTTTAGGAGGAATATGGTTGCACGTGTGTGTGTGTGTGTGTGTGTGTGTGTGTGTTTTTCTACAGATGTTTGGAGAAATACATTTACGTATCATCAGACCTTGCCTGGGTATGTCGGACTCGATACGTATCATTCGATATATATCACTACCGACTAAACCTTCTCTGGACTCAACCTCTACCTCCCCCGCCGGACGGCTGGTAGGCATTACTTTGCGGGGGGAGGTTGTGTGTGTGTATGTGAGTGAGTAAATTCAAATTCAAATTCAAATTCAAATTCAAAATCATTTATACAATTAAGACACTAAGTGACATTTATGAACGTTAAATTGAAGCTAGAGTTAAAATCATAGATCGGCGCAAACAGACGCCACAGCATGTACTGGATTGTCAAGGTAAATTAGGTGAAAAACACCAAAATCTACTGCCTGTTTGTGTCGATCTATAACTTCCAGTTTCCAAAATGCGTAGGGCCTTATGAGAAGAATACTGGCAAAGAAACTCATGGCCACTCTTTTTAAAAGTCAGATCTTCAGGTACAATAGTGTTAGTGTTACACGAGAGGTAAACAGGATGCAAGCTGATGCCACCTGAATTTCATTTTATAGAAATGCTCCAAAAGCTAACGTACTAAAAAATAAAAATCACTCAGTGATACCGTTGAAGGTTTGAACCTATTAAACATAGAAATCATTCAAGGTGCACATCTACCTTCATTCAGTTGCAAAATCTACTGTTAAAAATAATTCGTGACTGGATTAAGAGGCTAGAGTTGCAGCTGATCGAACCAAAATAATAGTATAGTAGGCTAAAGCATCGCTGACTAGGCCGACCAGTCACCCCAAGCAGCACCCGTTCACGAGTATGACGCATGGACCAGCCATCATCTCCTTCGCCATATCAGAGGGAAAGAAATGACCCGCCCCATGACGACGCCGCAAGCAATGACATTTTAGTGAGCATGACGAACCATAGTCGAGATACTGATAAAAATCACTAATAGTCAAATTACCATAATTATCGTCACGCATTACTTTCAACTGACAATGGTTTGTTAATAATTTTGCTTAATTATAAGACAAAGAAGTTTGTGTGTATATACCTAATGACACCTTA
Organism: Callimorpha dominula; assembly: GCA_949752705.1. Taxonomy (NCBI): domain Eukaryota; kingdom Metazoa; phylum Arthropoda; class Insecta; order Lepidoptera; family Erebidae; genus Callimorpha; species Callimorpha dominula. The sequence continues at coordinate 2,551,152 of OX457002.1, read as the reverse complement.
AGCCCAAGACTGTTTGTCGTTTAGGTAATCGTTGATCGTATAGTAGGATTTCCTAATAAGGTGATTTTTTACCGTTCGCTTGAATTTATCTACAGGAAGGTCGATTACATGTATAGGAATTTTATTATAAAAACGTATACCAAGACCTTCGAACGAGTTGTGTACTTTATGTAAGCGATGATAGGTCCCAACGAGTTTAGACTTGTTTCTTGTATTAATATTGTGTACATCACTGTTTTTCTTATAATTATTAATGTTGTGCCTAACAAACATAATATTTGCAAATATATACTGTGATGCAACAGTTAAAATACCTATATCCTTAAACAACTTTCGAAGAGAGACTCTAGCACCTAAATTGTATATGGAGCGGATGGCTCGTTTTTGGAGAATAAAAATCGTTTCAACATCAGCCGCCTTGCCCCAAAGTAGTATACCATAGGACATAACGCTGTGAAAGTAGCTAAAATAAACAAGCCTAGCTGTGTCCGTATCAGTGAGCTGACGTACCTTCCAAACTGCATAAGCTGCCGAACTAAGCCTACCTGCAAGGCTGTCTATCTGGGCTCCCCATTGTAGTTTACTGTCTAATGTAATTCCTAAGAATACTGTTGAGTCTACAATACTTAACATTTCATTATTTAGAGTTAAATTAGTACCTAGCTGTTTTACATTTGGCATAGTAAATCTCACACACTTTGTTTTATTTGAATTTAGTAGGAGATTGTTAGTTGAAAACCAATATAATACATCATTTAGTGCCCTATTCACATCGTCAAAAACTGTTTTCTTACGATCGACTTTAAAAATAAGTGACGTATCATCAGCAAATAGAACTATATCACAGAGATCTTTTAAATAATAAGGTAAATCGTTTATATATATGCGAAAAAGTAGAGGACCTAGTATAGAGCCCTGAGGAACGCCCATAGTAACCGGTAATCCAGAAGACCTCGCACCATTGACATCTACATGTTGAATCTAAAAATTCTATCCTTCAAGTAGGAAACAATTAGTTCCAAAGCAATACCATTAACACCATAATGTTTAAGTTTAAGGAAAAGCGTGTTATGTTCTACACAGTCAAAAGCTTTTGAGAGATCACAAAAAACGCCTATCGCATCTTGCGAATTCTCCCATGCATTAAATATATGTCTCAAAAGAGTTGCACCAGCATCAATTGTTGAACGACCCTTTGTAAAGCCAAATTGTTCTTTGTGAAATAGATTATTTAGATTAAAATGGCTTTCTAGTTGTTGCAAAATAACTGTTTCAAAAATTTTACTAATAGCCGGCAACATTGAGATTGGCCTAAAGTTACTTGGTTCAGTTGTACAACCCTTCTTGAATAAAGGTATTACTTCACTATACTTCATCAAATTAGGAAAAACACCAGAATCGACACATCGATTGAATGTTATAGCTAGAAATGGTGCTATATCAATTATAATAGTTTCTATTAATTTAACAAAAAATTCCCCATAAATCCCCTGAATTCTTAGAATTAAGAGACTTAAACGTTTTTATAATGTCTGTGGGGTTTATGAATTCAAATTCAAATAAATTCTTACATTCGTTTACATTGGCCCTTAACAACAATTCAGACCTTGACGCACAAGAATTCAAGGTACTGGTTGTACTAATTGGTATATTTGTGAAAAAGGTATTAAAAGATTCAGCTATGTCTAAGTTGTTTGTTATAAACCTATTATTAATATTTAATTTTAAATCATTATCTCGAGGTTTACTACGTCCAGTTTCATTATTAATAATGTTTCATGTAGCTGTTATTTTATTATTTGAAGACTTAATCTTATTACTTATGTATAAAGACTTTGCAATAGTACATGTTTTCCTAAAAATCTTTGAGTAATTTTTGACGTATTCATGAAATTTTGGGTCAAAATTACTTTGTTTCATAGCATATAAATCATACAGCTTTTCTCTACTTTTGTATATTCCTGTTGTCGCCCAGTCACAGAATGTCGTTTTTGGCCTTTGCATTATTGTTTTTGACTTAAATATACTGTTAAATTCGATTTCTATCATATTGAATAAGTAGCCGTAAAGCTTATCCGGATCTCTTTGAGTCCAATCTAAATTGGAAACCTTATCACTAATGTTATTACTAAAATTCAATAATCGGTTACTAGTCATGGGCCTGCAACATAGTTTTGTTTATTCTATTTTCTTTCATACAAGGAAATGTAACAAATTTCCCACAGTGATCAGATGTTAAATCACTTAAAATTTACCTATTTAAATATTCACCATTGCTAAAGATGTTATCTAAGCAAGTTGCCGAGTGAGAAGTAATTCTTGTTGGCTCAGAAAATAAATAATTCAAGTCAAATGATTCAAATAGGCTCACTAATCTTATACTGATAGGACACTTTTCTAATATATTAATATTGAAATCTCCGCAAACTACCAAAACCTTACTACTGACACATAAACGCTTCAAAACTTCTTCCATAACTATCTCAAATATGCTAAAGTCACTCTGTGGTGGCCTATACACACTAACTATAATATGGTGTTCCAGTTCTACACAAGAAAGTTCTACAGTGCGCTCAGCAGACAAATTTACAACATCTTTCCGGTTTTTGCACTTAATACTATTACGAACAAAAATTAACGACCCTCCATGAATCGACTTCCTTCTTACATACACACTTCTAGCAGAATAAAGTTCATTATCGAGTATTAACTGGTGTGCCTGTAGCCAATGCTCTGTGATACAGAGCACATCAACATTATATTTATCAAAAAATAATTCTACTTCTAAGTCTTTCCTAGATAATAAGTATACTCGTATGTGTGTCAGGCGATGTGATTGAGAATAAACTCCGTATAGAAGTAATCTCCTAAACAATTTAAATAATAAATTTAAAACATACAAGTAACGTGCATGTTAAATAAAAGTACAAAATTAATTTATTTTAGTTGCACATCTATGCTTGGGTCATAGAAATTGCTATGGGTACCAAATTTTAACTGAATTGGACATGTAGATTTGTAGCAAATTATCTGAGACATACCCTTAAAATCATAATAAAGTCAGTCAATCATGTTAACAGAAAACATTTCCCGAACACACTAATTTATGTTTACAATCCTCTTGTTTTACGAGTATGTTCAATCTTACACGTATAAGTTTTAAAACCCCCACAAATGCTTCTCATAACCCCATAATTCTCAATTTCTCAATTTACTTCGCTAAACAGAGACAAGAGCCTCACATAACTTTTTGACGCGAACTCCATTGTCGCTTAATTATCTGAATTCCCATCGTAACAGAGCAAAGAATTCTTAACACTTTGACTGCGAACAAGAAGCTCCTTTTGAAATGCATAATTCATTTTATTAAAAAGTTACCGAAGTGGTCTCACAGCTCAATTAACCTCTAATAATATTATTGCAGGGACTGTAGCTTCCAGAGTTGCAATCCGTAAATATTAGTCCGTACTCAAAGCAGGATGGCTGAATTATTAAGCCAATGAAATATAACTGTCGGGAAGTTAGTTTGACTCAGTGATGTTTCTCACAGATTTGTTTTTGATGATAAATCGCTTGAGTTAGAGGAATTTGCGGCGCTGTCTATAAAGTTGAATTGGAATAGTGGTTCAGGATTGGCTTTGTGAATCAGAAATATCCAAACTAAAGGAATGTTACATTTTAACGTAGATTTTTTGGTCAAATTAGTCAAATATTTTGAAATCGTTATCTCCTATTACGAAATTGATATTTAAAATACTAACACAATGTTTTTATCATCGAGTGTAGAAGTGGACTATATTTGTTCTTCTAAGCTGTAGTAACAAAAGCGAAGCGAAAACAAAGAGAATTAATATGAAAAAAAATCTAAAACTACGATAGGATAGAGAAAATGCCACGTCGGTGGCAAACCAGCATACGGCCTGCCTGATGGTAAGCGGTTAACTTAGCTTATGGACGCTTGCAATTCCAGGGAACTCGCATGCGCGTCGCCAATCCTTTAAAACCCTCTACACTCGTTTCTTGAAGAACCCCTGAGAAGTAACTATGTTTTGTATAAGGGCTATAGCATACCGGTAATCCATAATAGGTTTATGCTCGCGGTTACCATGAGAAATAACTTACTGACATAGCGGTTTGTTGCTATTCAAAACTTCAAAAGAGATAAATTAATATATAAATAATATTAGTAAATTTTAAGCTATTTAAAAGAGTGGCCGTGGGTTTTAGATGGCAGATGGGTTTCTTAACTATTTGCAACAAGGAATATTTTTTTATTTATTGTTATAATCATTTTACTTTTTACAAAGCAACCTTTTGTTGTGGTGACATTGTGTTGATCTATAATTTTTAGATTGAAAATACAAGCCAACAATTATTATTGAATTTAATTATATCAGAACTCCTACATTGCGCAGTGCAGTACAATATTAGGCAAAGTACTTTAAGGTTAACTCGGACAAAAGAGCATCCGAAGTTTAGGATCAATTATTTTTGACTTTCCTACGGAATGTGAATAACCTATTTGTTAATATAAGTTACTAAAATGAATACTGAAAAATGGTAGTACTAATTTCCGTAGCATCAGAGAAATTAAAGCAATTTGTTCCGATGGACGTCTAATTAAGAACTTATTACTCTTTGGTTAATAGGGTTTTTGCTGTTAAGTTTATGATTGTATTTTGTATTCAAAGCTCTTTGTGTAGGCCTTTCAGCTAAATGTGACTTGTTATCTAATAAAGTAACAATTTAGTTAGGTAAGGTTACTTTTATAAATGAGAACACTTGTTCGAAAAAAACATAGTAGATTTTAGTAGTTACCGATATATTAAGTGTAAGACGTGAAATACCAAAGATTGATTAGCTGTCTGATTGCTAACCGTTATCCTTCAGGCGTTGCTTCAATTACAATCTGTAGTTCTTCTAGTTACATTAACGAATGAAAACAATAAGAAATACAAATATTAACAAATGTTGACAGTTCTGTACACAACACAACAGTACAATGATAAAAATACGATCATAAACCTTTTCAAATAGATCTTTTCAAACACTTTTATGCTGGCATTTCCTACAAGCCTAGCCTTGAGAAGAAATGATTTTTTTTAAACATGTGCTATGTTACGGAGATTACACTCCACGTAAAACGGACTTCCCTCGCAAAAGCCAGTTTGAGTTACAGGTGTAACATGCAACCATGACCTGCTTGAGCTATTGCTTGTACTCCGCAATCCATCAGCATACACCGGCCGGCTCGACTCCGCTCGATACCACGGCCTCACAGAGAACCGGCAGTGAAGCAATGCTTGCATTGCTTTTCGCGTGAGTGAGGTTACCGTTCCCTCTCCCCTATTCCCGTCCATCCCTTCTCCCCCCTCTTCTCACTCTTCTAACTCTTCCCCCCTCCCCTCTCATTCCATCTTAGAGGCCGGCAACACACTTGTGACTCTTGAGTTAGGTGCCCATGGGCGGCGGTAGTCATTTACCATCAAGTGACCCGTCTGCTCTTTTGCCCCATATAACATAATAAAAAATCCTTTTCCTAACATTGCCTCCCCTTCTAAACTACCTTTTTATTTTAATATACACCCAATAGATGGCAAAAACACCCACAGAGTTTAACACACCTCTGTCTACTCCTTCAGGGAAATAGGTGTGAACATATATTAAAAAAAATCACACACTTCTTTGATAATAGTAGGTACCGATATAAGAAGCGTATCACGTAAAATTTCGTAAATTCATAAACTGTCCGATTGCTAATCGATATCCTTCAGGCGTTGCTTCATTTACAATCATTTACATTTACTTTTATGCCGCGTTCCAATAAACAAGAAACGATTCGTTTCGCTTACGGATGGTAAAATTTTCCTTGAAAATTGAACGAAATTTTACCGTCCTTAAGCAAAACGAAGCGTTTCTTGTTTGTTGGAACGCGGCATTAGTTAAATTTATAAACGAGAACAGTAAGAAATACTTACGTTAATAAATTAATACTCCAGACGTTGTCAGCACCACCAATAAAGCTTCTTGAAGTTAGGTACTCGTAATTAATAGATACTAAACACTGGCAGTTACTCGAATAGAACTACAAAAGATAATTGTATAATATCTATGTTTGTAAAGTTTTGAAAGCCTCCTTGTATTAATAAGCCAAACAGCTATTTAAACCAAGTAATGAGAGCAAGACTTATACAATATACATTTCCCTAAATTAATGTCGTTTCGAAGCCTAGATTTATTTCAATTTTTCAGATCATGCTAACGACATAAAATTTTAAGCTAAGAAGAAAGTGGTTTTCTTTAAAGATAGTAAATAAATAAAAAAACTTATAAATATTTAAAAAAGATCCGTACTGCTGCTATTGTTTCCGGGTTGGTATCGTTACAACAATGGGTGGCAGACAGAAGGTTCCCAGGTACTTATGAATTCGTGGCAGTATGAAAGCTTTGGAGAAGGTAATGACTTTTTAATAAAGATGAATTTAAACATTCTGATGATAATTGAGACAAAATTAGTGAGTTTGAATGCTAATGCTTATATGTTACACTAGCTGCGCCCCGCGGTTTCACCCGCGTAAGTCCCGATCCCGTGGGAATATCGGAATAAGAAGTAGCCTATATGTTAATCCAGGTCTAAAGCTATCTACATACGAAGTTGCATATCGCTTCAGTAGTTTTGGCGTGAAAGAGTAACAAACATCTATACATCCATACTCACAAACTTTCGCGTTTATAATATTAGTAGGATATAGTAATAAACTGAATACAGAATAACAAATAGCTGAAATAATGCAAAACAGTACTTATTACAACGTAAAAAAAGACAAATAGATAAGCTGTAAATTTTGTCACTTTAATCAAGGTAGACAAAGACTATATAGGTATAATAAAGACCGACAATGATTTTACAGAATATAAAACATATTTCGCAACCTTTATTTGAAATCATAGTTCTTACTTACTACGCTTTATACGTTACGAGTAGATATTTCACAAGAAGGTGAGTTAATTAATTCATAAAGTTTCTTCCAAAGTGTACTAATAATTATGAATTGAGCAAAATTACGTCGCAGTAACTACATCAAGTTTGTTCGTTAGAACTAATCAAAATATTATTATGTTCATTTTATGATTTAACATTTTTTCAAACATGTTAATTAATCTTACAATTATCCAATATTAATAATTTCTACAGATGTAATTAGCCTAAACTACTTCATGTCAAAGGCGTCATTGTAAATACGGTACATATATGTAGTTATTAGAATGTGCATTTCACTAATGTTAATCTAACAGTGAGATTTAATAATTATAGTAATGAAATTTTAAAGTGAGACGGAAAAACCCACCACTACCTGTCATCGGCTTATAAACACCAATGATGATGAATGATTCAACAACAAATCACTCATTCGTTAGAATCCTTGCTAAAGAAGTCTTGTAATGGCAGCTTAAGATTGCATATTACGCTTTTTAAGGCCTGCTACACCATCTAAGTATATCTCTGTTTAAGGAGTTTGGTTATCGTTTGTCTATTAAAATTCATTGAGGTTAGTTATAATCATTGCTGGGACTTACAGACCAAGAGTTAGTGTTAATATATTAATGTGTGTAAGACAGTATTTGTCATTGTTTATTTACGACAAACAAAACTGTCCACTGCTTCAACATGACTCCAAGCCGTCCTTTGTTTGAGCGCAAGGCTTGACCGCAAGTAATCCTATTGGAGGCACCTGCGCTAAAATAAACGAGGGTCGTAAATCCCCAGAAATGTCCCGACGGCTGTGACACGGTTATTGTTATTAGCTGACAGACGCTTGATTTGGCTCCAGCCCTAGATTTACCGGCGGTTGTTGGTGGTATTGCTGAAAATTTTACGATGTACAAGATGTACCTAATAAATCAAAAAGTACTTCAAAAGATGGCTCAGTTCGTAAAGTACCATAACAAAATTGCTGTGGAGTATAAACACTTATTTACTGTTGCCTTTTTTGACCGGCTTTCGAGTATACCTTTTAAACACACTTTTAGCTTCCCTTGTAACTAATTGACTATGTAAATAAATCTTGGAAGTTTATAAGTGGGAGAGCGATGCTTCGGCATGTATGGGCCGGCTCGGCCGGAGTGATACCACGGCCTCACGGAAAACCGGCCTCATAGCAACACTTTTGTTGTGTTTCGGGCGAGTGAGGTTACCGGAGGCATTAACCCTTGCCGCTCTCCCCTTTTCCCCCTCTCCTCCCCCCTCTACCCCTCTTCCCTAGCTTCCCCTACTCCCACCTTAAAGATCGGCAACGCACTTGTGACTCTTGAGTTGCAGATACCCATAGGCGGCGGTAGTCACTAAAAATCAGGGGACTCGTCTGCTCGTTTGTCACCTATCCCATAAAATAAAAGTGAAACTTTATAAAGATGTTTGTTTTTTTTTTTAAAGAATACTAGTAACTTGGGTAACACATTACTAGTATTCTTATTACCCCTCCATCTAAGCTAAGTTTGCTTGTGTTAGGAGTGGGGTCACGCCGGTAGTGCCCTGCGTGGGGTTCGAACCCGCAACCACTTGATCGCAAGTCCGACGCCTTAGCCATTACGCTACCGCCGCTTATCATAAGTGGAATTCTTTAGTCGATACTAGTAAACCCCTGGAGTTTCAGCTCATAATAATATGATTAGTTTAGACTAGTCCAATAGAGTGGTAGTAACGATGGTCTGATGATGGAGATAGGAGGCAGATAGTGGAACTCTTTTGTACCTTCTAATTTGGTTCGCTATTGAATCGTGTTTTTATTTTTGATGATCCTACTAATATTATAATCGTATAAGTTTGGGAGGATGTATGGATGTTTGTTACTCTTTCACAGTAAAACTACTGAAACGATTGCGATAACACTTGGTACATAGATAGCTGGAGACCTGGATTAACATATAGGCTACTTTTTATCCCGATATTGCCACGGGATCGGGACTTACGCGGATGAAACTGCGGGGCGCTGCTAGTAATAAGTATGTCAATGTTGGGCAACATAAATATTTCAGTTGCGATAGTTGAGCGTCAGGAGCTCGAAGTTGGCAGAGGTCTTATGTTATCATACCGGACACGCTGCTTCTGCATTTAAACTGTGCTGTAACACTGACCTCAGATTTTCATTCGATGTTACAAGTAATTTTATTATTATCGTTGCAGTTTTGTATTGCAAGTAACCAATTCAGATTATTAAGATTATAAATTCGATGTCAGATATGTAAAGCTTACATAAATGAGTAAGTAAAAGAAAGCAATAAAACTAAGATTTCCTTCAAAGATAACATAAGTACATGCACACACACGCCTGTATCCCCAAAGGAGTAGGCAGAAGCGTATTAAATACTAACATTTTGCGTACTATAATTTGGGAATTACTGGAATTAGATGGGAAAATTGGGAGTATATTAAAAGGGAAAGATAGGCAATGGTAGGATAAGGATATTGCATAAATGGATAGTTTGAGGAGTGTTAACAATAGCTTGAAAAGATCAGGGTCGCAAACCTGTAAGTCCCAGCCCTAGATCTAGACCTACTAAATGATTTTGCAATCCAATATAGAACCAATAGTTTTCACAGTGGCTCAGAAGGCTCGACCGGAGACCACGGCCTCACAGTAGTGAAGCAATGATTGCATTGCTTTTCGATGAGTGAGTGAGGTTACCGGAGGCCCTAACCCTTTCCTCTTCCTCTCTTCCTTGATCGCCCCTTATTCCCCCCTTCCCCTACTCCCACCTTAAAGGCCGGCAACGCACTTGTGACTTTTGAGTTGCAGGTGCCCATGGGCGGCGGTAGTTATTTACAATCAGGTGATGGTAAATGACTGCCGGAAAAAAACACATTTTATACATAGATGTTACAAAGATGTTATTATAAAATAATTATAAGTAAGTTTTGAATTGTTTTAAAGTTGTTTCCAATAGAAAATAGTGTTTAATTATGGCCTTTTTTCGAAATATGCCTTTCACCAACTTTCGCGTTCCTTGGTTTATAATTATTATGTTATGGAAATTAACCCGGTCACGTAATACTATAACGTGATGGCGGTAACTCACGTAACATAATTATAGATCTTTTAACACTACGGATTTTACCATAACATGAATAACAACCTTGATATTTTGTATAAAATAAGCAAATACTGAACATTTTCTGTCTACGTATAACTTGTTTACACTTAACCAAAATATTTATACATCATCACTACATATTATAAAACAAAGTCCCTAACCGCATCTGTCTATCTGTTCGCGATAAACTTAATAACTATCGAACGGATTTTCATACGATTTTCACCAATAGACAGAGTGATTCATGAGGAAGGTTTAGGTATATAAGTCATTAAAGTTTTGTGTAAAATGGCTGAATTATGACGGTGATTCTTGAAGATGCCGGAAATAATCAATATATGCTTTGTTACCCGTGCGAAGCCGTGCCGGGTTGCTAGTAAACAAATAAAAATGGTATGTAAAACAATACAATTACAATACCTTGCAACATCTTAACATGGATCATCATCTTAAGATGTTGCAAGGTATTGGGTGAGTAAGTTGATGATCAAATGAATGCACTCACGCAAAGACGATTAGTAGGAGAAAGATACTCCTTCCGTAATTACTAGCGTATTATACAATGTACAATTCATGTTTTTATTTCTTTTATATCATTACACTTCGGTGTAAAAAGTATCTGTTCAAGAAACTGCACCTTGTAAGTTACTCTACGTTAAAACAGCTTGCAAACTCTTTTATTTGAATTCCAAAACTGTTTTTATTCAAAGGAGTTTCTTTGAAAGAATTTTTTGACGTTCTTTTATGGTAATATATAAAGATAATTACTCAGTGAAAATATAAGGAGTGGTAATGTTCTATGGTTTTATTATTAGGTCAGCTCCCCATGAACAATTTTGTGTTGCGTGTGTGACCTTTCAAATTATTTTTTGATATGTTTAAGGCACATACGAGTATTATATATTATGTGTAACACTAAATAGGATGGCGTTCAGAAGACCATCTAATTATGGGTTTCTCTTGTTTAAGTTCATTGTTTTTATTTTAATGATGGGATATTAGATGATATTTTTCTAAGGTTATGTCTTTGAAACTTTCTTATTGTTCATGTTAACGACTTAAAAAAAAGAAGACGTTCTCAATTCGACCGTCGTATTTTGTCGTCTATGTTAACCAATGTCTTAACTAACTTTATTTGTATATTAGCCACCGACGAAAGATAGTACGCAATACAGAACGTACGCCCGTATCAAAAAATATTCAATAACATAAACAAGGATCATGTACAAACATTCCAATGCCTTGGGCCAAATTATTCGCGCATTGACTGAGCTTTGGCATATTATAATACCTAGTCATAATCATAACAAAGTTAATTTCAACAACAACATAGACTCTGATCCAAACATAGTTGTATGTTTACTGATTTAGGGGAAAGTGGGCTAAATAACATTAAATTTTAATGTTTTTAGACGTGCTAAGTCATCAGATTACATTAAAAATATACGGCTTTATATGATCGGCTATAAATCACGCATGTAATTTAGGTATGCTTTATGACACATTGTGGTGCTAGGCACTGACGCTGTAGTTTGCTTCATCGCTTGATAAAGAGTCCTTTAGGTTCTTGAAACTAGTTAGGCATCCTCAAAATACACAGGCTAGTAAAACCGTATAATATATCCTACTAACATTATAAACGTGAAAGTTTGTGAGAATGTATGGATGTATGGATGTTTGTTCCTCTTTCACGCAAAAACTAACGATTGCGATGAAACTTGGTACAAAGATAGCTGGAGACCTGGATTAATACATAGTCTACTTTTTATTTCAATATTCCCACTCGAATCGGGATTCACGTGGGTTAAACCGCGGAATAAATCAAATCGTAAATCAAGTTGAAAGTCAATAATGAAGTGAAGTTGAAAGTGAAATATTGAAGATGTTTTTGACTTAACCACAACATTGTCGGGTTATGAATTAGGATGAAACAAAATACAAATATACTCTATCAAAAAACAATAAAATACACACATGGGAAGGAAGATAATAATAATAACTTAAGATACCTCACACACGGCCGTCTGATTCTAAACTAGGCAGAGCCTGTACTATGGTAACTAGACTGCTGGTAAACATACTTATATATTACTAAAAACACAGGTACACAACAAATGATTGTGCTCATTTGTCCTGGGTGGGAATCAAGCCCACGGCCTCCTTCGTAAGCGACGCCGACGGCTAGTTAAAAATAGAAAAGATCAATCACGATCGGATCAAGGATCGCATTTTATGTGACTGTGTACTTCTGCAACTTTGTACGTACTTTTACTTTATTTGTAAGTATTCGATCCGAAATGAGTGTTTGTGGATGACATAAAATTGCTACCGACTACAGAATTATGGTCGAAATTCGACCACCAAGCGATCTCTTCTTTTAACCGACTTCCAAAAAGGCGGAGGTTCTCAATTCGTCGGAATCTTTTTTTTTTTATGTATGTTCACCGATTACTTGAAGAAGCCTCAAGCAATTTTGAAAATTCTTTTTTTCATTTCAAAGGGTATACTTCCCATTTGTGGTCCCATTAAATTTTATTCGAAATCAGCCGAGCGGTTTCTTAAAAATCAACAAATATCTAAAAATTTTATACATCGATGAGGTTTTCGTTTGCTCGGAAACATCGCTGTCTCATTGGAGCCTATCCTTATTATATTTAAACAAAATACATCTACTTTCCACTAAGAAGCACATTAAAGTCGGTGATACTTTTTTTAAAAGATAATTTTATTAATTATACTATGTAGTAGTAGTAAGGTAATGTCGCCGGGGGCTTCAACTCATGATGCTAAATAAAAAGAAATTAGCCAATAAAATTCAAATAGGGTTCAAATTGGAATGGACGTTCTAGAAAAGCATAACATTTACCGCTTCGTCCGTGATCCGCAACTTAATTACTTAAACATGCAAAGCCACGAGGGTTTACACTTGTTGTTTTAGATTTATACCCACATGTATATAAAACCACAACAGCATATATAATAATTGACTGAATACTAATGAAAGGATATCTATCTGTTCATTAACCTTGACATATAGATATCTTCTATTTAGAATATAATAGTAACCTTTGGGACTTAATTACCTTTATTCTTCACCACAATTAAATATGTTACCTGATTTGAGGTAACAAATTTCGCTGATTCCTGGAGCCCAAATTTACTTATTAATTTATAATACATGTAAATCCATTTATCATGGATTTTTTTTCCATTGGAGCCTGTGACTCTCTGATTATTTTTCCCCACAATTAAAAACGTAACTGATCTGAGATAACAAGTTTGGTTGGTTCCTGGAGCCTAAAAGTACTCGCAATACATGTAAATACATTTACCAAGGACAATTTTTTCTGGGGAGCCTGTGATTCGCTGGTAATCTTACTCAGAAGCAGAACAGCAAAACGCTTATAATACTTAGCCACAGTCTTATACAGGGTAGAGAAACTTCATCAATATTCCCCTTGCGCCAATTCAAGCAATAATCTGCATTATCTCAAAAACACGTTAACGATTCGAATTTTAATAATATTGTACTAGAATTGTCTGAGTTTCAGTCACCTGAAGAAATGATAAAACAAATGAATCAGGCCACTGGGAGCGCCGGCATCGTCCCAGTTTTAATGTGGTTCGCGGCGGGAACGCGGAAGTTCTCTTCCCCACTTTGCTTGAATTTGTATTGCACCTCTTCAGTACGTGGAGCATATTATGAGTCTGTGCAATCAATATAGAGTCCTACTCTCCAATAATGATATAAGCGTTAATTATTACAATAACCTCGCAAATTAATTATCTGAGATATATGTTTCTTTGAATAAATATATTATAATAAGTAATTATATGTATGTAAAAAAGTAACTTTAACAGCCACATGAAGAAGTTTTGTTGGCAGTTCAGCGTATTATGCTTAGTTTTAAGCTATACATTGTAAATGAATTTATCCTCAACTAGAGATTACGTGGTGGTCGAATTTCGACCATGGTTTTTTCATTGGCCAGGACAACTTGAGCTGTCATTGTATAAACTTACTCACCATGACAGGTATCGCATATACTGGACTCGTGTAATTTCATGAAGCGGAATTCACGTAATTTTTAAAGGTGTTTAAACATTTTAGCTTTCTGCACTTCTGTATATCAATTGTAAATACTCCAAAATTCACGTTATTATGTTCGCGAAGTTTTCCTAAAAACAGGTACAAAGAATTCTCTTCACGTATCACGGAATATAATGGACAATGAATTTTTTTTATAAAAAAATGAAATTAATGTGGTTCGCGTCGTTTTAGAAGCAATTTTATTTTCGTAAGTACGTTATCGTATATACAGGCTGTTACAGAAAAGTGTGGTGATATTTTAGGGTCTTTTAAGTGACACCGTAAATAACGTTAGCGCTAACAATTTTAGGAAAATTCGCTATTTTTAATAAATAAATTTTGTTTCGAAACTGACAAATTCAACTTGATAATTGACAGATAAAGTTAATATTTCGTATCAGAGAGGTCTGACATGAAATAAAGTATGGTATTTAATACCAAAGGTATTGATGAAATTATTGTATGTCCTGATTTTTCTAAAAATGTCTGTATAAAACACAAAATTATTGAAATTCACATGAAAATTTAAAATAATTTGTTTATAAATGTGTACCTGCCCTAGGAAAATCTGAAGAAAAAAATAAAAATACAATAATTTTCTTTCTTTTCTTTTTTAAGGAGAATCAACTATTTGTCGGTTAAACATAACGCTCCTAAAATTTTACCAAACTTTCCTATAACATCCTGTATAGATAGTTACAGGTCAAGAAAGTAAAAAATTCTGCTTGTTACAGAGGCAATGTTTTTATTTTTGGTTTGACTTAGAAAAAGAAATCATTAATTTGATTAAGATAAAAAAAAAAAAAAATTTTTTTATTAAGTTGGTAGAGTAATTAGTAGTGCAGTCGTAGGCTAATATAATGTTTAAGGCAGTGCCATAAGTTCATGATGAATGTTCCATAACATTTTTAACAGACTTCAAAAAGGGGGAGGTTCTTAAGTCGAGGGTTTTTTGTCTGATTTCAATAATCATTTTTTTAATTGAATTGGTTGTAGTCAATGTTGGTCCTCTTTAAATTTGAACTAAATATTCTACCTTTAAGGATGTAAAATTAAAAGGTCATCCCTTTTAATTTAGGTAATAGTTTTTTTACAAATTACAAATAATACAAAATACAAAATGTTTTATTTCTTATTTTCTTTACCAAAAATGTGTATAACAATATATGTGATTGGAGCTTCCATATACGCAAATAGTGCCTGTATTAGGAGACTCCGCTCTTCCATAGCATGCTTGTTACATAGTTGGTACACGAGTGTGTTCAATTGTTTTATACTCAATTTATCATTAGTTAAGTACATTGATGTTGGTGATATTTTTTAAAGTGTTCTTATTCTCACCATAATGTAGCTAGCGCTATCCAAAGAATTTTTGGCAAGCTAATACATATATGGTACGGTGATAAAGCATTTGAGCGCAACTTCAGGGATCCCGAGTTCGATCCGCTTTGTTACCTAAAAAAATATCATATCTCAGTGTTTATCCTATTCATCTATCTTCTAGAACCTTTAGAATAAACTGTGTTGAGTTTAGATCACAAGGCAGTGTTGTTTTTTTTTTCCATCAGCATTAACTTTTGCACTTAAACTGTAATTTATTCAAAATCCTTCATCTTCTTTACATAATTTTTAAGAAAATATCGCAAATGAAATTTGAAATGCTTAAAGTTTATTAATATAATAACTTCACACCTTGCACACAGCCATCTGATCCCAAACTAGACACAGCCTGTACTATGTAAACCAGACTGCTGATAAACATAATTATATATTTCTAAATACATACATTTTATAGATAAATTACACCCAGACACAGAACAAATGATCATGCTCATCACACAATTATTTGTCCTGAGTGGGAATCGAATCCACGACCTCTAGCTTAGCAGTCAGGGTCACTAACCACTAGACCAACAGGCTAGCCGACAGCCGCGTGTGACATGTGTGGAGTTATTATTGTTTTATTATTATTATGACTGTCGAATTCGACCAC
The DNA here is from genome assembly GCA_949752705.1 of Callimorpha dominula. Lineage (NCBI taxonomy): Eukaryota > Metazoa > Arthropoda > Insecta > Lepidoptera > Erebidae > Callimorpha > Callimorpha dominula. Next base: position 2,534,977 of record OX457002.1, on the reverse strand, counting down.
TAAGCGATCTAGACTTTGTATAACTCGTGGATACACCTATATTCTATATTATCCTACTAATATCATAAACGTGAAAGTTTGTGAGGATGTATGGATGTATGGATGTGTGGATGTATGGATGTATGGCTGTTTGTTACTCTTTCAGACCAAAACTATTGAACCGATTGCGATAAAACTTGGTATGTAGGTAGCTGGAGACCTGGATTAACATATAGGCTACTTTTTATCCCGATATTCCCACGGGATCGGAACTTACGCGGGTGAAACCGCGGGGCGCTGCTAGTTCAAAATAAAACAGCTACAACCTCTGGAAATTACTTCGCTTGACTTGATATTTATGTGTCATATGTCAACGTGTCCATCTCTACGATACTCAAGAGATGATAAAGAAAAAAAAATAAAAAGGAAAATAAGAAAATGGTATGGTCCAGTGGTCTGTCGCGTAAAAGGGATGAGTGAGAGGCGATTAACGAAAAAGGGTTCATGCGTTGTAAAGTGCTTGAGGACGGAGAAGGGCATGCACTGGCCAAATTGCTGTACCCTTCAAAAAGGTCAGGTGTTCGTGCTATTGCTGTTGTGTGAATGTACATAAAGATAAAGAAAAATTTCATATAACAATTTGGAATTTACCATTGAAATACATGGGTAGGTATTTGTTTAAACTATACTAAGGTAATGTAGAATATGTGACTATGGTATTTTAGAATATACAATAAAAATATGTTTTGTATAACGATGAAGTTTTCTTAAAATCATATAGGAATATTTATTCTACAAAATATCATAGTGCTATCTAGATCCAAGCAAAGCAAAGCTTGAAGAACCATGCTCTCAGGATCTGTTTGACACGATGCCCACGGTCGTCCCATCGCACCGCCGCCGGCAGGGCGTTCATCCTCACGCCTTGGAATCTTAATGATGGCGCAGGTTACAGTTCCAGACGATTTTTCTTTCGCGAATGCTCCGGCTGTGGAAAGAACCATGACGAGGTTTTCGCGAAGGATTACAGTGTCTAGTTTTTCAAGCAAGAATGAGTGTACAGGATTTTAAAGAGTCGGCAACGCGCATACGAGTCCTCCTCTGTAATCGCAAGCTTCCATAGGCTAAGGTAACCGTTCGCTATCAGACGGGCATTTACATTTTTGTACACTACTTACTTCACAAGGCGAGGGCCTTAGATTTGAACTCTAACTACATTGTATTTAAGTTACTGGTAATAAAGTTAATACCTAGGTTTTTGGTTAAAGTTGTTTCATTCTAAAGAAATTTACATTGTACTTTGATAAAGACACATTTTAACTTAATCTATTAATTAAACTTCGACTTCACTTTAAATAATATTCTAGAGGTATTATATTTATCCACAATCAAAGATACGAATTCTATCTCCAACAGTTAAACCACAAAATATATGTCGAAAATATTTATAGATAAAAATGTAAACAAAAAAGAAACAAATACATAAAATGACTACCTCCTCTAAACATAAAGTTTCTAGAACAAAACGTTATCTTAACTTGTCTCGGCTACGTCACCTGATGATAAAGAATATTCCCAATTATAAAAAGGAAGTCAAACTTGCTACTAGATGAAGAAGAGGGGTTTCTATGAACGCAATCATTCGCTTTTATACAAATCTTACTAACACAAGAAACAAGGCCGCTCTACCAAATTAGACTTAATCAAATTGTGTGGAGAGTAGCGAGTGTTGAGTCCGGCCCTCGCCACCGCCGGTCTTCTCAGTAGCAACGGACTCCCCGAGAATTAACTGCGAAATATTCTTTATATACTAACAAGCAACAAAAACTTTCATAGTGCGATTCAGGTCTCCGCCACTGATTGGCTGGCTTAATAAACAGTACCGTTTCAGAATGTTTGTGGTCAATAACCGAGACAGAAATGTAAGTTATACTGCGAATGTTTTTTACTACACAGAACAGTTTTACTCATATTACGATGTGAATAAAAACGCTATGCAATAAATAGTAGCTGCTCGCTAGATGTTGTGAGCCTGGTTATTGACCTCAAGTAGCACATTTTGGTTAAAAAACAGTTCATGGTCAACTGTGCAAAACGCTCACTATTATTCGGACTTTGACTCAAGACTTGCGCTTTGTGTTATAGGTCAACGTTTAGCTTTTTTTAAATTTATTTTTGTATATGTATAATTGGCGTCGTTAAAAAACTTAATTTGTCCCGCATATCCATTACTTAGTTGAGTATGAAAAAACTTCGTGTTTATTTGAAAGTGTATTTATAATTAATTAATGCACGTTAGCGTAATATCTTTACAGTGCTATACAAAAAGCGTATATAATATATTGCGTTAAGTAAAATTAGTTATGTAGTAATATTTATTCTTTCCCAAGAACCTCTGACAATTCCATTTACAGTTAGCAACAAAATTATGTTGACGGGAATTAACGCGATCACGTATTTAAAACGCTGAGTCAGCCTGTAGCCATTGCAACCAGGTCGAGATGTCAGGCAAATCAAAGTTGTGTAATATTTTTTAGATACGTGATCGCGTTAATTCGTCAACATACGTATCACTAGCTACCTGGCCCAGCGTTGCAGTGGCTACGTAAACTGCAATACAAAAAAAAACTATCCTATCTCTTAAATTGGACCAAATTGCACACGTTGTGCAAAATTTTATTAAAATCGGTTCATTAGTTTATCGCTAGTTACGAATTTATCGCAAACAGACAACGTGACTCGAAAACATTATAACTTTGCAAATACTGCTGTTATCACCGAAAGTACTCCCATAATCCGGGCAGAACTACAGAAAGTAGAACATAGAATCGGGCAAAATCAAAGCAGAATGGCTACCATACAACCTTGGTCCTATAGAAGACAAGGATTTATCAACATTCAGATATACTTATAATGTAGGAGAGCCATGCTTCGGCACGTAAGGGCCGGCTCGACCGGAGTGATCCACGGCCTTACAGAAAACGGGCAGTGAAGCAATGTTTGTATTGTTTTTACCATCAGGTGACCCGTCTGCTCGTTTGTCCCAAATGCCATAAAAAAAGCTTTTTTTACAAACAACTAGCGTTTGCCAGCGAAATTAAAGGTTTTTCTTTTTTCTTTGCTTTGCTTTTTTCGAAATTAAAGGTACTCTATCTCCTTTTCTGCACACCTGACAACGTGTATGCATTTATGGTGATTAGTTGAGTAGTAATAAACCAACAAATAAACAAACAACTCACTTTTTCCTTTCTAGCTGATGCGCGCGATTTCTTTCGCCTGAAAATGTTGGTGAAATCTATCACACAGGAACAATATATTTTTCCAGGATAAAAAGTAGCCCATGTGCTATTCCAGACTATAATCCATCGCTATGCCAAATTTCATCCAGATCATTTCAGCTGTTTTTGCGTGAAAGAGTGACAAACATCCATAGATCCATCCATCCATCCTCACAATCTTTCGCTTTTATCATATTAGTAAGATTTATAAAATAAGTTCACATTCTCCCTGATAGTTAGCAGTCGGTGTATATAAACACAAACGTGGACTCTAGCAGTAATAATAATAATAATAATAATAACTCCACACATCTTACACACGGCCGTCTGATCCCAAACTAGGCAGAGCCTGTACTATGGTAACCAGACTGCTGATAAACATACTTATATATTTCTAAATACATACATATTATAGATAAATTACACCCAGACACAGAACAAATGATCGTGCTCATCACACAATTATTTGTCCTGGGTGGGAATCGAACCCACGACCTCTGGCTTAGCAGTCAGGGTCACTAACCACTAAACCAACAGGCCAGTCAAAATATAAATCAGTCAGTATCAATAGTGTAACTCCTATTCTATTCCGGTGATATTAATTAAACAGTTTGATAGCACAAGTCGTGGCGTAGATAGTAAATCTTTATAGGTATATAAAAATGAATCCCTATTTCCGTTAAAAATTAAGAAAGGTCCGAGGAAAATTTGAAAGTTTTAGAAAACTTAACGGGGGACTTACGCGGGTGAAACCGCGGGGCTCAGCTAGTACAAAATAGACCCGGTGCGACGGGAAGCCGCCGACACCACTTGCGCGTACTCATTGAACTGTGTACCGTCGCGTCGAGTCTCGGTGTGAAAGCTTTAATTGTATTTCTTTTGGAGAGCAGGATTGCCGAGGTTGAGTTGACGACACGTTCGTTGCGCCACTCTTGTTGAAAGTGTACATACATATCTACAAGCATACAATAGACGTCGATTAAGGTTTACTAAGCTCTTTGAAAAGTCATTGTTTTTAACACTTGACTATTAGTAGAAGACATACATTTTGTAAATGGTGACCGGTACTAGTACATATACATATGAATAAAATAAATTTAAAGCCCTATAACGTATAAACAGGTTTATTAAAGCTTTAGATTTACAGTTTATGGAACAGTAATTGGTAATAAAAGGAAATAACTGAACATTGTTTTAGAACACGCTGCAACTAAATTTTAAAACCACAGCCAATGTCTTTATTCTAGCTGTTATAAGTCATTATGAAACATAATATGCAGTCTTTTGGCGACTGTGCATCTAAAAGGCTTATACAGAGCTGGAACGCAACATAACATTAGAACAGAAGAGTTAAAATGCCCACAAACCAGAGTTACTTAGTGCCGAACCTAAGTCTAAATGCACGGTAATAGGCACATAGCTCTGTATAATCCTATACAGTACAAGCCATGGATTTTTTAAAAGAGCATGAAAGTAAAATAAATGCGGTTGGCATATCATTGCAGACATAGCAACTTTTTGTTTCTGTCACCGGCGACTATACGACAACTTAACGTGTTTGAGATTGTCTATTTGCTAATGATGATGATACCAATGTTACTTAAATAATTCCTAATAAAGAAATTTAAATTTAAAATTTAAATAGGAAGTTCATAAATAGGTACATACGAAAATAAATAGACATGTATTATATTAGCAATTAGTAAATAACTAGGTAGTATAAAATATAAACAAATAAATATATATACAAATACAGGCATATTATAAAAGTAGTACACTAACCTACATTTTAAAATGTTATCTTATATCTATACTTCTGTAACTAATCATTTCATTTTACTAACACAATAAATAACAAGTAAAAAAATAAACACTATAAATAAACACTATAATCGTTGATCGTATAGTAGGATTTTCTAATAAGGTGATTTTTTACAGTTTGCTTGTATTTATCTACAGGAAGGTCGCTAACATGTATAGGAATTTTGTTATAAAAGCGTAAAGCGTAAGTCAAGTAACGCATACTCATAGGTAAATTTGCTAATATTATAAATTATTATTGTCATCCGCAGCCATGTGAAATTCAGTATTGAAAGTCAAGTCAAATTAAGTCAAGTATGCCTATATCAAACAGAAATGACGTTGATTTAAGAGCCTGGTCTTAATGAGACCTATATTCAATAAAATAGGCGTAGTTAGAACTACATAAATAATCACACGTAGTTATTAGTATCAAAATAATGAACGGCATACGCTAATAATGTTTCATTAAAGATCCATTGGCGTTCAATAGTTCATAGTATAACCTTTGTTGTGTTGCGACGAGTCACTATTTATTTTCTTTACCACATAAGTAACATGTACTTATTTTTCGCTTTGCACTTTGAAAATAAAAAAATACTTTAATAAGTTATTTTTATAAACCTGCAAGCTACTGTAATATTTGTGTCAATACAATTGCAACAAACATGGCTATCCAAAAGTGTATCGAACCATCAAAATAGTGTTTACTTCCTAGTATTTATCTAAAAAGAGTAACGGTAATAAGTAACGGATCTTAATTAGAACGTAAATGTGTGCGACCAAAAGTTGACTTGTCTGTACAATAACAAAAGTAGTGGGCGCTCTGGGGTATGTGAGACTCGCTCGCAGATTGCATAAGGAATGTGGATATGAGCTCTGTTTGCTTTGAAAGAGAAAGTCTGTCTAAATGTGAGGAAAATGCGCTCTAATAGTTTGACGAGTGGAAAAATGTTTGAAGAAAGATTGAAGTGGAATGAATTTGTCTCTATATTTGTTTAAGATTACTGTGATTTTAGCTTAATAATCAGTTCTGTAACTAGTCGAATTTGATTATTGGTATGTGCTTTCGTTCCGAACATATAATATACTAGTAACCCGCCCCGGCTTCGCATGGGTTCAAATTATACACCTAAAAATGCCTCATGAATCACTCTGTCTATTAGTGAAAACCGAATGAAAATCCGTTCAGTAGTTTTTCAGTTTATCGCGAACAGACAGACAGACAGATGCGGTGGGGGACTTTGTTTTATATGTAGTGATATTTCATTCCATCCCAATCCACTCTATTCTATTCAATCTTTACAATCCTAAGGTTGCTATTTCGGGTAAACAAAAGCGCTGAGCTAAGTTAGAGTTTAAACTTTTATTATATCACTTTCAGACTTTCATGTGTCGAAATAAAGTCTCCACACACCCACTAGCTTACCAATACGTGCTAAAGAATATACTTTACTACCGATCAAACTGGTGCAGTTACAAATGCGTCTCAGGTGAATATTTCAGAAAAAAAAACCGGACAAATGCAATTCTGCGTCGCGTACCGACTGTACCGCACAACTTGTATGTAGACAGTTGTTCCATCTTGGGAATCGATTCTTGAATATGTTTGTCTTTTTTCCGAGTGACAAACTTAACTTTGCCGTTCTAAAAAACTCTCCCATTCATTGATAAACGTCAAAGCCAATTTTCCTAGCTCAAAATATAAATTTGTAATCGTATTACGTAGATTTCGAAGAAAAGTCTACCTATTGATTTTGGTATCAAGGTGTGAGGCGTCCTGCTGCGCCGGTTGCAGGTGCCGGTTGCGGGCGCGGCAGGATGCCTCACACCTTGATAAAGAGCCCCCGTTGGGTCCGAAACTAGTCGGGCATGCCCAAAATATACACGTAAGTAAAACCGTATATCTTAACTAATATGAATACCACTCACGAAAGTTTTTACTCGAGAGCACATCATTTCAGATAGTCATAGGCTATATGATACAGATAAATTATTCAATTTGAGTGGAGTCAGGGCGATAAGAAAATAAAGTTCAGGTAGATAAAGATTTTTACGATTTTGCATACCTTAATCATAATATTATTTATCAGCAACAAAAGACACTTAACCAATTTCTGTTCAGTAATTAGTTGAAGGTTTTGTTGGTACACTTACATCTTTTATCAAATACTTAACAGGAGTTTGATCATAGAAGGTGAAAAAAACCTTATTTATGGCTTCAGAAGTTGGCAATGGTTCTTTCGGGTTTTCTTCTTAAAAAAAAAACAGTGTGCAAGCAGGAGAGTATATTTGTGTATGTGGTATACGTGTGTGCAAGCGTGCGCGTGTATGTGTGTGCGTGTATAGCTACAAATGTATTGCTATGCATACGCATAGCAATACATTTGTTTATCCCGTTCCTATTCTAGTAATTTTCTAATGGGTATTGATCCCGCGTTATTGACGGTTTAGGCGTTAAGAATTTAATCTAATGATTACTTTTTAATGTGATTACCGAGACTTTACGTGTACTGAGCTTAACAAAATGTTAAAGCTTTGGTAAATTTCGTTGAGAATTATTTGTTTATTATGTTATAATTATGTTGAAGGGATTTAACGCGATCACGTATTTGGAAGGTAATATAGGACAGACCTACCTTTGATTTGCCTGACATTTCGACCAGATGTACTGGCCATGGTCACAAGCTGACCACGTTGTCGTGATCGCGTTAATTCCCGTAAACATAATTTTATTATCATGGTATGCGAAAGGTTAGAATTTCTTGGCGTGAAAGAAAAACAAGTCTCTATTCTTTATAAACCTAATTTTTTTACAGTTGTTAGATCACTTTTTTTTGTTCCCCGCAGTTTCATCTACGTCTTTGACCTCTGCTTCGCTTCTAAGGGTATTAGCGTAATATACATAGCCTATAGATATCCTCAATGAACATTCTATCCAATACAAAGAAATTATTCAAAGCTGATTGATAGTTATAGAGGTTAACGCGTTTAAACCATCAAACAAAAATCTTTTCAGCTTTCTTATATGGCTAGAGATTAGTAATATCCTCGTGGTAAACAGTATCATTCTCTAAACTCTCACAACGACATCCACGTGACTGCTTTAATTATCAGACCAGTAAGGTATTATGTGATTTCTTATGAACTTCGGTGACTGTTTACAAAGTATGTGACAGTGTTTCCGAATTCCATTCCATCGAATAACCCTCCACACACACTTAAATAAAACAGAGTACGGTACAGTCTTCAAAAGATTTGTATAAATAGTATGTATATATATATAACTTACTTTACATAAAGCATAAAGTTACAGCCTCTTATATGACTTGCTACATATTGTATACATATGCAGTATCTAATCAAGCAGTATCTTTGATTATTGAAGCGCAAGGTATGTCATACGGCAATTAGCTAACTGACTGACACACAAAGCTAAATGCCAGTCCATGCACAGTCAACTCTAGCAATTCCATGTGAATTATTGGTTGCTTAGACATTCTTGCTACATCGCTCTTCCTATTATTACATTGATCTGGTTTAACCAGACATAGTCTAAAGAGTACTTGTAAACTAAGGCAAAAAATTGACTTGCTTTGGTGGAGAAATCTTAAAGTAGGTATTACTTTTATTCCGATTTTTTTTTGACAGATATTTTCGACGATAATAAATTCAGTCGTTCATTGTATACCTAAGTATTTTTGTACAGCTGTACCTTTAAATTTTTTTAAAGTCAGTATTTGCTTCTGTCAGTGCAAATCATACACTGAACTGCTAGTATAGTCTGTATAAAATAACGTAATTATTGTGGATATTGTTTCAACAATTCTTATACAAATGCCCAGTCAATGGAACCGATATGCTTACTTTCACCAGCCAATCAGTAACTCAGGTGTATATCGCGCTATTGAAGTTATTCTTACTCTAAGCTTATAAAGAACAGTTTGTTGCGCATCCCCGGGGAGTCCGTTGTTACTGAGAAGACCGGCAGTGGCGAGGGCCGGACTCAACTATCGCTATTTCAAATAATTTGATTAATTCATATTCGGTAGAGCGGCCTTGTTTCTAGTGATTGTAAGATTTGTCTAAAAGCGAATGACTGCGTTCGTAGAAACCCCCTCTTCTTCATCTAGTAGCAAGCTTGACTTCCTTTTTGTTAATGATATTTTAAGATATTGACCGGTATCGCAATTCTTCTCGTCCCGTTTCAAACAGTTCGACCGATTTTTCTGATTTTATAACCTGATGTGTATATATATTATATCACCTAATCAGTTCTCAGCTATTGTTGAAGCTCAACCCAGCCGCGTATATGTTCAGATTTTTGAAGTAAAAACTTCTTTAGGCACGTTGGAAACTTTTGGTACGGGGAAAAAACATTGAACTCGCGTAACCGTCACGCTCAGATGATAGATGTGACAGTTTTTTTTTCCAAGTACATTTAGACAGGATTACTATAATGTCTGCAAGTCATTTTATTATATTCACTAAATGTTCATATATAGGAACTTGAGATTTATTATTTAACTTGACAAGTATGTAAATAAAACAAGGTAAATTTTTGCGTTACACGTACTTACCATGAACCGTAACTTAACACAATGGTTACGTAAGAATTGTTTATTATTGTGAATTTGCGCAGGTACGAGAAAGTTGAATTCTTAAAGTGTATTAAAAACACTGGATTTTATTTATTACTTAAGTCAATTAGTCTGTGCTTCATATGAATTATCATTCATAAATGCAGCATAAAATAACGTTCAATTTAGGTTAAAACATTTTAACTATCAGTGCTTCTATTCATTTATTTTTCTATAGTTTTTTCCGAGAGATTTCAACTTCAATTCGCGTGAACTTCAATTCCAACATAAGCTAATTGATGTTGCCCTTGATTAGTTTTTTAAAGCTTCTATTTCTTTGCTACCCCTGGGTATGGCTATTTGCAATTATTTGTAATATTTTAATTATTAATATTCAAGATGTATTCCAAGAAAGTGGAGCAGGATAATCATTTATTTAAAATCCATGTATAGAATGGCCAACATAGAGGTATAAAACTATGTTATGCCGCCATTTTGTATGAGCGGCAAATTTGACAGGTTGTTCGATAACAATTATTTTGTGTAGGCAAATTTGATATGGAGCATTTGCCGGTTGAGGAATGTGATAATTATAAAAACGTTTCACTCAAATCAATCCCCTACTGCGGCAACGCTCAGAAAATTGGAAAGAAATTTCTGTACAAGTCACTTACTTTCTTGGCTAACTGTAATTTATTTTGTGGATATATTTGAGTTCTATGGCATTGTAACAAATAAACCAGTTCCTCATAAGGCAGACATTTGGCACATGTTATGTTCCACAAGTAATGACCAAACATAAATAAAGTATTTTTGAGAAAATATAGTTAATTTTAAAATATAGTATTTTGAGTACGGCTGCATATTGCTTGCTTTAATTATATGTCTATTGTAAGACGAATAATCTAGCAGAGAATTAGTTCTTAAAAAAAACATTAATTTCGTAGGAACACGGCCTATAGAAAGCACCACTGGTTTAGATATGTTTTGACTTCAAAAATAAAAGTTTTCAGTTTCTAAAAGGAATAAGGAACAATGGGACAGTATTATTGTAAATATTATGCTATAGTCATATTATACGGTACATTAAACAACGTTATTAAATGTCAAAACGTTATCCATCCAGCCACTAAGGTGACAAACCATGCAAGCGATTTTCTACATTAAATACATCTACTTAGAATTTAAACTACTAGTTCCATTATAATAGATAGATGTACTCTTTAGTGTACACAAAACAATATGACAAAAACAATATATTATCTACTTACTAGCTAATGTTATGTAAAATTGGCGAAGATGAACTCTTAAACTAATGAACCGATTTTGATAAAATTTTGCACAACGTGTGCAGTTTGGCACGTTGGGCACCTTTGGTATAGGGAAAAAGCACTGAATTCGCGTGACCGTCACGCTCCGATACATAATATACAGATGTGTGTGTGTTTTCACTTCTGACGTGCAGTCCTACAACTGTCAGTTGTTTTGTTATTGCAAATTACGTAGCCACAGCAACGCGTGCCTGGGTAGCTAGTAATACATAAGTACTATTTTGAGATACTTAGCATAAATATTACTAATCACAATATATACATATACACACACATATACAATGCAGAATGAATAATATACACATAATAAATACATTACAGTACCAAGTATGTCGCCATTCACCAAGAAATATAGTGTCCCTTCACCCGTTTTTTAAAATTTGACAACATTTGTGCACGTCTAATGGCCAGTGGCAATTCGTTCCACAGATGCACAACCTTTTCTGTGAAAGATTTTTCCATAAATGTTGTGGTATGTGCCGCCATTTTAAACTAAGACTTTCGGACAATCTCATTAACCTTGAATGCAGGTAGTGCAAAAATTAAAAACGTTTTTTTTAAATACTCTTTGTAATACATACCCCCTCCTTTTCTCTCATTCAACGGTATAAGAGTCATAAAAACATACTTTGTGCTTGCGTGTTCCTCGGTCACAGTTATTACATACAATAATCATGAAACCGAATTTATAATGCAATAAGCAACCAATCAGTGGCGGAGATCTAAATCGCACTATGAAAGTTTTCGTTGCTGTTAGTATATAAAAAACGTTTTGTAGTTCACTTTCGGGGAGTCCGTTGCTACTGAGAAGACCGGCGGTGGCGAGGGCCGGACTCAACACTCGCTACTCTCCACACAATTTGATTAAGTCTAATTTGGTAGAGCGGCCTTGTTTCTTGTGTTAGTAAGATTTGTATAAAAGCGAATGATTGCGTTCATAGAAACCCCTCTTCTTCATCTAGTAGCAAGTTTGACTTCCTTTTTGTGCTGTCATATTAGAAATGAATTTCAAATAATGTACCTTACATTTTAGATAAAGATTTATTTTCCAATATTTGTTATGTCTTCTCTTTTCAACAATCCTCTAAATTTAGAAAGTTAACAACGCGTTAAACCTGTTTGAAATGTTATTTTCTTCATAATAACAATGTAGGAAAAGAGCATAAAGCTTGCCTTGCTGATTTCATCCTACTAATATTATAAATGTAAAAGTTTGGATGGATGGATGGATGTTTGTTACTCTTTCACGCCAAAACTACTGAACCGATTGCAATGAAACTTGGTGTGTAGATAGCTGGAGACCTAGATTAACACATAGGCTACTTTTTATCCCGATGTTCCCACGAGATCGGGACCATCGGGACTTACGCGGGTGAAACCGCGGGGCGCTGCTAGTAATTAATAATCAACTTGGTCTATGAAGATTGTACCTTAAAATTCCTAATAAGTAATTTATATTTCTCGCATTGCATAAAGGCTATAAATGTTAATCGAAATTCATTCATTTCTTCCTAGCTTTAGCCCGCACAAAGGTCAATTTTCTATCACTCGGGCATAGTTTTTTTTTCTTTTATTTTCTAGATGAAACGGTACGCTATGTCCTTTTCTGTACCTCATGCATGCAAAATTTCATAATTATCGACACCACTCGATACGGCCTCACAGAAAACCGGCAATGAAGCAATGCTTGCATTGCATTTCGTCGCGTGAGTTTTCCCCCTCCCCCTCTTCTCCTACTCCCACCTTAAAGGGCGGCAACGCACTTGTAACTCTTGAGTTACAGGTGCCGATGGGCAGCGGTAGTCTTTTACCATTCACTTTTAATATTGGTCAGGACTTTATTTTACTTTATTTGAGACAAGGGATTTCAATCCCTTAGTACGTTATACTAAGCTAACCACTACAACATCACGTATTTATAAACTATTATTATTTCTACTTATAAAGTCAGGACTTCCACTTGGTCTCTTCTTCTGCTTTTAATAAGATTTGTATAAAAGCAAATATGTACTCTCATAGAAGCTCTTCTTCTTCGTCAGGTGCTAAGATTGAGTTCCTTTTTGTTACTGTAAAAATACATGAATAGTAGTCATGATAAATATATTTGCAAGCGTTGAATGGATAGTTTATTATTACCACTAGCTAACGACTGTAGGTTATTGCTACCACTAACTGTCAACCATGTGCCTGAGCTACCTTGTGTTATAAAAAAATACTAAAAAAAACAAATGCTAAAACCCTTTCAACTTCCTAAAACGCACTTAAATCAAACTTGGAACGCTTTTCTAGTCAAAGGGTTACCTCATATACCATTCCTTCAATAAGACGTAACGAAAGCTCTTCACCGCTACTAAAACAGGCATTACCCGAGGGTCCTAATAAACCTGCCGCGGTAAGGTAAATCTTTCTGCCGTACTCGTAAAAGTAAGGCTTTACGATGCGTTTACCACGTTATATATGGCACGACCTTAATACGCCAAAATCCTCCTTTAACACCAGAGAGAGCAATTAACAATGTACTTGAGATTATTCTTATTGATATTTTATAGACAGTTAGTCTGAGGAGGTTTTACCTTCAAAGGAATCTAGTAGAAGCTAAATATGGTTATTCCTGTTCGAGCGTAATTTAAGTCACGAAACTGATGTTATAAAAATCAATAGTTGTAAACGTTATTTTGTCTACCTGTATTTAAATAAATTAAACAACACATTTATCTTTAAGATCCTCACATAAAAAAAAAACAAAAAATAACCATTACATTTCTGATTGATATGTTGTGATAGGCAAAAAAAAAGTATACAATAATTTAAAAAATATTTTTGTAACTTAACTCAGTAAAATAAAATGTTATTTAATTTTGATCTTATTAGAATGCAATTGAATTTTTGAAAAATATATAATAATATATGTTTTTATAAGTCATTGTTTTCTGTCTTTTACTCAAAGAGTTCAATCTTATATGACTAACTATATCAGAGAATACCCTTTATTCAATTAAATTAAACTAGCAACCCGCCCTGTCTTCGCACGGATAGCAGAGATATCTTCAACAATCATCAACATATTTCAACCAATTTACACAAAACCTTAACAAATTATGTACCTAAACCTTCCTCATGAATCACTCTGTCTATTTATGAAAATTGCATGAAAATCCTTATAGTAGTTTTTCAGACCAAACATTTACTACTAATGTAAATTAAAAAATATAGAACTACGCTACGGAAACCAGCGTGCGGCGGATAAATCTAGAAACTAGTAGGACCCTAACATTCAAAGTGAGAATTTGAAGTTCATAAGAACTTATTTAAAAAAAGTATCTTGCTAAAAGTTCAAGACGAACAATAGTTTTTATGTTATGGTCTACCATACACTAATATGATGGTTAATTTCAAATGATTGCGATCATTAACTGAGCATCTGCACGGTTATCTTATAGCATTTTTTGTGTTTTGGGCAATCAAATAGAAGTGGAGTCTACTAAAGATGCAACTATTCATTTTATCATTATACCCTATATGTAAAGAGTTTTTAATGGCCTTCTTAGTTAATCTACAGCTGTCAAATTTGACAGGATAATTTATTTAATCTCAACATTTAAAATTAGAACGCTGATTCAACCACGTGCATAAGTTATTTTGAAACTCAATGCCCTGTTCGATTAATGTTATTTGCGCTGCATTCAATTAATGAAGTTTACGTGTAGCAGAGTCTACAATTCGTTGTTTAATCCATAATTTGTAAGCTTAGGATGGATAGATTGGATGTCATGAACATGTAGCTTCAACAAAACCGTTTCCCAAACTGCATGAGAAACATTGACTTTATCAAACGAGAACGTGGTCACGTGATGGTGATGGCACCTGGCCGCCGTAGGCATCTGACTCAATATCGCTTGATTATTTTCTGTGGAACTACGTAGCAATCTCTAGTTTATGTTAACAAACTATAGACAATTGATGTCCTGTAGGCCAACATCGCTCACGTTCTTTACGAAATTGGTCCCTATTTATTAGATAATGGTTTGCACTTTGTCAGGGATACAGAACATATTTAGGGTATTTATCATCAAGAAAAAAACACTGTTCACCGAAGCCGAAGGCGAAAACTAGTAATCCCATAAAATGTAATTTAAAATGACCATTTTGTCTATGTCACTTAGCTTATTGTATTTCATTTCAAAGTTCAAGAACTCTTAATGATAAAGACATCTGCATCAGATGCAATCAAAATAATTGCATCATTAAAATTAAGTTTAAAAAACTGTAACCTAACTACGAAAAAATAAAAGTGATCTAAATATTACGAAATAAGAAAATATTTGAGACTAAATTCAAGACATAGGTACAAAAATTGTCTAGGTGAAGACGTGGTCGTATGCCAAAGGTGTTCTTGGCACCCACATTTGTGATAGTTGGGTTACAGTTTTTTTAATTTTTTTTTTATAATTTTCTGTTACTTACTTACATATAATAGGTATTAATTGTACAGATGTATGTAGCGCATTCTTCTTTTAGAGAGAGAGAGAGAGAGAGAGAGAGAGAGAGAGAGCTGAACTCCTGACCGTCACGCTAATAATACATATATAGATCCATCAATCCATAATAATACATATATAAGTCGTTTCGTTTAAGTTTTCACTTCTGTCGGCGGTCCCATGAGTGCCTATTTTTTTTTTAAGCTAATTCAACTATTTGTCAGCTACACATAACGCTTCTAAAATTCGACCACACCTTTCTGTAACATTTTGTATAAATAAGAAAGACTAAAAGAATTAAAGATAAGACTTAGCGCATAAAAACTGTTCATTGTAAACCTACGGAGCGTGAATGGCTCAAATTCAAATTTTACACTTCGTTGCACAGTTAAATAGAAATAAACTGTACCAGATTGTCTATGTACTTAAAATAATTGAATGACATTATTTGTCTAACATAAAATGAAGATGAATCAAATAAAGCAATCA
Organism: Callimorpha dominula; assembly: GCA_949752705.1. Lineage (NCBI taxonomy): Eukaryota > Metazoa > Arthropoda > Insecta > Lepidoptera > Erebidae > Callimorpha > Callimorpha dominula. The sequence continues at coordinate 2,519,042 of OX457002.1, read as the reverse complement.
GGCATAAAACAAACAGCCTACGGCCCAATTAACTTTTTATTACGAAGCATTATTTAAACATTTATTTTATTAACAAAGTTTTTTTTAAATTCAATATTTAATATTTACATGACTCTTTAAACTTGAGATAATGTTTTTGATTTATCTTAATTTCTTACTTATTGCTTTTTGCCAAATTCAATTGACATCATTAAAATAGAATATTATTATTATAATATTGATACAGGGTGTGTCTGACTCTACGCAGTTATTGAATTTTGATTTGCTCGCGTTCATAAAAAAAATTTCAATCAATTTACCATACCTAGCAAAAAATTCGGGAACAGTTATTTTTTCTAGATGTAATATAGAATAGAGAAAAGTACCTGTCCGGTTTTGTACCCCTGACGATGATCGGTTGAGTAGTTAAGGCATGAAAGCGTAACAAATAAACAAACAAACTCACTCGCATTTATATTATTACTAAGGATTAGGCAAAAAGCCCACGTTTCGCCTGATGGTTTTTTTTATGGTATATGGGGTAAACGAGCAGACGGGTCACCTGATGGTAAATGACTGCTGCCGTCCATGGGCATCTGGAACTCAAGTGTCACAAGTGCGTTGCCGGCCTTTAAGGTAGAAGTAGGGGCAGGGGGAAAGAGGTGGTGAGGAGGGGAGAGGGAAGGTAACCTCACTGACTCGATGAAAAGCAATGCAATCATTGCTTCACTGCCGGTTTTCTGTCAGGCCGTGGTATCACTCCGGTCGAGCCGGCCCATACGTGCTGAAGCATGGCTCTGCCACGATCAGTGGGAGTGAGCCACTAAGAAGGATATAAACTCATGTGCTGTTACTCTGCTCTGTCATGCTTTGCCAACGTAAATAGCTAGTGAAATAATATCCTTCCGTTTCAATAACTTCTGTAATTTGACGGTTTTTCTTGAGACAATGTATCCAATCAGGGGTAAAATCAATTTAGACCAATCATTTTTTACCGAAGCATTTCCGTCCTAAGTACTGTTTTTATTACGTATTTAATCATCAAAGTCGTTACATTTTTATGACGATCATTTAAATTTCATTGTACTATCTTTTTAAATACAGGGTGTACTTTAGTAATGAACTGGGTAATACCAGAAAAAAAAAATTGTTTAGAAAAACTAAAAAACAGGGTTTAGCCAATCAAATTAAAAAGTAAAAAATAGTTCCACTATCCACCTCCTCCACCATCAGGCTATCGTTACTAAGCTCAATCCGTTGGACTCCTCAAAATGGATCATGAGCGAAAATTTTACTAGCAATACTTACTATACACGTACTACTCTCTCAGCACAAGTATAAATCCCAAAGTCGTTAATTTGGTTTTATCACTACATCACTACATATTATAAAACAAAGTCGCCCTCCGCGTTTGTCTGTTCGCGATAAACTCAAAAACTACTGAATAGATTTTCATGCGGTTTTCACCAATAGACAGAGCGATTCATGAGGATGGTTTAAGTATATAATTTGTTAAGGTTTTGTGTAAATTGGTTGAAATATGATGATGATTGTTGAAGATGTCTCTGCTATCCGTGCGAAGCGCGGGCGGCTTGCTAGTATCACAATAAAAAAATATCTTTTGTGATTACAAACTTATATATTGTGCTGTGAAAGTCGTATTTTGATGTTTTGTGTGTTTTTGAAACTGCAAAATTATGTTTGTCTTTCAGAAAAAAACTAGCAAAAATCTTCGAGAACCGATGCCCTACGTACTATCTCTCAGACTGGCACTTGACCGGTTTTTTCTTCTACAGACAACAGTCTCTCACAAAGAAATGAGAATTACCTTACCATTTCGTGATCTCTACTATATTTTTTTTTATTTTAAACGTGGTTCACACATTACTAGTGCACTGGGTGGAGTTCGAACCCGCAACAACGTGATCGCAAGTCCGGCGCCTTAGCCATTACGCTACCGCTGCTTACCGCCATTAAATGCTACTTATCTTGTGTTAGAGAGAAATTACTTTAAGACAAGAGGGAACTTTATAGGCTTAAATTGTTTGTGTGTATATTTAACTTTTACGCCAAAACGTATGTATATTTTAAATTTATGTTTTTTCAAGCATGCTTAATAAATAACCACATAGCATCCTTTTTAAAATCTTGTAATTGTATAACTAGAAATGTTTTTTTGTTTCAAAGTTGCTATTGCAGTTCTTATAAGTAGGTAATATTCAAAATCTACCTAATGTCATAATTGCGTGAGTGAGTTAGTTTGTTTGTTATTCTTACTCACCTTAACTTCTCAACATAAAAAGCATAGGATTAGCAATCCAATGTGCTTTGCACGAGTGAGTTGAAATCCCATCCTCGCCGCCAATGATATGTACGAAAAGTAATGAAACGAGCTTACACGTTTACCATTAGTTAGTTTATTGCTGATGATTCGCGTAAGACGGGCGGCGGTGCGGCGAGCGGCGATCCGCTGTGCATGCATATGTAGATATACATCAAGGGTACCATCTAGAAAAGAAGAACTATGCCCGAGGGATAGAGAAATAACTTAAAGGCGATTAAAGCCGCAGCGAGTAACTAGTTATTATTTAAAACTACCTTTTCACAAGTATCAGCAATTTGCTGCAAATCTATCAAAGTCGCGATAAAAATTTTCCCCCTTCCTCTACTACCACCTGAAAGGCCGGCAACGCACTTGTGACTCTTGAGGTGCGGGTGTTACTCACCACCAGGTGACCCTTCTGCTCGTTAGCCCCCTACCTGACAAAAAAAATCAGGCTACTCAATTAGATCTTCCCCCCAAAACAATTCCCCTACTTCAACAAATGAAAGGAATCGAGTTCCCAGGTATTTTCCATCAGCAGCAACATTTCATACAATTTACAAATTCTCGCGCCTCCACGGGTCGCCGGTTACGACCGATAACATAAAACTGAATTTATAAGAAAAAATGTTAAAACCACCCCACCCGAAAGGGTCTGACCCAACCAATATGTTCTATCGAAAGTCACTTAGACGGGTAACGTGTGGGGTAAATGTACAATCACTAGTTTGGAATAAAAAAAAAATGTCAGAAAAATATAGATTTTTATTGTAATAGCTTGGTAGAACAAGTATTGGGTGGTCGTTACTCTGATAAGGTTTTGCCAAATAAGTCTATAACGTAGTTTGTACGGTTTTCTTACAATATATAGACTTTTTTTTAATGGACTTCACATTGTTTTTTATTTGTTGAAACCCCCACCGGTCATCGCCTTATCGGGGCTAATGATGAAATATTATGTCGAAATCGAACCGATTAAAACCATATGTTCTATCTATTGCAGGGGCTCGGGTATAACTTAAGAAGGAAGTCCCAAATAACCCCGGCAGATCTTGGCCGCCTCTTGAGTATAAGCAGCTGCATCATGAGTTTTCTTTTAGTTTAATTTGAGATTTTTTCAATCTTTTGATTTTTGTTGACTACTAAAAAATAGATATGTACACAATAATATACATTTTAAATTTAGTTCAGTTATATGTTGAAGCTTTTTAAACAATTAGTTATTAGTCACATCTCAACATCTACATATCAATAAACTAAAGGTGTTAGCTTAATACCAGCGCTGCTTCTTACGGGCTAACACGATACATGGGAATATTTTATACTACGAGTATAAAATTTACAATAATTCGTAATTGATTGTTTGAGTACAATATAAATGTGTTTTCTTCCTTTATTTCTTCAGTTCTATAAAGCTAATTCTTTTTTAGAAATGGGCTCACGCGCGTATTGCACACCAAATTTCGTGCAACGCAGCTTAGTTGAACATGTTAACAAAAATACTATTAAAGTTGTTTTTAATGTATAAGGTGGATTAAATCATTTTTGAACAAAGAACACGTAGATGAAAAAAGTTTTCAGGGTAATTGGTACAAATGGTGTCGAAGTTTACTGATTTCTTTTATAGGAATATTTATTTTTATTTACATAGATAATGATATAAACATATCCATAAAAACGATCATTTCACTGACAAAAATTTCTCTCCTTTCCAACTTAATAAAAGCATCCATCTGTTGACCTACTTTCTCACAAAAAAATATTCTCATCTCTAAAATATATTTCTTCTAAAACGTTGTATTTTCACACGAATCGTTGGTACACGAGGCGGTATCAATTAAAACTTCGATTCAACGCCATGAATAGTGTTGGCCATCACTACGGATAAAGACGTTGGTGCTCTGAGATAAATAGAGTTCGCCACTGAACGGTAGGTTTATACAGATAGCAACTTTTAATGAGTGTGCAGATACATTTTGAAATCAACCTCTGTACTGTTATATAAAATGAAATGTTAAGCAACAGATCGTTATCGGTCGTTAATTTCAATAATACCTTCATTAGCACTAAAATAAAATTATTTCTAAAATATCTTTAAAAATACTAGTGACAGTTGCATGTTCTCAGCTATGGGAATATTTTTATTGTAAGGTTGCGTCTCATAAGGGGTAGATTCTCATTTTTCATTCCATCGTAGGCATGTTTTCGCTACAAAACAATGGTGCTGCCTTCGACTCTGCTCAATGTATATGTTACTGGCAATGCATATGATGTTACAGTCATTGTATAGAATACCTAGCTATTCTATACAATGCCGCGTTTATCTAGGCATTGTATAAAATATTTTCAGACTGGCCTGTTGGTCTTGTGGTTAGTAACCCTGACGATTCGATTCCCACCTGAGTCTGGGTGTTCTTTGTGTCCGTCCGTTGTTTGTATGTTGTAAAGTCCCCCGCGACACAGGAGTAATTCCTAATGCGGGGAGTTGTCTTTTAAAACAGACAGAACAGATTTTAACTATCTACATACCCTTCCTAAGCAGTGTATGCAATGCCTAGTCATTGCGTGAAATGCCATGAGGAAATCGGCTAAAAGAACACAACAAATAAAATAAAAACACAAAACGAGTTGTTTAGTTAAATACAAAACTAGTATTAAGAAAAACACTAAAGTATGAATGATGGATACGTATTAATTATATGCTTAACTTAAGCAAATAATAACACTTAAGGAATCAGAAATAACTTTGTTTTACATTTTGTATTAAACAACATTTTGTAATAAACATAAAGTAACGCAAATAAAATTGTTTTTAAAAGCAATAGGGAAGTTCCGAACTTTGTATTGACATTTTGATGTACATAGAACTTTATTTTAACGCATTATCAGCAAGTTTGAGAATTTTAATAGTAAAAATTCCTTAGGGGTGGATTTTTAAATACAGGATTTTAACATTTATTAGGCAACCGCCATAATTCTAAAGATAATTCTTTAGAATTGTGGCGGTTGCCTACACCTAATTCGTTGTTTGCACATTGCCGGCTGAACATATGGTAGTGTACGGAATGTCTAGTCAAAGTATGGAAAATCTGAGTCTAGATGAAATTATTGACCAGTAAATGTGCCTTGCCATACTTAGCTAGTCAGACGATTCTAATTTTAGCCGTTATCAGCTGCTAATTCAAGTCCAAAAACAATTAACGGAACCCTTAAAACTATTTTGTAACTTAATCGTGCCCATAAATTTTAAGATATTAAGTAAGTTTAAGCCAAAATACTTAGTCTAGAAATAAATAAGCTAAAAATTAATCAAACAAAAATATTCTCAAAACGTAATGAACCAATTACTTGTGTTGATAGCCACTTAAATTTTATTTGGGCGATTAAAAGTGGGTAGTAAAATAATTTGCAGTATATTACAGGTGGGCTGGCCATTAGTATCTTCTAACTCATAATCGTAACTCATTTTAGTTATGAAATTATAAAGCGTGGTGTTAAATTCAAATTTAAATTCAAATTCAAATTCAAAATCATTTATTCAATTAAGACACTAAGTGACATTTATGAACGTTAAATTGAAGCTAGAGTTAAAATCATAGATCGGCACAAACAGACGCCACAGCATGTACTGGATTGTCAAGGTAAATTAGGTGAAAAACACCAAAATCTACTGCCTGTTTGTGTCGATCAATAACTTCCAGTTTCCAAAATGCGTAGGGCCTTATGAGAAGAGTAAACAGGATGCAAGCTGATGCCACCTGAATTTCATTTAATTGAAATGCTCCAAAAGCTAACGTACTAAAACATAAAAATCACTCAGTGATACCGTTGAAGGTTTGAACCTATTAAACATAGAAATCATTCAAGGTGCACATCTACCTTCATTCAGTTGCAAAATCTACTGTTAAAAATAATTCGTGACTGGATTAAGAGGCTAGAGTTGCAGTTGATCGAACCAAAATAATAGTATAGGCTAAAGCATCGCTGACTAGGCCGACCAGTCACCCCAAGCAGCACCTGTTCACGAGTATGACGCATGGACCAGCCATCATCTCCTTCGCCATATCAGAGGGAAAGAAATGACCCGCCCCATGACGACGCCGCAAGCAATGACATGTCCGTCCAACGCAATCGGAGGAAACTCCGAAAGGGCTAGTTGGTCATGGATGTTGTATATTATATACTAATTACTAACCAGCACGAGGATTTCTCTTGCGCGATGTAAGGCCAGTAATACCTACGCACTTCAGGCTGGATTTCGATAGATGGCGCTAAAAGATTTGTTGCTCACCGTACTAGTACATAAAATACGAACAACCATTGTGGACCATAAAATGTATGATAATATATTATTAGATTAACGTCTCATGACGAGTTCGCCTTGAACTATAAGTAGGTACCTACTTATTCTATGAGAGTAATATTACCCTGAAACTCTAAACACTATTGCGTTTTTATAAGCAGTTATTGGATTTGGATCATGTATTATATGAATATTATAATGTGTATGTTTGTACCAGTTTATATTTATGATACGATACGATTTATTTGTATATCTTAAACAAGTTTAGCGTTCTCATCCTTAAGTTAAGATCAATGTCTAAGGGAATAGTTTATTGATTCGAACAAAATGAATGTGTTATTCAATCAGTCCAAACTATATTGTATGTATTAACTACTAATTCTACATCGCGCAATTGGAATGGGATTATGTGAACCCTCACAGAATAATTATTTGAAATAATATTGTGACGATTCACCTAACCTAATATCACGCACTTATTGGCTCCCTAACAGCCATTACTATTACAACAAAAGCAAATATTCTATAAGTAAGATCAAGGGTACATAAGCAAATACACATTTGGACTTTGACTACGTATACAATGTCGTCAATATTTCTTCCGTATCGGGATCGAAACCCACACCACTCGACACAGTAGCAGTCGGCAAAGTGAAAAGTAAAACTACTGCCCCATCAGTGCAGTCATAATGTTACATCGTAAATCAAATGAATATCATCCTACTAATGTTATAAACGTGAAAGTTTGTAAGTATGGATGTATAGATGTGTGTTACTGTTTCACGCCAAAACTACTGAACAGATTGCGATGAAACTTGGTATAATATTATCTACGTATGAACGGGAATTAACGCGATCACGAAAAGGTATTACATACCTCTGAATTGCCTGACGTTTCGACCAGGTTGCACTGGCCGTGGTCACAGGCTGACTGGCTCAGCGGTGCACGCCCTCCGTCGCCGACATCGTGAGGTAGAAGGTTTTTCATCCACCTCCACTTTTTTGATATTTTCGTTTCGCCATGTACCGTCACATACTATACTAACAGTGTCCCTATTCTGTAAGCAAACCGATGTGGCCCTATTCTGGTGTTCACCCGACTGCGCATAAAAGCGAGGTGGCATGTTTTTTATCACTGGATTCCACGCTGTAGATAATTTGAAACCATTTTCCCGATTGAAAGTTTTGTGTTTTTTAATTTCAATCGCTTCACGTACAACTCTTGAGTAAAAGTGACGTTCCGTGGAGAGGACTTGCGTACGGTGAAATTCAATCCAGTGATTGGTGCCCGCTTCGAGTGCATGTTCTGCAATCGCTGATTTGCTAATCTGTCGGTTCTTCACAGCAGCGATGTGTTCTTTGACCCTTTCAGCAATGGTCCGCTTTGTTTGGCCTATGTAGGAACTACCACAGCTGCAGTTTATTTTGTAGACACCTGGAGTTTGTAACGGCAAGACGTCCTTCGGTGTACCCACGATGTTTTGAACCTTTATGCCTGGTGTGTATACTGTCGGAATGGAGTATTTCTTTAATACGGAGCCGATCTTATCCGTTACTCCTTTCACATATGGCATGTAGGCTGGTTGTCTGTTCACCTCCGGATGCTTGCGTCTCATTGTCGGTTGCTTCCGTGTTCCATTCACCTGATATCCGTTACTTTTAAGTACCTCCTGAACATGATCCAGCTCTCGCTCCAAATGTTCAGGGTCACAAGTTCAGGGTTCGCAGTCGGGTGAACACCAGAATAGGGCCACATCGGTTTGCTTACAGAATAGGGACACTGTTAGTATAGTATGTGACGGTACATGGCGAAACGAAAATATCAAAAATATCAAAAAAGTGGAGGTGGATGAAGAACCTTCTACCTCACGATGTCGGCGACGGAGGGCGTGCACCGCTGAGCCAGTCAGCCTGTGACCACGGCCAGTGCAACCTGGTCGAAACGTCAGGCAATTCAGAGGTATGTAATACCTTTTCGTGATCGCGTTAATTCCCGTTCATACGTAGATAATATTATATCATGGAACGCGAAAGTTTAAAAGTTAGAAACTTGGTATGTAGATAGCTGGAGGCCTTTTTTTTTTTTTTTTTTGTGCGTGTGGAAACCCCCTGGGGCTGTCACCCCACCGGGGTTTTCGGTGGGGCGGTGTGCCGTACTGCGCCTAAATTAGGAGGGATCCGGGAACAGCTTTTATTAAGACATCCGGACCCCCCCTAGCGCCTGCCCGCAAAAGCGCGGGCACCATCTTCGGGTAACAACCTCTCAATTAGGTGACGTCCAGGCACACGCGGACGCCGCCTCCTCGCGGGGGGCCACTATAGCGGGTGGAAGGGAGAACCCGTCCCAAAAACCCGCGGCCACACTCAGGGCGGCATGAGGCGCTGGAAAGCGCGCCTCCGCCGCCCGGTTCGCCGGCGGCGAATTAAGTCCGAGTGGAGATCGTCCTCCCGGACCCGTTCCGCCGCCTCCTTCTGCGAGATGACGTCCTCACAGAAGGTAGCGACCGCGGTAAAATTCCTGTCGCTACCGGCCATGGAGCGTATGACGGCCGGTAGCGAGAGATCCCCTCCGATGACTGCAGTGAGGGCCCGACGCTGCGTCGCCCAGGCGAAGCAAACCGCCAGCATGTGCTGAGCCGTGTCCTCACTGCAGTCGCAGTGGTGACAGGCGGGACTCAGTTCCCTCCTAGCGACCGAGTGCAGGTACTTCCCGAAGCACCCGTGCCCGGAAAGAACCTGCGTCAGTCGGAAGGAAGGGGTCCCGTGCTGCCGCCCTGCCCACTCGATGATGACCGGCTGGAGCGCCTCCACGGCGGCAAAGCCAGCACGTGGAGCCTCCAGCCGGGACGAACAACGAGCCATGGTGGCTCGGCGAGCGGCCTCACGCCATTCGCTTACCTCTTCGGGCGGGGGCCGACTGCCACTTTCCGCCCGGAACTCAGCCATTCGCCGATATACTTCGGCAAGCACTTCCGCCTCCAAATCCCACGGGGGAGTCCCGGCCAACGCGCACGCCGCCTCCGTTGACACGGTGCGGTATCCGCGTATGGCTCTAACCGCCATAACCCTCTGAGAGGGCCAGAGGCGCGCCCTATTCTGGGCGGTCAGAGCCCCCGCCCACACCGGTGCACCGTACAGTGCCATTGACCGGACAACCCCCGTGTACAGCCGTCTCGTAGCGACGCTGGGTCCACCCAGATTGGGCAAGAGTCGCCCAAGGGCGGACGCAGCGCCGACCAGCCTTGGAGCAAGCTGCAGGAAGTGCTCGTCGAAGCGCCACCTACCGTCGAGGATCAGGCCCAGATATTTTATGTGGGCCTGAACCGGTACGAGGACCGAGTTGACCTCGATAGAGGCGCCAGGGGGTGGACCACGACGGGGCCCATGAAATAAAAGGGCCCCCGTCTTATCCAAGGCCACCCGCAAACCCAGCGCCTCAATGCGCCCGACCACCAGAGAGACTCCCCTGGTGGCCAGGCACGCCGCCTCCTGAAAGTTCACTCCCCGGGCTGTGACCAAGGTGTCATCGGCGTAACAGATTACGCCAAGCCCGGGGGGGAAGTCGCCTCGAAGGGCCCAGTCGTACCCCATGTTCCACAGGAGTGGTCCAAGGACAGACCCCTGCGGAACACCGCACGACATGGGCCGACGATTCAAAACTCCATCTCGGTCCTCGTACATGACGGTACGCTCCTCTAAATAGTCTGCCACTAGCCGCCTCAGGTACCCTGGCACTCCGTGATAGTGGAGTGCTTCCCTGATGCAGCTGAATGGCAGACTGTTGAACGCGTTGGCGATGTCCAGCGACGCCGCCAACAGCAGATAGCTGGAGCCCTGGATTAACATATTAGCTATTTTTAATCCTGATATTCCCACGGGATCGGGACTTACCCTGGTGAAACCGCGGGGCGCTGCTAGTATAAAATATAGTTACAATTAAGTAAGTCTTATAACATATTGAATTAAAACATTTATTAACGGACTTAGTTGAATCCATGAGGTTTTTTAGACTTAACGATATATACATATATACCTTACCTTTTAAATCAAGACAGACTAATATTAACATGAAGTAAACAATATCTTTATTTATTTGATTAAGAAATCAGCCATCTTATTTTGAAAGTGCAAGCACGTACACGATAAAACGAAAATAAGATTAAAAATTGTGGTTTATAATACAACCAATGTCATTCTAATATGAAATATTTTTTTTTCATTAATATTAATAATAAGAATTCCCGGTGTACCGCAGGTGTAGCCGTTAGCCGTTGCGGATAGCACTCGTAACTCATTTCAGCCGTGAATGAATCCAGCAATTTTTAAATCGATCTCACAAGCATTGGATTAGTGTGGATGTGTTTTAGTTAGTTTGATGAAGTTAGTGTTACTATTTTAAGTTTGACAGAAACCTATATAGGGTAATAGAGAGGGATAACACTAATGGAATGATAAAGTTTTATTGATATTAATCAATAAACGACGAAGCATGAATCGATGTTTGATAAAGTAAGTGACATACAACCGAACTAATGACAGGTCACAATCTTGGCTTATAACAATTGTGGCGTCAATGGGAGATTTATGTGTAGAGATCGGATATTCGGATGCATATTTACCTAAAGTTGAGATGTTGGCTATTATGGAAAGCACTTTTTTATCTATCTATATGTACCTATACTCCGTGAGATGTAATAAACCCCACTTTTTGACACAAATGACACTTGCTCTGTTACAACGTATAATGGTTGCTTTTCCCTACTTTTGTTGTCAGCAAAAACAACCTTATTACGTTGTAACAAGTGTCAAATCGGGCATATTAAACCCCAGGAAATGTAAGCATTTTGTAAGAGTGCGAGTGAGACGGCAAATTATACTTGCTTGTGCGCAAGTAGCGACGCGACAATATAACTGCATTCGTAAATAAAAATATACTTAGAAGCCGCTTCCATAATTTGCTATCCAAAAAATAACTTTAGGTAAATATGCATCCGATTATCCGATCTCTACTTATGTGTTATAAATTTTATTATTATATATGTCCGCAAAGGACACAACTGTAATTAACGAAAACTGATTGCGTCTACTTCTTTATAATTATTTCATTAATTTTGACCTCTTTTAAATTGATGTCCATTAATTACATACGGTATGTTTCAAAGGGTCCAATAGCGTTTACAGTTGCGGGCACTACACTTGAAGTTGTTAATGAATACGTATCTGGGACTAGTCGACCAATTAGGTAGATCCAAGTTCTAGATAGAGGTCAGCCAAAGTATTTCATTAAGATGGGCAATATTTGAGAAGTTACTTTAATTATCTTGTTATTAATAACATGAAGTAAGCTATCATTTAGGGTGTTAATGCTAATTAATGTTAAGTTGGGAAAGAAAGATTCTAGAATGGCAACCACGGAATGCAAAGCGCGGGGTCGAATGTCTTCTCCACTATAGATCGATGACTTAGTCAAAGTGACAAGAAGTAATTGGTGTAAGTCTGTACAACATCGTCTTTGCGTATATCTTTACAAAAAAATTTAAAACATTGGCATACGAAATATCTTGTTAATAATAAAATCTCTTGCTACACGTGGACGTGTCACAATAATCCAACGGCAAGAGACAATGCAGTCGAGGTACAAGTGGATCGTTACCGTTGAAAATCATCGATGTTATTGTCCGAGCTTAGTATGCAGACTGCGGCGACGACACGCCAGCGTAAAGCGAACGATTACGACGGTGTAATAGGGAGTATATTAATTTTATAAAGGTGTTGTGTTGTCAGATTTGTTCTTGTTTATTAATCAAGCTACTTTAATATTTTGGTGTTATTTAATTATTGGCTATGTATATAATCCTTAAAAAGTAAGCGATAATCTATCAAAATGTTTATGGATATTAGCAACGTGGTTGAGATTGCTCTGGGTAATGAATACTTAATAGTCAAAATATAGGGTGTATTGACAGTGACAATTTTGACTCTCTACTCCAGGCTTAACTAGCCTAATATTAGTTTTATTGTCTATAAACATATTAGCTTTTCTCGTGACAATTAGGATGATTACACACTCCATACGTACAGCTTAAGCTTTATACACTCTTTTATAGACGTATGTATCTATACAATGTTATGATAATAAAGTTGATCGAAAAAGGGTAGTTTTAAGAAAAGAAATCTCACTTCACCTGGCCAACAGACTGGTCAACTTTACTGCGGAGCAAAGCCTACTTCTTTATAACCAACAAATTCGGCCTAAATACCACAACAGAAACTTACGTCGAGGCAAGAGCTGCAAAAGACGAGCCCTTGGCATTGTCATCATTCTTATACAGATATCACATTTGTCAGAAGCATAATTAAACCTCTAGACGGCTTAAAAGAGATTTTAGCTTCATATTTGTTGTAGTCTAAAACCGTGATAGATGCCGCGGTGGGATAGGTGCCTGGCTCCTTAAATTCGCAACCTCGAATTAATACTTTAAATAAGTACCGTAAACGCCACATACTTCGGTTCCCAGCAAATCGTTAAACAGAACAGAAATTTCTCGTTTGTGCGTGTGATTATCTCCGCAGCAAATGCGACAAATGCTTCTTTAAAGTTTTTGAGGTAAGTATTAACATACTATTGCATAACTTTATAACTATTAATACATTTTGTTTGATTTTTATTATATCAACACACTGATTTATTAAGTACACACTTGGTAATAATCGCGCTTTCGTATTTATTTTAATTAAAAAATAAAATTTCCTCTATTCTTATCAAAAAGGATAATCGCCCCTATTTTTCTCAGTATAGGTGCCTTTGGGGCATCTATCCCCACACACTGATAGCTACATATGACAGTGTTATATATCTACGGCCAACGGTCTACGGGACATCTTTATCTCTATCTGGTAGTCTAGCACTATCAAATCGTGTGTTAAAAAAGTACATTATTTACTTAGTAGAAAAGGATATTTAACAACAAAAAAACACTTTGGAATTCAATCCAGAACTTGTTGATTTTTATTTTACTTTAAATAACTACTACTTAAATTAGTACACGTTTTAAATGTTAATCTATTGTTATACAAATGCTTTTAATTATGGTTGTGATTAGAATTATCTCCTTAACAAAACAAATAAAATATTTTAAATTTATTTATTTTGTTTCTTCTATGCCATAAGGCATCTATCCTTTACTACAAGCATTTATCCTTCTAAGGGGCTCTTGAAAAAGTGGGGCATCTATCCCGGTTTTACCCAAACCGTTTAAATAAATTACGAGTATGTGTGTTGAGGAACTGTTAGAGATGTTGCTCTAGGTTTCTTTAATACCACAGGCAACGTGGGTCACCCTAACTTCTTTACACTAGAATTGTTGCGTAATGTGAGCTTTGAAAACCTCATTCAACGGACCTTCTATTTAACGACGTTATTGCCATATTTTTGTATAAATGACTACAATATGGAGTAAATTAGGTTTAAAGTTTTTACAAAGTATGATGACTGATTAAGATTTGAGGTGTTTTACCTTACTGGTATACAAAAATGAGCTATACCAGGAGCAAATTCCATCTCTTCCTTGTTCTAAACTAACCCTTCTCTAGTTATCTAGATCTAGCTATTGAATCGGAATGGATAGATAAGTCAAATCAGAAATTAAACGAACGAATTCGGTCCATTGTACCAAAGTAATTGCTTGAGTTAACTGAGTGTGAACTTTCTTGATTCAAGTCTGCTGAGGCGGAAACGTCAATCATTGGATTTGAATTATGTCCATTGAAGGGTGCCGGCTCGACCTGAGAGATGAATTTCGTTTGGGCTTACCAGATTCCGTTTGTTGGTGATTTGGAATAATTAGTTTGATCGCTAAACGTTCAAGGCTGTTTTGCATATTATCTTTCTTTGTAAAAAGATAAGATTAATTTACGGCGCTTGGATGGGTTTTACACATTTTTTTATTCAAACAATCAATTTGATACTTTCTATATGACTGACTGATCACTGAGGAGAAAATGCGTAGTTTTAGTTCAAAAAAGAAAAAGGTGAAATCGTATTTAATACAAACTTTCGCGTTCCATGATATAATTATGTATTCACGGGAATTAACGCGATTATGAAAACCTGGTCGAAACGTTAGGCAATTCAGAGGTACCTATGTAAAACCTTTTTGTGGCGATGGATATGATTTAATTTTTTTTTATTTTTATAAAGGACAACTCCCGCATTAGGAATTACTCCTATGTCGCGGGGGGCTTGACAAACATACAAACAACGGACACAAACAACACCAGACTCAAGTGGGAATCGAACCCACGACCTATAGCATAGCAGTCAGGGTCACTAACCACTAGCCAGTCAAAATATATACAAATATATACAATATAATTCGAGAAATAACTCCCTCCTTAATCACTTTCTGCTTATTCTGCTCTTCCTTTTCTCTTGAAAGCTCAGAAACCTGAACGAAGTTCTGGTGCCAGATTCTCGAAGGTTCTACAGACGAAGGTTATTCACCATTGAAAGCATTTTGTGTGAGATAGCTTCGATAATGTTACATGTAGTAGATCAATATAATGCAAGATCGTAATTATTTATCTCAAGAAAAAGCTTATCTAAATAAAGACTGATCAATCTTTGTCGTTCCTAAATCATTCGTGGGTGATAATTCGAGGTTGTGGGCTCGATTCCCACCCAGGACAAATAATTGTGATGAGCACGATCATTTGTTCTGTATCTGGGTGTAATTTATCTATGAATTATGTATTTAGAAATATATAAGTATGTTTATCAGCAGTCTGGTTACCATAGTACAGGCTCTGCCTAGTTTGGGATCAGAGGGCCGTGTGTGAGATTTGTGGAGTTATTATTATTCACTCATCCGAAGTCAGCAGAATGTCATAGCAAATGAAATGCATAAATTATATCTCATATCATATTATATCATATATTTGAGTCAAACATAATATTCATATTATTAACTATGAGTAGGTATTATCTAATTCAATACACCTTTTAGCAGAACACGATTATTGTACCTGAATAAAATGTTGATTATTACAAACAACATCCTTCCACTTGAACTAATGAAAAGCAATACAGACCTGAATTTCGATGAGATTGTAAAGACTTGTTCATGTTATTTTGATTCATAACCCTCTTCAATGTATCGCTATAATTTATTTGTGTAATTATAATTTTGCAATAAAAACAAATAATATCAACATCAAATTTCGAACGATTGATAATGTAGTCTATCTGCCTACGCCTCTTTTCTCCAGTTGCATTCGAAGAGGTCAAGTAATTTGTACAGATCATTATATCTACAGCTTTTGAGTACTTTTCTTTTTCTTTTTTTTTAGGTAGATTTCGAAGAAAGTCTGCCTATTGGTTTTGTACCAGTTGTCGAGTTTTCCAAAAATTTCTTCACAGGAGGTCTAGTTATGATGCCTAGACCCCAAAACAACCGCCAGTTAAAAAAAAAAAATATATATAAATGCGGGATATTCCCCCAAAGGGCTGCGGGTAGATTTACAAAAACCAAAAAGCACGAAATCTACCTCTGTGGGCCTGCTGCGGGCCCGGTTTTTTTTTTCTTTACTTCTTTATGACTATAACTAAGCCTTTTGCCATAAATTTTGGCATTATAATAGTTAAATACGTGAGTAATGGCGGGTGACCGTTGTTACATGGTAACTACTACCCTGTAACAACGGTCACCCGCCATTAATCTTTAAAGTTCTTAATTCTTCTCTTCCTCATCAATTTCCTTTAATCTGTCACTATGTTGTTTAGGTAAAATATTTCATTCTGTTTTCCTGAAGAATATTTCTTTTAAATAAAGTAGGTCACAAAAATAAAATAATGTTACTCAGAAGCAGTACCTACGAAAGTTAATAAAGTGACCTTAAAATAATTTAGAGCAAAATATACAGAATATTTTTTAATAAAAAACTGCTAAACACAGCACAAAAGTAGACACGTCCTTACGTGAAAAAATAGCTACATAAAAATAAGTCATCTGTATTCAAGCGATGTACAAAAGCATCTTTGGGCCTTCTGTACAAATGCTTACAGATTATGATGGACAGACGTTTCATCGTGACTCAAAGAACGAAAAGATTTGATCATGTACTCTGAGTGTTGGCGAGAATTCGGAATGCGATATGACAAAGTTAACCCTTGAAATAAATTTTGGCTGCACGTTTTTTTGGAAACTAATAACATCGGAAGGACATGATTGATGTTTTTCAAGTTTTTTCGTAACTTGAGGTCTGAAGAAATATTGGGAGTTAGTATTTTTACTGAAATTCTTATAAAATATTACTGAAATTGTCGTAATTTGTTTAAATGATTGCTTGCTTACAGGAATACTTTCCTGTTATTCTGTTACTAATATAGAATTAGGCTCAATATCAAGAAAGCAAAACCTTGTTGCAATTATTATGAAATAAAGTAATTTTATACAATTGTTTCAGAGGAGTCACGAAGTAATAAGACGATTATCAATATTTAAATTTATTAAAAAAATGTCTGTATCTGTTTGTCTATGACAAGATAAGAGATTTTTGGATAGGATGAAATCTACCTAGAAAATAATATGTTGGAAGATTGTTACCTGTTTCTTCAAAAGGAAAAAACGCCAAATCACATTCAAATGATCTATAAAGCAGCAAAAATTTTCTAGAAAAAATATTTTTTTCCGAAAACAAAAATTAAAAAAGTTGCGTATAAACGTTTGCATTTTGATCTAATCATGATATTTTGTTCTAACTATACTCAATATTTACAATGTTTTACTTTTTCAGAAGTTCACTCAAAATATTCCGACAAGGCGTCGTCCTTAATTTTGTGTAAACTACTACGAACTACATAATTGTTAGCATATGTTACTTTCAAATAATAAAAGTCACTTATAATTATTGTGTGCGCCATTTTTGATAATAAAACCTGGCTTTAATAACATGCCTCATAAAGTTATTACATATGACCCGAAACTAGGCATTAGTTCCACATCTCCTAATATGGCGTAACGAAGTGTGTTGTTCTCCAAATACTGTGAGGAATTTACTGGAGATACCCTCTACTGATTGATTAGAGTTAAAGCAGCTCTATGCGATAGCAAAAATATATTGTATGGTTCACTTCTAATTTCGTCATATTTCAAGAATAATATATCCATGATATATTGGTAATTAATAGGTATCACATACTTTTTAATTTCCTGACCTGCCTGCCATGGTCACAGGCTGACTGGCTCTGTGTTGCACGCCCTCGTAGAAGGTTCCTCGTTTTGCCGTGTACCGTTACACCAAACTTACAATGTCCCTATTCTGTAAGTAGATCCATGTGCCCCTATTCCGGTTTTTGTTTTTAAAGCAACAAAGCAATTTAAAGGTATGTAACACTTGTCTTATTTAAATAAAGATAAGCATTATGTCAACATCCAGTTATGCTCTAGCACATTCTAAGCAGTAGGCTCCGTATATATACATGCATAATTCCGTCAGTTCTTCCATACTACACTGCAAAAGGGGCATTAGCCCACGTTTCCTCTCAATTTCTTCTCAACATACTTATATTGCTTTGCATGACTAAATCTTTTGCATTTTGCCATTTTACGATTACCTGTGTTCTAGTTTAGAAATTATTTCTAAGTAATTACTTCATGGTCGTATAATATTCGTTAAATATTTTTTTTGTTTTTAGGCAAAAACGTGTGCCAGATAATACCATAATACCATATCAAATTTCATGGCAGACATACTACAAGGATTAATTTATTCTCATAATAGTTCTAGCTATAAACTAATAGACGATTCCGGAAGGATTATCCACGGATTATATGAGTTCAATTAGTCGTAGTTAGTTATTTCCTGGCCAAATTGTTCTGCGTCTGATATAACGCTAAGCTAAGACGTTTACTCGTGCGTGGCATTATAATAACATGAAAGTAATTTGATCGCTTCGTACTACTTAAGATGTATATAAAACCGAGAATTTGGCTAACCTTTGTGTTTTCAATTCGCCAGCAAAATAACTTATTTACCGAGAAACCGTTTCTGAAGTTTTTTTTTGTGTAAAGGCGAACACATGTCGAAGTACCATTTTGTGCAACAAAATATTGCGCTTCATGGATTTTAGTATTCGCCCCACCTGTTTAGCGTGTTCTTTAATTAGTTGATATTCTGATATTTTTGGCTGTTGCTGTCATACCATGGTACGTCGAATGTATATAAATAAGACAAATATATACGTTGTTAATAATACTGTTGTTAAACATAACATTGAAGGAGTTAAAAATGTAAGCTATTTAATACTTTATAACCTTCTTCTCTATGTAATAGAGAACTTACTTTACAGTATTAACTAAATAGTTGTTACATAAAAGTAAAAAAATAATAATGAGTAAATCATGGGAACCGCGAATCTTTTTAAAATAGTAAAATATTGTTCCATTCCAGGACCCTAAAGCCAGGACCGAGTCTAACTCTCAAAGGAAGTACCTGGAATAACGTGTTCATGAAGCTATTCAATGTGAAAGTCGTTTGTAGAATGAAAAGTCACCATGGTTTGGTTTTATCAAATTCAATGATGAATTCAGCTTAGCGAAGTGGAACGGTAGAGGAACCTTCAACCTTCAAGGAAACTCAGTAACTTCCGCGACGGTCGGGCTGCAAATAAGTTCATTTACTGATCAAAGGTTTATGAGGGTTTCTCCTGTAGAGACCAAACACATGTTAAGGTATCATTTTTATCAGTATGGATTGTGGAATCGGCCACTCCGTCGAGCATACTCTTTCCTGACGGAGTTTGGTTTGTCTTACCTGTTTGTTTTTTATTATTTATCCTCAGCTATTCAGCCATCATTCATTGCCACAATTTAGGACAACAAATGTAATTGTTACATATACATTGCGGTAAAACAATGCAGCATAAATAATAACACCAATAAAATACTGTATTACAAAATATTCAATAAAACTCATTATCAACAATAGCATATAGGTAATGGTATATGAAAACGATGCTGTAGAACGCCCAATAAAAATTAATCAAAACCATGAAGCGACCATTTAAAAAAGGCGATATCGCCCCGATTACCCGACTCATTTAAAATGATACAAGGCTCTCGTCGAGCTTGCCAAATACTCATGCTTCCGGTACCGAACGGGTGGTGGACGTATTCTGATTGTTTATACTTACGATAAATTAAAGAATTAACAACAACTACGAGTTTTAATAAAGAGCTTCAACTCAACTTGTGGAACTCCTTAATATAATTATGTAATTTTGTTAATATCAAGTTAAGTATCAAACCAATGTTGATGGATTTAAAAGCAAGAAAAAGAAGTTACATGTGTCGCGTGACAAGTACCCGAAGCGATTATGTCGTAGTCCACATCGAAAAACCACACAGTGACTCTAACATCAAAGTTATTGCCGTAATAAGCGGTATACATGAAACCAACCCCTAATCTATCTTTATAAGATTTTCTTCCTATTAGCTCTGTAGAGCGACCGGTCATTACCATTGTAAAAGAGAAACGGACGTCTGTGCGTCCAGCTTGTCTAAACTAGCTAATTTTTGTGAAACAAGAACCGAAGCTTGGCGCCGAAGAGCGTCCTTTCTGGTTGGGTTGAAGTTTTACGCGGAATGGAGATCAAAATAACAATGATACATTCCGTAGACTAGAAAGAACCCAGAATCGGTTGACTTGTCAGCTCTTTGATGTTTCTCGTCTATATAGGTAACTAATTAATGACCGAAATATGGCTAAATTATGGTAGTTGGTTAGGCTTATGGGTTAAAACAACTCATTGTACATTTTCCAGCTTATAGGTAGAATAAAGGTCACGTTATTTTTTTGTGTGGTGGTTAGTGATTGGTTTACGTTCTTGTTAAACAAATACATTTTCCATTATTTCCGATTCTTTGTTTCACTATTTTGTGGTTAGTTAGTATACTTAGTTATTTCCAAGTAATAAGTAAATTGAAATTACAACTAAGTTATAATATATAAATTCCAGAATACAACCGCAACAGAGTTGCTAAATTTAACCGAATGCATAACTAACGAGCTTAATTGGGGGTGAAATCATGCTGCAGTTTTGATGAACAGCTCGAAATTTTAAACGGCACACCGCTCGATGCAAGGGTTCACAGGGTTTTACTGTAAACTGCCGTTTCGTGAACTTTTCTACATAAAAAAATAAAAATATAGATATACTATAATATTAATTTTTGTATGTAGAAAAGTTAAACTATCATAATGAGCAGTTACCAAGCTCACGTTACAGTTATGCCCTATGTCCTTTTGAATGTCCTTGACGTGTATGCAAAATTTCATTATGATCGGTTGAGCAGTTGGCCTGGAAGTGTAACAAACAAAGAAACTTACTTATGTAATTATAATATTATAATCTTTCGCCCGCGGCTCCACTCGCATAAAGTACGATTCACACCGAACGAGAAGCGCCGGAGCGCGTCGAGTCGCACCTCGGTACCCGAGCGCAAGTGGGCGGGGCCTACCACCTGCGGTGGCAAGAAGTACCATGCAAAAATGAATTTTAAGTAATAAACATAAAATTCAATTACCATCACCGTACTAAAACGCGCTCCGGCGCCGCCCGTTCGGTGTGAATCGTACTTAAAAGTTATTTTGTCTATCCCTCGCGAAAAGTACTTTTTGCTGGATGAAAGAATAATTAATTATTAATACTTTATTTAAAATATCACAAATACATATAAAAAACGGAACATATCAAAACTGCATTAAGATAAGTGTCGAAAAATGTTTGTGGTTTTACCTTAGGTGAAAGATGTCTATGTTCTTTACTGTACCTCTGAAAATATACAACACGTTTGTTAAAAATTTTATAATGATCGGTTGAGTAGTTACGGCATGAAAGCGCAAATGAAATAAACAAACAAACTCACATTCATATCTATACTAATATTATACTCGTAAAGCTGAAGAGTTTGTTTGTTTGGTTAAACGCGCTTACTGGTTAATTACTAATTACTGGTTCGAATTGAAAAATTATTTTAGTGTTGAATAACCCATTTATTGAGGAAGGCTATATGCTATATAACATCACGCTACGATCGATAGAAGAGGAGCAGTGACCATAAACGCAAGTGCAACGGCGGCTAGTTTATGATATTAGTACAAGAATACGGTTTTACTAACAGACTCTCTTTAACGAGTCGAAGATACACTAATGTATACCTAGCTGTTGTAATGAAATAAAGTTTTTATTATTACACTGACGCGACAGGTCGCTTCACCCCTTGATAAAGGGTCCCTGTCAGGCCCGAAATATGCACGTGAGGAGATCCGTGTATATTTAACAAATCTAAATACCACTCCCGGAAGGTATTTTAACAGTTGTAGTTGTTGGTAAAATGGTTTGTAAATGTCAGTGCTTTTAATATGCAGATAACTATCAGACATTTCCCGCGGGTTTAAATCCTCACCGTCACTACATTTCCCACAATAAATTATACAATAATGTACGACAGATTTTTTTCATAGAATTAGACTTACACAGCACCTATAAATATAGCACTATAAAGTCTAAGAAAAGCTCCGCCCCTTGTTTTTATCCTTGCAAGTACATAATTATGAAGTGTTCTAGTAAAGCTTTTAGTTAAAGACATGTCAAGCTAGAATTCTCTGTGGTAACAGAAAGCTGAGGCGCGCTTTCTAATGGCTTTTCACTACTTTGTAAGACTGCTTATTAATCCATTAGGCTTCAAGCGTAATGTGGGACGTATTGTGTAAAAGGTGAAGTTTGTTCGTACGTGAGCCAACACACATGAACATTGTACTAGGGACTTGTTTGAAAAAAATGTGATTACGATTGTAGTTAAAACCTTTCTTTTGAACAAACTTTCGACATGAGTTATTTAATTTGCTTCAATTACTAAAACTTACACTAAAATGTAGGAATGTCTGACCTTATCTACCTCATCTGAACTTCAATAATAAATTGACATTTAAAATGGTTTTCTTGATTCTTGCATTCTACAAAGGTTTAGCATTCGAAAACTTTGTAGAATGCCACTAATACGAGACATTAATTAATCTAAATCAAGGTTTAAAATAATTCGACTCAGATTCTACATGACAGATTGAAGGTGTCGTTAAAAATAACTTACAAGCTGAATTTCACTTCAGTTTTAAGAAGAAGTTTTTTAAGTGGATGATTAAGTATTCACCGCACCATAAAAGTTGCCGAAGCAGAAATATTAAATTTGGACTACCTACAACTAGATAAGACACTACGATGGAGGTTTAGCGTACTTCGGGTGTTTGATTTAGAAAGAAGTTGAAATTATATTTAGGCAACTAATAGAAATTGCCAGTTAATCATTTTTAACACTTATTATTTAAGGTAGAGGAATGTTCATTTAAAAACCAGGTCACCGCGGCTACGACCAAAGTACCGCAGTTTATCTGGTTTTTAAAAAGCTGATCACCGCAAAAATTACCTAATCATATGTCAAATCCCATGTCAAGTATATATTGAGTTGCTCAAAGTATGATATGGCTTTTTAATTTTACCATTGGATCAGTTAAAACACAGTTACGTCAAATGTCAAATTTGACTGCTAAATCTTGCATCTTTCGAGTGTAAGATGCCATTCAAATTTTCAAGGAAATTGATCATCGATTTGTACATTTTTTGTTGATCAACGTTTCAGAAACTCTAATTGATTGACACCACTGTTAACTTGACAGCTCTGTTAGTTGAAGAATATTTTGATCAGCCTTTAAAACTGGGTGTCAGTATTTAATTATGTAACAATTAAGTTTTAAAAATAGAACACACGCAATACTCACGTGTTCTATTCTTGAAACCGGCCATCCATCTTTTCAGTAGTAAAAACCTATCAAGGCGTTATTTCTCTGAAGTACGAACCCTTATCGGCCTGCTCAGAAATCACTCAGCTTCCCTTTAAGCCGTTGACAAGTACTCGTTTAACTTCACCGATTACCTTGGCCTTTTAGCCAGGGTTTTTTGCAAGATCGATGTTCCGAATCTAATGAAGTAGAGAAGGGTGCCAGAAATTTCCGAGAATGATTAATGATGAAAATTATTGATGACCGTGGAACTGTAAGTGTTGTTTCTTTTGGATAAATTTTGAAGCGAATTTAATTTTCTTGAATATTCTAATATCGTTGAGCTTTTGTTCGAATTTGTTACCACCATTTGTTACCTTGGTACATTTTATAAAAATATACAATATAGTTACTTAAATTATGAAACGAAGTTATAATTTAAATTTTTTACACCGTCTCTATTTACATCACATTTCTTAAGTACGACTACAGATCCGCCGGTATTATTTAATTTATTTATTTAACGTCTATGAAAGATTTACAGCCAAAAAAAAACAGAATATTATCAAGTACACAGACAGCCAATAACAAATGCTCACTTATACAAAACAGATTATGACTAAAGTGAACAAGAGTTTACAGGACTATGATAACAAATATTCTATTACAGACACATATATAGTTACACAATACATTTTACAAATATATCACAATAACTATCATATTCTAAGTTAGTACGTATAACTTAATATGATACTACTCTGACCTCCTGACTTAAGACTTAAAGAACTTAAGAATTGTCAGTTATTAGTCAGTTGTAAAGCTAGTTGCCTGTCCCAATAAATAGATCCTATTAAGAAGAATTGGCAGTAAACACATGACACAAATACTTCTTTGTTTTAGTGATATTAAAGGTTCAAACCACGATAAAAGAAATGACACATTGACCTTTGCTATCTGTATATGCTATACTAGCCATTACCCGCAACTTCTGCGTTTATAGTCACTGCTCCGCCCCTAAGAGTTGTAGCGTGATGTTACATAGTCTATGACATTACTCAATGAATACTCTATCCAATACAAAGTAATTACTCAAATCTGACATAGAGTTCTAGAGATTACCACGTTTAAACAAACACACAATAAAAAAAAACAATATATAAACTCATATTATTATTTTTATGGTATAGGGGGCTACCGAGTAGACCGGTTACCTGGTGGTAATTGACTACCGCCGCCCAATGGGCACCTACAACTCAAGAGCCACAAGTGCGTTGCCGGCCTTTTAGGTGGGAGTAAGGGAAGGGTGAAAGAGGGGGAGGAGAGGGGGAAAAAGGGGAGGAGAGGTGGAGGAGAGGGGGAAGGGAAGACTTAAGGCCTCCGGTAACCTCACTTACTCGGCAAAAAGCAATGCAAGCATTGCTTCATTGCCGGTTTTCTGTAAGACCGTGGTATCACTCCGGTCGAGCCGGCCCATACGTGCCGAAGCATGGCTCTTCCACGGTATAAGATTATACCGTATTAGTATTCACATATGATTCTCTGTGGGGTTATCCGTGACTCTAAGCGCGCCTTGTTGTGCTCTATTACGATGGAGGTAAAGAGCTTCTAAAGAACTCTAATTGTCAGCATTCTATCCTCAAAATTTTTGTCAGCCTCTAAAACTCAGTTTGACAATAAGTATTTACACGAAAAGCTTTCATTTATTTATCCTTTCTAAAAATAAATCGCGCCATTAAACATACCAAGCTATTTTCAATCCTGACAGAAGGGACTACGTGAAAGAAGCAATAGCGGAAAACCTCGAAGTAAACTTACTTAGCACAAATGTAGCAGCGGAAAATTGAAGCCCGGGTCACAGAACAGATGTGTGGAACAGTTCCGAGGACAAATTGTTTTATCGAAAATTACTTTCTGGAACGAGAAAGCGGATAAATTTCCATTTTTCTAATGGAACTGAATGGAGGCAGCCCTCGGAGACGACTGGTGTTATGTTACAATTACTAGGTCCGATAAAACCGGGGATTATTTTTAAAAGTTTGGAAGCAAGTAACTGAGTGGTGAATAACAATTTAAAATGTAAATTATAAATAAGTATACAATCATGACTGTGTTTCATACCTATGTATGATAATAGAAATATACTATTATCATTAACCTGTTTTTAGCGTATATTTAGCGTATGTTTATGGCGTCCAGTGGAAAACCCTTTAAATTTCGTACCATTTTAATAAATACAACAGAATTGTTGGATCAATAAGATTACAGTTTTCAGATATATATATTTCATATATATATATACAATTCGAAGGTTCCGTTCCTCAAAAGGAAAAAGAAAAGGAACACGTGGACACATCAAGTTGAAATTAATACCAATCATATAAGTCTGCGGTCCCTTGAAGCTGTAAAAGAATTAAACTTATAAGTCAACGCAATCAAAAGACATGGCCACTTAAGCCTTAGATTTGAACATTTCGCAGGTAAATCAAAACCTATAGGGTACCTCGCCTTGACTTAGAATCATGAAATTAGGTACGAAGCAAGGCCTGACAGCACAAATGAAGGAAAAGATCCGAAAATTGTGAATTTGTTGTTATGTACTGACTATCCTAATCCTACTAATATTTTAAACGTGAAAGTTTGTAAGACTGTATGGATGTGTGGATTTATGGATGTATGGATGTTTGTTACTCTTTCACGCAAATACTACTAAACCGATTGAGACGAAACTTGGTCTGTATATATCTGGAAACCTGGATTAACACATAACCTACTTTTTATCCTGATATTCAAACGGCATCGGGGCTTACGCAGGTGAAACCGCAGGGTGCAGGGAGTATTATAAATGCGAAAATTAGTTTGTATATTCATTTGTTGTTGTCAAAGGTTGTTAGCAATATACATGAAACTGCACCTAATGGATTAAACATACCTATGGTAATCTGAGTGTTTGTTAATTAATTGTTAGTTGTTATTTTTTCGGGATAGGGGGTAAACGAACTGACGGGTCACTTGGTGGTAAGTGACTACCGCCGGTCATGGGCACCTGCAAGTTAAGAGTCACAAGTATGTTGCCGGCCTTTAAGGTGAGAGTAAAGAAAGAGGGGGGGGGACAAGGGAAGACAAGGGGAGGGGGAAGGGTTTGGGCCTCCGGTAACCTCACTCACTCGGCGAAATACAATGCAAGCATTGGTTTACTGCAGGTTTTCTGTAAAGCCGTGGTATCACTTCGGTCGTGCCGACCCATACGTGCCGAACCATGGCTCTCCCACTTGAAAAAGTTCCTACGTACCGCGAAAAACACGAGAAATAATCCAGACAAGCGTCTCCCAAACTTCAACAGACACAATGCTCTGGGAACCGCCCCTGTCTAGAAACCGGATTTGAAACTTATGTCCCATGAGAGTGTTCAGAATTTGAAACGTGATGCGGTTAGTTCGGTATGTAACACAGCGCCTATAAAAAAAAATCCCGCAACACAATGCAATGGTACCGCAAGCGTCATCGTCCGCACGCTTCCAACTTCAAAAAGATTGTTATATTTGCAACAAGTCCTTTGCAGTGCTACATCGAATCGTTAAAACTATTTAGTTTAGTTATTTAGTCTTATGGATTTTACGTTCCTTTCATTTGATACTAGCAGTCTGAATATCGGGATAAAAAGTAGTTATATGTATATCTATACGTTAATACAGGTCTCCAGCTATCTACATATCAAGTTTCATCGCATCATTCATTGGTTCAATAGTTTTGGCGTTAAAGAGTAACAAACATCCATCCATCAATCCATCCATTCAAACTTTCACATTTATAATATTAGTGGGATTTATACTTAAAATTGCGTTAAAATAGGATTCGTTGCATAATTTGAACTATTGAGGCCGCGTTCCAATCAACAAAAAATCGGTTTGCTTAATTGCAACGCGGCATAAATCATTTTTTTTTTATTATCCTGGTTGTGCATATTTTATATTATAAAATAAATTTGAGAAAGCATAGGCATATTAAACACCCACACCAACTATAATTTAGCCTCACTTACCTATTACGGGCAATCCTATTGCCTTGTTGGAGACGTTGTACCGTTTCGTGTCCATAGCTGTGGAAGCCTTAGGCAGTTGGAGTACAGGCGCACTTCATTTCACTTCGTTCAGCCTGCGCCCTAATTCAAGAACAAACCCCTAAGGGTTTGTTCTTGAATTAGGGCGCAGGCTGAACGAAGTGAGTCAAAGAATACAAACACCAAGTGAGTGGCGACTCCCGCTTAGGGTCATTCTTGGTGCAGAGGTTGGCCATTCAGCGTGGAAACGCAGCAAGTGTTATGGGCACCTTTGAGCCGGGAGCGACCAGGGGTGGGTTATTTGAGCAGGTTTAGTTTATGACATTTAATGATAAATAATTATTGTGATGGATAAAAATGTTGTATTAGTAATGTAAAAGGAATAATCCAGTTCAACCGTCAACAAGCAATAAAAGCTTTATAAACACCCCGTTAGTAAGGGCGTGAAGTTTTGTTTGATAGACATATTATATATTCAAGTACGGCTTTATTGATGTTGCGATCGTGGAAGCATTTTTTGTGAGAACCAATATGTTAAACTGGTAATCGGTGTTTTGTTTTGATTTAAGCGTGAATGTACTAGGTGTGTTTACAATGTATACTTATGGAAACTACTACATATTTTACCAATAGTCCAATATTAGAAGAGTGTATTATATACTTTGTTTATTTTTTTTTTATTTTAAAACAAAACTGCCGATACATTGCATGAGGCGGACTTAATGCCGTAGGCATTTTCTACCAGTCAACCTTTGGGTGATACAGAGATGTGTGTGGCAGGTGTAAAATTTAAATAAGAAGCATTGTAATTGATAAATGACATTTAGAAAAAAAAGCACGACATAAGAGAATATGATATAAATAATATAATTGTTACATAAATAAACCTACATAATTATGTACCTATACTATATATACGAATTAAGTTTAAGTACTTTCTCACTATCTTTTGAATAGTCATATTGTGCAGCGATTTTAAGGTTAAAATATGCCAAACTGTAAATTAAAACGTATTCCATGGGATCCAGTGTCATCTCTTGTTCTACACGCGCCAAAGTCTGGCGAGGTTTAAATGGTTTAATTTTTTACATCCGAGGTCTTGGGAATAATAGGAACAGCGTGTGGTTATAGTCGGTTCGATTCCGACATGCCATCAAGGGCTTGAAAGTAGTCGGGCAATACACACGTAAATAAAATCGTACATCCATTACTACTACTATTAGAAATAAGAGTATATAGCGAAGATAACTCTGTCTGTCACACGTGAACTGAACCAATATAATAGATATAGGCGGGATCTTGGAGAAGGACATAATCACGGACACGAATAATTTGTCAAGTATCCTAAGATATAAAGAGTGTTTCTGCGTTATTGACCAATCAGACTAAGATCGGGAGTATGAATATTGATAAAACCTTTTAGAAAACAATAAAGTTCTCGAATTATTCATTCTACGCAACTAGTTTTTTTATAAGTAGAAAGTTGTCTTGTTATTGTATAGTAACGTTCATTTATATAAATAATTCTGTCCCACATAAATCGCTTTCACAACAATTAATCTTGTAGAACATAAGATAAACTTCATTATTCAAGGCTGTGTTGTGTTTGTGTGTGTTTTATGTGTCAAGACCGTACCTTATTGTTAGACACAGTAGATAGTAGTCTATCTGTACCCAGAACTAGTGTGACTGTGACTGTTTAATAGTTAATTGAATATACAGATACTTATTTTAACAAAGAGTGTATTCTAGTACAATATGTCAAGAAAACTTAGTGTTTACGGATTCTTTATTATTCTTTGATTACATTTTTTAGCAATTAAAGCATGGGGCTAGGAAGTAAAAGCATGATTCGAATTTCAGATAATAGGTATGATTACATTTGATTATTTAAGATTGGAAAACTTTCATGCTGATTTGGCTCTAATCAAAGAGAAAAAGAAATGAATCACTACATTTCATAGAGCAAAGACCCCGCCGCGTCTGTCTGTCTGTTCGCGATAAACTCAAAAACTACTGAATGGATTTTCATGCTGTTTTTCACTAATAGATAGAGCGATTCATGAGGAACGTTTAGACGTATAATTTGTTAAGGTTTTGTGTAAATTGGTTGAAATATGATGACGACTGTTGAGTAGCTCTGCTATTCGTGCAAAGCCGGAGCGGTATGCTAG
This sequence comes from Callimorpha dominula, assembly GCA_949752705.1. NCBI lineage: Eukaryota > Metazoa > Arthropoda > Insecta > Lepidoptera > Erebidae > Callimorpha > Callimorpha dominula. The sequence continues at coordinate 2,489,367 of OX457002.1, read as the reverse complement.
TTTTAAATAATTTTGTAAAGTTTCCTATTTCATTCAAATTACTACGGCAGATCTCATTGTACCCTTTCTGTTCTGATGGCCTCCGATGATGTTAGTTCTCAATTCAATACCAATTTATCATTCTTAGAAATGGTTTACGAGATCATAAATTTACCTAATTATAATATTTTTTTTAATTAATTCATATATTAGGTACAAGCCTTGTACATTAAAGTGTACATGTGTGTAGCCTATAATAGAAGTTAAACTGATTTGATGCCATATTTATGTATGTGGTGGCCTCTCCAGTCACAGGAAACACAGAGCATTTAGATACGCGACCCCGGCCTCTGCGAGCCGCTGCAGTCTTAGTCCCATTCTCCATCCGAGACTTGCGGTATCCCTTGCCCTAGGTTCCTCTCCCTACTCATTGTTCCTTATACAAATTTACCTTCTTCTTTCCTTTCCGCTTTTAAAATGACTACATTCCCAAGGAGGGTTGGTGTCAGGTGGCCGGCCGGAAAATAAACCAGCCGAAAAAAACCTTTGCAATCCTAATTAATGTTGGGAAAAGAGCAGTAAGATGACGCTGGTGATTTAAGTACGTTACTACTTACGTATGTATGATAATATAATAATAATAATAACAGCTAGTTCGAGTTACAGGTATGCGACCCAGACCTATTCGTGCTATTGCTTACACCCATCCATCATCATAAGCAATATCCACCCAATTTTCCCATCTTTAATTTCCAAAATGTCGGACGGCAATAGGCTTGTGTGCCCTATTAGGTACGTGAGTAGGACTAAAGTTATAGTTTCCAAAATGTGGGTGTTTCTCTCTAACTAGGGGCGTACCGGAGTGAGTGTGTGTATGTATGTACGTAAGTCTATAATATAACCATCTATATGTATCACAACTCACCTATACTATCAATATCATTACGGGTCACAACTCTTCCTACAAACTTGAGCGCCATGTTTTCTCAGACGGTCCATCAAGTTTGATATGAATATAGAAGCGGTAACCACAGTTTTATGGCACCGCAACTTTTTGACGCCACACTTTCGTCAACTTGGCGGGTAGTTACGTATGAACATGGAAAGTGATCTAGGTGTAAGTGTGGGGAATATAGAGTTTAATCTCGTTTATATCTTACACGTGACAACCACTTTTTTTATTGATTGTTATATATTTTTTTTTCTGTATTTATGCTGGAAGATCGAGAGTTTTGATCCATTGTGAAGTTTAGGAATACATTACAGGACTCAAAAAATATGTTGTAACTTCATAAGTTATAAAGTAATTTATATAATTTTATACAAAACTTAATAATAATAATAACTTGGAAAACCTTACACATATCCTAAACTAGACGGAGCCTGTACAATGGTAATCAGACTGCTGATAAACATACTAAATACATAAATATTATAGATAAATTACATCTAGGCACAGAACAAATGATCGTGCTCATCACACAGTTATTTGTCTCGGGAAAGGAATCAAACCCATGAATTCTGCTCTGCCGTCAGGAACACTAACCACTAGACCCACAGGTCAGTCTAGTTAAACTAAATGCTAAGTAACATAAAGACAATCAGTAACTAAAAGTCAAAGACAAGGAGCAATGTATTCATTGTTATGTGATATTTTTTTGTTAAGATATTTACTCTAATGTTTAATAGAATATTAAAGTGAGTTATGGAGTACTATAGACAGCGTAATGAAATAGCCGTTTGTCTTCCAACTAACCTGATGGAAAGTAACGGTGAAGACGAAGATGGTACACACCTATCCAAAAGAAACATATTCACTCTACTCTTTATACATGATAAAAAAAAAATTAAATACGATTTGTACTCTAGTGTATAATTAATTTAACTTTAATGAGTACATTTTCAAAATTATCACTCAATCGTTATATCACGAATGTATTGTCATTTATAACACTATCTGTCACTGCATCTGTCGTAATCAACATCTGTCAGTTAGTTCCAACATGAAACGAAGAATATCTAAAGTGAATGTCGTTGTGTTCATAAATGTTAGAGTCTGTGCGGAATGAGAATTATCGTAGGATTTGAGATCGCAGCAGTGATCATTTGTTTTTTGTTATGTTGACAACACTGTTACGTCATTATAATTCGACAGTAAACAATACTGTACAATACAGTAAACAATAATGACGTAACAGTGTAAAAAGGTAATATAGCACTGCTGCGACCTCTAATCCTATGACGGTTCTCCTTCCGCACAGATTTTACATACACGTAATATCGACCTGTACATAGAATAAGGTTATACATGATTATAAAACCAAATTACTTTTGTTGTATTAATAAGGTTAAACTTATCTACATACACTACTAAAACAAAAAAATCAAAAACTTTTGTAGTAACGAAGATAGCGATTGAATAAGGGTTAATATATAGATAAGTCTAACCTTATCAATACAAAAAAAAAGTAAATTGGTTTTATAATCATGTATAACCTTATTCTATGTATAGGTCGATATAGGCGATCAAAACAATTGTAATTAGAAAGCAAACATTTCGACAAAAGACAGTAAATTCTTTGAAATTGCTATTGTCGCATCCTTAATACGATACGTAATCAACACCGATTGACACCTCGAACTACTAACAAAGAACTTACCCCGAGCGATATTTTTCTCGTTCAAGAACCACTCTTGTACTATCGATATTATCGATTATCGATACGCTCTGTTGACACTCGATACCACTCTTTTCATTAGTTCTTGGTTATTTTGACAAGTTCCAAGCAAAACTAGCCAATGAGTTGTGAACTTCGCCAATTATTATTCGAATGATGTTCTTGGCGTCTTTAGAAGTTCTAAGAAAAGTTAAAGAGTACGTACTTATCTTAAAGAAGAATCAAATTGTAATGAAGGTTTCTTAAAAAATTTATTAAAACTTATTTGTATATAAACTTAATTAAATGCAATTTTAAAATTAAAATTAATATTAACAGTTCTCTGTAATTTTTGGTAGAGAAACTTAGGATAAACCCAAAAAAAAGTTGCCATAATGCTCTTTGCTAAAACACTTTTTAAAAACAAAAATCTAAGATCACCAACAGAAATAATTCAGTTGTAAAACCCCTGTACATTATGTCACATTTTATTATTTATTTATTTATTTATTTATCTCTTTATTGTACACCTTCAATATAAGATACAATCAAAAAAATAATACAAACATTCAGGCATATCAATTGGCGGTCTTATAGCTCACGGCGATAAGACCGCCATTTTACTAGCTTGCAAAGCAAAAAAAAGTACATTCAAACGTTTTTAGTGTTACATGGCTTTTGAACTGGGCTGGTCACATCTGCCGCATGCCGGACGAACTGTGGGCCAAACCCAGTACCGAGTTTTGGCCCAAAACAGCCCAAAAAAGAGATGGCGAGATGAACTGGATGCTCATTGGGAAGATTGGCGACAGAAAGCTCTAAACCGTGAGGAGTGGAAAGAGGGTAGGGAGGCCTTTGCCCTGCAGTGGGACGACCATGGCTAATAATAAATGGCTTTTGAAGATCAAGTCAGAATAATGTTACTAATATTACCTAGTGATTTTAGGTATTCATTGTAATGAAGTGATGAACACATTGATTAAGTAATCGGTTATGTAACATTGGAGTTGTTGGGCTGGCTGATGGATGGCCGATTATAATTTGTAGTTGTTAACCCAACACGGTCACGGACACGGCAGACTATTTGATTAAAATTCTGTAACCCTTTCTTTGAAACTGAAAGGTAAATCAATAACGAATACTAATAACTACATTTAAATAATGAAAACAATTATATTTATTTATAAGACTAAGAATATAAATGTTTATAATATGTTATTAAGGTATGGATAAGGTAACATGTTTATTATTTTACTTACAATAGGTGTAATCAATATGTTTTTCATCTTTACTAATATCATAAATAAAAACAATAAATGAAACTAAACATATTAATTATTAACCACATTAAGGACTATTTACATGCAATTATGTTACTAAGGCATGTTATATGTTTTTGTGTCATTTTGCCGAGACGTTAGGGTTATCGTCATATTCTGAGTGCTCGTCAATTTAAAATCAATGCAATAAATGCAAAACAAACTCAAAACAAAACAAAAGCAGTTAAACAAATACAGTCAAGCAAGATTAATTAAATAGTAAAATCGATAAAGTCAAGAAAGGAGTGTGTTCTACATCAAATAACTCATCAAAGAAATTCAATTAAAACAAAATAATTTCAATAAAATTAATACAATTTATAAATTATGGAAAACCATCAAAATCAAATCAAATCAAATAATTAATTACATATTACTTAGTGCTCTGAAATTCTTTATCAGTTAAGGTTAAGGTGGTCAAGGGATTAAGGAAATAGGAAGTTTTTACGTGGGAGAGCCATGCTTAGGCATGGGCCGGCTCGACTCCGCTCGATACCACGGCCTCACAGAAAACCTTGCATTGTTTCAGTGTCAGTTTCAGTGAGGTTACTGGAGGCCCTAACCCTTCCCTCTCCCCTATTCCCGTCCTTCCCCTTTCCCCCCTCTTCCCCCCTCTTCTCCCCTCTTATCCCCCTCTCCCGTCTTCCCGCTCTTCCACCCTCTCCCCCTCTTCCCCTATTCCCACTTTAATAGGCGGCAACGCACTCGTGACTCTTGAGTTACAGGTGCCCATGAGCGGCGGTAGTCATTTACCATCAGGTGACCCGTCTGCTCGTTTGCCCCCTATACTATAAAAAAAAATTAGGTGAAATAATAAAGATATCTAAGTAAAAGTAATAAACTTTATTTTCTATAAATGTTTCCATATGAGATAGTTCGGTTGACGAAATTTCGAAATATTTGTTCTCATTATTTCTCAAAATCGTAAATGAGACTAAAATCAACACATAAAAAAATTACATGTGTCATATTTGAAAGTGATGGCGTGAGAGAACCTTACATTTCTGAGAGAAATAAAAAACCTTTTCTTTTACAAGATGCTTCCGCAGGGAACATAGTTGAATGTACCCTTTAGAGCATTATTTGAGATAATAAAACTTTTATTACTCTATGCCGCGTGCTCTTCATTATCGGCTTGTTCCGTGCCGTCAGGGCGCATTGTGGCTATTTCGACACGTTTTTATTCATTTCCTGTTTATCTGGGACAGACGTTGATTTTTATTTTATTCGCCCGGCTATTTTTTATTTCAATACGTTGTCTGTTTGTACCGAATGTGTATTAGCCTTGTTTAAAGTTTTTCGACTGTGATTATATGTAGTGTGATTGCGCAGATTTTGGAATTTTCTTAACTTAATTGCTTTCAGTCTAAATGGCACTAGACATAGTCTTTTTGCAATTCAGAGCATAATATAATTATTTTGATCTACAAACACCATGAGTAGCTTTTACATATAATCAATTAACACAGTCCTAGAGCTATTCTAAAATACTTACTTACCTTAAGGGAAGTAGAGGTTTGAAATTTGGTTGGCAACCAAGTTTTGTGCAGCAGGAAGTGTCTAAGCGCATAGAACTTCGATGAGAACAAAACGCACACCGTTCATAGTGTTTAAGACGGTCTTTATAAAATTGTGATTCTTACTTACCCACATTTATTTTTTTTACACAATTACAACTAGCGGTTAAAGCAAGTAAAAATATATTGTACTGTACCATTGTTTTACACAATAAAAACGTTGTTTCCACAAAAAGAAACTGAGGTTTGCATTTTTCAAACTTCCAAATGTTCACTACGAGACATTAATTGGCGACCGTGACAGGACTATCGAATTTTCAAAACTGTATGAAGAAGCACTATACAAGATTTTTAAGATTACCAACAAAGGGACAAGGAACTACGACTAAGCTAGCCAGGTCGGTCAGCAAAGACGCGCCGCGCCCAGCCTTAGATTCGTCAAGATCCAGCGTCCACATTCAACAAAACCATTTTGCAAGTCGTTTCCAGTGAATGCGAAGGTCATCTGACAGACAGACAGGAATTTCGGCACTACAAGCAGTGACAAACATCAAAAGCAACAGCAGCAGCTCCTAGATTCGTCACTTCTTTCAGTTAAGTGCCCTCCTTTGGACCCTTTAACCTTTACTCTCACCTTACCTAAGGTCTAACAGACCACTTTATAGCCTAATCTGTATCTAGTAAACAATTGTATATCATTAAGCTACAAATATTGGTTTTGACAGAGTATTTAAATTAACTTAAAGTATAAAATTCAAACCAATTTACAGAAACATATACAAAGTACCCTTCTAATCAAATATATGATTATTTTCATATTCTATGTAATTCAATAACCTCAATTAAACAATAAATAGTTTACCAATCTACATACCTACTGCTACCAGTACAGAAGTGCCTTTCATTCCTAGAAACAATTAGTACAAATCGATTTGGGCCGACTATTTTCAGTGCCGTGCTGAGTACCCAGTCACCGCTGCTCGGTGTGTCTCAGCGCTACAGCGGGTTCTCCAGGCCTCGAGCTGCAGACCAGGCGCCGGTGTCTCCGTGCCCCGCGGTCAGGAGTATAAGATAAGGCGAATCAATTATCATTTTATTCCTTCATGTATTGACGCGTAACCTATGAAAATAATCCTCACGGACATCGTTTAGTTATTTAATTTTTAATCATTTTCATTACGAACTTAAATTCCTTTTTTTTTCAATATGTCTATGAGTGAGGAAACTAGTGCTAAGCAATTAAAGGAACTTTTAGCCAAACGTAGCTCCATTAAAGGCCGGTTAACAAAGTTTAAGAAATATTTAGATTGTATTTCTCCATTAACATTAACAAAACTTCAAATTAAGGAATTAGAGATTAATATTGAGAAAATACGGGTTATGCGAGACAAATTTGATAATTTACAAGAGCAGATTGAGGTTCTAAACTGTGAAAGTATGGACAGTGAGATTGATGAGCGAGATGATATCGAGAGGATATTTAGCTTTCATCTTGCGACTGCCAACGAGTTATTAGATAAATCAACTGAACTCTTAAACAATCCTAACTCATATGATTCATCTCAATCTCATCACGATCATTCATTCCATTGTAATCATACAGATTTTAAACTTCCTCAAATACAGATAACGAAATTTGATGGAGCCTATTTCCGCTGGCTTGAGTTCCGTGATACGTTCCTATCATTAATTCATAACAACGAACGTATTCAAAATATTCACAAATTTCATTATCTAGAAAGTTATTTAGAAGGTGAGGCAGCTCAAATTATATCTAACTTAGGAAAATCTGAAAGCAATTACGAAACCGCTTGGAAGCTTTTGTGCGAGCGTTACGATAACAAGCGTGCACTAATAGATCATCACCTTGATTCTCTATGCAATATAAGTATTATTCGCGAGTCTATCCATTCGCTAAGGTCTCTAGTCGATCACGTCACAAAAAATTTAAGAGCGTTGTCTAGTTTGGGTGAACCCGTCGAACACTGGGACACGCTGGTAATTCACCTAATATCTTCTAAGCTCGATAGGCGCACCACTGTTAAGTGGGAGGAATATCGTAATGACCTTCAAGACGTTTATCCTTCTTTAAAACAATTCAATAAATTCTTGACTGATCGTGCTAATGTGTTAGATAAAATATTTCCGAACAAGTGTGAAAAGACCAAATCAGTGGCAATACAATCGCACTCCACCAATCGCAACTCTACACATGTTATAAAGACTTTATCCTCCACTTCCCAAACTTCTAAGGTATCCTGTGTGGTCTGCAAGCAAGACCACAGGATTTACGATTGTCCTATATTTATAGGTAAGAGTATTCATGAGCGAAGGGCTGAAGCGTCTAAACTGCATCTATGTCTCAACTGCCTACGGTTGGGTCATGGTGTAAGTGACTGTAAGCTAGGTCCTTGCCGGGAATGCAAACGTAAACACAATACACTTCTACACTTATCTAATGTTAATAGTAGCGACGCGACTACGGGTACTAACGTTTCAGTCAATAACTCTATTGCCCACGAGGTCGGCAGCACTCAAGTACTCCTATCCACTGCTGTTGTAAGATTAATAAATCCGTGCACAAATAATTCAATGAAGGTTCGGGCACTTCTAGACTGTGGAAGTCAAGCCTCCTTTATTAGCCAGTCGCTAATGGATAAACTCTCACTCAAACCGTGCCACATAAAATACATTAACATAAGGGGTGTATGTAACTATCTAGTAGATAAAATAAATCAAAGCTGTATTGTTCAACTACAGTCATTAAATAGTAGATATACAGTAACTAGATCTTTCTATGTACTAAAGCAAATTACAAAGGTGCCAAATGTTTTCATACACACCTTACTTCACAACATACCTAAGGATATAAAACTCGCTGATCCTAAGTTTTACGAATCTTCCACTATAGACATCTTAATAGGTGCTGACTTATTCTGGGATCTATTGAGTTGTGGTCAGCGTTCATTAGGGCCAAATTTGCCTAAATTACAACACTCGAAATTAGGTTGGCTTATTGCGGGGTCTGTAATTACTAACTTTACAGCTCCGTCAACAAAAACATTTAAATGTAATACCTCGACTATTAGTACCGATATTGACACTATACAGGATGTTCATAGACAACTAAAGATATTTTGGGAACTAGAACAAGTTCCCGAAAGGCCAATACAAACTGACATGGAAAGGGCCTGTGAAAATCACTACATAACAAACACTTACCGTTTACAGTCGGGTAGATTTTGTGTTAGATTACCCCTCATTGAGACACCTGATTGTCTGGGAGATTCATATCTCATGGCAAAAAAACGATTTCTTACGTTAGAAAAGCGCTTTAGAAAGAATCCCGAGCTAAAAACGGCTTATAGTAGTTTTATTCGGGAGTATGCCGAATTAGGCCATTTACGAACATTTACAACCAATAAACCATATCCCTCATACTACCTATGTCACCACGCTGTTTTTAAGCCTAGTAGTGACACCACTAAAACGCGTGTAGTTTTCGATGGTTCGGCACATACATCCTCCGGATTTTCCCTTAATGACATATTGATGATAGGCCCACAAATACAAGACTCTCTTTTCTCCATTTTAATTCGCGCCCGTCAATACAAATACGTTCTAACCGGTGATATTGAGAAAATGTACCGTCAAGTTGAAATAGACGAGCGCGACCGCAATTTGTTACTAATACTATGGAGAGAAGATGAGTCGAAGCCAATCCAAACCTTACAGTTAAATACTGTGACTTACGGTCTCGCAAGTTCAGCTTATTTAAGCACTAGGTGTCTGTGGCAACTGGGGGATGAGTGCACCGATGCTCACATTGGTACAATAATTAAAAACGATTTTTACGTTGATGACGTCATTACCGGGTCAGATATAGAGTCCCACATGCTCTACATACAGAACATGCTATCTACGACTTTACAATGTGGTGGTTTTAACCTTTGTAAATTCAAATCAAATTCATCTTTAATTTCAAATTCATCAGCCATACAAGACAATACTTTATGTTTTAGCGACTCTACAAGCACCCTTGGTTTAGGTTGGACTCCAGCCAAGGATACTCTTAATATTTCTATTAAAATTCCTCAAATAAACCAAGCTATTACAAAACGAAACATATTATCTACATCTTTTAAAATTTTTGACCCGCTGGGACTTTTAAGTCCATGCATCATTCAGCCTAAATTATTACTGCAGTCTCTTTGGCTTACTAAAACAGATTGGGACGAGCTAGTCAATGAGAAGATACAAAAATCATGGATTAATTTCACGAGTAATTTACACTACTTAGCAAGTTTACAAATCCCTAGGTTAGTACTATGTGACTCTCCAATCAGTCGAGAAATTCACACCTTTAGTGATGCTTCTCAACTAGCCTACGGAGCCTGTATTTATATGCGATCCACTAATGTAACTGGTGACGTCACAGTAAAACTATTATGTGCGAAATCCAAGGTAGCTCCTATTAGGGCCACCACTATACCGCGCCTTGAATTATGTGCTGCCTTATTGGCAGCCGAATTATTTAAGTCAGTCGTAGATTCACTTCGGTACAAGGTAAATCTTTCACTCCACTGGTGTGACTCAAGTGTCGTACTTAGTTGGCTTCAAAGCAATAAAAAATTGAAAACCTTTATAGCCAATAGGGTTTCTAAAATTACAGAACTCACCGAGAGCTCATCATGGCGCTATGTCCCTACTGATCAAAATCCAGCAGATTTGATATCAAGGGGAGTGAACCCTGATCAGCTTGGAGCAATCGATTCGTGGTGGTCTGGCCCACATTTTCTTAAGCAGCATGAATCATTTTGGCCTAGTTTACATAAGTCCTTAGACGACTTAGAGATTCCTGAATTAAAAACCAATTCTATTTTAGTAAGTGACAATTGCATAGATAGATCAATAGAACAACTGATAAGTAACTGTTCTAGTTTTACCAAATTAAGACGCATATTTACCTATATCAAACGTTTCATACATAATGCACGCTCTCCTAAACACAAGATAATTGGTATACTAACGTCGAACGAATTAGAGTCATCGTTCATCACTTTATGTAAAATATCTCAGCGACAGTCATTCGCTCATGAGTATGATTTAATGTTAAGGAACAAACCACTTAGCCCTAAATGTAGTATATTATCTTTAACTCCGTTTTTAGATAACAACCAGATTATCAGAGTTGGTGGCCGAATAGATGCTTCCGACTACGACTACAATAAAAAACATCCCATTCTCTTGCATTCTTCTCATCATTTAACCAAAATTTATTTTAAGTACCAGCATTTACATAACATGCACGCTGGTCCCCAACTATTGTTAGCCTGTGTCAGAGATGCTGTATGGCCGATCAATGGTCGACATCTGGCCCGTCGTACAGTTCATGGTTGTGTCACTTGTAGGCGTGTACAGGGTAAAACAATGACTCCCATGATGGGAAACTTACCTACACAAAGGATCACAGCTGATTTTCCCTTTCGCACCATCGGTGTTGACTTTGCTGGACCTTTCTATACGATTAACCGAAAGGGTCGAGGTGCTCGTGTAACCAAAACTTACTTGTGTGTGTTCGTTTGCTTTCGTTACAAGTGCGTGCATCTTGAGGCCGTAAGCGATTTGTCAAAAGAATCATATATACTCACGTTACACAGATTCATATCCAGACGGGGCAAGCCAGCGGAAATATCCTCTGATAATGGTCGTAACTTTGTGGCAGCTGCCAGAGAAATAGGAGATTTTTTAAAGGCCAATAAAACTGCTATCGCTGAGTATGCTCATAGTGAAGGTATAAAATTTATCTTTTCGCCCTCTTATGCTCCTCACTTTGGTGGTATTTGGGAGGCCGGCGTCAAATCCGCTAAATATCATATAAAACGTGTGATGGGCAACACCCATCTCACCTTTGAAGAAATATCTACTCTTTTTGCACAGGTAGAGGCTATATTAAACAGTAGACCTTTATGTCCTCTTTCCTCATCTCCTAACGACTACCTTTTCCTAACCCCTGGGCACTTTTTGATAGGACGCCCTCTGAACTCTTTACCTACGCCTTCACTTGAAGATCAGAACGCAACAAGTCTTGATCGCTACAGGAGGCTGGAGCAAATCCGTCAACACTTTTGGCAGCGATGGCAAAGAGAGTACATTGGAGAGTTGCAACAGCGTTCCAAATGGCGCTCTAACTCCACAAAACTATGCGTTGGAGATTTAGTCCTCTTACAAGAAGACAACGTCCCACCACTCTGCTGGCGCATGGGACGAGTCAGCCGTTTATTTCCTGGGACTGATGGCATCTCGCGAGTCGCGGACATCGAGACGACCAGAGGCTGTTTTAGGAGACCTCTTACCCGCATCTGCCCCTTGCCAACTACTGACGAAGACTCAAGTTGAAGGTAGATCTTCAACGAGGGGGAGGATGTCTAAGCGCATAGAACTTCGATGAGAACAAAACGCACACCGTTCATAGTGTTTAAGACGGTCTTTATAAAATTGTGATTCTTACTTACCCACATTTATTTTTTTTACACAATTACAACTAGCGGTTAAAGCAAGTAAAAATATATTGTACTGTACCATTGTTTTACACAATAAAAACGTTGTTTCCACAAAAAGAAACTGAGGTTTGCATTTTTCAAACTTCCAAATGTTCACTACGAGACAGGAAGCAAAGAAGGTAAGATGCAGACTAAATGAAGTTTTAGTTTATGTGGTTTCTTGAGGACGTTACAAGTTTACTATTTACATTTACTTGGTAGACCGTTAGCACATTAAGGCGGCTAACGAATTTCTATTTTTGGCGATAACCGTAGTTTATGGACGATTTGTTTTTTATTTATTTATTTATTAAAACTTTTTGCTCATTAGTACATAGGCGGATTCTCTACTAGTCAACCTTTGGGTGATGCAGAGAAAAGAAAAAGTAGGTGCAATTAAAAATCTTAAAAAAAAATTACAAAGAAAAGAATGGGGTACATACAATTTCAACACCAGGAATGTCAACCAACTATTAAATGAGCCTTTGAACAATACTGTTATCATTTAGAACATCCGTGGTAAGGCTGCCACATCTCCCTGAAATTGTTTGTACCGAGTGATAGTTACCGGCAAATGTGCATTTTGCAGCATTAATAAGACACAGACAGAGGAGAAAATCTTCAAGACCTTTCGACTTGATACAGCATTTGACTTTGAATTCAAATCTCGTTTTTGTAGCAGTCATGAGACTTATTATATCATATTTAGATCATATCTGGATGCTCCAGTCCAAAGGTAGCAGCAGTATCGCACCTGAATCAGAACTTACGATTTTTAAAGAACCTTCAATTATTGCATTTTGTATATTATACTCATAAAAGGTATTACACAAATAGAAGTTGCTTAACACAAAGCCTAATGAATGTTTCTCTTTGCAAAATCGGACAAATGGATGAACACTTCAACTCTCTCTAAAATTTGTTTGGTTAATAAATCGGTTCCGTAATACTGGAATTTGTATAAAAGTATTTTTTACCACGCAAACCACACTAACTAATAAAGTAAATATTTAGTAATAAAGGAAATATTTTATATAAATAAAGATGATAAACATAGATTGAGAAGATTATTCCACAAAAGTACCAGTACTGAAACTGATAATATCTAATTTTTTTTGTTAAACAATTCATCATATTTAAAAGTAATTTTTTTTTATTAATAATGCATTTGTTTAGGAGAGGTATTATACCTTTTCTAGAATTTCGCTAAGGAACATCTAATATTTACTAGATAACAATTTCATATCGATCAACTCTTATATAAAATGGTCATCACATAATTTGAGAAAACCTGCTAATATTAACATTAACTATGACGTAAGATATTACTAAGATCACAACCACTTAACCACAAAGAAAGTAATCGAGAAAGTTTACCAATAAACATTCATTTCCCTGTCGATTTTACCAAATATTATTCGTTCATTTGTTTACTCCCCATCTAACGGTTGTAGTTTGGCCGTTTCGAATCAACTATTCGCATTTAGCGGAGCTTCAAGAAAACAAAACTATAATATAGGATGATCAATTTTGATTGTGTTCATGTATTTTGTTTGAATTTGACATGTTTGATGATAGTTGATACCGGTGCTATGATCAACGTTAATCCATGTTTGATCTGGTAGTCATAGTAAATATGACTAGGGGTGAGCTGTCACTGTATTAATGTTCAATAAGTGAGTCCATATTAGAGTAATCTGGTAAAAGATTTGAGTATGAAATCTGACAAAATGAATGCAAATTTCTGCTACACCGTACGTCTTTTTTTTTTTTTTTGGTAATTTTGAATTTTTATTATATACGTAAAAGTGTATTTAGTAAGAATTGGTAGCATTAATACGCTTATTCGGTTTTTTTTCTATATATTTGACATCGCATCTCTCTCAGTCCCTTTATTTAATTTGGGGTTTGATTGCCTTTAGCACTTTTCTGAAGAAAAAAAATATAATTAGTAATTTTCTTGAGCCTACCGACTCTTAGTTCTTTCAGGTCCATTTCGTTAAGTAAAACTCCCTGACTCTTTCACTTGTTCATTATTATCTTCAACAGTTTAACTTTTCATGCAGGTTATAGTTTAGAGTATTTAATTTACAAGTATAGTAACGCACAAAGTCACAACCAAAGACTTACATCAATAAGTTTTATACGTGTCTTAGAGAATTCACATCATAGTAAATGCAACTGGGAACACACTGTGGAAGTTATCAATATATCATAGTTCTCAATTGAGCTTGATAAGTTAAGGAAACTTCGTCTCTGGTCACGGCTTTCTATCATTTTAGAAAAATATTGAACAAGTCGTGCCAAAGTTTCTCACTAGAAACTTTTGGTTGGCTTCTACAGTTTTAATTTCTTGAACAGTTTTTACTTTAAGACGTTCAAAGCGATGCCTTGGAGATTAGATAGGTTTATTTATTGATTTGTTAGCGGTTATTGTTTGTTGGTAACGTTTTGTATTGTTCTTCTATACCTACATTTTATCATTTCCAGGGTTGATATTAATTTTATTTCTGACTTACTGCAACAGGTTTCTTAATTAAATGATGTTTTCTTCTTCTTCTTAGTCTACCACTCTTGTCAAAGTGTTCGTAGTCACGTCGTTGTCAACTTCATATATTCTTATATGCGTTGTCACTTTAATGGTCTTTTTAATTTTAATAATAATAACTTGACACATCTCACCCAAGGCCAGCTGATCCCAAACTAGGCAGAGCCTGTACTATGGTAACTAGACTGCTGATAAACATACTTATATATTTCTAAATAAATACATATTGTAGATAAATTACACCCGAACATAGAACAAATCATCATGCTTATCAAACAATTATTTGTCCTAGGTGGAAATAGAATCCACGACCAGCTGAGCCAGATCAGTAGCCAGGATCACTAAGCACTAGACCAACATGCTACTCAAACGTAATAAAACATTACGTATATCCGTAACTATTCTTCTCGTGCCTCTTCAGGTGCCTCTTCATTCCTTAAAGTTGACCGTCAGCTTCCTACACTCGTCCCTGTCAGTGGAGGTAATACCGGTCCACTCCCGGATTCTTTCTTCTCCCAGCGCATCTCTTTCCTTCTACCTTACCCATCATAATTATTTGGAGCAGGCGATGTCTATCGTGCCTAAGAACTTGGCCGAGATATTCATATTTATAAACATATATGATGATAATATTCCTAACTATAACATTGCCTAAAAGATGAACAAACCCACAAACACACTACATTTATAGTAGTAAAAAACTACCTGCTAATAACGGCTTGCTAATAACTGTTTTAATTTTCAGTTTTATTTCAATAGTTCTATTATCAAAATTAAAAGCTAAGTTCTTTAAAATTACAGCCTGAAATTCTAATATAACAAGATCTATTAACGGATTAAATTTTAACAATTGCTAACATTTGAAAGTTTCTATTGTTATCGAATGTATTTAACCCTAGAATGGAGTCGATATAAGAACGATACGTAATAGAAGCAAAGCGTTATACATACCCTTGCGTGTTGGAAATATTAGCAGTGAACACACTGGAAATCCATTGACTTAAATTACTTTGTCCATGATTACATTCGATTATTATATTTTTCTCGCGGACTCCAGCAGATTTTTTACTATTATACCCTAATATCATAAGTATATATGTATATATCTAAATTTAATATAGAAACTATAATGATAAGCACTTTTTTCTGGTAATTAAATATAAGTGATATAATATTTAACCTAGTTGTGGTTTGAGTGTATGTTTGCTTTGTTTGTTAGTAAACTACATATTGTTTACTTCTCCCGAGTACACCATTTATATGTTCCACCAATATAGTTTGTATGCTCCTAAGATAATATCTTGTCTTAGAAAGCTGTAACAAAGACAATAATAAATCAGCTTAAAGTTTTTGTTAACCTAATTTCTGGCCGCATTTCAAACTTAAATCCTGTTTGGTACCTGGACTTACAATCTTTGTTTTATTGGAACTGCATGGTAGCTCGCTGAGAAATCTGTCCAGTGCATTAGTATTTGTCACGAGCAGCATATATCTGCTGTCATTATTCAAGAGAATATCGATCTATCCACTCTCTTAGTTTTTTATGTCATCAATAGACGAATGATAATTTTAGTCGAATGCATCTGCTTATATGAGTGAGGCATATCTGGGACCTGAAAAGCACAATGAATTACACAATGTTTTATACAAAAAAAAGTAGTTCCTCCCCTATTAATTCTGGACAGCATCACCAAACAGTATCACGAGCTAGATATTTGTTATAAATTTCACAACCTATAAGCAATATTGCTGTCCTATTATAATTTTCACTCTGAACAGAACTCAAATCAATCAAATCAAAATCATTTATTTCAATTTTAACTAATTATATATTTTTTTTAATTGTCAGGAGGGGTTTGTGGCTAAGTGGTAACCGGAGATGACCAGTCTCTACCAACGGCTTCGACATACACGCCACTATCGGCTAGACTTCTAGGCGAGCATGAAATACTCAGAACTGCCAGGCAATTTTTTTTTTTTTTTGATGTTTCTGCTTCATGGCAATCTGTTTACCAACAATAAGCCACTTCTTTGTTTGATTTCTCAGTTAATGTTTTCCTCAAGAGCCATACTTGTATGAAAATTATTTTCACATGAATGAAAATTATTTCTAATTAGTTTCTCCTGGTATTTCAGGCTGTTTTGAACTATTTCCTGTCGAACTGTTTTTAGGCTGAGGTCGAGGTATATGTATCTATTACTTATACAATGAGGGATGCAAAACATTGTTCTCAGAGCTTTGGTTTGGAATCTCTCGAGGATATCTATATTACTGTTGCTGGCCGTACCCCACAGTTGTATTCCGTAAGTCCATATTGGTTTTATGGTAGTTTAGTACACTAGAATCTTACTGTTAGGATTTAGTTGTGATTGGGGTCCCAATAAACAGTTCAGTGACCGTAGTTTTCAATCTAGTTGTTTGCGTTTTGCCCAAATATGCTTTTGCCATGTAATTTTCCTGTCTAGGTGCATTCCCAAGTATTTTGCATTATTATCTTGAGGGATAACTTTGCAGTTTAGCGTTACCGGTGGACATGTTTCTCTCCTAAGTGTGTAAATGTTACATGTACCGATTCCAATTCTATCAGGTGGTTTTGCAACCGTGATAATGTCGTTTCTGGGTTGCTATGAGCCGCCAGTAGCGCCGTATCATCAGCGTATGTCGCAGTCGTGGTGTAGTCAGTTGTTGGGATATCTGATGTAAAAATGAGGTATAGTATAGGGCCCAAGATACTGCCCTGAGGGACACCTGATTTTATTTTGGGTACTTCTGAGAGATCATCGCTGTACTTCACTTGGTAGCATCTTTTATCTAAATAGGATTTAAGTATTTGGAATAGACAATGCGGGAGATGCTTCTTTAGTTTGAATAGGAGGCCATCATGCCATACCTTATCAAATGCTTGGCTGATATCCAAAAAGACTGCAAAGCAATATAATTTGTTTTCAAGGCATCTGCTAATGGTGTCAACTATACGATGTACCTGTTCAATTGTCCCGTATTTTTCCCGGAATCCAAATTGGTGGTTCGGTAATACTGTACTTAGATGTTCTTTCATCCTGTTAAGCAGTTTGCCAATAACTGGTAGCAGGCTGATAGGTCTGTATGAAGTAGCTTCGTGTGGAGATTTACCGGGTTTTGGTACCATGACTACATGTGCAATTTTCCATTGCCCAATAAAATGTTCAAGTCTTAAGCTGGCATTAAAGATGTTAACTAATTTCATTACACCTTTATGAGGCAGATTTTTAAGTAATGTGGCATCAATAAGGTCATAGCCGGGTGCTTTGCCATCCTTGAGGTTCCTTATTTCTTTCACGATTTCTTTTGGGCTGGTACTTTTTAGTGGTAGACACATTTGATTCGCTGATTCAAGGTATTCCTTGATTTCCACAGTATGTTCTCTTTAATATCCTTTGGATATAAGTTATGTTTTAGAGGTTGTCCTTTACCTATCCTTTTTGGAGTCGAAGAATTGGCAGCAATGTGGATAGTCATATTAAGTTGTTCCAGTTGTCTTTCAAGTTCGTCAATTGTATTAATTTTGGTCTTTAGTTCTGTCTCTGTTGTAATTATATTTTTATAGATTGTCCAGTCTGTAGTGTTCGAGTTGTATATTCTTAGCGGCGGTGCTACCAGATTAACTGTTGTAGTAACATTCAGTATAACTGGTGTGTGATCAGATGTGAGATCTATTCGTGGTTCTATGTTTAGGTAGTTACTGTCTATGTTCTTAACAATAAAAAAGTCCAATAAGTCTGGGATTCTTTGTCTGTCGGTAGGCCAATAGGTAGGTTCTCTGCCGGAATGACATTCTAATTTCATCGCTTCTGTGGCTTTACAAAGTTGTCTTCCTCTAGTATTGGTCAGCCTAGATCCCCAATTTAAATGTTTAGAGTTCCAGTCGCCAGCGCATATGAATCTGTTACCCAGCGTAGAAAAGTATTTTGCGAAGTCGTATGTAGATATAGTATGTTTTGAAAGGCAATACACAGCGGAGAATGTGGTTTCTAGTTTGCTGTCTACAAGTTTAATAGATGTTGCTTGTATTTTTTCTGTTCGGTATTCCTCTATAGGGTAGAGTTTAAGGTTACTTTTAATAATTACTGCTGTTCCTCCATGGCTGTTCCCAATTGGGTGATTGGTTGTATAAACTGTATAATTATTAAAGTTTATGTGTGTCTTCGGTGTGAATCTTGTTTCAGAGATTGGTGCTATGTCAATCATCTCTGTTCTGAAAACAGTTTCTATTTCTTTACCATTTATTTTTTTATATTTATTATTTTTTTACCAGGCTGCTGACTAGCTGGACCATGCGGTCCATCATTTTGTCCATAATTTTTTCCATCATTGTCAACAATGAATTTTGTAGTTTTTCAAACATATGTCCATTAAATCAGTATGGTCGGCGAAGTCGTTCTTTGTGTCTTGCTGAGTATATTGTTCTTTGGTTTTCGTTGCTTCTGCATGGGTTTTAATTAAGTTTTGAGTGCGGTTAAACTTAGAACCCGCTTGGGGGTTTGGGATTTTGATCTCTATAATGTTAGGCATTGGTTTTTCTTTTGGCTTAGAGTCTAATTTAAGAATTCTTTCTCTATACTGTTTGTACATTTAGCATCCTTTGTAGCTAGTGGGGTGCTTTTCGTCACAGTTCGCGCAAGTAGTTTCAGTGTCTGGTTTTTTAGTACATGTTGTTGTAGGGTGAGCGCTACCGCATTTAACACAGCGATAGGGCATAAAACATTGGTTCTTGGAGTGCCCAAATCTCTGACATCTCTTGCATTGAATGATTTCCTTTTTCTTATATGGGGCTTCAAAAGTAATCTTCATGTTATTCAAGTATTTCACATCGAAAATGGCTTTGTTGTTTGGCTTTGGTTCTAAATCGACATAAAATACAGGCAACGGTTCCTTTGTAGCTCGATGTCTGATATTGACTATTTGTCTCACTTCATGTCCAATGTCATAAAATTCTTTTGAGATTTCTGTAGTATTTTCTGATGCATGGAGTCTGCGTAGTACTACTCTGTATGCTCTCTCGCTTTTAAGCTGGTAGGTATAGTGTGAGATATTATTGGCAATGAAGTTCTCTTGAATCATTTTGTATGTCTGGATGTCTTTAGGTATAATTTTTATAACGTGTCCAGATCTAAGCGTGGTCATAAGGTAAAGTTCGCTCATTTGTTTAGTATATCCTCAAGAGAATTTATATTAATTACGCCAGTAACAAAGATGGGTTCTGGCTTTGGTACATACACTTTAGCTGTTTTGTTGGTTTCATCCATAGGTACAACAGTACAATCAGACTTCCTTAGAGCACTATCAAATATTTATGACACTTAGTTTAACTATTCACTAGCAGTGTATCACCAACAAATGGTATTAGCATCTACAAAACATTATATTCTCGAGCCAAAATGGGGCATATAGTTTAAATTTTTCACTAAGCCGTATTTCTGTAACAAACAAAAAATAGCGTTGATAGCTTTCTTTACTTCAATTTATCAGTATTGTCCTATCATAGACCATCTTGATACTAATGCAGGTGATGTAGTAGTAAAATGGAGGTATCATAGTTTTTTTTTTACAGATAACTTAAGTCTTCCATATAAAATTTCCATTTACTACGCTGTGTTTATAAACATACTCAAGCCCAGTCGAAACAATGATGTTGGATAAGGCGCGTACGTTCTAAAGTGTTTAACACTAAAATTGTAGTTAGGTAATAAGCGAAACAATTTTATTATAATGTATATATTTGGAATATAATTATAACTCGGATATTCCTGGAATATCTTATATTCTTTCTGAACCAAACCTTTACACTGGAATCTTCTTACATTTTTATTTACCACAGCGCGGCAGCGTACGTCGGAAGGACGCCGTAGAATACAAAAAAAAAATGCTGTCAAGAATCGACTTCAAAGTCAAATAAAGAGAACAAAGATAAAGAGCAAATCAGATTATTTTCTGCTTGGTTTCTAGCTGCTTGCCTATTTAGCTGTACCTCAGAGGTACATGACATTAAGTGTCAAAACGTAAATATTGCAGTAGATATAAAAATACGCTGCATAAAACTTTAATGCAACATTGCTCAGGAAGTGTTAAAGTGATATAAACTGTGTTCTTTATTATTTTTAAAGCTATTTACGGGAATTAATACGTTTTTTTTGTAAAACTTTTGCAATCATGCGTCAACTTATGATCTTTTAAGATCCTATACCACATTTGAATTTGTGAATTTAATATCATATATCTTTCCATATTTCTTTTCGTTGACATCGTGTGACTTAATGATTTATACCATAAGATAGAGCTCGCTTTAACGATTTTATTGGTGTAAAAACCAGATTTGAAAAAACATGGATTTAATGTTGTATGAGCTATACAATATTAAATCCATTTTTTTTTCAAATCTGTTTTAGGTATAGGTTTATTGCAATAGTGAGGTACTGGAATAATCTAAATAGGCAAGGCTCTTCAGAAGACCGTAGGTACACAACACTACCGGTAAAAGAACACCAGAGATTCATGGGATGCTCTTGAGGATATTGTTGGCAAAGCGTAACTGACATATTTGGAGTTGTAAATATTTCTAATCACAGAAGACTATTGACCGTGTTCCATTTTGTCGACATACTTGTTTCAAAAACCTACAGCGGTATAAAACTATCCAAGACATAGATGCATTCATTATAGATAATTACCTCCTTTGTATTGAAATGAACGCTAATCCCGTATTATCGACCACAATGGCTACGCGATTTCCATTCACTTGAGATGGTAATTATATTAGCCTATTTGTAATTCATGATATGGATACGGTATAAATGCTGGCTAATTTCGTTTGCAAAGCTATCGATTCACAGATTATCTTGTGTTAATTATAGCAAGCTATTTTCGCCTTGAATTTCATGTTAAAGGCCAGATACTCATTAGAAGATATTTTAGTGCTTAGCATTAGTATTAGTAATCGTTTTATTAATTGTTAGTACCTACTCAATGTAAACATTACGTATAATGAATGCTGGAGACGTCTATAATTGATGTACATATAAGAGATGTGATGTAAAGATATATGTAAAGAACAACGTTAGATATGCTCCTTAATAAATAAATAAATAAGATGATTTATTATACTGCGAACAGAAATCTCACAGTGTCATTCTTTTAAATTTTGGGTATTTTTTTTTTGGAAATCTGCAAAGACAACAACCGCATTCCAAACAAACTTTGCCTATGTCCCGCGTTTTACAATATGCAGTAATATGTCAAAGATATTTTTAAGGAAATTAAGAACAATAAAGCACTAGCATAGTCACATACAATAGTATGTTTCAATACAAACGCCTAAGGCGTTAGCTTGGTTCTTATTTAAATGTGCTAAATATTAGACCATTGCGGACCATCCTATAGGAAAATCCAATATAGCTGTAGCTTTTCTCAGAGATTTTAATTCCTCCAATTTATTAAAGACTAGCTTGTTCCTGCTGCTCCGATCACTTAGATTTAGGTTTCGGTGTATCAACTTGTTATTTCAGAATACAACACATCTATTTGTTAAACGTAGTCCACAGAGGTACAGCTGTAAAGTTGTAATTGAAAGAAAGATAATTTAAGTATATATTTCTTTTATTTTCATTGCCTTATTAAGACTATTACGCAAAGTAAAGTATACAGCCAAGTGATGTTCTTACCAACGTTAACCTAACCTATATCTTATATAAAATAGCGAGCAATAACCTACTTTAGTTTGCCGGCTATTACTCTTACAAATGAAAAAAATTGAGTAATAAAAAGAGACAGAAATTAATTTCGAAAATCTTTTAATCAATATAAAGATGGTGAATATAAAGAAATGTCGATGTAATTTATTATCATTCAATAAAACTAATATTAAGTACATAATTATGTCTACTACATGCGGATAAAAACGAATGCATTCGAAGGGTTAAAAACTTAGCGCCGCCACAAGTGTTAATGTCTAGAAACTTTTTGCAAAAGACATCGTGTCGATATAAGCCACCTGTACGAACTACAATTAGTCTTTGTTAGTAAGTACTCACTAGTATGAGGCTGCAACATACAAACAGGAATATGCAATACTTTGGACTAATATTAACGATCGCCACTTCGGTGAAATCACTGGCATATTACGGAGGTGAGATAAATTTGTCATGTTTTAATTAAAACATTTGTTAATAAGCAACATACTAACTGATAAATGAAAGTATTGGTTTATTCTTAGCATTACATCTCATAAAATAATAGTGCGATCTAAATCTCTTACTGCGTTGCTGTCTGTCAATGTAATAGCATTGCTGGATAATTTAAGTCCCTTTTTTTGAAATTTGACCCACTTTTGCGAAGTTTTTACCTATCAGCATATATTTTAGTCCAATATTCCAGTCTATAAGGTCTATAGTTTTTGATATTATTATTAATATTATCTACATCTTTGAACTCTATATCAGCTTTTATTATTTCTGAGGCGCAAAGGTTAGTTATAATATGCTTGTCAGACATCGAAGCCTTCGATATACTTGATTTTTTAGAACTATTTAAAGTTAATAGTGTTATACATACAAATCACCTATTTTATTCGCCATGTGGAAATTTTTACAATCATACGATTGAGTGATTATGTCTTCACACTTCATGTCGAGTATTATACAATATGGTATCTAAGATATCACAAAACCTTGTGGTAAGGGCCTCTGCTCTTTTTTGTAAAGCGATTGACCCGCCAAATCTCGTCAGGTCTCTCAAAGACAGTAAAACTGTTTGATTTTTAAACAGTTTTTCTCTCTCATAACCTCTTAGAGCCCCAATTTATGCCCGTCGGGGTTATGGCTTGTACCTTATTTATACTTACATACTTTTTTAAATGATTTTCCAAATTCAAAAACTCACACTTTTATTTTAACGAGGTCTGACAAACAATAGCCCTGTCATTTGTCACATCTTACAAGGTTTCCCTACCGCTGTTAGAGCTATTAACTTGTATGACAGCTCAAGGAGCATCTTAACCTATCTTAGGTTAAGATGCTCCTGACTGATACGATAGACCGAACCAAAGTTCTCCAGTTCTTCCTTAGGTTATTCATCGTAACTGCAAATAGACTTATCCACAGCAGTAAAAAGTGCTTTTAGTGTACTCGATGTTGGCATGCTACCTCATCATTAGCTTTAGCAAAATGATGATCCATAACGAAAAAGGCCATGTCGGTATTTAGTCATTTCAGTTAAAAGAGCACTTAACAAAAGCAGCAGCAGCCGATATGCCTTGCTGCTTTAGAAGATGCTTGGCTACTAATCTCTAATTTAAATGCATTTACTTATATCATATTCGAAATGTCAATATAATATTACGACTTCTTCATCTTTATAATATGTTTATGTCTTAAGATATGACTATGTTCGTAATGGAACGATATTATACTATTATCTCTGTCCTACTTAGGCAAAACAAATTGTCTACATCAAGGAAAGCCTGAGTTATTCTAGTAATAAACAAGTTAATTTAATTAATCACTAATTTAAAATTTCACCAACAGATTTACACAATTCAAGATATCTAATACATTTCAATGAAATACCAAAACGTTTTGAATTAAAAGGTGGAACCGCAAGCACGGACTTTAAGAAGTACTTCGATGAGATTGAAAATATAGCTAAACATGAAAATATAACGGTGGTATATAAAATTAAGTTAGATGTATTAAAACCAATGGACCTCATTAATAGAAAAGTTATCTCGAAAAAGTTTAAAACAAAAAAATACAATATTCCACTGAAGAAGAACAGTATGAAACTTTCAAACTTTGAGGTGATGTTGAGAAAGATGGCGGAACAAACAGGTCACGGTAATAATCAGAAGTATGAAAATCATAATAATCCTGCTGTTACCACAGAAGCAGACAAGAGAATTTCGTCGATGAAGCCGATACAATTAAAATATAAACCGATAATACCTAAGTTAAAGACTAATTATACAAAGATCATAAGGCCTGTAAGGAACAGGATTATAACTTTGACTGGTTAAGTTTGAACAAACTGTTAATTAAGCTAGTGTTAATAAATATTTTTTTACAAGATAATACTGTCTTGAGTTATTTTTCTAGAACATATTTCCCCTCATTTGAAATACGCTCAGATTTCACAAGCTAGTTGTTTTGTTGCGGAAGAATGCAATAGCCATTCTCGCTCCCTTGATCTTAGGCAAGTAGTGGAACACCGGGGTGGTTTTAAGTCGGTAAGAGTCCGACAGACCCCTTCGCAAGGCGGAGGAAATCCATGTAGAAAAAAAAAAAATCTAGTTGTTTTACAAAAGAAAGGAAGATAAAAAATTATCAATTTGTGAAGTTTATATTTTTTTAATCAACTAGCTAACGTAAAATATAAACTCAATACTACTGATCTCATCTTTTACTGATCACAAAATACCCCATTACAAACGATTTAAGTAAATGTTATTCAAATGCTCGATACGCTTCTCAAACTTTTTCTTCAATTGAGAATCCACTCAATCAGGAAACGTATGTGGTCATCCATAAAAATCCTGCAATATGCAATTGTATAAAATATTCTTCGCACGGTCGGTAATAAAAACTTTGCGGTCTATCAGTTTTGTTTTTCTCACCAGGGGCCGCGGTTATGAAACATATTTCAGCCAAATTGCCGTACATGAAACCCGGAAGAGTTTTGGAGATGATACATTTTATTTATTACTTGTCTTCGCTATATTTCTCTTTTAGGTTAGCTGTGGTAAATATTTTTTTGAACTTGAACACTGTGTAACGAAAAATTGTCTATTTCAGAAATTGATTATGTATACTTATTGTATGTTTAGATTACAATGCTTCGCTGTTAATTGTTCTCTTTATCAGAAGGATAATATTTTTTTCAATTATATTCATTAATTTTATGGTTAATAACTATTTACATTTAAAATTAAAAAAAAATATTGAGTATTAAATATAAATGCCATATTATTTATATTAATTTTTCAGACAAATAAGTTGTCTGCTGATTTGAAAAAAAATTTCTTTTGTGATGTTACTTATCACTTATGTGAAACTATGTGACACTTATATACCTAAGTGACGTTCCCGGCAATACCGACTGTCTGGAACTATTACTTACACTCCCCGGTACATCCGTATAAGCAAAATTATTTTCTTTCCATTGCCTTCCCAATCTTGCATATCTTTAATCCCCAAATTGCCCGGCAGTAGGCTTAATTACCCGCTATTACATCAGTAGTATTTAATTATAGTTGGCAAAATGTGTGTATGTTACTTATCGGCAGAAATATTGTACCACGCTGGGTTGTAGGAACTTAGCAATATTGAAAATATTGAAAACAAGAAAAAACAACGTAAAGAATTCACCACCCACATCACAATAAAAGCATTACAATGTATAAAACCGTATACCCACATCAATATTAGGCCGCACAGAATTCGTAAATTCCAATCCTTTTCTAAATCCTCAATAAAAATTTGTTAAGGGCGAAATCCTTTTATACCTCGGAGGCCGGGGCTCTTTCTATTCCGCTCACATGCTGTTTCGCATTCCGCGGTGTCGCACCACGGAAAGCTACATAAAGCCTCCAGGGTGCTACATAGCCACTGCACAAGATTAAATAGCGAATATTTTCTATATATAAATACGCAAGACAAAACAATTGAGAACAATTCTCTTCTATATTTTTTGTTTATCGAATTTCTTTTTTATTTTATTTAATATTGATCAATTTTAGGGATATCAATGAAAAAAGTTTGACCAGATAGTTTTTATTTTTAAATTAAATGTAAACGGCTATACAATGCTAAAGGGGTTCAGTATGTATGTTAAGCTGTCATGGTATGAAAAGTCTATACAATGACAGTTCACGTTATACTGGTTAAAGAAATAAAACAAAACATTCAAAAGTTAATGAATTATGGCCAAAATTCGACCACTAGGCAATCTGTAGTCCATATATCACTACATATTATAAAACAAAGTCCCCCGCCGCATCTGTCTGTCCATTCGCGATAAACTAAAACACTACTGAAACGATTTTCATGCGGTTTCCACCAATAGATAGAGCGATTCATGAGGAAGGTGTGTTTTTTTTTTCTTTTCTGTTGTTTCTTTTTTTTATGGTATAGGGGGCAAACGAGCAGACGGGTCACCTGATGGTAAATGACTACCGCCGTCCATGAGCACCTGTAACTCAAAAGTCACAAGTGCGTTGCCGCCATTTAAGGTGGTAGTATGAGAAGAAGGGGAGGGGGGAAGCGTGGGAAGAGGGGTGAGGGGGAAAGGGAAGGGTTAGGGCCTCCGGTAACCTCACTCACGCGGCGAAATGCAATGCTATCATTGCTTCACTACCGGTTTTCTGTGAGGCCGTGGTATCGAGCTCTCCCACGTTTCATATCCAAATGAATGTATGTAAATTTTTATACTATGTTCCAACATATAAAAAGTTATACGTAAGTTCTCAGATAAATTTGAACATCTCTCAATGTAATCAGATCACAGTGCTGTTCTACGAAGGGCTTAGCGCAATGCGTTGGGATGGATGTCGACACTCACCCTGTATCGCACTAGTTATGTGTTGGCTTGATATGTTTATCGATACTAAATAAATATTTAATATAATTACTGCAGATATGTTGTTCTCATAGCGATAAACTATTCGGTCCCTGGATGAACAGTGGGGCTTGAATAGTTTGACTTTTTTATTATAACCGTACAAAAAAAAATTATGGTAAAAACTTTTTTTTTTTTAAATCGATCATCGTTCTCAATTATTTTTTTTAATAACTGTAACTTAGATGATATAAATCTGAGCTCTTTGTAGTACTCGACTTGATTATTTACGCCGACCACAATAATTATAAGGATTTATTGAGAAATTATTTTCTTTTTTTTTTTTTTTTTAAAAGACAACTCCCGCATTAGGAATATTCCTGTGTCGCGGGGGGCTTTACAAACATTCAAACAACGGACACAAAGAACACCCGACTCGGGACAAATATTTGTGGATCACACAATTTTTTGTCCTGTGTGGGATTTGAACCCACATCACTCGGCGCGGCGTAGTGGCGAGGTGACCACTTAAACCATTGCGCCATCCGTGCAGTCATTTTTAATATTATCTAAATTATTTTTAAACGTAAAATAAATGATACGTCAATAACTTTAAAGATAAAACAAAATTGCTTGCTTCGCCACAGCTACGGCTAGAAATTGTTGTAGTAATAGGATTTTGCAAATATTTGACAATTCAGTAATTTCCAGTAACTTATCGACCGAACCCCATCCCTAGCTAGAGCTTGCATGTCGCGTAAGTGTTGATGCTATCGTAATATTATGTCAAGTTTACGATGAGACTAGCTCTGCTAATGTAAGCTCCTTAAAGTAAACATGTATGCGCTGTTAATTCTAACAAGTATCATACTTGCAGCGACTCTCTGTCTTCATTTTTGAAACATACAGATTACACAGTATGTGTTAGAAGGCGCGATGTAGACACTATTTAAAAAGTGATAACAATACTAAACACTTACTAAGAACTGGATTAAATTAAGACTTTGAAGTAAAGCGTGTATTCTCATAGAATTTCTGACACGATTTAGTATTGATATCAGCTGGTGGTTTCGAGTTAGCCAGAAAGTAATATTCTACGAAAAATTAACTTGAGTAGGGTCTTTGTACCAGATAACCTCGTATTGCATGGTCAAAGAAACAATGAACTTTTTTTAAAGGCATCTCCCGCATTAGGAATTACTCCTGTGTCGCGGGGGACTTTACAAACATACAAACAACGGACACAAAGAACACCCAGACTCAGGTGGGAATCGAACGCACGACCTGTAGCATAACAGTCAGGGTCATTAACCACTAGGCCAACAAGCCAGTCAAATGTCAAAAAAAGCCAATGAAACTGTACCGTTCATTGTTTACAAAATATGGAAAATATAAATCCGATCTCTACTCTAACTCATCTAGCGGCGTCATTAGACTAAATTCAATATTTATATAATTATTATTTTTAGTCCAAAAAGGCAAGCGCCACTAGGTCATTATTAATTAAAACAATTTCATCTCAAATTATATATATAACGGAAACATGTGATTTTCCTCGTTATCGGACATGGTAAATTATCGAAATAATAATCGAATCACTTAGTTCAATCGTCTATTAAATTACTGTACTAAATAGCACATAATAATTCTACTTGATTTACAAGATGTAGTTGGATTTAAAAATGGAAACGCGGTGAGTTCGATACAAGATGACGACTTAACAACCTCTCCGAACCATGGCTCTCCCAAAAGTGAAGTCTAATAATTTTATGTTCAAACTGTCAAACGTCAAGTGACAACTATTGACCTAGTGTTGCCATCTCCTGTATCGACCTCACCCAAGTGCATTCACTTGACGTTTCCGATTGATAATAATTAAAAAACGTTACACAATTAATCGAGAAAATAACAAATTAGTATTGACGCTTCGACATATATAAATCATTGTAAAAAAATAATAACTTCAAATAAAATTGAATGAAAAGTAGCAACTATTGGCAACGAGGATGCTCCCTTTGTGTTGGAGGGACATATTACCCGTCCTCCACATATGATATTCATATCATAGTAGCTCTGTCGTCAGGAATAGATAGAACGTATTTGATCGGTACCGATTGTATTTCAAAATAAAGGCCACGTCTATAATCTTCTAATTTACATGTGAAGCAGAAAACTAATTTAAAAAAATATTTTTGCACATTATCCTTCCCACCCATGCCTCCGTTATTTATGACTGCAGCAACAATGCATTTTAATTTGTTTTATGCCATCAACGGTATTAACGTCTGGCGCCCATGTGTACTCCCATTTTAATAGAAATATCTTCATGAGAACATTGTAAGATATTTTTAATATACAATACCTGTAAAAAAAAGTAATAACTTCAAACTTGCTTGCATAGCTCTCTTGGTTTTAAGTCATTTAATGAACAAAATAAAATTCTGACCGCTGTCAGTCAGTAACGGTGGTTTCTTGGGCCTGCGCGGGAATTAGACGCACTTCTCGAAAGCCTCCCCAACCACCAGACGCATCTGTCAGAGATTATAGGCAGGTCCTGTTAAATTCGGTGGAGTATAAGCTAGGTCGGTGGGCATAACGGGCGAACTAGTCGGCCATGACGGGCATTTACAAAATACATACGTGAGTAAAACATTAAGACCTTAATAAATATGAATATAACTCACGAAAGTTTTTTTTCTAACATTGAGTACAGCAATTTATTCGGGACATTTTTTTATTTTCAATAAATACACGAATTTTCATCGCACAATGACATTGCCGGATTGTCGACATCAGCATAGTTTGCCATATATAAATTTTTTATTGAGTACAACAATAAGTCTGGTACAATGTAGTTTTAGTTGGTTCGATGTCGATATTTCAAAATATGTCTCTTACCATCTCAAGTAGCTAGTTTGGTATCGTGATCTTAAACAACACGTGTAGTACTGTAATAATTTAAAGTCCAGCTTAGTGCAGTTCTGTAGTGCGAAG
Source organism: Callimorpha dominula (assembly GCA_949752705.1). Taxonomy (NCBI): domain Eukaryota; kingdom Metazoa; phylum Arthropoda; class Insecta; order Lepidoptera; family Erebidae; genus Callimorpha; species Callimorpha dominula. Next base: position 2,459,228 of record OX457002.1, on the reverse strand, counting down.
CAAAATTTGCTTCTTTGTAAATCTTGATGAGGAGTACTATTAACACCTCTTCGAGTATGCTAGTGCTCCTGAGCACTAGCATGCTGTTAGACCCTTTAGGATCAGTATAAAGACGAGACTTTTGTATTGTTGCCGATCGCCTTTGGAGATATTTTGGTCTAGACGCTAAAGTTCTACAATGTTCTCCCTGCTATTTTGTTCCCTACAAAGTAAGGGCTTCTTCTTGTGTGTGTAGTTTAGGTGCTTAAATTGTATAATGACTGTTCTGCCATGTTTTATTTTTTTCATAAGAGTGGGATGTTAGTCAGAAAAGATTTAAAAAATATTTTGTTTGCAAATTATTAAAAATAAAAAATGAATATTTTCTTCTTATGTACACACACAACCCAACACATATTTTAAAGAAATTTGAATGTTGCCTTAGAAACACAATCTAAATATTAGATTTACCTACTGTGTTATAAACTACCATGAAGCAACCAAGGCATAAGGCCTAAACAAGATTAAATTCAAATATCTAACCGGCAACTTGGTAAGCGAAGTGAACCGTAATCTCAACAATTAGTTGGCAAAACCTAGTTGGGCAATTGTCGCTTTGAAAATAAAGTTGCCAGTTGGATTTGCTCACATTTACTTCGTAGCAACGTTAAATATACTATTGACATCAGCCTTAGTCGTAATGCCATAAGTGTCATTTTAGAACAATGGGATTTCTATAAACAAGTTTGTGAATCGCTAACACGGCTTAAGGGATTTTGGATTTCCACTTTGATGCTAAACAGAAACGTTTTGAGTTCGGTTTAAAGGAAAGTTCCTAAAACTATTTAACAAATAGTTTCTATTTCTAAATTAACAGTTTTAAATGTTTCAAATAATACTTCAGAGTTACATTATGGGAAATTGTTTTGTATTAAAGGCAAAACAAGTTAAGTTCCTAACTTAAGCTAGCTTTAAATGGAAACAGACATGAATGAAATAAAACTTCTGTACAAAACACATTAGTAAACAGTTTTATTTTTTTTATCACGGTTTGTTCCAAAAATGTTTAAATCAATATATGCAAATAAAAATGCTTTAGCAATCATATAAATACTATTTCCTCGATAGTTTCTATAACTAAACTATCCTGAGTATTGGAATATCGAATATCTAAAATACAAACTTGATCATTCCGAGTCCAAAACTTTTCCGTGTGAGATCTCACAATGGTGGCAGTAATTTCTCCTGATTCCAGCAAACTTGGTCTCCGCATTCGATAAGAGTAAAACCAAACAAGTGTATAAATTAAATCGAGAAGTTTCTCTGTGGCGGAATCAGACGCCTCTTGTATTCCCTAAATATGGATATCGTGTTGGAAATTTTGGGGGTCCTTGTGAATTATGATCGTGACCATTTTTGGATTCCTAAATGTGGTAACTAAAACTTTATGTTAAAATTATTTTTACCAAAAGCAATACTCAACATTTTGACCAAAAATAGCTGTACAATAGTACTCAAAACTCTAACCATATTATGAAATAGATTCATGACAGTTACTCCAAAGTTCAGTAACTTTTCCCAGGATATCACTTTAATGAGTTTTCAAAATAGTCATTAACTTGAAGTCGTTAAAAAGCATATTATCTCGTGCGGAATCCGTTAAATATGAAAGACGAACTTCTGTAGCTACAATCAACCGACATTCACAGCTTATCGTCAAGGGGCGAGTGGAGTTACAAATTCACTTCTGTCAAATGCGAAGTCACAAGTTTGGACAGAGTTAGACGCCAATTTGACACGCCCTAACCCAATAACACACAGTTATGTGTTGTGAAGTTATAACTAAGATTTCATTGGTACTGTTACTTTGAATTGACTAAATACAGTGGTTTTTGCTTGAGTACAAATATGTGAATTTGTTTCTTTATCTTTGTAAATGATAATAGCGGTTTCTAATTGACAAAATTTATCAAATAGTGTTATATGTAATGTAATATATGTATGTAATAAATACATATATTTTACGCTAAAATATTATAAGTATAATTTATAATTAGCATCAATAATGGAAGCGTAGGCGTTCACATCGGTCGTTACGACAAATGAATCGGTGGGACAGATAACAATCCAGTCTGGCACCTGCAACCGGCGCGGCAGAACGCCTCACCCTTGATAAAGGGTCCCCGCCGGGTCCGAAACTAGTAGGGCATCCCCGAAATATGCACGTGAGTAAAACCGTATATCTAACTAATATGAATACCACACACGAAAGTTTTTTATTCGAGCATCAATATTGCCTAAAAAATCAATGAAGGATAATATTATTAGTAATCTTTGATAACTGTTTTGCGTTAAGGGCTGGCAACGCACTTGTGACTCTTGAGTTGCAGGTGTCCATAGGCGACTATTGAAAATAATATAGAAACATTCTTAAATATTATAAGTTTTAGCAGCTTAAGTTGAAATCAAATAATGTTTTCCTAAAACTGATGACTCATACATATAGTAGGTATAAAGATAACCATTCAGTTTGATCATTTTATTTAAAATTAATATATCCTTCCATGGAACGAAGAAAATACAACTGGCATCGAGATTGTTGGTTATTTATAAGCGTCCAACAGAAAAATTAGCCAAGTTTCAACACCATACCAAGAATGTGCGAAATGTTGTAGTTAATGAAAGGGGCCTGACCTCTTCGCTTAGTAAACTATGCCAAAGGGCTGACGTTGGATATTGATATACCTTCAAAACAAACGCACGCAAACATTATTCAATGTGTTACGCCCACGTTTACACATATTAACATTCGGGGGTACTATGATGTCTCGAAGAATTTTCACCAAATCGTATGTTTTCGTCACCAAAGTACATAATTTATCTTACGCATAGCCAAGATTATTTTAGTTTTTGAAATTGAAACTATTATTATTCATTCTCAATTACATATCACCTTGTATATGACATCTTCTAAGCCTAAAACGACTAACATCTTTTTTTTATTCTACAATATCAAATAATTTTCCACATCGTCTTCGTCTTCATAGTCGCCATATACCGTAGTAGGGGTGAGTGTAAACCTGCGAAAACTAAACATTCGATACATATTATTAAGATTCACTGATTGGATCGGCTCGGTGTTCCCCTACAGAAATTCGCCCTCTCGCAGTCTCTTTACATAAAATTTGCATTATCGATTGACTATATACATTCTGTAGGTAACTTTGGCAGAGATTATACGAGCCTACTTAGTGTGCTACAGCTCAATAAATTTGACCTCGTCATTCGAATATTTTCGTTGGGAGGTGTTTGGGACTTTACGGCTTTCGATTTTCATTGTAATTTCTTTTTCGTGTTCTTTAGATTGAAACTTATTATTCCTTTAAGGAATAAAAAAAGAGATTAACTTGACTCAACGAAAAATATTCTCCAATATGATTTTGGAACTTACGTACATTTGCTATTACAGTTTTTAGCACATTAACCTTTTCAAAAAGAAAACAAAAAAATTATAAAAGGTTTCTAAGTTAGGGTATAATTAACAAATATTTTGTAGATTTTTTTTCTTGTCCTATTCATTCCTATAGATGATGGCTAATTTAAGTTTTCTTTTTAAAATATGCATATGATTCCAGAACAACTATATTATTTGAAAATATCTTCTTACTTTAAAAAAACAATTCTTTACATCGTTTATCAATACAGATAATATCACACTAAAGCTATAGTTGACTACCGTAACTCAGTATAATCCATTGCTAAAGGTTGCTAAGCTTGCGAACAAAGCTAGGGTTGAGGTACAATAAATTTAGCACTAATCCCACACTCTGGCGTTTAGGTCATAAAGATTACGGTCACCGACATGATGTATAGTTGCTTTATTTTTATAATGTTCCTGTAGAGTACTCTGTAGTTCTATATTTTATTATATTGTTATAAAGATAATATTCTTTTTACTAATAGTATTAATACCAAATTAATATCGATATGGTTTTATAAGCCATAACATGTGCATATTAATTGAAATATTAAAAAAAATGTGTAATAGTTTAGAGCCCTCAACTTTTTTATGGACTGGTGAAAGTTTTGCGTTAAATGTTAGCTAAGCACTATCTTATAACGTAAAATAACCGGTTAAAATGGGCGCGTCAGGACGCAAAAAATTATACGAGTACTTTTCAACGAGACTTCGAGACTTACATACGTTGCATTATGCGTTTTAATGTATCGGAATATGCATACACTCATGATTGAAAACAACTCTTAGATAAATAGCTATATAGGTATAGCTATATGTATAACTAGCATAAAAAATAGAATGGTTTTTATTTTACCAATTTAAACAAAAAAAATGGTATTGAAATAAAACATGCTCTGTCACTTAACACAATCCATCAATCTCGTAAATAGTCAATTACGTCCATTTGAATTTTCTACGGAATTCAACGTAATATTACTAACGTACTTAAAACCATTGTAATTGCTCTTATCCAGAAACCAAATGACGATAGCTTTTGCAATATTCAACTTTATCTTGTGAGTACTAAGGTTTAAAATTGCTTACTTAGATTTTGAAATAGATCGGGGGAAACAGTTGCTGAATTAACAGGCCGTGACAGGCTGTACATGGTTGCAAATATCCTAAGCTTTATTTGTTGATTGATGCAGGGCCTTTCTGTGTGAATAGAGATTCTCTCGTATGTGCTAAGTAGATTTTGTGTCGAGTAGAGGGATGCTGTTGGAACTTGGATAATAAACATACGCAATGCTGAATAGAATTAAACTCATGTTAACATCGCACGCCAGGTGACGTAATTCAATCGTGTCTTATTTATCTTTGGTTGTTTGACGTTTTGGAAATTCCCTTATATATATACTATGTAACAGGTTAAATAAACCTGTTACATAGTATATATATAAGGGAATTTGAAAATAAACCAACGAAATATGCCTTTGCCTACGGTGTGGTTCGCGTAAATTTTTTTTTTCTTCCTCAGGAACTGTATTTTTAGGATTCCGTTCTTCAATAGGAACCTTTCTAGGATCACTTTGTTGTCCGTCTATCTGTTCGTCTGTCAAGGTCCTTTTGCTCAGAAACCTGTCGGCTCATGCAATTAATACAAAATACTTGTCTGCGGTTCCTTGAAGTTTTAAAAAAATCAAGCTTCTAAGTCAATTCAATCAAAAGATAGGGATTAAGCGTTAGATTTGACAAAATTTGAACATTTCCCAAGACGTTCTGATACCTATAGTACAGGTTTCGACCAAGATGAACATTTGTAATGAAAATTTAAGATGAGAGATGTTAAATAAATAAATATAAATAATATATCCTATACTAGAAATTAAAACGTGCTTTACAATGTATTATAATTAAGAACATTGACGTTTAGTGGTATAAGAAGTTTAAATTAGGACCTTAAATGATTATACATACATTAATATAATATGTACTATAAATCAAAATAGAAAAGTGTCCATCTGGACACAATAATAATAAATTGTTTAAGTATAAAAAAAAAGAAAATTAAAAACCTATAGGATACTTTCCATTGACCTAGAATCATAAAATTTGGTAAGAAGTAAGGTTTCACTTGTTGTTATATCTGTCTGAATGTCTGTATTTCTGTCAAGAACCTTTTTCTCAAGAATCCGCGGAGGCATTAAATTGAAATTAACATCAAATACTTTTATCTGCGGTTTCGCGTAAGAAGCAAGGTCTGACAGCACAAGTAAAGGAAAAACTCATATCACATAAAAATGGTTTTTCGATTACAAACTTATATTTTGCGGTTGAAAAGTTGACCTTGTCGTACATCAATGTAAGGGAGAGTATTTTTAAAACCCCAAAGTTAAGTTGGTCTTTCGGAAAAGACGGGCAAAAATCTTCGTGATAAAAATTTGTTTGCTAACGTCGGTGACGACTCGCACTTGTCCGATTTTTTTTTTAAATTAAAGGTATCTTCTACATCCGTTTCTGTACACCTGACTACCTGTATGCAACATTAATACCCGGTTCCTCCTCCCCCGGGAATCCTTTCTTGATTATAGGAACCAGGCATTAATGATGATCGGTTGAGTAGGCTTGAAAGCGCATGACGGTTGCAGCTACCGATGTAAATTTCTACGTAATCAAATCCTAATAATAAAAATATCACGTGAGCATTCCCAATTCTATCCCATCGCAAACCTCTCATTCGAGAAGTTATCTGTTATGACCCATGGTTTGACCCTCCTAATCTTTTAATTACGGAAATAACCTTTTATATATTAACATATTATCAATCAACATGAAAGCGCAATGCATCTTTTTTAAAATTAACGTAATTATATTTGAAGACAAATAATTTTTCTTATGCCTCATAACTAGAGATCGGATATTCGGATGCATATTTACCTAAAGTTGAGATGTTGGCTATTACGGAAAGCACTTTTTTATCGAAAGATTCCCGCGATTCCAGGAAATTCAAATTTAAGTGTACCTATACTCCGTGAGATGTAATAAACCCCAGTTTGACACAAATGACACTTGCTCTGTTACAACGTATAATGGTTGCTTTTCCCTACTTTTATAGTCAGTGATTTTTGACGAAGCAAAAACAACCTTATTACGTTGTAACAAGTGTCCAATCGGGCCTATTAAACCCCAGGAAATGTAAGCATTTTGCAAGATTGCGAGTGAGACGGCAAATTATACTTGCTTGTGCGCAAGTAGCGACGCGACAATACAACTGCATTCGTAAATAAAAATATACTTAGAAGCCGCTTCCATAGTTTGTTATCCAAAAAATATCTTTAGGTAAATATGCATCCGATTATCCGATCTATACTCATAACAATCGTTATAATCGGCATTTAATATAAAAATAAAGTGACATAAATCCTATATTATGTAGTTATAAATAATCCTAACACTAAAATACATTTATTTCTATTGGGCAGTTGGCCAAACGTATGTAACGCAACCTGGTACACAGACCCGACAAATCGCTTCACCCCTTAATAAAAGGCTCCTGTTGGGCCCAAAACAAGAAGGGGATCTCCAAAATACAATAATGAGTATATACCATAAATCGATCAGCATTAGAAGCATTCTAAATCGTCTACGACAATAATATCATCAGCAAAAAATAAACACTGTTAACGTTCACAATATCGATTTCATGCTCAGTAACAAGTAGTTTAATATCGAAATAAGTAAAAGTCTCACAGCTCGAGACACAAATAACTTGTGAAAGAATAACACGTGAGCGCAACTAAATTCTCCACATCTGCTGACTTCTGGCTTAGAAACACTGCCACTCAACTGCTGGAAGCGATTGCAATAATTCTTCATTTGATTATTTGGAGGAATGGATGTACTGTACCGGCGGAACAAGGCCCAGAGGATAATGAATAAAATTGTAATAAACATATTCATGCATGCAAATAATTTCACTGAGAGGACAATGCACATACGTGACAGTTGAATGCTCAAACGCCTCGTCACATAGACTGTCAAAATCATAAAAAAAACTATTATAAATTGTTCCACTTAAGGTTGTATAAAACTATTAGATTATCCAGAACATAATTAAAGTTATCCCTATAAATATAACCGCAATTGCAACGATCATTAATTCAATTATATAATGATATATAATCAATGGATTAGTATCAGTACAAAAATGGTCTGTTGAGATTGAGAGAGACATCCCTGTCTATCTATGTTATATATCTATCTAAGTTCTCCGTATTTATGGCCAAACTTTTGTTGATAACTTTCTGCTATCTAAACCTAATTATATTTTATACGCTTCTTTTTATTCACCAACGACTCAACAAACACTTGTGGATATTAAACAATACATTATTGCACACCAAATATCACAGAAGCAGTCAGGGGGGGTACAAAATCCTGTAACAGTGTTGCAATGGGCAGTCTTATAGCAAGCTGCGATCTCGTCCAGACAACCTTCAATGGATTATGTTAAAAAAGTAATGGGCCGACCCAAAATAGTAGTGTAGTTTAGTTTATGTTAAGTTATTATAAACTTTAAGGCCAATTACATCCGAGACTTTAAATTAATATTTTGAAACCACATCCAGTAAGCATATTCTTCATAGGACTGAGTGACTTTTATAACAATTATAGAGATAAAAAAATAAAAATTAAATAAAAGTTATCTAAAGGTTCTTCCAGCAGTCCAGATCTTTGTCGCAAGAAGGTATTGAAACGCTATAAATTAGCCGCCTTATCTCGCTGACCATTCGCGGCACATGCTCTAGGATTACTCCTGTAAGGCGAATCTTTTATTTCCTTACTCTCAAACTAGAAATAAGGTTAGCGATGCCAATGGAATTTGCGAAGTGGTAATTGTGTTACGTGATAAAGAAAAAACTATTAGTGTTGAGTTGCGATGCTGTTGTAATCTTGTTGGTCTCGTTAAAAAGTTACATTAGATAGTGGATTGAACATATATCTGGTAATTGAGGGGCCTTGTTAGGTACTTTAGATACCTGGTTCATTATATTATTCCTTAAAATATTTTATTACGAAGGTCATTTGTTTAATTTTAATTAGGTAACATCCGTATTGGCCTGTATCACCTTTCATCCGTGTTTTTATAGGCAACTTCGGAATTATTAGGAACCGTGTCCTTCTATTTGAAGTTTTTCTGATTAATATATAATTGATCGTCACTGGTATTTATTTTTCAGTTAGGAAAGAGTTATGTATGTCGCAAAGATAGGTTGTCGGCTGCCATTATCTTCGCCAGACATCTCGTGGGCGTGTAGTGGGTAATAGTGCGAAATGAGGAAACACTTTTGAGTTTTGTACATTACATACATGTACGTATTTAATGTTCAAAGATACTAGTTAGATCAACAGAATGAGGTTAGGTACAAAACGGCAGGACAGTTCTTTGATGTGTTCACTTGACGACCGAAGTATCGTGAATGACGACTTGCCGACACGAGCTATCAAACTATGGCTCTGCCGGGAATACACCGACCGAAATGAAGTTGCCGTGCGACGGTGGCGCCTCTGGTTTCGTTTAACAACCACGATCATTTCCGGATGGCACATGTATATATTGAACCAATCCGATTGACATCTTTTGGTACAACATCTTGAGTTTTTATATTAATAAAGTAAGTCAAGAATAAACACAAAAAAAAAATCAATTTAAGCTTAACCAGTTTTGCAATTTTCAAGATCCGTCAAGAATCTTGGAAATCTTTATTAAAGTTTGTCTTTAATGTTATACTCACTGACATATTAATTTGTTGTTCGTATGGCATTTGTGCTGAAGACAATTCTGCGCTACCTCTCTTTGACAGTGCTACGGTTCATGTGCATGATACAATTTACCTAACATTTAATTGTTTAATTGAAATAGCTACAATTGATCCAGCATTCAATATTAAATTTTTCATCCATCATATCTACTGTTTGATATAGACGAATAAATTACTTCTGTTTTATTGCAATGTGAAAACACTTGGTCCTAATAATAAACGTCATACGAGTAGGTCGGTAAAGTGAGTTCAAATAAAGAAACTCTTACTGCCAGTAATAAGTAACCTGAAGAAAAGCTTCAGAACGAAACGCAAAATTGCGCTTATATTTACAAAAAAAATGAATGATATAAATTATTCTTTATCATGAACGATGCTATTTTTACTTGTGTATAATTTAGAGCATTCAGCTTAGCGAAAACAACGTTCATTAAAACTGTAAGGCGTTAGCTTAGAACACAATTTTGTTTTGCTTCGCTTCTTGTTTTTGCTTCGAAACTTCGCCTCTCTTATCTCCATGAGTAAGTTTTGCTTAATTAGTTTATTTATAGATTCTGATATCTTATGGACTGTGCATTTGGGTCATGGAATATTTGTGTCTGATCAGCCATATTTTTGCTTTGAGTATCATCTCAAAAAAGAAATTAAATTTTGATTTTTATAGTAAATAATCTATGTAATTTTGAAAAGGAGTATGATATACGTGCCCGTTTGAGATGAATAATATCATTTTTTTTATATTATAGGGGGAAAATGAGCAGACGGGTCACCTGATGGTAAGAGACTACCGTCGCCCATGGACACCTGCAACTTAAGAGTCGCAAGTGGGTTGCCGGCCTTTGAGATAGGAGTACGCTGTTTTCTTGAAGGTCGTATCGGGCCCCAAATACCGCAGGCGACAATTTGTTCCAAAGATTGGTAGTGCGAGGCAAAAAAAATCTGGAGAACCGCACAGTGGTGGATTGCCAATTATAAAGGTGATGGGGATGAAAGTTTCATCATCATTCTTTATTACTGAAAGTGTTTAATTTACTGACTTGTTTACCATTATTGTTTTATATATCGAATATGTACACTTTTTTATAGATCAACTAGCGGTGTTCCCGGAGGCTTCCTTCTTAGGGTATCCCGGGTCCCTTGCAATAGACCCACTTGTGACGGAACACCGTGTGCTTTTAGTCGGTTCGATTCCGACATACCACTTCACCGTTAGCTCCGGTGAGGTGATGACCCGTGGGGGTTTCCACACGAAAAAAAAAAAAAAGATCAACTAGCGGTGCATATTAAATAAAAAACGCATAAAGGCAGGCAAGGCAGGATGCTTTTTTAAGGCAACTTATGACAAGTGCATTCAGCTATCGCTATCAGAGTCCGAAATTGCTTAAGAATCGAATAGGTACCAACACCTCGTGAATCACGTTACAGACGGCGATAATTTAACTGCTATTGGTATTATGTTTCTATAAGCTACAACACACAAAAGCCGTTGTAGGAAGAAATGTTTCTCGTCAGCGGTTTTGACTAGTATGAGCTTTCTGGCCACAGTTTGTCACCCGTAACAACAGTAAGTTTGTACAGTTTCAATTTAATCGAACTTGTCATCTTCATTGCTTAGCTATATCCATGCTTCGGCACGTATGGGCCTCGACCGGACGGTTACCACGGCCCAGTGAAGCCATGAATGTATTGATTTTCGCTGAGTGAGTGAGGTTACCGGAGGCCCTAACCCTTCGGCCCCGTCGTGGTCCACCCCCTGGCGCCTGTATCGAGGTCAACTCGGTCCTCGTACCGGTTCGGGCCCACATAAGGTATCTGGGCCTGATCCTCGACGGCAGGTGGCTCTTCGACGAGCACTTCCGACAGCTTGCTCCGAAGCTGGTCGGCGCTGCGTCCGCCCTTGGGCGACTCTTGCCCAATTTGGGTGGACCCAGCGTCGCTACGAGACAGCTGTACACGGGGGTTGTCCGGTCAATGGCACTTTACGGTGCACCGGTGTGGGCGGGGGCTCTGACCGCCCAGAATAGGGCACGCCTCTGGCGCCCTCAGAGGGTTATGGCGGTTAGAGCCATACGCGGCTACCGCACCGTGTCGACGGAGGCGGCGTGCGCGTTGGCCGGGACTCCCCCGTGGGATTTGGAGGCGGAAGTGCTCGCCGAAGTTTATCGGCGGACGACTGAGTTCCGGGCGGGAAGCGGCAGTCGGCCCCCGCCCGAAGAGGTACGCGAGTGGCGTGAGGCCGCTCGCCGAGCCACGATGGCTCGTTGGTCGTCCCGGCTGGAGGCTCCACGTGCTGGCTTTGCCGCCGTGGCAGTGGGCAGGGCGGCAGCACGGGACCCTTTCCTTTCGACTGACGCAGGTTCTTTCCGGACACGGCTGCTTCGGGAAGTACCTGCACTCGGTCGCTAGGAGGGAATTGAGTCCCGCCTGTCACCACTGCGACTGCAGTGAGGACTCGGCTCAGCACACGCTGGCGGTTTGCCCCAGTTGGGCGGCGCAGCGTCGGGCCCTCACTGCAGTCATCGGAGTGGATCTGTCGCTACGGGCTGTCATACGCTCCATGGCCGGTAGCGACAGGAATTTTACCGCGGTCGCTACCTTCTGTGAGGAAGTCATCTCGCAGAAGGAGGCGGCGGAAAGGGTCCGGGAGGACGACCTCCACTCGGATTTATTTCGCCGGCGAACCGGGCGGCGGAGGCTCGCTTACCAGCGCCTCATGCCGCCCTGAGTGTGGCCGCGGGTGGACGGGACGGGTTTTTCCCCTCCATCCGCTATAGTGGCCCCCCGCGAGGAGGCGGCGTCCGCGTGTGCCTGGACGTCGCCTAATTGAGAGGTTTTTACCCGAAGGTGGTGCCCGCGCTTTTGCGGGCAGGCGCTAGGGGGGGTCCGGATGTCTTAGTAAAAGCTGTTCCCGGATCCCTCCTACTTAAGGCGCAGTACGGCACACCGTGTGGTTTAGTCGGTTCGATTCCGACACACCGCCCCACCGAAAACCCCGGTGGGGTGACGGCCCGAGGGGGTTTCCACACTCACAAAAAAAAAAAAAGGCCCTAACCCTTCCCTCTCCCTCCTAACCGTGCCTAACTCCCTATCCCTCTCTTCCCACCTTAAAGGCCGGCAACGCACTTGTGACTCGTGACTACCAGATGCCCATGGGCGGCGGTAACCACTTACCATCAGGTGACCTGTTTGCTCGTTTGCCCCCTATGCCATTAAAAAAAATGAATGCTTACAAAGTTTAAAATAAAACATATATTAAAAATATTACGGCCAATTCAAACGTTAATATCAGCTTTCCGCATTATGATTCCCCTAACCTTGAGAATCACGTACACGACCTGAACACACCAAAATAAAACAAAAAAAAAAGTGTGTGTTTATAGTAGTACTACATAAACACAACTTTTATTTTTTTTTTGTTATTTATATAAATACAATTCCCGCAATGCATGCATACAAATATTTGTACTGAACCTGAATTTACCATGCGACCCCCGGCGTGACAGTCAAACGTTAACTACATATCGCCAACATCAGAGGCAGAGGCGTTTTAAACCACGTTTTGCCAACTGTAATATGGGCCGACTCACGTGATAATTGGACGAGCAATAGGTTCGTTGGGAAAGTTGGAAATATATTGAATGGGAATGGGAGGTTAGAAGGAAAGGCATATACTTATAGGGATGGATTGAAAAGTATCAGCAATAGCTCGACTAGGTCAAGGTCACATTTATATAATTTGAACTTTAGGGCTTTAACATCCCTCTATCATAAAACCCCTATAATTCCAATAATGAGCCCTCTTCTTATATACATTTAAATAAATAAAATTAAAGCGTATATTTGTATTGTCAAAATATAAACAGACGCTGACTTTATGTAGATGTTTACAGGGTACTTATATCTAAAACCCATTTTTTTTTTAATTTTTGTATATCTGCCTGGATGTTTGTGCCGGCTAATCTCCGAAACGGTTGTACCGACTTTCATGAGAGTTTCACAGGCTTGTAGCTGATGTTATAAGAAATAACTTACGATATGTTTATTTTGGGATAAGAATATTGAATATATCTTTAAAATAGAACCTCCTTCTTTTTTTGAAGTCGGAAAATAAATAAATGACATCTCACGTTTCTAAAAATCGTAAACGTGAAGCTTTACCAATACGCAGTCAATCAAGCGTTGACAATCAAATCGATATTTCTGAAGGCTTAAAAGCCAAATATTGAAATTTTCGGCTCGGCAAGGTGTTGCCAATGCAAATTGTATTTACACTGGGAATGTTGTCAAGTCTGTCAACATTCCACGATAAATTCAAAGCGATGGTGGAATTTTTTTCGGCGTTTGGACAGTCACGAAATGTATTTTTTATATTATTTAAGCGTAGTTGATTTTTGGTGGAGTGGTAAGGTATTATAAGTAGTAAAAATGAATTGAATTGCATCGTCTTTAATATTTAAACACCAAAAACATTCCCATAGCGGTGCGTCTATTTAATTAAGTCTGTGAATAATCTCTCAACTAAGTTTGGTTTTGATTTCAGGTCATACGGGTCATCATCCTCATCCTCCGCGAATTTTCCCAACTAAGTTTGGGTCGGCTTTCAGTCTAACTACGATACGGCCGAACGTTAATATTTTACATGGAGCGACTGCCATTAGACCTCCACAACCCAAGTACTAGGCGATTTTAGGGCTCCAACTACCCGTAACGAATGCCACAGATGTTCGTATGGCACCCAGGACCGACACTTTAACGTGCTCTCCGAGGCACGGAGGGGTCTCAATGTGATAAGAATGGTCATCCATCCTAAGACTGACCTCGCTAGTACTACTTAACCTGTCAATGTGCTAACCTGCTCTGTTACCACGTAGCCCCTCAGATCATACGGGTAACGCTAGGTAGCTACCACTCTAGTTAAGAAATTAGTTTTATGAAGTTAGTTACAGCAGTTAGTCATTATGTGTTACTCAACAACTCCGTCACCTTAGTCCATAAAGCGCTCAAAGAAAGACAAAAAAACATATTACTGTATGAGACGTCAATTTGAATGAAAAGGAAAAAGACGAATATTTTTAATTAATTTTAAGTGAATTTGCTAAGATTTTATAAAGTTCACATTTTTAATCAACTTAAAAAAGGAGCAGGTTCGGCTGTATGTATTTTTTTAAAATACTAAAATTTCTATCGACCAATTGCAAAAATAAATTTTTCCTCACTTACCCTTTAAGTGACTCAAAGTCACACACACACTGTCACCAAGTCCGGATCTGATGATGGTATTTGAGATGAAACGAGAGTAACCCTTAGAAATTATTAACCGTACAGATTATAAGGACAAATGTCATCATTACTAGCAACCCACCCCGGCTTCGCACGGGAACAATTTATAAAGTTAAACCTTCCACATGAAGCACTCTATCTATTAGTGAAAACCGCATGAAAATCCGTTCAGTAGTTTTTCAATATATCGCGAGCAGACAGACTTTGAACAGAGACTTTGTTTTATAATATATGTAGTGATGATGTCGCACCCAGTAGAAACATTTATGAGACATCTGCTGCAGTCTAATGCTTGGCCACCGTCAAATAGTTTGTTAATACATAAACACATACAAAATACCTATATGTCTAAAGAAATTATTTATACAATAAAGTTAAGATTGAAGAAAATTCATAACAATTTTAAATAATTTTTTTTTAAATGGGATTACACTGTAACTCAAAAAAAAGAACAAACACAGACAATTTATTTCTTATTAAATTTCCTATAAACATAAGAATAACTAATTTATTACAAAACTGAGAAATCTAAATTATAACTAGTTACCGTGGCCGGGTTGTAAGCGTTCTTGTGGCTAGGTAATGTGTAATAAAAAAAAAACGAATAAAAACATTGAGCAGAATTTCATTAAAATCGGTTTATTAGTATCGGTTTACTAGGAGTTCCTAGCAAACAAACACCGTGACACGAAATTTATTAATTCATTTGATAAAGCTGAACAGATTATTTTGTTTGATTGTTTAAACGCGTTAATCTCTGAATCTATCAGTCAGATTAGAATATTTCTTTTTATATTAGCGGGTTGCTAGTTATTAAATATTTTCTGTAACTAAGGGAAGTGTTTACCCGTTACCTACAATGCTTTTCATTTCAATTAATTTCCCAGTTATTCATAAAAATAGTACTTGATTTATTTAACTGGAATATGTTTAATTCCACTGAAAATCAGGTGCAAGAACTTGAGCTTAAGTTTCAAAGTTGATAGACACTATATTCGTTACCTGTTTGTAACAAAGAAAGCTCTTGGAAGTTGCTATTGGGTTAGCTTTCCAACTCTTTTGTTAAATAATATAACAATGCGAACAAAACTTTGCTTTTATTAAACATTCATGCTTTCAAGGCGGTCTACCTTTCTCTTATTTTGGTATGTTTAATGGGCGTATTTATAGACCCATGATACTTGGAGATGAGTTTTTGATTGCGAAGTGTTGTCGCCACATCAAAAACTCTTATTTATTTTATTAAAAATTGGGACAAACCATAATAGATGATAACACAGTTCACTATTAAATAAAAATAATATAGTTTTATAATATAGGTTATACCGGTAACGCAATGCTATTGGTCGATTGATAAATATTAATGAATAGTGGGGTTATAAAAGGGTAGGAATAAGTGGAGATCGATGACTTCAGTGCGAACAGAGGTACGAACAACTTGGCAGTTATTGTTAGTTAGTGATTTTTATAGTTTATATCAGTAGTTTTGAGACTGTTTCTTACATAAGTCAAAAAGTAGTTTGCAGAAGGTTGGGTCTGTTGATTCAGCACAAAACACAACAAAGGAACAAGTGTAGTTAAAAAAAAAAAATCTGTAAGTACCTGAAAATATAAAAAAAATAAAATATAACATATATTGACGTTACATCGGGCCGGGAGCCTGTCACTGTTAATCATCTACAGCATGCTGCACTGACCGGAAGCCGGGTTACGGCCGTGATGCGTTTATGAAATGCGTACTTCAGTAAGTCCCCTTGGGCTGAGACGAAGTGAATTAGAATTTCCAGACGATAAACTCGCGTCACCTAGGTCCGGTGTGACATGAATAGATAGATAGATAGATTTACTCTTTATTGTACACAAAGCAATAGGATGCAATATTTTACTTATATCTAAATACTTACTAGCTAAGGTTATGTATAATTGGCGACCTTATTGCAGTTTGTGATTTCTTCCAGGCAACCACTGGAGCGATAGAGTACATAGATGAAAAGAGGGGCTACAGACTACAAGAAGCATATGTCATAATACATAAATAATATACAAGTACTGTCATTATATTACAAGCTAGCGGTCCCCAGAGTTTCACCTGCGATTATAGTCACTGCTCTGCTCCTATTGACCGTAGCGTGATGTTACATAGCCTATATAATCCTTGATAAATGGGCTATCCAAAACTAAAAGAATTTTTCAATTCGAACAAGTAGTTCCTGAGATTAGCGCGTTTAACCAAACAAACAAACTCTTTAGCTTTATAATATTAGTATAGATGAATTTCAATATTTCGATTGGATATTTCCATTGGTATTAAACTTACAATAAAATAAAACCCAATTCAACTATTTATTTACAATCAAATTATATCATGTTTGTTCAGAAGGTCTTTAATACAAACGCGTATACAAACTAAAGACAATTAAGTAATGAACGTGGTCTAAGATTTGAGTATTTATGTGTTATACGAATAATATTATGAATATATTCTGCTCTGAGAAATATCTATTTGTGTAATTACTACTACACTCGGTCTTGATTTTTCCTGTAACGCTGTGCACCTACACTGTCTTTTTATTACTTTTCTCCTATATCCCGTATATATATTATATCAAGGTTTGCTCGAAGTAAACTCAATTTTGAGTTAAGCTCGCCTTTGTATGCATTACATTCGTTATAATATTATCTTATCCATATACCAATATTTCATGTACGCAATATAATAAAGAATTAAAATGTTTTACAAAATACCCGAGATTATGATACATCACTTTCAGAAGTCAAATAAAACACGCTCAAAGAATACATCAAGTTATTCACAAAGGGAAGGCCAACTATTACATAAACCATATAAATTATTTGAAATTGTGTTATAAAAATGTATGAGATTTATAACTTTATTGTCGTAGGGTATTGGTGACAAGGCTCGGAGGGACGATTCGATCCTTCAGACATGCCTGGAATAGAGATCGAGAGATTTTCGTATTAAAAATAGATTGAGACAATCAATCCTGATTACTTTGCACCGATTATAATATAAATTCGAGAGTTTTCGTTTGTAAAACTAGGGTGCTACTTAAAGCTCACGCTTTGAGTAATTATTGTTTATTGTATTGAGGTAGGATTCCGTGACGGATCAACTATTATGTGAGTATATAATAAGAACAAGCTAACTGAACTTGTGGCTGTTAAAATAAAGGAGTGAAAACTGCTAATCAGAAAACGTAAGGAGATGGATCAAAGACTTAAAGAGGTCAGTTTAGATAATAAAACTTTATATAGTAGTAAAAATAAATTGCTGGGTACATAAGCAATCGTATGAAATAATTAGCCAGTTATTATAATCACTACATATTATATAACAAAGTCCCCCGCCGCATCTATCTGTCTGTCTGTCTGAAAAACTAGGGAACGGATTTTCATGCGGTTTCAATAGACAGAACGCTTCATGAGAAAGGTTTAGGTGTATATTTTGTTATGATTTTGTGTAAATTGATTAAAATAAATTGATGATTGTTGAAGATGTCTCTGCTACCCGTGCGAAGCCGGGGCGGGTTGCTAGTAATATATTTTAGTCTTTATTTTTTAATAAGGGGTTTTTATCCACAAGGATACCCTAACCTCATCGCACCCTGCTAGTAATATATATAATTGCAAGAACTTTTGTTCGCTTTCCTTCAAATTCAATATCTTGGGCCTTCTCTCTCTCTCTCTCTCTCTCTTCGAGTACTTACCTACATATGTATATTATTTTCATACAATATCTTAACAAACAATAGATTCTCAATTCGACCGTATTATTATATATTTTTTATGTCTGTTCAGCCCTCACTCCGTTATTTATGAACCGATTTTGATTATTCTTTTTTTGTTAGATAGGCTATACCTCAACGGTGGTCTCATGTCAAGGAAGTCAGTAGCTGATGATGGGATCCTGATAAAATTGAGAGAAACCCTCGAAAATTGTAGGAACGAATAGTGTTTCTGTTAACTTTCTATTACTTTATCAGGTATTTGCGTTTAGAAATAATCACATCAGCTAATGATGAAAAAAACAATGAGATAAAAATCTTTTTAACAAAAAATTAAACCGACGAAAAGAACTAAAAAGCAAAAAATAAATAAACCTTAAGTCTTAAGTACTGAGCTTATTTACATAAACTATCAAATTTCATATATTCATTTTGAGTCGGCGCCAAACAACAAACTGATTAATTATTAAAATTTTATATGTACCTACGTAAGAAATTTTTGTTTAGTTTACCCTTAGACTTATATATTTTTTTATACAACAATTAGTTATCATTCAAACCATCAAATTCGAAACATCCCTGTGAGATACCAAATGGTTAAACCAATCACCTCGTACTAATATTAGAATGTCAATGAAGCTCAACCGAATAAAACTTGAGTAACTTCAAAGCTTCTGTGAATGTTTATTTTTGAGCTATGCGCAGATCACGTTTTGAAATTCTGTACGAAGTTCGGGCAGAAACCTCAATCTTACATAAAATGTCTTATCTATGTTTTAGGTTATGTAATTTCGACCATAATAAATAAGGTTTTAAATGTTTTGTATTAGACCATTGACCAGTCTGCCTTGAACTGTCTAGGTAATAGGTAGCCACTAAACTATAACTTGGATAGTTTGTGCAAAATCTGTGTTACCTGCCTTCTATTCCATGAGATAAGGCGAGATCTTCAAACATATTTACCACTAGCTGACCTGCGCAACTTTAAAATTACACCATTTTGTATATTTACAGAGCATTAATTGTATGCTCTATCTGTATAGCCAAGTGATTATGGTTATGGCACGTGTATCTATGGTGTATTTGATGAAAGGGCGAGATTTAAGAGCTTAATATTATCCACTATCGACTTCATTCAATTTGATTCTGCGCCTTGCATACTAGAGTCGTCCTTTACAATGACATCAGTAACAATAATTTATAAATTGCTAGAGTCAGGTCTAAAGCACTTGATTTTTTGAATTACACCAACCACTATATACTTTCAACCGACCGTCACTATTTCTCCAGAATAGTACGTGAAGCAGTTGAAATAAAAAAGCATATCAACCGGGAAGATTGGTACCACTTATCAACATCTTGGAATTCCGTCAGCAAATGCTTGAAACGAGGACCTCGTTGTTGTAGTGTGTCGAAGTACCGACAGTAAACATAAAAATAATGAAAACCAAGTGCGGGTAGTTGCTGAAACTCGCACTTCACGCTCGTGACCACGATCCGTGCAATTCGATCGATACGTCGGGTAACATATTTATTATACCTTTTAAATATTATCGCGATTAAATCCCGAGTTTAAATTAAATTACTAGTAAATTACAAATCTTATTATCGACTTCTTCTGCATGGCAGAATAATTTTTTCTTCTCTCATAAATTAAGTTTTTGTGAGCTGTATTGCCAAGTAACTTATTAGTAATAAAATAAATAAAAAATCTAAAACAAAAAATAAAATAAAAGTTCCAACAATAGGAATGAGCCCATTTGGCAAATAAACGTTTACATTCAATTTCAAATATCTTGGTACAGGTATATTTTGACTGATTATGAAAAATATAACATCTTTGCTCATAAATGAAGACGCAGATGTTTCTGGAAAACTTTCTGAATGAAATCTGCCATAGTAAAAAGTCTCGTTATGATTTCAATTGGAATTGCGTCTAATGTCGAGTTCGATTATATGATCGTAAATCATTATATTAAAACAGTTAAAATTGTGTACTTTTTTTACGGTTTTGCGAATTTTATAGGCACAAGTTATTGCTTATCAGGTTCCTTGCATGCCAACTAAATAGTATAAAAAAGATTTGATGTGGATTATACTTTGTAAATGAATATTATCATACTGTTTTCAGTCATGTTTCAACGAAATTTAACCGTTCATTTTAACTATTAACAAAAATCATTTGGCTAAAGCGCATATTCTTGCAAAAACAAAAAAGATCCCGTTTCACACTTTTTCAAGCAAACGAAGAATATTTACTTAGGGCTTGTTATAAATATTAAGTTAACACGTGAAAATTATGCGTTGGTTCAGCAAAACCTTTTTACTGGACTCTGTATGCGCAACATATTTTGACCACTTAAAGTTTTTTGCTGACTCTGTATCATTTCTTGTCAAGTTGGAGGCGAACAACTTCGCTATTACTGCCTGAATCCACTATTAATGCTATTTCTCTAGTGGGATGGGAAAGGATTGACTAAGAATCTGGAAAGGCGTTCACGAGCGCCTCATGCCACCTTAAGTATAGGTATTTTTTCCTCGAACCGCAGATGAGCGTCCAGCAAAGAGGTGAAGTTCCTGTGTGTGAACATTGCCTAGTTCCTAGGCGGAGCTGACATGCCACCTTGTCACACATTTCTCATGTTATTTTTTAGTTAGCTGTAAATAACACCTCTTTCATGTACTTAGGTTCTTTCCCTTATTTTTTTATGTCGACTAGTTTTTCAAATGAAATTGAATTGTGAAATACGTTTAAAAATAAAATAATATTTCTGACTGTGCAGAGTAATTAATATTTTTCAGAACATGTAACATGATAAACACTCTGAAAGCATTTCGTTCAGAATCGGATACTGCATCGAATTCGATAATTTTTTAGTGAAGTTTTATGTTAATTTAAAATTAATTAAACCACGATTCCACGGGCTCACAGAAAATCGACAGTGAAGCAATGTTTTCATTTTTTTTTACCGAGTCAGCGAGGTTACCGAAGGCTCTAACCCTTTACTCTCCCCCCTCAACCCTTCCCCTCTCGCCCTCTTCCACTTTTCCCTACTCGCACCTTAAAGGCCCCCAACCTTGGTGACCTTACCATCAGGTGACCCGTCTGCTCGTTTGCCCACTATAGCATAAAAAAAGAGAGACTTCTGGTATTACGTCTTTAGCTTTGATCGATTCGTTATTGGTCACTGACGAGTTAAGATTGTAATTCGTCGTAAAAAAATTATCGATAAACATATCGATTAAAGCACTTCGAATTAATTCCAGCTGATGCTGAGCAAGTGCTAAACAAATATTTTTTTTACCCAACTGAATTGGTTTATACACAAGTAAACCATGTTTGGATACTTGTAAATAAAAATCTGCATATGCAATGATTTATATACAATATTCTAATATACAATAACATAAAAACATTCAAATAAACACTTCAAACACACTTCAAACACTGGTGTGTTTGAAGTGTTTATTTGAATGTTTAATAATTAGTAGGTACACATTGGTCAGGCGTGTAAATAGCCCGACCAGGGTGTGATTGCTCAACAGTTAGCGTACGAGGTGTAGGGAAGTAAACCACTTCTATCGATCAAACCAATCATGCCAGCACTAACCTGCAACACCGACCAAGTCCCGATCCTCCAGAAGGCAGCGAGCAGCGGCGAGGTTTCTACGGTCTCTTGCAAGGTATTGACCGGCCGGTCACGATCGAAGACTAGAGCACTCCACATACACCTTGTAAAGGTTACAAGCGAGTCCAAACACTACACGGCTATAGGACTAACGGAAAATCAGCTTCTTTTCACGAGAAATATAACTGATGTCCGTGGCGGAACAAAATTTTTATATTAAAGGCGTCTTCTTCGCGAAAAGCGATGAGAGCAGGGTATGTCCGTTTTTTCTTGCACCAATCAGGTGCAGCGCGTTTACATTATTTGAAGACTGCTAACGCCATCTCTTGAGATCGTCGAGTACATTGGCAATATTACAGCAGTACCAGCACTAACTGCATTCGACAAACAGAATGTGGTTTACATAAAGACTATGAAATTAATAATATAACGAAATATATTATGGTGCGATTATGTATGCATTTTATAAATATATTGGCGCTCCACCATGCACCCCGCCTTGGAACATCACAAGATGTTTCAAAACACGCGAATTTTCTAACTGACTGAGAGTAACACATGCATTATGCGATTAAATAATAAATATGATAAATATAGCGGCCTAAACTAAAAAATAAGGTTGAAACTAAGTTGAATTTATTGTGTAGGAATAGGATATAATTTAGTTACAGCGCGTTTGTAAATTCCAGTTTGCGTTTTAACTATCGCCACGCGTACAACGTTATCAGAGCCTCTGAACACGTCCGTAATTACTCCTAACGGCCAATGCAACGGTGGAGAATTCTCCTGCTCAAGAAGAACAACAGTTCCGATTTCTACCGGTTTGTCGGGAGTAGCCCATTTTTGCCTAACTTGCAACGTGTGCAAATACTCTAAGTGCCATTTCTTCCAAAAGGATTGGACCATACTATCTAACAACTTTTTACGTTCTAACAGACTCAATCGTTGATCTGACAAATCAGCAGCGGGTAAATATTGCAACGGAGTAGACATCAAAAAATGCGCGGGAGTTAACACCTCAGGATAAGGGTCTGACGATAATACGCTCAATGGACGAGAGTTAAGAATACACTCTATCTGAGTAAGAACAGTTTGCAGTTCTTCGTATGTAAGTAACTGACTTCCTATTACTCTATATAAATGCGTTTTCATGCTCTTTATATTCCCTTCCCACATCCCACCAAAATTTGGTGATCTTGGGGGAATCATCTTCCACTCTATGCGTCGAGAGAGCAACTCATTCGACAGAGCGTTTTTGAAGCTAGAGTTCAATAAAAAACTATACAGCTCATCTAAATGTGCCTTCGCACCGATGAAAGTAGATCCATTATCGGAATAGAGACATGAAACTGGTCCTCGACGGGAAATAAAGCGTTTAAAAGCGGCTAGAAAGTTTTCAGTAGTTAAATCACTGGTCACTTCAATATGTAGACTACGTGTGACCATGCAAACAAAAAGAACGATGTACGCCTTTTGCGCATGTTGACCTCTGCGGCGAGAAAGGATTGTCCTTATCGGACCAGCGTAATCTACACCAGTGTGACAAAATGCCTTGGCCTCTGAAACACGGTAATCAGGAAGATCAGCCATTATAGGCGTTGGATGCGTTGGGTTGCATTTAAAGCAAGTTTGCACTTTCGCAACTTGGACCTGATAACAGTCCTGGCATCCAAGATCCAGTAGCGTTGTCGTATAATAGACATAAGAAGTCCAGGTCCGGTGTGACAATTAACAACATGAAAATGCTGTATTATTAAGTCAACGACATGATCGCGTTTAGGGAGAAGAACCGGATGTTTAGCTTCGAAAGGAAGCATTGATCCAGAAAGTCTTCCTCCAATGCGTAAAATCCCTTGTTTGTCTAAGAAAACGAAGAGGCTTTGCAGCTTTTTTGAAGGTAATTTATCAGCCTTGATCAATTTGATATCTTCACAGAAGTGCACAGATTGAACGGCGAGAATTAACGCATTCTCAGCACTTGTCAACCCTGCTATAGAACGAGGTTCGACCTTAACTTTAGGTCTTGCGAATTTTAATACATATGCGGTGATACGTAGCAACTTTTCCCAAGAAGAAACACGTTGTGCTAACGTACACAGCAACGGCGGCTCTGTGTGAGTAATGGCAGCCAACACATTTGCCTTGAGTTCAGGCAAGACAGAGCAATTATTAAGCGAGAATGGCTTAATCGGCCACTTCTCAGATGAGCTGCGAATCCACGGAGGACCTTTCCACCACAAATCGTGGGTCAAAAGTTGCGATGGAAGCATACCACGCGAAAGACAATCACTTGGATTACTAGCTCCGGCAATATGATAAAAATGTTTAGAGTCCAAGTTTTCTTGGCACTGAGCGACGCGATTACCGACGAAAACTGACCAACGATGTGGTGAAGAATGAACCCATGATAAAGCAATAGTGGAATCAGAAAATGCGTATATCCCGGCAATGGGCATACGTGTTGCATATGTGTCTCGCACAGTTTTTATTAATTTTGACATAAGTAAAATAGCGCATAATTCTAAGCGAGCGAGCGTAGTGATTTTTGTTGGCGAAACCTTTGATTTAGCGCAAAGAATGCGAGTTTGAATGCCAGACGGGTAGGTACAATGGGCATAAATGACACATCCCAGACCATTCATGCTAGCATCACAAAAAGCAACAAGACGTAATTCACAACCAACTTCGACGCCTACATGACGTGGAATCCTTAAAGTGTCAAGCATTTGAAGTTCTTGCGCAAGAGCGAAAAAACGGGTGCGTATGTGCTCCGGTGCAGGATCGTCCCAATCACACTTGCTGAGCCACAGTTCCTTAATTAACAACTTGGCATAGAGAATCACAGGCGCGACCAATCCGAGCACGTCAAATAGTCGTGCAACCATCGAGAGTATGTTTCTCTTGGTGCACTTTTCATTAATTGCGGCGCATGTGAAATGAAAATTATCTTCACATGGTTCCCATGAGAGACCTAAGACCTTAGAGACATTATTGTCAACATCAAAATCAAGCGACTTGCGGTGCGTGTCGGGAAGCGAGTCAAGTAGCACTGGTGAATTGCTAGACCACTTCACTAAGTCAAAGTCACCCGATTTGAAAAACTTAATCAAGTTGTGAGCTAATTGCGTGGCAGTATCCTCATTTGCAATAGAAAGAACCAAATCGTCCATATACAGACAGGTCTCTGCCACTTTCGCGGCATCAGGATAGAGCGGACTCATGTCAGTAGCCAGCTGTCGCACAGTGCGCATAGCTATGTAAGGGCTTGACTTGAGACCGAAAGGTTGCCTATTAAAGGCATAAGTGCGAATTTTTTCCGATTCGTTGAATCTAAATAAAATGCGTAGGTATTTATGTTGGTCTACTGGTACACCAATCCGTAAATAATATTGTTTTATATCAGCGTTCATTGCAATAGGAAATAATCTAAAACCTAACAATAATAAAAACAGATCGGCCTGTAAATTGGGTCCAATATGTAATATATCGTTAAGCGAAAGTCCTGTATGCGTTTTAGCACTCGCGTCCAATACGATGCGCGGCATCGGTTTATCAGGTCGGACTACTGCGTGATGCGGTATATAATAACCATCAGAGGACAGCTCAGATTCTTTAACAGGACTGAGGTAATTGTTATCAATATAATCCTGAATAACCTTGTTATAATTTTCGCGCACTATCGGTGCCTGACGGAGCTTACGCTCGAGTGAAACGAAACGGCGATAAGCGGTAGCGTGCGAATTACCTAATTCCGAAGGGTCCCTACAGAACGGTAATGCAACTGTATAACGACCTACGTCGTCACGGGTCACGGTAGCCGTGAAAATATTTTCGCAATCTGTCTCCTCTGGTGACAACAAGCGTTTCATGGGTACTTCTTCAAGTTCCCAGAACTTTTGCACTATATCATTAAGCGCTAACGCAGAAAAAGACGCGGCAGTAGGAAAAATATGTTTACGCGGGTAATCTCCCATAAGTACGTAACCAAATGTTGTAGATAAAGCACACGGTGCGCGCGGCCCACACTCGACCATATTTCCTAAGTATATAAATGGGAATAGCTGGGCACCTAACAATAAATCAATCTTGCCCGGAATATTCCAGCTTAAGTCAGCGAGCGGAAGGTTACGAAAATCTAGGTCGCGATCACAATCGATAAATTTCGAAGGCAATTGATCCGTAATGCATATTACAACAAGCGCATGTATAGTGTATTTCTGATCCGGATAAATACGGGATTCAATGTCTAAATGAACATAACCGATTATCGGACTTGAAGCGGAACCAACACCTTTAACATAGGAATTATTCAACGGTATTATCGGTAAATTTAATAAACTCGAACAAGCAGATGTTATTAGATTATTCTGCGAGCCATTATCTATCAAACACCTAACTACAGATTTGATACCAGCGCTACCCTTAGAGCGCGCGTATACCTGAGCGGTTGACAAAAGTATATCACCCTTATGACAAGAAGTGTAAGACTGTGTATGTGTAACTGGTTCTGTAGCAAGCGGGGGCGCTCGAATGCATGACGAAGTCGTGTGAGCGCGATGAGAAGGCGCGAGCGAAGTAACGGTCGCTCGATGAGCGGGCGGCGGCGAGTACGCGACGGCGGTATTTACCATAGCCGCATGCGATTGCGAATTATTACTATCAAAATGCAATAACCTATGGTGTCTTTTATTACAGAAACAGACTGACGTACTCTTACAATCCGGAAGTTTATGTAAAGTGCTTAAACAATTAACGCAACCGTACTTCGATTTAATAAACTCATATCTAGCCCTTGCGTCTCGCATATTTTTAAACTGAGCGCAATCATATAAATGTCGATGGTTACCACTACACAAACAACAATTCGCGGTAACTGCTGCGGGCGCCGAATATGTGACAGTATTTGCATTATTAGCGGACTCACTGGCGACAAAAGATTTGGAGGTGTGATGAACGCGCCGGTCGCGTGAGGGCGACGTAACAACAGCAGCGGGTTTCGTATATGACGAATTTCGCGGGTTTGAGCGCTCCAAAATCTTAGCCTGATCTTGTATAAAAGCGATAAGCTGTTGTGTCGTAGGCACTTCCACATCCCGAATCGAAAGTTCAAAGGCTTGGATGGTTTGAGGATCCATCCTTCTCAAAGCGCATTGAAGAAAAATAAAATCCGTTAGATCTGTTATGCCTAATTCTTTTAGAGCTGAAATCGAAGCGGAGTATTTACTAACAAAGGTATCAAGAGCGTTCGCAGTGTGCGAGCAAGTTTTTAAGGCCAGTATATTATTGAGATAATATGTACCTAATGAGCGTTTGTCGTGGTATTTCTTAACCAAACTATCCCACAGTATTTTATATGTTTCACCTGACGGAATAATACCGGAAGTGAATTTTAGTGCGTCGTGGGTGAGTTTAGAAATTAGATACTGTACACGTTGCGAGTCAGAAAGCTGTTGATTCAAATGAATATTAGCTTTAAAAGACTGATAAAAGGTATTCCAGTTTTCAGGGCGTCCGTCAAAACTCGGAATTACTAAAGGTTCTAATTTCACTACGGACTTGATCGAGCTACTGGTCTCGAGTGAACGCACCTTAGAAGTGGTTAATATTTTATTTCTAACGCGTTTAACTCTCGAGTATAAATCATCAAATGAATCGAGGCAAGAATACTCGGGATTGACCGTAATCTTTGATAACAAATTTATATTATTTATTTTATCAACAATGGACTCAAATTTATCGCGTAACTCACCTATTATCTCCGTTTCAGCCAGAAAATTCTCGTTAGCTCGCGTTGATGAATCGAAAGAAATTATACCTTTCGACGATGTGTACATACGATTAATACGTTGAAATAATAATTCTTTCTTTTGATTCAACATAACCAACATGACTTCGCGGCTTGATTCGCTTTCCGTCATGTTTATAAAATAATATCACAATACAACTACAAAGTGATAGGTATATCTACCTAGTTAGTGTAAAAACACAAGTTAAATTTAAATCCTAAAATGACTTAGCGTAAAGTACAGTGGTGGAGCGGTTAATAAGTGGGTAGGTATAAATAAGTTCAACTAAATTGAGTATAATGGATATTATTACCAATTAATACGTAATTCACCAAATCTAACAATTAATTATATTTAAATACGAGTTTACCAATAATTACGTAGTTCTCGTGCGTTTTAAACACAGAATTTACCAATTTTACGTAAATCTGTGAGCGAGGAAAAATGGCGGCAAGAATTCACTAGAATTACGTGAATCTTTTTTATGATATGAATAGAAAAGTAAATTCACCAATATTTACGTGAATCACTGGCCTATCCGTACTCGTAAGGACCAAATTATATGGTCAGGCGTGTAAATAGCCCGACCAGGGTGTGATTGCTCAACAGTTAGCGTACGAGGTGTAGGGAAGTAAACCACTTCTATCGATCAAACCAATCATGCCAGCACTAACCTGCAACACCGACCAAGTCCCGATCCTCCAGAAGGCAGCGAGCAGCGGCGAGGTTTCTACGGTCTCTTGCAAGGTATTGACCGGCCGGTCACGATCGAAGACTAGAGCACTCCACATACACCTTGTAAAGGTTACAAGCGAGTCCAAACACTACACGGCTATAGGACTAACGGAAAATCAGCTTCTTTTCACGAGAAATATAACTGATGTCCGTGGCGGAACAAAATTTTTATATTAAAGGCGTCTTCTTCGCGAAAAGCGATGAGAGCAGGGTATGTCCGTTTTTTCTTGCACCAATCAGGTGCAGCGCGTTTACATTATTTGAAGACTGCTAACGCCATCTCTTGAGATCGTCGAGTACATTGGCAATATTACAGCAGTACCAGCACTAACTGCATTCGACAAACAGAATGTGGTTTACATAAAGACTATGAAATTAATAATATAACGAAATATATTATGGTGCGATTATGTATGCATTTTATAAATATATTGGCGCTCCACCACACATGTTAAAGGGCTCCAACTTCTTAGTATCAGCCAGTTCGAGTTACAGGTATATGACCCTTGTGGGCCTATTGCAGGGGACCCGGGAATACCCTAAAAAGGAAGCCTCCGGCAACCCCTGCAGACCTTGGCCGCCTCTTGGTCAGTAGGCGGCCACACCATAGAATACGGGTTCCTTGCCCGCCTCCAGTTTACAAAAGTGCACGTAGAACACGTTGCGCCACCTTCTCAGACCTGCTTCTACTAGGGTAACGGACAGCCCTACCCGTTACCCCCAGGCCAGCGCTCATGGAGGCCGGAGATCGTTCTGCACTCTCCAGCACCTGGTGCGTCTTCTGCGGGACGGGAAAGTGCTCGTCCTCTCCCGTACCCTTTCCGCTGCCTTTTTAGCTAACATCACCTCCTCCTCCAAAATGAGGCAGCGGTATTCCACGCACTCTCGCTTCGGACCATAGACAGAACTATGGTCTCCAGCGAGAGGCTTCCCTAACCGATAGCCGTCGCAAGGTTGAGGCGCTGCTGCACCCACGCTGAACACTCCACTAAGGTGTGGAGTGCAGACGTTGGCTCCCGTCCTATACAACACAGGTACTTACCGAAGCAGCCGTGTCCGGTGAGTACCTGCGTCAAACGGTAGGAGAGGCTGCCATGTCGCCTCTCTAGCCAATCCTCAACAGGTATGTGACACTGACCTGCTCAAGATATCCCCAATCCACCAATCTAAGCAATATCCCTTTCCCTTCCTTACCTCTCCTTCTTACCTAACTATCCTTTCCAATATACACCCAATTCTCCCACCTTTAGTTCCCAAAGCACCGGTTAACGTCAATAGGTTTGCTTCCTATTACGTAAATGAGACCAAACTATATGTAGTTGGCAAAGTAGAGGCGTTTAATAGGCATCTGTTTGACTGTATGTTGTATATTTACGTTGTATACTGTACTATACGTAAATAAGGTGTGAGTTTCTGTATTATTGCGAGCACTGTAAGGTGTGACGTCAATTCAGTACACTACGAAGTCGTTCCTTTATAGTTAGCTATACTCCTTACTGTTTATAACGGAACGAAGTCCAGTATACTATCAGTTGTCAATTCAAGGCAATTGTCAAATTGCATAATAAAATTGACAGCCATGTGACAGCACTGATAGCGCCTTACCTCGAAAACTCCAGTGCTCACAAATTGCGACGTTTATAACGTCATATATTTCCTTACGATACTGCAGCAGTAGCAGTATACTGTCAATCGAATTTCTCGCCAGTACGAGCACTGAACATCGTCTCAGCTTAAAACGGAACACACAAATGATTTTAATTTGCTAAACTGCAAATGTGTGATATTTTGATAGTATCAGTGACATTGACATTTTGTCACAATTCCTGTTCAAGCCTAAATAATTAGTTATGTACTAAGCAAAACCTCAAAGAAAAGTCTATGATAAATTAATTAATGACGTAAAGAGCTCCAATGATTTTGCATTATATATACGGTGAATTCTTAATGCCCACATTTCTTATAACCTAATGCACAAAAATATCTACTCAACTTTCCACTTAGCTCCTGAAAGCGCGTGCAATCAAAAGGAACAACCTCTTGAACAAGTTTCAACTTTACGAGTATAGTACCTCTGTATAATACCTCAGCTCCGGATAGGCGTCAAGCCCAAAACTCAATCTAACAGTCATAACTAGCAGCAATCGCCTTGCTTTTAGCTGCGAACTAAATTTACCGGTCTAGTGGTGAAACTTTATAGAGGCGTAACTTTGTTCCATATTGCAAATGGTCAGTAACTGTTAAATTTGGCTGGCTAATGTTTTAGATTATTAGAATTTGAATTTGATTTGATAATTAGCTGTTCTCATCATGAGGAAATTATTTCTTGAAAACGGTATGGCACAATGAAGATGTATTTCTTTTGAAAGTGTTTTTTTTTAATACCGGTTTCCAAATACGACCGATTTTGAAGACTTTGTTTATAAGTCTATTATTTTTACTACTAGTAAAGCGGTAGTAAAGTTGTTACTGTTGTGATTCTTTGTTTGTTCTTCTTTATTTCTTGTTAACCCTACTAAGCTTACGCGCAGTGGATGCTTGACCCGCAACATCTAGACTGTAAGTTAATTCTTCGCTAGGTACTTAGAAACGATTGATAGTAATAAAAAATAACAATATTATTTATTTTATAATTACTTTCTTAGGCAAATAATGTTATCATTATTTAGTTATTTACATTAATACCATAAAATATGTCTTAAGAAAAACTGACAACCCTTGTTATTCCTATCTTCAAAAACTAGAACTTTTTTTTTTTTAGCGTTTCCGAATTCTACTCTCTTTTAATAAATGTATTTATGCAGATTTCTAGAATAGAAAGAATACATGTGCAAAATTTGAAAAATTACGTTTTTTATTATTATTACTTTTAACTGCTTTGGAACTACAAATCATACCTATTTATCCACAGACCAAGTATTGCATTACATAAAGCTCTGTATAATCCTGCCTTTGTAAATACTTTCGAATTTCTTTACATACAATAACACTGATTCTTAAAGTTATGGCAATCATCGCAACAAACAACAATTTATCTATCAAAAACTACCACACGTATTTTTATGAATTTTAAACCTTCTTGTAAAACTTTTCTTGTCAGACTTTTCGTTCTATAAATTTTAGAAAATAAAACAAATATTGCTGTCAGCATCTTTTATTTTACTAGGTTTTAGGTTATATCAATCTGTTTGACCTGCGTGTAATTGAAAATAAATCACTGATTGGTGATTATTAGTAGTATTTATTTGGGTAAAATAAGTATTATATACTTCAGTATAGACAATATTTTAGTAACATTTTCATGGAGTTGTGCACAGTTCGTCTCTTGTTGGCAATGCTCGTTTTTCGCCAGGCGGCCACGGTTATTCGTCACCGTTCGACACACGACCTTACCGTTTGGCCCGGTTGGGCCAGTTTCCACAAAAAAAAAGGGTTATGCGTCACCTGCCCGTTAACCTGCAACGTGTTCTGCGCGCGCCTCTCTAAACCAGAGGGGGCAAAGCATCTCCGCACGCAATAGCGTGGCTGCCTACTGTTTACGGGGTGGCTAAGGTCTCTGGTCTGGGGCTGTGAAGCTGGGGTTCTCGAAGACTTCCTTCCTAAGGTATACCCAAGTCCCTTGCAAGACTTGCTTGTGACGGAACACCGTGTCGATTTAGTCGGTTTGATTCCGACTTACCTACCACTTCACCGCTAGCCCCGGTGTGGTGTTGAACCGTGGGGGTTTCCACAGGATAAAACGAAGAGACGTCGTGTACTTACTAAGGACCAATATTTTTGTACAACATTGAATTTAGGTATAACTAACCATTACGCCAGCACATGCCGATAAAGCAGTTTGGGAGGGAACAAAAATCAATATTTAAGGCTAGCCGAGAGGTGTAACGTAATGCTAGATTGCCTATACTATTTATTTCTCATGAATCTGTCTATCGTATACAAAAAAAAAAATTACTGTTAATTCCAGAGATTACCGCATTGAAACAAACAATCAATTATATATGAGGCATAGATAGGATGTACGAATATTAATCGCCCATAGTCAGATTACATTTATAGTAGACTAAAGATGGCGATTCATTCCTAAAAGCACATCAACAATATCTAGAACATTCTCAGGAGCACCTGAAGTGCCGTGTACTCTATTAATTATTAGTTCTCCCTTGTTTGTTGCGAGGAGTTGGCAATATCCCGCAATTAGTATCTCTCTGCCAAGGCTTGTTGGTTTTTATCTGTGGTACTTTACGAGCCGCAGTTTGTCTTACTGAATTATGGTTGATACGGTCTGTTAGAATTAGAGTGTAGATGAAAAAAAAATGTTTGTTTTAATGACATCTCATTTCACTGTAGTTATTAGGGTAGAAAAAAAATATAATAAGAATAAAAATAAGAAATTACCAGAGGGTTAAAAACACGGAAATAGAATGAATAATGTCTGGAAATAAATTTGGAATGTCTCTAGAAAAGGGCAGAAGAATATTTTTTTTCTGCTGGTGAGGAGCATTCACAGAGCTGTATAGAGAAATTACACGTATAAGTAAATAAACCTCTAAAGTTGCAAATCAATCCAGGATGCACCTAAATATAGTGATCGCTCACCACATCAGAGGTATAATTTTGATGTTGAAAACATCTAAAACGGCTAAAAACAAAAAAATTAATAAAAAAAAATGGCTAATTGCTATGGACAACATTTAATGTTTCTTATCACAGTACCACGAAATAAATTTCGGTGGTCACAAATAAAGTGAATAAAATTCTGTTATAATAAATAAGTAGCTGGCAATTCTTCTGGCCATCTCTGATACGCGACACAGGGTAATTTTTTTGTATGTGTACTTTTTTCAGTTTGAGGCTCCAAATTCCACTGAAAATATTTAAGAGATCAATGAAAAAAATATAACTGTGACTTACCTGGCAGAAATACGTAGTAATTCGTCCCTTGACAAAGATATCGGGCTGAAAACCAGTCCGGCATCCCAGAAAAACACACGTGAGTACAAACGCATATCTTTAATAAATAAAACATCTCATTAATAACACGGTCTTCTATTGGTTTCGGCTTTTCCAGTCAGGCAATCGTTACAGAACAGAATAGGGTATAGTATGTGACAGTACATGACGATACTAAAGTATGAAAAATAACGAAAGTGTGCGGGTGGATGAAGAATCTTCTACCTCACGGGCTTGCACCAGTGAACCAGTCAGCCTGTGACCACGGCCAGTGCAATCTGGTCGAAACGTCACGCAATTAAAAGGTATGTAATTCCTATTACGTGATCGCGTTAATTTCCGCATATATACCTACATAATTATAATCGTAACAGAATTCGAGCAACCACATGCTGTTCTTTTTCTACATTATGGCTTATTCAGGTCCTAAAACATTAAATTGAATTAATTTACTTTTCACTCATACCTTTTTAATAATTTTTCAAAAACATAAAATACAGAAAGGCCAGCCTGTCAAATGACAGAAAATTATACTATCCTGGATACAATACAATAATGAAAGAATAAAATAGCGACCCTGAAGCTAGAAGGTAAAATATAATGAAACTTACAAGAATAAAGTCTAATGACTGGCTTGTTGGCCTAGTAGTTAGTGACCCTGACTGCTATGCTACAGGTCGTGGGTTCGATTCCCACTTGAGTCTGGGTGTTCTTTGTGTCCGTTGTTTGTATGTTTGTAAAGTCCCCCGCGACACAGGAGTAATTCCTAAAGCGGGAGTTGTCTTTTTTTAAAGAAGAAAGAAGAAAAGTTCTGTCTACATCAAATTGTGGCAAAGTGCGAGCAATATACAATTTACATTGAAATTTCACCAGTAAAATTAAATACAACCGACTAAAACGGTAACTAACTAACTTTGACTGAGTTTCTCCGGCCGTTACCGCAGACTTAGGATAACGTCCCAGTGCTAGAGACGTAAAGCTATAATAAAAGGAAATTTAATAAAAAAGGAAAATATATGGGTTTTTTTTTTATGGTATACGCAAACGAGCAGACAGGTCACCTGATGGTAAATGACTACCGCCGCCCATGGGCACCTGTAACTCAAGAGTCACAAGGCGTTGCCGCCCTTTAAGGTGGGAATAGGGAAAGAGGGGGAGAGGGGGGAAGAGCGGGAATGTTTAATGTTTCTTATGGAAATGTTTAAACACGTAACTGCATTTAATGTCATGTATGTTATGCTAAGGTTAAGGCTAAGAGAGGTGTTATAAGTTCAACGTGTCTGTGTGTCTGTCTGTGGCCTCGTAGCTCTCAAAGGAATGAATCGGTATAAGTGCAGTTTTTTTTGTTTGAAAGGTGAGAGTGTTCTTAGATATAATTCAAGAAAATCTGTTCAGGCGTTTGAAGATCATTCCAGTTGGGAGGGGGGGGATATTTAGAATTTATTTGGAAAACAAATTGGTCAAATTGTTCTGTCAAAAAGTTGACTGCATACATCACTGATGCCGTGAGTGCTGTTTTAAGGCAGCGGAAAATGTTGCCTTCTCGCCTCGATTTAACACGAACAGCTGGTTATTGTTGGTAACAGTTGATTTTGGGCGTTATACTTCTGTGCCCACCTTTTCGGTGAAATAATTCCTGTATTATGTATTCTTAGAATATCATACATTTATTCTGAAATCTGGTTATTGAAAAATATTCAGAAAACCGAACACAAGTATGTTCTCAATATTCTGTGTTGATAAAATATTTTAAGCAATAGGCTATTACTTATTATTAGCCGATATAATGAATATTGCTTTTGAAACTAATTTCTGCGAATGTCTATAGTTATGAAATTATTTTATAGGTACATCAAACCTTTAAAATAATTTCAGAACTATAGACAGCTATAACATTCAATCGATGTGTTGATTCTGGTGTTTTTCCTAACCTGATGAAGTATAGTAAAGTAATACCTTTATTCAAGAAGGGTTGTACAACTGAACCAAGTAACTTTAGGCCAATCTCAATGTTGCCGGCTATTAGTAAAATTTTTGAAAAAGTTATTTTGCAACAACTAGAAAGCCATTTTAATCGAAATAATCTATTTCACAAAGAACAATTTGGCTTTACAAACGGTCGTTCAACAGTTGATGCTGGTGCAACTCTTTTGAGACAAATATTTAATGCATGGGAGAATTCGCAAGATGCGATAGGCGTTTTTTGTGATCTCTCAAAAGCTTTTGACTGTGTAGAACATAACACGCTTTTCCTTAAACTTAAACATTATGGTGTTAATGGTATTGCTTTGGAACTAATTGTTTCCTACTTGAAGGATAGAATTCAACACGTAGATATCAATGGTGCGAGGTCTTCTGGATTACCGGTTACTATGGGCGTTCCTCAGGGCTCTATACTAGGTCCTCTACTTTTTCGCATATATATAAACGATTTACCTTATTATTTAAAAGATCTCTGTGATATAGTTCTATTTGCTGATGATACGTCACTTATTTTTAAAGTCGATCGTAAGAAAACAGTTTTTGACGATGTGAATAGGGCACTAAATGATGTATTATATTGGTTTTCAATTAACAATCTCCTACTAAATTCAAATAAAACAAAGTGTGTGAGATTTACTATGCCAAATGTAAAACAGCTAGGTACAAATTTAACTCTAAATAATGAAATGTTAAGTATTGTAGACTTAACAGTATTCTTAGGAATTACATTAGACAGTAAACTACAATGGGGAGCCCAGATAGACAACCTTGCAGGTAGGCTTAGTTCGGCAGCTTATGCAGTTTGGAAGGTACGTCAGCTCACTGACACGGACACAGCTAGGCTAGTTTATTTTAGCTACTTTCACAGCGCTATGTCCTATAGTATACTACTTTGGGGGCAAGGCGGCTGATGTTGAAACGATTTTTATTCTCCAAAAACGAGCCATCCGCTCCATATACAATTTAGGTGCTAGAGTCTCTCTTCGAGAGTTGTTTAAGGATATAGGTATTTTAACTGCTGCATCACAGTATATATTTGCAAATATTATGTTTGTTAGGCACAACATTAATAATTATAAGAAAAACAGTGATATACACAATATTAATACAAGAAACAAGTCTAAACTCCTTGGGACCTATCATCGCTTACATAAAGTACACAACTCGTTCGAAGGTCTTGGTATACGTTTTTATAATAAAATTCCTATACATGTAATCGACCTTCCTGTAGATAAATTCAAGCGAACGGTAAAAAATCACCTTATTAGGAAATCCTACTATACGATCAACGATTATCTAAACGACAAACAGTCTTGGGCTTAAATTGTCATTAGGTATATACACACAAACTTCTTTGTCTTATAATTAAGCTAAATTATTAACAAACCATTGTCAGTTGAAAGTAATGCGTGACGATTATTATGGTAATTTGACTATTAGTGATTTTTATCAGTATCTCGACTATGGTTCGTCATGCTCACTAAAATGTCATTGCTTGCGGCGTCGTCATGGGGCGGGTCATTTCTTTCCCTCTGATATGGCGAAGGAGATGATGGCTGGTCCATGCGTCATACTCGTGAACGGGTGCTGCTTGGGGTGACTGGTCGGCCTAGTCAGCGATGCTTTAGCCTATACTATTATTTTGGTTCGATCAACTGCAACTCTAGCCTCTTAATCCAGTCACGAATTATTTTTAACAGTAGATTTTGCAACTGAATGAAGGTAGATGTGCACCTTGAATGATTTCTATGTTTAATAGGTTCAAACCTTCAACGGTATCACTGAGTGATTTTTATTTTTTAGTACGTTAGCTTTTGGAGCATTTCAATAAAATGAAATTCAGGTGGCATCAGCTTGCATCCTGTTTACCTCTCGTGTAACACTAACACTATTGTACCTGAAGATCTGACTTTTAAAAAGAGTGGCCATGAGTTTCTTTGCCAGTATTCTTCTCATAAGGCCCTACGCATTTTGGAAACTGGAAGTTATAGATCGACACAAACAGGCAGTAGATTTTGGTGTTTTTCACCTAATTTACCTTGACAATCCAGTACATGCAGTGGCGTCTGTTTGTGCCGATCTATGATTTTAATTCTAGCTTCAATTTAACGTTCATAAATGTCACTTAGTGTCTTAATTGAATAAATAATTTTGAATTTGAATTTGAATTTGAGGCATTCGCAGAAATTAGTTTCAAAAGCAATATTCATTACATCGGCCAATAATAAGTTACACATTTAACATATAGCAACATTTTAGCAAAAATAATTTACGACATATCCTAATAAATTAGTGTTCTTTTGAACGCCACCATGTGATCGACGCAAACGCACTTGGTTGGCTAAATCTATGATGACGTCACAAACTAGTCGTAGCGTCTGTCATCGACAACACTGTGACTCGTTACATTGATGTGTACGTGACGTCACGAACGATTAGTCTGCCATTTTTCAAAAGGTGCCGTTTCGGAAAATTACTTAAAATAATATTAAAATCACTACTTTTTCTAATAGCCTAATGCACTATTCAAAGACCTTAAGAAGTCTTATTATAATTTTATTGACTTTAAACACAAAAATAGACAACTTTTTGGCACCCTATACAATTGTTATTATTATCTCTTGTCAGATATACTCAAATCATAAAACCCCACCGGTCTGTCTTTGTGATGCGTACAGAACACAAAACTATCTTAAAAAATTGGAAATTCCTGAAGGCAGA
This sequence comes from Callimorpha dominula, assembly GCA_949752705.1. NCBI lineage: Eukaryota > Metazoa > Arthropoda > Insecta > Lepidoptera > Erebidae > Callimorpha > Callimorpha dominula. Next base: position 2,421,134 of record OX457002.1, on the reverse strand, counting down.
CAGACTTGCTGGTTATATTGTGTTATTAAATGTTCAAAGTGGGTTCACAGGGACTGAAAATAAGTTAAAAAATCAAGGAACCAACAACATATACCAAAATAAAAGCAAAAAAAGAATCAAAAAATTTATTCAAGATGATTATATGGCAATTGTGATTGATACCTTTCAAAAATGGGAGACTTTAAATGTAGCTAAACTAATAAATAATATAAAAAAATTCAAATTAAACAGTGAAAGGTTCATATTTAAATAGGTACTGCAAAAGGTAAGAATACTTCTAAATTACGAAAACCGGTCAAAGAGACTTTGGAAATGTTTGTTACTTCATGGAAAAATTTCTACATGAATTTCAATAGAACTGTAACAAATCTCCACACATGTCAGATTATGCCTTTGAAGTTAGATACTTATATTTTGCAAATAATCTATGACCTCTATGAAGAACGATATTAAAATCACATATTACATACCTTGTTTGTTGGTAGCACTCAGCATTGTATATGTATGCGTGTTGTAATGAGTATGTTTGTAAGTGAGAGATCCATGCCTCTCCATTATTTGTTTTTTATATTTGAGCTGCCAAAATGACTCGGCTGTATGGACCGGCTCGACGAGAGTGATACCACGGCCTCACAGAAATCCGGCAGTTAGGCAATGATTGCATTGAGTGGTGAGGTTACCGGAGGCCCTAACCGTTCCCTAGCCCCCCCCCCTCCTTCCTCTCAACTTAAAGGCTGGCAACGCACTTGTGGCTCTTGAGTTGCAGGTGCCCATGGGCGGCGGTAGTCACCTACCAGCAGGTGCCCGTCTGCTCGTTTGTATCACATAAAAAAAATTAAGATATACTTGAATTAATAACACAGTGGTGTATATGATTATATATATTAACGAAGTAACTGCTGATTTAGTTCTACTTTTCAGCTTGCCTACGTACTATAGATATATTTACTACCTCAGTATAAAGTTTAGGCCTATTTTCACAAGCGAAACAAAACACCCCCGATACCTGTATAGCAAAGCCTTTACGGAATAGAGTTGGCCACTCGACCGTGAAATTTAGTTAGCTCTAACTGATGGTAGCGATGTACTTGTTAGAAGGGCTAAGTTATTCATTGTGCATACTAGTGCACCTAAATTTGAAGCCTATATGTATAGCTTATTATATCTTTGTCTGGTTTATATATTTACACAAGAGAAAATATAAATGTAAAGAGAATACAGAAGTAGGTATCAAAACTAATAATAATATATGTACGTATCTACAATCGATGTCTTTTGGTAGCTTGTCCAAAAGATTACCACGTTGAAATAATTTCATGTCTCTGTCTGTTTACGGATCCGCAAAAATAATCAAAAAACAAACCATCACCAGATTACTTTTGAAAAAAAGCCTGGATGCCCTTAAAGACACCTTTCTTTAACCTGGATTTAACGTAGTAAACTAAAATATTTTTTATGAAAAGTAGCGAATTTTGGATTTCTTGTTAGTCTCATACTTTCATATTAAGTCCAATATTTTTTAAATTCTGCTTTTAAACATTTTTTGGCAATCCGATAACTGTTAGAAATATTGTAAGTTTAAAGTGTGGCAACATCGATAGACATACAACTCCACTGCATTGTTATAGTGACGGTGTACCAATGTTAAAAAAATAAAGATGGTGAAATAAAGTGTAGCAGGCATTTTTATTATAAATCAAATATAAATTCAACATCCATGGACCTCTGTTGTGGAAATGGCTACTACAAGTGTAAATCTACCGATCTTGAAAAGTGAGGGGTTCGATAATTGGTTATTTAGAGTAAATTGCCTTCTTGAAGAAAAGAAATTATTGGAAGTTTCGAGAACCGAAAAGAACGAAGTGCTAGAAGGAAACTTGAAAACTTTTATGGAAAAAGATGCGCTTGCGAAATCATTGTTGGTGCAATGTATAAGCGATAAGCACTTAAATATGGTGAAGGACTTTTCGTCATCATTAGAAATGATAAATGCCTTACGTTCAGCGTTTCAACGAAAAAGTGTCATATCAAAACTCAACCTAAGGAGACAATTGTTAACAATAAAATGTAATAGTAGTGAAAAGTTGGAGGATTATTTTAACAAATTTGAGGTTATAATTAGACAGTTAGAATCAATAAGCTCAAAAATCGAAGAAGAAGACAAAATTTGTTACCTTTTTACCGGATTACCGAAACATTACGAAATTGTTATAACAGCTATAGAAACAGTAAACCATGAAAATTTGAAATTTGATTTTGTTAAAGCCAGATTGTTAGACGAAGAGATGAAACTAAAATCTAAAGAAGAAATAATTGATGACGATAATACAGCTTTCACTGTTCAGTGCTACACTTGTGGAAAGTCAGGCCACAGATCCTTTCAATGTCACACAAACAGAAATAATTTTCACCGAGGAAATTCAAGGGTTCGAGCTAGAGGCAATAGAACATTCCGGAGAGGTATGGCACATAGATCAAGAAATTCATTCACACCTACAGCAAATTTTACAAATGAAAGTCGTAAACATTTAAATGAAGAAATGTTCTTTGCATGTTCAACTGAACTTCAAAATAAAGAAGACAGTGAAATAAAGTTTATAGTGGATTCGGGTGCAAGTCACCATTTTATTCAAGAAATTTTTGAACAATCAATGACAAATGTTGAAACTCTTGAAAAACCAATTGAAATTAAAATAGCAAATGGAGAAGTCTTAACTGCAAGTAAAAAGGGAATTTTAAAGGTACATTATAAAAGCAACATAATTCAGATTGAAGGCTTGATTGTTCATGATTTAAAACACAACTTATTATCAGTAAATAAACTTATGGAAAGAGGATATAAAATTGTATTTATAAAAGGACAGTTAAAAATAATTGGATCAAAAAGAATATATTTTGGTGAAAAATTTGGAAAACTGTATGTACTAAAAGTTACTCTACAAAAGGAAGAAACATGCTATTATACTACACATACAGATATTTGGCATAAACGGATGGGACATTTAAATCGGAGAGGACCCTTAATGTTAAAACTTCCAGCTAGCAATAATAAATGTGATACATGCATGAAAAGTAAATCCACACGACTACCATTTAAACCTATAAACTACTCACAATCACGGTGCATTGGTGAGCTAATACATACAGATATTGCTGGGCCTACACGCATACCTACTAAAGAAGGGTACAGATATATACAAACAATTATAGATGATTATACTCATTTCACTCAGACTTATCTATTGAAACATAAAAATGAAGCAAGTGGAAATATAATAAAATACATAAATGAAATAAATACAGAGAAAGCAGTAAAAATTAAACGTATCCGTTGTGACAATGGAGGGGAATTTACTTCAACATCATTTAAAAAGCACTGTGAAGAAAATGGAATAAAAATAGAAAATACTTTACCTTACAGCCCCCAGATGAACGGCAAAGCTGAGAGAATGAATCGAACAATTTATGAAAAAGCAAGAGCATTGTTAGATGAATCAAATTTACCAAGGCATCTGTGGGGTCATGCCATAATTACTGCTACTTATCTCATCAATAGATCACCTACTTCAGCATTGAGATACAAAATTCCAGCGATAGAATTTGAAAGAGAATTTAATTTGAATAAACTGAGAGTATTTGGATGTAAAGGATGGGCTGTGATATTACCAAGAAGAGATAAATTTGACAACAGAGCAATATCAATTAGAATGCTCGGCTATGCAAGAAATGGGTACAAAGTTTGGAATCCTGAGTCTGATAAAGTATTTGTTACAAGGGATGTACGATTTGATGAAGACAAAATCAAATACATAGAAAATGAAGATAAAGTAAATAAAACCTACTCAAGGACAGTCATAGATGAAAACAATGGCATAACAGAAGAATATGGTACAAAGAAACAGCAGAAAGTGACAGAAATTATAGACACAGAAAAAATTAAGGAAAAGCTGAATGAAGAAACAGAAAATAAAGAACAAAATGAAAGTAATCAGAATGAAAGAACAGAAAATATAAGGGGAATTTATTATAATAGAACTTGAAGTGGAAGACTAACAAAGCGACCTGCATACCTGGAAGAATATGACACTAACTATGAAGCATTTTGTTTATTAAATTTTACAGAAAATCTGGTTACATATTCAGAAGCAATAGAGAATAAAGATTGGAAAATGGCAATACAAAAAGAAATTAATGCATTAGAAAAAACAAATACATGGGAAGAAGTCAAACTACCAAAAGATAAGAAAACAATAGATTCTAAGTGGATATTTCGAACAAAAGATAATGGAATTAAGAAGGCAAGGCTAGTGGCAAGAGGGTTTCAGCTTAAAGATGAAGAATTTGCAAACCATTATGCACCTGTAGCCAGAATAAGTTCAGTAAGAATGCTACTAGCACATTCAGTTCAAAAGGGTTACTCTGTTAAACAAATGGATATGCCATCTGCTTTTCTTAATGGAATATTGGATGATGAAATATATTTATCACCACCGGAAGGAATCAAAGTAAAATTTGGAAATGTTTTGAAATTGAATAGAGGTTTATATGGCCTGAAACAGAGTCCCAAATGTTGGAACGAAAGATTCAATAATTTTGTACTCGAAAATGGATTTTCAAGATCTAATAATGATTTTTGTTTATATTCTAAAGAAGATGTTTGGATAATAGTATACGTGGATGATTTGCTTCTAACTGGAAAAGAAGAAAAAATGAAAGATATAATGATTAAATTACAGAAAGAATTTAGTGCAAAAGATTTAGGAAATGTTGAAAAGTTCTTGGGAATGGAAATAACTAGAGAAGAGGCTGTGTTAAAAATAACTCAAACAAGAATGATAGATAAAATGTTGGAAAAGTTTAAAATGCAAGATGCAACTAGAAGTAAAACACCGATAGTGAAAGGATTTCAAGTAGAAGATAAAGAAATACTAGAGAATGTACCATACAGACAACTGATTGGCTGCTTGATGTTTGTGTCTACTGTTTCAAGACCAGATATATCTTATGCCACATCTTTTTTGAGTCAGTATTTAGACAGACCCACCAAGAGTCTATGGGCACAAGCAAAAAGAATATTGAGATAGTTGAAGGGAACAAGAAACTCTGGTTTGATATATGAAAAGAGTGAAGAAAAGGAAGACCTAATTGAGACTTTTTCAGATGCTGACTGGGGAGGTAACCACTCTGACAGAAAGAGTCTAAGTGGATCCATAACGCTGTTTAACGGCAATATAGTTGCATGGTTATCAAGAAAGCAAAACTGTGTCGCACTGTCTACTACCGAGGCGGAGTATGTTGCTGCGGCAGTGAGTGCTTGTGATTTACTCTATATTAAAAGACTTTATCTAGATTTTAACCTGCATGTTCAGAAAATTAACTGTATATTATATGTAGACAATGTAGGAGCGCTTGCTCTCACACAATCTTTTGAAAATTCTAAACGAGCAAAGCATATTGATATAAAAATACATTTTGTGAAAGATCTTGTAAAGCAAGGAGAATTTTCAGTTAAATATGTAACTTCAGATTCAAATATTGCTGAAATATTTACTAAAAGTTTATCACATGAAAAGTTTACACAAATTAATTCATTGTTAAAGTTAATTTAGATAATAATATAAGCACTGCTTAAGTTCAAATTTTTAAGTTTCATAATGTTTATACACTGCGTGTCTAATGGCTTCTTTTCATTTCTGAGTGTATGAACAAGAAAAACATTGATAAGTTTACTTTAATATGTAAAAGGTTTTTGTTTAAATAACTTAAGTCCTTATTAGTTTATAAGAATACATCCTAACAGTAATAATTTTAGTTTGCTTACATAAAGTGTTAAACTTAGCTGTTAGTTGTTTTGTTAGAGCGATTGTATAGGATGTTTGATGTATGATAAAAAAAAAAAAAAAAAAAAAAAAACCTATAAATCGAGGGAGGATGTTAGAAATATTGTAAGTTTAAAGTGTGGCAACATCGATAGACATACAACTCCACTGCATTGTTATAGTGACGGTGTACCAATGTTAAAAAAATAAAGATGGTGAAATAAAGTGTAGCAGGCATTTTTATTATAAATCAAATATAAATTCAACAATAACGGGGTATGTATAGAAACTCTATAATGGAATATAAGTGATTGTACAAGGCGTCTGAGAATGCATATAAGAAGGAAAGATTCTGAGCAACAGTAGGTGTAGCGATACATTGCAAACTGTCCTTAGAATCAGGACTGAATTTTTAAATTTATGTAGTTATTGCCAAAAGGAAATTTGATTTGCGGTGAAACACTGTGGTGGAGTTAGTGGTGTAATGTTCGGTGCTGCGATAATTTGTGTCCGTTCTTTTATTACCACTTATTATGCCCTTTATTTTTTGTTATCATATCGCAAATTAAACAGAAAGAAAACACTCTCAAATCAGTCATCCCCGATCTTCTGTGTCATATAATAGTAAACACTCTTCGCATATCAAAATGTGATGACAATCATAACACACAGAGGAACTTGATAGTCGAAGTGCATGAAGTCAATTCGTCAAGAATAAAAGAGATAAGTTACGATAACCTGGAATCGTAAGTCCACTCACGTATACATAAAACGGGGCAAATCTCAGGAGATCATAAAATTATTACTGCCGTCAGTCAATAGCGATATTGGGAACAAACGTCGATATTACGCAAGACAAAAAGATTAGGAGAACAAATTCTGCGGCAGAATTCAGAAGTATTGTTAGCATATTTGAAAGAACGTCACGTTGTCTGAATTTGTACAATATTTTAGTGAAGGATTTACTAGCCTATTGTGAACTTTATAAGGCTTTATGGGGCTTTATACCCTACTCGAACCCTAAGTCTGGAGTTTGGAAATAGAAATGACGAAATGTTAGACAGAAGCATATTACAGTATATTTTTGTACAAGTTTAAACAATGGCTATTGTATGCCATAGCTTATCTTATCGCCATTGTTATGTTCATCTTTGCCTTCGTCTAGAAATCGGCGTATATAGTACATTTGAAAAATGTGTTATATTTAATTTCAGAATGTTAAACATAAAATGGCAAAATTAAACTTGTTATTTGTCATCGTTTAAATTCGATAAATTATTATTTTTATAGTTAGATGAGGATTTAATTTACCTAAGAATATAACACGTAACAAGTTAAAAAGTAGTGCGTTGCTTTCAAAAAAATGTGCTTGGCTAGAAAATCTTCTTGTTGTGTTCTCTTAGCAACGGAGTAGGATGGAGTAGGACAACGCCTCGTCTCATTGATTTGGTGACCTTGATGCTGAATACTGTAAGCCCTGTCACTGAAATCCTTAATCAATAATTTTACCTGAATTAAATTATAAATTTACAATCGCCTTTTGTAAACTAAGAATCATCGCAAAAATAGGTTGCAACAAACATATCTTACATACAATAAGACTATTGCATTCTGAAAGGACTGTCGTAAGTACGCAATGGCAGCAGTAAGTAGAGCCAGCTAAGTTTCTCAACATTATGACAACCTGATGAAATAGTTTGTAATGGTCCCAATTGAATAGTGTACCTAACTGCCTAACAAGTGGGTATATATTGCGCAAGCCACGAACGGGCAGTTAGGTCAGCAGAAGGCGCGATGATACACACATAATAGCTTCTCTGTCCTCTTTTTTGTTACAATTGTGAATTAGTAACAATTATCAAGACATCCCGAGGAACTACGTGAAACGGTGGATATCCGACAAGATTCACTAGTTGCGTGGTTGATTCTCTCTCATTAAAAACATTTGCATTGTTCTGGGTGTTTTTGTTTTTATTTCACACGAATTTGAGAGTTTTAGTCCTTAGTTTTAGAACCTATACATAGTACAGTCACCCTCAAAAAGAATTATACATGAAAAAGTACCATTACAATGTTTACATACATTTTACCAAAAAGTTCTAATCCACTACAGTGACTAAACATAGTACACGTGGGGTTCAAAAATTTATAGACGTGGAAGGGGCAAACTACTGTATACTCGTATACTCAGGTGATTAGAATATTTCGGCATGGTGGACGTATATTTTAATGGAATTTTGTTCACTTATACTTTTTTTTTGAGGGTGAAAGTACTACCGTTAGGTAGCGCTGAGTAATAACGCGCATAATATTAGGATACTATTCATACCATAAGAATTGCTCTTGCGCATGCAAACTATTGTCATTGTCTTTTGTGGAACATAAAACATTAGATAATTATAATCACCCTGCTAGCAAATTTGAACATGGCAAGGTACTCAAGAATTAATCCATCTTTTGACTGAGACCAGTCATAAGGACAGTAGCAATCTCAAAAAGCTATAGTATTAAGTTAGTAGCACGTAAGACCTTTTTTCTATTAAGGTATTTAATTCACATAGATTCAGATATTTTTTCACTACGTGCAAAATAAATCTAAGCACACGCTGCATTCGTTGACCTGATGTAAATTTGTAGATACCTTAATATATTTGAACCAGCCGACTACGCCACAGGGTTATCAATCAGCTAATATAAAATTAGAGTTACCCTGTGTTCCTAAGAGCTCTCCCAATTGATCCCACCCTATCCTTTCCTGCTCAGAACCACACGTAGCGCGCTGGGGTGTCACCCCCTTATAGTCAAAACAATCCCAACAAGAACCAAACGGTTCAGCATCTCATTTATTTACCGCACCATTAAATTGTGGAATTCATTACCAGCACACGTGTTCTCTTCGATATATTGTCCCGGGTCCTTTAAGCTGGGCTTGAAAATGCCGTCAAACTGAGGACATCATTTTAGTATCATCCGTATCTATAACGGTGGTCTTCAGTCTTTGGACCTCACTCTAGCTTTCCATCAGGCGGTTTGAGGTCATTCTTACGTGGCATTATAAAAAAAAATTAAAAGTACGTGGCACACAGTCATTACATTACAATGTACCTACATCACATTTTAAACTAGCGACGTATTCAATGCTTCATATGACAATTTACGTCACAAAAAACGAATTTGGAATGAAAAAGTTTTAATTTCCGTCTACTGTATTGACAAGCACTTGAACAATACGGTATAGACAGTAATCAGTAAATGAAATTGGAGTTTTTCAGCTTTGCCCATTGGAAAGAGCATAATCTATTTCAAACAAACGGATCGGTGGACCCAGGTTAATTGGAAAGTGATGAATTTCATCAGCTTTTGTTTGTAGACAGGTATATTGATCTGTTAAATCCATTTTAATCTGCCATCCATTATATAGCTGAAACCATTCATATGTGAAAGTAAATTGTTACACTACATTACTGTTCACGAAATTCAATACCTACCTCCTATTAATAACTGATAGAGCACGGTGTAAATTAAACGTCAGAATTATAGGGTACGTGATCATAAACTAAAATATATTGCTCATGATCTTTTCAGAGAGAATGCGACTGATTGATCCTTCTCGTGATTATAAATATAATAGGTCATAATTTTTTTTGACGTGACAACGTCTTATAATTCGATGGAGCCGGCTGCACGCACGAAAAAACATGTCTCATGCGGCGTTACCTCGCTCTGTGGCGTTCGTATGACGTTGTCACGTTCAACTATCATCAGTAAACCGACTTTACAGACAACCGATTTTTTTCTTAGCACAAAGGATTAGAATTGCTATTAAATGCGACAATATTGTCAGCGTTGACTTTCTTCGAAGCACTCCCATTTATATAACGGTTGATAGTATTAATAAATATTTACTGTCAGTAACTTAATGTTTACTATTGATTTAATAGATAAAAAGTATGATGCAATTGATTATAAAGTTATGATTTAAATGTAATAAAACAGTTGGATAATTATGATATAGGTTTAAGTGAAAATAAATTTTACTGCATATGAGATTTATTATACTTTTTATTTAAAGAATTTATTGTCGTAAATATATATCTTTAGGCACTTTTTTGCGTCAATTAATTCTGGAAGCCTTGAGAGAAAGGGCCAAAACAAACTCACGGATCCAAGTCTGCATAAATTCGAAATTGGCAGAACGAGTAAGTAATCAGTTAAAAGTAATATTGTATACATAATATATGAGAACAGTGCATTTTTATGATTTTCTCCAATAAATTATATATATATATATATACATGCAGTTACAATACTGAACTATTTATTATTGTTTATTTTATCTGCTACACGCAGCCAAAGACTAATATCCTTGTCCAAGCAATGTAGCTATTATACTCGTATAATTCAGTGTTAGCAAATATGCTTTAAGCCAAAACTTGACTGGCCTGTTGCCCTAGTGGTTAGTGACCCTGATTACTATGCCATAGGTCGTGGGTTCGATTCCCACCCCAGTCTGGGTATTCTTTGTGTCGGTTGTTCGTATGTTTGTAAAGTCCCCCGCGACACAGGAGTAATTCCTAATGAGGGAGTTGTCTTTTTTAAGAGAAAGAAATTAGAGACCAGCGATATATACACAATATTCCTGCTAGCTGTTGGACTATAATAGAAGGTGTAGGATCGATTAGTGATTTATGATATTACACCAGTCTTTATCATATTTGACGACCTATGGTAGAGCATACGAGAAAAGAACTAAGCTATAAAAAAGGTGAAAAAAAGAGACCTAAAAGGAAATCGTTGATGCTCTGGTATATAGGTAGACTTTTATGTGGGACCATTGTTCAAAGGTGGTGCAGGGAAGAATGGGTTGTGTCAGGTCTCGTGGGATGACTCCGATGCGCTGGATTAACCAGATGAAAGCCCTGACCAACGCGACCATCAATAAAAACGCTCACCTAGCATCAGCAAGAGACAAGTGGAGAGCTGTAGTGCTACGGGCCTCCAAACAACATGCCTCACAACGCCTGCTCTGTCAAGAGCATTCGAATAAGAAGAAGAAGATTGTTCAAAGAACTGCTTGCTATGCTGTTGCTACTGCTTAATGAGCAGTCTCTCAAATGACATAAAGTCTGTACGTGGGAGAGCCATGTTTCGGCACGTATGGGCCGGCTCGACTCCGCTCGATACAGAAAACCGACAGTAAAACAATACTTGCATTGCTTTTCGCCGCGTGAGTGAGGTTACCGGAGGCCCTACACCTTCCCTCTCTCCTATTCCCGTCCTTCCCATCTTCCCCCCTCTCTCCCTATTCACACCTTAAAGGGCGGCAACGCACTTGTGATTCTTGAGTTACAGATACCCATGGGTGGCGGTAGTCATTTACCATCAGGTAACCCGTCTGCTCGTTTGCCCCCTATACGATAAAAAAAATGTTGTTGGCAAATATTTTTGATTCGTTTAAAATTGAGACCGTTGAGCCATGAGTTCTAGAAATCACGCTACTTTCAAGTCACTTCACTTATATTAAAAGTTAACTCATATTTAGCACAAGGAAGTGGGATTGCTATGCAACGTGATAATGCCTCCACGTGCCACGTGAAATTGGTGTTTTGTAAAATGAAGCTTTTAAATGGTTGTAAAGATACGTATTAACTATTACGTAAAGTTTTGTTATATATTTGAAGTAGCTCCATGTTTGTATGACAGCTTAGAGATACATTAAAAAAATCTATGATGGCAAGTATCTTTACTAAATAAGATATAATATGACATATTTATAAATCCTGTCAATACTTAAATTTTTCCCTATTTTATAATTAATAATATTTTATTCATGATCACAATGTAATTTAAAAACTGACTGATAATACAAATAATTGTTAATCTTTTATATATAATTTTTATATATATTTTATATATAATCTGAAATATATGGTATTGTAGGTCTTTTCAAGAATTTAATATAATGAATGATATATCGTTCACAAGCAGCTTACACTGAATGTTTTCTTGTTTCAATCCGAAATTCAGAATACCCGTTGTTTATAGAAACAATATTACTTAAAGCATTAATGTATTGTTTTGAAAATATGAACGTTGAAATTTAATATATTTCTACAGGTAAACAGATGTAGAATCGCCATTTGTGTTATTTTTATCGCGTACGGTGGTACAATCCCTTTCATCTCATATTGCGTTGTCCACGGCTCACCGTGATCTAGGGTGAGAGCCTAGAACGAAAACATACGGTTGGTTAAAGGCACTAGTTGTGTATTAAGTATTTAATAACACGCCTTTACAAATAGTCATAGATACATAGACATAAAAAAACGCTGTAATAATCAGAAAAGAAAATAATCCATCTTTTCATCACTACATTATTATAAAACAAATTCCCCTGCCGCGGCTGTTTGTCTGTCTGTCTGTTCACGATAAACGGAAAAACTGCTGAACGGATTTTCATGCGATTTTCACTAATAGACAGAGTGATTTATGAGGAAGGTTTAGGTGTATAATTTGTTAAGATGTTGGCTAAATTAGTTGAAATATGATGATGTTTGTTGAAAATGTCTCTGCTACCCTTGAGAAGCCGGAGCGGGTTGCTAGTATTATATACAAATTATACACCTAAACCTTCCTCATGAATCGTTCTATCAATTGGTGAAACCCGCATGAAAATCCATTCAGTAGTTTTTAAGTTTATCGCGATCAGACAGACAGACGCGGCGGGGGACTTTGTTTCATAATACGAGTATGTAGTGATATAACCTACTCATCAATGGCTATAACATTGAGCTCGTATACCTCCACTATAAGTTTATGAGGAGTTGGGTATCCTATTGATTTCAAATGATGCTGCAATTATTTCAATACCATTCTAGTGGCAAGATACGACATTTCAAATTGGTCAGACCAATATAAGTCACTCACATTCCTTCAAATATTAGGGAAGAGCTAATGATCTTTCAAAAATAGAACAGATTTTCTGGAATTATAGCTAGAACATTCTTGATCACGTCACCTTTTAAACAAACAAATATTTTAAATTTTGATTAAAAAATACATACGTCTATTATTACATATGTGGCAATAAAAGACACATAAGGTATGCCTTTATAAGTTAATGCCAGAGAATCATCACTGTGCAACTAAACCATTACTCCGGCCGGGTCTGCCGTCAGTAGGACTACGTGTTTAGAGTATACCTGAGTCGTTTTCAATAGACCTCATTGTGATTCTGTCAAACAAAATTTGTGCGATCAAGCTGGAAATTATTTAAGACTGTCATAAAACATAGATATAACTGTATTCTATAGTAATGTACGTGCATACGGAAATCTGTATATTCAAATACAACATGGTCTTAAAGCGTGTTTGATCGTGTATAACCTTTATGCAGGCATTTAACAGTACATTGCTTCACGTCGTTAGGTTGGTAAAAGGATTAAGTCATCAGTGAATTGATGGTGATGAATACCTCAACCGATGCGCTCAGGTTAGTGAGTTCTTGCCTAACGTTTTTAACATAATAATAATGACCATCCACTAGCTAAACCAGAACTAAGCAGAGCTTGTACTATGGGTATACTATAATACCCAGAACAGTACAAATAGACATTCATGCAAACAAATATTTGCACTAGGAGGGAATCAAATCATAACATAGCAGTCGAATACGCTACCGCCGTGCCACAAGTCCTCAATGATTATTAAGAAATTACGAGGAGATGTGTGAAAAGAACAACAAAATTAAATGTTAATATAAACTAATTTTATAAAGAGGAAACATTTGTGTGTATGTTTGTAATGTTTTCACACAAAAACTACTGAACCGATTGCGATGAAACTTGGTATGTAGATAGCTGGAAATCTGGATTAACGCATAAGCTACTTTTTATCCCGATATTTCCACGGGATCGGGACTCGGTGAAACCGCGAGGCGCTGCTAGTATAACATAATTACGTCGTTTTGCTTCTTGTATACGTTCATTTGTCAACAATTGATACTTTCCGGTACTAGCAATGCATATCTTTAATGACATGCGTTTATCTATAGATGTACTAGCTGAATTAAATTGGCACTTACGTCTGCAAGTAGGTAGGTAACACATTATGTAAATATCCAAATCTTGAAGGACATTCTTCGTCCTCCGTCTGCTTGTAGGACGCTCTACGTCCTACAAGCTTCAGCCACCTTTAAACTCAAATTGTTTCTTTATTGCCTATAAGCTTTGTTTGTAGCTCGCTCAAGTATTCACCCCTGTGTTGGCAAGTACAGAACATAAAGCAAAACGCTCTGTTAGGTACCTAATAGAAATTCCGCACGCATGTCGGCTATGTGCGAGGATCCTAATATCGTCTTACAAAAGGGATACACTTTTATTTTTGTTCCTTCGTATAATACGACTTTACGCACAATATGATGTAAACTTTATTGTAATATATTTATATATCTCTGTGTGAATGAATTTTTATGTAATAAAAGCAAGATCAATAAAATATATATTTTGTTTTTTTTTTCAACATATCCCAACTACAACATATGACAACCAGCTGACCCGACAGACATTGTCCTGTCTTAACTATGAATATTGATCGAATTAGTACAGTTAGTAAACCGATCGATGCATCTGTTTTAAACTATATTTGCAGCACGCATTCTGTCAATTGCGCCAATTTGTCAAACGACTGACAGTTGTGTCAAAAGCGTTAAGGTTACATTCGAAAAGTTAATATGGTCGTTAAGTTTTCTTAAATTTTCTAATTTTCCGCGCCACTTCCTTCATTTTTTCTTTCATAAGAACCATCTCCTCACAGTAAAAAGCACAAACAAAAAATAAATTGCGAAATCGGTTCAGGCGTTCACGCATGATGCCGTGACGAAGGGAAATAGTAATACATCGTTTTATAGAGGCTTGTTACCTAGTCAAACCGATTACACGGTCTAGTAAATCAATTAAAAAAAACTGATCACATGTACAAAAAAGGACATAGTGTACGTTTTATATAAAAAAAGTACAGTTTCCAAGGGATATCTGAATTGATTGATAAAACCTACTTGCAAAAGATATTTATCAATATTTTTCTCAAAATAATAACATTTTTACTAAGAGTCATTACGTCAGGACTATTACTTGCGTTTTAGTCGTAATTAACTAATGAATATATAAGCGGTCTGCGCCGCCCAAAGAGCATAAAATAGTTTCCTGTTGACATTTTCCAGTGTTTATGTAAGTTTGTAAAGGGAGATAGGAAGGGATAAACGAACAATCGAAATAGGCAGTAAAAATGGATCCTATTGCTACTGAATTATTTAGTATTGTGTTTATGATCTAATCTCTTATGAAGTACTGAACATAAAAATAAATGAAATAAACACATACATACATTCACGCCTGTATCCTCGATGATGTGTAGGCAGAGGTGTATTAAAGAAAGCAATGGAAAGAAAGGCAAATTGTTTATACGGATGAACTGGAGAGTGGCAGCAATAGCTTCAGCAGGTCAGGGTCACTTACCTGTAACTAATTGGCCGTAGCCGGGCAATCCGTGCCCTTTATGGTATAGGGGTCAAACGAGTAGACGGGTCACCTGATGGTAAATGACTACCGTCGCCCATGGGCACCTGTAACTCAAGAGTCACAAGTGCGTTGCCAGCCTTTAAGGTCTGAGTAGGAGAAGAGGGGTTGAAGGGGTAGAGGAGGGGAGAGGGAATGGTTAGGGCCTCCGGTAACCTCACTCGGTGAAAAGCAATGCAAGTATTGCTTCAATGTCGGTTTTCCTAGAGGCCGTGGCCCGTTCCAACGCCTCCTTCTGCGAGATGAAATCTCAGAAGGATGCGACCGGCTTACGGTACTTGCCGAAGCAGCCGTTCCTGGGAAGCAGACTACTTACTTCAGGTGGAAGGTAAGCCCTATACTTCCGCCGCGCCCATTTGATGATGACCGGCTGGAGCGCCTCCACGGCGGCAAAAGAAGCAGCAGAGATGACCATTGATCGTGGCTCGACGGGCGGCTTCACGCCCCTCGCGTACTTCTTCAGGTACACATTAATAAATGGTCCGAATTTCAACTTAATCGCTGTAATATATTAGGTTCCGGTTTTTTAATGAGACGCCCGGAACCCTAAAAATGGAAAGCGTGAACTTTTAAATAAGGTTTGAAATTAGACGTGTTAACTATGTGAATTATGTTCGCCATTTTCTGAATGTAAGCTGAATTGAATTATATTCATGACACTCACAATGTATGTGCAACTGCTAACTAACGAATGTAGAAACAAATGAAGTTAAGTTTTTTTTTTTTTTATGGTGTAGGGGGCAAAGGAGCAGACGAGTCACCTGATGGCAAATGACTACCGCAGCCTATGGGCACCTGTAACTCAAGAGGCACGAGTGCGTTGCCGCCCTTTAAGGTGAAGGAGCTGGAAGATGGGAGAGGGGGATTAGAGGGGAGGAGAGGAGGGAGAGGAGAAGGACGGGAATAGGAGAGAGGGAAGGGTTAGGGCCTTTTTTTTTTTTTTTGTGCGTGTGGAAACCGACTCGGGCCGTCACCCCACCGGGGTTTTCGGTGGGGCGGTGTGTCGGAATCGAACCGACTGAAACCACACGGTGTGCCGTACTGCGCCTTAAGTAGGAGGGATCCAGGAACAGCTTTTATTAAGACATCCGGACCCCCCCTAGCGCCTGCCCGCAAAAGCGCGGGCACCACCTTCGGGTGAAGAACCTCTCAATTAGGCGACGCCCAGGCACACGCGGACGCCGCCTCAGGGGCCACTATAGCGGGTAGAGGGGAAAATACCGTCCCGTCCACCCGCGGCCACACTCAGGGCGGCATGAGGCGCTGGTAAGCGTAATTGGGCAAGAGTCGCCCAAGGGCGGACGCAGCGCCGACCAGCTTTGGAGCAAGCTGCAGGAAGTGCTCGTCGAAGCGCCACCTTCCGTCAAGGATCAGGCCCAGATACTTGATGTGGGCCTGAACCGGTACGAGGACCGAGTTGACCTCAATAGAGGCGCCAGGGGGTGGACCACGACGGGGCCCATGAAATAATAGGGCCTCCGTCTTATCCAGGGCCACCCGCAAACCCAGCGCCTTTATGCGCCCGACCACCAGAGAGACTCCCCTGGTGGCCAGGCGCGCCGCCTCCTGAAAGTTCGCCCCCCGGGCTGTGACCAACGTGTCATCGGCGTAACAAATTACGCCGAGCCCGGGGGGGAAGTCGCCTCGGAGGGCCCAGTCGTACCCCATGTTCCACAGGAGTGGTCCAAGGACAGACCCCTGCGGAACACCGCACGACATGGGCCGACGACTCAAAACTCCATCTCGGTCCTCGTACATGACGGTACGCTCCTCTAGATAGTCTGCCACTAGCCGCCTCAGGTGCCCTGGCACTCCGCGATAGTGGAGTGCTTCCCTGATGCAGCTGAATGGCAGACTATTGAACGCCAGGTGTCCAACGACACCGCCAACAACACGCCGCCACAGCTTACTACCTCTTCGGTCACGGCCCTCAGGCGCAACACAGCGCCGACCGTCGAACGCCCCGCTCGAAAACCGAATTGGGCGTCCGACAAATCGGGGCCGACCTCGCCAAGGTGCCGGACGATGCGGGCAGAGAGGACCCTCTCAAACAATTTACCCGCCTCGTCCAGCAACACGATGGGCCTGTAGGCCGGAACCGAGTCGGTAGGCCGTCCCGGCTTCCTTAAAAGGACCAGCTTCCCGCTCTTCCAGCAGTCAGGGAAGCGCCCGGATGCCAAGCAAGCGTCGAATACTTCCCTGAGGCGGTCGGACATGTGGTCGAGGGCGAGGGCCAACACTCGGGCAGGGATCCCGTCTGGCCCGGGGGCGGTGTTCTTGGAACGGATCCGTAGAACAGCCGCCCCTACCTCCGCCTTCGTGACGGGCGGAACACTATGTTCCTCGTCCTCCCCGTCGTCTCCGGCCAAGGGGGCCATCGATGAGGGTACGTGCTCCACCCGTTGCGGGAAAAGGCCCTCAACCACTTCCTGCAGGAAACTGGGCTGGAGAGTCTCCGTAAGGGGGGGGGCCCCACGCGCGAAGCTTTTGTTTCGCCGCGCGATATTGGCGACCCCAGGGGTCACGATCGAGACCCTCCAGAATCTCCTTTCTCTTTTCTTCTTTGGCGCGGCTAATGGCCAGCTTCAGAGTTTGCCGCGCCTCTCGGTACTCCTCATGAAGCTGGTCCTCCTCCCCCTCTCTGTGGTGACGCCGCCGGCTGCGAGTGTAGGACCTCCGCGGGACCACCAGTAGACCTCCTTCCTTGCCGACGACCTCGAACACGGGGCATGGCCGCATCGCAGATCTGCGTAACCGCATCGCGAAAGCGGCCCGCCCCCATGTCTACCTCCTCGGTCGGAGGCTGCGGAGACAGCCAAGAGTAAACGATGGCTGCCTCCTCCAGCAGGTCGCTATCTAACTTGGATACAGCCCACCGCGGAAAGCGAGAAGAACGCCGCGCCAACGCCCTTCTGGGGTCCTGGGTCCGGGAGAGCTCAAATCGGATATAGAGATGATCCGAGAGCGTCTCAACCTCTTCCAGGACACGTCAGTTCCTTACTCGTGCGGCGAGAGCAGGGGTAGCGAAAGGTCCACTATCGACCCCCCCTGCTGTCGTACGCACGTGTTGGTGGAGCCTCTGTTTAGAAGACAGAGGCCCACCGAAGCCGCCCACTCCTCTACGGCTTCGCCCCGTGCATCCGTCCTGGGGGAACCCCACGCAACGGACTTGGCGTTGAAGTCCCCCAGCACTAGGATGTGCCCAGACGCTAGACGCCGCATCGAGGTCTCCAGATTATTGAGGAATACCTCGAAGTCACTCAGACTCCGGTTGGGGGAGAAGTAGACACCATATATGGTGATCCCCCCCCATACAGCAGCAACATATCCATTACCCTTGTCTCTTAGCGACAAGGGCGGGGAATGAGCCGCCGTGGAGCCGACGACTGCTACGGAGCCGTCCCGGTCACCCACCCAGTTTGGACGGGGAGGAACATAAGAGGGCTCCGAGGCTACGGCTACACCGATCGACCACTCCGCCATGGTTTGCAAGAAAAGGTCTTGCGCACCGGCAGAGTGGTTTAGGTTCGTCTGGACATGGAGGCTTGAGACTTGGTCCATTTATTGGACCGTCTCTACAGCCTCCTCCATGGGCGATGACGTAGACGCACGAGTGACACCGGAGGTAGCCTGGGTCGATAGGCTAGCCCCCGATGTTTGCTGAGAAGCGCGAGGAGTCTTGCAGCTCCCCTGCCCCATGGTGATTGGCGGGCAGATTGCCCACCGCACACGCCGGGCAGTGCGGGGCGGCTGAACATTCGGCCGCCTTGTGCCCCGGTTGGCCGCAGCGGAAACATAGTCCGCTGCAGTCAAAACAGCTCGAGCACTTGACGCGGGTGTGCCCCGAACCTAGGCATTTGAAGCACCTCATCGGTCTCGCTACCAGGACTGTGACTCTGGCGTTCACGAAACCGATGAGGACCTTGCCGGCGTCGCCCATAATTTTGGCTGACGCAACGGGACCGCTGACCCATAGCGCGCCAAGGCCCCCTGGACCAGGGCGGATGGTGCCGACTTTGATGCTGTCCGCGTTGCATCCCGTCTTCTCCTGAACGGCAACGCGGACATCCTCCACCGTCACAGAGTCGTCCAAGCCCGAAATGCGCAGTTCCGCGCACTTGGTGGGCCTGGCGATCTTGACACCATCCGACATTGGGAATATTCCCCGCAGCTTCTCAGCGAAACTGTCGGCCGCTTTCACACCTTCAGCCCCGGGGAACTCGAGTATTCGAGCTCCCGTCTGGGCGAGGCGCATCCTCACACCTGAGGCCCCGAATTCATTGGCGAGGCTATCCCGGGCCTTCTTGAACACGGCCGCGTAGGATAGCCCGCCATCTGCCGCCTCCGGTGAGACAGTGATCACCACAGCCGCTGTTTTACGCTGGTTTTTTAGGCCACTGCCACCGATGGCGACTGCGGCGAAGAGGCTGCTTTCTTAGCAGCCTTCTTACCCCGCTTTCGGGACTTCTTACTCTTGTCCCCCCCGACTAATTGCCACCCGTCATTTGAGGAGGCAGATGCGGATTGGCCAGATTTGGAGGGGCCAGATGCGGAGGGGCCAGGCATAGTTTTGGCCCCAATAGGAACTGCGGCGCTTGTCCTTTTAGGCGCTGGAGTAGGCAGCGGAGGGTATTCTGCCGCTTCATTGGTCGAGTCCTTAGCCGTGTGCCCGGCTTTCGATGTGGCCGCCTTTGTTGCGCTCCTCGTAGCCGTTTGCCCGGCTTTCAATGCGGCCACCTTTGTTGCAGCTGTTTGTTGTGGGTGTAGCAGCTGGTGCTGACGTCGCCGCCGCATAGGAAGCCACAACGCGGCCACCCATGACGGGAAGCGGCGTCGGGCTCGATGCAGCCTTGAGCTTATCACTGGCGAGTGGTGGTCGAATGATAGGGGCCGGAGGCAGCCTTGCCTCCAGGCCCGCGAGGCGTCCGTCCATCATCCTCCACACTGCGTCAATAACTTGACGCAGGTGGGAATCCGGAACCTCAGCGGGCGAAGGGGTGGGAGCAGGCTGCCGCTCTACCTGGCTCGGTTGCTCAGGGCAGACGGCCTGAGCCCGAAATTGGGCGAACTGAGCGCCGAGCTCAGCCACTCGCCCCGCCAACCGCTCGTTAGCTGCCTCGAGGCGCGCCACGTCGCTAATTAGGGTCTTAACGTCCCCAGATACAGCGGAGGAGGAGTCCTTAAGGGCCTTTACAAAAGGACCCTTAAGGTTCATGGACTTGGTGGCCACTTTGTGAATAATGGCCACCGCCGCATCCGCTCTCTCCTGTATAGTAACCGGTGTTTAGGGGCAGAACCCCCTTCCACCGGCTACCGGATCTTCAACAGGAGATCCGCAATCTCCTCCTCCGCCACAATTTCGCCCTCCGCTCTGGCTCGGGCGTAAGCTCCCGACCTGGAAAAGGCAGAACCTGCCGGAGCTGGGATCGGCGTGCGCGACCTCGACCTCCCTCTGAGGCTACTTGCCACTTTTGGAGGCAACATGTCTTGCGACGTGTCACCATCCTCATCTCTGGAGCGTCCGCGCTTACGACTTTCAGTGTCGCGGACCTCCAGTTCCATCTCTTCGGCTGAGTCGGCCGTCGAACTAGCAGCCCTAGACCGTGCCGACATTATTCTGCTCCCAGGAGTCAAATTGACTTCTGGGAGCTCCACCGAACGAGTTGTCTCACAAGAGACTTCATCGTCGGTCGACGAAGGTTCTCCCGCCAACCTCTTGCTCCTCCTTCTCTTCTCCGTCTTTTTTTCGTCCGTTTTGGTTTTTGTTAGTGATTCATTTTTCATATTTAACCCACGAGTTGGGGAGAACTAAAGGTCGACCCGGGCAGAGATCCCCAATACCCGGGCAAGCGAAGGTTTATGCCCAACCGAGGGGTCCGCAGGTGCCCCGACTGGGAGTGCGCTTACGACTGAACTACCCATCAGCCATGCATCCCCTGGTCACGCACCAGAACACGGGATTCGGGGTGATTTTTTAAAGAGGTTTTCTTCCTCGCAGTCCGGGCGGCTAAGCCAAGACCCTCGTCCCCGATTGGAGTCGCGAGACATGACCACAATTCCTTTCGGGATTACGATATGCCGACGGTGGCAAGGAAACGAAATCTTCAAATGCCTGCTCGGTGGCAGTGTGAGTGCACGCCGAACCCGCCCTCTTTCTCCACTGAGGACAGCGGAGAAACTCCGACTCATGGAAAGGTCCCTCCTTCGTGATTTTTTACCGAGGTTTTCATCCTCATAGCTCCGAAGAGCGAAGAGCCAACAGAAAGATGTGCTCTGTTGGACCAAGCCTCGAGACCAAGTAGCCAAAGATATATGGCCTCCTCTTCATGCTAGAATATTAGCCGCCGGCGATGGCGCCCTCCTCAAAAGCAGAGCAGGAAAAAGCTGCGTCATCGCCCACGTTTCCAGGGTGCACCACGTGGAGGTTTTCTAGACAGCACCCCGAAGGGTTAGGGCCTCCGATAACCTCACTCACGCGGTGAAAATCAATGCAATCATTGTTTCACTGCCGGTTTTCTGTGAGGCCGTGGTATCGAGTGGAGTCGAGCTGGCCCATACGTGCCGAAGCATGGCTCTCCCACTTTTTTAGTAGCGTTATGTGTAGCCGATAAATAGCCCTTTTTTTTCAGGAACGCGGGAGGTTCCAAGTTGAAATTAACATCAATTACATACATTTACGGTGTTGAAGCTTTAAAAAAATCAAGCTTCTAAGTCAACGCAATCAAATGCAAAAGTTGCAGCCATTTAAACCATGTAATCAGTTTTTACACTTTCAGGTAAATCAAAAGCCATAGGGTACTTTGCATTGACCTACAATCATGAAATTTTGCGAGAAGCAAGGTACAGTAGAGGCAAAAAATTCGAAAATCATTAAGTTGTTGTTAAATCACATAAAAAATATTATTTGCGATCACAAACTGTATTTGGCTGTTAGTAATTTAAGTTTCTCTTTCAAACATACTGAAAGAAAACAGGCAATAATCTTCAATAATCGACTCCCAAAATTAGAGGAACTGTTTACATACATGTTTGTATAGAAGCCTTTGTGCGATTCAGGTTTTTTGTACATCGATAGGAAAACAAAGTCTTCAAATGATTGACGTAACATATTTAACTTGAAAACTTGAAACTGTGATTGAAAATTCATGTTATTTCTTATTACTTTCAAGTTCTTCAAACTTTTGATATAAAAGTAAATTAACACTTACAGAGGTAATGTTTGAATCAAATTGTTTTATTACATTTCAAAAGTTTTTAAGTTAATTTAAATAAAAGACAAAACTTTGTCGTTCGTCAAATAAAACTATTATGAGTTGGCATTTCTAAAAAATACTTAGTAATTTCAGAGAATTTCAAGATATTTCTAAATGTCTCTTAATTCAATATGAGTTCTCTTATAGGGCGTGAGTGTGTATGTATGTCTGTTACATCAAAATTAGCAGTAGAAGCTCTCTTGAAATATTGTTTTCCGGGAGTGGAAGGAACTTGTTGGTGTCTTTGAAACTATTATTACTTGGCTTACAATTTAGTTCTTGTTTTGATGTAACTACATAAAGCATACAGCATTCATGACGTCACAATTACAACAAACCCATTTGTTGACTACAATTTTTCCTTGGTGATTCCTAGTAATTGTCTATCGGTGTATTGTGACTGCAAAACTTAAATCAATTATTTAGCACAATTTAATTAGAAGAACAGGAAACTGGAATTTACTAGTTCTTAGTTTCGTCGTGTTACATAATTAAGATTCATGACTAGTTAACTTTGACGAAGACTATACGTATCAAACGCTTCCGGACACTTCTCCACTATAGATATGGACATATGGATATAGTACATTACACACAGACGATTTTTGTCAGGCGATATCTGTCATGAAAGGGTGACCAATAGACATATATATTCTTTTACTAGCTCTGCCCGCGACTTCTTCTGCGTCGAATAGTGTCTTTGGGTAGAATTTTTAATTATTTAGGCTAATTGACGATACTTCCATACAACTTTTCATCCCCACCTTTCAACCCCTTACACCCCTTTTTTCGCATTAAAAAGTAGCCTATGTCCTTTCTCAGGCTCTAGACTATCTGTGTACCAGATTTCATTTACATCAGTTCAGTAGTTTTGGCGTAAAAGGGTGACAGACAGACAGACAGACAGACAGAAAGACAGAGTTACTTTCGTATTTATAATATTAGTAAGGATTGGTTTCAACATTTATTTCTGGATTTTTTTATTCAAAACAACGATCTTTACGCACCTATCGTGAGCCAAATTTAGGCATTTTACTTCGACGTTCACATTAAAACGATTTCAGTTAAATCATTGATCGCTACATTCATTACTACTAATTCGCTTTCGAGTACTAACATACGAGTCGTCGCCGTGTCGGATCGTTGCTGATTTGTCCTAGTAATGGTGGCATTAGTCTCACGGCATCGCCTGATGCGCGAATCAATTTTGCCGCCTATTGTCTATTTATAGTCTTTGGTTTTTTATGAATGACGTTTGCTGTAGACTGTTTTTGTTAAATGATTTTGATACTTCAAATTTAATATTAAAGTATAGCGATAACGTAAAAATTAGCAGCACTGTTTCCGTATGCATTAGTTGTATATTTTTTATAAATCCAGATCTTGTAAATTATATTTGTAATTAATTAGCATTTCGGCCCGCATTCATTGTTATCACTATGAAGAGTAATCATATGAGTTCATTCATTTGTATGCCAATTTTCTTCCAAATCCATCCATTCCCTTTTTCGTGAAAGAGTAACAAACAAAAGAGGTTTTTCCATCCATCCATCTTCACAAACTTTTGCGTTTATAATATTAGTAAGATTAAGTAGTAGTAATAAATTTGGCTTAAAATAACAAAAAACTGTGCGTATTCAGGATAAAATTAACGCAAGCTATTAAACCTTGTTAGATGTTACAGTTGAATGTTAAGTTTAAAGCCGGCTCTACACTCGCGATGCGAAAGCCGTGAAACGCAAGTGTAGATAGTTTTGCAACTTCTCGTTCACGGTTTCGCGGCGTTCCTTGATTAGCGTCGGTTTATAGTTCCGCGAAAAAGTTCTCAGTGAAACTTAATAACAGGCGGACGTATTTAATAAAATGGGGGTTTCGTGGAGCTTGATCGTGACCTATCTCTGCTTGAATGTTATCAAGCAGAGCTGTGATTAGAAAGAACCAGAGCGTTTATTTTTTTATTTTTAATGTAGATATAATTGTGATATGCTATAGCACACATTGTCGCAGCAACGAATGTAGATCAGCGGCCATTTTCCATCAGCGTGCGAACGTAACTGCAAAATTTTGCGAATTACTTACTTAACACTTTTATTATGTAGTATCCACAACGTTTACGGTGTGAATTGCCCCGTGAAACCACTTCGCGTTTCACGCGCGTGTGTAGAGCCCGCATGAAGAAAGTATTCTTAACTATCGAATAAGACAACTATAATTCGGGAAATACAGGAAAAAATATGGAAATAATGGTTACGATGGGCCAAAACTGACAAGATGTACTGGCAGCACGCTCAATTGTTGTATTGTAGTACACTTTCAGATGTCACATTTTGAAAATGTCATAATGTAATGATAAAAAGGTGAACGAAACGATGTGACAGCTCCTTTTTGGTTTGAGTTGCCAGCGGCGGTAGCGTAATGGCTAAGGCGTCGGACTTGCGATCCGCGAGTGGTTGCGGGTTCGAACCCAGCCCAGTGCTGACGTAAACCCACTCCTAACACAAGCATATAGCTTAGCTTAAATAAAAAAAAAAGTTTGGAATGCCTGCGTCTGCGCGAATAATAATCCTGGAACGTTCAAGAGTAGAGTGAATAGGTTTTTCTTGGAAAGGCGATGGTACACGCCCTCGTCTTCATCATCACTTTCCATCAGGGGAGTTGCAAAACAAACGCCTACTCCATTATCCAATAAAAACGGGACTATTGCTTTTTTACTCTTTATAGATTAAAATAGTCAAAAAGGTCAAACAAAAGTGTACTTTTATGCCTTCGTTTTAGACGAGTTTTTGTAAAAATGGCATAAAGCTAGACCTATAGGGTACTTTGAACTGTATTTTAAAATATGAGTGAATTGTTCATAAAATATAACCAATGCAAATAATGTTCTGCCATTGAGTACAGAGAAATCAATTTATGGAAACAAATATGGCAACTCAACGTGTTTTCAACAATTCTAACTTTAGATAACGAAATGTATGTGCATATTTGTAACGGATTCTATGGGCTGGATGAAAATCTCAAAAGAATCGGATTTTTTTTTCGTTTAAACATCAAGGGTACCCCTAATATAAAAGTTATGTGACATTACAATAATAACATAGCTTTTACAAAACAAATTATTTATTACCGTTTGTTACTTTTTGAGTTTTTTTTTTTTTATATTCTGTTTACCGCGTCTAAATAGTGAGGTATAATTGTTTTTACATTGCTGCGACTTTTATACATAATATAAGAAATATTAATCGCAGTTATATAGTATATAAGATCAATTTTAGTGTCCTTTAACCAGAGTAAATGTAGTTCTTTTTTAAACGACTTAAAAAAAGGTGGAAGTTCTAAGTTTGTGGGGATCGTCTTTTTTTTATGTTACTATATTACTCGAAGATGGCGGGACCGATTTGAAAAAATATATTGTTTTAAAGGGTATAACTTCCTAGTATATTGATGACAATGAGAACACCCCTTGTCATCAGTTCAGGATCTGATGATGGGAACCTGGAGGAATTGAGGAAACTTCAAATAGTTATAGGCAAACCTATGGCAATTTGGATATTTTTTATAGTAACTCAAGCATTTGCGCTCCGAGAGCACCTTTTAGTAAAGTGGAACTGACAATGTAGACCTCGGTTAGCTACTGGAACTGCTTAATAATTAGTATTTCACAGCTGCAATTCAATTACTTTAAAGTAGTTCTCAAGCAATTGATGCTTGTCACTATGCGTATTCAGTACGCCTTGACGATTAACGTCCCTGCATTGGGCAAGGCAGCATTTTGTAAAAGGTGATAAGTAGAGATCGGATATTCGGATGCATATTTACCTAAAGTTGAGATGTTGGCTATTATGGAAAGAACTTTTTTATCGAAAGAATCCCGCGATTCCAGGAAATTTTAATTTAAGTGTACCTATACTCCGTGAGATGTAATAAACCCCAGTATGTAACGTATAATGGTTGCTTTTCCCTACTTTTATTGTCAGTGATTTTTGCCGAAGCAAAAACAACCTTATTACGTTGTAACAAGTGTCAAATCGGGCCTATTAAACCCCAGGAAATGTAAGCATTTTGTAAGAGTGCGAATGAGACGGCAAATTATACTTGCTTGTGCGCAAGTAGCGACGCGACAATACAACTGCATTCGTAAATAAAAATATACTTAGAATCCGCTTCCATAATTTGTTATCCAATAAATAACTTTAGGTAAATATGCATCCGATTATCCGATCTCTGGTAATAAGCTATTGTATTTCAGTTGATAAAATATTACTACTAAATTCATAGCTCCTTCCTTTCACATCTAACCAGAAATTATTGGTTGAGTACAAAAATAAATTTTCAACTTCGAGACCTTTATGCGCTCACACTGTTATCAATATCATTCGTATTTCATTGGAATAGGTGATTTGGCCAGGAAGACCTCCATACGAATGTACTGACCATACGCTTAATATGATATACTGAATAGTCATCCAAACCTGTACCTAAGTTAGAATGGATAAAGATCAAAATCCTATAGCATACGGCTGTAGCATTTCATCAAAGTATTTTCAATCTTCTCACACAGAAATGAAGATTAAAATTCAATTGTTTTGTTGTGATGTTGCATGAAATGAAACCTTATGGCAAGGCAATAAAGGCAGTGTTTAAGGTGATAATAAACTGCTTCAACAGTGATTTGTTAGGCTCTTTACACCATTTTGAATAATATTTTAAGGACAAGTAAAATTCTTTAATACAACAGTAATTGGTATACCATTACCATTATATTAAACAGTATATGAAATATTAAGTCATATCGTTAAATTAAAATATGGCTGCGTCCAATCCATCTAGGTGATGAAATAGTAAATTAATTTACGGTTCAAGATAATAAATAAAAAATATTTTTTTGCAAGAATAGAAATAAATACAAATAGTAACGTAAAATATTTTTTTACGTGGGAGAGCCATGCTTCGGCAAGTATGGGCCGGCTCGACTCCGCTCGATACCACGGCCTCACAGAAAACCGGCAGTGAAACAATGAATGCACTGCTTTTCGCCGCGTGAGTGAGGTTACGGCACACCGTGTGGTTTTAGTCGGTTCGATTCCGACACACCGCCCCACCGAAAACCCCGGTGGGGTGACGGCCCGAAGTGGTTTCCACAAGCACAAAAAAAAGGCCGTAACCTTTCCCTGTCCCCTTTTCCCGTCCTTCCCCTCTCCCGGTCTCCTCGCCTCTCCTCCTCTGCCCCTACTCCCACCTTAAAGGGCGGCAACGCACTTGTGACTCTTGAGTTACAGGTGCTCATGTGCGGCGGTAGTCATTTACCATCAGGTGACCCGTCTGCTCGTTTGCCCCCTATACAATAAAAAAAAAGTAGTTCTAACCAGAATTTACATGCTTTATTATTAGTGTAAATATCAATTATGAAGGGAGAACGTAGAAATTTAAATTACACCGCTCTTAACGAATTACTCAATTCTTCAATGTTACTTTCTACTGATATAGTTTAAGGTACATTGAAGTTGGTTTTCCTTTTCAAAGATAATTATTATTTTGAAATCCAATTTTAGGGATGCTAACATGCGATAACACCTTTTTTTGTTAAATTCAAATTCAAATTATTTATTTGCTTTAAATGGGGTTTACATAACTTGGTAATTCAAGTGTATAAAGCTTACAGGCAGATTTAGCCATTAAAAGAGCATGCAAATTTAACATATTATTAAAATAACTTCAGTTGATTTTATTATTATAATTGTCATTATGAATAAGTCAGTTCATCAGTTTTTGTGTATTTGTTTTTTTTCATCATACTACCAATCCAAAATTCTTTGACAGAATAAAATATATTAAGAAACAACCAATCTTTCAGAGCTGAGATAAACCTATTTAAGGGTAGTTTATTGAAGCTTTAAAGGTGTATATGTTTTTCATTTCATGAGTAAATTTTAAGTTGATGTACAATATCCAGGATATTTAAATACCTGGCAGTTGCACATTTTATTGGCTGCGTTTGCACCACTTTATATTCCTGGCCGACGTTAAAGGAAGTAGGAGGCGTTGGACAATATTTTATCAGAACATCGGAAGCTATATATAAAGTGAACTAGTCCCTAAAGTCGCGTTTTGGACATATTTTTCGAAGCATGTCGTGTCTCCAAGTATTCTTTTCTTCTCTGTTTTTCTTGGTGTGTAGAATTTCAGGTCAACTGTACTGTAGTTGCAGGATGTTATACTTCTCAAAGGAAAAGATAGCGTCATGGATCTTCTCTGTTCAGAGTTTGAAGAAAGAGAATAGCACCAGTAAGAACAGGGCAGTGTGTGTCTTCATCAAAAAATATGAGAGCAGTATTTTTCTAATTTTGATTTCCATTAAAATCTTATTTAGGTCTTAACAAACATTTAAAAATGTTACGTTTTTGGCTACATCATTTTTTGTAATAGTTATGACCAACAGCGTTTAATCTTTTTATTTATTTATCAATTTTAAAACACGAATACTATAACATTGAACTGACACAAAGCTTCTTATGTATGGTGTATTGTTGTTAAGTTAGTGTGAGTTTAGTTTTAATAAGATAATACAATAATTTTTTTAGTCTCTAACCAAAAAATTACCTAAATATGCCTCGGATTGGAAATTAAAATCTTAAAGAAAGGTCAACGGAAGCTTTTTATTTATTCAACGAAAGCCAAAATCGAGTTAGAATATTTATCTTGTCGATAAGCTGATTAAGATCTTCACTTTTTCTCTGTAATAAAATAGTAAAATGATTGTTGCCAGTAATTTGAGAATCAACGATCTGAAATTAACAAGTTTTCCCCTAACACTGAACTTAGACACAGTATCACACCTCTTGTAAACTCAGATGATTATTAAATAATTAGAATATTTTGAAAGATATTACACAGAGTTTACTAGACCCAAACTATGTATACCCCTGTTTATATTGCCGTTTTGTAGAACACAGATAAACATATTTTTATTATAAATACATATATGCATAATTCACGAAAAAACACCTAATAATGCAAAAATACATACCTTTCCTTTTGCCATTGGGTAATGGAAGTGGCGTTTTTAATTCAGCTCACCTGAGGGAAAGTGATTATAAAGACGAAGATGATACACACATATCCAAGAGAAACCTATTTCTTTCCTTTCTTCCTAACTCTACTCTTGAAAATTGAAGGTTTGTAATTGTCTGAAAAAATAGAAGCAGATAGTTTATTCAAGACTTTGGCGTCTCGAATAAAAAACGAACTGTCAAAGCATTTACCTTGTAATGTTTTGACAGTAAAAGGGAGGAACCCCTGTCTGCGTTTCAGTCATCCGATGTAGGATTGTTTTGATTGACAGTTCGAAAGAGAACTCTCGCACACTTACCAATTTTTTTTTTTTAATTGTTCATCCCTGCGGTCAAGGGTTTGATTAAAATAGTTACACATTAGAAGAGTTAGGTAAGTCCATTCACCTCATGAGTATCTAGTTTAATAGAAGACTCAAGTTAGGATCATAATCATGTTAGAGACAAAATCATACCAACAAAATATCTACAAATTTCATCGCATCCCACTACGCAATCACTCATGGATCCAATGTTTTATAGATATTTTATGAGCGTTATAAAGTGCCCGGCCGTTCACTTGACCTGATTACTGTTCATAATTACAAAGTGTTATTTGATTAGTTTGTCTCAGTTAATGATTGTGTTGGATCAGTAGAGGCCATTAAGTTATATGATGACTTCTTACTTGTTCTACATTTTAGAGTGTCAGAGAAGTTTTCACGGTTACTAGAATAGTGAACCTGCTAAAATAGACTTAAATCATCGTAGGTACTCTTTTATTTTTTTTAAAGACAACTCCCGCATTAAGAAAACGCGCGGGGCTTCACAAACATTTAGACACACACAAACAACGGACATTAAGAATACCCAGACTCAAGATAACTATTTGTGAATCACACAAATTTTTGTCCCGTGTGGGTTTTTGAGAGTATGTATATGGTGTGAAGTGACTTGCGAAGTCCGATAGGCAACTTATTACAAAGCCTTTGCCACGGTTCAGCATTTTAAAGGGTTCTGATTCCGTTATGAAGGATAACTTCGCCAGCATCTAAATGACAACCAAAAAGTTGATGTACTTAAATATTTGAAAATTTACAAAATATAGCTTTCAGACAGTTTTTGTCTACTTTATGTTTATTTATATCGGGCAAATGAGGCGCTACCTCATCCCTGCTAAAAAGCATCCTAGCTTCCACCTTTATGTCACCTTCAGTTTTGTATTATTTTTCTTTTATTTTATTAATTATAAAATAAAAAACAAAAAAGTTTTAATATCAAACCGAACGAATACTAAACTAAAGTAGAAAATACTTTTTAAATTATAATAAATAACATAAAGTATAAAATGAAAAAAAAACTTATTTTATTCTTTTCCGTTTTTTATTCATACACCTGTATCTGACAATGGTACACTTACTAAACATGCAGTTTCAAGTATAATTTAAAAAGGAAATTTCATTCACAAGTTATGACCGTTTGAATTTCCAGGTATTTTTAGCTTCGTTTCTCATAAAAGCAACTGGAGTGTATAAAGTTGCCTATTGCATTGCTGGAATGCAATAAATTACATTCAAAATACAATATTTATTTATCATATTACTGAAAAAGTGTCTTACTAAAGTCGTAAGGGTACATAGAATACAAAAATAAAAGCGTAGTAAATGGAAGGAAATACGTCAAACTTATAGGCTTTCGAAGTTCAGGTTACGATCACTTATGGAGAATTTTTGCCAAAATGTGCGAGCGATTGATTTCAATAACGCCGTAAGTGATATCGTATTACAATATAGGGCATGACTTTTATGTCTTAAACACTTTACTATAATTTTATTAATGTACATTTCGTTAATCAATGCAGATAGATAAATCTCGGTTACAACAGTAATTATTTTGGGTTAAAGGTACCTCATTTTCTAATATTTCGTGATGATCAGTTGAGATGTTAAAGTGTAACAGACAAACAGACATACAAACTCACATTCAAATATTTCGACCTCACAACCGTAAAAACAATGAATTAATAGACATTATTATGACTAGTTATACCGGTAACGCAATGCTATATGAGATGACTGAATGACTGACTGACTCTGTACTTCGGTATTCATAGTGTATAAATATAATGTATGCATTTATATATGTATATATATGATCGGAGTTTATATTATTATTTTATTATATTTATTATGGAAGTAATAGTGTGTACTCCTGTCTATGTTCTTTGTGTAACTTGTATTGATTTAACAGATTATTAATGATAATTTCTAATGTGATTTCTGTGCACCTACCTTATAAGATATCTACACAACCCCAAGGTTGACTTCTAGAGAATGCCATCGGCATTAAGTCCGCCTTTGTACATGTTGTGCACGATGATTTAAATAGAAGAAGCCTCGAAGAAGCTTGGTGTGCTCAACAGATCGAGACTGTATTTCACCCCGGCCCACCGCCTACAACTTTATAAGGCGCAGGTTCGGCCGCATATGGAATACTCTTATCATATCTATTCAGGAACAACCCAGTACCAGCTTCTCTCTTTTGACCGCATTCAACGGAGAGCGACTCGAATCATCGATTGCCAGGATATTTCAGATCGGCTTGACCCCTTGGCGTTGCGTAGAGATGTAGCATCACTCTGCATTCTCTAATCGCATGTATCATGGGGAGTGCTCCGAGGACTTATTCGGACTTATACCGGCCGCAACGTTTCGCCATCGTTCGACGCGACAAAACTTTCATCCTCATCACCTGGATAATTGGCAATCCACCACTGTGCGGTTTTCCAGAATTTTTTTGCCTCGCACAACCAATCTTTGAAACAAATTGTCGCCTGCGGTATTTCCGGACCGATACGACCTTCAAACCTTCAAGAAAAGAGCGTACTCCTATCTCAAAGGCCGGCAACTCACTTGCGACTCTTGAGTTACAGGTGTCCATGGGCGACGTCACTTACCATCAGGTGACCCGTCTGCTCGTTTGCCCCCCATAATATAAAAAAAAAAAAAATATTTTTCGGTTGATACATATTGATGAATAGTGGGGTTATAAAAGGCCATGCTAACATTATAAGTTGTTAACAATCACTTGAGTGCGGAATGAGGTCGAACAACGTAACATTTACTGTTATTTGGTGATTTTGATAGTTTATAGCAATACTCGTAGTTGTGAGACTGTTCCTAACATTCTGGATATACTCCTTACTACCATGTGTTAATATAGATGAGACTAAAATAAAACCAATACCTATACTGGCTACTAGGTAGACGTTAAAAGTACTAAATGTAATGAGAAACAAAAGAAGTAAATCATATTTTTTCTAATAAACGCGTGCAGCATGCAGAGCCGGCTCAGAAAAATACACATATTTTTACAATTACAATGTTCTGTAGAATTATTACCCAACGCCCTCATAAATAGATACGGGGTCATGTGAGTACAGAACTCATTAAAAGTAGAGCTTTAGGTGCATTCATGTAAATTTATTATTCATCTCGTGACTTGGACAACTTCATTGTTAG
The DNA here is from genome assembly GCA_949752705.1 of Callimorpha dominula. NCBI lineage: Eukaryota > Metazoa > Arthropoda > Insecta > Lepidoptera > Erebidae > Callimorpha > Callimorpha dominula. The sequence continues at coordinate 2,387,920 of OX457002.1, read as the reverse complement.
TAATTATTATATATGTATTGTATTTTTTTTTTTTGCTTTTTCATTTTATTTCTAAGTAGGAGAAGTATTTTCGGAAAGAAAAGTACTCACGAATTTTCATATTTTTTTTTAAAAGACAACTCCCGCATTAGGAATGACTCCTGTGTCACGGGGGACTTTATAAACATACAAACAACGGACACAAAGAACACCCAGACTCAGGTGGGAATCGAACTCACGACCTGTAGCATAGCAAACAGGGTCACTAACGACTAGGCGAACAAGCCAGTCAAGTCATCGCAAATAGGATTCACACGTTTTCATCTCCGTCCTCGCGTTCTCGCAAACGAAATCATCTGATGAATTCAGACTGAGACTCAACACACTTCTCAATCCAGTTTTTCGATCTGGCCTTGATTTTCTTGAAGATGAAGATAATTACTGCATTGACGAAAATTGTCAAGGTCGACGCCAGCAAGAACCTCCCGAAGCATTTTGGGAAATCCTCACGTCCTTGACTAATTTACGGTTAATTACATATTTGTTGCATAAAATTATGTATATCATGCTACAATGTAATTGAAACTGAAAGGGTTAGTGGAGTGCAACTCTTTATATTCATATGAAATCATTATATCATCATCGCAAGACAAAAAATCTTAAGTTTAAAGCGCGATCTGGCATTAGGACCATGTTGAAACTATTTTTTTCTTTTCGATTACAATACATGGACCAAAGAGAGCCCATCTACTCTGATATACATAACCCATCAGTTTAAAATTGATCTGAACCTTAATCAGTAATCGTATTTTATGTATGTTAATGGCTGAGTAATTTAAATATGTAACATTAGATGTGTAACTCGGGACTTAATCGCGATAATATTAATAAGGTACAATACCTTTTTGGTTATCCGACGTTTCGATAGCATTGCACGGGTCATAGTCACGAGTAGACTATGTATCAAATATGTAATATCTTAAATCTGTACACGCATATAATTTTTCATACATTCATCGTCAACCAAAACGTTTATCGTCCACTGTTCCTTTCCTTTCCATTTGATCGAAAACTTACAAATAAGACTATTTTAATGCACAAAACTCGGAAATAGAACCTGTCTATCAAACTTACCGCCAACTTTCTTTTGTTTTCTAACGTTCAGCTTTACCAAAAATAACCTATTTTATGTGCAGCCAAATCATACAAAAACTAACCTTATTGCTATAGGTATAAACATGTAGAAAGTGTATGAAATTGAGTGCACACTACATTTGAAGTACTACCATTTGATTGTACATGACAGTAACAGAGTAGGGTCCGAGCTGATTGCTTTACTCAGACCAAATAGCGAATCTTCTGTATCGTATAAATAATTAAAAAGACCGTTTTGTCTTTAATTCACGAGTGGGTATTAATAAATGTTCGCCTGAGTTTCTGTTCGTGGTTTATTGGAGAACTTCTCGGATAAAGTAAATAAGATATTTTTGATATCGTTGTGATTTCAGATGTTGGGAGAAAAAGCACACTAGTACTGATTGATGTGATATACTGATTGATGATCTGTACATCATCGATTTATGATGATATAATTTTGCATAATTTATCGATGCTGAATATATTCATTGTCTACGTTATAACATAGCAAGAATTTACAGTATTCATTAACATAATTTAATTTTTTATTTTATAGGGGCAAACGAGCAGATGGGTCACCTGATGGTAAGTCACAAGTATGTTAAAGTTTGAAGGTCGTATCGGTCGGGGTGGGTTACTAGTTATTATTAAAGTATTCGCATTTTAACAAAGAACATAAATAGTTTTTCGGAAATGTCAAGCGATGCGAGATCTCAATTCCAAGAATTTGTTTGATGCCAGCTCTGCGTTATTTGATCTTGCATTTTTTTATGATATGGGGGTAAAAGAGGATACGGGTCACCTGCTGGTAAGTAACTACCGCCGCTCAATGGACACCTGTAACTCAAGAGTCAGGAGTGCGTCGCCGGTCTTTGTACGGGAGTACGCTCGTTCCTTGAAGCTTTAAAGGTCGCATAGGTCAAGAAATACCGCAGGCGACAATTTGTTCCACAGATTGGTTGTGGGAGGCAAAAAGTTTCTAGAGAACCGCACAGTGGTGGATTGCTAATTATCCGGGTGATGGGGATGCTAGTTTTGTCGCGTTGAACAATGGCGGAACGCTGTGGCCGGTATAAGTCCGAACAATACCTCGGAGCACTCCCCATAATACAGGCGATAGAGAATGCAGAGTGAAGCTACATCTGCCGATGTGAAATATCCTGGCAATCAATGATTCGAGTCGCTCTCCGTTGAATGCAGTCCAGAAGGAAAAGCTTTTACTGGGATACTCCTGCATAGAGATGAGTAACAGCTTACCAATTTGAAAATTCTTCCAAGGAAGCTTGGATTTCAGACACAATTCTCGGTGACAATTAAAAAGATAAATACCATCAAACTTCAAAAAACAAGCAGTTTCATCGACAATATTATTTAAAACTGAGACTAAACCGAAGATATAATCATAGATGTCGTTAACATAAATAGCACATAATATATATATTTACAAAGTAAACTGTCAAGGTCGCTGAGTTTTGATCTGACTTAAAGGACCAAATGTTGGGTGATAAATTACAATATTACAAAACTTAATAATAATACATATTTAATTATTATTTAAATTTATTTAATTTACTTTATACATGTAGGCATTCTTATATTTCTTAAGTCCACTGTGACAGACAGGGTATTCCCTAGTACGAATATACGAGTGTAGACAGAAAAAAATGTTCAAACGTCAGAAAAATTTTAACAATATAAAAATCAAAACACATATTATATTCCTGTTCGCACAGATTTTAAATGAGATATACGTTGGACCAGAAATCAATTTTACGTTGGTGACACCAACAGTAATCCGGCACCGGATTTCATTACAACTGGCAAAACATTTAAAAAATGACTTTCCTGCTCAGCTAACCAACGCAATATCACAAAAAGTCTACTGAAACATTTTTTCACGAGATTAGAACCGAAGTTGAATCCAAACAAACCGTTTCGTACGTACAATAAAAATGAATGCAAAAACCATTGAAAATCGGTGGCAATATATAACCCGGTCAATTTTTTTACCGCAACTGGCCCTCAGTACCCGGATAATCCCCGCCTGGTCATGTTTGACACGGCTGCCAAAACAAACATGGCTGCCATCCGCCATTATAGTACGTTTGTTTAGGGTAGGTTACACATTATTATGGTGTTATTTTTTTTGTTATCATATCGTTAAAATGGTAGCGTAATGTGGAGTATAAATTACTTTTCTTTGTTAGGTTTTTCGAGAATATTCTACTTAGTGTTTCTTTTATCTTTAGCTTTTTGTATTTCAAGTTCAAATTCAAATTCAAAACCATTTTTTCAATTAAGACACTAAGTGACATTTATGAACGTTAAATTGAAGCTAGAGTTAAAATCATATATATATATATATAATTTAAGCATTTGAACTTATAAAATTTTACTTTAAAGAGGCTTACAAAGGTTTAAAACAAAGAGAAACTGCTACTTGTAGACTGAACCAACACTGTTCCACATGGCCAATGAACTTAAAAACTTAATGCACCATAACATGTCTTCTCACTCGTCAAGGTCATTTATTTATTTAAATACTGATAACTTATTTTATATACTCTTTCATGGACATCTCTGAATAAGTAGGCAGATGTGTATCATGCATATTCATTTTCGGTTTCCGGCGTTCCAGCGTAGTAGCGGACATGTTGTCCGGTTTTGTGTTATTACTGAGAATTGCCTAGCTTTAAAAACGAAATAACATTTTTCCTGTCCCAGGAATGGAACCTTACGAACGCAAGCAGTTATTAGGTATTACATAACATTTACATAATATATGATATAGGCGTTTTATCGAACTTTGCACATCGGTATCAAATATCTGGCGTTTGGTAAGGAATTCCAAATTTAATTTAATTTCAAATTTAGGCTTGTGTATTGAGTTTTAGCTATTCGATTTTTCTTTGACACCATTTTGTTCACAATTTAGAAAACTTGAAATATCGCGTTATTTACGGATACAAGTTCCACCGTAACGCTAGCGCGAAACAGCTCGAACGATTAATGATGTGTATGAGAAAGCTACTGTAGAAGACAACGCGGCACGTTTTTGGTTCCAACGTTTTCCTTCTGGAAATTTTAACCTACACTATACGTATTTGTGGACGGCCGGAGACCCTAGTTGACAATGAATAATTAAAAGGGATCATAGTTAAAACAATTTTAACTCACTTGAATTAAATTGGAAAGGTGAAAAAGCTAAAATAGGTACCGCATGAATTGAGTGAAGCACTCCAATAAACACGCGTTGAGTTACATTACTCAACCATCACAATAACGAGCTAATTTTGAATTGAAAGGTCCAAACGGACGCGCGCGCATGTTGCGGCATCCGTCCGCCGTTCCGGCCGGAGCGACGCGTTGTTGTTGCGGAGCTGAACGGGCGCGGCGGTAGCAGCCAGTCGGCTGCGCCCACTTGGGATGGACTGGATGCGGAAGGCGGAGGATCGGGTGCTGTGGTGCACATTGGGAAAGGCCTATGTCCAGTAATGGACTATGATAGGTAGGTTGATTGATCAATTGCTTGCCTCTCTTTTTATCGCGTAACTCTTATCTGTTCTGACGACGCCGCGACGTTATAGTTGTCTATTACCAGTAAGTTAAGTGCCTATTTCTATATTTTTTGTAAACAAATAATCCTAGACTTATTACCAATAACTCAATAGTCTAGATACGAACGGATGACGCGACGCAGCGCGTGAGTGAGCATCTAACTAACGTGCGAACCCTGTCGGGGGGGCGGCTCACTGTTTTTTGGCACGACTAGTCGACCTCACCGTGTACTTGTAGCTTTATACCTACACTGCGGAGTGGCCCAGTCTGATACAAGCTTATTTTTTTACGGAGCCCTCGGTGCGCTAGTCATAGTCGCACTTGTCCGGTTTTTATTTTATGGACAGATTTATAATAGAAGTTAATCAATTTCAAATTAAACCACCAAGTAAAAATTAACCTCTGGCAACTAGTCTTTGATCTAAAAACTTGAACTAACTGTACCAATTAGAGCCCCTAGAACCGCAACAAGCTATTTATTGAGTCGGTCTTCCCACATGTAGCAATTAGTCTTCAAGATTACTAGGTCACGACACATTGCGAACTCAAGTCACTGACATAACAAGTTAGAAGATACTGCATGCTGGTACTGTATATTAAAATTTCTCTAATCTGACTTTTTCCCTGGTTACAGTAATAGTTTGGTTCTTTTAGTAATAGACTTTTCCAGTGTCTTTTACAACCAATATCTTAGATTAAGAATGATTGTAAAATTACATTAAGCCCCCAAAGGGAATTTTACATTCTTAATTTTCTCAAAATGATTCCCAAGAAATGGTTTTATTGTATATGTTTGTGATATCCTTTCTAATATAATAACGCCACAGGCAAAGTTTGAAAATCAATATCTCTCGTTTATGTTGTCGAGCAGTGTGCTGGCTGCCTTAGGAGTAGCGAATAAAAATTATAACAGTTATAGACTAGTTTAATAACTAATATGTTACCGAAGTCTAGAATAGAGTAAAATATTGGGCCCTGACTGACCTATACGTTTACGTATACTGTCAAGATTGGTAGTATACTGCAAAATTAACAAGTAAACAGCTCTTGTACCCGATAAGCGTGTATGAAAGGACTGACGGATGTGGTAGAAGTTTTATGTCAGGATCATGATAAATGGCGCTTTATCATCTCTGCCTGCTACGGACGGGAATAGTGTCTAAGACTTTGTATGCACGTACGTATACCAAGCACTAACCAGCCCATCATATCTATAATCTGGTATTCTACATTATTATTATAAAAGGAGTAAATTTAAATTTACCAAATCTTAACTTATGAAGTTTTGCATACAGTTTGTCACAGGTACAGATAATTTCATTTCATCCAGAAAAATAGTACTTTTCCCGAGTTATATTATACCTGAATTGATTAACAAAATCTACAAGCCGCGGGCAAAAGCTAGTAGAAATATAGATTGTATATTACTGAATTAAAAGTCGTTACGGTATCAATATTTTATTTATTACTAGCTGAAGCCCGCGACTTCGTTCGTGTAGAAAAATAAATAAAACTTTTTGCAAAAAAATACAGAATTAAAAGAAATCTTTACGCTTTTTAGGAACATGCAATATTCATTATAGTGCTACTTCATAGACAGTATTGGGCGTATGTTTCCCATTTTCTAGGACAATGGAGTTAGAGACCTCACTGATCAGTGAGTATACTACTTATAGCTATCCATGAGTAAAGCAGCCCTTACTTAAATATATACCAGCTATCTTTAATACTGGAACGGGTAATTCGTAGTATTTGGAATAAATACCGTTTCGCCTCTGTTACTACCTAGCCTCAATTATATTTTAGTGTCAAAAAATGACTCGTAAGCTATTGCCATTACAAAGTTTGGCCGTTTCGAAGTTGATGCGTTGATGCTGATCAGCTTCCATGCGCAGCGATCTAGAGTCGTTAGACTTCTGACTGCTGATGCTGCATGTCGAATACAATCGCATTCTAAACGCTGCTGCCTTACAACAACAGAATCTTTACTTATTAAGCCAAAAAAACTTAAAACTATATAGAACTATTTCCTTTATTTTTTGTATCAAAACTTTTTGAAAAATGAGTACTTAACTTTACATATTAAAATAAGGAACAAACAGAAAAATAATTTAAAAAAAGCTACCCAACAAACAGGAAAATGTTGTCAAATCAAACTTTAACGTCTTAATATACCTACTATTTGAACAGTAACCAAAAAACAGTATAACCGGAATTGTATTTTTTTAATATTTTAACCATAGCGCGGAAACATGTCTACCAAATACAACGCCATCTATCGAAGTAAAGTGTCCTTGAGTGGAACAGAGTTAAAAAGAAATAAATATTTTTATTTTATTCTTTTTTTTTTTCTCTTTATTTTATTTTGGGGTTTTGATCCAGTTAGGATATGTCAACCCAATCGTACCTTACTCCAAAGTGAACACAAAAGACTTAAAATTTAATTACATCATTGGTGAACCACTGTAATCAGATGACATAATTTTTTGGCTGCTGCTGACTTTGGACAATTTTTTGGCTGCTGCTGACTTTGGGCAGTTTGAATTAAACCCACATTCAAAAAAATTTATCAAAGCCTCACGTTCAATTTTGTTCCTGTCACAATCCATCAGCAAATGTTGCACATCTTCAATTTTATTACATACCGGACAGTTGGGAGAGTTATTTTTTTTATTAAATATGCAATTTTTTTTTTTTATGTTTTTTTCTTTTTTTTTTTGAAGCGGCGGTAGCGTAATGGCTAAGGCGTCGGACTTGCGATTAAGTGGTTGCCGGTTCGCACCCCACCCAGTGCACTACCGACGTGACCCACTCCTAACACAAGCATTTTAGTTTAGCTGGAGGGGTTCACAAGAATACTAGTAATGTGTGACCCACGTTGCTAGTATTCTTTAAAAAAAAAAAAGTTTGCTGATGGATCCCTGACCAGATCAAATTTTGAGAGCTAATTTTATGTAACTTCTAATAAGTTGAGTGTCATCAAACCATGCTATTTAGAGCGGCATTGCCTTATTTTATTCAAGTTATTATTTCCGGAGGTATGAGTTTCTGATGCAGTCACCTTCTAATTGCTTATATAATAGATTTAAATTGCTAAAAAAAAACCACAACAAATAATAACCTTTTTTGTCAACTTTTTGTTGGCTGTATCTTTTGTACCTAACTAATAGGAGGACGCTTGAAGTTTACGTAAATTATGTAGTAAAATAGCTCTTTTTACAATAGATGCTAAAAACAACTGTATACCTACATAAATATATATGTATACTTTAATAATAATAATAATTACTCCACACACGGCCATCTGATACCAAACTAGGCAGAGCCTGTACTATGGTAACCAGAATGCTGATAAACATACTTATATATTTCTAAATACATATATATTATAGATAAATTACACCCAGACACAGAACAAATTATCGTGCTCATCACACAATTATTTGTCCTGGGTGGGAATTGAACCCACGACCTCTGGCTTAGCAGTCAGGCTCACTAACCACTAGACCAACAGGCCATGATAAGTTTTTGTGTAATGCTACGGAACCCTGTGATCTAATCAAGCTTAGCTGGTTTATTATGATCATGCATGATCGATTTAATTTGACGCTAACGCCATCTGTTGAAGTAACGTATAAACTTGAAGTAATTATTACAGTTTTTATCTTTTTACGTGGGAATCCGAATATTATTGGATTCAAAAGCAGCCACTTTTCAGAGCATATTGTATATGCTCTGAAAAGTTCTGAAAAAACAGTTTACTCATTCCAGAGTTTAGTTGCGACAAACAATTCTATGTTCTTTTTTTTATTATTATACGGGAAACCTAAACATTTTCAAATTCAAAAGAAGCTTATAATTATGCTCTAAATAGTCCTGAATCTGCTATTGAGAATTTGGAAATTAGCCCGGACAAACAGACAGACCGACAAAACTTTTTTGATGATGTGATTTGGCTTTAGTATCGTGCCAATAACCAATGATATAAATCCAAAAACCAATGAATGAATAAAATATAGGTTTTGAGAAAATACCTATATTTCAAGATCAGAGACAGACACTTCAATTTTATTTATATGTATGTGTGTTATCTATACATCTATAGATATCATCGCCAATCATGTTCCGCATCTGTATAAAGGCGTTGTCTAGTTGTCTTAGTCAACTGCATGAAATCACAACACATGATACTAGGAGTGTCGAGATGACAATTTCAACTATTGTGCTACCCCTAGAGACTATTTACTTATTCTCGTATTTCCAATATCTATCACCCAAACCACATTGTTACACTACGCTGAGGTGGAAACGTCAAATATTGACAGTCGAGACGCAATTCTTCCTTACATAACATAGTTAGTTGGCCCAATGACGAGCCTTGGGGCACCCCTCCGCCTCGTAATTGATAAATTGAGTTGCCTCCTCAGCTCGTGAAAGTAGCCCTGATGTAATATTATTGATGAAGTTAGTGTTTGCTTTAGTTGTTGAATATGAATGGATTGATAGTTCTTTAAAGACAAATTCTATTTTATCTTAATCTTGTTCTTTCGACTAATTATCAATTTCTACGTTTTCTTGCAGTATTTCAAAAGTTATTGAGTAAACATACATTTTATAGTACTCGTGTGTGTATTTCAAAGATTGTCGACTAGTATCGGGCCTAAGAGAAGCCCTTTAAGAAAGGATCAAGCGACCAGCCTTAATTGCATAGATTTTTTCAACCTAACCATAAATATTTGCTTTTTGATTTCTACAACGCGACCAAACTTTTATCCCCATCACTTCAGTAATTGGTATTCCACCACTGTGCGATTCTTCAGAAACTTTTTGCCACTCTGGCTGTGCGTGGCAAAAAGTATCTGTGCGGTATTTCCAGACCTATACGACTTTTAAAGCTTCAAGAAAAAAGTGTACTCCCATACAAAGGCCGGCAACGCACTGGTGACTCTTGAGTTGCAGGTTTCTATTGGGCTGCGGTAGTCACTTATCAACAATGTGGCCCGTATGCTCTTTTGCCCCCATATCGCAAAAAAAAAATGCAAGATCAAAATTGCAAAGCTGTTTGTTAAAATGCGAATACTTTAATAATAATAAAAACAATATTAACCATACATTACACAATCCGTAACTTATAAAAGGAAAAAATTAAAATAGTTTTAATATAAGTCGTTTGCTTCTTAGCGTTAGTTGCATACAAAAATAGAAATTTCTGGATAGTACGTATATTATATAGGTCTATGTATTTTATGTATTTTTTTAATTTTATATCACTAGTAACGAGTTTTTTAAACATTGGATAAAACACCTAAAATATGAATATGTGGATCACGTAATTCTAATAAAAAACGTATAATGCTGTACAAAGAATAGCTTTATTAATAGCGCTATTACAAAGAACGGTAGTGTTGTACAAATTAAGTACCCTCTCCCTTTGCATTAAAATATGGTATGTACCATGCTACCGGGCGTAGAAATATGATTTTACGTTATGTTCACCAGATCGCTCTCAGTATTTACAAATCTGTTGACTTGTAACACCACCACGTTTAGCTGGCTACACTACAGGAAGACCTAAAGATCCCTGAAGATGTCGCTTACATAAGTAATACAGTTGTATTAAAACATTTTTATTAAGTACAGGTGATAATTCTAACTTTTAAACTTTCGCGTTTCATGATATAATATTATCTACGTATTTACGGGAATTAACGCGGTCACGAAAAGGTATTACAAACCTTCGAATTGCCTGACGTTTCGACCAGGTTGCACTGGCTGTGACCACGGCCAGTGCAACCTGGTCGTAGTATGTAGACGTACGTACGTAGTAAATACGTAGATAATATTACATCAGGTGATAGTTCTTTATGAAAACCAATAAGAAGTCTATGGTCTTAAAATAACCTCGTAAATCACTGAATATTGTGCGAGCAAAGCATTTGTACTTCAAATATATGGATGAACATGCTCTTCAACTGCAATGTTACGTTTGTTCTTGTCATATAACAGAACCTCACCACCCAACTCACCACTGGAAATGTCAATGTAGCGTTGCCAACTACGGAAAATCTCATCCTTTTAATTTTTTTAGACCCAATGGTACTGCATCTCATAAAGAAACACAATATGGTTTTATGGGTCGATTCCGTAACCTTGGTAAGAGGATATTTTGTGGGGTATTTATATCATAACGAAAACCTGAACTCCAAGCCAATGATGGAGAATAAGATTACAACAGGCAGGAAGGGTAATGTATCTTGATCTTTTTACCTTGTCCTTGACCGTATATATCTTTGGCACCTTATTTTCAAAAAAGTAATTGGAAATAAGGCATGCGATGTAAACACAAATAAAATAACAAATTACAAAGAATTACGTACTTTATAGGTATCGTTATTAATAGGCGTTTATCTGATTATCTTAAATCCTACTAATATTATAAATGTGAAAGTTTGGATGGATGGATGGATGTTTGTTACCCTTTCACGCCAAAACTACTGAACCGATTGCGATGAAACTTGGTATGTAGATAGCTGGATACCTGGATTAATATATAAACTACTCCCAATATTCCCAATATTCCTACGGGATCCGGACTTACGCAAGTGAAACTGCGAGGCGCTGATAGTAAGCAATTAAATGGCAGTAACAAAAATTTATTTATTTTTTGTTGTTGTTGCTAGAACAGAAATACTTACAAATAATAACAATCTCTTCTATGATCTTACATATAAACATAAGCTGTTTGTGGATCGAATATCAAAGGTGCCAGTATCAATATCTTGTTGAGTCGCTCTGTCCACTGTGGATATACGAAGTTAACCTTTAGGATTTCCTATACAGTGTCCGTCCTGTCTTTGACATGCTAAACTAATGACGCGCCAACTGGCACCTCACAGACGTGTCGAGAATTGGTGTCGTCACCCGTGTATCAGATAAACGCCCGGCGTACGGTTTGATAAGAGGTGCATTTTGCGTTTAAAACAGGTAAATTTTTTATAATTTAAAGCAATATGTACTGGTGTACAATAACGATTATTCTATTCTATTCTATTCTAAATTTTAATAAAAACAACGAACGTATTGCAGTTTACCCTTTACTGTCTGTTCTTCACTGCATGTTGCTACGTTTTAATATAATTAGTAACACATGACGGCATCCATTAATGTAAGTTAAATCGAAAATCTTTAGATTAAAGATATTGTATTTGTTAAAGATACATTGTTTAATTGTATATATGACAACCGCAAAACATTATCAATACAAAACATTTCATAATTGAGGTGTTGTTGATCTCAAATAATGTAATGTATCCGAGGTATATAATATAAGTTATACGGTTGCAAGAGTCTTATTCTTATTGAGTCAACACTAGCTGGTAAACATTAGTACATATAGAACCCGAGACCAGGACACGACCCCATTTGTTGTTTTTTTTTCAATCAAGAATCAAGAAATCTTAATTTTTTTTTCTAATACTTGTTCATATTTTTTATAACACTTGACACACGTTTAAATTTTTTAAGATAACTATTTACTTTTAAACATCCTCCAAGATCTTAAAAAATGATGTACATAAGATGAAACTCGCTCCTTTTGATGTTAACCCTTGCTAATAACCAAATTCTTTCATACAAGACTTTTTCTCACGTTTCTTCAAGGTTTATGAAGATGACACTAATAATGAAGATAGCTACAACGTACCACACTCACTTTGAGCTAAACGAAAATTCAGGAGATGAGACAAAAATAGGCGAATATTTTATTACACGTCCAATTATTAGCAATAGCAGACCAGACACCCGTTTCATCTGAACTTCAAAACAAAATTAAATTTGGTTGGCATCGCGACAATCAGCGGCTATTCATGTTTAGGCTATTGTTCTCGACAACAATGGCCGACAGGTTTTGCTAGTCAATTTGTTTGTTTCTGCGGTTTATAAACATCATTAGGGTGAGCACTTTATTTTACTTTTCAACGTTTTAGTGAATATGATATTAAATTTTCGAGAGCTTCACAAAAGGCTCTAAAGGGTTTGTTCATAATTTTAACCGTGTCTGCTAAATATAATTGTTTTTGTTTTATATTAACATGCTTGCTTACACTTTTAGATTTAGCTGAATGCAAAATTAATTACATAGATTGGCATCATTTTGTTATAAAATATTTTAAAATTACTGGGATTTCCATTTCTAAGCCACACTAATGAATAAAGGGTTTTTACTTTATCTTGATTATGTAACACCATCAGGACATTTATAACTATTTTCTACAGACAATTTGACTTTAAAAATACGAAACAATACCAGTCTCTTTTTGGTGATACTTCATTGAAGTATTTATATTACTATTAAAGATGTACCAACGTGTTTGTTCCGGAGAAGCCCAACTAATTTCGCTTTTAGCGAAACGACTTTTGACTGACAAGTGTCAGCCAGCAGAGCAGCAGCAGATTCGCTCGTTAACAAAGAGCCCTAGTGAGGCACGAATCAGGATAAAAGTCTTCGTATACCACAAGTTCTTATGCTAGCATTCCAGTGCAGACATTATTGAGTGTCATTATTTTCCCTATTACGGGTCTTAATCTTTATTTTAGTTTGAAAGAGATTAAGTTACATAATTATGATCTAATTGCATTGCCGTCACGTCGAATTTCAAATCACAAATTCAGTTCATTTTGAACTATTATGCGTACATTCTTTCTCATGATATCAGCCACAGTTTTAGTAAATTTTCGGATTCATATCATCTGCATAAACTCCCTTTTTTAGTACACTACAAGCGTCTGACAGTTTAAAAGCATTTCACATACGAGTTTGTATACACTTGTGAAGCAGGATTCAATTGAATATCTTTAAAATATTGAGCTGCGTTGAATCGAAAAATACATGACTGCGATAGATTATTAATCTTAGCAGATCTGATTATGAAACTGCGGTAGACATATACAAAATACCTATTTTATCTACATCATATATATTTTTTTGTATTGTCTAATGGCCTAACTATTTAAACCTTAGATTTAACCAAATTTGAACATTTCGTTGGTAAATCAAAAGGTATAGGGTACTTTCTATTGACTTGAATCGTAAATTTGGTAAGAAACACGGTCTCACGGCACAAATAAAGGTAAAAATCCAAATTATTTTGTTCTTATATCACATAAAAAAACTGTTTTTGTGATTACAAACTTATATTTTGCGGTTGGAGAGTTACTTTGTTGTATGTATGGAGAGTTACTTTGTTTGTTGTATTGTAGGTTTGTCTTTCGGAAAAGACGGGCAAAAATCTTTGAGAATTCATTCCCGAAATGGACGTACTATCTACATTTAAGTTTGTTTGCTTACGGAGCGCTCGGTACATCGTCTGTTAGACTTGCACTTGTCCAGTTTTTTGTAAATAAACTCCTTATATTGTACACTGCAGCCCTCTTTTTCATCTATATACTCTATCCATCCAATAGTTGCCTAGAAAAGATCGCAAACTGCGATAAGGTCGCCAATACATAACATTAGCTAGTAAGTAGATATAAGTAAACTTTTATATCCTATTGTTTTGTGTATAAAGAGTAGATACATCTACCTACAAAATGGTTCGGAAAAATTTAAGAAAAAACTGGGTTAAGTTGTAAAAACCCATACCACTCTACACTCCCATACAACTATCAGTGCTAGGTATCACTCTGGAGGCATGGCCATTGCCATGCCTCCACAGTGATACCTAGCACTGATAGTTTCATACAATTTGAATATGTGATCAGAAAGGGAGCCAACCAGAATCTAGTACTCTCAGTGCGCTTATAGAGGCAAGATACATTTTAATATACATGTTAATAGTATTTACAATTGGTGGTTTTGTCACTAAAAGTGATCTCCACCAGACCACCTTTGGATGAATTTAGTGTCAGGAGTAAGTGGTAGCCGACGGTGTGCTACAAATAACAAAACGTATAAGTTATTATAATAACTTTACCCTACTTTACCCTATTTTTCTACTACACCAATGTAAGATCACATTCCATAGAGTTCAGAATAATTTGAACACCCTAAATACTACCGATTAGGCGCGATCACTTAACCAAAATGAATAATTGTATGAACGAACGTGATAGTGTGATAGCCAATGTGAATGTGATGAATTAGTCATAAAATTGGTTGTCATTACAATACTTAATTGGTATTTATGTAAATGGTTGTGTGATTTTGAAAGCATATACCATTCATCAAACTAAAAGCCGAAAGCACTCGTAGATAATCCATATAATGACGCTTTGCATAAGCTTATAATAAACGTATTATGAACTGAACATTTAGAACAAGAACAATCTTGTTTAAAATTTTCAGTTAATAATACGTCTATTATTGTTGTAATATTATATGTACGTAAAACCGTTTTTCAATTTGAGGCTAAAACAATCTTACATTACACCATACAATACAATATTCTTTATTGTTCACCATAGAAAAGTTACAACATAAATGAGAAACATTGCATAATGGTACAATCGGCGGTCTTATCGCTAGTTGCGATTTCTTCCAGACAACCTTAGGATGGACAAGTGTGATGGATTAGTGCATAGGGCAGATTGCAGGTGTACAAACTCAGTTCAGTAGATAGATACATAATATTCATATATACCTTAAATACATTTTATAGGTTCAAACACAAATAAATATAAAAAAGCTATAAATACATACATATACACATTCTAATATTAAATAAATATGTATATACATATATCAATATTGTCAGTGACTAACTATGAGGACAGATGTGATCAGTAACCAATTTTTTTTTAAATGTTTAGTGATTGAGCACGTCTCACAGTTTCAGGCTTCAGGTTCACAGGAGGCAATTTTATTTAAATAAGAGAATTCTTAATTTTTTTTATAAATATGACTATATTAGCTGAACAGTAATTCCGATTTAGGAGACGAAGATCAACTCAACATGCTACTTTCAGTCTAGTCAGTCAATAATAAATAATAAAGTCCAATCTAGTGTTCTCTTTTTTGATTTATGCACAGCGTTTGACTTTGTAAACCATAATATAATTATTGACAAGTTTAAATATGGAATTTCCATTCCATATTTATTCCAACTTGTATATTCCATAGAAAAAATAACAGAGGCTATTTCTATGGTTAACCGCGACCTGGATGCCATCAGCGGCTGGTCGAACAGGTTTGGTTTGGCTGTAAAGCCTACCAAGTGCCAGGCTACCATCGTAGGCAGTCAGCTAATGACCAGGAGGCTTGATTCAGATAAATTGCACTCTATAATCTTTAACGGATCAATCATACCTTTAAGTTCCTCTGTTAAAGGTCTGGGTCTGTTCATTGACAACAACCTTAGCTGGCAAACCCAAGTTACAAGCGTCAGCCAGAAAGTTACAGGAACGCTGCGAGCCTTATACCGGCTCAAGAACTTTCTTCCATCTAAGGCAAAAGCGATGTTGGTACAGACCCTAATTATCCCCATTATTGATTATAGTGATGTGTGCTACTACGACCTGAATGCAGACCTCCTCAACAAATACGACCGTCTTCTGAATAACTGCATTCGATTCATTTTTAACCTTCGTAAATTTGACCATGTTTCCTCCTTTCGTCTTGAGTTAAGTTGGCTTCCGATTCATCAGCGCCGTCAACTGCGCGCTCTAACCACCCTTTACACTATTCTCAACTCACCTGCTTCTCCTACATACTTGTACTTCCTCCTTCCAGTTCCTCTGTTCTAATCATACCAGAACTGTCCGTTCTACAAATAATCTTCTTCTGTTATGCCCCTCTCATACTTCTGCATGTGTCCATTCTTCCTTCTTCATACAATCTGTTCTCCTCTGGAACGCTCTTCCTCAGGAAATCAGAATAGCACCCAGTCGCTTATCCTTCAAGGCGAAGGTACGAGCTCTCCTCTCTCAAAACCTAGCAGGATCATCTCAACATTAATACTTTGTATATAATAAAGTGTATGTAAATATTCATGTATGTATCTTTTTATGTATGTGTATATGTATATGTGTATATATTTATATATTCCCATATGTTACTCCTCGCTTTTTTTCTGTTTTGGTATTTATTTGTGTTTCATTTATTTTAAAGTGTAGAATCTAAATTTAGTGCACCTACTTCACCTATTTCTACACCACCCTAGGGTAGACTGGTAGAGAATGCCTATGGCATTAAGTCCGCCATTGTACATTTTTGTGCATAAAGTTTTAATAAAAAAAAAAAAAAAAAATATATATATATATATATTACATAAAAGAAATGGTATGTGTGATGTCGTGCTAAAAGGGTTTCAATCGTTTTTGAGCAACAGAATCAAAAGAAATCACTCGAATAACCAAATTCAATAATAATACCAATATTTAGAAGACTTTGATTCTGATCCTAAATACAGATATCACGGTGTGCCATAAGGAAATGTATTGAGTCCCTTGTTATTTATAATTTATATTAATGATTTCCCTCAGGTCATATAAAGTCATGACTGTGTTTTGTTTTGCCGATGATACCACAGTAGTTATAGAATGTGATAATAATATTACTAATTGTAAAAATAAAATAAGCAATGTACTTAAAATATATTACTAAATGGCTAGATATAAACGAATTAAAAATAAATATAGAGAAAACAAGCCTTATTCATTTTAGATCTGTTTAAACCAAGTATAAACAGTTAAATATTAAATTTAATAACCAAGCTGTAGAACAAATACATAGCACAACATTTTTAGGTGTAATAGTCGACGCACACCTTAAATGGAAGCAACATGTAGACGGTGTCTGCAAAAAAAATAACAAATTTGTATTTGCCTTAAAAAGGGTTAAAGATGTGACTTGTAGGCAATCTTCACTATTGGTTTACCATGCATATATGTGCTCCATAATTCGATATAGTAAACTAGTCTGGGGTTACTCATCATTAATGTAAATTTAAATGGGATTAACTGTCCCTAGCATGTGTATCTTCGATATAGCTAAATTTGTTAAGTGTAACATAGAAGAAGTGTAACAAAGAATCTAATATGGAATTGTTTGAAGCTAAAGCTTCAAACAATTCTATATTAAATCACACTAATAAGCATAAAATTTTAAACAGCGTTTAGAGATGTACAGATCGAGCTGTGTGTACATGGCACCACTTATTTACCTGAAAACCTACCTACCTGAAAAAATTGTAAACTTACCATACCATAAATTTTGTGTTGAGCTAAAGAAAAGGCTAATTGAACAGAGCTTTTATTCTGTTAATGAGTTTCTGAAAAAAATCGCTTCTCGCTCTTTCCACTTTGGAAATCGATTGTGTTAAAATCTTTAAACTCAAATTGTGTCTCCTTGCTTATGTTTTTATTCAACCTTACCAACTAAATATTTGCATGCCATTTAATGGCGAAGTGTGTACTCATAGTTTTATCTACTTATCATCTTTTGTACCACATTTTATACAAATAAATTCATAATTATATAATGTAAAGCGCTATTTTATCCGTTCAAAAACTTACAGCTGTTAATGAGATTACAACAGATCGTAAATAAGAGAAGGCCAGTTACAAGTTTTCGCTTATAAAGAAAAAAAAGTTTTAACAAACTTAATAAAAATACTAACTTTTAAACTTTCGCGTTCCATGGTATAATTATGTAATTAACGCGATCACGAAAAGGTATTGCATACCTTTGAATTGCCTGACGTTTCGACCAAATTGCTCGGGCCGTGGTTACGGGCTGACTGGCTCAGCGGTGCATACCCTCCGTCGTCAAGATCGTGACGTAGAAGGTTCTTCATCCACCCTCACATTTTCGATGTTTTTGATATTTTTGTTTCACCATCTACCGTCACATATTTTACTAACAGTGTCCCTATTCTGTAAGCAAACCGATGTATCCCATTCCAGTGTTTACCCAACTGCGCATAAAGGCGAGGTGGCATGTTTTTTAATTTGAAACCATCTCCCCGATTGAAAGTTTTGTGTTTTTTAATTTCAATCGTTTCACGTACAACTCTTGAGTAAAAGGTGCTATTCCGTGGAGAGGACTTGCGTACGATGAAACTCAATCATCTCATCATCATCAGTGATTGGTGCCCGCTTCGAGAACATGTTTTGCAATTGCTTATTTGCTAATCTGTCGGTTCTTCACATTGTTGTTCTTGAAGTTGCACGCTAATTGCAAAGCAATGTGTCAGTTTGCCCGTATATTCTCATTTCAAACGCATAATACCACTTCCAAAATCAACTGTTGAACCGCGGTCCGTCAGGTATGATGACATCAATGGCGGAAATACTTAAATAAATTCCATTTTAAATGTTGATCGACATAACATACATTATTATTATGTTAATAATGTATTGCTGGGTATGTGTTGAAAGGTATTGTCTGTTTACTGAGTACCTGTTGATGTAAAGTAATTATTATAAGTACAAAATTTTAAATGTTTATTGCAATTGTTAATTGGAATTTAAACGGGTTTTAATTAAGTGTAGCACCTGATACTGCAATGGGCTTTTAATGAATATATTTAAAAGTTGAATTATAACAGACTGACCACCATATTCGTTGCAAATAAATTCAAAATGTTTGATTTTAATCACACGAAAAGTAAAAAAGGGAAGGAACTAACACTTTATATTTTTTCTTGATTCCTAGGTATGCCTTCCTTGGAGAACTAGGACTAGTTACAAACTAGAAAAGACTTTTTGAAATTATGGTCTACGGTAAACTTGAATGTCGTTTGGAATTACTAGTAGAGAGCAGTAACTGGTGGCAATAAATACATGTAACCTTAATGATGTCATACGCACGTTTCCAAACTTATCCCTCTCCCATAAAATTTTAGCCATATTATGGCCATAAAGCTCTATGGGACAGCAGAAATACAGTAGGTACTAAGGTATTAGCACCTTTTACCTGCAATGGACTGCCCGAAATGAGAAATCGTGGTGCAAACGTCTCCTTGAGTGGAAGCCATCCAAAAATCACCCTCAAGGAAGACCACAAATGCACTGGAAAGATGACGTGAAGAAGGTAGCCGGCTCGAGTTGGATACAGAGAACGCAATGCCGTAAGGAGAGGGAAATGTTGAAAGAGGCCTACACCAAGATGGTCGAAAAAGGCTCAAGAAGAACACCTGCGATGTCATGTGGCGTTGAGGCACATTCCAATTATTGCAGCTTGAATTATCGCAGAAATTTGCTGTAAGTGCTATAGAGTCAAAGCCTCTTCCGTCTTCCGCTTTTATTATCTGCTTTGTACCAGTTCATGAATGATCTTCGTACCTCGTCGTTTGACGCATTAGAGGTAAATATTTTCTTAAAAATACTTGCTTTATTTGAACTCTTCCTGACAATGCAATAGAAGAGCTATACATAAATTTAGTAATCGACTTAGCATCCCACTCACTTGCTTACAATGATCGACTAATGCCATTTAAGTGAGGTAAATACATCTAAGTAGGTCAGGATATTTCTAACAATTAAAACTTTTGACTCCATTTTCCACATAACCCTATAATTATTTGTTATTAAAAACAAATAAACTATTTTGAAAATAATAAACTGCAAAGCTATAATTATAAACTGAGACAAACTCGACTAAATCCATTATTGAATTAGAAGGTCTAGAATCATCCTCAGTATTTTATGATGATAGTTTGTCACGTGTTTAGTGTACATGCAGCATCTATTCAGTTCTGAACACGATGACCGTGCCTGCCGTATCGACATACCATCAGGCAAGAATCGCGGAGCATTCCCAATCGTGCTCAGTGAGCCAATCCATACCATTCGAGTGTTGCCAGTTCCGAATATGTCTCGGTTTTCAGCTGGTGTAAGTTATCAGCTGTTTCGATTTACTATGGAACTCATCAGTTGATTTTACGGAAAAAAGTTGCTTATTTGTTGTAGTTTGTTTTCTGAGCCTATAAGTCTTCTTATCAAAAAATTTTACACGATATGCGATTATGCGTCCGTGGGCCTTTGTTAGTGATGTTGTGATCTGCATAAATATTGTAAAATGTCTCAGAAAAGTTTGTGTTTACCGATTGGTATGAAGAGACGGCAAGTTTGCATCTCTTGTTGAATTCTGTGTAGTTCACTGGACTCTTTCTAGCTTAAGTACGGTAAAGGTTTTTTGAACACTACGCTAGCGCTGGATGCAGTCGAGTAGTTTTTAGACTACGTACAACAGTGTTGCTAGTAAAAATGGTTGATAGGGAACATAATAATTTGCAATACGGTATTATTGTTGTTGTTGTTATGATGTTTTTACTTTTGACAGAGCAAACTATTGTTGCGGTGACATTGTGTTGATCTAAACTTTTTAGTTTAAAAATAAGATGTCCAACAATTTTTAAGGAATTTTATGAAATAAAAATATTAATTAGACTTTAAACTATTCACTCGATTATATTAAATCTATACAGTTTTTCGTTTTCGTTAAAAAGGGGATGGAAAGATTCGAGAAAGGGCATTGCAATATATGGCATGCATTTGAAAAGTAGTAGTAGATGGTTTTGAATCGAGGTCGGGCAATCAATGTCCAATAGATAGGAGCAAGTCCGTTATACATTGCTCTTTTCATATTGTATACACGGAAGGGACAAACAGATTAACCGAATAGACAGTATTGCATAATAGTATAGTTAGTTAATAGATAGTTGTATAATAGTGGCATAGATCAAAATTAATTTAAAAGATGGATTAAAAATAAACCTAAATGCCATATGCAAAAATTACATATATACGCTAAATGCAACTAGCAAAGTCTGAAAACACGCTCATATTACAGAAATACCGAGCAATTTCATTTAAAATATGTTTTTCTTTTATGTCACACATTTCAAGCAAATGCCGCTGTATCCTCTAACTTGCAGCCATATATTGTGTGCCAACGATGCAACGTAGCTAAATCGTTGAGCATTTGTCCAAGTAACACCTCTATTTATTTTATAAAATGCTACTGAAACCGTGATCAAAACTAGAGATGTACTTGCAGCTCTAATGTAAACCAATGTATCGTTGCGAAATCTTTTTTTAGGGAATAGAGTCGGAAGCTATCATGGATCAATAGCTGGGGAAACGATGGTAAGAGAGAATGAAATACTCCTACAAGATGAAAATGTCTAAATAAAGTACACGTAACATAGGCAGTCAATTTGTTTCAGCGAGATTAGAGAATAGATTTTGTTGATCGAATCGAAAACCAATATGGTTGATGACTAACGGTATTATTCTTAACCCAATTAACTTACCTAAAACTGGGTTACATCCATAGTGTACTAGATAGGTTCGAACGCACATTGACTTGATAGCATGTTTGACACCTTTATGTTAAAAAAAAATCATATTTTATTAAAACCATAATTTGGCGTCAGTAGTAACTTTGTATATTATTGAGAAAAACACCGAAAGTAGAGCTTTTTTTTTATTAAAGGCATCAAATAAAAAATACAACTTAATTCTGTTTTCAAATTAGTATTACCCATTTCCACTTTAGTCACATTTCACCTTTTCAATCCCCATTCCTTGAAATATTGTAAACAATCTTACGAAATTTATCCAGAATATACTCGTAGATGTAAGCGACGTCACGTGTTCAATAAACAGAGGATACCGTATAATATAATGTAAGGATAACGCCATATGTCTCGACATGTCAATGCTAAAATTGTTTTATTTTACCTTCCACCTTT
This sequence comes from Callimorpha dominula, assembly GCA_949752705.1. Taxonomy (NCBI): domain Eukaryota; kingdom Metazoa; phylum Arthropoda; class Insecta; order Lepidoptera; family Erebidae; genus Callimorpha; species Callimorpha dominula. The sequence goes on along the minus strand of OX457002.1, from coordinate 2,365,553 downwards.
CGTTGTTTTCCAGCGACGATCATTGAAAATTTGTGTGATTTCTAAAATAGGACCATCTTTAGCCTTGTATGGCTTCACACTATCTCAAATCCAGAGGAAAAAATATGTACCCGATATTTTTGGTGAAGAAGAATTCTGACTAAATAACACTAGACTGCTCAAGTGAGGTAAATGATAAGTAAATTTATTTTGCAAATAGATATTTTCAGATACTTTTATACGTTAATTATTTCTAGCTAGAAGGTGCCTGAATTCGCTATGAAAATAAAGACCGAAACAAACGGAGGTATCCAAGTTAACATATTATAAACTCAAACAGTGCAAATCCCATGTAGGGTGATCTTTATATGAAAGAACATTTTCAGTTATATTATAAGTTGACTAAATACGACACCCAGTACACTAAAAAAGTCGGTAATAGCGGAACTCAATTACATCTTAGGGAACTCCACGACTTCAGAAAGTCTACCACCGCAGGCAGACATTTCGGTAGGCCCATGGAAATACTCAAAACTGCCAGACTTTTGTGCAGATTACTCTAGAAATTACTATCCACTGCTGTTTCATTCACAAACGTCATTACTATTAAAATATATAGAAAAAAATAAACAGCACGAGCAAAAGCAACATAATACTATATTATACAAAACAAAAATCATAATTTACGATAAACATTCACACATAAATAAATCCCAAAAATAAACCTATGTGAAGAAATTATAGTAACTTAATCCCAAGCATTTTCATCATGCATATAATATATTGTCTACAACAGGGTAGTATGACTTTCAACAAAATTTTGTTTTACTGTAGTTTTTGTCTGTAGCTGAATATGTGAATGACAGAAAATATATCCTTTAAGGAAAACTACTATATAACAAATGTACAAATGTCGCTGTGTTTGTTGGCTGCTTTTGTCTTTGTATTCTAGAAATATCTGATTAATTTATCATAACTATTTCCGACAGATTATTTTCTGTGGCTGTGGCGACGACGAAGGCAAGCCGTATGTATTAACTACTTAACCTGAATCGGGCAATGAAAGTTCTGTTTGTCCGTTCGAGCATCTTGCCGATCATAAACACCTAACCTAGTCGGCTCCTCCACGATAGCAGACTAAACTTTGAGCTGTAGTTAGTGTAGGATAATCAGAGAGAAATATAAAAAAAAAATCTTTTAGTGTTTCGGGGATACCCAACTAGGGTAAATATGAATACCACTAACGAAAGTTTTTATTCTCTCATAAGGCATATTTCGGTAACATAAACTGACACATTAAGTTGTGATTGTTCCCAAACGAGGGTTGGATTTTGCACTAGACTTGAGACTTGTCTAGCAAATCTGCAGAAGCCCCTACTTCTTATTGTCACGTACTTTATAATTTACATAGATACGTATTAAATAGCTTCACAACTTCTGTACCACTAAATTAAGTTAGGATTGTTAATAAGTATGTACATGTACACATCATCCCTTCATAAAAATGATCAGTTATGTGATGATTGTCTGAGCGGTCGTAAGAAAGCGAGTCTAAATTTCAATTAAACCGTAAAGCGCAACGCTTTTAATCAGAAGCAGGTTGAAGAAGGAAGAAATAATGATTCAATTATATCCCAAATAAAGCGGGAGACAATAGAACTAATAATAAAATAATTTAAATGGGTTCGGGATTCCAATCCCCAACCCATTTCCATTACTTTATTATTAGTTAGGAAACGTTTATCTTTCTATGACGACGCTTTATTGTCACTTCTTTTTCCTCATGACAGACATGTCCCTCTTGTCCTAGTCTTCTCTGATGAGGCTTCGCTCTGAAGCTAACACTCTTTTCCTCTTCCCTCTTTCCCTTCCCACTTCCTCTTTCCTCTTCGTCTTTCCTTTTCCTCTTCCCTTTTCCTAATCCTTTTTCCTCTTTCTTCTGTATCTTGTTTTCAGTTCCTTAAACTTTTATCGACTGCGGGCGGCTCTCGAATCCTTATTGAACCTGGAACTCTCGTAATTACGATATTATTTTCGATCTTAATTTCCATGTCTCTTAGAATATTCTTAACATTATTTATGATATTTAAATGAAAGTTCATAAATCCAGAACATTCCAAATATCGAAATTCGACGAGATATGAAAACGAAAATCTTAATGGTTTACGTCAACATTACAGCGAGCTAGCAGTGACGATTCGGATAATAATATAAAAAGCAACTTACAATCATCAAGTTCTAAATTCAAACCTCATTTAGAATTAAAGATCCACTCCAAATATAAGCATTTATTTAGCTATTTTAAGAAGTCAATAAAAAATGTTTAACCATGTTCCTAGTTGTATCTTAAACTAAAAAAACAGAATAGCAGGTTAACAATAGCGAATAGTTAGAAAATCGAATACAGAAGCGTATTTTAACGGTCTAATACAATTTAATAAAGAAAGGGCTATATTGGAACTCCGGAACAAGTTCCAAAACAAATTGGAAGCAAATTGTGCCCTCGCTACGAGTGGAGACATCAAAACTGCAAAGGGTAAACTGACCGACAAAGTTTCATTGTTACCTGACTCCGTAAGAGATGAAACGTATTTCTTCCATTATCTGATTGGAGTGAATTTTAAATGCGATCGAAATGTCCCTGAATATAAATTGGAATTCATGTTTCAATCACTGAAGATGGAAGTTAGCTTCAAAGAATAAACTTAAAAATTACAATTCCAAACAAACAAAAGTTTATAGGTCTCTTTGTACAATTTCTATAAAACCTCATGTAAAGCTTGATCTGTATTTGAAACAAAAACCCCAATGACATGTAGCCGCAACTGCAAAATGATGATCGCATCATTTCCAACAATGTCTAGGAACAGATACTACGGTACTGTACGGTATTGTACCTTCTAATTATTACCGAGATTAAGTCTCGATTTACTCATCTAATATGTATAGTCGCGAAAGTTTAAAAACAATCACGGTACATGAGTTCTAGAACACGAGTAAACATAGATATATATACTTTATTGCACACCAAATATCACAGAAGCAGTCAGTTGGATACATTAGTCTGTTACAGTGTTACAATGGGCGGTCTTATCGCAGGCTGCGATCTCTTCCAGACAACCTTCAATGGATTATACTATAAAGGTAATGGGTAGATTGAGGTGCACAACTACGAGGAGATTATGTCTATTTCACTGCTATACACATACACGACTATAAACTTACATACGAGTATATTGACTTACATAAACATATATAAATTACATACATACGTATCCAGTTAAGGATAAATAAACTACTGAAAAACATACATTGAATAAAATATATAATCACAAGTACGTACACATATACAAACATACATAAAAAAAATATTTATCATATATCTCTATAAGATAAATATTTATTTTATAGAGAGATAGAGCAGTCCTTCTCTAATTTTCGGAAACTTGGTAGCGACTGTGCTCACCTGTTAGCCTAGGGCTGTGCGTTCAAGAAGCGTGCGACTTGTACCTTGAAGGACCTGTCGTAAAAGACTGGAGTTGGAATTTCCAAAGTGAAGCTTGACTTCAAATATCTCATATGTGTGTAATTTATGAATGCGAAATGTTTTTTAAGATGAAGCTGAGTGGCAGGATTAAACAAGATGTTATATAGAAGAGAGATACCTCGATACTTTTTTTTTATGGTATAGGGGCCAACGAACAGACGGGTCACCTGATGGTTAAATGACTACCGCCGCCCATGGGCACCTGTAACTCAAGAGTCACAAGTGCGTTGCCACCCTTTAAGGTGGGAATAAGGAAAAAGGGGGAGAGGGAGGAAGAGCGGGAAGACGGGAGAGGGGGATTAGAGGGGAGGGGAAGAGAAGGACGGGAAGAGGGGAGAGGAAAGGTTTAGGGCCTCCGGTAACCTCACTCACGCGGCGAAAAGCAATGCAAGCATTGTTTCACTGCCGGTTTTCTGTGAAGCCGTGGTATTGAGCGGAGTCAAGCCGGCCCATAAGTGCCGAAGCATGGCTCTTTCACGTAATAATATAATTTATGTATTTTCTTGTAAATACATCAATTATATTGTACTTTGAACTCTCCTGAGCAGAAATAAAACAGTCACACGTTAAAAGTTAACAACAATTCTAAGCTATGCCTTACTAATACGTAATATTATAATTATGTTAATATACAGAACAGTTATAATTAAACAATTAACTGAGGCTAGCGGCCACCAAATCGGCTCCGTAATAACATTATCGTAGGGACAAAGGACTCGCGATAAGGCGACATAGCCTCATTCCCTTTCGTCCTGTCACGATTATATCTTTTATATTTTTCCTCCTCCGATATGATATAAACGTGGGGATAACATCTGTTAATAGGGTTACTTAAAATATACTTTCTTTCTTCCTATGTTAGATGGAAATTCAACTGAATAAGAATATATCACGCTAGTATCCCAATGGGTTAGTAGATTTATCATATATACTTAAGGTCTATAGATTGATAATCACAGTAATTTCTATATTTTTTCGATTTTAAACTTGGGTACAACACACAAACAGAATCTAAAAATAATCAGATTATTGTAAAGATTAATCTGAAAATGAATCACCTTTAGTATTTATTAGCAACCCGCAGCGGCTTCGCACGGGTAGCAGAGACATCTTCAACAATCATCAACATATTTCAATTAATTTACACAAAATCCGAACAAATTATACACCTAAACCTTCCTCATGAATCTCTCTGTCTATTAGTGAAAACCGCATGAAAATCCATTCAGTAGTTATCAGTTTATCGCGAACAGACAGACTGACAGACAGACAGACGCGGTTGGGGACTTTGTTTTATAATATGGAGTGATAAGGGAATCAACGGTCTTTATTTTACATAAGAACAAAACTGTTCTTGCGATTGTTGTTAGGTTAAAGAATATTTCAGAGAATGTTGCAATTTTTCCTGTAATACAATGAGTCTACAAAAACCTTAAACTATTATCGTAGTTACATGCTGGTAATGACCAGCAAAGTAATTCCATGTTCAACTTTTACAACACACTATTAACACTGACATAAAACTTTAACAACATCAAAAATAATAACACTTGCTAAAACCCAGAGTGGACGTAAAATTCTCGCTTTAAAAATAAAATAAAAAATGTATGACACTGAAAATCGTGAAACAGATTTTGTGGAGTATTATGATATAACACTAGCCCATTAAAATATTAGTTATAGACATTCCCTAGGCTTTGTTAAATGACATTCAAATAGACAGGTGATCATTTAACTTTCTGTTTTCTTGGGAAAATGCTTTTCCTAATATAGGGTCACATTTCTAAACAACACATTATGAATTGTCATGTAAATGTCAATGATTTTGTATTTTTATTTTTTTGCAGATATTTTAATAAAAAACTGAATATTCCATCAACTCATTTATGTGGTTTGTAAGAAATACCACATTTCTAAGGGGCTCGTAGGGTAGATTTTCCCAAGAATTTTATTTATTTAACAGCAGAGTTTGATAAAGTATTTATGCATGCGCTGGTAACATTGCGAGATACATACCGCCGCCCGGCAAAAAAGTGTCATATCAGCCATGTTAGGTACATTTTGACATTTTTATAGCATAGAATAGCAAATGTAGTCATGTAGTCAGCTGTAAAAACATCGTTATTAGCTCAGTGAAAAAGGGAACAAAGTTCACTTGCTGCACTGCCCGTTTTCTGTAAGGCCGTGGTATCACTCCGGTCGAGCCGGTCCATACGTGCCGAAGCATGGCTCTTTCACGATAAAATGTGCAAAATGTGGGTGCTTAGTACGGCCTCTGCCTACCCTTTGGGAATACAGATGTGAATGTATGTATGTAATATCATCAAAACCGTTCAGTACTTTTTTTCTCCTGATTGTCAATCGATTTTTTTTTTGTTTAGAAGCTATTGACGGGCTTTAGTATTATACGCAGAAAATAACCTTTAATTCTTCATTAACGATCAAGATAATCACAAACTACGCAAGAGTTAGATTAATGTTTGCGCTGCAGTGACTCAACGTTGTACTGATGTCATGCACTTGCATCCCGCAAGATAACCTAGCTTAGGACGTGTTTATAATGGTACGCAAATTAACACATTATTTATTTTATTTCATAAACCAGAAGATTTTGCGTGTTAAAGCAAAAGAGATTGTACTGTGCATTGAAAAAAAAATTAAGTCCGCAATTCTTTAAACGCATAGTTAAACATTGTCTTTAAAGAAAGATAAACGATTTCGAGTTTTATTAGCTACTAGCTGAACCGACAGACGCTTTCCTGTCTAAACTATGAATATGTAATTCGAATTCAATTCAAAATTATTCCAAAAACATAGTCCCGACCGATGCATCTGTTTTATACGATATTTGCAACACGCATACAATAAAAAAACCATGTGGCAACCCTACTCTTACGAATAATTGGCACACTTACTAAACTATCTAATAAAAAACTAAGAAAGACATTTAAGAGTTCATCTATAAATTAATCATTTTGAAACATGTTCCTAAAAGCACCGTAAAACACAACCGTGCTCCCGTCCTAACACTTTCACATGTCACAAACACGAAACCCTATCCAGTACAGCACATGACGAGTTTAATTATTTCGAGCGAATGTTCGAGAAACACTCTGATAATAGGACGCCTTAGAAGTTAAGGTACTGACACACTAAGTCTTATTCAAATGTGGAATTGATCGAGACTCGTGTATGAAATGGGACGATAATAGTGTGCACCATTATTGCTTAAATCGTTATTTTCAATGGAATAAGGAATAATTACTTTACATACACATGTATGTTATAATAATAAAAATAAATACTCTATAATGTACACCAAAAAAAGGAAACAAATATACATAAACAAATCTATACTAATATTATAAAGCTGAAGAGTGTGTTTGTTTGGTTGAACCCGCTAATCTCAGGAACTACTTGTTCGAATTAACAAAGTATTTTAGTTTTGAATAGCCCATTTATCGAAGAAGGCTATAGGCTATATAACATCACGCTAACACTAATAGGAGCGGAGCAGTGACAGTAAACGCAGGTGAAACTGCGTTGACGGCTAGTTATACCTACATAAAATGCACAAGACGGTCTTATTGCAAGAAGCAATATCTTCCAGGCAACCTTTGGATAGACAGGAGTGTAACTGTCCATCTAAATAGTATCCATCCATCCATAACTGTATGTCAATCAGTTTTAAGAAAAAAATACGGATTTATTTGATACTAGCCGTTTCTCCAATACACAAAGAACTATTTGAATCGGACTGGTAGTTCCTGAGATTAACGTGTTTAAACTAACAAACAATCTAACAATAAAGCTCCTCAGCTTTATTATATCAGTATTGTGCTCATGAGCATATTGGAGGTGTAAATCTCAAGGAAACTATTTTTATCTTTCTAGGCTTTTAGTTGAGAGAAATAACAAAGAAGGTTATTTCTTTATATATCTACCGAAATTGTTTATGTTTCTACTGTTTGGTCCTAAAGTACATACTCAATGAAAAACCATGACAATGAAATCATTTAACAATTTCAGTATCTTCTTTAATAACTTAATCAACACTCCTTTTCTTGAAGATAGATTTCACACCCACGTTATGCACGCTCATTTCAGAATGGATTCTTTCTTTCTTTTAAAAGACATCTTTTAAAAGACTTCTGCACCAGGGAGATAGTGTGTCGTGGTCTTTTTTACTCGAAACTTTGCTATACATATACCGGACAGCATTGTCAGCTTTGCGACTGCAACTGAGTAATGGGTGGAGTGCAATACATACATACATACGCCCAAATGTCAATTTTCTGTTCTGCTATTCTCAATATTAGTGGAATAGCACCCTTACCTTTTGTAACAGTAATCAATACGCATAATTAGTAATTTGTAATTAGTAGTAATTAACTGAATTACTGTAGTTTTCAGACGATTGGGGACTGTGTGTTCGTGACTATTTATTCTGTGATATGTGAAGCTAGATTATAATAATATGTATAATAATAATATTCATGTTACTTGTGACTAAGCTACAAACGAAACGTTGAATATACTAAAAGTTATCGTACCTTTTAAACCGATTTACACGTCTAGTAAAAATATAGAACACATTAAATAAAAAGCACAAAATAAATAAATGTTGAGTAATTTTCAAAATACAGCAATAGTAATCAATATAAGTATGACCAAATAGCTAAATGTACTTTAAAACTTAATATAATTAATGTGAAAATGTCAAAAACAATTATTTAATTTAAAAGAATAAGCCCTATTTTTCTCCTCTTCTTACCAACTTTTGCTGTACCCGACATGGTCTATGATGAATATGATGATATAATTTACTTTTACTTTTAAGTTTACTATCTACAGCTGCACATTGTGGAATAGCAATGAATGTCTAGTATATATAAAATCTAATATAATACGCCGTAGAGACATTTTTTTATCGCTTGCTTGTTTGGCAGGCCTGTTGGTCTAGTGGTTAGTGATCCTGACTGCTCAGCCAGAGGTCGTAGATTCGATTCCCACCAAGACTAATACTTTCTTCTATGTCTGAGTGTAATTTATATATTATGTGTATGTAATTAGTAATATATAAGAACGTTTGTCAGCAGTCTGGTTATCATAATATAAGCTCAGCCTAGTTTGGGCTCAGATGGCCGTGTGTGACGTGTCTAAAGTTATTATTATTGACGACCAAAGTTATTACTTGCACAGAAGTTAGGGAATTCATATTTATGTGTAAATGTTTTCGTCATAATAATTTTTATTTGACCTGCCAAAATAATTATAGTACCTATTTACTTTTAATTGTGTTTTACTTTTGCAATAGCTACAGTGGACATGAACCCTTACTCCAGTTGCATGATCGTCGTTTCTCGCGTATATTGCGTTTAAACAACATAGAGATTTATTACTAAATTAAACAATGTATTTACCACAGTATAAATTGGGTAGTATTACGATATTATAATAGATTCAATAAATTATTTTAAAATTAGTTTCAAGTACCTTTTCTGCATAAATCGTACCACAACTTTGATTTTTTTGAAGCAAACGTTTTTTCAGAATGTTGAAAAAAGCCTACACAGTTCTGACTTTGCAAGCTATGTACTATAAACTATCTGCTCCCAGACGTCACTGCTTTGCTTTTATGTGTATATAAGTTTTCTTAGACAACAATCTGTAAAACGCAAATATAAATTTACATATCGGCCAAGGAGAACCCGAGATTTTCGTAATCAAGAAAATAAAATGTTCAGCTTTATAAGTAATAATATAAATTACTCAACCTACAAATTTCTTACATTCCTTACTATCTCTGTGCATCTAGCAGTACTTTAATAAAACCTTTTTTATTTTACACAGAAAAAAAATATTTCCTTAGCCGCTTGCCACGTATACTGAAGAAATTGACTTGTATAATTGTGTATAGGTTATAATAACTTTAAACACCTCACACAGGGCAGACTGATCGCAAACTAGACAGACCCTGTACTATGGTAACCAAATTGCTGATAAACGTTAGATTCAGATCATCATTCCGACTTGAAAATTAATTTTTTTTTTCATTTCACAAAAAAAAAAACAATAAATACTCCATACGCTATAAAACTGCAATGCAATCAATTAAAATGATAATAATTATAATTTATTGCATAAAGTTAACCATACCATAAGTTAAAAAAACACACAGTTACTTCATTTAACAATAGTGATTAATCAACATTTATGCAATCAGCTGCTTCGACTGCGTAATTCACCGTAACGCACAAAAATGATACCTACGTTTGTCACGTATGCATTGCGTAGCGCAAAATCAAACTAATGACTGAAAATCCTCAATCTCGCATTTTAATGAACTGACTGAACCGACTTTTGCATTGTGATAATGGGGAACTTGCGCTAAAATTATATTGTCAAATTATATTATATTTCCATAAAGATTGTCGTTTAAAGTGCATGCACTAAAAGATTTATTCTAAACTATATTTATTTTGCGAAATATTTTAATTATAAGTAACGTAAATTTAAACGCATATCAGCGCAAAATGACGTCACTCATAAATCAGTTGCTGATTGAACAGAGTAAACATTGAAAAATATCTATAAAATTAAAAAAAGCATTAGCTTATTCGCTATAATTACTCGTAGCTTCAAGTGTAGAGATAAAGGGACAAAATCTTATCCGGTAAGTGGAGTTGAAGTGATGTTAATAGGTTATTTATGGTGCACATTTTTCAAAGAAAATCTTGCTGAAAATGAATGAATTTTTCAATAGATAACAATACCTGAGACCTTAGGGACATAATGATACTACATTACTTATTTACGTAAATTTAAAAATATATTAAACCAGTTACTCTTTGTTGACAGTCTTACTTATGCCTCAAAGGTAATTATTTTTTGTTTACTTGCACTTTCTTGATGCAAGTCATTCTATGTTATGATTTTTGCAAATTCAACGTACTTACATCAAAATGATCTTCACAGATTTTGGAGGAGGTAAAGAGGAAAAAAGAGAAACAAGGTGCTACCTACATTTGAAGGACACATGGGTAGGTACAAAACAATATATCACTGCACCCTTTTTTTGTGAGATTTATCTTTGCTTGTTAAAAACATGTGTTTATTAGGTATATTAAAATAAAATTCAAAATATACTATTTCTGTGGTAAAAATATTTAAATCCACCATGAAAAGTTTACGTCTTATGGAGTGACGCCACGTCAAGCCAGTGAGCGTTTACGCGGGAACTTTGAAATGGCATTTTTTAAAACGCATTAAATAAATCATTTATGCATATTTTAACTTTTTTGTTTTTGGTATACTTATATGGTTCTTAAATCTTTAAGGAAGACTACAAAAGTTAAATTATGCAAGTTCTCTAAAGACGTTCTTGTAAGTTCTTCGCGACGGTGAAACTTACATGCTGTATATTACTAAATACTTATATATTGTAACAACATATATATCAAACCATTTGCTTACTTTAACTATATCTGAGTGTTCCATTATTCGTACACAATAAGTTCTCATTGCCTGTAAGAGATCGCAAATAGCCATAAGGCCGCCAATTGCATCTTTCAAAGTTTTTTTTTTTGTTTAGACTTAAACTTTAGTTGGTAAGAATATTTATATATATACATATCTTGTATAAACTTCTTTGGTGTACAATAAAGAGTTTATCTATCTATCTATCTTAAGACTGTTTCAGTAAGTGTGTTCGTTCATCTAGGAGTGTTCTTTAATACAGCTGCAAATATGTGTCCCAATTTACTCGACCTAGATACCAAAATGATGTATGTTTAACTAAGATAAGCTATTGAGTGACAACAATTTACAAATCAATATACATTTTCTACATATGTATGTATAGGACGTATAGGACATAGTTAACCCTTTAATGCAAGCGGGTCGGATTCTATTACCGCTGGGTCCCTGGAGGCCGTTGCGGGCAACCACTATTTTTGGCTGGGATAGGCTTTATTAGGACCCTCCTAATAAAGAGAATTTATATTCGCTCTTAGAACACACACATGATTATTTTACTCATACATTTGTTTTTAATTCAAACATATGAATGTTTAGATTCTTTGTTGTTATTATTTTTACTGCAATTACTGCATTTTTTTGCTAAGCAAGAAACTTCACTATCTATTAATACTAAAATTAAGAATACTAGAATAAATTAAATTATTTCTGCAGTTTACTGTTATCTTTAGATAACAACTTTCTTATTCCTTTGGTGCATCTTTGAACCTGTAATAGCACTACACCGCTAAGACATCGCTGACTTTTGAAATATTGTTATTTAAATCATCGTGTACTGTGTTCCATATCAAGTTTGCAGATATAGCATATAAAGTAATAGAGACTTAAAATGTTAAAAAACATTTTACTTTTTGTGTTCGTAACACCGTTTTAAATATTCAATTTTAAAGGAAGCATTTTGGTCCTTTGAGCCTAGATCTTTAAAACTCAACATGGAGTTTTTAAGCTTGGTCCATGAATTAAGTGAACTTGAATGAAACCTACCGAGTTTGTTAAAGTTCTCGTATATCCTTTATATTTATATTAAATCGTTCTTTATCATCTCTTTTGCTTACAATAAGATATAATAATTCAAGGGCGAAGTTTACATTTGCTCGTACCAAGCAGTTTCTAGATAAGAAACTTTATTAAAACTATTTTTGGATGATTCTTTAACACATGTGCATCAAAATCTAGGTAGTCGGTGTTGTTCTCAGATATTTTACGCTAAGTCAGGGGCGTTGACGCTTCTCAATGTTTGGAGTTCAGTGTGGTTACGCTGCATAAAGTCAGACATCAATCTTGGCTTCGTACTGTGCTTTGATAAGGTCGAGATAGTTATCAAATACTTTGTTTATATTTGAAACAAGGGGCAAAATTGAATATTTATATGTACTTTACAACGAAATATATTATTTTACTAGTACTTATAGCTTTTTATCAGAAATTCATTGCAACGTAAAAATAAAGATGGACGAAAAGTTTAAATTAATTTAAATTAGGTTACTTAAAACTTTTATACAGAGCCATTAATCTAGTCTCTACATGGTGCACTGCTATGGGGCAATAGGACGTTTAATTTAAATTAAATATCTTCATTTCATATCAATTATTCGAAATCGTCAATTTAAAAAATAATTACTACAATAAAAAATTATAGACCAACACACAGAGTCACCGCAACAATGAGATGAATTCTAGGGTGAATATCCTTGCTTAGAGGGGTTTTTCCTTTACACAATGAAAACAAACACCTCATCACCGACACTGCCTGTTATGTTCTCTCTTTTCTAAAGGTCTTTCACCTTTGTTTGTTCTATTTTCTTCCGCTTTGCTAAGGATGTAAATGCATAGATATACATGTATTAAAGGGAATACTTGAAGAATTAGATAGGTTGTATTTACAGCATTAGTTCGGTGAGATTTGGTATTTGAAGTTAGTAGAGACAAATTATCTAACGGATGTAGTATTTAATATTGAAGGAAGAATCGGTTAAGGGCACAAATAAAAAGATTAGTTATTTTTCAATTATTCATTGACCATCAATTAGGTAAATAGGTTTGATTACTTCTGATCCAGTGTTGATAGCTGATAATCTTCCATGAAACAAACACCTTTTTATTTCCCAAATGATTCGAGAAACGGCGTTTCTCCAAATATCACTCACTCACTCAGTCCAAAACGTTGGAAAGATGTAATAGCATTCCGCCATTATCTCGTGCCCGTTTAATGTAGTCCCAAAGTAGTAGACTTGACTAACCAGAACAATCTTTTTCGGTCTATGAAGACACGGTATTGATTTTTAAATATATAATAAGTTTTGAAATATTCATATTAAATGATGATGATCTTTTGAGGTGGAATAAAAAACAAAAGTATGCTCTAAAATGAAAATTAAAACAGTTTTTTAATTAACTATCAAATTGGTTATTTTATATTTCTTACAAAAAAGAAACTGTGTAAAATGGATCAATCAACCAAGTGTCACCGAACTCAGAATATGGAAAAATGTTATGACAGAAATTATATTCTAATTTAATCGGGTTCAAGTCTTCGTGACAGCTAGTAACACGTTTGCGTCCTATTGTGTATAACATAATTATAATATAAGCAGTATATCAAATCCCTTGGGAGTAAAAAGGATAGGCGTCCATTATAAATGATAACGGTCACTTGAGTGCTGATCAAGGTACGAAAAGCATAGCAGTTACTGTTATTTTGTGAATTCTCTCTTGCTAACATAAATTCCAATAAACCAATGGATTTCTCCAGATATTCGATATCCAGATGTTCGTGGGAGAGCTATGCTTCGACACGTATGAGCCAGCTCGACCGGAGTGATACCACGGCCTCGTAGAAAACTGGCAGTGAAGCATTGCTTTTCGCCGAGTGAGTGAGGTTACATGAGGCCCTAACCCTTGCCTCTCCCCCTCTTCACCCCTTCCTCTACTCCCAGCTTAAAGGCCGGCAATGCACTTGTGACTTGAGTTGCAGGTGCCCATGGGCGGCGGTAGTCATTTACCATCAGGTCACCCATCTGCTTGTTTGCCCCCTATACCATAAAAAAAGGTATTTGTTTTTTTTTGATAATGATAAAATTCAGAGGTTCCACCATTAAATCAAAACATACGTAACTTTACGTACCCTAAACTTGTAACATATTCTGTATTCAGAGAGTGGAGGCATATAAAATTCAGTCTTCGCTCGCTAACGCCAACTCCCGTACATCACATAAACTTATGCTTTATGGTAGGACCGACCAAGAAATGTAAAGTCGATCACTTAGAGTTTTATTTTTACTAGCATTTTAGGGTACCGTTGTCATTACACAACATGTAGCATAAAATATATTTACAGTTTGGGTCTCATAATAATTAAAAACCGAACTTCAGCAAACGTTAATTTGCGTTAAACAGTTTATGAATTGAAACCAGATTTTGTGTTGCATAAAAATATGAGTGAAACAAGAATTATTAAATGAAGCAAAAAAACCCGGCTGCTTTAAAAACTAAAAAGTGAAAAAATTTAATCCAATATGTCATCCCCTCAACTAAAAAAAAAAACTAAAACAAACCCCGAAACCTGCGCCAGGATGCTTCTGTCATTCATTGTGGGTATCTGGCTATAGCGGATACAGTTGATTGCAAGGTTCAAGTCTTTAATGACATTGTTCGTAACTTGTATGACACTCATGCACCAGTCAGGAAAGTTAAAATAAAAAAACCCGCCAGCCCCTTGGCTAACAAAAGAGATACGGATGGCGATGCGCCGTAGGGACAAAACCTATCGTAAATTTAGAAGGGATCGCTGTGAAGAAAAATGGATCATCTACAAATCAGCAAGAAATAAATGCAACCAAATGATACGTAACGCTAAACGCCGCCACATTCTTACTAACATTTCTTCTTCTTCCCCCGCCGAAATTTGGAAATTTCTCAAAACTTTGGGTGTTGGTAGAGTTCAGAATACAGATACAACTTTGGCTATTGGTTTAAACGACATGAACCGTCATTTCATCACATCTCCATCATTTCACCACTCGATTTTTTAACTGGACTACCTCGGCAAACCGTCGATGCCTTTTTCTTTTCTCCAGTTGCCTCAGACGAGATCAAAAATATCATACTATCCATAAAATCAAAAGCTGTTGGTTGTGATGATATAAGTCGATATATGATAGTTACCATCCTAGACTACCTTATGCCCGCAATCCTACCCATTGTTAATTTCTCCTTTGACTCCGGACATTTCCCAGCTGTATGGCAGAAGGCCTACGTTCGCCCTCTTCCAAAGATCCCAAATCCATCTCTCCCCAACCATTTCCGACCCATATCAATCCTTCCTTTCCTATCCAAAGTACTTGAGGCTTGTGCTCACAAACAGCTCACCAAGTACATCTGTAAAAATAATATCTTCAGCCCATACCAATCGGGATTCAGGCCTGGACATAGCACAGTCACTGCTATGCTCAAAATAACTAATGATATCAGGAGTGGCATTGAGGATGCAAAGTTGACTGTTTTAGTGTTAATCGATTTCTCAAACGCGTTTAACAACGTTGACCACGATATTCTACTTTCTATCCTCACTCATCACATGATCTCCCCCTAAGCTCTGGAATGGTTCTCATCTTATCTTCGGGGACGTCAGTAGTCGGTCCGTATCGAAGATTCATCATCAACTTGGTGTGATATTGATACAGGCGTTCCCCAAGGTGGTATTCTGTCTCCTCTATTATTTTCGATATTCATCAATCTCATTACTCTTGATCTTCAGTGTGCGTATCATTTGTATGCAGACGACCTTCAAATCTATTCACAGGCAACACTGGATAATTTGGCAGAAGCCATTCACAATGTTAACAGAGATTTGGAGGCCATTAAGAACTGGTCTTATCGTTTTGGTGTGTCTGTTAACCCCTCAAAATGCCAGGCCATAGTGATAGGCAGCAACTTCATGAGAACCAGAATGGATGCCTCTGTACTGCCGGCTGTTATCTACAACGGATCTGTGCTACCAATAAATCTTTCGGTCAAAGACCTTGGTTTACAAATTGACGCTAGCCTCACCTGGCAACCACAAATTGCGTACGTCAGCCAGAAAGTTACTGGGACCTTGCGATCACTTTATCGACTCAAAAATTTTGTCGAAGCCAGCACAAAGTTAATGCTCGTACAGACATTGGTCTTCCCGATCATTGATTATGGTGATGTATGCTACCTCGACCTGAATGCAGATCTGCTCAACAAACTTGACCGACTTCTCAATAATTGCATTCGATTCGTTTTCAATCTTCGAAAGTACGACCACGTGTCTACATATCGATCACAACTGTCATGGCTACCCATACGTCAGCGACGTAGCCTACATGCTTTAACTACTCTCTACACTCTTCTTAATACCCCTACTGCCCCCACTTATCTCACTTCACAGTTTCAACTTCTATGTTCTAACCATGACAGAGATCTTCGCTCTTCAAAGAATCTTTTACTCCTTTGCCCTACACACAGTTCTTCTCTTATTCACTCTTCATTTTGCTGTCCAATCTATCTTGCTATGGAATGCGCTCCCTCCTGAAATTAGGATGTCCACTAGCCGTCACACTTTTAAAACTAAAGTCCGCGAGTTTTATAACAAACAAATTACTTCATAATAACATGTCAGGTATATTTTGGGTTATTTATTATATTATCGTATTTATATATATATAGATATATATATTATATGTATATAGGTACTTATAAATGTGTAAGATATTCAATTTGTCACTTCTCTCTCTGTATATATATATATGCACCTGCCACGTCCTTCTCTGCACCACCCAAAGGTTGACTGGTAGATAATGCCACTAGGCATTAAGTCCGCCCCATGCAATTTAAAATGCAGGAAGTATTAAATATATAAATAAAAGGAATCTAATGACACCACATATGTATTCGTCAAACAAAGACAGACTAACGGTTAAAAACATTACCTTCAATGGTCATGAAGATAAAATAATTATAGTAAAAAAAAGTAAAAAATAGTTCCACTATTAACTCACCTGCTGGCTTTATAATCAGACCATCGCATCGTCACCATGCTCAACCTCTCATGTTGGACTCGTCAAAACGAATGATGTGAGCCCGAACTCAAGGGGTTTACTAGTAGCCACTGAAGAGTCCCACTATCTAACTCCAGGCTCCATCATCAGATCAGCTCAAAGTTGCCAAATAATAGTGTCGTCATCCAAACTACGTTTTTGTTTTTTATGGTATAGGAGGCAAACGAGCAGACGGGTCACCTGATGGTAAATGACTACCGCCGCCCATGAGCACCTGTAACTCAAGAGTCACAAGTGCGTTGCCGCCCTTTAAGGTTGGAGTAGGGGAGAGGGGGGAAGAGCGGGAAGACGGGAGAGGGGGAAGAGCGGGAACACGGGAGAGGGGGATTAGAGGGGAGGAGAGGGGGGAGAGGGGAAGGACGGGAATAGGGGAGAGGGATAGGTTTTAGGTACAAGGTCACTACTTTTAGTTTGTAAGAATATCTTTAAACAATTTTGTATGTTTTGTACAATAAAGAGTTTATCTATCTATCTGTCTATCTCCGGTAACCTCACTCACGCGGCGAAAAGCAATGTAATCATTGTTTCACTACCGGTTTTCTGTGAGGCCGTGGTATCGAGCGGAGTCGAGCCGGCCCATACGTGCCGAAGCATGGCTCTCCCACGTAAATGCACAAAAGAAAAATTCACTTCCAAGATTTGTTTACATAGTTAGTTATTGGGTATTGGTATTGGTCTAAGGATCTGTTTCCGCATTTAGACTCATAGATGGTCCATAATGCGTTCAGATAGGCTGACTAGTTGAGCCAGCCTAGCTCTTTCCAGAAGCACAGAAGCCTCCTGGGGGCGTTCGTAGGCTTCTAGGAGCGACCTCATAGTTAGTCACTTCTAGTGAAGATAATAAAAGCGCGTTACAATGGGATAGTATTTTTCATTTAGGTCACAATATTATTTAATGAACTCAGCTCTTTATTTTTTACTTTATTTAATGAGAAATTTTCTATTTTAAGTACTAGGATTTGCCGAAAGTGAACGTAAATTTTTTTATTATATTTTAATTAAATATTAAATTTTTTATTATATATTAATACCAGTGATGTTGATGGAATGTCCGAAAATGTTCACTTATAAAAACAATATAATTGAAATTTATATGTAAACTGATAATAGATTTTTAGGAAATATGCCCTAGCATACCTTGATGGCCTACGGCGAGGTAGTAGTGCATCCGACTGAAACGGGGCTCGCGGATTCGAATCTCTCTCAATGCAAATAATTCTGGGCATGAATATGTTTATTTACCCAGTGTTTTGGGTGTTTCTATGTATAATATGTATGTCATGTATTTATAAAAAAAAAAGTTTACATATGTACTCGTATGTTTATCTGTGTTTAGAACCCATTGTACAAGCTCTGCTTATAAGCCTAGATAGCGATATGTCATATGTCCCAAGATATTATTATTATAACGGGAAAGTATTTTTTGCAAAAAAAATGTTTTTAAACTCTGTTCTGTTCAGCCTAACTAAACTGTATATCGGCTATACATAACACTTCTAAAATATAACCATCTCTTTCTGTAACATGGAATATTATATATATATAAATAGTTCTAATTAGTCGATTCATTTATTTTATTCATCGATGTTTCAACTTGAAGTCCTGAGTCGATGAACTCTTTAATGGGTTAATCATCGCCTAATCGGATTTGAAATTTTTCGGTAGTTAATAGTTAAATCCAAAAACAATGGAAAAAAGTTTGAATACAATCTGATTATTATGGTGGGTGATGCAAAGATTACAGTAGGTAGTTACTCTCGTAGGTTTGAGATCGTATGTTGTGTGTGTGTAGGTGGGTGTGTGTGGGTGTGGGTGGGTGTGTGTGTGTGTGTGTGTGTATGGAGGACCGTTGTCGTGTAGAAGTAGCAGACTACTCTAATTGACATGTCTCGGTTGTAACACAGCGAAATTTTCGATCATTAGCCTTCTTTAAACAGGAGAAGGTTCTCAATTTGACAGAATATTGTTTTTGGCATTTGAAAACTGATTGCAATCATTAATTTTTTAATAAAATTGGTTGTACTCAAAGTCGGCCCATTTAAATTTGAAGAAAATAGTCTATTGCCATACGAATATCTGTAGCATTCGTTACGGATAGTTGGAGCCCTAAAAAGTCCGACAACCTGGTCTAAATACTGAATTTCTATGTCACCTAGTACTGGGGTTCTGGAGGTCGGATGGCAGTCGCTTCTCGGTAAATGTAAAAACACGTTAAAACTAAAAAATTTTATAGTTAGTTATAGTATATATAGTAGTTTTATATTAGTTATAGTAAACGAATTATTTGAAAAGAGGGTATAATACTCTTTGGATTGCATTGTGTTGTTTTTGTCTATACTCTCAATGAAGCTATGAAGTCTGTTGGTTGTACGATTTTCTAATTATATTTTATATTATCAAATCAATCTTTTAATATCTCACCCATAAGCCATTGTCAACAGCTCAATATGTAGTAGGTACACTGTGACAGATACCCTCGAGACGACCTCAGAATTAATATGTTTGATCCGTAGTAACCTCAAAACCAGTCACTCTGAACGTCATATATTTAATTTACAGTTGAATCAACTAATTCTTAACTATCTCTCATAAAATTTAATGGCTTAACTGATTTTTTCCATAACAATCCAAAGCTTTAAATGCTAAATCGGTATCATGTCATTAAGGTAGAAAAAAAAGATGATGTGAAATTAGTATATAGATGTTTTTAAGGTTTTTGTAACTTTTGTCGGGTAGGGCTGTTCGTCACTCTAGTGTATGCAGGCTGGACCTGCAGACAAAGTCTCTAAGTAAACCAACTTAATATAATCGATAGACAAATGCCACTTTTAATTGTTTAGATGAATTCACCTCCTTCTTAACTATTAACATTGTGCGGCCTAAAACAAAAGTCAACGAAGTAATCAAAAAAGAAATACAAACAAAGCCCAAAACCACGATGGCGAGGTAAGGTACAGCAACCTGAATATTAGTCTTGAATTGACTGAGGAACAGCCTCCACCCCATAGAACCTTTTTAAACAGTACTAGTAGTATGGTTCAAGTGAGTAGGTTACAAAACCTTGGATAGAGTTGGTTGTGAGTGCTGGTAGGTGAGGTTCGCAAAGCACGAGTGGAACATGTCTTGGATATATGTTTCTCTTAGAAGCATAACAGCCAAATTAGTTAACCCAAGAAAAAATATCAAAACATTTACTAAAATTGATTGAAATTATTCACCGGGAATTTCTCGCTCACTCATGGTTCAGGTGAGTAGATTACAAAAGCTGAGATAGAGTTGGTTGTGAATGCTGGTAGGTGAGGTTTGCAAAGCACGAGTGAAACAATTGTCTTAGACATATTTTTCTCTTAGAAGCATAACAGCCACATTACTTAACCCAAGAAAAATCTCAAAACATTCACTGAAATTGATTGAAATTATTCACCGGGAATTTCTCGCTCACTTAAGGAAAACGAAACATCTCATCATACGAACATCTTCAGGGAGAATGCGTATTGGATTTCCTACATATTGATTCGTTATTTATGTAAGAAATGGTGTGTTTGAAGGTGAAGGGAGTTTGATGGATCAGTTCCACGAAACAGAAGAACGTAATAATAAATTAATAGTTTTATTTTGTTTCTTTAGATAAATAGATGAAAATATTGTTTGCCCGAAATATGTTCATATGCTTAAGTATAAAGTTCTTCATATTTTGAACGAAAGCTAAACAATGACAGGTCAAGTTTTAGTGGACACGAAAGAAAAAAAAAACATTGAACACTTAATATAGTAATTAATTATGGTCGAAATTAGACCACCAGGCAACATACATAATACTACTATTAATCATAATGTAACAGAGAAATGTGAAATAAACAAAAGTAAAGTTGTATTACAAAGTATATGAATTTATCGCAACCTGTGCTACCATTTTGCTTCTACTAAAATTACTAAATCAAATCTCGTGTAATGTCGTAAACTGCGACAGTGTCGGATGGACAAGTACTGTTCCTATTCATAAAGTCAACAAAGTTGCGTGGTGTTAACTTACGGACCACTATTTATTTCTAAGCAACGTTTTAGATCCCTCATAAAATAAGTAGATTTTAAAAATGTAAGTAAACGCCACGCTTTTTACCTCTTAAAACATATTTGGAAATAAATAAAAATATTGGAGAACATGTAATAGCCTATTTAATATTTAATCTAATATATCGGATCAGCCAATGCTACATCTTGATAGGAATCTACTGTGCTACTACGTAAGTGAAACACTGATTTGATTACCATCCTGCTTCAACTCTATCTTGGAGCAAGATGGTTCAATTTCCTATGACACGGCTTTATGAAATTTCTTGTTCGTCAAGCCTTTTCGCATCTTCCGCTAAAGTAGCTAAAGAAAGTAACAGTTTGTAGATGCTTTTGTGAATATTTATAAACATTCTCGACCGTATCATAGAGTAATTAAGCTTTTCAAATGTACTGTGAATTTAGTAGCGTAATTACTATTTACTTGCACAGTGAGGCTAGATATGGAATGTCTTAAAAGCTAGGAAAATCGTATTTTTTTTACATGCTTTATACAATGTTAATTTTACTATGTGAAAATACCTTAAACCGTATTGGCAATTGATATGAAAGGCTCTAACCATGTGTCAATTGTTATGCTTGAACATTTTTTAAAGGCAGAAAAGGTACCCTATGTCTTGTGCTTTATACCTTTACAACGTGTATGCAGAACCTTATGATGATTAGATACCCGGTACGACAGCGCACAAAATACAAACAAACAAACATTGATTTTTAGACATAAGATTTTAAAACTATAACTTTTAAAAGTCAATGCTTTATTTGAAGTGATATTTAGTTGTACTATAAATAAGTATCCTATTATTTTTACATCAGTCTGCATCCACCTGAAGTCATAGCTTTAGACTTCAAAAACCGAATGCAGTAGTAAAAAAAAAAATAGGCAGTCATGGGACATGGCAGGTTGGTGACATTAATTAATAAGGAGCTGACAGAACTCAATGTTTAGATTAGCGCCTTCTAGTGGATCTATATATGTGTTATTAATGTGACGGTCACGAGTTCAGTGCTTTTCCCGCATATTTTTTATAGATTGTATTTTATTTACGCGGCGGCTATCTTCTGGATTCAAAGATGACTTTACTAATGTTTTGAAGTGAAAACTTCTTTAGGGACGTTTGTGCACTCTTGCTGTGGGGAAAAAGCACTGAACTTGTTACCGTCACGCTAACAATACATATGTAGATCCACTAGAGGGCGCTGATCTAAACTTTGAGTTTTGTCAGCTCCTTATTATATATATATATAAGTTTGTATGTGTTTTCACTTCTGACGAACTTTTATTTTTAATTTCCATGCAGGTTTTATTACAATACATAACATTTTATTATTAGAAATACCCATGTATGTGCAGATTATTTGAGTCGGAACTGTATAAAACGAATTTATCCAAACAATATACAGAACGAGTTACGATACAAACAGCAAGTTTGTATCTACGTTACACCACAACTTTGTCGTTCTGTCCAATGCATTTTCGGACTCTCAAACAACTACCACATTTCACATACAAAAATAAACCTTAATGCAGCGTAATAAGATTTAACGCAATCGCAACTCGTGTGGTTATTGCACCACCTTGAAATTTTAGCACTTCAAATTAAACAGGCAACTTTGAACTCTATACAATTGAGTTAGAGAAGAACGGTACGTAACATTGTTGCATTTAGTTTCTCGTACAGTTTAAACGGTACAAATTGCCATTCAAAACGTCATCGCGTTTTGTGGCGGAGCATGTAACACGTATATTCTTGTGTTTTATAGTCATATCACAATGTATATGTTCTGTGAATGTAAAATTTAGACATTTGTATACTTGCGGATGGGCGACAAGGTGTAGGATTGTCGCAGTCGATAATAGCCTTTGGATGCTAGCTGTTTATGATACATTATTTCTCGTAAAAGTTATTGACATCCTGTACGTATCTATTCTTAGCGTATGGTTCAAGAGGAAATAAAATTCCACGAATATTATAAATGTGAAAGTTTGGATGGATGGATGGATGTTTGTTACTTTTTCAAGCCAAAACTACTGAACCGATTGCGATGAAACTTGGTATGTAGATAGCTGGAGACCTAGATTAACATATAGGTTACATTTAATCCTGATATTCAAACGGGATCGGGACTTACGCGGGTGAAACCGCGGGGTGCTGCTAGTATATTATAATAGTAAGTGCTTTTTTCAAATTATATTCCAATTGTTGACCTTGTGACAGAAGAAGTCGTATCAAGCATCTAGCTCATGAAGATAGAAGTTACTTTTTTCTGCTCAATCATAATCACCCTAAATTTTTACCGGTAAATAGATTGATTCTCAAGATTATCCTTTCCGTAGTATTAATAAAATTAAATTAAGTACAAAGTAGATTTGATTCAAAGCATTTCATTGAAGCCACAATCGGGGGTTGGCTAAAAAGTACATAGGTACGTCATAAAGCTTTTTTTTCAAACACAACTCACACTTCTGAAATATTCCTGTGTCGCAGGGGGCTTCACAAACATATATGCAACGGACACAAAGAACACCCAGACTCGACTCTATTTTAGGATTACACAAATGTTTGCCCTGTGTGGGATTTGAACCAACAACACTCGGCAAAGTGATTACTTAAACCATTGCGCCATCCGTGTAGTCATTATTATTTAAGAATGTATTATTCATTAAGTAACTAACGTTGTTAGGTCGTTAAATAACAATTACTTCGTAGTGATCCTTTTCGTTAAAAACAACCTGAGTTACATAGGATATGTATGAGAAATGTAATAAAGTGCATGAGTTGACATATCCTTAATTGATAAAGGTTCCAAAAAATTAAGAAATGTTGACGATTTAAATGTCCTTTTCTAACCAAATGAAAACAAGCGTTTGCACGTAAAACTACAATAAACAACTATCGGTAAACTTATCGGCAAAACCCTACGGCCAGTTTTGGTAGGACATGTTCACATCAAACACTTTTATTATAATAGTATTATAATAATAACTTGAGATACCCCACACACGGCCATCTGATTCCAAACTAGGCAGAGCCTGTACTATCGTAACCAGACTGCTGATAAAAATACTTATATATTATTAAATACATACATATTATGTATAAATTACACCCAGACACAGAGCAAATGATCCATGCTCATCACACAATTATTTGTACTGGGTGGGAATCGAACCCTAACCATGAGACCAACACGCCCGTCCATTCAATTCCATTTTCAACTAATGAATCAGGATTTTTGCTAGCACTAGAATTATTAAGAGATAGAAAACAGGAAAACATAAATTCCTAAACTGCCAGATGCGTCCTCATCCTGCGATGGAGAGCGAAAAACTATCTACAGCTGCTGCGATTGTGGCGTGTCTTTCCCATTTAGCAGAAATAATACAAAGGCGGTTCGCAACGTGTTTTACGCACAGTTGTCTCGTAGACTAGAGGATAAGTTTCCTTCGTTGCTCCGTCCCTTACAAAAAATACTGTGATGTTATAGTCGTAGGAATTTCAGTGTTAATAACTAAAATTTTGTTTTAGCATTTGAATTAAAAGTCAAGAAATGGGAGATTAATTACCATGACAGTGATGGATAAACCCGTCCGTTGTCCTAGCAAAATCAAGACCAAGACGATTTGCAACGTGTTCGCCACTCACTTCACTGGACATAACAAGGCACCAAGAATCTTTGAACTCATGTATGGGTAGCTTGCTATACGATTGATGCCTATTTTCCATTTCATTTCCTTTCCTGGGCCGGCCTCTTACAATACACATAATAAACTGCAGGTAAACGCTCCCCATGAACTCATAAAGCGTTTGCAACTTCACAGCACAAAAAAAACTGAAGACGGAATGACGGACTTATCTACTAAGCCAAGCCACTTTTTTTTTGTTTACTTTTTTTTCCACATTACTCATCAAATAAACGAGAAAGTTTGGAACTAAAATAGTATCAGGACGTATAACTGCAATCGATAAATTTTCAACTGCACATTGAACTCATAAAACGAACTTCTGATAGTTAGCAGCGAAATAAAAATTATGTTTTACGATACAACTGCATATAATACAAAGATTTTTATTGCTTTATGGCAGAATATTTTGATTTGAATGCACCCTTGCATAAAGTTATAATATCGTTGTGAAATCCGCTGTTGAAATATATAACACTTACTGTTTCCCACGATTTCGTTCGCGTGGAAATTTTGGTGAAATTTATCCCACGAGAACTGTACCTTTTTTTTGGGATAACAAGTAACCTATGTGCTATTAAAAAGTGTTTTGTAGTAATTATATTATATTTAACACCAGCTGCGCCCCGCGGTTTCACCCGCGTAAGTGTAAGTCCTGATGCCGTATGAATATCTCAATAAAAAGTAGCCTATGTGTTAACCCAGGTCTCTAGCTATATACATACCAAGTTTCATCGCAATCGGTTCAGTAGTTTTTCCGTGAAAGAGTAAGAAATATCCCTGCATCCTCACAAACTTTCACTTTTATAATATTAGTAGGATTTACGGCAACGTGATCGGATACGTGGCTTTGACGTGTCCTGTCAGTGTCATGTGATATTGACAAAATATGTAAAAGTGTTACCTATTTAAAAATATAATTGTGTTTTATTTTTAATTCTCTTTTAAAGTTATTTGTTGTATGGTGTGTAGTACCTAATGGTAGATTATTATTTTCGCCTTCACTCCAGCGTTCAAAGATTTCAAGAAGTGTAAATACCCACACAAAAACAATTAGGTTTTTTTAGGGTTCCGTTCCTCAATAAGAAAAAAAAGGAACCCTTATAAGACCATTTTTGACGTCCGTTTCTGTCTGTCTATCAAGACCGTTTTTCTCAGGAACCCGTTTAAGCTTATGTCCGCAGTTCCTCAAAGCTGTAAAATCAACGCAATAAATTAAATCCGAACCTAAAGGGATCCCGATTCTAGAATCGTGAAATTTGGTAAAAAGTAAGGTCTCACATCACAAGTATTAGAGGAAAAGATCCAAAAGTCGATAATTTGTTGTTATGTCGCATAAAAAAGGTTGTGGTATTTGCACACTTATATTTTGCGGTTGGTATATCGATGAATGGGAAATATTTTTAAATTGGCAAAATCTTCAAGAATCGATTCCCGAGATGGACGTACTATTTATACAAGTTTGTTTGCTTACGGAACTCTCGGTGCACGAGTCAGACTCGCACTTGTTCGGTATTATTTGTATTATAGCTGGTTTTATAGTTTATTAAACTGTTTCCTTTTTGTTATTGTAGGTAATCTTTTGTTTTAGTTTCCAGTTATTTACGGAGCCCACTTGCCGTACTGTTGCCAGAGCCAAATAGCCTGTTTCTCACACACTCACATTCTCACTCGTATTAAGCAATCTTCGGGAATTCAGTCCAGACGCAGACGGATGTTTGCCGACGAAGCGTATTTGCGGATGGAGCGGCAACAATTTTGTTAGAATGCTTTATGTTCTTTGAAAAAGATGTAGATACTTTTATTTAGATCGCATTATTGGCACTAATGTTGTAATTAAACTAAATAAAGAAATTAATTTACAGAAAAGTGAACAAACGAATAAACGAAAGGAATGAATGAATGAAAAAATAAATAAATATATATATATGTGGAGGAACGGGTGTCATGTTCCTCCAACACAAAGGGAGGATCCTCCGACCAGGCGATCATGCCTGGCGGGCCGCGACCCAACGGTTGATGTTGGGAAGTTGTATATATACTAATCGGCGCGAGAACTCTCATAGCGCGATGCAGCATTAGTAGGTTGTAGACAATGTTGAAGTATGTTTCTTTTTGCTATATGTGGAAGTCGCCACAAATATATACACAAATAAATAGATAAATACGGTGTTGAACATTCGTTCTGAAACCGGAATTGAAAGTTAATATCAAGTCAATAGGAGTGTGTTAAAGATTTACGGCACATCTTTCTTTACACACATTTTTGAACAGTAAAGCAGAAATTTGCTTTAATTACTAATCAAGCCGCTCATCTGGCAGTACTTCTGGCAAAATGTTCTATGTCTTATGTGGAGAAATAGAATATTTTGCCAAAGGTGATACGCCCGGTATTATCACTCCAATGCAAAGAGAGAATTCACTGGCCAGAGTACATGATCAACTGTTTATGTTGGGAAGTGGTATAAAATTGTACAACATAATCAGCACCAGAACAATCATTTTGCTGTCCAGGATTAGTACGTTTTTTTTCATGGAATAAGGGGCAAACGAGCAGACGGGTCACCTGATAGTAACTACCGCCGCCCATGGACACTTGCAACTCAAGAGTCAGAAGTGCATTGCCGACCTTTGAGGTGGGAGTAGGGGAAGAAGGGGACGGGGGTTTGGGTCTCCGGTAACCTCTCTCACAACTAAAGCATTGCTTAACGGCCGATTTTCTGTGAGGCCGTGGTATTACTCCGGTCAAGCCGGCCCATACGCGCCGAAGCATGGCTCTCCCACTTATTCGGTGTTGCCACACTAATAATAACAAGGATCGCCAGAGTTACATTGTGGTATCCTAATTCAACATACGAGTGACACAAATCTCCAAAAGTCACCCCCAATAGCTTCAGATCAGGCGGGCCTTGCACTTGTTTACTGACGTAACAAAAAAGGGACAATCAGGAAATTGAAATTGTTTTGGGTACGAAAAATAATACTATATATATTTCATCATCGCATTACGCTTCGAGCGCCAATGACATGGCAGCGATAAT
This sequence comes from Callimorpha dominula, assembly GCA_949752705.1. NCBI lineage: Eukaryota > Metazoa > Arthropoda > Insecta > Lepidoptera > Erebidae > Callimorpha > Callimorpha dominula. Next base: position 2,337,608 of record OX457002.1, on the reverse strand, counting down.
GTCAACTGATATGCTGTAGGCCGCATGTCATGTACAATTTTAACAATCAGAAAATATTTCACAATGAGATTGTAAAACGTATTTTATTCTGGAAGCAAAATATGTATTACAATCTTCAAATTTGGCGTATTTTGAGAATATTAGATGTATAGAAAGTTTAAAAATTTAAACAATCTGTGTTATACAGTAAAATTATGTAAAAAGGGTACAAAGAGCTACTCACGTTCAGTATATACAAATTGTGTTGACCTATCGTAGTATGGAAAGTCGATACAATGAAAGTTCAACTCATACTGGAAATGAATAACTTGATATATGTTACAGACAGACCAATGATTTCATTGGCCTTTTTTTTTTTTTTTGTGCGTGTGGAAACCCCCTCGGGCCGTCACCCCACCGGGGTTTTCGGTGGGGCGGTGTGTCGGAATCGAACCGACTAAAACCACACGGTGTGCCGTACTGCGCCTTAAGTAGGAGGGATCCGGGAACAGCTTTTATTAAGACATCCGGACCCCCCCTAGCGCCTGCCCGCAAAAGCGCGAGCACCACCTTCGGGTAAAAACCTCTCAATTAGGCGACGTCCAGGCACACGCGGACGCCGCCTCCTCGCGGGGGGCCACTATAGCGGATGGAGGGGAAAAACCCGTCCCGTCCACCCGCGGCCACACTCAGGGCGGCATGAGGCGCTGGTAAGCGCGCCTCCGCCGCCCGGTTCGCCGGCGGCGAATTAAGTCCGAGTGGAGGTCGTCCTCCCGGACCCTTTCCGCCGCCTCCTTCTGCGAGATGACTTCCTCACAGAAGGTAGCGACCGCGGTATAATTCCTGTCGCTACCGGCCATGGAGCGTATGACAGCCGGTAGCGACAGATCCACTCCGATGACTGCAGTGAGGGCCCGACGCTGCGCCGCCCAACTGGGGCAAACCGCCAGCGTGTGCTGAGCCGAGTCCTCACTGCAGTCGCAGTGGTGACAGGCGGAACTCAATTCCCTCCTAGCGACCGAGTGCAGGTACTTCCCGAAGCAGCCGTGCCCGGAAAGAACCTGCCTCAGTCGGAAGGAAAGGGTCCCGTGCTGCCGCCCTGCCCACTCGACGATGACCGGCTGGAGCGCCTCCACGGCGGCAAAGCCAGCACGTGGAGCCTCCAGCCGGGACGACCAACGAGCCATCGTGGCTCGGCGAGCGGCCTCACGCCACTCGCGTACCTCTTCGGGCGGGGGCCGACTGCCGCTTCCCGCCCGGAACTCAGTCGTCCGCCGATAAACTTCGGCGAGCACTTCCGCCTCCAAATCCCACGGAGGAGTCCCGGCCAACGCGCACGCCGCCTCCGTCGACACGGTGCGGTAGCCGCGTATGGCTCTAACCGCCATAACCCTCTGAGGGCGCCAGAGGCGTGCCCTATTCTGGGCGGTCAGAGCCCCCGCCCACACCGGTGCACCGTACAGTGCCATTGACCGGACAACCCCCGTGTACAGCCGTCTCGTAGCGACGCTGGGTCCACCCAAATTGGGCAAGAGTCGCCCAAGGGCGGACGCAGCGCCGACCAGCTTCGGAGCAAGCTGTCGGAAGTGCTCGTCGAAGAGCCACCTGCCGTCGAGGATCAGGCCCAGATACCTTATGTGGGCCCGAACCGGTACGAGGACCGAGTTGACCTCGATAGAGGCGCCAGGGGGTGGACCACGACGGGGCCCATGAAATAAAAGGGCCTCCGTCTTATCCAGGGCCACCCGCAAACCCAGCGCCTCGATGCGCCCGACCACCAGAGAGACTCCCCTGGTAGCCAAGCGCGCCGCCTCCTGAAAGTTCACCCCCCGGGCTGTGACCAACGTGTCATCGGCGTAACAGATTACGCCCAGCCCGGCGGGGAAGTCACCTCGAAGGGCCCAGTCGTACCCCATGTTCCACAGGAGTGGTCCAAGGACAGACCCCTGCGGAACACCGCACGACATGGGCCGACTACTTAAAACTTCATCTCGGTCCTCGTACATGACGGTACGCTCCTCTAAATAGTCTGCCACTAGCCGCCTCAGGTACTGTGGCACCCCATGATAGAGGAGTGCTTCCCTGATGCAGCTGAATGGCAGACTATTGAATGCGTTGGCGATGTCCAATGACACCGCCAACAGCACGCCGCCACAGCTCACTACGTCTTCGGTCACAGCCCTCAGGCGCAACACAGCACCGACCGTCGAACGCCCCGCTCGAAAACCGAATTGGGCGTCCGACAAATCGGGGCCGACCTCGCCAAGGTGCCGAACGATGCGGGCAGAGAGGACCCTCTCAAACAATTTACCCGCCTCGTCCAGCAACACGATGGGCCTGTAGGCTGCGACCGAGTCAGTAGGCCGTCCCGGCTTCGTTAAAAGCACCAGCTTCCCGCTCTTCCAGCAGTCAGGGAAGCATCCGGACACCAGGCTAGCGTCGAACACTTCCCTGAGGCGGTCCGACATGTGGTCGAGGGCGAGGGCCAAAGCTCGGGCAGGAATCCCGTCTGGCCCGGGGGCGGTGTTCTTGGAACGGATCCGTAGAACAGCCGCCCCTACCTCCGCCTCTGTGACGGGCGGAACGTCCTCACTTTCGACCTCCCCGTCGTGTCCGGCCAACAGGGCCATCGACGGGGGTGTGTGTTCCGCCCGTTGCGGGAAAAGGCCCTCAACCACTTCCTGCAGGAAGCTGGGCTGGAGAGTCTCCGTAAGGGGGGGGCCCGACGTGCGGAGCTTTCGTTGCGCCGCGCGATATGGGCGACCCCAGGGGTCACGATCGAGACCCTCCAGCATCTCCTTTCTCTTCTCCTCTTTGGCGCGGCTAATGGCCAGCTTCAGAGTTTTCCGCGCCTCTCGGTACTCCTCATGAAGCTGGTCCTCTTCACCCTCCTCGCGATGACGACGCCGGCTGCGGGTGTAGGACCTCCGGGCACGGGTACAGGCCGCACGGAGGTCCGCCAACTCCTGGGACCACCAGTAGACCTCCTTCCTTGGAGGCCGACGACCTCGGACGCGGGGCATGGCCGCATCGCAAATCTGCGTAATCGCATCACGAAAGCGGCCTGCCCCCATGTCTACCTCCTCAGTCAGAGGCTGTGGAGACAGCCAAGAGTAGATGATGGCTGCCTCCTCTAGTAGGTCCCTGTCCATCTTCGTAACAGCCCACCGCGGGAAGCGGGAAGAAAGCCGCGCCGTGTGACCCCTTCTGGGGTCCTGGGTCCGGGAGAGCTCAAATCGGATATACAGGTGATCCGAGAGCGTCTCAACCTGTTCCAGGACACGCCAGTTCCTTACTCGTGCGGCGAGAGCTGGGGTAGCGAACGAAAGGTCCACTATCGACCCCCCCTGCTGTCGCACGCACGTGTTGGTGGAGCCTCTGTTTAGGAGACAGAGGCCCACCGATGCCGCCCACTCCTCTACGGCATCACCCCGTGCGTCCGTCCTTTTTTTTTTTTTTTTTTTTTTTTTGTGCGTGTGGAAACCCCCTCGGGCCGTCACCCCACCGGGGTTTTCGGTGGGGCGGTGTGTCGGAATCGAACCGACTAAAACCACACGGTGTGCCGTACTGCGCCTTAAGTAGGAGGGATCCGGGAACAGCTTTTATTAAGACATCCGGACCCCCCCTAGCGCCTGCCCGCAAAAGCGCGAGCACCACCTTCGGGTAAAAACCTCTCAATTAGGCGACGTCCAGGCACACGCGGACGCCGCCTCCTCGCGGGGGGCCACTATAGCGGATGGAGGGGAAAAACCCGTCCCGTCCACCCGCGGCCACACTCAGGGTGGCATGAGGCGCTGGTAAGCGCGCCTCCGCCGCCCGGTTCGCCGGCGGCGAATTAAGTCCGAGTGGAGGTCGTCCTCCCGGACCCTTTCCGCCGCCTCCTTCTGCGAGATGACTTCCTCACAGAAGGTAGCGACCGCGGTATAATTCCTGTCGCTACCGGCCATGGAGCGTATGACAGCCGGTAGCGACAGATCCACTCCGATGACTGCAGTGAGGGCCCGACGCTGCGCCGCCCAACTGGGGCAAACCGCCAGCGTGTACTGAGCCGAGTCCTCACTGCAGTCGCAGTGGTGACAGGCGGGACTCAATTCCCTCCTAGCGACCGAGTGCAGGTACTTCCCGAAGCAGCCGTGCCCGGAAAGAACCTGCGTCAGTCGGAAGGAAAGGGTCCCGTGCTGCCGCCCTGCCCACTCGACGATGACCGGCTGGAGCGCCTCCACGGCGGCAAAGCCAGCACGTGGAGCCTCCAGCCGGGACGACCAACGAGCCATCGTGGCTCGGCGAGCGGCCTCACGCCACTCGCGTACCTCTTCGGGCGGGGGCCGACTGCCGCTTCCCGCCCGGAACTCAGTCGTCCGCCGATAAACTTCGGCGAGCACTTCCGCCTCCAAATCCCACGGAGGAGTCCCGGCCAACGCGCACGCCGCCTCCGTCGACACGGTGCGGTAGCCGCGTATGGCTCTAACCGCCATAACCCTCTGAGGGCGCCAGAGGCGTGCCCTATTCTGGGCGGTCAGAGCCCCCGCCCACACCGGTGCACCGTACAGTGCCATTGACCGGACAACCCCCGTGTACAGCCGTCTCGTAGCGACGCTGGGTCCACCCAAATTGGGCAAGAGTCGCCCAAGGGCGGACGCAGCGCCGACCAGCTTCGGAGCAAGCTGTCGGAAGTGCTCGTCGAAGAGCCACCTGCCGTCGAGGATCAGGCCCAGATACCTTATGTGGGCCCGAACCGGTACGAGGACCGAGTTGACCTCGATAGAGGCGCCAGGGGGTGGACCACGACGGGGCCCATGAAATAAAAGGGCCTCCGTCTTATCCAGGGCCACCCGCAAACCCAGCGCCTCGATGCGCCCGACCACCAGAGAGACTCCCCTGGTAGCCAAGCGCGCCGCCTCCTGAAAGTTCACCCCCCGGGCTGTGACCAACGTGTCATCGGCGTAACAGATTACGCCCAGCCCGGCGGGGAAGTCACCTCGAAGGGCCCAGTCGTACCCCATGTTCCACAGGAGTGGTCCAAGGACAGACCCCTGCGGAACACCGCACGACATGGGCCGACTACTTAAAACTTCATCTCGGTCCTCGTACATGACGGTACGCTCCTCTAAATAGTCTGCCACTAGCCGCCTCAGGTACTGTGGCACCCCATGATAGAGGAGTGCTTCCCTGATGCAGCTGAATGGCAGACTATTGAATGCGTTGGCGATGTCCAATGACACCGCCAACAGCACGCCGCCACAGCTCACTACGTCTTCGGTCACAGCCCTCAGGCGCAACACAGCACCGACCGTCGAACGCCCCGCTCGAAAACCGAATTGGGCGTCCGACAAATCGGGGCCGACCTCGCCAAGGTGCCGAACGATGCGGGCAGAGAGGACCCTCTCAAACAATTTACCCGCCTCGTCCAGCAACACGATGGGCCTGTAGGCTGCGACCGAGTCAGTAGGCCGTCCCGGCTTCGTTAAAAGCACCAGCTTCCCGCTCTTCCAGCAGTCAGGGAAGCATCCGGACACCAGGCTAGCGTCGAACACTTCCCTGAGGCGGTCCGACATGTGGTCGAGGGCGAGGGCCAAAGCTCGGGCAGGAATCCCGTCTGGCCCGGGGGCGGTGTTCTTGGAACGGATCCGTAGAACAGCCGCCCCTACCTCCGCCTCTGTGACGGGCGGAACGTCCTCACTTTCGACCTCCCCGTCGTGTCCGGCCAACAGGGCCATCGACGGGGGTGTGTGTTCCGCCCGTTGCGGGAAAAGGCCCTCAACCACTTCCTGCAGGAAGCTGGGCTGGAGAGTCTCCGTAAGGGGGGGGCCCGACGCGCGGAGCTTTCGTTGCGCCGCGCGATATGGGCGACCCCAGGGGTCACGATCGAGACCCTCCAGCATCTCCTTTCTCTTCTCCTCTTTGGCGCGGCTAATGGCCAGCTTCAGAGTTTTCCGCGCCTCTCGGTACTCCTCATGAAGCTGGTCCTCTTCACCCTCCTCGCGATGACGACGCCGGCTGCGGGTGTAGGACCTCCGGGCACGGGTACAGGCCGCACGGAGGTCCGCCAACTCCTGGGACCACCAGTAGACCTCCTTCCTTGGAGGCCGACGACCTCGGACGCGGGGCATGGCCGCATCGCAAATCTGCGTAATCGCATCACGAAAGCGGCCTGCCCCCATGTCTACCTCCTCAGTCAGAGGCTGTGGAGACAGCCAAGAGTAGATGATGGCTGCCTCCTCTAGTAGGTCCCTGTCCATCTTCGTAACAGCCCACCGCGGGAAGCGGGAAGAAAGCCGCGCCGTGTGACCCCTTCTGGGGTCCTGGGTCCGGGAGAGCTCAAATCGGATATACAGGTGATCCGAGAGCGTCTCAACCTGTTCCAGGACACGCCAGTTCCTTACTCGTGCGGCGAGAGCTGGGGTAGCGAACGAAAGGTCCACTATCGACCCCCCCTGCTGTCGCACGCACGTGTTGGTGGAGCCTCTGTTTAGGAGACAGAGGCCCACCGATGCCGCCCACTCCTCTACGGCATCACCCCGTGCGTCCGTCCTGGGGGAACCCCACGCAACGGACTTGGCGTTGAAGTCCCCCAGCACTAGGACGTGCCCAGACGCTAGTCGCCGGATCGAGGTCTCCAGGTTATTGAGGAAGACCTCGAAGTCGCTCAGACTCCGGTTGGGGGAGAAGTAGACACCATATATGGTGATACCCCCCCATTCGGCAGCAACATATCCAGTACCCTTGTCTCTTAGCGACAAGGGCGGGGAATGAGCCACCGTGGAGCCGACGACTGCCACGGAGCTGTCCCAATCACCCAGCCAATTTGGACGGGGAGGAACATAATAGGGCTCCGCGGCTACGGCGACACCTATCGACCACTCCGCCATAGTTTGCAGGAAAAGATCCTGCGCACCGGCAGAGTGGTTCAGATTCGTCTGGACAAGGAGGTTGGAGACTTGGTCCATTACTGGACTGTCTCTACAACCTCCTCCATGGGCGACGACGACGACGACGCAGGATTGACCTCGGGGGCAGCCTGGGTCGATTGGCTAGCCCCCGAAGTTTGTCGAGAAGTGCGGGGCGGCTTGCAGCCACCCTGCCCCATCTGATGGTTGGCGGGAAGATTTCCCGCCGCACACGCTGGGCAGTGAGGGGCGGCAGAACATTCCGCCGCTTTGTGCCCCGGTCGACCGCAGCGGAAACATAGTCCGCTGCAGTCAAAGCAACTGGCGCACTTGACACGGGTGTGTCCGGCGGAGAGGCATTTAAAACACCTCATCGGTCTCGCCGCCAGAAGTGTGACTCTGGCGTTCACGAAACCGATGAGGATTCTACCGGCGTCACTCAAGGTCTTGGCCGACGCCACGGGACAACTAGCCCACACCGCGCCAAGGCCCCCTGGACCGGGGCGGATGGTGCCGATCCCGATGTTGTCCGCGCTGCATACTGTCCTCTCCCGAATCGCAACGCGGACATCCTCGACCGTGACTGAATCGTCCAGGCCCGAAATGCGCAGCTCCGCGCACTTGATGGGCCTGGCGATCTTCACACCATCCGTGGCTGCGAAAATCTCCCGCATCTTCTCGGCAAAGGTGTCCGCCGTCTTTGCGCCTTCAGCCCCAGGGAACTCGAGGACTCGAGCTCCCGTCTGGGCGAGGCGCATCCTGACACCTACTCCACCAAATTCACCGGCGAGAGTATCCCGGGCCTTCTTAAATACGGCTGCGTAAGATAGCCCGCCGTCGGTTGCCGCCGGTGATACGGAAACCACAACAGCCGCCGTTTTGGGTGTCACCAGTTTCCGGGGCTTTTTGGTGGCAGTCACCACCACAGATGGTGCCTGCGGCGGAGAAGGTGCACTCTTGGCAGCCTTTTTCTTTCCCCTTCGGGACTGCTTCTTTCCTCCCTCGACTTTTTTCCACCCGTCGTTAGAGGGGGTGGACGTGGATCGGGCCGTTATAGACGGACCAGGCACGGGCTCACTAGAGGGAGCAGTAGCCGTAGTCATCCCCTTCGATGCCGGAGTGGGAAGCGGAGGGTACTCTGCTGCCACTTTTTCCGCGGCCTTCGGCGTCTGCCCGGCCTTTGGTGCAGCCGCTTTTGACGCAGCCTTAGCCGGTCGACCAGCCTTCGATGCGGCTACAGCCACCGGTGCTGACGTCGCCGCGGCATACGTCCCGGTCACGCGGCCACTCGAGACGGGAAGCGGTGTCGGGACGGTTGCAGCGTTAGCCTTGGCCGCGGCAAGTGGGGGCCGAACGATGGGAGCTGGAGGCAGCCTTGCCTCCAGGCCTGCGAGGCGCCCGTCCATCATGCGCCACACTGCGTCAATAACTTGACGCAAGTGGGCATCCGGAACGGGGGAGATGACAGGGGTAGGTTGCCGGGCAACCGGGTTCGGCTGCTCAGAGCAATTCACCTGTGCCCGAAATTGGGCGAACTGAGCACTGAGCTCGGTGACCTGCCCCGTGAGCTGTTCATTTGCGGCCTGGAGGCGCGCCACGTCCCCAATGAGGGTCCCGACGACCCCTGAGATGGCGGAAGAGGAGTCCTTAAGGGCCCTAACAAAGGAACCCTTAAGGTTCGTTGACTTGGTGGCCACTTTGTGGATGACGGCCACCACCGCGTTCGCTCTCTCCTGCATGGTCGATGATGTTTGGGGGACAGAACCCCCTATCACCGGCTCTCGAATTTTAAGCAGGAGATCCGCAATCTCCTCTTCCGCTACGTCTTCACCCTCCGCTCTGACTTGGACATAGGCTTGCTTCCTAGAGAAGGAGGAGCCCGACGAAGCCGAGACCGGTGTACGCGACCTCCCTCTATGGCAGCTAGCCACTTTGGGAGGCAGCATCTCCTGGGACGTGTCGCCATCTTGATCCATGGAGCGTCCGCGTTTTCGACTTTCGGTGTCGCGAACCTCCACTTCCATCACCTCTTGTGTGTCCGCCATCGAACCTGAATTTTCGGCCAATGACAGGACAGACCTGGAACGCAAGCGTTCCGAATGTCTTCTGCTCCCAGATTGACTTCTGGGAGCTCTTTCGAGATAGGCGTCTTGCGTGTACCATCGTCGTTGGACGAGGTGTCGTCCGCCTTCTTGCTCCTTTCCTTCTTCTTAACATCCTTCTCCGTCTTTTTTTCTTCTTGTTTGTTTGTTTGCATAATATTTGATAACTCCATAACTAAACCCACGAGACGGGGAGAACTAAAAGTCGACCCGGGCAGAGATCCCCAATACCCGGGCAAGCGAAGATTTATGCCCAACCGAGGGTTCCGCAGGTGCCCCGGCTGGGAGTGCGCTTGCGACTGAACTACCCATCAGCCATGCATCCCCTGGTCACGCACCAGAACACGGGATTCGGGGTGATTTTTTAGAGAGGTTTTCTTCCTCGCAGTCCGGGCGGCTAAGCCAAGACCCTCGTCCCCGATCGGAGTCGCAAAACATGACCACGACTCCTTTCGGGATTACGATATGCCGACGGTGGCAAGGAAATTAAATCTTCCCATGCCTGCTCGGTGGCAGTGTGAGTGCACGCCGAGCCCGCCCTCTTTCTCCACTGACGACAGCGGAGAAACTACGACCCATGGAAGGGTCCCTCCTTCGTGATTTTTTACCGAGGTTTTCATCCTCTTAGCTCCGAAGAGCGAAGAGCCAACAGAGGTATCGACAGACACGCCCGCTCTGTTGGGCCAAGCCTCAACCAAGTGGCCGAAGAAAGATGGCCTCCTCTTCATACTAGAATATTAGCCGTTGGCGATGACGCTGTCCTCAAAAACTGAGGAACAAAAGGCAGCGTCATCGCCAACGTTTCCAGGGTGCACCACGTGGAGGTTTTCTAGACGGCACCCCCCGTGCGTCCGTCCTGGGGGAACCCCACGCAACGGACTTGGCGTTGAAGTCCCCCAGCACTAGGACGTGCCCAGACGCTAGTCGCCGGATCGAGGTCTCCAGGTTATTGAGGAAGACCTCGAAGTCGCTCAGACTCCGGTTGGGGGAGAAGTAGACACCATATATGGTGATACCCCCCCATTCGGCAGCAACATATCCAGTACCCTTGTCTCTTAGCGACAAGGGTGGGGAATGAGCCACCGTGGAGCCGACGACTGCCACGGAGCTGTCCCAATCACCCAGCCAATTTGGACGGGGAGGAACATAATAGGGCTCCGCGGCTACGGCGACACCTATCGACCACTCCGCCATAGTTTGCAGGAAAAGATCCTCCGCACCGGCAGAGTGGTTCAGATTCGTCTGGACAAGGAGGTTGGAGACTTGGTCCATTACTGGACTGTCTCTACAACCTCCTCCATGGGCGACGACGACGACGACGCAGGATTGACTTCGGGGGCAGCCTGGGTCGATTGGCTAGCCCCCGAAGTTTGTCGAGAAGTGCGGGGCGGCTTGCAGCCACCCTGCCCCATCTGATGGTTGGCGGGAAGATTTCCCGCCGCACACGCTGGGCAGTGAGGGGCGGCAGAACATTCCGCCGCTTTGTGCCCCGGTCGACCGCAGCGGAAACATAGTCCGCTGCAGTCAAAGCAACTGGCGCACTTGACACGGGTGTGTCCCGCGGAGAGGCATTTAAAACACCTCATCGGTCTCGCCGCCAGAAGTGTGACTCTGGCGTTCACGAAACCGATGAGGATTCTACCGGCGTCACTCAAGGTCTTGGCCGACGCCACGGGACAACTAGCCCACACCGCGCCAAGGCCCCCTGGACCGGGGCGGATGGTGCCGATCCTGATGTTGTCCGCGTTGCATACTGTCCTCTCCCGAATCGCAACGCGGACATCCTCGACCGTGACTGAATCGTCCAGGCCCGAAATGCGCAGCTCCGCGCACTTGATGGGCCTGGCGATCTTCACACCATCCGTGGCTGCGAAAATCTCCCGCATCTTCTCGGCAAAGGTGTCCGCCGTCTTTGCGCCTTCAGCCCCAGGGAACTCGAGGACTCGAGCTCCCGTCTGGGCGAGGCGCATCCTGACACCTACTCCACCAAATTCACCGGCGAGAGTATCCCGGGCCTTCTTAAATACGGCTGCGTAAGATAGCCCGCCGTCGGTTGCCGCCGGTGATACGGAAACCACAACAGCCGCCGTTTTGGGTGTCACCAGTTTCCGGGGCTTTTTGGTGGCAGTCACCACCACAGATGGTGCCTGCGGCGGAGAAGGTGCACTCTTGGCAGCCTTTTTCTTTCCCCTTCGGGACTGCTTCTTTCCTCCCTCGACTTTTTTCCACCCGTCGTTAGAGGGGGTGGACGTGGAGGGGGCCGTTATAGACGGACCAGGCACGGGCTCACTAGAGGGAGCAGTAGCCGTAGTCATCCCCTTCGATGCCGGAGTGGGAAGCGGAGGGTACTCTGCTGCCACTTTTTCCGCGGCCTTCGGCGTCTGCCCGGCCTTTGGTGCAGCCGCTTTTGACGCAGCCTTAGCCGGTCGACCAGCCTTCGATGCGGCTACAGCCACCGGTGCTGACGTCGCCGCGGCATACGTCCCGGTCACGCGGCCACTCGAGACGGGAAGTGGTGTCGGGACGGTTGCAGCGTTAGCCTTGGCCGCGGCAAGTGGGGGCCGAACGATGGGAGCTGGAGGCAGCCTTGCCTCCAGGCCTGCGAGGCGCCCGTCCATCATGCGCCACACTGCGTCAATAACTTGACGCAAGTGGGCATCCGGAACGGGGGAGATGACAGGGGTAGGTTGCCGGGCAACCGGGTTCGGCTGCTCAGAGCAATTCACCTGTGCCCGAAATTGGGCGAACTGAGCACTGAGCTCGGTGACCTGCCCCGTGAGCTGTTCATTTGCGGCCTGGAGGCGCGCCACGTCCCCAATGAGGGTCCCGACGACCCCTGAGATGGCGGAAGAGGAGTCCTTAAGGGCCCTAACAAAGGAACCCTTAAGGTTCGTTGACTTGGTGGCCACTTTGTGGATGACGGCCACCACCGCGTTCGCTCTCTCCTGCATGGTCGATGATGTTTGGGGGACAGAACCCCCTATCACCGGCTCTCGAATTTTAAGCAGGAGATCCGCAATCTCCTCTTCCGCTACGTCTTCACCCTCCGCTCTGACTTGGACATAGGCTTGCTTCCTAGAGAAGGAGGAGCCCGACGAAGCCGAGACCGGTGTACGCGACCTCCCTCTATGGCAGCTAGCCACTTTGGGAGGCAGCATCTCCTGGGACGTGTCGCCATCTTGATCCATGGAGCGTCCGCGTTTTCGACTTTCGGTGTCGCGAACCTCCACTTCCATCACCTCTTGTGTGTCCGCCATCGAACCTGAATTTTCGGCCAATGACAGGACAGACCTGGAACGCAAGCGTTCCGAATGTCTTCTGCTCCCAGATTGACTTCTGGGAGCTCTTTCGAGATAGGCGTCTTGCGTGTACCATCGTCGTTGGACGAGGTGTCGTCCGCCTTCTTGCTCCTTTCCTTCTTCTTAACATCCTTCTCCGTCTTTTTTTCTTCTTGTTTGTTTGTTTGCATAATATTTGATAACTCCATAACTAAACCCACGAGACGGGGAGAACTAAAAGTCGACCCGGGCAGAGATCCCCAATACCCGGGCAAGCGAAGATTTATGCCCAACCGAGGGTTCCGCAGGTGCCCCGGCTGGGAGTGCGCTTGCGACTGAACTACCCATCAGCCATGCATCCCCTGGTCACGCACCAGAACACGGGATTCGGGGTGATTTTTTAGAGAGGTTTTCTTCCTCGCAGTCCGGGCGGCTAAGCCAAGACCCTCGTCCCCGATCGGAGTCGCAAAACATGACCACGACTCCTTTCGGGATTACGATATGCCGACGGTGGCAAGGAAATTAAATCTTCCCATGCCTGCTCGGTGGCAGTGTGAGTGCACGCCGAGCCCGCCCTCTTTCTCCACTGACGACAGCGGAGAAACTACGACCCATGGAAGGGTCCCTCCTTCGTGATTTTTTACCGAGGTTTTCATCCTCTTAGCTCCGAAGAGCGAAGAGCCAACAGAGGTATCGACAGACACGCCCGCTCTGTTGGGCCAAGCCTCAACCAAGTGGCCGAAGAAAGATGGCCTCCTCTTCATACTAGAATATTAGCCGTTGGCGATGACGCTGTCCTCAAAAACTGAGGAACAAAAGGCAGCGTCATCGCCAACGTTTCCAGGGTGCACCACGTGGAGGTTTTCTAGACGGCACCCCATGATTTCATTGGCCTACACTAACCTTTTAAAAGGAATGCAAACTTTAGCGAATACAAATGTATTTTGTTAATAGGTTTGCCTGTAGGTCAGTATAGATGGATGGGTGGAAAATAGCCGTTATCATACGTCAAGAAATACACGGTTTCTCCGAATGCAAACTACTCCTTTAGCGAACACCTAACCACAATTCGCCTAAGTCCAAATGAAATTAGGTATCAATATGGTCTCTGTTTTGTGAAATTCAAAGGTTGAAAGAAAAATTCTGTGCAATAATTTTAATTAATCACTGGTCACTAGATATTATAAAACAAATTCCCCCACCGCGTCTGTCTGTCTGTCTGTTCGCGATAAACTGAAAAACTACTGAACGGATTTTCATGCAGTTTACAGCAATAGACAGTGTGATTCATGAGGAAGGTTTAGGTGTATAATTTGTTAACGTTTTGTGTAAATTGGTTGAAATAATATGATTATGATTGTTGAAGATATCTCTACTACCCGTGGGAAGCCGGGGCAGGTTGCTAGTACTTACATATTTTGCAGTGATTGCGTTGCAAGAATTGGATTTCTTGCTTTTTTGTGCCTTACACAACTCTTTTCAATACTAAATTACCGTTTATACAGGCATGAGACCCTTATACGCATGGGCAAAGTTTATACAAGCATGACATCACTTAAACAGATATAACACCACTTATACAGGGATGATACCGCTCGTAGCCAGCATATAACTTATAATAATAATAACTAGACACATCCCACACACGGCAGTCTGATCCCAAACTAGGCAGAGCCTGTACTATGGTAACCAGACTGCTGATAAACATACTTATATATTTCTAAATACATACATATTATAGATAAACTACCCCCAGACACAGAACAAATAATCATGCTTGTCACACAATATTATCTGTCCTGGGTTACCTCTGGCTCAGCAGTCAGGTTCACTAATCACTAGACGAACAAGCTGACTGGCTTGTTCGTCTAGTGGTCAAAAGATGAAAAATATACTAGGACTATAAGTATTACGAGTATATTTTTCATCTTTTACAGAGTATGAAACAAAGTCGATGATTGTTCACCACATTTATTCTACAAGCACACACCTGCTAGACACCCAACTGTAACTGTCCATCGATAACTTCTACCGATACTATCAAATACCTTGGGATCACACTTGACAAGCACCTTAATTTTAAAACACACATCCATACACCTAGCAAATCGAGTACGAAAACTCATCTTCATTTTTAAAACACTTAGACACATTGCCAATACTCACATCATTCGTACCGTGTATTATGCTATGTGTACGTCAATTATTTGCTACTGTATCACAAGTTGGGGTGGTGCCGCTAAAACGCTTTTAAAACCACTGGAGGTAGCTCAGAGAGCTGTACTTAAAGTTGCTACTTTTCACCCTATACGATATCCCACTTTCGAATTATATCAAAACTGCAACGTTCTTACGGTTCGACAACTATTCATACTAAATTCTATACTCCAACAACACACTCAAGCTCCACACACACATGATCACACTAAACCTACAAGAAGAATAAAAATGTATACCACACCTCACCCATACTTTACTTTCACAAAACTATTCTTTAACTACCTAGGGCCATTTCTGTATATTAAATTAAACCAAATCTTTCCGATACACAAATCCTCTTCTGCTTCAATAAAAACTCAAATTACTAAATATCTCATCAAGAAAAACTATATTGAAACGGAAAATTTAATGACACAAAAAGGCCTTTTATAACTCCATAATTCAATAGACACACATACACTTCACACACACACACACACACACACACACACACACACACACACACACACACACACACACACACACACACACACACACACACACACACACACACACACACACACACACACACACACACACACCATTTAATGTAATCTAGTATTAAAAATTTTAAATTATATACCTATGTACCTTTTCCTACCTATGTACCTTAATTTTGTGGAACTCAGTAAAGGATTGTTCTTAATACAGGCTATTTGAGTAGCCTAGCTAGAACGTCTATGACCATAATGTAGAGGCTGTATTTTTATGAAATTAATTTATTTTTATTATTATTACATTAGTATCTACATTACACCAGTGCGAAGCTGGGGCGGGTCGCTAGTATCTAATAAACTTCAAATATGCAAGAACTCTGTTTCTATTACTTGCGTACATATTCCTGTGACATTCTATTTACTTGATATAAAATAATTCCGTAACAAAAGAGATAGCGGCCACTTTCAAAATTTTTCCTTATGCAATTTTCTACTGTAGTAAACATCGAGACAGAAATAGACTATAACAGATACATATGAGACAAAGTTTACGGACTTCAGTTTAAAACCTAACTCGGCTATGAACCCAAACGATCTAAGACTAGGAAAATCTATTTTCTCTAGATACAAAGAGCGGATAGTCTGCCCGAAAGAATAAAATGCCCACGGTGTTTTAGACCGGAGGCCCAGCTTAAGGCGAAGGCAGTATCAATTTATTTAGTTTTAAATAAAGCTAAAAGAGATTTTCTTCGAAAGTAACTTTGGTCAGTTTAGTAATTTGTGAGATATTTGTTATTGGATATGAAAATACATCAGTAGGGAATAAATTTTAAGTTTATTTGTAAGGTATGAAGTATTTCATGGTGCGTTTTGACGTGTGTGTGATATGAGGTTTGGGGATTGACTATTAGTTATATTTTAACATAATCCTATATCTAAAGATTTCAACTAAGACATGTTTGAAATGCATTAAATTACAAAGAAGATAGGAAGTTGCCTGCCCAGCAGGTAATTAGTTGAAATGTGTATGAAAAAATACGTTATATATTTCAAAATGCTGTCTGTACCTTTTGTCTATTCAGAGAATAGTAATCGATTACAAGCATATCCGATTTCCAAGTAATTGAGATTTAATAAATAGGTAATTTCCTTAAAAATGTATGGAAATCGAGCGACTAGTGATTATCAATCTATCAATTTTTTTTTAAGTTTACATCCGTGTAATACCCTGTCATCTACCAAGTATTGGTAGATGACAGGTATTTCAAAATTCAAAACACTCAGGAGATGAAGGGTTAACAAAATAATGATTTGATGGTTAATAGAATTTTGATGAAAATTAATGATTATGATTAAATCGTTGACTACCACACTATTATTTTACTATGATATTTTTAAACTGTGCTATAGCATTTTATTATAATGTCTGTTAAAGTATATTCCTTTTTTTTACTTAAAAAAATACTCCTGTACAACCCAAAGCATGTACACCAAGAATTAGAAAACTCTTTATTAAGAGAAATGTCTCATACGTTGAACTCACAACTTCCACGCAATAGTAATTAGCTAGGCGACTACTTAAGTTAAGCACCACTCGCGCAATCCGTACAATAGAACTTAATTGACTTCAAATACTTGTAAAATGTAACACTGAAAATAAATACAAACTTTAAATACTTACCTTGCATTTCCTTTATTTAACGTATTTTCCAAGATAATTTTACACCTTTTATTCTTTGAATCCACTGAACAGAGCCACACGGTCTATAAACGAATTCTCAATGGTCTCGCAGAGGAAAAACAAAAGAAATCGCAGAATGCAAGTTTAAAATGGTATCATCAGTTTCATACTAGAAGTAGTTAAGAAACACCATTGTATTAGTAAGGGAAAGTACTGTCACATATTCGTGATTTGGGACGACTCTACTCCAAAGATGCTTTCAAACAAATACAAAACAAAAAAGTGTATGTGTGTAATTCACACACGGCAGAAGTGAAACTTCAGCAAATTAGCCTACGAGAGAAAGAGATATAATAAAAAGTAAAATCAACACAAAAAATTTAATAATGTTAATAATTTAATTTTAGATAATTTATTTAAAAGTTATAGGTCAAATTAACACAGACGTGTTTCATAATTAACATAAATTATATAACCAAAGAATTTTAATACGCAAATGCACAAAAAATATACTCCACGTTGACTATGACGCATTTTCTGAAGGCTTTGCAGGCGCAAAGACAAAGATTATAGAAAACACTTATACACGTATACTTGTATTCTATCTCATTCTTTCGCAAGCTAAATCCTATTTATGAATATGTTTGTCTCTTTTCAAAGATTATAGGAAATACTGTATACTAGTATTCTATCTCATTCTCTCGCAGGCTAAATCTTATTTATGAATATCTTTGTCTTCTTTTAGTGTCGCTTTTTTGTTTCATCGAATTTTCAAATCACAACGATTTTAAAGAAGTTTCATCTTGACAAACTTGTGAATCACCGAATGATGTCACTGTAGCCTAGATAAACTTTGGAAACACTAACCAAGTCCTTTATTTATAACTAGCAGCGCCCATTTTAATCCAGGTCTCCAGCTACCTACATACCAAGTTTCATCGCAATCGGTTCAGTAGTTTTGGCGTGAAAGAGTAACATACATCCATACATACATCCATACATCCTCACAAACTTTCACGTTTATAACATTAGTAGGAAGTAGTACAAAGAGTTTCAACGTTACTCCGGAAATGAACACTTCTACATAATCTACTAAAAATTACAAAACCAAATAAGTTAACTTAACTAAAATAAACCTACTAGGTACTTTATTATCTTAAAACATCGCCTTAACTTAACCCATACAAGATTCCCAGGGTACGTTCGTACCTCCAATCAAAATAATAGCAGCACCTAAAGATCCGTCCAGCTAGCCATTCCATTCGGTCCCGTTCATTTCACTCGTTCAATTGATCCCATTCGCCGGATAATTTGAAATGCTGACTGGTACACTTGTTTGTTTTCTATTCAATCTATTTATGATATTTATATGTTGCTTGATTGTTGAAGAGTGATTTTGTTTGGTATCTTTTTAATTAGCCATTTTATTAGTTTTTTTTTTACTTTCGCCTTCCATGATATAATTATGAATTTATACGGGAATTAACCCGATCACGAAATAGGTATTACATACCTCGGAATTGCTTGAAGTTCCGAGCAGGTTGCACTGGGCGTGACCGTGACTGGTCGTGGTGGTGGTGACAACTATTACCTATTTCATGTTCGCCTTAATTCCACACACAATCAACAAATACATAATTTAGTGCAAATTAAATAAATTATTAATAATAAATAATAAAAACAAGTAAATTATAATTTTATTAGTATTATGAAAAGGTAAGTAAAGAACGCTATAATCGATATTTTCTAAAGGTTAAAAAAAATTAAAATTATTATAGACATTTGTGTATAAAGAACAAATTGCAGGTGTTCAATTATAGGCACAGAGTAGATATTAGTGCCAGAGGTCACTTTCTCATCCAACTCAAGGAGGGCATTATTGCTAGCTCTTTCTTACACGATACAAGGTTTACTGTACACAATATGTAAGCTATTATTTAGTGTACCTGCAACTTGTGTTTGTATATAATTGGACACTGTAATTACTGCTATCAGGCAACACGTCAGTTTAACCTGCTTAATTACGTTTCGAACGTTAATCAGGTTCCGAAATTGTTTAGCCATTTCACGTGTATTGTTATTTATTTGATTATTGGACAAAACTGTAATTATTGTGTCGAAATATATGATTTGTGTCCGTTTGTATCTGATTTAAAATCCTAACTAAAATTATAAACGCGAAAGTACTTCTTCCTGTCTGTCTGTCTATCTGTAACGTTTACATGTCTAAACAACTGAACCAACTTGGGAGAGCTATGCTTCGGCACATATGGGCCGGCTTGACTCCGCTCGATACCACGGCCTCAGAGAAAACTGTCAGTGAAGCAATGCTTGCATTGCATTTCGCCGCGTGAGTGAGTCATTTACCGGAGGCCCTAACCCTTCCCTTTCCCTATTCTTGTCCTTCCCCTCTCCCCCCTCTCCCCCCCCCCCCCCTCTTCTCATACTCCCACCTTAAAGGGCGGCAACGCACTTGTGACTCTTGAGTTACAGGTGCCCATCGGCGGCGGTAGCGGTAGTCATTTACCATCCTCGTTTGCCCCCTATACCATAAAAAAAAACAATTTTGTTTAGTTTTGGTATACAAATAGGCGAGACCTTGGAAAAGGACAAATACAAAACACATTAGTAGTAAACTTAAAAAAAAATCGATTCGCGATATATGATCGATTAATAATTAATCACTAGTCGCTCGATTTTAAGGGGTTAATATGAGTAATGAAAGTTTTTATAATCCCTTATAAATAATTTCTGAAGTTTTGGAGTAGAAAAGTTCATGATATCTTTACTTTTCTTAAGGAATAAATAATATTTCTGTGGAACTTAATAAAAGCTTGGAAAAAAAAATTTTGCAATTCAAAGTACCAATTCTACGCAGACGAAGTCGTAGACCCCAGCTAGTAATATTATAAATTTGATATGTGTTTGTTTGTTTGTTATGCTTTAACACCTTAAGTACTTGACCAATCATTGTGAAAGTTGGCATAAACGTTCTCAGGGCTATAGAAAAGGACACAGAGTTTTATAAAAGTACTGTACCCGAGAGATAGAGAATTGATTGACAAAATCTACATTAACAACGACCGAGGCCGTAGGCAAAAGCTAGTAAGTGTATATTGGTGGTGGTGCAACATATCTGTCGGCGTACCACAGGGTGGCGTCCTATCTCCTCTTCTTTTCGCAATGTTTATAAATTCAATCTCACATCAACTTCTCTCTCACTACCACCTTTATGCAGACGACCTCCAGATATATTCTCAAGCACCTGTAGAAGAACTGTCTGAAGCAGTTGACAACATTAATAATGATTTGACTCGAATCCGTGATTGGAGTATGTCACATGGTCTTACTGTAAATCCAACCAAGACCCAAGTTATTATTGTTGGCAGCTCTAGGAGGAACTCAAGAATTGTCTGGTCCCAACTTCCGCAGGTTATTTTTGATGGCGTCCCAGTTCCAATCAGTGAAAAAGTAAAAAATCTGGGGATCTTTATTAACCCTGAATTATCTTGGGTAAGCCGTAAAATGTTTGCATCTGCGGGATCATTGAGACGGCTGCGCAACTTTCTTCCTACTGTCACCAAAATTGCACTTGCAAACTCGCTACTACTCCCAATACTTGATTATGCAGATGTGAGCTATCCAGATCTCAAAACTCGAGCGACTTCAAAATGTTAGTATAAGATTTATGTTTGGTTTACGCAAGTATGATCACGTCTCAGAATTTCGTGGAAAGCTTGAGTGGTTACCCATACGCCTTCGCCGGAATGCTCATAACCTTTCTTTATTATATAATATATTGTTTAACCCTTCCACACCTTCCTATCTTAAGGGACGCTTGGAATTCCTTCATGACACAAATTCGAGATTCTTAAGATCATCAGAAAACTTAGAGTTAAAAATGCCTTTGCACTCCACATCGTTCTTTGACAAATCTTTTACCGTTGTTGCAACAAGGTTGTGGAATGCATTACCTATAGAAATAAGAAAGGCTCAAACTGTAAACGCCTTCAAAGAAATGGTGAAAAGTCACTACCTAATCTTATAGCTCCATCAAGAGGTATACTGAAATCATGTGACACTGTTATCGTTATAATGTTTATTTGCAGAACATTGGTATGTATTCTCTCAGTATTTAATTATTCATGTTATTGCATCGGTATATGTGAAGATATATGTATATCTAGATATATATTTGTATATTTATATATGTATATTGTATGCTTATGTATTAGGTATATGTATGTGTATATTTGTAGTACACCGACAACTACCACTTAATTCTGCCACTAAATCCATCCTAAGGTTGTCTGGTAGAGATCGCTCTTAGCGATAAGACCGCCCATTGTACATAACATTAATATTAAGATTAATCATTGTAGTTTAATGTCTCCTTCCTAGGGTATACCCGAGTTCCTGGCAATAGACTCATTTATGACGGAACACCGTGTGGTTTTAGTCGGTTCGATTCCGACATACCACTTCACTGGCAGCCCCAGTGAAGTGATGACCCGAGGGGCTTTCCAAACGATAAAAAAAAGGGGGCAAACGAGCAGATGGGTCACCGGGTGGTAAATGACTACCGCCGCCCATGGGCACCTGTAACTCAAGAGTCACAAGTGCATTGCCACCCTTTAAGCTGGGAGTAGCTGAAGAGGGGGAAGAGGGGAGACGGGGATTAGAGGGGGGGAAAAGGAGATATGGGAATAGGGGAGAGGGAAGGATTAGGGCCCCGGTAACCTCACACACGCGGCGAAAAGCAATGCAAGCAGTGCTTCACTGCCGGTTTTCTGTGTGGCCGTGGTATCGAACGGAGTCGAGCCGGCCCATACGTGCCGAAGCATGGCTCTCCCACGTTATTAACTTCCTTCCAATAAGTAGAAACATTTAATGTAAGCCAAAATGTAGTACAAGCTATTAGTCGCTCTTATTTTTATATTTTATTTCTTGTCTTGGCTTGTATTCTTACTGCAAATAAATCTATTATTTCTTATTTCATTATGTCTGTGTAGAATATTGTATATATCGAAAAAAAATTGATTTAGAGAATACCGAAGAGGGGTATAATAATATATTTAAACTAGAGAAACAGAATTATATGTGTTACTACTAAGACGTCGATTTATCAAAAAATTATGTTCTAAGAAATACATTCCACAATTAATTATATTCCCCACTGAGTATATATTTATATCTAAATGTCATTATTTTTTTTTGTCAAAATTGATACTTTATCATTCGTTCGCAATGCCATCAGAGTATCCCGAAATGAATTCATCTATTAATCCCCAACATTATACACAAAGCGGCTTCCGACACCCCTAACAAAGGGTTATAAATACATGTATTTAAATTCAGTCGTTTATTTGAGCGCTCATCCCGGTGTACAAAGCGCTTCATTATTCAATACGCGAATCACTTTCACTGAACGAATGATAACAATGTTTATCGATATTAAAATACGCAACGATCTAGAACTCTTGTACGATGATTTGACACGATCCTTCTCATTATTAAATATTTTCCGGGAGTAATTGAGGACCTTGGTAAAAAGTTATTCGCGTTCCGGAGCAAGTCCAGACAGAAGGAAGTTGTTCTACACTGTTAATACCTTTAAAATGTCCATGAACAGACTGTAATTACAAGTGATGGTGTTTTTTCACTGGTTTTCATTCGATTTTTGAGAGACCAACTAAATTTGGTTGCTTAATAATAGGTAAGTAGTAGTAGTATTTCTACTAGAATAGATTTTTATGGTATAGGTTGCAAACGATCAGACGGGTCACCTGATGGTAAATGACTACTGCCGCCCATGAGCACCTGCAACTCAAGAGTCACAAGTGCGTTGCCAGCCTTTAAGGTGGGAGTAGGGGAAAGGGGGAATAAGGGGTGAGGAGGGGACAGAGGGTTAGGTCCTCCGGTAACCCCCTTCACTCGGCGAAAAATAAAAAAAAAATTATTGTTAAAAAAGTGCCTAGTGATGATTCAGGTCAACTGGTACTTTCTTTCATAATAAAATGAAGCTACATAGCAATAGATATTCAATTAGTTTACATTCATAACCGACCAGCTGATGCCCGCGACTTCGTTCCCGTGGAAATTTTGGTGAAATCTATCCCACGGGAACCGTAAATTTTCGTGGATAAAAAATTAGCCTATGTACTATTTCAGACTATAATATATCGCTGTGCCAAATTTTATCTCGATCCGTTCAGCGGTTTTTGCATGAAAGAGTGACAAACATCCATCCATCCTCACAAACATCCATCCATCCTCACAAACTTTCGCCTTTATAATATTAGTAAGACTACAAATAAATCACCGATGATACACATGTACTTTAATCTTTATTGGACTGAAAACTTAACGAGATATGAAACCTCTTTCCAATTTGTCTACCTTTCATTTCTTAAATCGTCGCTACGTTAATTCCCAATAGTTTCAGGCAGTTTCAGCTGGTTAAGTGAGTCGATTCGTTGATGTTTCATAAGGGCCACGAGACGACATACTAACCCGTTTTCATTAAATTGGAGGACATCCTAACGCCATAGGGACCACGGTGACCCATTTATTTAAATTGACTTTTACTTTTCATTAACAATACCTAATATATGTACCTACTTACATCGTTGTTATTTGAAAAATGATGTATAATTTCTATACAATATATTTAGCGATTCTTTGTTTTTTTTTTATAGTTATCATAGCATTATGGTAGTTCTTAGAAAGGATTTTATTTTTAAAAAATGTGTGACTATCGAAGAAGCACAAAAATAGCAAAATTACTAAAGGTTTCCCTGTCGAGGGAAATATACTCATTGTCACTATATATGGCCTTAAAGACCTTACACATTACTTCCCCTATCTGCAGTGACAGGTTGAAAAGATCTGTTCGTCAAATTTACTTCAAGATTGTTTTAAAAAAACAGATAAACGTAAGACTGTATATTGACTATTGCTGTACATTTTTAATGAATTGATTGAGCTATGATTTAGTTGGTACCGGAATCTAGTGCATCTAACATAGCTAAATTATATATTTAATTTGTGTGGTCTTTAATGCCTGATATCCGCACACACGCATTTGATAAACGTATCGACAAATTTAATTTTTATTTTTATTTACATATATACCAGTATTATAAGTAACCTTTATTAAGCACAAGAATAATAACATCCTCTTCGATCGTTTCATGATTGTAGGTATCTAATTTTCACGTTCATAAAAAAACATCATCACTCATCATTAGAGATCGGATAATCGGATGCTTCTTTACCTAAAGTTTATTTTTTGATAACAAATTATGGAAGCGGCTTCTAAGTATATTTTTATTTACGAATGCAGTTGTATTGTCGCGTCGCTACTTGCGCACAAACAAGTATAATTTGCCGTCTCACTTGCACTCTTACAAAATGCTTACATTTCCTGGGGTTTAATAGGCCCGATTTGACACTTGTTACAACGTAATAAGGTTGTTTTTGCTTCGTCAAAAATCACTGACAATAAAAGTAGGGAAAAGCAACCATGATACGTTGTAACAGTGCAAGTGTCATTTTTGTCAAACTGGGGTTTATTACATCTCACGGAGTATAGATACACTTAAATTTGAATTTTCTGGAATCGCGGGATTCTTTCGATAAAAAAGTGCTTTCCATAATAGCCAACATCTCAACTTTAGGTAAATATGCATCCGAATATCCGATCTCTACTCATCATGCATATTACTAATGAAACTAATGCATAAGTCTGGTGCGAATATCTTGTCCTCGGGTTCAGGTCCTTTAGACCTCATAAGCGAACCAGACGAAAAAAAAAACGTGTGACCGGTATCAGTTTATGTTTATAGTTATCATTTACTAGTTTTAAGCCTAACACGTTTTGATTCCTACACCATAACTACCCATTAAATTATTATATTACTGGTCATTATTTTTCCATCCCAAGGTTGCCTGGAAGATATCGCTTTTAGCGATAAGGCCGCCCTTTGTACATATCAATATTGTAAACTAACCTTAACAATATGTACTGGTGTACAATAAAGATTATTCTATTCTATTCTATAACCGATATCCTATATTTATTTTTATAAATAGTACAACAGCAAACAATTCCAAAATTATATTTGTCAGTTTCTAACTTAAAACCAGACTAAAGTTAGGAAGCGCGTATTAGTGGAAAGTCCATCAATTTGTCAGCCACGCCTTAGGTTAGCTAGGCGCAAGGTCGTTATGACCCGATACCGCAGTCAACGTGCTAGGGCAGAGTGAACCCTCTCCTTCTTTGCTCCCTATGGAGATCCAAAGGGCCCGTGAGTCACAAACACTCCCTTTTACGAGCCAGTGATCGGAAGGGCTGGCCTTTTCGTCGAACCCCACATGGGTGATTAGGTTATTTTTTTTCAACGTTCCTGATGGTAAATTTTGAAGTCAGAAAAAAAAACTATATTTTGTTGAGTTAAAAGATTTAGAAGCAATAAGTACTAAAATCCACGTCTACCAATAGTGGAAATTTCAGCAATAAAAAATAATACAAGCTCTCGACAAACTCGTTGGTTTAGCTACAAAGAAATATGCCAAGAAAACTGTATCATAAGAATGGTACTTCATTTTCTTCGCAATAAGACTCAATTGTTTAGAAAGGAGGTTGTCGGCCCTGCCGCACGTCAGGCTGCACAATAGATTTCTCGGTGAATGCATTCTAATGAAATAAAGAAACGGTTTGTCCCGCACTGCATTGACTCCGAGACCTAAATAGTACTGAATAGAACTCGCTCCCCTTTTGAGCAACTATCTATACAAATAGATTTTTTTCTCGTATGTGCTGAATGCAGTTTTTGTGTTTGTTAATGGACGTTTCGTTTGAAAGAAAAAGCGATGTATCATAATATTAAAAGTACACATTTTAATACGTAGAGACCACTCGGTACTCCTTTTAAGGGTAGTGCGCGAACATAGGAGTGTGAGATTTAATATAGTTACATTTTATATGGAGAAAGAGTTCAGGCCCTAACCCTTCCCTCTCCCCTATTCCCGTCCTTCCCCTCTAATCCCCCACTCCCGTCTTCTCGCTCTTCCCTCCTCTCCCCCTCTTCCCCTATTCCCACCTTAATGGGCGGCAACGCACTTGTGACTCTTGAGTTACAGGTGCCCATGGGTGGCGGTAGTCATTTACCATCAGGTGACCTGTCTGCTTGTTTGCCCCCTATATCATAAAAAAAAGGAAGATAACATTAAAAGTTAGAAGTCAAAAGCTAAAAATAAAAGTAAAAAAGCTACTCGTATAAGTCCTCAAATAGTAGAGTGAATATGTTTCTCTTGGAAAGGCGTGTACCATTTTCGTCTTCATCGTCACTTTCCATCAGGTGAGATTTAAAACAAACGTCTATTCCATTACATACAAAAATAAAATTGCTATCTATTTGATTAGCGACTTTGGTTGTCGAATGTACTTTCCCAGACAGACGGTTAAAGATTGAATGTGAAATTACGTAATGTAATCTCATATCTTAAGTATCTCTTCCCCTTGATTATACCAGCTATTTGTTAAGCGACTATTGCCTCCACTTTTAGGATCATAAAGTTCTTTATAAACTTTATACCGTCATAGCATAGGTAGGTACAATATATTTTCTGCGTACGTATAACGAACGAGAAAAAATAAACTCCGTCAGTGAACTAAGTCGTGAAGTTATAAGCAATGTTATTTTATTCAGAAACCAATATAAACTTTACTTTTAAACTTCAACAACTTCGTTGGGAGTTTGAAAAATGAAATTTCAATTTAGTTTCGCTGTGTAGATATAAAAGTATTTTTTATTACCGATCTAGCAGGGAATACTTTTCTAAAGTTTAAGTAAGTAGTTCTAGCAAAGACCCAACTGATGAATCAATAAATTAATAATCCTCTAACAATTATTAAGAAAGTATTTAAGCAGTTATTATTTACATGTCTGTAACTTGGTAAAAAGTACTGTGTAGTCACTACTTAGGTACTACATATCACTATAATAGACCTATTATTAGTAGGTAAACGTAAGTAGGTACTTATGTGACATAGTCTAAATGATGCTTAAGTCTCAAGTTGCTTGACGGTTTTTGAAGCGATTACACTAAGCAAATGACTACTAAACTATTATAACAGATTTGTCTTTTATTCAATTCAATTGTCAAACAAACACTGGGCCTTTCCGATGGAAGGTGGAGTCCATAAATAGGCGTAACTTCTTTAGTGACATTAAATTTATGCTTTGCCTATTCTTTCTATGGCTGACCTTACCCCATCTCTCTAACCATAATGGTCTTCTGTGAATTTTATACAGATTTTATCTACACCTATGCTTTAATATGTCCAACGCGATTGGTAATTTAGCATCTAACTCATGTATAGTCACAGTAATAATCGAGCATTCCTAATCCTGAATCTGTGACTGGGCGTAGGTATGGATAAAAAAAAAAGGTTAGGGTAATTGCCTCAATATTATGCAATATATTATGCAGTACTAATAATTATTCTAAAGCAACAGTGTAGGTACTTATTCCATATAACGTAATGGACAAGTAATTATAATTTATCTAACAGCGTTTAGTAGCTACTACTGCAGAATATGTTTTTGTATTGTGAAAGTGGTATTCTATTATTATAGCTATAAAACCACCTTTACTTTAACAACTATTCAGTTATTGTGACCAATAGTATATACTTAATATCGATATCATGTATAGTATATGAAGTACTTTTTATTTTTTTATTCTAAGCAAAAACGAAACGTGAACCATGACGGACTATACAATTTACCAATACGTAAAACGTCAAAGTCAATGAATGTTTTCTTATTTTGCATTGTGCAATTTTGATTAATTTGTAAACTATTATTTAATATTTTGACTTCCATTCATTACGTTGTTATTAATTGTTGGTGTATTATACATGTGAGGTGATTATACGGTTTAATAAGAGTCTGATTCTGTGGGTGCGTCACAAAGGAATCGAAAGTGGTTAAGTTGATAAAATCCATTTATTTCTAAGTTATCGTGTCTGAAATGGATTACGTTACGACATTAAAAATTTTAGTAATCGGTGAAAGTGGTGTGGGGAAATCCAGGTAAGAATAAATTTAGTAAATGTTAAATACACGTTGACTCATGCTTGTATTAAATTTCACGCGAATGTGTATTCTATGAATTATTTGTTTGCTATACACATTTACCTTTTACAGCAGATACCTAATCACATTCTCAAATCTCACAATGACACAAAAAAATATGGGAAACTTAAGTAATTCATATTTTTTTAACATAATAATGCTCATATCACTGCTTCACTCTCCTGAGTTCTAGCAAAATGTTTTATATAGTATAACTTTCTCTCATAAATGATAGATCTTTTATGTGTTTATAGAATGCAGAGATCTCTCTCTTTAGTTTTATAATTGGACTGATTTAAGCAAAGCAGCAAAGGTATATTTTAACATATCAAAGACTCTCTCTTTGATATGTTAGAATATACCTTATTCAGAGTACATAATAAATAAATAAATAAAATAAAAAAGCCTTTATTATTCCATTGACATGTACATTCATGATTAGTAATGGGCGTGGATATTGTTAGTCATGCCATCTGGACCCCTCTTCTTGTGAAGGCCACTCGTCTCGATTCCTTGCGAGGTTGGGCCAATTTTGTGTTCCGACGGTCTCTATCTCGTCTTTCCACCTTGCCTTTGGTCTCCCTCTGCTTCTGTGCCCATGAGGACCTCTCCACATAGTCACGGTCTTCGTCCACCTGTTGTTAGTGTAGAGCGCCACATGACTACGTAGGTCACTAAAACTCAAAATTTTCAGGTTGTGGATTGGATAGTTTTTGCTTAATTCGGTCCAATTTTAAATCGGTATAATTACAATAGTTGGACTAAACAGGGTTAAGCCTGAGATCAACCAGCTTCTTTAATATAGGTAATGAGTAAAATATTTTAAAAGGATTTTTTGTTTTGATTATAATTTATTTCATAAACTACTTAATAAAACAAAGATTTTAATACTATCATATTTCCAGAAGACACGGAAAAAGTTTATCACTGAGCTAATAACAATGTTTTTATTGCTGACCAAATGCAACATTTGCTATTTGAAGCTATAAAAATGTTAAACTACCCAATATGTGATATGACACTTTTTTTGCCAGGAGGCAATATCATCTTACTTATTAACCTACCGCTTAGCCCCAGTGAAGTGACAACCCATGGGGGTTTTAATATACACACAAAAGAAAGTTGGCTTTACTTTGTAACTACTTTTTGACGTATGCCCAATTCAAGTTTTCACTCAATAATATTTTTATTCTAGCATTATCCTTGCGTTTACAACTGGTGACTACAATGCTTCATTCCCTGCTACAATCGGAGTTGACTACAAATGCAAAGTTATGGATGTGAATGACATGAAAGTCAAGCTTGGAATCTGGGATACGGCTGGGCAGGAGAGATATAGAACATTGACTTCTAGTTTTTACAGGTACACCTAAGTTTAATTTATTATATACACTTATTGTCACAGAAATTGTACACAAACATAGACTTTTTTTTTTAAATCCTTATTTACGGAGCTAAGCCAAAAAAACAGAGACTTAAAGAGGTAATAAACAAGTCCTTTTGATCACATAGCAAGTATAAGGCTTGGATAATGTAATATGTTGATGCATAACCTCAATACATATTTAATACAAATCATTGGTTATTAGTTAACTTCATTACAACATTAAAAACCAAATTTTCCATGAATTGAGTAGCTCCCAATTTTTTTTTTTAAATTGTATGATTAGGGGGCAAACGAGCAGACGAGTCACTTGATAGTAGATTTCTACCGCCGCCCATGGGCAACTCAAGAGTCACAAGTTTCGTTGCCGGGCCTTTACTTTAAGGTGGGAGTTGGGGAAGGGTGGAAGAGGGAGAGGGGGCGAAAGGAAGGAATAGGGCCTCCGAAAACCTCACACACTTGGCATAAAGCAATGCATGCATTGTTTCACTGCTGGTTTTCTGTGAGGCCCTGTTAATTTTTCCTGTAAATTAAATTTAAAAACTGTGAGTCATAAAGTTATTCTTGAACCTGTGATTATAACAAAACACATGTGATGCCCTGTCCTTGAATCTTATTGGAATTAATTAAAATATCTATGATACAAATATCATTCTCAATGTTAACTATAAGCATCGACTGAAAGGGGTAGGCAGAGATGTAGATTGTAGTGTTTATCAGCAGACTGGTTACCACAGTACAGGCTCTGTAAAGTTTGAGATATGACCATCTGTGGAGTTATTATTATAATAAAGTGCTATACATTTAAATTTAACATAATATTTATCACAGGGATGCGCACGGTGCTATATTAGTCTATGATGTGTCCGACCCGAAAACATTGTCGAAACTAAACGAGTGGGCTGAAGAGCTTCAAGTATACTCCACTAAGAAGAACATTGTCTGTTTAGTTGTTGGCAATAAGATTGATAAAGTAAGTTGATTGAGTATTATTTTGAGTATTATACAGGGTTATTGGCAATGTCAGCAATCCATTAAGCTGCTGTAGATGAGGTCATTTGTAACCAAATGACCTCCTATGATCCCTATGCAAATGTAAATTTTTGAGTAATTACAAATCTTAGGGGTCGTCCATTAATCACATGATGTTTTTTTAGCAACTTTTTAACCCCCTCTCCCTCCTGGTGATAAGTTTTAGACCAACCCAACCCCCCCTAGCCAAAATAACTTGTACTTTTTTTAATTCAAAATATATTTAAAATTTTCAAAATATTATCTTTAAATACAGATACAAAAATTAAATACACATGATTTCTCACTACACTCCCTATTGTGATATTTCGTGATTTTTTCGGAACCCCCTCCCTATTGTGATATTTCGAGATTTTTTCGGAACCCCCTCCCGTTTTCGACTCTCACGTGATTAATGGACAATGTTTTATGTTATTTCAAATATTTTTTGGGAAGTATACAAATTTGAAAACAAAGAAGAAAAGACCAATGTGTGGCATTACTTTTTATAGTTAATATCTGTTTCCTAACACTTCTGTATATAATAATCAACTATAAAATAAAAATAATCTACATCTTTAAATCAGAGGTGCAAAACTACAATCTTCATACTTTAAAAACAAGTTTTTTTGACTAAAATGGTTGATTTCTGCAAAAAACTATTAAATACTTTGTCAGCAGAACATTTATAAAACATGCTTCTTAGCTATCCAACGACATACAATAACATATCAAGGTAGAAAATAACGTACTTAACAAAATTTTATCATTTTAAAATAAGGAGTAAATAGCCAGTACCTCACAACAAAACTACCCATGATTTCATCTATTTATTGTCTATTTGTCCATCTAAAGGTTATCTGGAAGAAATTGCCTAAAGCCGCCCTTTGTACATATTCACCTGATGTACTCGTATTTCTTGTAAAAACATTTTTGTTGGTGTATAATCATTTTTTTTAACCGATGAAAAAAAAGGAGGTTCTCAATTCGACCGTATTATATATATATATATATATATATATTTTTTTTTATGTCTGTTCAGCCCTCACTCCGTTATTTATTAACCGATTTTGATTATTCTTTTTTTGTTAGATAGGGTATACCTCCAGGGTGGTCCCATGTCAAGGAAGTCAGGATCTGATGATGGGATCCTGATAAAATTGAGAGAAATCCTCGAAAATTGTAGGAACGAATAGTGTTTCTGTTTACTTTTCATTACTTTATTAGGTGTTTGCGTGTAAAAATCATCACATCATGTAGCTGAGCTGATGATGGAAAAAAATCATAAAATAAAAATCTTTTTAACAAAAAATTAAACCGACGAAAAGATTAATTACTTACGTAGGTACATATAAAATTTTGAAAATTAATCAGTTTGTTGTTTGGCGCCGACTCAAAATAAGTTTATAACAAATTTGATAGTTTATGTAAATAAGCTCAATACTTAAGACTTAAGGTTTATATAGTTTTTGCTTTTTAGTTCTTTTCGTCGGTTTAATTTTTGTTAAAAAGATTTTTCTATTCTATTCTAATGTCAAGATTTACGAGTATTTATTTAATTTTTTTTGTGTGAGAGTCTGGTTAGAAATAATCTTTATTTATTTCATTTTTTGTTTAATAATTGGAGTCGCGTTTTTCGAAAAACGAAAGATTAAAACTTAGCATTAATTAGGTACTTAAATTACCTACATCATTATTTTAAATTTCCTAAACAATCATTGTAATTTTAGATTGAAAATAATTTTGTATTTTTTTCATCCAATTTCTAACTTCTATAAGTTATTGTATGTCGTGTGTAGATAACTAGAAATTTGTATTTTGTACATTTTTTCTAAATTTTCCGCCGATAAAGTACTCAAATATATCAATAATACCCTGTATACAATGGATGAATTGTTGGACACTTAAGTATTCGTTCGAAGACGAGGGAATACTCATCTATAAAAAGTCGCGAGAAACATTTCGAATCTTTGCCCCTCAGCAATTGAAAATAGGTTCCGCTCAACAATTCTGTAGGCTGTAATGTTCCTTCAATCACTGTTAAATTTTCCCTGTTATTCTATGTACAGTAGCGATCTCTAATATCGCTTTTGTGGGTTGAATATACTACAGCCAATGTATACCAAAAGCAGTCTTATAAATTGACAAACCGTTGTGCATTGCTTACACATTTATAATTCAAATCAAATCCTTGCATTTGATTGATTTAATCAGTCTCATCGCACGGTAATGAGTCCTATATCCACATTCGCTACCATGCGTTGTAATAAAAATATAAAGAGTTGTTAATTCATGCTTTCGATCCAAGAGTTGGTGTTGCAGTTAGTAAAATCAATATTATGTTTAGCAAAATCGTGTAGTACCAAGAGAACATGGCAAGGCGTTTGCCCAGAAGCACAGGATGTTATTCATCGAGAGCAGTGCTAAGACCCAGGAAGGTATCAATTTGGCTTTTGAAGAGCTCGTTCAAAAGGTACGATTTATTTTTCAACTACATTCGGTTCCCTAGCGCTAAATGTACGAGTGTGTAAGAGTTGGTTGTGAATTTGAGCCAATAGTATATAAAGAAATATAATTTATGTTAAAGTAGAAATAAATTGTAAGTTGTTTATTCATAAATGTTTTAGAATTTCATTTTCGCATCTTATCGAACTCATGCTACCAAAAATAAAATAAACGTTGAGACGTCATGTCTTGTTCATTAAAGGTATTATTTTTTTGGATTATCAGTTTGGAGTTTGGATTATCTATAAATAGACAAGTAATTCAATAAAATATCGATCGAGATTTCCGTATAAATTTCTGGTAATCATAGTAGTCCAGTTAGCAGAACTACTAAAATATCCCAGTTGAAATTCCTCCATTTACAATCTCGATTTTCAAGATTTACTTGTCCTAATTGTCCTAATTGTGTGCATGCGGTGTGCTTCGTGGAATAGGAAAAATAATTATTTAAAATTTTTATTTGAAGCCCACCTATGGGTGTGCTAAGTGAAATGCTTTAGGTGTGCTTTGTCTAGGTGTGCTTCACGGAATACCTCGGTTTAAAATTCTGTTTATAAGCCCATCCAATTGTATGAGAATCAACATTTTTCATTATTTAGTCCGTTTTATATATTTTTTTGTTTTTATTCAACTTCAATAGTAAGGTTCTCAATTCGGAATATCTTATTTGTTAATTTTCCCTGATTTCAACGATTCTGATAAGAGTTAAAGCCAAATTTTTTTGAAAAAACAAGCTTTTGGAAGTTTTTACTTGCATTACTTAGATTCATTGCAGTCGGCTTTAAGTCTTATTGAAAAAATGATAAAAATGATACTTCTATGATTTATACATTTTATGAATTATTTATTGTTACTCCTTCACTTATAAATTACAAGGATAATCATTAAATAAGTAACATTTTATTCTGTAGATAATAGAGACGCCTGGTCTTTGGGAAACCGGTGGATCTTCGTCAAACATCCGCATCACAAACGATGCCGAGAGGAGACAAGAAGAGCAATCTTCATGTTACGATTATACTTGCACTATTTAAAATAAGCTTACGTTGGCCGTCGTTCGAGTAATTTTGTATCACTGCTACATAGACGCTCAAACACGTTAGCTATTTTATTTTAGCCGAACCAAGCTATCGTATGAGCGTGTTTAATATACTAAATATGTCTAATGATTTGACTGTAAAAATAGCTTGTGTTTGGTTCTCTGATGTGCTTATTAACCAATTAATGTGTACATTTGTATTTGATGCAATAATGAATACTTTTGTATCTTGTGATACAATACTGACCACTACAGTAAAGCTAAATATTTTTGTAGTGATACAATTAAGTAATATTTATGATGACTTTTGTATTCCTAGTTGAGTAATAGGTAGTTGTAGAAAAGCTAGATTTCATTTCATGGTGTTTATATTGATACAACGGATAGGCTTAAAATGTGATGAAAATTAAACTAAGTAAAAATTCTGCCTTACTAATTTGCATCGCTACATAAATATTTGTAACTAGGTTGGGGCCAAACACATGCCGCCTTCTTAGAAAACGTGTTAAAACAATAATCTAATTATTGCTTAAATAGTTTAAACCTAGTGCTTTTGTTACCTTGCGTTTTCCAATAAGGCGTTTAACGGTGATAACTAGTAAAGTACATTGGTGCACACAAGTACTAACTTACATCTGATTTAGACGAGAAATGTGAAAATTGACCAACAGAATTTAAACGGAAGTAAATTAATTAATTGCAAAAAGTAAATTTAATGTCCAGTTAGCGAACAATCAAATAAATTAAAACGCCGTTGTTTTTAATTGGCATTGTATCTTTTCTTTGGTTGCAAAAATAGCTTTAATAATATTATAATCAGGTTAGCTCGCAATATCGTTGGTCTTATTTTGTTTTTTTATGAACTGCTGTTGAATGGTATAGTATGTTTGTGAATTCCCAGTTTTTCTGTTTGCAGGTACTACTAGAGAACGGTTTTTTGTTCAGTTTACTTTATAATATTCGAGTAGTCACAGCCAGTTTCTTACAGCAATTTAGAGTGTTTTACTTTATATTGCAATTGAAAAAGTTCCTTTTGTAACTTAAATATTTCTTGAGTGTACGCAAAATTAATTTTTATTTTTAAAACAAATTTTCAAAACTTTTTATAGTGAAGCTTTAATTTTTTCTTTTCTTTTGACGTTGTAACATAACATTTTAAAACAAAAAAATGTATGCTAGCAATTTTGCAATTCCTTAATTTACAACTTTATTATACTGTACCTACGCTAATATATCAGAGCTTATTACACAGTATATAGAATCTAAATCAGTTTGTTATTTTAAAACTACATGTCTGGTGATCTACTTTTGTTGTCACTTTTCATATCCGGATAACTTTATATCACAAGTAAGATTGAGTTTTAATTTATGTAAATCCTACAAACTACCTGATCACGAGTAGACAATGAGTACATTTACCGTTTATAAGGTGACCAAATCCTATATGTTTTGTTATTGAGTTATGTCATATACAATTTTGTTGCGTAAACATTAGATATTTTAGTATAACACAGCTTAAAAATGGGTTTCTGTGTGACACCTTTTATTGACTTGTAATGATTATTAACACATCACACGTACTTATGTACAACATTAAATAATTACAATTTTGTATCCCTTTCACGCAAGTACACAAAAAATCTAGTTTTAATTACCATTTACTATTTGCGTTTTAAATTTAAATTTACCAAGGTTATGAAAATATTTTTGCACGTGATTGTACTCGATATATTATAAAAACGAGCTAATTTGTGCTTGTCTATGGTTTGAAATTGACATAAATGACAAATGAGATAGCGATATAGATTTTTTATTCAAAAGATGGTCTTATTGTTTTGTTACTATCGTAATAGGGTTAGCCCTCTCATCAAAATAATATGATAGATATAAATAAAGGTTAAAGCTTAGGGACCTTATTTATCGTTCAACGTGATTAATGCCGGATTAAGGCTTGCTTCAGTGAGTATCACACAACCCTAACTAATACTGTATTACTGTAAATCTCTTTGATTGTATATATACGTTTAGATATCGCGTCACGACGGAGTTACCTCGTTTATAAATAGCTCTATTTTAAATAGAGGAATACCAAATTTTGAATGTTTTTTTTTTTTTTGTTTTATGCTTTGAGCATCATGCAAATACTCGAAAAATAATCAAGACACATTCAGATATGGTTTAGGTAATTTCTTTTCTTCCCGGTTTTTTCTAATTTAGCCGATTTAATAAAAGTTATGCTTATTTTTTTTTCAAGTATTCTTTCACTTTAAGTACACATGCATAGTGACGCCACACATATTTGACAGCTCTACAGCTGTCAAATACTTACTACGCAAAATACTTATATTAGTCTACACTAATATAAGTATTTTGCGTTTTTTAATTAGTGATACTCTCTCTTATGTCTTTGTTTTTTGTTAATAACATCTTAAAGTCAGTTTACAGAGCAGGAAGATCTTGGGTATTTTTAGCTGACAATGAATTCTTATCTGTTTCATTTTGTTAGTAACTTTGACATTTAATAAAGGATGTATATTTTTAAATGAATGGCCCTGTCAGAAAATCTATTTACGTACGCTGATTATACTCAGTTGGAATTATGGGAGCCTTTGATCCGGCAATGATGTTGATATATAATTATATGTATGTGTGCTTTATATCGGAAACGACGCCAACTTAGGTGATGTGATAACTTGTTTGTTTTTGTAAATAGAATAAATAAATGGATATATGTTGTATACTATGGTTTATTAAACATTCATAAAATAAAAGCCTGTTTAATTTGTCATACCTTTTAGGTAGATTTCGAAGAAAAGTCTACCTACCTATTGTACCAGTTGTCGAGTTTTCCAAAAATTTCTTTACAGGAGGTCTAGTTATGAACCCTAAACCCCAAAACAACCGTTAAAAAGTTTATATATATATGTAGATGAAAATTTAACCGGCACAATATGTATGTACCTCAATGTTACCGGCACGATATAGGTCGCAATTATGCACCGATTGCTTTCAAACTTGGACGACAAATCAACAGGGCAAAAATGAAGGTTAAGTTCGTGAATGAGGGATATTCCCCCAAAGGTGCGGACTGGGGTGCAGATTTTCAAAAAAAATAAAAAACACGAAATCTACCTCTGCGGGAATGCTACGGGCCCGTTTTTTTTTTCAAAAAGTTTTTAGCTCAAAGAGGTGTAAGCTGTATTGTTTATTTTCTATTGGTTATGAAATATTGTTAGGAAACATTCTAAAATTCCAATACGGTACCAATGAAAGATCTAGCCTTGGTATTTCTAATACTAATCGAAGTCTTTGACGAAGTTTAAAATGCTACTTTCGTGTGATAATATTTTATAGGTAAACATTTAAATTTCGCAATAAAAATATACAGTTACTGATAGGCATGGTCATATTTTATCTTAGGGTCGTTGAATGAACCCCATGCCTGACGAAAAGCGCTAACAATTGTAGGAAAGTTCGTGATATATTTTGAAATTATTGTTATTATTCGACAAATTAAAAAAATATCCTATTTAGCTAAATTTTCATAGGAGACTTAGACTAAGTATAGGTAGGTATTTAATATCGAAGATGTCGATGGAATATCCGCATATGTCAAAACATTAAAAAAAGCTAACAAATTTACATGAGTAATAACTAATTGAACAACTTTTTGGCTAAATATAAACTTCTTACAAAAAGGTGTAAGTAGACATATTAAAATATGACTACTTACACCTTTTTGTAATACTTACCTTTTAAAACTGTGACGTTTCATTATCTGTTCACAATCCTGGGATTATTTTTAACGAATCCCAAAATCCCGGGATTACTAAAAAGCCGGGATCGAATCCCCTAGTTTTAACACATAAATAAAAACGTAAATAACTGTTGAATAAATGAGAGGATTCTGAATCTTACTTGTGATGAGAAGTGGATCCTGTTTGACAATCCAACAGGTCTGTCGCACTGGTTGGACACATGAGGCAACTAAACCTTGGCCCAAATGCAAGTTAAAAAGCGACAGTAGTTACGACTGGAAACTTTGTCACTTAACAAGCCTTCTCACAGCATAATTTTTTACAGGAAAAAAAATCAAATCTGATAAAGCGGTGAAAACTTTATTGAGTTCACCGTTTAATATCTAAATTGTCTATAACAGAAGCATCAACGCACTTCCATTTAAGTAGGTAGTTAAATGCAATTTTTCCATTAAAAAATGTTTAATTTATACAAAACTGCAGGCTTAGAGTAATTATGAACATAGGTACTACCTACCTACTCTTCTCGTTCCACCAAATGAAAAAATAAGTAAGTTCAAAAAATGGATATTAAATAATATTAATTTTAGATGGGTACACAAAGGTAAGTAGTAGGCAAAGAAATAATACCTTTGTGTCCTCTTCCACATACACCAAAAATACATCAAACAAAAGACAAGCGTAACCACTGGTCCTGCCTCGCGCTATGAAAGTTTTCGCTCGGATTTGTAAATGTAACTTACCAACAACTGGGCTGTGGTCCACTAGGCATGATCATCTCTCATGATCGAAGGAAACTCCCTTTCTGTTGAAAGGACACCTTCGTGGGTCATATCTGCAGTTTGAACTTACTAATATTTGCATGCATTTGTAGACTTTTTACAAATCGTTGAAGTACATACTTCAAGCCGGAATCATACTACTGAAACCCGATGTCACCAGATGATACGCGCAGCCTGTTGAGTCGAGTATAATATTAGCATGCGCTTGTGGGCTTTTTACAAATGGTTCAAGTATCTTAATACTTTACGTGGGAGAGCCATGCTTCGGCACGTATGGGCCGGCTCGACTCCGCTCGATACCACGGCCTCATAAAAAACCGGCAGTGAAACAATGCTTGCATTGCTTTTCGCCGCGTGAGTGAGTTTACCGGAGGCCCCTTACCCTTCCCTCTCCCCTATTCCCCTCTCCTCCCCTCTAATCCCCTCTCCCGTCTTCCCCTATTCCGACCTTAAAGGGGGCAACGCACTTGTGACTCTTGAGTTACAGGTGCCCGTGGGCGGCGGTAGTCATTTACCATCAGGTGACCCGTCTGCTCGTTTACCCCCTATAATATAAAAAAATTAAAATACCTACTTTGCCAGAATCATTCGCCTGTTGAGTCGAATCGAATCCTATGATTTTGTATGCGACGGGTGTTCTTAGTGTGATTCTAGTTATAGAAAATGAAAGGATTTCATTCCAGACCACACCCGTGTGGCATCAGGATTAAACAGTATGTTTCCGTCTTAACATTGAGGATTTTGGACTAGATTCTCGTTTGATGTTGTATACGCATACTTGGGTGAAATGTTGAGACCCGTGTGGGTGTCCTGTAATTTTCCTGTTTATACTGTTTCTATAAACCATTACCGCAAGCCTAAACAGCTCACGGTATTAAAGTACCTATTTATTTTCAAAGCAGGTACTTGTCTAAAATAAATATCACCATATCAACACTTCAGAACAGGTAGGTACTCGTATTGGCGTTAAAGTACGTAAATAAATGGATCTCGAAAAGCTTTAAGTGGTCTTTGTACTCTAAGGAGCGATCTTTTTACGCCTACGTCATTTTACACTGGAAAATTTAATAAAACGAATTCCGTTAATGTAATGTGAAGATTGAAAATAACATGAATGAAATAATGAAGTCACTTAGGTATTACTTTGGAGTATAGGTATATACCTATGTACTTAACGTTTATGCGTAAACCTGTAATTAGTTTAGGAACCAATATTATTATTTTAGAGGTGCAAACGGGTTTAAGATTGGGATTCATAGCTCACTTACGATACGACACCTGCTTGAAGAATGTTTGTTGATTGGCGGGACACGCAGGACGAAACGTAGGGTTGGCAATCCTAGTTAAGTAATATTAACCAAAAATCCAGGACGGGTAGGTAAATGCTAATATAGTTTGTAGCTTTATTTTCTTATATTATTTACCGTCGAAGTTATTTTCGTATCTACCTGGTTTAGTCATTTTAGCATTTACCTAACTTCGAATTGTTTTAGGACTGTATTTTTTTATAAAAACCCTCGGCTAAAGCTTTCGACCTAGTGGATAATGACATACCTACTACTACTAACATTGAACATGACATGCCATGACTCAAAACTACAAAATGTTATAAACTGCCGGTCATCATAATTTATAAATTAGCAAAAGAGTTCCTATTTATATTGTTGTATTTATAGTAAAGTTGGAAGCACTTCCTACTGCAATTTTTCCTCGACTGCTCACATTTCTAAGACTACCCCATCTGCGTAGATACACTTGAAGTTGTAAGTGTTCAGATATTTTTGGTTAGTAGTTTGTATAGAAATTATTGACAAGCATCTGCTCAGATATTAAGGTGGTAATGAATGTTCAGATATTAATGGTAACTTGTAGTGAATGGAACTTATTGACATTTTAAATTGTTCAGAAGTATTTGGTCACCTTGTCTGCTACAATATATCTGATGGCGACTGTACCTAATAATATTTGTCTACATTATCGCATTAGGTGATAAACCGGTATACATAATTGTATAGTGGAAATTGAATAAACAATTATCGTTTCGATCTCTTGGACTTTGATTCTATTGATGTAATTGTTACCGTGATTAAGCTCCGATTTACACATATATTATAATATAAATATACTTACGCGGGTCACACTGAAAGTCAGTAAGAAAAGCAAGCGATGAAATGAAAATTTATTAAAACAAAATGACTGGCCTGTTGGTCTAGTGGTTAGTGACCCTGACTGCTGAGCCAGAGGTCGTGGGTTCGATTCCCACCTGAGTCTGGGTGTTCTTTGTGTCCGTTGTTTGTATGTTTGTAAAGTCCCCCGCGCCACAGGACTAATTCCTAATGCGGGAGTTGTCTTTTATTAAAGAATTAGGAACTCTTTGGGAATCTGTAGGTGTTTAATGATTTCGTATGCCATTTGTTTTTACAAATTGGCGACAATTTAAAAAGTATCTGCCCCTGATGTGCATCGAAATGCATTTAACTATACTTCAGCCAAATAAGCTGTGGAATGTTTACTAACATTGCTAAGCATTTTGTGACAGGCAGTTGTTAATAACCTGTTTGCAAATTACATACCCTTAAAATTTTGTTATGGTCTGACCAGGAAAATGAAAAACCTCGTCATTTTGCGGAAAACAAATGGCACTAATAACTGTTTTTAAACTTTCGCGACCATATATATTAGATTACACATCTGATATGTGTAGTCGCGAAAGCTTCAAGAGCGAGTACGGATAGCTGCCAAAACTCGTACTATATAGGAATAGTACCTTGTAATTATTATCGCGATTAAGTACCGAAAAAGAAATGTAAGTTATTATTCAATGATTTTATATATTATATTACAATTATAATATTTACCTTTGTACAGCCATAGAGTGTCAGCTAATGAACAATAGTCACAAACACACCCGTCGAGCGGCGGGCAAAGTGTTCTCAACATTCGATAAGTGTACTCAATCCGATATATTTTCTGTTGCAGCTTATGCTAGGTATTATTACTTAATTTTTTTAGGCTATTATGGCGTAGGTGTTTTCGCTTTTGTATGGGAGTATGTATGTATCTGTTACGGATACGATGTATACGGATTCAACATTATGTTCAGATTCAATCAGCCTAAACAGCACGCGCCGTCATATATATGCCAAAATCTAAGAACGCACGAAGTGGGTACAGGCGATGAGAAAAGTCCCTTTTGATATTTAATCATTGATGCATTGTAAACACGCAAAGAAACACTGTACAGTTCCTAAGTTAGTGTTGACTCGGCCGTGACCAAACTGAAAGTGAACTCGTCCGTCGGCACTCCGCCTAGACTCTGCGTAACGCCGGTACATGGCGCTTGTGTTCCTTTCCGGTGAATATATATTATAGAGGGCGCATGTGCGCATGTTTAGAAAATATAATGCCACAGACACACATGTGGCACATGCATAGATACACATGTTAAACTTATAGCTCTCCAACTTTATGCGTCGGGGGATAAAAATTGCATGGATCGTGAGACATAACTTTACGCAATAATATAATCGTGAATCACTGGTAATTCAAACAAAAATAGTTTAGATTTTGGCATTGTCATCACTAATCACACAAATCATCACTAATATCAATCAACAGTGAGAAAATGAAAACGACATCCAGTTTCGTGTGATTTAACGCTGACATTTCGGTGCGCTTTTTCTGTGACGTCAAAGACGCCGTATTCCGTGTTTAATTCTTTATTGATTTATGTAACATTTATGTGTAGTCATAAAACGTACCTATTATTATTAAAAAGGACAGAAAAACTTATTTTCAATATTGTATTGTGGAGTCTTGTGCATATTCTCATAAATATTCATTATAAATAACCAAATTGTTGTTGATCTGCGAAAGTTGTCGAGTTATAGGGTTGTAAGGCGT
Source organism: Callimorpha dominula (assembly GCA_949752705.1). Taxonomy (NCBI): domain Eukaryota; kingdom Metazoa; phylum Arthropoda; class Insecta; order Lepidoptera; family Erebidae; genus Callimorpha; species Callimorpha dominula. The sequence continues at coordinate 2,295,459 of OX457002.1, read as the reverse complement.
ATAGTTGGTATTTTTTATTTGCTTATTCTTGTTTTAAGGTATTTTTTTAACATATTACGTATTTGATGGTTAGACTGAGTTCCAGTAAACACAATGACAGTAAAATCGTAAAGTATAACTAAGACATAGAGGTAAAATTACAATATTTCTGCATTCTAATTATGACAACCCTAAAGATGATGACATATGGTTTGTTTACAAAGATTCCACATCTTATTTGGCTCCAGTATAGAGTAAATTTTTACTCAATGATCAAGTCATAATCAATGACTTTCGTTGCGGTCTTACTCAACAACAATGTTACGATACGTTACGAACCCCCATCTCGTGCCACTGTTTACAACTGGTTTAATGACTTTAAACATGGACGAAGCAAACTCGCTGATGATTCTCGAGAAGGACGTCCTTCTACGGCGATTATTGAAGATAGTGTGTGCGGCTAATGAAAGAAGCTGATAGAAAGGTGACATATCAGCAAATTCGGGCAGCTTTAGGCATTGGTATGAGTCAAGTACAAAAAGTCTTATATGAACATTTAGGTGTCAGAAAGCTTTGTACTACATGGATACCTCATAATTTGACGGAAGATCAAAAACGCCGTCATTTGGGTTGGTGCCGCTCAATGCTTGAAAAGTACGACGGAGGGGACTCGAATGCTGTATATGACATCGTCACAAAAAGCTGGATATATTGTTACGAACCCGAAACCAAAAGACAATCTGCGCAATTGATGTTTCCATTCGAAGATTTGCCGACAAAAGTAAAGAAGGGCAGAAGTCAAGGGAAAAAGGTGATTGTCTCATTCTTTGGACAGACGGGTCATTTTGCAACTGTTACTGCATATTGTTATGCCAGTCATTGTCTACCAGTTGTCTTGGAAAATGATAGACAGCAGCGCCCAGGAAGCAGGATCCTCTACCACCATGACAACGCTCCAGCTCACTCCGTATGACGGACTTTCGAATATTTGTCTAAGGTGTGGAGCTAGTAAGTCATCCTCCTAACAGTCCTGACCTTTCACCTTTTGACTGTTATTTATTTCCAAAAATTATAAATAAACTTCGGAATTCGTTTCATGAACCCAGAAGATGCCGTGGCTGCGTTTGGAAAAGGTGTGGAAGAGATCCCTAAAGAAGAGTGGGCTCACTGCCTCAGTCAATGGTTCCATCGCTTGCAACGGTGCTTAGAAAGGAACGGAGACTACTTCGACAAGCAATAAAAATATTAACAAGCTTCTATTTCATTCCGTTTTTTATTTTGTGAAAATTTTCAGTGTGACCCCCCTTTTACTTACGTCGCGTCCGCAAAATTGCGTTCCTTGAAATACCTATTAGTTCAGCGCCTGGTTACACCTGTCACACGATACTTATGCTTGATTACAATAAAAACTTTCGTGAGTGGTATTCATATTTATTAAAAACTATACGGTTTTACTCACGTTTGTATTTCGGGGATGTCCGACTAGTTTCGGACCCGACGGGGGCCCTTTCTCAAGGAGTGAAGCGTCCTGCCGCGACGGTGTCGGTGACACCGTCGCGGCAGGACGCTAAATACAAAAAACCGTATAGTTTTTAATAAATACTTATGCTTGAGCACGCAACAGCGTGGTTTAGCCGGTCTTATTACTTTTCCTGCCTGACGCATAGAACTATAGAACATTAGAACTTCTAAAATGTTGCTAATTATTGATATTTCGGAAACAAACAATGGTAATTTATTCAAGTGTTGTAATCTTGTATTAAAATTTAAATAGTTTCGATCAATAAATGTCAGTCTTCGCCGCAACACACACATCCTTTCATTGTCATATAATATTCTATTTAACCCCTTATCTCCACCTTACCTTAAACAACGGTTTAATTTCTTGCACGATATCGCATCCTAGGTCTTTGAGATCGTCAGAGAACCTGAGATTAAAAGTGCCTGGGCACTCCACCAAGTTCATGGATAATTCCTACTCTGTTAAAGCGGTTCTTCTTTGGAATGCCCTACTAGTGGAAATCAGATGCGCCCAATCACTACCTGTTTTTAAAAAACTACCTATCACTAGGAGATGTCAGCACATAACTACCTATCACTAGGAGATGTCAGCACATAACTACCTATCACTAGGAGATGTCAGCACATAACTACCTATCACTAGGAGATGTCAGCACATAATTTCCCTTTTGCCCTTTCGTTAATTTCGCTGTGCCGCCGTATCCTATATTATATATCGTTTATATTCCCACATGTAGGTACTTATGTTTTTATATGTTTAAAGTTTACTTCTAGGTATACTAGTAAGATATTTTACGTCACTAAATAATTTAATAACGTGCACCATACTGCCATAATTTTTTTTTTTTTTCCATCTCATGGTTGCCTGTAAGAGATTGCCATAGAGCGATAAGGCCGCCAATTGTATTAACCGTAATTTTAATAAAATTGCTTTTTAATGTTTCTAGTGTACAATAAAGAGTTATATTATTATTATTTTGCACCTTCAACGGACGCCTTAGGACGCCTCACCCCTTGACAAAGGGCCCCCGTCGGGTCCGAAACTAGTCGTTCATCCCCGAAATATACACGTGAGTAAAACCGTATGTCCTAATAAAATAAATGTAAGTAGGTAAGGTACATATAGTGTACAACTCAATTCAACATGTTGTTCTGACTAAACATAAAGTTTTTAAATACACTCATTTGAACAGGCACCGTGGAACTATGTAGGTCAAACGAGCAAAAAAATACGTCTGCAGTTTCATCGCAGTTCCTGAAAAATGAGTCCCATAAAAGCGAAGCGAGGTGATAATGACCGTTTATGTGTTTTTCGGCGGTGACCGTCAATCTATCGCTTTTCCTTATGGAGAGAATAGGGCATTCCCTATGGTATTAATGGGAGGTTCTTGATTAATATGTAAGAATAGGTGACATTTAGTAGAACAGTTTCTGGAACGTTTCAAGTTCGGTTTTTAAAATGTTACTTTTTTATTATCATATAATATTTTATATTTATTTATATTCTTTTTATTTTATATTTTAATTTCTACAACTGAATTGGGAAACAAGCGCACAGCTTATTCAATCGGTCCTCCTCTGGAACGCTGTACCTCTGGAAATCAGGATAGTACCTAGTCGCCTCTCGTTCAAGGCGAAAGTACGAACCCACATTTCGCAGAACCTAGCAGAATCATTACAACAGTAATGCATTATATTTCTTTATATATGTAGGTATGTATGTAAGTTAGCACGTATCTATGTTTATATGTATGAGTATGTATGTATGTATAGGTGTATATATATATATATGTTCTCCTGTCATCTTTCCTGGTTTCTTTTTCTTTTCTACTTAAATCTAGTGCACTTATTCACTCATTTCTGCACCACCCTAAGGTAGACTGGTAGAAAATGCCTACGGCATTAAGTCCGCCATTGTACATTTTTTTGTGCATAAAGTGTAAATAAATAAATAAAAATAAAATACCTATATTAAATTTAGGTTCGATCCTCAAACTCCACATTCATTTATGTCTGTGATTCGCCGATAATACTATAAAGGCCGGAACAAACTATGTTCAGTTTTTGTAAATAAAAAAGCAAATTCTCCAACAATTTTATAATAGTTATAAGTTATTCCCTTCCAGGTTCTCTTTAGGCAACTACTTAGGTATTACATCCACTTTATAGAAAATCGCGTGAAACTTTATTAATTACCTCGTAATAGAATTTACTTATACAAGGTATTTAAGAAAAAGCATAGAGCTAATAATTGGCAAGACTAGGACTATTAAAACAATAATATAATATCTGTAATTTCGTCAGGGCTTTTAGGAGTAAATAATAATTTTTAAAACACAAAGGAACGCTCAAAAATTGATAAAAGCTTCATTAAAAAACCTAATCCTTGATTAAATCTCAAATATTCAAAATCAATGTATGTTTGTTCGTATTTTATACGTTGCCGTACCGTTCATCCGACCATCATGATTGCATACACGTTGCCAGGTGTTGAATATAAATGTGTTCCGGTATAAACTGAGAGCACTGTAAGGTGTGACGTCAATTTAGTATACTGCGAAGCCGTTTCTTTATAGTTGGCTATACTGGTTACTGTTTAAAACGGAAGGCAGTCCAGTATACTGTCATTTGTCAATTCAAGTCAATTGTCAAATCGCATAATAAAAGATACAGTGTGACAGCTTTGAGAGCACCTTACCTCGAAAAGTCCAGTGCTCACAGTACAAAAATAGCGACGTTTATGACGTCATATATTTCGCTACGATACTGCGGCAGTATACTGTCAGTATATAACGGAACGATTTTCTCCCAGTACTGAACAGTGCTCGCAGTGTATATCGGAACATACCCTAAATTAATTTGTATATATCAAACGTCTGTCTGTTATCGTCATGTCAGATTGTGTTACGGAAATGTAGTGCTCTCTCTCTCTTTTCCGTTTCGATATCTTGTCGCCATTACGTATTGCTCTTCAATAAATCCAGTTATAATATAATTCCCGTTCGATTAAACCCATAACACAACACCAGATAATGTAATGTTCCCGAGGTATGGAAAAATAATTATCGCTCATTCAATTGCAGTCAGGGCTAGAGAGTTCAAGTTCAAATCCTAATCGATGCAAATATTTTTAAATCATTTGGCCTGGGTGTTCCCATGTAAGTATCTACCTGGGCGAACGAGCTTATGAATTACGAAATACAAATTGTGATCAAATTTCTCGTTCGTAAAGTTATTAGGTAGGTATGTACCTATTTACAAAAAGCAAATGCGTCTAAGTGTGATACTGATTATCTCAAACCCATAAGTTATGTTTATTTAGGGTTTAACCTTAGATAGATAGGGCTATGTACAATGTCATAGAATATTATTATTCTAGTATAATTAAAACCTTTTTTAATAACAAATCACGAAATGTGTTATATCAAATCAATCAATCAATTAAAAATATGTTATCGGATTTGAATTTTAGCAAAATTAAAAAAAATAAATAAATTACTTAGTTAAAGCAAGGTCTGTCAGTGTGGTGGGTGACTGAGTCAGAGAGTAGAAAAAAAAAAGCTTTCATATCAACAAATATGGAATTCCTCTTTTCATTATCAAACATAAACCAACTCGAAATTAAACATGCATAGATTATTATTATATCAAAGGGTTATATGAAGTCCGCGTAGTATTATTGCATATCACCATTTAGTGATCGAATTGTGTAAATGACATATGTAGATCCGTCTTAATAACCATGAATAATGAAAGCACAAACTTAACAACATGTTATAATTGCATTTAAAAATTTGGCCCCACACTATTACATTATACCAAATCGAATTTGAAACAAAAATAATCAGTAAATAAAATGGCGATGCCAAGAAGACACTTACATTGCATAAATCATAATTCATGTTATTTCTCTTTGGTCTCTTGGCAGACGTGTTTAGAACAACTTAATATTTATTTTTAGTTTCTGCGAAAAAGAAAAGCCTTATAATAAGCTGATTAATTTTTATTTGCTATTCATTCACATATCAAGCCAAAAAAAAATATTTTCTATAAGCTATGTTAAAAGCTTTTTAAGAGCTATGTATTCAACTAATAATTATATTTGAACATTACGGAGTGCTCCAATAAAAAATCCGTATCTATCAATAACCATTCATTGCGATGTTATGATACGAAAATAACTAGTAATGTGAAAATCCTTAAGAGCCATATTGGCGTGAATGCGTGTAATGGTAAATATCATTTTCGTCGTGTAGTGAAAATACACAAATATTTAAATGGTACGGGTCTGTCGCGTCGGTATAGGACTACCTATTTGTTTTATTTTTATGGATTGCTAGTAAAGCTCATCACACACTATACCGTCGCGGCTCCACCCCAGCAATTAATTGAATGATTTGAATGACAACTTTGTTGCTGGGTTGGAGCCGTGCCATTACCGTGACGGTATAGTGTGTGATGTCCTTAACCCATTCTACAAGATGTAAGTTACAAAACAATTCTGATCTAATACCATAGTCCACATCTTCTCTGTAGGATCATGAAAAAATTGTTTGTAATGAAAACAGACATAAGCATCACAATGCATTCCAGATAAACCTACATAATGAGTTAATTCAAATAAAAAAAAAAGAATTTCGCTTATACGAAAATCATTCTTAAGCTATTTGCGTTTAAATACGCTTTTTGTAAGTTTGAAGTCTCTGATGGATTTCACCCTGTAAGCGGGGACTGTTTTGTAAACTTTTAAGTAATTTGTGACAAAATAGTGTGTGTGGACTAAAAATTGTTTTCGCCACATTAAAAACTCTTATTTATTTTATTAAAAATAGGGACTAACTATAATAGATGATAACACAGTTCACTATTTAATAAAAATAAATTAATAGACATTATTTTGACTGGTTATGCCGGTAACGCAATACTATTGGTCGATTGATAAATATTAACGAATAGTGGGATTATAACAGGGTAGGAATAAGATGAGAACTTCACTTGAGTGCGAATAGAGGTACGAACAACTTGGCAGTTACTGTTAGTGATTTTCATAGTTTTTATCAGTGGTTTTAAGACTGTTTCTTACAAATTTGATAATTGCTCCGAGTCTGGGTGTTCTGTGTCCGTTGTTTAAATGTTTATGAAGCTACCCGCGACACAGGAATATTCCTAATGTGGGAGTTGTCGTTTACAAGAGAAATACTCCTCTCACAATAAAATAAACATAAACATCGTTTAGGTTGTATATTTATTTGTTAAATTTTGTGTTTTTTTTTGGTATTATTAATAGTATTAATAACTAATGGTAAAGTGCAAACAAAAACATTTTACCTTTATTTTAACTGTGGTTTACGTAAATCAGTCTTATAATAATCATCTTTATTTTATAAAATTAATCATCAATAAATTATTCAAAATAGTCGCACAGTCTATAATAGGTTGATTTGTCAAATGCAACGTTTTAAAATTTGAATAAATTCTAACAGAAAATACTAATGTATCTGACTGTGTCGATGCCTGTGATATGGAATCGGACAAACAAACTCACGGCCATTCTTCGAGTTACTAGACTACTTATTGCGTTTATGTAGCACCAACCGCAACAGAAACGCACCAAAAACTAACACGTATGTAAACATCTTCTTAGTACTCTTTTCCAATGCCTTCGCTAATACCAGTGGCCGGGACATTCCCATTTATCACTACCAGCGGAGGACAAATAGGCTCAAGGAGGTCTGCCCCCAATGGCCTTAGATGGAGTCCCCTCATTAATGACCAGCCATCATTCAGGAATACTTGAGGATAAACGTTGACAGATTGAAAGGAAGCTCTTCGTTATGATATACGGGATAAGTGCTCTTTCAATGTGTAATGTTGTGTATTTAGGTTTGTTTGCAGAAAGTTATTGATGAGTAAATATACTCGTAGAAGTAATAAATTAGTAAAAAGGCATTACGTACTACCTATTGGAAACCATATTGGTTCCCTGACGGACTCGTACTTCATAATATATAGCTATATAAACTGCGCCTTCGATTTTTTTCCATTCAAGCAATTGATTCTAAGTTCACAAATTTTCCTAGTGTTCAGAATAAGGCAAGGCTATAGTTAAAAAAATAGTGGGTAACAGGGGTACAGGTGGGGAAGCGAGAAGAGTAAAAGTGCGATACAAAGGTGGTGGAAAGTTTGCTGCCAAGTTATTTACTGAAGGATTTTGACCATATTGGGTTATACTAACTTTTAAACTTTCGCGTTCCATGATATAATATTATCTACGTATGAACGGGAATTAACGCGATCACGAAAAGGTATTACATACCTCTGAATTGCCTGACGTTTCGACCAGGTTGCACTGGCCGTGGTCACAGGCTGACTCAATATGACCACGGCCAGTGCAACCTGGTCGAAACGTCAGGCAATTCAGAGGTATGTAATACCTTTTCGTGATCGCGTTAATTCCCGTTCATACGTAGATAATATCATATTGGGTTATCACATGAGCTGGTATCGGCGATAAACCATCAGAATGAAAATACGCACTAAAAATTACTTAGTTTATTTACACACAACTGCTAGCATAGCGCAATACAACATTTCTTTTCATAATTCAAACGTTTTTATGGTTACTATTGAAACGGTTATAGTGAATACAACCTCTTTTTTTAACATACTAGCAACCCACCCCGGCTTCGTACGAGTAGCAGAGACATCTTCAATAATCATCATCATATTTCAACCAATTTACACAAAACCTTAATAAATTATACATCTAAACCTTCCTTATGAATCACTCTGTCTATTGGTAAAAACCGCATGAAAATCCGTTCAGTACTTTTTCAGTTTATCGCGAACAGATAGACAGACGCGGCGGGGGACTTTGTTTTATAACTAGTAATCCGCCCCGGCTTTACACGGGTACAAATTATACACCTAAACCTTCCTCATGAATCACTCTGTCTATTAGTGAAAATCGCATGAAAATTCGAGTAGTTTTTCAGTTTATCGCGAACAGATAGACAGACAGACGCGGCGGGGGACTTTGTTTTATAATATGGAATGATTATAAATGAAATGACTACAAAATAATTTTCGAAATATAGCTTAACATCTATTCTTATAATAAAATTGTAATAGGTTCATTTCTGTACATTAAAGATAGTTTGATTTTTTTTTTTTGGGTGGCGCTTAATAATCGATACTGAAGCGAAAACTATTTTTTTTTTCATTGTTGTCTGTCTGTATCATAGCCGCGCATCACGCCGAAACTACTGAACGGTAAATGAAACTTGGCATAATTTGAGTTCATACTACGAGGTAGGACATACGATGCTTTTTATCCTGAAATTCAGGACGGTTTCCTTGAGAGGGGGGATGAAAGTCAAAATGTGTACTTAGTTGTAATTCATTAACACGTAGTCCGATTGCAATCATTCTTTTTTTTTGGTTGGAAAGAAGGTACTTTAAAGATTGTCATGTAATCTTCTTTCTTATATATTCATGTGTATAATATATCTGTAGAGTCCCGTAAGTCCCGATCCCGTGGGAATATCGGGGAAAAAAACTAGCCTGTATGTTAATCCAGGTCTCCAGCTATCTGCATACGAAGTTTCATCGCAATCGGTTTAGTAGTTTTGGCGTGAAAGAGTAACATCCATCCATCCAAACTTTCACATTTATAATATTAGTGTGATAATGATAACTGTATGTTGCTATAACTGCATCTAAGATTGTTATTAATGATTGGCTTGGACAGAATTACAGTAGCTGGCATGCTTTGCGATATCATCTATATGCTGAGCTGAGTGCTAGACCATTTTGTTTTTACAGTGTTACTGTTTATCAAGTACTGTTTTTAATTTTAAGTATGTTTTGTAAATGATAAATAAAGTTTTTTTTTCTTATAATAAACAAATTTAAAATCCTTTCTGTAAAGATTTGTACTTTCCTTTTTTACATTGCGTAAATTTCGAAATTTACGTAGAATAAATATACTTGAAACCGAACATCAAAAATCAGTTAAATACGGAAATTACGATTTCTCCTTTTTTAGCATATTTAATATCGACAATTTCATCTGCGCATACAGAGGGAACGACAATTGGCCCTCGGCACACCGCGAAATTGAAATTGAGTATGAATAAATTAGATATCTCTGTATTTACAGAACAGTTCTATATTCCCAGTTGAAAATCTCTGAATCGAATGTTATTTTACATATTCTATTTGTATGGTAACTGAATAAAATGTCTTAACTCGACAAAGCATTTGATGGAATTATTCAGTAGGTACCTATAAGACAACAAAAATTGGCAACCACAATAATACGACTGTTTTAATTTTAAAAAACATTTGTAGCTAAGTGGCAAAACAGCTAATGAAAGTTCTGATTGCGTTGAACTCCGCTATACTTTCAAATCAAATCAAATCAAAACCATTTATTTCAATTAAACCAATAATAACAGGTATTTTTGAATTATCAGGAGTAGGAGTCAGCTAGACTAAGTCAGTCGTGAAGCTAGTTGCCTGTTCCAATGCGTAGATCCTATGGAGAAGAACAGGCAAGAAACTCCAAGGACACTCTTTTTCAAAATGTTCTTTACAAATTTCTGGTTACATTGCTTATAAGCGTAAATGAAATGTGAGGACAATGTAACATACCTATTATTCTAAAATATAAATAGACGCGCTAATTACTACTATACATATTTAAGTAATATCAGTCCGGAGATGACTAGCCTCGACTTTGTAGAAATACAATTGATCTGACTTAAAATTGGTCAGGTCCCTGATAAACTAAATAAACTAAATTTCTACAAATGGAATTTTACCAGTACACAATAAATCCTTTAAACTATTTACAAAATATCCTCCAATATAAGTGAAATCAAACAAACCAATTAAACATTTGACTAATTATAAGTCTACAAACTTCAGATTCACATACAATATTAAAACTCTTGAAACATCTTGTAAATCGAAATGGAATCCGACGAGGGTACGAATTAACAGGAATATCTCAAACGTGTTCAAGTCAATATTTCCGCCTGGCTCATCCGGAATTAATCCAACGAACATGTATCAACCAATCCTCGTAAGTGTAAATACGATAATGGTGCATAGAACATACCTGATTGTCATGTTTACTTCTGCTGCGGGTAGCAGAACTTCTCAAATATGTACCTATGTATTTGAAATTAATTCCAAACTTTAAATACCATGTCCTAATTCTAACTAATAATTTAAATGCAAAAGTGAGTTTTCTTTATGGTATAGGGGGCAAAAGAGTAGACGGCCCACCTGATGGTAAGTGACTACCGCCGCCCATGGACACCTGCAACTGATGAGACATAAGTGCGTTGACGGTTTTTGAGGTGGAAGTATGCTCCTTTCTTCTAAATCCCAACGATGATAATAGCCATACAGAAACTTCGTCTAATTGTCGTGGTTAAGGCACCTGATGAACTCGCTCAACAGAGATCTGCTTACGCTATACTCTACTGGTACGAAATGATACTTCGACATGCGTTTCGCTTTTACACGATGAATCAGCGGAGGTACCTACTACAATTAGCCAGCCGATGCCTGTTCAAACAGTCCTATTTTTATTTTATCGTTATTTTTTTTATCACGGCTCAATGAGCAATGTTTTGTTTCTGCTCCTGATAATGTTAAAAAAAAATCCGTTTGAAGGTGGAATACGAGTGACAGTACATGTGGCGTGTATTAATAATTAAGTATCCTTAACCACTTACTATAAGGTGGGCCATTTGCTTGTTGTTAGGGCTCCCTTCCTCGAAAGGAAAAAAGGAATCTTTATAGCACCACTTTGTTGTCCGTCTGTCTGTCTGGTTGTCAAGATCCCTTTTCTCAGGAGCCCGTGGAAGCATCAGGTCGTTTCTGAACTCCGTAAAGTAAACTGCAACCGCCGCATCATCCTCCATCACGACAATGTGAGTTCTCACACCGCGCACAGAACAAAAGAGTTGTTAAAGCAAGAAAACATAGAATTATTGGACCATCCGCCGTACAACCCCGACCTAAGCCCTAATGATTTCTATACTTTCCCTAAAATAAAGAATAAATTGCGTGGTCAGAGATTTTCATCACCTGAAGAAGCTGTGGACGCCTACAAAACGGCCATTTTGGAGACCCCAACTTCCGAATGGAATGGTTGCTTCAATGATTGGTTCCATCGTATGGAAAAATGTGTCAAATTTCGCGGAGAATACTTACATACAATAAATACATTCTTAAATAGTAATCTTGTGTCACTTCGTTGATTCCCGAAATTTTCAGTGCCTTTGTGTTTGGTTTTTCATGGTGTAGTGAGAAAACGAGCAGACGGGTCACCTGTTGGTAAATGACTACCGCCGCCCATCTGCACCTGCAACTCTTTAAGGAAGGACTAGGGGAAAGTTGGTGGGGAGAGAGGGGGGGAGAAAGGTAGAGTTAAGGCGTCCGATAACCTCAATCTCTCGGCGAAAAGCAATGCAAGCATTGCTTCACTGCCGGTTTTCTGTTGCTGGCCCATATGTGCCGAAGCATGGTTCTCCCACGAGTTGAAATTAGAGTTAAATAAAAAGAGAGTTAACAAATCATGCATATAAGCAACATCCCTTCCCTTACATTTTCCTATCCCTTTAATATATTTTTAATTTTTCTATCATTAATTCTCGACGTTGCCCCCTATTACGTGATTGGGGCCAAATTATGCTTGGTTTAACACACCTCTGCCTACCCCTAAGGGGATACAGTGAGTGTATGTATGTATATATTCAAATTCCAGTAACTTGGGAATTTAATAACATTGCGCGTCACGCTGCTCATGTTCGCAGTATCAACATTAAGTAAACACGTATTCGAACTAAGATCGTTTGTTCAATACTTAGAACTGTTACTGATAATATCTTAGGTAAGCAAAAACGATGTGTTTGTTTGGCTAAACGTCGACTTTAAACTCCACCGTCAGCCAAGTTCTTTTTAAGAATTCTCTTGTCACGAAGATATCGTCTTGTTAATTCTTGTTTATTTTAGATAGGTAAGATAGACAAAACATAATCATTGTTTGTAAATCGCATTTTAAAAAAGGATTCTCCTCTTGTGTTAGAGGTAAAGCTTACCCCGTTTCTTTACAGCTAAATACAATCGCTGACCAATTAAATAACAAATTGTTTGTTTTTGGTAGCGGTTTAGCAGCTGTAGCATTACAGATGTAAACACTTACAGAATGCAATGCACGTATAGGCCGGCTCGACTGGAGTGATACCAGGGCCTCACAGAAAACCAGGGTAAAGCAACGCTTACGTTGTGTTTCACCGCATGATTGAAGTTACTGGGGCCCTGATCCTCCTCCCTCCCTTTCCCTACCCCCAAACTTCCTACTCCCACCTTATAGGCCGGCAACGCACTTGTGACTCTTGAGATGCAGGTGTCCATGGGCGGTGGTAGACACTTACCATCAGGTGACCCGTCTGGTCTTTTGCACAAGTTATTATTTTCTGTACCTTGTTAGTCTTGTAACCTCTACTTGACGGTTCAAGTGTAACAGTTGGTAACATGAAGTAACTCACTCACACCGATTTAATTAAAAAAATATATATTCGGAGTAACAAAAGACATTATTAGGTCTTTTGAGAAACTACAGTAAACTGTGAAATTGTATAAGCGTAAGTAAAAAAAATATTTCAAGTCGCTACATCTAAATGTAACAGAAAGAAATGATCCAAATATAATATCAAAAATACGTGGGAGAGCCATGCTTCGGCACGTATGGGCCGGCTCGACTCCGCTCGATACCACGTCCTCACAGGAAACCGGCAGTGAAGCAATTACTGGAGACCCTAACCCTTCCCTCTCCCCTATTCCCGTCCTTCCCCTTTCCCCTCTTCCCACTCTTCCCCCGTCCCCCTCTTCTCCTACTCCCACCTTAAAGGGCGGCAACGCACTTGTGACTCTTGAGTTACAGGTGCCCATGGGCGGCGGTAGTCATTTACCATCAGGTGACCCGTCTGCTCGTTTGCCCCCTATACCATAAAAAAAATATATATATCAAGCCGTTTTTTTTTATTCAAAGACGAGACTGGAAGTCCAAATTAACATCTTAACCTACTTGAACTGTATCGATTGCATATTTTCCTCACTACCGGGCGGACCAACAAATCGTAACGTTCCGGCATAAAATATTTGCATTGCAAATCACCGATTTCTCTCATAACTCAAGATAAGGAGTATCGTAAAAACGTTGTAAACCCTCCAACATGGCTCCTCGGAGGGTTTTTTCTGTTTCTACCTATCTATCGGCTGCTGCTAACGGTATTCTGTATCTTATATATCTGAGTTACCGCATCGTTAAGACGACCGTTTGCATGTTTTGTGAGATAAATGTAGTTTCTTCGGTTCTTCATGATCCAGGGACAATGGACGTTTTTATGAGTATGGTTCGGTAGATAGTTTTGTAGTGCACATTTTGGATATTTTATTTTCTTTGTGTGGTTGAACATATAGTCGTAATGTTAGAAGAAGTACCGTTTTTCGACATTTATTGTTCAATTTATTTCATAGATGATATTCTAGGAATATCTATAGTGATAGTATCTACTTATATATCGTTTGCAAGCATAACCGATATCTTTTAACGCTAAATTTCAACTTCTTTGAAATTACTGCTTGTGCAATGCTTTGTTAATAACGTATCTATATCTAATAGAGCTGTAATTCACAGTTATTTTCTCTAAACAGAAGCTAGCGAAAATTATTGGCCAATTGCCAGATAGATCATGTTTCTAACAGTGACGGTTACCATCATGTCCTACATGTTATTAGGTCCATCTTTGCTCTGTAGCAGTTGTTGTTCCACATGTAAAAGCCAGATCTCTTTTGCACATAGTTTTACACCAGGATCATGCGCTACTTAGGCCTTTGGGGGGCCTATGAACCTTAGCAAAATGACGTCAAGGCCATAAAAGAATAAAAGTAGCAAGTCTCCTATCTGAAACTCCAACTTGAATGCTAGAAGCAAGGATAACCTAACTTTATTTCACAACTTTTTTTTATGGCACAGTGGGCAAACGAGCAGACGGGTCACCTGATGGTAAATGACTACCGCCGCCCATGGGCACCTGTAACTCAAGAGTCACAAGTGCGTTGCCGGCCTTTAAGAGTGGGAAGAGAGGAGAGGAGGGAGAGGGAAGGTTTAGGGCCTCCGGTACCCTCACTCACTCGGTGAAAAGCAATGCAACCATTGCTTTATTGCCGGTTTTCTGTGAGGCCGTGGTATCACTCCAGACGAGCCGGCCCATACGTGCCGAAGCATGAACATACGAACAAAGAATTGTTTTAAATCTTATGCTGCTACATACTTACACTACGAATACCCCCGAATGGGTAGGCATAGGCGTATTAAACAACAAATGGGAACAAGACTGCCTATTTTCTGTTTTTTATTTACTGCTAATATATGTAAAATGTATATCTTGACTTAGACGCGGTAAAGTCGTAAGTGTTTCCACGTTTCACCCGCGTAAGTCCCGATTCTGTGGGAATGTCGGGATAAAGTAGTCGATGCGTTAATCCAGGTCTCTAGCTATCCACATACAAAGTTTCATCGCAATCGGTCCAGTAGTTTTTGTGTGAAAACATTACAAACATACACGCAAATGTTTCCTCTTTGTAATATTAGTTTAGATAAGCGAACATTACCTCCTCTGTTTCCTCGCAGTATTTTGTTTCAGTGCTCCAGCAAGTGATAATTAATTTCTGTTATACAAATAAACCTATAAAAAATTAGACATTAGACTCGGAATCGAAATCAAACCACCCTCAGCGTAATACGCTTATTATTTGTGTATAAGAAACGAAAGTAAGGAAGGCTATCAGTAGACAAGTATAAGGCTGCGTTTCCACCAGAGATGTGCGAGGTAGCTGAGCGGTGCAAGGATGCGTAGCGACGATGTGAAACGGTGCGCAAATGAGCGGTGCGAGGATGTATACAGTACACATCGACCGCTAACAAACACCGTGTAGCACACATCCCCGTGCACCCATCCCTCGCACCCATTCCTCGCTTGTTTTGTACTTACCAAAACCTCGCTCCGCTAAGCCGTTTCCACAGGAGCTACGTTGAGCGAGGCTAGGTAAATGAAGCGATTTTTATTGGTTCTTAACAAACACATCCCTCGCTATGCACCCTCGCACATCTCTGGTGGAAACGCAGCCTTACAGTACAATGGAATAGAAAATAAAATATTTCATTAAATACAAGTACACCTGTGAACAATCCCATTGCCACGAATAAGATAAATGAGACAAGTCTGAAAAAAAATCATTGCAATAGCCATGAGCTTTCGTGATTGATGATAGCATTGTTTTAACATTCCATCATAGCCAACATTGATTCATTCGAAATCATGTTCAGTTTTATTTGAAGGTATTTCAATGATAGCTTTTTAATTCGTTCGTTATAATTCGGTTTACGTAACAATTTATTCAGGCTAAATATAACTGTTGGGAGTAATTAAAGTGAAGCATCTACTAACATAAATTACATGCTTTTGTTGGTTCAAATGTTTTATATCAAGTGTCCAAAATGTACTGTAAATATTGTTAAATGTTACCCGTTAATTTTGTAGTCTTGTTGTAAGTATGACAAATGTGTACTCATTTGTCTTAAAATATAGATAGAGACAGAGATAAATTAGTTGTATAGGGTAAGCGATGCGCTAGAGTTACTCGAGGTGTTAAAAGCGATGGTAGGCGATATTAGACTCGGCTTATGTCTGAGTGTAATAATAAACTTTATATTTATTTAAGCTTTTACAGTACAGAGGCGGAATTAATGCCTTAGGTATTCTTTGCCAGTCAACCTTCGGGTCATGCAGAGAAAACAAGCAGTAGGTGCATTAAAAACATAAAAATTTAAAACGTACTTAATAATATTATCAACTAATACTTAAATATAGTAGGGATACGGCATGATATATATAAGCCAAAAGTCCACTCACTTAGTATGTCCACACACGAGCTTCCGGTGTGACGTGCACCACTCGTTTACTCTAAAGGGAAAATTACTGTAGTAATCGTTGTAAAAAGCGCTTCTGTGTACAGTGATTAGGCACATATGGGCACTTTACGTGATTGAACTCTGTAATATAGTATTTAGATTTGCATACGACTTTATTAATTTATACTAAAATTTGCCATTAATTTAAATATTACACAGTTCATTCATATGTGGCAATAATACTTACGAAGAGAAAAATTTATAGATTTCAACATATTATATTTAAGCATAAATACATATGAGACTATGATTAAAATTGTTATTTCTCAGTTTTCTTTAATCTAAATTGGCATATAGATTCAATATTAAATTTGACCGTATCCACAACTACATTTTGCTGAAGCAAAATCAATTTCCTTGCTCGGAGCGAGGTTTTCGCCGTTTCCACAGTTCTTGCTATTCGCCCACTAGTAGTTGCACTATGAAAATCGTAATTATTCCCCGAGAACGAAATCCGTCGGCGGATTAAAAGCGAAGCTGTATTAACTGGTCATTTGAAGATAAAGTTAAAGCAGAGATGGACTGTAAATAATATTAGTATCTAAATTTTATCATGAAGAATTGTTAAGCTAATTAACAAATCAACACTTTGTTGTCACTTGTTCAACACTACCGTTTGTGGAATTTTATGAAAGAGATATAATATATTCACGATAAACTGAAAAACTACAGAACGGATTTTCATGCGGTTTTCATTAATAGACAGAGTGATTCATAAGGAAGGTTTAGATGTATAATTTATTAAGGTTTTGTGTAAATTGGTTGAAATATGATGATGATTATTGAAGATGTCTCTGCTACCCGTGCGAAGCCGGGCGGGTTGCTAGTTATCAATAAAATTACAGAAGCTCACTCCTCATAACGTCATCCCTGCAAATTTTGAAGTATCTAGACTTTGTGGTGCAAAAAGAAAATTGTGGTACGGCCTCGGCGAAATAATAAGAGCTGCACCGCAATGTTGCTAATTAATATTGAACTAGGCCATTGTAAAACGTTTTCTGAAGTTAATCACGCATTTGACAATATTCTCCTCTATTTAATAATAATTATCTTTTAAGAAAAGTACCACCGACTTAATGTGCTTTTAAGTGAAAAGTATATACATATTGTTTAAATATGAGTAGGATAACTACGCACTGCTCCAATGAGACAGCGATGTTTCGGAGCAAACGAAAACATCATCGATGTATAAAATTTTTAGATATTTGTTGATTTTTCAAAACCCGCTCGACCGATTTCGATAAAATTTAAATGGGACCACCTGTGAAGTACATACCCTTTGGAACAAAAAAGAATTTTCCAAATTGGTTCAGGCGTCTTCGAGTAGTCGGTGAACATACATAAAAAAAAGATTCCGACGAATTGAGAACCTTCTCCTTTTTTGAAGTCGGTTAAAAATAAACTCTCGGAGATATGATATTTACGAGAAAATTTTTAGACAACCAAAAGTATCACATTATACATCAGAGAATCCTCTCAGCCATAAAATTAAACGCATTTAATAAGAATTGGAAAGGACGAGTTGGAAATCCATTTGTCCCCTTATTAGATTAAAAGCAAAAAACATAACGTAATGTAACGTAAATGACGTTAAAAAATATTACTGTCGAGAATCAATCCTCGATCCTCGACATCACCGTAGGCCGGAGCTTTCAACCGACTGAACTACTAGCGAACGGCGCAGCGCAGGCAAGGAGAGCGCGGGCGGCGGGCGGAACGGCTCCCACTACCATCGCGATTACACAGGCACTCGCCTTATAAACTTCATCGGGATCACTGCTCTGTACGACGTACCTACTTGTCGACAATTACAACCAGCGTAAAATACAGTGCGCTTTTTATTTGTCTACCAACACCGAGACCTTTAACAGTTTTGGTCCTTCGAGCCGGATATAAGCATAGTAATTTCAAAGACCACAGTACATTTTGGCATAAGTTTTGGAATTATTTTTCTAGTACCAAAATAAAAAATTATGGATAGCTAATAGAGGACGGACAGAAGAAGTGAAAAAAGGCATTAATAGCAATAATGACATTAATAGCAATGATGATAAGTCCGAACCATTCCTAGAAGCACGCCCCATAATACAAGCGATAGAGAATGCTGAAGCTACGTCTCTACTCAACGCCAAGCGGGTCATATTATAGTAGTAATCTATACTTATAATAAATCTGTAGCGGGATGAATTCTGTGCATTGAATATATTTAAAAAAAAAACGACTGAGGGGTATTAAGATATCGATACTGATGCCGAATATGCGATTCAAACAATTTTTGTCTGTCTGTCTGTCTATCTGTCTTTCTGTCTGTCTGTTTGTATGTTCACGATAAACTCAGAAGTTACTCAAGGGATATGCTTGAAACTTAGTATGATAATAGTTTGAATGCCTGCGCAGGTTATAGGGTACTTTTTATCCCGGGTTAAACTTTGGTTCCCACAGGAAAATCAATGAAAGCTGTAATAACATTGTAACGTCAGTAGAACGTATATACTTATTTCGAACTACATTCCAGCGAGCGTTTAGGTTATCTGGTGTAGAGTACGATTTCTACTAGATAGGGTGCCGGATCGAATCCCTCTTTCATATTTTTTCTTTTTTTGCATTTTTTTTATATAAAAACTAATTTACTTTTTTAAATTTTATTAGGTATCGTTTTTAACCGACGAAAAAAAGAAGGTTCTCAATTCGACAGTTTATATACATATTTCTTTTTTTTTATGTATGTTCATCTATACTTATCTTCTATCTATACTTATAATCTGTAGCGGGATGAATTCTGTACATTGAATATATTTAAAAAAAAAAACGACTGAGGGGTATTAAGATATCGATACTGATGCCGAATATGCGATTCAAACAATTTTTGTCTGTCTGTCTCTCTTTCTGTCTGTCTGTTTGTATGTTCACGATAAACTCAGAAGTTACTGAAGGGATATGCTTGAAACTTAGTATAATAGTTTGAGTGCCTGCGCAGGTTATAGTGAATGTATATTTTCAATCGTAGGATATCATCGTGCTTTTCTGTGGTGATTGCTGAAGCAGCGGGAGTTGTTTTTTCTTTGTTTGGTGATCCCAGAGTAATCGATAGCTGGTTCTTGACTATGCCAACGAGCTATTTTGCCTCTCGCAGCCATTAAATTCATAAATATGTTTCAGAGCATTAATAATAGTAACAACTTCACACACCTCATACACGGCCGTCTGATCCTAAACTAGGCAGAGCCTGTACTATGGTAACCAGACTGCTGATAAATATACTTATATATTTCTAAATACATACATATTATAAATAAATTACACCTAGACAGAGAATAATTTGTCCTGGGTGGAAATCGAACACATGACCTCTGGCTCAGCAGTCAGGGTCACTAACCACTAGACCATCAGGCCAGTCCAGTAAATATACATATATTTATAAATAGAGTAATAGAAAAAGAAGATTCAAACTTTTAAACTTTTGGGTTCCATAATAATATAATTATGTTGACGGGAATTCACGCGATCACGTATTTAAAAAGTATTACAGTACCTACAGGCCTGTGATCACGGCCACGACCACGGCAAAGCAAAGGTTTTAAATACGTGATCGCGTTGAATCCCGTCAACATGATTATATTAGAATAGAATAGAATTTTTATTTAAAGCATATAATATATGACTTACAAAAAAAAAAAAAAAGACGGTCAACTCATAAACGGTGCTGTGAGGCACACGTGGGTTTTAGTTGGTTTAAGACTGATATACGGCCTCACCAATAGCCCGGTGAGGTGAGCTTCCACACGAAAAACAAATGAGTAATCTTACCATGGCCAAATTATGTCGTTATTTCACGTGCAAGCAACCAAAACAACTTTTTTTGTACGCTCCAGGTTGTTTCACCGCCAATACAGTATAAAAAATCCTGCTTGGAGAAAGAGGTACTTTGCAATAAGCGACAAATTGCTGTTTTCCGAAAAAAACGCGAACGAAGTCGCGGGCACAGCTAGTCTTTAAAAAAGCTTAAAAGCAAAACTTAAAAGTAAGAGTTAGCTGGAAGCCTAGCAGTATCGTATTCAAAACATAATTTTTTTATACTCTCGCGAAAGATAGAATTGGTTCTCATCTACTTAGGAGCTGATCCTGGATGCAATCTATCTATGTCCAAAATTGTAACGTAGGGCGTGAATAATTAATAAAAGAACTTATTACCTACAACATCTCTGACGTGCGTCTGTATAAATGCTAGCTGTGGCTGTTTCCCTTAGCTAAACATAAAAGCAAAATGAATAAATTTTATGTGATATTTGCGTGAATTTCCGTGTGTGGTGAACCATACGTATTATTGGAGACAAACACAGCTCACTTAGGAACCAGAAAGCGTAATGTGCCGTCGCTTTTTCGATATGGAAAGTGAATTTATAATATTTCTAACTCATCCAATGCTTATGATTAAATATGTTTGCTGATTCAAGACATTCATTTTTCTTGAGACTTGTCGAGTGTCAGCAGAGCCGTATTTGAACACCCACATTTTGTCCACTGTAATGTGGTCGCACTCACTTTAGAACAAGTCTATTGCCGCCGAGCACTATTGAAATTAAAAATGCAAAAATTGGGACTGTATTGAATGAAAGGGAAAGAATTATGCTTTTACGGATGGATTGGGGAGTGTGATGCCGCGTTCCAATAAACAAAAAACAATTCGTTGTACGGACGGTAAATTTTCGTTGAATTTTTAATGACAATTTTACCTTCCGTAAGCAAAACGAATCGTTTTTTGTTTATTGGAACGCGGCATAAGTAATAGCTTCAGAAGGTTAAGTTTACATCATAAACTTATTACGTTACTATATTAAGTTTATGGTTTACATACCTGGAACGCGAATTGGCTGTTGCCGGGAAGTCCAAGCTCTCAAACTTACTATTTACGTTTGTCATTTATACAGTAGTGTTTTATAGTATAGGGAGCAAACCCATGGACTAAACCTCAAGAGTCACAAGTGCGTTGCCGTCCTTTAAGGTGGGAGTAGGGGATGAGTGGGGAGAGTGGGAAGAGGGGAGAGGGAAGGGTTAGGCCTTCGGTAACTTCACTCACGCGGCAAAAAGCAATGGTAACATTGCTTCACTGCCAGTTTTCTGTGAGGCCGTGGTATCATTCCGGTCGAGCCAGCTCATTCGTGCCGAAGCATGCAGGGGGCAAAAGAGCAGATGGGCCACCTGATGGTAAGTGACTACCGCCGCCCATGGACACCTGAAACTCAAGAGTTACAAGTGCGCTGCCAGCTTTTGAGGTGGGAGTTCGCTCTTTTCTTAAAGGTTTGAAGGTCGTATCGGTCCGGCAATACCGCAGGCGACAATTTGTTCCGCAGATTGGTTGTACGAGTCAAAAAGATTCTAGCGAACCGCACAGTGTTCATGTATAATCCTAAAATATACTTTTAAAAGGTTTCTAAGAAGAATGCTTACAGTCCAACAATCGCCTTACGGCTTTGGTCAAATTAACTCAGAGCATTTCGGGGTAAGTACTTGTTAGCAATCTCATTAACGTGAAAATAAATTAACAACACCAGCTGAGCAATGCTCTCGGTTTCACGGAATCCATTTAACTCCAGGTACCGCCAGGAAATGAATAAGGTGTTTAAATTCTTATTCAAGAACCAAGACTTCAAAGCTTTAGTTATTATCCGATGTAAATTGTACTTGTGTGGTTGTGTTTCAATTGAATATAAATAACTGTGATCTTTCTAAGACAACCCTTTCTTGTAATTTGGAGTTTACACATACATATGTACAAACGTATCTACAATTAGATTGATATCTTAAAATTTCATTATTCGTCGCAATTATTAATTTTTTTTATTTTATTTTATGACATCTAAATATTAAAGATTACTCTTCAAGAAATTAACACACAAATGTTCGGCTGTCGCGAACTTTTGCTTTTAATATTACATGTTACTGCTTATTTTACTACGATTCTCGATTCTTAAAATTTTGTTTTATTTTATACCCCATTTTGTATGTATGTTAGTGCGAATAAATTTACAGATTGTCGTCGCCACATTAAAAACTCTTATTTATTTTATTAAAAATATGGAAGAACTATAATAGATGATAACACAGTTCTCTATTTAATAAAAATAAGTTAATAGATATTATTTTCACTGTTTATACCGGTAACGCAATACTATTGGTCGATGGATAAATATTAACAAATTGTGGGATTTTAAAAGGGTAGGAATATGTTTAGAACGATTGACTTGAGTGCAAACAGAGGTACGAACAACTTGGCAGTTGCTGTTAGTTAGTGATCTTCATAGTTTATATCAGTGGTTTTGAGACTTTTTCTAACAAGATTTTATCTCAAAAAATACTGTCAATTTGTCGGTGCAATGTTTTAAACATTACGAGTAGCATGAATTTTTTTACCGAACAATGCAGCTTGCAGCTCTAAGAGAAACATCAGACGATAGATTTTTCTGACAGTTATACCATAATCATAGGTATAATTGAACACTTTCTCTACTTTATTAACTTTATTGCTGCGAATCAGTACGGTCGTTTAAATGTATTTCAAATCGGCGAGTATGATATGTACATATCAAACAGATGAATCACTTTTGATACTCATAGCTATGTCTATGGTCGTTGAAATTGCGACTTCCAATATTACTAGCTATCTTTCATTTATGCTGTGTATGTGCGCTATACACTTATATAGGTACATATTCTGTTGAGAGCACAGTGTGAAGGTTGTTTACTTTCTGTTTAATGCCATGACAATACGACATACATCTAATTCTATATACTATTGTAACAATACTAGTGTGTTTAAAAATATTTCTTCTGTATTGGATAGAGTACTAATTGAGGAAGGTTAAGTGCTATGTAACATCACGCTACGACCTTAAGAGCTGTGCAATGACCATAAACACTGGTGAAACTGCTAGTATACAATAAAGTTGAAATAAATTTAATGTACTTCAACAAACTATCTGCGGTTAAAGATCAATGTTCTAGATCTCATACTTGACCTTATTCGGACATTTAAATTAAATTTTCCCTTCTATCTCATCCATTACGAGGCTCTATTTACCAAGGGATCATCCCACTTGAGGGGGCTCAATCGATTCTATTTTATTATTTTATGGATCAGTCCGATCCGTCTTGTGGTAGTCCGATGTCAAATGTAACTAAATAGGGGTGTTTTCAAATGAAATTGAATGATGTACGATGGCATCGAATCTATGTTTTACGATATTTTATAGGTCTCATTTATATTATTAAGTAGTTATTACATGTTTTACTCTCTAGGGAATTTATAGTGACAGCCAAAATTAATGGGATTGCGGTTCAATATATAGAATATATATATATATATATATATATAAAAATTCAATGCTTTTTGTTCCAAATTGCAAATCTCCTATAGTTCTTTGCTTAGCGTTTTGAAATTTGGACATAATGTTTTATTCATGTACACGCATGTTTTTTTTTTTAATAGCAATCAATGTGTCGTTATTCGTCGGTCGTATTTTATGCGCTGCTACGCCGTACTGTTCATTCGATCATCGTGAAATATTGCATTCACGTTGCCTGCCCGTTGGGATACAGAGAATGACATAAGGTACCTTTCATCGAGACAAAAGTACTGTTCCCGAAGGATGAAAAAATTACTCTAGCGCGAACGAAGTTATTCTTATTCTTATTAGAAGTTATTCTTATTCCAAATTTTGTTAGAGAAAGGAATACGATATTTGTAAATGACAAATTTATAAGTTCTAATTTTTTGACGATTCCAGCGCACGACAATCTGGAGGCGCGGATTTGATTCCGGCTAGTGCAAATATTTGTATGCATAAGCTTGTTGTCTGGGTGTTTCTATATATAATGTGTATTTATTAATAATATTATTTCATTAAAAAAAGTGTTCATTACATACACTTACTTTTATTTTACATTAATTTTCTATAATCCCCAAATATTATAACACAAAGTCCTACGCCGCGTCTGTCTGTCTGTTCACCATAAACTACTGAACGGATTTTCATGCAGTTTTCACCAATAGACAGAGTGATTCATGAGGAAGGTTTAGGTGTATAAATTGTTAACGTTTTGTGTTAATTGGTTGAAATATGATTATGATTGTTGAAGATGTCTCTACTACCAGTGCGAAGCCGGGGCGGCTTGCTAGTATTAAACATAAAACTCTTTGTCCATTTTATTAAGAAACAATCGTGTAGCAATTATATATAAAAAAAAAAAAAAATGCTCAACCGTTTCCTGAACAACGAAATGCTCATCATCAAATAAAATAAAGACACAAATTTAAATTGAGAACAATAAAAATGGCTGACGTAACAAATTGTTGGGCTCTAAACCGGTGTAATTACGGGCAAAAAATGGTTTGACATACAGTGCAGTGTAACATATATGACAATCAATCAATGACATTCATAATGACATTTATTTAGGCGGAAAAACGTGTTCAGGCGTACTCGCCATCAAATTGGAGTCCTTATCTGTTAAGTGCTATGCGGGTAGCATGTGGAAAATCAAAATAGAATAAAGCTTTTGGAGTTTGTGTGTTGTTCTGACTATTATAAAGTTTTAATTCTCCCCAAATACATTGTTTTGGTGTCTTGTGTCGTAAATTAGTTTAAGTTATTTGTATCTCCTATTTTTGAAGTGAAAATTTCTTTAGGACGCTGGGCACTTTTGGTGTGGGGGAAAAGCACTGAACTCGCGTGACCGTCACGCTCAGTTGACAAATATTATTATGATATAATATGTTGTCATGATGACATATAGATGTGTGTGTGTATATGTGTTTTCACTTCTGACGGGGAGCCCCACGACTGAATTTTTTTTTTTGTTTATTTTTTTTTCCGTTGATTTTTTATATAATTTTTTTAACTTTATTGCTACACAGCTTTTACTCTTTAAATCACTTAAAAATAAAATATTTAAGGAGTAAAAAAATATCTTTTACTGGAATGTATTAAACATATTATGTCCAACTCTGAATTTAAACTTGAACTTTTAGTCCATTTTGATTATAACTTTATTTGAAACTCTTAAAAAAAAACATAGTGTGAAGATTAAAAACGACCTAGTTTATTATACTTCGTATTGTATAAATGTTCCTTTTCTAATATGTGAGTTTAAAAGAAAAAAAAACAATAAAACCGGATTGTGGTACAACAAGAACCCTTCTCGAAATAGAGATGGTGTTATTTGGCTACCCCTTAACAGAAACAATCAATCTCCATCAGAAACAAAACGTATTTCGTATTTTTATGGCAGGATTCAGGGGAGCTTGATAACAGTGGTACTGCCACGGACCGTGGGTCAGGTAAATTACTGCCGTCATGAATCTGAGAGATTTGGCAACATGTATATATCCAGTTAGAGATTAAGTATAACATCATATAAAATTATGTTTAAGGGAATCAACGCGATCAATAGTTATTAGGTATTACATAGTACCACGGCCAGTGCAACATTGTCGAGACGTCAGGCAATTCAAAGGTATGTAAAACCTATTGATCGCGTTAATTCCCGTATAAATAATTATATATCATGGAACGCAAAGTTTAAAGTTATAGCATAGATATACCGCTACTACTGTTGACTGTCAAGTCAAATCAGTTACTCTTTTTAAATGTCAAAACGGTACATTCTGTAGAAACTTGTATTAAGTAATGGTTTATGACGTCATGGCCTGCTATTTTCTTAAACAGTCACGGAGTAAAGGTCCGGTTTACAATTAAAATACTAAACATTTTGATAATAATAACGGATCAAATTTTTACATGACTGCTCAAAAAAGGGAGTGCAATGTTTTCAGGGTTCTTGTATGTATGTATTGTTGTCGCCACATCAAAAACTCTAATTTATGTTATTAAAAATAGGGACTGTTTCTAACAGTATCTATGTGAGTTTCTTTATACCATCATAATTTCTAAATGCAGATTTGGATGCATAAGGTTTCCTTAGATTCCTAACATCTCCCGAGTGACAATAGCTATAAATTAATAAAAAAAATATGGTGCTTGTACGGCGCTATTTTAAAATGAAAAAAGAAATAGGCAGGGTAGTCGTGTTTTTAAATTAGTAATTGGAAGTCTTATGTAACACTTAATTAATGTCCTGAGGAGTGTTACATAATTTATTTTAACAGCAGACTTTTTCAGATTTTAGGTAGCCGTAGAATTTCTGATATTTAGAATCTATCAGCCAGTTCTTTACAGTTCTGAACCTAGTTAAAATTTAATTAATAATCAAGTTAATTTTTTTATAATAGTTACATAAATCATTTATTATTTATTTACCTGTAACTGCAAAAGTACAATTGGCATACACACTTACAGGCTGTAGGATCTCTCGTTTCGAACAATACACATGACATAATTCTATGCTAACATAATTCTATAATTTTTCTTCTAAATCACTCTACAAGCGGCGTATTTTATACCACTATGTGCGTAAACAAACATAATGACTCGCCTGATGTGACTACATACACCACTGATACTGAGCTGAAATACGCGTTGATCACATCTACTTCTAGGCGCTTGTGGTGCGAGTACCCAGCTAACTGCCTTAAGATGTGGTATTCCGTCACTTCCGCGGGTAAGTTCGAATCAATAGACTGCACAAAAACTAAGAGAACAAGTGCTACTAGCATAGTTTTAAGTTATATTTACTAACACAGAATATTATTATATGTTTATTTAGATTTATGTATTTTTCTATGGGCCTTTACAGCGTGATTAAAGCCAACAATTTATAAAATTGGTAGTGTCGGAAAAGGTCAAAGACAAAAGATTCAGAGATCTAAATCCAAGTAGATGGTCGGACCAGATCTCGAAACAGCTGGAGGTATCTGTCAGCGCTGCCCTCCACCAGGCGTCGGACCGGATCGGAGGCAGACCATTGATCTAAGAAAGAGTCTGCAATGGGGTAACGATTAAGCAGAAAAAATAGAAAGAAAGAAAGAAAGAAAGAAAAAATATTTATTTCTAAGTGACGTTAAAGTGCTTACAGTACGACGTGATAAAACATAAAAAAAAATAAAAAAATATATATCTAGAGAAGAAATACAAAATAAAAAATAACGGCAAAAGAAACAAAAAAGAGCTACATGTTACCTTGCACGCACTTGCACGTCACTTATTGAAATTGGTCACCGCTCAGCATTGATGCTGATGACGCCGGCAAGGTAGTTGCTGTGCGCCAAACAGCGCTGATTTTCAGCGGTGACCGTGTGGGGTAGGTGCGCACATATTAAATAAAATAAATATACATATATTTTTATATAATATTATGATCTACTTAAATAAAGATAAACTGGGTTGTGTATTTATGGCTGGCAACACTGGGGCGTGTCATCAGTCAAATGACGCAAGCCCTGTAAGCCCCAAACTTCCGGGACGCTTGTCTTTAATGTGGGCTGTGTCCGGCTGTAACATGTACTCTGAAGACATTGTTATTTGTTGCACAAATAATGCGCCTGCGCCTGCTAAAAATGATTTATTATTATTATTTCTTCATGAGAAGTAAGGTACTATTAGCGGCCGTTGAGCTATTTTTTTTTGAACTAAAGCGGGCTATGCTATGCTATGGGTACTTGCGTGTTTGACTACAGACTGACAATAATAATTATTAGGCAATTACGTCATCCTGAAATAATATCTTTAAATCTAAACTAACGGTCATTAACCATCGCGTGTTCAACACAATATAATAGATCGCCGTGAGTGATAAGCCAATAATTATACTTCAATATTTGTAACATATCTGTTTGGTAATTTACTCAAATACTCCATTAATTATATTTATTCCTATGTATTCCTAGTATGTTTTGTTCATTGTAATTTAATTTAGTTGTATTTCCATTGGACATCACTACATATTATAAAACGTCCCCCGCCGCCTCTCTCGTCTGTTCACGATAAACTGAAAAACTACTGAACGAATTTTCATGCAGTTTTCACTAATAGACAGTGATTCATGAGGAACTGACTGATTTTTTATTTATGCTTATTGTATACTAATTATCAATATATTAGTCACAAACTTTCACAGATGGTGTTCGATTTCTGTTGTTGAATGGAGGGTAGTTTGGTAATTCACCACCGAACTCTCTCCACGACCGCGGCGCTGGCGCCGCGACCAGTAGCTATATTGCATGGAAGCGAACGGAACGAACCCTCATTCGAAGACCGTGTCTTTGTGCTACCATAAACATTTTATAGCAGTGTGGTAACTGTGGATTTATTAAAGTACCGTGCACACCTGAATTACGCCTCCTGACCTGCGTCATCAGTCTTTCGAGGTAGGTGGTGTTCTATTACCCTCCGGAAGATAGTAGAGACGAGTGTATTCCACCCACAACCACTTCACAAACATTAGGGCTAACAAAATCCGCTAGCTTAAATCATACAGATGGCGTAATTTTTTCTTCAAGTTTTTACAATATTTACTATATTTTGATACTAGTTATTCAATCCATTACATACCTATATTGAATATTACCAACCGGGTGTCCCAATCACACCTGACGCGTTTTTATACAACAGGTTTCTTTTTGTACAAATCATTTTCACAAACGGTCACATCTAACCTTAATAATAATAACTCCACACATCTCACATATGGCTGTCTGGTCCCAAACTAGGCAGAGCCTACTACGGTTACCAGACTGCTGATAAACATACTTATATATTTCTAAATACATACATATTATAGATAAATTACACCCAGACACAGAACAAATTATCGTGCTCATCACAGAATTATTTGTCCTGGGTGGGAATCGAACCCAAATACGATTGTTATGATGTTCATATTATGAGATCATTGTTACATTATTCAGTTTATTTTACAAACAAAAGAATTACAACTAAACAATGGCGTTACAACTAAATAATGGTGTAACATTATGGCCCTTCACGCAATGAACACCTACCTACAATCGATAGATTGGCGTCTTTAGAGTGAGCTATCTTTTTTTATATTTTTACGTGGGAGAGCCATGCTTCAGCACGTGTGGATCGGCTCGACCGGAGTGATACCATGGCCTAACAGAAAACCGACAGTGAAGCAATGATTACATTGCTTTTCGCCGAGTGAGTGAGGTTGCCGGAGGACCCTTCTCCCCCCCCCACTCTTCCCCTACTCCTGTGTGTGACTTTTGAGTTGCCCACGGTGACCCAGCTGCGCGTTTGCCCCCTATAACTAAAAAAAAAAGAAAATGCTATACTAGTTATGGTCACCATATAATTGTGATAAATAGAACTTTTATAACCGTGACATCATCATCTTCAGCCTATCGCCGTTCTCAGCTGGACGAAGACCTCCCCAAGGAGCACCAGCTATCCGCTATTGGCAGTCCGAATTCATTCGCTGCCAGTGACACATGTGAGTTTATTCCCACTAAAATATAATGGGTTCAATATATAAACATTTCACGATTAAGTTAGCCTTAAATATTCGTGAACTAAATAACAGAAGGGTTATTTTAACACGTTGTTTGGTAAAATTGTGTTAAGCGATGTGATTGTATGCAAATTTAGCATGAGGCTCTTACTATACAAATTCAGAAATTAGCATAAAATGGTCTGGACCTTTGACGGAACGAATGCAAATTTAGAATTTTGTGGATGACCGCTACATTTAATGACATACAAGGATCTTGGAACTTTGACGTAATTATGCTTTTATTGTGATTTTAGTGTTATCATTATACTAGCAACCCGTCCCGGCTTCGCACGGGTATCAGAGACAACTTTAACAATCATCATCATATTTCAACTAATTTACACAAAACCTTCACAATTTTTATACCTTTTCGTTTAGATTTCTACACTTACTAATTATTTCTATCAACTAACTAAGTCAATAATAATTAATAATGATTGATTTATTAATATAATAACTGTAATGCTTGGTTTGAAAATTAATTAATTTCTATAAACAAATAGACAGCTACCTATTACGTTTTCAATCATAATGTTTCTGAATAAATGTGTGTCTTTATGTTCTTAGTAACCAAAAATATAAATCTTACTTTGGAAGCAGTAGCCAGCTAGCCAGAGGTCGTGGGTTCGATTCCAACCCAGGACAAATAATTGTTATGACCATGTATCTATAATATTATGTATGTATGTATTTAAAAATATATCAGTATGTTTAACAGCAGTCTGGTAACCATAGTACAGGCTCTGCCTAGCTTGGGATCAGAAGGCCGTGTGTGAGATGTGTGAAGTTATTATTATTATTATATTATTCATCTTACTATATATGACAAAGAGGACGATTATAGTCTGGAACAAATACCACAACGAAAAATACGAATCCGGTAGAATAGATTTGAATTTCCACGCAAATGAAGTCGCCTTATCCGGAAGCAGAAACATTTTTGAAAGAGAAAAAGGAGGGAGTTGTCAATTATGTGCATCTCGTCATGATAAGACGTCTATGCGGTGAAGTACTACTCAATAGGGAGCACGTGCATGTTTAGAGTGACGCTCATAGCCTGTAACCGTAGCATTTCGCCAGAACTATCAATCTATGGCAATCGCTCTAAAGAGCGTATTGAATATTATATATTCCTTTATTACATTGCGTGTGTAAACTACTATAAAGTGAATATACCTTTGTATAATAGAACTCCTTTCGTAGCGTATGGTTTCGCAGTACTAGTTAGCGCGCGATCCATTCTGAACTTTATTTCATTATATTATTATTATCTTTTTAAGAGAGTAGAGGAAGGGTAGAAGGGGGGAGGGAAGCGTGGAAGTGGGGGGAAAAGTTAAGGCGGTAACCTCACCCACTCGGTGAAAAGCAATGCAAGCATTGCTACACTGCCGGTTTTCTGTGAGGCCGTGGTATCACTCCGGTCGAGCCGGCCCATACGTGCCGAAACATGGCTCTCCTACGATATATTTATCGTAAGAGTTGGCATTTACTTAATTAGATTATTTAAGCAAGGCATCTGTTCTGAGGTATCAACCCAATTACTTTTTAAGTTTGATGTGTTTGTGTGACTGTGTATCTGTGTGTATGTCTGTGGCATCGTCTGCCAAACGAATGAACCGATTTAACTGCGTTTTTGTTTGTTTAAAAAGGTGACTTGATCGAGAGTGTTCTTAGATATAATTCAAGAAAATCTCTGCAGACGTTCGAGGATCATCAGCTCTTTTCTAATCGTTGAAGGGATTTTGGAGGCGGGGTGTTCTAAATTTAAAATTTATGATTATTTAATAAGAAGAGTATTTTGGTACAATTTATTTTATTAAAACCATTTCTAATGTTTCATTACGAGTTCGAGCGGATAGACACATTTTGTTCTAGTTTCTCTTTGTCAAAAAAGTGACTTGATCCAAAGTGTTCTTGGCTATAATTAAATAACATCTGCTACAGTATTTTTGTACAATTTATTTTATTAAAACCATTTCTAATGTTTCATTACGAGTTCAGAAATTTTCAACTCAAGATGGTTCGAATTAGATATTCGCTATTCTTTATTGACGGTCATATCGTATATTCGAAACTTCATCAACATTTTTTTGAATTTAGAAGCAACCAGATAACGAACCCAAATGGATCCTTTCAAAATATTTTCTTTATCAGGGTTAAATGAAAGGTGTCAATATAGGATTCTTGTACCTCATGGCCCTCATAAATTGGCCAGTATTATCCAAAAAGGATCTGCCTACTTAGTATTCACACGGCGCTCCAAGGTCCGGCCCCTCACTTGCATTAACTACCTACCAAAATGGTATAGCAATGAAATATGTACTGGATTTTATCAATTTTTTTGGACCTTAATAGATTGGCGGTATTAAATAGATTGAGGTGGGACGTGGTTTGCAAATTTTTACGTACTAAAATACCGTACTCCTTAAACCGAAAAAGATTTCATTTCCTTTACAGAGACAATATTTTTGCAGTTATTTTTTCGTGACTTGATTACAGATGATTAAATTTAATTCTGTTTTAGATCTGAAATAAGTTTAAATTTAAAAGTACCTCGACCCAAAAACAAAACCCAGAAAAGTAATAAATAAATACATCTTCTATCAATAACCTAATCATTGGGACTATTTTTGGCTACAAGTTGGTGAGGTGTTGCTGATTCCAGATGACGTTGTAGCATCAGGTAAATTTTACCATGTTATTGCAATATAATTGACCTCACAGGATACTAAATTTCAAATCGATCAGACCAGTATAAATTACTCACATTCCTTCAACGATTTAAAAGAGAAATGTTTCGTTAAAATCACCTTCCTGAAAAAAGAAACTAGAACAAAGTTTCCTATGATGCCACAGATAGATACACAGATACATACATTAACCTTATAACACATCTCCATTTCGGTGTCGGGGATTAAAAATATAGAGCGACTAATAGTGTATTTCGCAAAACAAGATTAGCACAAATGAAAAGGGGAAATTTAATGCTGCGGCAGAGCATTTGGTGAACCCAATTAAGTAATTTTCGTTATCATGAAAACTTCATTGGCTATCAATAGATCCTACCTAAAAGTTGGTGAGCGGCGGTATTTTTTCTTGTATACTAACGTTTTTTCAGAAAAAAAACCTATATAGATGTTTTGTTAGTATGTACTAATACTAGCAATGTGAGTCACCGATTGCAAATATTATATATTACAAGATAGATAGAATATACGGTTTTAATATACAGTAAAACAAGTTTGAAACGATTTCAAAGGGTCCAAGTGAAAGTGCTTAAAGCGTGATAAGGACAATGAAACGTATCACGGGCTAATTTTGTGTAGATATTGAGTTACATATTTATAAAGTTGTTTGAAAGTTGTTATAATGTTAGGTATAATTTTTTTAATGATGTAAGTACATAATGTGTTATTATTTATAAGTATAAGTGGGGATACCGAGATAAAAGTAGCCTATATGTTAATCCAGGTTTCCAGCTATCTACATACCAAGTTTCATCACAATCGGTCTAGTAGTTTTGCCGTGAAAGAGTAACAAACGTACACATACACTTACAAATGTTCGCCTTTATAATATAAGTGTGATTATATTACTTAAAGCAACCACTTATCTAGGTTTGATAAAGAGATTTAGATGCATTAGTAATAAACAGACTTTCAATATAACTTAACTTTTGCAGTGCGTCTTCGCTTTCACCCAAAGAAGATACACGTTAAATCGTTAACTGTTGATAATGCCTAGGCATTTCATAAAACCGGAGTTAACTCCTCATCATCTTCATGATCATCACTTTGGGCCTCTATTGCCATCTTCAATAAGATCTTCGATTTAAGATAACACGCGTGTACATTAGTAGTACATTGCGTATTGAATAAGTGCCATGATGTATAATGGTGTATAAAAGAGTACATGATTACTATAAATTAAAAATTAAAAAAAACCCCGACACAAAATAATAACAAAAATGCCTTACATAATTTTGGAAAAGAGCTGATCCTCTTACACTGCTGGACTGATATTAACCAAACATAACTAAGAACTACTGCAAGGAAACTGGCTTTCAAATGAAAAAAACCGCATCGAAATCGGTACATTCGTTTGAGAGCTACGATGCCACAGACAGACACACACACACACACGCACACGCACACGCACACGCACACAGACACAGACACACACACACACACACACACACAAACACACACACACACACACACACACACACACACAGACATCAACGTCAAACATATAACACCCCTCTTTTTGCATTAAAAACTGTTAAATACAAAAAAAAAAGTATCGAAAATAAATTGCTAAGTCTGCTGTTTATGAAGCATACCTATTTCATACTTCACTCATTATAACAAACTGTTAAATGTATTAAGTTTAAACAAAACATTTAAACTTCATAACCTTTTCAAACTTTAATGTAACTATTCTGAACTTTGTAACTCATTTTAGTGATGTTATTTTAATTACTAAAACATTGTTTAGAAAAGCAAACTTCTAGTGTTTAGCTGAACAAAACATGGTAATAAATTATTTATATAATCAAAATCAAAATTATTTATTTCAAGTAAACCCATTGTAGGTATTTTTGAATTGTCAGGAGGAGTCAGTCAGTATAAGTCGGTCGTGAAGCTAGTTGCCTGTTCCAAAAAGTAGACCCGATGGAGAAGAACAGGCAAGAAACTCCAAGCACACAATTTTCCAACATGGATTTTTTTTTACAAAGTTACTTGTTACATTGCTTATAAGCGCAATTTAATGTGAGGACAATGTAACATAATATTGTTGTAAAATGAAAAATTAACAAAGTATATAAGTAACAAAAATATTAAACAACTAACATTTAAATAAACTCTTTGTTATTGTTGAATCGAAATATTTACTTACGAAGTCGAAAGTTTTCCATGAAGTTTTGACTTAAAAATTGTGAAAATAAATTTTATTTACTTACCTCTTTGTGGAGGAACATAAAAGGAGGATCCTCCGACCAGGCGAGGTGATCATGCCTGGCGGGCCGCGGCCCTACGGGTGATGTTGGGAAGTTGTATATATACTAATCGGCGCGAGATCTCTCATAGCGCGATGCAGGATTCGTAGTTACTTCGTAGTTCAGCTCGTTTTCGCTAGATGATGTTGGAGTATGTTTTTACTGTATGTGGAAGTCGCCACATCTTCATAGACACTATTTGAGAAAAATATAATATAAACATTTAAACAATCTCCAAGCATAACAATAAGGAACATGCGATATTGTTATTGTTCCTTTCATTTGATAGAATTATTTGTAGAATAGACTCTTTGTCTACAAAAAGACAACACGACAAAAAAAAAGACAACATGAAGAAGATAAAACACAGTTTTCAGTTACCAGGTGATAACAGGTCTTCGAGGCACAAAGGGTTCTCAAGGTGTTAAGAATGGTCACTCATCCTAAAACTTATCCGGCTAGTATTATTTAACTTCGCAACGCGCTAACCTACTCCTGCTAGTTACCACTTAGCCACGAGCCCCTCAAACGTTTTAACTTAGATATTAAAAAACAATAAATTAAAAGTACTGACACTGACAGTTAATATGTACTCGTAACCTCTTTACATCTGAAACACCTGTATAACTATACCAATAAACGATAATCCTACTAATATTATAAACGTGAAAGTTTGTGAGGATGTATGGATGTATGGATGTTTGTTTCTCTTTCACGCCAAAACTACTAAACCGATTGCGATGAAACTTATTATGTAGATAGCTGGAGACCTGGATTAACATGTAGGCTATTTTTATCCCGATATTCTCACAGGATCGGGAATTACACGTGGGTGAAACCGCGGGCCGCTGCTAGTTTAAAATAGTTCTCTAATTATAATGCCATTCAAAAAAACAAGAGAACATAAATTGAAAATCCAGTTTCAGCTTTTCAAATCTATACACAATACACACTAATTTATATTCTATGTAATCTCTTATTCTAGATAAATATTAATTTAGACTGTAGATTAAATCATTCTGGCCTTACGTTCTCGGAATATTTAATAGATTTAAGAAGAAAACTATTGGCTGACTAAATTACTTAAGCATTTTGTCACCTCGATACCTTATTTATTTTCAGAGCTTTTGACAGATCAAATAAGAACAAAAATCTACTTACACAAAACCTTTATATAAAATTTTGGATATAATTAAATTCTATTATCTGAAAGGGCTGGTATCATACGAAAAGGGTTCAATGTATATTGTAATACATTCATCTGTAAAGACGAATTTATAAATATATTGCAGACTTGATTAAAAACAACATTGTTTTGTTACACAATTTAAGTAGTTTTAATAAAATTATTCAAATATAGTTTTGAAGTGAAAACTTCTTTAGACACGTTTGTGCACTTTTGGTATGGGGAAAAAGCACTGAACTCGTGACCGCCACGCTAATAATACATATAGAAATCCACTAGAGGGCGTTAATCTATACATTGAGTTCTATCAGCGCCTTATTAATTAATGTCACCAACCTGCTAATGTGACGTTTTAAGTTCTTCGTTTTGTTTAAGTTTTCACATCTGTCGGTAGTCCCATGACTGGCTATTTTTTTTTACTAGTTGTTCCCCGCGTAGCTTTGGTCGCGTGTGCATATTTATATATTTAGCTATGTGAAAGTGAAAGTCCCGTGGAAATCAGTTCACTCGTTCCGGAGAGTAGCTGGAACAGACAGACAGCTAGACAAAAAAATTAAGTAAAATGCTGTTATTGTGACATTACAGACTCTTCAATTTTCTCTTCAATTTCTGTATATATGAACAAAGATAGAAATAACATTTTATGCAATTGGACGGGTTCGCTAGATAATGTTTCGGTACATTTTTTCATAAATCTGTTAACATTGCGTGGCATTGTGGCCTATGGTTTAGTATTCTGTTTTCTCTACAGCTATCTTTAATAATGGTAATAGCTCATTAAGTCCTTACAATTATAAAATGAATTGCAATGTGTTTTGTTGCCAAAATCTGAAACTTAATGCACCTATATTAAATGAAGAAAGTTAAAAACTATAATCCTTACTTATATACCTAGTATTATAAATGCAAAAGTAAGTTGGTTTGTTTCTCACGCTTTTACACCTTAACTACTCAATTGATAATCATTAAATTTTGCATACAGACGATAGGATGTGTACTTTTCATACAGAAAAAAACCTAATGTTCGGGAGGGATAGAAGAAGAACTTGAATGGGAGCGAAGTCGCGGGCAAAAGCTAGCTAATAATAAAATTAATTTTAAAACCACAAACTGTAGAAATTGAGAAGGCCTTGTTTATATTATGTCCGCTTACATCATTTCTTTACGTTCTCAGTTTTGTTAAAAAATAACATACAAATTGTTAATTTTTAATGCTATTAGATTAAAACGTTGGCTCATATGTGTTTCTAGAAGTCTCTCATGCTGCTTTCTTGGTAAACATTTAAAAATGTACCTAACAAACATCATCACTAAAAAAATTTATCGTTCCTAAACCCGTTGTAAATACCATATTTGTTCACATTCATATCTAAATATGATTTTCTCAGAAACAAGCGATGTTTTACATAGCACGAGGCAAAGCCGAGCCCAACAATGTCCCATGCCTTTGCATTTCAGAACGTTGTCTTCAATATTTAATTGCTGAAAGCCTTTTTAAGCCGCGCTTTGAAGTCAGCTGCGCGTCTACAACGGCGGCCACTGCGCTCCGTGAATGTTAAAATTATAAGGACGTATTCTGGAGGACTATAGTTAAGGATACGCAAACTACATAAAACATTGGTCACAAAATTGAAAGTTTTTAATTATTAGATAAAAATGACACAAATAATTGTAAGATGAATGGTGTGGATCGAACGCGCACTTCACACGGTGGCGGTTGGTGATTAGGCTTTAATTAATTATTTTTATTTTTTATTTAAATACTTTATAATAATATAGTAATAATAATAAGGAGGATAACAATTTATATACTAAATCTTCATTTACTTCTATAATATAATTTGAAAATTAATGTTAGGTAAATCTAAGGCATTGTTAGTATCATT
Source organism: Callimorpha dominula (assembly GCA_949752705.1). Lineage (NCBI taxonomy): Eukaryota > Metazoa > Arthropoda > Insecta > Lepidoptera > Erebidae > Callimorpha > Callimorpha dominula. The sequence goes on along the minus strand of OX457002.1, from coordinate 2,257,366 downwards.
TATTGGACTTATGAAAACACTCTTAAATTTATTGAAAGCGGAACTAATTGAGTGTCCCTCGTTGTATATTGTTTAGTGTTAACTTCTCAGGATAGCTTGAGCAACTTTTTCTAGATTTTATTTACTTCCAAAAGTTTTTTGGGTTATGCCGGATCATGTTACATTACCTCGGGAATAGTACTATGTTATAAATAGTATTGGATGAAACCATACTCTATGTCCTTTTCTGTACCCTGATCCCGCTCATGGAAAGTAGTAACGTCGTGAAAACACTAAACAAACAAATTCACACATTCATATTTTATATAATATTACCAAGGTGAATCCACTCGTATCACAAGTATTTAGCTTAACTGGAAATATTAACAAGTTTATGTATTTACTAGTATTCAAATGTAACATAAAGGTATACACATATCTACTTACATGCGTCGAGAATAAGGAGTAAACTCCAATAAAGCATAAAAAGCACAATAAAGCGTTACGCTGCCCTCCGATCACTAAATTTTACTCTTCATATTTTTTTCATACCGGGCGCCTTATATGCAAATCGATTCTTAAGGAGTAAACTCCAAAAATTGTAGGATCTTAGGGAATGATAAAAAAACAGGAGAGGAATTTAATAAATATACCTACTTAACTGTCAGCTATGAACATATTACGACCATTTATATTACAACATTATTTATATACAAAATTATTTTTACTATTATTCTCCAGAATAACCTTTTTTGATGGCTTTATTCGTGTTGAACCTCTGTTTCTACGTGTAAATAGTGTTCAATTCATAATTTCAGAAAATTACACTGTCGATATTTAGTCATTTATAGAAATATTAATTCTTTGAGCATTATAATGTTTGACTATATGAGATACTAAGTCTGGTGTAGAAGGTATTTTTTCATTATTCAAATTCAATATCTTTATTTTATAAAATTGCTTAACAATTATTTAAAATCATCAATAAAAAAAAAGAATTATACGTTATAGATCAATACACAAATAATCACTGCAACAATAGGATGTTGTTTCAAATGTTAAATTATAAAAAATGGATAACAGATATACCGTATCTGCCTTTGTCGATCTATATCCGGCCGTTTCCAAATTATTGACTCACGGCCCCTCTTAATGGTGATATTAGATAGTTATAACAATATTTAATTAATTGTATTACAGCACTATTTTGTTGTGCGTTATGTTATGAAGATTAAAAGTAAATAAAACAAAATTATACTATGAAAATATTGCAACTAAAAAATGAGGAATAAAAAGGGAAAAATTAAAAACACAATGTAAGAGATGGATAAATGATTGACACTAATGACACTCTCAAATTCATAAAATATTTTTGTTTAATATCGTTTAAAAACATATTTTGTGACTTAATGCATTGAATTAATCTTCTGCCATGGTGGGTACTGCTTTAATGCTACTGTGATGATAGCTGACGCCAAAATCGCGTCTCTCGGCAAAAAATCCAAAACATTGTGTTTTTAAACGAGTTCGCCTCTGATATAATCAGTATCGTATAATCATTGTCCCTCGTCAGTTTAGTATCATTAAGAAAAAAAAAATCGATACGATCCGGAGAACGTCCCTCTTCTAGAAGAATATTGTCAAGCAAAACCATTTACTGTAATTCTCTTTGAAATAGCCCTATATCAAGCAATCAGCGTGCGATTCCTGAAAGGCGGAAGACTTTTGAAATACAATACTTATTGTACACCACAAAACAGTTTACAATATTAAACTGGAACATTCAATATTAGAGTGAATGGGTTTCTCTTGGATAGGCGTGTACCATCTTCGTCTTCATCATCACTTTCCATCAGGTGAGTTGGAATACAAACGTCTATTCTATTACCAAATAAAAAAAATCTTAACCTATCGCTAGTTGCGGTTTCTTACAGACAACCTAATAGATAGATACGATGGACTACTGCATAGCGCAATTAACAGGAACACGACGGCAGCTAAGTAAATTATTAAAATAAATAGTTTACTCGTCATACATCTGATTCTATGTTTATTTCTAAATGGTCTAAATCACAATAAAACCCTAGCAAAATATTATAGAAAATAGGTAAAATAAAGGGAAATATAACTATGACGAAACAGAAAATGATAAAAATCTCGCACCATCCTATTTGACAAGTAAGCTTCCAAACAAGTAAGACATTGCATAAAGTGCTGTTCAAACTGGGAATCAATAAACATAATTATATACTTTAATAGTAAATTATAAAATACGACATCAAAGGGAGGTTTACTTCTGTTTTCCTCCCGATTTTGTGCTCTTTTGCAGGCATTATATTAATATTCAGTTTGAAAGAGGGTCGTTAGTGATTGGTCCAAGACAGGAGAAGATAGTTATATATAATTTTTGTAACGGCGAATATTATTTTTTACATATTTTTATGAATTGACAACAAGTATTTAAGGCGTACATTGTTGTATTCATTTCATTAACTTTACAATATCATCTTTAGATAAGTTTTAACAAATTATAACATAAGTATCACACCTATTTTCTATATCTCTGGCAACGCGTGGGTATCGCATACCTCTCGTATGCGATACCCACGCTGCGTCAACTTGTATTGCGCATTTATTATCTCCTTAGGGTGATATTAAATTGGCTATAACTTTCTTCAAGACTTAAGCTTTTAAGTGTTCAATGATTTTTACAAACTTGACCGTTCCAGAGATTAGCGCTTTTAAAAAAAATCTCATGAGTTTTATTATAGATGACATAGACTTCAACCGTCCCACTGGGGCAATTGTTTTTTTTATATAATATAACCTGCCAGCCTAGCTTGTATGTAACAGTATTACAAATTCAGTAACTACTATACTGAATAGTTTCATTACGTCAACCACTGTCGACAACCATTGTTAGTTTCTATTAAAACGGGATACGGGACAAGTTTATGACTTGTCCCGTATCCTACCAGAAAAAATATTATAGCTTCGCTTCTTCAAAATGAATCGTGTTATATAATTATTATCTTCTAGATTACGCGCTTCATTTAAAAAGGCATCGTTTGTTGTCAGAATTAGAAGGTTTTCAGCGAGAAAATAAATATTTTTGTGAAAAATTTAATTCACTCAAATGACTATGATCAGATTTATTGTAATGTAAATATTTGTGGCTTGATATTCGATTAATATAAATTTTGGTATCTCATTCTGAATTTTCAATGTGCAAGTTAGAAAAGAATCATCACTTCCTTGAACGATTGATTGACTGATTTATGAAAAAGTTCGTAAGGAAATAGTGTCTGCCTCAACAGAAACCATCAGGTGGTTTATGTAGGTGCAGACTACTAATCAGCCTAGCGCTGATTCGGCATATTGAACTATGGGTTTCGCAGCAGAGAATCTATTGGTATATTTGAAAGGTGAGCAAACAAAATAATGCTTAACTCGTCATTAATTTTATGACATTTTGAAATCGGTTACACATCGAATCTACCGATAGACGTATGGCAGTATTCGTTGTCTATTTACTAAGACAAATCAAAGCCAACTTTTAAAAAGCAAAAGGTGTTAGTGACATATTCTTTCTTGACTTCTACAAAGGATGGAATTTAGTTTTACAAAAATGTCACTTCATCTTTAGGACATTCAAATGTCCCCATGTGTGTGGAAAAAATAGAGCTATTGAAATTATAACAATATTCGTGACTTTTAACTTAGAAAATTGAAGTTGCCGATAAAGCTGTTATTTCCAAAAGGAGAGGGCTAACCTGAAGATGGAAATAAAATGTTTTAAATTATTGACGCCCTTTCGATCAGGTTAAATAATTTGTCTATATAACATTTGAATACATTAACTTTCGGATAGTACTTCAAAGAATGGTACTTAGCAAAAGAGAAGAAAGAAGAGAAATTCTAGTAACTACTCACCGAAGGAAAAACAGCTTTATTCCCAAACGAATGGCGGTACCCATGATATTTCCTATTACACGTTTTATAGAGAAAATAAAGCATTTAACCTTAAATAATCAGAGAAGCGATAACTATCACACTAAGCTATAATAAATGTTCTCATTGCAAGTAAACTATAATATCTCCATTAAAAATCTAATCTGCAAGACTCTTGAAACTTTTCTCATTATAAGGCTGTTAACAGAAGTAATTTAAAAGGTGAGAACGGAAATAAACAAAAATAAAAAATAGACAAAAAAAAGGTCGCTAAGGAATCTAATTAAAAAGTACTTCAGTTCTTGGCGTGTATTTTTTTCGCTTCAATAAAAAAAAATGTATCTTAACGGAGGGTTCAGACTGTGCCACATAAGTGATCAGCAAATGCTTGCTATGCAGCAAAAGTTTTTTGTTTTATTCATGATTAAGTTAACAAAGAAGCACACTTTTGATGCTAAACGGCAAAATAAATGTTTTGTTTTTTTTTGCTAATAAACATTTGCAACACCAGTGGTTGACATCTCGGGTGTTGTCTATAGTATCTATCTCCCAGGAAACTCTGGTAGACCTAAGAACTTGTAGAAATGACAGCACTAAGCTTGTAGTCGAACCTTCTTCTTTTATGTGGAGTCTTCTAATCTTTTGGGGCCAGGAAAGGCTGTCCTGGGTTTTGGGGTCGAGCAATTCTTCCTCTGATAAGAGTTTCTTCATAATAATAATAATATTTTTACTGATCTCAAAAAATAACTTTCAAACAGGGACTTAAACAAATGTTAAAATACTGGTACTGGTTCCCAAACTAGCTAGAGCCTGTATTTCGGGAGACACTAGATAAGAGACACTACATGCACTATGTTAAGAATATTATAATTATTGTAGGTGAAAGCTTTCACACACATGCAAAGGTGCATTCATCACCGCATATTCTTCGAAGAATTTCCTGTATTATGCAGATTTAGTTGGTGGTCCTACTATGGTCTTTTATAGGGATCAGACCAATCGGGTTTCTTAAGTTCAAGCAAAAATCTGATGTATTTTTAACTTACATACATACACTCACATGATGAATCCGCGGAAGCAGATCCGAAATGTACCACCTGATGTATATGTATGTTATCATTATTTTGTGGTTTAAAATGAGTTCATCTTGTGCTGAATATTAAGAACAAGCCAATTAATAAAGTAAATAAGTACTTTAGGTTTACTGAAATGTTATCCAAAGGGTACCAACGAAACCCTATTATTAAGCTTCCGCTGTCTGTCCGTCGGTTTGTCAGCAGGCTGTATCTCATGTACCGTAATAGGTAGATAGTTGAAATTTTCACTGTGAATTTATATTGCCGATATAAGGAAAAGGAATACAAATAAATTAATTTGTGTTATGGTATGAAACCCTTCGTGTGCAAGTCCAATTCGTACTTGGCCTGATTTTTATACGTATAATCTACACCATAAATTGAATTTTTAACCTAGTTTTATATTATTTATTTTATTCTGTTTTCTCCAACATATTTAATAGTAATCGCTGACATTTAACATGTGTGTACATTTAAGAGCACTCAATATAACCAATGTTTTTCAACCGAAAAACCTTTAAGCTTGAACGTATCAATATTTAAAAATATTTTTATTTTCATTCGCTACACAATCGATGTTACCAATGTGCATTTGTGCGCATCTGGACCAGCCATTATATTTCATGTTTTTATCCCTCTAAAATCAGACAACTTTTATGAATGTTATTTCCTTTTGTTATTTTTTTATTTGACTTGATATAGTAAAAATACATTCGGCTTTTGCTATAATCAGCCAAATTTTATTATAATCAAGTCAATAGGAAAGTGAGTGATTGAGCAACAATAAGGGGTGACGTAATGCCTTGCCAATTTAAACAAAATTATACCAAACCTATTGTTTTGACGTTTAGTACAAATATACAGATTTCACTGTACAATCATCTTTTCTACAGCCAGCGTCACGATTGCGTCGAGTGTTACCGGTTCGATGATTTAATATTTTGAAATTCAATATACATAATGAACTTCTGATTACTTCTGGTTTAAAGACAGTGTATATTTTATATTTCCTTGGGACTCGCTGAGTGTCAAGCTCCATGTTTTCTTAGTAACTCGAAAAAAACGTTGAGCTTGTTATTGATCTGGGTACAGAAATCACAGCAGTGAAAATATGGACAGGATTAGTCCCAATCAAAAGTCTAAATGTACTTTATGTCCATTAATAACAAGTTCGTAACGACCCCGTGACACAGGGATGATTTAAAAAAGTTGTCTTTGATGAATAAAATTGGTATAACCGATTTCAACAGCTTCGTTTATATGTGTATGAATCAATTTACAAACATCCAAAATATCAGCATTTTATTTAGAACGGTCTTTTGAAAATGGTACTAACTTTTCAATAAATGGTTGGATTGCGACTGATTAGTTCAGTCGCAATCCAACCATTTATTGAAAAGTTAAACAGTGTGCAGTTGAAATACTATAGCTATAACACGGATAACTGCAGCTAATATCACTTTGGTGGTCAGACGAAACCACGTAATCCACTGTTGTATATGTAAATCAAAGTACTACAAGCCTAATATTCAATTTCACTATGCACGATACGAAATCCTCTTATTATGAATATGCATGTGAACGCCGAGTTGCCATCAAAAAGCGTGTATCTATCTTGTTTGTTTTGTTTTTATCAAATTTTGCTTTAGAATTTCGTTCTGTAGGTGTTACTATGTGTTTTTTAGCAGCGTAATGCGTGCCTGTCGGGAGTTGATTTTTATTCTATGATATATATATTATTACTGCTCTATTCTACGCTATATTGTTAGTCCGAAAATAAGTTTAGGAGATTTATGAGTTCTATCAGTTGGTCTTCATGTTCGAGGACTGTTTAATAATACTTGTTGAAAGTTCACTTGTTAAATTTAACAGAAGGTTACAATTTGGTTACACAGTTACAAAGTCGGGAGAGTTAAGGCAAGGGACACACTAGCGAGTTGTACTGCGGTCAAGGGGTAACTGAAATGCCTTGCCAACGCGTCCATACTACAAAGGGCTTAGTTAGTACTACTGTGTGCCTACATAAGAATCCAGTTTTAAAAGACATTATTTATTGACATTACCTTCTCTGTATATATTCGAAGTAGCTGTATTTATTAAACTTAATCCGAATCTATTTGTTTTGGCTTCTGACGCATTTGGCCGAACGCAAAGAGACAAAAGCCGCCTACACATATATATGTAAAACAAATACTACTCTAATGCATAATAGTGTTTTCGCCATGGCGCCTAAAATCTATAATAAGTTGTCAAGAAATATTAAGGAGTCTGATGTGAATAGCTTTAAACAAAAATTAAGGAAACTGCTGAGCGAAAAATGCCATTATAATGTCGCAGATGTTTTGTAACATAAGTTATTATAGTAGAAGTTCCTATATATATTTTTCCATTTACTATTTTAATATTGACATGACCATGTATGTTACATGGTCGTGTCAATATTAAAATAGTACACAGGAGCGGTCCAAGGACAGACCCCTGCGGAACACCGCACGACATGGGCAGACGACATAAAACTCCATCTCGGTCCTCGTACATGACGGTACGCTCCTCGAGATAGTCCGCCACCAGCCGCCTCAGGTAGTGTGGAACCCCATGATAGTTGAGTGCTTCCCTGATGCAGCTGAATGGCAGACTACTGAAAGCGTTGGCGATGTCCAACGACACCGCCAACAGCACGCCGCCACAGCTTACTACGTCTTCGGTCACAGCCCTCAGGCGCAACACAGCACCGACCGTCGAACGCCCCGCTCGATAACCGAATTGGGCACCCGACAAATCGGGGCCGACCTCGCCAAGGTGCCGAACGATGCGGGCAGAGAGGACCCTCTCAAACAATTTACCCACCTCGTCCAGCAACACGATGGGCCTGTAGGCTGCGACCGAGTCGACTCGTCGAGTTCGACGCTAGCCTGGGCTAGCGTCGAACACTTCCCTGAGACGGTCCGACATGTGGTCGAGGGCGAGGGCCAATGCTCGGGCAGGAATCCCGTCTGGCCCAGGGGCGGTAGCCGCAGCCATTCCCTTAGGTGCCGGATTGGGAAGCGGGGGGAAATCCGTTGTCACCTTTTCCGTGGCCTTCAATGGTTGCCCGGTCTTTGGAGCAACCGCTTTTGACGCAGCCTTAGCCGGTCGACCAGGCTTCGGTTTGGCTGCAGGCGCCGGTGCTGACGTCGCCGCGGTATAAGACACCGTCACGCGGCCACCCAAGACGGGAAGCGGTGTCGGGACCGTTGCGGCGTTAGCCTTAGCCGAGGCGGGTGGTGGCCGAACAATAGGCACCGGAGGCAGCCTTGCCTCCAGGCCCGCGAGGCGCCCATCCTTCATTCGCCACACTGTGTCAATAACTTGACGCAAGTGGGCATCCGGAACGGGGGAGGGGGAGGGGGCAGGTGGCCGGGCAACTAGATTCGGCTGTTCAGGGCAATTCGCCTGTGCCCGAAATTTTACGAACTGAGCGCTGAACTCTGTGACCTGCCCCATGAGTACATCGTTTGCGGCCTGGAAGCGCGCCACGTCCCCAATGAGGGTCTCGACGACCCCAGAGATGGCGGAAGAGGAGTACTTAAGGGCCCTAACGAAGGAACCCTTAAGGTTCGTGGACTTGGTGGCCACTTTGTGGATAACGGCCACCGCCGCGTTCGCTCTCTCCTGCATAGTCGAATGTGTGTGGGGGACAGAACCCCCTACCACCGGCTCTTGGATTTTAAGCAGGAGATCTGCAATCTCCTCCTCCGCTACGCTTTCGCCCTCAGCTCTAGCTTGGACATAGGCTTCCCTCCCAGAGAAGGCGGAGCCCGACGGAGCCGAGACCGGCATGCGCGACCTCCCTCTATGGCTACTGGCCACTTTGGGAGGAAGCATCTCCTGGGACGCGTCGCTATCTTGGTCTAAGGAGCGTCCGCGTTTTCGACTGTCAGAGTCGCGAACTCTAGTATGTCTGTCATCGTAACGGATTTTTTGTCTGATGACAGGATAGACTTGGAACGCAGACGTTCCGAATATTTTCTGCTCCCAAGAGTCGGATGGACTTCTGAGAGCTCCTCCGAGAGAGGCATCTCGAGCAAGACCTCTTCGTTAGACGAGGTGTCCGCTTTCTTCACGTTCTTCGGCAAGTTGTTTTTTGCTACTTTCTCCTTCTTCTCATCTGTAATTTTTGTTTTCAAAAAAGTTTCAATATCCATCATTAAACCCACGAGATGGGGAGGAATAAAGGTCGACCCGGGCAAGCGAAGGTTTATGCCCAACCGAGGTGTCCACAGGTGCCCCGGCTGGGAGTGCGCTTGCGACTGAACTACCCATCAGCCATGCATTCCCTGGTCACGCACCAGAACACGGGATTCGGGGTGATTTTTTAGAGAGGTTTTCTTCCTCGCAGTCCGGGCGGTTAAGCCAAGACCCTCGTCCCCGATCGGAGTCGCGAAACATGACCACGACTCCTTTCGGGATTACGATATGCCGACGGTGGCAAGGAAACTAAATCTTCCCATGCCTACTCGGTGGCAGTGTGAGTGCACACCGAGCCCGTCCTCCTTCTCCACTGAGGACAGCAGAGAAGAAACGCCGACCCGTGGAAGGGTCCCTCCTTCGTGATTTTTTACCGAGGTTTTCATCCTCATAGCTCCGAAGAGCGAAGAACCAACAGACAGTGCTCTGTAGGGCCAAGCCTCAACCAAGTGGCTGAAGAAAGATGGCCTCCTCTTCATACTAGAATAGTAGCCGTTGGCGATGACGCCGTCCTCAAAAAACTGAGGAAGAAAAGGCAGCGTCATTGCCAACGTTTCCAGGGTGCACCACGTGGAGGTTTTCTAGACAGCACCCCACTTATTATGTACCCTATACCAGCCCTAAACCTGTCTCATGCAAATAAATGATTTGATTTGATCTGAAGAGGACGACCAAAGAAAAGATAAGAAAAGATGGATGAACTGTGTGAAAGAAGATAGCTAGGCTAGAAAGGGAGTAAGCAGTGAAATGACGAACGATAGAGTAGAATGGAAGAATAAAACATATTGCACCGACCCCAAATAAAATTGGGACAAGAGTAACTTTTACTACAACTTTTTCTTCTATGTGGAAATTTGGAGGTCACACCCCAGCGAGGGTATGGTGATGCAATTATGTCAAAATCAAGCAAACTGAACTGAATATACAAGAACCACCTGGTTACAGTTTGCTCGTTTCTTACATCTTTATTGCCGGGACCAGGTATTTACAAGTGCCTCAACGGTCTAATGTCAATTTCTAGAGACAAGTCATGGAAGAGAGCGGAAAGTCATCATGTAATTTTTTCAGAGAGTTAAAGACTCGCCTAGTAAGTTATTAGAATGTTTACTATCTCGAAGCTGTAAACGATAATAATTCACGTTGTCTTTAATGTCTGTCAATAGGTCGATTATTAGATATAATGAATTATCATCATTTTATCGTTTACTATCGTAGCACTGATGGTGGAGTAACGTTTAACACAAAAAGCCCAACTTTAATAAAAAAAAAACGTGGTGAGCTGAAGCAACCGATTCATTAGTATTCCGGTTTCCACGTATCCGTTTGTTCCGAAAACGGTCAAATCAAAATACGTAACGTTTTTTTTTAACACGTGATGCAGTTTAGTTTCAAACGATGTTTTTTTCAAAGCTTTGATGTTATGCGATGGGCAGACATTGATATTATTTGTATTAATATTGTGCTGTAGCTTCGCATTATTTTTAACTGGCTGTACTTGTCAACGTGCTAACGGATGAATAAAGGCGAAAAGCCATGTAATACAACAGAAAACACAAAATATTTTGAAGGAATGTGCTAATTTTTATAGTACCAAAACTTTAACAAAATTTGTTCATAAACTGCGTTTATTGTGAGGCCATGGTTTCACTTACTTAAGCTATCACTCCGGTCCATACGTGCCGAAGCATGACTCTCTCATTTTGCATCTTATGTCATAGTCATGACAGAGCATATAAACTGCAGTACTCAAATCAAAACTACTATTTGTAGGACTAATGCCTACGTATATAACAACTTACTAAAGAACGCATTAATTCGTTATGGCTCAGCTGATAACATTGATCATGTTATGTTAAGGACAGGTCAGTTTAAGGTGGATGTTCGGTGAAAAAATGTTGCCATTTTTATTGCCTGAGATGCAAAAGGACGAAAGTTTCCTAGCATTGAAAACCAAAAAAGAAAAGAAAGAAATAGGCGTAGTATTTTATAAACGAATTATAGTCATTTACTTAAAATGTAATAGTAATAACTTATAACTATAGGTTATCAGCCACATCTATATTTATAAGTAAATAAATTTAAAAAAATATTCAAAAAGGAAAATGTTTATTTTCCTCAAAATGGATTTGGAGACGGAGAGTTGAATTATACTTGGGTTGTAATGCAGTAAGTGATGTGTTACCCACATATACATAGATAAATTCTTACTAATATTATAATATATTTGATTAATAAGAATGGTAGATTAGTGCAGACACACTTGCTAGAATATTTGTTAATCTTAGAGGCAGAAATACATTTTTAAAACACCTTTTCAAGTTGCCATATATTATTACTACAGCATACTCACATCAGCGTACACGCATATTTATTAAATAATATGATATAATGCTATTATTTTTCTTTTCCCATCTTATCTTTTTTTTCATTTCGCACTGTAAAAAAAGCGGGGAATTGCTGCGGTTAGAACCAGCACACCGAACAGCCAATAAAATCGGACCGAATGAGGATTTCACCTGTAATCCGTTGAATTTCCTTAATTTTTTAGGCACGTTAATTTGTTTAGATAATGTTATGAAAAAACTGATTAATGATACAGACTGATATCAAATGAGTATATTCTAAAAGTTTAGTATCTACCTTATTACAAGATATTAAAAAAAAATTAACACCTTTTTTCACATTTTCGGTGATTATTTAACACATCAGAAAGATACCAATACCTATTGAAGGGTACCGTAAACTCTGTCTATTTGAAATGTTTCAAGAGTATGAAAAGGCCACATTCATACCGAGCTACACCTTAAAAACATAAGCTTGTCTTTATTCTACTCAGTCGAGTAAAAAAACATAAGAAAGGTTAATTTAATACCAAAGTAACCAACTAGAAATTCAAATCAGTTTCTCTTCACTCAACTTCAAAACATGTAAAAACTTGCATGAAACAACTTGTGACGTCATAATTTGCTATTGTCAAATCTGTTTATTGTAACCATAGATAATTCCATCACAAAGGTTTTCTATTGACCGTCGCATGTGGCCGTTTCGCAACAAATATGGCTGATTCCTAGAACCGTTCATGTCGAATTCATAGGTTCTTAACCTCTTCCACAATGAGGACATTTTTATTCCTATTACAGATATCTTAGTCGTACTGATCTGAGATAGCTAAAAATGTGTTATATTGAAAATGGGCTGTCTATGCATTTTGGGAAAACCCACCTTATGTCATTTCTATAACGTTTAATTTAATTTGTATATGCGATTTATAAGATTAGAATCCGGCTTGGTAGGTAAAGGCTATGAGGTGTAATTCTTCACATATTTCTACAACAGTATTTCAATGTTGGTTATGAAATACTTTTATTTCTGAGCGACTTCAAGAAAGAGATGTTTATATCATGACGGCTGTATATTTTTGTAGCTTACACGATGTATTTGCCAACGTTATTGACTTTTTCATAGAAATTAGAAAATAAAATGTGCTTGGCGGTGGTTGCAGGAAGAAATTATAAGTTATATAAAAATATGTAACTTAAAAAAAAATGATTATTTATCAATAAATTTAACCTTTCGAATTACAGAATTCAACCGATCACCCATTTTTTACCTTCTCTGCTGAACGTTGAATTTATTTTATTAAGAAAACCAGAAGCAATATAGGTAAATAACATAAACACAATAAAATAATAAAGCCATTCCTATTAAATGCTAACTTAACATAAGGAACCAATTGAAAGAGCAAGCAATACATTATCTTAAAATAATATATTTGACTCCTTCCTCATCACAAGTCAATATGACCTTCTAAGAGCTCAAATAAAATAAATTCCCAAAAATATTTTAAGACAGGGGTCGTCTATCGTAGACACACAAAAACTCACAACAAAATAAGTTTTTTAATTTTATTTTCTTTTCTTTGTTAGTCTGCAACGCTTCGAACGTTTGAATGATGCAAGGTACCCTATACCAGTTAAGGCATGAAAGCGTAACAAACTAGCAGTGCCCGCGCGGCTTTGCTCGCGTGTATATATTTATTTATTTTTTAGTACGTTAGCTTTTGGAGCATTTCAATAAAATGAAATTCAGGTGGCATCAGCTTGCATCCTGTTTACCTCTCGTGTAACACTAACACTATTGTACCTGAAGATCTGACTTTTAAAAAGAGTGGCCATGAGTTTCTTTGCCAGTATTCTTCTCATAAGGCCCTACGCATTTTGGAAACTGGAAGTTATAGATCGACACAAACAGGCAGTAGATTTTGGTGTTTTTCACCTAATTTACCTTGACAATCCAGTATATGCTGTGGCGTCTGTTTGTGCCGATCTATGATTTTAACTCTAGCTTCAATTTAACGTTCATAAATGTCACTTAGTGTCTTAATTGAATAAATGATTTTGAATTGAATATATTGCGGAACCCTAATTCTTTTCCCAAAATGAAAGTAGCCTAAGTTACTATCAGTGAAAGTTCTGTGGAAATCGGTCCACCCGTTCCGGAGATTAACCGGAACAAACAGACAGACAGACAAACATTTTTAAAACTGATTTTTAGGCATGTATCGTGTAAATATGAGCTCAATGAAGAACTATTATTTTGACATTACAAACAGACACTTTAATTTTATTTATTTGTATTGATATATTTATAATTACATGTACAAAATAAATATAATATGTTTCTTAATGAACACATACTCAAAACTAACTTAGAAAAAAAAACAACAAATGTTTTTGATCTCTGTTTTAGTACTTTAGGAAAAGCAATACGTTTACCCCTGTAAATGCTATGAGCCTTTCAAAGACCCATTTATAACTTAGATTCTTTCGAACTACCAAGGAGTATAGATTGGAATTGTTTCACTTAGTATAAAGAGGTTTAGGTAACAAGGTTGGGATCGTTTAGAGCGTATGTGTCTGTGAAACTGGATAGACATATACCTCTTTATACTAAGTGAAACAATTCCAATCTATACTCTTTGGTAGTTCGAAAGAATGAGTCAAGCTCTGGAAGTGTTAAATTGTTAAATAAAAATACTAATATTTCTTGAATTTATTTTTACAACTTTCCTATTAAGTTAAAGGGACAGGTGTATTAGACTATCATCAGACCTGCCGTCCTGTACGGTTCCGAAAGTTGGCCCACAAAGAAAACGGATGGGAGCCGAAATGCGAATGTTGAGATGGATGTGTGGTGTGACTAGGATGGAAAGGTGAGAAATGGATATGTTAGGGGAAGCCTGAAAGAAGCACCAGTGGATTATGCGGAGGGATGAGCAAAATGTGGTCAAAGGAGTTTTATGTATGGATGTTGACGGGTACAAGAGAAGAGGACGACCAAAGAAAAGATGGATGGACTGTGTGAAAGAAGATATGGCTAGAAAGGGAGTAAGCAGTGAAATGAGTAGAATCGAAGAATAAAACATATTGCACTGACCCCAAATAAAATTGGGACAAGGGTAGGTAGATGATGATGACGCTTTTATTAACATTACTTTTAACGAACTAACAATCTAAACAAATCTTGAGTAGCGTCAATTTCAGCTACTTCTAAGTATTGTCGCATCGAAACGAAATTTTGTGTATACGAGTATATATAGTTCGGATGACAATACTCTAATTTGGCATCTTGAGAGTCAAGATAGTGCAACTCTTCTGAGGCTACTAGTAAACCCTTAGAGTATGGGTTCCTATGATTCGTTTTTTCATGTCCAACAGATTGCGTTTAGTAACTATAGTCTGATGATGAAGTGAGGAGGTGGACAGTGGTGCCGATTCTATTGTACACTCGACTAAACTAAAACCTGACTTAATTTCTTCATATGAAATCAACCTAGTGTTCTTCGTAATAAGGTCTATTTGTTACTAGCATCTATTTCTCAGCGCCTCTAAATTGCAATAAAACCTGTCAACGTATGCTCAACTTTATTTCTACGCAGCGAGAGTCTTCATTTATTCAAACGCTGTATAATTGCCGTATAAAAACTTGTTCAAAACGAACAAGGATGACGTGTTTTTAATCTACACCTACGAAGACGCTTACTAAAAACACAGAGCAAAAGAGATGGCATTCAATGGATAGCGGCTCTCGCTACGTGGTATTAAAGTTTATTTAAGCGTATCAGACTTTAGTCGACAAATAAATTGCTTATTTCGATAGCGACATATGTTACCTACTTGTTTCAATTTGAAATAAGACCTTGTTTCTAATTGTACAAGGTTTACTTCTTATATGACGAAAATTTAGTGAATTTTAATTTAGCGAGTAAAGTAACAGAATTGGGGCCAGTGAATTATAATTATTTTTGTTTAAGTTGCAAGCATACATGTTTCATGGGAAGGGAAGCAGGATAGCCAATGAGTGAAAACTCTTCTGTTTGAGCTTTGATCGATTCGATATTGGCCACTGACGAGTTAAGATTGTAATTCGTCGTATTAATATTAATAAACATATCGATTAAAGCACTTTGAATTAATTCCAGCTGAAGCTTAGCAGTGCTTAAAAATATTTTTTTTACACCACTAAATTGGTAAACAAGAATCAATGGCAATAGTCCAATGGTCCAATCCTGTAACAATATTTCAATAATCTTCTTGACTACTTACCAATCTAAAACAAAAAGTACAAGAAAGCATGCTATAATTATAAAGTATAACACTTGTCTATATAACGTAGATATTAAACTAACCACTTATTAATGTAGACTGTAAACCACAAATGTTTACAGTTTACACTAATAAGTGCTTAGCTTAAGCATCCGTCATTTCGGACGTATGTACCATACGTGGAATGACGGCTGTGCCTAGTTACGGTCTGTCCTTAATTGGAGCAGTAATATCCACTTGCTAGATAATTTCCTCTATCCTCGATAGGTTTTGGTCTTCAGTAATACACAGCAATACAATTTTTCACGCGACTAAGTTTGGAAATAGGTAAACTATATGTACCGCATAAATTGTTTGCAACGCCAGTGATGTGTATTAAATATTTAACTATCCAACATCGTCTTCATTTTTGTTCGCATAGTATCTAGCTGCATTGTCACTGGTAGGCCCATTCCGAGCAAGTATATGTATGAGTTAACATATCTATTTTGTATTTCTATGAATCGTGTATGTGTTTACAATATTTTTTTTATCAAAGTATGTATTTCCATGTTCTAGAATCTATAACGCAAGCTATGATTAGTTTGAATCTAGATAACTGTGTAATATGTCAAAATATTATCATTCTTTATGTAATTAAATAAAACAATTATACATATCACCGTTGATAGTTCGATACCGCGTAACAAACATTGTTAGATGTATTTTCAAATAATCAAAATTGATATTTCACGGCTGTGGGTAGTTGATTGTGATTGGCGTCGATACACAAAATATAATTTTGGATAGGCTAATAGGAAGACTAGTGATTACAACACGAAAGCGTATCTGGAAAAATTGTTGAGAGATAACAAACAAAGCAGAACCACTGTCCGTGTTTGTGTGACATTCCAGCAAACATTTTTTTTTTATATTTCTTGAACAATTCTTGAGGTTAGAACAGTATATTGATATTGTTTTATCCTACTTATATTATTAACGTGAAACTTTGTGAGTTTGTATGGATGTATGGATGTTTGTTCCTCCTTCACTTAAAAACTACTGAACCGATTTCGATGAAACTTGGAATGTACATAGCTATAGACCTGGATTCACACATAGGCTAGACATAAGTTTTTATCCTGATATTCCTACGGTATCGGGACTTACGCGCGTGAAACCGCGGCTTGCAGTACATTACAAAATGAATGCGTGAAGTAGTTTATTTTCAACTGTAGCATATTAAAGTACTTTTTGCTTTCAAACTTTATGTGAATTCACTTCAATGGATATTATCCATTCAAATCATATATTACAGGTACATGTTAACTTCCTGCATCTTGTACTCAGTAAGTCCTCAACTTAATGTTAGTCACTTAATTTAAATCATAAAGAATACGAATTATGATGACATCAAAGCCTTTCAAGTTGGATTATCTAATTAAAGAAATCGAGGTGGTAAAGTAAAGGGTGCAAACTATGAGCGAACACGCCACAACTCTAATAACTCCGTAAATGCAGCCTGCACTTGCCGGTAACTCACTTAAGTTAGCTACTAAAAGGTTGGTGCCACTGAAAGTTTAACTAAAGTTAAAATTGTTCAGATTCTCACTGTGTTTTGCGTTTAACAGTTCATGTATTTGAATTTAGAAAAATATTTTTTACTGACACCGATTACGGTTGGATAAAAAAACGTCAGAGAGTTTTTACATAAATAAGGTTCTAAATGAAAGCTTGTGTCCGCTTTGCTCCTTCTGACGGTAAGTGGTCACGAAAACGTCCGCCATCTTCTCATATCACCAGATTTTTTTGTATGTACAGTATAAATTTATTATACGTTGTTCAGTTTTAACTACATGCACTTTTTGTTAGGACCAGTAGTGAAGTAAGTTCATCAAAAGTGGTCTCATAAAAAAAAATATAATTTTTGTGTGTATTGAAATCGTTTATCTTTATTTCAATTAGGTAGCCCGTTTTTCAGAGGATAAAGCGGTCAGAGAGCTGTCAATATAAATCAAATACTTTCAACGCATGCTTGACCTTAGTCGTTTCCGTGATTAAAAGCAAGTTAAAATTATTCAAATAAAGCACTTTTGAATTAGTTTTGTTTAAAACTTATTAAATTCATTAGTGGCTACGTTAAGAGTTAAATTATGACGATGATAATATTTAATAAAATAATTGGCCTTTTAACTAATCTGAATTTATTACCAATCTTGTTTGCATGTCTATGACTGAACTGTAGAATTTTTACGCTTTTGCATAACCGAATTGTTTTTAAACTTTCGCGACTTTGATACATATTACATGTGTCATTTGGGACTTAATCGCCATAATATTTAAAAGGTACAATACAAGAGGTATTGTACCTGGTTAGCCGACGTTTCGATCGAATTGCACCGATCGTGGTCACTACAAACATTTCGAGGGTCATCCAGCTTGACAAAATCTACATTATTACAAAGCAAACCTGCGGACACAAACTAGTGTGCATTAATATTTTATTCTTCCTTTCTTTTCCAAACTTTTCATAAGATTACGGTGATGCTTTTCTACTAGGGAGCAAGGACTATTGATGAACTGCAATATACCTACTTATCAACTACATGAGATCGCAGCAGTAGCAGTTTAAGTTTCACTTTAGAGCTGCACAACAATGGCAAACTGTGCTTAAATAAAATTATGTCAATTTCAATTTTGCAAATTGCAGTACAAAACGATTTTTAGAACCTGAAAGCGACAAAATAGTGGAATTATTGTCAAGACCGCCAACAGTTGATTCTTTCTGATTAATACCAATTGCATGATAAATATCAGTAGGTAATTTTTTTTTTTGAGACTTGTCTTGTCTTAGTCTTGAATTAGTAGAATGTTTGTAAATATATATTATAATGAATCATTAACGATAATACTATGTACTCATAGTAAATAGTTACTGAAAAAAAATGAACAAAGAAAACACTATATTTACGTTCTTCTACCAAAATTTCAAAACTAGTCATTGTTTTATTGGAATAAAATCTTTAAACTTTAGTATTACGCCGGATACTCTCGCGGCTTACGCTTAACTCCTGAAAGAGGTCCTTCGTCGGGTCCGAAACTGGTCGTGCATCCTCGAAATATACACGTGAATAAAACCATATATCTTACTAATATTATAAAAGCAAAGGTTTGTGAGGATGGATGGATCTAGCTGAAATTTGGCACAGAGATAGATTATAGTCTGGAATAGCATATAGGCTGCTTTTTATTCCGGAAAATGTATGGTAACCGTGGGATAGATTTCACCGAAATTTCCAAGCGAACGAAGGAGGAGTCAACAGATAGCCCTTTATAAATATTCAACGCATTGTTTCAGGAATATTATATTAATTATGCTAATACTTACTAAAGTAACTAACATTCTTTGAAATGTGAAAACCACTTTTGCTACGCTTTTACCTAAAACACGGTGGTTTTGCATGATGCAATGCTTAGAGTTAGGGAATAAACTATTGCGAATAGAAATGTTATCGAGTATGTATGAAAGTAACAGGGAGAAAAATATGCAAGTGTTTAAAGTGCAATTCTTAATCTAATCACAGAAGCAACTTGCCCTTGAGCTCCCAGCACCCCTAACAGCAGCAGGCAGCAGAAGGTTGATGTATTATCTAATATATAATTCATCGTGGGTGAGCCATGCTTCGGCATTCGGTATGGGCCGGCACGACGAGAGTGATACCACGGCCTTACGGAAAACTAACAGTGAAGCAATGCTTGCATTGCTTTTGGCTGAGCGAGTGAGGTTACCGGAGGCCCTAACCCTTCCCTGCCCCCTCTACCCCTCTTCCACCCTTTCCCTACTCCCACCTTAAAGGTTGGCAACGCAATTGTGACTCTAGAGTTGCAAGTGCCCATGGGCGATGGTAGTCATTTATCATCAGGCGACCCGTCTGCTCCTTTGCAACCAATACTATAAGAAAAACGAACTCTCTGGACTTTTCTGGTAACTTTTATAGTGTCTGTAACTGTTTCATCTATACCTCTGAAGCTGAAGAGTTTGTTTGTTTGGATGAACGCGCTAATCTCAGGAACTACTCGTTCGAATTGAAAATTTCTTCTAGTGTAGGATAGCCCATTTATTGAATAAGGCTATATAGGCTACATAACATCACGCAACAACCAACAGAAGCGGAGCATCAATGAAAAAAGTTAGCGAAAAAATAGCGGGGAAAATTGTTCTCTCTCTCTCTCTTGTGTCAGTTAGTGTCATTATAAAATAAAATGAAAAAAATCCAGTCTCATTCACCCCGTTGTACAAGACGAAGAGCTTGGCAGTTAACCGGCAGGTAGTGTAATCTCCCGTTAGTTTAGCGATGCGCAGTCATTAGTCGGCCGCGTGAGACGCAAACTCTCAAACTTGTACGTTTTGATGTGTACCGACCTGTACAACACACACAACACAGTTATAGTTCGACCACAACTTAGACCGTGACTCAATATTAGATTTGCAAATTCAGGTCTTAGTCTTACCTAATTCTGGAATCTTCATGTACGGATTCGGTTAGGATGTTGCTTTAATACAGAGTTGAAAAAGTTAATAGTGCTGGAGTTGCAGGCACATACAGAGTGTTACAAAAATATCACCAGTTTATGAGCGTTATGTATTGCCGAAAAATACTTGATTTAGCAAGATAGATTTAGAATTTTAATAGTGAGGGAGCCATGCGTCGGCGGTATGGGCCGGTTCGACCGGAGTAATACCACGACCTCACAGAAAACCGGCATTGAAGCAATGTTTGCATTGCTTTTCGCCGAGTGAGTGAGGTTGCCGGAGGCCCTAAAATTTTCGTCTTCCTCTCTTCCCCTTCTTCCCCTACTCCCATCTTAAAGGCCGGCAATGCACTTGTGACTCTTGAGCCGACAGAAGTGAAAACTTAAACGAAACGATCTCTCTCTTTCTCTCTCTCTCTCTCTGTCTTTCCCGCTCTCCCTCTCCCCCTCTCTCCCTCTCTCTACCCCTTTCTTCCTCTCTCCTTCTTCCCCTCTCTCCCTCTCCCCCTCTCTCCCTCTCTCCCTCTCTCTCTACGCTCTCTCTCACGCGGTACATGTAAATATAACAAACTCGGCTCCGTCGTATGAATTATTCTGGTGTAGGTGCACATTTCTAAACAACATATTAATGTTCAAGTAAATTTCAACGCTTTTATTTTTTATTCGAACTTTTTCGGGAAAAATACGGGCATTCCATTAACATCTAACATACCCATAGATCCCCTCATGTCATAAAAATTATCTGATTTAAAAAAACAATTTCCTCGTTAAAGCCCGTCAATAGCCATAAAGAAGTTTATTTAGTTTTAATTTTAATAACATAAGGGCTCACAACAAAAAAGTGATGTTTAAACTATCTGGTGATTTAAAAGAGTGGCAATGAGTTTGTTTGCCCAAATTCTTCTCACAAGGCTGAACCATTTGGAAACGGGCGGTTATTGATCGACCAGGCAATATGATATCCATTCTTTTTTAATTTTACATTTGGCAAGGCAACCTAGTATAGCAGTGATTGTGTGTGTTGATCTATTAGTTTGTTATATTTATTTATTTAAATTGACGATTTTAATAATGTTATTGTTGACCTATTTTACGACATAAATATATTGAATTTAAATCGAAAAAATTAAGAAAGTCGTGTTGTTTTGCACGTGTGTCGCTAAAGCTCGGGAAGGCAGTCAGCAGCGTGCGTGTATCTTTAACAATCAAGTGAGGCTGACATGTGCGTCATCTCTGAACTGCTATTATAACTAAAATAGTAATTTCTGGAACTCTTTATACGTTTAACATATAATTTTCACTTGCAATGTAATCAGTAAATTGAAAAAACATGTTGAAGAAGAGTGTCTTAAAAGTATTTTGCCTGTTCTTCTCCATAGACTGTACGTTTTGGAACAGACAACTGGCTTTAAGACTGACTGACTCTTTCTGACTCCTACTCCTGTCAATCAAAAATGTCTATAATCGTTATAATTAAAATAAATGGTTTTGATTTGATTTGAGCATAGAACGTTATTACTTTGAGTGAAATAGCAAGTAGTACCTAAACGCATGACAGTAAAGTGACATCACATGTAATATCATCAGGTACAAATTACATTGCGGCAAACAATGCAATACGTTGCCCCACTGCAGTGTGCTGATATACCTTCAACTCCTTGTCGAATATTACGTTCCTATATTAGTTTACCGTAGTAATTACGTCAAATGGTGTGGTGTAAGGAGTGAGCGTTTGATGACATATTGCTCAAACTTTTAGGATTCACAGGCGCACCAAAATCACTTGAAGCGATGGTGCCTGCCTACCCATCATCTAAGTAGAAAAATGCTGAGTTATAAATGACTAGGAACTTGCCCCGGCTTCGCACGGGTAGCAGGTCATCTTATCAAAATCTTAACAAATTGTACACTTAAACCTTCTTCATGAATCACTTTGTCTATTAGTGGAAACCGCATGAAAATCCGTTCAGTAGTTTTTCAGTTTATTGCGAACAGACAGAAAAACGCGGCGGAGGGACATTGTTTTATAGTATATAGTGATATTTACCATAATTATTTGGTTTTCCAATCTTTCTTGGAGGTGTCTGTGATGCAGTGACCACGTTCTTTAACTCTTGCTGTGGTTAAGAAACCACAGCAAGAGTCTCACCAGATACTCTACGCTCCACCCGTTACCCAAGTAACTCTGGCTAACAAAATTATATATTTATTCTGTGGTACGCTGAATGAGCCTCATTTTGTTTTAGATATTTTCATATATTAATCTTTATTCTATCATTCATGTGATGATGTATCATGACAATAAGAAAGAGAGAGAAAGGAAACGATGATTCACTATTGGAATAAAACAATTATAAATCTGATTTTCACGCAAAACAAGTATATCTATTCTAACTTTTAAACTTTCGCGTTCCATGATATAATTAGGTATTTAAACGGGAATTAACGCTATCACGAAATAGGTATTATATACCTCTGAACTGCCTGACGTTTCGACCAGGTTGTACTGGCCGTGGTCACAGTCTGACTGTTAATCTTAATCTGAATACCTTTTCGGGATCGCGTTAATTCCCGTTTGAATACATAATTAAATAAACCTATTGTTTAAGAACTTTATGACAGCATAAACAAGATTTGAATCTATTAAGCCATGCACTTACAACATGCTGTATATACCCAAGTCTCTAAACCTAAATCATTTTACTAGGAAGTACATGGAGTTTCTCACTACATGCATATTGAGATATATTTACACGCGGCTTAGCGAACTGTCGCGAGCTCCCGTCCCATTATATAGGGGATTATTTGTTATTACGTGGATTAACCCTCGAGCGGTTAAGCGGTGGTCTGTGAGACCGGCTACAACTACAATAACTATATCACTCATTATGAAATCTAGGGCATAGTGGTATCAAATTGGGGCAGTTGGATGGCTGAATCTAAAAACATAATAATAAATCTAGTTATAAACAGTCTGATGACATGGTTATCGTTTTGTAAAATAAGTTCATGGTAAAGCAGATCATAGCTGAAGTCCTCAGGTCAACTTGGTCTATTGGTCTAGTGGTTAGTGACCCTGACTGCTGAGCCAGCGGGCGTATGTTCGATGTTAACCCAGAACAAATAATTGTGTAACGATCACGATCATTTGCTCTGGTTGTGGGTATAATTTATCCATAATAAGTATGTTTACTAGCAGTCTGTTATATGGTAACATGGCTCTGCCTAGTTTAGGATCAGATGGCCGTGTATGAGGTATCTCAAGTTATTATTATTATATTTACATATGATTTCTCATCATAAAATTTTGTTTAAAGCAATAGCGAAATAGCCATAGCGTCGGATTTGCCAGTGGTGGTAGGTTCATGTGAAGCTAGTTGGTATACTGCACAGCTTAATAGAAAGTGTTAACAAGAATAATGGTAATAGCAGAAGTTTAAAAAACCATGACAGCTTTCAATCTTCATGCATCACCTAACAGCTACAAACAATGACAATGTGTTGAAACGTACATAACTCAATACATAGTTATTACCTTAACTTTGGACGTAATGAACGGTACTACAACGGAAAGCTCACTCTTTTTTAATTTCAATTAAAAGGATGTGCGACTGCGCTTAAAGTATGCACACGTGCCGTAGCTAGGATTAATAAAAGCTTAATGTTAGCTTAAGTAGCTTAAATGTAAAAAAAAAGGATATAACCGACAGTGTTGCTCAATTACTAAGTTTAAATTGTCATAAGATTATGCTGTGTGCATTCCCCTATGGTGACCATTTGTCTCTCAAACAAAATAACTATATTCATATACTTAATAATCATATGAGTTTTCTAGTAGCTCACTATAGTGATACATTTTCATTTTTGACACCAACAGTTTTGTAAATAAGTTGAAGTTGACTAGGGAAGCTATGCACCTCCCTATTAAACTTAGACACAAAATAGCTTCGCTATTAGCTTATACCTTTACCTTTGTCATAAATAATATGACTAATTCATTATACTTTACACAGTTTAGTACATGTACTAATGTTAGGTTAGATAGTAGTAGTTTTAGGACGAAGGAGGGCTCTCACACTATGGGTACACGTACAGGCAGTAAACATTTGTTACCTGGTGATGACATAGTCCAGAGCCATGCTTCGGATAATTATTTAAACTAGTCAATATGACAATAGAAGATACTGTTACCGATAGGATTAAAGCAATATGTCACAATATATCTTCTAGCTTTAGACAGTCTACAAATGATACTAGGGTTAAGCAGAATACTTTGAAGTTCTTCTATCAAAACATTCAAGGTTTGTCTTTCTGTAAGTCACTAGAAATAGAAATGCTTTTGGCAAAAACCCAATATGACATTGTGTGCTTTACAGAACATTGGTTGAAGGAAGAACAAATGTTAATTAATCAAAATTGTAAAGTAACCTTAAGCAATATGTACAATGGTGTACAATAAAGATTATTCTATTCTTTTCTATTCTATTCTATTTAATTATACGAACTATAGTGTGGCCAGTTGTTTTAACCGAAAATCTATGTTGCACGGAGGATCCTTAATCTTAGTCAAAAATTGTATTAAATGTAAACAAAGGAAAGATATAGTTGGACTTTCGGTCGAATCCTGTGTTGAGCTGGATAGGCATGTTGTAGTGTGTGTTTATAGGCCCCCAAATTCTCAGAATTATTCTACATTTGATACTATAATGGAAGACGTAATGGTGAAAGTCTCTACTGATAATAAATCAGTGATAATATATGGCGATTTTAACATAAATATTTTGGAAGAGAATTCAAGTTCTAATCAATTTCTAAGCCTTTTTAAATCTTTTAATCTGACCAATATTTTTTTAGAACCTACTCGCGTAACTCAGACATCTGCCACTTGTATAGATAATGTTTTCTGTAATTGTGAATATTTAGATAAAGCTATTGTAGATTATCTGGCTTCAGATCATAGTGGACTGAGTGTCATCTATAGATCTAACACACCCTTGCAGAAGGTGCAAATAAAATTTAGACAAATAACATCGGGAAAACTAATGAAATTTGATTCTGATATAAATAACAAGTTGGCTTTACTTGATAGTAACGTAAATAACGTAAATGAATTCTACACAGATTTCTTTTCGGTAGTGCATAATGAATTCGATAATATCTTTCAAAAGAGAACTAAGGGTGTGTACCCCCAATTTGGTTTTAGTGATTGGGCAACCACAGGCATTAGGAAAAGTAGAGATAGGTTGTACGAACTTTATGGTCTAAGGCCTCACGTAAAGAGCGAGTCTTTCAAACGGTACGTCGCTAATTATTCGAAAACTTTTAGAAAAGAATGTAAGGTAGCTAAATCTAATTTTATTAGTAATAAAATCAATTTTTCTGAAGATGAGATAAAAACTACCCGGAAAATAATTAATAATGAAACTGGTAGGAATAAAGTATTAAATAACAATTACGTACTAGAAATACGGCGTGGTACTTTAAGCTCTGACAAGGACATAGCTCAGGAATTTGTGGATTTTTTTACTGACATTCCAATAAAAACTACTGAAACTCTGGACTCCTCTCCTACTGACTCTATCAGTTCTTAGAAAAAATGTTCGTAGCTGTTCCGTAGATTTTAGTTTCAAGCACGTAAACCCTGCAATAGTAATAAAAGCTTTTAAGGATATTAAGGTAAAATTTACTGAAGATCTGTGTGGAATGTCGATCAAAACTTGCCAATCCATTATTGAAACTTCCGCTCCTTATTTAGCTCTAATATTTAATTTGAGTGTAGATCAAGGAGTTTTTCCTGATCTCATGAAAAATAGTAAAGTAATACCGCTTTTTAAATCCGGAGACAGTAAAGATGCAAATAATTATAGGCCTGTTTCAGTCCTGCCGGTATTTAGTAAGGTTTTCGAAAAGATTATGCTTAATCAAATGCTACATCATTTTAATGCAAACAACATCCTTCACGATCAACAATACGGTTTCACTAAAGGGCGTTGTACAACTGACGTCGGTGTTACCCTGTTACACCATATTTACACCGCATGGAAGGAAGCAAAGGATGCTCTCCGTATCTTTTACGACCTCTCAAAAGCATTTGACTGCGTAAGCCATAAAACGCTGCTACTAAAACTTAAGCATTACGGACTTTCTAAACGGGCACTCTGTTTGCTAAAATCTTACTTGAGTGATAGACAACAGTTAGTTCAGATAAATGGTGTCAACTCATTAGGGTCAAAGATGAAAATGGGAGTGCCGCAGGGATCGATATAAGACCCGTTTCTCTTTCTTGTATATGTTAATGATCTCTTCCATTTACTGGATAGCCAGCCTAAAATGGTATTATTTGCTGATGACACATCATTAATTTTTAAAGTTGATAGACGCGCCAGTAGCTTTGACGATGTAAATAATATTATTCATCTAGTACATGGTTGGTTTACTGCCAACAATTTAGTGTTAAATGGGAAAAAACTAAATGTATAAGATTTTCGTTGCCCAACGTTAGACACAATGAATGCCAAGTTTTATTAAATAAGGAAAAGTTAGATTTTAATATTATCTACGTATTAACGGGAATTAACGCAAATTAACGAATTAAGTTAGATTTTGTCAATGAAACTGTTTTCCTAGGGATTACGCTAGATTCTAGATTACAATGGGGCGGTCACTTATCATTGCTTTCAAAGCGGCTAAGTTCTGCAGCATATGCTGTAAGGAAAGTCCGCCAATTAACAGACATAGACACTGCAAGACTTGTTTATTATAGTTATTTTCACAGTGTTTTTTCATGTCCTACGGTATTTTGTTGTCGGGGCGTGCTGCAGATATAGAATCTATATTAATTCTGCAGAAAAGAGCTATCAGAGCCATTTAAACTCTACGTAGTCGCGAATCCCTTAGGGAACTATTTAAGGAAATTAACATCCTGACGGTGCCTTGTCAGTATATTTATGAAAACATTATGTATGTCAGAAAAAAATTGCACCTATATACTCAACGATGTGAAAGACATAATTACATTACTAGAGACAGAAATAAATTAGTACAACCAAAATTTAGATTAACAAAAGTGCAAACATCTTTCATGGGGTACTGTATTAAATTCTATAATAAAATACCTCCTAATATTCTTCAACTAAATGAGAAGAAATTTAAAACTTGCATTAAACGCACACTAGGTAAACAAGCATATTATAAACTAGACGATTATTTAGCTGATAAAAATGCTTGGCTAAATCCTGGTCCTGCTCCACAGCCACACTGTAAATGAGTGGTGGTCATAAGAAATATGAATATTCACTTGTTTAGTAGTTTTATCTGACATGTTATTTATTAATAATTTAATCATTATTATTGACATTGTTAACTTTGCAAAACATTGACATTATCTTATATTTTGACACCAATTCATATGTTACATTTAGTCAATTTTGAATGGTACATGTGAGAACTGTGTAGTCAATAACATATTAAGTTAATTTGCTATGGTGCCTGGCAGTTCTGAGTATGCCGTGTCCGCTTAGACGCCCTGCCGATGGTGGCGTGCGTTTCGGGTCGTTCGACTCCCTTTGATATCAATTGATATCATATGGTTGAAGTGGATGATGGCTGGCGCGTGCATCATGCTCGTGAACGAGTGATGTTGGTTGGGACTGGTCATTTCTGAACTACTATTACTTACATATAGTAGTAGTTTGCGCAACTGTTTATAGTTTAGAACAAAACGTTACATTGTCCTCACATTTAACTTGCGCATATAAGCAATGTAACCAGTGATATGTGAAAAACATCTTGAAAAAGAGTGTCCTTGGAGTTTCTTGCCTGTTCTTCTCCACTGGATCTACAAATTGGAACAGGCAACGAGCTGCACGACTGAATTAGTCTGACTGACTACTACTCCTGACAATTCAAAAATACCCATAATGGTTTAATTGAAATAAATGATTTTGATTTTGATTTGATTTTGCTTAAGCTAAGCGCATATCGGTTTACAAGTAGTAATAGCAGTGTTTTCAAAAATTAAATAACGCACAAACATGATAAATGAGGTACAGTTTTTAAATAACGCCCATTGCGTTACATCTTGCGTGCTACACTTTTTGAACTTGAATCAGTTTATTCATAGACTTAGTGTTATAAAAACAGCTGTTCAACCTAAAATAAGACGGATCGCGATTGAAGGGTTAACTGTTATAAGCAAATTAACATAAAACATAATACATTTTTCCATGAAATGTTACCTTTATTCAAATTTTTGGTTTTAATATGCAAATTGGTTAGAACGCTGAAAGTATTGCTTTTAATTTTGTGTTGGCAAAGTTGGTCCTAAAGGTTTTTTTAACTCCATGTTAGGTTTTTAAAAGAAGATAGGCGTGGAGGTATTTCCAGTTCCAATTTGGAACTGGTCTAGCTTTTCTAGCTCGAAATTTTTAGCTCAAATATTAGACCGAGTACGTATAGAGGTTTGGTTTATAATAGACCATTAGTGTGACCGTGATTTACGGGTTTGGTCTTCCCGGCCAGAGCCTTTTCAAATTATAGGTATGCGAGCATAGCAAGTAGTATACCATATTAAAGAAGACGGATCACTCTAAATACCCAATCTACTTATAGGATGTTTATTGCGAAGACACTTGACTATGGAAGACACTTCTGCAAGCAAAATGAGCTCATAATTTCAACTTATTGAGAATCGTCTTTTAGTTTACCTGTGCGAACCGTTTTATGAAAATAATAATAATAAACACCTCACACGCGGTCGTCTTATCCCAAACAAGGCACAGTCTGTACTATGGTAACCAGACTGCTGATAAACAAAAACTGGAATATTACTAAATACATACATATTATAAATAAATTACATCCCAGATACAGAAGAAATGATTGTGCTCATAACACAATTATTTGTCCTGCGTATGATGTATATATTGGTAATCCTCCTGATTTGAATCTACTATCTCTGAATGAGTATTCAGGATCACTAACCATTAGACCAATGGGCCAGTCAAATTCATGGCAGTCTGTGGTTGTTTAACTAGCATAAACTTATATAAAATCAGATAATTTTGATTTCAGAACATATCCACCTCGTGTTTTCGTTAGTAACTAATTTAAATTACTACACACTAAACTTTATAAGAGAAATAAACGGAATGTTACGACTAACCCCAAAATGTTATCGGTAGGTACATCGAAACACCACTAACTTATAACATTTACAAGATTTAACAAAAAAAAAGTCGCTATATCATTAGCAATTCATCAGACATTTCAGTTTCCGAGTGCCAAGAAAACGAGAACCCATTTGGGTGGGGTGCCTTTTGTAGCGAGAAATAATAACCAAATATCTAGTTCCGGTACAAAATCTCACAATGTATTTAATTAATATATTTCAAACTAGCTGCGCCGTATGACGTAAGCAAAACGAATCGTTTCTTGATTAGTGGAACCAGGCATTATCTATTTTAAATGTTACAACGAATATGATAAGTCATCTAGGTCATAATCAAATGGTATTAAAAAAAACAAAAGTGCATGTCCAAGAACAGCATAAGAACTTATTTTAATATATGAGGAACCAGTTACCAGTTAGTAATCCAAAATCTAAATGTGATCATCTAAGAATCTTTATTTTTCCTCTGTTAAACTACTGGAGCGGATCAGCGGAGAAATAAAGCAAACTAAAATATTTATGTGCTCAAAGAAAAGAGGCTTTGATACACCCGTTGGCTAGGGTACACAGCAAGTAGGTTTGCTGGCTAAGGACCAGAATATTGACATTTTTAGGTTTCTAACCGCCCATAGGCTGTGGTAATCGCTTACACTTGAGCCCATACATATACGCATGTACACTTACACGCACGCTTAGCGTCTTAAAAACCCTTTGATTGAAAGATATCGTCATTTTTTTTCTTTTGTCATTCACTCTGATCGTATCCGCTAGCAAAGCCGCAACAACCGATATTTCTAAATGAATACGCAATACAAGAAAGATAAAAAAGAAATGAGAATAGCTAGCGCTCATTAACAATTCTCATTGTTTCCTTTATATAAAAGAAAATAATTAATTTACTTGCCCTAGAAACAAACAATAAAGTAGACAATGATTTTGCCTTTTGAACAATTTTTTTTTGCTTTATTGGAGTAACTTTAAGATAGATCTTGGTTGCCAATTCTATCCATTTTGCGAATATAGTACGTAGCTGACGTCATTACTAGCTTTCTAAGCAATATATTTTTAAATGTAAAAGTGAGTTTCTTTGTTCATCCGATGAAAAGATCATCTTAAAATTTTGCACACACATTTGTCAGGGGCACAGAAAACTACATAGGATACCTCTCATAAAAAAGTATTGTTAATGATGGATTCCTGAATAGATTTACAAATTAAATTTTTTTCTGGTGACGGGATGGAAAATCCTCATGGATGTCATCCGCTGGAGGGCTGAAGGGGGTCCCTTGCATTCGTTACGACTTAAAACCACTCCGGTGTTCCGCTACTTGCCTACGATTGAGGGAACGAGAATTGCCATGGCATTCTTCCGCAACTCCCAACAGGCTTTATCACGTCGGGTGCAAGTTTCACCTGAGCCTCTCGGGCCTGTATCTGTTCGTACAACCACTTCCCCAATAGTTCATCGCCCGCTGGCTGCTTCCTAAGGGGGCCGGAGTTCATTGAATCCCTCCAGCGCCCGGTGCGTCTTTGGTCGGCAGAGAGAGAGTTGTACTCTGCGCTCTCTATCGTCTCCCGCCTCCTTTGGGGCAACACCTCCTTGCAGAAGGATGTGACAGCGTTCCTCACACTCGCGCTCCGGAGTTTATTGACAAAGTCGGCGCAATGTGTAACATTGCAAACGGGTTTTGCTGGTATCTTTTGCCTGCCTGCCTGACGCCGACCCTACTTGGGAATATGATCGTTTTCAGACGGGACATTTAATTTTTTTATCTACTTTTATCTTTTAAAAGACAACTCCCGCAATAGGAATATTCCAGTGCGGCAGGGTGCTTCACAAACATTCAAACAACGGACACAAAGAACACCCAGACTCGGGACAACTATTTGTGGATCAGTGGCAAGGTGACCACTTAAACCATTGCGCCACCACAGTTAATGATAAGTAACTGATTTAACTTTATAGAATACTACCGTATTAGTATGAATCATTTATACCTCGTGATCTGCTACTGCTGTGAAAGATCATCAGTGACAGTAAAAGTTTTATTGTAATACAAAACACGCAGTTCAAAAATAAATTAATTAAAAGCAAGGTGTTAGTTATCTGCGGTATCTGCGGCCGGTATTTGTGCATCATTCGTTGATTCACACTCTCGTTATGGCTCATTTACACTTTGTTAAAAGTGTTTACACCTGAGCGGTATTTTGTTTTTAACAGACTTCAAATTAAGAAAATTGTGCACATCAAAGAGACGACCTCTATAGTATTCGATTGTCAGATTTTTGCTCACTGCAAATACTTGTACATAAATATTGCATTGTATCCACGTAATGCGATAATCAGATGTATGATATATATAAGTATTTCGAAAAATTTAGTAATTTTTTTTTTGTGAGAGGTTCTAAAACATACTATTAGACAAAAACATACACTCAAGCTAAGCAGAGCTTGTACCTGGGTGTAGATGGCGCTATGTAATGTGTCCCTTTTTTACTATTCAGGGTCAGGAGACTTCCATTGAGACGAGGATACGGTTAACGCAAAGGTCGTTTTTACTGTGGACAAAAGCAAATTATCGCATACCATCGGACTGAGTATGTAATTGTTTAACAAGGTTTAATATTAACACAATCAACTGTCTACCTATTACAGATCATGAGATACGGCCCGCTGACAGACAAACGGACTGACAGCGGAGGCTTAATAATAGTGGTCCGTTGGCACATTGTGGGCAGCCCTAAAAATTATGGGTCGTTTATTCCAATAAACGACCCATAATTTGGTGATTTCTTTTTCTGACCGGAGTTACGCAAAAGTAAATCAACTTAATTAAGAGATTAACAAACACTAAAATATGAAAAAGTAAAACGAAGTTCAATTTACTTTCTTTTATATTCCATTTTTTCGTTCCGAAAATTCGTGTTAAATAAAGCTTGGTAATAGAAAAAGTTTATGTAGCGATCCAGTTTGATTTATGAAAAAAATTTGCTTAGCAAAACGACAGGGCTCGAGGGACGCTTTCAATATCAAAGATATTTTATGTAATTAGTTCCATAATTCAAGCGCTTCATTATCATTAAAAAGGCAAATTATTGTTTACATTATTAATTACATTAACTTTCTAATACAAAGGCATTATAATTCTATAAAGTATTTTTTTTCTTTTGTTCCTTTTTATAAATGTTTAACGATGTAAGTCTGGTTCTGAATAAATAGTCGGGTCACCTGATGGTAAATGACTACCGCCGCCCATGGGCACCTACAACTCAAAAGTCACACACAAGTGCGTTGCCGGCCTTTAAGGTGGGAGTAGAGGAATAGTGGAAGAAGGGGAGAGGGAGGACAGGGTTAGGGCCTTTTTTGTGTGTGTGTGTGTGTGTGTGTGTGTGGAAACCCACTCGGGCCGTCACCCCACCCGGGGTTTTTAGTGGGGCGGTGTGTCGGAATCGAACCGACTAAAACCACACGGTGTACCATACCGCGCCTGAAATAGGAGGGATCTTGGAACAGCTTTTATTAAGATATCCGGACCCCCCCTGACGCCTGCCCACAAAAGCTCGAGCACCACCTCCGGATAAAGAACCTCTCAGTTATGCGAAAAAGGGTTAGGGCCTCCGGTAACCTCCTTCACTCGGTGAAAAGCAATGAAATCATTGCTTCACTGACGATTTTCTGTGAGGCCGTGGGATCACTCAGGTCGGTACAGCTCATACGTGCGGAAGCATGGCTCTCCCACGGTATTATGTGGAAAACTGCTCATAGGAATTCAACCTAGTGATCATGCCTGAATTCTAGCCTGAGTATAGTCAATACCACGATACAAGGCATATCTTCATAGCTACCTAACCCTATCTCTACTATATAATGTCAGGTATATCAATTTCACCTGGTTTTACTTCTCTTATGTGACTGGCCTGTTGGACTAGTGGTTAGTGATCCTAACTGCTAAGCCAGAGGTCGTGGGTTTGGTTCTCACTCAGTACAAATAATTGTGTGATGAGCAGGATCATTTGTTATGTATCTGGGTCTAATTTATCTATAATATGTATGTATTTAGAAATGTATAAATATGTTTAGGAGTACCCTTTTCCAAATAGTTGAACCTTGTGAGAAGCATTCGGACAAACAGACTCACTCTTTTAAATCACCAGATAGTTTAACAACATTCAGTAAAATGTATTACAGTACTATGTTGTTATGCGCTATTATGTTATTAAAATTCAAAACAAACAAGCCATAAAAGTATGGTTACTTAAAACTAAACAAGATAAAATAAAAGTAAGAAAATGGAAACATTCAAGAGAGACGATGAAAAACATATTAGCTCACATTAAGTATTCTAGCATTTTGATCCACCATTTAATCCACTACCGAATAATAGCCCTTCAGGCATAGTAGTATCCGCAGCCTTGGTAGTAATGTATAGTGTATATGCCATATTTTTTAGAGCATACCTACTACTAGGAATATCTATATTATTCCAAAGAACGTAACTCTGCAATAGATAAAGTAATAAATAGAAAACTATGTTCATCCTCCGCACGTTTTTCCCAACAAAGTTGGGGTCGGTCTAAAGTCTAACTACGATACGGCCGAACTTCGATATTTCACATGAAGACATCAGACCTCCACAACCGAAGTACTAGACGATATCGAAGTTCTGTAGCTTATACCAGGTTGTCGGACTTTTTAGGGCTCCAACAACCCGTAACGAATGCCACAGATGTAAGTATGACAACCGGGACCGACGGCTTAAACTTGCTCTCCGGGGCACGGAGATCTCGATGTGTTTAGAATGGTCACCCATCCTAAGACTGACCTGGCTAGTATTACTTAACCTAGAAAAGTGAGACTGGCTGTTTATATTAGCAACAATTATTATAGCAAACCGAATTAAAAAGTAAAAAATGAGTTTCACTTCCTGACTTCATCATCACCATCATCAGACCATCGTTACCAAACCCAATCTGTTTGCCTTGTGAAAACAAATTTTATGAGCCCAAAGTCGTTTACTAGTAGCCACTGAGAGTTCAGGTGGTGGATAACCATCTGCCTCCATCGTCAGATCAGCTCCAAGATGCCAAATTATAGTATTGTCAACCAAATTACAAACACAAACATTTAATTTCGATACGATAATTAGAAGTGGGTAAAGGAGCTCGTGGCTAAGTGGTAACCGAGTAGGATAGCATATTATAAAAGTGAAGTCATACTAGCCAGGTCAGTATAGGATGGGTGACCATTCTTAACAAATTGAGACCTCTCCGTACCTCGGAGAGCACGTTAAACCGTCGGTCCCGGGTGCCATACAAACATCTATGGCATTCGTTACGGGTAGTTGGAGCCCTAAAAAGTCCGACAACCTGGTCTAACTACAGAACTTCGAGATCGCCTAGTACTTGGGTTGTGGAGGTCTGATGGCAGTCGCTTCACTTAAAATATCAAAGTTCAGCCGTATCGTAGTTAGACTAAAAGCCGACCCCAACTTAGTTGGGAAAAGGCGCGGCGGATGAAGATGAATTAGAAGTGGGTTAAAATTGCCTCCAAGATTGGTTTCCATAGTTCGTTACAAGTGAAGCGAATAAAAGCGTGTTAATAAAAAATAAAAAAAAACTGTCAGTCGCAGGACTGCACGCCAGAAGTGAAAACATAACTGACACATCTGTCATCTGAACGTGACGGTCACGCAAGTTCAGTGCTTTTTCTCCATACCAAAAGTCCCCAACGTGCCTAAAGACGTTTTCACTTCAGAAATTGTTAATAAGTAATTGTGAGTTGTCGATCAGAAGTGTTCATTTTTGAAGTAAGTAATGCCATCTACTAGTGACATCCATCAAACTGACGTACGTTCGGACGAAATTTTGAATAAAGGTTTTCACTATTGAGCACTGTAATAGGCGTTATAAATTTTCATCTTAATTACAATTATGTTTTTGTTTATTTTACCATATGAATTGCGCACACAATAAGCACTTTATTGAACTAATTATATTTTTAAAGATTAATTAGTAAGGACTAGGATTAAGTAGTATTTTTAAAGAGTACCTAATTAGTAACTCAATGTTTAGATTAGCGCCCCCTAGTGAATCTATATATGTATTATTAGCGTGACGGTGCGAGTTCAGTGCTTTTTCCCCATAGCAAAAGTGCACAACGTGCCTAATGAATCACTCTGTCTATTAGTGAAAACCGCATGAAAATCCGTTCAGTAGTTTTTCAGTTTATCGCGAACCGACAGACTGACAGACGCGGTGGGGGACTTTGTTTTATAATATGTAGTGATGACTAGCTGCAACTGGCATGCGTTTTATCGAAATAACCAAGAAGTTTATCCGTAATTCTAACGGGTTTGGTAAATCGGATTAAAGTGTTCCGTTTGAAAACGAACCTACAAATATTTTATATATATTGTACGTATTTTTTTAAAGCAATAAAGACTTATAAAGAAAATACCAGTCTTGTATTCTTCCACATAAGCTACAAAAAGTCAGAGTAGGGTCACTAATCCATTTAGGGGCCCTCCCCAACATCTCATTATGCAGTCATTACGCTATTCCGGTCGCGATTTTACGGGTAATCCGGTAATTTACTTGCTCAATGTCCTGACATTCGGCAGATTTACGTCCTGACCGAATTAATGGAACCGGTACCTCCGGGAGTTTCTTTTTTCTCCTCTTTATCTTTTAACGACTGACGTTTTAATGAGCTGTTCAATCCGATTGATTATGTGTGTTTTGCTAATCTTCTTTGCTTAATTAAATTAGAAACAATAGTTAATTACAATTTTGAACCGTAAAACAACTGTATAAGATATCATTTTCAATGTATAGATACAAAAGTTACGTATTATTGCTTGACTCAAAGAGCCTTCCTTATTAATTAAGAATTAATTCACATAACTTTATTATTTACAAGCGAGCAAATGCTGTAGATTATCTTTTGCGTAGTGCCTACGAGTTCGTAGCTGTAGGCTAAGTGAACTACACCGTAGCATATTCGT
Source organism: Callimorpha dominula (assembly GCA_949752705.1). Lineage (NCBI taxonomy): Eukaryota > Metazoa > Arthropoda > Insecta > Lepidoptera > Erebidae > Callimorpha > Callimorpha dominula. Next base: position 2,220,843 of record OX457002.1, on the reverse strand, counting down.
AGCCATGCAAAGGGTAGACAACACTGTTATTTACCGTTAATTAATTTCATAATGAGCTTACACGACGTACATTAGAGTATGACTTGGCAACTTGAACAATAACCATTCTAGGAAACCTTCGTGTATAGTAAGAAATTATTTGTAGTCTGTTCTATTAATACAAGTTGAGCGCACACTTTGAAGTGTAACAATAGATTTATAAATAAACTAGCAGCACCCCGCGGTTTCACCTGCGTAAGTCCCGATCCCGATTGAGTATCGGGATATAAAGTAGCCTATATATTAATCCAGGTCTCCAGCTATCTACATATCAAGTTTCATCGCAATCGGTTCAGTAGTTTTGGCGTGAAAGAGTAACAAACATCCATACATCCATACTCACAAACTTTCACGTTTATAATATAAGTAGGGTATGTTGTATTTTGTTCCTCCATTCTTTTTTATTCACAAATAAAACTGCCTCCTGTTTATGGGTCGTTGACCTCACGGGTTGCCATCCTACGACACTAGGGCTGACAGCAGGGTGGTATGTCGCACTAGCGCTAACTACAGTTACGCTCTACGGTATTCAGGTATTCCACCATAGCCTTATTGCAGGGACATTGAGTGTAAACTGTAAAGGGGCCTATCTCTTAAGAGTTGATTATCAAATGATTTTCTTTTAATTTATCGTTAAATTTTAGAGTTCCGTATTACAATTTATCAAACGGAAAGTAAATATAAATCAAGTTTTTTTTAGACTCGGTAATCAGTCCATATATCTGTGGCTCACCAGGTTATGACTGGCCTGTTGGTCTAGTGGTTAGTGACCCTGACTGCTAAGCCGAAGGTCGTGGATTCGATTCCCACCCAGGACAAATAGTTGTGTGATGAGCACGATAATATGTTCTGTGTCTCTAATTTATCCATTATATGTATGCATTTAGAAATATATAAGTATGTTTAACAGCAGGCTGGTTACTATAGTACATGCTCCGCCTAGTTTTGGATCAGACGGCCGTGTGTGAGATGTGTGAAGTTATTAAGTTATTATTAGTTTGCCACCAGCAGCGGAAGTTCATTCCACCTTATTCCAAGAATTCTTTCCAGCATCACATTTCCTGAGCATATATTTTCTTTTGGTCAACCTTTTTTTTTTTTCAACCTACCTCAATGTCCAGTTTACGTATACCACGAGCTTATAACCAAGAGTATACAGCGCTGAATAACAACGGAGATATTTGCGATGTTTTCATGGCGTATATTAGTATTCCCGGCGTCTCGGAGCGTCGTGCCCGTCTCAATTACTGCACACACTAACTACGTCACACGTTATATTTTCACTGGCGACGATAAAATGATGCTGGCACGTCGTCAAACATTATGATATTTTCGAGAGAAAAGAAATCATTGGGTTTAAGCTAGGAAATACGGTGTCTTATACGCTTTTAGGGGTATTTCGGCGCTATGTGGGTCGGTTTTAATGATTTCGTTTTCTATGAATAGTTTTGAAACCCAGAAAAAATGCAGTGTTCTATGAATGTGAGAGTATTCACAAGCAAAAATATGATATTTATTTAATTTTTTTTTTGTAGCACAAGTTAATCAAATTAATTATGATACCCAAAATAGTACCCTAATTCTGAAAAAGCGATTAGAGACAGCTAGGCAGCGCAGGTATAATAATCTATTTAATACCTTTGTGGCGCAATATATAAGGAGCCGGAGGTCGGAATGCCAACACATACATAATCGCAATAGAACAAATTCAGCCGAGTACCTGGAACTAAATTCCTTTACTCAATACTCAATACATTGAGACAGCCCTTGAACGCAAGATAATTGACAGCAAGAGAGGACTTCTACTACAGCTTGACAGCCAGAAGCGGCTCTGTACTATCCAAGCTGCACAAACTCGAGCTTCAAAATTGCAGTCACGGTAGTAGCGGGAAGTTTAATTCTCTACATGAAACTAAATGCAGCTACTTCTTGAAACAAAAGACATGGATCCAGTACTAACTCAAGCGTGTAGTTTAGTTTTCACTTACAAGTCAGTAATGTAAAAGGTACGTATTTTTTTTTTTTTAAAGATCAACGTAATAAGCAGTTATAACTTCGCCTGAACCTTTTTCCAATAAGTTTTGATATGAATTAGTAATACATTAATTTCATGTTAAAACTTTTAACTTTCTGTCCTAGGATTTCATCAAAGACTTGCTGAATAGAATACTATTCAATACCATCTAATTTGTGGATGCTTTCTCCAACTTTGCCATTGTATTAGAAGTTGTTTATTTCACATAATTTGCACAACTCTTGGGTGCTGCTTCAAGGAAAATGAACGGCAAAGTTAAACAAGAGTTATCTCAATGACGGACAACGTAAAAAGCAACATTTTAAGGGTCCGAGTCTCCAAGGAATAACCTTTCTTCGTTCAAAATTATCTGTATCGCTCCACGCGAAGCTTTGCCTGTAGAAATATGCTTCTGATATTTTTTTCTTATTTCTATGGGTGATATTTTTGCGCGTTCCTGTCCGGTATAATTGCATAGGCTATGCCAAAATATAGGTTGAAATTCATTTTTTTAACTGAAATATTTACATTAAATAAAAACATCGAAACGGGAGAATTATGTACCTATTAGTATTTAGAATTACAAATTAAGATTGCATCCGTACCACTTGACGGGGTAGTTAAACTTCTATGCTATCGGTGCATCTCATAATGAGCATGAAATTCTAAATCTAGAGATTAAAATCTTAGAATTATTTAAAATTAACACTTCAATGCCAACTAGAGATTTCATCCCGCAAAGCAGTAGGATAGAATCTCACATATCTGTCGCACGCTGGAGCGCACATCACATACTTTCGACAAGTATTCAGTGCCGGTATTTTGTACCGAGTGGGTATGCCGCCGTCGCACAGCGCGGTGCCAACGGGTTGGCTATTGTGGTGTTGAAAACATTCAATCCAGAATAGTTATTAAACAAATTTAAAGCATTTAATGGTTAAGGTTGTGGGTGCTAAAATTTTCAACTTTGTACCGACTGAATTTAAATTTGTGTTAATTTTGCAAATAAATGTACATAATATACCTATATGCATTGCTGATATGTAAATGCTGTTTTTGATATGCAAGCATATAGGACTGTTCTTTTTGTTTGAAAAAAATATCAATTGTTTGAGCAACACATTAAAGCTATAGAAAAAAGGAACTTCCTAAAATGGCTTCCATTATGTACCAACAGAAAATTTTAAAGGTTTCATAAATGTATTATCATCTAAAAATCATATTCCATTTCAGCGATTGCTTGATGAAATTCACCCTGTATTAAGTTTTTTTTTTTTTGTCGTTGGCATATCTTAGCTTTTATCTATCATCGTGTGACCAGGACGGGTGTAATTCGATCGAAATAAATAAAAGAAAGAAATAAAAATAAATAACAAAGACTTCGTATCTTTATAAATATTACAGCGCATAAGACAATTACACTTCTACTAATAGAAATGCAAACTCACATTAAAATTTTTTTAATATTTTAATGAAATATTTTAATTTTAAATAATGGCTCTTCTGAATGAGGGCCGTTCCCTACTTGTAAAACACTGGTGACCCTTTACACCAGATTAAATATTCCACTGGGGTAATAGTACTTTGTAACCGAAGTCACTGGCTGTCTCGCTTATACGCTGGAGATATGTTCCAAGTCCTACCTTCTCAGAATTTGGTTAATAATTGCCATTATTTGTAACCAATAGATTAAATTTTGGAAAAAAAATTTATACACAGTTTTTTATACAAGCGGTTAAGATTCTTTAATCGTAATTGGGATTCGGATTAAAAATCTTAATCGCTTTTATGCAAAACTTTACATCATAGTAAAACTTTATTTTTGCAAAATTTCATTAATATTATAAATGCGAAAGTGAGTTTGTTACACTTTAACGCCTTAACTACGTAAACCGATCATCATTAAATTTTGCATTCACTTTGTCAGGGATAAAGGAAAGAACTGTACCGTACTGACGAAAGGTACTCTATAACTTTCGGGAAAAATATTAATTTTTCCTTAGGGATGGGAAAATTACTTAATCGCTAGTGAAGTAGCTGGTAAAAGCAAGTTTAAATATATTTGAATCGTGGCATACTGCATTATGTTCTGTGCCTTCGAACACTTTCCAAAACTATTGACTGAGCTGACACACTTCAGTGTTTTGTACGGATGCGTCAATTGCGCAGAGCGACTGGACATTGCGAGGCTACCTAACAAAAACATGCCAGCTTTCGAAAACCTCAATTCATCGATTTTATTCGTTTTCAATTTCACGTAAAACGAATTTCATCATTCTTTTTATTTTGTGTGTAATCTTCTCGTCTGTTGTTGTTGTTTGTTTTACCACCGAAATTTTTTAGAGGTGCATTCCTTAAAACAGTTGTTCGGATTAAAACCCGGAGGGCAATGACATATGTATGTAAGATGTGTAATATCATTGTTGGGTAATTAGCGCGCGACATAGCTCTACGTAGGTAATTAATCATTTTATTATTTGGCGCTGACTCAAAATAAGTTTATATAAAATTTGATAGTTTATGTAAATAAGCTCAATACTTAAGACTTAAGGTTTATTTTTGTTTCTTTTTATTTCTTTTCGTCGGTTTAATTTTTTGTTAAAAAGATTTTTATTTTATGATTTTTTTTCATCATCAGCTCAGCTACATGATGTGATGAGTTTTAAACGCAAATATATATAATAAATACCTGATAAAGTAATGAAAAGTAAACAGAAACACTATTCGTTCCTAAAATTTTCGAGGGTTTCTCTCAATTTTATCAGGATCCCATCATCAGATCCTGACTTCCTTGACAAGGGACCACCCTTGAGGTATATCCCTATCTAACAATAAAGAATAATCAAAATCGGTTCATAAATAACGGAGTGAGGGCTGAACAGACATAAAATAAAAAGAAATATATATACGGTCGAATTGAGAACCTCCTTTTTTTCGTCGGTTAAAAATGTGATGATGTGTGTTATTTCGACCTAAATGCAGACTTTCTCAACAAACTGGACTGTCTTCTCAATAACTGCGTTCAATTTATTTTCAATCTTCGCAAGTATGACCACGTGTCTGCCTTACGTTCAAAATTAAAACGTTGTAATCTGCAAGCACTAACTTCTCTTTTCTCTTTTCTTAACTCTTCATCACCACCATCTTATTTAGTTCCCTACCTTTGATTTTTGTCCTTAAATCATGACAGAAATCTTCCTATACAAACAATAACCTTCTCGTATGTCCCTTCATAACTCTGACTCAATCAAATGAAATCAAAACCATTTATTTCAATTAAACCCATAATAGGGATTTTTTAATTGGCAGGAGTAGGAGTCAGTCAGACTAAGTCAGTCGTGATTCTAGTTGCCACCCTTTATTTCTGCATCACCCCAAGGTTGACTAGCAGAGAATGCCTTAGGCATAAGTTTACCTTTGTACAATAGGTGCATGAAATTATAATATTTAAATAAATAATATTATCTTGTAAATATCACTACAAAAACTACCTTACCTTTATGTACATTTTGAAGTGGTTGTTATCTTTATTTGCGGTAGAAAAGAAAATGCTTAATTCATATTCAACAATAACTATCTTCTGTGTTTATTAAGGTGAACTCATCAATTTAAAAAAAAGTTTCTGGAAGTTGCACGCACGTATTGAGATTACGTGCGTGCGTGCTTACTATCAGAGTATACATTTTTAGGGAGAAACTGAAACCACTGCTCAATAGTGAAGCATATATTTCATTATTTTACTGTAATAATTTATACTAAATGACTCACATGGATACCTTATCTAAGTTTGTACCATCAGGCGGACACACGATATCTATTACCTTCGCCCCCGTGTTTACGTGTCTACGGGCTTTTGACAGAAAGTGGGCAAAAAGGCTCTTTATCAAATATTGTGAGGGACATACAGATATTTGTTTTGGAGATTTTATGTGTGATATATTTAATTGTGACCTTATATTGAAACCTAAGATATCTTGTGACATTTACTGTGACTTGTATATTTCAGATCTTTCTTCATTTTTCTGACTATTGAGTTAGAAAGGAAATAGTTCCTAATTCCTGAATCAAAAAAAAAGAAAACATTTTATACTTCATTATGTATTTATCCGGGAATTAACGCGATCACCAAATAGTTATTACATGCCTTTTTACATATCTTTTTTTTTTTTTCTTTAAAGTATACTAGCAACGTGGGTCACACATTACTAGTATTCTTGTTAACCCCTCCATCTAAGCTAAATGCTTGTGTTAGGAGTGAGTTCACGCCGGTAGTGCACTGGGTGGGGTTCGAACCCGCAACCACTTGATCGCAAGTGCGACGCCTTAGCCATTACGCTACCGCCGCTGAATTGCCTGACGTTAATTTCCCGGATAAAAACAAAATAATTAAGTATATCATGGAACGCGAAAGTTTAAAAGTTAGTTAAACATTTAATGTTACTAAAATTAAACGTATGTAACAAAGTCATAAACTACAATTAGCAATACATTTCTAATCGAGTCATTAAATACACACAAATGAGCTAAGTCTTAGAAGCGTTACCTAAATACGTATATTTACTACATAATTTAACTTTTAGCCGCTTACCCAGCAATATCTCCATTTGTTGAAACTGGCAACATTCCAACGCAATTAAGTAAGGTTATGTGTTGCCATGTATATTTGTTCTAGACTAAATTAACAATGTTATTTTGAAGTGAAATAATAAGTTATATTCAAATACACTTTCAGCATATATAGGTCACAGCCTTGATAGCTTTGGTGAATCATTTAGGATTAGTGAGTAAAATATCAGAGTAAGGTGAACGGGTGCCGTTGGTCGGGGCTGGTCATCTCTGGACTGCTATTACTTAAATATGTATAGTAGTAATTAGCGCGTAACCAGAAATTTGTAAAAACATTTTGAAAAAGAGTGTCCTTGGAGTTTCTTGCCTGTTCTTCTCCATAGGATCTACGCATTGGAACAGGCAACTAGCTTCACGACTGACTTTGTCTGACTGACTCCTCCTCCTGACAATTCAAAAATACCTATTATTGGTTTAATTAAAATAAATGGTTTTGATTTTGATTTTGGTTGTCCCTCTTTCTATTCTCTCGCCTCCAGTCCATACTAGCTACTTTCTTCATATCGTTGGTCTGTGTGGATATCTAGAGGCTTACCTTAACATACCAATACCGATACGCGGTCTCTTGCGAAGACTTGTTAGCTTCAACGGTCTGCGATTCCATGACAGGTGGCGAGGGCCCAATGTCACTTTTGTTTGCTTATTTTGAGAACTACGTAAATGACTTTCATTCTTTGTAGGATGACGTCTTTAACGTGTCCTTGTCATGAATAAGATACCTACATACCGAGGTCAATGTAGTTTTGTGGGATTTTGTAGTCTTACCTAGGCCATTGGCCACGTGGCCACCATGAAAGTTCTAATAGGTTTTCTTCAAAATAGTCTACAATCCAAAACTTTTAACTAAAACTAAATAAGACTATATGGAAACATTCTTTGTCAGCAATAGGCTGATTCAGTGTTAGAAAATTACATACCAATCTACGACAAGTTTTGTCTTAAAAACTTATCGCCACCGTTCACCTATCGCCATACACACGGTACATTGCCGCGGCTGCACAGTCGTTAGTTGGCTTACCTACTAAATACATGACTTCTACAGATAAAGACGATACACTATACCATTGTGTAACGTTCTAATAGTTGTTAACTTGCTGGAACTAGTAGGTAATGGTAATTACTTTTACTTCTTCGAGTTCCAAAAATAAGAACTCTGCTGGTTATGTGAAATGTGTTTACTGTAGATTAGAAATGTATTTTTATTTTGTCAAAAAAATGTTTAACTAAAAATTAAACCGACGAAAGATAAAAAGAACTGAAAAGCGGAAAATAAACTTGTTATTGTAACTAAAGTCCTACACTAATGTAAATAACTTAACAATTATGAGCCAGCGCCAAAATTACAAACAAAAATAAAATTCGAAATATACAATAAAACAAGAATTATCTAAATCGGACTATCCTGAAAAGAGTTATGCGTAAACTTGTTGTTGTTGACTTGAGAATCACTTCCATTTTTCTGCTCATTTTTTTCCTCCTCCTTTCTCGTCGGTTAAAAAGGAGGAGGTTCTGTTGGAAACATTCTTAAAATCACTGATATAAACTATGAAAATCACTAACTGACAGCAACTGCCAAGTTTTTCGTACCTCTGTTTGCACTCAAGTCAAGTTCTCATCTTATTTCTCCTTTTATAAACCCACAATTTGTTAATATTTATCAATCGACCAATAGTATTGCGTTACCGGTATAACCAGTCAAAATAATATCTATTATCTTATTTTTATTAAATAGTGAACTGTGTTATCATCTATTATAGTATGGCCCTATTTTTAATATAATAAATAAGAGTTTTTGATGTGGCGACAACAGTTCTATGTTCAGCTGTATTTTTTTTTAATCAACCTTTACTACAAACAAACATGAATACACGGGAAAGGTCTAATAACTGGGGGCAAGCCTATTGCTGTCAACCGGGCACTTTGGGAATTAGATGGGAATATTAGGAGCATATTGAAAGGAAAGGTAAGTAAGAAGGGAATTGCTTAGACCGTTGGTGGAGGAGAAGACAGGAGTAATTGGCAAGCACTAACCTTTGCTTCGACGCCGATGCTTAGATTTTTCGGTCATGGCTTCGGCGTCGTATGCGCAAGCACTGGCTTACACCAATATTGCACTCACTAAACGTAATGCCAGTTAACAGGTGGCTAGGTTCTCCCCTTATCACAATAGTCTTTTAAGGAACGTCTTCGTCTTATTCGCGAGAGTGAGTGTTGCAACTACTTTTCAAATTTGACGTTTGCTTGTCAAATTTGATTAATGCTTCTGTCTTCTTTCTTCTGTGCTTGCAAAAGAGGGAGGACAGAGAGGGAATAGGGTACGTAGTTTTTTTTTATGGAATGGCGTTAACAGATAGATTGGGAAGTAAAATCAAATTCTGATTAACCTCCCAAACTAAGCTAAAGTCTTTTATTAGTAATGGGTTCACGTAGACCCCTCGATCGACCCCTTATCTCTACAATACACAATTATAAAACAAAGTCCCCCGCCACGTCTGTCTGTCTGTTCGCCATAAACTCAATAACGACCATTACCAAAGAGTGGAGTGATTCATGAGGAAGGTGTAGTTGTACAATCCATTTTAAAGAACTACATCGACACCCCTCACATTCTTGAAAAGATAGCAAGTGTGCATACTCATGTTTAAGCAAATAAAATTATCTTATCTTATAGCATTAATGGTACCTAGACCTGACTCCCGTTCACTTAAATTATTCTCAGTGCCTTTTAATAAAATAATTTACACTAGTAATAATTTCTTCAGACACAGTGTTATAACATTATAATCCCACTAATATTATAAATGTGACAGTTTGGATGGATGGATGGATGTTTTTTACACTTTCACGCAAAAAACCACTGAACCGATTGCGATGAAACTTGGTATGTAGATAGCTGAAGACCTGGATTAACGCAAAGCTACTTTTACATAACTACTTTTTATTCCGATATTCCCACGGGATCGGGACTTACGAACTACTAAACCGCGAGGCGCTGCTAGTAATGAATAAAATGTAAATATCTGTTAAAGTTACATGTAAAATATATTATATTAAATGGTAAAAGATAAGACTCAAATCATTTTCTCAATGTTTTGGTTCAACTTACACTTATTTATAAAATTTACACCCTATTTACATACATGTTTCATGTATAACTTACTTTTCACCCACTAAACTACAAAGTGCAAAATTAAACACTTTTATAACTCAACTATTCTATTTACTTCTACACAACAAAGAAGAAAAGGTCCGCAATAGTTCTCTTTCCTTTGAAGGCGTCAAAACGAATTTTCCAAGGCAACTTTTTCCCTCTAAAACGCTTTTGCTAACTGTGACGCAGATCAAAGCATTCGAGTACACTTGAGGCCCGATAAAAGGCATAAATCCTAATGCTCGTAAATTTAAAACTCGAAGTGGTCTTACTCTCCAGACGTTGTACTGGCAGTTCAAGTTTGGTTTATTTAGAAATGTTAATAGAGTTTCGAATATGAGGGCTCGTGGCTAAGTGGTAACCGAGTATGTTAACGCATTACAAAGTTAAGTAATACTAGCCAGGTCAATCTAGGATGGGTGACCATTCTTAACACATTGAGACCTCTCCGTGCCTCGGAGAGCACGTTAAACCGTCGGTCCCGGGTGCCATACAAACATCTGTGGCATTCGTTGCGGGTAGTTGGAGCCCTAAAAAGTCCGACAACCTGGTCTAACTACAGAACTTCGATATCGCCTAGTACTTGGTTTGTGGAGGTCTGCTGGTAGTCGCTTCACGTAAAATATCAAAGTTCGGTCGTGTCGTAGTTAGATTGAAACTAAATAACGACCCCAACTTAGTTGAGAAAAGGCGCGGAGAATGATGAATAGAGTTTCGAATATATTTCAAAAATGTTGAAATTACTTCGACTTATTAGTTATTTTTAATTTATTGAATAGTTCGGTATTAATGTATCGATAACATCAGACTTCGAAGAAAAATTAAGATCAAAGAATTTTATACCTTAAGTATCCTGCTTACAGCTCTGATCCCCCACTCATCGACTTTGGGCTCTTCCCAATGATAAAGGATAAACTGAATGGTCAACGGTATTCCAATGATGGCCAACTAATTCAAGGGTGGGACTTGGCGTATGAGGAAGTCTTAGAAGAAGCATGGAAGAAAATTTAAACCTTTAAGGATTACCTTATTAATCCTTAGTCAGTATTCGATATTAAAAATAACCTTTAAAATTTTATAAAAGAGCTGAAAGTCTACCTTTAATATTAATATTCTTATGGTCACTTAAGTACAGCCTTAATCCACAGCCGCGTTGACCTTGCCGCTTCACCGTCATAAAATAAAATATAACTGGTACATTAACTGTAGCTTTCAGTGTAATCTTAGCTCTTTGCCGAAGAACACTTTGATGTCGTTTGTATATTGCGGGTGCGAATTTGCAAATGTACGCAGTGCGAATTTGCAATTGGTTGAATGTACTATTGTATATTGTAATGTGAATGCGTATGTTGTACTGTCCTTCAAAAAAAGAAATGTTTTTTCATTATGCGATCAAACGAACAGATGGGTCACCTGATCATAAGTGACTACCGCCAACCTAGACACCTGCAACTAAAGAGTCACAAGTGTGAGCCAGCGAGTTGCCAGCCTTTAAGGTTGGAGTAGAATAAGGGCGGGAGTAGGGGGGGTCAGTAATGCCTCTTGGTAAAATAAATATAAAGCTTATTGGGACCGCTTCTCATAAGCTCGTTTTGTTTTCTATTTGAAAGAATCTTCAAAACCTCCGTACAATAAATTATATCTTGAAGGTTATAAAACAATTTGATATGGATATAGAAATAATATCACATACAAACGTTATTAAGCAATACAGTTCAAAAGTCGTACACAAAACCGAAAAAATGGGACGGACAATTCAGACACTTGATTGCACTAATTTTTTTTTAAAGATTACTAGTAACGTGGGTCACACATTACTAGTATTCTTGTTAACCCCTCCAGCTAAGTGGGTTCACGACGGTAGTGCACTAGGTGGGGTTGGAACCTGCAACCACTTGATCACAAGTCCGCCGCCTTAGCCTTTACGCTACCGCCGCCAATATGGATTTAAACTGATGATCTGTTTAGGCATTTAGATGATATGGCGAAACGACACTCGTATACATATGTGTATATATACATGAACTCTGAAATCATTTCATTTCTTTTTTGGGCAGTAAGATTTAAAATAATGTTTTGAACTTGAATTTACAGGTGAATCATTATAGATTACACGTACCCTTCCAATACTTCACAGTTAGTAATAAAGTATAATATCGTAAAATGTAATTCAACAAAGCCCATAGCTATTCGTGTTCATTTACCACACAATTGCTTTCAACCAACACGTTGTACCGACCAATACGGGCTGCAATCAGTAAAGTATACAGCAATCTTATATACGTTTAACCTCTGAGGTAGCGCACCAAGTTCTTGGGTATAGTCCAGAGGAACCGCGGTTTTGTTGCAAGTTATAAGCTTATAGCGGGATTCAGTTTTTTTTATTAGTTCAGTATTAACATAAACTTATGGTCCGTGAGATGGTCAAACAGTTCCCATTACGTATAAAAATTAAACCGCAATTCCAGTGGTCTCAATCGTGAGTTAAGCCTTATTCCACTCTACTGTACTCTGCTTTCGCAACACTACTATCAGAAATATAACAGTAGATTGTGATGGTTCACCGCACTTCATATAGGATGGAGGCATATCTCCATTTGACGCCTGTTTGCCTGTTTTTCTAGTAGTTAGAGAGCCTGAGGTGGTGGAGTGGATTCCCACTCAGGACAAATAATTGTGTGGCAAGCACGATCATTTGTTCTTTGTCTAGGTGTAATGCATCTATAATATACATGTATTTTCAGCAGTCTGGTTACCATTCTGCTCTGCCTACTTTGGAAGCAGACGTCCGTGTGTGTCTCAAGTTTTATTATTGTTATACAGGGATTAGTGAAAGTCTTTACTTCTCTTTTGTTTAAACGCGATTAACCTGAACCTAGATTGGCACTGTTTATAGGCGCATGTAATCGCTGACCATAGACTAGATGTGTGTTTATAAACCACCTTGGTACAAAAGGCGCTCTGAAGAACTGTTTGACATGACGCCCACAGCCGAATTCTACCACCGTACCGCTCGCCACCAGCAGAGCATTTATTCGCTCATAAGTTCGAACCTAAATGGTCGCGCACGGTACGGTTCCAGAGAAATTTCCTCCCGTGAACGCTCCGGCTATGGAATGAGCTCCCTGCTGAGGTTTTTCCCGAGGGACTACTGTATGGGGTTTTTCAAGAAAGAAGTGTATAGGGTTTCAATGGGTCGGGAATGTGCATGCGAGTCTTCTGGAATTGCAAGCGTTCATAGGCTATGATAACGCGCTACCATTAGGGGGGGCCGTATGCTTATTTGCACTGACGTAGTATAAAAAAGGGCAATTACGATGTTTCCCTTTTGAAGATAAAGTAGGTCTGGCTAAGTACTAAGTAGTTGAATTAGACGGCCGTGTGTGAGCTATCTCAATTTATTATTTTTGTGCCCAACCTCAATCAACAAAACTTTGTTTGCGCTAAACTTGGGCTCTGACAGTATATGGCATACATATTTGATGGATTAATTTTTTGATTGATTGACTGACTTGATTTGATCTATAAACTCCTTGCTTCCCCCAATGAAACTCTCGGATAGGCTTTGCAACGCACGAATAATAGCCCTGGTTCCGCTAGCGTTCACCAGTAACTTCTAAGAATTATGTTGGCCTTTTTTTATGGTATAGGATGTAAACGAGCGGACGGGTCACATGATGGTAAGTGACTACTTCCGCCCATGGGCATCTGCAACTCAAGAGTCGCAGGTGCGTTGCCAGCCTTTAAGGTGGAAGTAGGGAAAGGAAAGAGATCACTGCCGGTTTTCTGTGAGGTCGTGGTATCACTCCGGTCGAGCCGACCTTAAAAGATCTTCAAACAATTTCCATTAATTGGGGAGAGTAAGTAATAGCTAGAGCAGGTTACGATCGCATACCTATAACTCAAACTGGCGAGAAGTCCGAGCTCTCTAACAAAACCAATTTACCAATTGATTGATATTTACTTAAAAAAACATTGTATACATAAGAGATTTATTGCATCGCTTCAGTGATAGACTTGAACCACAGCACAAGGTTGATTAGATTGGCGGGGGCTACGTGCCGGTCAATGCAACGGTTCGTATTGTCTTAAAACAATTTACTTGTTCTAATCAACCACATTAGTGTCACTTTGGCAGAAATATTATTCACATTGAACTTGTCCACAATCAGTAGAAACATTTGTTTCTGAAATCGAAAAAGTTAGAATGGAATGACCTGTACGGAAAGCTTACGTACTCGTAAGTAACACGATCGGTTGAGTAGTTGAATAGTAGGCGGGAAAGCATAAGAACCTAACAAACAAACGAATCTCACTCACATTCGCTTTTATAATATTAGTCAGAATTTACAACACGCCAGATTCTGGAATATTTATACAGTAAAAAGTTATCTCTGGATTACGCTGTACGAGGAATGTGTCATTCGCATCCCAGAATTTCGGGCAAAGGCTAACAGAGGTAGTTTATTCACGGCGCAGGAATCCCAATAACCCCAGCAGACATTGTCTATAATTTCTGAAAAGTATTTTTATTGTTTTGGTTGTATGTATTTTCGTCTTCATTACGCCGTTGCACTTCTGTGACCCATTAACTAGATACCATATTCTTTATTCAACTTGATAAAATTATGTAGGGACGCAACTCGCATCGATAAATAGAGTAATTATAATTAATGTGACTTCAACTTAAACTGAAACACAGCCACTACTAAACTTTTTCAGATAACAACAATGGCCGGATATACCTAATTCTAACTGCTACATAGAGCAAACTTAGAACAAGCCTTGCCTGCAAACTTGGTGTATAAATCACCCCTCAGCGGACTTCGAGGGGAAAAACTAGAACTTCGACGTTCAACGTTACATAAACAGTAAAAAACAAAGTACTGGAAGTTCTGGTGTTTTTAGTAGTAACTGATGCTGCTTGACAAGGGAACGGTATTTTGGTGGATGTTTTTGTTTGGACACACCGTGGAAAATTCATTTGTTGACTTGGAAAGAAGAATAATTGCACAAGCATGTTTTTCAACAATATTTTTGAGCATCTTTATTTAATCAGTATTACTGTAAACACTGTAATTTAATCGACATATAAGTAGTATCATGACAAAATTTTTAACATCCTTAATGTTTTATTTATTGTTAAATTGTTTAATGTGGTGATGTGTCGTTCTAGATTATAGTGCATTGCGCTGTTACAGTAAGTCCCTAGTGACTGCCACAACATAATGCTCTGTTATCATCTGTTGGGAACAGAAATTTACGCATTTGGACATCTGCGATTTAAGGCCTAGTTTAAGCACCTCTAATATTATTCATCTGATTGTTTACTTATATGCAAATAGTTAGATTACAGATATAGATTATTATTAGTTCCTTGATGTCGATTATATCTCCCAATAATCACATATGCATATATAGCACATATGGATGAGAACATAAATATTCAAGCAATATATATCTTGAATAGATTCTATTAATACTTAGTTAAATATTTTTTAATTTAATTCATTTAGTCAAACCGTCAATAATTATTATTTGTTGACAACAAATTCATTTATTTATTTTAATTACATTATCTCTCTTTAATGGTAGTTTTTGTTGGAGATTTATAATTTTAAACAGCCAATCTCAAACAAAATTCAACTTTAACTATACCAAATCTTACACGTCTCTTTGGACACAATATGCTTTAAAAGTAGTGCATAGCTTTCTCTCCACATATTAATATTTATTACATATTAATACTTAGACCCAGACCTGGGTCTAGACATAATCTGATAGCTTTTTATATAAGATAAGAAACTTTGTTTAAACCGAATTAGAATGCCATTAGAAAAGTAACATTATTATGAAACTTCTAAATTAAGTAACAACTCTTAAGTAATTACAACAGTTGAAAACATGTTTAAGAATTTTACTTCCATAACAAGACTTCTTATAAACAAAGTCTAATGCATGCTATAATCAGGTAAGTTGTAAGTCATCCGAGAATAAGATAAGAACTCATAATGTTGTTGTACAAGTTTTTACGGCTTAGGTTTGTGTTGTTATGCGTTGAGACGAGTTCTGTGTTTTGCTTGTTTTGTTTTAATGACCAGTTTAAAGTGCTTTGGAGATGTAGAAGAACATGTATGGGAAACGCTCGCTTAAGGCAATATAAGATTGGCAGTATACAAATGTAGAATGAAATGCTGTAAAATAAAAATTATCTTCAGTTTAATCTTATTCTTGCAATATTTGTTGAGTGCACAATGTGTTGGATCTAAAATAGATCCCTATGGGACTTTAGTATTGTATTTGGTTTTGAATGTTGTTTTATTTTAATTATAAATTTGTGTTTTTAAAATCAATGTCAATTTTGGTGAAATACTTTAAATATTTACCATAGAAACTGACAATTCTCAATGCCCACCGTTCTGATCACGTGAAGTGTTTGCTCAAATGTTTTACTAGTTTCATGTAGATTATGTCCTTTCCGATTCAGTGGGGTTCTGACCTGTTTCAACATTACAAGTCTAAAGAGTTTTTCAAAAGGACTCTTGAAGTTTGACAGCCTATAGCGGCCATCTTGGTAATTCGATAAGATTACTTATTTAGTCTTGACATTTCACCATGGAACGCTACAACAACGCAATGAAATTGATAAAATATATTATCAAAATTACTGATCTGTTTGCCTCACGAATCGCACTGTCAATGGTGACCAATATCGGACGATGATAACAATTATTTTGGGGCTTATCACAGATGGTATGGATCTCACAAGCAAGTAATTCTAACAGGATGGCGCTGTTTGCCATACTGCATGAGAAACTTTGAATTTATTGGCTGATAAATTCAAATGCTTCGTCATCTCGCGTGGTGGCGACATCAACTGGCTTGACACCACTCGACTACTTTCTATAGGGCTAAGTAAAAAACTTATAACCATATATTATATATATAAAAACCATAGACAATTTTGAGTTCTTCATAAAATGCCCCTTTATGCGAAGATGTCTTCCAAAAATCGCCAACCAGGATACGGGGGTCACACTGAAAGTTTTTGGGAAATAACGGAATGATAAAATATTATATTGCTAATAATTTTATTGCTTTTTTGAAGTAGTTTCCGTCCCTTTCTAACCACCGTCGCATGCGATGGAACCATTGACTGAAGCAGTGAGCCCACTCTTCTTTAGGGATCTCTTCCACGTCTTTTTCAAACGCAGCCACGGCATCATCAGGGTTCATAAAACGAATTCCTCTAAGTTTATCTTTGATTTTTTGGCAATAAATAAAGGTCACAAGGTGCCAGATCGGGACTGTAAGGAGGACGACTCACTAGGTCCACACCTTCGATAGACAAATATCCAATAGTCCGTCTGGCGGAGTGAGCTGGAGCGTTGTCGTGGTGGAGGAGGATCCTACTTCTTCGACGCTGCTGTCTAACATTTTCCAAGACAACTGGTAAACACTGATTGACATACTCATCTGCAGTAACAGTCTTTTTACTTGCAAAATGACCCGTCCGTTCAACGTTATCTCCAGGAGTCACCATGGAAGGAAGTCCTTCTCAAGAATTATCAGTGAGTTTGCTTCGATCACGTTTAAACTCATTAACCCAGTTGTAAACAGTGGAACGAGATGCTTCGTAATGAAATGTCAATCGAAGTCTATCGTAACATTGTTGTTGTGTAATAAATCATTGAGTGAAAATTTCCTCTATTCAAATCCATTCCATGTACGACAGATACTTTTTAAATTGCTGCCAATTTGTAAAAATAAATGAAATATGCAACCATTAAACATCTACAGATTTCCAAAGAGTTCTGAATTCGAAATTTAAATAAATTTTTCATCGGCTACTTTTCTTACTGGCCTATTCTATAAAACTTTCAGAGTGACCACGTACACCACCTACTTTCAAAGTTCGAGTGTTCTCAATGAAATTCCCTGTATAAGTGTAGTGTTTAGGAGTCTTAAAGTTGTAAGAGGGAGCAATAGTGCCATCAAAAATACCTATTAGATGATAAACCAGTGGTCATAAGTAATAAAACCATTTTTTTTATTCTAGTGATGACAATCTATTTATTACCTTTAAAACTATTTTACACGTTACCTAAGCCTTGGCTAAAATTTAAATCTTATCATCATTACGATCTAAAATAGCTATTATTTCATCTAGACATGAGATGACTACATCGTTCAGTTCTTTCCAATTACTTTCTTGGAAGTTTGTATTTTGTTTGATTTCCGCATCTTTTAATAGTGCTTTAGATGTTACCTGTATCGTAAAATGAGCAAATTATCGGCACTATATGTTGTAAAGGGAACGACATCTATAACATAAATAAGGGTACACGCCCAGAGAATATATATATACGAACACTAGTAGTTAAAAAGTAGTTAGATAGTGAGCTTGAAGACTATTACTGTAATGTCAGTATTGTTTCATTGATTAGGTGTCGTCGCTCTTTAACGAAAAGGTTTACTTGGTTGGTCTTTTCGAGGACACAAAGCTTTGCGTAGTTCACGCTAAACGCATAACCACCATGCCAAAGGACATACAATTAAACAACGAATGTACTTAAGGATGCAACAAGCGTGTCACTCGTCTTAGTCGTTGTCGTATCCCTAGCGTGCTGTGCTTCGTGCACCGCGCTTTGGTTACAACAAAGACCCTTAAATGCCAAACACGTATCATATATATTATGTACCTTTTATGTTTCTCAAGTCTTATATGTCTCTCTAATATTCACAGCTCGTTGTCATAAGGTATTAAACAGTAAATAAGAATCTATGTACACTGATAAATATGAAAAAAGAACCTACATTGATAAAATTATGGTAATTAATAGATTTATTCAATTATTTCGCCTGACTCGCGTCTTTGTTCACGTTTTTTAAAGAAACAATGATGATGATTTTTGTAAATATGTAGAACAACCGTTATCGGAAACACTGTACCACAATTTAAGAATATTCTGATATTCTTTCTGTATTTCCTTCTCATTTCTGTATCTCATTCTCGTTCCTCTCACCTGTCTTGTACACTACGTAGCATATTTATATAGATTTCAGGATCAAAATCTACAGTTATTATAAAAGTAGTCATTTCATTTTTACTACAAGAGATGAAGTCGACGATATAAGATCGTTCTTAGGAAAGCACAGATTGCGCCATTGCTGTTTAAAAAAAAAATCTAATTAAGGCAAAAATGCTTTGCCGCACTCATCATACTAGTTTGTAAGAAATGAGACGAAGAAAATATTAAAGGAAATAATACAGTACTGAAGCACAAGAGCAGACTCAGTACAAATATTTTTAATGCTAATATGTGCAACATTTCTAACCGACAAATTCTATACAACACTAGTCATAGGCTACACATTGAGAAAGAACGTAACTAACTGGAAACTGTTAACGTATAAAAGTAGAATAAAAAAATTCACGTCACCTTACAAATAAAAACATTACATACCTGAGGTAAGACCACGATACGACGATGCGATACACAAATTAACATATTACACAAGCAAGAAATTTTATATATTCGCAAGAAGTTCATGGCGAACAGTGATGGCTGGCCTCAGGTAAAATTTCACTAATAAACTTTGGTAGTCAATAAAAGAAAAGCGACAGAAAGGAATTTGAGCTCTGTGTTTTAACATCTAGGGTACACATTGACTAAAAAGTTAGACAGTACGGAATAGCATTAATTCATAATTTTTATATAGTTAAAAGGTTACGGCTGTGTAAGCATTGTGTATTTCATTCCACTAATTAATTATCAAAATTTTATATGTAGGTACCTACCGTAAGTAATTAGTCATTTTATTATTTGGCGCCGACTCAAAATAAGTTTATATAAAATTTGATAGTTTATGTAAATAAGCTCAATACTTAAGACTTAAGGTTTATTTATTTTTTGCTTTTTAGTTATTTTCGTCGGTTTAATTTTTATTTTATGGTTTTTGTTCATCATCAGCTCAGCTACATGATGTGATGACTTCTAAACGCAAATACCTGATAAAATAATAAAAAATTAAACAGAAACACTATTCGTTCTTACAATTTTTCTCAATTTCATCAGGATCCCATCATCAGATCCTGATTTCCTTGACATGTGACCACCCTTGAGGTATAGCCTATCTAACGAAAAAAGGAATAATCAAAAACGGTTTATAAATAATGGAGTGAGGGCTTAACAGACATAAAAAGAAAAAAAATATATATAATACGGTCGAGTTCAGAATCTCTTTTTTTTTCGTCGGTTAAAAATAAAAAAAAATCTTCTCCTAGACCAGATTTTGAGGTTTCAATTTATGGTTATAGTGTGATTGAATTCAATGAAGGTCGGATCAATCATATTGTGCATAAGTGAGTCGACAATAGTCGAACGAGATCGCATTGAACAGGGGACCTTCCGACCGGAAGCTAGCACAATAGCCCCTGAGCCATTGTTACGATATTTATTGAATGTGGATCGAATAAATGATTATGGTATATTACTTTTAAGTTTTCCGGATAAAACTGAGCAGGTATATTTGTCAAAAAATATCACAAATTGGTCTTAAATGTTATTAAATATCTAATAAACTCATATTTTGACGGGCCTGTGAGTCTAGTGGTTAGTGATCTTGGCTGCTGAGCCATTTATCTATAATATGAACTGATATTTGGTAATATACTAGCAGCGCCCGACGGTTTCACCCGCGTAAGTCCCGATCCCGTATTAATATCAGGATAAAAAGTAGCCTATATGTTAATCCAGGTCTCCAGCTATCTACATACCAAGTTTCATCGCAATCGGTTCTGTAGTTTTGGCATGAAGGAATAACAAATATCCATCCATCCATCCATCCAAACTTTCACATTTATAATATTAGTGGGATAAGTATGCTTATTAGCAGTTAGGTTACCATAGTACAGGCTCTGTCTAGTTTCTGATCAGAGAGCCGAGTGTGGGTGCCTTAAGTTATTATTATTATTATGTTGATACGGTAGGTAATTGTGTTTTTCATTATCAATATCTAAATAGAGCCAAGTAAGGAGGTATTCATATTTTAACTTTTGTCCCGTGTCTTAAACTTTTGAGAGCCTCACGCAGTAGATTTTGTTGTTTGTTACACATATGGAAACTTCATACTACACACGCACTTCTTTTTTACACCGACTTTAGGATTCTGTACTTCTAAATGAAAAACCGAAGCTCTGTTTCGTTGTTTGGCTATCTGTCTGTATGAACTATTATTATCCGTATGATTTAATAGGCATGAAACCCTCTTGCAGTGAGTTTTACTGCTTCATATTTAAGTACTGTATGTGTATTCCCATTACATATACTTACATTTACATCTATAACTCTTTAAACCTCGTCATCAAAACATAGTTAATAATAATACCTCTACATACCCGCAGCGGTACCTCTATTTCCCGGTGGGGATTAACCACGCGTCGTATAATCCCTGTTCAAGTACGCCACGGTAATCTCTCCATCCCTGTTTAGGATGTCATAATAATTAATAGTGCCGTAACAGATATTAAGATGCTTGATGATTGACTCGGTATATTTATTTGTTTTTTAATGTAAGGTCTTTTGTGAACTAGAATTGTTTAAGAAACTTCTGTCTTCGCTCACTTATCAATCGATAAAAGTATCCCTCGAGAATAGCACTTTATTGGAGATTTTTTGGCCCCCAATATGAAAATTTTATTTGAAGTGAAATTGATAAAAACCTTAACTCAAAAGCGTTAGGTTTTTCGTCACTTTGAAATCATATATATGTATAAAAGTGTGTGTGTGTAAATTTAATTGTGTAAACTCTAGTATTGCATATAGTAAAAGAGAGAGGAGAGGTTACAGAGAGAGAGAGAGAGAGATAGAGAGAAGGGGTACACAGAGAGAGGGAGGGGTGGAAAGCGAGAGGGAGGGGGGGGAGATAGAGAGAGAGTGAGAGAGAGACCCATGTACGTATGTATGTCCAGCGTCTACATATGTCACCGTAAGATTGTAAACTCCAGTCGTGTGTCGGAGGTGACTCATACACACTTTTTTTTGGATTAAAAGTATATATTTGTACCCCTTACATAATGTGATTTCATGATATTCGGTTGAGTAGTTAAAGTGACATGAAATCACAACAAACAAGGAAATAAACTAACGTTTATAATATTGTTCTATTTTTCTGCAGGTGAGTAAATTTGTCATAGCAGCAATGTTGCTGCAACGTTGTTTACAAACTAATTACGCTAAGCGGGTCTCGTTCTTACTTTCCAACGTACAACGCAGTTATGCAGTTGTGTAAAAACGTTGAACTATTATTGTCATTCGTTGTAGTAGTTCAATCTGACGTTGAGGTACCGTCCATTTTTGACTTGTGGAAACCAATACGTATCGTAACCTGACCGAGACTAACGACAAGTGGACCCCTCCTTAGTGTACTAATTGTTTTTGTAATCTAAAACTCTTTATAGTAAATCAGACTTCTCCATCATTACAAAAGTTGTTCAACTTACCTAACTGTGTGTCTCGAAACTTATAGGTAGGTACTGCTTAACTTTTCCAATAAAATCGAAGTGAAATGAAATTTGGAATTTAGAAGCGAAGGTGAAACTGATCGCGGAGCTGCTGTCGATGCTAATTTAGAAGATTTCGTTGAATTGACGATATTAAATTTGGCAAAATCCGTGAGAATATATATTTTTCTTCCCACACAAGCTTCCGAAGTTAAGCGCGGCGTGCGAATAAAAGAATATTTACCGAGTGCAATGAGCTTTTTACATTTTGTGCTCTTTCTTTCGATATCCACCTAATCCATTTTGTAATTATATTTGGAATGAGTGAAAGAATATACTCACGGGCTATCGCACATCTTTTTGATGTTATTGAAAGGTTTTAATGACGACCTAGTTTGTGTCACACGTTTGTGATCTGGTAATAATTGGCGTAAATGCGTGTGTCCATGGGCGACGGTAGTCACTTACCATCATACCGTCTACTCGTTTGCCCCCTATAATATAAAAAAATGTCCTAACTTCCTGCTTCCTTCGGTTTCCTGGGTTCAATTACTTTAAAAAAAAAGGGCATTGGATTTTTTCTGTTTACGTAGTAGGACAAATTGAGTTGACAATTTCTGAAAAACTAGATCATAGCATGTCTTGCGATCTAATTTAAACAAAATATAATTATTTCAGTAATTTTGTTTATAAGCTTTCTGATATTTCTCCAATAAAACACGTCACATTGTCATGGCCTTTTGAGTGACATCACATTTTGCACATCAAACAGCTATGTGGTTGAGTGGGCTAGTAAGTGTTTTATAAATTACATAGTAAAATGGATTCTAACGCGTGACAGTCAAAACATCAAAAAAACTGTTTGGTCATATGTGTAAGAAGTATCTATTAAATATCTAAAAATTAAGTCTCTTCAGTTTCTCGAATGTATTTTTGTGAGGATCATTTTAATGTAAGTCTGGAGTGGTTTTCTTTCTATTACGTACATCATCGTAATAAAATAATAAAATATATAGCAATAAGTTCAATAAAAAAGATTTAATTTTTTTTTCTTCTTGGTAAGATTCCCTATTAAATGAAACTAAAAAAATATATCTTGTTTTATTTATTAATACAGAAGAACGTCATTGCTTGTTTATATAGAAAAAAATATATATATAAGACTGAATCCAAACATTAGTATTTGCATTTGAGTATTATGTTTTCAGAAGGCTTCCCCATCTTTAATATAATATAAAATCGTTTTTTCACTTTTTGGATGCGCATTTGGGTAAACCAGGAACCAAAGGATATTTTAAACTTAACATCAGTTCTCAATCCCGCTCTCTAGTTTCTTCTTTAAAATACTTAATCCATCAACCTATTCCATCTTCGAAACACTTAATGTGGTTACTTGGAGTTGAAGGTAGACTAGAACTTCCCTTGGATATGTGTCATTTAGTAGACGATTAAGCATATAAAATATTATATATTTCAATACCTATTCTAGTTTCCGAAAAGAATATATACATATGTACATATAAAACCACTCCCGCGTAGCACAAAGAGGCACCGAAGCGCGAGAAACTTGGATTTTCTCCGACATTATTCAGAACTCGACAACAACTTTGCATCATTCAACACAGAGTGTAGTGGAATTAGTTCGTAACTACCTTACGGTGTACGTAATTGTTACGGTGCGTTCGAACTAACACATTCATAGTATAATGGCTTCGTAAAAGTATATAATCCTAACTTATATAGTGGATTACATAGTTCCGTACACAAAGGGTCGTCTCGGTAAGCGTCCAGTGTAAGTTCGGTCTGATGCTTTATTATTGCTAAACGGATTCCAATGCATTATCCTGGAAATAATAGGGTACATAAAATTTTCTGGCAAAGCGGTTGTTAGTATTTGATAGTTGAAATAGACGTAGCAATAGTGGTTAACATTACACAGAAGATAAATGCTTCAATTAGAGTAACTCATGTCTCAAACTTTCGTTAGCTTAGAGAATATTGCGGTTATATGGTTAGTGATTAAAAAGGTTATTAATCCTTGACAGTTGCAGTACAATACTGTACGCTAGTAGTACTATTAATAGTTAAACGCATTCTTCTGTAAATGTGATGATGATAGGAGATGCTTTTACGGTTCGAAAATTTGCTTTGGACTAGTTGTGAAACCTATCAGTACTGTTTTTTTTATCTGGCAGGAATAGCGCCCTTTAGTAAATCGAAAAAGCCCATGCGATATTGTGAGGTCTCACTAAATTCAGTAGACCACCTATGTCGCGGTGACGTAACAACGTCATGCATAACAACGTCATACACGTTATAACGTCTGCTCGACATGACAAAGGCTTACGATAAGGTCCAATATAATATATTACTACAAAAACTAAACAATATAGGCATTCGTGGTTCGGCCTATGACTGGTTCTCATCGTATCTAAGCGGGCGAAAGCAAATAGTAGAATTAGAATATTTTAACTACCATACCAAAGAAATAAGAAGGATACGCTCTGATACAAAAACTATCTATGCCTCAATTCGGTAGCGTGATCGGTTGCCTTTTATTTCTTATATACGTTAGCGATCTTCCCAAAAAAATAGACGGGCCGTGCGTTTTATTTGCAGACGATATCTCCCTACTCACTTCTTGCCAAACTGAAGATAGCGTAAACAAAACATTACATTCAACCCTCACGAACACAATAACTTGGATGAACCAACACAACCTCGAAATAAATTTTACAAAAACAAAGATAATAACATTCCACCCCCATCAAAAAGTACCCTTAAATATAAACTTTAATTTTAACGGAACACAGATCGAAACAGTACACGAATTCAACTTATTAGGCTTAATATTAGATACAAATATAAACTTTAAATCTCATGTCCAAAAAATAAAAGCGAAAATTTCAAAATTCACATACGCACTTCGCGAAGTTAAGAAGGCTACAAACCTGCATACCGCACTGGTTACCTACTACGCCTATGCGGGAGCATGGCTTAGCTATGGGATCATCCTGTGGGTAAATAGCACAGAGGCACCTTCTCTCTTCGTTCATCAAAAGAATCTAATAAGAAACTATATATTAGAAATCTGTAAATTTGTTCGCAAATATCCTGAATTTTATACAAAACGCGAAGATAAACAAAAACAATACTCGCTACGACACAAACACAGACTTAATTTATCCACTTCCCGGTTAAAAATGCATTCATCAAGTCCCCTAGTCATGTCTGTAAAAATTTATAACAAGTTGCCTGAGGCCCTAAAACAAGAAAATAAATATGACACTTTTATTAATAAACTAAAATTGCGATGGTCCCTAGGTAAAGTATCGAAAGTGAAAAATGCTACTTTTCAGGAGAGTGATTTGAAGTTAGTTTTTTGCATAACTTTGTCGTTAATGATTAGAATTTCATAAAAATTTGAATACACCGTTGTATTGGGATTACAAACTATTACGTCACAGCAAAAATCCATAATTAAGAATAGTTTTTGAGAAAATTGAGATACGATAGTATACCACGTAACTGAACTTGCTATATGAATCGAAACGGGCACTTTCGATTATTTACAGGGAAGCTTATATACAACAATGAATCAGATCTACCTATTTCGATATTCTACGTTGGTTTATGTCAGGAATATTTTATCCAAAGTGTCACATTCGATTATTTACTTCGTAGATTGCTTGTACTTACAATTATGTTTTAATAGACTGACAAGAACAAAATTTAAATAAAACATCTTTATTCAAGTAAGGAGTATTACAAATTGAGAAAAATATAAATTGTTAATCTAAATATTTCAACGAATATTTTAAATCAGTCTTTGTTACCTTAACTAACTGTAAACTGAGATCACGTCGTATTAAATAATGTATTACCTAAGTTATACTTATAGTTATAACACATGTGAACTGTGAGTACTAAATAACTGCGAATAAGCTAAAATAATAGGAACTTTTAGAATGAGATCACAATTAAAACAAAATCATTACGTATACAAAACAAAAATAGTAAAACTTCTTTAGCAACAATAGTTCTGAAATAATTGTGACAAAAATGATTTATAACCTCTAATAATATTATATTCATTTTATTCGTGATAGGTATTTTATTAATAATTTTACCTGTAACGAAATAAATGCTAATGGTAGTTAAAAATATGATAGGTATTTTTTTAAATCTAATAAACCAACCAAAATGTATGACTTCTTTGGTAATAGTAGGTAACAGTAATTCAGAAAGAATACGTTTTAACATAATTAATCACGAACTTCGTCTTAAAAAATGTATTGTAGTTTTGAGATAAAAAAAAAACCTTAGTAAATAAAATAATATTTATTCATCGGACTTATCAACATTTTCAGAATCTTCTGCGACTGCAGAGTATTTTAAGTTTTCGTAAAACCTATGATATTCTTTGAGTATTGCTCCCGAACGACATAAAGAAATCAAATCTTTATACTTTGCTGCAGGCAAAGCTAGTGAATCCAAATAAAGATTTCTTAACTCCGTAGGCTGACACTTTCTCTTTTTGTGGCTTCTTGTTTCTACAGTAGTATTTTCACAAATAATCCCACTTCAAATCGTATTTAAAATACAGAATATCTGGTTCCTTTTTTCTTACACTAACTTCTTTAATGCTGTTCCACTTTACATTTTCATTTCTATTGTCTTTTTCCAATTTTTGTCGTTTAATAAAATTTTAAAATTATAAATATCAGTCTTGGTTACTTCTACAACATTGGAGGGTTTAATTTCAACCTTTGCCCATCGTACTAATGCATACCATTGGTCAGGAGTGTAAATTAGTTTTCTCTTAGATTCTCTCTCTATGAGGGCATGTACACTATCGCCTTCGTTCTCAGTATGGCATTGCTCTAAGAAACGATGAGTAATATCTACACCAAAACGTTTTGACAAGTATATGTATAACAAATATACGACTCTATTCCTATTCTGGCCCGCACAATTATTGGACCAAAATAAGAACTTCTTAGCACCCTGTTCTATCTTTGCGTTTACAAAATGCATTAAACAGCTACTTACCTCGCCTTCGTTAGTTCCTCTTTAACCGGTACATTCCATCCACATGTAGCATGTACCTTCTTTTAAAGCTAAATTGAAAACGGTGAAGATAAACATAGAACGTTTACGCTTATAATAAAAAAAAACCAACGTCTCCATGTGGACAATTAAAAAAAAAATTAAGTCGAAATTAGCACACGCAGTATCAAATGATTCTCTTGATTGCTCTTTGTCATAATTCTTTATCTCTCTAGCTATTGTCTTATTCTTGAGTGTTAATTATGAGTCTGTATTTGTTCTTCTGTCGGAGATGAATTGTTAGAATAACTTGGACACTTACTACATATATCCTTCTTGGGAATAAAAAATCCAACGTTCATGTTAACTTTATCAATGTCCCTGTACTGACGAAGGGTCTGTGTTTGATTGTCATAATTTGAAAGCTATTCCCATTCTTTGTATATAGAAAACATCCTGTTCATATTTAAATTATTATCTAAATAGAGCTTACTGGTGTCTTTAAGTGTGTAATGCAATTCTACAGGTTGGAAGGAAGTTACATGATCACAAACACTTTTAATCATTGCAGAATCTACGACGTTTGGATGGTTGGAGTGTTTGCCCCTATAATCCGATAACGTTATCCCTTCTTGATTAATTTTATAATAAGCAGTGCTAACAAACTGGTCTGGTTATTGATGAACTCCCACTGCTTAGTATGATCCGCAAGTGCCCAAAATTGTTAAGAATATTTTGACGAGTGTCTGTATCAGAACATTTTATTTTAAATGAAGTTAAACAAATAGGGCGCAGTTCTTTTTTATTTTTAATCTTTCCGTTTCTACTGAGGTATTGCTGGCCAGAGTTTAATAAGTATTTTAGTTTGTTATCAATCCACATTTCGGGGCACCTAGATCTTTCCGACGTTAGTTTTAGAACAGTCTGTACTCGGTAATAATGCTATAGATTCAGCATAATTCATTTCACCTAACTGTTCTGAAGGCTCGGGTTCTTGTTCATATATAATATAATTAAAGTTTCATTTATAAAAACCCAGTTTAATGAATCACAGAAAATAAACACAGGAAAAGGAAGTTACTTCATTTTTATTATTAAGCACGCATATCGAATCTTTACAAAAAAATAAATAAAATTCATCCAAAATAAACGAAAGTGGCGCTTTCTATAAAGATTTGAATTTGTAATACCACGTACAGTATCGAAATCGTCAGTTTCGATAGAAATACGTTACGAAAAAACCACGTACATAATCGGAACCGCCACTTTCGTTACATAAGAATATGACAACCCGTAATAAACAATCGAATCTACCCAATGCAAGTAATACAATAATTATAATTATAAATAAAACCTCATTTAGGTAAGCTATACTTTAAAATCAAAAATAGTATAAGTTACAATTACGTGTTAGTAAAATAAAAGTATTTAAACTTACCCGCATTCAAAATAACTGATTTTGTTTCAAAGTTTTGTTGCTCATTCTCACTGTTTATTTGCACTAAATCAAGAATTCTCTTCGATCTTGACATATTTAAGGGTAACTGACTAATCACACAAAAGGTAACTGACTCATCACACAGTATTTTAGTTATAAAGTTTAAAAAAACATTAATAAAATACCACTATAAGACTAATAATACGCAATTCCAATGACGGGCGCGCATGCATTCCGGTGTACACTTGCGATAGTGGTAGTTCCGTGCTTGTCGCACCCTCGCCGATGCAGCGTAATCTCGCGAAACTTAACAGTCGTTGTTATACGCCGGATGAACTGTTACGTTTCGATAAAATACGTCTCTAAAACCACGTAAACTTTGTTTTTTTTTAATTTTTGAATACGTTTTGGTAAAATTACCTTTCTTGATAGTTCAAAACAGTTATAAAAAAAAATGCGGTTTTTGTAAATTCGATACTTTACTTAGGGACCATCGATTGTTTCTTATAAACAAAGCCTATTACACATTAAATGAATATTTTAATGACAAAATACAATAATTAATATAAAACAAACCAAAGAAATCATCCAATCACTAGCTTAAACATTTTATAGATACACAAATTTATTAATTAATTATAATAATATAGAATACAATGACATGTTTAATAAATCCGTGAACAGAATAAGAAAAGATAAAATATAAAAATAAATATAGCAGAAATATAAAAACTACTTTATAAGCACAGATAAATAGTAAAATTATTAAAATTATCATTGAGTATACAATACATAAGACACTGTACTTTTTGTAATTATCTTAAAGTACCCAAGACATTACATATTTTACTATAATTTTATATTTTTATTTTATAAGAAATACGTAATACACACATTTTATTATTGTTTTTAATGTGCATTCTAAAGCAATACATTACATAAATTCAAACACAAATAAAACAAAAAATACCTGAATTAGCTATTTATTGAGGCATAGGATATAGTTAACTCTTAGTTTTATTCCTCCTCTCTCCTAATGAAAACTTTGCTGTGCCCAACAGGGTCCATAATTAGTTCTACCTTTATATTTAACATCCTATCAATGTAATTATGGAATGCAATAAAGTAATGAGTAATGAGTAACATCGACTGTCAACTTAGTGTTTGCTAGGAAGCTACTATTCACGTTATATTTAACTGATCAACATGTGCTCAAACAACCCATCGCGGTAGGCTCTACTACAGATGAAAGACAAACACATTACCTGTTCTAAAAGCTAAATTAACACCATTCCGTTAAAATCAGGCAAAGCTGCTTGTACCGATATATACAACATGTACTAGGTAAAGATATCTCCAAACTTTAGAGCATAATATCACTTAAAATATGACCCATATCCGCAAAGCCAGGCATTATGAAATGGCAAATACCTATCACTTATCCCGAAGTCCAAGTTACAAGCAGTTGTTATGCCACGACACGGATACGATAACCTGTACGTGACGACTCGTAGCTAACGAAATTATGTGCTGACCAACTTATATTTCTCGTCAACGATAACTCTATACCGTAGAAGTAAAGTACAAATTTGCTTAGCCCAAAAATGTTTTGTGTTGGCCAAGAAATAATGTTTCGTTTTATAGTTACTTTGAGTTGTATTGTGGAGGTTTTAAGGTTGAATTTTGTCAATTTTGCGAGTTTTGTAGGTATTATAAAATGCAAAAACACTTTTGCAGTAACATTGTATTGTACGTTTGTTACGGCAAAGACACTAAGTCGCGGCAGTGCTTGTAAAATGAAGTATTTGTTGAAGTGTTACACGCTGTTTAAAAGTTTGCTTATTCCTGTCTGTAATGACACGTGTAATATTGAGTAAACAATTGTAAATTGAGACATCCATAGAACACATTTATTTTACACTTCTGAGATAATAGCGTGCGTTACTACTTTCTTTATTTTCAGGATGCTCTGTCTAGCCTATTTACTTAAAAGGACTACAATTAAATAGCCTTTCAACTGTGTACTGTCAAACGCCGTATTCGTGAGGTGTGTGCAACCGGCTCCCGGTCGCAACACAGTCAGGGCTTTTAGAGGGCAATTATTTCATTCCAACTGGAATATCTATAATTCTAACTAGAATTATGGATATTTATTAGAAAAGTATGACTCTAAGATAACGATTCTACAAATTTTATAAAATTTCTTTATCATTAGTATTAAATTGCACGGTTAAATATAACCCATAATGTAGGTTCCTCTAAATTTGATTGTTTTTATTATTTATTGTAAAAGTAAAACAATGAATAGCTTTTATATGTTATTTTATTTACAGAATAATATATTTAAAACAAAAAAATAATACAAACATCACATGTCATCATATAATTTTTTTACACACCACTTATTTTTATATAAGGAACTAACATCAACCACTCCGTGCGGTATGTCAAGTGGCCTTCATACCTCTCAATAGTTTAAAAACACTATTTGTATTAGGGTCAAACATTATGTTTACAGTAAGTTGAGAATATCAGCTATAAATTAAAAATAGCAACATAGTCCTAAGATTAATATAACTTGAGTAATAGTTAAACAAATATGGCACTTAAAAAAGGTACAAAACATAGTGCTTATTTAAAACTCTTTTCTTTGGTTTTAGGTACATCCTATAAATAGAGTGTTATATCTACCAAAATTTACATAGAACAAGGTATCAAATTCAAACAGAAAATAAGTTTGCTTCTTAGAAATATTTCACGTACAACGTTGATAAAAATTATGAAAAAACAACTTCTTTTAGTCACATTGAAGTTAGAAAAGTGTGGATACGACTCTTTATTTTTTGTAGTATGAAATATTTTAAAATAACTTCTCTATGTTAAAGGATAGGGTTTCTGTATAGTGTTAGTGTGGTGTGTGGTGGTCCAAAGCAGGTAAATACTCATAGAGGGACATTGCACGCTTTGCAATAAGCGGTTGTTCGTTTTTTGCACACGGCGCACAAACGTCGCAACCGCTCATGCTGTTTGCCGGTAACAAACTATCGAAAAAAAAAAAACAAATAAAAACACTAAACGGAAAAAGTATAAAAAAACAAACAGAAATTTTAAAAATTCATGGAAATAAATAACGTTCGTACATAACTTTCAAAATTATTATGAAAAATTAAAAACCTGTAGTATATAACACACTTCAACAAAAAAAATAACAACCGACTTTAATTTCATCCAATCGGGCGAAGAATGTTTTTTTTTATTTATATACCACCCCTGTGGTAGCCTATCAATAAAAAAGTAAAATCGGGTAACAAACATGTAAAAAAAATTAGTCAAATGGAGAATCTCCTACTTCTGTGTGAAGTTAGTTGAAAAATTCTAACACCCAGAGGATATCCATACTATGCTTAGTCCTAATTAAGATCTGTCAAACTCTGTCTGTGGTGAGACCGACTCCCGGTTTGGAAACACAGTACATCTATTTTAGACGAAATAATCACTTTTAAGGTATTAATACATGTTTCACACTAAATCTAAGCTATATTCATTAATTGGGCGACTAATGCATGATACAAAATTAATGTATTAGACGTGTTTTAATAAAAATAAAACCAAATCAAAATTATGCTCATAGTTGGACACAGAGTAGGTTTGAAAAAATAGGCTGAATATTACAAAAAACCAAGGTACAGCTTTAATATTATTCATAGAAATTAAACTTAACTTACCTTTCCATCGTATTTTCTCCTCAAACCACTTATTTAACCACTGTTTTTTTTTTTAATACAAATAAACACGGTGGTTAGACGTGCGTAACCGGCGATCTTCTTTTAATAATATTTAGAAAGAAAGAAAGAAAACATATTTTTATTTCCGAAACATCCTATAACTATTACAAACAAATTTTTATAACCAAAAAAAAAATAAAAAACACTTTTTGACGAATTATTAACACTAATTACAGCATAATTTTATTAAAAATTGCAAGTGGCAACACTGCGCGTCACGCACGACATGGCAACGTGGCACTCATCACTCACGTGTCAAATGTCTGACGTGGCAACAGGTCATGTTTTTTTATTTCGTACCTACGTCGTTTTTAGTGGAAGATACGCCGTAATCCGGAAAAAACGCGGTCCAATAGCTAACATGTTTATGCATTATGCTTTCGTAATGACTTAAAAAGAGAAAGATATAAGCGATAACCCTTAATATAAGCAAGAAGAAAGACCACTTATTGGATCCGGATCCCGGTCACCTCACAGACGAGAGGTTAAGTGATTGCCTTAATTCCCGTCCACATAATTATATTAACATGGAACGC
Organism: Callimorpha dominula; assembly: GCA_949752705.1. NCBI lineage: Eukaryota > Metazoa > Arthropoda > Insecta > Lepidoptera > Erebidae > Callimorpha > Callimorpha dominula. The sequence continues at coordinate 2,187,700 of OX457002.1, read as the reverse complement.
GAAAGTTTAAAATTAGCATGATTAATTTTAGACAGTATTTTTCTTCACTATGATAATTTTGTCATGTAGTTTATTATTATTCTTCGCCTTACAAATTCTTAGTACAAACTAAAATAACTTATTGAAATACTTGTGTTGAAATGATTGAATTGTAACTTAACTATTTATCGTCAGTGAAGTTCTAACAGAGCGTAAGTAATTATTTTGCGGATTTAACATTTTGATACCATTCGATGAAAGAAGATCACGCACTTCTTTTAAACAGACAGAAGTTTATTTTTTATTGTTTGTTGATTTAAATGCCCTAACCTCTGAAAGTACCTTGGATTCTAATAAGATCTTTATTTTGATATTTTTGAATAGAGTACTCATTCAAAAGATTTTAATGGAACAGTTATATAGTTCCTGTAAAGTAGACATTTTTAACTTAGATGTAAGAACTTTCCTAACTTTATGTCTTTGGCAAAACCATCGTGTTAACTTGCGTTAATCCCACTAATATTATAAATGTAAAAGTTTAGATGGCTGGATGTTTGTTACTCTTTCACGCCAAAACTACTGAACCGATTGCAATGAAACTTGGTATGTAGATAGCTGGAGACCTGGATTAACATCTAGACTTTTTATCTTGATATTTTCACAGGATCGGGACTTACGCGGGTGAAACCGCGGAGCGCTGCTAGTAAAATCATAATTAAAATTTTACTACGTCTAACCGGTACGGAAACACCTCATACAGTCAATATCGATTAAACTGAAGTTGTAGGGGGAAGTCAGGTATGCATTCTCATTAAAGTTTTGACATAGTGAGTTTTATAACAGTATATCCTAGTTTAAACAACGAAATAAATCACCTTATTTCAAACTTCTGGGAATAAATGTGTCGCTCAAGTAACTTTTAGCAAAAAATAAATGGTGTCGAACTGTGTAGTCGACAGACGTATACCGTTCCCTTAGGAGCTAGGATAGAGGTCACAACCAAGTGAGAAAACTGTTATACAGAGAGTTTTTGAAGTGTATAGGAAAGTAATTTAGGTTCACTAGTGACTGTGGTATTTTAATCTATTTTTTTTCTTTCCTTTCATCCATATTTATTCGTGGGAGAGCCATGCTTCGGCACGTGTGGGCTGGCTCAACCGGAGTGATAACACGTCCTCACAGAAAATCGGCAGTGAAGCAATGTTTGCATTGCTTTTCGCCGAGTGAGTGACGTTACCGGAGGCCCTAACCCTTCTCTCTCCCCCCCTCTCCCCCTCTTCCACCTTTCCCCTACTCCTACCTTAAATGCCGGCAACGCACTTGTGACTCCTAAGTTGCAGGTGCCCATGGGCGGTGGTAGTCATTTACCTTCAGGTGAGCCGTCTGCTCCTTTGCCCCCTATCCCAAAAAAAAAAAAAAAATATATACAGTCTGTTACAGAAAGACATATATCATATTTTCTTAGAAGTGACAAATTCAACTTCAAAATGACCGATGAAGCTAATATTTCGTCACAAAGAGGGCCGACGTGAATATATCTCTGGGTGTTTAATACCAATGTCGATGGAATGTCTGGATTTGGAAATGTCCGCATAAAAAATGAAAAAATCGGTGAAATTTACATATGAGCATTCATAATCGAATAAAAACTTTTGTGAGTGGTATTCATATTAGTTAATGTTTGTTTCATGTTCTTAAGACCCCTACCTATCAATAGTAAGGAATTAATATTGTTGGTGTGAATCGTATTTTGAGAATATGCGGATTAAGTATTTCAGTGGTATTATTTCTTGCCTATAGAACTCTGATTATAGACACTTTAGTTAAATAATATTAATAGAAATAATATAAGTAAATATAAAAAGTGATTAAAACGTTCGTGCTTCAACATTACTAAGCTATAGGTGACAAAGAGTGCGTAGATTTATGATGTGTTTACACTAATGTCCACGATAAGCATATCTTTGAGGTAGATTTATGATGTGTTTACACTAATGTCCACGATAAGCATATCTTTGAGGTAGATTTATGATGTGTTTACACTAATGTCCACGATAAGCATATCTTTTAGGTAGATTTCGAAGAAAAGTCTACCTATTGGTTTTGTACCAGTTGTCTAGTTTTCCAAAAATTTCTTCACAGAAGGTTTAATTATGTTCCCTAGACCCCACAGCATCCGCCAGTTAAAAAGTTTATACATATGTATGTACCTCAATTTTACCGGCACGATAGAGGTCGCAATTATGCACCGATTGCTTTCTTACTTGGACGACAAATCAACAGGGCAAATAATTCAGGTTAAGTTCGTGAATGGGGGATATTCCCCCATAGGGGGGCACTGGGGGGCAGATTTAAAAAAAAAAACACGAAATCTACCTCTGCGGGCCTTCAGCGGGCTCGGTTTTTTTTAACACACTTTTATTTATTTCACTTCTAATTGTCTTATCAAAAATAACGTTGTATGTATGAATAACTTGGATGACACTACCATAATTTGACATGAGTAGACTATTGAGAGAGACTAGAGCCAGGAGGTGGACAATGGAACTCTTTAGTGGTTACTAGTAAACCCCTCGATTTTGTCATATGATTCATTTTGACGAGGCCAACTCGTCAAAAAGATTAGGCTTGGTAATGGTGGTTTGCTGAAAAAGCCAGGAAGTGGATATTGGAACTCCTTTTTATTATTTAATTCGGTTCGCCTATAAAGTGTGCTTTTTTAGTTTGACTAAATTCTAATTTTAATATTAACTAGCCTGTTGGTTTAGTGGTTAGTGATCCTGACTACTGAGCCATAGGTCGTGGGTTCGGTTCCCAGCCAGGACAAATGATTGTTTGATGAGCGTGATCATTGGTTTTGTGTCTGGGTGTAATTTATCTGTAATACTAGCAACCCGCTCCGGTTTTGCACGGGTACAAATACAAATCACTCTGTCTATTAGTGAAAACCGCATGAAAATCCGTTTAGTAGTTTTTCAGTTTATCGCGAACAAACAAACGCGGCGGGGGACTTTGTTTTATAATATGTAGTAATGAATGTATTTAGAAACATATAAGTATGTTTATCAGTAGTCTGGTTAACATAGTACAGGCTCTGCCTAGTTTGAGATCAGACGGCCGTGTGTGAGATGTGTCAAACTAATTATTGCGTCATTCTTTTGAAAATTAAAAATGTTGGATGTCTAAATGTTAAATTTAATGGAGATATTGTGGTCACAGCAAAATATTAGAATTCCAGTGTTTTAAGCGTACATTTATTTTAGTATATTATCTATACAAAATCATTCAAGTCTGAGTGAATGACGTACAATAATGTTTTTTCTCCTTTTGATATATTGCGAAATCCTTTTATTTTCTGAACTTGTCAAAGAACTAAACTATTGAGTTTTGTACTTTAGCAAGTTCGTTTCTGGAATCTGAACAAGTCCAAAATATTTTATGATGACACAGTGCCGACACATTTTTATCTCGTCCAACTTTTGTTGTATTGTGTGAAACTTTTTTCAGCTTGTACACTTGTGCACAAAAACTGCCGGTTATAGTGTTTTTTATGTTCCGCACAATGATTCGTTGGGTACTAATGCACTACATGTAATTAAGTATGGGCAAGGTATGGGAATAAACGTGGTTGAGTAACATACAACTTAAATTGAATAAAAACACAAGTGCCTGAACTTTTTAATTTTTCAATCTAGTTTCTGATTTTTGCTTTTCCTAACTATCTTGTTCTCAATTGTTATAACGATTTAAAAATATATTTTCTAAACCGTTCCAGCTGTTCGCAAGTGTCGTGGTCACGAACAAACCGAATTAAACTTTTATTTACACCGATGAATTTCTTACACACACACACAAATTTACATGATTTAAGAAAATGAGGTATGACCTCATTGTCTTAAATCTTCCGCCAAAAAATATGTATGGTTTAATTGGACTGGACTGACGTTGCTTAATTTCTATTAGTGTCACTCCAAATCCAAATATGGCAAAATTTTAGAACATTAAACCACATCGTATTTAACGAATATAATAAAATTGCTATTAATTTTCAGCTTTCCCAACTTTCTATTTAATTCAACAAACAGGCACTGCAAGTTATATGCCTAGTCGTAGACTCTCTACGGCGTAGACGCGTAGCACAGACGTAGCAAGTACTACATCGTGAAGGTGACATTAACGTAATTACTTTATTAAAACTTAAGTGCCATGTTAAAGTTAGTTGTTGAAAGATCTTAATTTGTTTTCAAGTTTATATTAGTTGTAAGTCTAGTAACAATGACTAATTTAGCCAAGTATTATGATTTGGTTCTGAAGTTATTAAGAATTTATTAATAGAATCAACCCATTACGCTGTTTTTATCTATCTATCTGAATAAATAAGGTTCCTGCATATGCACGTGGCAGGTAGCTGCAATCATCTACTTTTATGAAGTGACTTTTCGACACGTATTTTGACTTTAGACGAGTAATTTGACGAACTTGTGACTCTTGAGTTGCAGTTGTCAAGGGTGGCGGTAGTCACTTACCATCAAGTGACCCGTCTGCTTGTTTGCCTACTGTACCATAAAAAAAACAAACGATTTTTAATCCAATGAAAGTCCTGTATAAGGCTATTCTTTAGGATTTATTCTTGGCTATTGTAAAAGTTAGGGTTATACACTGAGAGAGAGAGAGATAGTGCTGGGTTGCTCCTTCTCAACTACTACACAGTGGGAGAGCCATACTTCGGCCCTTATGGGCCGGCTCGATCGGAGTGATACCACGGCCTCACAGAAAACCGGCAGTGAAGCAATGCTTGCATTGCTTTTCGCCGGGGGCCCTATCCCTTCCCTCTTCCTCACTTCCTTCCTCACCCTTTATTCCTCCTTCCCCTACTTCCAGCTTAAGGGCCGGCAACGCACTTGTGACTTTTGAGTTGCAGGTGCTCATGTTCGGTGGTAGTCATTTACCATCAGGTGACCCGTCTGCTCGTCTGCCCCCCATATCATGAAAAAAAAAAATTAGTACTGAACCATACCAGTAGGAGTATCAACTTATACAAGACACGAGCATCCATAAAAAAAACGCGAAATACAGCGTTTAGTTTCACGCGTGTAAATGCCTCCGATATATCGTAGGCGTCCTTAAGTTTGATTGCTCACTCCCCATGAATCATACGGCATACAACTAAATGCAAACTTTTCACATCTTTATTTATGAGCATGCTCGTTTACATGCTATCAGCGGTTTTTTCGTTTCGAAGTTTACTTTTTGGCATCAAAAGTGATTTGTTGACCTTAATGTCGGAATTTTTCTTCGCTGTATCCGAAATCAGCTCTTCTTGCGAAGTATTGTGTACTTAGTGTGGAAACTTCTTACAGTTCTGATTTTGTTAATGAGGTTTGATGTTGAATATTTTTTTTGAATAAAAAGTTTGGAGTAAAGAGCGGCTATGGTTTGTACTAACTTAATAACTTGGGCCTCCTCCCGTGAAATATCGTTATGTATATGAACGGGAATTATTACACCATAGGTATTACATCCCATGGTTGCTTTTTTTCTTTTTCGTGTGGAAACCCCTACGGGTCATCACCTCACCATTTCTATCGGTGAAGTGGTATGTCGGAATCGTACCGACTAAAACCACACGGTGTTCCGTCACAAGTGAGTCTATCCTATGGTTGCCTGTAAGAGATTGCCTCAGTGCGATAAGGCCGCCAATTGTATCTACCACAAAACATTGCTGTGCTTCTACTCTTTAAAATTATTTTGGTGTACAATAAAGAGATATATTATTATTATTACATACCTTTGAAATGCCTGACGTTTCAAACAGGTTGCACTGTTCGTGGTCACAGGCTGGCGGGGCAGCCAGTGATCTATTTAACTATGGTTTGCGTTTATATTGAAAAAAAAAAAAAAGAAAAATAAAAAAAATCCTTTGACTCGACCTTTCTTTGGAGCGATTTTCGTTTGAAAACATTATTTTGTTTTTAAATAAACTTTAGTCAATAAAGTTACGAAACTCAATGTTCTATATAGGGTATGTTCTATATAGGGTATATTCTATATAGGGTATGTTCTATATAGGGTATGTTCTATATAGGGTATGTTACCATACACACTGAGAGCACTGTTGCGAAATTCGTTCCGTTATAGACTGACAGTATACTGCCGCATATAGGGGAATATATGACGTCATAAAAGTCACCATTTTTGTACTATGAGCACTGGAGTTTTCGAGGTAAGGTGCTCTCAGTGCTGTCACATGGCTGTAACACTGCCACTTTTATTTGACACACACAATTGACTTGAATTGACAACTGATAGTATACTGGATTGCTTTCCGTTATAAACAGTAACCAGTAAAGCTAACTATAAAGGAACGGCTTCGCAGTATACTGAATTGACGACATACCTTACAGTGCTCTCAGTGTATATCGGAATGCACACATAGTTGATTAAACAGAGTGGAGATCATACGTTCAAGGGCTTATGCTTAAACACGTGAAACTCAATACATTTATCGTGAAATAGCTATGTTGTGTTTTATGAATTTTAGCACCAGCTCATAAAATTCTGCTTGTGATGTACTTCTATACAATGTATTAAGAAAATCGTAGATATTTATAAATTAAGTCCGTAAAAATCATAACAATTCAATATAAAATAACGCTCACAATAAAAAAGCGACAAACGCTCTCAAAATTGTTATTGTCGTATTTCAAAAGCTTTTTTTTACCATATTACCATAGAAACCATCAATCAATATATAATTTTGCCCTATTTCAGATAACTTATTTAACCGAAGTAATTTTTTAAATTTACTTTCTGCCCTCGATTGAAGAAAGACGGTGGAAGAAGATGGATTTTCCATTTACTTTTCCTTATTCAAAAAAAATTAATACTTCTTTCCCGAAATTTAATAGAACTGCGCTAAAATAGAAACAATATGCATAAATAATATTAGCTTCAAAATGGATTGACTGGGCTACATTGCGGCTTTTAAGAATTCTCCTAAGAACGCATAAAATACTCGACATATCGTTAAAGTGCTCGGGTTAGATAATTTGACTTAATTTTTTTATGAATTACAGTAATTTATATTACACGATTGAAACTCCATCAACTTAAAAATCTTATTAACGAGTATTTCGCAGTATTGGAAAATATTATCAAGCTAGTTCTGCGTGGAATTGATAATATTTGCGATCACTACCTACGCTGGACATGTTCGTCAAACCTACATTAATATACTTAGAATAGATACCACACAACGGAATATCTCATCGACGTAAATGATAAGTGTTAAATCGCTCCAGACTTGTTATTTGTTGAATCAGAATGAATAAGGCTGGTTATATTAATGGATAATATAGACTCATCCATCAACTCATGTCTAGCTTAAACTTACACACAAACACAGTTAAACTTTTCTGTAAACGCGCTCAATTTCAGTGCTTTATTTAGCTTCACTTTTAGCTCATACTAGCTGCACCCCGTGGTTTCCCTCATGTAAGTCCCAATGCCGTGGGAATGTCTTCATTCATACATCCTCACAAACTTTCACATTTATTATATTAGTAGAATGTACGGTTTTACTCACGTGTGTATTTCGGGGATTTCCGACTAATTTCCGACCCAACGGGGATCCTTTGTCAAAGAGTGAAGAGTCCTGTCGCGATGGTCTCAGGTGACTGACTATATTATACAAAATACACACGTAAGTGAAACCGTGTTTCCTTGATAAATGGAATCATCTGCGGAAGCGAGTATTTAGGAGAGAGACATGGTCAGCCATGCCTGGTTTGATGAATACTGTAAGTTCAGTGGAGTGTTGGGCGCCTTGGTAGATTGACTTGACGCTTAATATTCTATTGAATAATTATTATTTTACTTAGGGTAGGGTAATTTTATTTGGTTTTCCTGTGTACCCACATTTTTGGATTGCAATTTAGGCTTACACTATATCTATATATATCGCACTGCTATTACGAGACTGTATCACCTCAAAATATGGTAAATTTGAGATAATTCATTTTTCATACGTAAATATCAATTCCCTACCCGTCAATAAATATTAAATAATACTAATAAATTGTAATAAGCCAAATTTTTCAACAAAATAACTAAAAATAATTCATACTTTTTTTTTATTTGTTCAGATATTAGAGTATTAACTCAAAAATTGGAAATAACTTGATAACCTGCAATCATTTAAATAATTCATTAATACAGAAATCCCTTAATTTTATCAATAATCTATATACAGTGTTCACTTTTTATAATCTTTAACAGGAAGCGAGTAATCAGTTTTCTGTCGTTTCTGAAAAAAGCTTGATTTTGAGTTGATACACTCTTGTAATAGCAGTGCGATATATAAATGAATCCCTATTTCCCTTGGTCACGGCATGCACGCGTGGTCCAGTCAGTCCAGTCACGCGTGATAACGCGGGAACGACATGAACGATTTCGCTAATTCTGTTTTTATGTGTTTGTTATTGTCAGAATGTCAAAATTAGAAAAGTTTAAGAAAATTTAACGACCATATTAACTTTCCTAATGTAACCCTAGCGCTTTTGACATAACTGTCAGGAGATTGACAGTTGGCGCGGTTGTTCAATATTCATAGTTAAGACCGACAGGTCTGTTGGGTCAGCTAGTAATTTTACATTTATCATTATATCAATTGTAATATGTGTTAGACGGCGCCGCCACCTTGGTTTTAAAGCAACACGTGCAACAGGCTACCCCCACTACTAAAACCCTATAAAAGGCAGCGCTCGACAAAGCGGAGATTCATTCGTTCGAGAGCAGTCGCCCGGTGCAAATGTTACATTCAATTATAATAAAGTATTGTAATTGTGTGTGTGGTAATTAAAGTGAGTAATAAATTATTATAATAATCAAACTTTATTACTACGAATAAACTCTGTGCTTTGGAAGTTTGCTGTTTTTTTATAAAGAAAATGTTGGGCCCTACTCCTATATGTTGTATAATAAATAAATAAATATTTTTCGGCTACATATAGCGCCCCTAAAATTAGACCACACTTTATTTAACACTCTGTATAGTCAATTGGGTTTTTGTTCCCCGCCCTCAAAATCAAACACCGTTTCTCAACGCTCTTTCATAATATAATTTTTGCGTATATTCTGACGTTCGGTTCCCGAACAGGTCACGCGGAAGACGCCGGCTGTGCCCCACGTGACCGGCCGCCATATTGAAGGTTGCCAATAATCGACCATTATAACAAGGGTCCGCTTCCGACTTACATTATAGTGTTACCGAAACTTCAATAATAGATTACATGTTTAGGGAAAGTGAAACAATATTGGGCGATATTTTATATGGTGTGACTAGTAATTTATGGCGGATTAGTGTATGAAGTTTGCACGTGCTTCAAGTAAGAAACAATAAATAAAAAAAAGATTATTTTAACGCGCTAATATTCACTTGTAACTATGTTAACATATCTTGTATTTCTTCTCACAAGGCTCATAGACACGGGCAGATACGGTCTTATCTGTTAGCAAACGAGCAGACGGGTTACCTGATGGTAAATGACTACTGCCGCCCATGGGCACCTGTAACTCAAGAGTCACAAGTGCGTTGCCGGACTTTAAGGTAGGAGTAAGGGTAAGGTGGAAGAGGAGGAGAGGGGAGAGAGAAACGGTAGGGCTTCCGGTAACGTCACTCACTCGGGGAAAATCAATGCGAGCATTGCTTCACTGCTGGTTTTCTGTGAAGCCGTAGTATCACTCCGGTCGAGCCAGCTCATACGTGCCGAAGAATGGCTCTCCCACGATAAATTTATTTTAAAATTTCACATATGATATAGTAACCTATAGTTGCGATGACTTTGAGTGTGTTGATCTATAATTTTTAAACTTTATTTTAATAAAGACGTTTTCAAACATTTTTAAAGAATTTTATGAAATAAAGATATTTGAATTTGACTTTATAAGTTAATCTTAACCTACTTCTAATTATTGTACCTAAGTATATCAAAGTGTGTATGTACTCAATACTCAATACTCAATAGTTTATTGCTTCCATAACGTATATACATAGGTGATAACAGTTTAAGGAGTCGTGGGTATGAGTATGTGTTGTTTGAATGACAATACTATAATTTGGCATCTTGGAACCGATAGGGCCAGGAGGTGGATAGTGGAACTCTTCAGTAATAGATGTAGCCTTTTCGCTTATCAAGTAGCCAAACTTTAATATTTATTTAATTTTTGAAAAATTTTAATTTGAGCATATCGAAATTCGCGCGAATTAAAAATAGTCATCCAGAATCTGGCCTGTTGGTCTAGTGGTTAGTGACCCTGACTTCTAAGCCAGAGGTCGTGGGTTCGATTCCCACCCAAGACAAATAATTGTGTGATGAGCACGATAATTTGTTCTGTGTCTGGGTGTAATTTATATATAATATGTATGTATTTAGAAATATATAAGTATGTTTATCAGCAGTCTGGTTACCATAGTACAGGCTCTGCCTAGTTTGGGATCAGACAGCCGTGTGTGAGATGTGTGGTTATTATTATTATGAGAATAACGCTTGCTAAACTTACCTCAGGGGTTTAATTAATGAAGTTATTCAAATAGCTTGTACATTAACTATTTCTAGCTGTCATCAGTAGCAAAATCAAGCTTTTTATGAGAGTCCACCTTGCCGGACTGTTTTCTTTGCCCTGGCTCTAATTAAAGTTATAGCGAGCACTCTGAATTGTTGCTTTGGTTTAAGTGATAAAATAAAGCGATATAGTTGAGAATATATTTCCATCCAAATAATTATTCACATAAAAAGGTATTTATGATAATTATAGCGATTTTTAATTTCATTCAAACATAACATTACATTCATGTATAACGGTCAATGGGAGAATATTTAAAGATGATAGAATATATCGACAGGTATAATATTTTTTATTGTACCGCACTTATAACATAGAGATCAAATAAATCTCAAAAAATTAAGCACAATGGGTGATCTTCTTGCTTAAGCAATCTCTAATTTATCGTGGGAGAACCATGCCTCATTACGTATCGGCCGGCTCGACCGGAGTGATACCACAGCCTCACAGAAAACCGGCCGTGAAGCAATATTTTCATTGCTTTTCGCCGGGTCAGTGAAGTTACCGGAGGTCCTAACCCTTCCCCCCCCCTCTTCCACCCTTCCCTGTCTCCTTAACCTCTTCCTTCCAAACTTCCCTCCACCCATCCCCCTTCCCCTACTCCCACCTTACAGGCCGGCAACGCACTTGTGACTCTTGAGTTGCAGGTGCCCATGGGCGGCGGTAGTCATTTACCATCAGGTGACCCGTCTGCTCTTTTGTCGCTTATACCATAAAAAAATAAAAATATATAATTTACTGCTAAGATATACCGAAGTATGAAACTTTTATTTTAAACGATTTATCTACACAAGTTTCTCAGCTCTACAGCTTTCTTCCAACTTCGTTTAGCTTCAATCTGTTGTGACTGGCCTGTTGGTCTAGTGGTTAGTGACCCTGACTGCTGAGCCAGAGGTCGTGGGTTCGATTCCCACCTGAGTCTGGGTGTTCTTTGTGTCCGTTGTTTGTATGTTTGTAAAGTCCTCCGCGACACAGGAGAAATTCCTAATGCGGGGAGTTGTCTTTTTAAAAAAAAAAAAAAAAACACTAAAACTATTAGCGTATTTGTTATAATCAAATCGCTTGCTCTACTAACTTGAGCCAACACCTTACTCCAAGCTTTTATTTGGCAGTCAGAATGATAAATGGTGTTTCATTAGTGGCCGACGCAGAGCAGGTACAGTCCTTCGAATATTTGCTGCCTTTTTATATCGGAAATGTATATCGAGTCTTTAGATCCTGGCCCACGTTTACGGAACCCATAAAATATCTTAACCAGTTATACAGAGCTCTATCTTTAGTAAAAGTTTTTAATTAATTTGTTTGTAGACACTTTTCATTGACCTTTTAACTGAAGTGTTTGGGAGACTTCGTCATACAGCGTTAATTGGACGCCGATCACGTACAGTACTAATTTAATTGTAATACTTTTAGTTTGCTTCTATTATGGCGTGGTGCTAGAATGTTTGACTGTAAAGGCGGACGTCATAGATTCGATTAACGCTCAGTGAAGAATTTTAACCCAAATAATGTATTTTGCCATTGCTCAGGGTGTTTCTAAGTATAATAGTTATGTTTTTATTTATAAAAGAAATTGATCTAATAATATTTAGCCATCTTCTAGAATCTTCTAAAATCCATAATTCTATCTATGCTTAGTTTGGGTCTAGATAACGATGTGTATATCACAGAATATTATATTACTAGCTGACCCGAGCAACTTTGTCCGCGTTTGTAAATTTTCCTCGAGTTTGCAACATTTTTAATTGATGGTCCGCTCCTATTGGCTGTAGCGAGATGGTATATAAGATAAGCTTTCCTCGATAAATGGGCTATCCAACATTAAAATAATTTTTCAATCGAACCCGTAGTTCTTGAGATTGGCGAGTTAAGTTTTAATGTAATGAAATAAAAAGTTTCATATCTCATAGCAAGTGACTCTCTTGCCTGTAAATTATATTAGAGATCGCTTTAAGCAATAAGATCGTGTATTGTACTTAATATATAATAATATATATCATATTATAATATAATATTGATAAGATTAAACGGGCCTGTTGATCTAGTGGTTAGTGTTCCTGACTGTTGAGCCAGAGATCGTGGGTTCGATTCCCACCCAGAACAAATAATTAATTATGAGATGAGCACGAATATTTGCTCTGTATCTGGGTCTAATTTATCTATAATATGTAGGTATTTAGAAGTATTTTTGTATGTTTAGCAGCTGTCTGGTCTCCATTCTACAGGCTCTGCCTAGTTCTGAAGCAGACGTCTGTGTGTAAGATGTGTCAAGTTATTATTATTATTAGTTATTATAAAGACCTATAAGACACCCGCATCTGAATGTCGAAATTATTTAAAATTTAGCGCTCACATTGCACTAGGTACGATCATTTATGTTTATGGAGAAACTTCATTGACAGATTATTAAATAAAGAGTGAATTCCTAATTTAAATAAATATTTAACGTATTTGTTTTACGTCAACTGTTATTCATTTTAAAAGTTTTTATAATCTGTCTTACTCAACTAGTATACACTTACAATGAATATATAGGTACTAAAAAAATAATATTGTATTGGAACTTGATTTTAGCATCATCAAATATTAAATTTTGAATAAGGCACATGTCATCCACAATCGGCCTATTTAAAAAAATATATATTGAAAGATAAGGTGCAAGGTACCATTACATTCAGTAATACCTACAGTATATATTTGAATTCACGGAACTCCTTCAATGCTTCGAATCTATTACTATTGCATGTTCATCTTTTAATTTTATGAAAATGTTTTCTTTTCATTTTTAACTTTCTGATGTGACAATTGCAAACAAATAAAAGCGAATTCATTTAAAGAACTACCAATCTAACGATAGATCAGGCTCTCTTGATTAATATATATATACATAAAAAAATTATAAATATATGGAATAATCAGAACATTCCATTTTGTGCACAGCCAACTCCGGCGCCTCAGTTTGCCTAATAAAAGTTACAAAATATAATAAATAACGCAACACGGCCTCTCAAATAACATAAAAAGGCCGAAATGAGAAATGACTAAACACTAGTGACCGGATAAAAATAAATGACTGGCTCGCTGCTAAGGATAAGTTTTCTTTGAGTTCATCGGAAGATCTTTAGAATGAGTTCTCTACAAGTACCGTTAGTATAAAAAGTTAATTAATAAAATAATGTGGATGTTTAAAATAATTAAATTAAAACCAAATATAACATTTTCAGTATGTTTAGATTTATACAAAGTTAACACAGCTGTTACATTTTTGATTAAAATAGGACCGTTGAAAAGGCAACAAACAAATACACAAGGTTACTTTTAGTTTTTAACTTTTGAATAAAATTGTGCATATTATGATATTTTAGTTTGTTAAAAGTTGTCGTTATGGGTTTACAAGCTTTTTTTATTTAATGCCATCAATTATCCATTTAATAAAGGTCTTTGCTTATCACTATCACTATTTTGTAGACGTTTATATAAAGAATAAAAGAGCTAAATAACAACCTTATTTATTACTCGATGTAAAAAATAAATGCAGAATAGCCTGATACTACAAAAACTGGGACAGTAAAACACCACTATATCAAATCGGACATTAAAGGTCTCGGTCTCGTAACTTAGAGTTCACATCAATGCCGAATTCCAGCTTCATAGCATAGACATACCATAAAGCAAAATGTCTGAGATTACATAAACGATCTATCACGAAAAAAAACTAAACCTATTCTTTGAAAATAGTTTCCAAAAAAATCGCCAACACGATATGCAAATAAAGCCAAACTTATTTGCTGTCAGTACCGCCCGTATCCGCCGAAGGGAGGGAGTTGAAGAAAAGTGGTGGGGAGAGCCTGATATCCGGAGAGGCGCCGCTGCGACGCCGTTCTCTTCATAACTTTTACTGTCAACTCTATTACTCCATTACAACCATGCCTTGTTGTCACCCTGGATGTAAAAAATATATTTGTGTTACGAATTTCATCGGCCAAGCCTTGTTTAAAGTTGAGATAGTCTCAGTAATCTTGTTTTTATGATCGCGCCGAGAATTAAAAGAAAACAGGATGTTAAAGGTGCTGAGTTTAAAGTCATGGCGCTATAAAGTGTTACGATGCTTCAGAAAATGTATATTTTGGTGTCGAAATTGCACGAATGACGCAGTTTTAAGGGTAACTAGACCTTGAGCACCGATTAATAAATATACTTTTTAATCATTTTTTGGTCAGAACCTCAGACTACAAAATTAAAAAAAAAAAATTATAAACAAAATATTATTTACATGGAATATTTAGATACTAGCCTCCCAAAAACATATATGTTATGAGCCACACGGCCACCATATTCCAAACTAGGCTGAGCCTGTACTATGGTAACCAGATTGCTAACAAATATACTTATGTCCCTATTTCGAAATACAAACATATTATAGATAATTTATTATTTGTCCTGGGTGGGAATCGAACCCACGACCTCTGGCTCAGCAGTTAGGATCACTAACCACTAGACCAATGGCCAGTCGAGTCATATTATATTTGACGGACTACAGATGAACTGACGACTTGAAGAAGGTAGCTGAGATGGACTGAATGAATACCTCTTTAAGGCGTAAGTATAACCATAAAGACGTGATAATGAGCATTCGAACATATTTTGGGCGTTCAGTAATAAAATAATAATGTATTAGAATATTTCCAATAATTTTAGTTTCCTTCATGATCACAAAAGGGGCCAATGTATTATCGAGAGTACTTTCATCGTTCTTAATATTAAAGTTTTTGACAGCGAGTATTATTTGCGAATAAATACAAACACATACAGATACGAACACTATTTGAAATATTTTACATGCTTTTAATTTGTAGACGTTTAACTAACATCCGTATACCTACTTCTACTGTCTACCCGGTGAACATCATCGTTGTTATTCGATCGAAACGTCAGGAAATTAAATAAAGTTATTTTATTAGGAGTAAGTATACGAGTTTAAAGTCACGTTCTACTATCACAAAAACTTTTAAATGATTTATTGTCAGTCATACGTTATTTTTTTAAATTATTAAGGACATGTACTAAGTAAAATAGACATGGTACGGACCAAACAACGAGCAATATTGGGTCAAAGATTGCAATGAGAACCAAATCTGAAAACCACTTTTGGTAAACAACGACACAAATTAATAAAACCAGAGATCGTCGAATGGTGGAATTTCGATCATAATTAATTTTTAAATGTTCTATTTTACCAATATCGTTGACCAGTATACTTTGAACTGTCATTGTTTATACTTCCGTATCAAGATAAGTCAACATACATATTAAGGGCGTGTAGCTGGATATTTTAAATTTTATTTGACATTTTATGCACAAAAAAAATGTTCAATGGCGGACTTAATGCCGTAGGCATTTTCAACCAGTCTACCAGTCCATAAATTAGTTAATAGGTGAATAGTAGTGAATTTAAGGAGAAAAAAAGAAACTAGGAAAGCTCACATGATATATACACATACATACATATAAACATAGATACATGCAAACCCACATACATACATATATAAATAGTATAATATATAATAAATGACTGTTGTGATGGTTCTGCTAGGTTATACGAAATGTGAGCTCGTACTGTCGCCTTGAACGAGGGTGCAAAGGCAACTACGCGCTACCCTGATTTCCTAATAAAGCCGTTTCGATGTAGTTTTTTAATTTATATTGTTTAAAAATTTCATTTATTAACTTTAAGTCCTCTAAATGTCATGTTCCTCCTTCGCAAAATTTTCTTAAAAGGGCGTACAAAAATATCTTCACGAATTAATATACGCATAAATATTTTGATAATGACCAGTCCACTCCCTCGAACTGATTTGGTATAGAGAACCAAGCTCATGTCTGGTTAGTTGAAACGTCTGTTATCAATTTTGTAACAGATATATCTGATAATATATATTTGTCGTAACAGTTTATCACTTGGACCATTCCCTTCAGTTCAGCAAGCATTTTGTGAACCCATGAAGTGACGAGTTGATGTATTATTAAGACTGCTGTAGCAACGTGTTTCTTGAAAGATGCCGCCCTGTTTGACTCTAGCGCTTATTCAATTTATTTATATTGCTATTTGAAGTATGGGTCGATCACAAATTGGGTAAACACATTCAGGATTCTACCAAGTGTTCGAATAATACTAAAGAAATACTTTATATCTATATATTTATAAATATAAATCATGTCACGTTGTTGTGCGCAAACAACGTGACGCAAGTCTGTTCATTAGGAACTGATTTTAATGAAATTTTACAGAATGCGTGCAGTTTGGTCCATGGTCCAATTATTATGATTATTTTATTTTTTTGTGAACTTTAAAAAATAATTTTACGTTAAATAATTGCTGCTAAGTAACCTTGTCGAAATGTCTGGCAATATTCACAAACCATTACGTTAATTACTTACATTATTATTGGATTTACCTTATGGTTTTTCTTAGTATTATTTTTTCTTAATTAAGAAACTAAAAAAAATACTCTTCACAATACATTCCATAGAGAAATTATAATATTTTCTTGACTTCTTCTTCAATAATGAAATAAAAAAAACGATTAAGTTATTACAAACACAGTTGTGTTTTGGTTTGCCAGTCTGATGGGTTAGCTATATAACATAATTAAATAGTTTATGTTTGTTTGTGTGTGAGAGCCATGCTTCGGCACGTATGGGCAGGCTCGACCGGAGTGATACCACGACCTCATATAAAACTGTCAGTACAGCAATTTTACATTTACATTGCTTTTCGCCGAGTGACTGAGGTTACCGGAGGCCCTAACCCTTCCCTCTTCCCCTTTCCCCCCCTACCCGCACTCTCCCTCTGCCCCCCTTACTCCCCTTCCCCTACTCCCACCTTAAAGGCCGGCAACGCACTTGTAACTCTTGAGTTGCAGGTGCCCACGGGCAGCGGCGGTAATCGCTTACCATCAGGTGACCCGTCTGCTAGTTTTCACCCTATCCCATAAAAATAAATCTCTGGAACTGCCAGTAAGATTTGAATAATAATGTTTAACGTTATAGGCTATGTAACATCACCCTACGACGTTAAGGACTCAGGTGAAACCGCAAGGAACAGCTAGTGATATTATATAATCATAATTAATCCGCTCAGCTTAAACTTCCTCGCCATTATTTATTATAAACCTAGCATTAGCAAATACTCCTAACCTCACACTTCATGAATACATGAATATATTGTTATCCTTGTTTCAAAATTATAGAACCAGCTTACAAGCTAAAATACTCAATTTAAACATACGTTTTCCAACCCAGTTAGCCTCTTTGTTCCTTTGACCTAGTCCACTCCAAGTATTTCATTTATTAAAAACCTTACAATTTCTAAAGGGTTAATTTCAAACTTATAAGGCGGGTCTGCTTTCATTTGAATCCGGAAATATAATGTGGGTTTTGTAAATCCTTACTCAGATGTAATATAATATGTATCTAACACTAGCAGCGCCCCGCGATTTCACAGTAGCGCTCAGTTTTTAAACATAGTGTGCATAAATTAATTGCATGTAATAATGCGTGTCATCAACTGAATTTACAGGTAATCGTTACACGAAACATGTGATATCTCACTACATCCTCTCTAACTCCATTGTGATATTTCGTGATCTTCTCCGAACTCCCCCCCCCCCCTTTCCCCCTTTCGAGCCTCACGTGTGTAATGGATAATCCATTCTGCCATTGCATGTGTAGTTATTTAAGAGTATAAATAATAAATAATAAAAAGCACAATGCCAGAACTGCACCTTATTTTTAAAACAAATGCTTTCCGGTTTACCAATTTATGACGATATCTTTATTTTTCACATACTTAGCCACCATTCTGTCTTCTGGCAGTTGTTATTCAGATTTTTTAGTTTAATTTAATTTGTTTAATTAATGATATAAAAATGAAATTGCTAGAACTGCACCTAGTCATTAAAATTTAAATTTTTTTACAACTTTATTGACTTCTGGCAATAATTTTATGCGATTTCTACAGTTAAAAACTATAAACTTTACGTTATACGTTACGTTTTACGTGGGAGAGCCATGCTTCGGCACGTATGGGCCGGCTCGACTCCGCTCGATACCACGGCCTCATAGAAAACCGGTAGTGAAGCAATGCTTGCATTGAATTTCGCCGCGTAAGTGAGGCCCTAACCCTTCCCTCTCCCCTATTCCCGTCCTTCCCTTCTCCTCCCTTCCCCCCTCCCCCTCTTCTCCTACTCCCACCTTAAAGGGCGGCAACGCACTTATGACTCTTTGAGTTACAGGTGCCCATGGGCGGCGGTAGTCATTTACCATCAGGTGACGCGTCTGCTCGTTTGCCCCCTATACCATAAAAAAAAAACTATACAAAATTTCGGCGCTGCGCTGATTTCATTTTGATGAAAAATTTACGTGTTTGACCGCCAGCCCACGCTTCCAGCCCCGGGAGTGACTTCTGGCTGTAAGCGCTATGGGTTTGTCATCTAGTAAGGAGTGTTTTTAGACAAAAATTGTCACTGCACCTTATCATTTCTGATTTTGGTAGCCAGCTCTCCGTCTATACATAAGAATTCCTTAGTTTTTTATTTCGACATAGGGAATCGTCTTAAAAAAAATGTATTAAGGCATCGTATCCAATTGTGCCCTAAGCCCTCTCATTATGAACAGAAACAAATGCAGTTTAAATCTTCTTGCAGTTTGACAGTTTCAAATCAGGTTTTAGGTGTTAGCAAAATACCAGCGCTTCTTCTTCGAAGTAGCATTACGTTGAGCTACCGAAAATGTTTGACTCATGCAGAGGTATTTTGTGATAATTGTAAATTTGTAAATCTACTTTAATTTATGACTCTGTTGGAAATCTCTTATATACCTGTGTATGAAGTCAGAATCAATACATTTATTTCTTATTTCTTTCTTTCATATCGATAGATATTATTGCGCTGCTATAAACCTGAGTATTGGAGGTAATCGTGATATATATTAATTAACATCTTCATAAGTTTAGTGGATATTAATCATTTAACGATCACCAAGTTCTTGGATTAATACTAATATTAAATTGCTTCAGATGTTAATCTTGATTATTTGTCAATCTTACCCAAAGGACTATCATAATATTTACAACAAAGCTAAATCTCAAGACTAAGGCCCATTATTTATCTAGACCAGAATATAGTTTTGCACCTTTAACAAATGATTAACTAACTATAAGGCCCGATGCAGACGAGTAATAGTCCGAGCTGAAATTTTTTTTTTTTCGCTTGAAGAGACCGAACCATTTAATTATAGTGAGCATATTATATCATAATGTCTCTCGTTATTTGTCATAAAATAATGCAGATACCAGTGACAAATAGAAAAGAATAAAGAAATATTTCCTACTTTTCTGAAATAAAAACTAGTATGTACATAAGATGAAGAAATAATTAAAAAAATATTATTATGCGCCCTAGAACACAATTTTTTTTAACCTATTTTTATAGAAACACCCAGACCATTGCAAATATTTATGCATACAAACGCTTGAAGTGAGCGGGAATCGAACCCGCGTCGTTCAATTTGACAGGTAAAATGCTCTACCGCCGCGCCACTAAAGTCATGAAACTAGACCCTACTAGAGCTTAGAATAGTGTTATGTCTAAATTGAATACCTATAAAGTCATGCTATAAAACCTATAAATGTTAAGATGACGAAAATAATTAATCACTAACGAGTTGATGTAGACTTTTGTCCCGATGAACTAAATTTTTCGTGTACTCCAGCTCCTGGCTGGTAGCCAATTTCCTTACATTGAATTTATTAAGTTCGTTAGGCCTCGACGTTATTAAGTAAAGATGTTTGGTAATACGAACTTGATCTTAACTTTTTCTGTGACTCACACTCTGATAGTGGTCCATGTGGATTTATCAGGTAATCTAATTACTATCAATAGAGTGAACTGAGAAGCCATTAATACAATGAAGTTTGTCAGACAGTGGTCCTAATATAACTTGAGTAATTGACTTTGATCTTGGATAAGTCATTACACTCATTACATATCATTTTGATTTAAGTGTTATTCATGTTTCAAGATTGTGTATTATATACCATTAGTAGCCAAGAAAATCTTAATAATTTTATTTCAGAAACAAGTCATTGAATCAGGGCTGCCAGTAAGGACAACTTATTTTATACCGCCGAGTCTCAGAACTTATACAAAATCACGTACTATACAAAATCGGTAACAATAATAATAATAATAACTCCACTCATCTCACACACGGCCGTCTAATCCTAAACTAGGCGGAGCCTGTACTATGGTAACCAAACTGCTGATACGAGTAAACATACATATATATTTTTAAATACATACATATTATATATAAATTACACCCAGACACAGAACAAATTATCGTGCTCATCACACAATTATTTGTCCTGGGTGGGAATCGAACCCACGACCTCTGGTTTAGCAGTCAAGGTCACTAACCACTAGACCAACAGGCCAGTCCGGTATTGTATAACTATAGTACGTCACTCTTTGACGTTTTCAATGAAAGGTGATTAACTTTGACGTATAAGAGTTTAACAGTTTACCACACATTTTACGCTACAACATTAGTAATGGCATTGTATCCAATTTTATACAATGCAATCTACTATACAAACAGGTTACATAAGATAACCGAATTATACGAATTTTGTATTCATTTATACAATCTGACAGCCCTGCATTGAATGTATTTCTGTAGCGATGGTTAAAAAATAGCTTTCGACTCTTCAGTCACACAAACAAAGCTCTAAGACTATCTCGAGACCTTCAAGGTCAAGTTTTGACCAGTCCTTTATTTGAAGCTTAAGTTGGATCTTAAGTAGACAAGGTTTACTGTGAAACAAATTCAAGAATACTACTATATTATTAATAGAGCTCAATAACGCAAGTTTATGTAGTCTATTTACCTGCTAAATAACCATTTATTATAAAACAAAGTCCCTCCTCTCAAAAACTACTGAATGGTTTCGGAATTTTCATGCGGTTTTCATCAATAGGTAGAATTATTCATAAGGAAGGTTTAGGTATATAATTTGTTAAGATTTTGTGTAAATTGGTTGAAATATGATGATGGTTGTTGAAGATGTCTCCGCTACCCGTGCGAAGCCGGGGTGGGTTGCTAGTTCTAAATAGATTATAGATAAAAATGCTTCAATGGCGAAGCAAATTAAAAAGTAAAAAGAGTATTACTATCCGCCGCATATGGAATACTGTTCTCATATCTATGCAGGAGCACCCCAGTACCAGATTCTCTCTCTTGACCGCATTCAACGGAGAGCGACTCGAATCATTGATTGCCAGGATGTTTCAGATCGGCTTGACCCCTTGGCGTTCCGTAGAGATGTAGCCTCACTCTGCATTCTCTACCGCATGTATCATGGGGAGTGCTCCGAGGAATTGTTCGGACTTATACCGGCCGCAACGTTTCGCCATCGTTCAACGCGACAAAACTTTCATCCCCATCACCTGGATAATTGGCAATTCACCACTGTGCGGTTTTCCAGACTTTTTTGCCTCGCACAACCAATCTTTGGAACAAATTGTCGCCTGCGGTATTTCCGGACCGATACGACCTTCAGACCTTCAAGAAAAGAGCGTACTCCTTTCTCAAAGGCCGGCAACGCACTTGCGACTCTTGAGTTGCAGGTGTCCATGGGCGACGGTGGTCACTTACCATCCGTCTGCTCGTTTGCCCCCTATAATATAAAAAAAAAACACTCCATCCATGATAAAGTATATTAATTATATTCTTAGGACAATTAGAAGTAGATTAACATTGACTTCCAAGATTTATTTTCACAGTTAGTTACAAGTGAAGCTAATAAAGTTTTAAAAAATATATAAAAGCTCTATCAAGTGCTACGCATCGGTGTAACACACATCCAAGTATAAAGCATAGCGCACATAATTGGCCGTACCGCCTACTGCCGCTTAAAAACCTCAATGAGTACACACACAATGCACTCGTCGTACTCACTCCACTCCACTCACGCTACGGTCGCCCCTCAGGCTTTGTTTACACAGGTTTATTGCTCTTATGATTAAGCACTTACCTGCGTTAGCAAATTATTTGCTGAGTATACGAGCATTAATTAAAACAAACTTATGACTTATTAACAAGAACTATTGTAATATACTTTCATACATCTAAAAAAATACGCTTTAATGGCGAACCTAATTTTAAAGTAAAAAACGACAAACTTAAAACGTTACATTAGCTGGTTGGTGACATTAATTAATAAAGAGCTAACAGAACTGAATGTTTAGATTAACGTCCTCTAGTGGATCTATTTGTGTATTATTAGCGTGTCGGTCACGAGTTCAGTGCTTTTTCCCTACAGCAAAGTGCACAAACGTGCTTAAGGAAGTTTTCACTTCAATAACTTCACACATCTCACACTAGGCCGTCTGATCCCAAACTAGGCAGAGCCTGTACTATGGTTACCAGACTGCTGATACACATACTTATATATTTCTAAATACATATATATTGTAGCGTGGGAGAGCCATGCTTCGGCACGTATGGGCCGGCTCGACTACGCTCGATACCACGGCCTCACAAAAAACAGGCAGTGAAGCAATGTTTGCATTGCTTTTCGCCGCGTGAGTGTGGTTACCGGAGGCCCTAACCCTTCCCTCTTCCCTATTCCCGTCCTTCCCCTCTCCCCCTCTTCCCACTCTTCCCCCCCTTAAGGGGCGGCAACGCACTTGTGACTCTAGAGTTACAGGTACCCATGGGCGGCGGTACTCATTCTCCCCCCTGACCCGTCTGCTCGTTTGCCCCCTATACCATAAAAAAAAAAGAAAAAAATAACGTTATTTTAAAAGAAATCATATGTTAAAATTTATAATATGTAAATAGTGTGTGTAATGCTCATCAGACCAAGACTCATCAAAAGTGACCAAAACGATGTCCAATAACGACACAACATGAATAAAAGTGGTAAAACTTACAAATTTAATTTAGTTTTATTCACTATCCAGTTCATACCGCAAATTAACCCAAAGCAGAACATTGCATTTGACCCCAGTCTGTTTGCGTATGACCACAATAGTCAACAGTGTATGGTGACATTGGTATATAATTAACAATTACTTTATGTAGATTTCATTTGAAATTGAATTTTGCTAAATATGTATGCTTATCACATTTATATATATCGTATAGTTACTCAGAATATGAGAGGTCAGCTTTACTGCTAACCAGAGCTTATTAGCACTTGCATTGTCACAGGTAACATATGCCTTGCATGCAGCGCTTTGCAAAGCAACCGTAGTGCAAGTGAACATCTTAGTGTTTTTTTTACTGATTTAATAATAATAAACGGTAAGTAGTCAGCCCAGAATGAGCAATGTAGGCAAGCTCTGCCATTCAAATGACTACGAATCATACGGTTGACCATATAAAGTAGGGATTTAACGAACTAATTTGGTTTACTATCAACATCTGTACTTACAATTTCTGACAAATAAAATTTTGTTTATAAACTGTTAAAAAGTTTTGATGTGTAAGACGTAATAAAACGTTTTATGTGTTCATGACCACTTAAGTATTGCACGAAGTACGTGTGTCATTAAGTTATTGAAGAGATAGGGGCACACCGCCCTCCCTCACCTGATTATCAGTACTGTTTTACCCTCCTGCCACCATCAGGCCATCACGATGACTTTTAGGGATTTTTTTCCAGATGATTGTTTCCTAGCAGACTCAAAACGTGATCCTTCCCGACCCTTAGAGTTTCTCCAATGTACCTTCTACTAATGAGAAGCAGGTGGAGAAACAGAGCGGCAAAAATCGCTCAAAAGCATAACTAAACAAAGATCCTTTTTAATTCAAGTTCTCAGTTAAGACTCATTAGCCATCTCGGGTATTTATTTGTCCAATCTGTTTACAAAATAGCTTAACGAACTTGATTCAAGAAGTTAACTCACTGTTTGCTCGCTATCTTTGCTTGCCTGGGACAAACAGTTACGTGGAACCATGTAACTAAGACAACTACTAACTTTGTAAAAAGGAAATAATAGTTGGAAACAAGCTGTAGGTAACATTACTATTAGGACTGATTTATTTGTATTTATACGAGTAACGAGTTCGATAGGGCAATTTGAAGTAGGTTAACATTGACTTCAAGATTTGTTTACCAGTTAGTTTTTTTTTTTATGGTATAGGGGGCAAACGAGCAGACGTTCACCTGATGGTAAGTGACTACCGCCGCCCATGGGCAACTGCAACTCAAGAGTCACAAGTGCGTTGCAAGCCTTTAAGGTGGGAGTAGGAGAAGGGGGTCGAGGGACGGAGAGGGGGAAGGGGCTGAGGGAAGGGTTAGGGCCTCCGGTAATCACACTCACTCAGCGAAAATCAATGCAATCATTTGCTTCACTGCCGGTTTTCTGTGAGGCCGTGGTATCACTCCTGTCGAGCCGGCCCATACGAGCCGAAGCATGGCTCTCCCACGATTGAACTTCTAAATAAAATAAATAAATCATTTATTCACTAGAATCACCTGTTATTTATTTATTTCTTCATATTTACCTCTGTTGTATCGTGTTTTTGTACTACGAGAGTGCAAACAACCATACAGCCCGTTTCAAGTGTCATATTGTCCCACTTTCAAAATAGTTGATAAATTAATTACGATCACATATTTTTTAGTTATTTTTAATTTGTTCTTGTGTGTCTGTTTTTGTGTGGGAGGAGGAACCGGTGTTATGTCCCTCCAACACAAAGGGAGGATCTTCAATTCAATCATGTCTGGCGGACCGCGGCCCACCGGTTAATGTTGGGAAGTTGTATATATACAAATCGGCGCAAGAACTCTCAAAGCGCGATGCAGCATGAGTAGTTACTCCGTAGTTCAGCTTGTCTTCTCTAGATGATGTTGGAATACCCTTGTTTTGCTGCACGTGGACCATATGTGCATGAATGTTAATCTGAAAATGAAAACGAATTATTATTAAGTGTTCGCCAATTCACGTATCACGTAATAATTGCCACTGCCTGTGACCACGGGCACGATCAACGTCAGGCAATTCAAAGGTAAGTATATATTATTATTACGTGATCGCGTTAATTCCCAAATACGTAATTATAATAATATATCATGGATCGTACAAGTGAGTATCCAAAACGAGTACTGGAGAGTATATATACGGAGTTTATTAGAGCTGTGTTTGTACTCTCTTTCACCAAGTACCGTAAATACGACGGTACTGCACGGTACGCTGTATCGCCGCTAACTGCTCGTTTAGAGGCCGCATACTACTGTATAGTTATTTCTAGAAGTGTCTTAAACTATGCAGCAGATTTTAACTTAAAACATTTATTAGTTGCAACACAGACTACGTTAAATTAAATCTTACATTATCCGTACTAGAAGAAATCGCCGTGAGTGATAAGACCATTAAGCTGGTTTTCGTTCCATTTTTCACCAGTGATATGTGAGGTAGCTAGGCGGTGCGAAGATGTCTAGCGACGCTGTGAAACGGTGGGAAGGTTTCTAGAAAAGTTGTGCGAAGTCATTGTGTTGTAGAAGGATAGTGAAGGTGTGAAACAACGTGTAGCTGAGTGGTGCGAGAATGCGTAGCTGCGGCTACTTTAAGTGTGCGCACAATCCCCACGCATATTCATTTCCTCGGCAAAAAATCTTAGAGAATTGATTCCTGAGATGGACGACTATCTACATTCAAGTATGTACCTATCAGGCTCGCACTCCGATTCTTTCATATCGGAACACACTATACGATTTTTATTTTTTTACGACTGCCCAGAAGAATTGTTATGTGTCAGGGGTATGTGTGTAAGTTTCTTTAAGAATAAATTTTGTTGAGTCATTTATTTAGATTTACAGAGTATCGTTATAGCCCATTATCCCAAATGACAAACTATAAATTTTTGAAAAATTCCAATATGGCGGCTGTGTGACATCATTTTCAAATGTAAAAAAATAATATTCAATACTTTCGATTTTTATTAGTTAGTATATTTGTAACGGTGAAGTATAATGTAACATAATCAGTGAAGGACTTTAAACTAAAAGTAAAAATACACCGATGATTAATCCTTGACTCCAAGTTGATAACATACCTTGAAGATCGCTTGCTATTAACGGCTCTGCTCTCAGAATCCTAGTTCTACTACTAGTAAGTACTAGTTCTACTTACAAATGGGGTTGACAGATTCCATTAGGCAGAGAATGAAGGCAACAATGCGCTTAAAAATCCAGTAAAGAGAGTATTTCTATATACATATGTATGAGATCCTTGTGTTTACTTTATAAGTGCATAAAAAACAAAAAAACTCTTCTAGAACCGAATCTAGTTTTCAAATATCTTCGTATAATGTTCGTGGTGGACATTTCTGGCTGACATGAACACAATTAAACCGTTACTGGTCCGTTGTTGCATGCTTCTTGCTTTCCACTTAATTCCACCGCTTGATATTCCACTTTGGTTGCAAAGCGACCAACGTTATGCGAGTTCTGGTGAATTGAGCAGTATAATTTGGAATATTCCTTTTATGAGGATTACTTCCACAAAGCTAAAAGATGTACTTTAAAATCCTTATAACAATTATACAGGTATAAAAACTTTGTCATGTTATTGCTGGCTAGAAACGTCATCAGATTTAGGAACTGGGACTAATTGGACTAGACTTTTGCTACTTTCTTTCTTTCTTTATAAAAACTCCCACATTAGGAATTACTTCTGTGTCGCGGGGGACTTTACAAACATACAAACAACGGACACAAAGAACACCCAGACTCGGGTGGGAATCGAACCCACATCCTATGTCATAGCAGTTAGGGTCACTAACCACTAGGCCAACAGGCCAGTCAGGACAGGGCCAATGCTTTAAGCACTCTCTATTTTTACTAGTAATTACGAGACACATGAAAAATTATTGCATGAAGATAAAACGCAAAAGTTAATGTAGTTTAGCCAAACTTCAATTCTGTTTAAGGACATGGTAGACTACGCTTGCGTAAAGAACTAACTTAATACATCATATAATTGATCATTAAAATTGTATGAAATTAATTTTGCAATTATGCAGTTTTTTAGTATGTTAAGGTTCAGTTTTTTTTTATTATTATGAAGATGCTTATATTGCTTATGCGTTAGGCGTTTGTCTTCCAACTCACCTGATGGAAAGTGACGATGAAGATGAAGATGGTACAGCTTTATACTCTCTACTGTCAAGAGCCTAAAGTCCTGCACTTTATCATCTAACATTCATTGAGATGTCTATGTACTTGTTATCTTGGTCACAAAACGCTATAATGTCAATCATCATTTACGCAACAGTGGTTTCAAATGCAGAATATAATCTATAGAAATAAGTTACTAAATGCAATGGCCTACTTTATTCCGTTTAGTTCAATTCTATTGCAAGCCAGAGTCACCATTAAGCCTGACTGCAGCTGAACATTTGAAAGCGGTGCTCGTTATCACGCGATCATTATTCTTTTTTTCTGTTTCTTCTTGTATTAAATACTTTTTGCCTTTGCAAGATGCGGTTCTTGATAGTACTAATGACAAATATTTATGCATCATTATACATGTTTTGGTTTTCCTAAATGCTAAAAAAATATATTTAACGGAGAAGGAAAACATCATTAGGAAGATTTTAGAATTATTGGTTACGCTACGTGTGTTTATTGCAAACCAATAAACACTCTGTCTGTCCATTTATAATGTTTTCTATAAGTGGACCCTTGTCATTTGCTGATACATTAATATATAGTTGGCTGTATTGTTATTTTAACTGTAAGTCGTAAAAAAATAAAATAAAGAAAAACATAAAAAATCCAAAAAAAATATGTTGTATAATTTTTGGCATGATGTGGTCTCCTGTAATTAAGTAAGCACATTAACTCGTTATTGTAAGCCTAATATAGTATGTTAGGTGTATTTCTTGTTGGAAATCCCAATAAAAATAAATAAATAAAGAAGTTCAGCTGTTTAGTAGTTACGAGCGTCCATAGGGACGGACCTACATACATACATACATACAGGTCAAACACATAACGCCAATTTGGCTTCCCCGCAGTCGGATAAAAATAAGCCTATTCGTCAGCTACGAATAGTAAGACGAAACTCTTAAATGACATTAATATAATACGACAATGACAAACTTGTTTTCATAAAGACGAACTCTTAAATGACATTGACATGATACGACAATGACAAACTTGTGTTCATAAAACGACGTTTAGGCTGCGCTTCCATCAGAGATGTGCGAGCCTCGCTCATTAGTGCGAGCGGTGCGAGGAGGCATAACGAAGCTGTGAAACGATGTGAGCTTTTCCACCAGAGATGTGCTAGGCCGCTGAGCGGTGCAAGGATGCGTAGCGACGCTGTGAAACGGTGTGCAAAATATTTTCAGATGTGAGCGAGCGGGGTAAGGTGTGTTGAGAGAAGAGTTCAAAGACTATAATAGTATATAGGATATAGATGTCCACATATTGGCAGATGGTTCCGTACAATAAACATTGAACTCTAACAAACACCATCTAGTGCCTGCTAGCAGATTCTCATTCGCGTCCATCCCTAGCACACATCTCTCACACATATCCCACGCACACATCTCTCTTACACATACCTCGCACCCATTCCTCGGTTGTTTTGTACGTATAAAATCCACTCCTCGCTTCCTCGCTCCGCTAAGACGTTTCCACAGGAGCTGCGCTAAATGAAGCGATTCTATTGGTTCTTAACAAACACGGCCCTCTCTACCCCTCCTCGCACATCTCTGATGGAAACGCAGCCTTAAACATGATAAATGTTCCAAAATGTACATTTATGACAGAAATGTCCTTGATGACATTGAGATATTAATTCACCCATTTGAGTGTGCTACTTTTAGAACATTATGCTATTTATCTCTATTAAAATTTTCAACCACAACTAATTTGACAAGAATCCATTAATAATTTACTTGGAATTTAAAAGTCAGATAGACAAGTTTGCTTGAATAGCCTTTCCTAAATAATTACGTTTACAAAGTGGATCGCTCCATGGCAGAGACACCGAGATAATTGCGAGCGGCTTCCAACCACGATTGTTGAAGGGGCCCAGGTGACGAGCACAACTTAAAAATTGTTGGCTATGGTTTTAATTTTTTATTCCTTACAGATAAACTTTCGAAACGTTATGTGTTTGACCTCTATGTATGTAGGTCCGTCCCTATGGACGCTCGTAACTACTAAACAGCTGAACTTCTTTATTTATTTATATTTATTGGGATTTCCAACAAGAAATACACCTAACATACTATATTAGGCTTACAATAACAACGAGTTAATGTGCTTACTTAATTACAGGAGACCACATCATGCCAAAAATTATACAACATAATTTTTTCGGATTTTTTATGTTTTTCTTTATTTAATTTTTTTTACAGGCTTGGAAGACTTACAGTTAAAATAACAATACAGCCAACTATATATTAATGTATCGGCCAATGACAAGGGTCCACTTATAGAAAACATTATAAATAGACAGACAGAGTGTTTATTGGTCATGATTTTATAATAACAACATAATTATGTTAACAATGACGAAAATATAGAACTATTGAATAACAAACTTACACTAAAATTTAATACGACTAAAAAAGGCCTAACTTAGGAAGGTCAATTTTGTGTATAAACTATATTTTGATGAATGATTATTATGTCGTTAGAAATATTTTTATGCCGCGAGTGTCACTGGATATATTAAAATTAAAAAAAATTAAAATGGCGGATTTCTGGCACAAAAATGTATTTTTTTTTTTTATTTATAAATTACATGTTTTCAAAATTGTGTTTCTCCCAAACTTATCGAGTGTGGTATTAAAATGAAGAGTTTTAAAAGGAGATTACAAAAATAATATAAACAACTTAATGTTTATTAGTTAATATTTTTAAGGCAGTCAGACTTTTTTGTTTCACTTAATAATTTCATGTTGTACACAATGTAAACTTTGATATAATGGTTCGATCTTAACGATCGCCTCTTTGTCGCGTGGATCCCAACTATGTAAATAGATTGTCTTGCTAGAAATATTTCTTAAGTTTCTTACTATAATAACACTGGGCTGCTGTTATAAAACACGCAATGAGAAATGGTTCATGAAGGTAAGTGTGGGGTAAGAACAGGGCGAGGTCCTATTATAGCACATATTATACCGCGGAATATGACCACGCCCACCCTATTATATTTTGTTATTTATTGCTTAGAACAGACCGACAGATATATTTCTTTGGAAAAAAAAACGTAAAATTTATTTTACGTAATTTTTTGACGGGATGAATTCAGGTCATATAACTAATTTTTTTAAGAAAGTGCAGATTACCTAAATATAAATCCGTTATTTTAATAGTTATCTTGTGATTGATTTTGAACGATAAATATATAAAGTGTGCATTGGTTTAATAATAATAACAAATAAAATATTTGGATTTGTCTCACGAGATTGTCGGTTATCATTGTTCCGATAATCATATCTGCCCATGGATTGATATCTAAGAACCTCGACGAAAACCTTAAGAGACTCACATTAGCCGGCTAGATCAAGAAACTGATGCAATCAATGCAGTAAACTATAGGTTATAATATATTATTAAATGTGTAATGATGACAATCTTTTAATGATTTATAATTGATATCTGTACTATGTGATGTATGATTTTTGGTGTTAAATTTATTATTACTAGTTACCATTTTCTTTTATTAGTAAATATTTGTTAAAATTAGTTATTATTTTAAAACTATGCTTTGCATGTGAGGATCCAAAATTGAGACTATTCTTTGTTTAAGTTTTTGATACCTTTGTACACATTTTGGAATGCATAATAAAGAATGGAATTGAAATGAATATAATAAACTTTTTTCAACGACTTCACAGACACTATTGTCATTTTAAAGATCCTCTATGATTTCCCCTTAAGCATCCCCTTAAATTTAGCGACCCTGTATTTAAATCGATGAAACACCTTACTATACTACTTTCATATATACATCCAGTAGGTTAGTATATACATACATACTGTAATATTTGGGTCAAGGCGTATTGGCTGGGGAAAGAAGTGTTTTATTTAGGGGAATTCGAAAATTTCGTTGAATTTTGAACGAAAACTTTACCGTCCGTAAGCAAAACGAATCGTTTTTTGTTTATTGGCACGCGGCATAAAACATCTGCAAGGTAAGAGGGCTTATTATATTGAAAACTGATCAATCTCACACAAATATTATCACTTTTTTAATATTTTCATAGAAGCCTCGCTTCTAGATATACAGTCCGCACTCTCTGTCGTCTACGACGCGAGTGTTCCCTATTCTAACATTTATATCATTCAAACATTGTTCTAAAGAAACTCAGTGCAGACTTCTCACACGCCAGTATTAACGTATGTCACAGAGGTGTGACAATACATATCAATACATCCAGTAAGTTAGTAATTTTTCAGAAATTATACAAACAAAGAGATTAATGTATAATGGTATAAAATTTATTTACATTTTTTACACTTCTACTATTTAACCATCTAGGCACTAAAAAGTTTTTAAAGTGTCGACAGATTTTAACATGCCGTAAAAGCTGCAAGGCGGATGGAAAAGGGAAATGAACAATTATGGTTCCAGACGATGAACTCGCAAAATGTCACTGGATTCACGTGATTAAGCTACTCAGAATATTAAAAAAAATATCCGGATATAGTTTCTTTTTGGTTGCAATAATAGTAATTTTGAATACACGTCTGGTATATGAGACTTCAAACTTCCGTGAGTGGTATTCAAATTTGTTCGGTGCCTGAAACCGACGAGGCAGACCACTTTTTTTTTTATAGTATAGGGGGCAAACGAACAGATGGGTCACCTGATGGTAAATGACTACCGCCGCCCATGGGCACCCGTAACTCAAGAGTCACAAGTACGTGGCCGCCCTTAAGGTGGGAATAGGGGAAGAGGGGAAGAGGGGGAAGAGCGGGAAGGGGTGAGAGGGGAAGGACGGGAATAGAGGAGAGGGAAGGGTTAGGGCCTCCGGTAACCTCAGTCACGCGGCGAAAAGCAATGCGACCATTGTTTCACTGCTTTTCCCTGTGAGGCCGTGGTATCGCACGGAGTCGAGCCGGCCCATTCGTGCCGAAGCATGGCTCTCCCACGTGTCACGTCACGTCCCACTTCACAAAGAGCTTCTATCGGGTCCAACATTTGTCGGACATCCCCGAAATACACACACAAGTACAACTGCGTCCCTTTAAGAAATATTCAACTGGTCTTTTTATCCAGTAGTATCCTAACCTTTGAGTACCGACTTGTTCTCCAATTTTTTCAGATATGTACAATTCAAATGTGTTATTAATATCTACCAAAATAACTGTGCTCATAGATTAATTATTTAATAATTATTTAATATGTAATAAAGCACAGATAAGATAATAGTTACTTCGTAAGTTAAGGGTTAACAACCTAGAAAACTCTGTCATGTTTGTCCCTCGATACTCCCACGAAAACGTAGCAAATCTGTGTAATTCAGTAATTTTTCATATTAAAGTCATGGTGGTTTGTCAAACCTCACGTCAGTCGTGGGTTCTGTAACAAAAACAGCACCTTGGTACTTAAAGGTTCTAAGCGATCACGCCTGGCGGGTTGTAGTATAACACATGGATGGTATCTCTTACCCTTGCTATCACCTTCTCCAAGAGTGGGATAAATATCTTAACTTAAGCGGCGCTACCTGTACTGGCTAAGGCATCGAACTTGCGATCAACTGGTTGCGGGTGCTGGAACCCCACAGTACACTACCGACGTGAACCCACTCTTGACACAAGAATTTCACTTAGCTGGAAGAGTTAACAAGAATACTAGTAATGTGCCACCCACGGTGCTAGTACTCTTTTAAAAAAAAGACGATGATAGATAACTACGTTATCTCCAACACACAAGATCCTATGTCGAATTCATTGATCACCTCGTTACGACTTTGATGTATCTACCACTGTTATAAATATCTAGACAAATAAACTCGATTCAAAATACAATAATTTCTATATTGCATTTCCCAATGAAGTTTAAGTAAAAGGCGAGTCTATATTCTCCTGATTTCGGCACTGGTGAAAATTACAACCGCATTCCAGAGTAACAACCCCAAATGAAATTTAGTGAGTATCATGAATCAATTTAATTGGTCCAAGTGAACGGGTGTTGATGGACGTTGAAAAGGACCGTGAATTTTAATTAACAAGTCAAAACACGATCTGATTTTGAGCAGTTATTTAATACGAAAATAAACTCATTCAGCGAAAGATGATACAGGAATGCTTTACAACAAACAAAGCTTCTTCATAAATGTTTTACTAGTAGACTAAAAACGATAAACACAAATGTTTTGGTAATGTTACATAAAATATCTTTTCCATGTAATTTAACACGAAGAGAATTGTTGTTGAACTTTAAGTTTATGTGTAAAAGAAATGCAGAAAGCTAATTATTTTAAGCAATATGTTAGAGAACCCTTTGTGCGCATTTCTATAAATATCGCTAATGGAGCAACGTGAAATTTGGGATAAGTACTTAAAGTTTATGTATAAAATGTCACCCCCTCTTCCACACTTCCCCTACTCCCTTGAAGGCTGGCAACGCACTTGTGACTCTTGAGTTGCAGGTGTCCACGGGCGGCGGTAGTCATTTACCATCAGGTGACTCGTCTACTCGTTTGCCCCAAAAAAAAAAAATACGTAAAGCGGCGGGATCAAGCTACACGCGTCCAGTACATACACGTGTCATAGAACGTAAGTTCAAGTTAAACTGGCCAATGAAATAAATAAAAAAATTAAAATTTCTCTGTTCAACCCAATGGTTTGGAACGATTTGTACATCCTACTAATATTATAAACGTGAAAATTTGTGAGGATGTATGGATGTATGGATGTATGTTTGTTACTCTTTCACGCCAAAACTACTAAACCGATTAAGATGAAACTTAGTATGTAGATAGCTAGAGACCTGGATTTACATATATGCTATATTTTATATATACTTTTATATATAACATATAGCCTAGTTATATATAAGTTATATATATACTTTTTATCCCGATATGCCCACTGGATTGACGACACTTACGCGGGTGAAACCGCGGGGCGTTGCTAGTTAAATGTAATCAAATAATATATATAAGACACTACTAAACAGTGAAGCATCCAACTTAAATATGGCATACAGAAAAGGGTATAAAAATTCATGGCGACAGCGCAGTGAATGCAGTAGGTACTTGAACAAATTCATTTTTCCTGTTATACTCAACGCTTCGAGCGAGTGGCTCGGTAATCGAATCTTGTGCCTTGGTTCACTGTCGACTATTCCCCGCTTTTCCCTATCAACTATAGAGGGTGTTTATAGTTCTGGTACTAAGAAAGGTCTTCAAATATCTTTATTGAATATATATCAGTTAAATTTCTTTGCTGTTGCTCCATTGGTTGCGCTGTAGCTCGTAATCACTTTGGATGAATGAGAAAAGATACCGATGACGTAAAGGTAATTTTTTTAAATAATCTTCATCTCTAGTAAAATCTCTAACCCATTTCATTGCCACAAGACATGCCACTTCCAACACTCATTAGCTTTTTTGCCACCCTTGGCGTTTGCCAACCTTGGAGACATAACTCACCCAATAACAAAAATAACGATTTCATGCAAAATACATTCACATTGCGCACTCCCGCCTTTTTGTTTGGTGATAATTGCGAATGCATTGTTGGTCCCATGCATTGGGACCAAGCATTTGCATAAGTCTGTGTTTGATAATGGGGTCTTGGTTTCTAATTCCTGGAATGGGCAAATTGTTGTTAAGTTTTCTGCAAGAATATTTTCAGTAGCAGTTATGAAGGCTAGAAATGTTACCGGTAGATATCTGTTGTGGAACGGGTGTCGTGTCTCTCCTATCACAAAGGGAGAATCCTAAGACCAGGCTAGATTATCATGCATTTACAGTTCTGTATATGTTATAGTCAAAAGTTCGATATGTAGTCTCTTTGCGAAATGACTGGTTTACCCTAGATTTGAGGAATGCCTTTGGGCAAATCCGAAAACTAAATAACAATTTCTGCATTTGACTGATGTATAAGGCAAACCTAAAAAAGTACCTAACTTTTTAGTCAAACCTAGCCTAGTCTTTGCTAGGAGCAGATAAGGCAAATTCATCAAGCTTCGATTTGTCCTAAACTTACTGCAAGTTTAAACAGTTTGATACATGTAAGCCCAACTCATTGCGGCTGTTCAATAAAATCATTTTTTATTACACTTCTTATTCCATATTTGCACATTGAACGCGCGAGTGCGTAAGCGTAAAGATGAGTCAACCAAATTCTGTTGTGACCGAAAATGTGGATTAAAAGCGAAGATTACCCAAAAATCAATTATTTTAATAAAGAAACCATAAACATTAATAGTCACTACGCTATCTTCTTTCAACTTAGTTTCTTACCTCATCATTCCTCTATCAGTCAATCTTACATTACACATACTTCTCAGTGTGCGCGTCATATCCACGTCATTAATATTACTGTCATGTTTCTTCTGCCAATTTTTACAGAGAAAAATATCCAACTAGTAACCCACCCGGCTTCGCACGGGTACAAATTATACACCTAAACCTTCCTCATGAATCACTCACACACTCTCTCTATTAGTGAAAACCGCATGAAAATCCGTTCAGTAGTTTTTTCAGTTTATCGCTAACAGACAGACAGACAAACGCGCGGGGGACATTGTTTAATAATATGTAATGATGCGATACAGGTCCAATATTATAGTATCAACTATATAGTAGATACTAAAATGTAAGTTTGGTTTATCTTCTCTAGATCGCGCTGAAATGTGTATATAGATTTACAACCAGCCTTCTACCTACCCATTGGCATAAATACAGGCATGAGAATAAATAAAAGAAATACAGCAACTTCCACTGCCTATATAATCGATGCCTATTATTTTTCTGGCATAGTTACCTAACTAGCTACGGTTGTAAAGGGCGAAACCATTTAATTTGTACATTGAAATGTCGTTTAAGCGCCTCTGACGTGGTTACAGCGTTTCATCTAGCAAAGCAGTGACGTGCCGTTTCACATTGAACTGTAATTTGCGGGAAATGCTTACAATTTAATCAGCTATGATTGTGCGGTTAGCTTGGGACCAAGTTATATGTTGTTTTCAAAGTCGTCAGTCGTGTAGCTTAATCGAATTTTGGTCTTGTTTGATTGCAATTGTTTTTTTTTCCATCTGTACATTAAAATTGTATGCCTTTTCCTTATCGCACGTTACACTTCAGGCGCTCGGCGGATGAGGGCTAGACGGAAAAAAGTGTTAGTGCAACGAAAAATGCTGACCGTGAGTTGATTTATTTTATTTACGCCGTGTGTTTGTTTTATAATGTGCTTTAGTTATTATAATAACATTTTTTTTTCTTTGTGATTTAATAATTTTATTTATATTATCAAAAAAAAAAACAGAAACCACATTTTACCTGGCTGAAATGTTTGCACTTTTGAGTAAATATTGTGAGGGCGCTGGCACCCAAAACACAAGTTTAATCTTAGCAAAAGGAGCATGAACTCTCGTACCCAAATACCTGAGTTTATGCTTCTTTTAACAAATGTAATATCTAAATGGAAAAAATGTAGTAGTTACAGCTCACACAGAGCGATATAAACAAACGAATTAATATTAGAAAGGGTATCCTGTTGTAATCATATATGTTCTATACCTAGAGGTACTAGTGCAAATATGTCTTAACCTTTAGATCTATCAGTCCGACTTGAAAAATCTTTTAGGATCAAAAAAAAATTATAATAAAAAAGAATATAGCCATACACATATAGCATTACGCTATGATCCAGCAGTGCATAAGCTTGAAAATATTGTCTTTCACTTGAATTAAAATAAATAATCAAATAAACATATTTATAATAATAATAAAAATGAAATAATAAAATATTATGTGTTATCCAACATTAATGCCGTTACAACTTCAGTCTACAACTAGTAGTTTATGATGCTGAAACCTAAAGTTAATTGAACATCGGTGCTTTTATAACAATACTGTTTTCTGTTTTTTCATTCTAATTAATTCTTAAAGAAGTGCCTACTTAATGACACTTGCAACAAACTAAAATAACAGGTATAAACACTAATATTGTTTTAATATTCATTTCGGCATTCAATATGCAGTCTACAAATTAGATCTATCTGTCAATCATATATAGCCCTAAAAAAATTAGTTTTTTTTTTCGGAATTTCAACGATTTGTAACTTTTTTTTTAAAGATCATGTACAATTTGACATTGGCAACATTTGAAACAGCTGTTTCCTTTATTTGCAACTCCAAGTGTCACTCGTGCGTTGAGACCATTTCTGCCTCCCCACGTAACTCTAGCATCCTGCTCATGGACAGAAAAGATTAGATCAACATTTTCTAGAAAAGTTAATAGGTTTATTTTAGTGTATTGAGGTCGGTTAATACATATTTGAAAGGATATTTATTGATACACGGTCTTTTGTACTATCAAAATAGGACGACATAGCAAATATTTTATTTACTACCAGAGGAATCAATTCATTTGGAACGAATTAAAAAGGGCTTTGATGAATATGCATATTTTGGATGGGATTATTATTGAAACTAGTTGGGAAAGCTTCTTCAAAGCATGTCACGGAACACTTCACTCCCTTCTTTACGCCTATTAGTTCTATGTAATTATCTATCCCATCAAAAACATAAATGTGAAAATGGGAGCCAAGTTCAGTATTAAGAATATAGGTACGTGGTTATCGACTACACCGACAAAAGAATTGAGATCGAAATGATTGCCAAGTTCTGTAGATAATCCTGAACATTTGACTTAGCTAGTTTTCACATCCAAGTTTTCTTATATTTGGCTAAACAACTTATTTTATACGCAAGTTTTGTCGGCGTAATCGATAACTACGTACATTTTTAATATTGAACTTGGCTCCCATTTTTACATTTATGTTTTTTAGGGGGTATCATTACATTTGTAAATAAATTATTAAGTAAGATTGTGTAAGAATGTATGTAGAATTCTTACAATTTGGTAGGAATGGTGTCTGATAGCTAGCGACCTTTCATCATGGAACCTATTCTCCTCCAAAAATAAATTGCTGTATCATTTTGAAAGGCGCTGAGTATTAATAAAAGTCAATTGATTGGAAAATATTAAAAAAAATCACTGTTTTCTGATTTTTTTTCTCTGCATACACACAATTACCCAGCTGGACGCCAAATTTCAACTTTCTAGGTCATCGGAAGTGGGTTAGGTTTTTGATCTATATGTCGGTCAGCCAGTGATAAAAAGGTCGATTTTTAAACGATTATATCTCGATGACTGTTTAAGCTGTATTTATGAAATTTGGCGTTGTAGATAATCTAAGGGAATTTAAATAAATAAACAAAAATACAAGTATTTATCTAAAACAGGTTATGAGTAATTAAGCGGCAAATGTGGCTCCAAATGGTTCGTGTAATATAACACACGGCTGCTGCGTTGCCAGTTCCTTTTTCTTGAACTTGGCTTGACACGCTGCCGCGTGTCTAGGTTTTCCTTAAAATATTATGTTAATGTATTCATACATTAATATTTATTATATTGTTTTATCAGTTAGTTAATTAATCTATGGATAAATACATTCTCAAAAGTTCTTCACTCACTATTACACATCGCATTAACAGTATTTCGAAATCGTTTTACGAAATGGAAAGGATTTCGGTGAAGTGTCTAATTCGACTTAAACGATGCGTTGTAATGGCGTCATGGGCGCTATTTCAGACTGTTCTAGCCAGAAGCGTGAAACGGAATGTACCTAAACAATGCAAATATTGTCAGTACAAATGAATAATCAAATGTTTTAAAAAAATAAATATTCTAATTTCGAAGCACGTCGATGTTCATTTTTTTTTTCTTTGCGCACATACCATGGAGTTGAAACTCTCCATAAATCTAGTACAATACGTATCGGTGAATACATAAACTGGTCTTTAATAAAATCACGTACACACATCCCAACCTCCTCAATATTGAATAGGAAGTAGAAAGAAAGAATATAAAAATCATTACCACACACTCGCTACGGAAATTCTACAAAAGAATTTCATCCATAAGGATCTTAATGCAATATTATTACGGTATAAAGGTGCTCCAGATTCGTTTCCGTTCGGCGTCTACAGGAAAACTGAATTTGTTGGGGAACGTCGCCTTCCGGTCTACGAGACAGGGAGACACGTAGCTACGTACTAATGTAGAAACACCTCGGCGTGCTTGAAGAAAAAGAAAGCATCATTCACCCTTATAGTTTAGTTAGCATGCGAAGAAATTTAACGCCCAACTTAAATTCAAGCCACCTGATTTTTAGAAACATATATAACACTAGCAGCGCCTCACGGTTTCACCCACGTAAGTCCCGATCCCGTCGGAATATCCAGCTATCTACATACCAAGTTTCATCGTAATCGGTTCAGTAGTTTTGGCGTGAAAGAGTAACAAACATACACACACACACACACACTCACAAACTTTTCACTTCAAAAACTGTCAGTCGTAGGACTGCACATCAGAAGTGAAAACACATACAAACATATATATACATATACACAGATACATCTATGTGTCATCATGACAATATATGTCATCTGAGTGTAGCGGTCACGCGAGTTCAGTGCTTTTTTCCTATGCCAAAAGTGCCCAACGTACCTAAAGAAGTTTTCACTTCAAAGAGTGATGCCACCTATTAGTGACATCATCATAAGTACATACATATTCCGGTATCTCTGGATATTTCGTGTCGTTAATTTTGTCACTACGTATTTAGTTCACAAGTTTATTAAAGTAAAGATAACATTTCCACAGCTAATTTAGAATATTGTTTTCACTTTTATTAAATAATAA
Organism: Callimorpha dominula; assembly: GCA_949752705.1. NCBI lineage: Eukaryota > Metazoa > Arthropoda > Insecta > Lepidoptera > Erebidae > Callimorpha > Callimorpha dominula. The sequence continues at coordinate 2,147,112 of OX457002.1, read as the reverse complement.
TAATAATAAATAATAATAATAATAATAACTCCACACATCTCACACACGGCTGTCTGATCCCAAACTAGGCAGAGCCTGTACTATGGTAACCAGACTGCTGATAAACATACTTATATATTTCTAAATACATACATATATTATAGATAAATTACACCCAGACACAAAACAAATTATCGTGCTCATCACACAATTATTTGTCCTGGGTGGGAATCGAACCCACGACCTCTGGCTTAGCAGTCAGGGTCACTAACCACTAGACCAACAGGCTAACAAAACTCAATGGATAGATTAGCGCCCTCTAGTGGATCTATATATGTATTATTAGCGTGACGGTAACGAGTTCAGTGCTTTTTCCCCATTGCAAAAGTGCACAAACGTCCCTAAAGAAGTTCTCACTTCAAAAAAGATTCCGACAAACTGAATCTCCTCTTTTTTTTTTAGTCGGCCAACGAGACCTTCCAGCAGTCACAAGATGCAAAGCAATACCGTTTAAATGTCGCTCCATACCTATTAAAGAATGACATATTTCCCCCGTTTCAACTTTCTATGTAAAATACGGAACTTACATTAAAATGAAACAAGTTACGCGGTAGTTTCGCGGTCTATTTAAGTTTTTATATTTCCTGGCCTTTCAAGATTTTAGTGCCAGTATTTTTATAAAATGCCAGCGGGAGTACTGAGACGTCTCTATGATTAAATAACTTTTATGAACAACAAAGAAAAAGTTTTATTAATACTGTCATTTCATTGCTTACATTTTGTTTCCTGTTTGTTGATAACGGCACCCCATTTTTTTTTTGTCTGTGATAACCTTCTACAGGTACCATACGACCAAGAGCTCAGGGAAGTGTCGTCTATGGCCAGGAGTTCGGTTCTGACAGTGACGGTTATCGATTAACGATGCGATCCGTAGTTCGTGCAACACACACGTTAGTACACCAATATATCCTACTAATATTATAAACGTGAAAATTTGTGAGGATGTATGGATGTTTGTAACTCTTTCACGCCAAAATTACTGGACCGTGCGATGAAACTTAGTATATAGATAGCTGGAGAACTGGATTAATATATAGGCCACTTTTTATCCCGATATTCCACGGGATTGGAACTTACGCGTGTGAAACCGCGAGGCGCTGCTAGTATTTAATAATTTTTTACAAACATATTATGTAATCAATTATAGTTTTGTCAAAGTTTTATTCCGATACAACAATTAGAAGTAGGTTGAAATTGACTCCAAGACTTGGTTACATAGTTACAAGTAAAGTTAAAAAATCGTGTTAAAAAAGAGAATAAAATCCTATCATTTAAAGTTTAATCAGAACCCAGAAAACCATTGGATACCGATTTTTCTCTGAGTCACGAAGAAAGTCATTTAGGGTCATTAAATAACAATTTAGATAATTGGAATTGTAAACGAGTGGTTTATATGTGGTAGTCCGGCTTACAGATATTTATTATAAGTAGGTTCTGCTTAGTTTAGTATCAGACGCCTGTGTGTGAGATGTGTGAAGTTATTATTATTATTAGTCTAGCAACCCGTCCCGGCTTGTAATGATTCTTTATTATCATTTATTTATTTGAAACTAATAAATGCACAGTAAACATATGGTTGATAATGGCTGCTATAGTTATATAACTGTGTTGCAGCCATTAACGCCCGCCTCAGGAAGGAATAATATATTGTTTTTTTTCTGATTTCTATAACAATCATCGCCATATTCACCTATTTTACACTTTTTTTGTAGTTATGGAGTTTAACAGACAGACAGACAGACGCGGCGGGGGATTCGTTTTATAATATGTAGAGAAGACCGATCCAGTCCTTTAGTAAATACATTCCGTTATTGCTAAAGACGTTTATACTGAAAAGCTTACGAATACTGATGAGTTTTTTAATATTAGAGGTCACTGGTTTGATTTCTACTCAGTGAAAATCAGTGAAAATAGTTGTATTGCGACAATTTGCATAATCTGGGTGTTTTTATGTATGTATTTACATATTTTAATCTCTAAGATTGTTTATCCGTGCTACCTACATATTATTATGTGTATGTGAACTATGCTTAGTTTTAGTCTAGATAACACTGTATGTATCTGATTATTATTAAGATTAATATTTTTATAACAATCACGAGAGATAATAATTATATTCTAACTAGCAATCCGCCCCGGCTTCGCACGGGTATAAATTATACACCTAAACCTTCCTCATAAATCACTCTGTCTATTAGTGAAAACCGCATGAAAATCCGTTCAGTAGTTTTTCAGTTTATCGCGAACAGAGAGACAGACGCAGCGGGGGACTTTTGTTTATAATATGTAGTGTTCAGTTGTCTCGTCGATAGATTTCACATCACATACATATATACAACCAGCTAAACAATGATCATCTATCTGCCTTTACCTGTTAGATAAACATCAAATCACTCCCTATGGAATTCAAAGCAAGCCGGCAAAATTTTTCACTCCATAACCCCTAGGGATGAACAAAGCCAGGGACATATAGTCGATCTTATTAATCCAGCACTGGGTCTCCGACAAGGCGGATTTGCTGAATGGTACTTTTAATGGTCAAAAATATAGAGGTTTTACACAGTTATTTATTTTACCTTTGTTATTTATTTTATCAACATACACATATGTTGTCATTCCTTATTTTTGGCATTCTTATTATCCGATTACTGTGCAAGTTTCATGACACTGTGCAATAATTTGTTGACATTGATTTTTGAATAAAATGTTCCCCGATCCGGCCATCGAACTCGGAACCTCAAAATTGCAAGCAACCTTATACAATTATTAGAGCGTGCCGGTTTTTTATCTGGCTACTGACTTTAGTTATCAAACCAACATTTGTATATTTTTTTAAAACGTTTGTATATTTTTTTAATTACTTATTATAGTTTTCTGTACAAAAACTGTCTTAGATTTAGTTACTTATTATTTTGTTTTATAATATACGAATGTATGAATGTGTTTTGTATCTGACCACGCTGAGTATTTATCTATAAGGACTTTATCTAAGTTAAACAGCTTACGTAATCGTTTTTGTTCAACAGACATATGTTACGTTGACCAACTGTTTCAAACAACCTTCCTTCAAGTTAACTCTTAGTTTGTCCTTTCTGTTGAAGCTAATGAAAGATGTTTTTGGCAGATTCTGATTGTCTTTAGTTAGTTAGGCTAAAAAGGACCAAACCTATTAACTTAATCAAGTGAAAAGTTTTACAGTTAATCATTCCAAAGAGCCATCCAGGGTCTTTAGAATGATAAAAGAACAAAGTATGAGAAAATGACAACAGTGTAAATCGGCAGATTTCGTTAAGCAGGACGCCTTTCTTAAAACATATTTCGTATTTATGAAGTATTATAGCTAAAATATCATACCAAATTATACCATAATCAAAAGCACGTACCCTTTTTATGATATAAGGGGCAAATTTTGAGACAGTTCATCTGATGGTAAGTGACTAACATGACGGCATGGACAGCTGCAACTCAAGAGACACAAGTGCGTTGCCGACCTTTGAGGTGAGAGTACGATCTTTTCTTGAAGGTTTGAAGGTCGTATGGGTCCGGAAATACCGCAGGTGACAATTTGTTCCACAGATTTATTGCGTAAGGTAAAAAATTTCTTGAAAACCGCATAGTGGTGGAGTGCCAATTATTCAAGCGATGGAAGTTTTGTCGCTTTGAACGATGGCTAATATCCATATTTCTATAAATGGTATTAGTATTTTTAATTTTTTTTAAAGCTCAGTGCCAAGGGACACCTATTACTAGTATTCTTGTTAACCTCTCCAGTTAATCTAAATGATTCAATTAGAAGTCGGTTTGGGTTCACGTCAATAGTGTTAATATTACTTCTGCAAAGGAAACTTAGAGATTTCTTTGTAGGTGAATATGAAGGATTCTTTGAAAATTTTGACGTTTTATAAAAAAGTAGCAAGTGGTTGCGCAATACAAAGTAAAAAAAAAATTACAAATAAATAATACCTACTATTAGATTCCGAAGTTGGATTAACTTAAAAAAATACAAAATCACAAAAAAAAATACACTTTGATCATTTTTACATTAACAAAACAATAAAAAACTTGTTAATCACAATTTAATACAAAATGGACACGAACAAGGATTGCTCCGATCGCTACGACCGCTCATTATATAATAACGCCCAATATGGAATTACATTTCCTTTTATATAAAATTTGAAGGTAGACCGACGACTCTGAGGGTGGTTTGCTAATAATACTATATCTGTGTGCAAGAATATAACTACCAATCCTATAATTCCAAAGAAAACCTAATTTTTTATGTCAGCGCCATACAATTTTTTCGTAAAAAAAATTATAACTGTTCCATTTTTACACACAATTGACTCGTACGACATTTTATAGTACTTATAGTAATGATCAGTAGAATCTATTACAAGCAAAAAAGAACCCTTCAAAATTCAAGTCTATATCTATGAAAGGCGATTTTCAGCCCACCGTGAGACGTCCAGTATATATATGTTGACCTATCATGGTTTCTAAAAGGCTGATAAAAAGGTTCAACTAACATAGCTGTTAGGTTAACAGCGGTGTCCAAATTGCATTTGACACAAGATCCTGATCCGATGTTCAAATCAGAGTGCCAGTCCGTCATGCTTTCAGTAACTCAATAAATACTTGACATCAGATTAGTTAATTTTTGGGTTGATCAGATTTTCAGAAATGGGGCGTAATCCTACTGTGAGCAAATGTGAGAAAGAGACAACGAATAGTTACACGTCAGTGACAAGTGACAATACAAATGCAATAACTCAATGGAGTCCAGTTAAGCCGCTTACGGTATTGACTGTGATCAAGCGCGCTCAGAGAGACGTTGTTTTGTAATGTTTTGTTTTAAAGTTTATTTGTTTGAAAATGTTTTGTTCTGGATTTTATAATTTGTTAAAATAAAAACATTTATTCAATTCACGAACACGTGTAAAGTATTTTATTATCATTGATTTGTAGGAAAGTTATGCATGTAACCTATAAATTCTAAGCCCTCTCTATTTGCTAGCTAAAGACTAGGTATATAATTAACGGTTTGTGACATTTTTGACACATAACAGTGCGATAAAATCTCGCCAGTACAGTCAAGACAAGAAGAACAAGAAGAAAAAGTCCAGTATATACTTGTCAGCAATTCTCTGCAGGGATATGATTATTCTCCAGTGGGGTCGGATTTGTTATAAGCAATAATGGGCATCAAAGAAAAAGAAATAGAATTATATTATTTCCTAACTGAACATATTCCATCACATTGTCAAGAACATAAATTGATCAAAGAACTTTTCGGTACGTGAAGAATTCCGCAACAAAGTTGCTCAGCCTTGGGTCAACGTACCGACACATTTGCTTTAACTATGTCAAATTACGAGTAAAGGGTTCCGCTGCTCGCTTCGATCTAATTGCGACTTCGTGACTACCATACCCTCTTCCATTAGCACCTCGTACTCACGCACTCCGTCATAAAAGACACCTACCTAATGTTCAGTATACATCGACACTCTAGTATTAAGCTGAAGGTTTAACAACGTAGTGGCCCAGTAATGTATAAATATAAAATTAAAGTGATTGAATCGTTTGTAAGCATCTTACTGAGTTACATCTGAATCGTTAAAAGTCTAGACAGAAGCCGATTGAATTTCTTATTTACGTTGATTTATATATATACAGTGAATCTTAAGTGTAATTCTCTTGATCGTTTGCTCTTTAACGGACATAAATTTAAGACTTATGGTATTTATAAAAATATATGAACTGCTTTTATAAGATTTTTTTATTTAACTTTATTAATGTTCCACAGTAACGGGTCCTCGCGGATCTAAATTAACGCTTTATTTCTGATTTAATACTAACAACGTAAATTGAATGCATGCAATGCAGAAACTGATGTTATGCCCCTCCAAAAACAGGGAGGATCCTCCGACCAGACTAGGTGATCATGCCTGGCGGACAGCAGCCCTACGGTTGATCTTGGGGAAGTTGTATAAATACTAATCAGCGCGAGAGCTTTAATCGCGCGATGCAGGATTAGTAGTTACTACGTAGTTCAGCTCTCTTTCGCTAGATGATGTTGGAGTATTTTTTTGCTGCATGTGAAAGTCGTCACATCTAATGGAAGAGAGTAATGGCTCTTGAATATCACGCTACGAACATTAGGAGCAGTGACCATAAGACCTGATTAAAACCTTCGGGAATGGCAAGTAGCACATTTGGGCAAAAAACAATTGCGGTAATTCGTATAAAAATAATCAAAATCAATTTCTACGAGAATATTACCAGGCATCAACGCAAAGGTATGTATGTTTTGAACAAACCGCACGATCCAATAGGCTATCTGACTCCGGCAACATTTATTGTGATATTCATTTATGTAGTCGTTTATAATGGAATGCTGAAATATAAAAATAAATATGGGTATTTTTTTTTATCAATCGTTACCAGGTTTAATCTTCTTGCTTGTCATTGTGTCCTTATTTAAGCAAGGCTAGCGTGGAAAATAATAAGTTATATTTAAAGTATCAGTATAAATTATTATTTTATAATTATTATATTATAGGTTATGTTTCGGGATAACATTTCGAACACCTAAATTTAAATAGGTATTAACTAAAAAAATCTATTTTTTTCAGAAAAACCAACAAACTAATTACTGTGTATGTAGAGTTATGCTTTTTATATGCAGCTACAAAAAAGGTATTGTAGAAATCTTGTGTTTAAATCATGTTTTGGGGCTGAAAATTGGATATATGTAGTTATTTCCCAATTGCTTAGGTACTATGTAGGTACTCGTATGTATATTTGTTTCGAGTTGAGCCCGTGTTAGTGAATTTAGCGTCTAGCGTCGAGTGTTGGTAATATTATTAAATCTGTTTTTTTTTTGGTCGGTAGTTATTGAGATAAGGATTTCGATGGTGTACATAACTCAAAAAAATATTTGTTTTAGTTAGCTCCCTTTAGATCTAGCTACACGATTTATGGGCTGTATATCATCAAAACTGGTTTAAAAGTTAAAATGCTATTTACATTTGAAAATACAAATGTCCATGAAAAGTATTTATATTTTTTTTTAACTTGCTTGGCTCCTCTTGCGTCAAAGATATTTTGTCTATCTCTCTTGATCAGTATTTTGTCTATCCCTCTTGATCAGTATTTTGTCTATCCCTCTTGATCAGTATTTTGTCTATCCCTCTTGATCAGTATTTTGTCTATCCCTCTTGATCAGTATTTTGTCTATCCCTCTTGATCAGTATTTTGTCTATCCCTCTTGATCAGTATTTTGTCTATCCCTCTTGATCAGTATTTTGTCTATCCCTCTTGATCAGTATTTTGTCTATCCCTCTTGATCAGTATTTTGTCTATCCCTCTTGATCAGTATTTTGTCTATCCCTCTTGATCAGTATTTTGTCTATCCCTCTTGATCAGTATTTTATTTACCCGACAACGTGTTTGGTTAGATGATTGGTTGAGTAGTAGTACATTTGCATTTATAATATTACATAGGGATGCTCGGCATGTGTAGTCAGGGATGCCTAACACCGTAAAAACAGGTCGCTTCACCCCAGATATAGAATCCCTTTCGGACCCAAAACTAGTCGGCCATCTCTTAAATACAGACATTAGTGCCATCGTGTATAATAATTACTAAACTTTTGTTTCATATTTTATCAAGAACGTGTTTTAAGCTTGCAAAAAGTTGGCAATACATAAACTAATCAACATGATTAAGTAATATTTTGTGTATATATAGGTAACTCTAGCTGTTGCCCATGACATCGATCGAGTGGAAATTTTTTGGAAATCGATCCCACAGGAATCGTAATTTTATCCGGCATAAAAAGTAGCCTATGTGGTATTCCAGACTTTAATCTACCTTTGTGTTAAATTTCATCCAGATCCGTTCTGTTGTTTTTGCGTGAAAGAGTAACATCAAATCCATCTACCCATCCCTCCTCACAAACTTTATCTTCATAATATTAATAAGATTATTATGAAGATTGTATTGTTCTTTTAAATTTAGCCCCCATTATCACTCTCCTTCAGCTTTCTTAAGCATAAATAAAGCATCAAGCAAGACGGAGGTTTATCTCAGAATAAGCTTTTAAAACATCAACGCTTTCCCCGTGTTCTAATAAAATATATTCATAAAAAATTGTATGGTAAATGTAAGAGCGGAGCGTGCGTGCGTGCGTGCTTGCGTGCATGCGTGCGTGAGTGCGTGAGTGCGCGCGTCCGTGCATGTGTGTGTGCTAATAAACCGTAATACAAGAAAAAACAGTCTCAAACACAACTATGATATATGTATGTCGAAAGCAAATATAAATCGCAACTCTCTCCACTACACTGTAAAGTTAAATATTACTCGCACGGCAGTGCACGACCAAAAGTAATATTTATCTCTCATTCTATGATGTGCCGTGTGACACCGAACAAATAACATTTTTTTTTCTTTTGATTCTTGACCTCTTCAATATATACCTATCTCTTTCAAATACCCATTTTCACATTGTATTGGAACCATTAAAATTTTACATTTACACAAAACTATAAAATTTAAAATCACTTCCTTTTTTAAATTTGATAAAAAAATATACGTAAACAAAGGCATTTAAAACATTTTGAGTATTTTAATAAGAGTCGTGTTCAGGTCCAGTTGGTACGTCTCACTCTTCAATGAGCAGTTTTAAATTAGAATTTACGAGTGTTTATTGAGTTTTTAAGTGTTTTCTGAGTACAAAGTTGAGTGTTTTGTTAGGGCATCTCATTCGAATGATACCGAGAAAGTGATGATGGTCCTTTAGATGTTCTCGCAAGCTCGTTCACCCTGCGAATTTCAATTTAAATTCAGCTTTATATCTGATAGTGAAGACATTTTCCTAGTTGTATTATTTGATTGGTGGTGTAGTGCTGTCTCATACATGGTATGTATTCCGTTTTTTTTTTTTATATAGAATTCATGTATAAATGTATAGTCCCAATGTGTGTTACTAAGAACAATAAGTTACGAATAAAGGAAATCAATAGATACAAATAAATAAAATTAAAGTGTCTGTTTGCAATATTTATGTCAAAAAGTTTTTTAAGCACAAATAGTTATTTGCACGATATCTATGCCTAACATAAGTTTTTTTTTTATTTTTTCTATCTGTCTTTTTGTCAGTCTGTCTGTCTGTTTGTTCCAGCTAATCTCCGGACCGGGTGGACTGATTTCCACGGAACTTTTACTGGCAGATAGCTGGTGTTATAAGGAGTAACTTAGACTTACTTTGGAAAAAGAATTAGGGTTCCGCGCAAAATATAAAAATATCTTCAGGCGAGCGAAGCCACGTGGGACTGCTAGTGTTTAAATTAATAAACAAAAAAAAAACAATTGTGAAGTCTTGGATTCGATTGTCGTTTGGGGTGAATTGTTATTTGTTTTTTTGTACAAAAATTAGTGTAGTGAGTTTACCGGAAAAGAAGTGTCAGAAGTGAAAACATAACTTCACAATGTATTTGCATATACATACACACACACACACACACATCTGTATGTATATAATAAGGTTAAAAAAAAGTAAAAATTTGTAAAAACCTGTGATATAGCCAGGTCAGTCTAAAATGGGTGACCATTCTTAACACATTGAGACCCCTCCGTGTCTCGAAGAGCACGTTAAACCGTCGGTCCCGGGTGTCATAGAAACATCTGTGGCATTCGTTACGGGTAGTTGGAGCCTTAAAAATCTGACAACCTGGTCTAACTACAGAACTTCGATGTCGCCTAGTACTATGGTTGTGGAGATCTGATGGCAGTCACTTCACGTAAAATATCAAAGTTTGGCCATATCGTGGTTAGACTGAAAGCCGACCACAACTTAGTTGAGAAAAGGCGCGGAGGATGAGGATTGTAATACTTCTTGTACATGTATTCTGTAGTAATACTTACAAATGATAGATTACTCCAAACAAGCACAATAAAAAAAAATAACATTCACATTCGCCATCTCGTCTTGAAGCGAGCTAAGAAAGAACTAAAAGAGTCGGTAATCCAACAGAAAAATACCAGGTATGTTACATGGACACACATTTTATATTACGTTGACACTTCCAGCGACTGAATAATTCACGAACAAACAAAACTTTGGGTATATTTCGCGTCGACTTTTTAGCACCGTTATGAATTCTATGAAACTGTTTCTCTAAAGAAATTTGACTTTGCGAAACATTTACAAGAGGCGTCCTCTTTCGTATTCAAAGTTTAAAGGTTTTCTTTATAAGTGATATTACATAATAATATGAAAAGATAGATGAAGAAAGTTTCTGAAGTCTCATGCTATAATATACATATGCTCATGACGAATACATGTACATACAATGGCCCCAATTCTGTTACTTCACTCGCTAAATTAAAATTCACTAAATTTTCTTCATATAAGAAGTAAACCTAGTGCACTTAGAAACAAGGTCTTATTTCAAATTGAAACAAGTAGGTAACATATGTCGCTATCGAAATAAGCAATTTATTTGTCGACTAAAATCTGATACGCTTAAATAAACTTTAATACCACGTAGCGAGAGCCGCTATCCGTTGAATGCCATCTCTATTGCTTTGTGTTTTTAGTAAGCGTCTTCGTAGGTGTAGATTAAAAACACGTCATCCTTGTTCGTTTTGAACAAGTTTTTATACGGCAATTATACAGCGTTTGAATAAATGAAGACTCTCGCTGCGTGAAAATAAAGTTGAGTATACGTTGGCAGGTTTTAGTAAAATTTAGCGGCGCTGAGAAATAGATGCTAGTAACAAATAGACCTTATTACGAAGAACACTAGGTTGATTTCATATGAAAAAATTAAGTCAGGTTTTAGTTTAGTCGAGTGTACAATAGAATCGGCACCAATGTCTTTCATAATAAAATATAAAGAAGAATTAGTTCATAAACCCAGATGAAATAATGGTACTTAGCCAGACCTACTTTATCTTCAAGAGGAAACGTATTAAGTGCACTTTTGTACCAAGGTGGTTAATAAACTCACGTCTAGTCTACGGTCCGCGATTACCCGCGCCTATAAACAGTAGCAATTTAAGTGATGTCGCGTTTTAACAAGACAAGTTACGACTTGACTTAACTTGAGACACCTTACACACGGCCGTCTGCTTCCAAACTAGGCAGAGCATTTACAGTGGTAACCAAACTGCTGATAAACGTACTTATGTATTACTAAAATATATAGCACATAGGCTACTTCTTATATTATTTTATTATGAAAAATGTAATGATTTTCCATGCCAACAAAGTCGCCGGCAACAGCTAGTATTATAAATGTGAAAGTGATTTTGTTTTTAACTACTCAACGGATTATCATGTAATTTTATATACTTGTTATCAGGGGTACAGAAAAAGACATAGGGTACCTTCCATCCCGAAAAAAAGTACTGATCCCGAAGGATAGAAATATTACTTTAACGGGAGCGAAGTTGCGGGAAAAAATGCTATCTGGTTGATCATTTCGGAATCCTATCCTCTCTTGGGAGTTGAGAAACGGGAAGCTTCAGGCCACGGCGTAGAAAATACAATTACAAAGCCATGGTCTCAAGTTTCGCGGCGCTGCTGCGCGCAAGAATAAATGCTTTTACATTTCGCATTTTTAGTATTCTTGAATAACTTAACCTTTCTTTTGAAGTTTTCTACACCATTTCTAGTCTTGTTTTATATTTTCCGTAAATTACAATCCGGAATTATAGCCATAGTGTACAGATTCCAACAATTCCAAAATATCAGTGCTAATCCAATCTATTGGTTAGCAGTATAGGTATGGTAGGCTAAACACGGTCACAATTCAATCCGCCTTGGACCGTGGTCGCCCACTAATGACTCGCCAGCCTGGCCAATCGTGATTTATATGCCGCCAGCGACGGGTATAAATGTGGTACAAGTTAACGACTATCCGCGGGTAGGAACAAACTATTGCTGATCTTTGATCCTTTATGTAATTTATTTTTAATAATGTCGTCACAAATAGGTTATTTTGACCGCTGGCAGCAAAGCACAATTGACACATAAAGAGTAAAATTTTATTGATGAAGACCACTTCAAAAAGTTGCTTTATCTAGGCATGATAAAAAATATATCTTGTTGACCAAATCTGTTTGCGAAAGGATCTCGTTTGATGCATTCAAACTACACAATAATGTTTTCAAATAAAATACCTAATACAAAATTTAGCAACATATCATGGACATTTCGAATAATCAACTTAGGTAGCTAAGTAGATAGTGAGAGAGTTGTTACTCTCTCACTATCTACTTAGTTACTTAATTTTAGTGTTCATGGCTGGTGGTTGAAGTAATTTTTCATTAAAGAGATACTTAAAGTTCATCATAGCTGTAGTGAAACTTGCACTGAAACTGCCTGATGACTCGATAATCAGTCAATCAACAAAATCAGTATCTGAATTTGAAGTTTTTAACATTTGAGCGTTTCAGTCATTTTTATCATCGCATGAAAAATAAGATTGTCTGATCGTCTCCGTTTAGTCGACCAGACTAAATTGCTATGCGGTTTTTCTATTAAGAAATTCTGAGTAGCAGAACGGAGTCCAGTAGAAATCAATATTAAGTGTGACGCAAAATAGAAGCCAGGTCCCTATAATTAATGAAATACTTGCTTAAAAAATTATTCCATGATAATCGCTTCCAGTTTTCGCTTACACCGCTACGTTACGCGCACCTGCTACAAACTTTCGATATTCGAACGCGAAAACGATAATTGGTTTCGATTCGATCGGTTGTTTGTAAAATGGGGCAGCAATTAAATTTTGTTTGAATGCGACTTGGTGTGACAGCTCTAAGGGGCTGGAGTCACTTGCGGATCATACGAGAAAGTGGTTCAAACATTTGATCTAATAGTTTTCTTTATAGATTCTGTATGTATGAACTCGAATTTCAAGAGTGTCGTCTTCGTAGAAAATTGTTATCGTAAGTATTTCTCGGCGAAGTTCTACTTAAGGAATTATAATATTACTTAGGAATACATTACAAATAGAGTTTCAGGCAGTTATACAAGTTCTGCATTACTGATTTTCTTTTTGCATCAGAGTACGTATGAGTCGGATGCTCTAATCATCATCATCATTTCTGCCATAGAACGTCCACTGCTGTTATTAAAACGTTAATCTGCGCTTAGTTATTTCCTCCGTTAATTCAATGTTCCAAACTGTGTTAAATCTCGATACGCGAAAATGCAAATTAATTTCTGTTTGTTGTGTCCAAGTTTCAAATCCGTACCTGAGTTTAGTTCGTTTAGCCATGTTGTAAATTCAAATTTTTTATCGAGCACTGGCTTCTACTTAATATGCTTTAGATGCAAGCTCCTCTCTAGTTTCTTTCTGATGATATTGATTATAATACATCTTGAAAATATTATATAGTTAGCGGAAAGGAAAACTTTGGTAGGCGGGGCTTAGCCGTAACGTCATAATGGCCTGATGTGGGGGAGCTAACAGTTGCGGAGGGGATCAGAAAGGAAGGTGGAAGCGCGAATGGTGGCTCTCGTCCACTTTTTCTGCGACTACCGGATCAGTAGGAGGTTCACCATAGTCGTATTGCTTTCCAATATTTCTGATTTTATTTTGTGTGTAATATTATTTAAGTCTCAAATATTGTTGGTAAAGTTTAAGTTTGCCAAGTTGATGAGCAACAAATTCATATCATCATTTTGGTAGCACCAATTTTCATGTTTTTCACTAATTTACTTTGATAGGGCTTGAAGTATGCGGTAATACATTGGCAACGGTAATGGTATGCGCGTCTTCACTATCAACTGTGAGACCATGAACACGTTTGTGCGTTTGGCGGTCCACGATATTCTGAACGTTCGCCTCCAGCACCACTTTTAGAATTCATCGGATCTTTAACTTTCTCGAGCTGGAATAGTCTGTGTTTTGACAATAAAAAGGACAATAGGGAATATAAATGTTCTGATACGACGCATTTTGGTGATGACAGTAATTAATCTTTTCCCCCATACGATTTTAAATCGAACCGTAGTGTTCTTGGCCATATGCATTTTTATACTAATATTTAAAACACGCGTTCATCTCTTCATCACCTTAGATTGACTGTTGAAGTATGTCTAAGGCATTAAATTGACCTATGTTCAAACAGCAGCATATGTGCAAGAAGTATACATGAAAAAAGTTTTACATACTTATAAATAAATAATGCTATGGAGGAAAACATATTGAGGAAATGTAATAGCTTAGCCTTAGTAAAAAAAGAACGTGTTTTTCTTCAAGTAAAACGTGTATATATTTTATTTTTATCCCATAAAGGCAAAGTGTGCTGTAATATATTTATTCAAGTGTGTCAAAGGAAGAACAATATTTTTTTTTAAAAGTTTCCTTAAAGAATGATTGACTTTGGGGCTACCAGGATTGCAGAGAAACTAAGATGAAAAGGTATGATCAGATACTTCTATTTCTATTTTATTTAAATGGCGGTAGTCTAATGGATAAGGCATCGGACTTGCGATCGCTTGATTGCAGGTTCAAACCCTACCAAGAAAATCTATGACCTACACAGCTAAGGTTCACCGGGTCATCTGCAATAGACCCTTTTGTGACGGAACACCGTGCGATTTTAGTCAGTTCGATTCCGACATACAACTTCACCGTTAGCTCTGGTGAGGTAATGACCCGTGGGGGTGCAAATAGAATAAAAGAAAATTATATGAAATTAATAATGAAGATTAGTAAAAAGTTAATAATTTAAATAATTTAAATTTATTAAAATTTTCAAATTAACTACAAGTATGAAAATGTGTATGGTTAAACTACAGAGAGTAAAATAATCATATTCTGATAAATAACCTAATTTAAAAAGTTAAAAAATTATATTTAATAGATACATTTTTAATGATATACGAAATATATAATGATTAAAATATGTATAATGATATTAATCAAGGTAAGTAAAGCTTTTAATGTGTAAATTGTGCTTAATACATACCAGGGTTCTATGGATCTCCGTAACTGTGACGAAAACTAGTATTTCTGTTTCTGTTTTTTTATGGAATAGGGGGCAAACGAGCAGACGGGTCATCTGATGGTAAGTGACTACCCCCGCCATTGGGCACCTGCAACTAGAGAGTTACAAGTAGTGCGTTGCCGGTCTTTAAGGTGGGAGTAGGGGAAGGGAGGAAAGAAGAGGAGAGGGGGGAAGCGGGAGAGAGGGAAATGTTAGGGCCTCCGGTAACCTCACTGATTGTTTAATGCTGGTTTTCTGTGAGGCCGTAGTATCACTCCGTTCGAGCCGGTACCGTAACTGAAACTATCCGAAACTATCGAATTATCCGAAATAATTTCATATTCGTATCCGTATCCAAAACCTTTATAATATTATTCATATATCCGTATCCACATACAACATTTCAAATCCGTAACATCCCTGATACATAAACATCGTGTATTACTTTCACACGTATTTTGTATCTTTACTATCTTCACTTGGTCATCGCACGGTATTTAAAACAACCCGTCAGAGAGTTCCATTCGTCATAATTACCATCTGTCTCACACCATCCGTGTCTGTACTTAACTGCGCACTTAAAACTGTTGTGTACTGAAGTTTACCGAAACCCAAATGCTCATTGTTTAGGTCGTTTGAATGAAAAGGTATTTTATTTATTTTTTATTCAGGAAACAGACATTCACATACAGTTCTTGCATCAGGAAACAATAAGGTACTTATAGACTTAGATTGCCATCAAATTTCTAAATTGGATACGTTATATTACAATGGATACAGTTTAAGAGTACGCACATGAACTCAATGTTATCGTCACAATTATCTAAATTAATGATAGAAATTTACGTATTTAAATCTTTTAATACTTGTTTTAGTGAAGTAGCTAAACTAGTGCTGAAGATAAAACTCATTATTTTATGTGTCAACACTACATCTGAAGAAGCTATTACTAGTGTTAATTGTATTATAAAAAGGAATTGGAAATATTTTCAGTTCACAAAAACTGGATCTAGGTACTCTTAATGCTATCTTTTCTAAAATAAGAGGGGCGCCAATGTAGTTTTTAGAATTTTAAATAGGTATGTCATACTGTGCCTACTGGAGAGGGGCTCGTGTCTAAGTGGTAACCGAGTAGGTTAACACATTACAAAGTTAAGTAATACTAGCCAGGTCAGTCTAGGATGGGTGACCATTCTTAACACATTGAGACCCCTCCGTGCCTCGGAGAGCACGTTAAACCGTCGGTCCCGGGTGCCATCCAAACATCTGTGGCATTCGTTACGGGTAGTTGGAGCCCTAAAAATTCCGACAACCTGGTCTAACTACAGAACTTCAATATCGCCTTGTACTTGGGTTGTGGAGGTCTGATGGCAGTCGCTTCACGTAAAATATCAAAGTTCGGCCGTATCGTAGTTAGATTGAAAGCCGACCCCAAATTAGTTGGGAAAAGTCGCGGAGGATGATATGTAATACTGTGCCTACACCAAATAAAGGTTCACTAAATATGTACTGTTAAAAACAAAAGAGCTAGCAAATCATTTTGTAGGTACTTATACTCTGTCCATTCGTTCATTTTCTTTTTGACAGTTGCTTGAGAATGTAACAGAATTTATAAAATTAAACTTTAAAACTTGCAGTTAGAAATATATTTAGATTATATTTATTTTCATTTGGTTATACTAGTCATAACCGTTTGCAGAGATTATGATAATATTATATTATTATAATGTAATATTTTTTTTATAATAAATTAATTTTGTTTTACGTAATAAAAAGTAGTACGTTCTACCGTACGTAGTGATGAGAACAAATGTTTCTACTGCATATTTATAAATCGATATTGGTGTCAATTCTATTGTACACTCGACTAAACTAAAACCTGACTTAATTTCTTCATATGAAATCAACCTAGTGTTTTTCGTAATAAGGTCTATTTGTTACTAGCATCTATTTCTCAGCGCCGCTAAATTTTACTAAAACCTGTCAACGTATACTCAACTTTATTTCCACGCAGCGAGAGTCTTCATTTATACAAACGCTGTATAATTGCCGTATAAAAACTTGTTCAAAACGAACAAGGATGACGTGTTTTTAATCTACACCTACGAAGACGCTTACTAAAAACACAGAGCAAAAGAGATGGCATTCAACGGATAGCGGCTCTTGCTACGTGGTATTAAAGTTTATTTAAGCGTATCAGACTTTAGTCGACAAATAAATTGCTTATTTCGATAGCGACATATGTTACCTACTTGTTTCAATTTGAAATAAGACCTTGTTTCTAAGTGTACAAGGTGTTTACTTCTTATATGAAGAAAATTTTGTGAATTTTAATTTAGCGAGTAAAGTAACAGAATTGGGGCCATTAACTATTTAAAATCAGTATAAAAAGCATTATATAAAAAGCATAAGACATTTTTTAAATTCAAGTTCAAACTTGTGGAGGAACGGGTGTTATATCCCTACAACACGAAGGGAGGATGGAAAAGGAGTTAATGTTGGGAAGTTGTATATATACTAATCGGCGCGAGAACTTTCATAGCGAGATGCAGGATCAGAAATTACTACGTAGTTCAGCTCGTCTTCGCTAGATGATATTGAAGTATGTTTTTGTTGTATGTGCATGTCGCCACAAACTTAAAGAAATTACTACATTCACTATTACATTACTAACACTAAATTCGTCACTTGTGTCTTTAGTAACATTAATAATCAATTGTTATGTAAAATATATTAAACTTGGGTATTATAATTTAGTAAAAGAGTTTCGTTTTTTTTAGCTAAAATTTACTTATCACTTTTTTTAAATCGATTCAAACTTCTTCGGAAAAAACTCGATTGTTATTTTTAATCGAATTTAAAACTTACTTGGAGTTAGATCATTCCTCATTGACTACTTATCGAACTGTCAAAAAGAAAATAATTGAATAAACAGAGTATCGTGTAATTTTTTCTCTTCGTGACTTTTTTTTTTTGCAAGGAGGTCCAAGCCCAAATTTTCGTGTATCGGAGCCTTCTTTAAAGGAATATTATACGGGGACGGACGTATTTCTTTTCACATTAAATCAAATCCTTTGTGCTACGTATATTTTTCATACATGTTTCATGTCATGCATTTCTAATACCACAAACTTATAACTATAAACTTAAAACATTTCTCTACAACATACACGTTGTAGAGAAATGTTTAAAAATAAATATATTAAAATGTTTTTTTATAGATCAGCTGTTAAATATTATGTAATATCCTTGGTTGGTTTTTAGGATAGTAACTTTCGTGAGTGTTTTCATAGTAAGTTAACTCGTTTGTACTCACTCGTGTATTTAGGGGAAGCCCTAACTGGTCTTGCTGCACTCAGTACAGGGCTTGCCGTCGACGCGATAGGTCGCTTCGCTCCTGGATAAAGTCTCCTCTGTCGTACGCCAAACTAGCCAAGCTTATAACACACACGTGATTACAATCGAATATCATCAATAACTATGGTATTTTTTTTCATCATCTGGCTGCTCTTGTCCCATTTTTTTTTAGGGTCGCTGCAATATGTTTTTTCTTCCATTAAACGCTATCATTCATAACTTTAATGCTTACCTACTTACTTTTTCTAGTCTTATTCTCTTTCACGCAGTCCATTCATCTTTTCTTAGGTTCTCCTACTCTCTTGTACCTGTTAATTTCCATACATTAAACTCTCTTCACTACATTTTGTTCTTAAATTTTAAAATCAAATTATTCTTCATATCTTCAAATCTGAAATATATGACACAATACAACCGCTACTAAAAAACTTAAAAAAACAATGGATAAACATCAAAAACACGTACAGCAACTGGCAAAACACAATTCCGAACAGAGTGGACGCCCCAAAACTCTGTTACAATACGATCGTTTTAAATCAAGCAGCAAAAATTACTGGGAGCACTTTTGAGTCCGCTCCAAACTTTCCACTCTGAGGTTCTGGTCCCTCATTATATTGTGTTCACGTTTTGAACCGGAGGGTATAAGCTACAAGCTTAAGCGGACAATGGATAACGACTTATTTTAAAGTGCTAAGGCAAAGTGGTTACCATAAACTGTTACAATCAGAAAGTCAATTAAATCAATTGCTTGCTGCCTTCGATTTATTCACAAAGAGCATATCAGAACATTAATGATAGGAAGCATAGATAAAACAATACAGATGGAACCGATTTATTTATGTTTATTTATGTAAATAGCATGTAAAATATGATCTATATTTGTATATTATGTACATTACTGTAAACTGTTTATTGCATTATTCATTATGATTTTAACTTTATCATTTATTATTTTGTTACGTATTTGTTTCCATCTCCATTTCTCTCTCATTGTAATAACCTGGCAACTCACCGACTGTATAAATCGCCAGGTGTTAGCAGAATATTAGCGCTACCTCTTTCAAAGTGGCATAATGACAAGCTAGTCAGCTCATCGTTGTAGTTTATTGTTATGTGTTTATAGTTATGTTAATTTTATTCCTACTATATAGGCCACGTTGTAAATCTCTTAAACATACTTATGATATCGCACACCTAAATCTAAACAGGTAAAAGGCAAAAAACTATACTGTGTCCCCTTGCGCTGCAGGAGTTTTATACGCAGCTAGAAGAAAGATATTGTAGGAATTTTCTGTTTTAATCCAGTTTTGGGGCTGAAAATTGAATTTTTGTAGTTATTTCCCTTTTGCTTAACAATGTATTGTGTATTTGTTTTATGTTTTTGAGTTGAGTCCGTGATGGTGAATAGCGTCTAGCGTCGAGCAGATTTTAAATCGGTTTTATTTATCGGCAGGTATTGACATAAGGAATTCGATGGCGTAAAAATAGTTTTTTTTTGCGTTAGCTCGCTTTAGATATAGATGTGTGATATTGTATGCTCAAAATAAATTTGTTTCTTTCTTTTTTTGTATGAGTATGTTTCTGGACTCAGGTGGTTCTGAAGCCATATAACTGATTTAGTAAATACAGAAACCCGTAGACAGCACTACCAGCGTAGGGTCGTCTCTTCTTCTGGCGAGTAGAACCATTTATGCCGCGTTCCTATAATCAAGAAACGATTTGCTTACGGTAAAATTTTCCTTCAAAATTCAACGAAACGGTGATAGCCAGTTCGAGTTATTGCTAACACTCTCCAATTCATCCGTACTAGCATTATCCTTTTGCCTCCATTGCCTTACCTTCTTGCTTACCTGTGCCTGGTTGGGGCAATAAGCTTACCTTATTACGTGAATAGGCTTATTACGTGAATAGGCTTATTACGTGAATAGGCTTATTACGTGAATAGGCTTATTACGTGAATAGGACCAAATTATAATCAGCAAAGTGTTTAATACGCCTCTGTCTACCCATTTTAGAATCCAGACGTGAGTGTATGTATGTATATGTGTGTGAGTAGAGCGAAGGGGGTGATAGGGTTGTCTACAAACATTGTATTTTTTTATTGTGTGGAAACCCCCTCGGGTCATCACCACCCCGGGGCCGCCGGTGAAGTGGTATGCCGGAATGGAAGCGACTAAAACCACACGATGTTCCGTCACAAGTGAGTATATTGCAAGGGACTCGGGTATACCCTAGGAAGGATATTCACGAGAACCCCGGCAGATAAGGCACACTAATGTTGTTAAAATTTACCTGGATACTGGTAACCACCTAATTTAATAAAAACATAAATGAAAGCAACTAAACTATTCTATAATAAATGGTTAATTTTATTTGTACTAGTTTAAAAGTAAAACCGAAATTTATTTTCATCAAAACCTCTTTCCTCTTGTCACTTGTGGCACACAGCGTGAAGTGTTCCGGCAAGCTATAGAGCAGACACAACGCTCCCAATCTTATTTTTACAATCTCCGTATCTCAGCCAGGTTTTATTGCCCATCTGGAGCCGATGACGTAAGAACTATTACGTCACAAATCTGTCGCATAAGTGCACCCTGGGGATTAGTACTATGGGTATACTGTTAGACTTTCATTTTCGAGACGTGGATACTATTCAATGGGCCCATCGGTTTAATAATTAACCTTGTGCGTTTTTAACTATAAGAATGAAAACGCGTTACACCGTCTGACACCGTCACGGTAGCAAATACACATGTAAGTAAAACCGTATATCCTAAATATGTTCAATTGGTTGGTCATATTTGAATTCGAAGAAAATATTCCACATTTAAAACCCATTAAATGAAGAAATAAAAAATACAACGTATGTATTACAATTTATCATGACATAGACACGTTAAAGTCGGTGACCCTCTGAGATCCCTTAGTCTTAACCTATTCAAGTACGATTTTATAAGTGATTTTGAAGACATCAGTGACTCAACAAAATGCTGGACGGCTAACATGATCAGGATCATGTTAGCCGTTAAGCTGAAAAGCAGAGAAAAAAGGTACACAACATTTTTGTGCGGTTGTCAAAAATCTCTGACGTCATGTCAAATCACATCAAAATCATTTATTTCAATTGAACCCATTATAGGTATTTTTAAATTGTCAAGAGTCAATCAGACTAAATCAGTCGTGAAGATAATTGACTGTTCCAATAGATCATGTGGAGTAGAACAGACAAGAAACCCCAAGGACACTCTTTTTCAACACCTTTTTTTTTTACAAATCTCGCATAACCACCATCTTGAATAAATAAATGAATGAATAATCGGCAGGACTTCTAGGCGAGCATGACTTACTCAGAATGGTATGGGTAAGTTTAAAAAAAATAATTATTCTTCCATAGATAATGATATAGTTGGATATTATAGCTCCAGTTGGGCCACTACATGTGGCAATGATTGCAGATTCATCTTATCCCAAATATGACACTACATAGCTAATATTGCCTGAAGATAGTCAAAAGGATCTTGCAAATCCACAGATACATAATAACAATCAGTCAAGATGCGACATGTCTCGCGTCAAAACATGTTCATGTAAGACGTCTGTCGAGCTGCGACATGTGACAAGATGCTCATAATTCACACGAGTTTAAACGTACGCAGGTAACCATAATGAAGGTGTGTGCACATGTAGGTATATACAATCTAGTAGATTTATAAGGCCCGTCGGATGTGCCTTAATACGTGTGAAAGGTTCTTACGAATGTTGCTGTGCTGGAATTGTTGAAATGTACCACCCAAAAACATGAAAAAATTACTCTTCATCATAATATCTTGAGATTACATTCAGCATGAAATCGGAATAATTACCTTCAGTGTCAATTTGCGCCTTACTGGTACTCTGGTAACACGTTACCCGCTACACAAATTTTTATATAGATCATTTTCTATGTTCACCCAAAGAGCCCAGACTGCTTAATTTTGATTTTCAATATGTTTAAAAATAAAAACAATATATTTCAAATTAATCCAAATGTATGTACATCTGTCTTGAGAACAGGATGCATCGCTTAGTAAAACCTTTAAAATTGAATATACTGATGATGATGATTAATAAAAATAATAATAACTCCACACATCTCACACACGGCCGCTGATCCCAAACTAGGCAGAGCCTGTACTATGGTAGCCAGACTGCTGATAAACATACTTATATATTTCTAAATACATACATAATATAGATGAATTACACCCAGACACAGAACAAATTATCATGCTCATCACACAATTATTTGTCCTGGGTGATAATCGAACCCACGACCTCTGGCTTAGCGGTCAGGGTCACTAACCACTAGACCAACAGGCCAATCATCTATTTAAATATTTTTAAAATCTACCTGTGAATTCTGTCGGAAACCAACAGCTTTCTGTAGAACATTCTTACAAAAGCACTTTCTCTATTACAAGTCTAAACAATTCGAGCACACAATGACAACATACAACATTTTCTTAAGAATACTTCAGCAATTTTGCTAACGTGTACAAAATAATTAAATAAGTAAAAACTGTTTCTTAGACCGCCGAGTGCAAACCGGAGGCACCACTGCGATTGTTAGAGCTTGGTATTCATTATGAAATTTTAAATGCACCGCTTTGAGAGGATTTTGAGAAAGGGGAAACTTGTTTCTGAAAGTTCGTTGCTTCATTTAGAAGCAAATAAAACCAGAAAATGTTATACTGTAGAATATTTAGGAGTTGTTTGGACTACAGGCAGGAACAAAATAGCTAGACAGGTGCACCTTTTTTTAACTTAACCCCACGTACATTTACACTGCTGTCACTCCTGTGTATAAAAATCAAACAATAGGGTCCCTCATTTTTTGTGGACCTGAGCATGACAATCGTTGAGTCCTACTAAAATTGTTTTGAATCCACAAGGAATGAGGTATACATATATATATATATATATATTTATATATATATATATATATATATATATATATATATATTTATATATATATATATATATATATATATATATAATATTATAAATCCACTTTTCTACTTAGTACCTACAGTGAAAAATTGGTGAAAGACTTACAGTCAGAGAAAAGTTATAGAGAAGGAGACATAGTAAGTGAGCTCGTTTAGGGCCTATGAAGTATTTAGATGTGTTTGATTCCAATAATATGCAGGGCAGAAAAACCTAATCACGTTGAACTTCACTATATTCACCTGTCTTTTAAACATTCAAACTTACAGGCACACGCCCCAAACACACGCCCATGACAGTGTACTACCATAATTTTATCTGCATTTTACCATAAAAGTAAATATGGTTAATTCACAATTGTAATCCGTTTATTTGTAGTCCAATTTAGGAACAGTTAACTGCAGATTGTAAAATTTTATTGGTAGTTTAGTATTTGCCAAGCGCAAATTGTTTAATTTAAATTAAGAGCTCGAACTGCATAATCGGCCTATAGCTTCAAATTTAAAAAGCCATAGAAGTTCTAGCATTAAATTTTAATTTTTACTGTGTTTAATGCATAGCATTATCTCTAAAGCCGATTGAGTAAGGTAAAACTAAAAAAATATATATTTAGGACTTTGATGCTATCGAATCGAATAAGTAAATAACAGGTTACGAACTAACACTTCTAAAATTTTAAATGGCGTTATTTATTAAGCACCGTGTTTGCTAGTCGATTGGTAGAACATTTCAAGACAATCTCTTAAAAAAAGCTGTCATGTTTGCAATTAAATGAAATAAATCCGTTTAGATAAAGTATCAAGGAGACACTGTAGAATTCTTTCATTCTGGACCCGGTTGGAGGTATGTAATATGCCAATTGACTAAAAATCTTTTTGAGTAAATATTCCTCATCGTAAGACTTTATCTAACAATGACTTATTCCATGTGATCGAACACAACTGTTAACTTAGTAACAACTAACTTGGTGTCCATCATCATCCTTCTCTGTTCTTTTCCCAATTTTATTTGGGGTGGGCGCAAAGTGTAACATTGCAAAGAGGTTTGGCCTATTTCTGGCCGGCCTGCCTGACGCCAACCGTTCTGGGTGATGTAATAGCTAGGATAAGGGATTTCTTAGTTAGAGAACTCGGAGTTCCCGGCTAATGCCAGTTCGGGTTACAGGTATGCGACCCTGACTTGCTTGAGCTGCTGCTTACACTCCCCAGCTTGTCTGTGTAAGTAGTGTCCCTACCCCTTTTCCCTTCGTCTATGGTCTTCCCTTTTCATCCACCTTTCCTTTTTTAATGGGCGAATGACCGTCGCTTGAAACCGGTCCCCAAAATCATTTCCCCACGTCCTGGCCCAGCCAACTCCCTTCCTGCCATTTACTCCAAATCCTTTATAATCCTATCCAACCATCCTCGTCTCCTCTTCCTGTCCCATAACCCAGCCTAGTAGGTTTTCCCTACTCGGCTCTGGCAGGAAATGTGGGTGTACCTGTCGGACTAAATTCACCCACCTGCGCTAGGACCTGCGCAGTTGAGCGCCGTACGCGGGGATGACGGAGTCCTGGGAGGTTGAGCTGAGTAGCACTGGGGTTAATGTGCTGCAAGGCAACACGCCCTCTTTGGTCCCGAGTTCACGCAAAACGGTAGCCTCGTCTGCTACCCACGGGCGTGGAAACGGTTTACTGAACCGTTTCCCCGCCAGAGGGTCACGGCGAGGATAGTGGGGTCTGCAGAGGTGCGTTATGCGCCTCTGTGGCGGTAAAGGCTATGCTGACGGTACAAGTAAAGGCTTCTTCGTCAGGGGGGCGGGCCTTTTAGCCCTCCAAATCGATCGATCGGATCGAGCACCCGATGTCGTGCTGTGAGCCAGCCTTACTATCCTATATCCTCCCGGTAATCCTAACGCCTGAAAATCTTTTGAGTAGGGCGTTCCCAAAGGTACGGGCTCCATGGAGGGTGGGAAACCGGAAGGATGAAATTATACAAAAAACAATAAATGGATGAATCAAGGCCCAAATTAATTAAACAACACGCGAGAGCGTCAGAGATGCAAACCTCAGACGCTACCCAACAGCCTGCTGTTGCCAGTTCTTCCAACGTCGGTGGTTCCAAGGCGCAAGCCAAGGATGCAAATCCGAGGAAGGGGGGGGGGGGGGGGGGGCGGCGCAGCAGACTTATGCAAGTAAGGCGGCGGTACCATCTGTAGTGAATACTTCAGCCTTGGGCCCAATACCCTCTAACAGGAGGTGAAAACCGACCAGGGGTCTTGCGGGCCCTCTGGACAACCAGAGGTACCTCAAGGCCCAGCGAGTATTTTCGCTGAAACCTGGAGGGTGGTAACCCGGAAAGGGAAGGGCAAACCTCCTAAGAAGACGGAGGGGCGCCCCCCTACCAAGGTTCAACCACCTGTTTCACCCATCCAGGGGCAACACCAGGAGCAAGCGAAAAAGGAAAAGCAAAAAGCAGCGCATGAAAGCTTTGCAAGCTGACATGACTGCTTTTCCTACACCTCCCTCTGAGGCTTTGGTACGATGACCAGGCCACCGTCACATGGCTCAAAGCTGTGATCTCCGACATCCCCACACCATCCAACGTCGCCTTGGTGGTGCGGCGGCAGTCGGAGATTGCCAGGCGGGTGCGCTGTGGCATCCATGTCCCCGACAACAGCGGGGTTTTGAAGGGCTCAACTGAGATTGGCAACACTCTGGCCTTCTAGACCCAGGGTCGGCGTGGACAAGTGGTTGCTTCCTGCGTGCCGAAAAACAAGCAAGCGGCTGGTTTGTGGTGGTCTCGATACCGGAGGACCAAATCCCGACCCTGGTGAAAGCCGGGCGCCGTAAGATTCCAGGGTCAGGGCGGGAAATTCTCCGAATTTCCTCCGAATTTGGACCCCCAAACCGGAACTTGCCATAGCGACCCAAAGGTCATGGGAGCAGAGATGCCCCAAAACGCATTGGCCATTGGCGGATGATAAGGAGACCCAGGACCTCCTAGCCGGACTACACATTGGGGGAGGGGAAGGGGAGCCGTCCGAAAATGGCGTGCCCTTCGTCAGCCGTTAATGCGCTGCAGGCAAACCTCCACCATAGCATCACTGAGACAGCTCAGCTGCGAAAATGGTTGGAGGTTCAACAATCTGCCATTGTCCTGATCCAAGAGCCATGGGTCAGACAAGGCCGCATACATGGTCTCTCTAACTTAAGAGGTAAGCTACTATACTACATAAATAATGAAAATCCAAGATCATGTATTTATGTCACTGAAAACATTGTTGCGCAGCCTTTAACAGACTTCTGTTCCAGAGACCTGTTTGTCATAAGGCTGCAACAAGGAAAGAAGCATGGGTTCTGGTCTCTGCATATATGCATGAGGACGAGGAACTCCCCCCGCACGATCTCACCAGACTGATCAGCTTCTGCGAATCGTCCGGGCTAGAGATTGTAGTCGGGATGGACTTCAATGCACACCACCAACTGTGGGGGATGGACAGATGCAACAACCGAGGTAAGGCTCTAGTTGATTATCTATTTTCTACAAACCTGATTTTGCTAAACGCAGGTTCTAAAGCTACCTACGTGACTAAGCGTGCTGGTACGATCATAGACCTAACTCTGGCAACGGAGAAGGCAGCTCGGTACATTGATGGATGGCATGTGTCCGATGAGGCCTCATGCTCAGACCATCGGTGGATCAGATATGACCTACAGGTTTCGATTCCTCCTACACCTCCCAAGAGGAACCCACACAAGACCGACAAGACCAGATATCGAAGGAAAATTGGAGGATACTACACACATTGAAAAACAGGTAACAGAGTTAACAAATCTCATGATTTCTAGCTACCACGAAGCATGTCCAGAGAACTCACCTCCTGCTGAGCAGGGCAAGCAGCCATGGTGGGGTGGCGAACTTGAACGCCGAAGGAGGAAAGTCAGAAGAGCCTTTAACAGGGCCATGAACACTGGCGCTGAGGTGGACTGGGATACCTATAAGGCCGCCAAATCCGAATACAAAAAACGCATCAGGTTCAATAGCAAAGCAGGATGGACAAAATTCTGCAGCAATATTGAATCCTGCGACCAAGCAAACCGGGTAAAGATGCTCCTAGCTCAAGAACCGATGTCGAGAGCTGGCACTCTTCGGAAACCCGACAACTCATACACAACATCACCAGAAGAAACCGACCGCGTTCTAATAGAAACACACTTCCCAGGATGCGAGTTAGTACAGGCAGTAAACTGGCATGACGATGTATCAAATACACCAACAGCTCAAGATTGGCAATATGCGGAGCACATCGCAACCGAAGGTAAGGTTCAATGGGCTCTCCAAAGTTTCCATCCATTCAAATCGGCTGGACCAGATGGTATTTTCCCTGCACTGCTTCAGTGGGGAGGACAATCCGTCACTAGGATACTGGCCGCCTTGTTACAAGCGTGCTTTGGACTAAGGTACGTCCCTATAGGATGGAGGGAAGTGAAAGTTATATTCATCCCCAAGCCGGGTAAGAACGATTACACTAATGCGAAATCATTCAGGCCTATCAGTCTCACATCCTTCATGCTTAAGACATTGGAGAGACTGTGTGAAAGAGAGCTGAGAGAAGGAGTAGTTCAGGTAAATCTACAGAATCAGCGCTTCATCGGGTCGTAGGACAAATAGAGGCAGTTGTACAACAGAAGGGCATCTGTCTTGGGACCTTCATTGACATAGACGGAGCCTTTAACAGAACTCATTTTACTAGCATTCGTGCCGCATTGGAGCAGCATAAGGTGAGACAGATGCTCACAGACTGGATCACCAATATGCTCAGCAAACGAGTAGTACGGTTCGGGTGAGTCACAGGCAGCCAAATTGTTTAGGGGATGCCCACAGGGTGGTGTACTCTCGCCGCTCCTGTGGAATATGGTCATAAATGACCTCATCACTAAACTAAATGCGAACCACTATTATACGGTCGGCTACGCAGTTGATCTGACTATACTTATATCAGGTAAGGTCACAAGTACGGTCTGCGAGCTAACTCAGTCAGCTCTGCGCTTAGTGGAGCGATGGTGCATTGAGTTTGACCTGTCAGTCAACCCATCTAAAACCGAGCTGGTAATGTTCACTCTCAAACGAGCCTTGGGTAACTATTGTCTACCCACATTGTTCAACAAGCAACTCATGGTATCGCCAAAGGTAAGGTTCCTAGGTGTAATTCTTGACAGCAAGCTGACCTGGAGCAGCCACATAGAATACAAGATAGAGAAGGCGAGCATCATTTTCTGGCAGTGCAAGAGGATGATCGCCAGACGCTGGGGTCTATCCCCCAAGATCATCCTATGGCTGTACATCACAGTGATCCGCCCGGTTATTTCCTACGGTTCCATCGTGTGGTGGCCTCGAGTTGACCACCGTGGAGAACGAATTACGAAAATTCCAGAGTCTAGCGTGCACGGCGATGACGGGCTGCATGAGGACTACACCAACTGCAGCCCTGATAGTCATGCTGGATCTAGCTCCTCTGCACCTATATATACAACAGGAAGCAGCTCTAACTGCGACAAGGCTAAGGACGCTGTACCTGTGGAGGGACAACGGAAGCCCGCATACTGTGATTTTGGAAAAGATATCCAAGGACATACCGATTGCGATGGCCATAACCGAGCGGATCCCTAAACGGTTCGTTTTTGATAAAAAATATAGAATCCAATTACATATAAATTATGTCGATTTGTTATAAAAAATATGAGTTAGGTAAAAATTTAACTTATATTTTTAATTTGAAGTGGAATCAAAAAGTACTGCGTTCATAAAAACCAATGCTTGAAATGATTCTAAGAACGTACTCCTATCTCAAAGGCCGGCAACGCAC
Organism: Callimorpha dominula; assembly: GCA_949752705.1. NCBI lineage: Eukaryota > Metazoa > Arthropoda > Insecta > Lepidoptera > Erebidae > Callimorpha > Callimorpha dominula. Next base: position 2,117,876 of record OX457002.1, on the reverse strand, counting down.
TTGTGACTCTTGAGTTGCAGGTGTCCATGGGCGAAGGTAGTCACTTACCATCAGGTGACCCGTCTGCTCGTTTGCCCCCTAAAATATATTTAAAAAAAAAAGAAAACTTACTTATTAAAAACAAAATATATCTGAAACCTATTTCAGTTGTACGTACAAAATGCTTTATCTTACTTAGCATGTTACTTTAAAAACGGAAATAAATATAAAAGAACACTGACAAAGTTCTTATGCTGAACTTCAGAGATCTTTTCATTCAGTGCGTTTTGTCTCAGATGAAATATTGAGGCACGCCATTTGTACTACTTTGCAACTTTTTACTTTCGGTTGTTGTAAATCTTTTGCACAGGAAAGGCTAATGGATGCTGAACTTATTACGTCATTACAATTTGTTTCAGAACGAAAGAAGAAGATAGTTTTTATAAATAAAGGACTTCGAGTCGCTATTAAGTACATCTGAGCGGACAAACCCAATAGTGAACACGTAGTTTTAAAAGTATGTGAACAATGTTTATTATTATTTATTTTCTGTCTAAATAACGGTTATATATATATATATATATTATACATACTTAATATAAAGATTATACATACATACACTCACACCGGTATCCCTGAAGGCGTATATTTAAGGCATATTGAACACTCATGTTGTCGCCACATCAAAAACTCTTATTTATTTTATTAAAAATATATGGCTAACTATAATAGATGATAATACAGTTCACTATTTAATAAAAAAATGTTAATAGGCATTATTATGACTAGTTATGCCGGTAAAGTAATACTATTGGTCGGTTGATAAATACAGATGTATATTGAAAGGGAAATGTCAATAAGAAGGAGAAGCAATAGAAGGTAAGGGATATTGTTCATTCATTTTTATTTTTTATTTATTTAAAAATTGTATGCACAATGTGTACAGAGGCGGACTTAATGCCAAAGGCATTCTCTCCCAGTCTACCTTAGGGTGATGTAGAAATTAATGAAGAAGGTGCATTAAAAGGTTAGGTAAGAATGAGTGAAATAAAGAAAAAAGACAAATAAATTAATATATACTTAGATACATACATACAAGAATCTATACTTATAACAAATCTGTAGCGTGATGAATTCTGTATATTGAATGTATTTAAAAAAAATCGACTGAGGGGTATTAAGATATTGATACTGATGCCGAATATGCGATTCAAACAATTTTTGTCTATCTGTTTGTCTGTCTGTCTGTTTTTATGTTCACGATAAACTCGAAAGTTACTGAAGGGATATGCTTGAAACTTAGTATGATAATAGTTTGAGTGCCTGCGCAGGTTATAGGGTACTTTTTATCTCTAATCTCTATCTAATCTATCTATCTATCTAATCAATGAAAGCTGTAATAACATACAATGTTATTAGAATGTATATCCTTATTTCGAACTAATTTACAGCGAGCGTTTAGCTTATCTGGTGTAGAGTACGAATTATACTAGGGTGGGTGTCTGATCGAATCTTTCTTTCACACACTTTTCTTTTTTTGCACTTTTTTTATATATAATCTAATTTACTTTTTAAAATTAGGTATCAAAAAAAAAGGAGGTTCTCAATTCGACCGTTTATATACATATTTCTTTTTTTTAATGTATGTGAACATACCCTCTCCGTTAGTATACCTCAAGGGTGGTCCCATGTCAAGGAAGTATTTGATGATGGAATTCTGATAAAATCGAGAGAAACCCTCTAAAATTGTAGAAACGAATAGTTTTTCTGTTTACTTTTCATTACTTTTTCAGTTATTTGCGTTTAGAAATCATCACATCATGTAGCCGAGCTGATGATGAAAAAAAATTGTTGGTTTTTGACTATGCCAACGAGCTATTTTGCCTCTCGCAGCCATTAAATTCATAAATATGTTTCAGGGCATTAATAATAATAACAACTTCAAACACCTCATACACGGCCGTCTGATCCTAAACTAGGCAGAGCCTGTACTATGGTAACCAGACTGCTGATAAACATACTTATATATTTCTAAATACATACATATTATAAATAAATTACACCCAGACAGAGAATAATTCGTCCTGGGTGGAAATCAAACCCACGACCTCTGGCTCAGCAGTCAGGGTCACTAACCACTAGACCATCAGGCCAGTCCAATAAATATACATATATTTATAAATAGAGTTATAGAAAAGAAGATCCAAACTTTTAAAGTTTTGCGTTCCGTGATAACATAATTATGTTGACGGGAATTCACGCGATCACGTATTTAAAAGTATTATACAGGCCTGTGATCACGGCCACGACCACGGCAAAGCAAAGGTATGTCATACATTTTAAATACGTAATCGCGTTGATTCCCGTCAACATGATTATATTAGAATAGAAAAGAATTTTTATTTAAAGCATCTATGACTTAGTTGTTAGTTTAATGAAGTTTATTAGTAAAACAGTATTTTACTATACTAAATGCATGGCAGACACTATCGCCAAAAAAAATTACATCTAAGCTGAAATATTGTCATGTAACCGGTGAAGTTTTTTTTACACTTTCAGACCATTTATTTTCCGTTCGGTTACAGTAGTGTGAAATCTTATGTTACACCGTGACTAAACAAAGCTCAGAAGCAAACATTCATCTGTTAGGTACACCGAGGGGGCCCATAGATTCGAGGAAGCAGCACTGACTAGTCAGTCAGTTGGGAGACTCTTGCTGTAAAGAACTGTCAGATACAGATACAATATAGTAACAAATTAGTTGTAGGTACAGTATTTTAAGTTGTGTGCTGTCTAAAACGCTAAATGCCTGTAATGTATATCGCTTAGAGACGTTTAGAGTTCTGTACATAGCATCACTTATTTCCAACGCATTACCTAAGAAATGAGTGAACGGACCATATCATCAATTTTGTGTTGAACTATAAAAATGGCTATTAGAATAGAGCTTTTATTCTGATAACGAGTTTTTAAAAAACTTCGCTTCTCGCTCATTTCATTTTAGAAATGCATTGTGTTAATAACTTTATATTCAAAGTGTGTCACTCTGTTTGTATTTTCATTAATGCCAACAACAATTTTGCATGCTATTGTAATATACCCAAATATTTCTTGTGCCTATTGCTTTTCTATTATCTTTTGTACACACTAAATTTATGTAAATATATTTATTATTTTATCACGCACGATCTGCATCGGAAGGAGATGTGTTAACGGAACGAAAACCTCTATTGTGTATTTTCATTTTTTAATTAAACCTAAATAATATTTTAATTTATGGTTAAGGTCTTAAGTAGAGAGCAATTTTAGGAAAATCAGTTAAGAACGTATGGATACTTACTAATGTGAAAGTGCAAGCTAATTTCATCATCTTCATGTGCGAGACGACGCGAAGTTTTTTCGCTGGCGTCTCACAGTCGACGCGACGGGACGCGAGCTTACAGCGCGACGACTGCGAGTCGAGTTGTATAGTTGCAGCAAGCGCGCTTACTGCCCGCCGTTCACTTTTTCATATTGACATTATGAAATATATTTATACGACTACGTTTTAAAGCTAAGATTTGAATGACAACTTAATGGCTGGTTTAGAGCCGTGCCGTTACCGTGACGGTATAGTGTGTGACCTTAAAGCTAACCAATCATGATAACATTAGTCTGAAAGCTACGGTTACTCTATCAATGAAAATGTTATAATTAACTTTGTTTTTTGTTTTGGCTGTCAACCCTGTTTAAAATAAATCAGCTACTAAATTAAACACTCTTCATTAGGCTCTTACGTTAATATAATCCAAAAATGTGTGTGAAATAAAGTTAATTAGCAATAATATATGCTTTGTTGTAAATATAGCTTACGTAGGCTTACCGGATAATCCCGTGAAGTCAATGGACGAGATAGCGGGTTCATTACCGTATCTCTTGCTGCGGTTTCCACCTAAACTTAATAACTAGATGTGACAAGAAAACGAATATAAATAAACACTTTTATGACGATTAAGAAAAACAACAGAACACACATTTTATTAAAAAGTAACACGGGTTGTGTTGCCTTTTAATAAAATATATAAAAATAAATCGGGACATTGTTGTATAACCTCCATGTTTAACATACGTAGCTGAAAAAGAGTTACTATACCCAATGTTAACTCTAAAAACAGAATACCACATTTGGCCTAAGAACCTAGTTCTTTTTTTTACAAAACCTATTATTTTGTTGTACTGGAAGTCTAAACAGATATTTTAAGGTCTCCTTAGACTTCCAAATTACCTCAAATCAGCCCGGATCTTCTACTCTGTGTTTTGTTTCTAAGAACTATGGGTTAATTTCGAGGTTAGGTACACCGTTCATGATATTCAAAGCAGCGCGGTGGCAGTAACGATTCAAAAGGCTATTGAGACTTTTTAAGAAAACTCTCACAACTACCTACAAAGGTTAGAAAAGTGTTGAAATTGGAAGGATATTTAGAATACCTATAGGGTTACCAAATACCTTTATTAAGGGTTAAACGACCTGCCAACCGATCTCAATAAGCCTCTCATTCACATTCAATTGTTCATAGACTACAATCATTTCACTCATTTTCTTGAAATTTTCGCTTCTGCTGCCTTTGCTGTACAAGATAAATAGATAGATATACTCTTTGTTGTACACAAAACAATAGGATACAATATTTTACTTATATCTAAACACTTACTAGCTGATGTTATATACAATTGACTACCTTATCGCAGTTTGCAATCTCTACCAGGCAACCATTGGATGGTTAGAGAAACACAGATGAAAAAAGAGATTGCAGTGTACAATTTAAGATGCCTATGTAAAAATAAATAACAACTAAGTACCTAGTACTTAGAAATACTTAGCATATAAGGTGTTAATGGTAAACTATTCTGAACCTCTTCTAGCATTTTTGTATCTAGTGTCAATTCTTCACTTGGGTTAAGATCATTAAGTTTGAGGGGCTCTTAGTGTAGTAAACTTTAATAACCTGGCCAGTAATTGCGCGTATCTTTACAGCTTTCTATCAGGTGCTACTCAAAATAATGTTCCTCTAAATTTTCTTCTTTTGAAATGTAATCTTGAATTCTTAAAAAAAGAACTAAGAAGGTTGCTCTGGGTTTTAAAGTTGTTCTTTTGTCTTAAGACTTAAACAGAGTAATAAGAAAGGAAATTTTAATTTCGTGATGCTTAATTTTAGTGCGCTATAGGTTTTAGCCGTAAATTACTATTTTTAGGACAAAAATATAACAATGTTACATTAGTGTAATTAATTGACACAACTTAGTATTTCACTAGCATGAATGAGTTGTTATTATAAATAATAATAATAATAATTGTTTATTTCAAACTGAGTCCATAAAATTTGTTAGTAACAATATTCTTTGTCTAGGAATAGTAACATAAGTCAGGCGCTTGGTCTCACGTGTAGGGCTATCCAGTGCGCCATCGCTAAAGAGTCCATTCGACCGGCGCAAGCCGCCAGGATGGCGTTGGGGCTGCTGTGCACTCGCACCATCATTGATGCACAGCGCTTACGATTGATTGCGTGGAAGCCGTCTACGTGCGCCTCCGCAAATATACCAATCGCGCTACAATACGTTACCCATTAGAATCCTGAACGCATTATTGTACTGTACACGCAGGGCGTCGTAAGACCTCTGCGTGTAATTAACCCACGAACTGCATGTGTTTTGATGATTGATGTTGCCAGCCTTGACAAATCGCTGGTTTGCGAGAATATCGACGTAATTCAAAATTCAGTCGAATTGAACTAAGTAGGTATGCCAAACGATCATAAATCTTTGATATTTTACAGAGAGGGAACGTCGATTTCGTGCTAACGTTCGTTAGAAAGCGACAAGTTTATTATATATTTGAGACAAAACACTCTAGCGGAAGTCATTTTCTAAAATCAATAATTTTTAGTGCCGTCGCTATTCTCGCAAACCAGCGAAATGCTATGATCACTAGGTATTTATAATTATTGTTGCAATGTTGCCTACGTTAGAGTTTTGGGGAAATACTATGAGATTCAGGAAACAGCATATACAAATATCATAACTAATCTTGAAAAAATATAACTCACTTGTTTCCATGCATAAAAATATGCTATACCTCAATCGATGTTATACCAATACAAAAGCGACTCACAACAATACGTGCACGAACTAGTATTGTTAGTACGTCTATTTTTATAAAAACACGAGTAAATTAATAACCAGATACTATCAAATAAACCACGTACCTCTTTTAATATAAAACAGGCCACTTCAAATTTGTCATAGTTATTTAAATTTACAGATATATATCATCGATATATGCTCAATAAATCATATTTGCATGTTATGTCAACGATATGATTGATTAACTAATAAAACAGTTGACATTTCTAAATAATTAGCCCCTAACGAATGCATACATGTATGCCCCGAGCTATGATGAATGTTCGTTAAGGGGAGGTGAGTGTTTCATTATTTTATGAATTTCATTATTTATTTATGTTTGTTACAAAAATATCTGAATAAATAATTGGCTATGTGGTTGCCGTTCTAACCTAACCTAAACCTCGCTTGAACACAAATGGCTAGGCCATAAGTGTTCAAGCGATGCGTTGAACGCTGGATCAAACAAACATTCAATATTTTGAACACTCGATGTATTGAGTGTACAATAAATTGAATGTTCGATTTATTAACCATGCGATATTAAGAACGTTCGAGTATTAAGACGTTCGATTATAGTTGTTGATCCATTGATATTCGATTATTTGGCATAGTATGTCAAAAGAATATTGGCAAGTGTGGCAGACTCGGTGTGATATGTTTTATTGGCGAACCTATAGCAGAAGATTGAGGGGGTACAAGCCTCACATAAATACTAGAATCATAATTTACGTGAGTGACAATCGTAATAGCTGATATACTATTGCAGCGCCTATTGTCGACGTGACAGGTCATTTCACTCATTGACAAAGGGTCCTTGTTGGGTCCGAATTTTGGTAAGTGCCTTTTAAAGGCATAAGGAATACATAAGTAAACAACGATTAAAAAAATCGCAGGTCATAATTAAGATTTTATCTTTACTCTGAGGCTGCGTTTCAACCAGAGATGTGCGAGGTAGCTGAGCGGTACGGGGATGCGTAGCAAAGCTGTGAAACGATGTGTGCGTTTCTACCAGAAATGTGCTAGGCCGCTGAGCGTTGCGAGGATGCGTAGCGACGCTGTGAAACAGTGTACAAATGAGTGGTGCGAGGATGTGTAGCGTGTATGTTTTTCCACTGATCCATGTTTTCCGTACAATACACATCGACCTCTTACAAACACCGTTTAGTGACTGCTAGCAGTTTCTAGCTCGCGTCCATCCCTACCACACATCCCTCACACATATCCCTCGCATACATCTCTCCCACACATCCCTCGCACACATCTCTCGCACACATCCCTCACACACATCTCTCGCACACATCCCTCAATCAAAAGAAAAAAACAAAGATTTACTCCTTTTTACTATTTATCTTTCTATGTTTTTATTTCTTTCTTTTTGCCTTTTCTTTTTATCTACCTTTCTTTATTTTTTTCTTGTTTATACATACATATTATTATACCAAAGAACTACTTGACTACAGAATATTGGACACCATTCATCAATAGTTCAACACTACAATAGCCAATAGTCATAAACAAGAACCGTATTGACACTTGGATTACTAATGGCTCTTAGATATTTGCAGCATTAGGGTTTATTCACACTTACTTACATTATACAGACATTATATTTAGGCAATATTTTATTCGTAAAGCTGAAAAGGAACGTGAAGTGAAAATCGTAAATAAAAAAAACAATTAAAATATAATGTTGGGCACTTACAAGGTAAATACAGTATTTTATTTTCAGTAGTTTTTCTGCTTGAAATTATTTAATATTGAGATTATTGGAAAGAGTCAGCCATCCTCGTGTCTTAAAAATACCCAAAGCTTGGATATTCATTAAACATTTGCTATCAGTGACAACAATCAATAGTTATATATATATATATCTTTTGATAGATGGTATCAACGATACTACACATTGTGTAAAATTAACAAACAAACATTCTAAAACAGCTATAACAGTCAGAAGACAAAATATTCTCAAAATCAAAATCATCAAATCGTTCAATCAATTGAACTCATTATAGGTATTTTTGAATTGTCAGGAGTAGTAGTCAGTCAGACTAAGACAGTTGTGAAGCTAATTGCCTGTTCCAATTAGTAGATCCAGTGGAGAAGAACAGGCAAGAAACTCCAAGCACACTCTTTTCAACATGTTTTTTACAAATCCCTGGTTACATTGCTTATTTGCGCAAATGAAATTTTTCGAAAAAATAACAAATTCTCGGTGTCACCAATCTTAGTTCTGTTTCCAGCTCCCACTTAAAAAATAATACGTACTTCAGTAGGTTTGTTTTTGTTCAGTACTACCGTACCTACTTCTTTATCATTCTTCTTTTTCCTCTCCTTATTTTCTTTTTTTATAAAAAATACACGTACTACTTGCTAGCCATATCTGCATCATCTGTATTTATAATTCTTATGCAGTTTTGACAGAACTTCAAAGTAATTACCACGAATTCGGTCGTGATACAACTAAGTCCTTTTCTTCCACTCAAGTGATTCTAAAATAACATACTTGACACTTTTCACGTTAGATTTTTAGCTTGACAAAAAACGGGTCCAATAAAAATCATTAATTTGAATAAATTAGTCAATATTCGCCCAACCGTGAAAAACATTTTATAGTGTTTCTCTTACCTCCTATCTAATTAAAAAGTTATTTCCAAAATTGATGACTGGCCTGTTGGTCTAGTGATTAGTGACCCTGACTGCTGAGCGAGATGTCGTGGGTTCGATTCCCACCTGAGTCTTGGTGTTCTTTGTGTCCGTTGTTTGTATGTTTGTAAAGTCCCCCGCGACACAGGAGTAATTCCTAATGCGGGGAGTTGTCTTTTAAAAAAAGATTAAAATAAAATAAAATCTGTTCAATGGAGAACCTACTCGTGAAGTCCATTTTAAACAGCCTAATTGTATTGTTTTGCTTATTTCTAATGCCTCTGACTGTAGTTTTAAAAAAAACTTTTTACCGCAGCGATTTCGTTATACATATGTAAATTTGCACAAAATTCATCTGCACTTTAAATACCTTTGAACAGTCCAACACTAATTTAAATTCAATTACTGATTTACATAGTTTATAATAATTAATTAATTCATCTGACATGTTTACAACTGCATCAGCAATTTACTGAATGAATTCCTGCCGATTTCACTCATAAACAATCATATTAACGAAATATACGGGTTTTATAATTAAATATTTTTGATAGTGCACTTCATAGACTGAATACATGATATTTGTTTTGTAGATTTTCTTTTATTTAGTTAACACAATAGTGCTCGAAATCGTGTACCAGAAACCTTCACTTTCAGATTTAGACAACCTAATTTTCCATTTTCATTTCCATTCCATTCCAAAACTTAGCTCTCGGTAACATATAAGTATGTAGAATCTATTTAAAAACATTTTATGCTAAACTCTGCCAAAAGTTGACATAACTACAAATGTTCTTTATAACCTACATTAGTTTATCACGAAACAAACAAACACATTATCTATACAACACACAATACGATTATAAAACACGAACATTCAAGCCGTCCTTGGCAAAATGTACTTGAACAAAATTTCCTATTTTGTCTAGTCTTTGTATTACCTCGAATAACTTCGAGTGGGGTACAAAGTTCGTTTCGTTTAGCAGAACGTTGCCAAACTGCCTCCACCTATTTTGGCTTCCTGTATTCAAGTACAAGACTTTTGTGGCTTTTACCAAATGTTTCGTAGATTTATCTACTGTAGTTAACCAATGGCAGTTAATGTAGTTATATTTTTCGTCAAGTTACTTTAATGAAATAACTCACTATACAATAATCACAGTCAACGATTCGTTTGTACTTCGCGCTAATCGCAAAACGAGAACTGAATCGTTGAACCGCAATGCAACTTCCTTATATAGTTCAAAAAACCTCTTCTACATCTCGTACTATCTGACTCGACCGCTGTTAGAACTTCTCGTTATTTACTATAAGATTAATTAAGTTCCCGCTACTCGTTATTAGATGGCGCCCACTCAACATTTTTAGCTATAACAATAATTACAATTTTTGTTTTTTTTTATCTTTTATGGTAACATACTTTGTCTTTTTTAACTGACTTCAAAAGAAAGAGAAGTTTCTATGTTGGGCTGTACGTTAAAGTGAACTATAATATGTTTCTCAGAATTTCACTTCCTCTGCGATCACCCCTGAATGCCAGGACTTGACCTGTTTGACATGATATTATATCTCAAAAGGAAAGCACTATAAGATGTACATATGTAGGTATTTATGTTTGTCCCATTTATCACTTACGACTACATGAACTCTGTCAAACTGTCTAAAAGCCGCAGGTGGAGTTGGAATCTACCACATTCCTTAGAAGATAATAAAAGAGACAAAATAAGCAGTCGGACTGCAATATTTTGTTTTAGTGTTTACATTGAATATAGACAACATTGAAATGCTTTCCAAAAATGAGAGATGCTGCCTTTTAAAACCATAGAATACGTAACAGTACTACGTATTATTGAAACCGCTGGTAGCAGTCATATAGGTCTCTTAATACACTGTTCTTAAATGTATTTATTTACATATAAATGTAGCTGTCTTCTTGCCATTATGCCAATGTTTAACCCATTGTTTCTATGATATCTAAAAGTAAATTGCTTTTAAACAACCAACTATTAAACACATAACAGATTCATTAATGTACTAGTTTTCAATTCAGCTAAACTCTCGCCCATATTTTTTTTTTTGTAACCTAGGGCCTTTTCTGTAGTCCAGAAGACGAATATACAAAACTTCACGAACATTGGTTGAGTAGTTATATGCATTTTTTATGAGTTTGTAAGTAATTTGAATATGCTTATATATGTGTACGTAGCTTAATTATTGATGACTAGCTATACCCCGCGGTTTCACCCGCGTAACTCAGATGCCATGGGAATATCGGGATAAAAAGTAGCCTGTGCTAATCCAGCTCTCCAGCTATCTACATACGAAGTATCATCGCAATCGGTTGAGTAGTTTTTGCGCGAAAGAGTAACAAACATCCATACAATCCAATATCTTCACTACATATTATAAAACAAAGTTCCCCGCCGTGTCTGTCTGTCTGTTCGCGATAAACTAAAAAAGTACTGAACCGATTTTCATGCGGTTTTCACTAATAGAGTGATTCAATTTTGACTGGCCTATTGCTCTAGTGGTGAGTGATCCTGACTGCTAAGCCAGAGGTCGTGGGTTCGATTCCCACCCAGGACAAATTATTGTGTGATGAGCACGATAATTTGTTCTGTGTTTGGGTGTAATTTATCTATAATATGTATATATTCAGAAATATATAAGTATGTTTATCAGCAGTCTGGTTACCATAGTACAGGCGCTGCCTAGTTTGGGATCAGACGGCCGTGTGTAAGATGTGTGAAGTTATTATTATTATTATTCATGAAGAAGGTTTAGGTGTATAATTTGTACCCGTGCGAAGCAGGTGAGGGTTGCTAGTATATTATATAAATGTATGTATACAGAGCCTTTTAACAAATCGCTAGTGTCTTGAAAATTCCCATTATGGACGCAACCGTCAACAACGTCTGCCCTCACGCGTCTGCTCGTGTTCGGGCAGCAGTTTCCCGCGCGTAATTTTGACAGTCCTCTCTTGATGTTAACCTAACACTACTCAAAGAATTCTGAAGAGACCGAAACAGGTGGATGGTGGATGCATTAACACTTCCTAATCAAGCTCTTTAAATTATTGCTGAGTGGCCAAAGATGTGTGTGGTCTGGCGTTATCATGATGAAAGACCAGTATTTTTCTGTTGATCATTTCCGGCCGTTTTTTCTTAATTTCTTGCTTGAATCTCATTAATTGTTGGCAGTAGAGTAGAGATCCGAATCGATGGTTTTGCTCGGTGGTAAAAGCTCATAATGAACGATGCCCTTCCAATTCCACCATACACACAGCATCACCTTATTGCGTGTTAATCTGGGTGTCGCTATAGAATTTGAATCGCAAATAAGTACACCATTCATTAGGATTCTTTTAGTGAGCTCGTGTGGCACCCAAATATCGAGCTGTTTTGTATAGCAAGACGTTTTTAAATGTCAAAACTGTTTTGTGGTCACTCCTCAGTTCCTCGGCTATGTCGTGACTACTAATATATCGATCTTGCCCCACTTTTTCAAAAGTGGCATCGACTTTATCCGTATGAGGGCGACCAGAGCGAGCTGCATCTTTGACATCAAACTTCCTGGACGAACTCTTGAACCCACTATGTGTTACTCTTACTGACATTGCGTTAGGTCCATAAACGTCACAAATTTCCTTCGCGGCTTGAGTCGCATTTTTCTCTTTTTTGTAATAAAACTTCTAGTCCATTGAAATTTTTGGGCTTAGCGTGCGTTTGTCAGAGGACGCAATTTAATTTTTTAGATATAAAGGGGGGTTAGTGTAAAGTTAAATACAAGTTTGTGGGGTTGCAACCTTTGTCCCACGGCTGCCATCTTGGAAAAAGAGGTTCAAATGGTTTTTACGGTTTTTCTGCCAAACTATAGGTCTTAATCATTTTACAAAAAAATATATTAGACCATTTTTATAGACGGTGTTTTAAGGAACAATTTTTATTATAAAACACTTTAAATTTATTTATTATTTAAGGTTTTACAGCGCGGCGAAACGAAGACTATTCTTCAGTATTCATAACTATACATGAATACCACTGGCCTGTTGGTCTAGTGGTTAGTGACCCTGACTGCTAAGCCCGAGGTCGTGAGTTCGATTCCATCCCAGGACAAATAATTGTGTGATGAGCACGATAATTTGTTCTGTGTCTGGGTGTAATTTATCTATAATACATATGTATGTATTTAGAAATACAGTCAGCAGTCTGGTTACCATAATACAGGCTCTGCTTAGTTTGGAACAGACGGCCGTGTGTTAGATGTGTGGAGTTATTATTATTTATTGTTATTATTATATAAATATAAATATTAATGATTTGCCATAGTTTTTAATCATCTTGTTACTTTTTATGATAATCTTTTTAATTATTAGTTAGAATTAGCAAGTGGAGCGGCGTTGTTCCTCAGCAAGAAAGAAGAGTCCTCAACAAGAGAGTTGACCCTGCTTTGCTCATTGTCATTGGTGAACGTTTTTTTATCTTTTTAAATGGTGGTAATAAAGATGATAATTCTCTTGACAGCCTAAGACATAAACAATTCGCCAAGTCAGTGACAAAGATTACATTTAATTTATCTTCACTTCCTCCAACACAAAATACAGCTCGCTTTCACACCTTCCGAGTCTACCATCAGGTCCAGTCATGGCTTGGTAATTATAAAGATTCTGAAGACTGGGGGGCTGGAAAAAAATGTGGAAAAATATTGATGCCAGTGCAGAGCTCTAAACCTCCAGTACCCCCTGTTCTTCTTAAATTAATTTTCTGCAGATGCAAAGGAAACTGTGGAGCGATGTGTGGATGTCGAAAAGCAAGCCTGAAATGCTCTGCAGTATGCATCCATTGTTCTGGGGAGACTTGCAACATAATGGAGCTTCCGAAATTAATTGAAGAAAATGATTTCGAAGATAAACGGCCGACATTGACGCCACTTCCTTCTCCGGTTCTTCCTCAAGTATTTAATATAGAAAGCCAACCAGCCGCTGGGCCGCAGCCTGGTCCATCAAAAAAGACCGAGGACAGAGTCGTTGTGATTTAGAAAATCACCGTGGATTATGCCTACTGCGGATACCACGTAAAAAAAAAACGCGCCTCCAGAGATCTACCTCTTAAGTGGTGGGAATAGTCAATAATTAATTAATAACAGTACCTTATTATCAATAACGCCAAAACTACTGAACCGATTTAAATGAAATTTGGTACACAGATAGTCTAGAACCTGAGAAAGGACATAGGCTACTTTTTAATGCGAAAAAAGGGGTGTAAGGGGTTGAAAGGTGGGGATGAAAAGTTGTATTTAAGTATTGTCAATTAGCCTAAATAATTCAAAATTCTACCCAAAGACACTATTCCACGCGGGCGAAGTCGCGGGCACAGCTAGTCATTAATATTTATATTTATATTCATGTATAGTTATGAATACTGAAGAATAGTATTCGTTTCGCAGCGCTGTAAAACCTTAAATAATAAATAAATTTAAAAATGTTTGAAATAAAAATTGTTCCTTATAACACTGTCTATAAAAATTTTCTAAATATTTTTTTTGTAAAATGATTAGAAAAAAAGTTTTATCGACAAATAGATTTCTTTTTCTCAAACTTTATGGATTTTCACTTATAACTTTATATTTATGATTCTACGACTAAAAGTGAATGACCAAAAGTTGTAGATAATTTTATTTGCAACAAAAATGTTAAAATTTTTTTTTCGATAGACCTATAGTTTGGCAGAAAAATCGTAAAAACCATTTGAACCTCTTTTTCCAAGATGGCAGCCATGGGACAAAGGGTTGCAACCCCACAAACTTGGATTTAACTTTACACTACCCCCCCCCCCCCTTTATATCTAAAAAATTTTAATTGCGTCCTCTGACAAAAGTAACTTGCCAATGGACTATTCAGAATGTTTCGAATTTCTTCTTCGACAGTAAAACAATTGAAAAATGACGGGCATGTGTTTTTACTTTTTATTTTTCTTAATGTCTTAAATTTATTGATATTAAAACCAGCCAGATGCAAACAGTACAACCAAAGAGATTTTTCTTAAATTTTATACATACAAAATACGATAAGACCTTTTCCCCAACCTTTTATTACAAAAAGGCTTACAACTAACTCTATGCTGGATTAAACTCTAGAAGACATAGAAGAAGAATAATAATAATAACTTCACACATTTCACACATGGCCGTCTGATCCCAAACTAGGTAGAGCCTGTACTATGATAAGACTGCTGATAAACATACTTATGAATGTCTAAATACATACATCTACACTCAGACACAGAACAAATAATCATCACACAATTATTTGTCCTGGGTGGGAATCGAGACTACGACCTCTGGCTCAGCAGTCAGGATCACTAACCACTAGACCAACAGGCCAGTCAATAAATGTTATCTGCAGTGTGCTTTCTCAATGAAATGACATTTTCGGCCATATCCACAAGAACGTGTGGAATTTGATGAAACGGAGAAAGAAGTTGAAAACAAAAATATTCCAAGTGTTAACTTTATGGAACTAATAGAAAAAATGGTGTAAAATAAACCCCCTTTCAACACTTTCCCCGTATACCTGTCGCGAGTTCCCATAGTTCGTAAGTTTTTACGACGAGGAGCTTGGTTTATGTTTCCCCAGAGACTTGGACCCAACCCGAGTCGTGGGACTACGAAGTTATTGTCTGCACTTTATTTTTTTTATTTTTTATTGTTTTTGGCATTGATTTTGGTTCTGAGATTTAGGTGAGTTTACTTTCGTGAATTTTAATGTTGGGTTAAGAATGAGGAAGAATGTAAATGTATCTTTTTTTAACTTTTTTTTATAATATGTGGTGATATATTTATAGTGATAGTGATTAGCTGTTGCTAGCGACTTCGTTCGCGTAGAATTTCAAATTTCTCCTAAGGGGGTTCCCTTAGGAGAAATTTCCTAATAGATAGTACATTTTCCTAATAGAAAGTAGCATGTTTCAGACTATCATCTATCTCTGTGCTAAATGTTATCCAGATCCGTTCAGATGTTCTGGCGTGATTGACTAAAAGCATCTGTCCTTCCAAACTGTCGTTTTCGGAATGAACGATACCTCACATCCTTTTTCTCTACCCCTAACAACGTTAATGCAAAATTTTAAGTTAAGTAGTTAAGACGTGAAAGCATAACAAACAAACTCAATCTCGCATTTATTATACTCTGTGTGTATTATATGTGTTCACAATACACATACGACATATGACACATATATCACGTATGACATTATTCAATCCGTTTACCAACCTTTAAAATCTACAACTACTTTTAAAGACTACTTTTTTGTATGCTCCAAACTTTAAAAAAAAATCATATTTCAAATACAGCGCTTGCTTTACTCCGTTATTTATAACTGTCATACCGGTAGTTAGCTCTCAAAATAAAATCAGTCATTCAGACTGTCAGTTTCTCTTTATTAAAACGTCAAAAAAGTAGGTACTGTACACATTTATGACGTCATACTTTTCTATCATCAGATCATTTACTTTTAATGTTTGGTTTCACAAACAAGAATTATAATTATCTGTAAAATAATAACGAATCTAAACTTAATAATTTGATTTTCATAAGATCTGTTAGGTAGTTATTTTAACTAAACGAAATTTTCCTATTAAATCAAAAATAAAAGCATCTCACAATGTAAACAGTCCACTGATATGTGGACGGGTCTTAGACCCAAGACTATCTCAACGGGTCGTGCCTTCGCATAATGCGCGTCTGTTTGTTTCAGGACAATTGAGACATGCTTCAAACTTCATACATAATAATGGGTCCCGGCTTAGAACTCTTGAACGGTGGTTTACTGCTAAAATATTGGGAGTATTCCATGTCTTATGGGCTTAGTGGGCATTATCAAGTTGTGTTACAATAATCACCAGCTCTAGTTATGGTTAACTCATTGTTTTACTTCGGGTGAGACCCACACGAGGTTTGGGGGCTTTACTAGTTTGGGTTATAATAAGGTATTTATATGGCTTAGTTGATTTAATTTCGGTTAGTGCTAATAACGAATAACTTTTTTTAGAATTCCGTACTTCAAAAGGAAAATATAGAATCACTTCGCTGTCCGTCTGCCTTTCTGTGAAGACCCTTTCACTCAGGAATGCGTGAGGGTATCAAGTTTAAATTACAATCAAATACTTAATTATGTCCGCCGTGCCTGCCAAACCTGTGCCGTTGATCGGGGCTGGTCATCTCCGGAGTGATATTTATTACATATATGTTTTAGACCAATTCCCGTTACGGGTCTTTCCTGGTGCAAAGGTTGTCCATTGCCATTCAGCGAGGCTGCGCTGCCAGCATCATGACGGGTTACTTTGACTATTTTAATTCAGTTTAAATGTATTTAATTTTTTGGATGTACTATTTGTCTGACATTAATAATAATAGATTAATTAAAATAGTAAATAAAATATTTTAGACCAATATGTAACATTTTTCTCACATTTCATTTGCGCTTATGAGGAATGTAACCAGAAAATTGTAAAAAACATGTTAAAAAAAAGTGTTCTTGGAGTTTCTTGTCTGTTCTGCTCTATAGGATCTACAGCAACTAGCTTCACATCTGACTTATTACGACTGACTTATTTTGACTGACTCGTACTCCTGACAATTCAAAAATGCCTATAATTGGTTTAATCGGAATAAATGATTTTGATTTTTGACGTTACCAGGGATACAGAAAACGACAGAGGTTTCATCTAAAAAAATATCTGTTCCCAAGGGATGGAAATATAAAAGTATGTAACTGTATATTTCTAGAATTAAAATCATCTCTCACAGCCTGGTGAACAGTACGACGCGGGTTACGAAAGGTATAAACATTTTGTAACTGTTTTACTGAACTAAATGTAACTTTTTACATGAAATTTACATTACCACTTTTACCATCGTATTTTACCGCGTTTTTACACTTTGATGTTTATGTCTCTAGGGTAAAGTGCTGTAACTGTGAGGGCAGTATGCTTCTTTTTTTTCGATTTAAACATGAAATGTTTTATTTCATCATCATCATCACATCCAAGGCCATGTATAGCTGAAGATAATCCACATGTAAAGCCTCCATTCCTCATTTATATTTCTTTCTGTCGTATACGGTATGATGTGAGTAAAATCTTGGGTGTAGTTGCTCACAACATTTTTTTTAGGACATATACTATGTTAAAACAAATGAGTATGAAAAAAATTAAATTCTTTATCTTTAACTAAAACACTCTGTATATTGTAATAATAACAAATATAAATTAAAAATACTCAAAAACCCCTTCAACGTTATAAACAGAGCTGATGATCTTCGAACAGCTGAACAGGTTTTCATGAATTATAAGGAGCTTTGCAAAAAACACGCTCGGTCAGTTCACTCAATACTAAATCCAATACGGTCCACCCGTACTTGACTGTACTTGACTTGTACAACCAATTAAAAACGAATTATTGAAATCGATTCACAAATGATGAACACACAAATAAAAAACAGTCGAATTGAGAACATCCTCCTCTTCACAGTCTTTGAAAATTATAATATTTATTACATTCATGAAAAACAACAAGTACCTGACATAACGACTAAAACCGTGCTCTGATAGTTTATAGAATTTCACTACAAATGTATTCACTAAACCCAACTGTCCTTCGCATAAGTTTGTGTGTAAAAATAAAATGGCTCTGTTTTTTCCGTCGCGCGCGACCTCTGTCCCTTGTTTGTATTTATTTTGGTGGCTATCTCGTTAACATTCATTTATTATAGAGAATAAAACTTTCAATGGGACTGTTTGTGTAATAACTATACAGATTATACCAATATTGAAATAGCTTTGTTTATTCTTTAGCGATTTCAAGTTTAACTATGCTTTATTGCAATGAATGCCGACGTTGTTAGTAACATTTATATGGATTTCATATTAATTTCAATAACACGTGTTAAGAATATTATATAGATGAACTTATTATTTAGGAATTTAAAAGTATATAAGTCTTAGAACACAGACATAGAACACAGACCTATGAATAAAATGTTTGTAAAAACTTTACTTCGTACTTTTGAGTGTTGAAACCGAATTTGGTATGTACATACATATGTATATATATATATATAGAATATCATATTGTGAGAGGATTGCGGGTCATAAAAATATATATATATAAAAATATATGTAAATATATATATTTTTATATAATAAATAATATTTTATATAATATTAATATATTTTATTAATATTTAATATAATAAATTTATATATTTTTAATATAATATATATAAAAATATATATACATAAATATATAAATAAATAAATAAATAGTTAAAATTTTTACTTGCAACTCTTCACTGATCTCGAAAAGTTTTCATGAAAAAGTCTAAATGGTTATGGAAGAAGAGGACTTTAAGTCTCAACAGACAACCAAGAGAGTTTTAAACTTGTCTATCATATTAACTATGATAAACTCATGGTTAGGGGCTTTTAAATTGCCTAAAAACTCCTTATATAAGCCTGTTTTTCCTTTGTGAATTTGTTTCCAACGATGAATATCGTTGTTTCGAAGCATGAGTCGAAGATCAATTTACGAATAAAATCAAAGAAAGAAGATCTCTTCTTTCACTTTAGCTTTTGATAAATGTGGACATTTTTCACAAAATTATTTAAATCAATCAGCATCTTCAGCCAAAGCTTTCACAAATTGATTCATCGAGCCCAACTGCATGTGTAGAGGGTGGTAGAAGAATCTTTTTGGGGTCTACTCAAGTTTTATACAAAATATTCTTCTTGCCTCTTATCGAGTGTCAATGTTTTCCTTTTTGGGGCCATTGTTTTTTGGACCAAATTTAATCTCTTGCTCTGCACTATAATATATTTCTAACTTAATGATATTTAAATGATTAAGAATCTTTTACATTTATTTTATTTCATATTATCTAAAATATAAGAAATTGGTGGGTGATACGACTTTTTTATTATTTTCGGAATCAGCACACCTAATAACACAAGGATTAGTTACAAGTAAAATTATTAAAAAGTTTTGTATCGTTGGCCTGTGTAATTGGTATATTTTAGTTATGTAATTTAACGATTTAAAAAAAAATTAAAATGTGCCACCCTTTCATTTAAACTGACGTAACTAAATTGCAAGCTAGTTCTCTGCTTCCTGGTATGTTGAACATTTTGCTATAAACGCTTTCTAGGATTTCATCAATACGAGAACCATTTCTAGCAAGAAATGGTTCTCGTGTTGTACACCAATAGACGTATAAATATGGACGTTCAGTTTAAAGAGAAGAAGAGAAGTCGTAAGAAAAAACAACGAAAAAAGCTGATTGTTATCATAATAGAGAAATAATAAACAAATTCCACGAAAATAATCTCCAAAACTGTGCAGTAACAAGATTACATTTTTCTTGAAATGCTAAATTACCCCGAAATATGGAGATATGAAATCAACTCACGACTTTATACTCGGCCTGGTACGTAACCAATTGAGTCTGAGTGCATAATCCAGGCCAGTTAATGGAGCAATTTAATTTGTTTGTAACGACTGGGGCTAAAAGAGGTTATTTTTGCCTCTTGCCAAGTTGGCTGGCATTGCATATTCGGTTAAAACCCGCTTAACAAATTACTAATAGCTCTTTAAGAGATACGCGTTATATTTCGGCCTTGGGCAACGGTTCAACTAACTTTGTGTTCATTTAAAAATGTAATTTAGAATTCATTTCAAGGACTTTGAATGTGATAAAGAGTACGCCGACTAATTTGTTATACCTAGTACCTATAACGGTTATCGTGGGCACCTGCAACTCAAAAGTGCGTTGCAGGCCTTTAAGGTGGAGGTAGGGGAATGGTGGAAGAGGGGGAGAGGGGGAGGGAGGGAAGGGTTAGGGCCTCCGGTAATCTCACTCACTCAGCGAAAAGCAAATTCCTTCACTGCTGGTGTTCTGTAAGGCCGTGGTATCACACCGGTCAAGCCGGCCCATACGTGCCGAAGTATAACCCCGTAAAAAAAAATCGCATTTACGAATCATCAAGTAGCAATGAGCAGTGAAGCCTTCCAAAGAGTCAATGGTCAAGTAATTTTCTCCAAGTTATCTAGAAACGAATGTCAGGAGTGTAGTGCTGACGACAAATGGAGTTGGCACGCAAAACTCTAATTAAGTAATATTTAATTTCTTTAATAATTGACGCCCCCTCAAAGGTCGTTAATCAAAAAGACTTCAAATGTACAGTAATGTATAGACAGGAACGCAGTATTTCTGAGTGTTACCTTACCATCAAACCGGTTGTGACTTTGCTTCCACAGCCACAGCCACTTCCACATATTATGAACACAACACTATCTAAGACAATAAGCATTAAGTACTTATCCATACTTTGAAGTATCGGTTCTAGAACACGAATAAACATACTTGACAAATGCTCTACCGCTGCGAATAAAAAAAATGTTTTTCAGAAAAAAAAACAATAAAGATTTAAAGATCAAACACATTAAATAAACATAACTTTGTAGGGAAACATTTCAACAATGAATGTGTATTGTTTTAAAGCCGTCACTGAAGTTGCTTAAACATTGTTTTGTTGTTAATGTAAGCCCGAACGACTGTTGCATAAGTACATGTAAATATGAATTAATTTCTTCATAGTCTTCCATATGTGTTGAATAGAGATGTCACTATCATTTGTCGATATCAACAAACGTCAGATTTGAAAATAATATATTTGAATTGCTTTTAAAAAAGTAATTTATTGCGATGGTGGAAAAGAATTACAAAGTTATTTTCAAGTTTAGTTAGTGAGCTCGGACTTCCTGGCAACACCGAGTTCGGGTTACAGGTGTGCAACCCTGACTTTCTCGAGCTATTGCTTAAACTCCCCAGTACATCCATATAAGCACCTGCATTTCCTTCTTGCCTACCTCTTCCTTTTAATATACTTCCGATTTTTCCATCTTTAATGGGCGGCAAGAGGCCTGCCCCCTATTACGTGAGTGTAGCACTCGCGTAATAGGGGGCAAGCCCAAAATCATAGTTGGCAAAATGTTTGTATTTAATCACCTGTATGTGATAGTGTATGTATGTATGTATATATGTTATTTTAAAGAGGACGTAATTTATAATAATAAATAGGGATAGAAATTTAAAATATTATGTTACGTATTACAAATTAATAATAATAATAATATACTAATAATAATTTAATTTATTGTTTCTCCACAGTACATTAGACATTACAAAACAAAATTACTTTTGACACATTGTTATGCTTCTATGTGAGAGACTGGTATCTGTACTAGGACAGGCCTGTATGACAGATTACCAGCCTCTCCCAGCTCTGGATATGTGCAGTTCTTGATGTCAGGTAAGTGTTATTGTTGAGAGTGTATAAAAAACTACTACCAAGTTGCAGTGTGTTCGTTTATAAATGAGTGTATGTATATGTATGCGCGTGTGTGTGTGTGTGTGTGTGTGTGTGTGTGTGTGTGTGTGTGTGTGTGTGTGGGTGAGAACACCGTAGTTGATAGGTAGATCATTACTAACGATATCACCCACTCTAACTCTTTGCAGTCTACCAGTCAAATAGTTAGAGAACAATTTAAGTTGAGTATTACGGATCCCCATCCTCTCAAGTTTATTCAATAGGAGTGGGAAGCGGACCGTGTCAAATGCCTTAGCCAGATCAAGAAATACTGCCACTACTTTCTTCTTCTGGTCGAGTTTGCGAACTATATGATCGTTCAATTCGTGTACAGCATCGTTTGTGGAGATGCCAGGTCTGAATCCAAATTGTGAACTCGACAGAAGATTTTTTGACTCGAGATAGTTTGCAAGTCGTTTGTTCAAGAGCTTTTCAGCAATTTTGGAAATGGCAGTAAGAATGGAAATAGGTCTATAGTTATTGACACAGCCCACGTCACCACTCTTGTAGATAGGAATAACCTCAGCCAATTTAAATTCCATCGGGAAGACTCCAGTACTGAACTTAAAATTAAATATGTATGTGAGAGGTGCGACTAGTATTTGGTGATACCGTTGCAAAAAATAACCAGAAATACCATCGCGGCCGATGGAATTGCCTTTTTTTAAGTTTAAAATAATGTTTTGAACCTCTGCCTCATCTGTGGGAGTCAAGACGAAAGAAAATGGCTGAGAATCGACATACGTTAGATAATTACGGGAGTTAGTGTTCATAGTTTTTTCGGAGAGGTTTTTACCGATGGACGCAAAGAATGTATTTACCTTGTTAACTGACATGCAAGGGTCAGTGGGAGAGAGCAGGTCAGAGGCTGTGGTATGCTTTTTATTAGTGCATGCTATTTGTTTAATTGTGTTCCATTGCACTTTGGTACTGGTATTAGCCGCCTTACTTATTGATTTTGTTTCGTAGTCTCGTTTTAGTTTTTTTAGTAGAGAGTTACAGAAATTCCTGTACCTTGTGTACGTGGTCTTGATTATGGTGTTATTAGGATTTCTCTTTGACTTTACGTGTAGTTTGTCGCGGTTTTTCATACAACGCAGTAGACCAACCGTTATCCATGGTTTTTTGATTCGCTTGCGATTAGGAATTGTAGATATTGTAGTGTTTCCTTGTATTTTAGAATGTAGCTCCGTGATTAAACGTGAGGTGGCTATATTAACATCAGATGTTTCGTAGATAGACTTTAAGCATATATTGTCCATGTCATTGTCTAGTCCGTCATAGTTAATTTTCTTAATTACTAATGGTTTTGCAGATTGGGTATGATGTTGCAATAGAAATATAACACAATCATGATCAGTTATTGCTGTTTCAGCGATAAAGCAGAAAGCTGGGCTTTTGGTTTTGAGCATAAGGTGGTCTAAGCAGGTTTTGCTGTGTGTAGGCAATTGATGGGCCGGTAAGATACCGTAAGAAGCTAGTAGGTTTAAATATATAGTTGCGTTGGGGTCTTTGGTATCGGGCATTATATCCACGTTAATCTCGCCAATTAAAATAACATTCATAAAATGAAAGCTACTGATTAGATAGTTTAGCGACTCAATAAATGGAGTAATGTTTTTGTAGCCCGGCAATGATTGTGTTGGTGTTGACCTGTAATGTTAGGCAGTTAGCTTCCTGTAAAATAGGCTCTGACACCGATACGTGCATATTTCTATTGTAATATACAAGTACACCTTCGTTTTGTGATAGGTTGTTTTCACTTTTTGTGTAGTTGTAGCCGTCCAAAGAAGGAATGTTGGATGTGTGCCGTAACCAGCACTCCGTGAGGATAACTATATCCCAGTCCGTAGCAGAGCGATCTAGCAGCGTTAAGAAATTATCAAAATTGCGATTAACGCTACGGATGTTTTGGTGAATGATTTTTAGACTAGAGTAAGGTTTATTTATTAATGTATAAACCTTACTCTCTCCTTACTCCTTACTCTCTAATGAATGTAATATGCTCTAAAAATTACACTTATTTTTCTGAACTTTGATAGAAGAACATTGTTTCTATAAAATTATAAAAATAAGTTTCTATAAACTATTTTGGACCGTGTCCAAGACCTTTTTAATAATCAATAATTGATAAACATATCAAAATTAGTTATATCTGGATTGTTTTTAAGAGGAGTTTTATATGAGTGGTATTAAAAGTTTGTCTGTCTGACTGTGTTTGAGTGTAAGTATTAACTTTTATTAAACTTACTTACTTAGTACCTCGGATTTCAAATATGTATAGAAAATATGATCAGTTATATCTTACACCGTCCATTTAATAAAAAGATCTCTTGAACATAAGTAGTACAATTCATTTAAAACTACAGTTATCTTACTTGCCTGTCTCAAGCGTTTTTCAAAACCCAAACGTCTAACGATCACTTCGCTAATGTTTCAATTATTCCTTTCTTACCCTCATTTAAAATAAAAACATTACAATTAACACCATCGCATTACTAACAGTTTGGTTTAGCGCTGGTCTCAATTTAAAAGATGAATCTGGCTACTATATCGATAAACTGTATTCACCAACGTGTCCCATCCCTACTCGTATTGTAAATATGCTCGCGAATAGCATTAGTATTTAATTAAAAGTTGTCTCGCACTCACTTCAGTTGCGGTTGACGCAGTTTTCATAAACGCTACAGTACACACAGCTTTTGCTATGTACTCTCATTCGACTACAGAAAATGCTTAGGAAAAAGTCATATTTTATGGTTTTGAGTATTCATCTGTCATCAATGTCAGAAATGACAAATACATTTTAGTGGCAGGTTCGTAACGCAATTGGTAGGGTAAGCGAGAAAAGAGACAATAAAAATCTTCGTATCTGTAATTATTTACAATTATTTGTTTGTAATATTGTGTATAGTAAGTAACGTATAATAATGCACTGGATATACCACATGCAGTGCATTATAATTATACATGTTATAGTCGATTTGAGTATTTAGTTACGCAGATAAGTTCTGACTTACAATTGTTATAGTGAAATGGGAGCATCTACTTACTTATTACTTACTTTTATAATAATAATAAATGTTCTTAAAACCAGCCAAAGAGCTGAGAAATAGTAAGTAAAATACACGATGATAAAAATAATAATAACGTGAGACACCTCACACTCGGTCGTCTGATCCCAAACTAGACACAGCCTATACTATGGTAACCAGACTGTTGAGAAACATACTTATATTACTAAAACATACATATTATAAATAAATTACACATAGACACAAAACAAAGATCGTACTCATCACAAAATTATTTGTTCTGGGTAGGAATCGAACCCATGACCTCTTTCTGGCTCAACAGTCAGGATCATTAACCACTAGACCAACAGCAAAGTAATACAGATTAAGGATAACATTTTCAAATTGTGTCTTATCTCGTACTTATCGCCTTAGTATCAGGTGCTGATAGTGACAGACCAGTCATAACCGTCTAATCCATAAAATCGACGCCCTGTTCAAAGAGGTCAGTTGTTAATACACCAACAGTTTGCCCAAAATCGCACTCTTGGGATGTCTTTGACATGGGCATATGTTCAGCAGTAGACGTCCCACGTTAGAGAGACGATAAAAAGACTTAAAAGCTCTAAAATATTAATTGTAAAATAACAAATATTTTTGTTATTGCTTGGATCAAGCAAGAAATTTATTAAACACCCCCGTTCTTGGTAAAATAGATTATGAGGAACCTCCTAACAAGCCTTTGATTACTGAAAAGGTACAAAAAAACGCGTGATAACGAAAAGGCGCAGATTTTTAAATTCCATACGCGTACAATCAGATCGTTTTACATTATTTTCTCATTGTAGCAAATTGGGTTTTTTGGGGACAGTAGCCTGACGCACCTAAGGTGGAAACACACGGAGACTTGTTTGAACGCCAAACTCTAGTTATGTGATGGCCAATCTCATCAATCTTTCAATTTTATTTTGGGTCGGTGCAATGAGTTGGTAATACAGTTATTATTATTTTTATAAATTTTTTCAACATTGTAGTCGTTTTACAGACAAAACAAATGAAGAATTTAAATTGGGGTAAGGAAAACAGATAGAGCGAGGGAGCTAGGGTAAGAGATACAAGCCTCCGATGGCTTAACGGGGCTAAGACTGCAGTAGCTCGAAAAGGCCGGGGTCGTGTACCCGTATCTCCATCCTGTGATTGGAAAGACCACTAAGACAGTATTAGGTTAAAAAGTTCTGAAAGTGGTACATTTATAAAGAAAAGATACGATTTTACTCAAGTTCATATGTCTGGGGTCTGGGTATGGAGATGCCCCACAACTTTCCAGCACAACGGGGTCCTGTAACAAGAGGTGAAGTAACCTGTCGCCTCTATATCAGGCTCCTTTTCACTGTGTCTCATTATCAATATTTCGTGACTGGCCTTATTTGATGCAGTCAGTCGCAACAAAAATACAAGTTGCACTGAAAGCAGCGTTCCCGCCCACTATATTAAATTTGTCCACATCTTTCGCAATAAATTCGATTTTTAAAAAAGATCAGTGCTTAATAATCCAATATCGAATGAATTGCCTGTAAATTCGAGTTGGACGTGTTTCGCATAGCGTTCGCGTTTGTTCCACGGGCCCTTGGAGCTTTCTGTTGTTCGTACAGTGTAGGAAGACGCAGAGAAACTGTGAACATTCAGACAGTTTATCTACGTTTTCCTTGCTTTCCTATTTGCTTAAGGGCATGTGCTGAACATACTTGTAAATTCAGCATAATAGGTACTCAAATGTCGGCATAGTTCGTACAAAATCTTATCCCCGGATGGATAACTAAAACCTTGTGTGGCAGAGTTCTCATTGTTATATTGTTTATAGAACTCCGTCCTATTCATATCCATATTTCCCGTGGTAGAAGTATGCAATAGAATTGCAAGTAGGCCGGAGAGCCTATGATGAGATGCTTCGGCACGTATGGGCCGGTTCGACTCCGCTCGATGCCACGGCCTCACAGAAAACCGGTAGTGAAGCAATGATTGCATTGCATTTCGCCGCGTGAGTGAGGTTACCGGAGGCCCTAACCCTTCCCTCTCCCCTATTCCCGTCCTTCCCTTCTCCCCTCTTCCCCCCTTCTTCTACTCCTACCTTAAAGGGCGGCAACGCACTTGTGACTCTTTGAGTTACAGGTGCCCATGGGCAGCGGTAGTCACATACCATCAGGTGACCCGTCTGCTTGTTTGCCCCGTAGAAATTGAAAATAAAATTGTTTTTGGCTGCCATTTTTATCAAGATGGTGGTTCATTTAGTAGGCTTGGACTTGAGCTGATAATGTATACCACCTGCATTTATACCACAAAATTATAACCTTGTTTATATAATTCAATAAAAATTATTGGATAACATAATTGAAAATAACAAAAAATGCAAATATTCATTTCGTTTTTTTTTTAAATTCCTCATACCTTAGGCATTCGTCAAAACGACGACATCAGCCTTCTCCATACCTAAGTCGTTCCGATGACTACTCTGTGCCCGTTCTGTATGCTCGACGGCCGCCGACAGCACAAACCTCAATAGCCCACGCTAACCCATCGATATCGTATAATAAAAATATTATCTCTTGGTACCAAACACTAATCCTACTAATATTACAAACGTGAAAGTTTGTGAGTATGGATGTATGGATGTTTGTTACTCTTTTACGCCAAAACTAGCAGGGCGCTGCTAGTATTGCATAAAAATGATCCAAAACGAAACTTCCACTCAAAATTGCTACGTAATTGTGCGACCTGGTATTTCGAATAAAATGTATGTATTTTATAAAATGCATATTTGTGTTTTTTTTTAAACTTAGATAAGAAAGAAATATAATGTTCTGAGGCTTATCCGTGAATTTTAACCGTTTGTCCGTGAATCACTTACGTAATTCAATGTGTGTAACGGTTAGTGATTCACGGGTAAATGATGTAAAGTTTCATTTATGCATCACTTATTAATCCAAACGAGAAATAAAGGCAATAAGCGGTTTTAGTTCACGGTCTACGGCAAACGGCTCTAACTTATGAATTACTAGCATTCTCTCACGTGTACATATTTATATAACATTCTGCGCGGAATCCTAATTATTTTTTCAAAATAAAAGTAGCGTGAGTTACTCGTTATAATACCAGCTATCTGCTAGTGAAAGTCCCGTGGAAATCATTCTACCCATTTCGGAGATTAGCCGGAACAAACTGACAGACAGACGGACACAAATTTAAAAACTGATGAGTTTTAGGCATAGGTATCTTCACAAATAACTGTATGAGCATTAAAAATAACTATTATTTTAACATTACAAACAGACACTTAAATTTTTATTATTTATATTGATTTAGTATATATTTATAACAATCTTGTCTCAAATATTTGGAAACAACATCAATATTTTCTCATCACTGTTCAAATATTTAAAGCATGGTTTAATATTGAAACGAAGGATTTGGAATTGAATAGATATTATATTGTTTTATTTGTTCCGTTGATTGGTAACTCGGTAAAATATAATTTCTTCGAATTCATTTTTTACAAAGGTCATATTTGAATCAATTGGTATAATAATAATGTTTATTCAATAGCTATTCGTGTTTATTCTGTTGTAGATCTCAGTAAACTGTACATAACTAAAATTCTTTTACTCTGAAGATTTCAAATATGCTAATATTCTGGTGTGGCATCGAATAAAATTTGGACATCATTGATTTTTATATTTTTAATCCTAACTACTTTTGAACGTGGGAGAGCCATGCTTCGGCACGTATGGGCCGGCTCGACTCCGATCGATACCACGGCCTCACAGAAAACCGGCAGTGAAACAAGAGTGAGTTGAGTGAGGTTACCGGAGGCCCTAACCCTTCCATCTCCCCTATTCCCGTCCTTCCCCTCTCCTCCTCTCCACCCCTCTAATCCTCCTCTCCCCCTCTTCCCCTATTCCCACCTTAAAGGGCGGCAACGCGCTAGTGACTCTTGAGTTACAGGTGCCCATGGGCGGCAATAGTCATTTACCATCAGGATACCCGTCTGCTCGTTTGCCCCCTATTCATAAAAAAAATAAAACTAACAAAAGTATTTTCAGACACTTTTACACGTCGGTTTCGTCTTTAAAGCTATGATGGTTCTGGTATTCCCTCCTATGACTAGCCTTGAGAAGCAACACCAAAACAAACTCAAGGATCCAAGTGTACATAAATTCAAACTGTGCAAGTACCATGCAGGCGTCCGGGGTGGTCATAAGAAAGAACCATCTCCGTTTTGAGTTGACATGCCACAACACCCAGCAGAGGATGTATCAACGCGGCGGAAACGGCAGCCCACGTTATCCTGGAGTGCGAGGGAGTGGCCACACAACGGGCAAGTATCCCCGCGGGTGCGAGGTCGCTCCTAGAAGCCTGTGACCGCCCCAGGAGGCTTCTGTGCTTCTGGAAGGAGCTAGGCTGGCTCAACTAGTCAGCTTATCTGAACGCATAATGGACCGCCTATGAGACTAAATTCGGGAACAGAGCCCCTATACCAATGTCAATACCAACACCCAGTAGGATAGATAAGTCAGTAACCACGGAACTCAACCACATCCTAGGCTCCACGATTAAACTGGTCTTTGTTTGTGTTGAGTTATTGTTGTGAAAAATGCTGCAGAATTCTCATTACTAGTATTTTTGTTAACCCCTCCAGCGAAGTTAAATACTTGTGTTAGGAGTGGGTTCACGTCTCGTCGGTAGTGCACTGGGTGGGGTATGAACCCACAATCACTTGATCGCGAGTCTGACGGCTCAACCACTGCTTTTCTGGCCGAACCCATTGACTATATCGAGTTTTACTCAATCTCATAATACAATACTCCAATACTCCTCCGTAATTAAATAATATGCAGATACCCTTTTTCAATGGGTTTTATATTTAAACAAAACTTTTTGGAAAACTCATCGAAAGCACATTCAAAATATAGAATAGGCTTGTTATCACAAAACACCAAAGCATACAAAGGATGGAATCAGCATTTTAGAAAGCCCTATTATAAACTCGCCGTAACTCCGTCCCGCACCGCACCGCACCCAAGCCTCACCCCCTCCCTCGTCCACGATTCACGCATTCGTTGTTTGCCGTGGTACAATTAAAATGCTAATTATTTGCCGACAACTCAAATTGCGAACTGTGTGGAATTACGAAGCGCTAAAATATAATGCTACAATATTATAATGTTGTTAAAATACATATTGGACTAAGCAATAAGCTTGGTATTTGTATCAAATATTTGCGTTAAACAAAAATCATTTCAGATTCATTTTAATTAGCATTGAATTGTTTCACTAAATAGGGGTAGCTTAATAATACTATAAATAATATGAAAGTATTATATCCCGAAATTAGCAAGCAGTACAATTTAGAATTTTGTACAAATCATCCACCATAATAGCGTCTCTGATCAATACATATACAGGATACATACATGCATAATTATGTACGAGGTTAAATATACGCATGTATCCCCAAAGGGGTAAGCGTTTTGAACACCCACATTCTGCCAACTATAGTTTGGTCTCACTCAAGCATATCAACCGGACACTTTCAGAACTTAAGGTGGGAAAAATTGGGAGTATATTGAAATGGCAAGATAGGTTTTTTTATTTATTTTTTTATTTAAAAAAAGACAACTCCGTTAGGTTAGAAACGAAGGCGGTGGAAGAACATGAATATTGCTTATACAGATGGATTGAGGAGTGAAAGCGAGAGCTGGAGCAGGTCAGGGTATCCTGTAACTCGAACAGAAACAACTGGCAGCAGCCTCATATTACATTTTTTTTTTCTTCTTCGTCTTTAGCCATTTTCAACCGCTAAGGTGTAGGCCTCCTTCATTTTGTGCCATCTTTCTCCATCTTGAGCAGTTTCTAACCACTTTGTTCCCGCCAGTCTTTTGATGTTGTCATACCAACGCATTTGTGGTCTCCTTCGTGGACGTTTCTCGTCCCACGGTCTCCACTCTACCACTGCCTTGCACCACGAGTCTTGCTTACGGGCAACATGGCCAGCCCACTCCCACTTCAATTTCACAACTAGTTTAATAACATCGCTCACTTTACTGTGTTCTCTTACACACTCATTTCTTTTACGGTTTACATTTTTTAACCAAATACTAAAATAAGTCAGACAGACAATGTACACAGGGTGGTTTTCAGACTTATTTATCTTACGTTTATCTTATCATCATCTTAGGACCTTAAAATGGATCTATATTATAGTCACTGACTAAGTATGTGGCTTTCGACGGTATATTGAAATGTAAATTATTTATTATAATGTTATGTCTAATCTATACTAATATTATAATGCTGAAGAGCTTGTTTGTTTATTCTCCCACAATAATCTCTTTTTGAACTGTAATTTATATAATTCTACTATTACTGTTTTATGGTAAATAAATGAAATAAATGAAAAATTTGATTGAACGCGCTAATATCAGGAACTACAGGTTTGAATTGAAAAAATCTTTTAGTGTTGGATAGCCCATTTATCGAGGAAGGCTATAGGCTATATAACATCACGCTACAACCAATAGAAGCGGAGCATTAATAAAAAATGATGCAAAAACGGGAAAAATTTAAAAGTGTACGTATTAAGGCAGAAAATCATCGAATTGTGTACCAAAGTTCAATCAAATCTGTTCATTGTTGTAAGTTCGGGTTCTAAGGTCTAAGTTCGGGATCGACTAAAACTTCATGATATCCCGTCACAAATGGGTCTATTACAAAGAGACACGGGTATACCTTAAGAAAGAAGTCTCCAAGAACAATCAAGTCGGTTATGACCTTCCTCTACAACAACGTGTAGTCCGCAATCCTCTCCAATTACATAGACATTCTACATGAACGAATTTCAAATATAATTTTCCTTTATAATAAATCGTGTTGCCATCTTACTAATTGATTAATTAACGCGAACATGAAAGGGGTAACAAGTGGCAACTCACGATATGGCTCCCTGATTTATAATCTAATTAATTTTGTTTAATTTAGTGCGAATACGTTCGATGGTAAAGGCTTTGATGTGATGGCAGTATTGTTAATTTAAATCTATCTTCAGTTTAACTTAATGTCTCATTAATTTACTAGAAATTGAACACTACGTTAGAATAAGTTTCTAGAGTAGTTTAGTTTTTATTTTGGCTGTTTGGTAGGGTTGCCACAGCTCTAAATAAGAAGGACTTTGGTATGAAATTCATAAGTGACGTCACTGGTATTTGTATTAAAAGTCATCGATACCCACGTAGGCCGTATGCTTCTTCGGATAAAAAGTTATTAAAATTAACAAGTATTTGCCACTTACTAATGACTATTATTCAGTCTACCGATTGCTATTGAATTATATAGGTTGTCGGAAACCGGAAACTAGGAAACCCCCCAGTCAGATGAACTGAGCTAGAAAGGGCTGGATAGAATTGGATGAGATTTGATACCAATTAGATTAAACTATAGATTAGGACATCAGTCAATGGATATCGAGATCAAGAGATTGTTCTTCTTTTCCTTCTTCTTCAAGTGCCTCTTCATTCCTTAAGGTTATCCGTCAGCTTCCTACACTCATCCCTGTCAATTTACGACGAAGGTAATACCTGTCCACTCCACTCCTGTATAGTTATCTCGAGATGTTTAGGGTTATATATTTAATAAGGGAATGGTTACATAATATTATATTCATGAATGGTACCAAGCAAGTGTAGGAGTAAAATAGTACGGTAAAATACATCAATTGCTCGTAGAAAGAAAATAAATGGCGCATCATTAGAAGTTTATATATTCAAGATTAAGAATAAATTAATGTTTAGCCCTTAAGCTGCACAGCTAAATTACTAATTAGACTTTAAGCTCATTGAAATTTTATACGAACAGGTCTCTTCAGTACATCCCTAGATATTAGGGATTACGCCTACTTACTGAGCTCTGAAGAAGTCAGTAATAAGCCTTTAACGCTGTAAGAAAAATATCAAGCTTGTAACGTGAAAATTACTTGTTTTAACTGATGTATCAGGATTCTGCTTTTATATCGTGTGGAAACCGGTATCGGTCATCACTTAATCGGAGCTATTGGTGAAGCGGCATGTCGGAATCGAACCGACTGACACCACACGGTGTTCTGACACAAGTGCGTCTATTGCAAGGTACTCGGGTGTACCCTAAGGAAGTACCCAAGAACTCAAGCAGACCTTGGTTGCCTCTTAAACACTAAGCAGAAACACCATTGCGTGCTGGGGGCCTTGCCCCACTGCAGGCCTTTTATTGCTAGGGTAATGGGCATCCTCGGAGTAGTCTCCCGAATCACTCTGCGCATAGTGCGCCTTCTGTGATTCGGGAGACTACTAGTCTCCTCTCTCGTTCCATCAGGAATCTGCCGGTTGACAAATGTTATCATTGGAAAGATGGCAAGCGATTTATAATTAAAGCCTACAAAAGTCTCAAAGAACGATTTTAAATGTCTATATTTAGTATAGTTTAGAAAAAAGGATAGAAATAAACTTTAATGTACACCAATTACAATTGAATTACAATTAAATCGCAAAAACAATATATTTACAATGAGTGGCCTCGCCGCTAAAAGCAATTTGTTACAGGCAACCTTTGGATGGACATAGACAATAGTAAATAAAAGAAATAATGTGTATATAGTTATTGGTGTAAGAGAGTTGCAGTAGATTTTAATTTTTTATTCTTCTTTTAGACATATTATATGCTGTTTCGCAGTCTCGGTAGTGTTGCAATTGAAAAATCAACATCCAAAGCTCACGATCTCTGTAATGTCTCTCTTTGGACAACTAAGTTGGTGAAAACTACAATAAAGTAATAATAAAAATAACTTGACACATCTAGCACAGGGCCGTCTGATCAAAAAACAGGCAGAGCCTGTACTATGGTAACCAGACTGCTGATAAACATACTTATATATTTCTAAATATTAATTTATTATAGACTAGCTGTGCCCGCGACTTCGTTCGCGTTTTTTTCGGAAAACAGCAATTTGTCGCTTATTGCATAGTACCTGTTTCTCCAGGCAGGATTTTTTATACTGTATTGGCGGTGAAACAACCTGGAGCGTACAAAAAAGGTTTTGGTTGCTTACACGTGAAATAACGACATAATTTGGCTGTGGTAAAATTACTCATTTGTTTTTCGTGTGGAAGCTCACCTCACCGGGCTATTGGTGAGGCGGTATATCAGGCTTAAACCAACTAAAACCACACGATGTGCCTCACAGCACGGCGACGTTTTGTCTTCAATGATCCACCCAGCGCTGGCTAGCGGACGGCAACTGGGCGATGTCCAGACACTCTCTTCACGGGAGACTCTGCTTCGGGTGAAGAACATAAAACTCGTCTCATACACCCACGGCCACTCTTAGCGTACGCATGCGAGTGAAAAGGTTCCACCTGGAAGTTTTTCTACCGAATCCACACCGTTACCTCCTCCTTGCGCGAGATGTTCTCCTCGCAGAAAATCGTCATCAAACAACTGTGACGACCTAACATCTCGATTCGTCCGACCAATTGGGAGGCTCTTGCTGTAGTCAGTCAGTCAGTGCCGCTTCCTAGAAACTATGGGCCCCCTCGGTATACCTAACAGATAAATGTTTTGCTTCTGAGCTTTGTTTAGTCATGGTGTAACTTAAGATTTCACACTACTGTAACCGAACGGAAAATAAATAGTCTGAAAGTGTATAAAAAACTTCACCGGTTACATGTCAATATTTCAGCTTAGATGTAATTTTTTGGCGATAGTGTCTGCCATGCATTTGGTATAGTAAAATACTGTAATACTAAGAAAGTGTTAAGTTAAACTAACAACTAAGTCATAGACGCTTTAAATAAAAATTCTATTCAGTTCTACTATAATCATGTTGACGGGAATCAACGCGATCACGTATTTAAAAGGTATGACATACCTTTGCTTTGCCGTGGTCGTGGCCGTGATCACAGGCCTGTATAATACTTTTAAATACGTGATCGCGTGAATTCCCGTCAACATAATTATGTTATCACGGAACGCAAAAGTTTAAAAGTTTGGATCTTCTTTTCTATAACTCTATTTATAAATATATGTATATTTACTGGACTGGCCAGATGGTCTAGTGATTAGTGACCCTGACTGCTGAGCCAGAGGTCGTGGGTTCAATTTCCACCCAGGACGAATTATTCTCTGTCTGAGGGTAACTTATTTATAATATGTATGTATTTAGAAATATATAAGTATGTTTATCAGCAGTCTGGTTACCATAGTACAGCCTCTGCCTAGTATAGGATCAGACGGCCGTGTATGAGGTGTGTGAAGTTGTTATTATTATTAATGCCCTGAAACATATTAACTCTGGGAAATAGATTACTATAGATTACTCCAAACAAAGAAAAAACAACTCCTGCTGCTTCAGCAATCACCACAGAAAAGCACGATGATATCCTACGATTGAAAATATACATTCACTCGAAATCCTTCAAACACACGACTATTTGCAGGTGAAATCTAATGTAACCAATAATATTTCTTTAAATCACAGGTAAAAATCGATTCTTTGTACTCTTAATATTTATTAGTTAATAAAATTGAGTGATTTTATAAAAAATATAAGAAAAAATTAAACCGACGAAAAGAACTAAAACGCAAAAAATAAATAAACCTTTTAAGTCTTTACTATTAAGCTTATTTAAAAGGTTTATTTATTTTTTGCTTTTTAGTTTTTTTTCTTTGGTTGAATTTTTTGTTACAAAGGTTAATATTTATGAATTTATTTTCATCATCAGCTCGGCTACATGATGTGAGGATTTCTAAACGCAAATACCTGATAAAGTAATGAAAAGTAAACAGAAACACTATTCGTTTCTACAATTTTCGAGGGTTTCAATTTTATCAGAATTCCATTATCAGATCCTTACTTCCTTCACATGGGACCACCCTTGAGGTATACCCTATCTAACAAAATAGAATAATCAAAATCAGTTCATAAATAACGGAGAGGGCTGAACATACATAAAAAAAAGAATATGTATAAAAACGGTCGAATTGTTTTCGTCGGTTAAAAACGATACCTAATTTAAAAAAGTAAATTAGTTTAGTAGTTATATATTTAAAAAGAAAGTGCAAAAAAGAAAAGAGTGTCAAAGAGGGATTCGATCCGGCACCCAACCTCGTAGAAATCGTACTCTACACCAGATAAGCTAAACGCTCGCTAAACTTCCAAATAAGTATATACAGTCTACTAGCGTTACAATGTTATTACAGCTTTCATTGATTTTCCTGTGGGAACCAAAGTTTAACCCGGGATAAAAAGTACCCTATAACCTGCGCAGGCACTCAAACTATTATCATACTAAGTTTCAAGCATATCTCTTCAGTAACTTCTGAGTTTTGTTTTGTTTTTTTTTTTTGTTTTTTTTTTTTAAATAAAATTTTTAATTAAATTTATCGTGAACATACAAACAGACAGACAGACAGTCAAAAATTTTTTGAATCGCATATTCGGCATCAGTATCGATATCTTAATACCCCTCAGTCGATTTTTTTTAAATATATTCAATGTACAGAATTCATCCCGCTACAGATTTATTATAAGTATAGATAAATTGCACCCAGACACGAACAAATCATCATCATACAATTATTTGTCCTGGGTGGAAATCGAGCCCACGACCTTTGGCATAGCAGTGAGGATCACTAACCACTGTACCAATAGGCCTACACTAGCACATAATAATATCATGCAGAGCTTACTATGGGTTCTAGACCACAGATAAACATACATAGACATATTTTTATTAAAAAAAAAAAAGCTACATATTGTACATAGAGACATCCAGAGCAATGCAAACAGACATATTCATGCATACAAATATTTGCACATATCATTAATTGAATCCGCGCGTGGAAGTCGAATGCACTACCGCCGCGGTACAACAGCTGTCAGTTGGCCGCATCTTGTGCTGTTATAAATGCTTATGAACAGTTACCACACCAGTGGTGCAACTTTTAACAACCAGAGCCCTGGTAACTCTCCTCACCAGCTAAAAAAGTATTTCACAACTGCTATTTATCCGACGTTTTGTCGCATAGTGGATCCAAGGATCTTTTTTAGTCGTGTGGATCTAATACGAATAAAAACCTGCTGTGCTCTGCCTCCTTCAACTGATAATGGTAGCTGATCACCGGTTCCTTTAAACAAATCCTTATTTTTGCACAAATAGGTTTCTAAAAAAAATACCAATATAAACTCTATGAAACAGCTTATTATACAGCTTATTAAACAGACACCTAAACGACACCATAAACAAACATTTTTTTTTTAAGATTACTTGTAATGTGGGTTACACATTACTGGTATTCTTGTTAACCCCTCCAACTAAGCGAAATGCTTGTGTTATGAGTGGTTTCACGTCGGTAAGGCACTGGGTGGGGTTTGAACCCCCAACCACTTGACCGCAAGTCCAACGCGATTTTTATTTTATTTATTTATTTAGGACAACTTACAAAACATACACTAATACTGAGTTTACAAACAAATAAATTATGTGCTGAGTGTTGTTTTACTTACAAGTTGCCACTGCATGGTAAGGGACAGTTTCATCTAAGATTTTTTTCTACTTAATATTAACTAAACCTAAACTTAGAGATACATTTACATGTTAACAAAAGAAAACAATTATCTAA
This sequence comes from Callimorpha dominula, assembly GCA_949752705.1. Classification (NCBI taxonomy): domain Eukaryota; kingdom Metazoa; phylum Arthropoda; class Insecta; order Lepidoptera; family Erebidae; genus Callimorpha; species Callimorpha dominula. The sequence continues at coordinate 2,079,954 of OX457002.1, read as the reverse complement.
AAAATTAATTTAAAACATCTGTGAGAAATAGCTATATGAGCGCGATATATATATATATACATATACATACTCATACACACATACATATATATATATATATACATATATATATACATATATACATACATACACACATACATACACACATACATATATATATATATATATATATATATATATATTTTTTTTTTTTTTTTTTTATAACATACCTAAGTTTATACACAGTCATATACATCATACAACATACAGAAAATATAGAGAAAGATCGAGCTTACAGGACATAGTGATGCAGTAACTCTCAAGATACAGGAGGTCTAAATGATGCAATAACTTTGCTTTTAAATGTTGGTAGACTGTTTGAGAAGATGTCTACATCAATTTCATAATTTTTTGTCAGCTTGTTATACTGGCTTAGTAACCTATTCATAGTAGCGTTCTGACCCAAGTTAGTTTTTGAAGTTTTAATAGAAAATGGAGCGTATTTACTTGCACGGGGTAACCTTGAGGGAGCATTTACATTTATTTTCTCAACAAGAATGGGGCAGTCTAAGTCACCGTTAACTAATTTGTGTAGTAAGATCTGATCCAATAACTGTCTCCGATCGAACAAACTATGGAGATTAAAATGTTTTAGACGACTTTGATACGTCGGCAACTGTTTTACCCTGTTACACTGGTATGAAAGGTGCCAGAGAAAACGCTTTTGGATACTCTCGAGGCGTTTAATATGTACCTCGTAGTGTGGTGACCAGACCTGAGCACAATATTCCAGACCAGATCGAACTAAGGCCGAAAAAAGTCTAATCTTAGTCTGTGGCTTTCTAAAATCTTTAGAGTTCCTTATAACAAAGCCCAACATCTTAAATGCTTTAGTTGTTATTCTGTCAATGTGCGTGTGGAATCTAATTTTACTATCCAAATCAACTCCCAAGTCTCTGATAGTAGTCACTTCTTCCAATGTCTTATTATTGATTGTATACGTCTGCGAGTTCGAGTGAGTACTACGTGAGAATCGTATATATTTACATTTGTCTGTGTTCAGTGCCAAGCCATTTCTCCCACACCAATCGACTAAACGGTTCAAGTCTTCTTGTAGAAGGAAAGCGTCATGTTTACTTTTTATTTGTTTTACGAGTTTGAGATCGTCAGCGTAAAGGAAGCATTTACTGTGTTTGAATAGTGGGACAATATCGTTTATGAATATATTAAACAGAATCGGCCCCAAGACCGATCCTTGGGGAACACCTGATTGGGTTGAAAATGATTGAGATGAGTATCCACTAACAACTACCCTGGAAGTCCGATTGTTGAGATACGAAGAAAACCATTTTAGCAAGTTACCTGTTATACCAAAGGTGGAAAGTTTGTAAATAAGGGTATTGTGGTCCACGGTATCGAACGCCTTGCTTATATCGGTATAAATGGTGTCAACTGGGATATTAGAATCAACTGAATCAGTCAAAAACGTCACAAAGGAAATAAGGTTGGTGGTTGTGGATCGAGCTTTGTGGAAACCAAACTGTTGTGGCGATATCAATTGCTTTATGTGCCAGGTAATTGTGGGTCTTATTAATATTTCGAATAACTTGCCGAAGACAGGTAATATGGAAATTGGCCTATAGTTTTTTATAGACGCATTATCCCCAGATTTGGGAATAGGTACAACCCTAGATTCCTTCCACGCGGTAGGAAAGAACCCGGATTTTATTGATCTGTTGTATATTATCGAGAGAGGCAAGGAGAGCGCGTCACGACATTCTGTTGCAAATAGACATGGTATACCATCGGACCCAGCTCCTTTACTTCGATCTAAATGTTTTAGGCCAGTTAGAACATCATTTTGTGAAAAGGCAAACCCTGCCAAACAGTTTGTAATTGAAGAGTTTGGGGCTGTAGCGCCGTTATAATGTGCTGACGTGGAAGAGGGTACCTTATAAACGGACGCGAAAAAGGACGCAAAGAGATTGCAAATGTCGGAACCATTAGAGGCTCGTCTGTCATCTACATGCATTGATGATGGGTACGTACTTTTATTTTGACGTTTATTTTTTAGGTGAGTCCAAAACAACTTCGGATTTTTGGACAAAGAGTCCTCTATATTATTAATGTACTTCTTGTAACACGATTCGATTAATGACGAACAACGTTTTTTCAGCAATAAGAAAGACAGCTCGTCCAAAGGATTCTTGTATTTACGATACCTTTTATGTATTTTATATTTCTCATTTAAGAGTTTTATAAGTTCTTTATTATACCAACAGGGATACTTTTGATGTGTGGTCTTACTTAAAGGTACGTGTTTCGCGATTGCCTCTCTGATTATCCTATATAACATTTCTACCATATCATCAACGTTCGTTAAGACTGAGAATTCGTCAGCCCAAGAAATAGAGTTAAGTTCGCTTATGATTTTGTTATAATCTGCTTTGTGAAAATTAAACTTGTTACTGGGAATCTTGGGGGAAAGACCCGGTGTATTGCAACATGATAAAACAAATTCCAAAGGCGGGTGGTATGGGTCAATATTGCTGAGCACGTACTTGCTTTCTTGCATATGCTCAATTGTTTCAGTCGATAATACTAGGTCTAGAATTTTTCCTTGGTTATTCAGGATTGTATTTAGTTGCCTTAAATTATTAAGAGCTATAAAGTCGAGTAATTTGTTCCCGAGTGGGCCAGGTAAGGAAGCTGGCAAGGATGCAGTGTTTTTAATGTTGGGCCATGTTATTGAACTCAGATTAAAATCTCCCAGTATTAGTGTGTTATGGCGTGATTCTAAAATTCGATTAGTGTTGTCGATGAAATGTTCCAGAATGTGTTTTTGAACTGGAGGGGGTATATAGACCCCACATATGTATAACTTATCTGGAGAGCTCCGTCTACTACAGATATCTAGTTCCACCCAAAGGTCTTCGCAACCGCTTTCAAGCTCGGTTAGTCTTCGCGACTCAAAACGCTTAGATATGGCAATTAAGACACCACCACCTGATTTATTTTTGTGATATTCGCTGGTCTCTCGATCACGTCTATATGTAGCATAACGATCATTAAACAATTCCAGATTAAATATTGTATGGTTAAGCCATGTTTCACACAACACAATAACATCATAGTCACAGCACAGAACATTTTTATACAGGTCTAATGTCTTAGTGCGTAAACCTCTAACGTTCTGAAAGTATATATTTAAAGACGAGAATGATGACAAAAAAAATAAATAATAATAACTAAAGATTAATTTACTAAGTAGGTACAGCAAAAAAACCTAAATAATTACTGATTAGGCAGTCTATCCAGGGTTGCTGCGTTGCGAACATAGATATATTCAGATGTATCAGTTTTACGCATATATATACGACCGCTGCGCACCCAAACGTGCTTGTAGTTTAGTTCCCTAGCTTTGAGACGTGCTGCAGCGTGAAGTGACTTGTTGTCGGGCGATAAATTTTCGGTGACGTATATCGCCGACTTCTTATTCTCGCTGAGACCCAAATGACTTGAGTTTAGTTTATCATTAGGGTGTTGCCTGTTGTACTTTACAGTAGCCGCTAAAAGCGTATCGCGTAGACGGGGGCTACTCAGTGTAACCAGAATAGCACGGGGCCGTTGGCTTCCAGGATCTTTTTTAGCAATTCTACTGCAGTAACAGATGTCTGTTTCATTTATGGGACATGCTACCACTGTACCCAGTTGTTTTACTACTGTGATAATGTTTTCAGACTTATATTCAGGTACGCATTGAAGTTCTAGATTTGATGAACGCATTAGTTGGTCTAATTGGATACAGCGCGCGGAGATAGCCATTATATCATTTTTGAGAGATTCATTTTCATTCTTAATACGATCGATATCAGCCTTGTAAACTTTTACTTCAGTATTTAGTTTCTCGAAATGACTGTTCATAAAAGTAATAGACTCGTTAAAATTTCTAATATCGTCTTTCATTTCACGCAACTGGTTATTTATATCACTCTTGAAATCAGCAATACAATTAGTAATACAGGCCCGTAGTTCTTCCTTTATTATAGTGCGAAGGTCCGAACGTGATAGACAAGACGGTGAGCAGCAAGTATCCGCGTCCTTAGTGGCGCGAAGCTCAGTAGTCCCGCGCTTAGCCACGTTAATGTTAGAACGCGAGCTAGGCGACAACATTGGCCGGACTGGCGTGTTTGAGTTATCACTCTTGGGAGCTTTACTGCGACAGGCTGGACATGACCACTTCGATTTGGTATCAGTATTAAGGTTTTTAAACCCTTTAGTGGATATGTTGACACAAAGAGTGTGATAATATAATAAACACAACCGGCATTTCAAATATTGATGGTCTTCAATAGGCGATTGGCAAGCCGAGCATTGCATTTTCGTTATTTTTATATCAAATGGAGGTGATTCAAGTTTTATTTACGCAAGTTGCGGTGATTCACTTGTAACAGCGCAGGACGATGACGAAGTGGATAATAAGCTAATGCGTCGAGACCGCGAGAAAAACGTCATAAGCGCCGTGCAGAGTACGTCACTTACGCGTCTCTGTCGGACAGTTACAACGTACACTTTATGTTGACGATGGTATCATGAAAGTTTTTAATTATGGTTATATTCCTCGATAACACTGTTAAACACTGCTCCAACTATTTAGTTTTGAAATGAAACCTTTAAAGTTACTTAATATTGCAAGAACTGACTCAATTACTTAATGTAAACACAAAATACAAAAATTTACTTAAAGAGCAAAAAAAACTAGATGTTGTCCGCGCGGTAGTCTTGATGAAGTCGTTAAAGACACAAACAAACCATAAATGGCACTGAAATGAAACGAGATTCGACAAGACTAGTGTTATTTAAACAGGCACTAAACACTTCCTCCTGATTAATTGTCTCCGCCTAAATAAATACTAACATCGATGATAAAGATTACGCTGTAGAAGAAGCGTAGCTAAAGATATATATACAGAATGTATTTGAAAATAGAACACTTACTTAAATCACTCAAAGGGTATGACCAAAGAGTATACAAACACTACGGGTATGACATATAGCATGCAGTAACAATAAACATTTTTTTTATAAGTTATGACCCCGGATTTTTACCCCGGTTTCTCATAAAAACACGTGGAACGTGTAAAGTAAAAGATTTTAAATAAGTATTTTTTTATTTTGGAACTAGAATTCACTCACTCTTGAGAAAATCCACAAAAGCTAACTTAAAAAAAAATCTAATTTAGATTCTTAGTAACGGAATGAAAATACAATGAAAAATATGTAGTATTTAAAATCTTTAACTTCACACATTCATACTTTTATGAAAAACAGAGGCAAATTAATACCTGGAAATTCAAACGGTCATAAGCATAACTTGTAAATGGATAGTTTTCTTTTCAAACATTCTTATTGTAACTGCATGCTAGAGTTATGCCCTTTCAGTAATTTAAGTGTTCTATTTTCAAATATTTACGAGTAATAATAACAGTAGACACCGCACACGGCCATCAGATCCCAAACTAGATAGAACCTAAATTATGGTAACCAGACTGCTGATAAACATACTAATAATATCTATACATTTAAAAATGAATCCCTATTTTACTTAGTCACGCCATAACTTGAGAACGACTTAACCGATTTCATTCATCAAAATTGAGCTGAAAATCGAGTCCCGTCCCGCAACAGCTAGTTATAGATAAATTACACCCAGACACAGTACAAATGATCGTGCTTATAACACAAGTATTTGTCCTGAGTGTGAATCGAACCCACGACCTCTGGCTTAGCAGTCAGACAGACCTGTTTTGACAAACAGGCCCGCCGCATTTGACACTGTGACGATCCATATATAGCAAAAATATACTTTTGCGCGATCTAATGCTAATCAGCTGTACTACGTTATAACTACTGATCCTACATCGCACAATTATATTTTCGAGCTGATAAGTACAAAAGCAACACGTCAACCCAACCCTTCTATCATAGCCCGCGGAGCATGATCACTTAGCCTGTCCAGAAGATCATTCTACCTTTATTGGACATTATACCTCCCCTCCAATGATCCCTCCACAATAATGGTTATTAGCGCAATAATGATTGATCCTATGACCTGGCTTGTCGGTTGATATTGGGTTGTTGAATATTTACTAATGAGCGCGAGAAGTTTTATTGCGCGATGTAGTATTAATATATACTATCTAGTTTGATCTGTATGCACTACGTGACATTTATACATGTGGATGTAGAAATAAACTCAATAGACGTAATAAAAAATCTTTCTGTGAAGAGAGTCTGCTTTGAACCACACTCGGAATAAAAAACTCTCTGAAATGGGAGTGCATGGGACTCTATTGCTTCCTTTTGTTAATTGATATTTGTAAAAGTATGTGTACCCACTATCCAACTAGAAAGAAAGAAAATGGGAAAATCATTTATTTTGTAGCACACAGAGACATCAATAAAGGGCGTGCTAAACATTTATTATGTTGGTTTAAACTAACAGATAATCTTGATGTGAAGTGAAGTATATCATGTCATACACTTATCTCCATAATTATTTTACATTCGTAGTTCAATCATTGTGATCATAGTACGACCGTCACTCCGCTAGCTATCGGTGTAATGGATCACAGGCCTTATTCATTGTCCCCCGAATTCTATTCAAATTAACATATTTTGTCGGAATTTCAGGCCAAATTAAGTTGAAATAAGATTAGGTGAACGTAAATAATTTGGACGAATCAGCGACATCTGTCCTAATTGACTCAAACGAGGGTTGTTAAACTTCGTCCCTTATTGTGTTAAGGGCTCTTTAATTCAGTGATTTTTGTTAAGGGTTTAATGGAGTTCTTGTTTTTTTTTTCGGTAATTTTTAGGAGAACACTTTTAAATGAATATTCACGAAAACATAAACATTATTTTTTATGTGGATAGTTATAATGGTTGTTTCTATTGCGTTCTGTTTTTAATTCAAATCAGTGGTTTAGTCGTTTCGATTCCCGAATCAGGCAAATTGTTATCGTGTTTTTTAGGAATTTCTCGGTAGTAACTACAAATCTGGAAAGACTAAATAAAATTAAAGTGTCTGTTTGTAATGTCAATATAATAGTTTTTTAAGCTCATACAGTTAATAGCACGACACCTATGCCTAAAAAAGCAGTTTTTAACATTTTTGTCTGCCTGTCTGTTTGTTCCGGCTAATCTCAGGAACGGGTGGACCGATTTCCACGAGACTTTCACATGCATATAGCTGGTGTTATAAGGAGTAACTTAGGCTACTTTTATTTTAAAAAAAGCATTAGAAGCCGCGTGGGAATAGATGTCGAGTATTTTTGACAAGACTAAGGCATGACCTACTTGAGTAAAGAAATATTTATATATTTTTAAGACTAGCCTGTTGGTCTAGTGGTTAGTGACCCTGACCGGTGAGCCCGAGGGCGACTGAGGACGGTTTGATTCCTACCCAGGACAAATAAGTGTGTGATCAGACGGCGCTGTGAATTTATCATTATTCAGTTTAAGACTTCATAAATTCAGACACGATATCGATTTTTTTGTATTCCTCTGATCGTACACTCAAGTGCTATTAAGACAAACGTGCACAACAAATTACCTGCTCCTAGTATAGTCCATCTACAGGTTGCCTGTAAGAGATTTCAGACTGCGATAAGGCCACCTATTGTACTGCTGTTTTCAATGTATTTCTTTTTAATTGTATTTTAGCCGGGTTAGGGTCTTCAGGTAAATAAGACGTGACATTGATGCAGTTTTACAATATAAAATTTAATTTGCAACAAAACAATAATTACAGTGCAGGCCACTATGAACTTATATGAACTAAAAGTCCTATTTGATACGTAGATTCAGAGAGATACAGTTGGGTACCACACAACATTTCTAAATTAATACATTTCTACTGCGATCATGTAGATCAATAAATTTAGGTTGAGCTTATATACTAACTAAGTTAACGAAACCATACCGCGGTTCAGGAAAATGGCACAACGCCATCTATCGAGGTCTATGCAAAACTTTGTTACAGTATTCTATTTATGGCGTGCAATAAAGAGAATCTATCTATGTATCTTAAAATTGACAAGAGTTTAAGTACACGTTTCTCTCGCATCACTACATATTATAAAACAAAGTCCCCAGCCTATATGTCTGTCTGTCTGTTCGTGATAAACTGAAAAACTACTAAACGGATTTTTATGCAGTTTTCACTAATATACAGAGTGATTCATGAGGAAGGTTTAAGGTGTATAATTTGTACCCGTGCGAAGCCGGAGCGGGTTACTAGTAAAGTAGTTCTTGGCATGCTCTCATACAACATCGGGTGAATTACAGCATCACTCTTTTATACGAGTCTTAACTATAGCTGAGCCAGTCAACAAATATACTATTTTTCTGATTAAATCCTGCTCATAAATATGTCTGTTGCAAAGACTAACCTCCACGGCTTGAGGACAAAGGCCGAAGGTCGAGACTTGGTCAAAAATGATTAATCACTGTACCGTATAGGCGGGCACTAAAGTACGGACATGGCCGACGCCGATACATCATGTCTTTGTGAGCCAGAGTAAGTTATAGCTAAGTGATACCTACATAAATGTATATTTACATAGTTGCTTGTGTTTGCGTTTGTTAGTGCCTAGGTTCGATTTTCGGGTTGGATAAATTGTTGTGTAGCAAAAGGTGTTTTTATTTCATTTTGTTAAAATTGCCTAAGTTAATGCCAAAATTTTAATACATAACGGACTTAACACACTCATAAATAAAATAGTTAGATTAGTTAATAAAACTATGCCCCCTGTATCAAATATTAGGGGGCAAATCAGTAGAAATATTGTTTTACATAATGAAAGATAACATTACCAGTTTTACGCAATATTAAAAAGCCACCGTTTTACTTAGCTGGGCAAATTACTTGTTTCTGTTAAAAAAATCTCAATTGCAGCACGGAATCTGGAATCGTGCTCAGAGAAGGTAATAAGTTCGCCCCTTATTACAATAGAACTATAAATACCGACGCTAAAATGTGGGTGTGCAATGCCCCTTTTCTTACTCTTATCTATTACTTATATCACTACATATTATAAAACAACGTCCCCCGCCGTGTGTCTGTCTGTCTGTCTGTTCGCGATAAACTCAAAACCTACTGAACGTATTTTCATGCAGTTTTCACCAATAGATAGGACGATTCACGAGGAAGGTACACGTATATAATTTGTTAGGGTTTTGTGTAAATTGGTTGAAATTTGATGATGATTGTTGAAGATGACTCTGTTACCCGCGCGAAGCCGGAGCGAGTTGCAAGTTATAAAACAAAGTCCCCCGCCGCGTCTGTCTGTCTGTCTGTTCGCGATAAACTGAAAACTACTGATCGAATTTTTATGCGGTTTCCACTAATGTTTTGTATAAATTGATTGAAATATGTTGATGATTGTTGAAGATGTCTCTGCTACCCGTGCGAAGCCGGAGCGGGTTGCTAGTTTAGATATAAAATGAATAGTTAGCAAACAAATTAAGAAAATTGTAGCCAATAGTTGAAAGTTTAATAGGAATAGTACATTACCACACTAATGGAGTATCCATTAGTGTGACAAGGTGACCATACAGAATCGTTTTCCTCTATTATAATGTTGACATATATAATTCTACTTAGGTAAAATTCTTACGTACAAATTATGTCATGTGATAATTATTGTTTCTAGCCCTAGTATTGCAAAAAAACAAAGCTAGTTCATACCAATTTATACATAACACGGTCATGCCAAAGGAACAAAAACCGCATAGTTTCGGTGGCTCATCGCTAACCGCGTAACGAGCCCGTGTCGCCCCCTTACCAATAAATTGCTAGCGTTAGGTGTTACGATATTGATAATCGATACATGTGATACTATATCTAAACTGTGTGCAGACGACGCAAATTCTGTGAATATAGGCAGAGAGTATGTGAATGTACAATAACAGTTATCCGAGGACCTCGACTTCACTTGCTTAAGTTTATGTTGCTGTGGATTTCGTCATTGTAGCCAAAACAGAATATAAGCATTTTGCGTTACAACTGTGAAGGAAGACCCTTTGACCAGGCTAGGTCTGGTAGTCCGATAAACAACGATATTATATTACCTGGCGTGAGAAATTTCATTGCGCGATGTAGGGAAATATAGAAAATACTGTCTCAATCATTCTTTTTTGAAATGAATTGGTTCTACTCAATGTTGGTCCCATTTAAATTTGAAGAAATTATTCCACCTCTGAGGGTGGAAAATTAAGGGATACGGAATACGGCTTATTTTTGTCATGTTTAACGTGCATTTAAGTGTGTTACTTTTTTTTAAGTTGATTATGCTAGTGTGGATATCGCCATCGCAGTTTAAGTTAATTTTGTATTGTATTACCAAGCTTGAGCAAAAGCAAACCTGATGATATGGGGTTACCGCGCTCTGTGGACAATATACCACACTGACTGACGAAGTACATACGTATGTAATGTAGCACACCGACTTCATAGGTGTAGTGTGTAGTAGTAGTGAGTGAGTGAGTAGCTAAGTCGAACGTATCGTTGACAGATTTATTTTATAAGTATAAAAAAAAATTTATATGCAAAAAAAAAAACCAAGGAAGACATTTTGTCTGCAGCCCGGTGTAGTCTCCGGGACAATATTAACTTGAAATGAGGAAGTATTGAAGCAGTTTTTACCTAATATGTCCGAACCGCCTACCGCCTTATGTTCCCTGTCGAGCCCTAAATTAATAGAGCATCTCCGAAATGCATTATGTGAATTGAAGCATATTTACATATCGCTAAGATTAAAAACGGAATACTAGCATATTACACATAAACACAGATATTATGTTGAAAAAACAGCAATAAATCGCCAAATAACACATAAACAAATTACACAATTTTAGTATTAAAGCAATACATAAAACTAACTGCGTTGAAAAGCAGAATTATGGACGAACACATCGCCTCCACACCACGAGACACTAGCTCATTAACCGCCATTATCTTTACTGAAAATATTTAGTATAGCTTGCTGGTTTTTGATCTGCTGTTGTTTTTTATATTATTAGTGAGTAGTCAATGGATTTCGCATATATTGTAGTGTGAAGAGTACGATGTTTTGTGAATTGGATTTGTTCCAAAATGCAGGAAAGTGTATGCCCTGTGGGCCCATTAAAAGTTGCCATCGTCGGCCTCAAACCTCGCCCCAGTGAATTGTTTAAAACCTATTGTACTTTACAAGTGGACGTAATAAATTGGACTAGTATTATTTTCATTGGGATTTTTTGTTTCAGATTAACACTGTGGTTCTACTATATGTATATATAACATGGTTTTCTTTACACATAATACTATAGTGACGAGCAACAATTGAAGGTATAGAAGAATGTAGAACACGTCAGATAACTGGTCAAGTATGACTTTTCAGCCAAGAGAAGACTTCGGTTTCATTACACTAGGTATTAGCATACCTAAGTTTGTACTTCCACTGGTGCTTTTATAGGCACAGGAATCACTTGCCCTCTAGCGTGGCCTGTCGTCGCTTGCAATCTTATAAAAAAAGGACTTTTGGGACTAAAAACGTAATACAGATTGTGGTATTTTTGCACCCATTGAAACAAGAACAGTAAACGTACTGCGGTATTCATAGTTTATGCATACTTATATATATATATTATGTATGTATGTATGTGTACATATCGATTTGTGTATATTTTATGTATTAACGACGTATATTATGTTTCTATGTACGTATGTAAGTAATATTGTGTATCCCGTGTATTATATGTATATCAATTTGCATTGATTACTTTAACTTCTATATATAAATAACTTCAAATTCAAAATCATTTATTCAATTAAGAAACTAAGTGACATTTATGAACGTTAAATTGAAGCTAGACTTAAAATCATAGATCAGCGCAAACAGACGCCACAGCATGTACCGGATTGTCGAGGTAAATTAGGTGAAAACACCAAAATCTACTGCCTGCTTGTGTCGATCTATAACTTACAGTTTCCAAATGGATCAATCGAAAGTTCAACACATCTTTATATACCGTATAACATTTCTACATCACCCCAAGCTTGGCTGGTAGAGAATGCCCTGGACATTAAGTCCGCCTTTGTATAAATGTGCATGAAGTTTTAAATAAAATAAACAAAAGACATCTTAGAGTATAAAATATATTACTGCTGATTTATGTTTATTAAACTAAATTTCAAATACTTATAGTTATTAATAGTGTGATTGGGGCCCATTTGACCACCTAAGTGAACTCTCAACCTGCTTCGCTCTGAGACGATTGCCCAGCTGTGGGCCAGTAATGGATTAATAATTAAAATTAAATTGTTTTGGAGTTTGGTACGTAATAAAAATAAATCAGGATAATAATCAAACAAAATTACGGTACTTCAGTTTTTCATAATATTTACAAATTTTTCAAGCTTATGCGCTTTTCATTACGATGTTCTTCTTTCACTTCTGTGTCAGTTTCAACTTTTTAATATTTTGACAATGACAAATATTTTCAATTTACTGCACAGTTATTTATAGTTACATAATATATAAAAAGTAAATTTCTTAAAAGCATTTATTCATTGCACTTTTAAAGATAAGTCTCATATTGCGTGTTCTTAGTTCTTAGTTGTAAAATGAATGATGGCGGATAGATAATGGTGCCGATTCTATTGTACACTCGCCTAAACTAAAACCTGACTTCATTTCTTCATATGAAATCAACCTAGCGTTCTTCGTAATAAGGTCTATTTGTTACTAGCATCTATTTCTCAGCGCCGCTAAATTTCACTAAAACCTGTCAACGTATACTCAACTTTATTTCCACGCAGCAACAGAATTGGGGCCATTGGCCCCAATTCTGTTACTTCACTCGCTAAATTAAATTCACAAAATTTTCTTCATATAAGAAGTAAACCTGTACACTTAGAAACAAGGTCTTATTTCAAATTGAAACAAGTAGGTAACATATGTCGCTATCGAAATAAGCAATTTATTTGTCGACTAAAGTCTGATAATGTCTAAAGAATGACGCTTAAATAAACTTTAATACCACGTAGCGAGAGCCGCTATCCGTTGAATGCCATCTCTTTTGCTCTGTGTTTTTAGTAAGCGTCTTCGTAGGTGTAGATTAAAAACACGTCATCCTTGTTCGTTTTGAACAAGTTTTTATACGGCAATTATACAGCGTTTGAATAAATGAAGACTCTCGCTGCGTGGAAATAAAGTTGAGTATACGTTGACAGGTTTTAGTGAAATTTAGCGGCGCTGAGAAATAGATGCTAGTAACAAATAGACCTTATTACGAAGAACACTAGGTTGATTTCATATGAAGAAATTAAGTCAGGTTTTAGTTTAGTCGAGTGTACAATAGAATCGGCACCACTGTCTCTTGAAATTAGAACAAGAAGATTTGAAATTCCTAAAATATTGTAAAGTTTTGAACTCACGCAAGGGCATCGATTCATATTCTTTACGATGTCATCATACGTTAATGAAATAGACATATGCATAACAATTTCAATTAAATTTTATAATGTCAGTGTGATATTTAGAAATATATAAGTATGTTCACCAGTCTGGTTACTATAGCACAGGCTCTGCCTAATTTGGAATGAGACGGCCGTGTGTGAGATGTGTCAGGTTATTATTATTGTAGATATTTCCCATACTAATGTGTACAATAGCTATATCTCAAGCTTAACCTTATCGTGAATTCAGTGTTTAAATCTATGTGGAATCCAAAAATGATATATATGGAAGTAATTAAACTTATTTCACAGAACCAACAGGGTATTAATATTATTTGTGTTCGTACTGCAACTGAGTGAGTTATATTTATTAAAAACTATACGGTTTTACTCACGTTTGTATTTCGGGGACTAGTTTCGGACCCGACGGGGGCCCTTTCTCAAGGAGTGAAGCGTCCTGCCGCGACGGTGTCAGGCGTCACACTGGGTTTACAACGCTGCCACCGGCTCCTTTGCCTTTCGGAACGTGCGGATGTAGACAGTTGCGTTTCCGTTGCGTTGTGTGATGCGCTGTTGTTACCAACATCCACCGCGGTGCACACCATACTAACCGTATCACTTTTTATAAGGTCTGTCAGGTTTGTCTCATGGGATGTGAGTTTTAATGCCGGCCGCCAGGCAGGGGGCAGTGACCAGCCACTGTCTCTGTTGAAATTCGGACGACGACTTATCTCGATTGCTTCGCGTATTTTTCGCGGTACGAAATATTTTTCTCTCGCCACTACGGAAGTCTTATCGAAACGTATGTAGTAGTAGGATCAACATCCTTTGGGGAGCGCAATAGTTCTCTAAGTTGTCCGGGTGGGCGGAAGATTGTTCTGATACCGTAGTTTCGGCTTAATGTTCGCCCAATCTTATCAGTTACTCCGCGTATGTATGGGAGAAACACGGGGTTTCGTTCTACACCGGGTGTCCGTCGATTGACTATTGAGTGAGTTATATAACAAGTAATACCCCAAAAAAACTTGATAAGTCTCTTTCAACAATAGATGCTGTAAGGGATTTTATTAACTTCATGTAGGGGATCATCAGCGCTTTCGTTAGAAGAAAAATTACGGATTTAAGCGACTTGGTATCAAAGGGTGGCGGGCTCGAATCTCACAGTACACAACCGACAAGAATCCTATGTCTACTTCTGCTAGGGTAACGGGCAGCCTCATCTCTTTACCACCAGGCCAGCGCTCATGGAGGCCGGAGATCATTCTGCACTCTCCGGCGCCTGGGGCCTTTTCTTCGTGACGGGAAAGTACCTACAGCCTTTTCCCTTCCCTTTCCGCCGCCTCTTTAGCGGACGTCACTTCCTCATTAAAAGAAGCGGCGGATTCCCACGCACTCTCACTTTGGACCATACACAGAACCATGGTCTCCAGCGAAAAGAACCAGAATCCACTCCTAACATAAGCTCTAAATTTTGCCCGAAGGGTTAACATGATATCCATGTTAACAGGTTCCCTGTCCGATGAATCACATTTGTACCAACACTGACAAGTTAATGAATCATATGTGAACAAAATTAGAGGTTATTTTGCTTTGTTATTTCTGTTAGACGTAGCAAGATAAATGGCATTTTTAGTATGATGATGAGTATAAGAAAGAAAAAAGTTACGTGATTTATTTTTATTTCTTTCATAATTGACCTGAATGTGAGTTACCAGAAGTCCTAAAAAAAAAACTTCGCTTCTTAGAGGTCGCGTCAGGCATTTGTATTGTATAATGGCAAACTGTAGTTATTTCTTGTACAATTTATTACTTTCATCGCCCATAACAAGTTGTACAAGCGTACGCTTGTGCAAATTCGCTCGAAGTAATCGTTATCTCTGCATTGTGCAGCGTTCTTTTATGGCCTTATGAACATGAGTGATGGACATTATTTGTATCGCTCGGCGCTAGCGCTTAAAAATTCCGCTTGAAGCGTTACCGGTATTCAGGTAGACATTTTAAACAGCGCTTTGTAAACCTAAACTAAGTATTGATTCTAGAATATACTAAACATACTGTGAGACCCCTTCTAGCAGCGAAGGTATTCCAGGAAAGAGGTGTTGTCGATAGAGAGAGAAATAATAGGTGATATCTGGAAATCATTATTTATTGGTTCACTGTCTACTTTACTACAATACACTTTCATATATCTTCTGACGAGTTGTGGGACCTGCGTCTAACCGATGTCAGAAGTCTTCCAATTCTCTTTCCTTTCTTCTTTTTAAATTCCCATATCACTACATCAACATATTATAAAACAAAGTCCCCCGCCACGTCTGTGTCTGTCTCTCTGTCTGTCTGTTCGCGATAAACCGAAAAAGTGCTGAACGGATTTTCATGCGGTTTTCACTAATAGACAGAATGGTTCATGAGGAAGGTTTGGGTGTATAATTTGATAAGATTTTGTGTAAATTGATTGAAATATGTCGATAATTGTTGAAGATGTCTCTGCTACCCGTCTAGTTTTTATATAATTCAAAAGTGACATGTTGACTCAGAAAAACCTTCTTACATACCAGTACAAATACATATCACAAAGGTTTGACATGCTACAATACTTTCTATTTTTTTGTAAATACATACACATTATTCATAGAACCCAGACCAATGCAAGCAGACATTTGTAATGTATATGAAATGACATATGTCCTAGAATGTAGATTAGTATCTAAGTAGAGAGCCATGCTTCGACACTTATGGGCCGGCTCAACTGCAGTGATACCACACCCTCACAGTAAACCGGCTGTGAAGCAATGATTCAAGCAATGATGTGTTTGGCCGAGTGAGTGAAGTTACCGGATCCCCAAATCCCCTTCCCCTTCTTCCCCCCCCCCCCTCCTTCCCTTACTCCCACCCTTTATTTACTCCCACCTTAAAGACCCGCAACGCACTTGTGACTCTTGAGTTGCAAGTGTCCCTGAGCGGTGGTAGCGAGCAGTAACAGCAGCGAGTAGTAGGGTAACTAGCAGACGGGTCACCTGATGGTAAGTGTACCATCAGGTGACCTGTCTGCTCGTTTACCCCTATTTCATATAAAAAATGTATCTTGAATGCTATCGAATATTTTTTAATTTGCAGACCTCCTCTACCGTTGACGATCTTCAGACTCAAGCTTAACTACAGAAGCCTCAGATTCAAATAAGATTCAATATATTATAATGATTTTATTCCTAGAAGTGGATGCAAACCAAGAAACTGTTACTGGAAATTCACAATAATGTGAAATATTTCTCTTCAGAAAAATCCTTACAAAATGCAGCGTATAAAACTCGGAGTATATAAAATTGTGAGTTGGTCCGCGTCAGAGGTAATACAGCGAGTTAGCTTTTGATCTGTGAATGCATTCTTGTATTTGAACCGTGGAGCTTGATCCTGGTCTCAAAAGGAACGAACTACGGTGGGTAGAGAGTATACGTATTATTATTATTGCCTCTTTAATAAATTTACATTCAATTTATACACACACTAGCACGGCCCCGGCTTCGCACGGGTACAAATTATACACCTAAAACTTTCTCATGAATCACTTTGTCTATTAGTGAAAACCGCATGAAAATCCGTTCAATAGTGTTTCAGTTTATCGCGTACAGACAAACAAACAGACAGACAGACGCGGCAAGTGACTTTGTTTTATTATATGTATGATTACAATTCATTAGAAAATATACAATTGCGATTAACTTATTTATGAACATTGTTGTTTTAATTTAATTCAAATTTATAATATTTTATTTGATTTATCAGATACACATATTTGTTGTTTTTTTTGTATGTTATTAAGGATCTCTCAACGACTAAAGGCCTCCTTCAATTTTCTCCAGGTCACTCCTATCATTGGCCCCCGTACTCTGGAGCCAGTCACTGTGTTTATTTCATCTATCCATCTCTCATTCGGCCTTCCTCTGTTTCTTTTACCGGGTGGTCCTACCCAAGTGGTTACTTTTTTAGTCCATATTTCTCCTTTCATACGAGCAATGTTACCGGATAGAGAGTATACATATAGAATAAAAACGTTTGTGACTGCTATTCGTATTTATTAAAGACTAGCTGTGCCCGCGACTTCGTTCGCGTTTTTTTTCGGAAAACAGCAATTTGTCGCCTATTGCATAGTACCTCTTTCTCCAGGCAGGATTTTTTATACTGTATTGGCGGTGAAACAACCTGGAGCGTACAAAAAAGGTTGTTTTGGTTGCTTACACGTGAAATAACGACATAATTTGGCCGTGGTAACATTACTCATTTGTTTTTCGTGTGGAAGCTCACCTCACCGGGCTATTGGTGAGGCCGTATATCAGGCTTAAACCAACTAAAACCACACGGTGTGCCTCACAGCACCGTTTATGAGTTGACCGTCGGTACGGCGACGTTTTGCCTCCAATGATCCACCCAGCGCTGGCTAGCGGACACCTGGGCGATGTCGAGACACCTCTTCACGGGAGACTCTGCTTCAGGTGAAGAACATAAAACTCGTCTCATACACCCGAGAGTGCGAGTTTCCACCTGGAAGTTTTTCTACCGAATCCACACCGTCACCTCCTCCTTGCGCGAGATCTTCTCCTCGCAGAAAATCGTCATGAAACAACTGTGACGACCTAACATCTCGATTCGTCCGACCAATTGGGAGACTCTTGCTGTAGTCAGTGTTTGCTTCTGAGCTTTGTTTAGTCACGGTGTAACATAAGATTTCACACTACTGTAACCGAACGGAAAATAAATGGTCTAAAAGTGTATTGTATTGTAGTGTATTTAGAAATATATAAGTATATTTATCAGCAGTCTGGTTACCATAGTACAGGCTCTGCCTAGTTTAGGATCAGAAGGCCGTGTATGAGGTGTGTGAAGTTGTTACTATTATTAATGCTCTGAAACATATTTATGAATTTAATGACTGCGAGAGGCAAAATAGCTCGTTGGCATGGTCAAGAACCAGCTATCGATTACTCTGGGATCACCAAACAAAGAAAAAAAAATTCCTGCTTCTTCAGCAATCACCACAGAAAAGCACGATGATATCCTACGATTGAAAATATACATTCACTATAACCTGTGTGCCTGACACAAGCTATTACACTAAGTTTCAAGCATACTCCTTCAGTAACTTCTGAGTTTATCGTGAACATACAAACAGACAGACAGAAAGAGAGACAGACAGACAGACGGACAAAAATGGTTTGAATCGCATATTCGGCATCAGTATCGATATCTTAATACCCCTTAGTCGTTTTTTTTTAAATATATTCAATGTACAGAATTCATCCCGCTACAGATTTATTATAAGTATAGATATATGGCATTACTTGCGCGTATATTTCGGACACATCGCATAACCCCTAAAATAATAATAAATTATGGCCTCCGTCGGGTCCAAAACTAGTTGGACATCCCTGAAGTACACACGTGAGTAAAATCGTATACCTTAAATAGATAGAGAGTATAGTTTTAGGGTTCTGTACGTCCGAATAAAAAAACGGAACCTTTATCAGATCACTCGTGAGTTTATCTGTCCGTCTGTGACAGCCAATTTGCTCAGAATCTACTGGACCGATTAAGTTGAAACCGTATCATATCATATCCATTTCGTTGACCCAAACACAGACCTGCCACGTAAATAAATGAATTTTCAATATGGAGTTCAACATCTATACTAATATTATAAAGAGGAAACATTTGTGTGTATATTTGTAATGTTTTCACACAAAAACTACCAGACCGATAGCGATGAAACTTGGTATGTAGATAGCTGGAGACCAGGATTAACGCATAGGCTACTTTTTATGCCGAAATTCTCACAGGATAGGGACTTACGCGTGTGAAATAAAAGAACTTGTAAGTAGCTCAAATATACAATACTTTTTTTTATTTAAAATAAATAGGTAGTTTTACAGTTATTTAAGACAATAGATAAAAATTGACCATTGCCCGAAGCTACTGAGCCTAAATTAAAAAGAAAATAATTTTTTTTTTTATAGATTACAGGGAACCTATAATAAGTCGATGTTCTTAAATTAACATGAATCAACACATGACATAATAACATCAATATTATGCGTACAAACTTACATTTGCAATTCACCGTACGGAACCCTCTCAAAGCGACGGACAAGCGCTAAATGTCAAATGCCCTGGAGAGTTTGGTTTCTATCTAGGACGTTGTTTTATGTAGGTAGGTTTCGCTTGTGTTTAAGTTTTATTCTGGATGGAAGGTAACCTTTGTCTTTTTCAGTACCCCTAACAACGTGTTGGTAAAATTGCATGATGATCAGTTGAGGCCGTGAAAGCGTAACAAACTAACAGACTCATTTTCGCATTTATGTACAGTGTGTAAGTTTGGGCTACGCGAAAAACTTACAAAACCCTCTTTCTGTTTATACTTATCACAATACTAATGTCAGTTTATCATAAAAATGCGAGATTAAGGATTTATAGTCATTAGTTTCATTTGGCGCTACGCAATGTATGCGGTATTCTTTTTGTGCGGTACGGTGAATGACCTTAAACGTACGACTCCGTCAAAGCAGCCGATTGCATAAACGTTGTTTAATTAATCATTTAAACAACATTGCAGTTTCTGGCCGTATGGGGTATTTATAATTTTTTTTTCGGTAAAATGTTCTCTTTTATCATTGTGATATCACTTTTAACCAAAAGAAATTAAAATTAACAAAAAAATATATTAATTTTCCGGTAGAAAATTCCAATGATTTTTGACTCGGAATGATGGTCTGAATACACTATTTCAAGATGCGGTACGGTGTTGCTTACACCCTGTATATACTTCTAGGGGTTAAATGAATATGTATGATGACGTCAATATATGCAATTCTATGTACATGCACGACACATACTTTTTTTTTTATGGTATAGGGGACAAACGAGCAGACGGGTCACCTGATGGTAAATGACTACCGCCGCCCACGGACACCTGTAACTCAAGAGTCACAAGTGCGTTGCCACAATTTAAGGTGGGAGAAGGGGATTAGAGGGGGGAAAGGGGGGAAGAGCGGGAAGACGGGAGAAGGGGATTAGAGGGGGGAGAGGGGAAGGACGGGAATAGGGGAGAGGGAAGGGATAGGGCCTCCGGTAACCTCACTCACGCGGCGAAAAGCAATGCAAGCATTGTTTTACTGCCGGTTTTCTGTCAGGTCGTGGTATCGAGCGGAGTCGAGCTGTCCCATACGTGCCGAAGCATGGGTCTTCCACAAATACTATATACATTCATGCTGAAAGTGGTAGATTGAGGAATATATGCATTGGAGTGGCCCCACTAGGGACGTACCTTTACTCCACTAACAAGCACAAAAAGAAATACCCCCGACTCAAAATATTCTTCAACTATAAATAAAAAGTTGATGATCTTCTAACAGATTGGACAAATCTTCTTGAATTATAGATAAGGTCACTTTTGATCGAATAACCTTTAAAAAAATATTATCAAAATAGGTCCATCCGTTTAGTATCTATGATGCCACAGACATATGTGTTTCTGACACAGACACGTATGGATACACAGATACACACGTTAAACTTATAACATTAATTTAGAGTCGGGAGCTACAAATTTAAAACACCCCCGACTCGAAAAACCCTTCAACGATTAGAAAAGAGCTGATGATCCTCGAACGGCTGAACTGAATTTCTTGAATTATATCTAAGAACATTCTAGATCAAGTCACCTATCAAATAAAAAAAATCGCACTTAAATCGATCCACTCGTTTGGGAGCTACGATGCCACAGACAGACACACAGAGACGTCAAACTTATAACACCCCTCTTCTTGCGTTGGGAACTAAAAAATAATAATAACTTCACACATCTCACATACGGCTGTTTGATCCCAAACTAGGCAGGACCTGTATTATGGTAACCAAACTGCTGATAAACATACTTATATATTTCTAAATACATACATATTATAGATAAATTACACCCAGACACGGAACAAATAATCATGCTCATCACACAATAATTTGTCCTGGGTGGGAATCGAACCCACGACCTCTGGCTCAGCAGTCAAGGTCCCTAACCACTAGACCAACAGGCCAGTCATAATAAGTCAAAATGAAATAAATCATTTATGCCGCGTTCCAATAAACAAAGAACGTTTCGTTTTGCTTACGGACGGTAAAATTTCGTTGAATTTTCAACGAAGTAAGCAAAACGAATCGTTTCTTGTTTATTTGACCGCGGCATTAATAAACATTTTGTTCGTTTTTATCTACTTTAAACATTCCATGCCTGCCATTATCGTAATACAGAATTTTAATATAAAATCACAATATTAATAGGTGTACTCAGATACAGCTGTAAGTTATAAAACATGAAGTCTTCAATAACTAGAGTTTGATGAAAACAGCGGCAAGTCAGAAACTCTTCGAATTCTGGAAACGTGAGAAACAAAGTAATAAAATACCAAAGTTGTTCTAATAAAAACTTGGGGCCAAGTTCTCAGAAGAACATAATTTCGATCACGTTCGACCATAAAAAAGTCCTTTTCTACCCTTTCTACCTACCCAGTATACACTGTAGAGGATTGAAGATAAAATTTTATCGAGCCAACAGTTTAGCGTTGGTCGTAAAATACAGCACTTATTTTTACAAGTTAGTTTCAGTAGCGTACGATGAAATAGAATATTTTACAGCTCATCAAAGTGTTGTTCCATAGGTTTAATAGCGCCTTTATTGCTAAAGACCTATGACTATAGATAACCTAGACTTTCTTACCAATATGTATAATAGATAAATTATTTGAGATCACCTCCACATTGAATTGGCAGAATGTTCACAGCTCTAATACACGAGTCTGTATCTTTAATTTATGTCTCTCTTGTGTATATGTATATTTTAGTAATCTCGCTATGCCCTATGCACAGCAAGAAGTAACTACTCAGGACAGGATGTACGTATAATTGGATATAAAAAAAAAATTCTCTAGAATAATAATATTAATTATAAATTTAAATTCAGAAAGTTTATTAAGATGGATGGATGGATGGATGTTTGATTCTCTTTCGGCTGAATGGATCTGGATGAAATTTATTATTACGATTATAATCTGGAATAGCACATAGTCTATACTTTTTACTCCGGCAAAATGTACTGTTTCCGTGGGATCGTGGGATAAATTTCACCATAATTTCCAAGCGAACGAAGTTACCGGTAACAGCTGGTTTGTTCTAAATTAGATGTGGTTTAGTCTGTTTATTATAACTTTGCTAAATCCACCGCTCACAGCAATGTCCTAGAAAATATAAGGAGACCTGTACCCCAGCAATTTAACAAGGATTCGATTAATACGGAATAATTCCTAACTCAAAATGGCTGCCTATCAGTTAATCGCACAAATATGTACCTATTCCACGTGGAATTCGTTCACACAACACGATGCGGTAACAGCTTAAGGTTAAACTACTACACTCTCTGTTCAGCCGGCTACACAAATACTTGCCTCTAGGGGGTAATACCGCATAATAGATAAAATTCTTCTGGCTGCAAAACATTCCCACCTTGGTAAATGAGTATTTTTTTTTATGGGATAGTGGGCGAACGAGCAGACGGTTCACTTGATAGTAAATGACTACATACAATGAGTCACGAGTGCGTTGCCGGCTTTTAAGGTGGGAGTAGAGGAATTGAGGGAAGAACGGGAGAGGGGAGAGCTTAAACTTAATATTAGTATTTTTTCTTCTGATCTTTGTAGATCCCTTACTGGGTACAGATCTCCTCCAAATTTGCCCGTGCGCTTCTATCCTGAGCAAAGTCCACCATTGTTTTTCGGCAACCTGTGTGATGTCGTCGGCCCACCTTCTATAAGGTCTTTTCGCCATCTTCTATAAAGTTTACAATAACGCAAGCGAAACCGCGAACAAGAGCTAGTCTATTTTATGCTATACTATAATATTATATGTTATGCTTCATCATTATACCATGGTATATTATTATTTAATCGAAAATTGTTATTTATGGCGGCTAGTTGTATCAGTCTGAATAAAAATTGTTTTGAAACTTATTTAATAAAGTATTTATATATCATCGTCGTCTGTGTAGAATTACCACCGTATAATACAACATAATAATCTTTATTGTACACCAGTGACATATTGCTTAATATAAATACACAAAGTGTATCTACATTTGTAGGTACACTTTGTGTATTTACTACTGTACTTCATTACCTTGAAAAACGTGTTGAAATCATACCTTTTTTTATCTGGATTAGTCGAAAACGAAGAAACATTATTTATGTTTTACTAAAAGTATAGATATAACGAATTTTTACATTCGTAAACTTGAAAAAATATTGGTTTTGCATGCAAATTTTCATCTCCCATTTCAAGTCTTATTTTCGCTACAAAAAGCAGCCTATTATCTGTCCGTCCCGTCTATCTTAAACCAAAACTCATCAAATTCGGTTGGTTAGAACCAGACAGATAGACATACAGAATTAGGGCTTTCGCATAAATTTTTGTATAAATGTATAAAAGTAGAGATATAAATAGAAATGAGAGACCACGTTCTATTAAGCAGTGAAATACAGGGCTCTAGTCTAAGGAGCTTTTCTTTTTTCTTTTCTTTTTATCATCTGGAAACCCCCACGGGTCATCACCTCACCGGAGCTAACATCAAAGTGGTATGTCGGAATCGAACCGTCTAAAACCACACAAGTGGGTCTATTGCAGGGGTCCCGGGTATAGCCTAAGAAGGAAGCCTCCGGGAACCCGTTCAGACCTTGACTCCCTGACAGCTGGCGTACCCCTTCAGAAAATTAATAAATGAATAATTTGTCTAAGAAGCCTAATCTAATGCCCAAACTTCAAACCAAATAAACAGATTTTTTCCAAACATTCTATCCTACAACAAATATCATTTCTATTTTCATATACTCCCATATGAAAATAAAATCTCGTCTCGTTTATATTCAGAGGTCAAATAGAATCAGTGTGTGTGGCGCATCTTCAAGGCGTAATAACTACATATGAGGGACAAGCAGAAAAGAAATTTCCCTCGGGACGTAGACATCGTAGATGACTCCACATGTCGCTATGTAATTACATTCAGTAACCAACAACCTGTAAAACTATTATATTTTGTTCAGGGATCAAGATTTTTTATTCTTTAAGATAAAGACAAGGGTTTTATAAATTTTACCGTATGATCGTATACTCGACTTCACAACAGAGAGCTAATTGCTAATGAATTTGACTTTTTTTTTATGTACTAGGAGGCAAACGAGCAGACGGGTCACCTGATGGTAAATGATTACCGCCGCCCATGGGCACCTGCAACTCAAGAGTCACAAGTGCGTTGCCGGCCTTTAAGGTGGGGGTAGGGGAAGGGTAGAAGAGGGGGTGAGTCGGGGGTTAGGGCCTCCGGTAGCCTCACTAACTCAGCGAAAAGCAAATTGCCTCACTGCCGGTTTTCTGTGAGGCCGTGGTATCACACCTGTCGAGCCGGCCCACACGTGCCGAAGCATGGCTCTCCTACGATATTTTAATAATAATAATAATAATAAATACTCTTTATTGTACACCAAAAAAGGAAACAAATATACACAAATAAATTATACATAAAATGCACAATGGGCGGCCTTATCGCAAGAAGCAATATCTTTTAGGCAACCTTTAATGGTGTGGAGTGTAACGATGTAAGTGAGTGGTTTTGATGTCGATATGTCAAAAAAGAGCTTTGTAGGAGTTTATGCAATCTGTGAATTGATCGCATAAATATCAATACATTCATATATTAAATGTATGATATGTTACAATAATTTATTAATATTTCTGGCTCAAAAACGTCTAAATGATACTTGGGGTGAGAGAATTGTAAACATCTTTCTTATTTGTTTTTGTTGACATTGATCTGGAAACTATTTCGAGTCTCAAGTGCAAAGCTAACATTACGAACGAGTTCGTCTCTAAACTCGTTCATAGTGGTGCACCGTCGGACGAAAATACGGTATTAATGAATAGTCTGTTGTCTCTAAATCCGTTCAAAGCCGATGGACATGGTATTGTGTCCATAGTCTGAAATAGACCAGAGCGGGTCGGGAATTCAATTTAGAAAATCTTTAAAAGTCGGCTTTAAATTATTAAAAATTCGTTCCTAATATATTTTTTTTTTGTGATTTAATTAACTTTAAGAAAAGTACACAACCGACTTCAATGTCAGACCAGATCTTTACAAAATTTAAATGGGATCATTTGGGACAAACGTCTATTGAACAAAAAAAGAGCAGTCTCTATATGACAGAGCTATGCCCGGCCATACATAAAAAAAATTAGGCAGTCATGGCACTGCCGACAGAAGTGAAAACTTAAACGAAACGACGAACTTAAAACGGCACATTAGCAGGTTAGTGACATTAATAAATAAGGAGCTGACAGAACTCAATGTTTAGATTAGCGCCCTCTAGTGGATCTATATATGTATTATTAGGGTGACGGTCACGAGTTCAGTGCTTTTTCCTTATAGCAAAGAACATCCTCCTTTTTTGAAGTCTATTACAAACATCTTCGAACAAACCCACTTTTCGAACAGGCACTTCTATGCATATAAAACTCGTTAAGCGAGCCTAAAATACTTGAGTATATCTATCTACGTACCTACAGCTTTTATAATTTACTTTCCAGCCTAGACTTCAGCAAGCACAGTCACTAATTACCTTTTCTAGCTGTCAGTTCAAAACTGATGGTGAATTGCTAATGACCTCACAGAACTACTTAACTGCGTGACTTGACGGACAATAATAGTTTCTGAATTAGGGTGTAACCTTACATAAAGCTAAGCGATAAATACGAATCATTGACAGTATGCGCAAAAAATTTATATTATGTACCTATAAATGACCTATTTTTTAAGTTGCTTTTCAAAGTATTTTAGTTTAATAAAAATATACATATTTCAAAATTTTCTTTAAATGAAGTTCATCGGATGTACTGTTGTTGGTATGGTTTAACGATTAATAGTGCCTATTTACACTTGCAAATTAAAAAAAAATACGTTCCAAAATTCACTTATTCTTGATTCAAAAAACAAATAGTTGGCAACTTTCAATGAATATAAACAAACTGAATATAGAAACCAACTACTGAACACCAAGCAAAGGAAACTTCATGAAGACTTAATTCGCAAACTATTGAACTCGATTCGATTTCAGATAAACTAAAGTACGTCTGCATCCCGCTAATAAATTTATTCTCTCATACTGTTACTATTCTAAACAAGCATGTATAACGGTAAATAGCCTTCTTCGTTAGTCAATAAAACTTATTGTAAGGTATGGTTACGGGCAAAGAATCATTCGGGATACATACTTATATTTAAAGATATAAACACGTTACACAGTTCGTATAAAAAAGTTCGGGCCGAAAAGGTAAATTTCGTGTGTTTTTTTTTTTTAAACTGCCCTCCAGTCCCCCCCTTTGGGGAATATCCCCCATTCACGAACTTAACCTTAATTTTTGCCCTGTTGACTTGTCGTCCAAAACAATCGGTTCACAATTGCGACCTCTATCGTGCCGTTAAAATTGAGGTACATACATATATATATGTAAACTTTTAACTGGCGGTTGTTTTGGGGTCTAGGGATCTACCTCCTGTGAATAATTTTTGGAAAATTCGACAACTGGTACAAAACCAATAGGTAGACTTTTCTTCGAAATCTACATAAAAATCGTATTTTTTTTACTTGTGACCTGTCCCACACTGTCGCACTTTATGTAATTCTCATAATATATAAATTAAATCTAATAAATAATAAATTTCTCTAATAAAGATAATCAAATCTAATCTAACCTAATCAAATCAAGGTAGATTTGATCTGATTAGGTTAGATATGATTAGATTAAATTTCAGGTATGCGACCCTGACCTTCTCGAGCTACTGCTTGTTCTCCCCAATCCATCTGTATTAGCAAAATGCCTTTCTTTACCTTCCCATCGTGCCACCTACCTTTCCCTTTCAAAATACTCACATTTTTTTCCATCTTTAATTCGATAATAGGCTTGCCCCCCAGTAAGTAAGAACGACCAAATTAAACTTGCCGAAATGTAGGTGTTTAATAACGGGAGACCAGCAGTGGACATCCTATGACTGAAACAACGATGATGACAATACCCCATAATATTTCAAACTAAATAAAAATATTACAATGAGTGGGACACATGTTTTCAAAATCTGTTAACTCTGACGCACTCTGCAGTTATCAAGTAGTAACTAATAATAAATAAGACGTCGCAAATATTAAACATAACTATCTTGTGCTTTATAGAATTAATAGCCTTATAATAAAGCATCGGCTGTTCTAATTAGCAGCAGAAGAACATCACTGACCAAGAAATATGGGTAACTGTGGACTTCAGAAGGAACTTCTTTATTCAAGTGGCTCGAATCTAATCCCATCAGAAGACTGCCCTAGAAGTAAGTATACCCTACCTCCTTTTGTATCTTCCCGTCTTATTATTTTGTACAAGAAAATTTAAAATGTAAAGACATCTTACAAAGGACTTTATGATCCTACTGCTGATAGAACTTTAAGACGGCGAAATATGCAAATATTTTAATCAATTCAACCACTAGAGACTGCTATTTTTCTACTGGAATAGGTAGCTACTTGTAAAGAAAGTCGCTTAATGTTAAAGTAAAATAATTCAAAACGAAACACAATGGAATGTTAATTTTTCACCAGAATTAAAGTTTCATTAAATCAATTTTTCAAGCCTATTCAACTATTTACGCTTACACATCGCTCCTAAACCTTGTCCACACGTTTCTGTAACACTGAATATAAAATTAAGCTTTCGAATACTAATTAATTTCAAACATTGTACGCAATCTTTTCCGATTTACTGTAAGCGGAATATCCCGATGGTAGCAATGGTAGACAACAGACGTGATCTAATTTATTGCCAGTATAGAAACTACTTTTTTTACCATACTACTGAAGTTACCTTGTAATTTTTTTTGTTATTGCATTTTCTCCCTTTCACAACGAAAGAAAATTAGTAAACTATTAGATAGACATCAGCCCAACATCTTACGTTAATATGTATGTAATAATACTAATATATAAAGCTGAAGGGTTTGTTTGTTTGTTAGCTTGAACGCGCTAATCTCAATAACTACTGGTCTGATTTCAAAAATTCTTTCAGTGTTGGATTTATCGATGAAGACTATAGACTATATAACATCGTGCTACAATCAATAGGAGCGGAGCAGTGACCATAAACGCAAGTGAAACTGCGGAGACGGCTAGTATATAATGATATATATTACTCGTAATTTGTGTAAGTACCTAACACCTGGTTTAAGGCTGTTCAAAATATTGTTTAACTAACAGAATAGTCAAGTCAACAGCGGTATCAAACCAGCTTTAGTATCTGAAATGTTAATCAAAAAAAATTAATAACAATATTCGAACATTCGAATGGTATTGACATAAGATTTTGTAGCAAAATTGGACAGCTCTTTTAACTGATCCAATGATCAAATCAAAGTGCTTAATCATGATTTCACAATTAAATATATACTTGACAAGATATTTGACATGCGGTTAGTTAATTTTTGCGTTGGTCAGTCTTTCGGAAACCGGTCGTGAGTCTTATGATGATGCCCTAATTAATATGTTGTTTTTATTATCAATCTATGTGTTTTATGTATCACTATTTCTATGGTATAATATTACTTTAACTAACTATTTTATTAGTGAAAGAATCATGCTTCGGCATGTATGGGCCGGCTCGACCGGAGTAATACCACGGCCTCACAGAAAACCGGCAGTAAAACGATTATTGCATTGTTTTTCGCCGAGTGAGTGTGGTTACCGGAGGCCCTAACCATTTCCTCTCCCTCCTCTTCCCCCTCTCTCTCCCTCACTTCCTCTCCCCCTCTGCCAATTCCCCTTCTCCCACCCTAAAGGCCGCAAACGCACTTGTAACTCTTTGAGTTCCAGGTGCCCATGGGCGGCAGTAGTCATTTACCATCAGGTGACCCGTCTGCTCGTTTGCCCCCTATAACATAAAAAAACTAACTTAGAAATCAGAGGGGCTCATGAGTATGTGGTAACCGAGTTAAAGTTGAGTAATAATAGCCAGGTCAGACTAGGATGGGTGACCGTTCTTAACAGATAAGGGCATCGGTTCCGGGTGCCATACAAACATCCGTGGCATTCGTGAGGGGTCGTTAGAGCCCTAAAAAGTCCGACAACCGGTTTAACTACAGAACTTCGATATCGCCTAGTACTTGGGTTGTTGAGATCTGATGGCAGTCGTGGCAGGTATCGTAGTTAGACTGAAAGCTGACCCCAACTTAGTTGGGAAAAGGCGCGGAGGATGATGGATGAACTTAAAAAACAATTATTTGTCGGTTACACGTTACGGTCCTAAAATTTTACTAAACCTTTCTGTAACAACTCTGTTTATAGTCACGGTCACGACTAACTGTTCTCACAATTTCTGTTCTAATATACTTATACAATATTCGTAAATTCCCGCTAACATATACAAAACGAAACAGACAATCCGCAACAGTGGTGGAGCCTTGCCTTTACTGTCATTAACCAACGTACCCCGGGGGCAAACAGGCATAAAATTAAGTAATAAGACACGTTTATTTGTCGGCCAATATTAACAGCTTTCATAGCCGCTGGCCCAGCGTTACTCTGTAAGGAATTGTAATCATATTTCTTTGTAAGGATACCTTCGTTGTTGCATTCCCTACCGTGGTTTTGAAATTACATTTTCGTTTAGAATAAAAACTACCGTGAGTTGTGTTCATCTTTATTAAAACCTGGTAATTCAAATTAGTTTAATTAACTAAAGTAGTTAAATTAGCACTGCACGTGGAAACATTAAACATTAAACGACGTTCTTTCTTTATCACTGCACCATTTCTAAAGGTCGTAGCGTACCTACCTCAATTACTTTTTCTTAAAGACAACTCCCGCATTAGCAATATTTTCCTATGTCGCGGGGGGGTTCACAAACATTTAATTTTAGACAAGTATTGGTATGTATACGGTATGTATACACAAATTTTTGTCCCGTGCGGGATTTGTAGCCCACTCGGTGCGACGTAATGGCGAGGCCACCACTTAAACCATTGCGCCATCCGTTCTGTCAATGAATACTTATTACATACAAAAATTGTTATTCAAATCTGACTGTCAATCAAACAATAAAAGTGTGTGTGTGTGCAATTCACACACGGCAGAAGTGACTTCAGAAAAGTAGCCTACGAGAGAAGAGAAAAAGTAAAATCAACATAAATAATTTATTAATTTGAATAAATTTAATTTTAGATAGTTTATATAAAAGTTATTAGTCAAATTAAAACAGATGTGTTAAATAATTAACATAAATTAATTAACCAACGAATTTTAATACGCAAAAGCACAAAAATGATACACGAGAATTATACACCACGTTGATTATGACACATTTTCTGAAGGCTTCGTAGTACGCAAGCGCAAAGACAAAGATTATAGGAAACACTGTATACATGTATTTTATCTCATTCTCTCGCAGGTTAAATCAAATCTCAAGCAACATATTGGTCGCTTAATTTTTTTATAACCATCACATTCGAGTCGGTTTTACGCGATACTTTAAAAATAGTGTGAACTTTCAACTAAAATCTGAAATATTTTCAGTGAAAATCGGTAAAATTGCTCGCGTTTTTATCAGTCGTGGAGGGAACACAATACCAAGGGTGGTCCGTACCGGACAGGCCCGGCTGGGGGCATTACACGGTTCGGTACACCGCATTCCACCAACTATTTCTATACCGATGTTGAATGTTTTGGAAATAAATGATATATGTTTTGTTGCTATGTTCTTTGTTTTGGATTTGATTGTGTTTCAGTCGTTGATTTGTTTTGGACAATACATTTCTCATATTGAAGCTCTTGGGATATTTAACCGTTGAGTATCAATCAAATTTGGAATATATTAAAGGAGAAAATATCTCAAGGGTACTCAGGAGCAAAACAATGTTGAATATTAAAATATATAGGAATTGAATTGAAGCCTCAATGGCGCAGTGACCTGTTGTCGCGTTTGTCGCTCACCTAGGACAACGGGTGATTATTGTATTCGACTGCCGTGTTGAGGTACTTGGCTCGACTCCTGGGTAAAACAGTAGTGGGTTTCCCTAGGTCTTTTGAGGTAATTTGACAAAACGTTGACATGTTAGGTCAAGCTTCTGCCTACCTTGGCAGAAAGGAGTGATGATTATGCAATTACTTACTAGTATATTATGATTGTCTAAATATATACATACATAGCACGTAGAACGGATGGTCGATGGGCCCGAAAAGTTCTGGAATGGAGACCACGGACCCGAAAGCGCAGCGTAGGACGTCCATTATAGTGGTGGACAGACGACCTGGTAAAGATCGCAGGACGTCGGTGGATGCATACTGCTTCCAACCGGTCTCCTTGGAAGTCATTAAGGGAGGCCTATGTTCAACAGTGGACGTCCTATGGCTGAAATGATAATAATGATGATGATGATGATGATACATACATAGAAATAAATGATTTCACTACTACTAAAGTATCTTTCGTTGCGCAATACTAAAATATTCTAGTTAAAATAATAATGCAGAAGAAAGCCAAAGAAGAATAATGTCGCTTGCAAGTTGTTATTCCTATAGAAACCTAAATATGTTTAGATTTTTTGTATACTGCCAAAAAGCGTGTAAAGTTGCATCTTTTTAGTACAGTTTACTTTTATTAGATTCAGTTAACAAATGGTTAGTTCGGGGACGACAACGTAATAGCGCTAGAGTTGTCTCAGGCAAATGCATGTATTTTAAGAAAAGTATTTTCACCCTGCAATAAACCGAGGTTAACCAATTAACAAACAACATACGAGATAAACCCTGCTTGACTACCAAATAAAAATTCATTCGAGTTAACAAAACCATCATAAAGCTACAAAATCATTTTTACTCTCCGCTATTAAAATAAAACAATTTTATTATTTCCGTTTGGCAGCCCTGTTTAAATGGCGATCGCGATGAAAACAGAATGATATTCTATCGTTTGTTGCATTTTCAATGTTATTGAGACTTTTTAATGCTGATTGAACCTATTTCTTTTTTGTATGCTTCCCATACCTAAATGTAAAATAAAATGAAACAACCACATCACATTCTAAGGGCGTTGATGATTAGGATATGTCGTTACTTTCTTTTCTTCCATAAAGAAGGCTGCTTGAAGCAAATGTTTCAGCAAAATAAATAAATGTGACTGCCCTGTGAGTCTAGTGGTTAGTGATAATGACTGCTGAGCCAGAGGTCGTAGATGCCATGTCCACCGACGGCAAATTATTGTGTGATGAACACGATCATTTGTTCTGTGTCTGGGTGTAATTTATATATAACTATAAGCACCTCGCGGTTTCACCCGCTTGAGTCCTGATCCCGTTTGAATATCGGGATAAAAAGTAGCATATGTGTTAATCCAGGTCTCCAGCTATCTACATACCAAGTTTCATCGCAATCGGTCCAGTAGCTTTTGTGTGAAAACAACAAACATACACACAAATGTTTCCTCTATTAGTTTAGATATTAGCGTATATATTACTAAATATATACGTATTATGTAATATATAAGCATGTTTATCTGCAGTCTGGTTACCATATAACTAGCTGTGCCTAGTTTGGGATCAGATGGAAATGAGTGAAGTGTCTAGTTCTTATTCAAAAAAAATCGTAGGACTGCACATCAGAAGTGAAAACACACACACATCAATATATATGTATCTGAGCATGACGGTCACGCGAGTTCAGTGTTTTTCCAAATCCCAAAAGTGCCCAACATGCCTAAAGAAGTGTTCACTTCAAAAAGTTAAGTCATTTTAAATCCGCAAGGTTCAATTTAAATAAGTAGTGTTAAATTAAATAAGCAACTTCAATTCTCCTGCAGGAACCCCTACACGTACCACGTAATCTAACCTACTAAAACTGCGCAATGTCAAGGTGTTCTGGTACTAATATATCTACGATAAAAAACACTGAGAAACCACAAGACCTCTTGGAATCCTCCAAGTCAGAGGGACCACTCGGGTTTACTTGTACTAATGCAACGTCCAGCTCTTCGGAATAACGACCTCGTCAAAGTAACGCATGCAAGCCTTTGATCGAGGCGAGCAAAATTTGTTAAGTCTTTGTCCTCTTCCAACAGAGAAAGAAGCAATACCAAGCGCCGTCTGGATAATGGTGAAATATGTTACAAAACCATTCAATATTGCCCAGAAAATATCTACTTAGTAGAATCAAGAAATTCCTTATTTTATAATAAAATTACACCGAAAACAGGGTCTGTCAACTCACTCTTCAGGTATCAAAACCCCTGTAACGCGATGTATGTTATCTATTGTGTGCTCTGTTTTACCTATCACGTTTTGTCACCATCCTAATAACACAATGGAAAAAGTACAGTCAATTCAAGCGGTTTTTCTTCACTAAAATAACGATTGCAAAAGTGTACACAATATTATATTTTCCATGTTGTTGGTATCACTGTCCTTGATACATTTTCAGGTAATCGAGATAGTGATTTTGTTTTCAGTAAGTAATATCGGTACATCATTTTTACCGCAGGGTTAACGTCACATTGTCAATATTTGGTTTATACGTTATCTTTATCAGTGTGATAACGATTTCGGTACAGATGAGACGATAAATATTTCAAAACAATTGGAAACTTTTTGCATGTTTTCTTTTTAATTAAAACGTGGTGCTTAAGTCCTTAAGGTTTCTAATTCTTTTTTTAGAATACTTCAAGAGAGTTTCCAAATTCGATTGCGTCTTTTTGATGTGCAAAGTTTTTGTTAGGCGTTTTTAACGGCGTTTTTCTTATAAGGTAGGTGGCGTTAAGCGATCCCAATTCACATGGGATCAAAATAAAATAAAAATATAATAAAATTATAAAATATGGGTATATTCGTTTAAAAAAATTTTGAACCATCAAAAATGTAGAAAAATTTTGTCGAAGTGAATTTCTTTTTTCTTTAATTATTTTTTTCGCATGAAGGAGAAGTTAACCCAAGGGATCGAAAAATACTATGTCAGTAGTATACATTAGTTACTTCTATACTGAGTTATCCAGGTAAATTCCAATTGTTTGTTTTATAAGTAATAAGCGTCGCAGCGGAAACTGAAGAAAACAATTATTGTTTCTTTTTTAATCCGTTTCAATTTATATCTAATCAGTAAGTAGTAAACATTTTATGTTAGTAGATAGCATCTATTTTAGTACTACACATTGAGAACAAAAAAAATATCTAAATAAAGCTCAAAAAGTAATCTGGAAATTATAATTCAAATCTAGATGTTTTATAATAAATATTTGTAATATTTATCGCCATCACTATTATTTAAATGAAAATACGCATTCATCTCTTCAGCACTCTTCTCCGCGACTGTACCAAATAACTACGCTCTTACCTTATCTATATAACAGTCGACTCAACCATTGTGTCGCGTTGTACAGTATCGAACAAAAAATGTATTTCATATACATTGTCAGCATAATAATACTTATGGGCAAAACAGAGAGTTTCATTGAAGACACGACAAGAATTAAAATTTCCGACGAACAAAGGACACTTTTAAGGAAATTGCAAAATTTCCAAGACCCGAAAGCTGAAGCCAAGGCTTTGACTTGGAACGAAATGTTGGCAGACGTATTAGTGAACAGAATAAAGATATTCTCCTCCAACAAAGTGGATGAAAACGATATCATTAAGGAGTACAATGAAGCGTCCAAAACTAAGAAAGTTCTCATTAATTGTTTTAGTGAAGTGTTGTTATTATATAAGAATTGTATCTACGATAAATGGACAAGGAGGTATGAAGAACCGGACTTCCTTTATACAGATACAACTCTAGGACCAGATGTAATAGCAGGAACTGATTCTACTCCAAGTGATGTAGGCGGACCAAAGAGCGAAATAGAAATCATAGAACCAAAATATCATGGAAAATTGCAAGAAACTGATACTGAAGAAAATGGTGAAAAGGATAAATGTGCTGAAGGAAATGTAAAGGATGAAAAAGGGAATTGTATAAAAGAAATATCTAGATTATTGATTTCTATTCCGAGTCAATGTCCGAGTGGATATCGACCAGATAGACTTGGAAACTGCAGAATGATATTTTATTAAAGAACTTATTTATTAAACAAAATATGATACTCATTAACAATATTATAGGATGACTAAATGAACTCTTAATTAATTGATGAGAAGAATAAAACTAGTCCTACTGGTGAGGTTATTCAGTGAAGAAGACATCAAGCCCGCGAACGTAAGTTTAACTGACTAAAACGATAAAACTAGAGCTAAGTAGAATGTTTCGTCTCTGCCAGTACATTCTAGAATAAAACTTCACCGCCCATGTCCGCTATAGTGGAAATAGAGCTGTATACCACCTCACCGGAGCTAAGAGCATGACGATAAGTCAGACTCGAACAGACTAAAACCACACAATGTTCCGTAACAGGAACTTATTGTGGGGGTCTCCGGTATACAGTAGAAAGGAAATTAGTGGAGTGCTGGGGCCTTGTTCCCTTTGATTCAGAGACGTGCACGCAGTCCTGCTTCTGCTAGGGCAACGGGTAACACTGCTCATCGCCTTCCGCGCTCAAGCGCTCATGGAGGAAGGAAAATCACATACAGTAGCTGAAAAGCATACTTATTTATACCAATGTTATAAATAGTTTGCATAGTTTAATCATATTTTAATTAATGAACGTGTATGGTGAATATTCTGAATTTGAAATTCATAAACATTCATTCAATAACGTAAATGATTTTAATCAGCTTTGATATGTTCGTTAATTTTGCTGATATTCCAACTTACCAAGAAATATTCTGTCTAGCTTACATAAAAGGGTGATTGAAATGAACAGATACTAAAATGTTAACATTGGACGGAATAGTATGAATTATATTTTAAATATAATTATTAAAATTTAGGTGGCCATAGAATTTTCAATTTGCTAAATTCCTTGATGCGTAGTTATTTGCATAAAAGTATATATATTATGTCAAAATATATGTCTAAAAATGTTATTGAAACAAGTGAAAAGCAATTGTATTTATTTACGGGACGTTCTATAGAAATTTGTATGAAATAACAATTTTGACGTCAACTTAACTGTCGTCAAATCATTTACTTTTAATGTTTGGGTTTCCATTTAAAAATAAAAACTAACTTTTAAATAATAACGAATCAATGTCTCCAAATTCTTATATAAGACCTAATTTCACGAAGACTACAGAATTTATATATATATATATATATTTATATATAAATATATATGTATATATATTTATATATATATAAATATTTGATTATAATCGAAGCGTACAGGAATGAACGCGATCACGTTATAGGCCATAGGACTGCTAAGCCAGAGGTCGTGGGTTCGATTCCCACCCAGGACAAATAATTGTGTGATGAGCACGATAATTTGTTCTGTGTCTGGGTGTAATTTATCTATAATATGTATGTATTTAGAAATATATAAGTATGTTTATCAGCCGTCTGGTTACCATAGTACAAGCTCTGCCTAGTTTGGGATCAGACGGCCGTGTGTGAGATGTGTGAAGTTATTATTATTGTTCTTATTATTATTAAATATCATTTAACTTCTAGTTATCAAAATGGCAAGGACATTGATATAAATGGTAATAAAGATTGTTGCCTTCAGAAAACGAAACATGTCTCATTTTTAAACAGCAAAGCATTTACCAGCAAAGGTGAATATACAGTTTTCGCAGCCTTTGCTGATAGCTGTCTATTTTGCTTATGGTGTAAATACTTCGTCATCGAGATTTCGAGAAGTCGACAACTAAGGTGGGCACTGAAAATCAGTACTGAGGTGGCATTTGTCGATCGCAGTCTATTCTGAGGGTCCACCTATTTTCTAAGGCACGGCGTACAACTCTAAGTAACATAAAAAGTTTTGTTTTTTGTAATTAATTATTTATTTAACATTCACAGAAACGTGGTCGGATGGGTGGCATTTACGTGTTATATCAGTGTCATGTAACAATGACACATCGAGATAATGTTACCTATTATTAAAATTTAAATTGTTTTTTTTTATTTTCTTTTTTATATGTTACTATTTTTATTTCTGGTATGCTGTGTTTTACAAAATAAAATCATTTTCTCTCTTTCTTCTTTCTTTTCTTACTTGTAAATCCACCCAATAGTCGTAAGTAAATTATGTAAGTCATGAAATTCAATAAAAAACAAGGTATCTGCTGTGAGCAGCAGTAATGAAAAATAGACGCAGCATATTTTATTTTTCTTTCGATAGAAAACTTACATTAATTGCAGTTGGAGATCTACCTTGACATTTATCCATTGGTTTGTGGAAAAAGATTTTTGCCAATCCAAAAATTAATTACTTGCAAATATATAACTAAGTTGAAATTAAGTACTAACTTACCTGTATGATGTAGAAATTGCCATGAAGTGACTCCAGGAACCGTGACGCTAATTAGTTAATTAGCTCCACGGTTCCCAGTATGCCTGAACTACTTGTTTATACCTATACAATTCATATAATTAACTTCGTACCGTACTCGTACCATCCAGTTTTAGGTCTCCTGTCTATCGGTCTGTCTGTCAAGACCCTTTTTCTCAGAATCGCGTGAAGATATCAAGTTGAAATTAACTTCAAAATCTTATGTTTGCGGTCTCAAGCTGTAAAAAAATCAAGCTTCTAAGTCCAAATACAACCATTTAAGACACATTTTTTAACATTTCGCAAGTAAATCTAAACCTATAGGGTTAGAATAAAGATGATTCTAGGTAGTCAGAAGTCCATCGACCAAGAATTATGAAATTTGGCGAGAAGCAAGGTCTCACAGCACTAGTAAAAAATTCGAAAGACATTAATTTGTTGTTTGCGACTACAAATGTATGGTAGTATTAATTATTTTTAGCAAACACACAAACTGCAAAGTAAAATTTGTAACTCAGAAAAAACGGGCAAAAACCTTCGAGAATCAACTCCCAAGATGGATTATGGAACTATGTACAAGTTTGTCCGGAACCCTCAGTGCACGAGTCAAAGTCACACTTATCCGGTTTTTTTTATTATTGAAATTTATCTTTAAAACCGTAAAAATACAATAAATACTATTATCGTGTATCACACAAACATAGTACAGGTTCTGCCTAGTTTAGGATGAGACGGCCGTGTGTGAGATGTGTGAAGTTAGTGTTATTATTATGCTTAATTTGGGCTTTATTAGCGCCGTGTAATAAATAAGTGATAGAATAGTACATATTATTTAATACCTTTAAACGAGCAAGTCTTGTATAAGTATATGTATATATATAAATATAATCTGAATCTCGGAAATAGCTCCAATGATTTTCAGGAAATTTAGTATGCATGGGGTTTCGGGGACGATAAATAGATCTAGCTGGTTTTAATTTTTAGAAAACGTAAAATGTCATTCAGGTACTTAAAATTTAAAGAGAGCAAGGTATTCAGCGTGAACGGCAATATAATATAAAGTCAAACATTCTTTTCAATCGTATAGAAATTGTACGTAAACGTAGATCTACAGCTAGCTTATCAAATAAAAGTCAAGATAATCGAAATTACGAACCGACAAGAAGCACGACGTTCGCTCGCCAAACAAGTCTTTTAAATCAGCCAGACAATCGAGCGAGTCAATTTCACGGTATGCCGGACCCCAAAAGAACGCCGGATATAGGTCCCTACCTGGTATCAAACGAACGATTTCAAAGAAACCTCGATCGCCACAAATTGACTGCTACCTGAGTAGGGTTGCCCCTATTTCTTGTTACATATTGGTGTAAAAATATACCACTTCAAAGGTCTGATCTGATTGGAATTGTTCGAAGTAAATATAATAGTTATAGATGTTTGTGTACCTATGTTTGTAGTATGCGAATAATGTCAGAAGTTAGATAAACATTAAACAAAAAGCCATAATTTTCTTCAATATCCTTACTAATAATATAATGGGAAAGCACAGAATACATAATAGTACATGTACAGAAGTCCCACTCTGCCAAATCATTTATATAAATAGCTACTCTTGTTCCTACACAATAAAGTCGCAATTTAGATTACACAGCGCTAATTACCTACAGTTATATTCACCTAGAAGTTACCTCTCTTTCTATCGCGTAACTCTTATCTGTTCTGACTACTCCGCGACGTTAGGGTTGTCTTTTTAAAAATTTAATTAATCTTAATATTTAATCACCAGTAAGTTATGTGCCTATAACTCTACTTTTGTGAACAAATAAATCTAGGCTAGATATTAATAACCCGTGGAGTGGACCTCGCCTGGCGAAAGTGAGTTTGTTTGTTTGTTACGCTTTCACGCACTAACTACTCCACCGATCATCACGCATCATTTTGCATACGCGTTATCAGAAGTACCCGAGAACAGTACAGTAAACAAAAAACACTTTTACGCGCTCAAAAACAACTGGTTTAAGTAGCAGCGGCAGTTTAAGGACTTGCGATAGCGAGCTTGGGACTTGAACCCACTCCTAAAACAAGCTATTAGTTTAGCCAATTTTACTAGTAATAAAAATGAAATGATCAAAGTCATTATAAATAATGCAATATAGTTTCGTAGTCATACACAACGAGTTTTCCTAAAAAGATAAAATGTCTAGACTTGTCCAATCTGTCTCAACTTAGTTAAGTCTAGTAGCTAGATGTTGAAGTGTAAATTTTAATTTCGTGAAGATTTTAATTTGGGATGAAAGGGGGAGGGCCAAATATTATTCATAGGTATAGTTCTACTTAAACTTGGTGATCTTTTCATCAAACCGTAGAGTACTTGTCTTGCCGTTCAAAGTTTAAGTCGTAGAAGTGTGTAGGAAGCCCTAGGACTAACCGAACAGTTAAGATGCACATTCTTAATTAAATAAATGTTTTTACTCTGGAATAAACGCCATCACTTAACAGGTATACATAGTTTTGAATTGCCTGACGTGTTGACCAGTCGTGGTCACAGACAGAGTCAGCTTATACGTACCTGGCCAGGTTCACTTTACGAAGTACGCTTCGGGATCGACCAATCGTGCCAAAAATGCAATAGGTTGCCGCGCGCCGACAGGGTCGCAGCGTCATCCGTTCGTATCTAGACTATCGATTTAATTAGGCCTAAACTAGGCTTACTTTAGGTTTATTTGTTCACAAAAATAGAAAAATATGCTCTAAAACATACTGGTAACGAAATATTCAGAATAATTAATTCTTTCAATAAGAGATAAGCGAGATGAGTGGCTCGTGGCTAAATAGTAACCGAGTAGGATAGCACATTACAAGGTTAAGTCATACTATCCAGGTCAGTCTTAGGATGGGTGACCATTCTTAACACATTGAGACCCCTCCGTGCCTCGGAGAGCACGTTAAGCTCTCGGTCCTAGTTGCCATATGAATATCTGTGGCATTCGTTACGGGTAGTTGAAGCCCTAAAAAAAGTCCGACAATCTGTTCTAGCTACAGAACTTCGATATCGCTTAGTACCTACTTGGGTTGTGGAGGTCTGATGGCAGTCGCTTCACGTAAAATATCGTAATTTGGCCGTATCATAGTTGGACTGAAGGCCGACCCCATCTTAGTTAGGAAAAGGCGCGGAGGATTTTCACGAGATGAAAGAGATAACATTTAGAATGAAAAGAGCTACGCGGTAGAAAGAGAGGCAACTTCTGGGTGAATATAACTGTAGGCAATTAGTGCTGTGCGGAATGAATTGCGACTTTAATGTATCGTAGCAAGAGTCGCTATTTATTTAAATGATTTTACGAAATGAGTCTTCTGTACCTGTACTATTATGTATTTCGTGCTTATACATAATTATATCAGGCAACGAGAAAGTTTCAAAGTTAAATAAAAGATAGGTTCATAACTAGGTCAAGAAACTTGCTAAGAATA
This sequence comes from Callimorpha dominula, assembly GCA_949752705.1. Lineage (NCBI taxonomy): Eukaryota > Metazoa > Arthropoda > Insecta > Lepidoptera > Erebidae > Callimorpha > Callimorpha dominula. Next base: position 2,038,478 of record OX457002.1, on the reverse strand, counting down.
TTATTTAAGAAATAAAATAAAACAAATAAGTAGAAAACCGGCTGAGTAATTGATTGCCGAACCATCACTCCCTCTCGGTTTAAGCACCACCCTGCCAAGGATAACCCTCAACAAACGACAAAAAGAAATGCCAAACCAAAATTCCTCCGTTCTTTAGTAAAGAGGTTTATTTATGCGAGAGGTACGAGAGGTACGTTTTCCTCAGTTATTAATATTATGATTTCTGTCATGTATCTCTGTTTTCAAGTAATCATTTTTTTTTAATAAAATATTTTGACAACCTTAGTTACGATATCTGACGGTGTGTTGAACGTTTTATAAATTGATGAATACTAAAATGTACGATTTATGTAAAATTATGTATTTATACACAGTGTTACAGAAAGGTGTGGCTAAGTTTTAGGAGCGTTATGTGTACCCGACAAAATTAAATAGTTTAGCTTTAAAAAATGGCTTGTGACAAAATAGGTTTTTTTTTTAACTCAATTTTTTCTATCTGTAAGCAGACAACCGTTATTTCATGCGATGACTTAGATGTTAGAGTTCTATAACAAAACACTTTTCATGATTCAAGACATCGAAAATATATTTGTATTGCGAATGCTATATAATGTTTGATACAAACCATAAATCTAGAAATCACTGTGACGCTGTACTGACTGAATCTATAAATGGTTATTATATACCTTTGAATTACCTGACGTTTAGACCAGGTTGCACTGGCCGTGGTCACAGTCTGACTCCGGTTAATTCCCGTTCCTATATACTAACAATATTATAAACGTGAAAGTTTGTGAGTATGGATGTATGAATGTTTGTTACTCTTTCCCACCAAAACTACTGAACCGATTGCGATGAAACTTGGTATGTAGATAGCTGGAGACCTGGATTAACATATAGGCTACTTTTTATTACGATATTCCCACGGGATCGGGACTTACGCGGGTGAAGCCGCGGGGCGCTGCTAGTATAATATAAATCTTGGAACGCGAGAATTTAATAGTAATCATATTGACATTCCTTGATTGACTATCAAAACTTTTGCTTTTTGTTCATACGAGTATAATATGTAGTGAGCAAGTATAAACTTTCAGAATTTCAGAAACTGTAGTGGTGACCCATCCGTTCGCAAATTTATTATTTGCCCTTACAGTACCTCATCTCTTAAAACACTCCATTTTTTGTACGCACATACTAAATCTCTAAAATGATTAGGTAATTTACATTCGTCATACAGATGCAATGAAACTAAAAAAAACTTTTAAGTAACCACATTTACTTTGTTTGTTGAAAGTACAATCACAATTAACAATTTAAAATTATCAATTTTATTAATGACTCGATAATTTGATAAGAATGACGGCAACAGATGTCACTGTTACACATTTGACAAGGCCTGTATTCGAACAGCAATTAGAACTGTCTGCGCCGCCAAAATGTATCGATAATAAAATATTATCGATAAGGAGCATATTATTAATATGTCAAAATTGAAATCAACTACTGTACCTGTTTTGTATTTTGCAAAGTTCAGACATAGGGAACATATTCCGGAATAAAAAGTATCATTTATCTAAGTTTAGGTAAAGTCAACAGTGACGAAGTTGCGGGCACAAGTTTCTGCCCAACTCATTGAATAAGTTAAAAAAACCACTTGAAATCTTATTACTTTAAACGAACAATTCTTGTATGTATATATGTATTTATTTTTGTATGTATTCATATTTCAGGACGGCTCTTACCATTTTGATGAAATTTTGTATACAGATACAGTTTTGCATTTTAAGTTCAACTGCGTAGTTGTATTTCCAGTAAAAACGCAATTTTACAAAAAAAAAATTTAAAAGAAATTATGATTTTACAAAAAGCTACCGAGCGAAGCTCGGTCTCCCAGGTACTAACCATTAAGAGATTAGAGTTGACGAGGTGGAGGAATAAAATTGAATTGGGGAAAGTAATTCCAAATGATAAACAAAGATTCTATGATACCGGTTATGGATATTTATCTGGTATCAATACTTACTTACATTCTTCAGATATTTTCAATATTGATACCAATATATTATATCTATCGATAGATATTATCTGTAATCTCGTTACAACCCTACTCAGGAAAGTTTAAGAGCAAATGAGAATAACTATTCTAAAAATAAGGAGTAACAATTTTTAACAAGATAAAACTGAATTTTACCGGTATAAAAATGTAACTTTGCACATACTAATGTCAGCAAACATCATAAATTTGCTGGCACAAAATTGATTTTAGTAAAATTTCCTCTTACTCCTGCATAACGGGGCAAGCGGGCAAAGTTGCAGTAACAAATTGCAGACATCAGTCGTGTGTCGCATGCAGTAATTAGTCAAAACTACCACAACTTTTAATGAGAGCGAGTGAGGAGAGTGGGGTAAACTTTCCGTTTATAGCATGACTTTTTTTACAAGTGGCGGATGAGAAAGTTCATGTGGAAATTGTTTGACACTTAAATGAATGTACATCAGCGTAGCGTGGTGTGCTAAGTGTCGAATGAATTTTTTTTTTTTTATTTTGTGTTTCATGTAGTTACAGTGTTCGTGAATGTTACGGAGATTCACTCAACGCCACACAAGATCATACACAACGCACATTTTTTTTTATGAGATAGGGGACAAACGAGCACCAACGAGCAGCCGGGTAACCTGATGGTATGTGACTACCGCCGACCATAGGCACGTGTAACTCAAAAGTCACAAGTGCGTTGCCGGCCTTTGAGGTGGGAGTAGAGAAGGGGGGGGGGGGGGAAGGGGAGAGAGAAGGGGTAGGGTCTTCGGTAACCTCACTCAGTCGTCGAAAAACAATGTAAGCATTGCTTAACTGCCGGTTTTCTGTGAGGCCGGGGTATCACTCCGGTGGAGCCGGCCCATACGTCGAAGCATGGCTCTCCCACAAACAAAATATTCTACACGTTAAACGAACGGAACTCTCGGTATGCAAGTCCGTCTCGCATTGGTCCGGTTTTATTACTTTTTAATTGGGTTCGCCATTAAAACGTGCTTTTTTAACACTTAAAATTTTACACTAGTTTTCAGCTTCGAATCCCTTAAGAGCCACGTGACCCGTCGGTTAGCCGTCATCCATGACCACCCACCCGGGCGACACCGGTAGACATGTAAAAACCTTCAAGAAGGTAATGGAGAACTCGGAGATATGTAGATTTTCTAACAATTCTTTCTTCTACCATTACCTCTAGCATTAAACAATTTTCAGTAACTTACAATATATAGGTATTATATTTATGGTATATGTTGACATCTCCAAGCATATTGTGCCCAATATTAGATTTCCTCAATAATCTTCAATCATTCAATTGACACAACAATTAGATTCCTAACAATCAAAAATAAACCTTCATTTTCCAACTATAAACAAACGTAACACTGTGTTTAAATATTCAGGTGATATAGCTGCAAAGTTGGGCACTGTGTGTTAGGCATCATTGTTCGAAACACCAACAAAGTTACGCGATGCAAACTTAGCGAAACGCAGGTGCTAATTACGACTTTACTGGTACTAACGACCATCACTACTTGAGCTACCTCACCCCTAATATTACTAATAGAATCGGTAGATGCGGGAGATAGTGTATGATTAATCCGGGATCAGACTTACCTGGTTCAAGTAACAGTTGTAACCATTATCGACAACGTATAAATTAACAGGATTGCCCAGAGGGGCTTTGATATTAGTGTTCGTTATTTGCGAGCGTTGATACGAAATCCTAATGCAACTGTAGATTGTATTTTATACCACATACAATTGCTCAGAAATGTATGGATATTGACTTTGACAGTTCATTAAATTGACATCTCATTAAATGACATCACGTATAGAATGAAGCGTTTCCAGACTGTACACAAAATCTAAACAAAATGAGTTTATTGTAATTAAACTAAATTATTGTTTACGTCTTAATAGTGAATGGTTCATATAGAACAAGGATGCAATTTTATTTTTGCCAAAAGACACTCACTTAACAGGTGATTACACTCTTTAACTGTTGTTTATTTTTATTTTGTCTTTTTTTTTATATTTATAAAATTAAAATTACTTGATCATTCAACGACACAGTCAACGAAATCGAGCTATGCTTGCATTCGTCTTCACTCTTGTGTTTTGCAGATGATATGAAAATGTTTAACACTATATCATCACCTAATGATGTGACAGCTCTTCAAAATGACCTCTGCCGTCTTGAAGATTATTGTCGAACTTACAAACTGGACCTAAACGTCTTAAAATGCTCGGTTCTGACATATACTAGGAAATTGGCACCTATATCCACTAAATACACACTGGGAGATGTTACCAATAAGCACCACTGTACGTGACTTAGGTGTATACAATGACTGCAGCTTTCCTTTGAGACACATGTTGATATTATTGTCAAAAAACCGGCCACATGCGACTTGCGCACCGAGGGTTTCGTAAAATATTTTTATTATATGATGTAACAAAAAATTTACGGTTTTCGCAATTTTTCCTTTATCTGTGCTATAAGACGTTGCTTCGTACCAAATTTCAAGATTCTGAGTTCACGGGAAGTACCCTGTAGGTTTTGATTCCTATATCTTTTAATTGCGTTGGCTTAGAAGTTTGATTTTCTCACAGCTCTGAGAGACAGCAGACCTCAGTATTTGATATAAATTCCAGCTTGATACCTCCAAGCGTTCCTGAGAAAAAGGGTCTTGACAGGCAGACAGACGGACAACAAAGTGATCGCATAAGGGTTCCGTTTTTTCCTTTCGAGGCACGAAACCCTAAAAAGCGTTGAAATCACTTGGCTTTATAGTGAGACTATCCAATCATTTTACTGAATCTAAAGCACTTAAAATCTTATACTGTACCTTTATCAGGAGTCATCTGGAATATGCGTGTCAGATATGGAACCATGGTCAAAAGCGCTTTATAAAATACCTCTGCTTCCACCAACATATTCCATATCAGTCTAGCAATTATTATCAACTTTGTCGTAAATTTCATCTCTTACCTTGTCATAATCGTCGTGAGATGGCTGATTTTATCTTCGTCCTTCGAATATTAAACAATAATATTAATAGCCCCGAGCTCTTATCTAAGTTTTCCTTTAATGTACCCTGTAAGTCAATCCGCTTTAACCCACCGCTGCAAATATCAAGTGCGACTACAAACTATAGGCAAAACTGTTATATTGTGAGAGCAAGTAGAAATATTAACAGGCCATGTAGACAGTGCGATGTTGACCCTTTTAAGACCAGTGTGCCCGCGGCAAGAATGTGTTTGAGTCTAACATTATTCAAACCAGCAAATTGATGTTATGTTTCATTGCGAAGTAAATTTGTTTTATGTATGTGACAAGTTGTTTTTGATTGCTAACGATGTGTTTAAGTTTCTTCTGTTTCCTTGACTTTGTTTACATAGTTTGTTATTCAATTACTATAAGTGAGGACTTGTTATTGGCTCTCTGAAAACTAAACTCTCCATTTTTATTCTATTGTTATTTAGCTGTAAGTCTTCCATGCATTAAATAAGTAAATAAATAAATTATTTTCCTGACCTTTTTTTTATCAGTTACTACTTTCGCGTCCAATTACAGTAGGTATATAACTTTTTACAGAAACGTAAGTGAACTTTGACAGAATTGGATTCTCTAATTATTTAAACCTAGTGTTTTGATAATTATTGAAATTGTAATTGGTTTCCTACAATTTGAGGTACAATTGGCGCACATTTCATTTTTGTTGATTTGAGGCATTTTTTGTATAGCAGATGGTCATAGTCGCAGGTTCCAAGAGTTTTTTTAAATAAAAAAAAACCCAATTCTTCCTACAATTCTCAGCATCTCACGTTGGTCCCACGGGGTCAAGTATACGACTTTAAAATAAGACCACATCTTTCACATATACACAAATACACCATTAGCCTTATAAATATACACATTATAATACACTTTTCTACACTATATTGATTTTTTCAAACTTAGTAGAGTTGTGGCGACTTGCACATACAGCAAAAAGAAAACATACTCCAACATCATCTACAACCTACTAATCCTGCATCGCGCTATGAGAGTTCTCGCGCCAATTAGTATATATACAACTTCCCAACATCAACCGTTGGGCCGCGGCCCGCCAGGCATGATCACCTCGCCTGGTCGGAGGATCCTCCCTTTGTGTTGGAGGGACATGACACTCTTTCCTTCACAGAGTTACTAAAGTAACTTAGCAATTAAAAAGAGTGATCGTGAGTTTTTGTTGCCATGATCTTTGTTCGCAGGCTCAATTGTGTTGCAATGCGACTTAATTGTGTTCAATACTGGACGCAAATGTAATATATTTAACCAACTTCTTGCCTAAAAAACGCGGAAAAAACTTTTTATAGGTATTTCCAATTTCATATTTCATTATTGTTATTTGTAATACAAATAAAGGTTCATAAGTATTCCGCAAATAAAAAAATACCAAAAATCAAAAAGTCCTATTTTTTTGTGAAAAAAAAGCAATTTATATAAAACTCTTTGGTGGCGAATGCAAAGCATACGTGCAAACTTTCACACTATATTGTGTACCTGGAAATGCAATACACGTTTCGAATATAAATTGCATTTACAAATAAATCACGGGCGTCCTGCAAAATTGCACCTGTTTTTTAATCTTTTATTTTCGTGTTATTTTTAATATCATGTTAGTAATAGTCTGTAAAAAAAACCGTTTGTGTATCCAAACTTATTAAAAGGTATCTTAATATTCTATAAGTTTTATGGATTTCATAAAAACGTAACTACTAGAAATCACTGGTTCCATTATGGTTTAAATTGCTCTTCCCCAACTCCCACCTTGAAGGCCAGCAACGCACTTGTGACTAATTGTAAGTTGCCGGTATCAATGGGCGGTGATAATTACTTAAAATCAGGACACCTGTCAGCTCGTTTTGCCATATCGCATAACAAAAGTGTTGCAACTGTACTCCCAAGCTAAGGTTGAAGACATAACAACAGCTATTGACATGGTTAATAGAGACCTCGAAGTCATTGAGAACTGGTCTAAAAGGTTTGGGTTATCTGTTAACCCGACAAAGTGTCAGGCCATTGTAATTGGTAGTCACCGATTGATGAGTAGAGTCGACTCTGAGGCACTCCCTGCTGTGATTTTTAACGGTACAACTTTACCCATTTGTCGCTCGGTGAAAAACCTGGGCTTACATCTCGACTCTAAGTTAAACTGGCGCGACCAAGTTACCAACGTATGTCAAAAGGTTACCGGAACCCTCAGAGCTATATATCGCCTAAAACATTTTCTCCCTGCGAATACTAAGACCACGCTCGTGCAAACTCTTATCTTTCCTTTAATCGACTATGGTGATATGTGCTGTTATGACCTGAATGCAGATCTTCTCGATAAATTAGACCGTCTTCTTAATAACTGCATTCGATTTATTTTTAATCTTCGTAAATATGACCATATTTCCACCTTTCGTTCTCAGCTCAGATGGTTGCCTATTCGTCAACGCCGAAAAATGCGCGCACTCACTACCCTATTCACTATCCTCAATTCTCCATCTCCCCCTACTTATTTAACACCACACTTCCAACTACTGTGTAATAACCATGACAGAAACCTTCGGTCGTCAAGTAACCTACTTCTACTTTGTCCCTCTCATACCACTGGGTTTATCGGTTCTTCTTTCTCGGTTCAGTCTATTCTACTATGGAATGCGCTTCCTCTCGAGGTCAGGATGGCTACTAATCGTTATTCTTTTAAAGTGAAAGTAAAGGAGCTCTTACTCAAAGAGTTAGCAGATTCAACTCTTCAATAGTTAACCATTGAATATTGTTAAAACTTATACTTATTCGTGGATATATACACTTAGGTAGGAGATAGGAATTTTATGGTGATCGTGTCTGCATTTATACATGTATGTATGTTTATGTATGTATTTATAAAATATATGTATATGCATATATATATGGATGTGTGTGTATGTATGTGTATGTATATGTATATATATATGTATATATGTATGTGTATGTGTGTGTGTATATATATATATATATATATATATTGGGCTACAAGTTGCGTATTATTTACTGCACAATTATTTAACATAATTTTTATTTGCACCTACTTCTTCTTTTCTCTGCATCACCCAATGGTTGACTGGTAGAGAATGCCTTAGGCATTAAGTCCGCCAATGTACCAAATGTGCATAAAGTTTAAAATAAAAAAAAAAAAAAAAAAAAAAAGGCTACTTTTATTTTATATATACAATATACATAAAATAAATAATAAAGTATTAAGGTTACGCGCAAAGCATATAAATATGTGCAAGCGGGCAAATCCGCACGGGGCACAGCTAATAAATAATACATTTGAGAGCAATGAATTTTGAAATAAATTGTGATTAATATCGCAACTAAATACTCCTTGAATGAAAGTAATAAAACTTCTTAGTTGTTGTAAAGTTATGCCTGCAAAATAGAGGAATGAAGAATATTTTCCAACAACGTATTAAAAACTTGGTGTAACATGCCAAACCGCGTAACCGCAGTAATGGCAGCACGTGGAGGAACTAAAATTTGAGAAAATTGTAAAGGGAGGGAGGGAGTGTAGGGAAGGAGGGAGGGAGGGAGAGAGAGAGAAAGAGAGAGAGAGAGACTCCAGTAAATTGTAAACTCCAGTCGTGCGTCGGAGCTGACACACACATTTTTTTTTTCTTAATTCCTAATATAATACAAAGTTTATTACTTTTATTTAAGAAGTATTTAATTGTCCAATAAACACAATTTATTTCAGCTAAGCTAGCATTATTAGTTTTCATTATTCGTTATTGAGATTTTCAGGTATCTTTATGTGACCCGAATTCCTTGCTCGCCGGTGTATATAGATAGATATCAGCCACATACACAGGTTCAACAATATTGCTTTACATACAAGTATAGCACATATAAACACAGGCGAAACTTCACCTAAAATCTAGTATATGACGAAGTTAGCCGCCATTTTAAGAGCTGATTACACTTGTTGAGTGCTTGTGCGAAGTTTAGTCGTCTCGCGATTAACTTGCTCGCTATGTTCTAAATTATCTACTTTATACTCACGTAAAGTTTTACTAACAATACGTCGTGCGAGGTTCTTAATACCTGTACTGTTGAACATTGAAAGTGACGTTACTACCCTAACTAACTACCCGACGTCGCTAACAGGCGGCAAATACTTTCTACTAAAATGACTGGAAAAGATATGCCTCTGTTAATGAGTGTTTATCGTCTTTATCTGTATAAACTTAAAAAATAATTTCTCAAACAGTCGTAGCCTGATTTCAATATGAGGCATGGGTGCTCAAAATTGTACTTAATTGGGTTATTTTTATGTAAAAACCTCAGTAGCAGCACAAAGTCCGGGTCTGGTCCTAGAAGAAAAACAGTTTCATAATATGTAGAACATATGAGACAATTAAAATGTAATACAATAGTAAGATCAAATCTACCTTGGATTGAGATATCGTCCTAAAGCTAAGCTAGGTATGCCTATCCATATCTCGACGTGAACAATTATATAATACTACATTTATTTGCTTTTCTTTTGTAATAAATCTAAGTGTGAGTCTTACAGAGGACTTTACAAACTCGTTTTGCAATGCACTTAAAGTAGACCCGGTCTCAAAGGAACTATATCTATGTCACACGTGGGTATCAAACCGATAACACTCAACTCAGTGCCTGTTCGCTAGTTCACTGCTTAAAACCGCTAAACCTATATACGAGTATACCTATATATTACAAAAGTATTCACTTAACTCAGTTTAATATCTTGTAAAATCCGAAACACATAAAAAACAAAACACGTTCCTCCATTAAACATCCACTAATACAAGACCCGCCATAGTTTGTATACTTCCAAGTCTTCCAACAAATCGACTTGGAAACAATTCATAGCCAACGGAGCAGGACTTTACGACTGTAACTCAGGACTTGTGACGTCATCAGCGCATGGGCAAAACTAGTTATTCTTCTCGCTTACTACTAAAGTTCCTTCGGCCCTTAGTTTTATGTTTCGTAGATTTTATGGGCGTAAGAAAAATGTATACGAAGTTGTATTCGGACTATAAAAACTAGAGTGGGTAACTTTGTTAAATAAATAAAATAAATCAGAATCTAATGCTTTGATATTTGTGTATAACGTCCCCGTAGAGATAAGACAAGATAAGATATTTATTCGCACGGAATATGGTACATTAGATTATAACATCAAAAAGCAGTCCAATATATTCGCTTATAATACTCATGCGAAATTTTACTTAAAACTATCAAGATAGATAGAAGATAGAATATTCTTTATTGTACACCATTAATTGAAATTAATTGAAACAGATCATAGCTTAAAATTAGAGTGCAATAGGCGGTCTTATCGCTAATAGCGATCTCTAACAGACAACCTTTAGACGGAGATAATAAAAGAAGTATTAAATAAGAACAATAATTGATGGCGTAGGTACTATATTGAAAATACAGACATTACTTACACGTATTAGTATATAAATATATATATATATATATATATCTATCTATAAAACTATCAAGATAGATAGAAGATAGAATATTCTTTATTGTACACCATTAATTGAAATTAATTGAAACAGATCATAGCTTAAAATTAGAGTGCAATAGGCGGTCTTATCGCTAATAGCGATCTCTAACAGACAACCTTTAGACGGAGATAATAAAAGAAGTATTAAATAAGAACAATAATTGATGGCGTAGGTACTATATTGAAAATACAGACATTACTTACACGTATTAGTATATAAATATATATATATATATATATATATACATATATATATAATATATATAAACACATTTACACGTATATACATATATAATCCAGTTTAATTATATAGATATTTAGTAGAGATGGCAACAAAAATAAATCATTTATTTATATCATTATATAAAACCACTTTTACCACCACAAGTATTAGATTTGTAAATTGGGACTTAATCGCGATGACAATTACAAGACAGAATACCTTTTGGTTATCCGTCGTTTCGTAATTATCTTATTACTTGAGGAATATGGTTATAATTTTTTTAGATATTAGATAAATTAGAGTGGGAATTAACTAAGTCTAACCGATATCTTTTGATTTTACTCGGTTTATTCTTTGAAATTTGTTCCTGAGTTAGTGATTTTCCTCACCGTAAAAGAAATAAACTAGAGCTTTTCACAGGCTTACAAAGCAAAGACCTGCAAAGTACTACTTATTTCCAAACTTTGTTCCTTTAGTGATTTATGAGAGCAAGATTATACACAATCAATCAATTAGGGACAGATTTATTAAGCCTTTTGATTTTTTTATTTATGTCTTTATGAAATATTGTATTGTATATATATAACTTTGTGAATTCGAATAAAAACTTTCGTGAGTGGTATTCATATTATTTAAAATATACGGAAGGGGTGAGGCGTCCTGCCGCGCCGGTTGCAGGTGCCAGACGTCTGCACTGCACTGGTGTGGCACCTGCAACCGGCGCGGCAGGACGTATCACCCCTTGATAAAGGGCCCCCGTCGGGTCCGAAACTAGTCGGGCATCCCCGAAATATACACGTGAGTAAAACCGTATATTTTAAATAACTTTGTGAATTTTCACATTTTATAAGTATTTACTGCGTTTTTACGACGAAAAACTATGACAGCTATAAAAATGCGAGTTAGACAGAAACAAAGAGCTTGAAACGCTGCTTCGCGTTATAAAATAAAAAGGAAACACATTACTTTACTTAATTAATTTCCACCATACGTGGACGACATAAGTGACTGTCTGTCATAGCATTATATTCAGGTATACGACCCTTTATGCAAATAATATCAGCCTTTGTTTATGAATTCTCCTAGTGAAGGGCATGGGCTTACTCCCAACTTGAAAGGGCCAAGTGCGACTTGGCAAATAAAAAAAAAAACTTTTAGAACATGATTATATATACAATTATACATACTTTGTCTGCGTTTGTATTTTTATTATGTAAATACCAGTACCTAATATAAATTAATATATAATCAACTATTTTGTCTAGAAAAATCATACCCTAGAGTTTTTTCGTGGGATTCCAATAGTATATGCACCACACGAGGTAGCTCTCCGACACATTTTTATAGTGTGGATACGCCCAAGGGTTGTCAAGTGGTAAGATGGTATTTCGGACCCGAACCGACTAAACCACACAGTGTTCACCACACAGGTGCCTCAGGTGTACCCTAGAAAAGAAATGGACCTCCGCCAGCAGACTTGGCCACCTATTGAGCAAAGTGACCTCACTATGATGTGCGGAGGGTCCTGCCCCCTTTAATATTTACGACCGCAGAACACGTTCCGAAGCCATCTCAGACCTGCTTCTGCTACGGTGAGAGATAGCACTCTCCAGCGCGTGGTGCGTCTCCTGCGGACGGAAGAGTACTAGTTCTCTCCCGTTCTCCTTCCCGGTACACAGGTACTTCCCGAAGTAACCGTGATGTCGCCTTTCCAGCCAGTCCTCCATCTCCCAAAATGGTCTCAGATAACTGGACTTCTCTGACTTACGTGACACTTATCATTATAATTTTCTCAACTTACTCAATATATTTATAAATTATAATATATGTGTTATTTTGATGTATGACCTAACATACTATTTTTTATTAAATTGTTGTGCACTAAACAATAACTTGGAAACAAAAAAACTAAATGGTTTTTTTTGGTTGAACTATCTATTCTACTAATCTCTGATTTGAAAAAATCGTCTTTTCTGCAATTCATAGCATAATTCTTGAGGACACAGACTAATTACCATCACGCTACAGCGCTATTAGAAGCGGGGCAGTGAAAACAAAACGCGGGTGAAACTGTTTGGAATGGGTTCCTAGTAACAGTAGAAATAATTATAGTAGACTTCAAATAAAAAAATCACCCGGCTAATGTTAATGTACAGGGTCTGCTACAAGAAGGATTGTCGGATTCTTATTATAATTATAAAAATTCATTTAAAAACCATAATTTCATTCCATAAATATTTGTTTTTTGACAACCCTTTTTGGCTGTCGAGCCAAATTTGTTCGGAACTGAAAGGATTATTGTCTCTCAATTTGTCGTATTTCATAAAACCGCCTATTGTATAAAATTGATTCCGATTTTCAATGCAAACGAAGATCCAAAAATATGATATAAAGATAGAAGGGTATACTGCCAAATCTGGGAGCACCTCGCGCCTATAGGTTCCGTTATTATTTGGCGGATTTCCAAAATAATTACTTACGTAAACCAGTAGTCCGGATGGGGCGCGGATCGCGATCAAACATTCAACATAATTCTGTTGGATACGGCATATTTTATTTATTTAACTACTATGGAATATTTACAGCGCAGTGAAATAGAATATTTGCAGACAATGAAATAGATAGCGAATAACAAATCCATACCTATACAGTATACACAAAAGAATATAGAGTATAAAGTCAACAAGACATTACAGGCCATTACCATTCCCATCTATAATTCCCAAAGGTTGATGGCAACAAGCTTGCCCCCTGTTAAATGAGTCAGACATAATTATAGTTGACAAAACGTGGGTATTTAATACACCTCTTTACCTCTTTACCCCTTCCTGAATACAGTGTGTGTATCTACGAGTATGGTGTTTCGAAGTCTCAAAGCCCCATTTTCTTTAGTCTCCCAAAAAACAAATAACACTTGTAAATGCAAGAACACATCCAAAAGTGCTATTCAGACATCGACACTCAACAAGCACCAATACGGGAGGAGTATCAAATATTCATTATCTCCCTGTAAAGGGTACTTTGAGAGCGAGTTCTGAACTGAGTAATTTGGCAACAACTGGCGAACAAATTAAATGCAATTTTTCTACTTCATTTATATCGAACGAAATCAATTTAGATGAGAATAATTAAAAGATTTTACAGCATTAAGTGGGAATGGAAAATCGAATAAGGAGTACTGTATTTAATAGCTATTAACAAGTATTTTTCTTCTGTTTGTTTTTTTTATGTTATGGCCATGAAATTAAAATGAATGGAAATAGGAAAACCTAAGTAAAGGTATAAATGCGAATGTCGTTTCGTTAGTTTGCTACATTTTCAGGCATAAACTTCTCAATCCATTATCAAGAATTTTGACGCCACCGATGAGCAAGGAAGTGATCTACAACATCAGCGGCAGTTCCAACTATGCTGCTACTTCCCTTCAACCAATTTCACTCATGGGTAAGGCAACGGAGTAGTGAAACGCACAACGGTCACTGGGCTAGTATACCTGACTGCTGGTAGTCGAAGACAGCAGACTTGCAGACTGCTCAGTCTTAAAGATCTCGACATCAAAATAGTTGTAGGATCACTTTGCCCTAAACCGGCACCTGTTCGTCATCATATGCGACAGGCAGTCCTCTATGCAGAGGATGTCTCAACCCTGAGGAAATGGCCGCCCACGTTATCCTTGAGTGCAAGGGTGTGACCACAGAACGGGCAAGTACCCTCGCGGGTGTGTGGTTACTCCTAGAAACTCGTGAACGCCCCACGAGGCTTTTGTACTTCTGGAAGGAGCTAGGCTGGCTGATCTAGTCTGCCTTATCTGAACGCATAATAGACCGCCTAAGAGTTTAAATGCGGAAAACGAATTTTGAATTCTTTTTTATGAAGGAGTATCCTCACATCCAGGTATCTTTCATCTAGGAAAGCAGTAACTTCCCCAATGCATAGAAAAATACTTTAAGACAACAAAGTCTACATTGCCGCAAGCAAGTCTGCTAGCAAAAACTGATAATAATCTATAATTTATTACTGCATTCAGGTTAACGGTAATCAGGTTGTCCTTATAAAAATAAATAATCAATCAATTTCTACAACACTGAAAAAAGTCCTAATGACTGATATTACTTTATTTGCATCTCATCAATTTTCCTCAATTAGCTGATTCCCGTGACTTCGCCCGCGCGATAATTCAAATCTATTACATTTCTTAGGGGTAAAAAGTAGTCTATAATATAAGTATATACTATTCTAGGCTATAATCCATCTCTGTGCTAAGTATCTGGCGTGATTAAGTATCAAACATCCATCCATTAAAACTTAGTAAAATAGTGAGATTAGTAAGTCTGTACCACTGGTCGAACTAGGCACCACAACGACGTAACAATACCGAGATAATGTTTAAACAAAATATGTTTACGGTTTATCTTTGAATTACACGTTGCACAGTACAAATGTTGTCGATGTTCCACCTGATTAGCCACCCTCGGCGCTCTGAGACGGCACATCTTTGAAGTAATGCACACGCAATAGCGTGTAGATAGCACCCCTAGTAATAGTTACTAATAATAATTAGTGACGCAGCTCTGAAGCAGATTTCATCATAATCTTCGCCATATGGTCTCGACATATATTACATTGGCAGCTTACGGAATAATATAGGATGATATACAATTTCCCATATTGCCTTAAACGATTAATAAATTATATAATTACGTTATTAGTAGTTTTTTTTATGGAATAGGAGGCAAACGAGCAGACGGGTCACCTGATGGTAAATGACTACCGCCGCCCATGGGCACCTGCAACTCAAGAGTCACAAGTGCGTTGCCAGCCTTTAAGGTGGGAGTCGGGGAAGGGAGGAACAGGGGTAAAGGAGGGGACAGGGAAGGATTAGGGCCTCCGGTAACCTCACTCACTCAGCGGAAAGCAATGAAAGCATTGCTTCACTGCCAGTTTTCTGTGAGGCCGTGGTATCACTCCGGTCGAGCCGGCCCATACGTGCCGAAGCATGGCTCTCCCACGATTATCTAGTATTATTTCATGATGAAAATACTGAACATAAAAACCAAAAAACCTAAACGAGGACTACCTCGCTTAGGTTTTTTGGTTTTTATGTTTAGTATTTCAAAAGAGACTACTCTTTTAGACTTCTCATATGTGTGGATTTCTGAAATTTTCTATCTTCCAGAAGTTTCAACTTCTGGAATACCCTATTCCAGAAGTGAAAAGCCTGAACTTCTGTACAAAAAATAATGTTTTACTTCAGGTACACTATCAAAGTAAAACTGCATGTCCAGCTTTTAATTTATAAATTAGCGTAAATATGTTTTATGGAAGGGGGAGAGGGAAGGGTTCGGGCTTCGGGTAACCTTACTCACGCGGCGATAAGCAATGTCATCATTGCTTCACTGCCAGTTTTCTGTGAGGCCGTTCTAACACTCCGGTCGAGCCGGCCCATACGTGCGAAGCGTAGAGCCACGAACAAAACGATAACTGAACTAGTAATAGCAGAAATATTATTTACTCCCTTTGCTTTTAAAGACTCAGACTTATCTAGAGATCTATCTACCTATAGAATCTACCTTTGTAAATTTCATCCAGATTCGTTCATCCGTTCTGGCATGATTGAGTAACCATTTATTTATCCAAACTTGCGCAGTTATTACGTGGGAAGCGAAAGCGTAAACGACTTGAAAAATAAACTCCTGATTCTTAAACCTCGCCACATTTTCAGCGATAATTATTTTTATTAGAACTTAGAAACCTCAGGAAAGGGACCACAAAAAAATTAAAATAAAGTATCACACTAATGTTAAAAAATTACTAAGGAAAATCTTGGCTTAAATGTATGCAAGTTATTATTGTTTTGACAGCACAAAAGTCACAAAGAGGCAACTGTAATGTTTTAATAAATGTGTTGACATAAAGCCTAAATTTTGGTACTGTCATCTAAAATTATGTAATTAATTTAGAGAAGATTACTTGCCATTAATTATAAACGTGAGATCAAAATGGTGGTAACGTATAGCAGACAGGCCGTATAATTGGACCGCCAGAGTAAATAAATTCACATTATTAAAGCTATTAACTTTGATATTAAGAGTTTGCGGTGGTTACTACTGTTGCAATATACACTATTCCATTATTGCGGGAATAGGGAAACTAGCCTGGCTGGGAATGTGTCGTAAAATACAATAATAGGAAGTAACCCAAGTTAGGAAGTGACCTTTAATACATGATATCATCATCCTCCGCGCCGGGTACTTAAAGAGGTTAGCGCGTTTAAACATACAAACAAACAAAAAACTCTTCAGCCTTATTATACTAGTATAGATAACAAGAGTATCATTCTTATTACACAATATGTCCTGATTTCAAAACGTGAGAACGCTTCGTTAAAAAACTTTTTTCCACAAACAAATTATCAACAACTGCAGCATTTCCTACCTTCTATAACTCCTGACATTATCAACTACAAGTTTTAACAAGAAAACAAACAAGATCTAGGATTTTTAACCCTCCAGCGTTCACAAAGACGGTGATTTCAATTAAACAATAAGAGTTAGCGAACAATTCCGCGGCGACACGACGCGAAATGTCGCCCTGTCGCCTCAACTCTCGCGAAACCAATTTAAAGTGTCCCTTGAAATAAAATAGTGTCGTCGTGAAACACGCCACGTCATACTCGCCAAGATGAAATATTGCGCGATATTAAACGTAATCTTAAAGTTTGAGGGTTAAGATGATTTGGGCGTTACATGGCGCAATTTTGATAACAACACGGTATCAAAATCAGTTCGAAATAATACAGGATCTGTCTGAACTGAGGCGGTATTAGGTAAGAGCTATAGGAAAACTTTGATCTTTCTTTCTAATAGTAATATACAAGTTGTTTGTGTAAAAGCTGCCAATTATCTTGAATACCTTTTTTTATTGGGATATGCCACAGGCATACCCTGTTTTAAGATTTATATGATGAATTTAGTGTAGTCCTTATGGCACATTATACTTCATACGCTCGGCGGATGAGGGTTAGCGAGAAAAAAGTATTCGCGCAACGAAAAATGCTGACCGCTAATTGATTTATTTTATTTACACCTATGGATTCTGGCCGACACTTTTTTTATACTACGTCGGTGGCAAACAAGCATACGGCCCGCCTGATGATACGCGGTTACCGTAGCCTATGAGCGCTTGCAATTCCAGGAGAATGGCATGCGCGTTACCGACCCTTTAAAACCTTATACACTCCTTTCTTGAAGAACCCCGTACTGTAGTCGCTCGGTCAAACCTCGGCAGGGAGCTCATTCCACAGACGGAGCGTTCGCATATTCTACTGTAACTTTGATGTGAGTTGGGAAAGGAAAAGGGTTGTTTGTTCATTGTAGACGACATCTGTGACGTGATGGTAGTCCATTCGACTGCAATGTCAGATGTCGCGGATGCGATTAGCGTTTAGTGCAAATGTTTGTAGCTTTGCACAGTTTCTAGAAAGCGCTGTATAAATAAATAAATATCACTATATTGAGATGAACCGTGACCACTTGAACATCATGCCGTCGACAGAGAATTAATATATCTGTGACCAGGACTGATAAGTCAATCGGAACATCTCGATGTAAAATATTTATTAATTTTCAATTTAATCGAATGCTAAGACGTTTGAACTAAAGTCCTAAAGATACCATAAACTGTAGCCTGTCTGATGGTACACAGTTCTGCTACTGCTATGTTTAGGTGTATTTTGTTATGGTGGTATTACAAATGATTCGTGTTCTAAAATACTGTTACATCGGTCAGCAAAAGATACCGTTTGATTTCATATAAAAATAACATGCACTCTCCGTAATTTTTAATATGTGAACATGGAAAACGAAGCTTGTAAATTATTTTGCTGCATCCCACAATATTGAAGTACAAACATGTCATGTTATTTTTGCCTGAATTACGAAATAGTTTGAATAACACAACTATATATTATAGAAATATTTTTTGCTTCAATTCGCCCGTAGGCTGATTACTGATTAACATAAGCAAGGGCCTCATTGCGGACATCTTTGGACAAGCCCAAATATTCTTCCACTGTTTCTAACTATTTACTCTTTGCCACTTTGACCATTGGACGACTAATGACATTATAAGAGAAAGAAAAGTCTTTGTCAATTTGTATTCTTAAACACAAGAAATCTCACTTGAAATTCTTTTTCAGTCGACACAGTTCCCGGGATGTATGAAATATCCATATAATTCTCCGTTCGCAGTCCATGTACCTGAAAAAAATGGTATGATTTGCCTTCAAAAAATATGTGTGGGAACTTACAGACCGCGAGACTTGCTTGTCCGTTTTTTAAAGTTGGTAAGCGGGTATCGACGGTAGCGATGAAGCAGATGATGCAAGCAAAACTTTACGGAACATTCCTTCAAAATAGAACAAGAAAAACGAACTGTGACAACATCTGGATTGTTTCTGTCCGGCAGCCATGTTAGAAAACAAAAGAAAAACAGTGCAAGTGTTTGCAACACTCGGTATAAATAAAAACAGAGGGAGAGAGAGTTCACAGACAACAGTGATACAGTAGAGGCCAGGAAACTTGCCCAGTATGCAATATAAATATTAACTGTTTCATAAAAATTTTGTTGCGATGCTCAATACAGACAACAAAACGGCGGTAGCGTAATGGCTAAGGCGTCGAACTTGATCAAGTGGTGGCGGGTTCGAACCCCACCCAGTGCACTACCGACTTGAACCCACTCCTAACACAAGCATTTAGCTTAGCTGGAGGGGTTAACAAGAATACTAGTAATGTGTGACCCACGTTACTAGTAGTCTTTCTAAAAAAAAAATAGATGGCGTTGGCTATAACTTATACCATATAGCACGTATAGTTAAAAGCTCTATTATACAAGGCCCAATGCAGTTGTGTTTGTATCCAATTATTGAAATTCATTACCACGATGTGTTTAATTCTGTTAAGTAACAATAGTTATTAGACATTTTCATGATGTTGCAGCACGCTTTGTTGGTGCGCCCAGCAACAGCAAACCACAAAGATAAAGATTGAACAATATATGTCATATAAAATAGTGCCAGAAAAGAATGATTGTTGCAAAGGCGAATTGTAGGCACTTGAATATGTTACGATATTTAGCCATGATCAAATGGACGCTGATAAGCAATACAGTGTTAAGCCACATATACTTTATTTAGATTTTTAGATATTCTTTTTTTCTTTCTTTTCTTTTTAAAAAAGACAACTCCCGCATTAGGAATATTCCTGTGTCGCGGGGGGCTTCACATGTTTGTGAAGCCCGTTCAAACAACGGACACAAAGGATACCCAGACTCGGGACAACTATTTGTGGATCACACAAATTTTTGACCCGTGTGGGATTTGAACCCACAACACTCGGCGCGGCGTAGTGGCGAGGTGACCACTTAAACCATTACGCCATCCGTGCAGTCATAGTAAATATTTTTCAAACAAATTGATTAGGAATTGGTATGACATCTTAAAACGCCATTTTCTCTAAATAAAGTATGTGTGGCTTGACACAGTATTGCTTATCACCGTCCAAATTTGCTTTAAAATGTGTGCACAACATTTATAGTTATGTACCTTACGCAAAAATTCCCAAGCTCTGTATATCGAAAACAACCACATCTTACAACAAGAACTACAATAATCAACAACTTACCGCAGTATTACCAGAAAACTAATATAGTAAAGATCGCTGAGCTCACTTAAGGCTGGCAAGTATTTGGGTGGTATGCAGGAGCCGAATATCGTGCCAGCAAGAACTACACTCACGTGCATTGTTCGCCAAATTGAGAAACTCACCTAAGTCACTTTAGTACTTAGTTATTCTACGCCTAAGCACCGACTAAAACTTCCCACCCGTGCTGCAAAGAGATTTATTAGTTCATATATAGATATGTGACCTTCTTATAAAGGTATTATTCAATATTATGGGACATAGTATGTGCTAACATAACCGTAATATTACTAGTACTATTAAATTTACTAAATAACCGTCACTGTGTTATGGGGTCACTCAAGAGACCGCTATTAATTTTATCACCCCACTCTTGCCCACCATTTTCAGGTGGACCAATGACGCAGCGCGTTTAACTAATCATAACAATGTATATGAACTTATTTTATTAAATAGTGAACTATTTTATCGTCTACTATAGTTTCACCCTATTTTTTATAAAATAAATACGAGAAATAAATACTTGTCGCATCTTCGGTCATTAGTACAGATGTTTAGAGCGCCCTCTATAATAAATTCACCTCAAAGGAACACAAGCGCCATCTATCGGCGTTACGCAGAGTCTAGGCGGAGGGTGTTGGCGTGCGGAAGGAACGAGTTCACTTTACGTTTGGTTATCGCCGAGTCAACACTAACCTATTAACTGTACAGTGTTTTTGGAGTTTTCTCATCGCCCGTACCCACTTCGTGCCCACATTGTGCCTAGTCCTGTGACTGAGGATTCGACATACTTTCTTTTTAAGAGGTAGTGTTAACAAGTTAACACAAACGCATTGCTTGCCAGCGTAACATAAATATTATAAAAATAAATTATACGGGTTTGCCCGATGATAACATAAGAAAGAGCTGCCACTAAACACTAATATATATTAATCCCAGCTGCACCGAGGCAATGGATCGTCACCTCGAGCCGGCGCATCCGTCAGTGCTGATATCTTAATTACTTGGAGAGGCGCCAGATTTCACACAGTATTTGTTCTAACCCGATGTCTTCTGGTTCGGTAATGCGCTGTCGATTTTAAGAACCTGATTCATGGGAAGTAGGTCAAGAGACACACGATAATTATATAAAAATGTTTTTTGATGTGTTCCTTGTCAACACTTACGATAGTTTTCCGCACTTTTGTCCTTATCATGTTTGTTTGAGAATTAAGTGTTATCGGGCTTAGTAAAAAGTTGTATTATTATAAAAATTTTGTTTCTGTTGTTACAATATTTTTCCATTTTGATATAGGCACATTTTAAAGCTCTATCAATACAAATACACCAGAAGTAATATCACTACATATTATTATCACTACATCACTACATATTATAAAACAAATTTCAACGCCGCGTCTGTCTGTCTGTTCGCAATAAACTCAAAAAGTTTTTCCCAATAGATAAAGCGATTTATGAGGAAGGTTTACGCATATAATTTGGAAACGTTTTATGTAAATTGGTTGGAATATGATGATGATTGTTGAAGATGTCTCTGCTACTTATGCGAAGCCGGGGCGGGTTGCTAGTTTTAAACAAATTAATAAGTAAAATGCATAGTACATGTACGCACATGGTTGTCTTGCAAATATTATCAATAAATAAACCAGATAAACTGCATGCAAATTGGTCAACGCATTTGAAAGCTACGATTCCACAGACAGGTAAACAGACATAGCCGTCAAACTTTTAAGCCTATTTTACACCAAGGGTTACAAATTATCTCAAACAAAGCTTAGCTTATACTTATAAATGAAACAAAGCCTGGAATCCTTACTTACATAGTGTACTCTATTTGGTAAACGACATACAATTGAATGAATACAAAGCAAAATATAGTTAGAGTGATCTTAATCCTTTTGTGGCGGGGGTGATTGTGTTTTGATGCGGGACTCAACGGACGAATCTCCAGTCGATCCTGTGGACAGCTGAAGATGCGCTAGTCACAAGCGTCAGCGTGAGATATCAATGAATGAAGAATAGTCTGTGAGTTAAGTGAAAGTAAAAGGGACTTTCATCACATCATGTCGTGTCGGCCATCTTTTTAAAAACATTTTTTTTTAATATATCGAGAGACATACTAATTGCAGAATGCAAATTAATTAATAGTATAACATATGGCTTATTAGTTAGAGGTTTAAATAAATAATAACTCTCACACCGAATGATTAAAGACTAATATTGAACCCTCACAAATACAAAATAAATTTACTTTGGGGTGGTATACGCCATCTAATGCAGCTAATAACTACATGCGGAAACGCTTTTAACAGTTATGGCCATCAATCGATGGTTCTGGCAACACGCTTTACCTGTCATTGACCCTCTTCCAGTGTACGGGCGCCGCACGTCCCACTGTAAGCGCGTGTGAGTATGACTGCATTAGCTGTGAAGTAGCGGCCGCTAGGTCTGGGCATAAAATTACAGCTACATTGAGAAGGGAGCCTGAACCTGCTCTACCGCAGGTTTAATAAAAAAAATTAGCTTAGGTTGGTGCTCAGCCAGAGGTGCAGGTCCTGACTGATGACCTGACTATTTTACAAGCACCCATAGCCTATTTATTAACTATTAGAGAAAGTTTTCAAAGTTTCGATTGTATTCTAAGAGTATATTTTCATATACATTTAATAAAGATCTACGTGGGAGTGAAACGTAGTGTAGGACACTCGGCGGCCAGGTGTAGCGACGGTCTCGAACTGGATGACGAGAGCTGACCATTGAGCTCAGTGGACGATGAAAGACTGATAATGATGATGATGATGATGCGGTAGTCAGAACTGAAATCTATTATCTTTTTACTGAATCTTTTTTCTTTGAAATGTAAAAACATTATGATTATGATTATAAAACGGTGACAAACGGTAAGTCAAAAAGACCAAAGTTCTACCAGTCCAAATGTTTAAATAAGGTTTTTTGTTATGCAGCACGTTCATTAAGGGGTTCAATATGTGGAAGGTGAAGGAATTTTGAGCTACTGCCCTTAGAATCGAATCAGTGGAAATGAAGTATAGAAATAGAAAACTTTACAATTTAATTAGCTGATTTCTGTCAGGTATACTATATCAACAACTTAGCACAACACCAAATACTGTAGGATCGTCGACATTGCGCTCAATAAGGTATTGGTTTGAACCCGACGTAGCAAACTATCGATATAAACCCACTCCAAACACAAAGGAGGGAGGGAAAACCTGCATCGTAGCATTTATTAGGGCCAGCTTGAAGAAATTTCCCTACTTAAGAACAATCTTACATACACCAACGGTTGTTCCACCAATCAGTTGTTCAAACGTCAGTTCTCCAAAAGCTTGGTCTTCTTTCGCCATTTCTTGTCCATTGTACCAAATCTCAAGAGCGGGATTACCCGGGATTTTTTCCCACTAAGCTGGGCGTAATTGGATCCCAAATTGACCGTGGAAAGGGAATGTTTCGACGGACGATCGACTCATTTGTTTTAGATATTACTATAAATTCTGCGTTCCATTGTATCTGGTCCAATATAATCGTCTTCTACACCGAGGTCTACGAGACGTGACTGGAGTACTGAAAATGCCGTCCAATGCCATCTTCGGGTTCTTTTTCTTGTTTCAAAGAACGACCGTCGATATCTAAATTATGAATTCTGTGTACGATATGATATTTCCCGTGGGAGGCTTACGGACATCATGAGAATCCGACAATCAATGCGTTTCAGGAATGTTGCTAAAGGTCAGTCTGAAGGTAGGTAGGTGGGCGTAACAGCTGCAACCCTCAGGCATTCTACACGCAGCGGCAGTACATAGGGACTTAGTTTTGCATAATAGGTGTCTGTAACATATTTTGATTTACAAGTCACCAAGTGAGAAAAAAAATTTTAAAAGCTTCGGGGTTTATTTAGGGTGATTTTTAATCATTCGTTCACAACGTGGTCGTATACTAAAATGAGGGAAATTAGCACACCGTATTTAACTAGTGTAGTTTTTTACAGCCGTTCCTATTCGTATTAGAAAATGAACTCTCTCAATGAAGAGAAGTGGTAACACCTCCAGTTCATTTCCTCAGCCACTCTAATGATCATCGCAAAACACAAGACAATAGCATGGATAGCTTCAAATATCCTGTAGCTTTGAAATTACATACCACTAAAGGCATAAAGATTTTGAACTTTTTATTAAAAGTACTTGGACGCTCGACCGAAGCTGCTACTTTCAACATCGTATACGAGTATACCTTCCTGGCACTCTCGTGGTAATCAATTGCGCATACTCATGTCAATTATTCTACCCTGTGTTTCACGATATGTCAACTGACGGACATCACAATTCGCCTGCCAATTAGAGGACCAAAATCGCTGCATTTAGGTTTATTTTAACAAACGGACTTACGTAAATAAGTACGAATGTAAGTAAGATGTTTCTTACACCGCATTTCCCATAAACGCTTGCATAGCCAAACGCTTTTCATAGTTCTGATATCATGCCGTTATAACACATACTTAGTTTAAAATCAACCTTATTTCAACTGTAAAGATGAAGTTGATTAACATAATATATTACTATGTAAACTTTCAATTTGTACCGTCATTTGAACCAATAACATAACCACCGGCCCAATTATTAACCCACAAACATACTTGCTGGTTGTCATGTTAAGTAATTACGCCGATTATTTCGTTTATTGCAATACATTTGTGGCAGATATTTTTACTGGTAACAACTATCAATAATGGTTACAGGAAATAGGACACAAAACATTTCTAATCAAATAAAACCGCCTGGGGGAAAACCTCTATTCTACAAGGGTACACGATAAGTAAGGTGAGTAGGGTCACTTGAGCTCCTTCGGAGGGTGAAAGGGTTGGCAAAGCACAATGACAGCACTGATATTTCAAATGTTTATTAGCACAGGTAATCCTATTAGGTGGCGCGTGTGCTTGTTTCTTTTTTTAATATTTTACAATTATAAACTGTCATACTGTTGTGTCCAGCTGAGCTGTGACCTCCTTTCAGTATGAGAGGGGTTTATTATGCTGACCTAGTGCAATCTTCGTCAATCGGATCTGTAACACATTCTACTGTCAATTGTTTATGTATTCCACATACAGTTCCGGGAAGTCGCCTCATTATATTCGATACATTTATGGGACTGCTTCGATGGGCAATTGCTTTTCACACACACTCATACATGGACGCACATCCTACATGGACGTTATCTTGGCTGTACCAAAGCCTAAGCTCACTTATTATATAAAAACTCTAGATTCTCTAGAACCTTCTAATTTACATAATTAAATATATTCTCTAACCAGCTGTACGGTAATTGCGAATAAACTGTAAGTACCATCGCACCTAGTTTCCGACAATTTACAAAGGACTGGAATTTAATTAAGTAAACACAAATTTCACAGCTTAACACTAAAAACGGAAACAAAACTTATACAGAGGGTGGAACGAACTCAATGCATTTAGAGGGAGCCGGTAGTGAGGCGACTTTAGTTATTAATTAATGAGTTAGACCAGTCGATTAATGAATGAGTTAGTCGATAAACTAACTTTTAAACTTTCACGTTCCATGATATACTTAATTATGTATTTATACGGGAAATGACGATCATGAAATAAATAGGTACTACATACTTCTGAATTGCCTGACGTCTCAAACAGGTTGCACTGGCCGTAGTCACAGGCTGACTCAGTCAGACCTATTTCGTGATGGCGTTAATTCCCGTATAAATACATAATTAAGTATAACTTTATATAGACTTTACTGTACCGGTTGTACCGGTAATTTCGTAATCTTAAATTAGATACATATGGACATAATAAATAAATATTTTGTATTATTATAGTATAATATTAGTAGTATTTGAAACGTAAGATGTTGTTTTAAGAGCTAGTTTAGAGATTGAACCGAAGACCATAATGGTATCATTGACTAGCCGTTCCCCGCAGTTTGAGCCGTGTTTATGGTCACTTCCCCATCATAGCGTGATGTTTCATAGCTTATAACCTTCCTTCCTTCCTAATGAATACTCTATCCTATACAAAAAGTTTTTTCGAAGCCGATAAGTAGTTAAAGAGATAAATGCGTTAAAACATAGACGGAAAGACACAAAAGGTGCTCGTGGCGTTGCTGCTTCACACGGTTACTTGTAAAACGAACGCAGAGATCCAAGCACCTTCGCCTCGTGGAGACTTATAACACACACTAACCAACAATTTAAAAGATAGATTATCGAACGTTTGTCTGCAGTTTAATTAGTGCTTCTATCACCCTTACACCTTTCGTTATTCGTAACCGTAATCTGATCATCTTCTTAGTTTTATATTGTTAGCCCGCGAACAATAGTGTGGGTTATATATTTACCAATTTTAGAAATTCAATTTACTGTACCACTATTACATGTAACTGTTTTTTGTTATAAATAAATAAAATAAAACAATCAAAAGAATAAACAGCTAAGCTCGCGTTCTCGCTTTAAATCTTATTATGTAGGTACCTATTGAAAGTAGTTTTCACTCGACTAAATCTAAAGTAAGTGTCCCAGCACTAACCTTACCTTACTTCGGAGAATGCAACAAGCATTTTTCTTACAAAACGCTCCCATCCGATGAAAAATATTCCCAAGCTCACACATTTTGCGGCTTTTCTTTCAGAAAATGCACGCGTAGGGTTAAATGTAGCGAAGTTCGTGTTTTTATTTTACTTTTTTTCTCATATTTATACACAATGTACAGGTTTTTCTTTTCGGTTACTAAAGAAAAGTTAGTTGTAGAATAGCCTGAATTAGAAGTCTTCTGAATTATAATTTCAGAACCTCAGAAAACCATTTCATTACTTACCACGACATATCATGTTGTATCGTGAGTGTGTTAGGCTCAACACATCGTCGTTCTACTAACTAATACTAACAAAAATTCTGTGGAAACAATAGGCATGTTTAAAAAATTACATAAATTGTTTACTTACGGATTTCTAGTAACGGAAAACGTTCTGTAAAGACGTCTACCGCCATCTAGCGACCATCAGCTGAACTAACGTTGTCTTAATCGTGTTACTTTTTTTACCATATGGGAAAAAGGGTCCCCCTAACAGTAGGCGTGTACTATTGCGTATAAAACGTTACCCCAGTGGAGTGAAAACCGCGTTGGTAACTCACTGTCGACCCTACTTGGGAGCAACAACACATCCCAATGCTGGTAGTACTGTTTTGGTGACATCAGATTTGTGTTCAAATTCGAGCTGCATGACAAATAAAGCACTTCTATCTAACTGACGATCAGTATAGTAACGGTCTACTGACACCACTTTTATTGTGTATAAATATTATTTTTTTAATTTCTGATACGTAACTTTTATTCTTAAAGATGCATGCAAAGATGCATGAGGGGCTCGAGGCTAAGCGGTAACCGAGTAGGTTAGCACATTACAAAGTTAAGTAATACTAGCCAGGTCATTCTAGGATGGGTGACCATTCTTAACACATTGAGACCTCTCCATGCCTCGGAGAGCACCTTAAACCGGGTAGTTGGAGCCCTAAAAAGTCCGACAACCTCGTCTAACTACAGAACTTCGATATCGCCTAGTACTTGGGTTGTGGAGGTCTGATGGCAGTCGCTTCACTTAAAATATCAAAGCTCGGCCTATCCTAGTTAGACTGAAAGCCGACCCCAACTTAGTTCGGAAAAGGCGCGGAGGATGATAATTCGTAAAGGTGCATATTTTTATACGTTTTACAAACTTACAAATCAAATTTAATGATTGACATATATTCACGCTTTTACCATATATAGGCAGGGGTACTAGTATAGTATTATGTTATCTGTAGCAGAGGCATATTAAGCACTTACATTTTGCTAAATACAATTTGTTCTCATTCACGTAATATTGAGCAAGCCTATCAACCGTCGACCGAAAAGTTATTACTTTTACCAGTCATCACTTATCAGTACACAGAAAAGAAGAAAGCGCAGAATTACTCGACATTTTCTACAATATATCCGTCTTAAATTTGCAATTATATGTCTTTATTTGCATGGAAATATTGGTGAAATCTATGCCACGGGAACCGTAAATTTTTTTTCGGGATAGAACGTTTCCATGTGCTAGACTATAATCTATCTCTGTTCCAAATTTCATCCAGTTTAGTTTCAACAGTTTTTGCGTGAAAGACTAACAAACGTCCATCCATCCACATAAGCTTTCACCTTTGAATTTTAGTAAGATTTTTACCAGTAAGGTGACAAACAAACGTACAACTTACGTTGTGGTAAGCGGTCACTGTAGGTACCTTAATTACTGATACTGGCAGGTGCAAAAGGTATTTTATTACCTGACTACATCACAAGATCAACATAATATCTTCAGTTACCACTTCATTTAGAACTTGATAATCCCTATAAATATAAAATAATATTCACAAACATTCCAGAGAGTGTTTATCTGGTTTTTATAGCCTACTTTATCGAGGGCCCGGAACCAGCTATTAACTGCAAATATCGATAACGGCGATAAATTCAACAAACAATCCTGTGGACAGTAAAGCTCATGGCGAACAGCAACCAACGCATTTATGTGAACTAATATGTATTTAAATATTAATAAACGCCTATTATAGGGCTGTGTTTTCATACATATCTAACAATAACATAACTATGTCGAAACAGACTGAATATATGTATTTGTCTCAAATCGAAGCAAAATTTGGAAGACTAAATTACTTACATTTTACTATTAATTCTATGGAGAAACGGATACAATGTCCTTCCAAAAAAAGAAAAGAGACTAAGTAATCATGCCTAGTGGACCTCACGGTTGATTTTGGGAACTTGTAGGTACAACATGAAACTGCGGGGACGACTAGTTATGAAATAAGTATAATTATGTTAATTATGTACGTACGTCATTTATAATACATAAATTTATTAGGCGATACCGATGTACAGTAAAACTTAAATAAGTTTATGTTACATCTTTAGAACATTAAGTAAGATCTATTTTGTAAATCAATTAAATAAATAAATAAAAAAAAAGTACGAAATAACTGCTGATCGTGTATCGCGCAATAAACTTTTGGTGTCCTCATTAATATGGTTAGGTAAACATATTAAAATTTACAAACATATTAAGGTATACAAATAAATTGTCACTTAGTTTATTGCAGAGATTATTTATGTATGCCTTCCAATTAAAACGATCTTAGATAGTTTTCAAATTCAAATTCAAAATCATTTATTCAATTAAGACACTAAGTGACATTTATGAACGTTAAATTGAAGCTAGAGTTAAAATCATAGATCGGCACAAACAGATGCCACAGAATGTACTGGATTGTCAAGGTAAATTAGGTGAAAAACACCAAAATCTACTGCCTGTTTGTGTCGATCTATAACTTACAGTTTCCAAAATGCGTAGGGCCTTATGAGAAGAATACTGGCAAAGAAACTCATGGCCACTCTTTTTAAAAGTCAGAACTTCAGGTACAATAGTGTTAGTGTTACACGAGAGGTAAACAGGATGCAAGCTGATGCCACCTGAATTTCATTTTATTGAAATGCTCCAAAAGCTAACGTACTAAAAAATAAAAATCACTCAGTGATACCGTTGAAGGTTTGAACCTATTAAACATAGAAATCATTCAAGGTGCACATCTACCTTCATTCAGTTGCAAAATCTACTGTTAAAAATAATTCGTGACTGGATTAAGAGGCTAGAGTTGCAGTTGATCGAACCAAAATAATAGTATAGGCTAAAGCATCGCTGACTAGGCCGACCAGTCACCCCAAGCAGCACCCGTTCACGAGTATGACGCATGGACCAGCCATCATCTCCTTCGCCATATTAGAGGGAAAGAAATGACCCGCCCCATGACGACGCCGCAAGCAATGATATTTTAGTGAGCATGACGAACCATAGTCGAGATACTGATAAAAATCACTAATAGTCAAATTACCATAATAATCGTCACGCATTACTTTCAACTGACAATAGTGAGATCCAGATAGGTTTGTTTGTTTACTAATTCTATGTCACAGTTGCA
Source organism: Callimorpha dominula (assembly GCA_949752705.1). Classification (NCBI taxonomy): domain Eukaryota; kingdom Metazoa; phylum Arthropoda; class Insecta; order Lepidoptera; family Erebidae; genus Callimorpha; species Callimorpha dominula. The sequence continues at coordinate 2,007,898 of OX457002.1, read as the reverse complement.
TGTTTAAGTATATAAACTATGGTGAAGACAATCATGATTATGAGTTATAAGTTTGGATAAAGCAAAGGACCTATTTTAGCCTTTATTTTTTATTTACACTTCCTGCAAATACATCGCATAAGGCGGACTTAATGCCCTAGACATTTTCTTCCAGTCAACCTTTGGTTGATGCAGAGGCGAGTATGGCATGTGTATAATTAAAGTCAGAGACTTACATAGTCGCAGAGTAAAAATATATTACATAAATAAGCCTACATATACATACATACATACCTACAGGCAAACATATATATATATATAAAATTATAAAATATACATATATATAAATTTCCAAGATATTTGTAGAGTATTTATTCGTACGTTAACTTTGAAAGCATACCGATGAGTGGACGTTTACAGATTGGACAGTGAAGAAATATTGAACTAACTGAAGTTATGAGAACGACAGATGAAGAGAAGACTAGTAGAATAGCGCAGATTTCTGGCATGATTATAACACAGATATTGGAAATTAGAGGTTAAATAGTTAGGAATTAGGCGAGTAGAGAAGAGTGTAAAGGATAGTCAAGGCCCTGAAACTGCGGCGTTGCCTAATAGGTAACCATAACAGTTAACTGCGATAAGTGAATGTATGATCATACTATATTCGGTAACTTTGAGTTGATAAAAAATCCGTATGCAACGTATGTATACAACGCCAAGGGCGCGTAGAGGTCGCCTGTTTTGCGAACCAAATAACAAAAAATTACATTAGCGCTAAGTATTGTTTCTTTTTAAAAAAAAAGTACAGTCGTATAATAGGCTACTCTACTTAAGTGTATCGTCTAAGTTCGCAACTGTACTTAATGTAAAGGCCTGCGCATGACGAAAATATGAGGAAAGTTCGCCAATACCGCGTATATTGCAGCCCTAGACCGTTTTTATTTGAAATACTTTCGATTGCCTTCGCGATAACTTCGAAACGACTTTTGAGTGTACAACTTGGGAAAAAGAAAAATATTTATTCGCTTACTATTAAACTGAGATTACTTGTATAAAAGTTGGATGAATAAAAATACTCGTAGAATGTAATACTGTAATCTTATGCATAGGCTATTTCCGAGTATTTTTTAAACTCGCATGGTTTGAAATACTTAGTAATATTACTTTATTATTGACGAATTATAATTGAAAATTTGTTTATTATGGTCTCGGTCTCTCGGACATAGAGACCTAGTCCAAGAAACAGAGAGCCTTTGAATAAAGGCAGCTTGTTGTAGCAGTTTAGACTTTCTTGAGGTAAAGTATCCTCACCTGCATACCTATGACTGGTGTACATGTCACCTCCCGGCAAAAAAAGTGTCATAATACAAAAAACAGAGAAGACACGACTTTTATGCCTGTGAATTGAACAAAACAGCTCAGTGAAAAACGGAACTTTGTTCTCTTTTTCACTAAGCTAATAACGATATTTTTACAACTGACCAAATGCAATATTTGCTATTCAATGCTATTAAATTCTTAAACGTAACCAACATGTGATAAGACACCTTTTTTTGTAATATGACACTTTTTTTTTAATATGACACTTTTTTTTTATATGACACTTTTTTTTGCCGGGAGGCGATGTGTACTCTTTGTAATCCATAATGCTGTTGTAGGTATTTACGTTCTCCATTTTTACTAAGGAGGGGCGTCAATAATGCGGTAAATATGGCCGTCCTCTGATTGATAGATCCCAACAATGTTACTAGTTACTTATTAGGCAGTTATCATTGTGCTGGTTGAAAAAACTATCAATTCTAAAGCATATCATTTAGAAAACTAAAAAACTAGCGCCAGTGGTTCTCATTATTCCGATTGGAAACACACCTGCCAGTATTGGCAACTTTTTTATACTAAATAAGAATAGAACTTAAAAGAGGATCGACCTATTTGTAATTAATTTTATGCTAAAATTGGCTTCCATACTAATTGTGCTTCAGAATATTGCATAATATCTAATTCGATTCGCTCATGTTTGAAAACATTAAATATAGGAATCTCATAATTTTATAGTAATTCTTTTACTAATAGTGTGAAGTAAGGTTTTTTTTTATGGTATAGGGAGCAAACGACCAGACGGGTCACCTGATGGTAAATGACTACCGCCGTTCATGAGCACCTGCAACTCAAAAGTCACAAGCGCATTGCTGGCCTTTAAGGTGGGATTAGGGAAAGGGGGGAATAAGGGGCGAGGAAGGGTGAGACGAAAAGGGAAGGGTTAGGTCACTCGGCGAAAAGCAATGAAATTTTTCACTTTGCTTCACTGCTGGTTTTCTGCGAGGCCGTGGTATCACTCCGGTCGAGCCGGCCCATACGTGCCGAAGCATGGCTCTCCCACTGTGTTTTATGTAGTGTTATAATTCTGGCTGTTATTCAATACTTTTAGTATTTAAGCAAATGTTCATTTTTAAATGGAGGATGTACATAATATTATAATTTACTAGCTGACCGGAGCAACTTCGTCCGCATTTGTAAATTTTCCCCGTTTTTACAACATTTTTCATTGATGCTCCGCTCCTATTGGGTGTAGCGTGATGTTATATAGCCTTCCACGATAAATGGGCTATCCAACACTAAAATATTTTTTCAATTCGAACTCGTAGTTCATGAGATTAGCGCGTTCAACCAAACAAACTCTTCAGCTTTGTAATATTAATATCCTACTAATATTATAAACGTGAAAGTTTGTGAGGATGTATGGATGTATGGATGGATGTTTGTTACTCTTTCACGCCAAAACTACTGAACCAATTGCGATGAAATTGGTATGTACATACCTGGAGACCTGGATTAACATGTAGGCTACTTTTAATCCCGATATTCCTACGGGATCGAGACTTACGCGGGTGAAACCGCGGGGCGCTGCTAGTAGATAATAAATATGTTTCCTAAATTTTACATAATAAGCAGCCGCTGTATTGAATATGAATGAAAAGTATAGCTGTGTATATTGTCTAGAGAGTTTAGAGAAGCATAGGACTTTTATGTTACTTCGAGTTAGTTTACATTGCCTTTTTTAACATAATTTTCGTTGAGTTTGCGTTGTTTTGAAAGGAATATTTTAAGATATGCGAAAGATAATAGAGAAAGTATAATAGGCCGAGAAGAATCACCAGGTTGTTATGTTAAAGTTCACTTAGACCCGTTTTCTAAAATTTGGCGTAGCCTATATACTTTATGCGAACGCATGACGTCATTTGACATATTATTTACTTCATACATTTTTGTGTTGACTATGTACAATGATGATAAGAGTGAAATTATGACTCCTAGGGACAACTCAACCCACAGCCTAAAGATGCAATATGGTTTAAAGTTCAAACTTTTTGGTAAAAATTAAGACTAAAAAAAAAAAAGTTACTAAACTACAACTGCAACTAAAACGCGTGTATTTATTTAGTTACTGTTTTGGTTTAGTTAAATCGTAAGAAGATTATAACTTCCCTTTACAAATTAAACTCGACGTAAAAGCTTGTTAAGAAACTTCATCAAAAAAGAAATAACAAGCTCTTAAGATATTTTTAGAGATCCCTTTATAAACCCTCTGTGTTCTTTCAAGTGTAATCTACACTAACAAAGTAAAGAAAAGGTGCTGATTTTGTGAACTGGTATGTACTTGAAGTGTAATTTACGGAACCACTGAACCTATTTTGTCAAAGAACTTCACCTTTTGGTAAACTGCTTTCTTCCTGGAATCAATTTGTTACGCTTACACGCAATAACTACTCAACCAATCGTCATGGAATTGTGATACACGTTATCAGAGATACAGAAAAGGACAGGAAAGCTTTCATCCAAAAAAAAGGACAGTTCCTGGGGAACAGAACCTGACTTGATAGACCGACGACCTGAATTTATAAGAACGCGAGCCAAGCCGCCCAAAAAGCAAGTCTGTTATACAACATACAGAACCACGACCATAATTGCCTAAACCATATCTAGCGAGACATCGCCACGAAGTCCCAACGCGAATACTAATTACAAAAATCCCTATAATCTCAAATAATATTCGCTAATTAAATTTTACGACGCAGCTCCGCCCTACACCTGGTCCCGAGAAAGTACCTCCAAACTCCATTCTTTTGTAGTAAGTAACTGTCTGTTTTAGTATTATTTGTGTGTAAGCAGCTTAAGGTTTGCTATTTAGGAACGCTAAAACTTGGGATAAATAAACAAACACACATTCTTTGTAAGAGAATTACGAGAATAATCCGGTTTTTGTAAAAACCCTGACTAAAACGGTCTGTGTTTTTTATTAACATGAGCTATATAATATGATATTTGTTTAATATGAGCTTTTAGGTTTTAATGACTTTTCTTTGTAGTTACCAACAAAGAAGACGCAATTGGGTTTGATAAGATTATCATTTTAAAGGTAAAAATAATCTTGATTAATTCAAATAAAATCAAATCATATATAATTGCTAGACATCGATACGTAATAAGATGTTAACAATTACATGCTGGTGTACCACACACACAACCTCCAGCTCTGTCCAGAATCTTGGTGTGCTTATTTCACAGGTTCGCTTAGAATTTCTTTCACACTATGTTAAACATAGAAATGTAATGTTAGGAAGCTAAATTTGGAATCACACATTGCCTATCTTATAGATCTCTATTTTAACGGTGAACTGGTATGATGGAATCGAACCGACTAAAACAACACCGTGTTCCGTCACAAGGGGTCTATTGCAGGGGGTATAACCTCTGGCCGCCTGACAGCAGAGGACTATACCGTGGAGTACGGGGGTATTACCGGAAATTGTACCTCGCGAAATCAAAGATAACACATATACTATTACTGTCAATGCAGGAACCGTTTTAGCTTAGACCGAGTCCCCTAACAAAAATTAGATCTTCTTTAGAAAACCTTCATTCACAGTGCCAGTAACTATACCACAAAGTTTGTTCGTGGGAGAGCCATGCACGTATGGGCTGGCTTGACCGGAGTGATACCACGGCCTCACAGAAAACCGGCAGTGAAGCTTGCATTGCTTTTCGCCGCGTGATTGAGGTTACCGGAGGCCCTAACCCTTCCCTCTTCGCCTGTTCCCGCTCTCCCCCTTCCCCCCCAGACAACTATGGCGCGTAATTCGTGTTTTAGTAGGGCAGTAGTGTTATTTTTTTTTATTAGTAACTTGTTATAAAAGCGAACAAAAAAAATACAAAAGCCTTCACCGTCCGATATGCTTCTAATATATATATATTTTTTTTCTAATATATAACTTTAAACCTCTTTTGATTGTTTGTGGCGATACGAACCGTGAACCAAAAGAGAAAAACTTTAAACTTTATTTCAAATATACGGTTTTACTCACGTGTATATTTGTGCAACCGGCGCGGCAGGACGCTTCACCCCTTGATAAAGAGCCCCCGTCGGGTCCGAAACTAGTCGGGCATCCCCGAAATATACACGTGAGTAAAACCGTATATTTTAAATAATATGAATACCACTCACGAAAGTTTTTATTCGAAAACTTTAAACTGTCTGATATTTTAACCAGGTCACACTGGCCGTGGTCTGGCTGACTGAGGTCTGACTACCTTATAGTATTTCGAACGTCAAAAGTTTAAATATTATAATCACAACTTAAACATTCTTTTGAATCTTCACTTCAACATTTTAAGCTCTACAATTTTAAAGATTTCATTATTAAATAAATTAGTTTCTTACTTTAATTTTACTAATGCGACCCCTTTCAAAACAAAAATGTATAGGAAATGTTCGGGAACAAACCAGCGGGGAGTCAATCTCGTTAAAGCTACACCGTGATGATATTTACATTAAAAATTAACGCAAAGTTTTGAAAACATATGGCTCGATATTTGAACAGAAACGCTTATCACTCGTGCTTTAGATTATCCATAATAACTGATCAATGTGACTAAAATATTCGGTCAAAATATATCTCTCTATAAATTATAATTATGTATTTCATATGTAGCAACCTCGGTGACCTCAGTATACAGTTGAAATTAAATTCAGTTGCCACTTTAGTGGTTTAAAATCTACGTCAAAATGGTAATTACGTAAAATAACTGTCTACTTTGACTCTGCTGGTCTAAGTAATGTTTCCAAAAAACTAAAACTAAATAACTTCAAGCCCTAATTGGTTTCTTCTAGACAAACCAAACCGCACTGCACTGCATTCCATGTCACATTCCATGTCCCTTGACAAGCATTTTAAAAATAAACCAATTAACAACAAAGCACGGCGTATTTTAAATAAGAGACCTGGAACCGAAACATAATACAATAATCGACAGATCCCTGAAAGTGAAAAGTCAAAGCGTTTCCCAACACAATAAAGACGCGTATTATAAAACCCCGTCGTGTCAGCTTTAAGCATTGGATTTTTGTCCTTTCCCTTAAAAATTAATACTTCCCACGAACTCGGTAGAGTTTTCGGCAAAATCTTGGTATTAATACTGAATAATAAATACTTTACCCGTCCCTTTAAATTGTGATACGCTTAGTTTCTTAATAATGCTTCAATAGCATTTTGTGTTTAAGCGAACAACGTCTTCGTCAACAAAGCCATTGTTTTAAATTATGCATTTTAAGAGAATGACAGTGCAGTGAGTGTTATTATTATTAAAAGTTTATCTATAATGACCACCGTTACTTGCAATGATCCTTAGATTCATTCTTAATTCAAATATTCCTTTATACATCTAAAGGTTTGCAGGAAGAAATTCAATATGAGTTTCCTTGGTATGAAATTGAGCGATAGAGGATTGAGGACTGAGAATAGCGTTTTTTTAAGTGAAAACTTCTTTAGACACGTTGCGCACTTTTGGTATGGGAAAAAAAGTACTGAATTCGCGTGACCGTCACGCTCAGATACATATTTATGTAAACAAATGTGTGTGTGTGTGTGTGTGTATGTGTGTGTGTGTGTGTGTGTGTGTGTGTGTGTACGTGTGTGTGTGTGTGTGTACGTGTGTGTGCGTGTGTGTGTGTGTGTGTGTGTGCGTGTGTGTGTATATGTGTGTGTATATATATACGTCTCCACTGTGCATGTTATGTTTTCACTTCTGACTACGACTAACAGTTATTTTTTTTGGAATAGGGGTTTATCTTCCAACACACCTGATGGATAGTGACGATGAAGACAAAGATTGTACACGCCTATTCAAAAGTAAACTATTCACTCTAGGTACTCTTAAACATTTCAGGATTACAATTGTCTGGAAAAATAAACGCATACAGTTCATTCCAGACTTTGGCAACTCGAACCAGAAATGGGCTGTCAAAGCGTTTAGTTCAACTTTTTGACGTTTCGACAATAAAAAGATGAAACCTCTGTGGGAAAAGGAATGGTGAGGATTCAATTAATTCGAAAAGAGCTTTCGCACACTCACCAAAGTTAATCATATATGATTCTATATTCCTATATTCTATGTGATTTATAGTTCGTTGTAGTATGGGTAAGTATTTCCACACGACATTATGACCTAGTGTTATGTGTTTGCTATATTGCACAAACATTTAACTGTTTTAGGGCTTGAATATAGTTCGTAGACCAGCAGTAAGACAGCTCGATGCTCGAAATGCTGCGTAAAGTAACAAACGCAAGTAAACACGCACGGCACTTTACTCGTATCCTCTTGGTTTAATTGCCATCGTAAAGAAAACTTCAACTTGAACTTAAATTAATCAAGAAGTGAATTTGGAAGAATCGATATCAAACAAGGAAGATTTTCCTAAAGTAGCTTAACACAAAGACTGAGCAAGCTGTAGTAGCAGTGGGCTGGCCATGTTGCCCGCAAAACTGATAACCGCTGGGATAGATGCGTTCGAAGTTAAAGGTAGTGTGGGACACTGCTGAAAACGGCGGGGAAAAACTGGACGAGAAGAGCTCACCATCGAGCTCAGTGGCGTACGTCAGGAGAGGCCATAGGCCTCAGCAGTGGGCAATGAAAGGCTGATGCTGATGATGAAGATTTTTAAATAGACCTAAACTGAACATATATTGTACTTTGGGTTCTGGAACACGGATAAATAAACATAGAAATATCCAGACCGATGTCAATATTAATGTATACAAATATATGCACTAAGCGGGAATCGAATTAGCGTCACGGTTTAAAATTACTTTACCCACAATATTTTGTGCAGTAATCATTTGCATTAAATTGCAAAAATATCAAAAATACTCCAGAAATTAGTTATAATGCTTGGAAATCTGAATGTGTCTAAAGAAGCATGTTTTGAATCTTTCTTATTCCTTATCCTTTTACGTGTTACTGTAACTTTTTGTCACTCCAAAAAAAAAAAATTATGAGGTGAACATTTCAAAAAGGAAGTCCGGTATTATTAAATATTTCAAACGAAGAAATTCAATAAAATAACTTTGTTATTTTAGCACGCAAAAACTTATTTTACAATGCCAACCTATAAACGTCTCTCTTAAGTAACCAGTTCATTTTAATATTACATTTAGATTTTCTCTTTGAAAATCGGAATCCCGGTTTGAGAGCAGCATTAGCGAATGGTGTAATTATTAAGCGGTAGCGATTTATGTATCCGTTTGTTTCAAACATAAGATAATTTACTGCCTACTTGGCGTGAGAGCGTTCTAAAGTCTATTTACATGGGAAGCAGTTAAGATGCAACTGATTTTTTATATTACGGCGTCGGGGAACAACCCTCAAGCGATTTCTGTGCTTTTATACAAATAGTATTTAGGTTATTCTTATGTAGCAAAAACAAGAAACCATCGTCACGAACTCTAGACATCAGCAAACCTGACATAGAAGTGGTGTAGCATTAAGGGGCGTTATTAGCATACACAATAACATAGGTAAAATATTTATATTTTAAATAGTGTGTACTCTGCCGTACATTTGATAACTGCTTGAGAACATGCTCAAAGCACGTGATATCTGAGGCTAAATAGTTAGAAGATCGAGTGTACCTCAGATCTTTCTCTCAGTATGATGCAGGCATTATGATGACATGATGCATCATGAGGTTGGTTAATTCTTAATTAGCCTTCACCATAAGCGTAAAGATTACTTAATTTCTTTTGTTGTATTTTAATAATTTATAAATCCCGATATGAATCGTAAAATGAACAATGCTACCAATCATTTTAAAAGTCTCAAACACCATAAAGTTTCCTAGATTAGTCTAATCGCACTAGACACAAAAACCGCTACATCTTATCACTTATCACACGGCAGTAGAACGGTCTGCGTAATGGCCAAAGTTGTTTTCCTTACGATTCTCGCGTCGATTACGTGCCGGTAAGGTGGAAACGCAAACGAGTCAGGCACGCAGTGATTCCACCATAGACAGCACAGACGGGTGTTTTTTTTTTAATAATAAGGGTTACAACCACCGATCAGAATTTTCATTTGCCAGAAACATGGTTATTTATATGTTGATAAGTAGCATTGTATAAAGTACAGCATGATGCACCATTCCTGGATACTTGAACATAAAGAAAATGATACCAAAAAGAAATTCAAATAAGATTAGATTTTAAATAATGTTCATTTTTATGGTACATATACGAACATATGGTTGGAACCACCACATTTCATAGATTTTTTTAAGATCATACAATTATTTGCATTATACATAATATATGCTTAAAAATCAGTTTTTTATTTTTTTATCTGTCTGTCTTTTCGTCTGTTTGTTTCGGCTTATCTCCGGAATAGGTAGACCGATTTTTAGGGGACTTTCACTGGCAGATAGCTGGTGTTATAAGCAGTAACTTAGGTTACTTTTATTTTGGAAAAAGATTTATAGTTCCTCGCAAAACGTAATTATGTACACGCGAGTACTGCTAGTCCAAAAATAACCCAACTTCAACGCAATTGATTGTAAAACAAAATTAACTAATAAATACCTAATGCACTCAAACCTTCCTAAACATATGTAGAATACGTTAGCAAAACAGTCATGAAAATTGGTTCATTACTTCTTAAGGAAATCGCGGACATAGAAACACATACATTCATACGGATCGAATTTCGATTGAAAATTCGTTATTTGTAACATATATTATACCTCAATGCTTTATAATTATATGTATTACTAGCAGCGCCCCGCGGTTTCACCCGCGTAAGTCCCGATCCCGTAGAAATATCGGGATAAAAAGTAGCCCATATGTTAATCCAGGTCTCCAGCTATCTACATACCAAGTTTCATCGCAATCGGTTCAGTGGTTTTTGCGTGAAAGAGTAACAAACATCCATCCACACATCCTCACAAACTTTCACGTTTATAATATTAGGAGGATTCCGATGTTACGATTGACGACGACACTACTATTTACTTTATTACTTATGAAATAACATTTGAAAAGAGGACAATATATGCGATGTGCATAGAGGTTTCATACGATGGGGTTAGGAGCGCGTGCGAAAAATAAAACGAACTCATAGGCGTAAAAAAACTAAACAATACTCGCTCTACAAAACTTAGGGCTTAAATAATTTGTGAAAGAAAACGGCACTCTCAGGCACTTACAAAGGACTAGATAGACAGACTCAATTCTCAATATACAATTTTAAAGCTAAAACGCCCGTATGTATAGATGAGGGCGGTATAGAATAATGCCAACTTTTTCAATAATTCGCTCGGTTCCGCTCTGTAGGCACAATTAAAGGAAAAAGAGAAAGAAAACGGAAGGAAAGCAAAGGTCACAGAGTGCCGTGTTAGATTTTAAATTACGAAGCAGTTTTAACATAGAAATAAAAAATATAAAAAATGTGTTCCTGTCTCCTTCGGATTAATAACTTTTTAACGACGTTCTATACCTAGTAATTTTCGACTTCCTTTTTTTTTATGATAACATATAAAAAAAGGAAGTCGAAAATTACTGGCTCGTTTGCCCTCTATAAAGAGGGCAAACGAGCAGACGGGTCACCTGATGGTAAATGACTACCGCCGCCCATGAGCACCTGTAACTCAAGTGGTTGCTCAAGCAAAAAAAAATTGACAATTGACTGATATTCAGAAGATGTGAAGTTTCGATACAACTCGATAGGGAATATTCGACATCAAACTTGAGGATATTTTCTCTCGCAATTTCAAATACAACACTGTATATTATACACTTCTGTGTAAATGTGTCTAATTGTATTAATACCAATATCAATGAACAAACCCGGGCATGTTAATTGACACGACAGGTAGGGTTGACTGGCTGCCAGGCAAACAGACCAATCCGATGCAATATCGAATTATACCAATTAAGGATTTCATACGTAGATGATAGGGAGTGTCTATATCCATTTTGAAATTTGTAGACTTGTGATCTATAGCGATGTGACAGGCACGCTCTACACAAGGAAAATTATAAAAATGGTAAGGATTCCGTGTGCATGCTTGCTGCACACAAAAGAGTTCTATGTTAAAAAAGGCTGAGTGCGTCCTCCGCAATCCTGCTTATTTGGAAGTGTGAGGTGAGGGGAAATTCACATTTTAACTTACGTTTAATACTCACATGCTCACTATATTATACATTTGTCTTAGAAACGACAAAGCCTTTAAACACAAAGAAAAACATACAAACAGTTCAACTAGCAAAAAAAAAGTATAAAATTAATTACTTTAAATTTAACAGTTGTCCAAAACGAACCGCAAGTATGTATTGTGGTTTTAAAAACTATTCTTAAAAGGTATGGACAACAAATATATAGAGCCGAGCCAGTGAGCCATTTAAACATAGTTTATATATATACGCGACAACCAACACTCATCGTTTTCATCGAATTGGCGCCAAAACACCGCCATTAGCGAGACTTCCGCTAAATATTTCTGAAAAGAGCTCGCGGATACAAGGAGTACCATAAACAATTTAGTGCAAAGAGGTCGCATTCAGAATTACGTGCAGTACAATTGAAATGAAGAAATGTTATTGGTAGCGAATGCTTTCAGTGTATACTTTCTACTACCTTTTATAAGGAGAGAGTAAGAATTTTTGTAGGTTAGAGTGTATGTAATCCCATCTTTATTTCCCAAAGTGCCCGGTTGACAGCAATAGGTTTGCCCCCAATTACGTGAGTAGAACCAAATTATAGTAGGCAAAATTTGGGTGTTTGATACACCTCTGCCTACCCCTTCGAGGATTTAGTCGTGAATATATGTATGTATGTATATTTATAACAATGAATTTGGAAATATACCTTAGAACTTCCAACTTAACATTAGTTAAACTCAGATTCAAGAGGTTCCAGATACAAAACTCACTCATAATCACTACATATTATAAAATGAAGTCCACCGCCACGTCTGACTGTCTGTCTGTCTGTCTGTCCGTTCGCGATAAACTCAAAAACTACTTAACGGATTTTCATTTAATTTCCACCAATAGATAGAGCGATTCATGAGGAAGGTTTAAGTATATAATTTGTTAAGGTTTTGTGTAAATTGGTTGAAATATGATAATGATTGTTGAAAATGTCTCTGCTACCCGTGCGAAGCCGTAAGTATCTCATTTACTTGTGTAAATCGGGACTTATCATACGATACCCTTTTATTTAAAGAACTTTTCAATCGAATTGTACCGATCGTAGTATTGGATATCACCGGAATTAAGTATTGCTTGAAATATGTAATAAGTAAATAAGTCGCGAAAGTTTGAAAACAATAATTACCTATCTTAATTTTGACTCATCAAACGCACTAACAGATGCCAATCTCATACAATGTTCACTCACTGTCCTCCATGTCAATTGCATTAGTATGTGCACTTGGCACTTAGTTTGTGCACGTCACTGGGCGCGTCAGGGTCAGAATTGCTTTGCGGTAATGATGAGGAACACACGCCTTGATAGGATATATCGCCATCCGGCGAAAAAGTGTCATATCACATGTTAGGTACGTTTTGACATTTTTATTAGCATTGAATAGCAAGTGTTGCATTTGGTCAGCTGTAAAGAGCTGTAAAAGTGATCGAAATATCTGTTTTTGTATTCACGTTTTTTTGCCGGGTGGCGAAATGTAAACCAGGGATGCTAAAGAGCTCCGTAACCGTCACTAAGGAATATTCGAATCTGATACAAAAATTTCGAATAAGTCATTTCGGATAGGGTCTAAATAAGACACTAGGACATATTGTTATTATTTCCATATGGCTGAAAAGGTTGTATAATGTTGTTTTAAATTATCATAATTTCAATTTTATATTTGTAGTAGATAACACTTTTAAGGCTAATCGTTTTTTTTTTATTTTTCCACCTTATCAGTTTTCCTACTAGAATTCCTTAAAAAACTAATATCCATAACTGAAGCTATCGGATAATCATATTCATAACCATATCCGAAACCGGTATAATTCCAAATTCAGATCCGAAATTTCATATTTGTCAACATCCTTGATGTAAACGACGTACGATTAGGTTGGGTTGGTTATGAGTTTTCAATATATTCATTAATCAGGAATGATAACGGATTCTACAAAACCACTTAACGGTATACGATCTCATGTTTTACAACATAATGAATGAAATACAATGTGTGGTGGGCAGAGGTGTATTATGCCCACTTTTCGGCAGCTACATCTTTATCCTACTACGATAGCAAGCCTACTGCAGTCATCTTGGCCCATTTTCAAGTTCTAGCAGCGCTTACAATATCTTAACAGAATCACTTAATATATAAAAAAACAGCACATAATTGTTACAATGAAAAAGAAAAAAAACCACAAGCAATTATAACGCCCTGCACAATGCCAGAAAAGGCACCTATCTCAGCATACTGCTGCAGCCTGAGTAACTGCAGCGCTGGTATTATGATAGGGCCGGCACCCGGCGACATCTCGAATCTATTATAAATATATATTATAATATCAATTTATACGACCGATGAAACGATCACAGGATCTCATAATCGTTCGAAAAATGAAATAGTAGCTCGAACTCTTGCCTGCTCGAGCAATCGGTTTCATCATTATTGAAAAAATTAAAACTGACTTCAACAGCCTAAATAAAGTCACTTGTAACTTCATTTGCTTTAATCCTTGCTCCTTGGTCCCCTTTTTATTGATAGGAGCAATCTGGAGATAACAAAGAATCGCTTAAATTCGTTTACAATTAGCGTATATTCATACAAAAAATATACAGTCCAATTGAGACCCTTCTCTTTTTATGAATGACACTTATTAGACACTAACGTTATTTAAACAATTCGAGCTTTATGAATGCGACCTTGACCTGTTCCACAATCCATCCGTATAAGCTTTTCTTTTACTTCCAGTGCCTTCCAATCTTGCCTGTTTTTCCCTTTTAATAATATACTTCCAATTTTCCAAAAAAAAATCCTCTGCCTACTCTTTCCGGGAAACAGGCGTGAGTGTATGATGAGGAATGAATTAGCGAAGATATCGCATTATATTTAAAAAAATAGAGTTCAATTGAGACCCTCCTCCTTTTATGATTGTCGCTTATTTTAACTTAACTGAATCTAAAACCAAAAAAAAAATATCAATGTTTTATTCACAAACGTAAATTTCATTTTTTTTATTGGAACTAATTTTATTCTCGGGCGCGGCAAGTCACTGCAGTTTGATTTAATTCCGTTTTAATTCTAGCCTCAATCGTTGCTCCGAGTAACAGAGTTAAGCTTCTTGCTGCATTCGGATGGATAAACTGTGGCTTTGAACGGGAATACTTAGCTCTGCATTGCACCAATGCGATTTATTGGGGCCTCCTTAAGACAGGTTATATTACAATCGTTTGTGAGAATTTGTACACTAAGAACGGTGATACTGGGGGGATAGGATCAAACTAAACGCAGATAACGAAAGCCTGATTTCAGTAAATAATCGCTGAAAACGAAACGATTAAATTCAAATTGACTTATTTGCAAAAAAATTGTACGAGTAATTACGTAAATAGATTTTACATGCTCAACATTTTAGTTCAAACAACTTTAGTCAAAATTTATTTGAAATGCAAATATGTACATACATTGTAAAGTAATAATTACACTTATATATAGAATCTTGTTGTTATTATTTTATGGAATGTCAAAATATTTAATATGTCATCTCAGTAGTCAATTAAAATGGAAGTCTATGCTTCAAGACTAATTTATTCAACAGATACAACACAATTTCATAATACGTAGGGCGCGACGTATAAGTTTTGTCATATGCAAATTAGATAACATAATATTGTGGTTTGCAGTCATATCCATAAACTCTTAAGTGTTACAGGACTTTTGGAAGAAGACATCAAAATAAAAGTAAGAAGCCTATTGTTTTCGATGTAATAAATTATGATTTATTTTGTTTTAGGTGTCAGGTACAAATATAGTGACCCTTTAATATCTTTACTAAATAATGCAACCACAAGATTTTTGTAATATAGATATTAAACTCAAATATTAGAAAATCTGCTATTGCCTCGTATGTTTAGAAAAGAGGCAGTATTTTTGAAAAACACTAAAGCTGGATTTGGAAAAACATTTGAAGTTGAGAACATTGAGGTAACTAAAAGAAGAAATGCGTTCTTTATACGGAGATTTATGAAATACTTATGATTGTAACAATAATAGAACATTTTATGAAATCCCTCAGCTAGCTGATACCACAAAAGTTTATTTTTATATAATTTATAGATGAATAGTTCGAAGTAGACGTTTAATTTAATAGATATGCTACAGCAACTGCTAAACTGTATGTCGATCTACATTTATGACACTCAATTACTAATCAATCTGCATGCACAAAATATCAATTTATCGTGCAGTTTTTACTAAAAATGGATTGTTACTCATGGGTTAGCTGTCAGAAGAGGCAGCCAATTCCAGAAAGGACAAACACCTTCGCTTGTACCGCAAAAACTATGCAAAAAAGTTTTCTAGGGATGGGTGTAACCTTTGTATGAAGCAAACGTATGTGCATGGTCAGAACTGCATCAATTATCCCGGAGATCCAAATCAGATATGTGAGATACAGATAAAAATGTGTTCAGAAATTAATAACGACATATTTTGAAATGTACCTATTGTATGTATGTACCTTTTGTATCAATTTGGACCTAAATTATTGATATGTTATTAAATGTATGTAATATTTTAATAAATCATGGGAGCGCCAGCCAGCTTCGACACGTATGGGAAGGCTCGACCGGAGTGATACCACGGCCTCACAGAAAACAGGCAGTGAAGTAATGCTGGCAACGCATTGTGTCTCTTGAGCTGCAGGTGTTCATGGCAATGGTAGTCACATACCATTAGGTGACCATGAAAATAATGGTTTAATTATGTATTCACATGGGAATTAACGCGATCACGAAAAGGTATTACATACCTCTGAATTGCCTGACGTTTCGACCAGGTTGCACTGGCCGTGGTCACAGACTGACTGAAAAGTTAGTAAAATAATGGTTGCTGTATTATTTACTAAGGAATAAAAAAGAAATATTGGCTACGGTTATGCTTAATAAAGGGAAGACTGTTACTGCTGCATGGTATACAGAGGAATATTTACCTCAAGTATTAGGAGCCTTAAAAAATAATTGACCAAACTTAAGACTCAATACTTGGTTTTTGCATCAAGATAACCATCGAGCTGGCAAAACACCAATAGCGGATATACTTTGTGAAATTGTACGAATTTATTCAGCGGTCGGTGAGCAATTTACGTTTTTCATTTCTCTCTGTAGAAGATATATTCCCGAATTCGCAAATATTGCGAATTTAAAAAAATATGTCAATTTCGTTTTCCGGAAAAAAAACACTCTGTTTTTTTTTTAACCGAACCGAATAAAAAAGAAAAATGAGTTTTACCATCGACATACACAGTTTCATTTCGATACAACAGTTAGAAGTCCCACCCAGAACAAATAATTGTGTGACGAGCATGATCATTTGTTCAGTGTCTGGGTTTAATCTATCTATAATATGTAATTAGAAATATATAAGTATGTTAATCAGCAGTTTGGTTACCATAGTACAGACTCTGCCTAGATTGGGATTCGGCCGTGTGTGAGATGTGTGAAGTTATTATTATTATTGTTTAAATGTACTAACTGTTAAAGTTATTCATGCAAAGTCATATGAACCATGTACTTTGCTACATGAAGGTCATTGAGTTCAGTGCAAGGCTCTCGAAACAGCCTCTAATCCACACCACAGTTAACACAAAGCTAGTTTCCAGTAATTGCTGAGAGCCATTATCTTGACAACGATCATGGGACCGTATTGTGCCACGAGAAGTCACATGACGCGATAGACATTACTAGTTAGCTTTGTGTCGGTTAACATTTATTTATTTAATTAAATTGTGGTGTAAAGCTCCTCCGAATTATGAGAGTGCTACAAAAAGTCTTCACGTCATGCTCGTGAACGTGAGCTCACGCGTCACGCTCGTGAGTTGGTGACGACTTCAAACGTAGTTTTACTTAGGATAGAGTGGTCTTATTTTAACGGAACGAGGTATTTAAAAAAAGTGTATGTGTGCAATTCACACACGGCAGAAGTGAAACTTCAGAAAAATAGCCTACGACAGAGTAAGAAATAAAAGTTAAAATCAACACAAATAATTGATTAATGTTCATATTTATTTATATAAATATGAACATTAATCAATTGTTTGTGTTAATAAGTTATTGGTTAAATTAACCCAGATGTGTTAAATATTTAACAAAAACTAATTAACCAACAAAATTTAATACGCAATTGCACAAAAATGACACCACGTTGACATTGATACATTTTCTGAAGGCTTCGTAGTTCGCAAGTGCAAAGACAAAGATTATATACTAAACACTGTATACTTGTCTCATTCTCTCGCAGGCTAAATCCTATTTATGAATGTTTGTCTTATTTGTCTCTTTTTAGTGTGAGTTTATCGTTTCATTTGAATTTCGAATCACAACGATTCTAAACAATTTTTACTTCAAAAACTTTTTTTTGGTTGATTCTTTGTCCTTTGCTGTACCCCTATCAAACGTGTACGCCAAATGTCATTTTTTCAGTTGAATAATTAAGGCAGAGTAGTGAAAGCGTAATAAACAAACTATCTAACATTCACATTTGTAATATATAGTCAGTGTAGATAATAATTATCTAATTTCGTAGACTACATATTGTACCGATTTTGTATCCAGTTATATAATCTGATATTCCAGCTTAAATTACAACGCTCGATATGTCACGAGTCCATTTTATTGCACTGGAATCGCCGAAAAAGCTAAACATGAAATGATTTTATTTAGGTTTATTGATTTAGTATGTTCTTTTATTAGTTTCGTTAGCAGCAATCTCACCACTATTGCTATAAACTATCAAATTCCCTAATAACAGTAGTTGCTGTGTTATTCGTACCTCAATCAAATCAACTTATAAATGCATGCCTAGCCTTTTCATTACCCCACCAAGGTCAGGTCGACCAATGGCGTGAGCTACCGGTATAACTAGCCATAATAATGTCTATTGACATTTTTTTACTAAATAGTGAATTTTTTATCATCTTTTATAGTTTTCCCCTATTTTTAATAAAATAAATACGATACGTTTTTGATGTGGCGACAACACATCTATCAAACGATGCAACAACTCAGTGTTGTAACATATGTCAACAACAATTCGAACAATACCCTTTGTAGTAAGTAAATAGCTACGTTTTGTTTAAACGAACTCATAGTGAGTTCGTTTTCGACATTTTTTTATTAACGTAGCAAGGTTGGACTGTGGACATCATAGTGAAGCATTGTTTGACATTTCTAATGTTGTATGTGTTTTTACGGTTTTTCAGTTGACTTTATTTACTCGTGAGTTTACGGAGTTGAAGTGAAATAATATATAAAATACTTAAACATAATAAAACGTTACAGTCATGGGGTGCGAGTGCACCTTTTTAAAATAAGGAACTGACTAAGTGAGTAGTTGACGCGATCTCAAGGAGTGACTTCTAAGTGCCCAGAAAATTTACATTGCCGTTTATAAGGGCAGTTTAAAGGATATGTTATCTGAGTAAGATAACAAGGATCCTTTGGAAAACTTCGGCATATAACGTTGGCCCATAATACTACTATGTACTAGAAATCGTTAGAATAAAATAGAGTCCAAATATCTGGTAAAAACTAACATGAATTTGTAAATCGGGAGTTAATCGCGAATCACGATCGGTGCAATTCGGTCGAAATATGGTGTAATCAAAAGGTATCGCACCTTATAAACATTATCGCGATGAAGTCCCGATTCACACGTCTAATATGTAACTATGTCTACATTTGCGGGAGTTTAAAACAATTACTAAAAGGAATAACTAAAAAAACTATAATAATCTGACCCTAACCGGCAGTGACAACGAAGCGATTACAGCGCACCAATCGCAATGTCCCCGGGGAGACTGACTCTGCGATAATTAGCCGAACGAACGCAAATTGTTCACATCGCTTATTCCCTTTGCGCTATTGACAGCTACGGCGGTAATTGTGACAGTTTATCCACCATTTGCGGATAATATTGGTGGCGTATCGAAAATTATATTAAGTAATTGAACTGATTCAAAAAAGGCCTTATTTACGTCTGTATTAACGGGAATGAATGCCATTATTTGGTTTTTACATACCTTTGAAATGTCTGATGTTTTGTCATCTTTACACTGGCCGAGGTCTCAGGCCAACTGTGACCAGGTCCAATTTGTTTGAAAGTGGTGTAATTTTTTAATTCTAGTCAATGTAAACGTTTATCGAAAGATGATTGTTTATAAAACTAATGTATTTTTGTGTGTATTTAATCGATATCTTGGCCGTTTGTAGACAGATTTCATATATTTTTATTCGAAATAGGAATGCTTGCATGTGAAATGAAATGGGAGTGAAATATCAACCAATTTGCTTAACGTTCCACTTGTATGATTTGTATTAAACAATTAGAAAGTTGGCGTTGTTTAAAATAGTAAAATTTAGCCTAAACTTACGTACTTAAAATGTTAATTCTTATATAGGGTGTATTTGAAAATAGAACCCTTACTTACACCACTAAAAGTGTACGGTTACAATAAAATTTTAAAAAAATCTGTCCGTTTACAAGTTATGACCGTTGGAAGTTCCAGGTATTTTTACTTCGGTTTCTCATAAAAACAATTTTAAATCGTACGTTTTTTTTTTATTTTGGAACTATTCACTCAGTTTTTGAGAAAATCCATAAAAACTTAAAAAAAATTCGAAGTTATATTGCTTCTCTTTAAGTCAGGCAATATCATTGACTTCAAATACTCTAAAAATTGTGGTCGGCTTGAATGTTAAGGCTTTTATTTATTAAAGTAATCTATAGGTGAATTATTATGTGACGGAATTAAGGTGTGACGTCAACCCTTGCCCTATACAAAATTTTATGCCTTCTGTTTTGACATTTATAAAAAAAATACTTAAACAAACTGTCAACTACTCAATTCCACTACTGAATGACGTAATACTGCCTTAGAATAATAATATAGAATCAAAGATTTATTTTAAGTCCGATATTCTTTCGATTCTATGCGAAACTGTTGTTATTCCCACTTACATCCTGTAGGCGTCAGCTTAAAAGAACAATGACTACGACTGTTAAATGAACTGTGACGTCACAAAAACAAAACAAGCCTTACAGTGATTTGTACCGACCTAATTGATCGAACACCGAGACGAGATAAAAGAAATTTCTCTCCTTTTTTTCTTAAACCATCGTTGTCTAGACAAAATCGTAATCCGCCAATCGGAGGCCGGCGAACCGCGGCACAATTACGCCGGATACTCGTCGATTTCCCACCGGATATAAATTTTGATCAAGATATAAAATTGTCGATACATCAACCGGCAAGTCTCTAATTGGTCTGAGGATCGTTTTGGAAAAAAAATATACCTCTAATTGGAGATGGATGAATTCTATTTAGTCTCCTGGGTAACGTCTATCAAGATAAGTTCAATCGGCTGATTTAATTTGGAAAAATATAGGTGTATAGCAGATTGGCATAATTTTAAATTTAATAATGTATGTTTGTTTTTATTAGGAACCTGCACCTTGCGGCGTGAGTTCGATCTCCTTATGTAAGGATCAGCAGTTCGCTCGTCTTCACTAGACGATGTTGAAGCATCAGAATCAGATTTTTTATTTGTTTGTAGCATAAATTTACAGTATGTGGAATGCGCCACAAGAACCATTATTTGTAGTAGAGATCGCTTGATGGTCGAATTTCGACCATGATTCATTAAGTTTGAACTGTTTTGTAAGTAAATCAAGGACCAGTATAATTTGAACTATCATTTTATATACTTTCCGTACCATAACAGATCAACATATGCACTGGACGCCTGTAGCTTTTTTAGCCGTTTTTTGCATAGTTTTTAAATTTATAACATACTAGCTGCACCCAGCGGTTTTACCTGCGTGAATGATGGCGTGGGAATATCGGGATAAAAAGTAGTTAAGTCTATGTGTTAATCCAGGTCTCCAGTTATCTACATACCAAATTTCATCACAATCGGTTCAGTAGTTTTTGCGTAAAAGAGTAACCAATATCCATTCATCCATCCAAACTTTCACATTTATAATATTAGTGGGATAGGATTAGAAGGATATTGATTATTTTAGCTTTCTGAATCTCTTCTACATACGATACATACTTTAAGCATGCCAAATTTTACATTTCGGAGTAAAATATGCGTACAAAGCAATCCTCTCAACATATGTATTAATATATCGGATTACCAAATACTACTCGTATAATGATTCGCTATTTGGCCTTGTTGCCATCGGCCATTTTGTGCGTATGCAATGAGGACCAAAATAAATATGAAGTACTCGTATACGATATTCAATTATACGACTTTTCACTCAGTTACATTTAATAATTAAATATAATTTAAAGGGGCAACTTAATATCATCACTAAGATTACAAAGAAACAAACAAATTTCGGCCCGATGGGTTTCTTTATGCCTCTTGTCAGCTCTGCAACCATCAGAGACTGAATTTCAGATGACATTCTTTTCAACTGCATTATGTTAACCGCTCCAAAATAAAACAACCTTTACAATACAATCGTAATATATAACCTGTTTGTGCACACATAACAAGCTATATTTAACATATTACAATGGGTCCGCTGGCCAGCAAAATGGAGTTTCGACGCGAGTTTGCCGAGATAACAAGATGGCCGCCTCTCATGACGTAATACTACGTAATACATAGGGAGGGAGGGAGGGAGGGAGCTAGAGAGAGAGAGAGAGAGAGACAGACTCCAGTAAATTATAAACTCCAGTCGTGCGTCGGAGCTGACACACACATTTTTTTTTAATTTGGGACCAGTGTGCGGCGCCCAATGTCGCTGCACCGCTCGCACCACGCTAGGGCCGCCCCTGCATCTACCCACAAACGGGGAGATGCAGTGCAGAACAAAATTGATTTATTATTTACAAAAACTCAACTATGAAGAGACTGAAATACTCCTTTACATTTTTCAATAAATTAGTTACACAGTGCCACAGACTCTCACGCATATAGTCACAAGTCACAAAACACGCAAAAACACACAACGCGCAAAAACACACAACATGCACTGTCACCCACTAGCACACAAGAACACACACCAAATGCTTACTTAAAGCGCTTATTACACTTGGCTGAATTCAGTAGTCTGAATTCAGCCAGATCACACTGTCTTAAATTCAGTTACTGAAGCAATTACCGACTATAGCGCGACGAAGTTGGACGTGTGTAGTGTACGATGATGACTCCAGTATTATAAAACCCCAAAAAAATGTGTGTGTCAGCTCCGACGCACGACTGGAGTTTAATTTACTGGAGTCTCTCTCTCTCTCTCTCTCTCTCTCTCTCTCTCTCTCTCTCTCTCTCTCTCTCTCTCTCTCTCTCTCTCTCTCTTCCTCCCTCCCTCCCTCCCTCTATATATTCTGTATATATTTACACATATATATAACATAAAGGTATACACATATCCACTTACATGCGTCGAGAATAAGGAGTAAACTCCAATAAAGCATAAAAAGCACAATAAGGCGTTACGCTGCCCTCCGATCACTAAATTTTACTCTTCATATTTTTTTCATACCGGGCGCCTTATATGCAAATCGATTCTTAAGGAGTAAACTCCAAAAAAAAATCAATTTCAGTCAAAATTAAATATTTACCAGCTACACATACCAATCTCAAAATTTGACCACACCTTTCTATAACAGCCTGTATAAACACATTAAGAAAGACTTAACTTAAAGTAATTTGCCCCTTTCAGTTGGCCTCAAAACCATCCATAACTAAAACCAAACTTCATATATTTACTCAAAACATCAAACAAGAGTTAAGTCGTTTTACAAAATGAATTCAAAGCTCCCCGTTGCACAAATTGCGAGTACAAAACCGACATAAACAGGTATTTGAGGCGCTCACAAGGGTGGTGTACAACTGCAACATTGCCCGTCTCCGGGCAATTTCCGTTGCCGTCGACAAAAGACGGATTAAGAACATAGGGCTGGGGTAACGCGTCTTTAATAATTTTGTAGGATTCTCATGTGCTGCCATCTACAGTTTAAGGTGACAATTTTGGTGTGTATTAACGATATAAATAATACACGGCAATCGGGTCTTAAATTGTTACCTCTATGAATTTCTACCTTGTTTGACTTTTACATTGCGACCGTTTCTCGGGTGTTGAACGCGCGTTAAACGCGCGTTGTCGCATTACAGTTCGAGTTGTGTATTTGATAAAAATGGGCTTAAAAACAGAAAAAGGAAACAAATTTTTATTTCTCTATCAATTCGGATTCATTTCTTGTATTTTATATTTTTATTTTATACAAAAATAAACTGCATGAAATG
The DNA here is from genome assembly GCA_949752705.1 of Callimorpha dominula. NCBI lineage: Eukaryota > Metazoa > Arthropoda > Insecta > Lepidoptera > Erebidae > Callimorpha > Callimorpha dominula. The sequence continues at coordinate 1,984,084 of OX457002.1, read as the reverse complement.
TATGGCATGCCAAATCTTTTTATTAAAATCATATGTTGTCGCTTCGAAAAGCGCGCTCATGTGAACTCGTGAGTCGATATCTCAAAGCTGGCGTCAAAGCTGTAGGCGTTGGTGACGCGTCAACCACGCGTGGATCAAAACGCGCGTTAGCGTGTGAACAGCATTTTTGAGGCGCGTTAACGCGGGTTAGCCAAACGCCCGTCATATCAAAGTGGCCGGGTAAGCATAGGTGCATTTTTTATTGTTTTTATTACCTCGCAATAAAATAAACAAAACTACCAAAACAAAGCGTTTAGTATTTTTATATCTGACATTTTTATACAGTTGAGTTATCGGTGCTGCATGGGTGGCGTCCTTTCGTAAATAACCTATGCTTTGAGTTTTGTGGATGCAATCGCAATATAAGAGAATATATTTAGGTTAATTTACAGATAGGTTAAGGTTATTTACAGTCTGGGAGAAGTTCAATTTTTCGTAGAGGATTACAAATCACTAGTATTCCATTCAACCCCTCTAGATTAAGAGTGGGTTATCGGCGGTAGTGTACCGAGTGGGATTCGAACCCGCAACTACTTAATCACAAGTCCGACTGTCGGAATTGTTACCGCATTGTCTCACGTGGGGATTGAACCCGCAACACTTGATGCATGTCGTCCGCACCGTCCCCTAAACATATTTACATAAACATATTTATTTTTGTTCACTTCATGACATCGTCATACATCGTCTTAGTTCTGAACTTGAACTTGATGAACACATACATATAAATCCAAAAGCTGTGTAAAAATATGAAAAAGCTTGTTAAAAAATTTTCAGAATCAAGAACATTCATGATTATTTAAAATTTCGTATATTCATTTAAAATTCATTTGCGTTCACTGCTACTGATCAACATACGTTTTAATTCGTCCAGAATTATTTTGGAACTCCATATTTAAAACCACAATACGCCACTCAATACAATTCTCAATTTTTTTCCGTATTTACAACCATTTTGTATTTTGATTTTATAAAAACACATTACCTTTAAATGTCATTAATAGACTCCTGATTTATTTAGGTCATCCAGCCATTGAAATGCATCAAGGGTATAGAGAATCTAATATTCAAATCCAGATACGCGTGAAGAACCTTTCCTTTAATATGACACAATCGCTTAAAAAAGAACTTTACTTTTGTGTTAAAAATGTTTGTCGGCTTCTAAACACTATGGCCTTAGATAATAGACAAGCTAGTTTATTATTTTATTAATCGTGACTTTCTCGACAGTAATCACCTGCCTTTGCTGGAAGTGTAGCCAAATTCTCTCGTTACAACGTTTACAAAATATTTATCGTCTCACTGGGAATCAATAGTGTAAGAGACTCAAATAAGCTGATGGGTTGTTCTATTTGTCGGTCAGAAAGACATTAAAAAAGATTTATTTATTGAAAGATTTCATATTTATCTTGTGATCTGAACGTTATTTTGATACTAAAACATGTTTATGGGAATTCTATCAATAATTAGGGCCAAGCAAAAAGGTAATGGAGTGGAAATAGTGACATATCTAAAAAACTTTTCACATAACAAGTGCTATTTATTTTTACGACATATATTTTTATCATCGTTGGTAATGTTAGGTCATCAAAGTAATATTTTTTACGATGTCTTTTGGAATTTTTTTTTTGGATGGAAATTCGTGATTTTTAATACAGAATACTTTTTGCTAATGTTAAAGGGAATGAATGAAACTAAATTATTATTATTATTGTTTTAAGTGCCTAGTGCTACTTCGACCATTTCTGGTCTTTTGTAGCGCACTTCTGCTTTACAGTTCACTGCTCAGACTTATGGCTTCGAGAATCCTCCAGATCCTATCAGCAGTGATTGTTTTCCTGTGGTTGCATGATGTGCAACCCTAGGTTAGTACTTCGGTGCCGCATTAGTGGGCCACGAGACCATAAAATATGCAATGAAACTAAAGGTATTTTATACCAAGGATGTTGTTGGGATGTCCAGATTTTTCTGAAAATGTCTGCATAAAGAAATTCATAATGTGTTGTTTAGAAAAATGTGCACCTACACTAGGAATAGTATTTTCCAAAGAAAAAAAAATTTTTTTTTCAAGAATTTGTCGGTTACACAATACGCTCCTGAAATTTGACCACACCATTCTGTAACAGCCTGTATATACAAGTTTAGGTATATTTTTTGTGACAAAAGTAAAAAAAGTTATTTATAAAGGCACCTTAAGTTACGGCTGTTAGTAAAAGGAAAATACGTGAGACGTGATAAAGAAATAGCCTGAGATATACTCGTATTACTCAGCGCCATCTAGACCCAAACTAATATAACTTCTTTCTAGAACAGAAGTAAACATATACATTTTTTCTAAATAAGTACTACATACATATTATTATAACCAAAGAGACACCCAGGCAGATAGAAAAATTACAAATGCGATAAGGCAGTTTCCTTTTTTTTTTTTTTGAAAACGGGTATTTCTTAAGTTACCAGTAAACGCAAAGTAAAACTCACAGCGAACATGTATCATGTATTGAATACGTTATTTACTAGAAAGTAACTATTTCTCACATTAATCGCCAGACATTTAACCTTCAACTGATGCTGAATAAATGCCAAGCAATAACTAACTAACACTCAATAGAGCTGGCGGTAATGGGTGTATTAGTTGCCGCCATCTTTTTCTTTTCGCGGGCTCCGCGTCCGCCATGTTGCCGCTGTGTCGGAACCGGACGGCGTCACAACGGCGCCTCGTCCGGAAACGCCGGGTCGGGTGCGTTCACAAACTCTCACTCGAGACTCAATCGAGTGTAAACGTGTGTGAAGACTTTATTTAGTAGACGATAAAGTTATACTGCGGAAAAATAAAAAAAAATGAAATAAAACTGGCAGTCAGCCTGGTTAGTACTTTTAAACTTAAGTTTAGGTACTTTTTGATTCTTTTTATGGATGCCATGTTGGTGTTGGCCGGTTTTCCGTCACTTCCTTTGTGGAATGCCCTGTTTTATTAGAAATAAGTAAATTCAAATTTTAAATTATTGTTGCGGCATAAAGATACATAGGTATTGAAGCTGCAGCTCACGCATTTCATTCAGATGGGTATAATAGTTTATGGCTGTTAAGTAATATAGTCTTAAGGGCTTACATCATGGCATAAGGGCATGGAGCTGGTCATATCCGAACTGCTATTACTTACATATAGTAGTAGTTCGCGTGACTGTTTATAGTTTAGAACAATACGTTGCATTGTTCTCACATTTAATTTGCGCATAATTGTTAAAAAGAGTGTTGGAGTTTCTTGCCTGTTCTTCTCCACAGGATCTACATATTGGAACAGGCAACTAGCTTCACGGCTGACTCTGACTGACTTCGGTCTGACTGACTGACTACTGACAATTTTTGAAAAATACCTATAATGGGTTTAATTGAAATAAATGATTTGGGTTTGATTTGATTACACTGCTTAAAATGTTTTCATCATCATCATAACCATCTCAGCTGTGGGATGTCCATTGCTAAACATAAGCTTTTCCTAAAAACTTAAACAAACAGCGGTCTATTAGCCCTCTATGCCTCGAAACGAAGAAGAATGTATGACAACCAAAGTGACCGACACAACAGCAAAATGGAATAACAACGGGGACTCTAGATCATCGATGGAGAAGAAAGGATCAACTGGTATCCACGGACTGGAACCGCTGGAACTCCCGCTAGATGGTCGGACTACTATGTCAAATACTTTCAAACTTAGTGGATATAAAAAAGAACTGGTAAACTAAAAGGGAATATCACTACAAATTGTCATTGATGTTCTTGATTTGAATTTCGTTTTTCAGAATTAAAAATATATATTATGTTATATGACATGTTAGTATTACTGAATCGTTTACCGAAGACATCTTTTGACGGGTGGCGAAAAAATTCTTAATAGAAATACAGTGTTCAATAATGTTTCTCTAATATGTTTGTTTACTGCATACGTAATCTTACGAGGGCACAAACGATGGCAGTTTATCGCTGTTTTTCCGACTTATTTACATTTGAAACGTATCCAAGTCTTTTCTCCGACAAATTCCACTTATACCCTTCCTTCCTGGATACGTAATGGTGATAATTTAACGCAGTTTATCACTTTGAATAGTTTTAGGATGGAAAGTGGGAAGATTTTTTTGTAGCAAGTTATATTAAATGAGTTATAAATTGAAATTGGAAGTCTAATAGTTAGAATATTGTATATTGTGCGTCTTTTTTCTACAAAACGTCAGATTTCACAATTTAAGAATAGAATCATAAATTTTTTTCTCCGAAATACGCGCGCATTGTGCTAGCACAATGCGCGCTTACAGTGATTGCCACTGATCTGTAATTCTCATGATATGCTTCAAGTGTTATGACGACTGCACGGATGGTGCAATAGTTAAAGTGGTACTACGCCGCCGCTGTAAGTTAAGTATACATTTTTTACTAAACCTTGAAGTGTTAGTTTCCTAAATGTCGATTAGATACATAGCAGATTTGTAAGTTGTAAGTAAAAATCTCGCCAAGCAAAACAACACAATCATATCACAACAAAGCACGTGTGTTACCCAAAACATCAATGATATTAAAGATTTAGAGAATCAACAATATTCAATTAGATTCAAATGAATTATTGATTTCATGCAAAACCGATGCCGTCAACGCTTAGAAACGCTTGCTCTAATTCTGATTAGTGTGAAAACCTATTTTGCTAGATTGAGACGTGGCGCTCTGTAGCTCAGTAAGAGCACATGTATTAAATACACTACAAATGCTTTTGAACACACACGTTTGTCAGCTCTGGATGATTAATGGTCAGAATTGAATTATTTACAGGCGCCTAACATAGGCACTAAGTGGGTCGACAATACTTTCGCTTTACTTACTGGCTTTCTAGGTACTTCTTGCGTTACTTCATATCGATGGCATTATATAGAAGTTACTGACAATCTCGAATGTAATGGTCTGTCACCAGAAGCGCAGACTGGTTATAACACGACAATCAGAATGACTTTACCCATCGTTCATTACTCACCACTGAAATTCCAGTCGTACGAGACCTGATGGTACGTGATAATGGTATTACACAAGACGGTAACTCAAACCCCTTGGGATATCAAAACCTTTCAAGCACTGCTGGGTGAACCAGGCGCAGCAGCTGCATCAGCAAAAACTCTCAAATGGCACAAGCACAATAATCTTGTTTTACAGTTGTAGGAATAGAGGTACCCTACCAGACGATATTGAGCCTTCCAGAAGACTGCATCAACGGTGTCTCTTTCCCGTTCTTCCGCTGTACCCTCTACAGTTAACAAAAAGAGCCTCATAAGGAAAAAACGAAAAGGAGGGGAGCAAGGAGGTCTTCTTGCCAGAAACCCCAGAAGACGTTTTCCCTAGTCGAGTTAGGCAATGATGGTCAACTGATCTCCAGAGAGCGGAAATTATACACCAAAGGCTAAGTGTAATAATGTTCGCACACATTTCACAATTCCTTTTTTAACCGACGAAAAAAAAAAGGAGGTTCTCAAATCGACCGTATAATATTTTTTTTTATTTTTAATTGTTTTAAGGTTGTGTAGTTGTTAGGTATTATATAGTATTATTTCAGATCTGCAACTAAAATGATTTTCACTGCATTTATGTATATATGTTATTCAAACGTATAGTTAGAAGCAAATATTACCCACATAAGACCTTATGACACACGAAGCCATGAAGTCTTCTTTCTATTTTTGCAGGCCGTTGCCTGTTATCCCATCTTCATTTGTTAAGAAGAGAAGTCTATTTTGTATATGCTTGTAATATTTGTATACTATATTTGCAATTACTCCTGTTCTGATTAAATACATTACGGTTTCTAAGAAAGTTTTTAATTTTCTGGGACTGTGATGTTTAGTTAATGGTTTTAGTCCTTGTCGATCTTTACCATGAATAAAAGACTACGAAAACGACAGTCACAAAAAAAAATCATAATAAGTAATATCCAACTTTTTGAAGATACGACATTGTTCAGTTAATTTCTGAACATACAAATTATTTCATTTTTATACTTGTTTAATTTTTCTAACTTGGCAACATTGTTCTTCTAATACATCCAACATGTGTAATGTGATTTGCGAACCCCGTCCGATATACTTATACTACTTTATACCCGTCCGTATAGTACCTACTTGCAGAATAAATTACTCAAAATATTATAATGCGTATTTTTACTTAGACAGACATAATTTTGTCGGGTGTGTTCGTAACTCTGTACAATAACCAACTACGCCCGGTGTCCACTAAAGTAAGTGTTACAAACACGGCCAATCTCGCACATAGTTTAGCATTAATTAAAACCTACACCTATCTACGTGGCCCCAGCATCGTACTGAAAGTTTCCCAAGATAACATAACACAAACGAAATTTTGCTTGGTAAATAATGTTGAATGGAATTAACCGTAAAAAGTAGTGAGTGAAACAGTTTCTTTTTTAGATTATCATACTATTTTTCACTATATTTTTTAGATTATATATACGGGAATTAACGCAATCACGAAATAGGTATCACATAGCTCTGAATTGCCGATGTTTCGACCAGGTTGCACTGGCCGTGGTCACAGGCTGACTCTCCATGTGTCACTCTGAAGCGCAAGCTCGTCGACATGTGCATCCTGCCCGTCCTAACCTACGGCGCCCAAACCTGGTCTTTGACCGAGCATCAAAAGTCCAGGCCTTTGCCCAGCAGTGGGACACGTGCGAGGCTAACTAAAAAAAAAAAAACTAAGTGTGTTTTAATCTAAGAATGTGTTAGTTAAATGTATGATTTTACATTTTTATTGTACAACGTCAACTTACATATAAGCGACTTGGTGTAAACTGTAAGCTAATAATGTTTTATTTGAAATAAATAAATAAAATAAAAAAAATAAAAGAGGAAATTTGCCTGGAAAATTAGAAAATTTAAGAAAACTTAACGAGGGACTTATGCGGGTGCAACTGCGGGGCGCATCTTGTATAAAATAAAAAGTTTATATTACTAAATCTAATTAGTAAAACACAACTATGATCAGACCTTCACGATGTGTCGGTCTACTCGTATGTCAGAAAATTTCTAGCAACATTTGAACGAATTTATTTACAAATCAGCGAAGTATTTCCATTAATTTTCTTATATTCTTTTTTCTTGCAGTCAAGAAAAGACCGCATTCAGTCAGAAAATAATTTTAGACATTTATTTGAGCACTCTAAAAGATCGTAACTATAAATGAATGAATGCTACTTGTACCAGTAAGGAATTGAATTGTAGATATAGCGTTATTCCTGCTCCGTGGTTATTCCCCTCTTAATTTGTTTTCATTTTTTTCATCACTTTTTTTAGGTTATGAAAGTCAATGTTTTGTTAATACGTGTCATAGGGAATTTACACGGCAATTTTATATGAAACAAGCTGTTGGCCGTGACTTCGTACGCGTGGAATTTCAAATTTATCCCACAGTAACCCTACATGTTTCCGGGATAAAAAGTAGCCATGTAGCATGTTCCAGGATATAATCTATCTCTTTACCAAATTATATTACGATCCGTTCACTTTTACTTTCGCATTTATAATTTTAGTATGGACGTTTGAGTTTACAATTTATTACATTTCATTACTTGAAATAGTTGTGTTTCAACACTAAGTGCAAAGGCAAGGAATTGCCACGGTAAGTGATGGTCACTTATTCTCCTCTCGTCGTAATCATTAACTTTTTAAAAATAAAAATCAAAAAGAGAAGTTAGGATTTGCGGTTTTACAGTGAGATTATATCAAAAACAGATTTCTAATAAAGTCTTTCACCGTCGGGTTCCAAGTGTGTCGCGGGAGCATTTACGAAGACAATAGGAGACGCTTAGAGCCGGTAACAACGACTGCCGCTTGCATTGTCTCCGCGCAAGTGTGCTGAATATCGCACTCTATTATACTAGCTCTTAATATGGTGAAGTGCATGAATAAACTAAGAAAACATGCTACAGATTTTGTATATTTAGTTTTAAAAGCTATAGCATCATAAAAGATAACCTACACTGACAGATTTAATAGCAATACTTAGGTACATATTCTGTAGATCGTCATCAGCCAAGTGAAGTGAAACTTCTTTAGAATCGTTGTGATTCCAAATTGGAAGGAAACGAAAAACTCACACTAAAAAGAGACAAACAAGACAAACATTCATAAATATGATTTAGCCTGCGAGAGAATGAGATAGAATACAAGTATACAATACAGTGTTTCCTGTAATCTTTGTCTTTGCGCCTGCGTACTACGAAGCCTTCAGAAAATGCGTCATAGTCAACGTGGTGTATAATTTTTGTGCATTTGCGTATTAAAATTCGTTGGTTAATTAATTTATGTTAATTATTTAACAAATCTGTGTTAATTTAACCAATAACTTTTATATAAATTATCTAAAATTAAATTTATTAACATTAGTAACTTTTTTGTGTTCTACTGTGTACTTTTCTGAAGTTTCACTTCTGCCGTGTGTGAATTGCACACACACACTTTTTTTTTAATATACCAATTACATATCTTCTATATGTACATTACTACATGAATAGATTTCTTTGTACGCATTTTTAAGCAAATTTCGCATTTAGAAATGTAAAATTTGGAATACTTAGTTTGTATGTAAAAGTGCAGAAAGGTAAATGTTTAATCAATCAACGGTTAATAATAATATGTTATACCTAAGTTTAAAAATTATACGAAATTGGTTACAGGCGTTAACAATCAGGCGATCTCTAGTTTATAAGTAAGCCGTCAATTTGCGGTTAGACAAACTTTTTTTTTTGTTTAAAATTCTCTAGTCTGCTGCTTTGTCAATCACTTCAGGTATCCCACGGTACAGTAAATCATCTTTATCAAAGGCCTTTTCTGTAAAAAAACTAAACTAATGAAACATATTTCTTTAGACTGAAATAATAATTGTGAAGGCTATAATCGTCGTGCCCGCAGCTTCCCCGCGTTGATGCTAACTCCACAATGCCAATGTGAGTTTGTTTATTCCGATCAGACATACAAGTTGTGAGCAGTACCGTCTTTATCATAAGGGCCCCGACCTCAGGGAGGCCCCCAAAGCATGACATAAAATCACAAAAAGCAAGTACAGTTTCTATGATCCTACACGTTACTATATTCATTTTATATTTTTCAAATAGTACTTAGTTGAGGTAGAAAAATTAAGAAGTTATATTACGTAAAGTACCTACTAGAAATCGACTCATAGGAAGAGGGTTTCTAGTACATCTAATTACGTATTAACTTAGAAACCCTACTGCAGTACAGCACAGTCGGAGATGTACCTATCGGAGAAGCATTTACGCGTGATTATCGTCTGGAACTACTAATTTAGTTCTTCTTAGCCCGCGGGGGCTTACTTACTGAAGTAGGATTTCCATAAACGCGCCCCGGCCTACCCAAAGACAGCCTTGGTTGTCCGCGTTACAGAAGAGGACTTTCATAAAGATGAATTACTGTACCGTGGGATACCTGAAGTGATTGACAAAGCAGCAGACAAGAGACTATTTTATAAATCTAAACATTGTCCCACAATACCTACACAGGCTATCGGACCAAATTTTAAAACACACAAAACCATACACATACATAGGTGGGTACCTACATCTGTATATTATGTAGTATACAACAAATTTCTCATTCTAAAATCATATTGAAAATAATTTGATAATTTTTTTACGCCCTTTGTTTTCTTATGTCAGTTATTGTGAAAGACAAATAAATTCAGGGAATGTAAGCGTCCCTGTCTAGAGCTGAAAGTTAATTGCGCCAGTGTATCATTGAAATAGCCATTATCGAACTCCTTGTAATGTTATGTATGCTCCTTGTAATGAACTCATTGTTGAATATGTTTGAAATATTTGCTTTTAAAGGTAAAAGTTTTTTAATTATCTTTTATACTTTCCTTATAATTTATTAAATAACTAGCTGACCCGACATACGTTGTCCTGTCATTAAATACAAATTGGAATACTAGACTTGGAATACTAATAAAAAATATTTCTATTGTTGTATATTTTGATATTATGTTTGTAATTCTTTATTATCTCTATAACATATTGTTTATTGTAATGCTTGTTGATACACAACATTGTTAGTTTTGTTTCCTGGCGAGTAAATAAATAATGCTGATGGTTTTCCGACACGGGCACAGGTGACATACAGTTGGCCATGTGAAAAACATGCATTTTCAAGATTAATGCCACAAACACTTAACGACTGCTCTTGTGATTTATTTATTGGCATTGCATATGCAAGCCCTACTGGAAATTGTAACCGTTTAAAGTCGAATGGTATGTCTTTCGGAATCATAGGGATGCGTGGAATCAACCTCATCATGATCTCAGTTTTCGCTTTTATACTTCCCTTTTAAAATTGTGGCTTCGATGACGTTGTTAATGGCGTATAAGCCGGGTGCCATTACAAAGACGTGATTTGCTGTGAACTGTAATTGATTGCCACGTTATAATTGAATGCAGCTCGATGTGGATCAAATGCAACATTTCTATTTTCTTGATATACTTTCCGTTCATCTGCATTTGCCGCTTCTCGTTGCTCATCAGTTTGACTTGCTCTTAAGTATCTTTGATATGCGGCATTGCGAGTTCTGCAACCTATTTTTGTACGTCTACTTCTTGGCATTTTTAATATTGAAAATTATAAATGACCAAACTTAAAACTCCACAAATTTTCATTAACAATATGCAAAATCAAAGCAAAAGCGTTTAATGTTACCCCGTCAAAGACATCATTCCGACCAGGGACCTGGATAAGGCTTATAATTCGTTGTAAATGCCGACCATAGATTTCCATGATGAAGTCCGTTGCGACCGATACAACTAATTAATGCAAAGAGATATAAGGCTTCGCTACAATTATGCGATCTTTGTAAACGATATTGGCGGTGTGCGATCTGTCTCTTGCTGTCAAACAACTGACAATTATTTAAAACGTGCTTAGCAAAGAGTATATAACGCTGGGGCTAAGGTTACATTAAAAAGTTTCTATTAAGTCTAATAAGTAGTCGTTAAGTTTTCTTAAATTTTGTAAGTTTCTGCGCAATGTTCTTAATTTTTTTAATGTAAGAACCTTCTACGAAGTATTAGAAAACATTAAAAAAAAAGATGAATGAAATCGGTAAAGCCGCACTTAAGTTATAGCGTGACCAGGAGAAATAGGGGTTCATTATATATAGATTACTATCTAAATAATTGTGTGATGAGCATGATAATTTGTTCTCTGTCTGGGTGTAATTTATCTATAATAAACAAACACATCAACCGGTCAAGGCGGTCAACTTCAAAATTCTACTATAATTAACCATAGACTACATTACGTTTAGCTGTCAGTTGCGTTTTGTTTTGTTATACCATTTTTAACAAATGAACTGCTAGGCTGTTTTTTTACTGATAAATTGCTTTCATTTGCGTTTTGTTATTCCATATCAGTTGCGTTTTGTTATACCACGTTTTATGTCACGTCCCACGGGAACGTGATAGTAAGTATCCTATGTCCTTCTCCTGGTTCTATGCTACCTCCCCACCAATTTTCAGCCAAATCAGTTCAGTCGTTTTTCAGTTATAAATAGTGTAACTAACACGACTTTCTTTTATATATGTAGATGTAACTCATTGTGATTCATGGCACCTCTCCTATACTGGTTTTAATACTAAAACAGTGTGCTTCTAAATAGCTAGTATCCTGACGTCGCGTCCTTTGAATCAGAAATTCAAAATTCAAAATCCCACCGACTCGAAAATCCCTTCAACGATTACAAAAGAGCTGATGATCTTCAAACGGCTGAACAGTTACCTCAAACAAAAAAAAACCGCACTCAAATCGGTTTATCCGTTTGGGAGCTATGATCCCACAGATTGTATGCAAACACGTCAAACTTATAACAATACTCTTTTTACGTCGGGGGTTAATGAAATAAGACAAGTCTTCATCTAACCCATTACCCAAAAAGGACGGTACCTAGATCTAACCTATCTAATCAGTCCTATGAATCAGTCTATCAAAATCTTTCTTCCCTCAAAGGTTAAAAGACACGCAATCTCCTAACATAGCTTGAATGATAGAGTGACACACCGTAAAGTAGCTCAACCGATGACCTCCCTGATTATCTTAGATAAGTCGTTAAGAGTCAAGGTGAGGCACCAGCATACAAGTTACACATATCTAGCGATAACAAGCAGAACCACTTATAAAAAATAGTGCTAATGATTCTGTATCGCACTATGAAAATTATCGTTAACGCGCCGATTAGTAGGTACCTAGCTAACTAATATAAAAAACTTCCCAACATCAATCGTTGGGTCGCGATCCCTCAGGCATGATCACCTAGCCTGATCGGAAGAATAATTTTTTGTTGTTGAGACAGCGTTCGTCCACAGCGAGTGCCTGGCCTGGACTTTGTTATTCTTGAGCGACTTAATAAGCGAGTTCTTACTCAAATTACCATATTGCTCTTAGAGTTCTTACCTTTAAAACTCCAAGTCTTTCTAACATCCTTCTGATATCCTGGTAAGTATAGGTATATGCGATAGTGGAAGCAGATTTATAATATAATAATAATCGTTTATTTTAGGCTGCATAGGCTCATAGATAAATACCTTAATCTATCACTACATATTATAAAACAAAGTCCCCCGCCGCGTCTGGCTGTCTGTTCGCGATAAACTTAAAAACTACAGAACGGATTTTGATGCTGTTTTCATTAATGAATAGAAATGAAATGAAATTATTTATTTGCTCGAATATGGTATTACAGGTGTCAGCGAACGATTCATGACGAAGGTTTAGGTATACAATTTGTTAAGGTTTTGTGTAAATTGGTTGAAATACGGTGATGATCGCTGCTACCCGAGCGAAGCCGGAGCCGGTTGCTAGTACATACTAAAACATTGTGTTAGTAATAAATAAGTTAGTAAAAAAATATTTCACTTTACTTGCACTAAGTCTTGTCTTTGTGCGGTCTGTTGGTACTTGTGCGTGGAAGCAACTGAATACCACATCTTGCGGCCAAAAGCTTTCATCTAACACCTGGTGCAGATAACAGTTGGGTACTCGCACCACGAACGCCTTGAAGTTGACGTTGCGGCGTGACTCAAGCAGCTGCACTCTCGGCGCGTAATTATATTCCAGCAGTTGGGTTAAGATATCTGCTTAGCGTTTTGTCTTACCTTTCAAGTGTTTTCAGATTTGAACCGGTGTATCGACTCTGGACCCAATAACGTTGTTCTAAAGAAGAAATAATACATTAGGTAGGTAGGTACCCTACATTTCATTCTTTTGGATGTTGGTTGCGAGTAGTTGAATTAATACACTAATTATTGGAATACATTTTACTACGCAATTCCTTTAGAACGTCGTGATATTTGACTGCTTTGTAAACAGTGGTCTATTCATGGTAAATTGTCCTATAACTCTTTAATTACTAACGGAACATCATTGATACTTGGCAACATGTTGCACACTCTTACAAGGTTTGTATAAACGTGAAAATCTAGACCCCAAAGTGCATACTTTACGAACTAAGACCTAATAAGCGTATTTTACGTTCATATTTTTATCTTTTAAACCCTACGATTTTTTCTAAATCTGTTTTTTAAACAAATATAAACAAATTCACAACAAGATATGTAAAAATCTACAGATCTCTATATAAGCGCTTTATATGAATACACAATTACACACAAATACACACTAATTTTTGGACACATTTTTTTTCTTCTAAGTCCATGGATTAAAAAAAGTTCCGCCAGGACAACGTTCGCCCAGCGGAATCAGTTTTTAGCGAATTTCTCCACAATGGCTGCATGCACAAATTTTTTGTTACCATACACAATTACACGACGTCATACACTAAATATCTGCATACTTAAAATCTTTAAATTCAACAACATTCCGCTGCGCGAACGCACACCTGATATTCAGCCATTTAATATAACAGCTAGGCAAATGATTTTGATCCATAAAGTTTAACTATCTACTTGCCTAGCCTATTCATACCAAGTACTTCGTTTGTCATAGAATTCGGTTCTGATAATGGTCACCATTCTAACTTAACCTAAACTTAGCCATTTCTGCCATTTCATTCCATTCAATTGATCTACTTACCCTACTAATATTAACTCGTCTCCAACTTAATATTCTATTAGACGCATAAACAATATGCCTTATAACTTTATTTTCTAATGTCAGATATTTCATCTTTTGTTTAGTTTTTGTCACATGGTCAGCCTATTGTATGAATGGCCTAAGCATCAACCAGCCATTTCATAAAATAGTGTAATAGTTGCTACGGCTGAATATCATTCAGGCCGCTAGTTGAACGGCGCCGTATAGTAGAGGCTAGGCTGTTAACACTTTCCCTGCTACCCTTAATTGAACAGCTAATTAGGCTAGTCGGCCGCGACATGTATATGGTATCTATGCTACAACTTTTATTGTACGATGCAGGAACAGTCAGCAGTTACTACTTAGTTCAACTAGTCTCTGTTAGGTGACGCTGACATACATACACATATGCCTGTATCCCTGACGGTAGACAGAGGCGTATTAAACACCTACAAGAATATATGAAGATATAGGCTGTTACAGAAAGGTGTGGTCAAATTTTAGTTTCGTATAGTAGACCCTATGACCCTATTAATAACGTAAAGCGCTAACAATTTTAGAAAAATTCGCGATGTATAATACAAGAATTTTATTTTTGAAACTGACAAATTGACCGTTAAAACTAATATTTCGTAAGAGGGCCGACACGAATGAAACCATGAGTATTTAATACCAAGGAATGTCTACACAAAAAAGGCAAAATAATTGAAATTAACATGAAAATTCATAATAATGTTCACCTACACCAAAAAAAAAAATTCCGATGAAATTTTCTTTTTAGGGTTTCGTACCTCTCCCGGAGGCTTCCTTCTTAGGGCATTCCCGGGTCCCCTGCAATAGACCCACTTGTGACGGAACACCGTGTGGTTTTAGTCGGTTCGATTCCGACATGCCACTTCACCATTAGCTCAGGTGAGGTGATGACCCGTGGGGGTTTCCACACGAAAAGAAAAAAAAAAGGGTTCCGTACCTCCGGAGCTGTGAAAAAATCAAACTTCTAAGCCAACGCAATCAAAAGATACAGCCCGTTTATGCCGCAAATTTTCGACACTCGCAAGGGAATCAGAACCTACAGAAAGTGTCCCGTGAACTCAGAATCTCGAAATGTGGTACGAAGCAACGTCTTATAGCACAGATAAAGGAAAAATTGCAAAAACCGTAAATCTTTAGTTACATCATATAATAAAAATATTTTACGGAACCCACGGTGCGCGAGGCCGACTCGCGCTTGGCCGGTTTTTATTCATTTTTGAAGCTAAATCAACTGTTTGTCGGCCACACATTACTCTCCTAAAATTTGACCATAGCTCTCTGTAACATCTGTACATATTGATATACCTATTTGGCTATACGAACCGTGATTTAAAAAATAAAAGTGTGTGTGTGCAATTCACACACGGCAGAGGTGAAACTTCAGAAAAGTAGAATAAATTTAGATAATTTATATAAAGTTATTGGTCAAATTTACACAGATATGTTAAATAATGAATATAAATTTTATTAATTAATTTTAATATGCAAATGCACAAAAATGATACACGTGAATGATACACACGTTGACTATGACGTATTTTCTGAAGTCTTCGTAGTACGCAGGCGCAATAACACGTGCTAGCATAATTATGAAGATTATAGGAAACACTGTATACTTGTATTCTATCTCATTAATAAGTTAGACAGTTCGATTGATGAAATAAAACAACAGAAACAGATCAAATAACAGAGTATAATAAAATTCACAATAAATATTTAAAAAATATACCGTTGTATAACGATAGTATAATTTAATTCTTTTATTCTATTAAATATTTTATACCGGCTAGTCCTGCTAGGCTGACCAACCCGTCGTAACAAATGTTTTATCACATTACAATGCAATTTCTGACAACCGCAGACGATCTTAAGCTCTTAACCAAGATAGTAGTCAACTTTAAAACTGATTAAGTCCATAATTGTTATAACACACGAGCGAATGCTATGTAGTACTTCATTTTATTTCTTCCGTGGTTGCAAACCGATGTATTTGCGCATCTGAATGCAAGGTCAGATCTTGTAAAACTTGATGCCAACACGTGCATAGTGATATTAATTTGTGTATTCATACTATCTTTTAATCTACACATCACTGACTTCGAATGTGTAGGTACAAGTATTTCACTACGTATCTCGAAAATGTTATAGTAATCCATCCATATATTCTGATATGCGAAGAATCAATTAATTGATTTTGGTACATATCAGATGACACGCTTATTATTTTGAAATGAATATGAAATCTTTACAATACAGTATAATATTTTGTACATCCAATAAATATTAGTAAAGAGGGTAGTTGACTAATAAGTCCAATCAGTATATTTTTAAAAACGAATGACTTTTTTATAGTATTTAAAGATATTGTATTGCCTAATTCGCACCCTGTTTCTGAAAGGCTGATCAAAATATTTTTACCTAACAAGGCTGTCAAGTTAACAGTGTCAAATTAATTCAAGTTTCTGAAACATTGATCAAAGAAAAATTTACTAATCTATGATCCATTTCATTGAACGTTCGAATGGCATTTGACATAACATTTTAAAGTAAAATTTAGAATTTGACAAGCTCTGCTAACTGATCCCATGATCAAATCAAAGTGCTTAATCATGCTTTCAACAACTCTATATATACTTGACAAGAGATTCATATTCGTATATCAATAGACTTTTCAGAAACCGGGGTTTGTCCAAATAATTAATTTTGATCTTGGGAAACTGCGCAATTTCTTTTATTATGATAACAGTTTGGAAACTTGAATACTAGGTATTCAATGAATACAATACCTAGTCTTCTCACTTTGCGCTAAGACTAAACTGTGTCAACTTTAAAATAATCTTTACAACACTATTACAACGGGCCATCAATTTATCTACGTATAATATAAACTATCACTATAAAGACCCGTGACAATGGTCGCATTAGGGCTCGTTGAAACGCAATATCTATCGTACAACTTAATTGGTCTGGCATTAGTCTTGAAACTGACACAACTGGCAGGAATAGTTTTATGATACTTGCCACTTTAAAAAAAGTGTCAAGGTTTATAAAGCACTAGCAGCGCTCCAAGGTTTGACCCGCGTAAGTCCCGATCCGGTGGAAATATCGGTATAAAAAGTAGTCTATATGTTAATCCAGGTCTCCAGCTATCTACATACCAAGTTTCATCGCAATCGGTACAGTAGTTTTGACGTAAAAGTGCAACAAACATCCATCCATCCATCCAAACTTTCATATTTTTATAATATTAGTGGGACGCTTTGCAAAACATACCAGTATGCCATATCCATGTTCGATGCATGTAAATACTAAAGAAAATCTAATTGGTTCTCAAAACCAATAGTTCGAAATTTGGATTAATTTCCTACACAAAAATTAAGTGAGCCTGCTGCGTGAAACTTACTATTTACAGCATGCCCCGCATTTGTCATTAAACATGCAAAAAGGCGCATGTAATGCGCTGCATATATAGAAGATCTACAATACTATATTAGGCCAGTGGAATTAGAAAAAAACGCGTATGTAAGCGCAACTATAATACGGTAGAAGAAAATTACAAAAACTCAAAACTTTTAAACGTTAATTTATTTGACAACGTTCCGAACGTCAAAAATGGGATGAAATTCAGGACCTTATATACTAACGAACAAGTTTTACTATAAAACCTGTGCGTACTTAAGTAAAAAATTAGCCCCTTTGAGTCTAATTCCACTGGCCTATATCTATCATCAGTAGTGATGACATTATATGCAGCATACAAAATAATAGTGTTTTTTTTAATTAGATGTGACAATTGGAACAGATCTTAGCTCTCAGTGGCTAACTTTAGTCAAGCCAGAGACGTTCGACGTTTAAAAAGAAGACTAATAGAGTCAGTGGCGTAGCTAGGTAACCAAAGGCCCTGGGGCAAAAAATAAACTAGGGCCCCAACTAAACTATTTAAAATCGTTTGTTCCGTATTCGGTAACCAGACTCGTCGTACTCCATATTTAAACAAGTACGCAATTTAATATAAATAGTGGTTTAGTCACAACTCTAGTACAAACCTGATAACTTTTGGTTCTAAAAAATCTGGTGTATTTATATTTCGAATGTGGGAGAAATGTTCACTAGTTTAATTTATAGTTTGTAAGTCAGAGTCGGAGGGCCCCCTGAGCTTGGGGGCCCCGAGGCACTGCCCCGTCTAGCCCTCCGGTAGCTACGCTACTGAATAGAGTATTGCGTTGGCCCTGCCCTCTCACTCACAACCCTAGATTTAATTCTTCGTTTCGGATTTCATGTAAGTATGGTTGATGAACCTAATGCCCTGCGTGATCTGCGCGCATTCGTTGGTGAAGTGGCAGGCAAATAGTAGCATGTTTCTCGGTTGCACCTTCCACGCGAACCTCATAAACATCATCGAGTAGAGAGTGAGAGCTGGAAATAAAGAAATATAGTGTTAAGGTGACATTCGGATGATAAAATAGTGTCTAGACTTATTTTGTAGTAACTGCACTTTCCCAATCTTTAATTTCCAAAGTGCCCGACTTGCCCTTAATACGTGAGTGTAACCATATTCGCAAAATGTGGGTGTTTAATAGCCTCTGTCTGTACCTTCGGGGATCCTGGCGCGAGTATGTACTTGTGTATGTAGCTATTTGTGTGTGTATGTTTGGATTTGTAATTTTCGAAATAGAAGAGCTTTTTTTTTAAATAACAATGCAATACGCATTGTCATTAAAAAAAAGGCTCTGTAAATTTTGTGACGTACGAGAATTCTCTAGTGGCAACGTCAGATTTAAATCACTTATTCTCAGAATTTCTTAATGATTTTGATATGAATAATAATATGCTTTTATTACCATTTATATTCACTACCAAACGCATTAATCACAATTAAATGAAAACCATTTTTTTAAGTGGAATTCCATTATGTGACGTTTAAATTTTCTGAAAAACGCCCAAGAGTTGTACCTACAATGACATACATAATTCTTATTGACGTCTTCGATAACGAACGGCCTCCAATAGTATGTTGAAATAAATCACGTAAACGTAAGATAAAAATCGTGCTATCTCTGTTGTTAAATTTATTAAACACCTACTTCAGTTATCAGCTCACTTATATACATGTACTAGCAACCCGCCCCGATTTCGCACGGGTAAAAGAGACATCTTCAACAATCATCAATATATTTCAATCAATTTACACAAAATCTTAACAAATTATACACCTAAATCTTTCTCATGAATCACTCTGTTTATTAGTAAAAACCGCATGAAAATCCGTTCAGTAGTTTTTCAGTTTATCGCTCACAGACAGACACGCGGCGGGGGACTTTGTTTTATAATATTTAGTGATTTTAAGAGTCTAAAAATTATCATGTGATAAAATGAGTAGGGCACTAAACAGATACCTACTTTGATCATTGTTAACATTATATGTGAGTATTTTTGTATGACTAGCGGGTCATCACACACTAAATAGCAATCTCCGGACTTTGTCAATATATTTCTATACATTGACAAATACAGAGTATGATACATATTGTAGGGAGCTACAGAATATAGCGTACGCACGCTGGGAGAGGCCTACGTCCAGAACTGGACTGCAATAGGCCGATTGATTTGATTGGAATTGAGAGTATGTCTTTGACCACGTTAATCACGGACTCTAACAGTCTTCCTCTGCTTTAAGATTTTTTTTAGATAGACCACTTATTGAGGTCAATTTAGTATGTATAGCATTACGTTGTGACACTGAAACTATGGCATACCTTCTTAAGGAGATTCCAAACTATAGATAGCAAAAATAGACAAAAAATTGCCTATTGTTACATAGGTCTATGTACCGTCTTTTTCGTGTTTGGTTTTTTTTTATGAGGTAGGGAGCAAACGAGCAGACGGGTCACTTGATAGTAAATGAGTCTTTAAAATGGGAGTAGGGAAGGAGGGAAGAGGAGCAGAGGGCCTCCGGTAACCTCACTCACTCGGCGAAACACAACACAAGCATTTCACTACCGGAGTAACAGATCAAGGCGTATTAACTCCGTCAATATAACTTTTGAGATAAACGCATAATCCATATCCATATTAATTATAATTTTCTTTATATCCGTACTTGGCTTTATTATTGTTTGAAACGTTATGTACTTTAGGTTCTTGTATATAATAAAAGTAATACGTTTTGATGCGTCATGATTTGACATGAGTAAGAAGGTTTAAAAAAGATTACTTACGACGTACGAACAAATTGATTATTGCCGCGTTCCTATAATCAAGAATCGATCCGTTTTGCTTACGAACGGTAGAATTTCGTTTATGACAGACCAATGAATGTATTTATCAGCGCCTATCCATCCCCACTAATTATTTTATTGTAATAATAGCCTACTAACGGGTGTATCAGTACGAGTGTTAAACGTTTAAGTCTCTCAATTCTAAGAATTCAGGGGATTTATGGGGAATTTCTGTTAAATTAATAGAAACTATTATAATTGATATAGCACCATTTCTAGCTATAACATTCAATCGATGTGTTGATTCTGGTGTTTTTCCTAACCTGATGAAGTATAGCAAAGTAATACCTTTATTCAAGAAGGGTTGTACAACTGAACCAAGTAACTTTAGGCCAATCTCAATGTTGCCAGCTGTTAGTAAAATTTTTGAAAAAGTTATTTTTCAACAACTAGAAAGCCATTTTAATCTAAATAATCTATTTCACAAAGAACAATATGGCTTTACAAAGGGTCGTTCAACAATTGATGCTGGTGCAACTCTTTTAATACATATATTTAATGCATGGGAGAATTCGCAAGATGCGATAGGTGTATTTTGCGATCTCTCAAAAGCTTTTGACTGTGTAGAACATAACACACTTTTTCTTAAACTTAAACATTATGGTGTTAATGGTATTGCTTTGGAACTAATTGTTTCCTACTTGAAAGATAGAATTCAACATGTAGATGTCAATGGTGCGAGGTCTTCTGGATTACCTGTTACTATGGGCGTTCCTCAGGGCTCTATACTAGGTCCTCTACTTTTTCGCATATATATAAACGATTTGCCTTATTATTTAAAAGATCTCTGTGATATAGTTCTAGTTGCTGATGATACGTCACTTATTTTTAAAGTCGATCGTAAGAAAACAGTTTTTGACGATGTGAATAGGGCACTAAATGATGTATTGTATTGGTTTTCAACTAACAATCTCCTACTAAATTCAAATAAAACAAAGTGTGTGAGATTTACTATGCCAAATGTAAAACAGCTAGGTACTAATTTAACTCTAAATAATGAAATGTTAAGTATTGTAGACTCAACAGTATTCTTAGGAATTACATTAGATAGTAAACTACAATGGGGAACCCAGATAGATAGCCTTGCAGGTAGGCTTAGTTCGGCAGCTTATGCAGTATGGAAGATACGTCAGCTCACTGATACGGACACAGCTAGGCTAGTTTAGTTTAGCTACTTTCACAGCGTCATGTCCTATGGTATACTACTTTGGGGCAAGGCGGCTGATGTTGAAACGATTTTTATTCTCCAAAAACGAGCCATCCGCTCCATATACAATTTAGGTGCTAGAGTCTCTCTTCGAGAGTTGTTTAAGGATATAGGTATTTTAACTGTTGCATCACAGTATATTTCTGTTAATATTATGTTTGTTAGGCACAACATTAATGACTATAAGAAAAATAGTGATATACACAATATTAATACAAGAAACAAGTCTAAACTCGTTGGTACCTATCATCGCTTGCATAAAGTACACAACTCGTTCGAAGGTCTTGGTATACGTTTTTATAACAAAATTCCTATACATGTTAGCGACCTTCCTGTAGACAAATTCAAGCAAACTGTAAAAAATCACCTTATTAGGAAATCCTACTATACGATCAACGATTATCTAAACGACAAACAGTCTTGGGCTTAAGGTGTCATTAGGTATATACACACAAACTTCTTTGTCTTATAATTAAGCTAAATTATTAACAAACCATTGTCAGTTGAAAGTAATGCGTGACGTTTATTATGGTAATTTGACTAGTAGTGATTTTTATCAGTATCTCGACTATGGTTCGTCATGCTCACTAAAATGTCATTGCTTGCGGCGTCGTCATGGGGCGGGTCATTTCTTTCCCTCTGATATGGCGAAGGAGATGATGGCTGGTCCATGCGTCATACTCGTGAACGGGTGCTGCTTGGGGTGACTGGTCGGCCTAGTCAGCGATGCTTTAGCCTATACTATTATTTTGGTTCGTTCAACTGCAACTCTAGCCTCGTAATCCAGTCACGAATTATTTTTAACTGTAGCGTATATTATTATTAGCGTATGTAATTGAATGAAGGTAGATGTGCACCTTGAATGATTTCTATGTTTAATAAGTTCAAACCTTCAACGGTATCACTGAGTGATTTTTATTTTTTAGTACGTTAGCTTTTGGAGCATTTCAATAAATTGAAATTCAGGTGGCATCAGCTTGCATCCTGTTTACCTTTCGTGTAACACTAACACTATTGTACCTGAAGATCTGACTTTTAAAAAGAGTGGCCATGAGTTTCTTTGCCAGTATTCTTCTCATAAGGCTCTACGCATTTTGGAAACTGGAAGTTATAGATCGACACAAGCAGGCAGTAGATTTTGGTGTTTTCACCTAATTTACCTCGACAATCCAGCACATGCTGTGGCGTCTGTTTGCGCCGATCTATGATTTTAACTCTAGCTTCAATTTAACGTTCATAAATGTCACTTAGTGTCTGTCTTAAATGAATAAACGATTTTGAATTTGAAATTGAATTTGAAAGTGCACTTTTTCATTTTAAAATAAAAACAAGTATTTTATGACAGAGTTGTGATATTTTTATTGTATTGTAAAGAAGACATGTTCCGATTAAGTATGGAATAAAATATCCGGCAAATGATCCCCACGGCTCCGATGACAGACCATTACTCTTTTCATGAAATTTTCCATGACTTTTGCACAGAGATGTGGCTGTATCTCACCGATGACGCGTTGGATTTTCGATTTGAGCTCAGGAATTGTTTCGGGTTTATTCGCATAAACCCGAGATTTCACAAAACCCCAAAAGAAAAAAATCGCACGGTGTTAAATCGCACGATTTTGGCGGCCAATTGGCATCGGAATTTCCAGAGATGATTAGGTCTGGAAATCGTTGCTTTGCTGCTGAAACCACATGTCGTTCAGATCCATACCAACCAGTTGAGGCACAAGAACTCCGTTAGCATGTTCCTGTAACGAACGCCATTCACAGTCACTGCATTTTTGTAATGGGTTTTCACAATGATAACGCGTTGATTAGTTGTGTAGCGCTCATTTTTTAATAATCGGAACAATCGTTGATGCCAGCTGTCGAATATCAGCGCAACCTCCAATGACAAAAAAATGGCGTCAATTTTAAAAAGTGCACTCTTACTGAGACACCCTTTATTTCCAATTTGCTAGTTGTGCTCTGTAACAAAATGTTTATATTCTAATACTTAAAATTAAATATAATTTGTGAAGGTGTGAGTATGTAATTATTTTTGTATTAGATAGAGTATTCATTGAGGAATATTATTATAGGCATCGTAACATCACGCTACGACCCATAGGAGCAGAGCACCTGTGTAAAACTGCGAAGAATGACTAGTCAGAATTATATTTAATTTAATTTATTTAATGCATGGAAGACTTACAGCTACATTTATAACAATATAATAAAAATGGAGAATTTAGTTTTCAGAGAGCCAATAACAAGTCCTCAGTATAGTAATTGAATAACAAACAATATGCAAACAAACTCAATGAAACACAACCCGCGTAACACCCAGAAACTTAAATACACAATTAGCTAATCAAAAACAACACGTCACGTGCATAAAACAAATTTACTTCGCAATGAAACAACATCAATTTGTAGGTTTGAAAAATTTTAGACTCAAACACCTTTTTGCCGCGGGCACACTGGTCCAAAAAGGGTCAACATCGCACTGTCTACATGACCTGTTAATGTTTCTACTTCCTCTCACAATAAAACTATTTTGCCTATGGTTTGTAGTAGCACTTGGTATTTGCAGCGGTGGATTAAAACGGATTGACTTATATTGTGTACATTTATTGTGTACATATATATATATACAATCGCGGCCTTAATCCATAAAACAATTTGAAAGAACAATAGAATAGCATAATAATTGCGATACTTATGTAGTAAATGTATTAGTGAGCCATACTAAACAAGATAACTTAATCGTTCTAGTTTTATTATCATCAAGAACGTTTTAGTTATTGGCGGTATTCAGTGACTAAAGTTACGAAGATCTATTTTTCCTAAAGTCCATAGACTAAGGATCATACTTCATAGTGTTTAAGAATAGTTCGGTAATAAGTTAAATACTTAAATCTAAACTTTTTATTGAAACACTCCCCAATCTATCCGTATAAGCACGTGTTGCCAGCCTTTATGGTGGGAATAAGGGAAGGGGAGGAGGGGGGGGAAGAGTTAGGGCTTCCGGTAACCTCACTCACTCAGCGAAATACAACACAAGTATTGCTTCATGCCGGGTTACTGTGATGCCGTGGTACCACTCCGGCCAACCCGGCCCATACGTGCCGAAGCATGGCTCTCCCACCGTTAAACATATACTCCCAATATTGCCCATAATTCCCAAAGTTCCCCGTTTGACGGCAAAAGAACCAAATTATGGTATTAAAAATGTGGGTTTTTAAAACGTCTATGCCTGCCTACCCCTTCGGGGATACATACGTGTATGTAGGTACATTCAATATAACTCAATCTGAACCCTCATTAACAAAATCACAAATAAACGATTTGATTTGATTAAAAACATAAGATACACGAAGATGTTCACGAATACTTGATTACGTTCGTTATCTGTGGCCATGTCTGATAAATACTTGTGCTTGTAAATCACTCTTATCTTTCCATTATATTGACTGCAATAGCAGATAGAGATAGATAATACTGATTTACACTCAGGAAATCCAATGGTAGGATTAAGACGAGTGCAATTAGGAGTTATAAATAAATAATGACGGCACACAGCTAAAGTTTTAAATGTTTTTTGTTGTTCAATCTCTAATGCCATAAACTAAAAAGTTTATAGTCTATACCTCATACCTATATGCGAGTAATATCTATTTTGAATCTTCAGAAAAATTTTACATTACAATTTGTCGAAATTTCGGAAATTTGAAAACAGGTAAGTATCGTGTTTAAACGTAGAACGTTATTTTAAATATTGTTGGAAGTTTCCGAATGGACGGAAAGCATTTACCGGTGCCCATAACCACTTGCAACACCATCATGGAGCAATGACCGCTCTAGTCCGACAGTAGAAAAAAGTACTAGCAGATGCTGGTTAAATGTACATATACATACATACACTGATGCCTGTACCCGAAGGGTTACACAGAAGCGTATTCAACACTCGCATTTTGCCAACTATAATTTGGAGCCAATAAACTACAATTTGCCAAATATAAACCACTATTGTAAGGGGGGCAAGCATATTGCCATAACCATAACATAGCCGGGCACTTTGGCAATTAAAGATAGGAAAATTTGAAAGGAGGTAGGTAAGAAGGGAAGTTAAAGGAAGGAAGGATATTGCTGAGTATAAGCAATGGGTGTGTTACCTGACTTAGAAAAGTGTAACACCGCATGACACTTCCAAGTAAGTTTACTAATACGAAACACTTAACAACGAATGCACGCTACCAAATCTCTAATTCACAAATTCGAATCACAACAAATGCGCGCTTCTACGAAAAACTTATCGCCGAAGTCACGCGACCTCGCTTAACCGAACCTCTAACGAGAAACATCAATAAATTATTTTAAAAATAGGAAAGAAAGAAGAAGTAAAGCAAGAAAAAATTAAAAAACATTTGGAAAAAAGGAAACAATGGACTTAACCCCATTTTACGATGGTCTTGCATACTTGTGCTATTTTAAACGATGACTGAACTCATATTGACATATTTTTATTAGGAACTAAATAATTTATTGATGTTTCTCGTTAGAGGTTTGGTTAAGCGAGGTCGCGTGGTTTCGGCGATAAGCTTTCGTGGTAATGTGCATTCGTTATTGTTTTGTATTAGTAAAATAACGGGGACGTAGTATTCGGTGTTACACTTTTCTAAGTCAGGTAACACACCCATAAGCAATAGCTCTAGAAGATCAGTTTCTCAACTCAAACTGGCTGTCGGCCGGGAAGTCAGAGCCCCTGACTGGTTAAACATCGTCATCTATTCTTCTCAACTTGTAGAAAAAAAAAATCATTTGAAAGATTGCTCCAACCAGTAGCTAGCGACTTAAATAATGGACAATGGTGCCGATTCTATTGTACACTCGACTAAACTAAAACCTGACTTAATTTCTTCATATGAAATCAACCTAGTGTTTTTCGTAATAAGGTCTATTTGTTACTAGCATCTATTTCTCAGCGGCGCTAAATTTCACTGACACCTGTCAACGTATACTCAACTTTATTTCCACGCAGCGAGTCTCCATTTATTCAAACGCTGTATAATTGCCGTATAAAATAAACAAACAAACAAGGTGTTCAAAATAAACAAGGATGACGTGTTTTTAATCTACACCTACGAAGACGCTTACTAAAAACACAGAGCAAAAGAGATGGCATTCAACGGATAGCGGCTCTCGCTACGGGTGAATTTTCGATTGAAAATTAGGGTGCTTTTTCGATATTAAGTCAAAATAAGGTGAAAAACTAAATATTCCAATTCAAATAATTTACAGTGTATTTGGGACATAACAAGGTAAGTTTTCACCAAATTTCGTAAAAAGAAAAATGTTTTGTAAAAGATAAAAACAAAAAACCAAAAACTAGGTTTTTTTAATTTTTTACATAAATTTTGAGGTTATGTGAAAAAAGTGTAAATACAAAAGTTGTAGATCTTTTTATTACCTACAACTTTGCTATTTAATTTTTTTTCATAGGACTTGGTAGTTTTGCCGGAAATCGAGATAAACCGTTTTTTACCCTTAAAACTCACCCCCTTACTCTCCCCGACCTCTAAATTATTTTTCCTTTCATTTTTATAATATTCTCCTCCTTTTCCAATGGGTTTCATCCTACTGTTATTTTTTTTGGTTTCAAAAATTATCGACCCTGGTCTATATTGTTAAGTATGGGAAATGACAACCCTAGCTGCTGAAAATCCGGATAAAATTTTAATAATTTGTAACTTCTGAATAACGCGACATTAGCTTGTGATTTTAATATTGGTGATAAAAGACTGTTTAAGCTATCGTTTAATATATATATATATCTTTTGCTAATACGCCGTTATAGTGGAATAAAAAAATAAAATCCTAAAATGATAAAATTATTTATATCTCTGTTACGAATCATAGTAAATCCATGAAAATTTGAAGAAAGATGTGGTATAGTATGTGGATTTATTCAGTACAATCAAATTTAAACAAAATCATCAAGTTTGCATTCAAACTTTTTTTTGGAATTTCATGACCCGGATATACGTAAACTTTGATATTTAAAAAAAAAATGTAGAAGCCGTATCGACACGGGAGTTTTACTTTGATGTTTCTAATGATACAAACAATAGTATTTAAAAAAAAAAGGACATGACACAAAATCGAGGTGTCTAAAACATAGTGCGGCGCCCGCAGCATGGACGAGCGACACACAGCCGAGCCTCGGGAAGGTCAGGTCCAGTCCGCAGCGTAGGTATAAAGCTCGAAGTACATGGCGGGGTTGACTAATCATACAAAAAATTTGTGGACTGCCGCGCGCCGGCCGGGCCGCACTTTAGTTCGATGCACACTCGCGCACTGCGTCGCGTCATCCGTTCGTATCTAGATTATCGAAGTCGAGTTCACCTATCGAATTTAACCAACTTCTAATTGTATCGATTTGAAACTTTGCAAATATATGTTACACCAACGACAATACAAAAATTAGGTTCCATCAAGCTGATCTGACGATGGAATCAGGAGGTGGATAGTAGAACTTTTAGACGGTTCCTAGCAAACTCCTCGAGTTTGGGCTCATTTGGTATATGTTAACGAGTTGAATATTAATGCCGCATTAAGCAATCTGCCATCTCTTACAACATATACATTTAGTAACAAATAAAAACATGTATAACATATCTTACCGAATGTCATTTTTCCACTAATAAAGCTGGGATCCTTTTTTATGTCTGCAATAGCTGCTAATGGTATACCCCAATTCGCTACTGGACCCCAAAAATGTGTGCTGGAATGCAAAATGAAGAATATATAACCATATAAAGCATTAAATTCTAGAAATACCACCACTCACCCACTGTTGAAGGAGTTCGGTTTTACTTCCTTGTGTATATGTATGTATAACCTGTATAACTATAATGATAGTAAATTGACATATCTATGGAAGTTTTCTATGGGTGAAACAAATTAATTAACAGTCCTCGTGAAATTTAGTGTTATGAAGGACTTTGAGCAATGATTACTTGAAGTTCATTTTACGTAAGATTTCATCCTACTAATATTATAAACATGGAAGTTCGTGAGGATGTATGTATTTTGTTATCTTTTACGCACAAACAACTGAACTCTTGCAATAAAACTTGGTATGTAGATAGTTGGACACCTGGATTAACAAATAGGCTACTTTTTATCCCGATAATCCCACTCTTCAAATCCCACATTTCAAATCTTTTTACTTACATTAATAAATATCATAACCTACTCACAAAAACCTATTGGTATTGGTATAGGGCTCTGTTTCCACATTTAGACTCATAGGCGGTCCATTATGCGTTCGAATAAGCTGACTAGTTGAGCCAGCCTAGCTCCTTCCAGAAGCACAGAAGACTCCTGGGGCTTTCACAGGCTTCTAGGAGCGACCTCGCACCCGCGAGGATACGTGCCCGTTGTGTGGCCACTCCCTCGCACTCCAGGATAACGTGGGCGGCCGTTTCCTCCGTGTTGAGACATCCTCTGCATAGGGTACTGTCTGTCACATCGATGGTGAATAGGTGCCGGTTTAGGGCCACACAACGTGGCCCGTAATGGTTCCTACAACTATTCTGATGTCAAGTCGGTTAAGACTGAGCAGTCTGCAAGTTAAACGTGGTGAGATCTCCGTCAACACCAGTTTAGACTGCCTACAGCCTGGTGTGTCGGTCGGCAGCAGTATAGTTGGACCTGCCACCGACGTTACAGATCCCTTTCTTGCCAGCTCATCGGCGGCGTCGTTCCCGAGTGAATTACTATGCCCTTTGATCCATTGAAGAATTACCCCATTGGCAGAGGCTAAGCGCTCCAGCGTCTGGTGGCATTCATAAATGAGACCGGAGTTCATGGTGTTGCCCTCCAGGGCCTTCAGGATGGCCATACTGTCTGACAGTATACGGATGTTGTACTCCTTTATACCTTTTGACATGACCACGGTGGCGGCGTAGGTTATCGCAACACACTCACATTGAAATATGGAACTGTGTTGGCCCAACGCCAGTGATATTTTTATATTTAGGTCTTGTGAGAAAACTCCGGCTCCAGTCCCTGACCCCATCTTGCACCCGTCCGTGTAGATCCGGACTTCATTTATGCTAGACTGATCTCGGTCGTTTTCGTATAGTTGTATTTGGTACTTTCTTTCGAAGATGTGTTGTTTAGGGATCCTGTCGCATGGGGCAGCTATTAGTGGTTAATATTCCACTAATTGATTCCATAGTTGGGAATGGGGACCCTCTCGGTTGTACCACAGACCCAGGTGTTTAAGTCTGATGGCTACCACAGCTGCTTCCTATTGTATATACAGGTCTAGTGGTGCTAGATCAAGTACCACTTCAAGGGCAGCCGTGGGAGTAGCGCGCATGCAACCAGTGACGGCAGTACATGCGAGTCTCTGGAATTGCTGCAGTTTATTTCTGACAGTGCTTAGTTCTGTTCTCTGAATCCAGGCAATAGCACCATATGTGATGATTGGCCGTATGACTGTTTTGTACAGCCATAGTGTGATTTTTGGTGATAGTCCCCAGCTTTTGCCAAGTAGTCGCTTGCATTGGCAGAAAATAATGCAAGCCTTGTTCAGTTTTGCGTCCAGATGCCTGTTCCATAGGAGTTTACTGTCAAGTATAACTCCTAGATACTTGACCTCCTTGGGTAAGGCTAGACGGTTGCCAAATAATTTAGGTAGTCTCAGTTCTCCTAAACTACGTTTGTTTGTGAACATAATGAACTCTGTCTTTGTCAGGTTCACTGTTAGGTCATGTTTTTCACACCACTGTTCAACGACCTTCAATGCAGACCTCATTCAGTCACATATCACACTCTCAAAGTTGTCATTAACAGTTCTGAGGTTTCTGAATCTGTTTTAGTATAAGTCCCATCAAGTTTTTTCAAAAAACCAAGGCAGTGTCCTCTTTCACCGCACATGATGTTTTTGACTCTGTCGGCCTGATTTTTGTTATCTATGTTAGTACAGAAGCTTCTCCAACATTCAGTTTTTCTGGTTCTAATCTGCTTCTTGTAGTGATGTCGGGCCTGCTTATATGCTTCCCAATATTGGTCTAGTTGCGAGTTCTTTGCCTTATTGAAAAGCTTTCTAACCTTGCGGCGTAGTTTCTCCAGTTCCAGTCACCACCAGCAGTGTTTACTGCAGGGTCCAGTTCTGGGTGTCGAAAGTGGGCATGTTTATTCAAAGCAAGTGATCAACATAGTAGTAAGGTTCTACATGGTTATCAATCACAAAAACCTATCTAAAATTTATTTAGTATATTATATAACTTATTATGATTAAGATAATAGACTAAAAATATTTACTTACAATAACTAAATAAAATACTAATTTATTATTGAAAGTTGTTCAAGATAACATTTAAGGCACAAACTGTTATATCATACAAGCAAGTTCCTGCAGTACCAACTTTATTAGTAGTAAAACGAATTATATCAGTAAAAGGTCTTTTTATAGGAGACTATCTTAAATACCAAAATGACTACAAGAGAAGAAGAAACAACTGTTAAAAATTCAAGTTTCTATTAATATTTTTATGAGTTTGGAATTAAATATTTAACAAGTTACTAATTATATAACTATAAAAATACAACTGTCTTGTCAGAAAACTAATAACTATCAGAAAAATAAAAATTATAGCCCACTAGTGTCACTCGGGACGATTTAAGGATTCAGGTGGTTCTGTTCAGGCATTTAGAAGTTATGGCAGAATAAAGAATCTCACATAGATACATACATATACATATACATACATATATTTTATGTATACATACATAACATAAACCCTAAAACATATTACTCCCTTTTTGGACAGTTGGACAAAGAGATGTTTGTATGGATCCCTCATTTAGGGAATCTGGTGTTGTCAGACTCTCTGAGATGTGTATTGTAGATCATAATAAATGAGGGTTTTCTCACCCTATTTACTACTGCAAATGTTAAAGTTGACACACAAAAAAGCTTGCTTACCTGCTATCTCAATATATCTATTAAATTCTCTGGAGCTCTGATCGTTTAAAATTATTTAAACAAAAATGACTGAAAATGACCTATCTACATAGATATGGCAGCTTTTCCTGTTATCTGGCCTATGCTGCAGAAACTGTTAGGTAATTATCTACAGCATTAACCCTCAAACAGGGTTACTGCTTGTTATGAGCATATTTGACAGGCCTGTAAGCCTGTTGGTCTAGTGGTTAGTGATCCTGAATGCTGAACCAGAGCTCATGGGTTTGATTACTATGTAGGACAAATAAGTCTCAAGTTATTATATTATTATTATATTGACTGACCTTGAGGTTACTACAGAATGTTATTAGAGCTAACTTTTAAAGGTCTCTTCCTGTTGCTAAGGACAAGTGTCATTTGAATGACAGAAACCTGGGTGTATAATGTATGTATGACATAATTTCAAATAGTCTAACTTACCTCATCAAGTAATCTCTAAATTCTTTGCTTTTCAATTGTCGGAATAACTTCCTGATTACTGTCATTTTGGCTAAAAAATAAATTGTGTGAGAAAAGATAAAATATAATAACTACACAGTACAAAATTACAGTTTAAGAATAACGTATAAATGTTAAGATAAATTATACAATTTTTGTTTTTATATTTAACTGGTCAAGGTTAGAGTTTCGATACAAAAAGTTCTAAATTAAACGAATGTAATTATAATAATTTACTCACCTATTTCTTTTTTGTAAATTACAACAATCAAACCACTTCAAATCAGTGCAAATTATTTTTAACTGCAGTCGTATAAAATTTTATGAGGTAAACTAAAAAATCGTAGACGAAAAATATATAAAAATTAGCGATGTGATATAATGCCATCAATGTCAGTGCCACCAGCATGCGTCAGATGTCGGGATGCAAAAGATACATCGATGTTTTCATAAGAAAATATCGATGTTTACCATCGATGTTCACTATTGTAAAACATCGATGCATCAATGTTATTCTATACGATGTTTTACATCGATGTTTCACCCGACATCTTTGGTACCTCTGTCCCGTCCGTCCAAAAGTTATTCGAATTAGGAAGCAACATTAACCCAACAAAGAAACCGTTTAACGGGAAAGCGGCTTTCAAAACTTTTATTTCTAAATTCATTTTTTAATAACTTGCTGTAGTTTTGAAAACTGAAGTTAATAACTTTATATTTTTTTTATTAAATTAAAAGTTAACAGTTAGTGATTTTATTTGTTTTTTTTTAGATACCTATTTTCCTATTTATTAGCTCATTTAGAGACTTTAAAAAAACATCGATGTTTTGAAACATTGATGTTTTCTAGACGATGTTTTTTTACATCGAGGTTTTTTCCAAAATATCGATGTCTCGATACATCGATGTTTTTAGCGATGTTTCCATCCCTAGTCAGATGTTTATGGTCAGTGCTTAGTGCCACCACAGAATACTAATACCATGCCCTGGCAACTCGGGAACAAATTTAATTTTGTTAAAAGAGCCATCTTCACCTTAGTTTACCGTTACATTTTTAAGGTATTTTATATAAATTGTCAAGTTGTACTATTTCTTCGACAGATTTGTCTTTTTTAATAATTCCTTGATTAATATTAATAAAAAAAAAGTTAAACATTTTTATTCATTCGTATTAAAAATCTTTAATTATTGTTTCGATATTCGTCCACAGGCTTCTCCCCGCCAACTTATAACAGCCGTAGTTAACCAGTATAACATGCTGGCAACTGGCAACTCTGTCTAAGTGTCAAATGTTTAATTATTATTATAGCGGAATCTCTGCCATATCTCTGCGTTGACTCTACACGCGAGATAGAGTCCAAATATAAACAAAAAAAATATATATATTATTATAAACAATTTAAATTATTGTTTGTAATAAGTGTTATTGTATTTGTTGTAATATTTGTGTATTTTTCAATTATGAGTTATAATAATTCAACAATATTCTCATAGTGAAAAGCTGTTCTATATATTATTTTATTTTATTAAGGAAGTTTTTTAAAAATGAACGTGATGAGTGACAGTTCCTCTGGGCTTGGAAACAAAGTCTTGTAAATGAATTAATAATAAAACATGTTATTAATAAACTAATTAAATTACACGTTTGTATTATTTATTTATCCCGTTCTCATAATTATACAGAATAGCTATGGGTACACATACATTTCTACATCTATAGTCAGCGGCTCTATATATTATGTGAAGTAGGGAACTAGTCGTTCCCTTGCTTCACGTTCAGAGGTGCTGAGCTGAGCTAAAAGCAAGTTGCCAGTCTATATCAATATTATGTATTTTAGTCTATAACTAATACCCCTAATACTTCAGAGGAATATTGTTCTTAGCCTAATACCCATTGATGAAGTTCTACTGACACTGGAGACCACACAGTGAACATGTACTGCGAATCGAAAAGGTTAACCTTGAAAATTGAAATTGGCAATCTATCCTTTTCTTAAAGGTGTCCATATTCTTTGTTCCAATAAACTTTCCTGAAAATAAGGTTGGTCAATTTTATTATCTTCATACAAGAAAAACTGTTCAGTGAGCTCCATGATTAAAATATTTATAACCATTCATAATTAAGTACTAACCTATACTAATATTATAAATACGAAAGTTACTCTCTCTGTTACGTTTGTATGCTTGCGTGCACATTCACGCAAGCATGCACAAACAGCCTGTTCACATGCTTGCGTCGTTGAATGTCGGTTTGAACGCAGCCGTTAGTCGTCCCGATCGGCGGCAAGCGCGATCACATTCACGCATGCATGCACAAACAGCCTGTTCACATGCTTGCGTCGTTGAATGTGCTCGTTGAATGTCGGTTTGAACGCCAGCGTGTAAACCCACCATGATACGTTTGCTACGGGCAGAGAGAGAGAGAGTCATACCCCGCTCTCTGACCTCTCGCCCCGCTCTCTGAACTGGCGTCGTCGTTCCATGCGCTGTCGACGTATCACATAAAAAAAACGGAAATAATGAATGATTATTTATCGCTAAATCAGTGGCGTAGCTAGGTAACCAAAGGCCCTGGGGCATAAAATAAACTAGGGCCCCAACTGAACTATGTAACGTATATAACGTATATAACTACTAACCGGGGCACTGCCCCGTCTAGCTCTCCGGTAACTACGCCACTGGGCTAAATATTATATGTATATATATAGCACTTATTTTTTTATTAGTGATCTCTAGTTGCAAACGTTATTTAGGGATTGAGCTATCATATCAACATAGGTACGTCTTAATAATTATTGATTAATATCAATGTTTTTTGTAAAATTTCATATACATCTAAAATCTGTTGTTTTTGGGGTGAATGGGAACGTATCAGGTATGAATAACAACGAAAGAGAGGTGAATTGGGATGAGCATAAGTAGAATAGATACGCCTTATATATGAATAGGTATATTTTTCTAGGGCTGTCACTAAGTATTAAAATATTGTGTAAGTGTATCTACACTAATATCATTATAAATCTAGATTTTTATGCACAAATATAATTTTTTTTTTGGTTTTGATATATTGAGAAACCTTTATAAAACCTTTATGTTTTAAGTATTAAAAATAAAGATCTATGCTTTAGTCACCGGTACATTTATTTTTATCTAACCTAAAAAAAGACATACTTAGATAAGTAAAAAATAATTATTATAACTAAGGAGTGCCAAACCTAGCGAATTTCCCTATTGACATTGTTGTCGTCCCAAATAACCCCAATTCTCGGGTGAATAGGGATAGCTTTATATATTCAGTTCTTTCCTTAATCAAATTTATATTTATACTAGTTTTAAGTTTTATAACAAGGATACCAACAAGACTCGATCATTATGGTAATAATATAGCCATATTTCTTTATAAAATTGTCTTAATTGTCCTTAAACTTTGGATCTTTCCCTATTGTCCTATGTGACTGGCCTGTTGGTCTAGTGGTTAGTGACCCTGACTGCTAAGCTAGAGGTCGTGGGTTCGATTCCCACCCTGGACAAAAAAGTGTGTGATGAGCACGAAAATTTGTTCTGTGTCTGGGCGTAATTTATCTATAATATGTGTGTATTTAGAAATATATAAGTATGTTTATCAGCAGTCTGGTTACCATAGTACAGGCTCTGCCTAGTTTGGGATCAGACAGCCATATGTGAGATGTGTGGAGTTATTATAATTATTCTCTTTATTTATTTATTATACATATACATTACATTTTTAAATACAGATGGAATAAAAAAAAAGTACAAATATATTTAAAAATATAAAAAATAGTGTCCCACCGGTATCGGGTACAGGGACTAAGCTACCGGTGGTTAGGGTTCCAGAGACAGAAACCTCCTCACTATGCGTGCCGTGTCGAGAAGGACTGCCTTCTGCATTAGGCTCTTAATCCATCTGCCTAACGTGAGCCTCTGAAGGTGTTGGTCAAGGCTCTTAGCAATTAACCCATGGGCCGAAATGACTATCGGCACAATGATTGCTGAATCCACATCCCACATGTCGACAATCTCGTGGGATAAGTCCAAATATTTTATTTGTTTATCTTTTTCTGCTTTTAAGAAATTGTCGTCATGGGGAATGGTGATGTCAATAATCATTGCTCGGCGCTCTAATCGATCTATCACCACTCTATCAGGCTTATTGGCAACAATAGTCCTGTCAGTGATGATAGATTGATCCCAGTACAATGTTGCGCGACCATTTTCGAGAACTGGGTCGGGCACATACCTGTAGTATGGTAACTCGACAGTCACAAGGTTATATTTAAGAGCAAGGTGCTGATGGACTATCCTGGCCACTTGGTTATGTCTATGCAAGTACTCGCCGTTGGCAAGACGAGAACAACCAGAAATTATATTTCTGAGGGTTTCTCCGGGACGATGACACGCCCAACAAATGTCAATTGTGCCGTCCATCAGGATATATCTCCGATAGTTATTCGTCATAACAACTTCGTCTGTAATTGCACAGACAAAACCTTTAGTTTCTCCGAAGAGGTCACCGAACCGTAGCCAGGATACTGATGCTAATAAATCTACATCGGGCCCATTTAAGGCCCGATAAAAACGTCCATGCAACGCCTTGCTCTTCCATATCTCCCTACGATCTGTAATAGTAAGTACTACTGGTTTGCGCCAGTTATCTTTTCCTAGAGCAAGCGGGGTGAGTCCGTTGTCAACTGCCACCACATCCCGATACACATCCAGGTCAACGGAGAAGAAGTAATCTCTAAGGTTGCATACCTCTCGGTTATGGAGGGTCTTGGCATTTAAAAAACCACGGCCCCCACATTTCCACGGGATATACAATCTCATGACCGATAAACGTGGATGGTGCATTCGGTACGCAGTGTACGAACTCTCCTATCCAGGGCATCTAGTTGAGTTTGAGTCCATCTAAGTATACCAAAGGAGTAGGTTAGAACTGGTATGACCCAATCATTATAGGCGCGCACCTTATTACCACCTGACAAAAGACTTTTGAATACTTTTTTCAGGCGGCCAAATAAGCGCTAATTAATTTATTATAATTATTATACGCATCAAACACTGCCTCGCTTTCGAAGAATCGGCAGGAAAAGCCTCGGCGAGGTGGGCAACAGTCTCCCGGGGCGTCGCGTCAGGGCGATTGGGAGAGGAATCGGTGGACTATTCGAGCATTGTCGAATAGTTCGCCAAACGATACAAACCTGTCAGACTGTTAATTAAGTATTATTATTTTTATTATTCCCCCTATTTTAATGGCACCTTATTTCGAAAGCTCCAGTGCTCACAGTACAAAAATGGCGAGGTTTATGACGTCATATATTTCCCTACGATACTGCGGCAGTATACTGTAAGTTTCTAACGGAACGAATTTCTCCCCTGTACGATCACTGAACAGTGGTCTCAGTGTATAACGGAACACACCGTAAATAATTGAACAGTTTTAAAATATTAATGCAGTATAGTGTTATCGCTGTAAGAGCTTTTGAATGACTAGAATAATATAAACGAAACGATCCCGACCATCACTGGGCATAAATAAATATTTATTTTCCTGATTGGACACACAAGCAAAGAGTATACTAACACAGCGTTAGTTGCGCATAAGGATCGCGGCAAAGGCAGTTTTAAAAAAAATACAAACTTAGTGTTTGACTCAGAGGAAGTGTTTGACAATAGTGTTTCTAAACTCTTTGATACAAACCTGTCAGACTGTTGTCAATTTCAAAAACACTCGCAGATGAAATTTAGTT
This sequence comes from Callimorpha dominula, assembly GCA_949752705.1. Taxonomy (NCBI): domain Eukaryota; kingdom Metazoa; phylum Arthropoda; class Insecta; order Lepidoptera; family Erebidae; genus Callimorpha; species Callimorpha dominula. The sequence goes on along the minus strand of OX457002.1, from coordinate 1,946,153 downwards.
ACCCATTCACATAAATTTAAACCTACAGATGAAATGATTTAAGTCTCAGCAAGTAATCGAATATATAGAAAAAAAATGTTTTGAACAGGAGTATGTACCTGCCTTTGCACGAAAAATGGAGATAGAGGTGTGCATTGCGTATAAACCATGGGTTTGGTGCGATTGATAATAATCACATACATGCTCTTATACATCACCATCTATTTTGGATTAGTGGGAGCTCTTGTTTATGTTAGAAACGCCATCGTATTGAACAATAAGTACGTAAATTCTTATATCTATCATGCAATTTATAAGTTCTAAACGATGCGGTGATTTACATCCAATATAGTGAGATATCTTATAGCATATTCTCGCTAGATTGTCGCGCGAGATCATAGAGCTATTTCTACTCGTATGTGTCTTGCACTGCGGAAGATTACATCTTGCGTAAGTATGCTTATTTTCATTCGGAATCTTTTAAAACTAAACATACTACAAAATGTTAATTTGCCACCTCAGTGGAAAAACAGTGTTTATATAACAATTTATAAATGATGTACAAAGTAGTACCTAATCAAGTTGCATAACTTGACTAACATTACAGAGCAGTATCAGAAAGAGGACCAATTTGAATTTCTTAAATCGAAAATGCCATTGCGTATCTGTGTCTGTGGCATTGTTGTCGTAATCTAAGTCGGAGTAATTAGTGTCCGATAAAACTCTAAATATACTTGAGAACAGATTTTGTATTAAACATATAAACCCAAATATGGTTAGGAACGGACGTGCTTAGAATATTACTCGCAATCAAAATCAAACTAACTTGGTGACTCCCCAAAATTAGCCCGAAGCAAGAAAAAGAAGCTTCTTTCTTTTTCTGTGACTGTCTGACTTGTCTTATCACAAGAGCTGACTCTTGTTAGACAATTAATGGATAGTACCTATGCACTAAAAAAACTTGGTATCAATTTCCAAGAACGACATTCGCCCGTTATTTTAAGTCGTCGACCTGGCAAAAGCAAATTGCAGATTCAACGCCAGTGCTAGGGAGAGTTTATCATTGTTTAAAGCAATAACAGAAATAAACTGAACTCATGTACGTCATCCCCGGCACTAGACGGAATCAATCATGATGGCACTACTTAAGTAGCAAAGCTCGGACATTGTCCGTGCCGCAAGCAGACTTTATATTGCGTCAAAACTTGTAAATCTGCGAAAAGTAAACAAGCCTGCTTTATTTTTCTTCATAGATTATAGGAGGCCTTCAATTGCGTGAGTTCGTGAACGGGAACAGACAGTTAAGACACACTACAATTTATTAGCAAAGCTATTACACGGAAAGTTCCGAAAGAATAAGGTTTATTAAATCTTTCTCAAAACCACTGAAACTAAGCGAGGTTAGACTAGACGACGATAGACTCCCAACTTTGCAACTGTACCTACAGAAAAATTCACGAAAACTGGAATGTTACCATATTAGTTGGAAGCCGGATATCATCATTGTTGCTGCCGACTAAGAGCAGACCAGTAACTGGTCTCTTCAGACAAATACTAGGGCGCTACATAAGTTTTGTCATACTCTGTTAATTTTTTTTTCCGAAGTAGTCGCCACTGGCGGTAATACAAGTCTTCATACGTGTAAACCAGGTGCTCTGGAACACAGCTGCATATCACCTCAAAAGCTCGTACAAGCTCCTTATCGTTAGAAAACTTGCGTCCCTTCAGTTGTTTTTTTTTACACGCGGGAACAGTGCAAAGTCGCATGGTTCTATATCTGGACTCTGAGGAGGGTGTCCCAGCAATTTGATTTCAGCTTGGTGCAAATAGTCCGTAGATTTGCCGGCTCGATGAACAGGGGTGTTATCCCGATACAAAAGCCAAGTATCGAGACTTGATTTTGGTCGTTCATTTTTTAAGGCTTCTAGTACTTGAGGTAAACATTCCTCTGTATACCATGCAGCAGTGACAGTCTTCCCTTTATTGAGCACAACCGTAGCCAATATTCCTCTCTTAGTAAAAAATACAGCTACTATTCTTTTTTTTTTACGGATTGAGACATTTTCACAGACGTCCGCGGTGGTTCATCTTCAAACACCTACACTTTACTGTGCGATTAAGTAGGAACATCAAAATAATATAGCCAGGTTTCATCAGTTTCATCACATATAACAATCGAGTTCACGTAGTTAGACGGCCTATCTTAAATTTCTTTGAACATAATATAACGAGACTAAGTCACACGTTACTCCCTCAGGGCATTGGCCATCGAGTGCGGAACCCAGAGTGAAGAAAGTTTCCGTACTTTCAAATGGACGTGAAGAATCCGATGAACAGTTGGTGCACTTAACTTGAGGTGTCCTCGATCTGTCGATATGTCACACATCACGATAGTTCTTGTACAGTCCCAATGTTCTTATAAGTAGTGACGATGCAGACGAATGTCGCATAATCCTACTCAATTTTTTTTATATATATTATTTAAAGTTTATAGATATGGCTTCTAATCACAATATGATATATCTACTATTTACATACAACATATGCAGCGCCCTACATATTGTACGAGTTTCTGCTCCTCTTGAGCATCCACCAAATAGTTAAGGTACAGATTACTGAATTGTGGTTGTACCCCATTTTGATCTCTGAGAAGCTTTAGCGATTCAACTCATTAGCGAGAACACAAAATTGAGAAATTATATGTATTTTGTGCCTGAGAGTGTGTGATATCGTGTACTGAAAAGATGCCGCAAAGTCAGGCCGGCGGCGGCTTCTAATTTAAAAGATTTATTTTCCTTACGTCGCTTGGACAGACACTTCTGTATTCTGCTTTCCTTACGTTATTTTCTTCTACGTTAAAGGAATAACATTGTGCTTCGATAGCAAATAGTCGTACAACTAAGCAGAGTATTATGCCTCCTAAAACAAGCTACTTACCAACTTTTTTTTTCACATGGCGAACTGGTTATATTAGAGGCGAAAATAATAAACGCACTCGGATTTTGTGAGTCTTCAGGCTTAAGCAGGCGTCAGTTGTGCGCTACCATCCTATCCTTTCCCCTCTTTAATAATCTCTTGCAACCCACTCTTGATGACTACTCATCAAGAGTGGGTACATCACCTACGTACATCAGAAGAAAAACCACCACTGTCCCTATTGCGTCAGTTACTCTCTGTATACCGGTAGGGTAAAGGTGTAAAGGTGGTTCGCCAGACCGCTCCAATTTTAATTTTATTTTAATTTCTTACAGTACTCTCCTGTCGTGTACCCTACCTTATCCTTCACTTTTAAATAGTTTAATGTTCCAAAGTACTTAAACTACATGTTTTTTTTTTCTTTACAGTATACCAGAAGAAGCATTCATTCAGTATGAACAATAAAAAAGGTTAAGTATATCAAGAAATGCACGTACACATCCTGAGACTTAAATTATAACTAATTAGATTGATAAAAAAAATACCTATTTATTAATACTGCTACTCAACTTGTCCAGAATGTACTTTACAGGCAAAAATAAATAACTATTAATTATTTATAAACCGTTAGCAGATACCATCGAGGTGAGGATACCACCAAGTAGGGTTCTTTGAAATTCTAAGTATAGCTATTTACGTTACATTAAATAGAGTGTTTTGGTTACTGAACTCTTCAAGGGGCTAAAAAACATTTGTCAGTGTTTATTTACAATTTTTAGGTAAACTAGATACTTTTAAATTCGAAATGTCAAAATTTAAAATACCGAAGTTAAAAGTACCGAAGTTGAAACTTCCAAAAATCAATCGTGACAAATTAAAGAGCAAATTCAAGTTAAAAATGCCCAAATTTCGAACACGCGGTAAAAAGTCTAGATCTAACGCTCTCATAATCAATACGTAGTCAAATAGTCCACCAATAGTTGAGAACTTAAAACAATAGCCAAACTTGAATACGAGACCCTATGTCTGGTCAAGATCTCTAGAAGTCTTTACAAACAATCCAAGAGTTTAACTAAGATTTTAACGAAAATACATTGCTTCATTTTTATCGTAGGACGCTGGGGGCGTCGTTATCTTGGGGACACAGATAGCAAGTGGCACTGTATTGTGTATTAGTATTAAGATGCAGGTGAGAAGAAACCGCACATTTGAATTAAAATACAAGAACACAGATGCAAGTGTTATAACATAACGCCGCGCCATACAATTAATGTTTGGGTCCTACAAATGGCGAAATTCCTTGATTACAAATTATATATTATGCGTTGTACATAAATTTGTATGTGATTCCTACTCAACTACGACTTCTACCAATGTTAAGGTTTCATATACAGTCGACAGCCGTCATCGGCATTTGTTTCTGCCGTTGACAACTCGACACTCATTAGTTATTTTTTCACCCTTAAGATGGACACTTTTTATAAACCCGAGGGGGACGCCTCGGGTTTATAAAACCCGAGGTGTTTAAAGTTTATTAACAATTTTACATAAATTATCGCTGAACAAACAAACGACGAAATGAGAACCTCCTTTTCTTTAATCGGTAAAACATTCAAAGTAGTCGCTGATGTTGGGCTGATATGTTCTTACCATAATATTGTTATTGTTTATACTTGATTTTCCTTGAATATGTAACAATTAAATATATAAAGTAAATTAATTTACTTGCTTGTTTTTATTTTGATCTTTCCTTTGCTTTCACTGCACATGTACAGGGTGTTACAGAAAGGTGTTGTAAAATTTTAAGAGCGTTATTTGCACGACAAATATTTATCTAGAATTTTTTTTCAGAAGTTTTTTTCTCATTGTGTAGGTGTACATTTCTAAACAACATATTAGAATTTCTATGTTAATTAAAATGATTTTGTTTTTATGCAGACATTTTCAGACCAACTCTGACTTTCCGATAACATTTTTGCTATTAAATACCCATAGTTTCATTCATGTCAGCCCTCTCTCTTACGAAGTATTAGGTTCGTCGGTCAATTTTGAAGTTCAATTCAACAGATTATTCAAAATCACAAATTTTCCTCTAATTGCGCTTTACTTCATTTACAGGGTCTACTATACAAATCAAAATATTTTTTTTTTTCAGTTAAACCAATCATAGGTATTTTTTAATTATTAGGAGCCAGAAGTCAGTCAGAATAAGTCAGTCGTAAAGTTTGTTGACTGTTGAGAACAGGCAAGAAACTCCAAGGACACTCTTTTTTACCATATTTTTTTAGGTTGCAAATGAAATGTGACGACAATGAAACATATCGTTCTAAAATAGATTAAGTTTCGTGCAAATTACTTATTTGAAGAACAGCAGTCGGGAGATGACCAACCCCAATCAACGGCACTCGTTCCATATTGAAGGGAGCCGAACGACACGACTACCATCAGCAGGACTTCTAGGCGACCATGACATACTTAGAACTGCTAGGCAGCATAGAAAATTAAGACCACAAACGACCTATAAAGTATGGCCACACTAACACCCTGTCGACAGTACAACAACAGACTGTACTACAAGCTAATCATATCGTAATGATCTATATATGAAAACCAAGCGTGCTGGTTCATTCAAAAAGTTGATGTGAAACTTCTTTAGAATCGTTGTGATTTGAAATTCGATGAATCGAAAAACTCACATTAAAAAGAGACAAACATATTCATATAAGTAGACAGTGTTTCCTATAATCTTTGTCTTTGCACCTGCGTACTACGAAGCGTTCAGAAAAATGCGTCAATGTCAACGTGGTGTCATTTTTGTGCATTTGCGTAAAAAAAATTCGTTCGTCAATCATTTATGTTAATTATTTAACACAATATCTGTGTTAATTTGACCAATAACTTTTATATCAATTATCTAAAATTAAATTTATTAACATAAGTAAATTATTTGTGTTGATTTTACTTTTATTTCTCATTCTCCCGTAGGCTACTTTTCTGAAGTTTCACTTCTACCGTGTGTGAATTGCACCCACACACTTTTTTTATTCATAGCCTCATTTACGGCACCACAGAGGGAACAAGTTCGATTGAACACATATTAGACTCCAGTTAGGCATGACTGGCGTAAACCAAACTGTAGAGGGCGAGGTAGTTGAATAAAACACAAAATACATTATAAACCGGTTTTATTACAAAATATTACAAAAAGGCACAGATTGGACGGTATTTTGATACCTTGTATGTTTATAAAAATGGAATGTCATGTGAATACTGTTTCATTTTCAATTTGTCGGTCAGATCTTTGCATATCTAGATCAGATAAATAAAACACCCAGCCAATTTACGGCACTCTTACTATAACTATAATTAAGGAATAGAGTTTGACAGACAGTGTTCCAATTAGTAGGTAATTTGATTTTCATACTGTAGTACTCGTTTCCTGGACAATTATTGAGTTCACAATATGCAAGCTTATACAGCATGTTACAGAAACATGTGGTCAAATTTTAGGAGTGCTACGTGTACCCGACATAGTTGATTTGGCTTAGAAAATGAACCTAATATTTTTTTATTAAAAATCAATTTTTACATTATTCACCGTTCACTTAACGACCCTAAAGTATGACCACACTTTTCTGTAACAGCCTGTATAATATATTATAATATCGAATCAAATGGAAGAAGGCTAGCTCAAACAAGATTACTATATGTTAATTTATACGATACTAGCCGTTCTCCGTAGAATTTGCTTTAAAAATGGGTACAAAGAATTCTCTTTACGTATATATGTATAGATACTACAGCGACTTTCGGAGTTACAGAAAATTAGGGTACCGATTTGTAAAATACTTATATATAAAAAAACTAAGTTGTTTCTAAACGACTTCAAAAACTTACAACCCGACTTTAAAATTCGGATGGCTTGTTTTTGAATAATATACCGAAATTCAGTTGTGGACAGATGCCTCTTCAATCAACGGACACACAGGAGCTAATGCAGTCTCTGTCCCGTTTCCCCAGATTTGGGGTATCGCTTTATCAGTTTTCTTTACCCCAATTTACAATCTTCCTTTGTACCTTCTGAAAATGATTACATACCCAAGGAGCGTTGGCGTCAGGCCCCCAGCCAAAACTCTTTGCATTGCGCCGACCTCTAATAAAATTGACAAGCGCCAGGAGGTTGCTACTTTTTTCTTTAATATCTTTTCCAAGCTGTTACTTGAGCAATATTCTTATCTATAAATATGTTTGTTGTGCATATTCGCGTGTAATACCTACTACCTACCAACTTAAGATATGCCGAGATTCATGAGGTGGCTTTCTTATTATTTATTATGGACTTCATATTGCGATTTAAGAAAATTATTTAGAACTAGATATAAATATAAAAAGAATGTATGCGAATTCGTTTATTACATAAGTCCTTTTCCATGTTGATTTATTTTTTAATATGGCAAGTTATTAAATTAAATTTGAATGTTCCATTTTTTATTTGTAGTCTGAGGTCTGACAGTATAACCAAACTGTTACGTTGATTAATGAAAGCTTGATTAACTTTTTAAATATTAAATGTAATCGACACTGTTGCCCAAAAATCGATAAAACGATCTTCATGATAAAAATAATGATCTTAAAATTTACATAAACATATGTATAAAAAAAATAATGCAAGTTAGCTGCTCATTTCAAAGAAGGTGTAAATACACTATTTATATTACCTAATTGTATTAATAAACTTAAACTATACTTAACTACAATAAAATTATTGCAATGAGACTCAGCAATACAAAACTCAGTCTAAAATGGACGGCCTCATTTTATAATATAAAAGCCAAGTAGATATGTGTATGAACATGAACTTAAAACAAAATATATATAAAACAACACACACATAAGTATAAACATTAGTCAAAAATAGTTCATAAGGAATAAAATACACCTATACTTATTCTCTACTACAAAACAGTCAAAATGCTGTAAAACGAGATTCATTAAAAAAATATATAGTGCCAAATATGCATATCCTAGTTTTTTTTTTTTTGCTGGTATATCAGCAAAGAAATTCATTTTGATCTGTATAAAAAAGATACCTTATATTATAAATAAAGCTCAAAGACACACTGTGTTTTTACCGCTGCAATTGTGCAAAGACTCATATATTTAACAATATTTTCTTAGAGCTTTGTTACCAAACAAGTAAATACAAGATTCACCTGATAGTAAGCAGTTTTCGGAGCTAACAAATAGGTACTCGCAATAACAAAATTGTGTTAATTGTGTGTTAACCCTACCTCCATAAACAACAACTCTACGCTATTAGTCTTTTGTAAGTCACTGGACCAGCCGTAACCCTCTACTAGTTCGAGATTCCAGTTTAGATTGTAAATAAGTAAATAGTAATTCTTCCTGAGAATCAATTAACATACATACACATTTCCATGTGTAATTTCATAAGAAAATAATCAGAAAATGACAACAGCAGACCTTATCAAAAGTTCCAAATACGAAGCCGTATTTCAGCGACTCTTATGGAACTTGCATGAAACTTAGCTACAAAATTAGCTAATAAAGAATAAAGAGATTAATTCGCATCTCTACTGAACCTGCAGCTATAGAGGTAAGAAAAATTCTAGGATGTCCTTTTCAATTTATTTCAGCCGGTATTTTCAAACGCAATGCGCCATAGATCTACTTAGTAATATAAATACGCTAATAAGTTTGATTTTAAAAACTAATACAATATCATAGCTCTAAATGCTCTTTAGTTTAAAGCGTTAATGGGTGAATTTTCCTTCTTTTTAGTTCTTAAATTTTCTGCGTAATCAATCCCCTTCAGAAATATATACATCGTGGGTACAAAAAATTTATATTAATTATAAATTACTATTTTACTTTAGAGATTATTAATAGTTCTGCAGGTCTTTGCGTTGTTTATAATGAACCGAAAGTAAAAAAAAAAAAGGAAAAATCATCAACAAAATTCACGTATCAATAAAAAATGATATGCGTTTTTTTTCTCTAAAATTCCGTTAACAGTTACGGTGTTATAATTTTTAAGAGAAAAGTGTTCAATCTCTGCAAACTGGAACACTATTTGAAACTAAACATTATTGTTAATTGCATACATTGTCGACATAAAGTTAAACACCGTAATTTAACTTAATATTCTACATTTGTTTCAAACATTGTGTCATTAAATGGAAAACTTTTGTTGTAATTGACATATTGGTATCGATAAACCAATGTTGAATGTCGCAGTAGTGTGAAAATAAAGGGGGAAAAATATGACTTTTTATTTAATTACCTCGTCATGAGAGAACGAAATACGTCGACTTGAGTATTGTATTGTTATTTCATATCTTAAGGTTGCTTGGCAAGAGATGGCATTTAGCAAACATTTCGTACATTATCTGCCTAACACATGTACATATGATACTTCCACTGGTGTACAAATAGTGTTATCCATCTATCTTGGTCATTTCATTAATATAACTAGGTACATAAAGAAATAGACCTTTTTCCTATAAACCTAGTTGAATCCCACTAATATTATAAATGTGAAAGTTGGATGGATGGATGTTTGTTACTCTTCCACGCAAAAACCACTGAACCGATTGCGATGAAACAAGGTATGCTAGCTAACAAGGTAGCTGAAGACCTGATGATAATCTCACGGGATCGGGACTTACGCGGGTGAAACCGCGTGACGCTGCTAGTATAACATAACACTCTTTTATAATAGCGTACCAATTTTCTTACTGGATTTATTAACTTCTGGCCTTGAGTAACTTTTAACCCCCTTTAAATTACACTCTACTGCCCATAGACATATAAGATAAGGTAGCGGTAGGAGGTGCGATATGCGGTAGATAAATAAAAAGAGAACGTTGCCCTAAGTCTCTGTCTCTTTTAAGCGGCGATTGCGAATTAACGAACCTCGACAATCGCGCTTTAACACATCGTATCAACCTACACACACACACATCACGTACACGACCTAGACAAGGATAGAGACCACATATAGCAGCGTTCTCTTTTTATCAAGCTATCGCATCCGCTTACACGATAGTCCGCTACTGCCACTTACCTCAGCCAATGCGACAGAAAGAAGACGGCGGCGAGGGCGGCGCGGCTGGCGCCGAGCCCGGCGGCGCCGGCGAGCCTGCACTTGAACATGTCGATGCGCGTCTCTTTATCCGAAATTATATTCTGGAACTCCGCCTCCATGATCTGACCGTCGTAGTACGTGATCGAATCCTCGAATGGGTACTCGAAGCCTTGGAGACACTCGCATTTGTAGCCTCCTGCCTCGAAGCCTCGGCCGGATATTGGTACACACTAAAACGAAAAACATTACTACAGTATAGATTTTATGCCGTTTGTTATTACTGAGAAGGCAGCGACCTCGTATTTTGGCTACTAAGGGTACGCTACAACCAAATCAAAACCGTTTATTCCAGTTAAAACAATTATAGGTATTTTTGAATTTTTAAGAGTAGTAGTCGGTCAGACTAAGTCAGTCGTGAAACTAGTTGTCTGTTCCAATACGTAGATCCTGTGGAGAAGAACAAGCTAAAAACTCCAAGGACACTCTTTTTCAATATATATTTTTTAGAATTTTCCAGTTACATTATTTATAAGCATAAATGAAATGTGAGAACAATGTAACACGTTGTCCTAAAATATAAAAAAACGCGCATGTTACAACTATGTTAAAGCAGTCCGCAGATGACCAGTCCCGACCAACGAGTGTTTGACCAAAAGGCGCTGTGCTGCAGAAAAGTTGTAACTTGTTACAGACTTGCGACAAATTTGCCGTCAACTGAGCGCAGTAAGATTAAAAATTCTATGTTGAGATTTGGTCTCCTGATCATAACGCACAACGCTGCAACAAGCGGTGTGCGGTGTCCGACACATAATCGTAGGAAAAACGTCTTTGGAAGAGACCATTCTAGAGGCAGCGTTGTGCGTTATGATAAGGAGACCAAAGCTTCACACTCCTGGGACGCGACATTATGCCGCAGTGTTTATTTTGCCGCGGGCCTGGCCTAACTTGCGGGACCTATTCATAAACTTTAAGTACTTAAAATTTCACGTTCCTCGGTAAGCGAATTTTTTTTAAAAATGCATACAAAGAATTCTCCTCTTCTATACTTACATATGAAGAGCTGGTGTCACACTTGTCCGTCCCTTTGAATGCGTTCGGTACGTACGACTTTTCGGGGCACTGCTTGATGTCCAGAGACATCAGGTCCATCGTCACCGCTACCACACCTCTGTTGGCACAAATAGTTTATGTAAATATATACAACTGGATTATAGTTCTAGTACAGAATACTTAACAGTACAAGTACAAGTACAGAAGGCTTACTCTGCAAAATAATTTAAATAAATAGCGACTCTTGCGCCGACACAATAAAGTGCAATTAAGATCGCACAGCGCTAATTACCTACAGTTATAATTAGAGATCGGATAATCGGATGCATATTTACCTAAAGTTATTTTTTGGATAACAAATTATGGAAGCGGCTTCTAAGTTTATTTTTCGTCGCATAACTAATCGGATGTATATTTAAATAAATAAATAATTCTTTTATTCCATAAAAAGGAGCTGTAGTACAATACATAAAGTAACTTATAATAATAACAACAAACACTTAAGTAATAACTACACTTAGCGGTTAAAGTACTGTCCTCTTAAATAGGCTATATAATAGCCTGTAGTAAAGAGAAACAGTGCCACCTCCTCGGAGATAGGAAATATTTACTTATATTTACTATATATTTACTTGAAGTTAATTCTTTTTAAGTTAAGGTGTTTCCCATTCGAGTTTGTACGTATGTAAGGTGTAAGAGAAATGGTGGTGGGGTAAATAAGAAAACATAAATTAATATAAACTTATTAATTCATTACATCACATAATATTTTTATGTTGTACACACAGAAACTACATAGAAGACAAATGAAAGATAGAAAAGTTGTACATGGGCACTTTGGGCAATATACATAAATAATTGTCATTCAATAATTAATGTTGCTCAAGTTATTGTGTTGTTTTCTTTACAAGTAGCCATGACATGCACTTCTTACATAGCTAATATGAAGAAAATAAACACTTAAAACTAGCACATTTTATATTTCACTTTTAAACTGGTAGCGAGATAAATGTGGAGAGATTTGAAAGAGGCCTATATATATGCTCAGCATTGGGTGGCTAAAGATTGAAGAAGAAAGATTACCCCAGTGACAATATCTTTAATCACTATCTATGACTATGGTTCGGTCACTGAAATCTGTCATTTCTGTATCTGTTTGCGTTGAACGTGATGGTGTTACGTCTGGTTCTACTGACTATTCAAAAGTTCTTAATTTAGGATTATTCAGAGAATTGTAGTGTAAGATAATAATTTTCTCGAGGATATCATTTGTTAGTCTATTTCTTTTAATATTAAGGATCCACTTGTAGGTTGAAAAGGATCTCTCCACGTCTACAGAAGTAAGTGGCGCAAATTTGTAAATACTAGTCATTTTCTTTATTACATGTTTCACTTATTTTTTTCATTGTTTTCAAACGATATAAATATAATCAATTTGATTTTGTTTAAAACCAAACTCACAATCTCGCACTCTCGTTGACGTCGTCACCGAAGGCCTCGAAAACATAACGTTGTCTCTTTCATGCGCAAGTAAAACGGACGGCATTGTGTTAATGATGTCTTCTAATCTAGTGTGTGTAATATAATAAATAAGTATAGGTATACCTATATACTTAAGTTTTCGTGTAGTAGGTAATGTAGGTAGGTACTTTCTATTGATTTTCTATAAACTAATTAAAACAAAACATGACGCCAGGTAGCCAGAAATTGCACACAATGAAGTGTTAAACACAGTCCTTTTATTTTTGTAGGCGAGTTTTCAACCGTTTAAAACGATTTATTTGGGGGTTAGAACGGCAACATTTTATTTAAAACGTTTTAAATCGGTTGTTTTATATCTATAGTCGAAATACAGTATCAGATAACCACATAACACAGCGCATTGTTTTAAAACTACCTGATATACAGCAAAACTGTTTAAACAATAGTCCCTTAATATATAATATATAATCAGAGAGCAGAACATGTTACTATCTGGCGAAACTACCATTACTCAGGTACATTTGACTTTACTACGAGTTATTTATTATATTATACATATTTCTATAGTCAAAATCTGTTTTCCAGCTATATACAAATAGGTATAATGTTTTTAAATGATTTTGTAAAAAGGAATAATTCTTACCTTGTTAATAAAAGAAATAAGAGGTCCAAGCCGCAGAGCAGGTAAATCCAGGATTCGTGGCACAAAAGTCGTCGTTTCAAGTAAAACAAAAATCCAAATCACGATGCAAATCAGAAACCGTTATTCCATAGCCAAGTAAGTAATCGTAGAAATGAGAAAAGCTTAAGAAACACACCCGAACGCATAGCAAGCACAGCGACGAATGCAGTTGTATTGTCGGGTCGCTACTTGCGCACAAGCAAGTATAATTTGCCGTCTCACTCGCACTCTTACAAAATGCTTACATTTCCTGGGGTTTAATAGGCCCGATTTGACACTTGTTACAACGTAATAAGGTTGTTTTTGCTTCGTCAAAAATCACTGACAATAAAAGTAGGGAAAAGCAACCATTATACGTTGTAACAGAGCAAGTGTCATTTGTGACAAACTGGGGTTTATAACATCTCACGGAGTATAGGTACACTTAAATTTGAATTTCCCGGAATCGCGGGATTCTTTCGACAAAAAAGTGCTTTCCATAATAGCCAACATCTCAACGTTAGGTAAATATGCATCCGAATATCCGATCTCTAGTTATAATTCACCTACAAGTTGTGTCTCTTTCTAGCGGTAACTGTTATCTTCTCTGATGATGGCGTTAGAAGAGATAAGAGTTACCCTAACACATACAACATACAACTTATGGCAACACCGGCCAATGTCAACAACTGTTCTGTGTATTTTTTTTCCCATTTAAATAATTATAAAGGCTTTCAAGTGATAAAACCCTAAAAGATAAGAAGTAAAAGTGTTAAAAACTAAGTGTTATTGTTATCTCAGTGCTAAACTCAGTTATATGCATTAAAACAACAACTGTAACATACAGCCGTTGAATTCGTTCAAAGACAAACAATACATATAATTAACTTAAATCAATAACAAGGTACATTAACAAAAGTTGTGTTCGCTATAAGCATTGAAAATAAAACAAAATCCTGCAGGCTACAGTGATCAAACAATAATATATAAACAAACAGTGTCAGTTGCAATAGTTTAAATTCAAAGTGTTTGTCATCACTCAAAACTTATTATTAAGTTGGCACCACCGCGGCACTGACGTTAACAAACACATTGAGCATTGTAATAAACAATTTGAAACATTATATGCAAGATTTTTTTTTTCGCACAAGCACTATTGGATTGCCGTTTAGTCATCATCGAGTTCGAATCCGATTAACCGCTAGCTCTTTTTAGGATATTTCTCATTGTAAGTATGGATAACGAATTTAGTAATGTGACATTAAGGAACAAACATAGAAGATATAGCAATAATGAATCTCTAAATGAATCATTTACATCCATACACTCGCAGCCCGATTATCTAGCAAGAAGTTTACCAGACTTATCGACTATTGTATTATCTAACGCGAATGAACTTCTGCTTGAAAATAGAGAGTTAAAATTGCAATTAGAAATTGCTCACTTAGAAGTTGAAAAACTATCTATAGAAAACAATGAACTTAAAAGCCAAGTTACTAAACAAAAATTAGGTTTATCAAGTTTAAAAACCATATGTAAGGAACCTTGCAAATACAATAACGAGTACATTCGATAAATGTTATTACATGTAATGAAATAAATACTAGCTGTACAGATCTAGGCTTATATGAAGATAGTTCCACAAATATACAAAAATATTTATCTGAGTCCTCTACGGTATTGCATAAGAAGTCATTTAATGAAAATACTGAATCCGAAAAATAACGCATAATAGTCGTCATATATACATTTTGGGAGGACAGCAGTGTTCTGGGCTAGCAAGAAAATTGATACGCACTAGAATAAACACACAATTTGAGCGTTATGAAGTATACTCTACAGTTAAGCCATTTGCGAGCACAGAAGAAATTATGAAATCATGCTCACATATCAAAGACCATGCTAATAACTATTTAATTTTAGGTATTGGAGAACATGACGTAAACCCTACCAAAATATCGGTGGACATTATCAGGGCATTGTCTCAATTCGGTCACGGTCCACCAGCACGAGGCCCGCATCACGGACACTGAGCATAAGATTGTGGATATGCAGAAGGCCCTAGGAGACCTGAAGCTTGGAACTGCTCCTGTGGGGAATGCTCCTGCGGCGCGCGGATTTAAGGTGCCTCCATTTGATGGAACGTCCTCGTGGTCTGCTTATAAGATCCAGTTTGAGGCCGTTATGAAGGCGAACGGGTGGACTGAGGCGCAGGCCATGACAGCGCTCACCCTGGGTCTCCGCGATCATGCGTTGACTGTGCTGGAGGCTCTCGGCAAGAACCTCACCTACGACCAGCTCGTTGAGGCGTTGGAGTCAAGGTACGGTGACGCGCACCTGGAGCACGTATTCCGTGCCCAGTTAAAGGAACGCGTGCAGCGTGGAGGTGAGAATTTACAGCAGTGGGCCTTGGAAATTGAGAAGCTCGTCCGGAAGGCATATCAGTCAGCGCCTACATTGATCGAGGTCAATCTGGTGCAAGCCTTCGTCGACGGCATCCGTGACCTGGAGGTCAGGGCTGCTGTTAGGCTGGGGCACCACGACACGCTTAAGGCTGCCCTTGCCCACGCATTGGAGGTGGAAGCGGTGAGGCAAGACCACCGCGTTAGGGAAGTTACTGCACCCACCACCCGTGACCATCCCCAATACAGCCCCCGATGCTACACCTGCGGAGAGAAGGGCCACCTTCGGGCGAATTGCCCAAGGCAAGGAGAAGGACGACCACTGGATAGAAGGGTGGTTGATGCTGCCGCCCAACAGCAGGGAAACGAATAGAAGCCAGGACTGCGGGGCAGGTGCTGGCTGGTGGTCAAAGAGCCCCAAGAATTTCGATCTCGCAAGCTCATGACGGGAATAGCCTGATCATCAGAGGCGAGGTCAACGGGATGCCGTGCAGCAGACTCTAGATACGGGAGCCTCTCGGATGGTAGTTGGTTCCCAGCTCGCGAATCGGTTTCTTGGGGATAACATCAGTGACCGCGAGCAACTACAGCTGGTAACAGCTACCGGTCAGCGCATAGCCGTCCGAGGAGAGAAAACGGTGGAGTTGAAGCTGGGTAGCGAACTTTACAAGCACAACATCATCGTGGCAGATATTCTTGATGATTGCATTCTGGGCTTGGACTTTTTGCGTAAACATCGTTGTGAGATAGATGTGAATCAGGGATTATTGAGGTGTGGTTTAGAGGAGCTCTTCGTGGAAGGAGCGTCACCTGGAAAAGTGTACTGCCTGGAGAAAACTGTGCTTCCTCCTAGATCAGAAGCAGTCGTACCGGTTGCTCTGCCGCGGTCTTCACCCAGAAAGAATCGGTGTGTACTAATAGAAAGCACGAATGATGACTTTCCGTAGAGGGTGGCGAGGACGAGACTCTGGTGAGGACGACTGGTGATCCAGTGGTTCGTGTGATGAATCCTTGTGACAAGGAGCAGGCGATCGGGAAGGGCACTCTGTTAGGCACCTGTGAGGAAGTTACTTGGTTGCGTAGATGCCAGGACGGTTCTACTAGCGTAACGAGTTTTGATGTCTCAACGCTATTAAAGGAATGTCGTAGTGAACTCACGAAGGAAGAGTTCGACATGGCTAAGAAGGTGCTCCTTCGATACGGCGATGTTTTCTCTTCAAGTGATACGGACATAGGAAAGACCGGACTAGTTCAGCACAAGATTAACACGGGCAACGAACTTCCGATCCGTCAGCGTCCAAGAAGATTACCGGTGGCACGAGAAGGAAAGGTAGACGCCATGATTGAAGGAATGGTAAAGCATGGAATTATAGAGCCTTCATCCAGTCCGTGGTGTTCTCCTGTGGTCCTTGTGAAGAAGAAGGATGGTAGTATGCGGTTTTGTGTTGACTACCGTCGGTTAAATGACATCACGAAGAAGGACAGCTATCCTCTACCACGTATCGACGATACACTGGACACGCTAACGGGAATGAAGTGGTTCACGACGTTAGACCTGAAAAGTGGTTACTGGCAAGTAGAAATCGATTCAAGGGATAAGGAGAAAACCGCTTTGTCTACAGGAAAGGGTCTGTGGCAATTTACAGTTATGCCGTTTGGTCTGTGCAATGCCCCAGCGACTTTTGAGAGATTGATGGTGTTAGTGCTCGCCGGCCTAATCAGGGACGCCTGCCTGGTATATTTAGATGACATCATTATAGTAGGACGTACCCTTAAGAAACACCTGCAGAACCTCGAGCGTGTGCTTTCAAAAATCCGGGGGGCTAACCTTAAGCTGAGTCCTAAGAAGTGCTCGTTCTTCAGACGGCAAGTACACTTTTTAGGACATGTTGTGTCGGAAGAAGGTGTACGAACGGACCCGGAGAAGGTAGCTGCTGTCAAGGACTGGCCTGTTCCAAGGGACAAGACGCAAGTTAGAGCATTCCTGGGTTTATGCTCATACTACCGGCGGTTTGTCAAAAGCTTTGCGGACATTGCAAAACCGTTACACCGAGTCACTGAAGAAAAAGGAACTTTCTGTTGGGATGAGAGCTGTGACATTGCATTCCGGGAGCTAAAGACGCGTCTGTGTTGTGCGCCTATATTGGGTTATCCTGACACGAAAAATGAATTTATAGTTGACACAGACGCGAGTAACACGGGTATTGGCGGTGTGTTGTCGCAACGGAAAGGCGATCAAGAAATTGTGATAGCGTACTTCAGAAAGTCTCTATCTAGACCGGAAAGGAATTACTGTGTCACGAGAAGGGAGCTGCTCCCCGTGGTTAAAACATTGCAGCACTTCAATAAATATTTGCTAGGTCGAAGGTTCCACCTACGTACTGACCATGATGCATTGAAGTGGTTGTTACAATTTAAGAACCCGGCAGGACAAGTAGCGAGGTGGATAGAACTACTGCAGGAGTACGATTTCGAGATCCAGCATCGCAGCGGCAAATCCCATGGCAACGCTGACGCACTGTCAAGGAGGCCTTGCACAGAGGACTGTAAACACTGTGTTAGGCAAGAGACCAGGGAAGCTATGCCCGTCCGCATGTTAAGAACGGACCTGAGAGACGAATGGAAGGAAACCTTACGGAAGGCTCAAGAAGAGGACACAGATGTCAAGCTAATTCTCAAGTGGGTCAAAGCCAATGCTCCGAGGCCCAAGTGGAGCGACGTTGCAGCTATGAGCACAATAACGAAAGGGTATTGGGTGCAGTGGAATAGCTTGGTCGTCCAGGACGGAGTATTGTGCCGTAAATGGGAGAATGCTCGAGGGGACACCTGTCACCTCCAAATGGTTGTTCCCAAGGCCAAGGTACCGGAGATTTCACAGCTTTACCACGATGGATGTTCAGGAGGCCATTTGGGTGTGAAAAGGACTTTATTGAAGATTCGAGAGCGGTTTTATTGGATCCACTGCCGCGACGATGTGGAAGACTGGTGTCGAAAATGCATCAGTTGTGCAGCAGTGAAGGGACCTCACACACGCAGCAGGGGTGCATTGCAGCTGTATAATGTGGGAGCTCCGTGGGAACGTATTGCCGTGGATGTAGCAGGTCCATTTCCGGAGAGTGAAGATGGCAACAAGTATTTCATGGTTGTCATGGATTATTTTACGAAGTGGCCGGAAGTATTTGCGATACCGAACCAAGAGGCGACCACGGTAGCTGATAAGCTGGTCAATGAAGTCTTCTGTCGATTTGGGGTACCTTTGGAGATTCACAGTGATCAGGGGAGGAATTTTGAGTCCCAGTTGTTCCAGGAAACGTGCCGCGTGATGGGTGCTTTTAAAACCCGAACCACCTCTTACCACCCTCAGTCTGATGGAATGGTGGAACGGTTTAATCAGACATTAGAGAGGTATTTGGCAAAAGTTGTGGAAGGCAGACAAAGAGACTGGGATAAACACATCCAGCCGTTCCTCCTCTCGTACCGAAGTGCGGTCCACGAGAGCACGTCAGTAACACCAGCCTTTGCGAACTTCGGTCGAGAACTGCGGTTGCCTGCAGTCTTAATCACGGGCACTCCCCCTGACACTCCGCGCAGTATTACGGACAAATTAACAGCGACTTAAGTTTAAGTGAATTAAGAAGTTAGTGATAATAAATTATTGTAATTGTGTTGTTGCTAGTTTCCCTGTGTATTTTGTGATCTATTAAAATAAAGTGTGTCTATTTCGGTAACAATCTGGTATAATTCTCTAATCCCGAACCTCAGCTCGTAACATTAGTAACTATGGTTTATGCTTACACATAAATAGTCCAACCCGTTTAAGTGCTTGCTTGGATCATGTGATAAGTAACATTCAAAATTCACAAGCATTTGTTCACGAGCTTCTTTTATCTGACCATAATACGTGACTGCCCACTGAATTATCCCGACAAGTCGAGTTTAAAAAACAAAGATCATCAAAAACTAAATAACACTCACTTGAATTCCAGTTTAACTTTAACACTGTCCCATCCAAAGAAAGGCGAGGCGTAAGTGATAACCCATCGTTTCACGTGTCCCTTGCAGTCAAAGTACGGCCGTGTCCAGTGACCGTGCTTAAGATTAGCCGCCCTGTAGCTCGTAGGGAAGCGTTCATAACGTTTCAAGTACTTCCCTAATACGTCATCACGAATCTTCATCTTCAGGAAGAATAGTTCCAAGTCGTCAAAGTTAGTCGACCAGCGTTGTTTCAAGAATTGGAACCAGGGTTTATTAGTATATAGTTCCTCTGAAAAAGAATTTAAGTTATTAACAAATGTTTGATTCCTTGCATAATGGTTGTGCCCGCACAGCATATTTTATTTGCGGCATATGGCTAGAAAGGGAGTAAGCACTGAAATGACGAAGAAAAGAAGACACAGCGCCGACTCCATAATTTTGGGAAAAGGATAAAAGGATGATGTCCACTGGATAGGGTTTCACCGTGACATTTTAAAATTAAGAAAAGATAAGAAATTTATTCTCTATTCATCTATAAAGTATTTGCTTCATAAAAAGGGCATAAGACGTTAGGCCTTGGTGTTTGTCGTGTTGGATGCTCAAATTTAAAAGCATCAAATAATTGTGTTATGAGCATGGTCACTTGTTCTGTGTCTAGGTGATGTAATAGTTAGTAATATTTAAGTATGTTTATCAGCAGTCTGGTTACCATAGTACATGCTCTGCCTAGTTTGGGATAAGACTTCCGTAATATAAAGTGTCTCTCTTTATTATTATTATTATTAAAGAGCTTGGGGAGCCCTGCCCACTTACGAAAAATAGGGCGTGGTTATTTTAGTTGCAATCCTGATCAGATTAAGGTACACCGAGAGCCTTGGGAGCCCCGCCCATAAAAAAAAACGAAATGTTATTTTAGGTGGTATCTTAAGCAGGATTAAGACACTTCTCTAGAACAATCTGGAGAATCTGTTAGCCACAGTATGATGATCTTGTTCTTTCTTTTGCAGCTGACGCGCATCTTATTAGTACGGAGTGTTAATACCCCGATTTTGATGTAGATTCTCACCTTTTTTCAAGAACAGGCGCAGGTGGGTACTCGGCTAAGTACACACACGAATACACATGAACGAACACCCACACAACAAGTATGTACCTATAGGTAACGCATGTATCTGTTACGATACCTAGTTGCCAATTACGGCAGTTTTCGAAAATGTTTATTTTCATTTTTTTACTGTACCAGTTAAAAATCTACTAATACGCTATTCAAAAATTATCGATCGCAGTCTCCCAATATGAGTATTAATTTAATATAATTATTATTAAGTTTCCTGTGGTCAAAATTAATTTTTACTCTTAATCATATCGTTCAGTTTGTATAAACATCAAAAGGTAATTATTTGACAACAATAGGGCGTGATGTCACGCCTATATTTCCTATACAAAGTACCAAATCGTTCGTTAGTTTCCGTTTTAAGGTTTAACAAAAACATTCCGACTGACTATTAGTTATCATTCTCTGAACTATATGCTATAACTCATTCTATATCAATTAATTTTTATGGCTTCAATTGAATCGCAATTTCACACACACACACAGCACAATATATACTAAGATTGCCACACATTAGCACATTATAAGCTTTTTTGTTACCGAGTCAATATTGTTGTATGCTTTCATGTTTCCCAACAGTTTGAATGGACTAAAAGTTGCTTACCAGTACTATTGAGTCGAGCAAGGTCTTCCAATTTATACTTCCTAGTATTCAACTCGGTTTTGTAAGCAAATGGTGCGAAGAAAGTTCTGTTTGTAAACTTGTTTCTGTCCCAGTAAGTACCTGTAATCAGTAAATATTAAATACTCATTCTTAATCCAATAAAGTGTGAGAAATTAGTGAGAAAAGCCTTTCTTTGGGAACAAAAACTACACTAAAATAAGGTTTTATATTTCCTTGGATGGAGAGCATGATCATTTTTATGTCTGGGTGTAATTTATCTACAATATGTATATATATTTAGTAATATATAAGTATGTTTATCAGCAGTCTGGTTATCATAGTCCAGCAGGCCAGGTCCACTCCGCAGTGTCGACTACTACACGGCGTGTCGACTGGTCGTGCCAAATTCAGTGAGGGCCGCGCGCCGGCCTTACGTTAGTTCGATGCTCACTCCGCGTCATCCGTTTGGTCACAAAAGTAGAGTACATAACTTACTGGTAATTAAATATTCCGGTTAAATCATTCTTTAAAAAAAAGACAACCGTAACCTCGCGGCGTCGTCAGAACAGATAAGAGTTACGCGGTAGAAAAAAAGGCAACTTCTAGGTGAATATAACTGTACGTAATTAGCGCCGTGCGACCTGAATTGCGACTTTATTGTTTCGATACAAGAGTCGCTATTTAGTTAAAAGATTTAACCGAGTGATACTTCAGTCCCTGTACTATTCTATTATGTATTCTGTGGTACAGGCTAATAAAACTTAAAATAATATCAAAGTCAAAAATCAAAATCAAAACCATTTATTTCAGTTAAACCAATAATAGGTATTTTTGAATTGTCAGGAGTAGGAGTTAGTCAGACTAAGTCAGTCGTGAAGCTAGTTGCCTGTTCCAATACGTAGATCCTATGGAGATGAACAGGCAAGAAACTCCAAGGACACTCTTTTTCAAAATGTTTTTTACAAATTTCTGGTAACATTGCTTATAAGCGTAAATGAAATGTAAGGACAATGTAACATACCTACTATTTTAAAATATAAATAGACGCGCTAATTACTACTATGCATATTTAAGTAATAGCAGTCCGGAGATGACCAGCGTCGAGCAACGGTCGAGTCAATAATATTAGTAGTCTTAAAAAACTTACGTTGTACAGACAGTAACACAGCATTGGGCACATTGTCTTACCTGCCGACCAAATCTTAGAATCTCCTATAACGACCGCAAGAGTTTCTGCAATCATTTGATCCTCAGTCAATGGCTTGTCTGCTACGCGATTACCGCTAAACACTTCCTTTGGATCTGACACCTATTGGAGAAGAAAAAAAAGGAGATATTTTCTTGGAGATATTCATTTTTTTTTAAATAGTTCTTGCCAGCAATATTTTATTAATGGTGTACAACAAAGAATATTCTATCTATCTATCTATAATCAGTAGATTACATAATACATACTCTTAACAATTCAAATACACATATTTATGCTTAAAAATATTTACACTGGAATCCAACCGGTAACCCTTGACGTAGGAATCGGATACTCCACTGCCGCACTACATAGGTCGTCAATAATACTAATTTGCTAATATTACCTGTAAAAATGCGCTGATAAAGTTAGCTAGTCGCACCGCCATTTTTGCCTGATTCTCCAATTGCTCCTCATGACCAAACGCGATGTCACCGTTGAGCACTAAATCGGATGGATTGTACCTGTAATATACATTTTATTATTATTTATATACTATAGCAGTTCCCGGATCAGCTCGCGTGTATATATTTATTTATTTTAAGCTCATACAGTTATTTGCCAGGTACCTATGCCTAAAAATCTGTTTTTTTTATTTTTGTCTGTCTGTTGGTTCCGGCTAATCTCCGGAATGGGTGGACCGAGGAAGGAGTAACTTAGGCTACTTTTAGATTCCGCTGCGGGGAACAGCTAGTTGTAAATAAGCGTGGGCTGCTAGAACCAATCCTGAGCTATATAATGCAAGCACAGTTGTATTGAGGAAAAGCATCTTATGTGCAGCTCCAAAAATTAATAATAATAATAATAACTTGACACATCTCACATGCGGCCGTCTGATCCCAAACTAGGCATAGGCTGTACTATGGTAACCAGACTGCCGATAAACATACTTATACATATATAACTAAATATATACATTGCATAAATAAATTACACCCAGACACAGAACAGATAATTATGCTCATCACACAATTATTTGTCCTGGGTGGGAATGGAATCCACGACCTCTGGCTACGCAGTCAGGATCACTAACCACTAGACCAGCAGGCCCAACTCATACAAAGACTTGGATATAAATATGTTTAAAAATAATATGTAATTTATTGTTAAGTTTGACATCTTATTTCTATTACCACAGATAACATAAGTTACTTCGTAACAGATATATCATTCCCGTATGAAAGCGAAAATACCTACGCTATAATAGCCTACATAATTTAAATAATAATACCTGGTGTTAGCTACAACCCGAAATATATATTATCTTGTTTACGCTTTTCGAAGTTGATAACGCTTTGCCAACCGCGCGACCTTTGTCTGTTTGTGTAACCCTATTGTGTGATTAAAGAGGAAAGGATAAGAAGAAATATATTATTATTAGAAATATATATATGTATATATATATATATATATATATATATATTATAATAATAAATGTTATTTATTATTTCCCCCTATGAAAATGATGGATACAGCAGCCTACAGCTGTGGTATGTTCTTAAAATGTATTGAGCACATAAAATGAGAACGTGTTTTTGTTGACGAAGTTAATAAATCGGCTCTGCCAATGAGGATCAGTCACGTTTTTTGTTAAGTATGCAGATTTTTAATCGGATCAAAAATGACCAATTAACAGAGATTTTAGTGCACCAACTTAAAAAACGCGCGCGAGAAAGACCGTATAGGCTGTGACGTCATTCATCGCGTATCGGCAAAAGTGGCGGGTCGCCGTCACGTCGCCAGTTTGGTAAGCTTCTAGTCCAGCGCAGTTAGGGCACAGATTACTAAGTAGTTTGGTTAGGGCAACGACCTGACGATTGCTGATTTTTTAGATTATTTTTTAAAGTGATAATGCAGTCAAATAAGTATTGCATTGTGCCAAAATGCAAAAATACAAGCGTTAGTGCACCTAATAAGCTTTTTTTGACTAAAAAAAATGGTGTAGAGCATGCGAAGAGATGACAAAACTTCTTTATAGGTACTGTTGCGAAGATCATTTTGACGTAAGTACCTGCAGTATCCTAGCTAGAGTATCTACCTAATATCAGTAGGTACAATATGGTCAACGGATCTAGTGCTAATCATTCGTAAAGTTCGCAGTCTCGATGCGCAGTAGACAATTTAGTATGAAATGCTGCACTGCACATGTCAAACAGCTAAAATTCACAAATAGATCCACTGACCGTATAGATTTTATTATAATATACCTACCGTTTTGTATATTATTTCTATCATTTCTTTATAATAATTGAATTTCCTCTAATAGTTTTGATGTTCGTTCACACAGATGATGTTCGTTCGTTCATGCCTAATGCCTACCTACTCAAGTAAACAATGGAACACAAGGATATTCGAGCCAGGGCTGTACCCAGACCACGGGAGAGCCATGCTTCGGCACGTATAGCCGGGCTCGCCCGGAGTGATATCACGGCCTCATAGAAAAACCGGCAGTGAAGCAATGATTTCGTTGCATTTCGCCGCGTGAGTGAGGTTACCGGAGACCCTCATCCTTCCCTATTCCATATTCCCATCCTTCCCCTGTCCCAGTCCACCCTCTTCCCCTACTCCCACCTTAAAGTGCGGCAACGCACTTATGACTCTTGAGTTACAGGTGCCCATGAGCAGCGGTAGTCATTTACCATCAGGTGACCCGTCTGCACGTTTGCCCCCTATACAATAAAAAAAAGAGGTCCCCTGAGCGGTTGGGTGATTTTCTCTTGTATTGTGATATCATAGTGGGACGGAAACACGTGCGCTGGTAGGGAGTTCCAGGTTTTAACTGCTCACGCACAGGAAGGAAGACCCGAATCGATGGGTGCGAGAGCGTATGTCTTCCACTCTGAAGGGGTGCCTTCCAAGGCCGGCACGTGTTGTCCTGTAGAGGAAGGGAGAAGTGGGGACCAGTTGGAAGAGCTCTTCAGAACACTCCCCATGATAAAGACGATAGAGGACTGCCATAGAAGCGATATCTCTACGCATCTGCAGAGGCTCAAGGGACTCGGTGGCCTCAGGACTGCCAACAATGCGGATTGCTCGCCGCTGCAACCGGTCGAGAGCGTCAAACAGATACTGCGCGGCTCCATCGCAAAGGTGAGAACAGTACTCCACGCACGAGCGAACCTGGGTCTTATAAAGAAGACATAGATGCCCAGGCGAGAAGAACCGTCTCACCTTGTTTAAAATACCTAACTTCCGCGAGGCCGCCTTAGTGACGCTCTCAACGTACTCGCGAAAGCCGAATGCCGGCAGTTTGGAGAGAAGCGAACGGTGCCAAACCCTATCAAAGGCCTTGGCCATGTCTAGGCTGATGAATAATTCCAAAGATTCCCCGTGCCTGTCAATAGCCTCTCCCCAAAGGTGTGTGACGTACGCTAGAAGATCACCGGTGGATCGGTTCGGTCTAAAACCATACTGACGATCATTAAGTAGGGAGTGATCTTCTAGGTAGTGGACCAATTGTCTGTTAATGATCCGTTCGAACACTTTGCAGATAATGGAGGTGACCGTTATCGGGCGGTAATTGGCCGGATTGGAGCGGTCGCCTTTTTTGGGGACAGGCTTAACATTCGCCACTCTCCAGGCCTCCGGAACAGTTCCCGAGGAGTATGACAAGCGATATAGGCGCGTCAATACCGGAGACAACTCTGGTGCACAGTTCTTAAGAACCACCGCTGGGATACCGTCAGGTCCACTGGCTTTCCGGACGTCAAGTGACCAAAGCTCCGGACCGGACATCACTTTGCCGGATGCGAATATCCCGCGTTGTGGCATTGCATGTCGGAATCGAAGGCGGGTGCATGCCGCGGTCATCGATTCGGGAGTTAGCCGCAAAGAGATCAACAAGCACTTTCGCTTTCTCCTGCGGCTGATGGGCAAGTGATCCGTCGGGGTATTTCAGCGGTGGTAGCGAGGGTTGGCAGAAGTTGGACTGCACGGCTTTAGCCAATCGCCAGAACTTTCGGCTACCCGTAGGGTATGCGACGAGTTCTTGGCCAAGCCGCGCGATGCGCTGGGCATCCGCTGTGAGGTAAGCCTTCTTGCATTTCCTAGAGGCTTTGTTAAACGCTGCTTTTAGTCGATCCACGTCGGGGTGGCTGTGGGCGCGGGCCCTGGTCCATGCACGGTAGGCCAATTGCTTTTGGGCAACAGCGTGGGCGCATTCCCGATTGAACCAGGGACGGGTCGTTGCGCTGGCGACCTCACTGTAAGGAATATAATATTCCATTCCAACAGTGATCTCGCCAGCCACGGCGGCCGCACTGTGCGACAGATCTTTATATTTGAAGCAGCGTTGGGCCCACGGGATGGATGCGAAATAGTCCCGCATTCCAACCCAGTCTGCTGACGAGTAGTGCCATAACCGTCTTTTTGCTGCGACTGGTCGTGGGGGGGCAACAAGAGGCACCGAGGTGGACACGAGGCAGTGATCGGAGGATCCCAGTGGGGCGAGTACCGATACATTGTACTGCTCTGGGTGACTTGTCAGCAGAAGGTCCAGCAAGGAAGGCGCGTGACTCAGTATGTCTGGTATCCTGGTGGGCTGGAGTACCAACTGGGTGAGGTCATGCGTGAGAGCGAATGCGTGGACAGTCCGACCTGCGTGGTCAGTTCTGGAAGATCCCAACCAGGACTCATGGTGGGCATTAAAGTCTCCCAGAAACACCAGTTCGGCGGTCGGAAACTGTTCCTGCGCTTTGTACGTTGCCTGACTGAGATATTCAAAAAGTCGAGTTGTCTCAGTCTCCAGAATGGGATCGGTATAGGCATACGTAGATTCGGCTCATAGAGCCAATATCCACGTGTAGCCAAATAGTGGAGAAGGATGGGTCCTCAAGGCAGCGTAATCGGCAACAACAAACATCCACCCTGACGAAAAGACACACTCCAGCCTTCGCGAGGAAGCACTCCTCAAGCACGTAGCCGGGGTAGTGAAGATTTGTCGTGTCGGCAGGGCGGCGTATTTGTGTCTCCGTTAGGAAAAGCATGGCCGGCCGAGCCATCTCAAGATGCTGGTGGACGGCGTTGAGGTTTGCATGGAGTCCACGGATGTTAGTGAACTCCACCTCAAAAAGTGGGTTGGTGGGAGAATGGGGTGCCGCTGTTGCACGTTTATGTCTTTTCCTTTTTGCTGCCATGATAAATAAAAGAGAGGGAGGGAAGTGGGAGCGTAAAAGGCGTGACAGTCAACGTGGCAGTGTAATACTGAGGCTCGGAATGCTGTGTCGCCATACAATAGTGAGGTATGACGGTGACCGAACCGTCGGACGGAAGGGCCCCCGTACCCTCCCGGAAGTGGTCGCCTGGTCCCACCGTTCGGTCACCAACCGGCACGACGAGCCACTCCGTGGATTATGCGCGACCTGACGGGGCAGCCTCCCAGGGTGGTTAGCCGCGGTTGGGCCCCTCTCTATGCCGCAGGTGGCCAGCGGCACCACCGTTTCTACGGGTCTCCCTGGCCGACGGTTCGATCCACGTCACCCTCAACATGACTCTACGAGCATTCCACTGCTCACACACTCACGACGATAACTGTCACCCCTGCATCATTGGGCCTCCGGTCTCGCACACACCAACGCTGTCATTTTATGTTGGTCTTCTGTGCGAGGGTAGTACCGCCCCGGTCGAGCCGGCCCGTTTATGCTGGAATCAGCGTGGCTCTACTACCTTTTAAATTATTGTTTTATTGTATTATTGAGTATTGTTTTATTTGTATCCTATGATATACAATCAGGCGAATGTTTGTTGTACCTAATTTTTTAAATATATATTTTTCCAAAATGCAGTGCATTCGGATAAAATGATCAAACAATAGTTTTCGTCATAGTCAACTTCGTGTATAGTTAAAGATTTATCTTGTTCAAACTGAGGACTCAATTGGGTTTGAGCTTTGCACTTGTTAGAGATAATCTTTGAATGATTTAAACAATCCAGAAAAATCTCATTATCAGAACACGCAGTTAAAGTGGGTAAGTAGGTAGTTAGGTACCTATTTCAGGTACTCAGTAGGAGTAGGTATGTAACTACTTACTTCCCTTTTCATTTTATCCCTACAAAACCGACCTCCATAATAGGTAACTACCTACTCGTATCTATTTAGATATCAATAGATACTCAATGTCAATATAACTACTGTTGTACTAATAATATAACATCAAATTATGTATATATTAAAACTAAATAATTTACATGATACGACATGAGCGAATAATCTGACATAAACTGACCAAAGTAGCGATTTTGCACGGGTGGCGGGCGCGATTCGCGACGTGTGACGTCATCATACCAAGCGCAGCTCCGAGCAAGCGTTTTGAAATAGCCGAAAAGAAAACTTTAATAACTTTGTCATTTCTTGTTGGATTTGAATCATTTAAAAAACGAAATAATCAGAATGTTATAGCGCATACGCCCCCATATTTAGAAATCTAATATTTTGTTATGTGACTGATCCTCATTATCTCGAGCTGTTTATACAGGATGTATTTGAAAAAGGAACACTTGTTTAAATCATCATCAATTATTGTTACATTGTATTGTAATCGCTTGTAATTGATTTCAATGTATAAATAATAATATTTGTATGTCTAAATTAATGGACCAAGTATGCTATCTTATCTTAAATCTGTCCATAAATATATCAGAATCTAGCGAAAACAAGCTGTACTAAATGATCCTAAAACGCGCAAGTGAAGTTTACAATAACTTCAATATAATTTAAGTCAGCTTACTTTGAGCAGTTATTGGGTTGCACTCCTCTGATAAAGTTGAGTACTTCGTAGACATTGACTCGCTCCGTGTGCAAGGCTTCAGGGCCGCTGGTGGCGTTCACGTATTCATAGTGACGGTCCATGTACATAGCACGAAGGAAGGGATGTGCGCGCTCCCACTGAACGGGTAGACGTTGTATCCCTGTTTGTGGGAAACAAGAAAAGATTAAAAAACAGGTATATTTTTCAGCAGCACAACATCTGTTAATACGGGACGTCAACGAAACGGAAGTGACTGAGTCTGGCATGACGTTCGGACGGACGGACGGACGGACGGACGGACGGACGGACGGACGGACGGACGGACGGACGGACGGACGGACGGACGGACGGACGGACGGATGGATGGATGGATGGATGGATGGATGGATGGATGGATGGATGGATGGATGGATGGATGGATGGATGGATGGATGGAAGGATGAATGGATGGATGGATGAATAGATGGATGGATGGATGGAGGGAGGGATGGATGGATGGATGGATGGATGGATGGATGTTTGTTACTCTTTCACGCAAAAACGGCTGAGCACAGAGATAGATGATAGTCTGGACACACAGAGAACTTTATATCCCGGAAAAATGTACGATTCAGGTGGGATATTCGATTCGATTCGATTCCATTAAAATTTTAAACGCGAATGGTGTCTCGGCCAACAGTTAGTATTATAAATACGAATGTGTGTTTGTTTGTTACGCTTTCACACCTTAACTACTCAACCAACCATCATGATTTTTTTTTAAATATCATTCCGAAAAAAAAGTACTGTCCCCAGGGAATACCTAAATTGATGGACAAAATCAACAATCACGCGGGGTATAGCTAGTAATACTATTATGCTCTTCCTGGTAAGTACAAATACCTTAGACACCGGGATGGGGTTGACAAAACGCACGTGACGTGGTAATTGCTAGCGATGACATGGACTTATATCACTTTTTTTTGTATACTCACAGCCAATCTTCTTACAATCGAAGTTATTATAATACTGGTCGGAGGTGGCCCGCTCTATGATCTCGCCGAGGTACGGCCGGCGCACAATGCTCGGCAGTCTGAAGCCGGGCGCACACCGACACTGGTAGCCGCCGCGACGGAAACCCCAACCGTAAAGAGGTTCACACTAAAACAAAAACACGTACAATAATACATTTATCGGAACAGTCATTAATACGGGACGTCAATTGAACGAAACGGAAGTGTGAAGCTAGCATTTCGACAGTCTAGCATGTCGTTCAGTTCCTTTCGAGACTTCGAGCAGATAACAAGTGCTCAGAACTGTCCTACGTTACGTTCAAATGTACGGTGTACCTATCTCCCCATAACTTGGCTATTTATTATTAAACTACCCTCTTCTGAGTCCAACAACACTTTTTTTTTTTTTTATATATTATAGGGGGCAAACGAGCAGACGGGTCACCTGATGTTAAGTGACTACCGTCGCCCATGGACACCTGCAACTCAAGAGTCACAAGTGCGTTGCCGGCCTTTGAGATAGGAGTACGCTCTTTTCTTGACGGTTTGAAGGTCGTATCGGTCCGGAAATATTGCAGGCGACAATTTGTTCCAAAGATTGGTTGTGCGAGGCAAAAAATTTTTGGAAAACCGCACAGTGGTGGATTGCCAGGTGATGGGGATGAAAGTTTTGTCGCGTTGAACGATGGCGAAACGTTGCGGCCGGTATAAGTCCGAACAATTCCTCGGAGCACTCCCCATAATACATGCGATAGAGAATGCAGAGTGAGGCTACATCTCTACGCAACGCCAAGGGGTCAAGCCGATCTGAAATATCCTGGCAATCGATGATTCGAGTCGCTCTGCGTTGAATGCGGTCAAGAGAGAGAAGCTGGTACTGGGGTGCTCCTGCATAGATATGAGAACAGTATTCCATATGCGGCCGAACCTGCGCATTATAAAGTTGTAGGCGGTGGGCCGGGGTGAAATACTGTCTCGATCTGTTGAGCACACCAAGCTTCGAGACTGATTTTGCCTTACCCTCCAAGTGACTGCGGAACTGGACTTCGCTCGATATATCGACGCCAAGGATTCCGATGCTGGCTGTGGCAGTTAGGGAAGTGCTCTCAAAGCGAGGTGATACGACAAACGGAGATATCGTTTTAGCGGTGAAGGGTTAAATTGGACTAGATGAACTCGACCCCAATCGGAAACTCCTTGTAAGGAGGCTTCGATTTCAGACACAAGTTTGGATCGACTCTCAGTGACGTTTTCCCGAGAAATGTTAGCGCGGCCGGTATACAAGGCATCACTCTTACTATCATCGGCATAGCAATGAATGCTGCTGATTTGCAGCATATCATTGATATGCAGAAGAAACAGCGTGGGTGATAGCACACAGCCTTATGGGACACCAGCATTCACAGACTTGAAGTCGGAGCATGCACCGTCGACAAGGACCTTGATGCTTCTGTCTGCGAGAAAACTGGTGATCCAGTTGCATAATTTCTCGGGAAGCCCATAGGAAGGAAGCTTCGAGAGAAGCGCTTTGTGCCAGACCCGATCGCAGGCCTTCGCTATGTCCAAACTGACTGACAACGCCTCCCCCTTGCTCTCGATCGCCTGTGCCCAACGGTGAGTCAGGTATACGAAAAGATCACCAGCTGAACGACCCCGACGGAAACCGTATTGGCGGTCATTGAGTAGCTGGTGGTCTTCTAAGTACCGAAGGAGCTGGCGGTTGACAATAGATTCCATTATGAAAAACAAGGTGGTTATGGCTATAGGTCTCTCTTTTCTTTTCTCTTCTCTTCTCTTTCTGTCTTCCATGAGTTCGGGACGACGCCGAGGAAGTAGGAGAGCCGATAAAGGCGCGTTAAAACCGGTGCTAACTCTGGAGCACACGTCTTCAGCACGATCGGAGAGATTCCGTCGGGCCCACTCGACTTATGAATATCGAGGGAAAGAAGTGCTTTACGCACTGAGCTTTGGAAGAAGCGGACTTCCGGCATACAGCTGTCGCACTGCGGTATGGTCGTCGGTACGTTTCCCCCGTCATCCAAAGTCGAGTTGGACGCAAAGAGTTTGCCGAAGAGATCGGCTTTCTCCTTAGCGTCGTGGGCCAACGAATTATCTCCCATTTGCAGGGGTGGAAGGGATGGTTTACAGAAATTCCCCTGGACAGCTTTGGCAAGAGACCAAAAAGCACGAGTTCCAGAAGGGAGACCCACCAGTCTCTCACCAATTCTGCCGATGTGCTCCGACTTCGCCCTGGCAATGTCTCTTTTGAAGGACCTGGAGGCAAAGTTGAGCTGCTTTTTTAATGCGCTGGTCTTTCCACCCCTTACTGCCGCTACATTTGCCTAAGCTTGGTAATATTCCTGCTTTTGGCGGGACGCCGTTTTGCAGGGTCGACCAAACCAAGGCTGGGATTTGCCACCAATGGGAATCACAGAGAATGGAACAAAAAGCTCCATTCCCTGAAGCACCACATCAGCGACAGAATCGGCAACGACGTTGGGATCATCCGGCTTGAAGCAGACCTGCCTCCGCGGGTAGGATGCAAAGAAGGTTCGCATCCCATCCCAGTCTGCTGACCTATAGTGCCACACACGGCGGCAGCCTATAACTCGCGGCTACAGCGAGCACGTGAGTGTCACCGTACTTCGGATCAGGCAATGGTCAGAGGAGCCAATTGGGGCCTCAACGGAGAGTTGGTAGCCATCCGGATGAGAGGTCAGCAGAAGGTCCAACAGTGAAGGCTCGTGGCTTTCTACATCTGGGATTCGCGTAGGCATTGCTACCAGTTGTGTCAAGCCATATGTCAGGGCGAAGCCGTGAACAGATCTCCCCGCATGATCGGTTTTGCGTGAGCCACAGCGTGGTGGGCGTTGAAGTCGCCAAGCACCACGTTCTCTGCGGATGGGATCTGCTGCAGCACAGAGTCTGTAGCCATTTGGACGTGGTCGATGAGTCAGAGAACAAAGGAGTGCTCCAGACCGTACCCAGAGTAGGAGAGATAGGATGTGTCCGCTGGAGACGATATCTGCGTGTCAGTTAAAAAGAGCAAGGCCGGCTTTGCTGTTTCGAGGTGGTGGTGAACAGCGTTGAGGTTACAATGTATGCCCCTGATGTTGCAGAAGTCCACGGTGAGCGTAGCAAGGGGTGCCTTGGTATGCTTGCTCTTGCCCCTTGCAGATGTTTTAAGCGCGGTTGTGCCCTCCCCAGAGTACGAGGGGCAGCCTGGGCGTCCACGTCCAGGTGCACTGTGTTCTGAGCGTGGACGCCCAGAGAGGGATTCTCCAACGCTAGCGCAGCTGGTACCCCCCTATGGTAATGTACTTTTTAACGGCGCCATCATTGGGGGGAGGGGGGGTTGGGGTTTGGGCCTCCGGTAACCTCACTCACTCGGCGAAAAGCAATGCAAGCATTACTTCACTACCGGTCTTCTGCGAGGCCGTGGTATCGAGCGGAGTCGAGCCGGCCCATACGTGCCGAAGCATGGCTCTCCCACGTCTGACGGTGAAAGATCAAACTTCAATCTGCCATCTCTGACGACAATTATGTAATACAGTAGCGATAAAACAGGTCAACCGCTAACCGATCAATGCGGTTAAGCAACACTGCCTAATGCTGGACAACAGATGAGTTTCCTCCGATTGTGGTTACAATCATCACGGACAGTTAGGATATTTTTTAACCCCCAACGCAAAACCTGACCTTCAACCCCCGTAGCTTGGTGAAGAGCGGCGCTGACAGGCATGCCCAGCTTTTTCTCTACCTGGTCTGACCAGCGTTTGGGAAGGATCTCTAGGTTTTTTGCGTTCGACTTTTCCCGTTATCATTAGGTGTTCTAAGGTAAAAAGTATCTCAAAGTACCGCATTATGCGGTACTTTGGCCACGGCTACTGTAAACAGGTTGTGGAAAGGCGCTGTTATTAACCCCCGACGCAAAAAGAGGGGTGTTAAAAGTTTGACGTGTCTGTGTGTCGGTCTGTGGCATCGTAGCTCCCAAACGAATGGACCGATTAAAGTGAGTTTTTTTTTTTTGTTTGAAAGGTGACTTGAGTGTGTTTTATAATATGCAGTGATGATTATTTCTATTTAGTGCAGAAAGCAGCCCATGGTATCCTTAACAAACAGCGCCGGCACCATATTTCAAAAGCATCGATTAGGTCACTATCTAAGTATAAAACTAACATATTATGTATGTCGTATCGAGGCTCACAAATTTAAAAACTACTTACCTCAGTGGTTTCTTTGCAACGCGCGGTCGAAGCGAATCTATTAGGTCGATCGTTACCGAAACTGGGTGGACACTGGTTTATGTCTATCCTGTCATAGTCCATCTCCATTACTACGGCTGCCGTGTATCTGATGGACAAAAATACAGAATTCGTAGTTACATGACGACATCGATGCAACACGCATTGTGGATTTGCTTCAATGCATTCAGTATGTAAGACTCAGATGGTCAGCATCAGATCTATGTACGAATGCAAAGTAGTCATGATCATCTGAACAACAAAATCCCACTATCCCACTAATATTATAAATGTGAAAGTTTGGATGGATGAATGGATGTTTGTTACTCTTTCACGTCAAAACTACTGAACTGATTGCGTTGAAACTTGTTATGTAGATAGCTGGGGAGCTGGATTAACATATAGGCTACTTTTTATTCCGATATTTCCACAGGATCGGGACTTACGCGGATTAAACTGTGTGGCGCTGCTAGTTACATTATATGTTTACTATCACAATTATCAAATTGTTATAAGCATATATGTGGAGTGGAGACCGCGAATCATTAAACAGAATGTAGCCCCCCCAAGCAGATGGACTGTCGATCTGAAGAGGTACCTGGAGGGTAGATTGGATGCGGAATGCGATGCGGATGCGAAATGTTGGGACAGGCGAGCAGTGGTCTGGGCTGATTGAATTGAAAAATTCCGTATGCTTATAACAACATAAGCTTAGTAACCAAATTTTCAATACTATGTAACCTGTATAAAGTATCTGATGCTGAAGAATCTGTGTAAATAATCTGATGCTGATTTTTTATTTGCTAATGTGCCTTGGCTTCGATGCAGCACGCATATGTGGATTTGTATCAATGCTCGTTTGATATTATCTGGCATGCATATACGACAGTAACCGCTCACTATCAAGTGGTTACCGTAGGCTATTGGTAAGTTTCCCGGATCCCTCGTATTTCAGGCGCAGTACGGCACACCGTGTGGTTTTAGTCGGTTTGATTCTGACACACCGCCCCACCGAAAATTCCGGTGGGGAGACGGCCGGGAGGGGGTTTCCAGACGCACAAAAACATAAAAGGCTATTGGTAAGTTATGAAACAATATTATATCCTTCTCTTATTCTTTATCGAACTTTTAATGTATAGTGTTGCGTAAGCTTTTAAGATGGTTAAAAATAAACTCTCAAAGAATAATTTGATTAGATATCTACAGGTCGCGAACTGTGGTTCAAATACCTTTAATCATTTCTCAGAATTTCCATACTCTAACGCAAAACAAACAGATAGCGAGAGATTAAAATTATTAAAGAACAAACATAATAATAATCGAGTCAATCTATAATTTGAAAAGTGGAAATAACTAAAAGATATAACTGTAATTCATTTCAACCAATCCTTATATTAATCATCAGGATGCTCATAGCATCTGTATCCGCTACACTGAACATAACACTGACTTGTGTAAATATAATTAAATGCAATGCAAAAAAAATAAACTGCAATGTTTTTGGTCTAGCTTTTGAAAAATAAAATACTATCAAACCATTATTTTTTTATTTAGATATTATTTTAAGCGCTAGAGGATATTTTCGAGTACTGTAATGTTATTGTTATGGAAGAGCGTGGCCTTCGTATAGAAGGTTCACTTAATAGAAGGTCACAATTACGAGAAGATACTATGTACCATTTTGTTGAGAAATAAAAAGATATATATAAAAAAATATATAAAGGACATAGTAGTATTCTAATAACGAATATACCCCTCTTAATTAATGGCTCGACAAAATCGTGGCGGTAAGACCCGTCATGCAGAACTGGCTAGCGAGGCCTAGTGTAAATCTCATAGCATCATTCATAGCTGTGTTACCGCTAAAGAAATAAATAGTTTTAAAGTTGTAGGTAAATAATGTACTACGTAATTGTTCAGAATTGAAGTGTTATTATATTTTTACTACAGTCCTAATGTACAACGATGTGTCGTTTCGCGTATTGTTACGAACCCGAAACCAAAAGACAATCTGCGC
Organism: Callimorpha dominula; assembly: GCA_949752705.1. Classification (NCBI taxonomy): domain Eukaryota; kingdom Metazoa; phylum Arthropoda; class Insecta; order Lepidoptera; family Erebidae; genus Callimorpha; species Callimorpha dominula. The sequence continues at coordinate 1,909,617 of OX457002.1, read as the reverse complement.
AATGGAAGATTTTCCCATTCGAAGATTTGCCGACAAAAGTAAAGAAGGGCAAAGGTCGAAGGGAAAAAGATGATTGGCTCATTCTTTGGACGGACGACATCGGTCTAGCTCATTCCGCCAGACGCACTATCGCAAATGCTGAACCAGACCCTATTCGTCGGGCACGTGAGGTACACATGTTTTAAGCGCGTTTATTGAGCTTAGATGTAAGTTTATTTTACTAGAGTTAATGTGTGTCTTAGGTGTCTACGAATAAAACATTTTTCTTTCTTTCTATCGAACGTGTGGAGCTAGTGAGTCATCCTCCTTACAGTCCCGACCTGGCACCTTGTGACTTTTATTTATTTCTAAAAATAAAAGATAAATTTAGAGGAATTCGTTTTATGAACTCTGAAGATGCCGTGGTTGCGTTTGAAAAAGGCGTGGCAGAGATCCCTAAAAACGAGTGGGCTCACTGCTTTAGTCAATGGTTCCATCGCATGCAACGGTGCTTAGAAAGGAACGGAGACTACGTACAGGCTTCTATATCATTCCGTTTTTTATTTTCTAAAAAAATCAGCGTGACCTACGCACGGGTGGAAACCAGTAGAGGTCAAGTAATTTTTAGGATAATGTTCGTTCATATGCCTTGGAGTGTTACACTATATTATGTTCTTTAGACTTAATTTTTTATGATTTTATTTTTTATTATTTCGGGATAGAGATCGTGCCAGGAGCTTTTAAAACTCACAAAAACATGAAGAATCTTTGGGGGAAATCATTCGGACAAGACTTTGGTCAGGGTTTCTCGATGGAAGGAATTTCACAAATTCAGACTAACTGTATAATTTCTAGTCCTAATGAAAAGGGGTAAATAATTTTTTATAGACACTTTATACGACGATTTCTTGTACTAAAATTAGGTGGACATTTATATAGTCACTATACCCAGTTAATTAGATAAGTCAGTTATCAAAGAGCTTAACCATATGTTAAATAGCTCTGCACATTCAACCGGTCCGTCACCGCAATTACACATTTGGGTACGCCAGTAAAAACTGCCAGATGGCTGTGAAACCTATGCTTGAAATTACTATAAATATATAACAAGGTATAAAACACTTACGTAGGATATTCAATATGTCTAAATTGTGTGTGGCGCGGATATATATCGGCGACGGGCGACACAGCTGCTACAAGCCACTTGTTCAGTCTTCCACAATCAAAGTATGGTCGTGACCAATTCACGGGACCAGGGACCTGTAACAAATATTATATTGAACCATGCTGTTGACCAAACTTACATATCTTACTAATAGGGATGCATATTCGTAAAACAAAAGCTACTGAACGGATCTGAATAAAATTTAGCACACAGATAGTTCATGACCTGGATTAACACATAATATATGACACTATTTAACTACCCACTGCTGGTTTAGGGCCAACTTGGCCCTAAACCGGCCTATTAACCTATTAACCATCAATGCGACAGACAGTCTTCTATGCAGAGGATGTCTCAACGCGGAGGAAACGGCCGCCGACGTTATCCTGGAGTGCGAGGGAGTGGCGACACAACGGCCAAGTATCCTCGCGGGTGCGAAGTCGCTCCTAGAAGCTTGTGAATGCCCCAGGAGGCTTCTGGAAGGCGCTAGGCTGGCTCAACTAGTCAGCTTATCTGAACGCATAATGGACCCCCTATGAGTCTAAATGCGGAAACAGAGCCCAATACCAATACTATTTAACTAATTAAGTACCTTATTAAACCCTATTGTTTTAAGTACGTTTAGATCAGCTTGTAGTTTCATCATATTTACGGCCAAACACTAATCTCTCGCCTGTCATTGTTACTAACGAGGGTAAACAAGGCCTATTAGGGCGAAGCCGAGGGAAAAGCTAGTAATATCAACATGTGAATGTGAGTTTGTTTGTTTGTTACGCTTACACATCTTAACTACTCAACCAGTCGTGAATACAAATTGTTAGAGGTACAGAAAAAAATAGGCTTTCAGTCTAACTACAGAAAAGAATGTACAATATAAAAAAAATACTTTAACGCAAGCCCCGGCCAAATAAATATTGGATAGCAAGGACGGAATGGATATCCTGTTTTCGAGCGAGGCAAGTCGAAAATGCGTGGGTTGATGCGATGTAAGGCGGGAAAAGTCTCAGATGTTCGTCCATGTTGCCCCAATACAGACAGTTGTGTCGTTCATTAAGTTAGCTCGGGAGACAACAGACCATGTAATATCATATTGTCATGTATTGTAGATAACTATCTACAGTACAGTATGTATTGTATGTCGTTGGCTTCAAATCTCACATTTCAGAGTAGTCTCATGTCTCAGACAACACTCCATTCGTTTAAAATTTCTAATACATATTTACTGCGCAAAATCAATTTTGTCAACAAATACTGGAAATGTTTTATTATCATATTTGTATTATAAACTAATTTAATGTGGGGTAGCTGGCTAGAAAAACATCTCGTTTTGCACCCTGGGTAAACCAATGTGGTAATGGAAGCGAAAACGCCACTTCTTTTTTTTGGGAGAAGTTAGAAGGCTGGATGGTCTGTGGGGTGTGCTGGATGTGCCTCTGACATGGTTAGAGAACACAGTGGAAAAACGGAGAAGGGGTTTTCTATAAATCTCTGGTTACTATTGTAGCAAAGAACATAAACTGGCACTGACCTCGTATCAGTCCCAACCATAAAACACTGACTTTGACCTAAAACCTGTAGAGAAGCTAGACAGAGCCTGTACTAGTAGTACAGGCTCTGTCTAGCTTTTCTATAGGCTGTTCTACAGACACAGAACATGATCATGCTCATCACACAATTATTTGTCCTGGGTGGAAACCAAACCCACAACCTCTGGCTCAGCTATCAGGCTCACTAACCAATAGAGCAACAGGCCCCTTAAATAATGTACAAAATCACAAAGTGGTGGCAGGAAGGCCAGCCCATCAACCAATCACCAGGTCACAGAAAACAGTGTACTTTCTTTTTTTTTTTACTTGTGTCTTGCTTGCTACTCGAAGGGAAAGGACAATCTCTTATGTGGAAGGGGTCAGCAGAATCATGCCTTAGTAGGCCCCTAGCGTTTATTAGCAAAGTCCTCTTCAGCTGATCTGGTATCAGAGAAAACCTAAGGTATAGATGGTGCGACTATGCAGTTTCTGGATAGCTGGAGGTTGCCACAGAAACAAAAAGGAACACCCAACACATATTATTAATTATTAAAGAAAAAAAAGAGATGTGATTTTAATAATTCCAAAAATTTACACTGAAAAGTATATGTAGTTCCCGTAGCTATCTTTCAAAACTCGTTTGTTGATTTTTTCTTATTTTAGTGAGACCACCCTTGACCTGTGCTGGACTATAGTCCAATATATCAAATAATAATTGAGGAGATTTGAGAACTTTTTCAAACAGTTAAAAAGCTTTAAATTCTTTAAAAAACTGGAAATACTAAAATGAATCCAATTAAATTAAAATTGAAACCGGAAGTCTAATTACACTGTCTAACCTTTCGAAAATTAAATAAAACCTAAACCTTGTCGTTATCAACATCCATTACCCGAACTATTACAATAAAAAGCACATAGAAAAAATAAATCTATTATCCTTAACTTAAATTATATGATAAGAAAAATCTCAACTTCATTCAATAATAATTACACTTATTAATTTGATTACAATACAATACTAATAGACTGTGGTTAACCTTATCAGAGCTTCCTTTTAAAAAAATTACATCAATGGTTTAAATGGTCTATATTAGCGTAATTGTTTATATATATTATTTTATTATGAACTTTATCAAGCACAAAGAATCAGCGCAGGAGTTCTGCCAATATTGAGTGTTTTATAATTATACAAGTTTAATAACAAAAACGTAAAAAATTGATGTCTATTCGTCCATCTTGAAAAAAACCTTAGCATAAAATTGTAAAGCAAAGGCAGGTAGGAAAATGTCAGGTTTATGTTCAGCATAAAATAATATATACAAGGTTCCATTTTCAAATCCATTCTTCTTCAATGGTTATGACAATAAAAATAAACTGTAATACATACCTCATCACTGCCAGGAGGTCCATGGAAGGTGAATGTCTCATTAGTGTTGTTAGCATATCTGATTTCTATTTGATATGTTGTCTTTGTGTCATGACGCTTAGCAACTCGGTCAGGCAACCATTTCTTATACCACTCATTAATCCTATAAAACTCAGATGTGTAATCCTTTGACAAACTCTCTGGGTCGAAAGCGCCAAGGTCCTCAACATGGAATGTGTTTAAAGTGGATATCTTTTGTAAATGCACTGGGTCATTGAAATCATCAGCTCTAAAAGCTCTTGGTGCAAATCTAGGAAATGTTTTATTGAAGAAACCTCGGTAAGAAGAAGTGTACGACATATTCGGCGAGAAATATATTGAACTGGCATTTATATACGGATTAGCTGCCACATCAGCTACTGATGAAAGAAAGTAATACATCATACCAGGGTCATAAGTATCGTTAATAGCTGGTCGAATAAATCTCGATTGGAGGATATAACTCCAAAAAAAAGCTCGATTCATTGCCATGTTGTTTAAATGCAACATTGCTGTACGATTCGGAAACACTGGGTTTATGTTGATTTCTTTCACATCGGGGTGATGGGAAACCGAGTCCTCGGGTAAGTAGAGATCGTCTACATGTGTAATAAAGCAGTTATCGGCATTAATCTTGTCAACTTTTCCACGTACTTCGTCGAAAGCATCTCTTATTTGCCATTCATACTGGCCGGCCACACCCCACAGTAAAACAGACAGTGATACAAATAATAAAGTGATATTTAGTCTCTCCATTATATGATTCTCCACTTATGTATTCACTAAACTAATGTATTTAATTGACTTAATACATTTTACTGATATAAGAACTAATATAAAGTGGAAACAAATCCGTTACGTCTACTACCAAGTCCCATACATTAACGAATGTTTTGAAAATGATCACGGCTCTGCTTACTTGTCAAACATAGCTTTGTCACAAAGCTTCACCATCGATTATTAAAAAATCGATTATTTTTTCTATAAAAATCAATTTTTGGAATCGATTATAATATTTCCAAAAATTGATTTATTAGAAATCGATTTTTGGATCGCTGTCGATTTATTGTTTCGTCTGCAACCCGCCGGACTGACTGAGTCTGGAGCGTGATGTGAATCACTTATTTATAATATATTAAATTTTAACGCCACCTGTGCATCTTCGATGGCAGTACTTCCTTCTTTCTATGCTTTGTACAGAGTAAACAGTTTATTGAAGAACATTCATCACTAAGGGTGATTGATCATTAATAATTAGAAGGAAAGAAAGAAGAAAGAAAAAATGTTCATTTTGGCAACACAAAAAATACAGGTAGGTGACATAAAACAATGTTGCAGCTTCATTGCCAAAAAATATTAATTAATTCAAATAAAAACTTTCAATACTCTAATAAGTCAAAGTATGTAAGAAAACAGATGAAATGTAGTGTTTTTGCTGGTCATTTATATTGATAGTATTGAATGAGTTTTTTAGGTTAGGTTCATTTATTTATGAGTTTTATGACCAACCAGAATAATTATCATCATAACTTTTTTTGAAGTGAAAACGTCTTTAGGCACGTTGCGCACTTTTGCTATGGGGAAAAAGCACTGAACTCGTGACCGTCACCCTAATGATACATATATAGATCCACTAGAGGGCGCTAATCTAAACATTGAGTTCTATCAGCTCCTTATTAATTAATGTTTAAAAATATATTTAGTTCAATATGACTGGCCTGTTGGTGTAGTGGTTAGTGGCCCTGACTGCTAAGCCAGAGATCGTGGGTTTGATGCCCACCCAGGACAAATAATTGAATGATGAGCACGATAATTTGTTCTGTGTCTGGGTTTAATTTATCTATAATATGAATGTATTTAGAAATATAAAAGTACGTTTATCAGCAGTCTGGTTACCATAGTACAGGTTCTGCCTAGTTTGGGATCAGACGGCCGTGTGTGAGATGTGTTAAGTTATTATAAAAAAAAAATAAAGTACTTATTGTGTGCACCATTCATATGGTAAAATAAAAAAATTATAGCGCCTACTATAGGCGTTATAAATTTTCTTAATAGAGAAAACCTTTATTCAAAACTTCGTTGACGCGACACGTCGTATTAAGTTTTCACTTTTGTCCCATGACTGTCTACTTTTTTCATTTGTCACTTTCAGTTTGTTTGGTTGTGATAAAAGTGATTAATTTCTTACTTTTTCCTTGACTTACATGCCGATGTTACATACATCGGTAATTTGATTAGGGTCCATAGAAAATGGTTTACCTTAGATAAGATAGAAGGTATACAAATTTTGTAATTATGGCAGAAATTTACAACATTTTCCCAGCACCAAAAGCAGCTCTTACTTGCTCCTGCTCTTTGAGTTAGTGCATAAAGTACAATGCTCCATATGTTTTTTTTTATGGCATAGGGGCAAACGAGCAGACGGGTCACCTAAGCTGATGGTAAATGACTACCGCCGCCTATGGGCAGGTGCTCTTGAGTTGCAGGTGCAACTCAAGAGTCACAAGTTCGTTTCCGGCCTTCAAAGTAGGAGTAGGGGAAGGGGGGAAGAAGGGGAGCGGTGAGGAGTGGAAGAGAAGGGGAGAGGTGAGGAGGGAGAGGGGGAAGGGTTAGGGCCTCCGGTAACCTCATTCACTCGGCGAAAAGCATTGAAACGTTGCTTCACTGCCGGTTTTCTGTGAGGCCGTGGTATCCTCTTCCTACGTCTTAATGAGGAGTTTCCTTATTTTTATGTGGATTTTGGCTTTGAATACATGTTCATTGCGTTTGAAGGCATATTTGATCAGTAGAACACCTTGATTGAGTCATGCGTTATTCTGCTACCTTAATATTTAAAACTGTCCACTTGCTCTATATGAGTATTTTCGATTTAAATTTCACTAGATATGGGTGGAAATTTTAAGTAGATAAGAGTTTTTTTCATGTTTATTTTTAATCCAAATTCCCTAAGAGTGTCGGACATTATTATTAAAAATTGTTCTAAATTGTTTGTGCTGTCGGCTGTTGCTGTTATATTGTCTGCAAATCTGATAAATTCTATAGTCTTCACATTAAAAGAGACCCCTCTTTTACCTGTTTCTAGAATTTGCCTTACGGCACACTCAATAAAAATTTAAAAATGACAGAGGGCACCCTGTCTGACTCCCTGCTTTATTTTTGCTCTTTGTTTGTCGTCCCCAAATTCTATTATTGTTTGTTGGATTTTATGGAGTTGGTAAATAATTCTGCTGTGTCTGAAATCCAATTCTACCCCCTAAAATTTACATAATTTTCGTCCAGTCTATAAAGGCTATGAATGTTGAAGGCTTAAATCCAGGCGCCTGTCTATAATTAGTCGGAGGGCTACTTTAGCTTTTTCTGCGCGAGTGGTGCAGAAAATTTGACTTCTTAAATTTAGACAACCATGGATTAAACAAACTTTTTGATAAGACAACCTAATACGGTTGGATTAGGAATGAATTAACCTTTTATTTGATATGTAATTCGATTAAATAACTAATGAGGGTATATTAACAACGCTTACTTACCTGTTCATACCTAGCAACTCCATAGTTGCACGGAAGGTAAAGTAGGCAACCCTTATTCTTTCAATTCCTTGGGGTATATTCTGCCAGCAGCAGCTGCTGCTCGACTTTCATAAATAACTTATCGGGGAAGTTCATAAAAAAAATGTATTAAACATTTTATCGTTTAACAGCATCGGCACGCGATTTAGCTAGGCAACCTATTTACAATTATATACCTAAACCTTCCTCATGAATCACTCTGTCTATTAGTGAAAACCGCATGAAAATCCGTTCAGTAGTTTATCAGTTTATCGCAAACAGATAGATAGACGCGGCGGACTTTGTTTTATAATATGTAGTGATGTAGTGATAGATAAATAAATATCAATTTGTTTTACCGCAGCATGACGAGTTATGGATCTAATGTGGAAGAGCCATGCTTCGACACGTATGGGCCGGTTCGACCGGAGTGATACCAAAGCCTTACAGAAAACTGGCCACATAGCAACGTTTGTTTGCAACGTTGTGCTTCGTCGACTTAGTGCGGTTATTGGAGGCCCTAACCCGACCCCTCACCCCCTCTTCCCTTCTTTCCCCTACTCCCACTTCAAAGGTCGGCAATGCACTTGTCGGTCTTAAGTTGCAGGTGTCCATAGGTAGCGGTAGTCACTTACCATCTGCTCCCGTGACCCGTCTGCTCGTTTACCACCTATCCCATAAAAAAGTGGTGGTGTGGTAAAAGCAGACGGCTTTAGAGTCGATTTTTGTTCCAATTTTTTTTGTAAGGATTTGACATTCTTCCCGCCAGGGTATCAGATTGGGATGTGACATTGAGGAAAAAAAATCTATTAACAAATAATCGATTCTTCTCTACTCAATAAAAATCGATTAGAGAAAAATCGATTTTTCCTACAAATAATCGATTTTTGTGGAAAAATCGTTTTTTTTCTTATTTTATGTAAGAATGCCCCGCTGTTCTTTCTTATGCGTATGTTCCGGTAAGTGTGGTGAGTTGAAATTTTTTAATAATTATCTATTATCAATATCAATACAAATAAATATAATTGAAAAAAAATCTGTTTGTAATATCAAAATAATAGTTTTTTAAGTTCTTAGTTATTTTTTTAATCCTTTGATGTCTAATCAATACTAAGAAATTAACACTTTCAGTGCTGACGACACGCCTGGCGTGCTCTTTCACATTTCCTCCAGCTGCTCAGAACACCCCTGGCGTGTCTACAATGTTTCGGCAATATTTGAGCCATTATGCAGTATTATGTATTAAAAATAACAGTATAGCTTAAATATTTCAGAAGTTAACCAAATTTGAAGTGGCTCCTGTGCTACAATAATTTTTATATTCCACAAAAAAAAAATTTATATACAATGCCGAGAACACGCTAACCGTGTGCAGCTGCATAGATTGTCAACCATGACAACCTGTACTTAGCTAAAAACGTTTATCTGCATAATATTTTTTTTAAAGAATCGGGTTAAAAAGTTAACTATTTGATGCAAGATTTTTTCAATGATGGACATAATTTTTCCGTAAATAATATTTTTTGTATACCTTTTGCACATTAAAATTTTGTTCAAACAAAAAAATAATCCGCAAAAGATCGGCAGTAAGAAGCCGACGCAAGAATTTTACGACCTCTCTCCGAATAAGTAAGAGGTGCTTTTGGTGCTGGGAAAATGTTGTAAATTTCTGCCATAATTACAAAATTTGTATACCTTCTATATTATTTTGTGACATTTTTCTAAATTAAAAGGAACTAAACTAAGGTAAACCACTTTTTATGGACCCTAATCAAATTACCGATGTATGTAACATCGGCATGTAAGTCATGAATAAAGTAAGAAGTTAATCACTTTTATCACAACCAAACAAACTGAAAAATTGACAAATTAAAAAAGTAGACAGTCATGGGACTGCCGACAAAAGTGAAAACTTAAAACGACGTGTCGCGTCAACGAAGTTTTGAATAAAGGTTTTAGCTATTAAGAAAATTTATAACCCCTATAGTAGGCGCTATAATTTTTTTATTTTACCATATGAATTGTGCACACAATAAGTACTTTTTTTTTATAATAACTTCACACATCTCACACACGGCCGTCTGATCCCAAACTAGGCAGAACCTGTACTATAATAACCAGACTGCCGATAAACGTACTTATTTTTTTCTAAATACATACATATTATAGTTAAATTAAACCCAGACACAGAACAAATTATCGTGCTCATCACTCAATTATTTGTCCTAGGTGGGAATCAAGCAAAAGTGCACAACGTGCCTAAAGACGTTTTCACTTCAAAAAAAGTTATGATGATAATTATTCTGGTTGGTCATAATTTCATAAATAAATGAACCAAACCTAAAAAACTCATTCGATACTATCAATATAAATTACCAGCAAAAACACTACATTTCATCTGTTTTCTTACATACTTTGACTTATTAGAGTGTTGAAAGTTTTTATTTGAATTAATAATTTTGGCAATGAAGCTGCAACATTGTTTTATGTCACCTACCTGTATTTTTTGTGTTGCCAAAATGAACATTTTTTCTTTCTTCTTTCTTTCTAAATAATAATGATCAATCACCCTTAGTGATGAATGTTCTTCAATAAACTGTTTACTCTGTACAAAACATAGAAAGAAGGAAGTGCTGCCATGTACATGCACAGATGGCGTTAAAATTTAATGTATTATAAATAAGTGATTCACATCACGCTCCAGACTCAGTCAGTCCGGCGGGTTGCAGACGAAAAAATAAATCGACAGTGATCCAAAAATCGATTTCTAATAAATCAATTATTTGAAATATTAAAATCGATTTGGAAAATTAATTTAAAAATTGATTTTCCAATAAGGTATCAGACCGAGATACGATATCGGGGCAAGTAAAATTTATGAAATATGTACCTGCCTTTCATATTGTCTGCTCCGATACAAATGATAACAAATGCGGATACAAAATCCGGAGAGTTGGCTTGATTGTAAACATGGCGTGTGTCGTCATCATTTAAATACAACTTACTTAACTACGTTAGTTGAACTGGTGGAATCTAGATCATGCTTGTGGAATGTGTGGGTATATAATAAATCAAATGTGAATTCACTCATAAGAAAGTAATTGATAACTTTCAAGGTGCATTTAGTTTGCTGAAAAGAGTATAAAATCCTCTCTCTGTATATCCAGCTTGCACAATGGGATGTATCATATAATCATATCCAATACTGTCTGTAGACAGATCTTTTTTGCCTCGCGAATAAAATAGATACAGCAAATAAAGTTTTCTATTATAATCTGCCGTGCTGCCCGCGTGCTATGTGCCCGTATCAAGCTTAAAAAAGTAGCCGAATCGAAACGATTTTATCGAAAATATGTGAAGATCCATATACTATATATCAGTGTTCGAAAACGATATCGAATCGGATAATTTGGAAACTCTTTTTAGTGTTCTGTGATTCAAATATATATTTAGTTTATGATTCAAATTAAAATGTTAACTGTCATCTGTTAATTGTTAATGGCTAACCTCAAATACAGCTAAAATATCAAAACATTTCAATTTATAAAAAATTATAAACTATAATTATGGCTGGAACTTTGTTCCGTAAGTATTAAAACAACGACTTCAATTATGTTTATTATTACAGGCAATGTGATTTTAATTCACGGAACGATGTTTCAGGTTCGATAATCAACAGTACTTTAACATTTTACAAATGTAATACTACAAATTTGGTGAGTTAGAGAATATTATTTAATGCTGTAATAAAACTAGAATTCAATCTTAGACAACATAAAATGTCATACAGATCGTTTAACTTTAATAACCTAATTGGGTTTCATTTCAGAGAACTTTGCATACTGCACCTGTGTGCTACGCTGCTCGTAAAGGTACCAGAGCAAAGGCCCGTGCTAAGAAAGTTAAGATTGAAGTAACAAAAGTGGGTTTTATTCCACACAATCAAAGAGGAAAAGATAAGTATGTTTTTCTACCCTTACCCAGATTACAACCAGCCCCCATACTGGTTTAACATTAATGTATTTATCGAACTTTTATTCACCGACCTCTTGGTCCACCCTTGAGAGATATAGATGTAATTTGGTTAAGAAATTAGGTAGGTACTTAATAAGGTATCATCATCAACTGCTCATCTTCCTGATCTTTTCCCAATTGGGATTTGAAGGGACAAAGGAAGAAGGTCAATTGGGGTAAAACGGATAGAAACGGTAAGGGATACCGCAAGTCTCGGATGGGAAACAGGACTGACACTGCAGTCGCTCAAAGAGGCCGGAGTCACATACCCTACTGGTGAGCCTACTAGGACAGGAACATCAACTGGTCATTTATAAGGTGTGGTACTTAAAAAGGTATCATACTTTATAAATCTCACAAATTATAACAATATTTACAAATCTATTATGCAAAGAAGTTATGGCAGCTTAAAAACAATGATTAATAAATAATTTTTTTTTTTTAATTATTCATTCTTGGAAACATCATTAATTTCAGGGTTATAAAATCTAATGTGAGCAAACACGCTGATGACACATTCAAGCCTGTTTCTAATGATGATGTGTATCCTCTCAAATATTACCGTTGGACTGTCTACACCGCTGAGCAGGCAGTTGAGGCTCATAGGCAGACACACCACCCTACCATGTACAATGTACCTGATGCGCTAGTCTATGCCCAGATTGAGTTTAATATGGAGGCTATCAAAAAGGTTTGTTTATTATTAAATTTTTTTTAATTTCTGAAATAATCCCTAAAACAAGTAGAATTAACTGCAATAATTGCTGGTAAAATATGATTCTGATTAGTTTCCCACACCACCATCAGTTATTTGGTAAGATAAAAAATTTAGCAAAAAAAAAGCAAATTTCATTTAGATTTATTTTTTACAATCAATTCAATTAGGTAAAGAATAATGTATTATATCCTAAAACTTTCCTGAAAAAATGTAGAATATGTTAGTAAACATATGAGTCAAATAAAGAATCTCCCTTTTTGATGTTGTTAAAAAGGCATAGCTAGAATACAAAGTACAATACACACACACACACACAAATAAGTAATAATTTTTTTTATTAGAACACATTGCTTTAATTTTCACAATTTCTAATGCCTTATAAAAATTTCGTTGAATTTTCAAGGAAAAATTTACCATCCGTAAGCAAAATTATCGTTTCTTCATTATAGGAATGCGGCATAAGTGGTTTTAGCTGTAAAAGTGTCAGAACCTATAGTATTACCTGGAAGTTCTATTCCATTGTAGAAATAAATAGTAATATAATTGATAGCACAAAATGATAGCTTTTAACAGTCATCAATTTGACTAGTCAACCTCATCAGAAACGAATCCTTCATCTATTCAATTGATCATTCAAATAAGAAATAATTTTTACTATGCTTTTGGCACATTCCCCGATTTTGCTACTTGCTGGTAGTATGCTGCTGAGGAGGAGTGCCAATATTTTTAAGCGATCCGTTTCTCCAAATATCCTTTGGAGAAACATTGAGAATATATATATGGGTTCGCCTTCTTAGAATTCTTTCAGACTTTCTTTCTACATAAAGCATTTTTGGGGGCTATGAAAAAGTACACATATTAATAATAAACCTTAATTCCTTGTGTTACAGAACCGTTATTTGGAGAGTTTTACCCGCCTGTCACTGCTTCCTCACTTATTCCCACGTGATGAGGAGCGCACCATCCTCGCTTTCTGTAAGGGCTCCGAGTTAATCAAAGAAGCAACTGATGCAGGCGCTACTATTGCTGGTGGAACTGACATTATTAAGAAAGTTCAGGTATCACATTGACGGCCTACTAACTCACAATTTTGTCTTTGATTTCATTATGTAGGAAAAGGAATGTCAGGTATTGTCTCTGCACTGTCACTCTCTAAGGATCTCAATTACTCACTAATTCTGATCACAGAAACAGGTGGACAAGTAATATTTTCATATATTTTTTTAAACAACTCCCGCAATAATAATAATTCTTGTGTCACGGGAGACTTTACAATTAACAAACAACTGATACAGAGAACACCCAAACTCGATATAACAATTTGTGGGTGACACAAATTCTTGTACCCTGTGTGGGATCGAACCCTCAACACTAGGCGAGGGGACCAGTTAATAATTTTTTTATCCATACAGTCTTCTGCTATCCGTTGTGTTATTCTTGTGGTTTCATTAATTTGCAAGCATAGTTTTGATAGTACTGTAACCTTAATTGACTGAAATATTTTTTTTTGTCCTGGGTGGAGTCGGAGTCGAATAGGCTAAATATCACACAATGTTCCACCACAATATCATAGTGCTAGAGACCCAAGTGTAAGCGTAATGGTAAACAAACCCTTTCAAACCTCGATGGATCCATTTAAAAATTAAAATCCATCCATTGACTATCAGATGACCTGTCTGCTCGTTTGCCCCCTATACCATAAAAAAAAAAAACCGCTGGCTGAAGAGCAGGCCTGATCCCCTATGGTTCAGAAATACGTGCCATCATATGCGACGTGCTGCCATCTCACTATCTCGCCTTTTGCTAAGGCGACAGTTTTGCCCCGTTACCATCAGGTCATTGTTATTACCATAGATTTAGTAGCGTGGGCTACATTTAAAGCGCCATCTATAAATTACATGACACGGTAAGGAGTGGAGGTGTTCAACAAAGTCTAACATTAAGTGACAAGGTTCGGAGGTCATAAGCTTCGTGACGTCCCATGTCAAAATCTAAAGTGGTAACTGTAAACGAAAATATAAAAAATAATATTTTATTTTTAAAGTTAGGTTTGAAAGTCCTTGAACACAAGATTATCCTTTCCATTATTAGATCTTTCATTAATACTATTTATCATTTATCGTTCGTTAAATATTGTTTGTTTTGTGAATTTTCTAGAATGTTTATTTTGATGTTGATTTTATTTAAAAAAATATATATTGAAACTACTGCTTTCCTTTATTCACTTCTGGGTATAAAATTGCAAAATGTGTAACGTCACACCAAAAACGGGGGTGTACAAATGTGGCCATCCGTGACAGTGGCGGGAGTGCGTCAAAAAAGTCATGAAATTCGTGTGACGTAATTTATGGATAGCCCCTTACTGTTAGCGTCTTTGATTTTGATTTCACATCTACCTAAGATAAATGTGTATTGGTAGGCGTATATGTTAGGTTCGAACCCGCAAACACCCGCATAAGATAAGCAGCTAGTACTGTTAATTATTCAGAAATTACTATGTACTGTTTAGGTAAATTTATTGTGCATCTTTTGTTTACAGGATGGTCAAATCAAGCTTGGAGATTATGACTATATAGTGGCACATCCCAACATTTTGACTGACCTTGTACCCATCCGAGGATTGATGAAGAGAAGGTTCCCTAGCTTGAAGGCACACACTCTCGACCCAGATCTTCAAGAGATTGTGAGAAAGTTCTCTGGTGGTGTCCAGTTCAGAGTTCAAAAAGATGAACATCAACCGAATTATGGCTTTGTCGAAATACCTGTTGGCAGGGTGCGTATAGTGCATACTAAATTTTCTGCAATATACATAATAAAAAAATACTATATGCAGAGCTCAGTGCTTCAAGTGACCCACTTGATAACTGCCGCCTCATAAAGAAATTCAAGAAGGACGTCTCTTATTGGTTGTTGGCAATACTTACGTGGTATTTGAAGTAGCAAATTAAAAGTAGGGGTTAATTATAAAAATATGTACAGGATGTATCTGACAATGGAACACTTAATTAAATCATTGAAAGAGCATGCAGTTACAAAAAGAATAAAATAAAAAAAAACAATTCATTTAAAAGTTATGGCTGTTTAAATTTCCAGGTATTTTGTTTCTCATAAAAGTAGACGGAATGTGTAAACTTAAAGATTTTAAATTGAACATACTACTTTATTAGTTTATAATTCACTTTGTTTTTGAGAAATTCCATAAACACGAAGTTAAAAATTATGCATGTTAGTTTTTATGGATTTTCTCAATAACGGGAGGAAACAATTCTAAAATAAAAAAGAAATTTTTTCTATTTAAAATCTTTAACTTTACACATTCCACCTGATTTTATGAGAAACGGAGGTGATAACACCTGGGAATTTAAAAGCTCATAACTTACTCGGATATTTTTTTTTGTAACTGCATGCTAGAGTCATGAGTTGATTTAAGTAAGTGTTACATTGTCAGATACACACTGACATTGACACTCATAATATATACCATAGATGTTTGATCGGCATCATTCAGCTGTAAGTACAGTTGAGCTCTTAGACTATGCATAACTATGCATTAGACATACAGAGATGACATGAATTTTTATAATAATGACACTTGTAACAAACAATAATTGAAATAAGTTAGTTATTTTTTAAATTCGAAGCGTGCGCTTTTTTCGCTGTCCTTTTCACTCTCACGAGTGTGTGTGGAGAATATGTATCTCCAGTCTAATACTCTCAGTTAAGGTAACTAATAAACTATAGACGCTATACTGCAGTTTTGTATCTGACTATTATAATATGTATTCACAGGAGCATTCATTGTGTGATCTGGTTTATTATTACGATGACATATTAAATGCATGCACGAAAAGCATCGAGTGCTACTATTTGACGCGATTTTTGTAGTAGACCTTGTATCTATGGTATATTTTAATCTAAGCATGCAATGTATGCTTAAATAACACTTAATTGCACAATTTGAAGTCTTCAAATTAATTAAGTTGCATCTGTAAAAGAGTTCTGTAGGGACAGGGGCAGCCCTAGGGCGCTGTGAGCGGTGTACCGCGCGCCGTCATGCAGGGGGTGCCAAATCAATAGATCGGGGTTCATGTTCGCCAACCGTCCTGGGTATAATAACTTGGCGCTAAATTATATTATAATATGATATTCTGTTTCCAGTTAAATATGGAACCAAAACATGTGGCTGAAAATATAGGTGCTCTTTTAAAAGATATTCAATCTGCGCGGCCCAAACGAGATGGACTTTTTATCACAAGGCAAGTAATTCAATGTTACTTCTTTTTGTATTCACTCTCCCTAATTACTATTACTGTGACGGGCCATACTGTCGGAGGGCTTATCAATGCTTTTTTTAATTGCGTCAGGATCACTTTTTCACCTGCGCCTCTAAAGTATGGTGGGCCAGTGGTGGCAATATACATGTTTAAGCCTCAGATTTATTAGGGAAATGTCTCGGGACAAATATCGCGGAACATTTTGCAGGCCACACTAGTCAGTGCTTTTAGAAATATCGCCCGAGGAGGTTATGGCGATTAGTGCTGCGTACATACTTATTTCGGGAGAGAAACGTAAGCGAAAGAGGAGGTGGTGGATGCAGACCTGTTAAGAGGCACGTTGCGCACCGACTACACTCTGTAACAAATGGCGGGACACGTGCGCTCGCTCTCGGAGCGGGAGCAAGCAACATGTTCCGCGTCACGTGAATGCGTCTCAAAATGTAGGTCGGCAAGTTGCGGGACACTGGGTAACGTTGGAGCGTCACGTAGGTTGAGCGTTTTGCGTCATGTTGGGGGGACATTTTGTCCCCTAATGTATCCGAGGCTTTACGTGGCGAACTATTCAGTATGTGTTAGAATGTGACCTAGTATTGATGTTTGTGTTTATGTCCAATTTGAAATATAACTAAATTAGAACTAAACATTTCCATTATAACAATCCGTTCCGTCTCCTTAATTCAATAATACCATTTATGTGAAGAAACTGCACTTCAAAATTTACTTATTCTTACGGACAAAAGGTCTACGGGCTATTATTAACTTATCTAATATCGTAATTTAAGTATTTTATATAAATTACAGATGTTTAATAGTGAGCCCGCCTTCACCTGAGAAACTGAAAATTGATCCATTTGTATATGTCGACAAAACACTATCGAAGGAAGTCCAAGAGGACAGCGATGATGAAAGTGAAGCTGTAGCCGCCACTGCTTAGTCGGGATATTAGTTTTAGGAAGTGTTGTAGTATATTAACTTTTAGTTTTATGAAATTAATAAACGATATATAAAATGAAATACTGTTGTCTACTTTTTGTGAACGCATCCATAATGGTGTCAGTAAACGTCATGTTTGTTCACGATGGCGATATCAGGGTGTGTTCAGAAACCATGATGTTGAAATTGTGCTGACTAAAGTAACATTTACATAATTAACATTCGACTTGATCGTATCAACTATAGAATAACTATTTTAATATAGGTAAAAGTCAATGCCTTTTTGTTCTTGAAATTAAGTTAATAGAAACTAAAAGTAAAAAACGGAACAGAACTTTATTTAATTAACGGTACATAAAAATTTGTAAGTCAGATATTTTAAATCCTAATCTTTTTACAAAACAAGTAGGTACTAAAAAAAACTAAACCTGAAATTCCAGTAATGTCAAAGAATTTGATATTTGACTTTTCAGTCGTATGTTTTGAACGCACCCAAGAGGGGCGTAAAACAATCCGCCATTTTGTCTCTATGATAATTTAGGATTTTATTAGTTTGAAACCGGTGTAAATCTTATTAATCCCAGTTAAAAAGTTAAAATCTGGGAACTGTGTAGTGTTTAAAAAAACTGTGATAATTGTGTCTCCAGTTATTTTTTGTTTACGTTTCATCTTGACGTTTTATAGTTGACCGATTTTGACGTCGATTAGAAGAGAGCTCTAGATAAATCAAAATGGGCACAAGAGAGGACGAATACGACTATTTGTTTAAAGGTAGCGTGAATGTTTATTCTAAATCGTATATAACACCTATACTATTGTTGTTTACATTGATATATTTGATTGAATAGGTAACATTTAAAACCATTGTTTCATCTCGTAGTGACGTAGGAAAAAGTGATTGATTAGATTTTTCCCCTCGTTTTGAATAATAACACCGTGATTTTAACTTGATTTAGATCTTAGACACTATTCTAGTGATGTATATCACCAGTTACCTCTGGTATAAATAAAGTTCTTTCACATCAGCTGATTGAGTCATATCGATCGATTTCTCGTAAATTTGAGTGTTTAGTGACTCACCTTCCAATATACTCATGATCTAATAGTTAACTGTTACATTTTAAAAGTGAAAATTATCGTAAGTAACATTATTATGATAGATTTCGTGTTTGTAGGTGATTAGTAATGTTTAGTTCCACTGTCCTTTGTTTCAGTTGTGCTAATAGGTGATTCAGGGGTCGGTAAAAGCAGTCTGCTGTCACGTTTCACTAGAAATGAATTTAACTTAGAGTCAAAATCCACAATAGGTGTGGAATTCGCCACAAGGAGTATAGAGGTAAATATCATTTTTGCATTGTTTGATAATGTAGGTACTTAAATTATAGCAATTTTATGTCAATATCATTGACTAGTTTGAGGCACATTTTTATCAGTTTTACCTACATTCTTTATTATCAAAAATGTAAAATTAGTAATCAATTTATTGACACAAAGACATCTCTTGTCACCGTTTAGTAGATACCAGCTGTAAACATGTTTATAAATAGCAAACTGCTTCTACAATAATATTACACCATTTCATTACAGAAATACCTGTATATTTTATTATAAAATTTCATTATTGACCTTTCCTTTGTATGTGGTTAATCATGTATGAGTAATACCTGTTTTTCTATTTAAATCTAAACTGTTACAATAATTTATTACTTACATGTAGCTATTGGTGACTATACACAAAGCTTTTAATGAAAAGACAATTCATTATTTGTAGGTGATCATTAACAACACCTTGATGATTTTAACTGTAAATAGAGTTTTGTCCTTAACTCATTGTGTTCGCTTTCATTGTTCTAATATTACCTATGCTTATTTATATTTTAGTGATATTATTCCTTGTATTATAAACAAATATAACTTTTCACAGTTCACAGATTATAAGGAAAAACATGCTTAATTCAATATATTTATTATTTCAACTAACATTTGACCTTTTTAGACATGGTTAAATTTTGATATGCTATGGTTGAGTAAATTGAATAAGGAAATTAAGTATTATTTACAAAATAAGCTTCCAATGAAAACTATCTATGAGTAGCTAGCCATGTTATCAATAAATAACAAATTAATATAAAACAAGTCTTCTTACTACTGTATTAACAATGACAGAATGGCCATCTATCTGCCTTTTCAGGCGATTTAAAGATTTTAATTTAAAGATTAGATCAATAATAATTAATATAATATAAAAGCAACATTAGTGGTTAAATAGGCAATAGTAAGCTATGTCCTGATGTCTTGATATCTTAGACTGGCATGTTGGTCTAGTGGTTAGTGACTCTGACTGCTAAGCCAGAGGTTGTGGGTTCGATTCCCACCCAGGACAAATAATTGTGTGATGAGCACGATAATTTGTTCTGTGTCTGGGTGTAATTTATCTATAATATGTATGTATTTAGAAATATATAAGTATGTTTATCAGCAGTCCGGTTACCATAGTACAGGCTCTGCCTAGTTTGGGATCAGACGGCTGTGTCTAAAATGTGTGGAGTTATTATTATTATTCTCTTTATTCAACATAAAACTTATTAATTACATTTTTAAATATGTACCTATAAAACAAAATATATATTTAAAAATATGAAAAATAGTATACCACCGACATCGGGTACAGGGACCAAGACACCGGTGGTTAGGGCTCCAAAGACAGGAACCTCCTCACTATACAGGCCGTATCGAGGAGAACTGCCTTCTGCATCAGTTCCTTGATCCAGCCGTCTAACGCGAGCCTCTTAAGGTGTTGGTCGAGGCTTTTGGCTATCAATCCATGAGCAGATACGACAATCGGAACAATGATCGCCGAATCGACATTCCACATATCGACAATCTCGTGAGACAAATCCAAATATTTGATTTGTTTTTCTTTTTCTACTTTCACGAGGTTGTCGTCATGAGGAACAGCAATATCGATAATCATTGCGCGGCGCTCTAATCGATCTATCACCACAATATCAGGTTTATTGGCAACAATAGTTCTGTCAGTGATGATAGATCGATCCCAATACAATGTAGCACGACCACTTTCGAGAACTGGGCCGGGCACATACCTGTAATATGGCACCTCTGAATGCACAAGATTGTATCTAAGGGCAAGTTGTTGAAGCACAATCCTGGCCACTTGGTTGTGTCTGTGCAAATATTCACCGTTGGCAAGACGAGAACAACCAGAAATAATATGCCTGATAGATTCACCGGGACGGTGGTATGCCCGACAGATGTCCACCGTACCATCTTTCACGATATATTTCCAATAGTTATTCGTCATAACAACGTCGTCCATAATTGCAAAGACAAAACCTTCGGTTTCTCCGAAAAGATCACCAAACCGTAGCCAAGATGTAGACGCTTTCAAGTCTATATCAGGACCATTTAGGGCCCGATAAAAACGACCATGAAGTTCTTTGCCCTTCCATACCTCCCTGCGATCATCAGTACTAGGTACTGCAGGCTTGCGCCAGTTCTCTTTAGCCAGAGCGAGCGGAGTAAGTCAGTTGTCCACTGCGACCACACTACGATGCACTCCCACGTCAGTATGAAGAAAATATTCTCTAAGGTTTATTATTATTTTGCTATTTGTATATTATATCCTGATTTCTCTAAAGATTTTATACTCACGACAAATGCTTCAAATTATGCCTTAGGTGTCATTCTTTCACAGGGTGAAATAGGCAAAGATCTTCCCATTGCATATGCTTCTCGAACTCTTCATAGAGCTGAAGGTAATATAGTACTACCGAGAAAGAGCTTCTAGCAATCTTATTTGGAGTCAATACTAAAAAATAGTTACTGACCACAGTCCTCTTGTTTGGCTATTTAATTGTAAAGATCCTTGAAGTAAAATAGTTCAATGAAGACTTAAATTAGAAGAATACTAGAAACCCGCCCCAGCTTCACACTGGTACCAGAGACATTTTCAACAATCAATAACATATTTCAATCAATTTACACAAAACCTTAACAAATTACACACCTAAACCTTCCTCGTGAGTCACTCTGTCTATTAGTGAAAACTGCATAGAAATCCGTATAGTAGTTTTTCAGTTTATCGTGAACAGAAAGACAGACAGACAGATGTGGCAGGGGAACTTGGTTTAATAATATGTAGTGATGACTATAAGATAATTTAAAACAAATCCTAATGTTGATGCCTTATCTATTTCTCCCATATTGATATAGATCTTAGTAATGATATAACTTATAGAAATTTTAGTAAACTTTACATTTTCACTTTAGATTGGACTATTCATTGTTTACACCTGTGTTCTACTCTTTATACTTCCACATTAATTTAGTCAAACACCTTCTTCACTAGTGTTAATCCAATTTGCTTTTTTTATTTTCATTGGGGGCATAAACAGAGTCCATGTTTCTAAGCAGGGATTAAGAAAACACATAATTGCTTTAAGAAATCCAAACATTACTCATTTCAACTAACTTAATATATGGGTCATGTTCACAGATAATTACATTAATTAGCATTACAGATATTTTTGTGCTATTAACATTATAATGAAAATAAGTAAAAAGCATTTCGGATAGGAAACAGTCAAATTACTCAGTCTAAAAACAAATTTAGATTACAGTAAAAAAAACAGCTGATCTAATAATACTTGTATATTGGTATCAATAAATACCCATATGCTGTGTGGTTCAACTGTGTGCAGGAACATCTCCATATGGGTATATACACTGCCTTTATATATATATATTTTTTTCTCTTCATTTAATGAGCTTTGTCATATTTGACAATGTCGCTCAATAACATAATACATAATTATATGACGGGATATATACTTATGCTATACTAGGTATATACAATATCCTATAACACAAAATCTACTAATTGTTTATAGCTAATACATATAATTTATACAATAATCTGGCTCTGTCCGATATCGGGCAGGCCAACACACTATTACATACTCCGAAATTCTTAATGTCGAAACCCAGAGAAGCTCTGTAAGCCTCGTTCCGCGCACACTCCACGCGGAGGTGGTATGTGTCCTCCACGACTTTGCAGTCTGGACAGAGAGGGGTCTCGAACTTCCGCATCAATGCCTTTATATATCTTATTAGAATTGCCACTAAAAACTGCTTACAAGTCTACTGTGGTTCTATACCTGTTTTCTATACCTATACTAATATCTATACTAATAATATAAAGAGGTAAAGTTTGCGAGTTTGGATGTTTGGGGTAGTCTCCGGTACTACTGATTCGATTTTGAAAATTCTTTAAGTGTTGGATAGCCCATTTATCGAGGAAGGCTTTAGGCTATATCACATCACGCTACGACCCATAGGAGCGGAGCATCAATGAGAAATGTTGCAAAAACGTGGAAATTTACAAATGCAGACGAAGTTGCGTGGGTCAGCTAGTATTTCATAACTCTTTACTTAAGGCTATATACCCAAATACTACTCAACTGTAAGACGTAGTTAACTCTCTTGCAAATGATTTTTTTTTTCTTTTTTTAAAGACAACTTCCTAACTAGGAATGATTCCAGTGTCGTCGATCCCTACGAACATTAAAATAAAGAATACCTCTGAATCAGGATAACTATTTACTATAGGATCACACATTTTTTTTTACCCACAATACTTGGCGCAGCACAGTGACAACTTTAAGGGAACTTTAACCCAATGTTAAAGTGGTCGCCTTGCCACTATCGCATTCACCAGTCTTGTAGCGCCATGCTTGCAGTTTTATAGTTACCATGACATTGTGATGTTTAATAAAATGTAAAAAGTAGTAAAATAAAAAATATATATGTATTTGCTTTTATATATTTCAACATCAGCCTAGTTTCTTTAACAATAGATTACTTTAAAACCAGGTCTAGTTGCAATACAATGAATTACATATATGTACAAGAACTGATATCTAAGCTTTGGTGATGTAATAATTACAGCTTTTGGTTGATTATCATTCATTAACTGTATTATTATTACCATTGAGTTGGCTGCCATCCGTCCGGGTTTCCCCGGATTTGTCCTACTTTAGAGGGCGTCCGGGGTGCTTCCGGGTTTCACCCTGTTTTAGGGGAAACTTATAAAAAAAAATTGGTGTCCGGATTTACATATATATCCGGAGCTTTGACGTTTTTGTCAAGCGTCGGTAATTTAAGTGATGGCAGGCCTACCGTTGAGCGATAATTCCTATGCAGTAGGCCTGTACAGTACTAAAGTAGTAGTCTAATAGCTACAGACAAAATCTTTTCCTAACATGCTTTCTATTAGGACGGTAAGACCTAGATCATCATGACCTGCCTACCTTTGTCCCAGTTTTATTCTGTTTGGCGAATATGTTTTCTTCTTCTATTCTATTCTATCATTCCACTGCTTACTCCCTTTCTATAATAATAATATCCTAAGAAATATTACACAGCGCTATCTAGACCCGTATTAAGCAGAGAGAGTGACTTGTACTGTGGGTTTTAGCCATATCGTCTTTCAGACTTGTCATTGGGACGAGTTGACAAATATCAAAATTAATATTATTTTCATTCATCTCGTCCCATTCTTGGTTTTGTTCAGTTTTAATAGGAACTAAAGATAATGGATTCTTGTTTTTTATTTACATACCTTGCAAAGTTTTCTTCTTGACTGTACTAAATCAACAAAAAATTTAAAGAATTTCACCACAATTTGTTCATCCCTCCACATCACATGTTCATACCACGATAATATACCTAGCCCCTTACTGCCTGGACTAGACTGTGATTTTGTGAGAATGGCAAACTTGAGAGTGTGTGGTGTATTAACCCATTTTGTCTGCTTTCGTCGGTGGGTGACGACCATCACTCATTTTTTGTATGTTTTACTATTGACAGGGTAAATATTGAAAGGTTACCTTAGACTATGGGTGCTTGCAACACCAAGGGTGTTATTTGTTGCAAAATATCTTTAACAAAGTGTTTACTTTAACTTCCAGGGTTTACACATAACTAGAAAGAATATGTAGTATATTTGTGTTCGTATTAAGCATTTTCTTTTAAGATTAGCAAATAAAGAATAGAATAACATGGATAAGATCCAAAATCTTATGTATATATAATTATATATACTTATTAGTTAAAACAAAGCTAGCTAGCTAGTATATAAAATTCATTGCATATAAATATATAAAATTCGTGTATTGAATGCCGAATGATGAAACCCGAACGATTTGCACACTATCTCTGATAAGTCTAATAAACTAATATAAATTATTATTATCTATAATAATTTAATTTTATAAATTACGGCTTGAGATTGTAACGTGCTGCTAACCGAAACTAAAAATAAATGATTAAAGTATAATGCCATGTTTGTAACCTTCGTTACGTTTCCCCGTACGACAGGAGTATAAAAGTTTTATCAGTTCATTATGGCGTTCACTCGGCATATTTTGTTCTTAAAAAAGTACAAGAATAAAAAGTCTTATCTTATCATATTCACTCTAGTAAAATCTAATACTGTTCATCAAACATTCGAACTGTACGAGGGCGGCACTGAAAATTTCGGGAATCAAGGAAGTGACACAACATTACTACTTAAAAATGTATTTATTGATTTTCGAAGTATTCTCCGCGAAGTTTGACACATTTTTCCATACGATGGAACCAATCATTGAAGCAACCATTCCATTCGGAAGTTGGGGTCTCCAA
Source organism: Callimorpha dominula (assembly GCA_949752705.1). Lineage (NCBI taxonomy): Eukaryota > Metazoa > Arthropoda > Insecta > Lepidoptera > Erebidae > Callimorpha > Callimorpha dominula. Next base: position 1,884,351 of record OX457002.1, on the reverse strand, counting down.
AATGGCCGTTTTGTAGGCGTCCACAGCTTCTTCAGGTGATGAAAATCTCTGACCATGCAATTTATTCTTTATTTTAGGGAAAGTATAGAAATCGTTAGGGCTTAGGTCGGGGCTGTACGGCGGATGGTCTAATAATTCTATGTTTTCTTGCTTTAAAAACTCTTTTGTTCTGTGCGCGGTGTGAGAACTCGCATTGTCGTGATGGAGGATGATGCGGCGGTTGCAGTTCTCTTTACGGAGTTCAGAAACGACCTGAGGCAAACAAATGCTAGCATACCATCCTGCATTAACCGTTCTTTGTCCCTCAAGAGAAATAGTCGCAACATAGCCGGTTTTGGAGACAAACGTGGCCACCATTTTTTTTGCAACACTCCGTGAACGAACAATTTTTGTTTACTTTAACTCATTTTCGAACACACAAACTCGTGACTGGTTTTTTGTTTCGGGTTCGTACGCGTATATCCAGGATTCGTCACCTGATACGATGTTGTATACAGCATTTGAGGATCCTGCGTGGAATCTTTCGAGAGTTCTGACGCACCAAGTAACGAATGCGGTATCCATCGGGAAAACAACTTTTTTACACCTAATTGTTCATGCAAGATTATTTGTATTTGACTCATGCCAATGTCTAAAGTTGCCTGAATTTCGCGGTATGTCACATGTCGATCTTCCTCAATCAGCTTACGCACAGCATCAACGTTTTCTTGGGTGACTGCAGTTTTTGGACGACCTTGACGACGGGGATCATCACTGAGCTTTACACGTCCACGTTGAAATTCAGCAAACCAGCGATAAATTGTGGTTTTGAATGGGGCTTCATCACCAAATGCAGAAATCATCCGGTCAACACACTGTTTTTGTGTTAAACCACTTCGAAAGTCATAAAGAATCATCGCTCTTGAATTTTCTCGAGTCAATTCCATTTTCTCAACGACTAAACAAGTTTGACAAAACCTTGTGACAAGACCGAGAATCTTTTTTTAAATAAATAAATTGTATTCGATTTTTAAAACCAAGGAATTTTCAATTAAAAAGATTTTAATATGACAGAAACAGTGGAAATATTCCATTCCCGATACTTTTAGTGCAGTCTATACACACAAACAAACAAACAATACTGCTTTAAAGTATTGGTATAGATTGCAGCCCATTCTGCGTCAATGTTCACATACACGCCCCAAAAAATATATCTCATCCATTGTTCGCCTACCAGTGAGTTTGATAACAAAAGATACAATTATGTTCTGTTTGCCTTTCTAACTCGACGATTTCATTCATTATTTAACGGTACAAAGTGGCGAGAGTGGATTGCTTAACTTTTTAGTTAAGTTGACGAAAAAGAACACGACCTGCCCGATTGTAGAGGTAGAGGGTAGAGGCGGCCTAAAGCTATTTATTCACAAGGGACATGTCTCGAAGACACGTGACTGCGACTTCGTGGGAAATTATCGCCCGACGCTCACAGTTGTATTGGTATGCAACTGTCGAGGGACACGAAAGTCGACAGTTCGACACTCGCAGAGGATCGATTTGTGACATGTCCTGCGAGCCGTAGATATCGCAGGCGACGGCGGGCGATATCGAGTGCAGCGTCACGCGACACGTATATGTGTCGGGCGACAAAGTCGCAGGACAATTAATGTCCCCTTGTGAAAACGGGGCTTAACACTCGCAAAAAACAGTAGGCTCGCTTTACGTTTGCAACTCTATCGCCTTCCCCCCGCAATGCTTTCTCGATCTTACACAAAAGCCTCTGTTATTTCTCTGTACAGCTCTATTCTAGAACTGTTTATTAACTTCTGTCTTCTTTCTGGTTGAGGAATTTCCCAATTCGAGATCGCTGGAAATCAGTTGTGTTGTTGTCTAAAGAGACTATACTAAAAAGGAACTACAGTAAGAAGAAAAATAAAAACTTTATTTTTTATATCTATTGAATAAAACACTACCTTCCAGTCTAGAGATGGGGACCTCCAAACTTACAAACTTTACCTCTTTATAATATTGATAAGATGTAGTTAAGATATTTATAATAGTGGCGTGTTGGAGAAAAACGCTTTATGGTTATAGCAGCCAGACAGCACTTGATTGTAAATATGAAAGAAATTTAATAGCCCCCAGTAAAATACTGTAGGAAAAGAATCAGTTCATGTACGGGTGCCATGTACTTTTTTATTAGCGACCAATTGACCGTATTACTAGTATTAATTTCAATCACGTTCTAAGTTCAAGGATCGTATAATTGAAGTCCTCACACATACCTGTTGTGCATTAATGGAGAGGTTTCCTATTGTTAAGAGCACACTACGCTGTGTCACTATAAGGGCACCCTACGCTGTGTCACTACGAGCCACAATTCGATAATGATATAAGCCTTTCGCTTGTTTAACGTTTTATTAATCTTTGGCTTTCTGTACCGTTTGGTGAGATCATCCTACGTTGAATCACGGGGTCAGTAGATATCTCAACTATGTACAGCGGTTAAGACGACTGCGGTTAACGAAGCAATGGCGTGGTGTTGTTTGCGTGGTGTGGCTAACAGATTCTCCAGATTATCCAGCAGAAGTGTAATCCTGCTGAAATACCTAGCTAAAATAACTTTTTGTTTTTAAGCTAAGCTTTTTAAAGCTAGATATGCTTATAGGTTTATTATCATTCTCTTAGCATTCAGCACGGCGGCAACCAGAGCGTAACGTCTTATGCCCTTTTTATCATTCAAATATTTCTATTATTTATATTTATATCGATTGGGGCCTCAGGGGTATATTGGCGGTAGGAGTACCAATGCATAAGATATGCCAAATTTGGTTCTGTTCAGCGCATCATGAAGACTGTATACTTATTTTGCAACTTAGTTGGGTAAAATCAGCAGACCTTAAACTATTTACTTTTTGTATAGTATAACATAATGTATGTAACTCTAATAATTTATATTTTAGAATAATAGGTATGTTACATTGTCCTCAAATTTCATTTACGCTTATAAGCAATGAAACCAGAAATTTGTAAAAGACATTTTGAAAAAGAGTGTCCTTCTAGTTTCTTGCCTGTTCTTCTCCATAAGATGTACGTATTGGAACAGGCGACTAGCTTCACGACTGACTTAGTCTGACTGACTCCTTCTCCTGACAATTCAAAAATACCTATTATTGGTTTAATTGAAATAAATGGTTTTGATTTGGATTTTGATTTTGAATGATGAGACTCTCGCACAATTCAGTATTACAGCAACTCTGCGATATTTATAAAAAAAATGTTGCGCAAGGAAAACAAGGGTTCTTTCGCTGTTTGTAGCTCCTGTGTAAGGAACTCAGTCTGATTTTTCGGCTTTAGTTTGCTGTTATTGACTGCTCTGTTAGCACAACAGTTTATAGAGAGAGACCTATGATGCTAATGGGATCAGTAAAACTATGTTCCAAATTTGTGATACAGCACAAACTTGTCCATGCGGATGTAATGCGTTTTTAGTTGTATAGTTTTGCATAATTTGCTTGATGCCGATTTATAACAAAATGTTTGTTTTGTACTGTCTCGTGCGATGCGGCACTGGTTTAATTGCTTTCTGACACACATTTATGGCAGATTTATGCAACAGTATGTCTATAAAATAGCTGAAAACTTACAAAATTACAAAGTCTAAGTTTAAACTTGAATTTCAATAATTTTGAAATTATTTATTGCAAATATAATTAAATACCATTAAAATAAGTATATCTATTCATAGCTATAGAGACGAAAGGCTATTAGAAATAGTTAATTTCGATTTTTGAATATGCTGTAGAAGTATTTATTTACGTCACTACGTACACTAGAACGTAACTCTTTTTATTGCATATCACAAAAATCATTGATCACAGTATCATAATGCCTACGAATGGTTCTTTTGGATTGAATTTTTCTAACAGCGCGTTTTAAAGTATAATTTTACAAACTCTGGTACAGTTACGTTCTCAAGCAATTGTAAAAATAAAATTAAACTAATCCCACTAATATTATAAATGTGAAAGTTTGGATGGATGGATGGGTGTTTTTTACTCTTTCACGCAAAAACCACTGAACCGATTGCGATGAAACTTGGTATGTAGATAGGTGGAGACCTGGATTAGCGCATAGGCTACTTTTTATACCAATATTCCCACGGGATCGGGACTTACGCGGGTGAAACCGAGTGGCGCTGCTAGTAACTAATAAAACTAAAAAGATAGAGTATAGGTTGCATACTATATCTTGTTGCAATGTTAATAATAATAAATGATGCAAAAATTAATTTACAATATCTCTTATCAGTTGATAAGAAAATGTTCCCGAGCACAAAAATAAACGTAAACTAGAATAACTATTCTTTATCAGATTCTGTATACTTGTATGTCATTTTACTATCCTACTAATATTTTAAACGTGACCTGATTGCGATGAAACTTCGTATGTAGATAGCTGGAGACCTGGATTAACACATAGGGTACTTTTTATCCTGATATTCCCAAACCGCGGAGCAGCTTGTGTAGTATATGTATGAAGCGGCCGAGATATTATGGCAACTGAATATCCGGATCAGGAGTTTTACGTAGCGCCTAGTTCAATAAAATCAACCTTTTCGCGAATATCAGTTGTTTTTTAATCGTTTGCATTTTTCAACTCCTAACACAAGCATTTAGCTTATCTGGAGGGGTTGTAATGTGTGACCCACGTTACTAGTGATCTTTTATTTAAGAAACATTTATTCATTATTTATTCATACCGTGGTCGTGGTTCTCGTCAACAGATATTGTAGATTGGACGAAAGAAGAGATTAATGTTGCCCAAGGTGCTTTGTTTGTTACGTATGTTTTTTTATTGTATACGCTCACTGATAAGTAGGAAACGGCTTAATTGATATTCGTGGTTGAAAGTGCAGGAAAGTTTTCACTACATATTATAAAACAAAGTTCCACGCCGCGTTTATCTGTCTGTTCGCGATAAACTCAATAACCACCTAACGGATTTTCATACGGTTTACACCTGAATGTTATGTAGCTGAAATTTAATATACTCACTAAATATGACATTGAAAATAAAACAACAAAAGGTTAGGTATTAAATACCGACTCATAAAAAAGCTTATTAGGTAATCTTATTAATTGCAATCCGAAGTAAATAATGCTTACACAACCAATTGGAAGACGGCCAGGAATGCAGTCATGCTACTTAAACTATATCAATTAATGTGTTTATTTAGTATTTAAAAGGTTTTTTGTCCAAATACTATGGTGTCACCATCTAAGTTATATAGTTACCAGTGTCTGTAAGTCCTTTCAAAATATTATCTCCAACACCGAGGATCTCTGCCGTCATTGTAACATTAATACAACACTACAGTAGTGTGATTTATAGCAGGTGTTCCTGAACTTTTAGGGGAACGGAACACTCATCAAATTTCTCTAATTGCATGGAAGCCCACATGGGCATACCCAGCTTTTGGTCACACGTCTTTGGACTTAAAACACGTCATTCTAGCAATTTTGTTTTCACATTTTCAGTACCTACTTGAATCGTGAGTTATAATAACACTAGCAACACGCCCCGGCTTCGCACGGGTAGCAGAGACGTCTTCAACAATTATCAACATCATATTTGAATCAATTTACACAAAATCCAAACAATTTATACACCTAAACCTTCCTCATGAATCACTTTGTCTATTAGTGAAAACCGCATGAAAGTCCATTCAGTAATATTTCAGTTTATCGCGAACAGACAGGCAGACAATACGGGGGGGACTTTGTTTTATAATATGTAGTGATAGGATTCACAGAATATAAGTCTAAAAAATAAAGTATTTACCAAAAAAGTTATGGGAAAATAAAATATTGTTGAAAGTTGTCTGCGATAAAGTAATTGTATGAAATAATTACATTATGTGCTATTAATATATTCACATACTTTCAAATTGTATGAACTACTCATTTTTAGATATGACCCGAGTAGACAGTTCCATACTAAATGTCATATATTGGCGCCTTAACCTAATTACTCCTTCCACTCACGTGCGTAGAACAGTAAATCTTACGGATATGTGACGTCACCGTGCGTGCAAGTTGCAGACGTACAACTCACGACAATCAACACAGACACCATTAGCCGTTATTGAGACTGTCCTACCGCTTTTTTTTGCGCCCGAAAAATATAATTCTTGTATATTTTGAGGTCACAAAACACTTGTCATCAAAAGTTTTACACTATATTTCCTGAAAAGTATAGGCTCTTACAAAATAATCTAACAATAAATTAGGTTTTTACGCAATATAGCCAAGGACCACAGCAAAATGGATTGCAATAGGGTTGTTATTGTTATCTATGGTTAAAATAAATTGTTTAACAGTCCTCATGTCCTTAATCTCATCATTTGCAAGTTTCTTATTATTTTTCGGGTTAAAGCAAATATCAAAAGTAAATGGTTTTGGCAATAGTTAAGTATAACGTCATAACTAATTTTTTCACACAAAGGTTCTACAGAACGTACCTACCGTTTTGACGTTCAGTATTCAGTATATTTATTCAAGAACAAATGTTACATTGTGTTTGAATTTATTAAACAATATTAGAAAAAAAAACACATACATTTTAACAAAATTTGCAAAATTATTAACAATTTTCGAATTAAATAAACAATATTAGATTTAAAAAAAACACATCCTAACAAAATTAACAATAATTTTAAACAATGTCGAGGAAAAAAGAGATCACAAATCTTCGACAGAATAGTAGCACGCTTTCAAAAGAAACGCTTTTAATTTGGATTCGAATTTGTTGCTATAAATTAGACTTTTTAAATCTATGGGTAGTTTGTTAAACATCCTGACAGAATTATAAGCTGTACTGTGTTTAACTATTTTAATTTAAGTTTAGGTACGAATTGGCCCTGAAAATCTTTCCTGCGCGTGCTCTCTTCGTTCTTTCATCTTCCGATTCGTATTCTCGAATATATTTAGAAAAATTTGTTAATAATACTAAGATGTACAACCCAGGAACCGTCAATATGCCTAATTCTTGGAAATATCTCTTACACGACACGTCTTGTCTTATACGTACAATGGTTCTTACGGCCCGTTTTTGTAAAATAAAAGCTCGCTGAATGTTATAATCATAGCTTCTCCGCCCCAGAAAAGGATACTATACCTGAGGCTTGACTCTATTAATGCAAAACACACAATTTTTAGATGTTCTATGCTGACTACGTTTCGAAGACTTCTCAGAACATAGCAAGCTGAGCTTACAGTCCTTTCTAAGTGAGCAAGTTCATGTTTCCAATTTAAAAATTCATTTTAAATTGTTTAAAAAAGAGGAACTTGACTTAACTAGGATAGCTAGAGGTCCACACTCCCTCCCACTCACTCCACAGGTTTTGCGAGTGCATATAGTCGAGCCGTGTCTTTGTCTCCTATGTATAATTGTATATGTATAGAAAGAGCCCGGTTTATGTATTCCTTCCTGCACGCACACACACACTTCTATAAGACAAAGACACAGAGAGAGAGAGAGATAGAGAAATTCGCACGGCATAAAGCTTTTCCTAACAACAACAACTACCGCATGTCGCCTTAAGTAGGTAACTTCGTTCCGAAAATAATCAATCAGCAAACCAATATATACGGTCTGTCTAATTTAGATTCATTTTCAACCTCATTTAGCCTCATATACCTACTCAAACTTCACTAATAAAGCCAGAGCTACATTCTAAACGTTTTTATTTATTTAATAGGTGGACGGCAAAACCATAAAAGCTCAGATATGGGACACGGCCGGCCAGGAGCGGTATCGCGCCATCACATCGGCGTACTACCGCGGCGCTGTCGGCGCTTTACTTGTGTACGACATCGCCAAACATTTGTCGTACGAGAACGTCGAGAGATGGTTGCGCGAGCTGCGCGACCACGCTGACCAGAATATACTGATCATGCTAGTCGGTAACAAGAGCGATCTCAGGCATCTCAGGTTTGTTTAAACACTTCGTTAAAGCTACAAAAGTTAAAAATCGCTGAGCTGTCAGACCTTCGCCAAGCAAACCTCTTTTTTTATTTATTTTTTGTAAATATGTAATTAATAGAAGTACTCTTTCACAGGTATCATTAACAAAAGTGCAAATTAAATTATTCTGTTCAGTCTTAGTGATGTAGATAAATAAAAAAAAAAAAAACAATTTGGAAAATCACGTGTCAGTATTGATCTTGAATTTTGTATATATTCCTTGGGATATCAGAGGCGCCGAATCGTTGGTTGCTCAGTATAGATGTCAAAACTGCTCCAGGGACTATTGAGACTTGGCTTTGACTTTCCTTTGATCCGGGTTGCCAGAGGCCTTATAAATGAATCTAGAATTCTAGACGACTATTAGCACTTTCAGGTTTAGAAACCCTTCAACTTCAGCACCCCTGAAGAGTGTACTACTTTAAGATCTTTTATTTTATATTATAAGATTCCCAAATTGATCAAGATAAAGATCTTGATCAATTTGGGCAAAAAGTGGAATGTTCATGAATTAATATAAATAATAAATATAATATGAATAAAAATAAATTAATCTTTTTTAAATAATTATCCAGTAACAATGTAAAAAAAATATGTTTACATCAAGTGTAGTTTACATGTTAGTCTTACAGTATACTCAAATTACGCACTGATTTTTAAATAAAAATAGTTAATAAGCTATCAACCACGAACAACTTTGAAAATGTATTTGTTATAGCCTTCCCCGCAGTTTCACCTGCGTTTATGGTCACTGCTTCGCTCTTATTGGTCGTAGCATGATGTTATAAAGCCTTCTTTAGCCTTCTTTGATAAACGGGCTATGCAACACTAAAAGAATTTTTCAATTCGAACCAGTAGTTCCTTAGGTTAGCGCGTTCAACCAAACAAACTCTTCAGCTTTATAATATTAGTATAGGTAGACATTTGAAAAAAAAATGTTGTTATGCGTAGTACCTATGAAAGGCATGCACAGTATACATAAATATATTGACGAAGGTCTGACTGAAAGTTAATAAACTAAAATTACAACAATGTAAAATAAAATATGCATGTACAACAAAAATTCATTATGTTTATAATCTTAATGAAAAATATAATTAATAAAATAAATGAAGGACAAAAGTGAAGCGATTATGCGAACGATTTCAATAGTACGTTTGAAGTTGTGAAACTAGTCATGAAAATATCCAATTGAGTTTGCCATTTAACCTATTGTATTCGGTACATACACGTACTAAGGGTGAGTTTAGTCAGTTTGGCTTGCGAGGTTCTGCTAGCGATAATCGGTTCAATATGTCAGTGCAGTCAATGTTGCTATTAATTATTTTGTGTAGGAGGGGCATTTGAATTTGAAAACGGCATATTGAACATTGCTAATTAGCTTCATATTAGATAGATAGAACATTCTTTATTGTACACCACAGTTAGACAGAAATTAACATAGTTTGTAACAGTTTAGTAGCAACATACTAAGCCGCAAGTACAACGGGCGGTCTTATCGCTAAAAGCGATGTCTTCCAGACAACCTTTGTATGGAAACAACAGAGGAAAATAATCGGTAGCTGGTGGCGTACCAACAATATTTAGAACTGGAACAATGAAATAATAATTCATATTATTGTGTAATTAAAATATAACAATATGTTTTCCACAGATCCATCCCGACAGAAGAAGCGAAGGCATTCGCGGAAAGAAACGGTCTTAGTTTTATTGAAACATCCGCTCTCGACTCCACCAATGTCGAGCCTGCATTCCAGAACATTTTAACTGGTAATTATTGTTTCAATTATTATATGACCGTGTTGTAAACCAGACGGAATGTACATTGTATTTTTGCTATAGCGTCTATAAACGTGCGTCACAAGTTATTAAAAGTTTATAATACGTTCAAAAACTCTTTCATCGATTAGAAAAGAGCAGATGAGATCATCAGCTGTCATCAGAAAATCTTTCAACAGGTTTTTATGAATTACTAGCTGTGCCCGCGACTTCGTCCGGAAATGGAATAGTGTCTTTCGGTAGAATTTTTAATTATTCAGGCTAATTGACGATACCTCTATACAACTTTTCATCCCCACCTTTCAACTTCTTACACCCCCCTTTTTTCGCATTAAAAAGTAGCCTATGTCCTTTCTCAGGCTCTAGACTATCTGTGTACCAAATTTCATTTAAATCGGTTCAGTAATTTTGGCGTGAAAGGGCGACAGACAGACTGACAGACCCACAGACAGACAGTTACTTTGGCATTTATAATATTAGTAAGGACTAGCAGTGCCCCGCGGTTTCACCCGCTTAAATCCCGATCCCGTGGGAATATCGAGATAAAAAGTAGCCTTTATGTTAATCCAGGTCTCCAGCTATCTACATACCAAAATTCATCGGTTCAGTAGTTTCGTCGTGAAAGAGTAGCAAACATCCATACATCCTCAATAACTTTCGCGTTTATAATATTAGTAGGATAGCTTAGAACACTCTCAATCATGTCACCTTTCAAACAAACATAAATTAAACCAAAATCGATTCATTTGTTGAGGAGCTATCATGCCACAGACAGACACGTTCAACTTTTAACACTACTCTTTTTTGCTTCGAGGGTTTTAGGGTTTAATTTTAAGCAAAGAAAGACAATATTCTCTTGGATTTGTCGTTCTTATATATTAAGCTAATATCGAGAGGCTTTAATCCATGATGTGTTCGATCTTGACCTGGGGCAGTGCCTGAGTTAGACTGAACCAATATTGCAAGAGAGACCCTCTAATAAGATACTTATAAATGTGTGTTTGTTTATAAGGCTTTTACGCATTAATTATTCAACCGATTATCAAATTTTACATACACTTTGTCAGGGTACGTAAAGGGCCATTTTTTTCCATTCACGATTTTTTTTTTCTAATAATGAGTCAATTTCTCTATCTATGTATGTAGCTGTAACAGATTTCCTAAACGGGTACTTTTGTGTGTTCAGAAATCTACAGGATCGTGTCGCAGAAGCAGATGCGCGATCCGCCGGAGGGCGACGTGATCCGGCCCGACGTCGAGCCCACCGACGTGCGGCCCTCGCACTCCGACAACGTGCGCAAGCAGTGCTGCCAGTAGACACCTATATATATAGTTAGTCATCGCTTTTGGATTATACACTTTATATACAGGCTGTTACAGGTGATGTGTATCATGAACATGACGCGCTAAGAGTTGTACATTTTTTTTAAATTATTAAATATAGAATGCTTCGGCACGTATGGGCCGGCTCGACCGGAGTGAATACCACGGCCCCACAGAAAACCGGCAATGAAGCAATGATTTTCACCGAGTGAGTGAGGTTACAGGAGGCCCTAACCCTTCCCCCCCCCCCTTCTCCCACTCATCCCCTACTCCTACCTTTAAGGCCGGCAATGCACTTGTGACTCTTGAGTTGCAGGTGCCCATGGGCGGCGGTAGTCATTTACCATCAGGTGACCCGTCTGCTCGTTACCATAAAAAAAAAACTTATTTTAAACTGACGTTTTGAACTTGAGAATTGACTGATAAACTGTAGGCATTAAATATAGTGTTGTCAAATGCCTGAAGCTTCCCGAGTCTTAAGCTCATTGAAGGCTCGAATCTCATTATAAGGCTCGAACTTCAGCTACCACCCTTATATCCGAGGCTTGATCTTTACCTCCTCGGCCTCGAACCTTCATTGCTATCTATATCCATGCAAAGCTCTAAATGAAGCTTGAGTTCTGCCTGTAAAGATCTTTTTTTTATGGGATAGTGGGATAGGGAGAAAACGAGCATACGGATCACCTGATGGTAAGTGACTATCGCCGCCCATGGGCACCTGCAACTCAAGAATCACAAATGCGTTGCCGGCCTTTAAAGAGGGAATAGAGGAGGAGGAGGTAAGAAGGGGAGAGGGGGAGATATTATTTTATACCACATCGGAAAGGTAAAATCTAAAATAAAATTAACGACGCCGTATCTTTAATTTTTATTTAATCCGGTATAAAATAAAATTAACAAAAAATCGAAAGAACATGTAGTAAATAAGCCTAAAAATTATTTCCATTTTATTAGATTTATTTAACAGCTTAAAAATGTTGTTAGATTAAAGTTTGTAAAATGAATGATAGGGTTTAGGGGTAGGGGATTCTTTTGAAATTTGCTTTAAAGGACTCTTTATATAAAAAAATCTCAAGGAATGCAATATTCAACCTTATTGTTAAGCATTTATGATTTACTAGCTGTCCCCGGCATGCGTTGCAATGCCTTTTTTATTTTACGTAGACTTTGGCCAGAATTCAAATTTCAAATTCAAATTCAAAATCATTTATTCAATTAAGACACTAAGTGACTTTTATGAACGTTAAATTGAAGCTAGAGTTAAAATCATAGATCGGCACAAACGGACGCCACAGCATATACTGGATTGTCAAGGTAAATTAGGTGAAAAACACCAAAATCTACTGCCTGTTTGTGTCGATCTATAACTTCCAGTTTCCAAAATGCGTAGGGCCTTATGAGAAGAATATTGGCAAAGAAACTCATGGCCACTCTTTTTAAAAGTCAGATCTTCAGGTACAATAGTGTTAGTGTTACACGAGAGGTAAACAGGATGCAAGCTGATGCCACCTGAATTTCATTTTATTGAAATGCTCCACAAGCTAACGTAATAAAAAATAAAAATCACTCAGTGATACCGTTGAAGGTTTGAACCTATTAAACATAGAAATCATTCAAGGTGCACATCTACCTTCATTCAGTTGCAAAATCTACTGTTAAAAATAATTCGTGACTGGATTAAGAGGCTAGAGTTGCAGTTGATCGAACCAAAATAATAGTATAGGCTAAAGCATCGCTGACTAGGCCGACCAGTCACCCCAAGCAGCACCCGTTCACGAGTATGACGCATGGACCAGCCATCATCTCCTTCGCCATATCAGAGGGAAAGAAATGACCCGCCCCATGACGACGCCGCCAGAAACCTTCACAGGCGTTTTCAGAAGACCCTGCCAAAGTTTCATCACAATCTAATCAACAGTTTAAAAAAGCACATAGGAGGACATAACATATACATTGATTTTTATTTATTTACGATGATGATGATTTATATATCTATTATTTATGTATTTAGGACTGTTAAGTAAAGGAATCTCGAGCTTCGACTGGAGTCTTCTCCTTAGGGTTCTTGGGCCTCTAATGTTTAAGCCTCGCCCCTAGAGCTCGGGGCTCAATTTATACCGAGAATGAGAGAAATGTTGATGGCAATGTCCGGGTTTGTTCTCATAAAAAAAATAACAAATGATTGAAAATTAATTGAAAATTTGTTATTTAGAAATGTGCACACTAGAAAATGCAATGTTTTTTTTTTACTTTTCGCTATCCATGATATGTACATACAGGCTGAGTCAACCTGTGACCACGGCCAGTGCAACCTGGTCAAAACGTCAGGCAATTCAGAGGTATGTAATACCTGATCGCGTTAATTTCCGTATATGTACATTTTTTTTTTCATATAATAACTTCACACATCTCACATACGGCCGTCTGATCCCAAACTAGGCAGAGTCATTAGATTATTTGTTACATTTTATGAACTCAATTTGTCACGGTTAGTTCCAAGAAATAATGAACTTCAGAAAAGAGTCCAGTATGCTATATCAAATGCTTTATGACACCGAAAGCTCATGAAAACAAACCCCCGTAGTATAACCAACATTTCGACATCGAATCGTTAGCTAATGTATATTTATTTTTGTTCGCGTTTATATTACGACATATTTACGTAATAGCAAATCTGATGAAACAAATGGCACAAATAGAAAAAGTATTGTTAGGAGCAGGGGTTCGGGCTTAGATAGGTACACCAATTTATAACGAAGGGGACACAATTTATTTAAATAATTAGAACTAACAAAATTACAAGACACAGATGCAATTCTCACTATTTCCATTTCTATTCACTTGAAATATATTTGCTATACTTCGCACTTGTTACTCGCAGTATCGCTCAGCTAGAACTCGTTCAATACTGCGATGCAACTGCTTTATATAGAGATATCGTGAAATTTCCCGAAACCTTTCTGAAATCTTCTATTGCATTGTGGGACATTCTACAAATAGACTATTACTCCGTTATTCGTCAAAAGATGGCGTACGTCTCAATTGACTAGCCCCGCTATTTTCTTTAAACTATATAACAATATTGTACAAAATGTAGTATAATAAATTTCTCGAAAGTGAGCCTGCTGAATCTTTTAATACCTCCGGCGTAGATAAAACGCAGTAAGATAACAGTCCCAGATACAACGAAGACTTTCACTAATATGTATCATTTTCTCATATTATCATCATCATTTTTTTTAGATAATATGGCCAGTGATAGTTAGCATGGCAGATTATTATGATCAGTACCTAGGAGAACTTGGGTAGCTTTTTGTAAAATTAGTTTTTACAGGAAATACAACTATGCAGTTGAACTTAAAATGCAAAACTTTATCTGTATACAAAATTTCATCAAATTCGTTAGAGCCGTTTCCGAAATATAAATACATACATAAATAAATATATAGGTACATACAGGAATTGCTCGTTTACGATAATAAAATAAGTTAGTTATTGTTCGGCTAGTTTTTTTTTAGTGTGAGTGGGTGAGTTGCGGATAGGCCCTGTAAGTCGTATACTGCGACAGTATATTCAAATTCAAATTCAAAATCATTTATTCAATTAAGACACTAAGTGACATTTATGAACGTTAAATTGAAGCTAGAGTTAAAATCATAGATCGGCGCAAACAGACGCTACAGCATGTACTGGATTGTCAAGGTAAATTAGGTGAAAAACACCAAAATCTACTGCCTGCTTGTGTCGATCTATAACTTCCAGTTTCCAAAATGCGTAGGGCCTTATGAGAAGAATACTGGCAAAGAAACTCATGGCCACTCTTTTTAATAGTCAGATCTTCAGGTACAATAGTGTTAGTGTTATATACTAAAGAAGGGCCAAGTTAATAGCACCCATAACTGGCGAGCGTGTATGAAAGTTTGATGAATATGGCGAGTTGCCTCTGTCTACTCGGACTAAAGAGAATATAGAAATTGTATGTGTCGCGGGGCATTTTAAAAGTAATATATTTGTTTCTCTTTCAGAAGTCCAGTTTACGTCGGAGGCGAAGAGAGAGAGAGAGATGCGGCTGGAGATATAAATGCAATCATTACGAATCATTCCCAGACAATGGTGTTTACCATCATAATAAATAGTTGCCAGATCTATAATATACTGTCACACTAGATCAAATCTTAAATCCATGAAGGCCGGTTATTGTCGTTGGCTGCGACAGATACTTTAAGTCTGGCAATACTAACTCAAAAACGGTTAAGAGTGGCTCATGTAGATAGCTTTGTGTAATTATTGATATATAGTGTCCGAACGAATAAAGTTAAAAATATAATAATTATCGTAAAGTAAAGAGACGATTCAATATAACACATACTAGTAAAGAACCATGCTTCGGTCGGTTATAGTAAGCACTCAAGTTTACTAATTTTGGCGCTAGACACACTGTACCCGTGTAATTTATACCTGAATTTATCTTTTTTTTATTTAGGGGTAAACAATATTTTTCGTTAGTAGATAATTCATGTTATATGCTATTTATTTAGTGAAATAAAAAATAATGAAATGTTACTAAAATCCGTTATAATTTATATTCTTTTCCCCATAGTTTTAGGGTTTAAATTCCTTAAATATATGAGCAATAATTGGGCTGACAAGCTGGTAATGGAATTCGCGAAAAGTTCACTGTTTAATAGCACACAAATCATAGCTTCATAATTAAAGTATGTCTAATTGTTTTGTAATACACTAGCTGGTAGTATTTACTAAGTAACAGATAGCTTTTTTAAAAAGGAAAACATTTTCTTTTACAAATACGTGCCTTTTAAGGGAACGGCGTGACATGTACATTTTTATTGAAGCTTTTATTGTTTATTTTTGCCTCGTGTTGAAGTTTTCTTTCAGCCTAGTGGCGGTCTACTTGTTAGGAGATTCTATGGGCCGGTACTGGTTTGAGAATACGCTTGGTGTATGCTACTACTCATTGGGATTTAATCAATTGTTGTACCATCTTCGCTATTCGGACAATACTCAAGTAACTAGTGTTCGAGGCGCGGTGCCATCTTGTTTATGGTCGGAGAATGTTTTTAAAACCTTCCATATCGACACTAAGGCCTTTGGTCATTTAATTTCTCAAGAGAGGATGCAGTGTTTGTTGTATCTAAGAAATATGTTATTGTATTATGGTCTTCAATATGCATGATTATTTTTTTAGTGCCTACCTGTAATTACTTTATTAAAGACAAAGATAATAAAATATAATGTAAATTTCTTGGCCTTTTGATTTTGTATTTTACCCCTAAGATGTTTTTATAAGCATAGATGCGTTGCCCGCGTTCTATATTGACAAAATAAAAGTAAGCTAACTGTCTTGCTTGCACTGTCTTAGTCACGTGCCCACCAGCGTCGCGGCCAGACGTCATTTACAATATTATTTTACGATTAATTATGTATTTTATTTATTATTTACCTAACTTAACCAAAATTTCAAAATTCAGTGTGCAATTGACCCCACATTTCTCTGATTGAGTACGTCATCGTCATGAGCTCTGACAAATGAGCAAACATTACGCTAAAGCACTATTTGTCTCTGTCTAACAACCGGTAAGTCGTATGCACTGAAAGAGCTGCATAATATTTACATATTGCTGTACAGCTATAATAAAGTTTTGCCTCTAATTAGTTCACTCACGTTTCTGTATGACGAGGTATGGCGTGTCTATAGTTAATATGATATGTCACTGTTTAACCCACAGTATATTTTGTAATACACAGAATTTGACGAGCATATGAAAGAACTTACGAAGCATTATAGCTCTGGGAAATCCACGAAGGTTACTTGGCTAGAAAGTACTTTGATGCACTTTTGACTCTCTCCGATACAATTCCGTTGGGTAATTACCTTAACCCTCAGCGCAACAAAAGTTTATTTTAGCTCTTCGAGGCAGCAAGGCAGAAACCTCTAAGAAAAAATAGAGGACTTCGTGGCGGCGGAGAGCGCAGTCCGTCAGCCTACTGAGGAACTTGCGCTAGAGGCGTGCGACATCCGAGAGTTGAGCATGCTGTGTTCTTTTCCAAATTGATGAGGTGACCAGAAATGGTAACCAGGTCTTCATAGGGACAGCTGGGAATGGCAAATCAAATCAAACCGATTATATGTATTTTTGAATTGTCAGGAGTAAGAGACAGTCGTAAAGCTAGTAGCCTGTTACATGACCAGCTCCAACATGCTTAGGTGAGCGTGACATACTCAGACCAGGCAACATAGAGAATATAAATCTTGGTACGCCCATAGCCATGACTTCACCTCCACAACCCAATTTCCTGTTTATAAATACCTAACATAAACATGTTAATTATATTAAAAAATATTCAGTTGCTGCTCATTTTGATACCGTAGACGCGGGTTACTTTAGCTCTAGTGAGCAACTTTGACTCTAAAGAAAAAAAAATGAACTTCTTCGTAATCCTGTATAATAAGAGCGTGTACTATGGTACACAGACTGCTAATGAACATAGTTAAATATTACTAACTAGTAGTTCCCGCGCGGCTGCTTCGCTCGCGTGTACATATTTATGTATTTCTAATTCTTTTTTCAGAATAAAAGTAGCCTAAGTTACTCCTTATAACACCAGCTATCTTCCAGTGAAAGTCCCATGGAAATCGGTCCACCCGTTTCGGAGATTAGCCAGAACAAACAGACAAAATTTTTAAAAACTGATTTTTAGTCATGGGTATCGTGCAAACACGTGCAAATAACTGTATGAGCTTAAAACAAGCTTTTATTTTGACATAACAAACAGACACTTGAATTTTATTTATTTGTATTGAATACATCCTATTATATATAAAGTACATAAGAGACCGAAAATTACGTTTTTACAGGAAACACAGTTATGCAGTTCAACTTAACATGCAAAACTATCTGTACCTATACAAAATGTTATCAAAACCGTTAGAGCCGTTTCCGGGATACCCGAAATATAAATACATACATAAATAAACATACCTACATACAAGAATTGCTCGTTTAAAGACACAGAACAAATGATAGCTAGTCAAATATAAAGCTATTATTTTCCTTTACCGACACATTGCATAATTTAATCTTTTTACAATTATACTACGAAGGTTCTGGTAAATTAATTTACAGATTATAGATACGTCATAATCTCATAATCATAAGTTATAAGACTTATAAGATACAAAGTGTACTACCGTACCACATAATATATTTATTTACTCATACTCATTGCACATACTACGTAGATGATAGTAACACGACTAAATACAGCTGTAGTTCGGTACCCTTGACAGACATTCGTTTTCCATTTGAATATTGCTATCTACCAACAAAACGATTCCGCCGAGTAATAAGCCAATAACACTGGTTCAAGGTTATCTTGTTTCTGTATGGTTTGCCGGATAGTGTGGCAGCGGACCGGCCGGCTTTTTATTTAGTTTATCTTTATTGTTTGTAGAGAACAGTCAAAACAAAAGGTAAGTTTTTAAATATTACTTAGGTGGTAATTTATGTTCTTAATAGAACGGTTTCATCAAGCTTTATCTTAGGTAGGCAGTTTACGTTGCAAGTAAAACTTGTTTGCAATTGCAGTAATAAAGTTAGCTTAGATTGATAGACCTGGGTTTGATGATATGGAGAAAAATTTAAGGAATAAACCATTACAATTTTTTTTTATAAACTTACAAATTATCTGCCCCCGCCAAGTCGAGCAAGAAAACAAAGATTTTCGAGTCTACTGTAACTTCGTTGTGTAAATTTATCCACCTGTGCCTATGCCTTTAGCCAGGAGCCTTAATTTGCAACAATTTTAAGTGACTAAACGGATATAGATACCTACCTAATATATAACTAGGTATATTCTCAAATAACATCCAATTTGAACTGTTTAAAAACTAGTTTAAATAAAGTTGTATGATAAAGTCCCTTATTTTGTCTGAGTGACTCACTCACTCGCTCACTTCACTTCACACAAGCTTCAAATTTTGAATGCTAGTAGTGTTTAGCCTATAAAGCAACCCTAGCTCCTTGCTAAGAGTTCTCACTATTTTGTGTCAACTGTGTTAAACCAACATTCCACATTTCACAAGTTACAAGTCTTATATTGCCTCTGTTCTCTTCATAAACTTTACATGCAATGTAATAAAGTGGAAATATTTTATTTTGTTCTATTGTTTGTTTGTTTAAAGACGCTAAGTAATGTCTTCAGCTATCAGTCAGATTTGAATAATTATTTTTGTATTGGATAGCCAGACTATTCATTGAGGAAGGTTATAGGTTATGTAACATCACGCTATGCTATGACTCTTAGGAGTGGATCATAAACGTGATAATGACAAGACAAGAAATTGAAAATCCCAAAAAGAGTGCTCAGGACGTTTCTGATGGCATCCAGTAGATAATCTTGCAATCATTCTCCTTCCAGGTACAATATGTCAATAGATTTGTATTACACATCGGGCTCCGCGCCCTGTCGTCTGGTTCTCCTCGTGGCAGCCGCTCTTGACATCCAACTTAACTTGAAACCCGTTAACTTAAGAGAGGGTGAACAGTTTAAACCCGAATTCTTAAAGGTAAATTGCTATAGACGCTCTGTGCGACTGTGCACCCTTGACAGAAAAAATAAAGTAGTTAGGGGTTAATTGAAGTGAATAAGTTATAATATTATCTACGTATTAACTGGAATTAAAAGTGAATAAGTTAATTCTGCAAGTCCCATATACTTAGTAAAATTGAATTTAATATATTTATTTCATGAAATTACCTACTTAACAATTATTTGGAATAGTCAAACATAACTATAATAAAAAATAATAGATCAACAAATCGACACAAACAGAGTCACTGCAACAATAGGTTGCTTTATCAAATGTAAAATTATAAAAATAACCGATAATGCCATATCTGCTTTCGGTCTATAACCGCCTGTTTTCAAATAGTTGAGCCTTGTGAGAAGAAATAGGGCTAACAAATACTAGGTACCTCAGTATACTAAGTTTATGGTAAGTCCGTAATCCAACTACTGAACACTTTAGTGTTATAATCCCATTCCGTCCTGGTGTAGGTACACCAGGATTAAAAACCGTGACTCATTAAAACACCATGATTCTCGGCTATTCCCAGGTAGAATTAAACTCATGTTCATATCCTTAGTTTTCACTATTACCACAGATTACTAAGTAGTTACTACGTAACAGATAAATCACTCCTTACAAAAACGTCCATACCTATCGTTTTAATTACCTTCTCATTCCGAGCGCCGACCCCTGCATGCGAAAATGATCTTTAATGTTCTTAAAACACGATTATTTTTGCCTCGCAATAGCGCATGGTTGCGTTGCCGTAAGCGAGTTTAGGGTTACCTCTTTTTATGTAATATTAAATATCTATATTTTTATTAAAAAAGGCTATGTTAATTAAGTAAAGTTTAATTACACAAAAAATCGGGTGTGTTACCTGACTTAGAAAAGTGTAACACTTAATACCACGTGCCCGTAAGTTTACTAATACGAAACACATAACAACAAATCCACGAAGCCACGCGAACTTGCTTAACCAAACCTCTAACGAGAAACATCAATAAACTATTTGAAAAAAGAAACTTAAAGAATTTGTCGTAACGTGATGTTTTATAGCCTATAGCCTTCATCTATAAATGGATAGTCCATCCAACACAAAATTTTAAGAATTTTTCAAGTCGAACCAGCAGTTCCTGAGATTAGTGCTTCAAACAAACAAACGAATTCTTCAGCTTTATAATATTAGTATAGATGTGATGTAGTGATAAATCTAAAGAACAATGTTGCGTATGTATATTGTTGATGCTCCTTAATTTAAGTTGAATACCTGCATCCAAATCTTTTCCCAATCAAACGCATGGAATTCACTACACGAGTACATGCGTCGTTGTCCTTGACGACAATAGTGCCGACAAAATCTAAAAACGAAAAGTTTTGGTCGGCTGGACGCACCGCTAGCGCTAAAGATTTTATTTGTTGTAGTTATGGCATTCTTACAAATATAAATAATAAAGTACTTATCATTTTCTTAAAAATTATAAAGATAAGGTATTTAGTACTTAGATAGAATCTTAAAACCATTTTAAAATTACGTATTTTTTTACTATTATAATTATTTAATAAGAATGGTAAACATTTATTAATTACTTTTATTACAGAATTAACTATTTGTATTCGAAATAAACACTTGATTAATTAAATAAATTGTATAATTCGAATGGTTTAACATTCGAGCTAAGTAGGTATTTGTATATTAAAGAAAGGGCATAAACATACTTATCTAAAAAACAACTCTATGTGACAGTGAAAACCGTATTAACTCTCTTATTTATTTGTAACAGAAACCAAAACATCAAAATAGAACAAAATATATTTGAAAACAAAAACAATAACAAATTTTGTTAATTTTTTCTCTTACTGGATCTACGTCCATGAACAGCACATAAACTACCAGAAACCATGTCAATGTGTCTGTTTTTTTAAAGTATATAAAGATATAAAAATACGATTTCGAATTACGTAAAAATTCAAAAATAAAAGCGTGAGCGTGCGGACCGCGGTACAACTGTCGGCAACCCACTGCGCGAGACTGCGTATAAGGGCCGCCAGCGGCCAAGCGGCTGGTAGTTTTTTATCGCACGTAAGTACATCGAGTGGCATAGGCCTGCTATTATCTACTTGTTATTTTATTATTAATCCCACTAATATCATACATGTGAAGTTTGGATGGATGGATGGTTTGTTAGTCTTTCACGCTAAAAGTATTGAACCCATTGCGATGAAACTGGGTATGTAGATAGCTAGAGACCTGGATAAACATATAGGCTACTTTTTATCCCGATATTCCCATTTGATCGGGACTTACGCGTGGGAAACCGCGGGGCGCTGCTTGTAATATTTATATATTACTTATGTGCAATGAATCCATCCTCTAAACCGCTAGTTTCTCGCTATCAGAATGCTTAATAGGTATGTATCATTGATAAAAGAAGCAATGTGTGACACCTATCTTACTCTCCCTAATCACATTGCAATGAAATGCATTTTAATTTGTGTGACAACAGCGATATCAAACACTCGGATATACTTACCTATTATTTTCAAAGTATTTTCTTAATGACATTTTAGTGAAACGAGAGTGTAAGATTAGGTATAATATAATTAATGGCTTGTGGAGTGTCGTGCTCGTGGGAGTTTTTCATGAAAAGTTCTCTGAATATGTCAATTGAACGAAAACAATTGAAGTTTTGAATAAAGTTACTGATTAAATTAACTTCGGATTTAATTTTGGAGACTTCACGTATGTTATTAGTCATATACAGTAGCATTAAATTAGTGTTGAAAATTAAATTTTGTGTGAATAGGTTTTTCTTGGATAGCCGTTTATGCGATCAACCAATATCACCTTCGTCTTTATTATATCTATTTAAACGCAAACGCATAATATTCCATTTATGATTTTTAAATAGCTTTATTTTGCTGTTCTCGTTCTTTACGACGCATATTTATAACAGACTAGCTGCGCGCCGCTTTTTCACCCGCGTAAGTCCCGGTGCTGTAGGAATATCAGGATAAAAAGTAGCCTATGTGTTAATCCTGGTCTCCAGCTATCTACATAATTTAATTATGCAGATATTTAGTGTATGACGTCGTGTAATTGTGCATGGTAAAAAAAAATTTATAAGTGCAGCCATTGTATAGAAATTCGCTAAAAACTGATCTTTTTTTTAATCCATGGACTTAGAAGAAAAAAAAGTGTCCAAAAATTAGTGTGTATTTGTGTGTAATTATACTAATTATGTATGTATGAATAAAATTAGTGCATGCATAAACTTCGGAGAAATTCAAGTTTCCGCTACGCAAACGTTTGGCCATTAGCTAGTTTTCATATAAAGCGTTTATATAGAGAGCTGTAGATTTTTACATACCTTGTTTTGAATTTGTTTATATTTGTTTAAAAAACAGATTTAGAAAAAATCGTAGGGTTTAAAAGATAAAAATATAAACGTAAAATACGCTTATTAGGTCGTAGTTCGTAAAGTATGCACTTTGGGGTCTAGATTTTCACGTTTATACAAACCTTTTAAACCCTACGATTTACGATACGAACGCACACATCCGCGAATACGGATCTCAAGTTTTTTCTCATTTGATGCCGATACGCGTGACTTTGTCACGACAGTAACAGTTGACGTTGAGGGCTAATAACACTACAATGCTTCAACTTGCACTGCGCGTGTTTTTTAAATAATTATTTTATATGAGTTATTTATTATACCATGTCACAGATAACATAATAGGAGACCATGTGTACTGTGTGTGTTGATCTATAATTTTAAATTATAATAAAAAAAAATTTTGTTGACGATTTCGAATAATTGATGATGAATTTTATGAAATAATGATATTTGAATTTGAATTTGAAATTCACCAGTCCTTTTTATTAACCCAATAACTAAATAAAAAAAAAAACAGGAAGTCATGGGACAGCCGACAGAAGTGAAAACTTAAACGAAACGACGAACTTAAAACGTCACATTAGCAGGTTGGTGACATTAATTAATAAGGAGCTGACAGCACTCAATGTTTAGATTAGCGTCTATATATGTATTGTTAGCGTGACAGTCACGAGTTCAGTGTTTTTTCACCATAGAAAAAATGCACAAACGTGCCTAAAGAAGTTTTCACTTCAAAAATATATGATTCAGAAAATCACCTTACATATATACATTAATTTACGCTTGTATCTCACATTTTCTCTACTATAATTTGATTCCGCTTACGCAATAGAGGGTAAGTTTATTGCCGTCAACCAAGCCCTTTGGGGATTGTAGTTGGGATAATTGGGAGAACATTAAAAGCGAAAGATAGGTAAGCAGCAAGAAGGGAATGCCATGTCAGGAAATGGATTTTGCTTGTACGGATGGATTGGTGAGTGTGAACAGGTCAAGGTCGCAGACCTGTAACTTGAACACCTTACCAAGTCGGTCTGAATAACTTCATTCCACTAATCCCACTAAGATTATAAATGTGAAAGTTTGGATGCATGTATGTTTGTTACTCTTTCACGCTAAAACTGTAGGTAGATGAAGAAAAAAAATGTAGATAGCTGGAGACCTGGATTAACATATAGGCTATTTTTTATCCCGATGTTCCAACGGGATCGAGACTTACGCGCAGTATTACCTAAATTTTAAAGTGATATCTTCTATTTCTCTTCAGTTAAATCCTCAACATACCGTCCCCACCATAGATGACGATGGATTTGTTCTTTGGGAGTCACGTGCAATCAGTCGTTATCTGGCCAATAAATACGGAGGAGAGGCACTCTATCCAAGTGACCTAAAGCAGAGAGCGATCGTGGATCAAAGACTGGACTTCGACTTGGGTACACTATATCCGAGATTTGCTAAATTTTTCGTAAGTATTATGGATGTATATGTACCCACATACGTACAGATTGCACGAATTCCTATACTTTTAACACCAGAACCATTTGCATGTGCATTTTGTGTATAAAATCGCTCTTTCTGTTTTTTTTTTATTTCGTTCTACACTAAAGGGAAGTTACTTACTTTTACAAATAAAAAATGAAATTTCTGTATAGGTACTTAAGTATAGCAAGATGAATGATGAAGATCATCTTTGAAGTCGATTGCTAAGCTTTTGTGGTGTGTTATGGTTTCAACTGTTGACTGCCTAAAATGATATATGTCTAATTGTATGGAAGGTATAATGATAACTGAGGAAGGTCGTGAACGGTATAAACGACGTGGTCTCTGCTTGTCTCCACTTTAGACATATGATTTACATACCGTAGTGTTGGTAGGGTAGAACTAAACCATAGTTCTAATCATTGTAATTGTCTCATATTCCCGTGGAGTGTGGAGTCAGTACTGATCAGTAATACTGCGTCAGCCACGAGCGAGAGCAGACGTTTGCAGCCTGCATGACTATTAGTGAGTTACCGAACCAGTGAAGTGTTCATGGGAACGCTTGCTATAGTGATATACACACATACATTTTTCTTTAAATAGATTTTATAAAAAAGAGTTGGTTTAGTTTGTTGTTTGTGCTAAAGTTACTTTGTTTCGGAATTGAAAGCTTGATTATCATTTAAATCAGATGTTCAATGTTGCCTAATTGTATGAAAGATTTGATTACAATATAGAAAGCAGTGTGGTATGTAAGATGAAGTCTCTGCTCTGTCAATCCCACTTGAGAAATGAGTTTATGTATTGCTAATTACACTCCAGTACCCACCACTCTTCACCGGCGCGCCACGAGATCAGACTGCGTTTAAGCTTTTGGAAGAAGCTCTGGGATTCTTCAACACATTTCTCGAAGGTCACAAGTACTCCGCCGGGGACCAACTGACATTGGCCGATTTGAGCCTTGTTGCTACAGTGTCTACTATAGAACTTACTGATGTCAATTTAGAAAATTATCCTAACATTGTGAAGTAAGTATTACATTTGGAGTATTGCGTATTGCAAGCTTTTAACTTGCAACGTTTGGACTAGTAGGTACAATCTTGGAATCCCAATTAAAACCATTTGTTCATATCCTACGGAGTAAAAAGTTCCGATGACAATGCATTTTGCTTTTGCAATGCTTAATCTACAACGGTCAACAGTTTATTTTAAAGTTAGAGAGCCTATGAAAGCTTGTTTTTGAAAAGGTTTTTAATAAAATTCATTGATGTATACATATACATATGTATGTATAATTGCCATAGGCTATGTAAGACGACCGAAGGCTACTAACTTGTCCCAGCCTTATATCTTTTCGTCTTTTCTCTCTTTACATTTAGAAAAACGATTGTTCTTCTGGAAAGGTACTGGTCTAGGTCTAATCTTATCTAATCAGACCGATTCACAGTTTGGTATTCGAAGCACTAAATTTTAGACACACCAACTTATTGTACGGATGCCAACTTGATTTCCAAGCAATATTACTGACAAGAGACTGTAGTATATACTACTAAATACTTGTACAACAAATTAGGTACCAATTTAAAAAATATATACTCACAACTGCCCTGCCAAAAAACGAATAACGGGTCCTACATCCACCATATATTTTTCCCGTCCCGCATTAGGAATTACTCCTGTGTCGCGGGGGACTTTACAAACATACAAACAACGGACACAAAGAACACCCAGAATGGGGCGGGAATCGAACCCACGACGTATGGCATAGCAGTCAGATTTTATAAATCTATAATCAATGTCACTCGAGATGATGTAAACATTCTAACGATACCCCATACATCCAAATCTGTTCAGGCATTTAGAAGTTATGGTGGAATAACGAAACACACACATACATTACATACATAAATCCTGAAAACATTACACTCCTTTTTTGGACAGTCGTGTGACAAAGACATAAATAGGTTTTGGGGTCGGCATCGCGATCGGTTACCTCTATATAGTATTATAGTCGTCCATTGGATCTTGTAACCAGTAATATTATGTGTTTAAAACTTTACATTTTGACATGTCACGTCACGAAGCTTATGACCCCCCAACCCTTGTCACACTTCTTTGATCCCCTCCCCCTTAACGTGTGACGTAATTTATGGATGGCCCCTAACGTATTCTATTAATTTTTAAAAATCATTAATAATTTCTTTAACAGGTGGTACCAGCTGGTTAAATCTACAGCTCCAGGTTATAAGGAGACCAACGAAAAGGGTATCAACGAATTTAAACAATTAGTAGCTCAAATGAAAGCGAAGACTGAGTTGTGAAGTTCCTGTTGAGTACCTTTATATTTTATAAAATATGTTCAGAACCAGGCAGCCGTTGTTCGGCCAATCTATATTTAATCAAACCTTTATGTCTAGAATAAGATAGGTATCATGTACAAAAAAAAACTTTCTCAAATTTGAACTCTGAGAATATATCTTTATATTTTTGGAGAAATTAAAGTAATTTACACATTCATTTCAGGTGATTTTATTTAAGAAAATACCAGCTACACAGGGGACGCCTATATGCACGACGCATTAAGACCAATTAAAAGTGGAAATAAAATACTTACTTCAAAATTATCAACACTACCACAGATGATAATAGTTAGCATTGCCTAAAATAAGAAAGTTTCTATTATACTTAATATCTATTCTACTTACTTTTTTAAATAACATTTAGTCCACATTGGCAAAAATAATTGATTTACCCATGTAATGTATGATATACAGGTGTATTTGAAAAAGGAACACTTAAATCACTGAAAGAGCATGACTCACATGCAGTTGAGTGCAGTGCAATAATAGTTTATGATTGTTTTATTCATTCCGTTACTAAGAAAATCCATAAAAGCTAACTAAAAAAATTAAGTTAGCTTTTAAAAAAAACTCAATAACTAAGTGAATAGTTCTAAAATAAAAGATTATGTACTATTCAAAATCTATAACTTTACACGTTCCATCTGTTTTTCTGAGAAACTTAGGTAAAAATAGCTCGAAGTTCAAACAGTCTTTACTTGCAAACGCACAGGTATTTTCCAAAAAATCTTATTGTAACTGCATATTAAATTCATGTCCTTTTAGTAATTTAATTTGTAAGTGTTCCTTTTTCAAATATAGGGAGACTTATTTTTGTTATTTTTTGCAAGTTACAAAAAGTAGATATTTAAAAACCTTGTCTACGGACAAACAGATGTGCACGGTGCAAGTTCTGCATAGTAAGTACCATTTTTAAAACGATAGCAAAGTTTATCGACTGACATCATACTAGAAAGCTGATGAATTACAAAGTGTTTAACTTGTGAAATTTAACAATTAAATGCATGAAATATATTGTAGTCAGTGGCGTAACTATATCATCTGAAGCCCGTGGCTAAATCGTCGGATGGGGCACAAGTTCATTCTTGGTGCCTCATGTGCACAGGGCCTTGGGGTCGGGGCCGGGGCCCCCCTAGGGCCATGGGCCTGTGGCATTATGACCGCTTTCCAACCCTATTGTTACGCCACTGATTGTAGTCCTTTTGTACTTTGTACTGAGTTCTAAATCAATAAAAACAAGGATAGAGTGCCGCAGAGCACGATATTGTATTAAAGTTGCATATAACAGTAAACGTTCCATTATTATTTAACTGTTTCTTTTAAGGTTTAGATAAGACCTGTTTTTTTTTAAACGATAGTATGTGCATTTTCTACTAGACGGTAAACGATCATCTTTTAGAAAATGGACGTACCTATCTAAACTTGAACAAATGATGTTCAGACACTACGATGGTTACACAACCGGGACGAAACAGCTAAAGCTTTATCTCATTGAGTGTAATTCTTGGTGTCAAACGGACAAGACAAATCCTAGGTACCAAAAATCCCTCAGACCCACTTAGATCACACATACTCACGGCGACATTTTAAATGTGTCTGAGGGATTCTTGGCCCTTAGATTTCCTTACTGCTTACAAATAGCAATAAAACAGTTCTAAGTTAAGTCAACTTACGTTATTTTTTTGAACTTTGAAGCATCAGGCGTTAATTTTAATAATAGAAAGGTATACGTATAAGAATCAGCACTCAGAATTTAAGAAAAGTGAACAATGATATTATGTAACTTTAGCACCTGATATCTAGTATCAAGTTAGCAAGTATACCTTCAGAGTCTCTACTACCTACACATTTTGTTCTTCAGAGAATAAGCAAGTCTGTTGGCTCTGGTATCTTGCTCCATAAACTGGTATTAGTTTACTGTAGTAGGAATAGGTAATACCACCCAAAAATAGTGAAAGAAATGTTTTTCTCAATCAACAAACCATGGCCTTCAACTTTTGGACACAGGCTTTTCATGACCTGCGCAAAAGTTTTTAGTACTTTACTCCTTATGTATCTAGCAGATAATTTTACTGCTCTAAATAAGTATCTACTAGTCACCCGGAGTAGATAGGTTCGCAGCCGGAACTACGGGTCCGGCTGTTAGATCAGGGTACCACGGGAACCGGATCCTGAGCCCTCTGATGGCGAAAGCTGTCAGATACCGGTTTTGGAGTTGGACTCGTGGGGGTATTGTGGTTAGCTGCAGAGAACGGGCACGTTCGTCTGCTCCATTATTGTCGGTGGAGCGTCGGTTCTCGCGCGCAGCGAGCAGCGGAATTAACCGGTCTAAGGCGAAGGGCTCCTTGGTTTTCCGCTGCGAGGCTTGGAGCGTCCTTTAGCAGAGGTCCCGTCGGACCGATGCAGCTCGGGTACTTGACTGCTTAGCAAGTAGAAAGGTGACTAGACACTGATCCGGACACCTGATTGTACACTTGATTGTAGATCGGGATGTGAGCGTGCTGACAGCTCCGGTACCAGCCGGATACTGGCAGTCGGCTTCTCTGACGAACTTAGCGGTGTTACCGCGAGCATATGCAAATATGCGGGAAGTGAGTGTGCTGGTTGCGAATGGGGGGTCGCTGCGAGTGTGGTTTCACGAGTGGCGATCTTCTGTGACCGATAGGCATACGGGTAACTAGCCTTAATTAGTACCGGCGCCATGGCGTTGGAGGTAAGACCTGCCGTATAAAGGTCCCTGCGTCTCGGGACCTTGGTTTGGGGAACTTGATGCAGGTATACTGACCCTGCTCATATAACGTAAAGTTGGGTGGGGTGGGGGCAGTATAAACAAATACGTAGTCGTGAGGAGGAGAGGGCCTGCTCTAAAGGAGATCGAAGGAGATGTTTTAAAGTTACAAACTAATCACCAAGTATTTAAACAAAATGAAATAGGTTTGAATTTTATTGATAGGTACTTAGTGCCTTATGATTACTTATGAACTAAATCTTAACAATGTTAGAATTCAGGATGTAAAACAGTGAAAAACAGAGAAAAACAATATTATGTGAATATGTCAGCACATTATATAATGTGCAGATTTTATAGATACCTATCTAAATAACTCCATTCATTAATAGTGTAATGTAATAGAAATATCTTTATATCAGTGTTGATGTTACGTATTCGACGCCGTCCAGTATAGACCGACGAAGCCACTGTATAAATTGCGTTCACACGCAAAACATCATTATGCATCTCATATCATCTCAAAGAATCAGTACGGTTTCCGCTCAGGAGTGTCTGCTGAAGATGCAGTCCTGAACTTAACGCAGTCGGTTGCTGAGAACCTGGACAACAGAACCAAGTGTCTTGGGATATTTTTAGACCTCTCCAAAGCCATTGACACAGTTTCCATACCCTTATATCAAAACTGGAGCGTGTAGGCGTAAGAGGAATTGCTCTCGATGTTTTTAAAAACTATCTTTGTAATTGTACCCAGCGAGTTAAGATTGAAGGATACCTGAGTGATGAAAAACCAGTCTCCTACGGCGTTCCCCAGGGAAGTGTATTGGGCCCTATTTTGTTTCAAATTTATGTGAACGACCTATGCAACATGACACTCCCAAAGACTAAAATGTTTGCATACGCGGATGATACTGCTTTAATAGTCTCCGGTCCTACCTGGAATAGTGTCAAAAGTAGCGTGGAATTTGCATTAGCAAAAGTAATAAAATGGCTCAATCTAAATCTTCTTACATTAAATGTACAGAAAACATCTTTTATCCCTTTTTCACTACTTAAAAATGCTTCGCCAGGCCCCTCGTTCTCTGTAATAGCACATATATGTCCCCAACTACAAGCTGCATGTTCTTGCCCAAGCCTTACTAGGTCGGAGGATGTACGGTATCTAGGAGTCCAAATTGACACAGCACTACGATGGGACAAACATCTAGAAGTTCTCACCACCAGAACTATGAGACTGGTCCACATTTTCAAGTCACTCAGATCTTCAGCAAACCCTGACACTCTTAGGATGGTCTTTAGGTCGCTGTGTCAATCAATTATAGGGTATTGCATTTCCGTTTGGGGAGGAGCTAATAAAACCAACTTCTTGGTTGTGGAGAGAGCTCAGAGAGCTATACATAAAGTTATGTCTAGAAAACCTTTCCGCTATCCTACAACTACTTTATACCACGAATGTAAGGTCCTAACGGTCCGACAGCTTTATATCCTCCGGTCCATTCTTAGGAGGCACACTAGCGTCTCTCCCTCTAATCCCAACAAACGGACGAATTTTCCTAAAGGCACTCGGCATAGAACTACCTTCGCTAAGCATCAGTTTTATATTATGAGTACTCACATTTACAAACAGGTTCACAAAAAGCTCATCATTATGGACTTAAATAGTAACCAATTAAAATCAAAACTAACGGAGTGGCTTCTCCGACAAGACTATTCTCAAACAGAGTCCCTTCTAACATACATCGCCTAACATTATACCAATCATATGTCATATATACACACACACACACACACACACACTCTCTCTCTCACACACACACACTCTCTCTCTCTCTCACCCCCCTCCCCACACAAAAACACCCTTACACGTAGGACTCACGCACACACACACACACACACACACACACACACACACACACACACACACACTAAACTGGTCGAGCGACTCTGCCCACTTTTGTAATATGTAGTTTTCTAAAATAAGCAAAACACTGTCTCTTATCATACAGGTCGCCCTAATGTAAGAGACAGGGTCTATAACGTTTGTTAACATTTTCTTGACTAACTAATCTGTCGGATCGCATTCTACTAAGATTTTTTTTTACCAAAATGTTTAAATTTATATTTTTGTTAACTGTATATCCTTTTATAGTGTGTTAATAAAAAAGATTATTATTATTATTATTATTATGCAACTACTTGCATATTGGTAATACTGGCCGAACATTTACTTGCTATTCCTAATCGTTTAGATGGTAATAGATTTTCAGATCGATCAGATAACGTAGTCTCTAGTCTTGCATAGACCAACAAAGTCACATGTAATGGATTTGCTTGCGAACGCAATTGTAACATCACGCAACTTGAAAAGTTTGCTGTCTAGTCATTTTTTATTTTATTAAATTATAGAAGTAACTAGCACAATAAATGAATAGAGTCGACTATACTGATAGATAATTTATTTTTCGTGTTATTGGTTACTTCTTCAGCATGCTGTCGATGATAACCTTGAACTCGGCCAGACCTTTCTCGTTAGCTTCTTGGTAACCGGGTGCGGTGGTCTTCACTGTTTCGTACCATCTGGAAACATCATAATGAGATTATAGACCCCGTGAATGAAGTAAAGCGCTAACAATTTTAAGGACCATTCATGATTTTTAATGCAGAAACTTTATTTTGAAACTGAGAATATCAACTTTCTTGATAAAAACTAACTATTTCATGTGAGAGACGGCTGAACCTATAACAATTTATACCAAGGATAATAATGAATTGTCCGGATTTGATAGATAAGATAATGTTCGTGTAAAAATATAAACAAAATGATTAAAATCTCTATGAAATTCGGTAATAAGTTGCTTAGAAAGTTAAAAAAAGTGTATGCTAACTTAGCTATTTATCGTCTATCGATAAGGTGATCGGTATCTTTTCAGAATCTACGGACGATGAGGTAACTATACGCCGATTTGAACAGGGGCAACGTCACTACTTCTATATCGACCGAGCTGTATTTGTATAAACTTACCTCTTAACATTAGCGTATTTAAGGAAGTCAATATCAGTCACTTCTAAGCTAGACACGGTTGCGACGAGAGACAGGTCAGCGACAGTCAGGTTTGGGCCGGCGACGTACTTCTGACCCTCCAGGAAAGTGTTGAGATGCTGGAGAGCATCCTCGACTTTGGCCTTCTTGTCGCTGTCAGCTGGTGCTTTACCGAACAGTTGTGGGTACTAGAATTAGAAGGCAATAGTTAGTTTAGGAGCTTCTTCTTCCTCAAGTAACTTGACACTTTGTTTTCGTTTAAAGTTCAGAAAAACTACAAAATTTAGCGATTGCTGTATTGATGCACAATAATTTATTATAATTCCACCAAGTACACTACCTTTTTTGTTCTTGTTACAACCCTCACGCGCCGTCAGCACCACCGGGGTTTTGGTGGGAAATTGTGTCGGAATAGAACCGACTAAAACAACACCATGCGTCATACTGCGCCTATAATAGGTTTAGGCCCGGTCAGTAGCAGCCCTAGGCCCTATAAGTTCAAAACCTCAACCTTCTACGTGGGAGAGCCATGCTTCGGCACGTATGGGCCGGCTCGACTCCGCTCGATACCACGGCCTCACAGAAAACCGGCAGTGAAGCAATAAAGGGCGACAACGCACTTGTGACTCGTGAGTTACAGGTGCCCATGGGCGGCGGTAGTCATTTACCATCAGGTGACCTGTCTGCTCGTTTGCCCCCTATACCATAAAAAAAAAACAATTTTTCTATGTTGTTCGCAGTAAAAAGAATTTGATGTCTTTTTTTTTTAGTCCTCATGTACAAAATATTTTGGACACCCCATACTTGAGGCCTGTTGCGGATAAAAATGTGAATCAAACTATTGGATAAAATGTGAATATCATAATGTTGTTTTGTTGCGCCCCCGATCTATTGATTTGGCGCCCCCTACATGCCGGCGCCCGGTGCGGCCGCACACCTCGCACCGCCCTAGGGCCGCCTCTGGGCCCGGTAACAACTTCTATACCCAGTGCACTATCTAAACGTGCTGCTCACACAAGTGTTAACACGAATACTAGTAACGACAGTTACGAGTAGTGCGTGTATTTGCGTAGACCTGAGAGAAAATTGGAAAAATAAAATAAAATATTGTTACGAATTACCCGCCATCACAAAGTACTCTAAGTAGGAACCCACTAATGGAACAAGGCATTGTATGTATGTGTGTATGTGTAGGGCATGTATTCTAATACATCCTGCCTTGATCTTGTTATTCACTTGAAGACTCACTTGAAACTAAACTAACTCCGTGATGCAATGACTTAAATAGTCGAAACGTTATTTCATGAAAAATCGCGATCTGTGTGGTAAACTCTGCAATACAATATTGTATATGCTATTTAGTAGTAGTATAGTTTCAAGTGAGTCTTCAAGTGAAGTGCAAGTGAATTACGAAGTGTAATAGTGATAATTAATTGTAATTGTGTTGTTGTTATTTTCCCTGTGTACTTTGTGATTTATTAAAATTAATTGTGTCTATTTTGGTAATTATTTGATATAATTCTCTAGTCCCGAACCTCCACTCGGAACAATATGCTATCATATTCTTTTGGTTAGACATTCTATCCTTTTTTTTTGACACTATGATAACTACTATAATAACTGACTATAGTAATGACTGAGTATAGTAAAACAAGAGGTTATGTTTAAAAATGAACAAACTGGGAATTCGTGGTTATACTTACAAAATAATCTGCGTATCTTGCGTAAAGTGTGCCAATATCAAAGTAAAGGCGCTGGTCAATCAGAGCCCTGGCTTTGGGTTCTTCGGGGTAGAGACTCCCGCCCTTGCCGTACTTGTTCGCCAGGTACGTTATGATGGCGCGGGACTCCCAGATCGAGAAACCATCATCAACCAGCGTTGGCACTGTGTGTTGTGGGTTGATCTATTGGAGAAGTGTAAAAAATAAATTAATGTTTATTTGTCGTACCTAATTTACGTGTTACCGACTTTAGACCAACTCAGACATTTGGCTTGGCCCCCTTGTCATACGTTTAGAAATAGTCGTGAATAATTTTAAAAAGATAGTTATTTACTCACTAATATAATTTTTTTTTTGTTACCTACCTACTTTTATTTGATCGTGTTTCTTTATTGGTCTGGGTGTTTCTTTGTATGACATATATCTATGTGTTTACATAAAAAAGTATTTAAATATGTTTTATCTTGTTCTAGAATATATAGTACAACCTGGGCTTACTTTGGGTTAGGTAGTGCTGTGTAATATTTCCCAGATATTATTATTATACTCATTATTCGTTCTAATAAGATATAAAATACATTTTAAATATATGAAAAAAACTTAATACATTTCATATTTGTATTAATAAATATACATTAATAGGTTCAAACCTTCAACGGTATCACTGAGTGATTTTTATTTTTTAGTACGTTAGCTTTTGGAGCATTTCAATAAAATGAAATTCAGGTGGCATCAGCTTGCATCCTGTTTACCTCTCGTGTAACACTAACACTATTGTACCTGAAGATTTGACTTTTAAAAACAGTGGCCATGAGTTTCTTTGCCAGTTATCTTCTCATAAGTCTCTACGCATTTTGGAAACTAGAAGTTATAGATTGACACAAGCAGGTGACCCGTCTGCTCGTTTGCCCCCTATAATACAAAAAAAAAAGCAGGCAGTAGATCTTGGTGTTTTCACCTAATTTACCTCGACAATCCAGTACATGCTGTGGCGTCTGTTTGCGCCGATCTATGATTTTAACTCTAGCTTCAATTTAACGTTCATAAATGTCACTTAGGGTCATAAATGATTTTGAAGTTGAATTTGAATTACACAATAATAACCCCTGACATCGGATGAAGAAGCCAAGACACTGGTGGTTAGGCCTCAAACTACTTAACATGAACAACAACAACAACATTGTACATATTTACAAGACAGAGCCTCTGACCTGTTAATACATTTGTCATAATATTCATAACTAGCAGCGCCCCGCGGTTTCACCCGCGTAAGTCCCGATCCATGATCCGTTCGAAAAATATCGGGATAAAAAAAGCCTATGCGTTAATCCAGGTCTCCAGCTATCTACATACCAAGTTTCGTCGCAATTGGTTCAGTAGTTTTTGCGTGAAAGAGTAACAAACATCCATCCATCCATCCAAACTTTCACATTTATAATATTAGTGGGATTCCAGTGTAGAATAGCCACCTAGGTTGACATAACTACTTGACATAACTAATCAATAAGGAAAATTATATCGCACATAATGCATTTGTGCAAAAGGCATTCTGGGTATTCTGCCTACTGGGTATTATATTTTTTCATGACATTTAGACGCCGCAATGCAGCTGTCCGAATAGTAGGTAAAGTTCCATGAGTACTTACAACACATTTTTTTCTTACGACAAGCTCTAATAGATAAAAGCCTGTGTACTACAATTTGCAAATTCACTGTACACATCCAGGCCGAAGTATTGATTTCTTGTGCCATGGCAATAACCCCGTTTCGAATAGAAAAAATATTAAAATCTTTTTAACAAAAAATTAAACCGACGAAAAGAATTAAAAAGCATAAAATAAATAAACCCTAAGTAACCTTAAGTCGGCGCCAAATAATAAAATGATTAATTACCTACGTAGATTCATGTCAATTTCTACGTAGGAACATATAAAATTCAGATAATTAATCAATTAGTTGTTTGGCGCTGACTCAAAATAAGTTTATATAAAATTTTATAGTTTATGTAAATAAGCTTAATACTTAAGACTTAAGGTTTATCTATTTTATGCTTTTTAGTTCTTTTCGTCGGTTTAATTTTTTGTTAAAAAGATTTTTAAATAAATTATTTATAAATGTTTGTCGACTTTATTCATTGGCTATAGATTTATTTTTATTTGGTAATATTTAAAAGAAATGCAATATGATTATTATTAAAGCACATTGGAATATTCTCGAATTAGTGGATTGAAATAATTATGTGTCCTAGTTATTTAAAATTAGTTTACTTTAAAAAGTACCTACTTTGAGTTTTTGAATCGATTTACTGATTAAATAGTTTCAAAAATAGAACGAAAGAGGGCCGCAGCTGTTAGTGATCAATTTGGTGGATAATGTGCCGTAGAACTATTTTATTACTAATGTCAACATACCTTAATATATTCAGGCTTGAGGTGTTCCCCCTTCTGAAGGTCTACCGTCTTCAGGTTGAGATTCAAGTGTAGGGCCTTGGCAGCGAGCAGCACCGCGCGGCAAGGGGGGGAGCCGGACACGTAGTACAAGTCTATGGTCATTTTGCTGGAGAAGGAGTAGTGTCTATTAGCATCAGGTTTTTGTTAACATAGGTCAAAACGGGAATATTTTTATACGGGATTTATGTGTATGGCCAACAAAACAGTTCAAATTTCCAGCATTGCTTTACTATCATGTATTCTATGCCACTGGGCGAATAATAGCACTATTAAATGATTATAATCATCAGATTAGTTATTACATTTTGATACTGATATGACATTAATTGATAGGTAAGCGTGTATGAAAGGTCTAATGAATCTGGCAAATCGCGTTATATCGTCTCTGTCTACCCCGGACGGGAATAGCGCGTGAGGATATATATGTCTTTATGTATATATAGTTGTCAATATTAAAACAGGATAAGATAGATTAGATTAGAAAATTGTAACCTTAATTTAACTAGGAACATGGTTTTATGACAGAGTTGTACCGTACAACTCTGTCATAAAACCCATATTATCTGTGTATGAAATCAAAATAAATTTGTTTCTTTCTTTCTATTCTTTCTTTCAGATAAATCAATAGCTTAAAGTAGGTATAATAAAGATATTTACAGAAATGTCCATTGATTAAGTTGAAAAGATCACAGGCTCATTTGACACTTTAGTGGTATAAAAGAGTCAACTTTTCTATTTACGCGTAATAATAACGTCAGCAACTTGGAACCCCTGCTAATATCAATCTAATGGGGTCACGCAGATATTAAACTAATGAAAAGTAAACAATTAAGTTCCTTTACCGCTATTACGTGCATTGTCAAACACGTAGTCTAACGTTTACCTGAAATATTTTCAAAAGGTAGGTCATAAAGAGAAAAAAAATCTATTCTAATAGAGTGATAGTGTTATCAATAAAAATATACCTCTAATGTAATAGATTTTTTCCAAGACCAATAACCAAAGAGACAAAGAGAGGAGAAAGAGAAATTGTTTTGTCTCAACCTTAATGTTTATTGACCATTATAGATTTGTATTGACGAACAAAATTAACCATTAAAAAAGCCCTCACAAATACAATGCCCTTGTTATTATGCAATTAATGGGCTGGACTAAAGGTAAATATTGACTTGAAACTCATATAATGTTTATTTGTGTCCAAACTATATTTACATATTAATATAATAGACGTAAAACATAGACGTATAATAGGCGTAATTGCTGTACGTATAACATTACTATGGCAGTTACGAAGTAACTATTATCTTATCTGTGATACTAGTATAGTATTATATTATCTGTGTCTGTGATAAAAGTTATCAGAGAGTGGCGACCTGCTGTTGTTTTTAATGTTAGTGTTCGGAATTAGATTGCGTTTACATATGAAATTGTTTTTTGAAAACTTTTTTTTAACACAACCAACATCGTCTGACAATCAGGTCCACCACGGGTCTGGTAGCTGACGCTTGTTTCCATTGCTAGCTATCTCTAGGCTATCGACTACACACAAAATGAAGCGACCTAAATCACCATAAAAATGCAACGCTGCCTCCCGTACCTTAATGCTTTTCACTTCACTCTGAGCAATGACCACTGGCTAGGAATGAACAGCCGTAACAGTCAAAAAATAATTACGAAAAAATTCAAACGCAAATCATAAACGTTTGATAAATATAACTGTGATGTCATAATCGGCTGATGTAAATAATTAGGGCCTATTTACTTGCAGATTAAATAAATTGAAAAAAAACGAACCACAGTTACAGTTTAAGATCAAATTATAAAAAAACTAGTTAAATTAACATTCTACTTTTAAATGTAACCAATGCTAAAATAGGCATTACAACGAGTTATATAACACTAACAACAATAAAAAAAAACTTACATATTTTTTAAACTATTTTTTGTTTAGATGCAAATAAACACCAGGCGTAGTGCCAGCACGATTTTGTGAGACTGAATAACTGCCCGAGGAGGGAGAGAACAGTTTTATAGTAGCGTAGCGGGCATGACGCATATCGAGGACATTCAGCTTGGTCTCCCAATGAGTTGAATGTTTTTAACATAAATAGTTCCGTTTTACAATAAATACATTATGTAATAAAATGTTCTCCGATAACTAATCAGTGGGAATTTCATAAAACTATTAGATGTTTGTCGACTAATAGTTGATTTTTTTTAGTCTGGAAACATGGTATTTTTGCAAAATATTTTATAAATAAATAATAATAAATAAAATCTTTTTATTTCAGACAACAAGGCCAATTTCTTGTAAGTTTAAGCGTCTTAAAAACAAGCTACGTGTAGCTTGGTGAATCTACCAAAGGTAGGCCCATCTAGCCTCTCCGCAAACACTTTCAGAATGCCGTCGGTGCTCCCCCTAACCCTGCGTAGTAAGGGGGCAACTTTCTTGCGCATTATCGCATAAAAATCGTCCGTATGTGTGTCAGCGAACATCCCTGACGCACTGCAGTAAGGTGTAAGCATCAACAGCATTCTGAAAGTTTTATTAAACTGTATACGCAAAGTGTTGGCTGATTTTTGGGTATGGTTGGACCAAAGGCTGCTGGTGTAAACGGTGTGACAATAAGCCTTGAAAATTGTAATTTTAACTTGTACAGAGCAACCAGCAAACCTTCGAGCCACCATATTGCCTCACAGCCAACGCTCTGCGATCCCTTTCCAAATCCAAATTATCTTTCAGATCCTCAGTAACAATATGGCCCAAGTATTTAAATTTAGAAACCGTTTTCAAAGGTGATCCATGAAGTGTAACCGGAGGGACATGAAATAGACTTTTATTAATTCCTCAAAACACTAACATCTCACTTTTACAGGGTTATACTTTAATCCATGTCGTTCAGCATAATTCTTACAAATAGTTAACAATTTTCTAATTCCATTGATGGATGGGCTTAGCATCACCATGTCGTCTGCATAACTTAAGTTATTCACACATACATCTACATGACATCCAACATGTGTGCTGCTGAGGTCAACAAGTAATTCATTCATAAAAATATTAAAAAGCCTCGGCGAGGTAAGACCTCCCTGCCTTACACCACATTCGAGCACATAAGGGTCTGGATACAGCATTAGACCATTTTACAAAATTTCTCTGTCTGTCATACCAAACAGACAGTATAGATATTAAAGAATCAGGAACGTCCATTGCTTTAAGCTTATCACATTATACTTTATAGGACACTGAGTCAAAAGCTTTGGTGAGGTCCAGGAAACAAGCATACACTGGTGTTTTCCTATCCGTGTAGTATTTGACAGTGTGCTTCAGTGCAAAAATAGCACTCTCTGTGGATAGCCCCGGTCGAAAACCAAATTGAGAATCATGTAATTTTGTATATTCACTGAGATGCGCGTCAAGCACTCTGTCAAGCACTTTGGCAATCACTGTAGCCAGCGAAATAGGCCTGTAGTTACCCTTGTGTGCTATGTCTCCTGTCCCGTTCTTCACAATAGGTACAACCACTGTGTCAAGTTACTCCTGTGGTAAGTGAGAATGTCCAATACATAGATTAAAAAACATGGTTAAGACTCCTGGTAGGTGCACACCAGCATTTTGCAGATGTTTGTTGCTGAGTCCATCACTTCCTGGATATTCGCCCCTCTTATCATATCTTTAATTATAGATTTTATCTCTTTACATGTAAATCTAATGGGAGCTCCTAAGTGTCTGGACTCATCATCGTTCATCTTTGGTACAGACTCTAGAGGTGAACTCACTTTAAAGTGTTCCTTGAAGATATTTGCTATTTCATTACAATCACTAGTACCTTCCACACTAATTGGAAGACTTGGGTTGTTATTTAGTTTTTTTGTGCTTTTCCAAAATGTTGTTAAAACATTTCTTAGCATCATGAGAGGCCAAGATATCCATCTCTATATGAGTCTGATTCTTAATACACCATTTAAATTTAGATTTGAAGATTTTACGAGCTAACTTCATATCCTTTTAAAATCCCATTTATATTCTTGCTAAGGGTAGATAGATTTTACTCATTGTACATGATTTTGTACTACTTAAATTATTTGTATTTACTTGTAAGTTGTACTGTTTGTTAAAATATTAGCCTATACTCTTTAAAAAGAGCAACAGCTATAACGCAAACCAATTAAGTTAACGCTTATATAGGTACCTATAATATTTTTTTAATTAAATTAAAGTATAGTCTATGTGTCTTTGAGTCAGCTACTTACTCCTTTAATAGCTGAGATGATGGCTGGTCCATGCGTCATACTCGTGAACGGGTGCTGCTTGGGGTGACTGGTCGGCCTAGTCAGCGATGCTTTAGCCTATACTATTATTTTGGTTCGATCAACTGCAACTCTAGCCTCTTAATCCAGTCACGAATTATTTTTAATAGTAGATTTTGCAACTGAATGAAGGTAGATGTGCACCTTGAATGATTTCTATGTTTAATAGGTTCAAACCTTCAACGGTATCACTGAGTGATTTTTATTTTTTAGTACGTTAGCTTTTGGAGCATTTCAATAAAATGAAATTCAGGTGGCATCAGCTTGCATCCTGTTTACCTCTCATGTAACACTAACACTATTGTACCTGAAGATCTGACTTTTAAAAAGAGTGGCCATGAGTTTCTTTGCCAGTATTCTTCTCATAAGGCCCTACGCATTTTGGAAACTGGAAGTTATAGATCGACACAAACAGGCAGTAGATTTTGGTGTTTTTCACCTAATTTACCTTGACAATCCAGTACATGCTGTGGCATCTGTTTGTGCCGATCTATGATTTTAACTCTAGCTTTAATTTAACTTTCATAAATGTCACTTAGTGTCTTAATTGAATAAATGATTTTGAATTTGAATAATAAGTGGTACGAATTTCAAAAATGTTTATTAAATAAGTATTAATCTAGGTCCTCTTTTCATTTCTTTTAGGAGCTGTTAAACTGTTTGTTGCTGCTATGAAACTTTTTAATTATTGATGTCCTATGTTGTAATAATAGTGATAAATTTCACATCTTCTTCATCAAAATTTTATGATATAATGTATATTCCTATCCTTAATGTAAAATTATAATTAATACCAATATCAGAAATGGCAGATGGTAGAAATTTTGAGCTCCGATATGTTTGTTTGATAATTTTATGTATGATACTAGAACGAGAACGAGACGACTGATACGAGAACAAATAAGTAAAAATA
Source organism: Callimorpha dominula (assembly GCA_949752705.1). NCBI lineage: Eukaryota > Metazoa > Arthropoda > Insecta > Lepidoptera > Erebidae > Callimorpha > Callimorpha dominula. Next base: position 1,842,255 of record OX457002.1, on the reverse strand, counting down.
TAATGTATTGTGTAATAATAAAAAACGCACCAGTAATAATGACTTAGCAAAATAGTGTCTCTAGATAAGGCAATAATTTAACCTATTCATAGCGTGGTTACTCATTTGCTAGCGTGTGGCTTGAAAAATGCTAACTCATGTAACAATCTGAGAAGTCAAATCTCTTTAACGTTATTCTTCGCACCATACCCATTCCTGATTACAAATGATGTCTTATCTCGAACTGTTATGATTAATTTCAGGCACCAGTTATCCCACCGGGGCTAAATGGCAGGGTTGTATATCGGACTCGAACCGACTAAAACCACACGGTGTTCCGTCAGTCCTTATTGACAGGGCCTTAGTGGAAAACCCTGTGAACCCCGACAGACTTCACACCCTACCTGCCAGTTCACTTCTTTTTAGAAATATTCCTGTGTCCACAAACATATAAACAACGGACACAAAGAACACCCAGACTCGGGACAACTATTTGTGGATTACACAAGTTTTTGTCCCGTGTGGAATTTGAATCCAGAACACTCGGCGCGGCGTAGTGGCGAGGTGACCACTTAAACCATTGCGCCATCCGTCCGTGCCGTCGTTCTTAGACATAACCAAATAAGTTCGATGGTTAATTACGTAAAATTTTAACTACTATTTTGAACCGCATTTTGTAGTCATCTAGTCATTTGATATTGAACTGAACTCGTGTACTTTCTACATTCTGTACTTAAATTGTGCTGTAAATGGTATACTAGCTGCGCCCCGCGGTTTCACCCGCGGAAGTCCCGGTGTCGTGAGTTGAACACACACACTACAAGACGGACTACAAGGTCTAAAGTACAATGCTAAAGCTCTTGGCAAAAGCGCATTCGTGTCTTTTATAAGACTACTTTTTGCTAGTTGGGACTACCTTACATCTTATAAAAACATCAATTTTTTTTTTGTCAATGATTTGTGCACTAGCACAAATCAGTGACAAAAAAAAGTTGTAATTAATATCATTGTGAATTGCCAATCGAATCGAAGAGGAGGTAGGGGCGGCCAAATGTAACTAGCTTACAGCCTGTACTACTAGGCGACAAATGTGTAAATCCGCCACTGTATATAGTACCACAGATAAGATAATAGTTAGTACCTACATACTATCAAAATATGAGGGAGGTAGGGTTTTTCATTTTTTTAGATAAATTAAGAGTAAGTTAGTTACTCGTCCGTACCCTATGTTGTTGTGCAAAATACGTTTGATATTTTTTTTTTATTATTTTTTTATTTTATTTGGAAAACTTACAGCTGAGTATCGAAATAGGTGTCAAGAACTAAATATATAAAGGCCAATTACAATACAATACAATTTTATATAAAACCCAGCGCTATTTCAGATTCGTCTTCATAGAAATAGTTTATTACTTATGAAGGTACCAGTAGATGAAAAGTAAAGGAGCAATAGGTTATCGTGATTTGGACATTTGATGCGGAGGTATGATTAAGACATGGTGAAGTGAAGAGAGCTTTCTGTTTGGAATATTATAATATAATAGAGTAGAATCAAAGAAGAAAACATATTGTGCCGACCGCACATAAAATTGGGAGAAGGGTACAGCAGATATGAATGTCATGAAGTTTATTTTTCTGGCAAGTTGTGGAATGATTTTTCTTATCTTGCATCATGTTTATTTATTGCTGAAATATGCTGAGTAACTTCGATAATACTGAGTGACCTATCTATTTACCTATATGTATTCTATAAGTGTAATCGCAAAGTCATGTTAACAAGATAAAATATTTGGTTGTGAGTCAAGAACGCGGCGATTACTCAATTTAGTAGTAGATAATTTATTGAAAAAGTTGATAAGACAATTCGTATGTAATGTACCACTTATTAATTAAATAGACGTCTATTGTGATCGAGGCACTCGAACTGCCCGTAATTTTTGTACTCCTTCGTGAGTTAAATTGTCAATGTCATCATAGTTTTCATAATTATTCAGAGTGGCAAAAAAAAAAACCGAGGGCAACACAAGAGCATGATATTTCATGCTCTTGTGTTACAAAAGATAAGAGAGATAAAACACTTTGAGCCGATCACGATCGATGAGTCAGAAAATGATTTTGGGTGCAGTTTAAATTGCTTCATCTGTAGGTATCATGTAATGTGTACTATATTTTATATTTTTAACCCGTCCGGCCCTTCCTCGTTTCTAACGGTGCGAAATATGGGTCTCTCCCGTCTCAACAGAACAATACCTATCCAGAAACTGCAACGTATCCCTTTTCCCTTCCCCATTTCAGTAACCTAGGGTGTAAAGCGAGAAGGTTTTCTACTTAAGCACCCCACATCCAGGTAACTTGGCAGAAGTTCTAGTATAGGATACCTGCTTAAAAACAATGACGTTTGAGTGCGAAACAGGTGCGTTACAAAAAATTACTAATGTAATATAATTTAATTAATGTCTATTACTGGAATTACCATTTACATCTATGCTGTTGTTCGAGTATTTTTTAAATAAATTAATGAGCTTAATGTGTAAAAAGAAATAAAAAAAATAGTAGGCAGTCATGGGACTGGCTAGTTATCTCGTTTATCTCTATACAATATACAATCTTGTTCTAAGAATGCTTCTAAGATATGGCTTTTATAAACTTTGGAAATTTTGATATAGTATTTTAAAAACATCTGAATTTTAGTTATAGGTTTTGGCATTTAGTTTTGTAGAGGAAGCAGAGATTAGTTTGCTAACGAAAACATTTTCTTTCTTTTGATTGTCTTAGTTTCTGTGACTCAAAGTAATATGGGATTGTACCGAGTTTTAGTGTACCACTTTCTTTATTCGGGATTAAGGGTTTATTTATATTTAGGCCACATGTGTTATTATACCTTTCAAAATTGAATTTGTAATCAGTCGTAATGATTTTTTTATGGTATAGGGGGCAAACGAGCAGACGGGTCACCTGATGGTAAATGACTACCGCCGAACATGGGCACCTGTAACTCAAGTGTCACAAGTGCGTTGCCGCCCTTAAAGGTGGGAATCGGGGTAGAGGGGGGAATAGCGGGAAGACGGGAGAGGGGGATTAGAGGGGAGGAGAGGGGAAGGACGGGAATAGGGGAGAGGGATGGGATAGGGCCTCCGGCAACCACACTCAAAAGCAATGCAATCATTGTTTCACTGCCGGTTTTCTGTGAGGCCGTGGTATCGAGCGGAGTCGAGCCGGCCCATACGTGAGGATGGCTCTCAGAGTTCTGCAGATGTATTGTGTGAAGTTAGCAACAAATGTTACGTCCTTGCACATCTTGCAGTTATATTTAATTAAGTAATTTACTTTATATTTGTTAAGGGTCTTGTTATGAGGTACTTCTAGAACAATAATATTTGGTTTTAAAATGTTTTGGAAACGATTACGTAAAGCTACTTCAAAACTACTTTCTTCTTATAGCTGTTCTTGTTACTCACTGCTTCTTGTGTCTCCTGGTTAGCTTCTAAACTATTTCGTGATAATGTTCTTTTGCATATTGACGTATTTGCGGTCCACGTTAATGTTCCCTTTGGTTTTTGCGAGGAGATGCCTGCATCAACTAGATCTTTCATTGACGTCTTTAGATACTGCGATTTTGTTCCTGTAGGTACTGGGATATCCTTAAGGTTAGCCTTTTTTTCGTATCTGTCATCTTCAGTTTAATATCCTTGAAAATATTTAAAATAAATGTGTAAATTTGAAAAGTGATTTAACGCCATCTGTCTATCTCTTTAAAGATTAATATACGTATTAATTATTTAATAAAGATAATAGTTAGGGGACAAGAATAATAGATGGCAGCACCATATTCGTTAAAATGGCACGTAAGGGACATTCACCCTCTTGGCTACGAGCGAGAGCAGACCTTTGCAGCCTGCATGACTCTAAGAACAATAAGGCATGACTATAGTGAGTTACCGAACCAGTAGTGTTCATGTGAACGCATGCTATAGCGATATACACACATGCATTTACATAGGTACAGTTTGTGCTATATTTTTACTTTGTATCAGATTTTAAGCTAATTTTCATTTAAATCAGATGTTCAAAGTTGCCTAATTGTGTGAAATGAGTTTTTGTACTGCTAATAAAACTCCAGTACCGACCACTCTTCACCGGCGCGGCACGAGATTAGATTGCGTTTAAGAAGCTCTGGGATTCTTCAACACATTCTTCGAAGGTCACAAGTACTCCGTCGGGGACCAACTGACATTGGCCGATTTGAGTCTTATTGCTAAAGTGTCTAAAGAACTTACTGATGTCAATTTAGAAAATTATCCTAACATTGTGAACAGTGCCGGCCCGAGGCAAGTTATAGGATGGAGCGAGATCCAATTATGGCGCCCCCTTGCTTGCCCCTAATATATCTATACCAGGTGGGCGTGCACGTGCCAGCATGGAACTAGGAATACCTCGACAACATCTTAAGTCTATGTCTAATATTTCGATTGAAGGCAGTATTGCCTTGCTTGTGGCACTGCACTCCTCACGGTATCTATAGATGATGTAGAAAAAAACAAAATTATATAGGAATTAAGGTACATTTATTTAAATAGGTCAAAACAACAATCCTTACTTATATTATGAATGTGAAAGTAACTCTGTTTATCTGTCTGTCTGTCGCCCTTTCACGCCAAAACTAGTGAACCGATTTAAATGAAATTTGGTACACAGAGAGTCTAGAGCCTGAGAAAGGACATAAGCTACTTTTTAATGCGAAAAAAGGGGTTGGGGGGGGTTTAAAAGGTGGGGATGAAAAGTTATATGGAAGTATTGTGAATTAGCCTAAATAATTAAAAATTCTACCCACGCGGACGAAGTCGCGGGCACAGCTAGTAGACAAATAAAACAAAATTAAGTCAATCATTATTGTTAATTCACACCGAAGTGGCAGCGGCCGGCTGCGTGGTGTATGCCAGGCGGTTGCACACAGCCGGAATATTCTGGAATTTGTGGGCGAAACGTGTGAATATACAAACGTGTAATTTATGGAAAATAAGCTCGTCAACGTTAAGAATTAAATCTGTATAATAAAATCTAACTAGGTAATACCAAAGAGTGAATTTTGATTGTAGGTAGGCTAAAAAAAAACATTCTAAAGGGATTTCCTTACTTTTATAATTTAAAATTAATACAACCTATATAAATTGCTGCGAAGATGTTAAAGAAGACGATTTATATTATTGTTTCCTATAAAATGAGTCCTAATAAATGGGCAACTTACCAAACGCACATATTAACACGTAGGTACTTGAGCAGTAACTTTAAGATATAATTTTGCTAACATTAGCATACCTACTTGTCCTAGCTATTTTATTATGTACGTTTTATGCAGTCTGTAATGGTTATAAGACGTTTGTTCGCAAATTTAGTTAATAAATGTGTAAAAACCGTCGTATTAGAAACAATTAGTTTACAATACTACTACTATACAATATAAAAGTGATGGTGAAGATTAGGGAAGTCAAAGGAAGGGCACATAACTTTGTGGGTGATACCTCGACGCACGGTGCAAGGCTTTGTATGCTTCCAACCAACTTGTTGACGCCGCCCCTCATGGGCCACCAGTTTATGCCTTAGCGGACATAATGGGGCCTCAATTGAAACCCAAAAATACTTTAAAACTGTGTTATGTGAAAAGAAAATGAATATTTAACAATTTGATGCTTATTGTGGAAGGTTGGTTCGAATAGGTATGTTAAATGTAGGTACGTTGCACTAACAATGAACAATTAAGCGCCTAATATAATGTTGTCAGCGCACATTCATTTTGTATTATGTCTAGTATTCGTAGGCGTGAATACAGTGATTTTATTTTAAAAAATACCAGCTACCCAGGGGACGCCTTTAATCTCTATTCTTTGATTTTAAAAGTGGAAATAAAATACTTTAAAATTATCAGCATTACCACAGATAACAGTTAACATTGCCTAAAATAAGAAATTTGGCACGTGGCAAAAAAATAAAAAATATTTACCCATGTAATGTTTGATATTCAGGATGTATTTGAAAAAGAAACACTTAAATCACAGAGTCAGAGTTTCTACTACCTCCACAATTTGTTCCTCAGAGAATAAGCAAGTCTGGTAGCTCTGGGACCTTGCTCTATAAACTGGTATTAGTTTACTGTAGTAGGTATAGGTACTACCACCAAAAAATAGTCAAATAAGATTTTCTTCTCAATCAACAAACTGTGGTGTTCCACTTTTGGACACAGAATTTTCATGACCGGCGCGAAAGTTTTTATACTTACTCTTACTGTATCTAGCAGATAATTTTTTTGCTCGAAAGGAGATCGAAGGAGATGTTTTAAAGTTATAAAACTAATCACCAAATAATTAAACAAAATTAAATATGTTTTAAATTTTATTGATAGGTACTTGGTGCCTTATGAACTAAGTCTTAACAATGTTAGAATTCAGAATGTAAAACAGTGTATTCGAAAAACAATATTTTGTGAATGTGACAGCACATTATGTGAAGATTTTATAGATATCCAAATAACTCCATTCATTAATAGTGTAATGTAGTACAAATACCTTAATATCTGTGATGGCGTTAGGTATTTGACGCCTTCCAGTATAGACCGACAAAGCCACTGTATAACTACTCGCAAATTGGTAATACTGGCCGAACATTTACTTGATATTCCTATAATCATTTAGATGGTAATAGATTTTCAGATCAGTTCAGATCTCTAGTCTTGCATAGACCAACAAAGTCACACGTGTTTGATTTGCGTGCGAACGCAATTGTAACATCACGCAACTTGAAAACATCTGACGCTGGTTAGACATCTTTTATTTTATTAAATTTTAGAAATAACTAGCACAAAAATGAATGGAGTCAACAATACTGATAGATAATTAATTTTTTACGTTATTGGTTACTTCTTCAGCATGCTGTCGACGAGAGCTTTGAACGCGTCCAGACCTTTCTCGTTAGCTTCTTGGTAACCGGGTGCGGTGGTCTTCACTGTTTCGTACCATCTGGAAACATCATAATGAGATTATAGACCCCGTGAATGAAGTAAAGCGCTAACAATTTTAGGGACCATTCATGATTTTTAATACAGAAACATTGACTGGCCTGTTGGTCTAGTGAATAGTGACCCTGACTGCTAAGCCAGAGGTCGTGGGTTCGATTCCCACCCAGGACAAATAATTGTGTGATGAGCACGATAATTTGTTCTGTGTCTGGGAGTAATTTATCTATAATATGTATGTATTTAGAAATATATAAGTATGTTTATCAGCTGTCTGGTTACCATAGTACAGGCTCTGCCTAGTTTGGGATCAGACGGTCGTGTGTGAGATGTGTGGAGTTATTATTATTAAATATAAATTAGTGTGATAATTAAAATCGTTATGAAATTTGGAAATACGTTGCTTAGAAAATTAAAAAAAGTGTATGCTAACTTAGCTATTTATCGTCTATCGATAAGGTGATCGGTATCTTTCCAGAATCTACGGACGATGAGGTAACTATACGCTGATTTAAACAGGGGCAGTAATGACGTCACTACTTTTATATCTACCGAGCTGTATTTGGATAAACTTACCTCTTAACATTAGCGTATTTAAGGAAGTCAATATCAGTCACTTCTAAGCTGGACACGGAGGCGACGAGAGACAGGTCAGCAACAGTCAGGTTGGAGCCGGCGACGTACTTCTGACCCTCCAGGAATGTGTTGAGAAGCTGGAGAGCATCCTCGACTTTGGCCTTCTTGTCGCTGTCAGCTGGCGCTTTACCGAACACTTGTGGGTACTAGAATTATGAGACAATAGTTAGTTTAGAAGCTTCTTCGTCTACTCCAAGTAACCTGACAGTTTGGTTTCGTATAGCGTTAAAAAAACGACTGAATTAAGCGATTGCTCTATTGATGCACAATAATTGATTATAATTCCACCCAATCAAAATCATTTATTTCAATTAAACCACTATGGGTATTTTTGAATTGTCAGGAGTAGGAGTCAGTTAGACTAAGTCAGTCGTGAAGCTAGTTGCCTGTTCCAATTCATAGATCCAGTGGAGAAAAACAGGCAAGAAACTCCAAGGACACTATACACTACCTTGTCACCACCAGCGGGATTTTTGGTGGGAAAGTGTGTCGGAATAGAACCGACTAAAACGACACCATGTGTCATACTGCGCCTACAATAGGCGGGGGCCCGGTAACGATTTTTATACCCAGTGCGCTACCTAAACCTGCTCCTCACACAAGTGTTAACACGAATACTAGTAACGACAGTTACGAGTAGTGTTATTTGCGTAGATCTGAGAGTAAAAAAAATTATTATATGCTATCATATTCGATTTTCAAATTCTTTTGGTTAGACATTCTATACTTTTTTTTTGACACTATCAACTACATTTTTTTTTATGACTTGGCTTCGCACATGAACTACCTATAGAGTTAAAATAAGAGGTTATGTTTTAAAAAAATAACAAACCATGAATTATACTTACGAAATAATCTGCGAATCTTGCGTAAAGTGTGCCAATATCGAAGTAAAGGCGCTGGTCAACCAGAGCCCTGGCTTTGGGTTCTTCGGGGTAGAGACCCTTGCCCTTGCCGTACTTGTTCGCCAGGTACGTTATGATGGCGCGGGACTCCCAGATCGAGAAACCATCATCAACAAGCGTTGGCACTGTGTGTTGTGGGTTGATCTATTGGAGAATAGAAAAAATAAAAGATTGATTATTCGTCATACCTATTTCACGTGTTACCGACTTAATCTGTTGGTTTTACCTTTAATCACCTATATAATTAAAGAAAGAAAGAGAAAACGAACAAATTTATTTTGACCGCATACACAGGTATAAAAAATAAGATTTTACAACAGAGTTATCATTAAATTGAGATTACAAATCTACAATTTTTTTTTAAATACCTCTGCATGAGCCAAAAATAGTCGTTAGCTCAGCACAACGCCACTTCGAGGAAGTAGCGCTGATGGTATTCTGTTAACACCTAGTGATGTACAATAAAATTCATACATTGACTCATCCCATCTCCCATTTGATATGTGAACGATCTTAATATAATGTTTTTTAATTTTGGATTTTCTAGATACCTATAACAAAACGTAAATAACAAGGAATATCAATTATACGTATATTATATTCGATAATGGGACATTCGTTAATAGAAATTCTGAAACTTATACGTAATTTTCACAAAATTGATGTAAAGATTATTTAAAATTCAATATTTTTCCTCAAAAACCTTTAATGCCTCGTCTACCTACCTACAATATAATTATGAGGCATCCAAACGAGGCCCGGTTCGAACGTAATTATACTGAATATTACGACAGGAACCGGTTTGGCTCAATTTTAATGGTCAGTCAACCACGAATGGCATTCAATACCAATGTTGCCAAGGTTCGCTTTGAATTCAGTATGATATACAGTTATGTATATAGGCGTTTACTTATGTATGTTGCAGTCAAAACTACTTTTAACTAGCAAAATTAGTCAAAACCTAACTTCAAACCGAGGACAAAAATATATACTTTGCCCATTATAATAATATAAATGTGAAAGTTTTGATGGATTACTCTTTCACGCAAAAACCACTGAACCTATTGTTATGAAACTTGGTACGTAGATAGCTGGAGACCTGGATTAACATATAGGCTACTTTTTATCCCGATATTCCCACGGGATCGGGACTTACGCGGGTAAAACCGCGGGGCGCTGCTATATTATATGATTAGTTTATATATAGCTTATCATAAACATATATATTATATTACCTATTTATGTCTGAAATTTACAAAAACCCGTACTACTTTGCGCTTATCACAAGCGCTGAGTAATATGTCAGTATAATAAACTAGCCGTCCATGCAGTTTCACCGTAAGTCGTAGCGTGATGTTATATAGCCTATAGTCTTCCTCAATAAATGGGCTATCCAACACTAAAAGAATTTTTCAATTCGAACCCGTAGTTCCTGAGATTATCGCGTTCAACCAAAAAAACTAAAAAAGCAAACTCTTCAGCTTTATAATGTTAGTATAGAGTAGGTGGTTGCCCGCGACTTCGTTCGTGTGGAAATTTTGGTGAAATGTATCCCACGGGAACAGGCCCTCTCCTCCTCACGACTACGTATTTGTTTATACTGCAACCAACCCCACCCAACTTTACGTTATATGAGCAGGGTCAGTATACCTGCATCAAGTTCCCCAAACCAAGGTCCCGAGACGCAGGGACCTTTATACGGCAGGTCTTACCTACAACGCCATGGCGCCGGTACTAATTAAGGCTAGTTACCCGTATGCCTATCGGTCACAGAAGATCGCCACTCGTGAAACCACACTCGCAGCGATCCCCCATTCGCAACCAGCACACTCCCTATTGTCCCGATAGGTACCGGAGCTGTAAGGCACGCTCACTTCCCGCATATTTGCATATGCTCGCGGTAACACCGCTAGGTTCGTCAGAGAAGCCGACTGTCAGTATCCAGCTGGTACCGGAGCTGTCAGCACGCTCACATCCCGATCTACAATCAAGTGTAGGTCTACCCTGGCCTACGGTCGGGTGTCCGGATCAGTGTCTAGTCACCTTTCTACTTGCTAAGCAGGCAAGTACCCCAGCTGCATCGGTCCGACGGGACCTCTGCTAAAGGACGCTCCAAGCCTCGCAGCGGAAAACCAAGGAGCCCTTCGCTTTAGACCGGTTAATTCCGCTGCTCGCTGCGCACGAGAACCGACGCTCCACCGACAATAGTGGAGCAGACGAACGTGCCCGTTCTCTGCAGCTAACCACAATACCCCCACGAGTCCAACTCCAAAACCGGTATCTGACAGCTTTCGCCATCAGAGGGCTCAGGATCCGGTTCCCCTGGTACCCTGATCTAACAGCCGGACCCGTAGTTCCGGCTGCGAACCTATCTACTCCGGGTGACTAGTAGATAGGGATCCCACGGGAACAGTACAATTTCCCGGGATAAAAGTAGCCTATGTGCTATTCCAGACTATAATCTATATCGGTGCCAAATTTCAGTCAGATTCGTTCAGCCGTTTTTGCGTGAAAGAGTTACAAACATCCATACATCCTCACAAACTTTCAAATTCGAGTTACTATTCATAGCTACGATACAAATAAGGATATATCGAACATTCTACCGACAAGAATATGTTGTAAAGACAAGGTCATAATATTTACCTACCTACCTACTTCACTATATAGACAAATAAAATATATCAATGAGCACCGTGAATTATGTAAAGCACAACAATTATTTAAGTAGGTGCCTATTTAGTAACCTCTTTTGAAATGCTGTTTGTTGAAGCCGTGGTTCATAGGAATGAACCACGGCTTCAACAGTTCCGTTACGGTTACAGAGCTAATCCAGGAGGATTAGCTCTGTAACCGTAACGGAAAATATTAGAAATCCAAAATGAAAATATTCGGTAATCGAATCTGACTGATAAAGAAGTTTTAAATAATTTTGAATAGGGGCGGAGTTATGACAGGAATTTATTATTTCTACATACATATATATCGCTGAAATGGTTGTATGATGTTGTTTTTATTCACTATAATTTCTTTTTTGCAATTTTTTGCTTGCATGTAAGGCGATCTTTTTTTGTGATTTTACCACCAAATAATACAACTCCTTAAAAATCTCCTAATTTCATATCCGTAAGCTAACCCGGTATAATATTTTTCATATATCACACCCAACATCCCTCGTTTATTCTACCAAACTCACATTCAGTGCGTAATACTTTTTACTTTCTATTTAATTGAACCCTTAATCCAGTCCATGATCATTAAACGACCCTATAATAACTATTAATAACGTTTTAGGTTCAGAAACAGTATCTAAATATAATTTTCTATAATCATGCTGTACAATACAATACACTCAACTTTAATACGATAGAAACATGCTTGTTCCCATAAAAGTTCAATGCCCTTAAATTCCGATTGCAGAATTACATCATGACTGTCTAGGCGACCTTCAATTACTGTTAAAAGGATTTCTGTCTTGTTCGTTTGGATTTAAAGCTGTTTTTTGGTTTTATTGATTTGAATGATAGGTGGTAGGAATAGGAAACGCTGGCCACTTGCCAGAACGCCGATGCGGCGCAAGCCGGTAACAAGTAGTGGGCTCCCTGCTCTAACTCAGAGATTTGGCTTGGACCCCTTGTCAGACGTTTAGAAGTAGTCGTGAATAATTTTGCAATTGTTTCGCGACGTTTTAAAACGGGGTTATTTATCACTTTTATTTGATCCTGTTTCTTTATTGGTGTGGGTGTTTCTTTCTATGATATGTATGTATTTACAATAAAAAAAAGTATTTTAACTATTTTAAATATGTTTTATCGTGTTCTAGAATCTATAGTACAACCTAGGCTTACTTTGGGTTAGGTAGCGGGTAGCGCTGCGTAATATTTCCCAGATATTATTATTATACCTACTCATTATTTCTTCTAATTAGATATAAAATACATTTTAAATATATGAAAAAAAAAACGAAATACATTTTTTGTATTAATAAATATACAAAATAATAGACCACTAACACAAAAGCCAAGACACTGGTGGTTGGCCTCAAAACTACTCCAACGACAAAACTATTGTACAATGTAGTACATATTTACAAGACAGAGCCTCTGTCCTGTAAGTACATTTGTCATAATATTCATAATTCCAGTCTAGTACCTACTTCACTTGACATAACTAATCAATAAGGAAAATTATATCATGCACAAATGCATTCAATTACCTACTGGGCATTATATTATTTCATGACATTCAGACGCCGCAAAAGCGCAATCATTTCCAGCTGTCCGAGTAGTAGGTAAATTTCAATGAAAGAAAATATTACCTTCAACACCCTTTTTTCTTACGACAAGCTCTAGTGGATAACAGCCTGTTTACTACAATTTGCCAATTCGATGTACACATCCAGGCCGAAGTATTGATTTCTTGTGCCATGGCAATAACCCCGTTTCGAATAGAAAAAATAGAATGGATTCGATTGTCGTTTCATAGTTTGGTTAATGTTAAATAAGATATAAACTTGGTTATAATATAACCTTGGTAATAAGAGTGATTTTCAATTAGTTTAATCATCGGTTAGCAGGAAGCATATAACAATGAATAATAAACACTTGTTATTGTACCTTGTTATTTCCGCCTTAAATCTTCCATAGTTACAATACTTAGGATTAATAGAGGATGTCTATTATAAATCAATTAATTAAAAATGTTTGTTGACTTTATTAATTGGCTATAGATTTATTGTTATTTGTTAATATTTAAAAGAATTGCAATATGACTATTATAAAGTACATTGGAACATTCTCGAATTGAGGATTGAAATATATGTCCTACTTATTTAAAATTTAGTTACTTTAAAAAGTACCTACTGGGGATTTTTGAATCGATTTACTGGATAAATAGTTTTAAAAATAGAATGCAAGAGGGCCCGAGCTGTTAGTGGTCAATTTGGCGGAGAATGTGTCTTTAGAACTATTTTATTACTTTAACTTGCAGCGCCCCACGGTTTCACTCGTGTAACTAAGGACCCTGTGGGAATATCGGGATAACAAGTAGCCTATATGTTGTATCCAGGTCTCCAGCTATCTACATACCAAGTTTCATTTGCAATCGGTTCAGTAGTTTTGGCGTGAAAGAGTAACAAACATCCATACATTCATACACCCATACATCCTCACAAACTTTCACGTTTATAATATTAGTAGGATGTCAACATACCTTAATGTATTCAGGCTTGAGGTGTTCCCCGTGGTGAAGGTCTACCAGCTTGAGGTTGAGATTCAAGTTGAGGGCCTTGGCAGCGAGCAGCACCGCGCGGCAAGGGGCGGAGCCGGGCACGTAGTACAAGTCTATGGTCATTTTGCTGGAGAAGGAAAAGTGTCTGTTAGCATCAGGTTTTTGTTAAACAACAAGGTCAAAATGGGAATATTTTTTAATATTAATGGCCAACAAAACAGTTCAAATTTCCACCACTGCTGTACTATTTTGTATTCTGTGCCACTGGACGAATAAAAGTACTATTAAATGATTATAATCATCAGATATTATGAGCAGTTATTACATTTTGATACAAGTAACGAAGACAGGCATTGGCCTGACGTGCTTAGGGTGAGCGTCTACATACTTATGACTCTGCAAAAGCCTAATAGCTACAACTAACCTTGCGAATAGTGTCTCTTATATATCTTCTCTCAAATACAAGATTTGAGACAAGAATTAAAGAAGGAATGCTGCGATGGCTTGGGCATGTAGAAAGGATGAGTGAAGAGCGTATAGCTAAACTCTAAAAGAATTAATAAGGCTCCTGTGAGTTGGCGAGTCAGTGCGGGTAGGCACCGAATGACGTATACCTACTGGCCTAGTTAAAAGCACCCGTAACGTCTGATGAATGTGGAAGAGACGCGAGCTGTATGCCAGGATCGTCGCAAATGGCATTCTATAGTCTCTGCCTACCCCAGACGGGAATACAGCGTGAATATATGTTTGTTATAATAGGGCATAGGGGTTCCTTAAACTCAACTTTTCGCAAATGAAATAATAAAGAGAATATGTTTGACTTGTCAGTCAATTTCAGTATCGGTCTCCGTTTGACTGTCGTGCACGTGTCGATCGTGTTTTAGTTTTAGCTATCAGTGGCATGAATATAAAATTGATAAGTGAAGTCACAAATTACTGAATAGTTTTAGTAACTATTACGTAATTTGTGACTTTACTAATGTAGTAAGTAAAGTTACCAATCAAAGCTAAATCAAATCATGAGTCGACGCATCGACCTTCCGAAAAGTAAAGTGCCATGGCCTCTAAACCAGTGAACACAAATTGTACACATTATTTTCTAAATAAATGAATCGTGTATTTTAAGTGTTGACTTAACGCGTTTTGACGTTTGATCAATATAGTTGGGTCGGCCCAGTCGAAGTAGCGTCATGCAGGACCCTACCTTATGACTAAAAAAATTCCGTTGAAAATCGTAACTACGCGGAAATCATGTATGATTGATTCATTTTACGTAAACGAAGTTTCTTCTACTCGTATTGTATTCTATTTTATTTTATGGCTGTTTGTGACCTTTATTCTTTAACTAAGCAATTTAATCGGACATCTAACGATGAATGATTGAAGTTCGATGTGTCATTGCTGCGTTTTACATCTTCATTATTATTCACATTATTCAAATCATCAATTGATAAGCGTATATGAAAGGTCTGATGAATCTGGCAAATGGCATTATATCGTTTCTGCCTACCCCGGACAGGAATAGTGCGTGAGGATATGGCTGTATGCAGTTGTCAATATTAAAACAGGAGGAGATAGATTAGATTAGAAAATTGTAACCTTAATTTAATTAGGTACAACTCTGTCATAAAACCCGTATGAGATCAAAATTAATTTGTTTCTTTCTTTCACATAAATCAATAGTAAAGTAGGTATAATACAGATACTTACAGAAATGTCCATTGATTAAGTTGAAAGGATCACAGGCTTATTTGAAACCTTTGTGATATAAAAAGAATCGCCTTTTCTATTTACGCGTAATAAAAAGGTCATCAACTTGAAACCCCTACTAACATAAATCTAATAGAGGTCACGCAGACATTAAATTAATGAAAGGTAAACCATTAAGTTCATTTACCGCTATAACGTGCATTGTCAAACACGTAGGTAGTCAATTTAAAAAACCGAAAGTTACTAACGTTTACCGGAAATAATTACAAAAGGTCAGGGTAGGTCATATAATTACAAAAGGTAGCCGGAACTTACAGACCTGGCAACAAAAAAATAAGAACGCGGTCATTCGGTAAATAGGTAAACTTGGTTATTGCTGTGTTTCCGATAAAAGTCATTTGATCTTTGTAGCAAACTTGTCTGTCTTGTCAGATGAATATATGTCAAACTTTTTAAATTACATTCCAGTTCAATAAGGATGTGTTCTATGATATAAAAAAAAAACTAACCCGGCTAAGCTTTAGCTAGAATTCATAGACTGTCTATTTTATTAAATCTAAGTCAATGAACGTATCGTAATGTCGAAACACAAAAATAAATAGACGTAATATACATAATTATATCTATTGCACATATATGCGTGATCGAATAAATTGAAACTCTTCATATATTTTGTTAACATGCGACGAATTGACCTAATATCCAATTTAGGAAACACGATTTCCAAATTTAGAAATTGGTAGTTTTTAATAATAATGTAACTGTAACTGTATTACTTTATTTTATTTGACTGTGTACATTTCCATTTACATATCGCACTGCTATTACAAGAGTGTATCAGCTCAAAATGAAGCTTTTTTCAGAAACGACAGAAAACTGATTACTCGCTTCCTGTGACAGATTATAAAAAGAGAACACTGCATATAGATTATTGATAAAATTAAGGGATTTCTGTATTAATTAATTATTTAAATGATTGCAGGTTATCAAGTTATTTCCAATTTTTGAGTTAATACTCTAATATCTGAACAAATAAAAAAAATATGAATTATTTTTAGTTGTTTTGTTGAAAAATTTGGCTTATTACAATTTATTATTATTATTTTATATTTATTGACGCGTAGGGAATTGATATTTACGTATGAAAATGAATTATCTCAAATTTACCCTATTTTGAGTTGATACAGTCTCGTAATAGCAGTGCGATATATATCTTATAACTACCAACCGCCAAAGCTTCGCACGGGTAGCAGAGACATCTTCAACAATCATGATCATATTTCAACCAATTCACACAAAACCTTAATAAATTATATACCTAAACCTTCCTCATGAATCGCTCTATCTATTGGTGAAAACCGCATGAAAATCCGATCAGTAGGTTTCAGACAGACAGACAGACGCGGCGGGGGACTTCGTTTTATAATATGTAGTGATTATTTAATGAATATAGTTATTCCCTATGATGTGGGTGTTAATTGAATATGTACGTACTAGCCGTTACCAGGAGCTTCCCTAGCGTTTATAGTCATTGCTATGCTCCTAAGGGTTGTAGCGTGATGTTACTTAACCTGTAACCTTTCGTAATTAATAGGTACTCTATGAAATACAGAAACAAATTTTCGAATCTGAATCGTACGAGTAATTCCAGAGAAAAGCGCGTTTAAACAAATTATGAAACAAATAAACAAAAACCTCTTCAGCTATATTATTATTATTATTTTTTATGTTATAGGGGGCAAATGAGCAGACGGGTCACCTGATGGTCAATGACTACCACCGCCCATGGGTACCTGTAACTCAAGAGTTACAAGTGCTTTGCCGCCCTTTAAGGTGGGAATAGGGGAAGAGGGGAGGAGAGGGGGGAGAGGGGAAAGCCGGGAAAAGGGGAGAGGTAAGGGTTAGGGCCTCCGGTAACCTCACTCAGGCTGCGAAAAGCAATGCAAGTATTGTTTCACTGCCGGTTTTCTGTGAGGCTGTGGCATCGAGCGGAGTCGAGCCAGCCCATACGTGCCGAAGCATGGCTCTCCCACTAGAAAATATATATTTACAATATTAATATAGGTATAGATTCATAAAATGTATCTAAATTAAAGTATTTGTGTTCTAGATGCCATAGCATAATACAAGATACGATTAGTTTGGGTCTATATAATGCATCTGCAACTGTTTGTCTGGTATATCATAGTGACCAAGCAGAAATATAACCAGTTTTTTACTGTAGACTAACAAACGACGACAATGACTGGTTTGACCTTGACGATGATTATAATTACTGCATACAAAAAACTTTCATCGGACGGTATATATGACAAGTCGACGCCACATATTATTACAGGGAATGTTATAAAGGTCCGTAACCGGAACCAAAACTATCGGATAACCGAATATAAATCTATCCGAAACAGTAACCGAATCTACATATAAAAGTTCCGAATAATTTCGGTTAGGGGATGAGTCTTAGTAATAAACGTTATGAACTTATGAAATGTATTTATTATTATTGGGTTCGATTCCCACTCAGGACAAATAATTCTGTGATGAACACGATAATTTGTTCTGTGTCTGGGTGTAATTTATCTATATGTATATACCTATTTAGAAATATATAAGTATGTTTATCAGCAGTCTGGTTACCATAGAACAGGCTCTCCCTAGTTTGTTTATTATTATTATTTCTATTTGGCAAACATGATTGTAAATTTTGTTTTTTTTTATTATTTCTTTTGTGCATTTTTAATTATATATAATACTTAAAAATTAATATTCATAGTAAGCACTTCTAATGCTAATTGTTTTTTTTTGTGATTTTACTATTAAACCATAACCTAGAAAAAACCAAATCATTGCCTATCTGTATTTTACTATTACAATTACTTAAAATATAATGTAGATAATTCGAAATAATTTCATATCGGTAACCGTATCCAAAACCGGCATAATATTATTCATATAATCGTATCCTGATCCGAAATTTCAAATCCGTAACGACCGTAACATTCTTGCCTTAGGTTACTAGGTATTTTGAGACTAAATAATGGTTACCTACTAGGCTAGAGGTCAAAATTCAACAGTAATTCATTAAATTATCGATAACAATAAATTAAAGCCCAATAATTAATTTAATAATAAACAATATAGCCAAGCGTTGAAGGGAAAAAAAACTATTCCAATAGAGGTATACTTTTATTGATTACACTCAAGTCCAACAATATGGCTCCTAAAAAATACCGTAAATCCATAGACAAAGACAGGAGAAACAGAAACTGTTTTGTTTTACTCAATTTGTATTGACGAACTAAGTAAACCATTAAAACCGCCTTCACAATACCCTTATTATTATGTAATTAATGGGTTGGACTAAAGGTAAATAATGACTTGAAACTCATATGTTTATTTGTGTCCAAACTATGTTTACATATTAATATAATAGACGTAAAAGGCGTAATAAAATTGCTGGACGTATAACATTACCTACTATGAAAGTTACGAAGTAACTATTATGTTATCTGTGATGAAAGTGATCAGAGAGTGGAGTGGCGACCTGCTGTTGTTTTTATGTTAGTGTTCGGAATTAGGTTGCGTTGATGAATGTTTTATTAAGGCTCCAATAAGCGTTAAGTATATGGAATACGCCCCGTGAGCAACATAGTTTTTATAATAACAAATTAACAACTATAAGAGGTCTACCCTTAGAATAGGTGTATTATGAATTTATAACTATTAGGTTCATTATTGGACCTAATATATAATCTAAGCCTCCACTATTTTATACAATGTGTATCTGAAAATGGAACATTTACTTAAATCAGTGAAAGGGCATGACTCTAGCATGCAATTACAAAAAGAATTTTTGAGAAAAATCTATGATCCGTTTACATGTTATGACCGTTTGAATTTAAAGGTATTTATTAACAATATACCTTTCAATTTTAACTACCTACAAATGAAATAGCAGGTTCCGTCATGTTTATTTAGGTACATATTTGTTACTAAGTAGGTATTTAACTACCATCTACCGTTGCAGTGTTATCTAGAAACGTTTATTAGTTTAAGGATAAGATAAGATTCATCACACAATTAGCCTAGCTATATAGGTACCTACTACATATAGTAGGTACCTATATAGCTAGGTAAATACGTAAGTACATAGTTTTGTTTCCAATTTTGGAATTCGAATTACCCATTGTAGGCAATACTGTCTGACTTATACCTCCATAGACAATATAAGCTGCTGTGTGGTACCAATGACAAAGTTTAATAGGTAGATACTCAATAGAACATAAGAGGTACCGGTACAAAACGTTTACAGTGTGACTACATATTATAGGTAGGTAGGTACCATAGCACACTAACATTATTCAGTTGTTATGTAAAACTAATAAAAAACGCCGGCCGGTTCGAATTAGAAGGCGAACAGCGAGACGCGACCTTGTGCTCACTCAATCGCTAGTCTACAAAAAAAGTAATGTTGTCTACTAGTCTAGAATAGAGGTATAATATCTAGATACGAGTATATCTAATTCAATAAAAAAACTAGTATAATAAATTTAAATCTAAAAAAAAATTCTGGCAAATTTAATAGAAGGGATGTTTTCGAGCTCTTTTAGCATTTGTCAGGTCATCACTGGCTATAACCAAATATAATACCAACAACTGATTGATAATTACTATCAACCTACGTTCGTTATACCTAACATCGACTAGGTACTAGGTACATAATAAAAAAAAAAACAATCTCCTAAAAACGCACACAAAAAGGACAATGGGTGCTAAAGAAATATAACTATAACAATTACTTTAATTAAAAATAACCTATTACACAAAAAAATTTCAAGACACTTAAAGTTATGAGAAGTTAAGAGGTCAAAATTTCTTCTTGGGTCTTGTTCAATTGCTCTACTTTCATAATGCCTTTCACTTCACTCTGAGCAATGACCGCCTGGCTAGGAATGAATAGCCGTAACTGCCAAAAAATAATTACGAAAAAATTCGAAAATTCGAGCAAATCATAAACGTTTGATAAAAATAACTGTGATGTCATAATCTACTTACTGTTGTAAATTATTAGGGCCTATTTACTTACAGAGTAAATAAATTAAAAAAAAAACGAACCGCAGTTACAGCTTGATCAAATTTAAGAAACTAGTAAAATTAACATTCTACTTTTAAATGTAACCAATGCTAAAATAGGCAGTACAACGAGTTATATATGCCGCACCAACAACAATAAAAAAAACTTACATATTTTTTAAACTATTTTTTGTTTAGATGTAAATAAACACCAGGCGTAGTGCCAGCACGATTTTGTGAGACTGAATAACTGCCCGAGGAGGGAGAGAACAGTTTTATAGTAGCGTAGCGGGCATGACGCATATCGAGGACATTCAGCTTGGTCTCCCAATGAGTTGAATGTTTTTAACATAAATAGTTCCGTTTTACAATAAATACATTATGTAATAAAAACAATAACTAATCAGTGGGAATTTCATAAAACTATTAGAAGTTTGTCGACTAATAGTTGAATTTCTTTACTTTTTGAAACATGTTATGTTATAAAAATAAGGGAATCTAATATAATGTTATAAATTTAATATAAATTAATAATATAAATAATAAAATAAGTTAAGTAATACAATGCAAATTAATATAATGTTAACTAATGTACATACAATTTCTAGTTTTGTATAAATTTGCATGCCAAAACAAGGCAGAATATGGCATTGATCCAAAACCACCCATGTAATACCCGGTACTACCTGTATTCTATGCAAATAAATATATGCAAATAAATATATTTCATTTCATTTCATTTCATGGTATATTTTTGCAAAATATTTTATAATCTTGCTAGGGGTAGATAAATTTTACTCATTATACATGATTTTATACTACTTAAATTATTTGTATATATTTGCAAGTTGTATTATTTGCAAAAATATATAACTTTAACAACAGCAACAGCGATAACGTAAATAAATTAAGTTACCGCTTATATAGGTACCTATGGTATTTTTTTTACATTTGAATTAAAGTAAGTATAGTCTATGTGTCTTTGCGTCAGCCTACTCCTTTAATAATAAGTAGTATGAATTAAAAAAAAAGTTTATTAAATAAGTTACTCTAAATGAAATGAAATGAAATGTGTTTATTTCAGCGACATGCTAAGACATACATATGCATACACTTGATAAATTGATAAATCCTCTTCAAATTTATTTTAGGAGCTGTTAAGCTGTTTGTTGCTGCTATGAAACTGTTTAATTACTGATATAAAAAAAAATAGTATTTGTAAGAATAAAAAACGCACCAGTAGTAATGACTTAGCAAAATAGTGTTTCTAGAAGGCAATAACTTAACCTATTCATAGCGTGGTTACTCATTTGTTAGCGTGTGGCTTGAAAAATGCTAACTCATGTAACAATCTGAGATTACGTGTCATCTATTATAACCTTATTTTAAGAAATAATCGTTCGCACGATACCCATTCCTGATTAAAAATTATGTCATTATCTCGGACTGTTATGATTAATTTCAGGCATCAGTTACCGTTACAGTGGTATATCGGACTCAAACCTACTAAAACCACACCGTGTTCCGTCGCAGTCTTTATTGACAGGGCCTCAGTGGAAAACCCTGTGAACCCCGACTGACTTCACACCCTACCAGCCTGCTAGTTCAGTAGAAATATTCCTGTGTCGCGGGGGGCTTCACAAACATATAAAGAACGGACACAAAGAACACCCAGACCCAACTATTTGTGGATCACACAATTTTTTGTCCCGTGTGGGATTTGAATCCACAACACTCGGCGCGGCGTAGTGGCGAGGTGACCACTTAAACCATTGCGTCATCCGTGCCGCCGCCGCCGTTCTTAGACATAACCAAATAAGTTCGATGGTTAATTACGTAAAATTTGAACTACTATTTTTAACCGCATTTTGTAGTCATCTAGTCATCTGATATTGAACTGAAGGCATAATAAATTCAGTGTACATTCTACATTCTGTACTTAAATTGTGTTGTATATGGAATACAAGCAGCGTCCCGCGGTTTCACCCGTGTAAATCCCGGTGCCGTTAGAATATCGGGATAATAAGAAGCCTATGTTTTAATCCAGGTCTCCAGCTATCTACGTACCAAGTTTCATCGCAATCGGTTCAGTAGTTTTTGCGTGAAAGAGTAACAAACATCCATAAATCCATACATCCACATATCCTCACAATCTTTCAGGTTTATAATATTAGTATCCATAGACAATGCTTGATTCATTATTATAGTTAATCCCCATTTCAAATGATTGGGGAAGTCGACGCAACGTTGATATGAACTGTAAAAACCCACGTCTAAGGTACAGGTTTCGAGGTCTCGACTCATACAAAAATTATTTTGGGGCACCTATAGAATATTTTCTTTCTCACATATCTCTCAAATCCAGTTTTCTTAATTGTTTGCGTGAGCTGGTTCTGTCCAAAATAAACTGTGAGTGACGTTTCGGGCTCTACAAACTCACGCTAGTTCTGTATTAAATTTCTCCTTGGGGATAAATATATAATTGTTAGATTGATTTCGTGGGGAGCCATGTTTCGGCACGTATGGGCCGGCTCGACCGGAGTGATACAACGGCCTCACAGAAAACCGGCAGTGAAGTGAAGTTCATTTATTAATGATGCCTGAGAAACTAAATTTTGCTGGACCATGACCAACTGCAAAATGTTGTCTCTTATACCGTCGGAAAGTGTTCTTATTAACACGCTTTTATTAGCTTGGTATGTATGTATGTCACGGAATCTTTGAACGTGATTTTCACCCCCTTCAAACGACATCGACAACGACATCCAGGAGTAGAAGAAGAAATTGAAATAAAGGTAAAAATATGGGTCTACGATTACAAAGACTGATTTTGTCAAATTTAGATACCTAGTCGCTCGTTATATGGTTTCCTATAAGAGAATCCGCTACACAATAATGAAATACCTCTGGTAAGGCGAGCTGAATGCCTTCAATCCGCGACAATTCAATTGCGACTGGACAACATAATACGGTGACCACATGGTACTAGCAAATTCGAGATGGCTGCTTACGAGATTATTGTATGAGTAGTTGAGTACTAATAGTATTCCTAAAGCCAACAGTGTTTCTTCACAAAAATTCAAGCTTTTTTTAACAGCTTTATCAACGTGTGATGGGAAAATTGCTTTGGAGTAAATATTTAGATAATCAGCTAATTTATAATGACATTTTACAGTGCGTGCAGTGCATTTTGCAGTTTCATCACTCAGTGTTGTAATCTATATGACATTTATGTTTATGATTTTCAAATAAGAGTTACGTATTAAGTAGTGTAATTTTGTGTTAGGTGGATAGATATTTATAAAATCTTATGGAAAATTCTGAGATGGCTCAAAAAAGTATGTCCGGGCCGTTACTTCAATGAAATGGATTGCTAATTGCTTCAGGAGCGGCCCTAGGTCGTTGCGAGAGGTGCGACCGCACCGGGCGCCGTAATCAACCGAAACATTACCACCAGGCGACGGTCACTGTTTCTTTACTATAATCATTATTAACCTAGTTACGATCATTTGGGCATTGACGATAGGGCCAGGCTAATAATCAGCCATACCATACACATCAGTCTATGGTAAGTTCTTACGTAGTCGTCTAAATACTTATACATACTAGAGAATGTACTACTGACGTGACACTTATGAAGAAGAAGTCGCGAAGTACAAGAGTGTTTCGTTGCTTATAATCCGGTAAGTGAGTCTTAAAACAGGACTCACTGGTCTCTTTCTTGATGCATTTGTCCAAGAATTTGACTTGAACGTGAACCATTGTCAAGGTCAAGGGTACGAGAATAGAGAAATAAATAAATGTCAAAACCAAAATCCTGCAATCCTCAAGTATTTTTAACCGGCTTCAAAAAAAGGAGGAGGTCTTTTTTTGTACGTTAACCGATTACTCGATTTATAAAGAAAATTAAGAAAGAAGATATATTTTCTGTGCCGCGGCGATGCATGGTCACCGCGACTATGAATTGGCGCCGCAGCGTTGACTGGGCGCCGCGACGGTAAGTCGGCGCCGCGATGTTCAATGGGCACCGCGACGACGATTGGGCGCCGCGACGATGAATTGGCGCCGTGACGTTGACTGGGCGCCGCAACGGTAAGTAGGCGCTGCGACGCTGAATTGGCGCCGTGACGACGTTTGGGCGCCGCGACGGTAAGTAGGCGCCGCGACGTTGAATTGGCGCCGCGACGATGATTGGGCGCCGCGACGATATGTAAGCGCCGCGACGATGAATTGGCGCCGTGACTTTGACTGGGCGCCGCAACGGTAAGTAGGCGCCGCGACGATGAATTGGCGCCGTGACGACGATTGGGCGCCGCGACGGTAAGTAGGCGCCGCGACGTTGAATTGGCGCCGCGACGATAAGTAAGCGCCGCGACGATGAATTGGCGCCGTGAAGTTGACTGGGCGCCGCAACCGTAAGTAGGCGCTGCGACGCTGAATTGGCGCCGTGACGACGATTGGGCGCCGCAACGGTAAGTAGGCGCCGCTATGATCAATCGGCACCGCGACGATGATTGGGCGCCGCAACCGTAAGTAGGCGCCGCAACCTTGAATTGGCGCCGCGGCGTTGATTGCTCGCCGCAACGGTAAGTAGGCGCCGCAACGGTGATTGGGCGCCACGACGTTGAATTGGCGCCGCGACAATGATTGGGCACCGCGACGGTAAGAAGCGATGAGACGCTGAATTGGCGCCGCGACGATGATTGGGCGCCGCGACGTAGAATTGGCGCCGCGGCGTTGATTGCACGCCGCAACGGTAAGTAGGCGCCGCGATGTTCAATCGGCACCGCTACGATGATTGGGCGCCGCGACGGTAAGTAGGGGCCGAGACGTTGAATAGAACCCCGCGACGATGACTGGGTGCCGCGACGATAAGTAGGCGCTGCGACGTAGAATTGGCGCCGCGGTATAGAAATGTCGCCGCGACGATGAATTGGCACCGCGACGATAAATTGGCGCCGCGAAGATGAATTGGCACCTCGACGCTTTGAATTTTCGAAACAGCTTTAAAATGTTTATGCTTAGACCACAGATAAGATAATAGTTAGGTAAAAACTTAAATAATATATAATAGTGGAAAAGTTATTGATGTGTAGAATCTGTTTAGGAACAGATCTACGAATGGATTGTGTTGTGAAATACCCATTTAAAAGTCATATACGAGAAGCTTACTATGAAACAAGTAATATATGGTTTAGTTTTCTTTTTGGCGGGTAAACATTTACCATCTCAATACCTCTCATTGTCTGTAACTTGAATGTTAGTATATTTCTCTGCTAAGGGTTCAAATTCAAATTTATTTATTTATATAGGACCACTACGGTTTTTTTGAGTTCTGGCACCATGTAATAATGTAGCTAGAGCCGCTACTGAATTGCTAGATATTTTTATATAGTATACCTAGATATTGACTGGCCTAAGCGAGAGGTTGTGGGTTCGATTCCCACCCAGGACAAATAATTGTGTGATGAGTACCGTCATTTGTTCTGTGTCTGGGTGTAATTTATCTATAATATGTATGTATTTAGAAATATATAAGTATGTTTATCAGCAGTCTGGTTACCATAGTACAGGCTCTGCCTAGTTTTGGATCAGACAGCCGTGTGTGAGATGTGTGGAGTTATTATTATTATTATTCTATTTATTAACATCTATAAAACATATAAATTACATTTTTAAATACATTATTATATAAAAAAAAAAATATTTAAAAATATAAAAAAATAATAGTGTCCCACCGGTATCGGGTACAGGGACCAAGCTAAGTGGTTAGGGTTCCAAAGAGAGAAACCTCCTCACAATACATGCCGTATCAAAAAGGACCGCCTTCTGCATCAGACCCTTAACCCAGCTGCCTAACGTGAGCCTCTGAAGGTGTTGGTCGAGGCTCTTCGCAATCAGCCCATGGGCTGATATGACTATCGGCACAATGATTGCCGAATCCACATCCCACATGTTATTATTATTCCTCTTTATTCATCTAAACACTTATAAATTACATTTTTAAATATGTACAAAACAATATATATATATTTAAAAATATAAAAAATAGTAGACCACCGACATCGGGTACAGGGACCAAGACACCGGTGGTTAGGGCTCCAAAGACATGAACCTCCTCACTATGTGGGCCGTGTCGAGGAGAACTGCCTTCTGCATCAGTCCCTTGATCCAGCCATCTAACGCGAGCCTCCTAAGGTGTTGATCGAGGCTTTTGGCTATCAATCCATGAGCAGATATGACAATCGGAACAATGATCGCCGAATCGACATTCCACATATCGACAATCTCGTGAGACAAATCCAAATATTTTATTTGTTTTTCTTTTTCAACTTTCACGAGATTCTCGTCATGAGGAACAGCGATATCGACAATCATTGCGCGGCGCTCTGATCGATCTATCACCACTATGTCAGGTTTATTGGCAACAATAGTTCTGTCAGTGATGATAGATCGATCCCAATACAATGTGGCATGACCATTTTCGAGAACTGGGTCGTGCACATACCTGTAATATGGCACCTCTGAATGCCCAAGATTGTATCTAAGGGCAAGTTGTTGATGCACAATCCTGGCCACTTGGTTGTGTCTGTGCAAATATTCACCGTTGGCAATACGAGAACAACCAGAAATAATATGCCTGATAAATTCACCAGGACGGTGGCATGCCCGACAGATATCCACCGTATCGTCTTTCAAGATATATTTGCGATAGTTTTTCGTCATAACAACTTCGTCCATAATTGCAAAGACAAAACCTTCGGTTTCACCAAAAAGATCACCAAACCGTAGCCAAGATATAGATGCTTTAAAGTCTATATCAGGCCCATTTAGGGCCCGATAAAAACGACCATGGAGCTCTTTGCCCTTCCATACATCCCTGCGATCATTAGTACTAATTATTACAGGCTTGCGCCAGTTCTCTTTAGCCAGAGCGAGCGGAGTAAGTCCATTGTCCACTGCGACTACATTACAATGCACTCCCACATCAGTATGCAGAAAATATTCTCTAAGGTTGTATATCTCGCGATTGTGTAGGGTTTTAATGTTTAAAAGTCCACGACCCCCAAACTTTCGCGGGATATACAACCTCATTACTGATGAACGTGGGTGGTGCATTCGGAATGCAGTCAGCAGTGTACGGACTCTCCTGTCAAGGGCATCTAATTCGGTCTGAGTTCATTTATGTATACCAAAGGAATACAGCAAAACCGGTATGACCCAACCGTTGCAGGCACGAATCTTGTTACCCCCTGATAAAAGACTTTTTAGTACTTTTTTCAGGCGGCCGAAAAAACGCTCCTGCAACGCTTGTTTTATATTAGATTCAGGTATTCCCAATGACTGTGATATACCTAGATACTTGTAGGTTTCGGTGGCAGATAGAGATCTGAGTTTTGTTGAATCTGAAAATTCGACTCCTTTAGATTCTACTACCACACCTTTCTTTACATGCATGACTGCACACTTGTCCACATCAAATTCCATCTTAATAGAGTTACTAAAGTTTTCAGTCACATTTAGTAGCGCTATTAATTGCAAATTAGTCGGGGCAATGAGTTTCAAATCATCCATGTACAGAAGGTGAGATATAACTCGATCATCTTTCTGCAACCTGTAGCCTAGTCTTGAACCCTCTAAAAGAGTACTGAGAGGGTTCAAAGCCAGGCAGAACCACAAGGGACTCAGACTATCACCCTGAAA
The DNA here is from genome assembly GCA_949752705.1 of Callimorpha dominula. NCBI lineage: Eukaryota > Metazoa > Arthropoda > Insecta > Lepidoptera > Erebidae > Callimorpha > Callimorpha dominula. The sequence continues at coordinate 1,814,013 of OX457002.1, read as the reverse complement.
TATACCCTGCTCAATCTTTATTGGTGCATCGCTTGCCGCGATCTGCCGACATCCTGGATAGCGAACTACCGTTCTCCATTGCCCCATACATGACTTCAAAAAAGTGCAAAGAGTTGTATCAATTTTATACAACTCTAGCACTCTCAGAAGCCACGTATGTGGCACCGAGTCATAGGCCTTCTTATAGTCTATCCAACATGTCGACAGACTCTTACGGTTACGACGCACCTGTTGGCTAATGGCCATGTCTATGATAAGGAGCTCTTTAATGCCACGGGTCCCGCTTCGACATCCATTCTGAGAAATAGAAATGATCGAATTTTTATTTAAATGTGTAGTAATTTTGAGTCTCAGAATAGATGTTAGAAGCTTATATACGGTTGGTAGGCACGTAATAGGTCTATAGTTGTTGGGATCCATGGCACTACCGGATTTATAGAGTATTAATTATTACTATTATTATCAAAATATGAGGGAGGGAGGGTTTTTCCTTTTTTTTTCGATATTTTAAAAGTTAATTAAAAAAATGGAAAACGATTAAATATTGACCTCGATGATGGCTCGTCTGCACCCTATGTTGTTGTGAAAAATACGTTTTTTCCTTTTTTTTCTATAAAACCCTTTTCTATAAATATTTTTTTCTATAAAACCCTTTTCTATAAATATTTTTTTCTATAGTTTATTACTTTAATTATCAATGCACCAGTGAATGAAAAGTAAAGGAGCGATATGTTATCGTGATAGGGACATGTGATGGGGAGGGATGAGCAAAATTTTTTTTTTAAAGATTACTGGTATTCTTGTTAACCCCTCCAGCTAAGCTTAACGCTTGTATTAGGAGTGGGTTCTCGACGCACTGAGTGGGGTTCGAAGCCGCAATCACTTGATCGCAAGTCTGACGCCTTAGCCATTACGCTACCGCCGCTTGAAATGGTTGATAAGATAATCGTATGTAATGTACCACTTATTAAATAGACGTCTATAGTGATCGAAGCACTCGAACTGCCCGTAATTTATGAACTCTTCGATGAGTCAAGTAGTCAATGTCATTATAGTTTTCATAATTATTCAGTGAGGCACCCACAGCCCGTGGATTCTTCGATTATTGCACCAGATAGAGACAACCCCTATATTTCCTTATTACTTTTATGTAACCTATTTAAACGTGTTAATATGAAAAATTTAAAGCCAAGGTTTTGATTTAAAGGAGATACTGGTGCCGATTCTATTGTACACTCGACTAAACTAAAACCTGACTTAATTTCTACATATGAAATCAACCTAGTGTTCTTCGTAATAAGGTATATTTGTTACTAGCATCTATTTCTCAGCGCCGCTAAATTTCAATAAAACCTGTCAACGTATACTCAACTTTATTTCCACGCAGCGAGAGTCTTCATTTATTCAAACGCTGTATAATTGCCGTTTAAAAACTTGTTCAAAACGAACAAGGATGACGTGTTTTTAAACTACACCTACGAAGACGCTTACTAAAAACACAGAGCAAAAGAGATGGCATTCAACGGATAGCGGCTCTCGCTACGTGGTATTAAAGTTTATTTAAGCGTATCAGACTTTAGTCGACAAATAAATTGCTTATTTCGATAGCGACATATGTTACCTACTTGTTTCAATTTGAAATAAGAAATTGTTTCTAAGTGTACAAGGTTTACTTCTTATATGAAGAAAATTTAGTGAAGTTTAATTTAGCGAGTGAAGTAACAGAATTGGGGCCACTGTCTAAGAAGTGATGAATAGGATGCAAATTTTTTGATAATACGCGGTATCGACAAAATCATTGGATTTTTTTCAAGAGTTGGTTGGTCTATAAAAACCTCAGTAATAAATGGCAAAAACGCTGAAATGTGTCAAAAAGACTACAGTCAGACTGTCAGTCGTGAAGCTAGTTGTTCCATTATTTAAATTTGTTGTTATATCACATAAAAAATAGTTTATGTGAATACAAACTTATATTTTGCGGTTGTAAAGTTGAATTTGTCGTATATCGATGTATGGGACAGTATTTTTAGAACAGCAAAGTTAAGTTTGTCTTTGGGAAAAGACTTCGAGAATTGATTCCCGAAATGGACGAACTATATACATACAAGTTTGTTTGCTTACAGAACCCTCGGTTTTTTTTTTGCAATATCATGCTCTTGTGTTACAAAAGATAAGGTAGAGAAAACAGTTTGAGCCGATGATGATCGATGAGTCAGAAAATTATTTTGGGTGCAGTTTCAATTGCGATATCTGCATCACACCATGTGTATTATCTGTGTATGACTCCAGAGACAAAACACGGCGACCCAACCCGTCCGGCCTTTCCTCGTTTTTAACGGTGCAAAATAGGTGCCTCTCTTGTCTCAAATGAAACAATATCCAGTAACTGCAACGTATTCGCTTCGTCTTCCCCATTTCAGTAGCCCAGGGTGCACCGCGAGAAGGTTTGCTACATAAACATCCTACATCTAGGCAACTTAGATTAAGTTCTAGTATAAGATACCTAATTAAAGTTACAAATAAATAATTAATGTCTACCTCCGTAATCACCGTTTTGCTGGTGTTCTTCAAGTAGTATTTTAATAAATTAATGGGCTCAATGTGTAAATGTGTAAAAAAATGCAGAAGGTTTCAAATTTTTTATTTTAAAAGTTACTATAAACATCTTTTTTTTTCTAATTAGGGAATAGAGGCACGAGGCACATGTACGGGTTTAAACTGAATACGTTTCCATCTATTTTTCATATTATTTTCCATATGGTGTAAAATAAAGAATAAAATATTCTATTCTATTCCTTATTATATCATAAAGATAAGAAAAACGAGATGACCTTCCCAGTAGGCCAATGCCTTCAGGATCTCAGGTGTCGGTTGACCTTTATAACAAGGATGACAGGTCGTCTGCCATTCGTGTTTAGGTTGGTAGCGTCTGCGTTGACCGTAACAGAAACAAAGCGGGATAAAAAAAATAATTCTTTCAAAAAAGGTGTGCCTTTGTCTATTATATTTGAAATTAGAATGCATGTTTTAAAAAAGAAAGTAGGTACTTTGCGATTGTTCGTAGAGAGCACAAGCATGTTATATCATAAACTAAGATATATATAATACTGAAATGTTATATGGTCACAAGAACTGTCTTTTGTCAAGTCAAGAGTTATGCCTATATATAGCCATCTTCTCTTGGAGAAAAACTGGATGCTTATAGTAATAAATATTCGTAACTAAGATTTTTTTATTATACTTTTATTCAACTTTCGTCTGTGTTGTTTGTACCTAAGCGACTCCATCCAGGCGTAATTAAAGTTGATTTTCACAACGAAGGTCATCATACTACTAATTTAAACTGTCTGATCTGTTTTGAAGTCCCAGATAATTTTCGGATCTTCTTGTACACCAACAATAGGATATTATTTTCTCTGTTGTTCCCATTAAAAGGTTGTCTGGATTCGAGACATCGCTTTTAGCGATGAGACCGCCTACTTATTATACTTACCGGCTATTACGAATTGTTAAAGTTATTTTTAATTACTGTCTAAAATTTGGTGTACAATAAAGAATTTTCTATCTATCTACTTATTTCTCTAATAGGACAGTCTCACCCAAAAAGGAGAAGGGAAATTAGAATTTTTTTTATTTTTTTTTTATTTTTTATTTAATACGGTATGGACCACTACTTACTTACCTACTACTTACTCATTACACTACTAACAAGGTACACATACTAACAATTAATTACAAGCGTAGTCAACCCCTACCACAGTGGCAGAAAGGCGTGAGCTTATGTATGTACGTATGCCAGTGGTGTAATTATTCCATTTTAGGCCCATTGCACTTATACTGGCACTATTCTGTATTCTGTCCCCATGGCTAATTCGTCGGATGTGTGTGTGTCTGACAAAATCTTGATAATTCATTTATGCAACTCGTGTATTTTACTAGATTTTTTAAATTAGATAACTTATATTTATTAAATACAAAATTAATGTTTTTTAAATACATTTAGTAATTAGTGCCTCCTGTTCTGTTCAGGGCCTTTGATGCCCAGGGGCGCCCTTTTGCTATGCCATTGCTCTGCGATTGTTTTGCCTTACATCCACACGATCACGAAGACACCTAGGTATACCAAACAGTGGATATATACACTTTATTGCACACCATAAATAGGATACAGTAATGAAAAATAAATACATTAAAAACAGTAATACAATAGTCGGCCTTGCCAGTCTGCAATCTCTTTATACTCAACCTTTAGATGGACTATACTAGGAACAGGTAACCTCTAATAATTTGATGTACACATTTGTCTAATTAGCACTTGAGTGTACGATCAGAGATGTAGAAAATAATTAGAATAGTGACAGTATACATTTTCACAGGAAGGAACAAAATTAGTTTTTTGTTATTTCAGGGGCGCCAAATAAAAAAAAAATAGGCAGTCATGAGACTGCCGACAGAAGTGAAAACTTAAATGAAACGACGAACTTAAAACGTCACATTAGCAGGTTGGTGACATTAATTAATAAGGAGCTGACAGAACTCAATGTTTAGATTAGCGCCTTCTAGTGGATCCATATATGTATTATTAGAGTGACGGTCACGAGTTCAGTGCTTTTGCGTACGTTTGTGCAATTTTGCTATGGGGACATAGCAAAATTGTACAAACGTGCCTAAAGAATTTTCACTTCAAAAATCAAAAAAAATACTTAAAATTACTTTAATAAGCTTAATTCAGCCAGGGGGGCCAGTTGCCCTCCTTTGCAGGTACGAGCTAGGATAAGTGTAATTTAAAGTAAGTTGTATTTTATCAACAACAGTAGATATGTACTTCTAGTGGTTGACAAATGTTATCAAAGTAAATCATGTTGAACATAGAGCACTCCATGAGTGTACAGTCTTTATAGATATCAACAGCCGGTTATCAACAAGTCGGAAGAGTGCATAAACTGGTTGTAAAAAAAGAAACGTGTGCGTCTCGGGACTCCCGACAGAAGTAGAAGTGTTGGTCTAGTGGTTAGTGACCCTGACTGCTGAGCCAGAGGTCGTGGGTTCGATTCCCTCCTGAGTCTGGGTGTTCTTTGTGTCCGTTGTTTGTATGTTTGTAAAGTCCCCCGCGACACAGGAGTAATTCCTAATGCGGGGAGTTTTCTTTAAAAAAAAAAAAAGTGATAACTTAAACGCCAGAGAGACTTATTTATCCTCCCATAATTGAAGTTATCACTTCAAAAATCTTATGTTGCATATAGGACGGGTCTTTTGGTCTAGTGGTTAGTGATCCTGACTGCTGAGCCAGAGGTCGTGGGTTCGATACCCACCCAGGACAAATAATTGTGAGATGAGCACGACCATTTGTTCTGTGTCTGGGTGTAATTTATCTAAAATAAGTGTGTGTTTAGTATATGAGTATGTTTATCAGCAGTCTGGTTACTATATAGTACAGGCTCCGCCTAGTTTGGAAACAGGCGGCCGTGTGTGAGGCTTCTCAACTTCTAAGTTATATAATTCCATTTTATTTATAACTCTACGTTTATAGTAGATTTAAGTCCTCACCTGCATCCGAAACAGTTTTTTTTTGTCTGGATGGAAGGTACCCTTAGTCCATTTACATTAGAATGTGTGTGCAAAATATCATGATGATCGGTTCTGTAGTTAGGCCGTGAAAAAAAAATTAACAGTATACGGTTTTATTCACGGGTATATTTCGGGGATGCCTAGGCGTCCTACCGCGTCGGTTGCAAGCGAAAGTTTTTATTCAAATAAAATTTTATGTGGAATAATATAAAGAATATTTATAATATTAGTTAGGATTCAGACAGTTAAAATGTTTTGCGTAAAAATGTAATTCTTGGTCATAACGCCGTAACTAATTTAGTCTTACGGTAAAATATTGAGAGCTAGATCTGACAATTGACACTTACCTTCGTTGTAATCTATATATCTACCTATATAATATATAAAAATGAACCCTATTTCTCTTGGTCATGGCATCACGCGTGAACGGCTGGAAAATAAAGAAAGTGACGCTGAAAATTAGAAAATTTAAGAAAACTTAACGAGGGGCGGGGGCATTTAGTTATATTATAAAAATATTATTATTATTATTACGTACATTATTTTTATTATATCTAGCTACTGCAAAGTACAACCGTCTTCAATGCACTCTTTGCCTAGATATTACCACTTCCTATTTTGCAAATCGGAGGTTAAGAATTAAAAAAAAAACATCTAGGATAACGGCCTTTCAAAGAAAAATCAGTTAAATCTTACAACGTGGTAAAGAATAGAAATAAATATATTCTGACATATTAGCATAATAACAGTGCTGCGTGTTTTTTTCTTACGAAGTAGCACAATGTTGATCTAACGACCATTTTTGGCTCATACAGAGGTATTTATTTTTATAAAATTGCTACTGTAACATTTTTTCTTAAACCTGTTGTTCCTTTGTAGGAGTGCAAAGTAAATGTTTTTTTTTAAAGAATCATTTTACTTTAATGAATCATTAATTACACGCTTTATATTAGCTTCACTTGTATGTTTGTTTGTAACCGACTCCTTAGGGCGCGATTTTGACCCACTTTAAACGGCCAGATTTCATTAAAATATTGCTCGTCTGTCAAATACCGATGACAATGCAATATTCGATTAAAAAAAAATAGTAAAAAAAAATTTTAGTTTGGTTTTCTATATAAAGCGTGTTTTTTAGTTTTTTTTAAACTATAATTTAAATTAGACATGTTTTTGTGCCTATATACAGAAGGTATATGAAAAAGGAACACTTAATTGAAACACTGAAAGGGCATGACTTTAGCATGCAATTACACTAAGAATAAAAAAAACGACAAGTTTACTCATTTTAGATTAAGTAGTTATTAATGCAAATGAAGAGGCTGGTTACGGCTCAGAGGAATAATTATGTTTTTAGGGTTACTGTTTCATAAATTCCCAGTATTTGCATAATGTTCACTTGAAAAAATATATCAGACCAAGCCTACAACTGTAACCTGTAACTATGAAATGAAACTGCTCTATGTACTGAATTATCTACAAGACTTCTAATGCTGCAACTGAGTCATGTGTTTCTTTATGGAGATTCAGAAAGATATCACGAAGTGAAGTGTATTTAAAATGAACAGCAGCAAGGCTAGAAACTCTACACTCTCAGCGAGTTTTACAAACCTTTTTCAACGATAATCCAGTAAGACATCACTTCCCATAGCTTTGTTGTTCCAAAGAAACAAACAAACAGTCTTCAGAGAAATCCAAGAGACTGATTTCACGGAAGTATCGGCTGCATCAGCTATCACTAAATTTAAACTATGACAACCATATATACACAATATGTACAATACATAGGTACAATACCTCTTGGTTACCCGACGTTTCGATCAAATTGCACCGATCGTAGTCACGAGTGGACTCAGTGGACTAATGAGAGTTCAGCGACGCCTCTGTGAAGTGCGAGTTTGAGCAACTACCCGCACTTGGTCTTCACTATTTTTATTTTTATTCTACTTTCGGTACTAAACTACACTTACGACGTGGTGACGTCTCCTGAACGATGTCGTGGGTGTACTCGCTGACGATAGCATTTGTTGATCACAGAATTCCAAGAAGTTGATAAGCGGTCCCTATCTTCTCGGTTGAAATATTTATGCTTTTTTATTTCAACTGCTTCACGTACTATTCTGGAGAAATAGTGACGGTCGGTAAAAAGGACCTGTGGTTTTGTAATTCAATCCATTGGTTTGGACCTGACTCCAGCAAATGCTCCGCGATAGCTGACTTATTAATTTGGCGGTTTTTTACAGCTATGATGTGTTCTTTGACCCGTTCTGCGATCGTACGTTTAGTCTGTCTGATGTACGAACTACCACAGCTGCAATCTACCTTGTGTACACCTGGCGTCTGTAGAGGAACAACACCCTTCGGTGTTCTTAAGGACTTTGCTATCTTTGAGTGCGGACTATATACAGTCTTAATGGAGTACTTCTTTAATACTGTTTCAACTTTGTCCGTCACTCCTTTAACATATGGCAGATATGCTGGTACTTTGTCCACATTTACTGGTTTCGGGTTCCTCTTTGGATGTTTTAAGCTGTCTCGGTATCCGTTGCGTCTAAGTACTTCCTAAACGTGAGTGAGCTCACTCTCTAAGTGTTCAGGATCGCACAAGTCGTGGGCTCCGTTTGTTAAACAAGCCACAACGGATTGCAGATGACATGGGTGATGGTGTGAGTGGGCGTGTAAGCACCGTTTTGTCTCACTGTTACTTTCACATCGAGAAATGACGATCTGTCTATCTCCATTTCAAAAGTGAATTTAATGTTGTGGTGGACGGAGTTTAAGTGGCTTACAAATTATTCCACCCCTTTGCTATTACCCTTCATGATAAAGAAAAAATCTTCAACGTACCTCTGTCAAAGCTTTACGTGGAAAGCAGTGTCAATTTCTTCCTCAAAATGTTCCATCCAGATGTTGGCCATGACCGGTGCCATGGGCTATCCATAGCCACTCTTTAAAATAAATCTATGAAAAGTTCAACACGTTTTTGCACCTACCGCGTAACATTTCTTCATCACCCCAAGGTTGACTGAGAGACAATGCCCTGGGCATAAGTCCGCCTTTGTACAAATGTGCAGATAGTTTTATATAAATAAGATAGAGATCTTATGGTATAAAGCATTAAGTCACACGATGTCAACGAAAATAAATATCGAATGATATATGATATTAAATTCACAAATTAAAATGTGGTTTAGGATCTTAAAAGATCATAAGTTCACGCATGATTGCAAAAGTTTTACTAAAAAAAAACGTATTAATTCCCGTAAATAGCTTTAAAAATAATAAAGAACACAGTTTATATCATGCCAATACCTTTAACACTTCCTAAGCAATGTTGCATTAAAGTTTTATGCTGCGTATTTTTGTATCTACTGCAATATTTACGTTTTGACACTTAATGTTATGTACCTCTGAGGTACAGAAATTTACAAGTAAAACTCATTAAAGCGTGTTTGTAAAAAAACATTTTATGTACGGCTAATAATCTGAGTTTCATAAAACAAAAAAAAGCACTATGATAATCCCAGAGCACTTGTTTTGGTAGATCTCGAAATTTAATATTCGTCTAGAATTTTTTTGGTAGAAAACACAATGCCTTACCTCCTTGGAATCATAACAAAAAATCTGGTCACACTGCCTCTAGTTTGTTGTCATTGGTTGACTGTCACGAGTGTCAAACATTTTAATGAATTCTCGTCCGACTTTCTTTTTTTTTATTTAACTATTTTTCCATCTGCGATAATGTAAATATTTTTGCAAAACACTGTGGCTTGTGTGTAGCAGTACACGACAACTAGATAACAATGGGAGACAGCAGCGATTCTGAGGAGTTTTACGACGCTGAGGAGTTCACACCCAATAAAGGTTCCAAGTAAGTTGCCAAAATACAAAAAACAAACAGTTTTTAAACTATTTTAAGCGATGATACGCGGCTATTAGGTCAATAGCATTCTCGAATTGATAAAATACTTATATATTTTACGTTAGGTCTCCACTGGTGTGTACATAAAGTTAGTGTTTAAAGTCAAACAGATGTTCTTAGATCTAGTTTTATAGCGTCCTTGGAGTCAGCGACAGGTTAAAAAAACAATCGTCCAGCCATGAAATAGGTACCTATTTGGTTGTATAATCAGAACAATGAGTGATTGCACCAAAGTATTATTAGCCAATGAGCCTATGGTTTACATACTAATTAGAATTATCATCTTACTTCATGTCTATAGTATTGATGATATTACTTTGATTATTATTGACTATACTAATTTGTATAGAATATATAAGTTATAACTTAAGACAATATTGTGTAGTTATAGTTTTTGTTAACAGTACTGGCGTCTTATTTAATTTTTTTTTAAATATATGAATGTTAATCTCTTATCAAGACCTGAAAGTAAATAGCTACACTATCACCTGGTTTCTGAAAGGCTGATCAAAATAGTGTTCAACTAACAGAGGTGTTCACTACTACTATCACTTTAACAGTGGTGTTTAGTTAGAATCAGTTAAAATCAGTTTAAGTTTCTGAACATTGATCAAAGAAAAATTTACTAATCTATTTGAAATCTTATGTACAATGATTTGAATAGATTAGTACAGTTTTTAGCATTCAGGCCCCACATTTTGGACAACTGTCCATGAGGATATTAACTCATAAAAAATATTCATAACCACGACTTTCTAAATCAGTTATATTGATTATACAGATTTTGCTTATTGTTGTGGGAGTACCCATATAGGTATGCCGAAGCACGGCTTGCTTCTAAAAAATATATAATATTCCTTTGTCTAAAACCTAGTTAGTAGTGTTGCTTTTATTTGGAGCGAAAATTTTATGCCATTTTTTCAGCAACTCTCAAGTGATGGGCTTCCATTGAACTTCATGTCATTTTTATTTATAAACATTATGTACACTGTCCCAAGTGCCCAGTTGACACTTTGTGAATTAAAGTGAGAAAATTGGGAGAATATTGAAAGGGAGAGGTAGTTAACAAGGCAGTGCAAGGGAAGAAAAGTGTTATTGTTTATTCGAATGGATTAGGCGTAGTGAGATTGCAAGCAATAGCTTGAGCATGTCAGGGGAGCAGACCTGTAATTCTCACTGGTTCTTGTTGGGAAGGACGATGGTATTGGCTAAGGGGCTCTGTTTCCGCATTTAGACTAAAAATGGTCCATTATGCATTCAGATATGGCTGGCTAAGGCCAGACAATCACTAATCTTTAATCTTAATTAGTTTCTTTTTATGGTATAGGGGCAAACAAGCAGACGGGTCACCTGATGGTAAATGACTACCGCTGCCCATGGGCACGTATAACTCAAGAGTCACAAGTGCGCTGCCGCCCTTTAAGGTGGGAGTAGGGGAAGAGCGGGAAGACGGGAGAGGGGAATTAGAGGGGACGAGAGGGAGGGGTTAGGGCCTCTGCTAACCTCACTCACGCGCCGAAAAGTAATGCAAGCATTGTTTCACTGCCGGTTTTCTGTGAGGCCGTGGTATCGAGCGGAGTCGAGCCGGCCCATACGTGCCAAAGCATGGCTCTCCTACGTAACATAATTTCTATATTATTTGTATATCTACAACAAACACTTATTGTGTTAATTTCAGAAGGTCATCACTATGCAAGAACATCAATGTGACAGCAAGCAGTGGTGTAACAGAGAAGGAAAAGTCTCAAAAGGTCGAGTCAGTTGCCCCAGGCACTGGGGCCACAAGCACTCCGGCTACTGATGTTCCACCTGTTGAAGATGATAGGACCACAGTTAAAAGTGTTAGTTTACAAGTTGAATGTCAGCACAACAAATTCTGCTCAAATTTTAGCCTACATGGCAGAGTGTTCATCGTATGTGATCAACGCCATTACATAAGATGATTGCCATAGTTATACTCAGTACTGTTCAATTTACACAGATATTGCGCCTCTTAACGGTGTCTTAGTTTTACTCAGTACTGTTAAATTTACACCGATATTGCGCCTCTTAACGGTGTCTTAGTTTTACTCAGTACTGTTCAATTTACACAGATATTGCGCCTCTTAACGGTGTCTTAGTTTTACTCAGTACTGTTCAATTTACACAGATATTGCGCCTCTTAACGGTGTCTTAGTTTTACTCAGTACTGTTCAATTTACACAGATATTGTGCCTCTTAACGGTGTCTTAGTTTTACTCAGTACTGTTCATGCGACACTAAAAAAATATTTCTATGATGTATGAAAGAGTTATGTGCTAAACATTACATTGGCGATTAAAACTGACTGACCTGTTGGTCTAGTGGTTAGTGACCCTGACTGCTGAGCCAGAGGTCGTGGGTTCGATTCCCTCCTGAGTCTGGGTTTTCTTTGTGTCCGTTGTTTGTATGTTTGTAAAGGCCCCCGCGACACAGGAGTAATTCCTAATGCTGGGAGTTGTCTTTTAAAAAAAAAAAAAAAAGATTCTTTACACTACTTTTTGTGTAATCTGCGACTGTCGTAGCTGATTGTATTTAATATTTTTTTTTTTTTTTATTGAGATTAGTTTTTATTTGCTTTAGTAAAATAAGTTTTCCCTATCAAGGTGGTGCAAGGTCGGCGAAGATTCCAGGAGCTTCGCCGCTGTATGCAAACTGAAGAGGATGACGAAGGGGTGACAGATGCTGCTGGTTCCGTTGACCAGCAGACATTCGCACTTGAACATCCTTTCAAGTAAGTCCATATGAGAAAGATATCAGATGGTTTATTCGTGTTCCGAATCTTTTTTTTTTATTAAAGGTTGACTGATAGCAAATGAAATAAATGTAAAGGCGACGACACTCGTCTAAGGATGCCGTGAGCCTGGCCCAAAACTATCTAAAGAAATAAAAAAAAAAGTAGATATGTTTGTCCTTTGTGATGAAGTTTTAATAAAACCAAATATTTCTTTATGTGGCATTGCAAGCATGCAGCATGTTGATATATTTTTGTACAACTTGTTACTGTTATTATATTATCACTACATATTACAAAACAAAGTACCCCGCCGCGTCTGTTTGTCTGTCTGTTCGCGATAAACTCAAAAACTACTGAACGGATTTTCATGTGGTTTTCACCAATAGATAGAGCGATTCATGAGGAATGTTTACGTATATAATTTGTTTGTGGAAATTGGTTGAAATATGACGATTGTTGAAGATGTCTCTGCTACCCGTGCGAAGCCGGGGCGGGTTGCTAGTTATATACCAAGCGAATATCGAAAAATACTGTTTGTTTCAGAATAATAGCACCCGATACCATGAGTTTGCAGAGTATGACGTCGCTGGGGAGGATCGGAAGGATACTCAGTGGGGCCTCAGAATCTCATCGTATGTTATATTTATACTTATTTTTATGGTGTCACAGTTTAAAGGTTCTAGTGTGTAGAGCAGTCTTAATAGATTAATGGAGCGAAGTTTAAATATTTTAATGTAGGAAAATATTATGAATCTGAAATAATGAATTTAACTTATCGTTCCGAAGTGTATTAGCCCCCCTGAAAATATCAAAAGTGATATTTCGAACAAATGAAATCAAAGCCGTTCTTAAAAACTGTTGATTTGTTTGAAGTTGGCTCACATTTGTTTCTTTTTCAAATGAAAATAACTATAAATAAAGTTATTTTTGTATTCCATCTTTAAATAAATGTGATGGTGTAAAAAAAATAAAGTTTTAGTAAAAATAAATATTAGATTGTGTCATTAGGGTAGGAAAAATTTGTAGGTATAAATAAAATAGTTTCGATAGTTGAAATATAATTTTGACTACCCTTTCAATAACACAATTTTATTTTTTACTCGTTCTCTGCACTATTGATTTAAACTCTACTATTTTCTGAATTTAAAAATAAAAAAGCTCTAGTAAGACTGCACCTTAACATTATTTACGGTTTCCATTATAAAGCAAATTTAAGGGTTTGTTTCTTTACAGCGAACATTCGAGATACCGCCCCCATACCTTCCGTGTCTTCGAGAGAGCCCTCCAACATATCTGACGAACAGTTGAGTGCCGACAACAGAAATCAACTTGGTAACTAAATAATCTATACCCATATTGTTTGTCCTTACGCCTTAATCTCAAGTACTACCAGTCCATTTTGTAAACATATAATTGTGTTAGATAATATGTTTATTATGGTCGGTTATCTGTACCTATGCTATAACTGTTACCGGTATATACGTCGCTGTAACTGTTGCTCGTAAATACCTTCGCTATAACTGTTGCCGGTATATACCGTCGCTATAACTGTTGCCGGTATATACGTCGTTATAACTGATGCTGGTATTTACCGTCGCTATAACTGTTGCCGCTATATACCTATGCTATAACTGTTGCCGGTATATACCATCGCTATAAATGTTGCCGGTATATACCGTCGCCATAACTGTTGCCGGTATATACCGTCGCCATAACTGTTGCCGGTATATACGTCGCTATAACTGTTGCTGGTATATAACGTCGCTATAATTGTTACCGCTATATACGTCGCTATAACTGTTGCTGGTATATACCGTCGTTATAACGGTCGCCCGGACATTTTAAAAATCACCGTCATTCACTTTATAATATAATAATAATAATAACTTCACACATCTTACACACGAACGTCTGATCCCAAACTAGGTCGAACGTGTACTATGGTAACCAGACTGCTGATAAACATACTTATATATTTCTAAATATATATATTTCTATATATATTTATATATATTATAGATAAATTACACCCAGACACAGAACAAATGATCGTGCACATCACAAATTATTTGTCCTGGGTGGGAATCGAACCCACGACCTCTGGCTTAGCAGTCATGATCACTAACCACTAGACCAACAGGCCAGTCATTTTTAACCGCATCCTTTCGAAACATCACTTGACTTAAATATGCAGGTACAGTTTGGTTACACAGTCTAAACAAACTTTATTTACATAATCACTAAACTAACTCACTCACTAATCAATGCAGAACACTTACACTGAGTTGGAGGTGGTTGGCGACAAAATTGTATTGTTTGTTTGTAACACTTTCACGCATGAACTACTCAACCGTCATATATACCATACACGCCTGGGGCACAGAAAAGGATATAGGGTACCTTTGATTAAAAAAAAAGTTAAAAAAAAATTGACTGGCCAAATTTACATAAACGCCAGTGAAGCGTCGGTTAGAAGTTAGTTAATTATATTATCATGGAACGCGAAAGGTTAAAAGGTAGTTTAGTTAATTATATTTTAAAGTTTAAACGTCATCTCATTATTGTTAATTTTCATGTTCATTGAGCAAACCTTCATAAACCTTGCATTAATATTTTTTCATTTTGAGTTATCCGAAAACCAGAATTAATCATGCATGTCAATTGGTCAGTAATTGTTGGCAACACGTTATTGTTATTCTTTGGTGATAATCCGTCAGTATATTGTTATTCTTTCGTGATAATCGGTCAATAATTGTTAGCAGCACTTTATTGGAATTATTTGGTGATAATTTCTTCTTCATCAGACCGTTTGACTACAGACTGATTTATGCAAACATTTTACATTTAATTTAATGTTTTTAAACCGATTTATTATAATTGAAATTAAGACTCATTGTTTCGTAACCTTAACAATAAACCGGTAATTTGAGCATAAGATTTTTGACCCCTAAAGAGCTTTCTCTATTTATTTGTGTATTTTCACCACCCTAACATCACACGTTTATCACTGTTCACATTGTGTGTATCACAAAAATGCTGAAACACGTGTTTGTTTTATTCTTAACGGATACGCCAAATACCATTTTTTATAGATCTTATTTAAAAAATGAAGGGATTACTCACATTCCACCCACACCTTCTTTCTATACAAAGTTGAATTTTACAAAATTGTTGAATTAGATATTTCTCAATAATCAATGTTAAACGAAAAACTTATTAATTTCAACTTCAAACAAATTTCAAACCCATTTAAACCTAATAGAAGTAAAATTAAAAAAAAATCTTCTTTAGTAATATATCAAAAGAGGTATTTGTTGCCAAAATGTTTCCCAAACTACATCAATTAAACATGTTACTAATATTATAAAGAGTTTGTGAGGATGGATGGATGTTTGTTACTCTTTTCCGCGAAAACGGCTAAACAGAAAAGTAGGGTCCCGTGGGAGAGATTTCACCAAAATAACCACGGGAATGAAGTGGCTGGGAACGGCTACAATTTCTTTTTTTTTCTGCTAAAATAAATTTGAACAGTCGAATTATTTACACAAAGCAGATAACATAGGATAAATCAAAGCTTAAAATTTGACATGGCTAGTTTTTACCAACAAATCACATTTTTTATAAAGTAAGAAAATTTGTTGACCTCACAACATAAAAATAACAACTTGCCTTTGTCTATAACATAAGAAGAAAAGTTGATTAGCCAAATATACGATAACTTGTATATGAAGACTAGCCAAGCCAGCTCAAGATTTGTGAGCTGGCTCACATTGGTTCGTGTAACACGGCTGTTGCGTCACCAGTTCCTTTTTTTGGCTTGAACTTGGCTTGACGCGTGTATAGACACGACTTCATGAACTAGGTATCTTTGCATTCAATAAGTTGCCATTTTGGACACACTACAGACGTGAACCCAGCCCCTAATGCAAGGCTTAAATATATATTATAATCGAAGGGGTTAACAATAACATACTAAATGTATGACCCATGTTAACACAATGAGAGGTGTCTTGCAAACTAAACATAAGTGAATTTCTTTGTTTTTATTATTCCCCGGCATCATCTAATAAAGTACAACAAAGAGAATATGTTCACGAGAGAAGCGGATATTTTACATGGCAAAGCGAATTGTTTGATTGGTTTGCCTAAATTTAATTTAATTAAAAAGTAAGGTTTAAAAGTGCTGCATAATGTTTTGATTTCCAAGATACAAACAAGCACATGGAAGTTCAATGGTAAAACGATGAGATTTACCGATCACAAGACGTCAGCGGCGTTAGTTTTTATGGCTTTGGTTTTGGAGTCACTATACAGGCGACTCCGTGGATTTTGTTAGTTTTTTAGATGGTGGGGCATTGCACTAACGGTAACGTTCGCTCACCAAGCTAAGATTACGGATGTGGTTAGAGACGCTAGTAGAGTGTGCGTGTTTGGCAGTGCTGGGCAGCATGGAGCCGGACGTGATCGCCAGCACCAAGGCCAACAGCCTGAAGGTGCAGCGCGGCGGCGCCATCGTGGCGCTGTGCGCTGAGCCGCGCCCCGACCCCGCGCCGCACCCCCAGCCCGTCGCGCCTCCTCGCAGGAAAAAGAGAAGTGAGTATGGCCTCACACAGTGCCCAACTTGACTGACTTGGGAGATAGTAAAACTATTTCAACACAAATAAAGTGTTTAGTAAATCACGTAATGAATGATTGATGGTATACATTGTATGAGTATCGGATTTGGATTCTTCCGAAGCCTTCGATTGCGTTAATGATAAAGTATTAATAAAATAAATTCGGTATAGTAAAGATTAAGTACTGAATATTCTTTACCTTATTAGTAGCATTTGGGTTCATTAATTTATGTTGGTGTAATTAAAAAATAGTGTTTGGATCAAGTTGGGAGTTTCACAGGGCTCAACTTTTGAGCCATTTAAATTGATATTTGAATATTTATGTATTTCTTCTTACTTACTCCCATGTAGTTTCGTAAACTGGAATTCCTTAGTAAACTCTTTTAACTTCCCTTTCTTTATTACGATATAAATAATCTTCCTGATTCGTAATATAGAACTTAAAAACTTATTAATAATATAATTGTACTTACATAACATTTTTTTTTTTTATTTTACCTTATATAAAATGTTGATTATTTATTTTCAATATAATGGTTGAAAAAAGTTTTGGGTCATTGATATTAAACTTCAAATGTTACTATTTTACTAGACCATACACAGCTCATGAGCTATTTTCTTGTCTAGCAGTGAGAGTCAGGTGAAACTGTGGGCGACGGCTAATGGGTTAATACATCTAGAATCCCATTATTAACTGGTGTCTTTTACCCTAATTATAATTTTTGATTACCCCCCTTCTAATAAAAAAACGAAATTTGATTAGAAGTGGCTGGATTCACGTCAGTAGAGTTCAGCATGAACAATTTTCTGAAGAATACAGCTTCGCTTTAAATTTTCGACCGTTTGTACCTTATAACTATATTGTTTACCTTTATATTTATTTTTCTGATGGGTTCGTTATTTCACGTGTAATTGTCTATCCATCCATCTCGAGTTTATTTTCAGTAAAGAGTTGGCTTATTCGTTGTAACTTATTTCTCAATATGTTTCTAGTATATGTCTTTTGTGAACACAATTACACATCAACAGTTCCGTTTTCACTATCATTAATCATAACATTTAATACTGCTTTACTCATGTATGTTACTTACACACACACGTCAGTTATGGTAAGGACGAAACATTTCGGTATTTATTTTTCCTCTGTGTGTGTTTTACTATAATGTCAATCAAATTTTTTTTCTATCTTAATTATTTTCTTTTGGGTTTGCTATTAAAAACGAGGTTTTTAAACTATAATTTGCTTTCTTATTTCTTTAACCTTGTATTGTCATCGGTCCTTCTTACTTTTGCAAATTTTCGCTTATCTTAAAGTTGGTAAAAATTATGTTGAAACAGGTTAAGCTAAATATAAATCGCATAAAAAGAGTGTCCATGGACTTTCTTGCTTGTTCTTCTCCACAGGATCTACGTATTTTAAAAGATAACTAACTTCACGTCTGACTGAGTTTTACTGACTACAACTCCTGACAATCAAAAATACCCATCAATTTTCTTACTCCTATTATAAATGGGAACGTTTGGACGGATGGATGTTTGTTACTCATGCACGCTAGAACGGCTAAACGGATCTGAATGCAATTTGCCATAGAGCTCTTTATGCTGGAAAATTTGTTCCCGTAGGATAGATTAAAAATACCCACTCGATAAAAGTCGCGGACAACACACACAGCGCTTTTGAATGAATTGTTTTGCCTTTACCTTACACATACATTATATAGATAAAAAAAAACGATTTAATTAAAATCATGGGCTGTAATCATTTGCATGTATTAATGTCGTGAATAAAATTATATTTATAATTACATTTAATTCTAATATAACTCGACTAAATATAAGAGCTATACGTATACTAACACTTGGCATATAATTTTACACTTGATTTTTTTTTTATATCTACATTGTTGTATTGGGTGTGGTAACCTATCATGACAATGTGTCTTGAAATTAAATATAGTAACTAAGAAATGCTTTAATCGCAAAGCAAATTAAAAAGTAAAAAGGATTTCCACTATCAACCTCTTGGCTCCATCATCAGACCATCGTTACTAAACCAAATCTATTGGACTTGTAATCACATGAGCCGAAACTCAAAAGTAGCCACTGAAGAGTTTCACTATCCACCTCTCGGCTCCATTATCAGATCAGCTCCAAGATGCCAAATTATAGTATTGTCATCTGAACTACATATACATACAAGGTTTCATTTCGAAGATTTGTTTACATAGTTATTTACAAGTGAACTTTTTGAAAATAAATAAAAAATCGCTGAAGTAGCACATTGTATTACAGACAAGTTGCACAGTTCGACGTCTTTGTCGACAGTGGACGGTGACAACATAAGCGTGTGTACAACCGACACGGACGAGTATCGATACGTGCCGAGACCGCTACTCACACACCTTGATAATGATATAATAGAGGTGAGTACTACATTATATATTTATGTGCCATTACTTTAACTACGAGTATATTTGTTGATGATTTACCTTGAAAAAATGTTTTTCTTTTTTCGGACGATGTTTTTACTGGGATAGGCGCACACTTCTAAACAACAATATAAATTGTCATGCTAATTTCAATGTTTCTTTTTTTTATACAGACATTTTTAGGTAAATCTGGACATTTTATCAACAGCTTTGGTGTTAAATACTCATAGTTTAATTAATGTCAGCCCTCTTTTGCGAAATATTAGCTTTAGTTGTTTCAAAATAAGATTTGTTTTGAAAATCACGAATTTTGCTAAAATTGTTAGTGCTTTACGTTATTTACGGGGTCTACGATACGACCCCAAAAATATGACCACATCTTTCTGTAACACTATATATTTACATGGTCCTTCGAGTCAAAAAAAAAACTCGAGGTTTGTCCATTCACTGAATTACCGTTTAAAGCTTTTAAAATGGCTCTTTATTCTCAGCGGACTATTTTCGTGTGTTGGATTTTGCGGAGAGATTAATATTTCTCAGCATTTATAGACCATAATAATAGCAAATAGGAAAGAATTTTAGGATACATACATAATTATTAATCCTTATAGCGTACTTACAAAGATACACAGATACACTGCTCACACAAATATGATTTCGTGCAATTTTTCAACCTTCCATAATTTTTTTTTGTTGCTATTTATGGTTACTTAATGTTTTTTTTTATTTATAATAACAGGTACAAATATAATATTATTTATGTATTTACATACTTCTGAACCACCATCATGGAACGCGAAAGTTTAAAAGTTAGTATAGGTACAAATATATCAATTTTTACTAGTACACACTGACTCTTGCACTTTGACTCTCGAGCTATTACTGGTATAGGCGTTATGAAATTTTAAATTACATGTAAACGTTAATATTAGTGTTAAATTAATATTGAGCGTCACTGTTACAGCCAAATTCGTCGAGCAACATGAACCAGTCTATGGCGCTGCCCAGCCCCGCGAGCACTATCGAGTCTCTCACCAGAGAGTTCCAAGACTCACTAGAATTATCACAATCGAAGTATGGTAAGAATGATTTTGGATTGATTGAGTTGTCTGTATTTATGCTCCCTACTCATGTCATATGGACATATTATATTACCATAATCTACATCGTTAGTCGTTTTTTACTCTTGTGATGACATCCACATACAGAAAAATCATATTTCAGTGCCATTTGACGAAGGCTAGCTGAAATACATATCAACTACTGATCCTGTATCGCGTAATTAAAGTTCTTGCTACAATTTGTATAGATATATACAAGTTGCCAACATCAACCGTTAGGCCGCGGTCCACCAGGCATGATCACTTAGTTAATATGGCTTTTCCTCCAGACTGTATTGGAAAGCACCTCAACTTCGTAAAAATCTCCGTAACTACCATTACAGCTGTATTTCTGTCGCCGAATGGGGTCGCATGTAAACTATTGGGATAGTAGACGTTGTTATCCGCTTCGGTAATGAAGAAGATCATGGTTACATTAATGTGAAGTACGGCATTGATGAGTAAAATAAATATCCTCAGCGAGTGACCGCTCGTCGGTGAGCGTCCACGAGTCTCGCTCGTCGGAGCGCGCGAGCGAGTCGTCGCGCAGCAGCACGGCGCACTCCGCCCGCGCCGCGCCCGTCTCGCTCGACATCAAAGGTGACGAATACCCACGAGCCTCGCAAAACCTTTCGTAGATGCGTTTTCATATATTTTATTTTGATATTTTGACTCTGCGTCTGTTCAAAATTAAAAAGTTTGTTACAGTCTAGTATAAGTTAGTCAATATTTGCAGTCGATTACGTCGCCCGCGTAGAGGAGGAGCGGAGCGTGCGCACGCACAGTGAGGGGCGCGCGCAGCCCGCCGCGCGCACGCACAGCGCCAGGTACACACTGAAGCTTTACTCGCCTCGCTCGCCTCGCTCGCCTTACTCGCGCCGCTCGCTTTTGCGTCCCATGCGTTCCCATAAACTACGTAACTTCTTTTTTCAATGCTTCCTACAATACTATGCTTGCATTACTAACTTTCAGTTAAAATACAAAATAAACATCTATTAGGTGTCCAGTAACAAGGAAATTATGAGATAATTCTATCAGAGCTATTTTTTAGTTATTCTTCAAAAAACTGCTCGTCTGAAAACCATTAATACAGGCTCTTTAAATAAATATCCCAAAAGAAATTATGAAAATAAACTGATAGCTAGCTAGTACATCGTATTTATAAGAAAAATCTTAATTTTATTATTACAATGATTGGAAAAATATAGCAATTCACTTCATTGCATATCAATTTCATATTAATTCATTAATGTTATGTGTTCTGTTATGTTATTCTTAATTGATAGCATACTAGCAATCTAATTGCATTGTTAACATTACCAAATTTGTAAATTTGTAGGGTTCCGTTCCTCGAAAGGAAAAAAGGGACCCTTTGTTGTCCGTCTGTCTGTCTGTCAGTCAAGATCCTATTTCTCAGGAACCCGTGAACATATCAAGTTAAAATTAATAACAAATACATAAGCCTGCGGTCCCTTGAAGCTGTGAAAATATCAAGCTTCTAAGTCAATGCGATCAAAAAATATATTCATCCACTTAAGCCTTATATTTGACCAAATTTGAACATTTCCCAGGTAAATCAAAACCTATAGGGTACTTCCCATTGACCAAGAATCATGAAATTTGGTAAGAAGCAAAGTCTCATAGCACAAGTAAAGGAAAAAATCCGAAAGTCCTTAATTTGTAGTAATTGGTAGTCACTTACCATCAGGTGACCCGTCTGCTCGTTTGCCTCCTATAATATAAAAAAAAAAATTGTTGTTAACGTAACAAAGAAATAGTTTTTGTTATTACAAACTTATATATTGCGGTTGGATTGTTGCGCAAAGTATTCGAGAATTGGAAATACTAATAAGAATTAAGATATATATATAATATAATGAGAATTAAGATGGACATACTATCTACATACATACGTTTGCTTACGGAACCCTCGGTGCGTGAATTAGACTTGCACTTGTCCGGTTTTTATTTTTAATAAATTACCTACTAAAAAGTCACCATAAGCCACCAACAAACCTATATGATCGAACCTAACGGATAACATCCCGGAAGCGCGATGCAGAATCAATAAATCGAAAGCGGTTCAGCTTATCATCGCTAGGTGGCTCTAGTCCAGCACGTAATGTTGCCATCAATGTTGTTCAAATTTTAATTGTAATGACAATTTAAAGATTAACAATTCATTAATTATTAATAGTCACCATAACAACTAACAATTGATCAACTGTAATGGTGGAAAATGACAATTGAACAGTTTATTAACCACTACAGTGGTAGCAAATTTACAATTACTCCATTGTTAATCGTGATTTGGTACAGTTAATTAATGAATATTTAATTGTTTTATTAATTTACGTAAAAACTAACAATTAAAATATAAATAATGGATATAGTGGAGGATACTATAGTCCACATAATAAGCCGGGTAGTCTGGAAAAGTGGTGGAACAGCACCGATTTCAAAAATGTTTGTTTATACTTGTTCCTTAGACCTTCAGGAACATTCGTCACCACTAACCTCCTGAGTGATGAATGTTCCTGAAGGTCTAAGGAACACGTACAAACAAGATTTTTTTAAATCGGTGCTGTTCCACCACTTTTCCAGATTCTACAGTATTTACCGGCTTATTCACTGTATAATTAATGTATGTAAATTTTTGAAATCTTGTAACACTTTTAATTGATTTCGGTAAAACTAAGTTAATTGTTAGTTTTAATTGTTTCATAGAACAATTAAAACAGTTAATTGCAATTTTTTCAATTGTAAGTTACGAGTGCAATGTGCAATTAAAAGTTTAATTGCGATTAATGTAATTGCAATTAATTTAATTGCAATTATTTTTAGTCAATTAACGAGTTGATTGAACACTGGTTGCCACAGTAGAAATGTAAACTCATACACTCACATATTGTTATAGACGAAGTAACTCGGACGGTATGGGCGGGTCGCGTCGTCGGTCGGCGGGCGACGAGCAGCAGCTCGGCATCTCGCTTCGAACTCGGACTACCTCCGGTAACCAACTCACCGATATCGAGATACTAGAACAGGTCACTGTGCTCAACCTCGACACAGGTTGGTCTAGCTCTTACATACGACTTTTAATTGGCCAACCAGCGAACTTCAGTTTGTGTAACAACAAACGTAAACGCGAAGAATCGCTGTAGTATCTAAACACGGTGACTTTATATTGATTTTGGACAAGAACATTTTACGAGTATACTCTATGTCAATCATAGAATAGATAAAAATTGTATTCGTTTAGTAAAGTATTTTTTTTTATAAATATAATTTATGTCGGTTGCGGATAATAAATGAAAACTCGTGGTATCGGCACTCATTACTACCACTACGGTCAGTACGTTTCGCTACTATCGACTTTATTTAATGTTTAACACATAAGCCGCAAAACATTTTATAATACAGAATTGCAGGCGTTACTATGGCGCGACAGCCTGGCGCTATCCATTTCAACTCGCGTTCAGTTCGCCGCTGACCGCGATCCGATCAACTTTAAATTATATTATTGTTTACGTACCCATTTGAAAATGAGTCGTCAATACGACTATGCCAATACAGACTTTAGCAATTATGCAACTGTATGCTGTTGCCTGTTCCTGTTTGATCCACTATCTATGTTAGATGCAGCCCTGCAGTCCATGCACAAGGTCATAGATAGAAGAAAGATCGGAAATAATATCCTAGAGTGGGTCGAGTGAAGAACAAAAATTTAGCAGACTTAACGCCCCTGGATACAACAGATTTATCTTGGAATATTAAAAATTCTTTGACTGAAATTTCCTTTATATCGTAGTTAAGAGCTCCAGTAATAGTCAGAGGAATCTCGTTATTTAAACAACCAATTTAACAACCAAAAATATGCCTAAATCAATAATTGGCTCACGATAGGTATATTTTTTTTAGTGGCAGTAGCGTAATGGCTAAGACTCGAAAATCTAACTTGCCATCAAGTGGTCGTGAGTTCATGAACCCACTCCCAACAAAATCATATAGGTAGCTTATCTCTAGGGGTTGAAGAATACCAGTAATATGTGACCCAGGTTACTAGAAACTTATAAAAATTATCGTGAGTAGTATTCATATTATTTATTTATATTTATAGATATACGGTTTAACTCACGTGCGTATTCGATTAGCTTCGGACCCGACAGGAGCCCTTTGTCAAGGAGTGAAACGTCCTGCCGCGAGTGTCGAGCATCACTCTCTTCTAGAAATTTGAGTTGTTGAAATCCGCAGGCGTCAGCTAGTGTTATATATTAATTATTTTGTAGGCGAACGTGTTCCCCTAAGCGTGGCGGAACACAAGCTCCCTCAGTGCATCAACCCCCTCAGCTTGCACATCATGCGCCTCACCTCCGAGTACATCGGCCGGCCCAACGACGACGACAACGCCAGGTAACATCCGCTTCCGCTTTGCGTTCCTTTTATATGTTTCAAAATATCTGTTATGTGCTAATACGGAACACATTCTTACGTAGACTACTCACGAATTTAGTCATTTGGGGTCGTAGCGCGTTAATTTGTCTATACTAAATATAAAACTAATCGGTATGTTCTTATAGGTAATGGAATTTGGTGTAAAGTAATTGTAATATGGGTTATGAAAAATATTAAATAACGTTTTGGTGTTATGATTATTGCTAGATTTGCAACAATCATAACACCATGTTTTTTATTTAATTAAATTAATGTATTTATTTCGTCCCAATATTTATCTTATACTATTGGCATATTTTGAGGTCGTAAACTGTCCATTGGTTATCTCTTACCATCAGGATCAAATCTGATGGTGACTGTATTAAAAAAAATGCGTCTTTACTATGTTTTACATGGAGTAAGGGGCTCCGTGTCGGAACTTGCACTTTGCAAATTTGGCAGTTAATGGGCAGTTTATATCTCAAAATCTCATTCATGTGCTCTTTATGAGAAATACACTAATTGTCAGTCATTTTCACTCCGGCCATAAGGGTAGTCTTAGACTGGGAATTTTCAACAGTCCCTTGTTCCAAAATAAAAACCCATGAGCGTCTGTGGACAGTTGGAGGATGTCTTAATTTTTGTCTCAGTCGCTTGTCCTGAAAAAAAAACCTTTTGGTCAAAAGCGGCAAAGGTAACACTCGTAGGGCCTAGTGTTGGGGTGTAGTGTGTAGTAGCGGCGCGTGTTGCAGGCGCAGTGTGTCGTGGCGCGCGCGCGGGGCCGGCGCCGCGCTGAGCCTCGCCTTCAAGCGCTCGCCCACGCGCTTCTCTGACCTCAGTCTAGACACTAGGTTCTGTTTTATTTCCCTAGGCTTTCGTTTGTCGCTTCAGTGTTCACGTTATGCGGTCATGGCACTTATTCATTTGTGTTTATTTATCTATTATTTTTTTTAATAATAAGGAAAATGCGTTTATTAAATAAATAAATAAATGCTCGATGATACTGTGGAAAAAGAAGAAACTGATTTAGAAAATCAGTTTTTTCTTTTACGTCATACTAGCAACTACTGCGCTGAATGCGAAATTTGTATAATCCGACAAATGTTTGGGACTTCGGATGTATTTTCAATCTTTGTAATCAATATAGCGGGCAATGCGCTGACTGCCGAGAATCATTATGCTAACACGTATCATTTCAATCTTTGTACCCTTTTAAGAAAATTTCGCTAACGTAGTAACGTGAATTTTGGAATATTTACAGTTTATAAATAGAAGAAATACAGAAAGCTAAAATTTTTAAACAATAG
This sequence comes from Callimorpha dominula, assembly GCA_949752705.1. Taxonomy (NCBI): domain Eukaryota; kingdom Metazoa; phylum Arthropoda; class Insecta; order Lepidoptera; family Erebidae; genus Callimorpha; species Callimorpha dominula. The sequence goes on along the minus strand of OX457002.1, from coordinate 1,787,885 downwards.
AGCACGCTAAGCAGTTTCGCTGCGTTTTGATTTACCGAATAATAACAATAGGGTTTTTTTTAAATAAGGGAAAAAAATTTTAAGCCCACAGGGTCTTGAACCTGCGATCTCAGCTCGAGATTGCATTCCCAAGTCATAGCACAGAATACAGTAGCAGTAAAGTGTATATATGCCAATACTTGATTTAGAATTCGAAGAAACAGTCTATTCTTTTCTTTTTTTTCATAGCACACATTGCCACAGCAAAAAAACTTTTGGGCTAGAGCAGTAAATATAAATCGACTCGAAATCATCTGTCTGTGGTTTTGTAGAGGTTATTAACTATTCGATCATTCCTGTTATATTCTATAACTATTTTCATAACGTTTTTATACAATAATATATTTTACTCGCACTCGCGTCTTCACTGCGTTTAGTTATGCGTCGCATAACTAAATGCGACGTAAATAATATCGCGGTGACAAAATGTGTCACGGTTCGGGGTAATGTTAATTAACTAAGTTACCATAAACGCATTGTAGACATTTATTTGCTTCTAATATTAATAATGTTTTTGTACTCCTTCGTAACACGTTGCGGAACAAAGCAGCATACACTGTTCTCTGTTTTAGTCACCTTCGGCGTGACTAAAAGAGAGAACAGTATATGGCTTTCTCGCTTTTCAAAATAAATCGCTGAATTTAAGATTCACAGAATCGCCACGGTGTATGTTCGATCAAAAGAATATAATGTAACAATTTCGGACTTACACCATCGCAATAGGTGATTGTCGACATTCACCGGTGCTTCTTAACATTCACTAATATCGGACATTCACAGTAACATATACAAGTATAGTAATTTATTGTTGCAAACAATGTCACAAACTTTATGAACAATTTATGAAATCACACCTATATGATTATGATTTTGTCATCACCAGCCATTTTTTTTCTAGGCACTAGGTATCACTCAAGGACTCCTCAAGGAAAAATTAGTATATAAAATTTTCACATTTTTTTTGTAGAAAAAAGTTTCTAGCTGCGTGGTCACTTAGTCAAACGTAGAAAATGTGCTGGTTAAGTTTTCAAAAATAAAAAGTTTATCCCAAAAAAAATTCTAGCTGCGTGGTCACAAGTCAAACGTACAAAATATTAAATGCTTTGAAATTCGCAGTTCCGATAGAGGGTCCGATAAACAACTGTGTGATGCAAATTACTCAATATTTTTGTACGAAGTGATATTCTAACATAAACAGGTTTCTCATAATTCTTATCAAACATTTTACTGTGTGAATTTGGATGGTGATGACAGAATCATATATTTATACTAAGCTCTTAATAGCCTGTCATCCATTCTCAGCTTTACGGCAACAGACTGCAAAGGTTCTGTTGTTGTATAATTGTTTTAATCAAAACCTATGAAAAAAAGCAAAATATCGTTTATATTGATTATAGAGAATTATTGCATCATAATAGCTTATTACGAAAATATACTGTTACATAAAAAACATATTACATATTTTTTACTGATTAATTGTAACTAGCAACCCGCCCCAGCTTCGCACGGGCAGCGGAGACATCTTCAACAATCATTAACAAATTTCAATTAATTTACACAAAATATTAACAAATTATACACCTAAACCTTCCTCATGAATCACTCTCTCTATTAGTGAAACCAGCATGAAAATCCGTTTAATAGTTTTTCAGTTTATTGCGAACAGACAGACAGTCGCGGCGGGGGACTTTGATCATATATTTCATAATCTCTTTTCAGGTAAACTAATATTTCGATTTGGCTTTATGATGTGTACCTACAACCTTATCGTCTGAAAAACGCAAAAATCCATATTTCAAAATCCTGTTCCTATTTACTACTATTTTGATTATCAGAAAAAGTTGCGGCTGTCTCTGTCACAGCTTTAGCACATATGTCATGTTATGTACATATCTGTGTTATTAAGAAGTAAAAAAAAATGGCTATACATATATTTATCATCTTTTCTCTATTCTACATTACGTTTTTCTTGTTTTCTGGTAATAAAAAAGTACGTGTTCTGATTTTTAATAAATCATTTAAAATACCTAAATGAGAAATTTGTCTAAATCTTGGGTGGTCGCTTGTTGACAGGCTGAAAGACTATAAGACCTCTTCGTCTCGCTCTGCCACGTGAGTTATGAATGCTTCCATGTCTGTTTTTCAAAATCTTTCAAAAACATTGTCGCTTTCTTTAGCAGATTAGTAACGTGGGTAGTTCAAAGTCAAACCCTGTGTTAGGATTGGCCTTCAATTTCAATTGACAATCCACTACCATACACCCCGCTTCGTAATTAAAGTTATAAGTGTATTTGTTTTACCAACTTAACATTCTCTTAATTATAGTCTGTTTCTCGTAAAACAAAATGTTTTTTTTTTAATTTACTTTGCAAAGAAAACCGTAGAGTGGCTTACTCACTAGACTTACCCACCGAACTGGAAACATTTTGATTAACTGACCTAACCTAATGAATTAATTCACGTCTGATAGTTCTGTTGCAACTGTACAGAAAGCAAGTTCATTATAATTTAAAATTCCCATGCTATGGCTACAGTACTTAGTCACAGATGATAACCCCAAAGAACCCAAGTGACTCGACTTTTTTGGGTTGTTGTGACGGCTTGCCAAGTACGAGCCGACTAACCGACTAGCATAGAAAACTAAGTCGCGCTTTTCTTATATGTGTGATTAACCACTTATAGAAAGGAATAGTGGATTCGTTGATTTTCTTTAACCACCCGTTTTGCTTTTAATTTATTTTGGTCATCTAGCTATATTAAAACAACATTAATTTGAATATACCATACATAGAAAATTTCTATGCAAATAATATTTATGGTGATAACCATTCTGCCTAAAAAAATACAAATGACTACGATTTTCAGATCAAGTTCGTATTAGAAACCACAGCCCGTGACGCTCTAATCTGCAGGCTAATTTTATGTAACTAATACTGGATCAGTTACGGGCATTAGCCTGTAGATCAAAGCGTCACGGGTATATGTAAAAAGTTTCTGTTATATGCGCTGTAAAAGTGACGTTGTTTTTTTTCGCAACTTTTTAAACCCTGCTGATACGTCCTGAGGTTTTAGACTAACCCCCCCTTTTTAGTTCAAAATATATTTAAAATATACAGATATAATCGAGCGTTCTACGAAAAAATAAATACACGTGATATCTCACTACACCTCCTCTCCCCCCTTGTGATATTTACTGATTTTTTCCGAACCCCCCCGTTCGAGCCTCACGTGATTAATGGACAATCCCTTACTGGGTACATAGGGACGAACGGAGGATGCTGAACACATACATCCTAACTATTATAAATGCGAAAAAGAAAAAACATGAAACGCCTTTTATCCAGAAAAAAAGTACTGTCCATGAGAGATAATCACAGATAACATATATTTATGGAATAAAAAGTTTTATTATTTATTATTATTATTCTCTTTATTTACTTAATATACATATAAATTACATTTTTAAATACATTCACAATAAAAAAATAAAAACAAATATATTTAAAAATATAAAAAATAGTGTCCCACCGGTATCGGGTACAGGGACCAAGCTACCGGTGGTTAGGGTTCCAGAGATAGAAACCTCCTCACAATGCTTGCCGTATCAAGGAGGACTGCCTTCTGCATCAGGCTCTTAATCCAGCTGCCTAACGTGAGCCTCTGAAGGTGTTGGTCGAGGCTCTTAGCAATTAACCCATGGGCCGAAATGACTATCGGCACAATGATTGCTGAATCCACATCCCACATGTCGACAATCTCGTGAGCTAGGTCCAAATATTTTATTTCTTTATCTTTTTCGGCTTTTAAGAGATTGTCGTCATGGGGAATGGTGATGTCAATAATCATTGCTCGGCGCTCTAATCGGTCTATCACCACTATATCAGGCTTATTGGCAACAATAGTCCTGTCAGTGATGATAGATCGATCCCAGTACAATGTTGCACGACCATTTTCGAGAACTGGGTCGGGCACATACCTGTAGTACGGTAACTCGACAGCCACAAGATTATATTTAACAGCAAGTTGCTGATGGACTATCCTGGCCACTTATTATTATTATTATTATACTTTAGACCAGAGACAATTTGGCGTCCACCACCTGTTGTCGAATCCAAACAAAGAAATCTGTATAAAACTAGTTCTATATAATATATTTAGGTATCTACTTGTATATTATTATTTCTATGGCAGATTCTATGGCAAAATTAGTTACTTTTATATATTTTTTTAATTATAATTACGTACTTTTAGACGTATGGTATATAAAAAATAATGTTGTTTATGCTTAATTCATTATGTGTGTACAATTAAGCAAAATGAATATTTAACAACTATTTCAGTTGGAAGTTATATTTTGCATTTTTTTAATGAATATAAAAAAATAAGTGAGTTATCCTCCAAAAAAAGCATTGTTTATGTTATGTATTTTATCTTTTGTAGAGAAACGGATGAGGAAAGCGAAAGCGTATGCGCAGGCGGCGCCGAGGATGAGACGAAGGAGATGAAGAGAGAGTCCACTGAAAGACAAACCACTGGTATTAGGAGAAAGACTGACAAGTAAGTGCAAAAGAGACCAATCGCTCTTTTTAAAATAGCTTTCTTTTTTATTTGTTACCGGCTTCAAAAGTTTCCTCTTCTCAATTACTTGTTTTGCTTCTTAAATTTCGCGTTACAGTTTAGTCCGTAATAGTTAGAAATGTTAGTTTAATAATGTCAAAAGACCTACAAAGTCGACCTTTTCAGTGCAAATAAAGATGTTGACATTCATCACATTTTGTTAATTTATAAGGCTATAATTAAAATATTATAATTTATAGTAAAACGTGACTGCAAACGCCAACCAGATACAATACGTCATTAACCGATGAATGACTTACTGACAGCTGTCAATTGGTATCATACTTTTAACTACATTTTTACTTATTATATTTTAGGTAATCAAAGTGACGTTAGCGCGAAATTTTAAATGTAACTTTGTTTCTTCCCTTTCTTTTCCTTTTTTTTTTTAATACATTTGTTTTTTGACCTAGCTATAAAATATAGCGTCAACATCCCTATTGGATTATAACAACGGGTAAACGAAACGTACCTTATCGTACGTACGTACGTTATTGTCAGTCTCGAATTACACATCTAAAATACATACAAGTCGCAAGATTTAAAACAATTATTTAAAATACCTTGTGTGCATTGCATTTTATTTATATCGCTAGGCTTCATATACACAAGCGGCAAATTGACGTTGCCGTCGACCTAAAGCAACGTTATACAGTTGTTGCGCGACGCGCTAATGTTTGACGCTAATATGTCAACGGCTGCCGCCGAGGGTTGTTGACGTCAACTATAGCAATGGCTAACACTAAATTTGTCGTCATTTTTACCCGACTGCGGCGAAGCCCAAAAGGAGGGTTATGTGTTTGACCTGTCTATACATTCTGGAGGACGTATTATTCGTTAAAAATAATTCTGAGGTATTTAACTATCGTAAGCGTATAAGACATGAGGAGAACGACACATTTGATGCCATGATATGCTGTACAGCTTCGCACATATTCAACAATATTCCGAGAAATATCAGAATGGTTTAAGAAATAACTATGTTAATTTTTTTTTCTTTTAAAAGATGATTACAAAATTATAAACAACTTATATGCTTATTGATTAGTATTTATAATGCAGTCGGGTTTTTTTGTTTCATTTAATGATTTCTTGTCCCGGACTAATATACCTGCGTTAATGGGTGTTTCTGACTTTAGGGCGAATACGAATCTAGTGAAATCTCACTCCCAGGACAACATAAACAAGAAATTGACGCGTGATATGAATTTCAGGTGAACTGTTTGATAACTAACATGAGGCGACTATTAACAGAAGAATGTAGTTTGATACTTGGAAAAGCTTCTATATTATGAACTAAAATTATTATGGCTAATTTAAAATTTAAAAACATAATTTTGTATTTTTTTTAAATATTTATTTTTCATAAATGTGTATAATATTAGTAACTAGCGGTTCCCGCGCGGCTTCGCTCGCGTGTACATATTTATATATTTTACGCGGAACCCTTTTCCAAAATAAAAGTAGCCTAAGTTACTCCTTATAACCAGCTGTCTGCCAGTGAAAGTCCCGTTTAAATCGGTCCTCCCATTCCGGAGATTAGCCGGAACAAACAGACAGACAGACGAAAACTTTTTGGCATAGGTATCGTGCAAATAACTGTATGAGCTTAAAAAACATTATTTTGACATTACAAACAGACACTTCAAATTTTATTTATTTGTATTGATAATATAAACAATGTAACAAGTAACTTTGTAAACAAAAAAACCATGTTGAAAAAGAGTGTCCTTGTAGTTTCTTGTCTATTCTTGTCCATAGGATCTATGTATTGGAACAGACAACTAGCTTCACGACCACTCCTCCTGACAATTCAAAAATACCTACAATGGGTTGAATTGAAATAAATAATTTTGATTTTGATTTTTAATGATTGTGTTTAGAGGGCTCGCACTTTCCAGCAACAGCTAGTTTTGGAGCTATTGGTTACACTCTCCATTCCATCCGCAAAAGCAATGTCTCTTACCTTCCATCGCTTTCCCTTCTTACCTCCCTTCCCTTTCAATATTCTCCCTGGTTGACGGCAATAAGCTTGCCTTGCCCTTTTTTCCGTAACTGGGACCACATTATAATATGCAATGTTGCACGAATCGACTACAATAAAGCGAGAGCTACATTAGGCCGACGCACACGTCTGAGACGTCTTACACGTGTAAGGTTAGTGTGCACATAAAATAGACGCAACGCGTGTCATTCAAGAATTCTTTAAATTCACAGTCCGATTCATTCATTTTGAAGTAACTAATGATAACAGAGTCGAAAACGTTGAAAAAGTTTTTCCGTCGATTTTATGTGCACACAACCTTACACGTGTAAGACGTCTCAGAAATGTGCGTCAGCCTAAAGTACCTCTCGCTGACGTCTCAGACGTGTGCGTCGGACTAAAGTAGCTCTCGCTGACGTCTCAGACGTGTGGGTCGGCCTAATGTAGCTCTCGCTGACGTCTCAGACGTGTGCGTCGGCCTAATGTAGCTCTCGCTGACGTGTCAGACGTGTGCGTCGGCCTAATGTAGCTCTCGCTGACGTCTCAGACGTGTGCGTCAGCCTAATGTAGCTCTCGCTTAAGTGGCGTGTGAAGTATATGAATGAGATTGCATATCTTTTTTTTCGAGATTGAGTGAAGGATTTCTTAAATTGGGATGTGCGATTCTGAGGTGTTCGCTAGGTGATCACAGGGACTTCATGACAAGAGGAATCTTGCGTTACACTGATTTTCTCAGCTCACTAGCAAATGTATTGAATTTTTGGCGACAAAACACAAGAGAATATAATAATTAATATTCTAATTCCACAAATAGCGAATAATTACCATTTTTCGCATCCATTAAAACTTTATGCGTGTGTGGATTTTAACATGAGCTTATAATAAATTCCAAGGATCGATTTTGTATTAATCATTTTTTAAATGAAATGACCCTTAATTGCACTTTAAATTGTATCGCTTTATTCATCTGCACATTACGCTTTTACAAGCTTTTATTAAACTTGCAATGTTTGGATGTATGTTTGTTCGGATCGAATCTTGCAACTGAATTTTAAAGCTTTTAAGTTATCCTCAACTCTGATTATGCTGATATTTTGCAGTTTTAGTTTTTTCGTTTATTTTCAGTTTTTTTTTTAGTTTCGATGATTATAAATAAACCAAAGAAATAAATGATAAATTAATAGGAAAAAAAAACATTTTATAAAAGCTTGTCTTTAAAAATGTTTGTATTACTATTAAATTTTTATTATCTTTTAGTAACATTTTTTCCAATTATATTTATAGGGGTTCAGATTGTAAATTTGAAAAAGCCTGGCGTATTTAAGTAATAAACTTTACATTGTAATGCTATTTTTGTAATCAAAGAAGGCTGAATAAAGGCTAAGTATATATCTCAGTTAAATAAAAAAATATTAACGGATTTGCTCGATTTTTAAGGAGTTGTCTCAACTTATGAAAGAGATGATTAGATCCTAATTTCTTAATTTCAAGTTTTTCACAATAATATAAGCAGGACAAGTTTTTTAATAATCCTATTTTTACATCCCCTTCTTATTAACAGGTTGAAGCGTTTCTTCGGGAGCACAGTAAAGAAAACGGTCGACGCAGCTAAATCCTTGGCTCAGGAGGTCTCCCACGCGCGGCACAAGGAGGACGTGGCGGACATCGCGGACGACGTCCGGGGCGAACACAACATCAAACTGAAAGCCTCCAACTCACACAAAGGACCTTACGACTTTGATGGTTGTGTGAGACATGTACAGGTGACCTCTGTGTTAATGTATTATTGAATTGTAAAATCCCAACTAATATTATCAACTAGCGTAACCGCGACGTCGCTCTCATTAACGTAGATTTTGTCAACCAATTCATTTATTCCTCAGGAACAGTACTTTTATTATTATCCGTTTCTATTAGGGGCCATCCATAAATTACGCCACACGAATTTCATGATCTTTTTACTACCCCCCTACCTTGTCACAGGTGGTCACGTTTGTAGGACCTCTCTGGTGTGACGTCACATATTTTGCAATTTAACATCCAGAAGTAAATAAACTTTAATAAAAAAAATTGGGACAGCAGTTTCAATTTTTTTAGTAAATAAACAGTTTATGACTCCCCGTCCCTTGTCATATAATATCACACTATGTTGATAAACGTGTGACGTAATTTATGGATGACCGCTTATTGGCCAATATTCAGATCATGCAGGATGACATTTTTATTAAAGAATAATAAAAGATATAATTACTAGCGATATTACGGATATGATATTTCAGATCTGGATGCGGTTATATGAATAGTATTATACCAGTTACAGTTATCAAAATATTTCGGATAACCGACAGTTTGAGTTACGTTTACGGAGCTCCATAACATCCCTGATATTTACTATATTTGAGACACGTAAGGAAGTCCTTAGATTAAATTTTCGGACTGTTAAAGCTAAATTTGGACATCCTTAAATATAAGCTAGCTAAGTAAGCTATAAGTTAGCTAGTTCTAACTACAAGTATTTAGTAAATATTTGAAGTATCTATATGTTGTTACAGGAGATGGGTTCGGGTCACTGCGGCGCGGTGTGGTGCTGCAAGTTCAGCGTGTGCGGGCGCCTGCTCGCCACCGCCGGCCAGGACAAGCTGCTCAGGGTCTGGGTCACCAGGGACGCCTATCACATGTTCCAGGTCACTATAAGCATTCTTATTCTTACACTTGACTCAGAATTTCTGAGAGTCAGATACTAGACATCGAGAATAAAATCGGGTTCTGCCAAGTCTTACGTGTCATGTTTGTTAAAGACTTCAAAACTTAAAAAAAAATTGCTTATTTTTCTCTTTATATAACAACTTGTGACGTCACACATTGCTATCATGGAATAATTTACTTTTAATATTGGGTTTGACAATTAAAAAATAATAATATACTTGAAAACACTAAGGAATCCAATTATTCAACTACTTATGTAGGCAATACTCTTAAGTCTAGCACATAAGTTTATTAAGCCAAGCCATCACAATCCAATTAAACTCTTAATATCATTACAGGATATGCGAACAAAATACAATGCTGAGCAAAAATCATCACCGACTCCATCACAGGAATCGTTAGCATCTTTTTCCGCACCGCCCCCGAGCCCCGAAGACCAACCCCCCCTGGGGCCTTCTGCTCCTTTCTATCCAAAGCCTTTCTGCGTGTACTCGGGCCACACCTCAGATCTCCTGGACGTCTCCTGGTCAAAGAATTACTTCATATTATCAAGTTCGATGGATAAGACTGTCAGATTATGGCATATTTCTAGAGGAGAGTGTCTCTGCTGCTTCCAGCACATAGATTTTGTGACCGCTATAGTTTTCCATCCCAGAGATGATCGGTATTTCTTGTCGGGGAGTTTGGATGGAAAGTTGCGTTTGTGGAATATACCTGATAAAAAAGTGAGTAATGTATAATTTTTTATGTTTTATTTTGTTAAAAACAATCCCACTACTGTTGCTTATAAACTATCAAAATCACATTGTCAACCGACCAATAGCGTGACGCTACCGGTATAACTATTGATAATAATGTCTATTAACTCCTTTCTATTAAATAGTCAACTGTTTTATCATCTATTTTTGCCTCTACTTTTAATATAATAAATACGAGTTTTAATGTGGTGACAACGTTGATTAGTTTTTTGGGATTCTGTTTAAACCTTATTACTGTACTTATAGGGCACATATTACATGGTTGCGACATTATGGAAATTTAAAGTATTAGCCATGTAACTTGAGCTTGGCTTGAGAAATATCACTTTATACTGACATTCGTCCAGATGGCTTGGTCATGGGCTGATTGGTACAACTATGTCAACAAACAAACTCCCATTTATAATATTCATTTAGGTACTGACCATAAATCATATTCTGAATAACACTCTTCACTATTTATTATATTACATCACAGGTGGCCGTATGGAACGAAGTCGATGGCAAAACCAAACTAATAACAGCGGCAAATTTCTGTCAAAATGGCAAATTCGCCGTCGTTGGCACTTACGATGGTCGCTGTATATTCTACACCACCGACCAGCTCAAGTACCACACGCAGATAGACGTTCGCTCCACCCGGGGAAGAACTCCACTGGACGGAAGATCAGCGGCATCGAACCCATGCCTAATGATGACAAGATACTTGTCACCTCCAATGATAGTAGAATAAGGCTGTACGATTTAAGGGATTTAAATTTATCTTGTAAATATAAAGGGTACGTTAACGTTTCCAGTCAAATCAAGGCGTCCTTCTCCCACGATGGGAAATATATAGTCAGTGGGTCGGAGAACCAGTGTATTTATATATGGAAGACTTATCACGATTATTCCAAGTTCACGTCGGTTAGAAGGGACAGGAATGACTTCTGGGAGGGTATTAAGGCACATAATGCTTTGGTGACGTGTGCGGTGTTCGCGCCCAACCCTGACCATATGATCCGGATGATCAACGAGAGGGAGGAGGAGGCTAAGTTGGCGAATAAGGACGCGGAGGAGAAGGAGGAAGTGGTGAGTGACTACTTTTTGATACCGTTAAAGTTTTGGTACAACGGAGTTAATTTTAATTGGGAATTAAGTTATTAGGTTATACTTAGCGAATTTCCTATACGGTAATCAACTGTCAAGTCAAATTAATATTTATACATATTAGTATATTTAAAAATTAAAAGGGTAAGTTTGTAAAAACTTGTCTCTACTGAAAAATCATCAACATTTTTTTAGGGTTGAAATTTGGCTAAATAAAGTAAATTATAGTAAATATAACAAATTATTCTTGGTTTATGATTAGTTTAATCAGCCCTGGCATAACTTGAGCTTATGATTGTATACAATTCTGAGATCTTGGGTTCGATTCCCGGGTCGGGCAAATTTCGATTATAGTCGGACAGTCTGACAAATAGAATATTTACTACCTTTTGCCCGCGGCTTTGCTCGCGTAAAAGTTTTTTTTGGCTATCCCTTTGGAACAGTATTTTTTTCTGGGTGAAAAGTACCCTATGTCTTCTTCGGATCCCTGGCAACGTAACATAATCGGTTGAGTAATTAAGGCGTGATAGCGTAACAAACAAACAAACTCACATTTGCATTTATAATATTTGTAAGAAATAGGACAAAAATGCACTTACAACAACGTTCATTCGCACTGTCAGACGCCTTTAATATTTGTTTTTGTATGTTTGTATTACAGAAGGGTGCCGAAGGTGGAATGGTGTCTTCATCCCAGACAGGTCACGTGCTCGTGAGCGCGGACTTCAACGGTTGTATCAAAGTGTTCGTGCACAAAGCCAAGCCCAAGCACAGCTCGCTCCCCGCCTCTGCGCTCGCATGAACAAGTATTACATGACTAGACTATCGTTATATTGTATATTACGGATTACAAGGGATTTCGTTTCGGCGGCGATTCCATTGTATGTGCAGAAATTCAAATAATAATAGCCTAGATCAGTATCGCTAGATCAGAGCTCTCTGGTGACTTGGTATATTCTAACCTTAGGAAGACCATTGTCATGGATATGTGACAGAAATACGAAAATAAAACATTACACATACACACAACATATCTGTATGCGAAAGGCTGATATACTCGCGCACTACACAACCATGGACTCGTGCAAGCATACCCATAAAGTGCACATAGAAAAACTATGGTGAGGTCTCCTGATGTATAATCTGGACACTCTTAACAGTATCTCAAATGTCATTCAGTATAAGAGAAGAGAAAATCGAACATATCGTATCTATAACATCGTGGCTAAAAGAACCCGCCGATGGCAAAAAAAAATCTGACGAATATTGACCAATATGACAGATGGCTGTAACGAGAAAAGGTTGTAGTGAAACTAAATCTTCTTAATAATAATAGTGCATGCAGCTATTATAGGCCAAAGTTACCCCTCATTGCATAAGTAATCTGACCGAGTTACTTTAACATAAGTTAAAGTAACTCGGTCAGATGGACTCTAGCGAAATAGGCCGCCAAAGTAAATGTCTTGATAAAATATGTATATAAAAGTCTATCCATAAATGGGTAACCATAGACTTGGAAATTGTATTTTGTATTAAAAAAACTCCCGCACGAAAATATTTAAAAATGAAATTGGAAATATTTTTAAATCATAAAAATGTTTATGCAGTTTTGTTGTAAATTATAACATTTTGTTTTAGACACTACATGTAAGTGATCCGATTGCAGCTGCATATATACATATGTAATTAATAACAGATTACTATATTGGTTCAACGGTAATTTTATTCTACGAATACATTCATTGTTTGATAGAAATTACTTAGTAACAAATAAATTGTGAATCTCGGCAATCTATTTTGTCTGCCAATACAGTCAACTTAAATTTTAAATGTTTTTTATTAGAGGACATCTCTGCATTTTCATTATAATCTATTGAATTTAAGTTTGAATTAAGAATCCAGTTTAGAATTTTCTTGATTACGCGGGAAGTTTAAATATGCGATCATCTGATATAATTTCATCAAAATAGCGCTATGTGCAGTTGTATCGATTTATGCCGCGTTCCAATAAACAAAAAACGATTCGTTTTACTTACGGCCGGTAAAATTTTCGTTTTTTGTTTATTGGAACGCGGCATTAGCCGTTCGTTATTAGTAGTTCCAAGCCAATAATTAAATTCATAAATTTGTGTACTCATCAGACAATTTTTCCACTCTTTATAATAAAATGCATAGAGTTTATAAACATCAAAAAACTTCATTTCTTTTTATAGGTTCACGTTTTGTAACCTTTAACACAAATAAAAGTTGAAAAATTAAATCCAGTGGCTGTGAATTTCCAAACATGACCATATTGGCCAATTTAGTTCGGGAACTTATAACTGAGAAAAGGCTTAGCGGACGATGCAATATAAATATGCTAAATTGTTAAAGAACTCGTTTTATTTCCCTTACAAACAGATCACCTTAAATATCAAAATACCGAATTAATCAAAATAAAAAAATAGTTGCTTTAACAGACTAAGCACTCGTCGAAGAAATAAATTAATTTAGTCGGTTGCAATCGGGTGTTAGTAGTTTAATTGTATATATAGCACTATCATTAAATGTCCATCTCATATACACAAAATATTTTTTTATAAACAGAATTTATCGGTGGACCAGTCGACAATGCGTTGCTCTTCCAAATATTTCTCAATCGTCTAAGGAGCGAATATTCTGCCTTCATTGTTAGTAATATAAAAAGAGGTTGTATGTTGTCCTATCATATAAGTGTAATAATAGTTGATTGTGAAAGGTACTTGTATGAACTTTCCAGTGACGATAGACATGTATCCGTTCATCTTTCATTTTTTTTTTTATTACTGTACTAACTAAAAATTTTCTACACTGCTTTTTTATTGTCAAACTTCTCGATGCTATCTTTTTTATAGACCATTTCGTATGACTCTATATTCTAAATTTTTCGTTGTCTTTTAGTCACTGCAAGTAGGTACTAGGAATGTTTTAAGTTAAATCTTTGAATGTTGTTTATTGCCTGTTTCTTCGCATTATTTTATTCCTTTTATTAATTTCTTTACATAAATTCAATGTATTTTTGAATTTTTCATAAAGAGTAGTTATACTTTTTTGTGTCAATGCACACAGCATTCGAGTTCACAACACAATCCACCTATTAAAAATTATATAATTTAGAAAAACTAAACAAAAAATAAAATGAGATCTCCAATAAGAAAAAAATTGTTTTTAAACCTAAAGTCAGTAAAAATCACAAAAAGTAACATTCAAAAAAAGCATACACTGTTCTAAAGTTTTTATAAATAAATGTTACTATAAGGTCCTGAACGTATATGTTCCTCTTCTACCGATAAATACTCGTCTGGTATTATTAATATGTATATACATTTATATATTTTAGGCTGTGTTTTTATTTACATTTATTATCTTCATAGATCGAACAAAATTATGTTTTAAGTTCTTGCCTGTTAATAAACATTGTTATAAATATGTAATAAGTGTACATTTAGTGTTGTATAAAGATCATGATGCCATTATAATTATATTGGAATATATTTTTAAATCGCATTTACCTTCATGAATAAATAATCGTTAATTTTTATTGTTTTTTTTTCTTATAATATAGAGCAGTGGCCTTCAACTTGAAGGTAAAGTTTTAAAATGGTATTTGAAGTTCCCTGGCCAATATTTTTTAGTCATCTTTTTATTTTTCAACTATTTTTTATTTGGTCAATGATTACCATTGGGCCTATATATTGGGTTTATAAAGAAGACGATTGAAAGTACGGCCATTTTAATGTAATAAATTTAATGACACTCTATTCTACTGGTGGGTCAGTGGTATAGACCGAAAATGGCACACTAAATACGGGAAGATTTAGAAATAAAAAGTGAATAGATTTATTACTAAAAAAGAATCTGGCTGTATCAGCTTTCCATATCACCAGCTAATTATGTGGTTTGAAGGTTTAAAAGATGAATTAAATTTCATCCATTATATCACTTCATAAATTGTCTAGCACGAAGCAGGTAAGCGTTATTCTTCATATAAAGTGCCTGATGCTCCTATTAAATATGGATCGTACAGACTGGTTAAAAAATGTGTGTGCGGAAATTGTTATTTTGAATAAATATAAAATTTGACGTCAGGTAGGGAATCTCAGTTCACATTCCTATTACTGTTATTCCATTAGGGCTGCTAATGGAATCACAGTAATAGGAATGTAAGTTGTGCGACCTGGGCTCCAAACTCGAACCTCCAGTGCGGTAATAATAAAAGTCTTCTATATAATATATAATTTATTAAACAACGAAATATGGAGTGTTATTCGGGAATGTTCTCAATTCATAACAGTATTAAATACAAAAATTATCATACAACTTATTTTAAACTTTATATAAAAATACACTATATTATATACACAAGTTAAAATAAAGCACCTTACAAAACTACACAATAACTTATTATAAAACGAACGTTGGGACAAATTGCTTGATAAGTTACCACGTGTCAAATGAACGCGACCCAAAAACCGTCTATTCAGAATATAAGAATCAATTCTGAAGATGAGTGTCATCATTGGGTACATTACACTCTTTGTCATTTGGAATGTTCTAAAGAATGAACGAATGAATATTTAGCAGTATGTTAGGGGCGAATAAATCGAATTATAGGTTACGGTTTGTTTTTTTTGCCCTTAACAGGATGAGACTGACATCTAAACCACTGCTTTGCACTGCCTTCAATAATACAGTCCACCTTTCAAATAACCAATAACCCTTGGGATATCACCAACTGCTGCTGGGCAAACTGCCTGAGTATACTCATGGAGGGCGCTGCCTCGTTTCACATTTCTAACGTCATACACATTCAAACGTCACAAATTGACAGTAACTTTCACTAAACTTATTGCTCAAACTTCTTTTTATTTTAATATATTTTAAAAGTTAAAGGTGGTGAGAAACAGTAAATTTATATTTGAAGAAAATATTCTACCTCTAAGGGTGGAAAATTAAGGGATGAGGGGATACAGCTTATTACAATGTATCATCATTTAAGTGCATTGACGTCTGTGATGATACTATTTTTAAAGTTAATTATAAGTATACAATTTTTATTAACATTTATATCAAAATATAAGTAAATGCTTGTTTTCGTTCTTCAGTGATATATTTTCAATGTACATTAACACGCGGCCGTGCTTTATCGGAGCTCTCGGGGAATTAAGTTATATCTGAGTCCCTTACAAAAGGCTCAAGTGTGACGGAATCTTATGTGGTTTTATTCAGTTTCATTCCGACATACCACTTCACCGTTAAGTGAAGGTTCCCACACGATTAAAAAACATACTTGTAATAAAACCACTGCTGTAGTTGTTTTAGCAACGGTGAGCAATTTGTCTTTTAAATTAATCATACGAGTAGAATCAGATACCAATTTCATTAGATGCCTATGTTCAAAATAAATTATTTCCCCGGGCAATAAAATAAATTAAAATAGAGTGAAAATTGTCGTCCAGTTTTACATAAACGTTTTTAATTTATTTTATATCCGTCAAATTAATATTAAAAGTAAATGATTAGACAACAGTAAGGCGTGACGTCAAGCCTTTGTATTTCATACAAAAGTGTACCGAACCTACAGTTTTGACATTTACTAAAAAGATACTGATTAGACTTGACAATTATCTACCCTATTATATAAACAACGGTCGGAATGTATTCGATAGAGGTGGGTTATATCATTTATATCTAAACAATATCAGGTGTATCAGACTGGTGTAACAATAACACTACATGTATTGAGTAAGATAAATGAGTATTCGTTAAAACCTCACAAGGCGAAACCCTTGTTAAAGATTATGTGCGTCATTTAGTATCTTTCAGTGGCACAAAATAATGTAACTTAGTTTTACAATATTGTCGAATGAAAAAAGCTGAAAAAAAAATTAATAATCAATTTAGTGTCCGACCGGACCTTCGGCTTTGGCCACCTTTGGTTTCGGCCAAAATACGCCGATTTTTTTTTTATAACAAGCACCAAAATTACACCTTTCAATAAATAAATAGTAGCGAGCTATACATGCACCCACAGGGATGCTTGGATTATTTTTTTATTTAATCAAATGTTCATCTTCGCCTATCTTGTTCGCGCTCAGGTCTATTATGCCGAGGAGATGTTCTCGAATCCCGTGGGCGAACGAGTTGGTACGATTGTTAAAAAAATTCTTTATTTACTTATTATCTTTTCATTCACGTATAAGCAATATTATTTTATTGTTCTTATTTATAACCAGGTAATTTAAATCATTTTGTTTTATAATTAATCATCTCTTTAAGTTAATACAGTAAAAATAACTTTTTAAAAACTTAGCCAATCATGAAACAAATTTCTTAGGGTTTAGGCAATGGCCTGTCCGACCTGTCGGACACTAAGAATCACTAAGATAATCTATTTGTACAGTTTTGTGGTTTTAAAACTTTAGAAACTTGTTAATAAAGATGAGTTCATAACTCAAAGACTGCTAATGTGTCTTTTATCTCATGACACTTTTCAGACAGTCCATAGAAGAATAATAATAATAACGACCTAAGGTTTGGTTAGCTACATGTCTCCTGGACTCCGCTTGGGATTTTTAAATAGTATCAGTGGAATAATGGGTTGCTGTCTTGCTGAGGCGGACCGGACCTACAACTATAGTAGCGACGGCGAGGACCTATATAATATCTATTCGTTATTGGTCAGGATGTTTCTTTGTATGATATGTAAGTATTTATAAAAAAATATATATTATTATCTATGTATGTTGATCAGTGTTCTAGAACCAACAGTACATGCTCTGCTTAGTTTAGGTCTAGATAGCGATGTGATATGTCCCAGGATATGGTTATTATAATAGTGACCAACAGTCATACTGATTTCGTCTTACATAGTATATAATATTTGTATAAGAAGTAACTAAAGAGACATATATAAAGGTGTTACAGGAAGCTGTGGTCATATTTTAAGGTCGTATAGTATTTAAGTCGGACTATAGATACTTCAAATTGATCGATAAAGTTAAGATTTCGTGAGAGAGGGCTATTTACTATCAAGAATCGATGGGATGTCCGGATTTTTTTGAAATTGTCCGTAAAAAAAGAAAGAAACAAAATAGTTGAAATTGACATAAAATATGTTTTTCTTTCAGTCTATATTTTTTAAAGTTAAATCAATTATTTGTCGACACACAACGCTAATTAAATTTGGCCACACCTTTCTGTAACAGCTGTAAATAGCCCTGTATAGTTGTCTGGCTAAGCTTTCCAGGGCGGTTTGGTGTAGAGGCTGCGGCGGGGCCGGTCCCTGCGCTCGGCGGGCGCGCGGTCGCTGGTGGGCTCCTCGTCGTCGCGCGGGGGCTCGGCGCCGTCGCCGCTACCGTCGAGCTGCGCTGGCTTTGTTAGAAGCTGCACATATTTATATGGAACTTTATACATAAAAAAAATATTGGGTCTACAATCGGGGGTGATTCGGGAATCTTAACCCAATTATATTATCATTGGAGAAATCTCCATAAACATCATCATCCCGATCCGGCGAAAACCCAATAACATGATGTTGCTGTTTAAGGTTTTTCTGTTACGAAATTCTTAAAATCGTTGTCTGAAAACATTTAATAATATTCTTGCCTTGTAA
The DNA here is from genome assembly GCA_949752705.1 of Callimorpha dominula. Lineage (NCBI taxonomy): Eukaryota > Metazoa > Arthropoda > Insecta > Lepidoptera > Erebidae > Callimorpha > Callimorpha dominula. The sequence goes on along the minus strand of OX457002.1, from coordinate 1,769,059 downwards.
TTAGTGACCGACCGGAGGTTCGGTTTCGGCCAAAAAAACTAACTTCAAATTAGTTTCGGTTTCGGCCACAATTGCCCAAAACTTTCGGCCGCATCAAACTCAATGTTCGTGTGTCGTTCGGCAAATTACTTTTGATATTATTATATATTATGTCAATGGCAATTGTTAAGTATTGAACTTAGTTCTATTGAGTTCTATTTTTAAGTGACACATATAAGTGCTTATATTCGATTCACATATTACTTAGATTTACGTGTTTGTAGGTAATTGTTGTTAGATTACATTTTGTACCCTTATTTAATTATTTTTTTACCACCCATGCAACTAAGTATATGCTGTTATTTTATTGTGTGTGACCTTTAGTTACTAAGAATAGCTCTTGCGAACTACCTCGCCTCGTATATTTTCTGGAGACGCTTAACAGCGGGGAAATCACATTGAGAATATTTGTTTCAGTATCATAACAAATTGCGAGTGGCACTTCTCCCATTGATACGATATCATTGGTTATAAATCCCATCTTCAAATCTCAAAATTTAAATTAAAGTTTCAATTAGGTATTGCTTTTATAAATTATTCAACAAAATACGAAACAGTTTTCAAACATTTAGTAGTAATCAATGACACATCGAACAAAATCTAAATGATTAGCGCCAATTCACTATATGTTTACATTCTTTCTTTTACTGTGGCTTTTAACCGGGATGACATAATGAAAATTTAAATTAGAACATAACGTTGTTGTGAAGATGACTGCGCTGCGGGCGTGTTGAAAAAAATATTGAGCATAATTTTGAAGAAGGCACAGGTACCGTAAATATGATCATTAAAGACATTACATTTAAAATATGAAGCAGTTTATTAAAATACAAAATTTTCCTTAAATTTGCCGTATGTCACTACTTCCCCGAATTCGTTCCTTATTAACTACGCTATCGAATGGCTATAATAATACAGTCTTTGTTTTTTTTTTTTTAAATCTAATGAAGCAGTTTTAGTTTTCATCAAAATCGGGCCCAGGACTCCTTTGAATACTTTTCGCTATTCCTCATAATTTCGGATTTGGCCACGCACTTAAAAAAATCATTCTCTATTTATAATCATATATTCAGGACATAAAAAATAAATAATTATATTTGTTACATACTTTAATTTTTGTTGTTTATTTTATTTAACACCATTTAAGTGTCTGTATGTTTAAGCAAATAAATTTGAAAAAATATACTAGATTTCAGTATACAATAGGAATTCTTCAATATGTTTAAGTAAGATTCTGTTTCGGCCGAAACTGAAACCAGGGCCGAAAGTTCGGTTTCGGCTGAAAATCTGTTTCGGTCGGACACTACTTGTAATGCTTTGGAACAATTTAATGCTCACAAAAAGTGTGTGTGTTTAACACCACTACGTAAAAAAACTGTCCTATTTTAAATCGCAAAATAAAAGAAAAAAAAACTTGTGTTATTACCAGTCTAACGTACTGTTGTAATTCATTATCGGTGAGACCGTCCAGCAACTTGTCCTGCAGGTCGGCTCGGTCCTGTCGGTCGGGTCGAACGAGACCGCGGTCCGGCAGTGACAGTGGGTGCACTTTGGGATACTCTGCACCTACTATCGTCGACACTAAAATAATTGTGAAAAATATTAAATGATAACAATATGATGAAGAACAACGTGAGGAAAATATTGAGCGTAATGGCTATGTCATCAAACTTGCGATCAGGTGGTTTTGGGTTTAAACCCCACAAAAGCCATCCTCACAAACTTTCGCCTTTATAACATAAGTAAGATGTTATGAGTGTTATGACCCACGTTACTAGTACTCTTATTATGTTAAAAAAAAATAGATTCCGATATTTCCATAGCTTGAGCCACACCAGCACCTCAGTACTCATCTGACTTCCTTGCCATTCCATTCTCACTTATGTTTGTAATCAGTAAACCAGCACTAAAAAAACTTTTTTAAATAAATATATTTAAGGTTATATACGAGTATATATATTTTTAAACCATGTTCGCTAAGCACATACAACAGTATGTTTAAAGTGTAGAATCGATTTTCCAAACTTCTTATAAATATACAGGTTGTTACACAAAGGTGTTGTCATATTTTAGGGTTGTATGAGTAACTAACAATTTTGGGCAGATTAAATTTTAGGCAAATTCGTGATTACAGAATGAATAATACAAAACTCGTATTTGGAAACTGACAAATTGATCGATAAAGCTAATATTTGTGTACGAAGCTGTGGGTATTTACTATCAAGGATGTTGATAGAATGTCCAGATTTGTCTGAAAATGTATGTATGAAAAAAACAATCACTGAAATTTACATGAAAACTCATAATATTTTGATAAGAAATGTGCATCTACACACACAAGAGAGAAAAGTGTTTGGACCGATTTAAGCAAAAATTATCTAACCACAACCTGAAAATTTTGAGTTTTTGTGACCTATGTACTCCGAATAAGGTATATTTTAACATATCAAAGAACTTGTGGATTGGATCATTTTTGCTTAAATCGGTCCGATTCAAAGTCCATTTTTCTTTAAGCTAGATCAACAATTCTAAAATTTTGCCACACCTTTATGTAGCAGCCTGTATATTAGAAAGCAGAAATTTTTATTTAAAAGTGCTTTAAAGTTGATAAGCCTACAAAAATATTCACGAAAGAACTTTCGTATAATTGCTAAACAGTTCCGCTTGTCGGCGTTAGATGGCATTGTCGTTAGTTTTTGTTTTTATACTATAGGGAGCAAACGAGCAGACGGGTCACCTGATGGTAAATGACAACAGTCGCCCATGGACACCTGCAACACAAGAGTCACAAGTGCGTTGCCGGCCTTTGAGATAGGAGTACGCTCTTTTCTTGAAGGTTTAAAGGTCGTATCGCTCCGGAAATACCACAGGCGACAATTTGACAGTAAACTACAATGTACAAAATTGGTTGTCTCACCGCTATCGGGGCGTGTGACGTCGAGTGAGGAGACGTGGTTGTTGCCGTTGGTGAGGATGAGGAGGGCCTGGCGCCACTGGGACTCCATCACGCTGTGCAGCTGAGACGCGATCTGTCCGCGACGACGACGGTACGACTCCAGTTTGCTCTACATAACAACATATTGGTACCATTATACGGTTATACAATGTTCGAGAACTTAAAACTAAATTTATAGAAACTGGGAGAGAAGGAGAGGAGGCGTACTGTAGCGTATTGTAGAAAATCTTAAATTATTTTTTATTTTCTAACAAATCCATGAATATAGAAATGGATCAAGATTACTGTAAGCTAAAAATACTCTTACTAATTATAACCTTTATTATTTTGAATTAAATAGGTTTTTCTCAAACAAACACCACCAAGTTTCAAGTTCATTTAAGTTCAAGTTGATTTACCTCAAGTAATCCAATTTTCTCGCTGGCCTGCGCCAGTTGTAGCCTGTACAACTTAATTTCTTCTTTCTGCTTCTCTTCTAAGACATTCACCTCTAATTTGTGTCTGAAATTCAATACAGTATATTAGCAAATATTATATTAGTTATTAATAATATAATGAGACTTCACTGAATTAAAATGGACAAAGAATAATATATTTAAGACAATATAACGCTCATAGCTAAGTGGTAACCGAGTAGGTTTAGGACATTACGAGGTTAAGTAATAATAGCCAGGTCAGTCTTACGATGAGTGACCATTCTTAACACATCGAGACCCCTCCGTGCCTCGGAGAGCCCGTTAAGCCGTCGGTCCCGGGTGCCATACTAATATCTGTGGCATTCGTTACGGGTAGTTGGAGCCCTAAGTCCGACAACCTGGTCTAACTACAACAGATCAGAACAGATAAGAGTTACGCGATAGAAAGAGAGGCAATGTCTATGTGAATATACCTGTAAGTAATTAACGCAGTGCGACCTGAATTAAAACTTTATTGTGTGGGAACAAGAGTCGCTATTTATTTAAATAATTTTGGCGGATTGGGGCTTCTGTACCTGTACTATTATGTATTCTGTGCCTCTACACAAAAAGTGGAATATTGTAACTTAAATTAATATGTCTAAGAAGGTCTTTAAATCCCCACGGGTCGTCATCTCACCTGAGTTAACAGTGAAGTGGTATGTGGGAATCGAACTGACTAAAACCACACGGTGTTCCGACAAGTGGGTCTATTGCGAGGGACCCGGGTATACCTCAAGAATACCCAATGTCTTAGAAGGTCTGTCGATCGAATAGTTTTTCTTACATAATATGTATACTACTATCTAAACTTACTGTTCCTCTATCCTAGCAATTTGCTTGTTATATGTATCAACAATCGATATCTCTTTACTCCTCGCATCACTCTCCATCTCCCTCTCTGCCATGTCTAGTTGCTGCTGGAACTCCTGCAGCTTGGCCAGCACTGCATCTTCCAGCTGCTTCTGGTAGTGGCATTTCAGCTCCGTCTTCTGAAGTTCTAGATGTTTGCGAAGGTTCTTTACTTCGTTGTCTAGGTTATCCTGTAATGGGCCAATGAGGAAATGGTTTTTTATAGACTAAAACTAAAAAATTGTATATCGATCGGTTGATTAATTAATGCGTGAAAGCGTAATTAACAAATAAACAAACAAAATCACATTTACAATAATAATATTTAGTTAGTTTCAAACAAAATACATGTATAACAAACTAAAGGCAGTTACATTATAGTTTACTAGCAGCGCCTCGCGGTTTCACCCGCATGATTCCCGATCCCGTGGGAATATCGGGAAATATATAAAAAGTAGCCTATGGGTTAATCCAGGTCTCCAGGTATCTACATATCAAGTTTCATGAAAATCGGTTCAATGGTTTTTGCATGAAAGAGTAACAACCATCCATCCATCCAGCCCAACTCTCACATTTATAATATTAGTGGGATAGGTAAATAGTGGATCATGTTGAAGTCGGCGGGCATTGACCGCAAGGGTCAGGAAATGACCATGATCTCGGTGTAGGTATATCCATCAAGACAAAATTCTGATGGACCCTTGCACATAACATTTACCAGTCTGAAGTAAATATATTAATTAGTGACAACAATTATATTGAACCACCTATATCCAGAATAAATAAAAGTAATCAGACAGAAAACCATTTGCATAGTTGAGACAAGAAGAACAGTAGTTCTATATCAATACTTACACACTTCTTCAGCAATTCACTACTCTGGTTTTGCTTCTCCGCTAACTGCCTCTCCAACACATTGGCTCTTGAGCGTTCTTCGTTCACCTTCTCCTTTAGTAAGTCGCGCTCTTGAATTATGATAGACATTTGGTCGTTCAACGACTGTATCTTACGGGTGAGGTCATTCGAACCACTTTTCGTAAGGTCATGGTCTGATTTTTCCTAAAAAATACATGTACTTAATGTAGTCATTATACAAACAATCGCGAGCGAGCTTCTGACTTTGATCGGACATTTCTAAATCCTTATTTACACATTGATTACTGAAAATAAGGAAACAGGTGATGGTAACACCTTTTGTCATTGTCTTTAACCAATGTGTAAATCAGGCTTCAGGTGAAGATTTCATCTTAACAATTTTGAAAATAGTTATTGAACTAATTAAGTTAATGTATGAAGGAGTTACTAAATTCTTAAGATGGACTGTAAGAAGTTGGTTTGCCCTAACATTAAAATCTTACTTAGATTAAATCCTGTTAATAATAAGGAAAATATTTTTATTTATTATTGCAGTCCTCGGTAGAGAAATGCTTGCAGGGTCGGGTGAACTCCAAATCTCATTAAAAATTATGCCATGATGTATATAACCAATGAAATTATGAAATGCAACTTCTATAAGGTGAAAATAACTAATATTATAGACTCTCACTCACCTTTTCCAATGCATCTTCAAGATTCTTCACACAATCTGTAGACTGCTTATTAAGTCTCATTATAGTTTCATAGTTTTCTTTCAACACTTCAATCTCTTTGTCTTTATGCGCAATTACCTCATCTCTTTCTGACAAACTCTTACTCATTCTCTCGTCAAGTACTCTCTTCTCAGCTGTCTGGTGTTTGCACTTTTCTTGGTAATCATGTGCTAGGTCCAAAGCCTTGTATAGTTCGGTTTCGAAGTGATTCGTTTTCTGTTGAAAAAGTAGTTATAATGTTAAAACTTTCCTTTGGTTGCGTACGAATCTACCCAGTTCTTTATTTGTGAAGAGACCAGATATGAGCAAAGACAATTGTTCTTGTGTACATAACCGCGGTTTCATATAGATATAGTTTGTTTACATAAAGATAATACCCGCATTCGGAATGACTCCTGTGTCGTGGGGGACTTTACAAAAATACACATACAAACCATGGACACAAAGAACACCCAGACTCGGGTGGGAATCAAACCCACGACCTATAGCGTAGCAGTCAGGGTCACTAACCACTAGGCCAACAGGCCAGTCGCCAGTTTAAAAGTTTTTTTTTTATTCGTAACAAATTTGCAGAGTAATAAAGTAATTTTGTATAAAGAAAAAGTTTTCCCCAGAAATGGTTTTGTTCATTGATGATTTATTTTGCACTCAGTACAAAAGCCTTGTTAAGCTGGTCAATTAAGTTGTGTAAAATCCATACACTGGAATGCTCATGTTGCAATATAGGCAGATATCTGCTTTTCCTACCTCCTAGTGCCTTAAATTAAAAGAATTTTAAAACTCTAGTAAATACCTTTTGCGCGTCATCAGCAACCATTCGAAAATTTTCCACTTCCCTGACCATTTTCTCTAAAGCTTGTCTATGCCTCTCTTCTGCCTTATCAAGGTTGCCCGTAAGTCTCAACCAAGCTTCTCGTAATTTGTTAATAGCAGCATCCTTAGCACGATCAACCTTGACAGCTACTGCTAACCTTTCTTGTTGGTCTAGAATCTTCTTTTGTAGTTGTTGGATCATTGATTCACAGTGCTGCAAATAAAGTAGAATAAGTTTTTGAACATTACATAACACTAAAGAATGCTTTATTTAGCTGCTACAACGAACATGTAGTAAGCATCTTAAGTGTAAAGAAAAAAACTTACTTCTCTCTTTAGTTTTTCTTCTTCCAATTTCACACTATCGCCTCTTTCTCCCCGATCTGCCCTATCTCCCCAAAGCTCGCTCAAGCTCAATAGATCTGTATCAATAGTCTCCATGTATTTGTTTTGTAAAGACGCCAATCTCATACCATCTTTAACCTCTGAGCAGTAAGGTCTCATTTGTGGCATCTTGAATTCTTCTCTTTTAGGAGAAGAATAACTATCTGTGATTGATGTTTGAGTGTTTCTACTATAGCTTTGAGCTTTATACTGCTCTAGAACCTTCGATGCCCTGTCATAAATTTTATTTGATGATGGTCGGAAAGAGTCTACATAGCTTGTGTGGGTTTTTTTTGGAGTAGATGTTGGTGGTACATCTTTATCACAAAAATTCAACTTTCTTATACTTGGGGATCTTGTATCTTGTTTAGATGTCTCTGGAGCTTGTTTTGTTGCGCTTTCAACATGACTTACAGAAGGTCCATCATAACTTTTATAATTTGTAGTTAAAGGCTTCTCCATTTTTGAGGCTGCCATATTGTTCTTGACTAAATAAATATATTTATCTAGTATATTGCTTGGCACCACTCTACCACTGGGAAGTTTCACATCTTCAACGCTGTTTGATGTGTCAAGTTTTTGTGTAATATAATCTCCTGTTGCTTTTATCACGTTTTCTGGGGTCACAGTAGACTCTACATCCTTGAACTTGGTTTCAGGAATCTCATAGTTTTCTACTTTAGTAAGAAACTCATCAATTTCATGTAGAAGCAACTTATCATTTTTTTTATTTGGTGTAGAAACTATACTGCTTACATCTCCGTCCATGCTTTGAATATCATTTATAATATCAACTGGTTTAGGACGAAATGTTTCGATATAATCTAGGTCTAGGGGTGGGATACTTTTAACAAATGTACTTATGGAATCCAAACTCGTCAGAGATAAATCTTGACTTCTTTGCTTCTTTGAAAGTTTTTTTTTTCGTCTACGCGGAAAAGTAAAACATTTCCGGTCTAAGCTTCGATTATCAATACTTTCGCTTGTATCCCAGGTCTTAGATTTTATGATTGTGCCGATACTTGATATATCACTGCTTGCTTCCAAACTTTCTAATCTAGATTCCAATGTATGCACCTGGTTAACCAGTTGGCCAAGGACTTGTGCAGTACAAGATTGAGGTTTATGTACGACGGTCCTAGAAGATTCTAAGAGAGAATCCTCGGAATCAGAGCTCTGTACCAGGAAAAAATTTGGTGGTATAAGCAGGAGAACATCTGTATCGTCGGTCTCACTCATCACAGCAAATGAAAGGATTCTTCTTCACATAAACACGAGCCATTATACAAAAACACAGTAATTAATGTGATTTTAGTTTTTTTAGATACTTTATCTTATAGTAATCAGCTAAGCACCGTAAACAGAGTTTACAACTGAGACTGACCGTTTGTTTTGTTTATAGATTATGTCAGAACCGTTGTCAACTTGACAGACAATTCAATTCTTGTAGGCGATTTTTTAAATAAAATATTTACATTGCAATTTGGATATGGAAGCTTTGTAAATAAACTATATGTCATCATATTTAGGGTTTTCATATTTATAGAATGCTGAATATTGTTATTTTATCTCTATTTCCTAGATAAACAATACGATTTTACTGTAGTTGCGATTGCTGGGAGTCAAGTCAACTAAACGCGAGATACGCAATACTTATTAAAACCGCATAAAACAAGAATTAACAAATTTGAAATTAGAACTATGTCCTACAAATCTATAATATTTTAAATTTCGCAGATCAACAACGATTTGGTTATTTATATAATTAATCGTCAAAGTTAAGAAGTGGTTGATTAATCGATGTGTGTGTCTGACTCGCACTTGGCCGTTATTTTCTAACTCGTGTATTTTATTAGGTTTAATAAAGGGTTTTATCTCGAGTTTTCCTTCTCTTACAGCATTGGGCAGCATTTGGCAAACTACGTCGAGTTTTTCTCTTCACCATTACCGCAATGCCTTAAAACGAAAGCGTTCGATCAGTGCGTCCTACCTATTATGACATACGGCGCCGAGACGTGGACACTAACGATGGGGCTAGTCCACAAATTGAAAGTCACGCAGCGGGCTATGGAGCGAGCTATGCTTGGAGTCTCTTTGAAGGATAAATTTCGTAATGAGATCATTCGACAAAGAACCAAAGTTACCGACATAGCTCGCAGGATAAGCATGCTCAAGTGGCAATGGGCTGGCCACGTATGCCGAAGGACCGCCGATGGCCGTTGGAGCAGACGGGTCCTAGAGTAGAGACCGCGAATCGGCAAACGGAAAGTAGGACGCCCCCCAGCCAGATGGACCGACGACCTGAAGAAGGTAGCAGGGATGGACTGGATGCGGAAGGCGGAGGACCGGGTGCTGTGGCGCACATTGGAAGAGGCCTATGTCCAGCAGTGGACTATGATAGGCTGATTGATTGATTGAGGTATTACTAAAAATTAATTTAAAAGCATTTAACGTGAATAAAGTTGTACGAAATTTATCAACAGAATTTTGTTTCACAACTTATTGGTAAGGATTTCGGTAATGTAGAGTTAATTTTATTTTATCTACAAAACAGGTAATGAATAATGACAAAACAATTAAGAACCATTGGTCCTATGTTTGTTAACCGATGTATGTTTATCTTTATTAGTAGGTAGATCGTTTGCTTCAATCTGTCGCCAATTCGCCATCTTGGATTGCAAAGTCCCGTTCTTCATTGCCCCATACACGCCTTCAAGAAAATGCTTAGCTTTTTATCAATCTTGTACATTAACTACATCACAAACAAGAGCCATGTATGTGGTACAGAGTGGTACCTAGGCTTTTTTATAATCTTTTTTTGGAAAAAAAAATTAGATGTTTATTACCCATGTTTAAGAACTCTTTGATGACCTCTGTGTCGCAGCGGTAGCGTATTCGATCGTTTGCCAGGGGCTGCGAGTTCGAATCCCGCTCAGTGCAAATGTTTGCAACCATGAATATGTATATTAGCATTGGTCTGGGTGTTTCCATGTATAATATGTACTCCTAGGTCGTTCTTTAGGTCGCTTGTAACAATGTGACCGATCGAGGTACCTAAAATTTTATGCTATGCCGTTGAGACTTATGGGTGGAACACCGCGTGATTGCTGCTTAGACGCTTTAAATACAAGAAGAGAATTTTGAGTTGTATATCAAGTCTTGTTCCACCGCATAGGCCTCGCATATCGATCTCAACTTCTTCAACCCACTTATCGAAGGACTGATTATAAACACATCAAATTACAGTAGTATCGCGTAAATAAAATAAATCAACTCGTGGTCAGCATTTTTCGTTGCGCATTTAGCCCCCATTCCGCCGAGCATCTGAAGTGTATCGTACGATCAGGAACTTCGTTATAATAAATATATCTAAATATTTTTATCTGTGTTTTAGAATATAGTACAAGCTCTGCTTGGGAAGAGCGCTAATAATGGTTTAGTTAGTTAGATGAAAAAGGTTATCATACTAGAAAGGCATCTCTTTCCAATCATCAACTTATAAAAAAAATGTGTGTGTGTACCAGAGTACACAGGTAAGAAGTGAAACTTCTTTACGACATATCATTTTTCTACTATTTGCAACTTCACGAAAATGGGGTAGATGAGGCTTAAGCCTTAAGAAATTATAAAACGAAATATATAATCACTCTCACTTTTCTTGTAAATTCACTTAAATTTGAATAAGTCTTTTTATTTTATCACTTTCAAATTAATATATTCTTATGTCAAACCAAAATTCAAAACTAATATATTGTTGTTATTAATATAATATAATAAATTATATTCTTTACGTCAATATACTAAACTTTGATAAAAAAAGCAACATGGCGCGTAACCGAAAAACGTGACGATTTTTCTACAAAATTTCTCCCATACGTCGATAAAGAAGTTTCACTTCAATAATTTTAAAAATCTCAAATAGACAGATATTTGCAAAAAATCAAACCCATTTTTTTCAGCAATTAGTTTATAACTTTTGCAATTTTATTTTTGTCAAAAATAATCTACATGTTTCAGATTCAGTGTCGGTTATGGCTATCCACAAGTGAGATCTTGGTAAATAATATTCATTAATTTTTCTCTCGATAATTCCATTACCATCCTGACTAAAATTATAAATTACGCATTTATTAATTTCATCATGAAATTTGATGAATTGACAAAATCATCATTCACGCGAGCGAAGTCGCCGGGCCAATTCTAGTTTTAATATAAATTACTGTTCCGAAGTGAAATATCAATATATTCGCTCGGTTAAGCACACCGAACTCTTTAGAGAAGTCGACCTTAACTTTTTTATTCCTTAAATATGGTATTGGAGGTGGACATCACATGAGACCACCACCAAGACACACCTAGAAAACTAATACTTTTGCAGATCTTACGAGGCAGAATCCTAATTCTGGAATTGTTTAGCAACAGTAAATGGGTTTGTCTGAGCTGAAACTGAATCCGTAGGTGTTCGGGGCCCTATAGACGCCTAAAAAGTAGCTGCAGAGTAACTATCACTATAGACATCAAACTAATGTATCTTCTAATGCTGCGTGAGTTCTCTGAAGAAATTGCTGCTTTCGGCGTATATTCTGAAAAGTGAAAATGATCCATATTTGTGTCGCTGTTTTGGCCACGTATACCTCTGATTAGCAGAGGATACAGAGCAGAAATCTCAACCTATGGATTCGGTTCGTCCAAACCGTTATCCTGACTAGGAAAAAATCAGAAGTGGTGGTGCATTGGAGCTGCGAGGAAGGAATACTCAGTAAAATTCCAGCACTAGCCTGGTAAAAGCGTGACGGGCATAACTTCATCCGCTCCCCGAGTCAGAGACAAGGCGGGTGGCGTGTTTGTCTCTTACGCGCCTCTTTTCGAGAGGCTACCAGAGATGGACATACTGGATATGAAAGAACTTTTATAAATTAAGATATGACATTTTAATTTACTTACATTTATTTATATTCAAACCTTGAAAACAAATATGAATTACAATCTCTTTTTATTACATTTGGATGAAACCTAATCCTATCCTATGAACTAAGAAGTGGGAATCTATAATATATTATAAAGACAGCGATAGACAATATAAAAATCAGCGATTGCTTGTAATGGGAGCAATTACCCATCTGCTCGTTTGCACACTATCCCATAAAAAAAAATTTACTAAATGGATAGTAAGCAAAAATGGTGATGTACTTGATGATGATAAATGTTTTTCATGATGTATGTGTCAGCTTTATGTTTTAGTTATTCTATCTGCAGTGTATGTTCAAAATGTTTATCTGACAGTTTATAGAACATAATCACTACATATTATAAAACAAAGTCCCCCACCGCGTCTCTCTGTTCGCGATAAACTCAAAAACTACTAATCGGATTTTCATCACTAGATAGAGCCATTCATGAGGAATGTTTAGGTATATAATTTGTTAAGGTTTTGTCTAAATTGGTTGAAATATGATGATGATTGTTGAAGATGTCTCTGCTACTGTGTCAAGCCGAGAAGGGTTGCTAGTTGCTTTTAAAACATGAAAGCTTAAAGAGTTACTTATGCTAATAAACTTCTAAGCTTTACATAGTAACAATAATAATATAAATATTACCTTAACAATAGTTAATAAATACTACATTACACATATTAAATCAGTTTTTTAAGAAATAAAAATGATTCCAAATGTGTTGGACAATATAACTCTGTAGCACTTACATATCTGTAATTACAATGTTACTGGAACTTATTAGATGCCATAGCTATATAATTTCTAAATAATAATTTTTAAATAAATTTATAAAGATGGATAAATTAGGACTTATTTAAGGTAATTTTTATAAGGTGAAATTACATTTTGTATACCTGACAATGAGATGTTAAAGGTTAAGGCAAACAGCGGGCGGGGCTGGTCTGAGCTGTGGCATGACCCGGTTGTAATGTACTACTTAATATAGAAGATGTCACGTCACACAGCGCCACTGAGCTAGGCGCTAGTACATATAAACGTCCCACGCCACGTCAGTCACCGTCCCCCCCCCACCAGTCTTTTTTTTTTTATGCGTGTGGAAACCCCCTCGGGCTGTCCCCGACCTCTGTCTGTCCCAATCATTAGATCGAATTGCGAGTTTCAGTAACTACCTGCTTTTGGTCTTAATTTTTTTTCGCACATCTTTTTAAGAAAATTTGCCAAATGTAGTATAATGATAGATCTAATTTTGGAATATTTACAGTTCATATATAGAAGTGCAGAAAGCTAAAAAGTTTCAAGAATATGGCTTACAACTTTAAAATTACATGAAAACGGCTTAATGAAGTTACACACATCCAGATGTGATTACCTGTCTTATGTAAGTCTATACAATGACAGCTCAAGTTATACTTGCCAGTGAAAAGACCATAGTCCAAATTCAACTACCACCAAACTCTAGTTATTATTAAGTTGCAAAAGTTTGAAATAAAATATTTACAAATATATTTAGTTTGTAATTTATCAAGAAGCTCTAACATGGATAGGTGTTTGTTTAATAAAGGCATCTAATTTATTCTTAAAAATTTCACTAGTTATTGGCTCTCCAATACCACACAATGGGTTTCTTATAGCATACTTTACAAAGATTTCTCCATAAATTTTCTTCAGTAACTCTCTAACACCTTGTGCTTGATTGTCAGTATTCATAACAAATTTCAATCCCGAAGGTGTTTCAAGACAGTGTAAGGTATATTTTGTAGTCTTGTAGTGCATAAAGCCATCTTTTGGATCCAAGGGTGATATTTTAGAAACAAAAGATTTGATGGAGAACAACATTCCGTACATTAGTTTCCCTTCCTGTAACAAAGTTATAATAAAACAAAAAGATAACTGTAGATCAATTATTTTGTTCAAGATGTTATGCTTTTGTAACAAACTCAACTCTTGAAAATGTTTAGTTCATTCACAATAGGTAGAATGATTAGACAGGTACATTATAGCTGTGTCCCAAGACCCAGTACCGGATCACAGTGTGGTTTAAGTTGGTGCGAGTTCAACATACCACCTTACCATTTGCTCTAAATAATTTTAGTGTGTAACCCTCTTAAAAAAATCATAAGTATATATTAGGGAGTAATTGAAAATATTTCCCTTGGATTTTGTAATCAGTTTACATAAATCATATATTAATGATACATACATATATTAATGATAATGATAATATAATCTTTGAGTTTGAGCCACTCCTAACTTAAAATAACAACTGGTGTTGAGTGGAGTCATTCAGGATAGTTCATGGTACACCATTGAATATAATTGGTGGCCTTATCGCACTGTGGCAATCTCTTACAGGCATATCCACTCTCCATAATTTCCAAACATTATGAAAGAACTTGACTCTGATGTTCAATATAGGATTATTGATAAGTCCCTATAGACACAAAATTATCTTTTATATCTGTAGCGTAATGTAAGGAGCACATTTAACAGTTAACGCATATGAAAATAACGATAAATAGGATTATGGGAAAAGGAGTTGAGTATTACACATACTGACCTCCTCTCTCGACATGCCAGATTGTTTTGATCTATTCCATTCACCGTAATATAGAAGCGTCCCATATCGGTCGAATATGTATAAATTGTGAATGGTCATTTTATTGGAAATCACACTATATCTTTTTTATTTCGCAATAAAAACAATCCTTGAAGAAGTACAACCCATAACATTATTTTTGGTTGGTTGTCAGTTGCCTTTTTGACAGATCAGATCGGATTCTATAGGACTTGGCGATTTATGAATTTTCATTCGACCATTCACAAGTGTAATGTTTAGTCGATTGTCGCTATTTTATCTGTGCTTTTACAATTCTTGGTATTGTAGGCAGCGTTGCCAATTTGTGGGGAATTCCCCTACATGCAGGGAATTTCAAACCGATTGGGGAATTCATGGGAAGAGCTTCAATGCGTGGAAATTGCAGGTAATCGGGAATTTTTGAATTGTAGCCTTATTAAGAACTATTTTATTTTTTTGATTTTTTTTTTATATTCACGTATGTGTGGTTGGTAGGTAATAGTGTATATAGCATGAGAACATTAACTTGCATTGTGAGGAAACCGCTTCAATTACGTAGCTTTGCGTAACAAAGATGTTTCTATCCAGCTAAGGTTACAAATAAAACGAGACAGCAAATACCACAAAAAAGTCACGAACGAACCCAGCACATTTTACTGTTTTAGATGAAATATACAATATTGGAATGGAAGTTACAGAGAATATGGAGAACTTAAAGAAAGACATAAATGTTAAACGTTCAGCAATTGTAGATTTTATAGAATATGTCAAGCTTTTATTTTGAATTGAAAACGGATATTTTTGTCAAAATTTGGCACTGGCTAGGGACACTATATTGAATAGTACACTGAACCCTAGACTTCACCGATTTGAAAAACTTGAAAAGGGTGGGCTCACACTGTGCTGGACCACTCTAGATTTGATCTAAGTGTAGATGATGATGGGGAAACTTACTGGAGCAAATTATACGTCTTAAAACCAGTGCAGATCAAGAAATGTGTCCAAATTTGAAATGAGTAATAAGTTAATTGCTCCTGTTACCATTCTCAAACGCGTTTGTTGAAAGAAAATTCACTGTTCTAAAAGATTTTTAACTGGCAGCGCCCCACGGTTTCCCCGCGTAAGTCCCGATCCCACGGGAATCAAGATAAAAAGTGGCCTATGCGTTAATCCAGGTCTCCAGCTATGTAGATACCAATATATATACCAATTTTAATCGTAATAAAAGAGTAACAAACATCCTTCCATCCAAACTTTCACTTTTATAATATTAGTGGGATAATAATTTTAATATTAAGAATTTATTTATTTTACATAGCCATTGTTGCAAAACATTGGAACCCTGCCTCCTGTGGTAACCTGTATATCAGGAGACCGTGTCTTCACCCATTTTGTTATATAAGCTATACAATAAAAATACAGCTAAGTGTGTGTGAGTCTCTGTGTGAGTGTGTATATCTGTAGTCTAGTGTAGTGTTAGTAGCCATGATTTAATTTTAATTTTGTCGTCCTTTTTTGTCAGTGGATTAATGAACAGATTGTTGATTTGATTTGTTTGATTGTGTTGATTTGTTTATAGTATTATATATGCTTATAGCTAGGTATAAGCTTTACCGTCTTGCTGATGCAGTTCTACCTTTTAAAGGTGAGCATCGAATGTGAATTGTAAGTGTACGTACGAGATCTTGGAGATATGAAGGGCTAGTAAGTTATTTTCTAACCAATGACTTATTTTTCGGAGGCCGAGCTTAGCAGTTTTCGTCAGCTACTTCCAGGTTGCGCCAACTGTCTTAAGTTGGCGGGGAGAAGTCGTTTTTTTACACTTTTTTTTGCTCTTTCAACTGTTCGTTAACTGTTCGTAACTGTTCAATCAAAATTTTTTTTGTTCGATCTTAGTTTTTTTATTAAAAATAAAATAAAAAATTACCCTCAAGTTCGCGGGGAGAAGTCGTTTTTTTACGTTTTAAAATTCGGTTCTGGCGTTATGGTCACAGTTCTAACCTAACCGAAACCTAGCTATTTCTTTTCAATTGACCTATACTACTAATGTTAAATCGTCTGTAACTTAATACTAAAGTCCCCTCTCTGATGTCGCCCGCTCTCGCGTGATGCGTATAATCCATTTTGGATATTAAAATTTTAGGCGTGGGACTGAATTACTAAGTGAGCGACAGAAATGGCTAGGTTTAGGCCAGAACCGAATTTTATTTGATCGATCAATGACGAACAGTTAACGAACAGTTGAAACAGCAAAAAAAAAATTAAATAAATGTCTTTTCCCCGCCAACTTGAGGTTAATTTTTTATTTTCTTTTTAAAAAAAAAACTAAGATCTAACAAATAAAAATTTTGATTGAACAATGACGAACAGTAGAAGTAGCAAAAAAAAAAATGTAAAAAAAAGACTTCTGCCCGCCAACTTGAGGGTAATTTAAAAAAAAAACTAAGATCGAACAAATAAAAATTTTGATCGAACAATGACAAACAGTTAACGAACAATTGAAATAGCAAAAAAAATATGTAAAAACCGACTTCTCCCCACCAACTTGAGAGTAATTTTGTTTTTTATTTAAAATAAAAAGCTAAGATTGAACAAATAAAAATTTTGATCGAACAATGACAAACAGTTAACGAACAATTGAAATAGCAAAAAAAAAAAAATGTAAAGAATCGACTACTCCCCGCCAACTTGAGGGCAATTTTTTTTTTATTTAAAAAAAAAAACTAAGATCAAACAAATAAAATTTTTTATCGAACAGTTAACGAACAATTGAAATAGCAAAAAAAAAGGTTAAAAAACGACTTCTCCCCGCCAACTTAAGACAGCTAAATATTTTACCCATATGGAGAAACTGCTGACATCTGACGTAAATCATTTACGTAGGAGTAGTTCAGAAAGAGGCTAGGAGAGATGCAATTACCTTTGCGGCACGCCGTAAGTGATATTAACGATAATGGCAGAAAAGGGAAACAAGGGTTAGTTTAAAGTTTGATCCTTCGAAAAAATTTTTACAATGAAAGTATGGAAAAATCGATTGAAAATTAATCGATTAAGTTAAATTAATGTAAGAATTTTTTAATAGCTGTGGGGAATTTTTGGGGAATACAGATTATTTCGCCCGGAAAATCGGGAATTTCATCATTATTTTTTGGGTAATTTAAAAAAAAGGCATTGGCAACGCTGATTATAGGTAATGCAAAATGAATGACCTTTTGAAATAAAATCGCACTTGTAGAACGTGGGAATCATGGTGCAACAATTTTCATAAATTAAAAACCAACAAAAAACCCTCAAGATATTGTTTATTTTAGTAATCAATAAAGTCTTAAACATAACTAGTACGTGCAAAGCGATTTATGTGATGTTAGTTTGAGTGTTTACTATAGGTTATAATTCTTACCTAATACTTGGTTCCAGGACAAAAATCAATAAACATAAAGTATGGATGAATATACACGTGAACCGTGCCCGTGGCGAATTCTTGATGACTCCGGTGGGGCGTTCATCATGGGAGCCATTGGTGGTGGCATATTTCACTCAATTAAAGGGTTCAGAAATGCCCCAGTGGGTTTTAGTAGAAAAATGGTCAGTATTTTTGCAGCCAAGAAAATTGTACCTGAAGACCTCTTTGTTTGAAATTACAATTTTTCTGCAGCTTGGTAGTTTAGCAGCGATGAAAGAGCGTTCACCCATTGTTGGAGGGAACTTTGCAGTATGGGGTGGAATGTTCTCAACTATCGATTGCTCACTTGTGTACCTGCGACAAAAAGAAGACCCATGGAACTCCATAATGAGTGGGGCTCTTACTGGTGGAATCCTAGCAGCTAGAAATGGTAAATATTAATTTGTCGAATATTTTAGATAAGTTAGTAGGTTTAATGTTAATTTGCCATTTATTTTGTTTTTAATTATAAATCTGTTTTTTTTAATCTACAATTGAAAATACTTAAAGAAACAAGCAGGATATTAATAATAACATTCTGGGACATTATACAACACTATCTACACCCAAAATAAACAGCTTGTAGCAAGAATAAACATACTTAGATTATTCTAAATATATACTATGGCTAAAAGCCAAAGTATGGTGACAGCTAGTTCTAGCCAGCTAAACCTAGGTGTGTGCAGTATCAGGTGGTTAAACTTAGGTGTATCCTTTCTATTAAATGCTCATACCAGGTGTAGCCAGTTGCATTCAGCTAAAACAAGGTCAGAACTAAAGGCTATAACTAGTTATAGCCAATGCCTGGTGGTTAAGAATAGGCAAGGGATCCAGATATTTTTGAAAAGTAAAAAACAATAAAAAAATTCAGTTATAGGACTGCAGTCAGAAGTGAAAACAAAGCTTATACACATATATTTATATATATATACACACATCTGAGTGTGACTGTCAGAGTTCAGTGCTTTTTCCCCATACCACAAGTGCCAAGTGTGTGCTAAAGAAGTTATCACTTCAAATATTAGATTATTAATAAAACTGGACCAATGAAAATAATTATGTTTTGGCCAGTTAAGTCTTAACAAAGGACCATTGCTATCAAGCATGTCTTCATATCAGTGACATAACTATTAAAGTTTATTTCAACCTTGTAGCTATGTACTTACAGGCTAACTAGATAATAAATATTTAAACTGATATTTCTTTCTCTACTAGAAATAAACATACTACAAAGCTCTGTCAATAGCTGTTTCTATATACCTAGTACACACAGGACTGGCTTGTCGGTCTAGTGGTTAGTGACCCTGACTGCTGACCCAAACTTCATGGTGAATCCATCATGGATTCACCATGAAGTTTGGCTCCCCACTCAGGACAAATAATTGTGTGATGAGCATGACCATTTGTTCCGTGTCTGGGTGTAATTTATGTATATATATATATATTATTTCTTATGGACTGTATGCTGCGCGAATAATCAGCTCAGGAATCTGCCAATTCCAAGTGTTTTATAATTTATTTATAAGTTAGTAAATTACAAAAACATAAAAAATGGATGTCTATTCCTCCATCTTGACAAAAAAAAAAGTGTAATTCATCTATATGTAAAATGTATGTATTTAGAAATATATAAGTATGTTTCAGTTCACGCTTTGCCTAGTTTGGGATCAGATGGCTGTGTGTGAAATGTCTAAAAGTTATTTTATTCTAGTTTATAATGTTACAATATAATTTTTTGTAAATAAATATTTCCAGGTGTCCCAGCCATGGCTGGCAGTGCTCTTGTAGGGGGCATACTACTAGCACTTATTGAAGGCATAGGAATAATGTTCTCTAGAATAACAGCTGAACAATTCAAACCACAGCAACCAATATTTGAAGACCCATCGGTATTAGGCAGCCAAGCACAGCCACAGAGTCAAACGTTCCAATAGTTTAGGTGATAAGTGTATATAGAATTATTTTGCACAGCCTACTGTGGTTTTACTGTGCCATTCTTTCTCATCTAAAAAATTATGTTAAGACTTGCATCTTTTTTAACTGTATTTATATAATTTTATTTTATCTTACATTCTTCAGATCATACTGTATTCCAATTAATATTGGGAAAAGTCTAGAATTATCCATGGTAGGCTGTGCATTTTATGTTCTAAATAACCATTCGACCATTGTATGGTTGATTCATTAGCCACATGTTCATCACCCACGGTTTTGATTGAGTGAATTATTTGCATCTGTGATATTTTCAGTCCTGTACTGATTGTTTATAATCTCACTCAGAAACTATTTCAATTCCTACCTGATTGTTATTTTCTTCAATAAAAGCACAATGCGATACTTATTTAATTATTTTAAGTATTTCACTTATTATTACCTGTTGTTGTCGCCCCTACTTAATTATTTGTTCCCGTATAGTGGAGGGCTGCTGAACAGAATTGGTTTTATTGACCGATTGTGAAGATTATGTTTGCCATCTTCAAGTTGGTTAAGCCCATACCAATTCTGTTGTTTGTTATACAGACAAACATCTCATATTGCGGGTAATATTCTTTGAAATACTTTTGGGAGATAGTGTTTATTTAAAAATAAAGACTTTTATAGAAATTTTACTTTTATTTCACTTTACTCGTCCTATAATACAATATTAGCTTATTACGTACTACTTAAAATAAGTTACGTTTCAGATCAATAAGTTGTTGAATAGGTACTTACTTGCTTATTTTCATCAAACAAATTTGTGATCATTTTGGGGCAGTTATTTATACATTTGCATTGGTCACTATTTCGATAAACTTTTAGTATACTAACTTCCCTTTTCACTAACTGCTATGAGAGATTCTCGGTAAATTTATGTAGTGCAGTAGTCTTAAAAATATTAACTAGTTGATAAAGCACATCTACACATTTAAATAAAGGAACAATCATAAAATATTGTACAACTTTATATTTATTTTCAAGAAGGAATAAATCATATCTATGTACATTAACAGATTCATAAAAGGGGTTGGTGTGTAGAATCTAAGAATATTAGGTAAGATTATACAAAAATACAGGTACATAGTTCTGGGACAACCAATTGGGGCATTATAATATTGTCTTTCTTAATTCAAAGTTATGGCTGTAAGTTAACAGCTTTGTTTTGCACGGTATTTTCTCCCATTTTCCTGATTTCCTTGATAACATGTGCTAATACCTCCGGGTCTACACCAAGTTCACAAAGCCTGATGCAAATGGAAAGAGTTTCGGCATCTAACCCTGTGCAAAGGAGTTGTGATATCTGATACATCATTTGGAAAGCCTCTCGAGCTTGTCCAACCTGTGCGTTCTTTTCCGACGTCATGGTTTAGTCTAAAATAAAAAAAAGCGTTGAAACAAGACACATGGCCAGACGAAACTAAAAGAATAGAGTGAACAAAGAATTACTTATTACTTACACGAGCAACAGTAAAAGGAAACGAATTACAAGGGTCAAATTAATTATAATATTACATTCAACAGAATCAATGAAACAGTTGTGTTTATTAACTTTGAATTTTAATTAATACAATTTTCGGCAGTCAATTTTGACATCCGTCAGTTTTGACAATCAAGTTGCATTCAAGCGGCATTGCAAAATTATATGCATAAAAATCATTGCAAGTTTAAAAAACATTATAAATTTTAATTTTTTTTTCGCTTACTATTGCCAAAAACTTTTAAGAAAACAAAGAAGTTAGAGAAAATGGCAGCAACGTTTTGAGTACTTTTACCTACCTATCGTAGTATTAGTTCTACCAGAATCTGATCGCAGATAGGTAAATCAAAATTCGTAGTGTGAAATACCTAGGAAATTGGATTGAACGATCTTGTAACAATTTTTCAATAAGTAGTGTATTATAGTTTGTTTCTGAACGTTATATAATTTCATATTATTTACTAGCTGTGCCTGCGGTTCTGCACGCGATTTAACCTAGATACCAAGTTTATGCACTATTCCACACTATTCTACAAGTACCCGGATTTTCTTTTACTTTTATGGTCACTGCTCCGCTTCTATAGATCATAGTAGCAGGCGAAAAACAAAAATATTTTTTCACTGATGGTGAGGAAATCGGTCTACGGTAACGGTTCGCCGCATTCGGTTTTTGAACGGTTCCATTCCAATGGATTCATAGGTCGTGTGAAGGCTTTACAGTGAAGCGTGAATGAGAATGACATACAAAGGTGGATATAGCCTACATATTATCCTGATATTAGTAGTAATCCCT
This sequence comes from Callimorpha dominula, assembly GCA_949752705.1. Lineage (NCBI taxonomy): Eukaryota > Metazoa > Arthropoda > Insecta > Lepidoptera > Erebidae > Callimorpha > Callimorpha dominula. Next base: position 1,746,752 of record OX457002.1, on the reverse strand, counting down.
AAGAAAGAGCTGGCTCAGCCACGGGTGGCAGTCTAGTAGGATAATGAATGCGGGTTTAAATAATTCGAAAAACTTGAAGCTTCATACAGAACTGGGTAATTATGCTGTGGCCTCCGACCAGGCTAGGTTATCGTGCCTGGCGCACCGCGGTTGATGTTTTGAAGTTGTAGATATATATATATTTTTTTTTTTTTGAAATCATTTTACAAAATTATATAATTACGGTCGAATTGAGAACCTCATTTTTTTCGTCGGTTAATAAATATAAATATATACTAATCAACGCGAGAACTTTCATTGCGCGTTCCATGATTACTACATAGTTCAACTCGTCTTCACTAGACGATGTTAAAGAATGTTTTTGCTTTAGGTGGAAGTCGCATAATGCCAAAAACTCCACTTTATTACAGACTGCATTTTTAGTTTTTTATCAGATGAAGTAGACGATGAAGATAAAGAGGTATTAATTATAAATTTTTCTTCCAGCCTTTCAATTATTCCATCTTGCTTGTTTCCGATTTTCTTTACACGTTGACAACATATTCGCCATTTCTCTGCACCAATTTGTGAAAAAACTTCTTTTGTGAATGATATAATGGTGCCGATTCTATTGTACACTCGACTAAACTAAAACCTGACTTAATTTCTTCATATGAAATCAACCTAGTGTTCTTCGTAATAATCTTTATTTGTTATTAGCATCTATTTCTCAGCGCCGCTAAATTTCACTATAACCTGTCAACGTATACTCAACTTTATTTCCACGCAGCGAGAGTTTTCATTTATTCATGCGGTATAAAAATTTGTTCAAAACGAACAAGGATGACGTGTTTTTAATCTACATCTACGAAGACGCTTACTAAAAACACAGAGCAAAAGAGATGGCATTCAACGGATAGCGGCTCTCGCTACGTGGTATTAAAGTTTATTTAAGCGTATCAGACTTTAGTCGACAAATAAATTGCTTATTTCGATAGCGACATATGTTACCTACTTGTTTCAATTTGAAATAAGACCTTGTTTCTAAGTGTACAAGGTTTACTTCTTATTTGAAGAAAATTTAGTGAATTTTAATTTAGGGATGAAGTAACAGAGTTGGGGCCATTATCACTTGCAGGCCTATTTGCATTTTTCTTAGCAATAATTCTTTGCTTCATTATGCCTTAAATCATCTCTATCAGATTTTAGTGCAATGCTAAATAGGTTAGGAGCCTTAAAACTTTATTATCGTTCAATTTCATCTATTTTACATACGGAAGCACAATTGATTTTTTTTTATTGGTTACGGGGAAGGTAACCGAGCAGACGGGTCACCTAAAGGTAAGGGACTACCTTTGCCCATGGACACCGGCAATTTAAAAGTAACAAGTGCGTTGCCGGCCTTTATGGGAGTATGGGATAGTTGGGACTAGGAGAAGGGGGAGTTGCCGCGGTCGCGACCTTCTGTGAGGAAGTCATCTCGCAGAAGGAGGCGGCGGAAAGGGTCCATTCGGACTTAATTCGCCGCCGGCCAACCACGTGCGCCTCATGCCGCCCTGAGGGGGAAAAGACGGGCTTTCAACGCCACCCGCGAGGAGGCGGCATCCGCGTGTACCTGGATGTCGCTAATGGAGAGTAAGTTTTAAGGTTTTTACCCGCAGATGGTGCCACGCGCTTTTGCGGGCAGGCGCTAGGTCCAGATGTTTTAATAAAAGCTGTTCCTGGATTCCTCCTACTTAAGGCGCAGTACGGCACATCGTGTGGTTTTAGTCGGTTCGATTCCGACACACCGCCCAACTGAAAACCCCGGTGGGGTGACGGCCCGAGGAGGTTTCCACACAAACCAAAAAAAAAAGGGGAAGGGGTTAGTGGGATATGTTAGATAAGGCCCATACGTGCCGAAGCATGGCTCTCCCACTTATATTTCTTTTTACTGCTTCTTAGTAGTTGACATTTACGCCAATGAGCCAGTCTTTTACATCAGTGATACGGTTAGCTTGCGTGGATGGTTTGTTAATCTGTACAGAATGGTAGCCAGCGTTATAATTAGTGAAGGTCTTGAAATAACTCTGTCACCCATTTTGTAAAATTATCCTTAATCATATTATTTTGATAGCAGATAATTTTTTTGACCTGTAGGTACCAGACAACAACTTGGTACGGAACCATTTTCTCAACCAGCATTTACAATGGTCCACCTCGCTCCAAGTGACATACTTTTAGATGGCCCTGCAATATTGAGTCGAGTTTTGTCTTTATTTTAACTAAAAACATAACAAAAGGAAAATGTTTTTTTTAAGATTTTCTTTCTTGCAGCCCGAGGAGTCACCGTTCCTGGTTCTTTCTGATCAGTGTCATGGCTTGGCTTGAGGCTGGTCTGGTTAAGGGCATGTCTCAATCCATCATCAGCCTATCACCGTTCACTGCTGGATGAAGGCCTCAAGGAGCGCCAACTACCCCGGTCTTGGTTTTCCTTGTGAAAATCTTAAAGCATAATCTTCAAATATTTTTAGATTTAAGCGTTGCCAAGGAAAAAGAATGAGATCTATTTGGTCTACACTTGTCTACTGCCTTCGAAAAAGTCAGAGATTATGTATTCGCCAGCTGTATAAATTCAGAGCCAGTAAACCTTTGATTTTTCAAATTAAAACATTATTTCTCTGAGCTAAGAGCATCCCCATCCTCCAGTCTTGACAGAACGGAAAGACAAAAGAGCCACTTGCCTAACTTGTCGCTCGAGATGTACCAAGAAAACCCAAACAATCCCCAGTCTATCGATTTGTGAAGACAACAGCGATTACCTACTAAAGACGTCCTTGTTTAGATACTTTAATATAAATGCTAAATAACAACGATATAATATTGCGTGAATTGTTATTTTGTATTATATATGGCCACCGGCAATTTTCTTTCTTCATTATGATGAAAAATTTACATAAGAGCAATGATCACATACATTTTTAGGGCATTCGCGGTAATCGGATGGGATGGCGCAGGGCGCAATTCATTTTACCAGGTTTTATTATTCATGAGTATTATCTGCAATTGAAACTCGCGGGAAAGTATTACGAATTTCACAATGCTCTGAATTTTCTATTTTTATACAGCGCGTCTGCACTCCCAAAATAGACGTTTAAGTTTTGAACATAGTGTGTTCCGTACGCGTGTCTTGTGAACGTGATCCTTCAAGAAACTATTGATTTTTGTAGTGAAGTTTAAATACAATATAAATCATGGTGAGTAAAAACTTTTTACTCATTCAAAAAATCATTAGTTCTGTCAGGTCGATATTATGGTCACATTTTATTTTGTTTGTACAAAATTATTCCTCGTGAAAATCTTAAAGCATAATCTTCAAATATTTTTAGTTTTAAGTGTTGCTAAGGAATCAGAATGAGATCTATTTGGACGAGAGTCTGTAGTTACGAATCTTATGTACGTGGACACGATGTCGCAAAGGTAATTTCAAATTCTTCGCAATTTTGTTGTGTGCGAGAAACGAGAACAGAAGAAATTTTGCTTTCTCATTGCGTGCTAACTTCGTAGGTCGCGATACTCAGTAAGTATATAATACAATTATAAGTGAAATAATATCTATAAAGCTTAGCAATAGTTAGATTGTACTATAACAGTCCCAAAATTATAAGCAAGACGTGACGATTATCTTCTCATCATTAATGAGGTGTTATATTCCGACTTGGGTTTCATTTATTGTTTTGTATTTCGTCCTCAGTCAAATACCTACTATTTTACTTGAGACATCTTTACATAGTATAAAACAAAGTCACTTCCCGCCGTCTGTACGTTAGATCTTTTAAACTACGCAACGGATTTTAATGCGGTTTTTTATAAATAGATAGAGTGATTCAAGAGGAAGGTTTATACGTATAGTTTTATATTGTTTTGTGTTAATTTGTTGAAATATGGCAATAATTGTTCACCACATTAGTTCCACATTGCACCCGAGGGAAGCCGGGGCGGGTCCCTAGTAAAGTATAAAATAATGTTCATGAAATATTACCACAAGCCGTTTACTTATTTAAGCTGCATTTCTAAATACCTGTTGCAGTCCGCACCAAGCAATTCCAACAGCTTAACTGTTAGTGAAAGAGATGCAGTCAGTTAGCTGCAATTCCAATGCAAATGAAATGAACGAGAACCATCTTGCAAACGTAAGGAACGTGACGATCGAAACGTTAAAGTTCCTAGGTTAAAAAAAGAATTTACTCGGTTCGATTTCTATAACCGCTTTGTCATTCCCTTGACAAGGGTCACCAAATTAAAAAAATAATTAATGGAAATATTTATAAGAGCTTTCAAGTATTTATCCTCAATATATTATGCACACACACACACACTAGCGTAGCTAGGTAACCAAAGGCCCTGGGACAAAAAATAAACTAGGGCCCCAACTAAACTGTTTAAAATCGTTTGTTCCGTATTCGTCGTCGTGTTCCGAATTCGACGTACTCCAGATTTGTCGTAATCCAAATTCGTCGTACTCCATATTCAAGTTACTTGTTCTAGATCTATTGAAATTAAATTGCGTACGCAATTTAATACAAATAGTGGTTTAATTACAACTCTAGTACAAACCTGATAACTTCTGGTTCTAAAAAATCTAGTTTATTTATATTCCGAATGTGGGAGAAATTTTCAATAGTTCAAATTATAATTTGTAAATCAGAATCCGAGGGGCCCCCTGAGCTTTAGGGCCCCGGGGCACTGCCCCGTCTAGCCCTCCGGTAGCTACGCCACTGGACACACAGCAGTTACTTCGGTGCGGATGATAATAAACAAACAAGTAAACATGTCTCTCGCTTCTCTCTTTTTACAAAGTCACGAAATTTGATCTATTTAATTAAAAAAATGGCCGTCCGTTATGCCTGCTTTTCCACCCGAGGTGTGCGAGGAAGCTCTGTGAAGTTGAATAGCGAAGCCGTGAAACAATGTGAGCGTTTCCATCAGAGGAAGCTAAGCGGTGCGTGGATGCGTAGCGAAGCTGTGAAATAGGGTGCAGATCGCAATTTTTAAAATGCAAATTCCGCTGATCTATGTCTATTTTCCATTTACTTCAGGTCTACCTTTAACACAGACTATTGACTAAATGCAGCACAAGATATCGCACATATCCTCGATCGCGTCCCTCGCACTCATCCCTTGCACACAATCCTCGCACACATTCCTCGCTTTTTTGTATGAACAAAGACCCTGCTCCGCTAAACCTTTTCCACGAGAGCTGCACTGAGCGAGGCTAGAAAAATAAAATTACTTGGCACTATTGGTAAACTCTTCCTGGGCGCACAAGCGGTGCTTAAGCCAGAGGTTTGTGGAAACAAATCTCTGGTGGAAACCTCCGAATAACTCCACGTACTTTTGAGTGTGTATATATTACCGGAAATGTATGTAATCCGTCATTATATAGCATTCCTAGGAAATGTGTATAATACCTAAAATCGACAGGAAATGTATGAAATAAGTTTTATTATACACATTTCCTAAACAGCATTCGGAAATGTGCGATGTCGGTTAATAAACGCAGCGAGGGCACAGGTGTTGTTACTGCGTCATTCGCTCGCGTGTTCACAAAAATATGAATAGAATTAATCGGACATGGATTCAAAAAGTGTCTTTGCAAAAGGATTATAGTTCATCAAAATGTTTGTGCCCTAATTAGTAATTATTTTAATGACAAGGTGAGCTTTTATAAGAAATATTTTTTTATTCTACCATAACCTACTCATTAATATCAGGATTCTATTGTTGCTATTTCTTTTTTGTTTATAAATATGTATAGAAAACAATACAATATACTTATTACCTTTGTTGTACACCCACAACATATTGCTTAAAATAAATACACAAAGTTGAGGTGTCATGTAGGTACAATGTATAAAACACTTTCAACGTAAAATGTGCACGATTTAAAGAGCTTACTCCATAAATCGTGTGAAGATTAGATTTTCAGTCTTGTTTTTTTTTTATTTTTTTTATAGAATTACAATGTTAATTTTATACACTTCCTAATACCATTTAGGAATTGTATATATATTTTTTATGGTAGATATAGGGGGCAAACGAGCAGACGGGTCATCTGATGGTCAATGACTACCGCCGCCCATGGGTACCTGTAACTCAGTGCGTTGCCGCCCTTTAAGGTGTGAATAGGGGAAGAGGGGAAAGGGGGGGGAAGGCCAGGAAGACGGGAGAGGGGGATTAGAAGAAGGAGAGGGGGAAGAGGGGAAGGACGGGAATAGGGGAGATTATATATATTTCCTAGATGTATGACAGTATGAAACATTTTTGGTAAACGTTATACGCTACTTAGATACCGGTGAACTCCTTTAAAGTGTTCTTTTAGTAACAAGGTCTTAGTTAATATGCTATATTCGAAAGTTAAGTTAGATACCCTCCTATAGCCGTCTGACTTGTTGACAACACGGAAGTGATACGTTTCATTGTATGGTAACCCGCGCCGAATGCTTTACAGTATCAAAGTATCTAGACGACCCGAACTAAGCCCAGCTTTTACTAACGGTTCTAGAATAGGTATAAACATACTAAAATTTATTATTTTGTGACAAGCTCAACAGATTTGTGTACGTGTCCTGTGTATGCATTAAAAAGATTACGAGTAACGGTGTCAAAAGCTGTTCTTTGTTCTTATCACGGTTATGTTTTGTCAGTGCTGCCATACGTCTTTTGTTGTGTCAATTCAGTGGATATTATATGTATAAGCCTTTAGACAAATAAAAAATGTGTGTGTAATCTGTGAAGCTTGGAGTTTATGTATAAATTTTACCACATCAACACTTCCACATATTATCCTACTAAAATTTTAAACGTGAAAGTTTGTGAGGATGTATGGATGTATGTAATTATGTATGGATGTTTGTTGCTCTTTCACGCAAAAACTACTGAATCGATTGCGATAAAACTTGGTATGTAAGCTGGACACCTGGATTAAAACATAGGCAACTTTTTATTCCGATATTCCCACGGCATCGGGACTTACGCGGATGAAACCGCCGGGCGCAGCTACTACAACATAAATACTTTATGAATTATAATTTAGAGTACCTACATACTTATATATTAATTCTGAAATTATAATTATTTTCTCTTGAATTGACAGACCTTTGACATTAATTTAATCAAAGTGTTTGAAAATAATTATAGCATGCGCTACTTGTTGAATTGTTTGAGTTCTTATTGTTATCTTATAAGGCTAGTAAGTATAATGAATATAATATGTACTTATTACTATATACTTACCAATAAAAAATATTGACACACCATAAAGGTATTAATGGTAGAATGTAAATCATACATTGAGACAGACATTCTTGCGAATAAATGAATTTGAATACAAAGACACAGCCCAATCAAAATAAAAATATTCATGTTTTTAAACGGGAATTAAACCCCTGTCCCCTAACGTCGCAATCGAATGCTCTACCGCCGCGCCCCCTAGGTCGTCAAATGACAAAACTGACGTCAGATATGTAACATTTGTACAGCTCCGCAAATTAAATTACTCACCCAAATTATGCGAAGGGTACAAAATTCACCAAACAATGAATCTTTAGTCACGTTACATTTATAAATTCTTGTTGACTTACCCAATGAACAGTATGATTTTATTTAAAATAGCTGGAAGTTATGTGTTCAAAACTCCTTTGAATTTACTTTTCGGATTAAGAGGAATAAGTATTGTCACGGGCATTCATTTTGAACGAGCAAGTAAGTGGACTTTTTACCTGTTGTTTTAATGAACCAGTTCTGGGAAACGACAGCTGCAAAATTAGAGGCGTACAATTTTAGTTGTATTTTCGAATTCTACTAAATTTCAAACAGTACCCGAGTTCTTAGTCGCTCTTTCAGGATCAACTCTCTATTAGTATAAGATGCTTGAATTGTAGGGCGATGTTGAAGTTTGAATTTGAAATTGACGAAATACATTTTTTTAAGTGAAACTTCTTTAGACACGTTTGTGCACTTTTGCTGTGAGGAAAAAACACTGAACTCGTTACCATCCACTAGAGGGCGCTAATGTAAACATTGAGTCTTGTCAGCTGTGTTGTGCTTGTTATGTGTGTGTATGTGTTTTCACTTTTGACGTGCAGTCCTATTACTGGCTTCCTATGACTTTTGTACCAGTTGTCGAGTTTTCCAAAAAAATCTTCACAGGAGGTCTAGTTATGATCCCCAGACCGCAATTTTAACATGTGATAATTACTATTTTTTTTATGTGTACAGTTTCGTATTTTAAGTAGGTAACTGTTGCTTTACCCTCAAACATTAATTATTTTACATTTTGTACATTTATTTTTATTTATTAAAACTTCATGCACAAATTGTACAAAGGCGAACTTAATGCCTTAGGCATTCTCTGCCAGTCAACCTTGGGGTGGAGCAGAAATAAACAGTGGTAGGTGCAAAGATATGGTAAAGAGTACGAATTTATAAGTTGTTATCATAATAAAATTTAACAAGTCATTACCTGAATATACACATTACATGTAATACACACATTATACTGATACATAATATAACGCAGAAATTATTCATCTTTAACTTTTGGATGAATCACTTTATTGATAGTTGGGTTAGTTTAGATGATATTAGCAAAAACCTGAAGTTAAAACTAAAATTTATGTAGTAGTATGGGAACGAGTTGTCAGAAAATTGTGTGTTAAGTCTCATTCAATGCAGAATTTAATGTTCTAAAAATTTCATCATGACCACGTTTTCGATATGTTAGTCCTTTAGGAGACATATTTGCAAAACTGCAAAAATACCCCTTTTACATACTTGTACATTTTCACTCCTCACCACTTTAGCACAACTCCGGCGGGGGTGGGGGGAACCTAAGCTAGTCATATTGGGCTACAAAGTAAGCAGGCAGACTTTATTGTAGACTATCGTGGACTTGCGACCGTTCGCAATGACTAGTAAAATTTAAAGTTTAAATAGTATAAATGAATATGAGTATGTACATATTGAAATGACCTATAGCATTTTGGCAGCTGAATTTTTTTCTTTTTAATGTTTAATTGAAATAACTTGTATTAATAACTTAATCTACTGAAATAAATAAGGTCCGTGTAAAGGAAATATGTCTATTAAATATAAAAATGTATTTAAATGTATTTTATTTATGTATTTAACGTGTATATTTAGTTCATGGTTTGATTTATCTATCAAAATTATTATAAGACCTAAATTCGTATCTTTGGAATAACATCTCTCTCTCTCTCTCTCTCTCTCTCTCTCTCTCACTCACTCTCTCTCTCTTTCTCTGTTTTCTCTCTTTATCATGTCTTTTGCACCTACCACTTTTATTTCTGCATCACCCCAAGGTTGACTGGCAGAGAATGCCTAAGGCATTAAGTCCGCCTTTGTACAGTCTGTGCATGAAGCATTAATAAATAAATAAATAAATAAATATGGTTTATTTATTTAAATACAATAATTTATTTTTTAGAACAATATTGTAATATTCCTGAATTTAACATTACAATGATTGCTTTAAATAGCTTGTATTTCGTAGTATTTGTATTCGGAGCAGCCAAAATAATTCGATACCAAGTATTTTTAGAGTTAGAGTTAATGCCTCGTGTTGACAATAAGGACGTAGCTTTAATATATTTTTTGTGTGCTAAATACAGCTCATTAAACTCTTCTATGAGATAAAAATCTGCACGACATCCGTTCAGAAACTTTGGCGAGTTCAAATAATCACAGTTTTGAAATTTCTTTTCACATAGTCTAACATTAGTGTCTGGATAACCACTGAACCGATTGCGATGAAACTTGGTATGTAGATAGCTGGAGGCCTGGATTAACGCATAGGCTTTTTATCCCGACATTCCCATGGAATCGGGACTTACGCGGGTGAAACCGCTTGGCGCTGCTAGTCTACTATACATTATAAGTGAAGGGAATTCTTCGTACCCGTATGTGATATTTGGAAAACTACTTAATATTTAAATAGAGAAGTAGTGTAGAAAGGAACCATTTTTAAATAATATGACTGTATTATTAGGGATCCCTTCTTTTCGCATAATGTTTTTTTTTTCTGATATACTTTGGAATAACTATTTTGCCATAATTGTTTTTTGGCATCCAGTTTATGTTGGGATAATTATCTTTTAGGCTAATTTGTTTTGGGTAATTGTAATTCGCATAACAATAACCAATATTATTCGTGTAATGTAGTGTATAAATAGATAAGCCGTCCATGTTATGTTTTACATATATACCTATAACAAATTTACTTACCTTTTCTCTAAGTGTATTTGGTTTATGATTGTGATTCTTCATATGTTTTAATATAAAAATTATATTTTAATATCATTTTTTTTTGCTTTAGAATGTTATGCTTAAAAAGTTATACGTAGGCTGTTATGCGTAAATACAATTTACTAGCTGTACCCCGCGGTTTCACCCGCGTTAAGTTTTCTTAAATTTTCTAATTATACGCGCAATTTTTTTTTATTTTTTTCTTTCGGTCCTGCCGTTCACGCGTGATGCCGTGACCAAGGGAAATAGGGATTCATTTATATATATACTAGCAACCTGCGCCGGCTTCACACTGGTACAAATTATACATATAAACCTTCCTCATGAATCACTCTGTCTATTAGTGAAAACCGCATGAAAATCCGTTCAGTAGTTTTTTTGTTTATCGCGAGCAGACAGACAGACAGACGCGGCGGAGGACTTTGTTTTATAAAATGTAGTGATAAGATTAGTATAAACAAAAGTATGCCATGTTATATTATATCCTAAAATGTTATGCAAATGAATAGGGAACCGTGTTACAAAATTAAAGATTATTTAAAAACGGCTACCTCAAGCTACGAATGTCCAGTATAGCTTGGCCTGTGATGGTACGGGAAGTCTATACAATGAGAGTTCAAGTAATACTGGAAAATATAGCTAGATGTATGTTACAAATAAGTTTAAAGTTTATAATTATGGTTGAAATTCGACCATCAGGGGATCTCTAGTACATAACTAATATACGTACTTACGACTATAAATAATAAAAAACACAATTTCATCGGGTCCTTCAATGCAAAGTGACAATTTGTCGCTCAATTTATATCCGTTAACATATTTCGCTTACGATGGCACGCTTCACCGATTTTATTCCGAAGATAACACGATTAGCATTCATCTTGGAGGCTCCGGGATTTTTAATACGACCATGTTAAAGATTTCCAGGGGTGCCTCGGGGGGCTGGCGGAGGTAGTTATTTGTTCAGTTTGTCACGTCCCTACATTATAGCCCCGTCATTATGCAGCTGGGTCCTAATCTTTTAGTCTCTTATAGCTTTTTGGATAGTATAATTTTTTTTATTAGGTTTTATTGTTTGTATTTGTAATCGCTTTTTGATCTCAAAATGAGTGGGATTTTCAGTTTTGATATAAAACTTGGGGAAAATGTTTGTCTATAAATATATCTGCCTGAAACATTATTTATTACCTGACGGCACGACGCAAACGAGGGTAATGTGTATGTATGTATGTTTGTTACTTTGAGGTGTTCTAGAGACGAAACGTGTAGGCCGAGTGAGTTGCTGTGCACCATGACTACTATACAGTATACTCCATCTTAAGGTTGTCTGTGTGAGGTCACAGGCTGCGATAAGATCGCCCATTGTAAATTATAATATAATATTATAACTCCACACATCTCACACACGGCCGTCTGATCCCAAACTAGGCAGAACCTGTACCTACTATGGTAACCAGACTGCTGATAAACATACTTACATATATCTAAATATAACATATAAAATATATTATAGATAAATTACACCCAGACACAACAAATTATCGTGCTCATCACATAATTATTTGTCCTGGGAATCGAAGCCGCGGCCTTTGGTTTAGTAGTCAGGGTCACTAACCACTAGACCAACAGGCCAGTAGACATGTACATAAATGTCATCGATCTTCTTTCTGAAAATGTTTACCCTTTGTATTTCTAACTAGCTGTTTTACCCGCGGAAGCCCCTCGTTATGTTTCCTTGAATTTTGATTAACCGCGCAACTTTCTTAATTTTTTCATTCATAAGAACCTTCTCCTGATAATAACAAAAACAAAAAAGCATTAGCTAAATCGGTCCAGCCGTTCACGCGATGCCGTGACCAAGGGAAATAGGGATTCATTTTCATATATATACATAACAGTGACGCATTGTGAGGGACATTTTAAGAGTCTGCAAATACACATACTAAAGTCACCTTCACATTGAGAGGTCCGACGACAATAATTTAGTTGTGTTGTGGAAAAGTCTCAGACTTTCATACATGTGATTTGTATTATATTTAAAACGTGTGCCTGACATAAAAAAGAAACTTAGTATTTCGTACTATCTAAAGTTCTAACTTGGAAACACAAAAAAGCTTAAGTGTTTTTTGTTTAGGGCCCGGGGCCCCACTGTCAACGAGTAAAACGACCTTCAGCGTCGCTGTCCACACCTTCACCATACTTTTTGGTGTAATACTCATTCAAGTTTTGAATTGCAGGTGGATCCAGTTGAGCCTCAACCCCAGACTGGAGGCGGTGAGGGTACCGCAGCAGAAGACAAACCGCCAGTAGCTGCTTCAGATGTTAAACCAGTGAGGATTTACCCTTCTACATAATTTTTCGGTTTCTGCACACTGATGTTCTCGATTACAGAAATAAGCTACAGCTAAAGTGTTTTCTAATGGGTAGTATTTAAAATTGAAATTACAGTACATTTCAATTTTAAGTGTCAAAATTAATGAATTTGCGTTACTAAAATACTAAGTGCTAGACTGCGAGTGACAAGAAATCTCTAAAACAGCAAGTTACAAACATTAATTCGAGTTATATATAATAAAAAACGAAACAGTCATGATAACTATGTAGAGTAATGGCTAAGGCATCTGATTTGTGATCGAGTGGTTGTGGGTTCGAATCCTGCCCAGTGCACTACCGACGAGTGTCACCGACAGTGAACCCACTCCTAACACAAACATTTAATTTATTTGAAAGTGTACGTTACAAATATCCTAAAAAAAAACTAATGTAGTAATGGCATCATTCCCTTAGGTGGAAACACCACAGCCTCAAATTGAACAAAAATCAGAAAAACCAATACCGGAGGCACAAGTTGCTGAGAAAACTGAAAGCAAACCAGTTGAAGAGCCTGTGAAAGATACACCTGTCGAAGCTACACCTAGCAATGGGGTGGTTGCGGTCGAGGCAATCGGAGAAACCATAAGAAATGTAAGTTAAATGAGTCATTTTGTTCTAATAGCAATGTGAAAATGCGACAGAAAACATCAAACTTAAAAGCCTATGTCAAAGCAATACAAGAAGTAAGTCTTCGAACCAAATTGTTTTATTTGTATTTATGAACTTTTAAATTTAATATTAATATAAATAAATAAATAAAGCATGCTAGTTTACATTGAGGTTCAATAAACTCACTTTATATTTCACTTTTTTATTCACAGAGTGATTGGCAACAAAGAGAACAAGAGCTTCTTAAGAAGATAGAAGAGTTGGAACAGTTCAAAAACGCGAGGTTAGAAGACGGTCTAAAATTGGAATTGAAGGTAAATTTCGCTATCAATCTGTGTTCTAGTGGGAAATTTTGCTCATATTCCCGGGCTAAGCAATAGCTTACGCTCCTCAAGCTCAAGCTTATCAGAGTCGCAGTCCGAGCCCGCTAACTTAACTGAAATTATAGTTAATTAATAAAAAAATTTATGGTATAGGGGGCAAACGAGCAGACGCGTCACCTGATGGTAAATGACTACCGCCGCCCATAAGCACCTGCAACTCAAAAGTCACAAGTCTGTTGTCGGCCTTTAAGGTGGGAGTAGGGGAAGGGTGGAAGAGGGGGAGGGAGGGAGAGGGAAGGGTTAGTGCCTCCGGTAACGAGTAAGTGAGTTACTCTGCGAAAAGCAATGCAGGCATTGCTTCACTGCCAGTTGAGCTGGCCCATAAGTGCCGAAGCATGGCTCCCCCACGAGCTGTTTCCTTAATATACTCCATAGAGAAATACAAAACATAACAGATGTTGTCATGCTCGCATTCACAAAACACAACGATACTATTTATCTAATAATACATATACTTTGTGGTATACCCGCTGACCAGATGTTAAAAATATGTAGGTATTTTATTTGCGCTGAAGCCGCTGCCAAGCATATCTGCAATTTTATTTGTTTAGGCAGCTAATGGACGCTTGTGTAACCGTATACATCGCTCCGTATACATCCGAAACTCAACGAAAAACAAGTTATAATACAACATTCAGCTACAGTTCACGATAACCTTTGCAGACCTCCGCAGCTCCGCTCATACCAGCTCGTTCTCTATAAGTAGTGCTTATAAATTCAATCATCTTATCGCAGTCCACATCTGGATGTAAGCATGTCCTACATCTTTCAAATAATAAAACTTTTTATTAATAAACAAAGCATTTCATTGCTTGCAGTATTTACTCTGTTGTTCTCTATTCGGTGAAAAGGTTTTTCAGATTGTTTTCTGTGACATATATTATTCTATTAAATATATTATTACGTATAACTTTTATCAGCAATGGTTACCTCCAAAACCAAGTAAGCATTCTCTGATCAGTTATTTAACGGTCATCTAGCGTTATTAGAGTATGATGAGCTGCTAAATACTCCCTATCCTACTAATATTATACCTACACGTGAAAGTTTGTGAGGATGTATGGATGTTGGTTGCTCTTTCACGCAAAAACTACTAAACCGATTGCGATGAAATGGTATGTAGATAGCTGGACACCTGATTAACACATAGGCTACTTTTTATCCCTATATTCCTACGGCATCAGGACTTACGCGGGTGAAACGCGGGGCGCTGCTAATAAATTATAAAAATAATACATACCCACATTGTGATCCATTACCAAAACAAACAAGCAAGTATCTTTATGCTCATTACATTTGTACGCTTAGAATACCGAATACCATTCAAGAAAGTTATTAGAAAATGTCATAGATATAAGAATCATCAATAATAATATAGTTTCATATGTTGTAAGTAATTTCAAATATTGTTTTTCTAACACCCAGGTCCGTGAAGAAGAAATAGATCTTCTCAAAGCGAGAGTTAGGAACTTGGAGACTGAGCTGCAGGCGGCTCTGTCTAAGCCCACTGGCAAAAATCATGAGATGATTGAGAACATCAAACAGCAACATGAAGAGGTATCGTATTAACTCTTAAATTAAAAAGTCCGCAGTTTACTACGGGTAAAATAAACCATTTAACTGTCCTCATGAACTTAAGTCTTCTACAAGACATTGAAAAATTTAAATTAAAAAAATCATAAAGGTTTTTAGTTACCATAGACTTGTAACGTCATTCTCAAAAATAATTGAGAATGACGTCACAAGTTTTTATTCATCGTTTCACAAAGAGAAATTGATTGGACTTATAGTCCATCTTATCTAAGAAGTACCGTTTGACAGTTCTGACAGATTGCTGAATAGGCATCAAAGAGGGGGTCAAAGAAATCGATTACTACAATATCCGAATCTTAAGAGATATCGATTTAATTTCTTTGTATTTACTAATCGATTACAGTTTTACAGATTTATTTGTGTTACAGTAAAAGCCCGTACATTGGTTTATCATAGGTTTTACTAGTAAATCTTAGTATATACCAAACTGTTTAGATAATGTCAGAATTTTATAAGAGAGATAATTTTTCAGGCTTTTCAGTTAAATCCTAACCTAACCGACATTGTACATTATTGATTTTCGTAGAAGTGATTCGGTCCTGGAACTCACCGACCGCTGTCATTACTTGATGTGTACATACGTGAGCAAAGAGTAGTTCGGACTTTTGCCATAAAAAGTTGAAAATTTTTAGGTTTTACTGGAAAATCTTAGGATTTACTTAAGTTCGGAGATTTACAGTAACATATACACTACACAAGATAGGCGGGTTGGGTCTAAGTAATATGCGTGAAGTTGACGTAAGTACACTTAAACAGAGGTGATATATTTTAATTTGGCTTAAAATCATTCAATTTCATGAAGTATTATGTTGAAAACTAACTAAAATTTATATTAATGTTAGTTCCCTTATTTCCTTAGATTTGGCACCATAAATATTGTAGTTATTTACATAGGACGCTGCTTCGCGATTCGTATACAAGTGTTTTGAGGGTATATAAATGAAAAAAAAAAAGTGTGTGTGTACCAGAGTACACAGGCAAGAAGTGAAACTTCTTTACGACATATCATTTTTCTACTATTTGCAACTTCACGAAAATGGGGTAGATAAGGCTTAAGCCTTAAGAAATTATAAAACGAAATATATAATCACTCTCACTTTTCTTGTAAATTCACTTAAATTTGAATAAGTCTTTTTATTTTATCACTTTCAAATTAATATATTGTTATTCTTATTTCAAAACTAATATATTGTTGTTATTATTATAATATATTACATTATATTCTTTACGTCACTATACTAAACTTTGATAAAAAAAGCAACATGGCGCGAAACCGAAAAACGTGACGATTGCTACAAAATTTCTCCCATACGTCGATAAAGAAGTTTCACTTCAAAAAGGATTGGATAAAAAAATTCTTTTTTCACTACTACTATTGGAAAAATCATCGTCATCATCATCGTCATTTAAATTAATCGCTATTTGATGGTCCATGAAATGATCGAAATAAACAGGTCGTCCATTATTATTTTCCTGGTTTTTTCTACTACTTTGCCCCAACCATCCTTTGTGACCTAGGCAGATGCTTCCTTCAATAAATCTTATATTTTCTTTACACTGAAAGGCGGCTCCGTATTGTGTATTGCTGCACATTATTATCCCTTGCTTAGTTCCGAGTCTAGTATAAATATTGCCAAGGTAATCGAATAAAGAAAAAATCGGTCAGGTGGAGTGACGATCTGCGCAAAACGGCGGGGAAAAACTGGATGAGAGCTGACGATCGAGCTCTGTAGCGTACATTAGGAGAGGCGTATGTCCAGCAGTGGATAATGAAAGGCTGATGATGATGATGATGATGAATCGAATAAAGAAGAATCAGTCCAGAAAAGTAATAGCTAAGTCAAAACTTTTGATAAAATACACAAACGGAAAAGATCAGGTCAGGTCAGCCTCCAAGATGGCGAGAGACTGCATAGATTATAGTTAAGAGTGGTGCCAGATTAAAAAAAAAGTGTTTTCTTTGTAGAGACTAGGACACGAGTGATTTTGCCTACAAAGATTCATTTAAAATCACATGAACTTACATACTTTTAATTTTAATTATGCGTTTTCGTTGACAGTTGGATGTCAGCTGAAATTTAAGTATTATTAAATACTAAAAGATGCCTGGATTTAAAAACATTAGTTATTAATAAGTTCGATTATGCGTATATTTTAACGATTTGTCGTATAAAAGTGAATTTGAAGAGTCGCAACACTACGGTAAAGGACCTAACTACGTGACTTTGAAACGAAGTCTAAAAAAAAGCTATCTATTGTATATTTTAGTTATTTTGCTTTGTTTAAAAGATTTAAATTTGAATTTAGTCATTAAGAATTGTACATCTTCTGATAAAATAAAAATAGCTTCATAATTCCATGGTTTTACGGAAAAGGTTATTGAAATTGTGTGAGTTACGCCTATACAAAGTTGTTTCGGCTTGAAAAGTATGAATCGTCAAACGGTACTTCTTAGATTAGATAGACTATAGTCGACTACAATGTTTGATGGTACATTCATACAGTAACTAGGTACATTTTTTATATAGAATGGACTAGACATAAACTTTATTATACAGAGATCAAATTGCCTTATCGCACAAAACCTATTTCTTACAGACAACTTTCGATGAATATAAACGATAATAGATGAAAAACTAATGAATAGTGAAAAAAATGAAACAAACGCATTATAGTCGAGAGGAATCGTCTGCTAAAACACTAGGTTCTGAATACCTATAAACATACATATACATTGAATTTAAATGTATCACAAAATGCGACTGAAATGGCGTCGAAAATCATTTAGGTATTTACATTGGTGTAGGAGTTCGATTATTTATTAGTTAAAATAGTTTTGTATTTTTTTGTGGCTAAAATATGGCTTATTTTAAGTTACAAAGATTTATTTACAATTCTTACTTACTTAACTACTTTAAATATTCACAGTTTATTGTGTTACATATTTAAACAACAATCTTATATTAGATTTAAAGTTCTCATTATGAATAATGAATAAGTCCAAACGCGAGATAGCTACTGTAAACCGCTGAGGGGTCCCCTCGACTCGGTTCCGCATCCATTGTCAAATCAATTACAGGTCTCCGTTATGATGGAGTGTCATTAGAACTACATATTATGTGTCAAGTTTCAACAGAATTCGTTCACAGATGAAAGCTCAGAGACTTTAGGTAGATTTTTTTTTAAATTTCAATGTAAGCAACTTCGAAGTATCCAATCCAAAGTTAATAAAATCGAGCTACATCACAATCTACAAATGGTCGCTACCAATTGTATCTTCTAATTATTACCGCGATTAACTTTCGATTTACACACTTATCTAAATTATACATAACACAAAAATATATTTATGCACGGGTTGATCTCCTCCGTTTCTTCGTTGGTTAGTAAAAGCTGTAAAATTAAAATATGTAGGTACATATTCCTAATGTAAAAAATAAAAATCAAATTAAAAATTTAAATTTAAAAGTAAAAATAAAAAATCATTAACATGGTCCGTTCATAATGTGAATTGGGTAGATGCCTATGCTTATATGATATGTAATAAATTATTTGGCCATGTCGGGCAATAAAATAACTTAAAATAGTGTGACAAACAGACTGTGATCCAGTTTTATTTTAACGTTTTTAATTTACTTTATAATCGTCAAATTAATATTTAAAAGTGATCGATTTGACAACAGCAAGGCGTGACGTCATGCCTTAGTATTAATAAAAAAAAATTAACAATAATTTAATATTTTAATATTTTTTTGTCGTTTACTAAAAGGATACTGATTTGAATTAACAGTCGTATACTCCATTGCCTCACATCTTTTTAAACATTTTAAACATTAATTAAATATTTTAAACGTTAAAGATATTCCTTTAGTAAAACCTTTGTTACTATTTCTGCAGTTACTAAGTAAAGCACGGGGCATGATCTTCGATAAAACAAAGATGGTCAAGAACCAAGAGCTGCAAATCG
This sequence comes from Callimorpha dominula, assembly GCA_949752705.1. NCBI lineage: Eukaryota > Metazoa > Arthropoda > Insecta > Lepidoptera > Erebidae > Callimorpha > Callimorpha dominula. Next base: position 1,727,543 of record OX457002.1, on the reverse strand, counting down.
AAGCGCTGACGACGCAGGTCCAGTCTCTCAAGGATATCAACGTCATCACAAAAGACCTGCTCGAAATTAGAAACTCTGAAGTTAAGGCTATGGAGGTAAAAATCATGAATGGCCAAGGAAACTCAACTTCTAAATATTTTGCCCTCAACAGTACAACTAGATTGTATTGTTAGCCTGGTCACAACTACGCCAAAAATACTGGATCTTAATGTAAATCTGGATTTACTTTTAAGATCCGGCTGGTATCAGAACTGAGGCGGCATCTGAATTCTTACACACGCACTGGTGCTATAATCGCTGCTTGTCCTCGACTAGTCATTTGAAAATCTGTCGAAGCAGTTCTAAATGTTACCAGAGTATCATAAATACTCTGGTAACATTTAGAACTGCTTTCCTTTAAAAATGGTTGTGTCTCCCTCACGATGGCAGAAGTCTATGGTATCTGTCTTTGGTGTAAAAGGTATTAATGAGGAATAATCATCTTTGAAAAGGGTTTTAAAGACCTTTTTTGATGAACATTTTCATACTTGTAGCTCTGGTTACCATCTGTTTTTGTTTTGCTCTGGCGATCTATTTTACTCCCAAGGATCAGGTTCAGACCCCATCAAAATTTCTGTCAATTTCATCAACATCTGATACTATTTTAACTGACGATAATTACTTATGTGATGTTCAAAATCACATCACATGAAGAAGTGTTTTGCAAAGGGATTACTTTTTGTCTTAGGACCGACTCCAGGCTATGGAAGCCCGATTCAAAGCAGAGAAGGACAGATATGGGCTGGTGTTAGAGCGCGCTAACACCAGCACTACTCTCAACCAAGACCTGAAGAAGGAGTACGAAACCCAACTCGCCATATTTAAGGTACAAGCTTTCATTAAAAACAAATAGAAATATGTAATTAATAATTTTCAGGTGAATTCGAAATTCGGTTTTTTTAATTTCTGGGACATTGACTAGTTCTGTCGATAACCAGTAAGTAATAAAACATGTTTACATTGTGGTAGATTTTCTGATAAATCCGTTTAACATTTAAACGTTATTCCTAGAGATCGGATAATCGGATGCATATTTACCTAAAGTTATTTTTTGGATAACAAATTATGGAAGCGGCTTCTAAGTATATTTTTATTTACGAATGCAGTTGTAGTGTCTCGTCGCTACTTGCGCACAAGCAAGTATAATTTGCCGTCTCACTCGCACTCTTACAAAATGCTTACATTTCCTGGGGTTTAATAGGCCTGATTTGACACTTGTTACAACGTAATAAGGTTGTTTTTGCTTCGTCAAAGAACACTAACAATAAAAGTAGGGAAAAGCAACCATTATACGTTGTGACAGAGCAAGTGTCATTTGTGTCAAACTGGGGTTTATTACATCTCACGGAGTATAGGTACTCTTAAATTTGAATTTCCTGGAATCGCGGGATTCTTTCGATAAAGAAGTGCTTTCCATAATAGCCAACATCTCAACTTTAGGTAAATATCCATCCGAATATCCGATCTCTAGTCATCACCAATGATCTGTTCGAAATTAAAGAGGCCTACACACTTGAGGCTTGCACACCTAACGAACAGAAAGGCAGCCAGCAAAAAATACCTTGAAAATAACAAAGTAAATAATTTTAAATGTTTTGACTTCTTTATCTCTAGCTTACATATACATAATATATATGTGTTCTAAAACGTACTCGTGACGTACGTAAACGTAGTATGAATTTTACAGTTTGTCTATGATTGTTTGGCGAACTAAAATATGGCATACTGTTAAAAGTTATTTTTCTGTTTTTCGGTAATAGTATTTTTTTCTAGATGAAAGAAAGTACCTATTTAAAAAAGACTTTTTTTAAAGTCACTAAGTGCTTTTGGTGCACTTTGGTCTCATTTTATAGGTAATTTAATTTAAAACAAAAATGGTTTAGCACATATGACGAAAAACGTACTGGATATGAGATATCATACGAAATGTAGTCTTTTTTTTTTCATTAAATTGTTAAAAAAAAGGACGCCCCACTTGTCCAGACTGCGGGTATCGAAATTCTTAATCAGCGCATTTTTTTACTATTTATCAGAAAATAAAAATGGGTGGTAATCGAAATGTTCACTTTTAATCATAAAACAGCTAGATTGACTGGGCTAAAAAGGCGTGAGCGGAGGTAAAATGTAGTAGCGCCGAGCGCCAAGCACGATTAACTTAGTACAACCCCCACGCCACGTCACCGCGCCGCTGCGCCCGCTGTCTGCCCCTATCTTATTCCATTTTCATGGCCTTTTATATTATTGAATAATAAAAAGTTTTAATGTTCAAACAATGAAATCATTAAATGACCTCATGCAGCGTTTATTAAATTCTGTTTAAACCTCTTTATAATTAAAAAACTTTTTTACTTTTAGGAATTAAGACAAAAATACGAACAAAGGGTCCAGGCACTAGTGGCTGAGAACAACAGGCTCAAGGAAACGGCAAAAAGTTGCACGTCTACGGAACCATCTACTTAATGTACTATTACACACTTTCTTCAAAAGCACTTACGACTGTTTGACAACGTTAATATTTTTTTACGTCTTTTTATTATATTTAACATAATAACAAACAATATTTGAATGAAGAATATGCCATTTCTTTACATTGGACTAAATCATAATAAGTCCCTGTATTATTAACGTCGACAACAACAAATATTACGTATATTCTTTCGTTTAAACACAATATAAAGTTAGCAATCATAATGAAATAAAAAGACGTAAAAATATTGTCTTTAAATTATCAATTTTATTAATATTTTTATCGAAATGGATCATAAGCGTGATAAATCACACAATAATTGCATTTTATATATTTTATGCGTCATGTAAACTTTTTGTGATTTTCCTGTTTTAAGTTTTTTTAACTCTTACATAAAATTAGTTACGTAAAATTTTTGTGATTATTTTCACTTTGCTTCCTTGTACGTTATTTTGTTATTTCCAGGGGTCATGTTGCCCATTTGTGAAAAATGACTTAAGTGCAAAGACTGTATTTGTAATCATTGTAAGCTACTGCAACGTTTGTTTTTATTAAGTTTAGTAATTATGTATTAATATATTTGTAATACGAAGAATCAAAAATCTTTTGGAAGTTTTATTTAAGTGCACTAGACAATAATAATAACTTTCTAACTAGGTTACTGACTGGATCTACGTATCACGGGGAGAAGAACCAAGTATGTAGTAATTGAGAAGGAAGATCTACTTCTTTTCTTTGTTATTAAACTGTTTTTGAAGATGCCTCAAGTAGAGGTGAAACCATGATGAAGCACATAGTGGAGTGTCACTTCTTGCCATCGGAGGATTGCCAGAAACGAATAATGAATACTATATTATGTAACTAATGTTGTTTATTTCTTAAAAGGAAACGGGGAGTAATAATAGTAAATAGATCAAAGTGTTGAACATTTTAATGTGGCTCCTTGTTTCCCTAAGACCCCCCACCATTTTGTTACGTCGGCCATTTTGCTGTCACAAGCTCGGTCCAGTTCAGCCGACAATATAATTTATTGCACGATAACGCGGGTTCCATTTGACGCATCGTGTATTGTCCTGCATGATATTAATATCACAAGCAACGATGATTAATAGCATGCCATGATACAGCATATTGTTTCTTGTCGATTTCTAGTGCTAACAAATTGTGAGATTTTCTTTCTTTTTAATGGTAGCTGAACGAGTTTTACGCTGTCACTTGATAATCACAATACATTTTTGATTGACATATATATATACTTACATATTACAACATGTTTTTGGAATCTTAACCTGAGTTAATCTAAAATGGAAATATATCGTTATATTTAAAAAAAAAAAATCGAGTCACGTTGTTTGTCCGCGATGAACTCCTGCACAAGCTTGATCCAACTTGAGAGATAGGATAATCTTGTTATAAGTTTGACGTATCTGTGTGTCTGTCTGGGGCACCGGAGTTCCCAATTGAATAGACCGATTTAAGTGCGTTTTTTTTTTGTTTGACAGGTGACTTGTTTGAGAGTGTTCTTAGATTCCTATCTCTCAAGTTGAACCAAAATGCACACATTGTGAATAAAATAATTAAAATCGGTTCATTGGTTTATATAAGGAGTTCATCGCGAACAAACAACATGACACGAATTTTTTATACATATAGATCTATATATAAAAGATAGATTTTTTAGAAAAACTATTCTAATTGTATTTCTACTGATATGCAAAAACAGGACCGGTATCGTATATTTAATAAATTTGTTCTGCATTTTGCATTCATGAAAATATATTGAAAAAATAAATTTAATGAAATTTTTTGTTATTAGTCGAATACTGAATAATAGATAGTATTATTCGACATTTGGCGAATAGTTGTCTAAAACATTTTTTTTATGAACTCAAAACTATAGACTTAAAAATAATCAAACTTTATTTATTCTTAAAAACAAAACACACTTAGTATTAATTAATAACTTCAGAGTAAAAATTGAATAACATTAATATAAAAAGTTAACCAAAAATCGGTCGTGTCATGTTGAAGTTAAGGATGTATGTAAGGTCAGATCCTATTTTTATATTTTTATTAGTCAGTACCCTAACTGTTTTTGTGCGAAGTGGAATAAAAAAAATATATATATTTTAATGGTTTTGCAATATTTGCAATACTATTGGTGTTTTTCAAATCGGTGCGCTAAATGGAACGCCTCCTTTGTAAAGTTACAAAGGGTTTACATGGAAGTTTCAAATTCCACAGATTGATTAAAAACACTTAAGAATCAGTCATTATTTAATACACAAAAACAAACCAATTTATAATTCTTCCTATTGTTCAAATGTGATTATATACACATTTCAAATTAATCGCTATTAGCAATGTATCCTACATAACTAAAATTTATACTTCATAATTTTGACTACAAACGGCCGTAACCAATGACGGCAAATTTAGGTCTAGTTTACTGCACATGGAACGAAGCTTCTCCGGTATATGGCATCCGGTAATAGTTAAGAAATGTGGGTACATTGTGAACAATTTGGAATCCTAGAATTCATTATTAGGGGGCAGCAAAAAACTTGGTTACGGTTATCTCGACTAACTCAAACAGTCATTGACAGGGTAAAATGCCCCTGAGTCTCTGTGTATGCATCAGAGCATGTAGTGCTGACTTTACACTTATTATTACTTTTTTTTTTTTTCGTATTTGGACCCCAAAAGTGACCCCAAAATACTTTCGGTACGTGGCACGTCTTTATTCGGGTCACAGGTATTTGATATGTGTGATTCGAAGCAAATTGGTTCTGATAGATGGAGAAACAAATGCACGAGTGATCCTATCAGGCCTCCATTTTTTCCATTTGGTCGTACGGAACCCTAAAAAGTTACATTCTCTTCTAATTAAAGTCAAAAAGGTTACCTGTTTATGACAGTTTATGACATTTTCCCCTAACTAGAGAGTTTCTTGCTATTAAACGCTTCCGTTGTTTGAGTTTTTTGCAGACACAATAAATCAAACGGAAAAGTTTTTGAAATGAACCGTCTTGGTACTTATAATTAAGTGGGTTTGAGATAGGCATTCTTTGATTGCTGTATTTATAAACTGTCCTTTAGTCCTTTGTAGGGCAGGAGTTTTATTAAAAAACACTGGTTATTGCCCGCTGCTTGGTTCACTTTTATGTAGATTTTGTCGAGCCTGTTATTTTGTCTATCCCTCGAAAACAATACTTTTTTGGATGAAATACCTTTCATCCAAAAAAAAGTATTGTTTTGTTGTCAGTGTACATAAAAGGATATAGGAAAGGGTACCCCCTGCCCTATATCCTTTTGTGTACATCTGACAACGTATACTTTATACCAATATTTGAGCTATACAGGGTGTAAGCGACACCGTACCGTTCAGACTATCATTGCATCATTCTGAGTCGAAAGTTCGGCTGTCTTTTTTTTTAATTTTAAATTTTTTTGCTTAAAAGCGATATCACAATGAGTAAACAGAACATTTTACTGAAAAAAAAATTTATAAATACCGCATACGGCCAAAACTGCAATGTAATCAATCAAACAACATTTAAACATTTTATGCAATAAGCTGGTCTTACGGCCGAACGTTTAAGGTCATTCACCGTACCGCACAAAAAGAATACCTGCACATGTTGCATGTACATTGCGTAGCGCCAAATGAAACTAATGACTATAAATCCTTAATCTCGCATTTTATGATGAACTGACTTTTGTATTGTGTTAAGTATAAACAGAAAGAAGATATTGTAAATTTTTCGCGTAGCTCAAACTTACACGTCATTACACTTATAATGTCAATTTGAAGATTTGATTGAATTAGTTTAAATCGACCGGCCGGGGACACATTTTGGAGAGCTTTTGAAAGCCGCTTTCAAATTGTATTGAAGAAACTTTGATTAGAAGTATAAATTCAAGTGAATCACAGCCCTTCATTACCAAGTTGAATAGGGAACGAATATAATTAGAGCAATTGGATTAAATTACATTATTAATGCTAACATTTTTTTTATTAAATGGGTATACGGACTACTTATCTAACTTGAATCTTGTCAATAACCTTATTGTAGATGACCTCATCACCATGATTTTTCTTCTCTTATCTATGCGTTGACGGCCAGGGTCACAGACTTACCAAACAGAGGTCTGTATGAGCTCCTTACCATCGCCTAATGATAAATGAAGATACAGCAAAACCAGTCAGACTTGCCCTCTAGATTCACTACATTTTGCCCCTACAGCTTTGTGGCAGAGACCTTAAAAATGGCTTAAATGGTAATGGGGGCTGTAGGAGATCACCTACTACTGCCCTAATACACCTACTACTACTAACGGATGACTTAAACAAGTTGGAATGGAACACGTGTCGAAGTATCACTCAGTACCGACGGAAGTGCTATACCTTCAAAACCTGTTAAAAGATTGTTGTTAATGGAGTTCAGTAAGTTTCCCCTGTACAAGGCAATTTGTTAAAGTTTATCCTTTACTGCTATCATCGTTGGGGCTTACAAACATAGGCTGATTAGATTAGTGGGTTTCCCTCCTAATTACTATTTCATCAGAAATCATTACACCGACAACTGTCCACTTTAATAGTCGATAGATATAATATCAAATCCTCATACTCTTTTCCTTACTCACCTTGACTATTATCGTCTAAATACATTGAAAGTTCGTCACACTCGACTAATTGAGTTCTCGGTTGTCATTAATCTAAGCTGACCCAGATTTCGTCCTCAATCAAACCTTTTACAAACGAGATACGTCATAAGAGATGACTAGGGTCTCACCGCTATTAATATGAAGGAATTATGGATTCAATCGATTCTGTTTCAATTGGGAATACTCGAGGAAGTTTTGGAGTATCATTCACATTTGTTTTGTACACGGATTACTATTTTAAGAAATAAATACAGCTCAATTATAATTTGTTTTTGAACATATATTTTTTTAGATTTTACTACAAAACACTAAATGTGTTTTTAACACGCTTTCTTAGCTTCATATGTAAGTTATAACTATGTAATCAAATCGTAGTCGTCGTAGAAAAATTATTGATTTGATTCCGAGTGTAGGAGAGCACTTTAAAGTTTGCATATTGGTATTGGTATTGGTGTAAGGCCCTGTTTCCGCATTTAGACTTATAGATGGTCCATTATACGTTCAGATAGGCTGACTAGTTGAGCCAGCCTAGCTCCTTCAAGAAGCACAGAAGCCTCCTGGGGCGTTCGCAGGCTTCTAAGAGCGATCTCGCACCCGCGAGAAAGTTTGCATAATTATGATGTTTTACGTAATATTTTGACAACGGCTGTTTCTGTTAATGAAATCTGAAAATGTTACCGTGTGTATGGACTGAAAAAGTGTTTTGTTTTACGATAAAGTATAATGTTTTCAGAAGGCCTATGTCAAAAATAAAAATCGTCAAAAAATCAAATCTACCGTTGTTTTTCTACGACTGCGACGAAATACTCAACCAACTCAATGTTAACCTACTTCTAATTAATTATATTATATAAAATGTAGGTACCTTAGGTAGTTTCCAAATTATAGTATTATCCTACTAATATTATAAACGTGAAAGTTTGTGAGGATGTATGGATGTATGGATGTTTGTTACTCTTTCACGCCAAAACCACAAAACCGATTGCGATGAAACTTAGCATGTAGATAGCTGGAGACCTGGATTAACATAATATAGGCTACTCTTTATTCCAATATTCCCACGGGATCGGAACTTACGTGGGTGAAACCGCGAGGCGTAATACTATAAATAAAAAAATATATAATAGGGGTTTACTAATAGCCACTGAAGAGTTCCATTCCACCTCCTGGCTCCATCATTAGATCAGCTCCAAAATGCCAAATTATAGTATGGGCATTGGTCATCCAAACTACATGTACTTACTAAGTTTCATTTCGATACGAACATTAATTAAACTCACAATCTCATTTATAATATTAGTTAGGACTAGGCGCGCCACGTGCCTTTGAAACACAGGAAGTTCTTACTCTGATACCTATGTTATATACAACTTTCAACATTAACCATTGGCCCCCGAAGTTTGACGAGCTCAGGGCTTCTTTTGTGTTCGAGGGAAACATGAGCTGTTCTTCTACTCGAGTGACTCTGACGTGAAACAGCCATGATTACGTGAACTTTAAAGGAAACTGACGTTTGTGTACAACTTATATCACGCATGTAGATACGATGATCAGTGAGGCGTAAATTTCATGACTTATAGCAATATAACACAGCTTTATTTTATAATTAGGATGTTGGTAAAATATAAATCGCCAAAAAATGGATCGAACAGTTTCTATAACTTATAATTGAATTCGCTTTTGTGACAGACATTCCCATTCAACTTGTGTAGAAACTCGCAGAAGCCTAGCTTTAATAGCGGATGTATGTGTCGGCGTCATAACTAACTTGGTATTTGAAATGTCCAAACGAAACTTATTTATTCATAGTGGGGTAAAAATATTACTGGTTATTTTATTTATTTTTTATACAAGGTGTTCCAGAAAGATTTGGTCATATGTTAGGAGCGGTATGTATTAGGAATGTTGCGTATGCAGAATTATTGACCTCCGCGGAATGCGGATGCGAATGCGGATATCTGCAACATCCCTGATACACAATAACAAACGCGTCGGATCTTGTCACCGCAATCTTCACTCTTATTGACCAATTAGAATGTGTTTACAGCATACGCCAGCCACTGGGCCCACCTACTTTCTTTTTGTCGCGACTTGCACTACATCTGTATCTGCATAAACATCCGCATTCATTATTGCGGATGCGGATGCAGATGTCCAAATCGATGCTAAAGCTTCGCAACATCCCTGGTATGTATAGCCGAAAAACAGTTGAGTTGGCCTGAAAAAATATTTCTTTTCTTAAAAATATACGTAATTACGTTTCTAAACAACATATTAATGTATACATTTTATGTTAATTTCAACTAATTCTATTTTTATTTTATTTTGGTATTAGGTAAATACGTAAATGTAGTGTATCGGTAATCGGTTAAAGTTTAATTTGTGACGTTAAAAATAAGATCTTGTATTAAAAATCAGATTTGAAAATTTCCTTGAAGTTTAAGCGCACGTCAAAATCAAAACTAAAAACCAATAATTTAGAAGCTATCAAGAAACAATGTAGTGAGGCTTCCATCAAATATACAATTGTAAATATGATTGAAGCATTGAGAAAATTTTAACAGGATCTCCATTTTGTGTATTACAATTGAAGTTTACTTTATGCGTATCAGGAAATTTAGACACATAACGATTTAAAATGACGGGAGTAGATAATTGACGATTTCAAATGAAGGGAGTAGAAAATTGAGCTTAATAATAAAGGGTAGTACTTAAGGTTACACTTTCATAGTTACATACATTTAGGTTACATAATTAGTGACATTGGGTTCGGATTCAAATTGCATCGCCGCGGCGCCGTTCAGGAGCGAGGCTCAATTTGGCATTACTACTAAAAATACTAATAAATTAATAAAGCCTTTATTCTACTACTAATACAACTTACACACTCATTTACAATTAATGTAACAACCTTAAAAAATAAATAAAAATTTATAGCTCCACACTTACGGCACCCAATTCAAGTAGGTAGTTGGTACATGTTTTTTATCAAGTGTTAGTTGCCTCCTCAGCGTAGGCCTTCTCCATTGCTTTCCAAAAATTTCGATCTCTAGCTTTGGTCATCCAGTTTGGTCCACCTTTTTCTCGAAATATGTCTTCCCATCTTTTCTTTGGTCAACCTTTGTTCCTGACTGCATTTCTAGTTATCCACTCCATTAAAAATACTAATAAGTATATTATTTTATTTTTACAAATGATTATAAATATTTACGTGTGGTAAAATTATATGGTTAAACATACGCACTAAGATTTGAAGAGTACACTTACTCCTTCAATTTCAAATCTTATTGCTCTATACTTAACACTTAAAACACCTTACACACAGCCGTCTCATCCAAAACTAGGAAGAGCTGTACTATGGTGACAAGACGGCTGAAAAACACACTCAATATATTACTCAATACATACCTACATACTAAAGATAAATTACATCCAGACACAGAATAAATAAATGATCGTGTTCATTACACAATTATTTTTCCGTATTGGCCCGTATGCATGTTTGATTCTTTGGGAGTTTAAAAGATAGCGTGTTTGTGTGTATGTACCTATATGAATAAACAGTGTAACAATATGTGTATTTTGTTTTCGACAATGTTCATTCGTATGTTCAAACGATTTACTATGGTTCAGCAGGGTTGTATTCGAGCTGTCGCTTCTGTTTTCTCTGTAAAGGCACGTGTGTAAGACGAGACAATAACACGTTGGTTTCGAACGTGATTCGTTTAAACAAATTCTCCTTACATTTGTTTGTGTATATTTACTTAGATATGACAAAGGATATTTACTGGAAATTGTATAATATATGATATGCTTTGTTTAATCTGAGGCCTGAAGCTTATCTATACTTCTATATGAATTACTATTATAAAGAGGTAATATTTACGACTTACATTTCATTTCCGTATTATTTATTCTTTATTGTACACAAGATGTAGATTACATATCTTAAAAACAACGAAATGGTGTGTACAAAGGCGAGCTTTACCCCAACCTGAGTTTTCTTCCAGCAAATCTTGGCGTGAATAGAGGATAGTAGAGAAATGTTAGAAGTCATGTACGTTAAACTAATTAGAAATAACCATTCAGACAAATAGTTGAATAAACTAAATAAAATGTATACCTACACATTCTGAAATATATATTTATATGTGTGGTACGGTGTCTGTAAACAGAAATGGCCGATTTTATAAATATATATTTTTTTACTAAATGTGTCGTTTAATGTTATCGTTTTTATCTTAACTAACAAACAAAAACAACTAAAACATTCACTTTAAAAAAATATATAAAGAATCAAGAAGTTCCACAGGCCGTTCTTAAGATTGAAAATCGATAACTTTACGCTATTATTTATGTGTTTACAAACAAATGTTTGTAACTTTACGCCTTAACGTGTTAAGCCGTGTATTCGATTGTCAAGCAGTAATTGACTTGTTGGTATCGTATACACTCAAGTGCGTGTGAGTCTACGCATCTATTGGCTTTGTTGAACTGCATATGTAGTTATAAGCTAGTGGAAGGGACAATTTGGAGACAACGGTTTTCATACATTTCGATCTAAAAGGCAAATCTATTTTTTCTATGATCTGAGGAGGCAGTAGTTACTTACCATCAGGTGACTCGTCTGCTCGTTTGCCCCTATCCCATTAAGAAAATCTAATATGTAACATCTTTATTCCCTCTAATGTAATCATATTTCATAGAACGCGAGAGCTTAAAAGTTACTACGTAGCTTCTCTTAGAAAATAATATCGTCAATCTTCTGTCGATGATGAACAAGTGCCCAGTTTGAACAATGTAAGTTTTTGGCTTGTACCCCCCCTATAGGGACCCCCCCTATGTGAATATTCCAACGCAAGATGTCAATTGATAACTGGCAATCCTTTGTGGGCGTATTGTATAGAGGTTATAGGCTACAAGCGTTCTCTACAAACATTTTCTATTAAAGCGAACAATGTTGAGGATTTGTTTTGTCCGCGTAACAAGAAATCTTTCAAACTTCTTTTGATAAACTGGCGAATTTGAGATACCTTGTTAGCAATTATTTTAGTTAGAGTACGCGGGCTCTATTCCCGCTGAGTCTAAATACAAGTTATGCCATCAAAATAGAGGAATGGGAAAATATTCCCCAACATCGTATTAGAAACTTGGTGTACAGCATACCAAACTGCATAACCGCAGTAATGGCACCACAAAGAGGTAACACAAAGTACATAAGGTAACAATTGGAAATGGTAAAGTTGTAGAAAAGTAATTATATTGTTTGTCTTTCTCGTTCTTTTTTATGACTTGGCTCCGCACGGCTTGTGCTTTTGCCATCTATTTTTGTTTTAAGATGAGATTGGTTATTATTTTCTTAATTGTTAATGCAATGCAAAGTTTATTACTTTCATGTAAGGGGTATTAAATTGTCTATTAAACACAATTTAAAAATGTTTACTGGAATCTTTGAATAATATGACTGCTTCCAAGTCGGTTCCTAATTTCCATTATACATACTACTCTTAATTTATAAATAACTTAGACATATATCGCATTTGTCCATTTCTTATTGTACAAATATACCTAATTAATTAACGTGTTTATTATGAATTATTTCATTCTCTTTATTTCTTTATATCGCCTAGCATGCACCATTTTCCTATAACATTGTGTATAGTTACAAGTGGATAATGCTGTTAGTAGTATAATTAGCACATTTGTACTGAATATTATAATGTGGATTTATTGTACTACTGTTTGTTATCCCAAATAAATAAATAAATAAATTTATTTCACTAAGCTAGCATTTAGTTATTGAGATCTTTGTAAATCTTTATGTGACCCAAATTAATTGCTCTCCAGTTTATATGTATGCACGAATTTAAAAATTGGCGTTGTCTAAGTGTACCTATCACTAAATACTATAAAACAAAGTCCCCGCCGCGTCTGTCTGTCTGTCTGTTCGCGATAAACTAAAAAACCACTTAACGGATTTTCATGCGGTTTTCACTAATAAACAGAGTGATTCATGAGGAAGGTTTAGGTGTATAATTTGTTAAGATTTTGTGTAAATTGATAGAAATATGTTAATGATTGTTGAAGATGTCTCTGCTACTCGTGCGAAGCCGGGGCGGGTTGCTAATGCAAAAAAAACCTATAGTCTATTCAACTTCCTCTGAGACAAAAGGTAAACAAACCAGAAAAAGGTTTTTAATAGGTCACATTTTATATGCATCTAGAATCAATAAAAAAAAGTGACATTAAAAACACCTAACATTGTAGCTGTTCTCAAACATTGAACGATCGATTCAAATAATTATCTTTTAAAAAAGTCACCAAAATCATAGACCTGCATGATGCACCTCAAAATACCCAAATGGCTTCAAGTGTACCTACAAAACTTTGAAGAGTTCCCACGGTTTCTCCAGGATCCCATTATCAGATCCTGACCTGATGACCATGGGACCATTTGGAAAGTATACCCTTTCAAACAAAAGAAGAAATTTCTAAATCGGTCCAGGCGTCTTTGAGTAACAAGTCGGTGAACATACAAAAAAATTAAATACAGTGGAACATAGAACCTCCTCCTTTTTTGAAGATGGTTAATGACAACTTCCGCACAACGCATGATTCCTGTGTCACGGGGGACTACAACAAACATCAAACCCACAGAAAACCTAGATGAGAAAAACTATTTGTGGATCACAAAATTTTCTCTAGTAGTTTATAAAAAATGGTGTTCGTTGATAAGCGTATAACTTAAGAAAGGTTGAGCTGATTCGGCTAAATTTAGTTTTAAAACATCCGTAATATCACGAATTAGGTTTAAAAAAAGATAAACAAAATAGAAAACGGTTCCCGGAAAATTGGACAGATTGTGAAAAACTTGCGCGTTTTTGTACGAGATTCAATCAACCATAATCAATTCGACCAGAACTCCGTCTATCGGGTGAGCTTATTATTAATAAAAATAACGAATAAAACCAATGTTGGTTCCTTTATCGCATTTCACCTGGTGTTCTCTTTAATATAATAAAACAATGCTTTCCCAACTCACTGCTCCGAGAATTGCCCGTAAAAGTTTCGGGACAACACGTCTCCGAAAAATGTTGTTGTGTTGTAGTTATTAGTATATTACTACCTCGTCCCCACTTCATAGTTAATTACGTTTAAATTGCTACAAAGAACAATAATATTTTGTTGGTTTGTTAAATTTGAGAAGATTTGTGTTGTTCGTTCAGCTTTCAGACAGCGTTTCGGTAAACGAAAATATTAGCGATGTATACAATTTTTAGATATTTGTTGATTTTTTTATAACCGCTTCGATAAAATTTAAATGGGACCACCTGGGAAGTTATACCCTTTGAAACAAAAAAAGAATTTTCCAAACTGGTTCAGTCGTCTTCGAGTAATCGGTGAACATACATAAAAAAAAAGATTCCGACGAATTGAAAACCTCCTCCTTTTTTGAAGTCGGTTAAAAAGAAGGTTACAAAATTAGTTGAAGACAAGAAGGTAATCATGAGTCTGCAGTTTTAAACAATTAATTACTCTCGTCTCTCAAAGATCTCTGTTAGCATCTCAACCACGCATACCTTCAATCGTGCAGGTGATAGAATAAAGAGGTCCATGTTTGTAAAATAATCGTTGTAAAGTTCCATAATGTTCTCGTTCTCGTTCGCCTGCATTTCTTCTGCTGTTCTGCACATTTTGGGTGCAAATAGGCAACTAGGATGCCCAGTGCGCATATGCGATCTGCCAGGGATTCTAAGGTAAGGTACAATTGATTTAATAGGTTGTTACAGTCAAATTTATTGCGACAAATGAATAAAGTTATTTCTATATATTCAAATCAATATTATGAATGTAAAACCAGAAAAACCTGACATACGACGACACGAAAGCAATCTTGCAAACATAGACATACTCGCATAAGAATAGATCGCGCTAGTAATGGGACCATCGTAAAAGTGGCTACGATAGCTCGATAAAAAGAGAACGCTGCTGTAGGTACGTCGTCAATCTTTCCTTACCTAGGACGTGTACGTGGCGAGTGTGTATGTACGTTGGTGCGCTGTGTTGATGCATGAGCAATCGCGGCTAAAACGAGACAGAGGGACCACGTATGGCAACGTTCTCTTTTCATTAACCTATCGCATATCGCGACCTAGAAGAAGACCGTGGAAGAGGTTCCGCGGTCGTTTCTTCTAGGTCTATTTCTATTCATTTATTTTTTTGTTTATTTAAAAAAAAGGAGCTCCTTTCTAAGTGGTAGTAGGCTTACACAATACGAGGTATGTAATACTAGCCAGGTCAGTCTTAGGATGGGTGACCATTCTTAACAATTGAGACCCCTCCGTGCCTCGGAGAGCACGTTATGGCGTCGGTCCCGGTTGCCTGTTGAATTTCGATATCGCTTAGTACTTGGGTTGTGGAGGTCTGGTGGCAGTCGCTTCACGGAAAATATCGAAGTTCGGCCGTATCGTAGTTAGACTGAAAGCCGATCCCAAGTTAGTTGGTTTCCCAACTTGGTTCCCAACTTGGTTCCCAAGGCCCGGAGGCGGAGGAGGTTTTATAATTAAATAAAACATTTGAAAATAAAAATGAATCTAATTTTTTAGTCTTATATAACACACTTCTTTGAGGTCTGTTAAAAATTATTTAACCACAGTAAACTAAGATATTATGACATGTAAGAGACGACATTATTATAGACATAAGATGACAGAGAGACATAGTGTACTAGTTGAATCGTTCCGTGTCGTATAAAATACTAAAACTCAATTCTATATAGGTAAGAAAGTCTTTTAGAATCTCTTGATTCTAAAAGACTTCTAAACTACGTCATGACAAAATCCAGTTTCAGTCTGATGAGATAAAACAAGTATCGAACTAGAATGACATTACGTTGTCGTAGGAAATTTGCAAACATGAGCCACACAAATTATTACAATATTCAGAACAGTTATCTAATTAACATAAATTGTCACGTAAGCGAATTAAACTATACTACTGCACCATCCGAGAAGTTTCATTCACATAACAAACTGACAAATGGCCTATAAGCTTAAAAAAAATTTAAGCCTTTTTAAAAAAGGATAAATTTGAACAAGATTCCAAAAAGGTTGAAACAATGCCTCTCAAACTTCATGGTTGAAATCTAATGTCAGATTACATTGTTTCATAATCTTCACAGTATAAAAACTTTTTAATGAAAAAGTAATGAAATTCACCTGTTAGACAGTTTTCTACCTTTGCGCATGTCTTGTTTTGAGCTTGTAATTGTCAAGCCAGTTCTGTGTCTGCGATCGCGCGGTGAGGGCGTTTTAACCCTTAGCTTGACTCTCATACCACGAGTTATATCGGTAACGAGTCCCTTCTAACACAAACATAATTTATTGACTGAAACCCCTTGTAATATTTCACTGTAAGACATACCATAGAACGTTTGTGTTACCTTTCCATATAAATTTTCGTATTTAATAGGTTTCGGCGAACTCATCCGGTAAATACTATTTGTTAAGTACGAATTTTGTGTGGTGGGATATATTAGTTTGTTTGATTTACTTAGTACTTTATTGTAAGTTTACTGAACCTGAGGCAGTATGTGGTGGATCCTGCGACGGGCTCGTCTTACCGGAGCATCGCTGTTCAGCACTTCTTCGGGGACTAATAACAACAACAATACAAAAACAGGTACTTATTTACTATTAGTAAATAGATTACTAGTAAAGTGGATCACGGTATACTTGTGGCTTAGCATGAAGGGGTTAACAAGAATATTTAAGATCCAATGAAAATTTAAAGGACTCATCAATGTAGTGTACTGTTATCACATCATATGTGTAGTTAACAAATAATATAACTTTTAAACTTTCGCGTTCCATGATATAATTGTGTATTTACACGGGAATGAACGCGAGCCCGAAATACGTAGGTCAAACAATCCAGAGGTATGAAATACCTATTTCATGATCGCGTTATTTCCCGTGTAAATACATAATGAAATAATACAACTTTTTAAACCGGCCTACATTTTAACTTAAAAAATCTAATAAAGGCGCATTACCTGTGTTATTGAGTGGTTAGGTTCATGATACCCGTGCATTTATATGTGTGCACCTATATTTATTTATTTGTGTATATATATATTTACATTGATGTATGTGAAAACGTATGTGTAATATGATAATATTTTCAATCAATTATATTATACACTGCAACTCCTCTTGCCATACATAAACTCTCTTTCCATCCAATGGTTGCCTAGAAGAGATCGCAGAACGCGATAAGGCCGCCAATTGTACAAGATTTCTAGTTTGTAAGATATGTATATCCAGCAAAATGTATCTCCTTAGATACTTATTATATTAGACGCTTCAGGACCAAAAGGTCAAAGTTTAAAAAGCTGACAAAGTGAAACGCTGATAGATAACATATTATATTAACTTAAATAAAGTAAGTATTCATTAAATACAGGTTTAATACTTTTAAGCATAAAATTAAAAAGACTGCTATTCTACTATTCTACTTCTGTTATTATTATTTTTTTATTCTACTCTTCCACAGCAGGCTATTTATTAAACAAAAACAAATCCCTGATAACTAACTACTTTCAATCCTACTAATATTATAAACGTGAAAGTTTGTGAGGATGTATGGATGTATGGATGTGTGGATGTGTGGATGTATGGATGTTTGTTACTCTTTCACGCAAAAACTAGTGAACCGATTGCGATGAAACTTGATATGTAGATAGCTGGAGACCTGGATTAACACATAGGCTCCTATTTATCCCGATATTCGCATGGCACCGGGACTTACGCGGGTGAAACCGCGGGGCGCTGCTAGTATATAATAAATCCGTAGATAAGATATTGTGTCTGTTATCATTTCTTTATCATTATATTATCATTTCATTAAAAACAGCTATCTATATTATATTAATTCTCTTCTTCATAATAGTAAAATTACTTTCATATTGTCAACAAATTGGTCACCTTTTTTTAGGTTCTTAAAGATTGTGGGTAGTTGCTGTCGAGGCCGTCTTTGGGTAGGCCGGGACCCGTGGGCACACAAGAACTTGGGGCCCCATTAGAAAGTTCAAAGCAGTAAATGACAAGAAAACAGTTTTATTGTTAAGATGATTTTATATTTATTTATTAACTATGGTTAATGAATAATAAACATACTGAAAAAGAAAACAGATTTTAATAGTTATGGTTATTAACTAAGGCTTTTTTTTGTAGCTGTATTTTTAATGCGCATATTTAATGTGTCAATTATTATGTTGTTCTTTCGTAGTTATCTTTCTAGTCAGCATTAGGGTTTTTTCTTCAATAGCCGATATCGAAATTATTACACGGTACTGCCATAATCGATCAGAGATCCATAGACTTTTAATTGCAACGTCCATGGTCACGGTATTATTCTGTTAACTGGTGCTTGTTTTATTCATAACTCCTAAAAGATCACAGTGCACCATGTCTACGTTAGAAGAATAGTCTCCGATTTTTGAATTTTTTAGGGTTCTGTTCCTCAAAAGAGAAAAAGGAACCCTTAAATGATCACTTGGTTCTCCTTCTATTTGTATGTATGTCTGTCAATTTTTTTTTCAGAAATGCGTGTAAGTATCAAGTTGACATTAACATCAAATATTTATGTCTCCGGTAGTGCGATCTCTTGGAGTTGAAAAAAAAATAAAGCAAGTCAAAATCAATCAAAAGGTGGTCATTAAAGCCGTATATTTTAACATTTCGCAGGTAAAACAAAACCTATAGGGTACTTCCCATTGACTTAAAATCATTAAATTCGACGTGAAGCAAGGTGACTCAGTAAAAAAATCAAAAATTCGTTGATTTATAGTGTTATTACACAAAAAATGATTTTTGCGAGATGGCCGAAAGTATGCCGCTGCTCCTGAAACACAATCAACAGCCTGAATGCCTACTAAATTGAGTGAATTCGCTAATTTAATTTATTGTAGCCTAAACACCATGATATTTCTGGGCATATTCTATGCATTATCTTAGGTAACTTTGTCCGCGATAATCCCTAATAGCGTTATCAAAACTATCAAATAATGTCATCGGAAACAAATATAACTTTGAACAAGCAGCTTCTTAATTCAACAACCTACTATTTGAAAAATATAAATTGAATAAAATACTTGCCCTTTGTGATTTTATGTTATACTTATGCCTCCCTGAGGGAGCCCGGGCCCTGGGCCCTTATGGTAAAGACGGTACTGATTGCTGTTATAAATTAAAAGTAAGAAAAATATTTTTAGGAATCCAGTTTAATCAACTATTATTCTAGCTGTGTAATTGTTTTAGCAACTTTATTTTTACTATCTACATACATAAAGTTATCAAGAAGATTGTAATTAATGGCATTTGAAAAAAATGGTCATGATTTTTAACCAATAGGTTCTTTTCTCATTTGCAGTAACTGTAGTTTCAAACATTTTTAATGTTTACTTTTTAAATAAGATTTTTTTCTTTATTTTTCAATTGTAAAGACTTTGCTATCACAAAATTAAATGCAAGGTAACGATAAAGGAGTAGGCGTTTGTCTTCAAACTCACCTGAAAGTGACGTTGAAGACGAATATGGTACTGGCCTATCCAAGAGAAACCTGTTCACTCTACTCTTGAAGATTCCAGGATTATAATTGTCTGGAAAAATAGACGTAGGCACCTCATTTCAGACCTTGGCAACTCTAATAAAAAAAGAGCTGGCAAACAGATTAGTTCGCCTTTTCGGTGTTTCGACAATGAAAGGATAGAACCGCTGCCTGAGTCGAGTTTTCTATATACTCACAATTTTCCCATCTTTAATGCCCACAGCCATGGGCATACCGAGGGGGAGGAAGCAGGGGGGGGGGGATTTGTCCCCCCTGGGATGAAAAAAACAAATTTGCCCCTCCCCCCTGAGCTAAAAGTTGGGTACGCCCATGCCCACAGCGCCCGGCTGACGGCAATAGGCTTGCCCCTTATTCCATGAGTGGGACCAAATTATTGTTGGGAAAAGTTAGAAAATGTGGGTGTTTAATACGCCTCTGCCTATAACTTCGGGAATACAGGCCTGAGAGTATGTATCTAATACCTTTAAACGAGCAATTCTTGTGTATATGTATATACTTTTATAATATGAATCTGGAAACGGCTCCAACGATTTTCATGAAATATAGTATGCATGGTTTCGGGGGCGATAAATCGATCTAGCTCGAGCTAGATCTAGCGGTTTCATTTTTAGAAAACGTAAAAACAAACCGAGCAGAACTCGGTCATCAAGGTACTGCATGATAATGTATGGTGTTGCAATCAATACGATATACGTTGTAGATAATAAATTAAGATTTGGAGTGGGATTCACTGGTTACTTATGGGTAGAGGTGTGCATAACTTACTAAAATTATGAAGAAATAACATTACATCTAAAATGATTTGATTTAATACATACGAGTATGTGCTCTAAGGCAAGGTCGACTGACGACCCGAGAGTAACAGGACCTATGAAAGCAAAGAAACTTCCTAATAATAAATGTGCCTATATTAATGATTCTGAAACTTGTGCTTCGTAAAACATACTACAACATTTTATAAACATTCGTTGTCCTGTGATTCATTTAGGACTTTGGTTTTCTTTGACACCGACACGGCTGGTCGCTTTACTCCTTCATAAAGGTCTCACAGACACTTACGACGTTCGTTGAATGCTATGCGTCCGTATATTGTGCTAAGACTTTATCAATGAGTAATCTCACTCTCTCATTATCTACGAATACAATTAAAAATTAGCCCATCGCCCATGGAGACCTGCAGTTCAATACTCAAAAGTGCGTTGCCGACGTTTTAGGTGGGTGTACACTCTTTTCTTGTGTAATATTTGAAGCTCGTATCGGTTTTGAAATAACGCAGTCTACAATTTGTTTCACAAATTGATTGTGCGAGGCAAAAGGTTTCTGGAGAACCGCACAGTGGTGGAGTGCCAATCCAAGTGATGGATATAAAAGATTTGGTGTGTAAAAAGAATGAAAACGTGAATGTCTTAACAAGAATATTAATGATGAGTTACTCAAATAATCAGTATCCTTCTAAGAAAAAAGATCCGTCGCTTGTAATACTGTAAGCAGATTAAAGGAATTTCTAGCACGTGGCTAGAAATATCGATCGATATTAATCACTTCACACATTTTATGATACACTAGATAAAATAGATACAAACATGGGCGTACCCAGTTAATCACCCAGAGAGGAAGGGGGGGGGGGGTTGCAATGCGGGTGCTATAAGTTCAACATGTGCATCTGTGGCATCTTAGTTCCTAAACGGATGGACCGATTTTGATTTAGATTTATTTGTTTGAAAGGTGACTTCATCGCGAGCGTCTTTGTAACCAAAATTTCCATAAAGCTATATTCAATGTAAACCTGATAAACAGTAACTGACAAAACTAGCAAATGGTTGCTTATTAGGAAAAGACGCTCTTCTATCGCAACTTCACTTTTCAAAAAATTCCTGGCTTTCAACCGGTAGCGTAGGATTCTTTTGCCTCGCACAACCAATCTGTGGAACAAATTGTCGCTTGCGGTATTTACGGACCGATACGACCTTCAAACCTTCAAGAAAAGAGCGTACTCCCATCTCAAAGGCCGGCAACGCACTTGTGACTCTTGAGTTGCAGGTGTCCATGGGCGACGGTTGCCAAGAAAGAAGCTAAAATCCTCTTTCACAACCGGTTGCAAAACTTAGTTGCCATAGCGGCCGAAAGAGTTCTTAGCTTAGGATAGGCTGAGGGTACCTCTCTGTGACAGGCGAAAATAATTGTTTGCTTTCGTCACAACAAAAGCGATTACAACTGCTTTTATATGAACAGGTATAATCGCGTGGCTTCTGTTGTGTTGAAAAATTTTCTAAAAAAAAGTTCTTAGTTCTTAAAAAAATATTTGTTCGCCAATTTAAAAGCACGGTTACGTTTTAGACTCGCTTACTATTAAGGCCAGAGTAAAGTCTAATAAAATATTCAATCTGATTATACTTTTTAATATCACTATGATACTGAGGTACTCCTCATAAGTGATTTCCATATTGGCGCTATAAATCTAGTTGCAAGTTTCAGCATAGTTAGCCAGAAATTAGTTCAGTAGTTAGCAAGTTGTAGGCACTTAGTGGTGAAGTATTCGCAACATTAGCCAAACCAGAACAAAGTTTTAAATTATTGCCCACTTTGAACAAACTGCATCTCATTTTCACGTTTATCTTGATCTTTTAGAAGGATTCCCGCTCTTTGAGGGCTTATATGCGGGCATGGGCTTAAATTACAGAGTCCGCATTTTCTCCGAAATTTCGTCGCTTGCCGGCGAGAATTTATCGGAGCACAGTATTCCTTTTTATGAGCAAAAGGAGTTACATGATATAGTGACATGGAATACCTTTCACGTCTTTTAGATTTAAACTGATAAGTTTAAATGACAGTCAAAAGGATAACAAGAGAGGCAGCTGAAGGAAGTTTTCAGTTTTTTAATGTGCTTTAATTTTTTTTAACGAATATGTTAGTTTTTAAATTGTTTTTGGAGTTTATTGGTTTGGCTCAGGGAGGGAGGGAGGGAGGGGGGGAGAGAGAGAGAGAGAGAGAGAGAGAGAGAGAGAGAGAGAGACTCATGTAAATTGTACACTCCAGTCGTGCGTCGGAGCTGACACACACATTTTTTTTTTATTTACATGGGATAGGGGGCAAACGAGCAGACGGGTCACCTGATGATAAGTGACTACCGCCGTCCATAGACACCTGCTACTCAAGAGTAACAAGTAGTATCACTCCGATCGAGACAGCCCATACGTGCAGAAGCATGTTCGCTTAAGAGTACACTGGAGGCACCCTTCCTCTGGTATAAATAACTTAATCGCACCTAAATTGTGGCGTTGTTTTTAATGTTACGTTTGACTTGAAAGTTTCTAAAAAAGTGAGGTAGATCAAAACTACAGGTAGTTAAAACTCAAGGATTTATCCATAATGGAAATTATTAAAATTCATACATAAATTCATAAAAAGTTGCTTGGCAATTTATATGTGTCGAAATGAATTCAATTCTTTTCCTTTTGTCGGTGACAGAATTATATAGATTTACCAGTTCCGGGATTTTGTTATAAGTATATAGAAAACTTCTATACACCATAGAACCCAGTGCCTTTAATATAATAGCTGTAAAGGTAATAGATGTTCGCAGAGATGGAAACCACTGAAGTATTTCCATTTGGGTATATTGCGCCTTGCCTGGAATATTACACATTTTTCGCGAATAGTTATGGGCAACTTCGAGCTGGGAAAGGTAATATTGTTTGGACCGTATCTACCTACGGGCTACGGCAGTTTGTCAAAATTTAATTGTACACAGTTTACATGTGTAAGTCGTTTCTTTGAATGACATATTAAACACGGTATGAAATGTGTTTTTAATATTAATATATTATCCTTCGCGCCTTTTACTAACTAAGTTGGGGTCGCCTTTTAGTCTAACCACGATATGGCCGAACTTCGATGTTTTACGTGAAACGACTGCCATCAGACTTCTACAACCCTACTAGGCGATATCGAAGTTCTGTAGTTAGACCAGGTTGTCGGACTTTTTAGGGCTCCAACTACCCGTAACGAATGCCACATATGTTCGTATGGCATCCGGGACCAACGGCTTAACGTGCTTCTCGAGGCACGGGGGGTTTCAATATGTTAAGAATGGTCACCCACCCAACACTTACCTGGCTAGTGTAACTTAACCTTGTAATGTGCTAACCTACTCGGTTGACACTTAGCCACGAGCCCCTTTAATATTGATATAATCGGTCTTAAAAGAGGAAAGCCGATTTCAATGTGACTAAATTATTCCACCACAAGTGTTGACTACCCTCACTGTTTGAATTGTGTTTTCATTTCTATTGTATAAAAGAATATATCAGATATGTAAGAAACGGTCTCGAAACCACTGATATAAACTATGAAAATCACTAACTAACAGTAACTGCCAAGTTGTTCGTACCTCTGTTTGCACTCAAGTGAAGTTCTCATCTTATTTCTAAGCTTTTACAAACCCACTATTCGTTAATATTTATCAATCGACCAATAGTATTGCGTTACCCAGTTAACCAGTCAAAATAATGTCTATTAACTTGTTTTTAATAAATAGTGAATTGTGTTATCATCTATTATAGTTTGTCCCTATTTTTAATAAAATAAATACGAGTTTTTAATGTGGCGACAATAGATATCAATTAATATACACAGAAAAACAATCATTCGCATTATAAACTTTTTAAATTTGTCAAAAAATTAAGATCGTCTTTACGTCATCATCAATACATACAAATAAATGAAATGGAAGTGTCTGTTTGTAATGTCAAAATAATAGTGTTTTTAAGCTCATACAGTTATTTGCACAGTACCTATGCCTAAAAATCAGTTTTTAAAATTTTTGTCTGTCTGTCTTTCTGTCTGTCTGTCTGTTTGTTCCGGCTAATCTCCGAAACAGGTGCACCGATTTCCACGAGACTTTCACTGGCAGATAGCTGGTATTATAAGGAGTAACTTAGGCGACTACTTAGGTTTTTTTTTTGAAAACAGAATTAGGGTTCCGCGCAAAATATATAAATATGTACAAGCGAGAGAATTGGTGCGGGAACTGCTAGTAGATAATATAATTACAATAACGGGAATTAACGCGATCACATATTTAAAAGGTATTACATACATACCTTTGATTTGCCTGACGTTTCGACCAGGTTGCGCTGGCCGTAGTCAGAGGCTGAGTGTGACTACGGCAAAGGTATATAATACCTTATAAATACGTGATCGCGTTAATTCCCGTTAACATAATAATATTATCATGGAACGCGAAAGTTCAAAAGTTAGTATCTTACATAGAATTAAGAAAAGTAACGAAAAAAACTAAATATTTACCTTTCGCAAGAATCATCCCAAGTACACACAATGAAGAACTTCTGATAATCTTACTGAGTAATTATGAACCTGTTTTAATTATTCTTAAATACATATCGCTGGGTAGTCATGGGATAAATCTTTACATAGTATTAAACAAAGTCGCTTCCGCCGTTTGTACACTTCAATCTTTTAAACTACGTAACTTATTTTAATTCGGTTTACAGCAATAGATAGATCGATTCAAGAGGAAGGTTTATGCATTTTTTTTTTCTGTTTACGGGGCAAACGAGCAAACGGGCCACCTAATGGGAGAGGACTACTGCCGCCCATGGGCACCTGCAACTCAAGAGTCACAAGTGCGGGAATTACAAGTCACAAGTTGGGAGTAGGGAAAGCGTGGAAGAGGGGGAAAGGGAGGAGGGAAGGCTCGACGAAAAGCAATGCAATTGCTTCACTGCCGCTTTATTGTGAGGCCGTAGTATTACTCCGGTCAAGCCGGCCCCATAAGTGCCGAAGCATGGCTCTCCCACGATAAAATTAAAAAAAATTAATTAATATAATAACAATTATCGTCATATGATTATACAAATCATATGACGATAATTGTTCACCACATTAGTATCTACACCCGTGCGAAGCTGGGGCGGGTCGCTAGTAAAATATTTCAGTGGAAATTACAGAGCTGATAAAGCTGGAGTTGGAATCAAGTCAAGTAGTACCAATTAACCAATTGGCCCCTTTTATACCAGATATGCAGATTTACCAAACTACAAATCAGTATATCTCACCTCCGGCGTTCTGCTAACGAGAGATCTACAAGAAATCCCGGGCAACAATATTAAAGCTTTCCTTGACTTGTTTTAGTTTCGGTTTTTCTTTATTACCGTGTGGTAATCCAATATGATAAATCGTTACCGGTATTAGAGTAAAGCGGTTATTTCGGAATCAAACTATTCGCGACTTGTTACAGAATCTCTGGCAGTTGTCCAATCATAGAATTAAATTCCGGAATCCCAACAAACTCTGTACAAAGAAGCAGATCACAAAAAACAAAGAATCTTTCTTTAATATTTCAAAATCAAAAATCAAAATCATTTATTACAATAAACCACTATGGGTATTTTTGAATTGTCAGGAGTAGTAGTCAGTCAGACTAAGTCAGTCGTGATGCTAGTTGCCTGTTCCATTTCGTAGATCCAGTGGAGAAGAACAGGCAAGAAACTCCAAGGACACTCTTTTTTAACATGTTTTTACAAATCTCTGGTTACATTGCTTATATGCGCAAGTTAAATGTGAGGACAATGTAATGTATTGTTCTAAACTATTAACTACTACTATATGTAAGTAAGAGCAGTTCGGAAATGACCAGCCACAACCAACGGCTCTCGTTCACGAGCATGACGCACGCGCCAGCCATCGTCCACTTCAACCATATGATATGAATTGATATCAAAGGGAGCCGAACGACCCGACACGTACCCGACATGTTATGAAGTTTTCAGACTCCTTTTGTTTTATATCTTGTAAAATAGAGAGTAATGCATCAGTAATTATTGCAAAATTAACGTGATCACGTAGTAGGTATAAAATATCTTTGAATTGCCACATCAGTGTGCTTGGCAAGCAAATGAGTCCCTATTCTGTTATTTTTGCTTACATAATAGGGACCCTGTTAGTTTAGTATGTGAAGTGTATGGAGAAACAAAACAGGCGAAAATATGCGAGTGATGAACCCTCTATCTCACGGTCTCGACGATACGGGCATGCTCCACTGAACCAGTTAGCCTGTGTGTGACCCACGGCCCGTGACACCTGGTCAAAATCTTTGACAATTCTAAGGTATGTAATATCTACCACGTGATTGTGTTAACTTCCGTACCTTTCCAAACATTTCTAAACTATTCGCTACGTATACTCTATAGATTTCGTCTGGTTGGATAGTAATTCATATTTGATATACTGTACCATTGTGTAGATCTTTTGTTAAGCATTCGCTTAAGAAGTATATCGACTTGATTTTATTTCAAAACTAAAGTTATGGCAATTAGTTAAACGACCTCTAATTAATCACCGAAATTTTCGGTCTATAATGAAGCCATGCCGATAGTAACTAACGAACAGAAAGCAAACTATTAAGTAGATGAAGTTTGAAACAATATTGCGGCTGATATTATTTGTCGTTAGAAACCAATTAGGAATGCTGCAAATGATTTATTAAGAAACCTTTTATAATTACAAGCTGATTAATGGCTTTTGCACTGACGGATACCACGGACCGTAGGACAGGTTTCCAAGATATCAAGTAGCATATTTTTTCAAGAGCTTTAAAAAAATCTATTTTCTTAGTCAACGCAAACAAATGATATGGGCTATTTAAGCATATAATTATTTTAATATCTATTTTATATCAAAACCTATCGGGTACTTCCCATTGACTAACTTATATTTTTCGCTTCTAACATTGACTGTGACGTACGAGTACATTAGAACGGCAGAGTTAAGTTTCCACTCGGAAAAAAAAACGGTCAAAAATCTATTCCCAAGATGGACAATGGAAAATTTGGAAACCTCAGGGCGCGACTCAGACTCGCACTTGTCCTGTTTGTTTTAGTTTCACTAAACTAAAATTATTTTAACTTAGCACAATTAGTTTTGTTTAACAACTTAGTTTTATAAAGAAAATGTTATTAAAATATTAAAGTCTCTAGTTAGTCATTTGTCAGAGTGCTTTTGCCTTGAGTTTGCCTTTAGACTTGTGTCAGAACAGATTTAGGTTCCGCATTTCGCGTTGTCAGTCATAGACTGACTAGGTTATTGAGTTATTAGTATCTGAAATACACAAATGAGTTTAAGCATAGATTTTAAATAATAATCTGGTTTATTTTACACATCACTATGGTCGCCGTACCCCGCACCTTCGTTTATAGTCACTGCTCCGCTCATATAGGTCGTACCGTAATGTTAAATAGCTCTTAGGGGTCGTCCATTAATCACGTGACTTTTTTTAGCAACTTTTTAACGCCCGATCCCCCTGATGATAAGTGGTGAGGTTTTACGTGATATCTCACTACACCACGCTCGAAATTCTCCCGCTTGTGATATTTTGTGGTTTTTTCCGAAGCCCCTCCCCGAGTGGAGTGGCTGCCTATTATTTAACAGGCAGCCAAGGTCTGCCGGGGTTCTCGCAGACTTCCTTCCTAGGGTATACCCGAGTCCCTTGCAATAGACCCACTTATATTGGAACACCGTGGTTTTAGTCGGTTCGATTCCGACATACCACTTCACCGCCCACCCCGGTGAGGTGACGACCCGTGGGGGTTTCCAAACGACAAAAAAAAGAGTTTAACGTATGTAAACAAACAAAATACTTTGAGCTTTATTGTATTAGTATAGATTAGATTTTTTTTTTGTAAATACATACATATTATATGAAACGCCAAGACATGCACACAATAATCTACACTGAGCGGGAATCGAACTCACGATTTCAGATACTGCACTCCACATGCGATACCGCTGCGAAACACAGGTCGTTATAACTATATATATATATATAATATATATTTGTAGGATAACCGTATATATTAATATAAAAAATTGAGAAACAAAGCCACGTCCAGCCTTTATAGCTTAGGTTGCCACAGGCAACAAAATAATTTTTGGGAAAAAAAATTGTGGTTTTCGTTTATTCTAATTGTTTTGTTAAATTGACCATTTTTGATGGGACCAAATTGGATTTTTACCTTCATAATTTGTTTTGAAAAGTTAGTTTACGCTCGGTTTTGGTCGGTATATTTTTTTTATTTGCCAGAATGTCAGGCTTTGGTAGGCACGAGGCTATACGGTTAACGAGGTTGTCATTTTTATGATGACATTTGATGTTAATAGCCTATTGAAGTATAAATTTGTCCCTAGAGACATAAGTGTCACGGCATTTTGGAATGTTTTTAAGGGTTCCTTATTGAAATAATTGACTCTTTTTTATTTTTAAAATATTTAGTAACATGTGCTACACATTGATATAGAATAGAATAGAATATAAATAAACTTTATTGTACACCAATTACAATTAAATTATAAGGAAATCGCAGAAACAATATATGTACAATGAGCGCTCTTATCGCTAAAGGCAATAAATTTTTTACAGGCATGTGGATGGATATAGTTACTTGATAACACATCCAGCTGACGTACATACTAATGTTAGGAGTTTGTTCACGTTGATAATTTTACAAAAATCAATACAAAAGTCATTGACTAGTCACCACAAACAACGCTAACTCAGCTAGAAGCTAGCGACATTTTAAATAATAATAATTTAGAAAAACTAAAAATTCGCTATAATAGCGAAGAGAATTAAATAGAAAAAAAAAGGTTCTACTATTCACATCATTGCTCCATCGTCAGACACCGTTACCAAGTCCAATCTTTTGTCTAGTGAAGTTGGACTCGTCAAAACTAATAATATAAGCCCAAACTCAAGGAGTTTAGTAGCCACTGAAAAGTTCCACTATCCACATTCCAGCTCCATTACCAGATCAGTACCAAGATGCCAATATATAGAATTGTCATCCAAACTTTATATATATATTGACTGGCCTGTTGGTCTAGTGGTTAGTGACCCTGACTGCTAAGCCAAAGGTCGTGGGTTCGATTCCCATCCAGGACAAATAATTGTGTGATGAGCACGATAATTTGTTCTGTGTCTGGGTGTAATTTATCTATAATATGTATGTGTTTAGAAATATATAAGTATGTTTATCAGCAGTCTGGTTACCATAGTACAGGTTCTGCCTAGTTTGGGATCAGACGGCCGTGTGTGAGATGTGTGGAGTTATTATTATTACATTATAAAAAAAATTTTTTCGATACGACAACTAGAAGTGGGTAAAAATTGACTTTAGATTTGTTTACATAGCGCTGGATTGCGAGAATATCGACGTAATTCAAAATCCAGTCGAATTGAACTAAGTATGCCAAACGATCATAAATCTTTGATATTTTACCGTGAACAGAGATCCAACGCCGATTTCGTGCTAATGTTTGTTATTTTTAACAAGTCCATTATATATTTGAAACAAAACACTCTAGCGGAAATCACTAATTCATTGCCATTCTCTAAAATCAACAATTTTTAGTTCCGTCGCTATTCTCGCAAACCTGCGATGGATTATATATAAGTGAATCTAAAATAAAAGCGTATGAAAACATAATGTATCGTATATATTTTCTTATTATCATTCTTACTATCGGCCCACATATTATAGAAGGGAGTATACGTTTTATTCACGATGCTTTTTATCGAGTAAAATAATCGAATCATGTGGAGCCATTCCAGTCGAACTGAAGTAAATTCTTTTTCATTTGACTGACTATCTCGACATTTTGGACAATTTCTTCACCCCTTCATCCGCTTGGCTAACATTGTCAGGGATCTTGACGTTTCTTTCAAAGTACCGTCTCTGTTAGGATCTAGCACTAGATGGCAACACCGGTGTTTGCACCACTGGTAACCACTTACTGTTAGAAGTGACTTACATACATTCGTCACGCCTGTACTGTTTTGGCGACTATAATTTAGTCCCACTAATGTAACGTAATAGAGGACATATTTGTAAGAGAACAATCTGCTGTTCACTACTTTTTACACAACTGTTCAAAAACGAGTGCAATGCTTTGAGGGTTCATATATGTGTTCTTTATTTCACCATAACTAAATATCTGAACAAATTTGAATGTGTAAGGTGTTGTTAGAATCGTAAGGATTCATCCCAAGCGACACTAGCTATAATTAAAAAAAAATCAATATATGGCGCCATTTTACTTCGAGTTTAGGCAGGGCAGGTGTGTTTTTTTTTAAACCGTTACCTACCTCTTTACGATCAATTCCATCAACTGTATATTGCTTGACTAGTATTTTCGTATTCAAATCGGCTTAAATAAAAATGTCTGACAATGTTATTAAAAGCTTTTATTCTATCTTCTACTAATATAATAAAGATGAAGAGTTCGTAATAATTGTTTTTAAACTTTCGCGACTTTGATGCATATTAGATGTATAACACGGGACTTAATTGTGAAAATATTCATAAGGTACAATCCTTTTTTTTTTTTACCCGACGTTTCGATCGAATTGCACCGATCGTGGTCACGAATGGATTGATGAGAGCTCAGCGACGCCTCCGTGAAGTGCGAGTTTCAGCAACTACGCGCACTTGGTCTTCACAATTTTTATTTTTATTCGTGCTGTCGGTACTTTGACACACTACACTTACGATGTCCTTTGAATGCTGTCGAGGGTGTACTCGCTGACGACAGCATTCGCTGATGACGAGATTCTAAAATGTTGATAAGCGGTACCCATCTTCTCGGTTGAGATTTTCATGTTTTTTTTTATTTCAAATGCTTCACGTACTATTCTGGAGAAATAGTGACGATTACTGCGATCGTACGTTTGGTCTGTCCGATATACGAATTACCACAGCTGCTATCTACCGTGTACACACCTGACGTCTGCAGAGGAACAACATGCTTCGGTGTTCTCAAGGACTTTGCTATCTTTGAGTGCGGACTATATACAGTCTTAATGCAATACTTCTTTAATACTGTTCCAACTTTGTCCGTCACTCCACTAACAGATATGCTGGTACTCTGTCCATGAGTACTGGTTTCGGGTTCTGTCGGCGCACCACAACAAGCGGTCATTCACGGCCGGCTGCGTCGGGCCATCAGGGGACGGCCGCGCGGGGCGCATCAAACATGCCTCGCGAACTCGCGCGCCTCCTCCACTCGGCTCTCAGACGCGTTCCGCTACGGGCAATAGAATACAACCTTTTAATACAGTCCATCTTTTATTTAAAGTCCCGTAAAGGCCTAATCAGGTTCCTCTTTGGATGTTTTAAACTGTATCGGTATCGGTTTCGTTTTAGTACCCCCTGAACATGAGTGAGTGAGCTCTGTAAGGGTTCAAGGTCACACAGGTTACGCTATATAGTGCTTGGTTGGCATTACCGTGTGCCTTCAGAGCGAAACAGAAGCCATGAAGCTGTAGAGAAAGGCTAGTTACTCATGTATTATGACCAGAGTGTTTAAAACTAGAAGATATGCTATACTATAACTGCAATTGGTACTAGGGGTTATGGTGTATTTTCGCAAACAGAAACCAAATTCAAAGCAATAACTTAAATTTCGTAAGTAAATATTCGTGCACAAAGGGCTGTATCGTATTTGTATTGTTTTGGTATTTTCAACTGATTTAAACAATTTCGATAAGTTTAGGACGGAGAGACCATGAATGGAATTGTTAAACACTTGGGCTAAACCTTCAATAATTTTCAAGTCTATTGTTCTGTGTCGAACTAAGTCGAGATTCATAATTATTGTGAGAATTATTCTCTTGAGTGTTCAATAGCAGTTATGTGTTATATAACAAACGCCTGGTTTTGTCATATTTTTAGGAGACCGTAATAAAAAAAATCTTTTTAATGCCGGCCTATCTTGTCTGTTATCCATCATTTCATTCATTTTTAGTTTAACAAGAGAGATGTTACTGTAAGAGAGATACCTACATCGTAGTAAAATCGTTAGAGTGAGACGTGATGTTTAAAACATTCCAAGTAAAACGAGGCGAAACAATATGTGTCTTGTCTCAGACAACGTGTCAGTTTTAGCCGGCAACTAACTTCAGATACCTATAGATAAAAAAATATACTCATGAAAAGCAAACTATTTACTCAAATTACACTTCACATAGATATTTTGTTCATCAATCAATCAATCTCCTGTTTATCACTTTTAGAAGCATTAATATACGTAATTGCAAAGGCGCGGTGTTGTTTGGGTCTCCAGTAAAGTTAATGTTTCAACATAAATCACTTTTCTCTGGAGGAACCGAAAATCAGTCACGTAAATCTTGGCCCTCTCCGCTATCGCGTTGCCTGACATTTTCTACAACCTCTTATCAAATGGAATGTCACAACATGCACCTTTCATTTCTATAAACGTTAAAAAATATTTCAAAAAAACAAATTAAAAAAGTTCATTTTCATAATTTTTTTAAATAAATTATAATCATCAATCTACATATGAATAGTGTCTCTCTTTTGATTAACGTTGTCTTTCACACTACTAAAAAGTACCTAGAAGTTTAAAACCATAATGTAATAATGGTTGTGTATGTGTATAGCTGTGTGTTATTCAAAATAACAAAGAAAAATCAAGTTTGAAGCCTTGTCCGCGTTTTACCTTTAGTACCTAAAGTATTTATATTTTTCGCAGTTACGTATTAGTTCGACGGAGTTATATTTCAGCATATGGAAAAGGACTAGGTTTAAATCATAACAAACAATCATTAAAATGGTTTTAAACTTGTACTTTTGATATTCCACGTTTTGTAAATAAGTTTTTATATTTTTACACTTGTATATTCGTCTTATTAAACTCACAATTTCTGCGAGCTACACAACATACCCTTGTCCAGATATCGTGAATTACACTTGACCGGGTATGTACATAGTACTTTTGTGCTAATAAACTCTTGTGTCGGGTCGGAAGTTTCTGTTGAGTGCCCCTTACCGACTGTGTACATTTGCCATTACAATTTTACGCGTACAATTTTCATGTCTGCTTACGAAATATGGTTCAAAAGGGGAGTTGTTAAAGCGCCTGGTGGTGTCAGTAATAGTAGCCCGTCTTCAATTCAGCTTTTTAGAGAAAGCGGCATGCTCGTATCGAAGGGAGGGTTACATCTCCTTGAGGTTGACGGGGCCACCTGAAAACGTGTTCAGGAACAAAGAGGGTTGGTGGCTCAGTTAACATGTTGCGTCCATACCGCCTTTCCCAGTAACAAATGTGACGTCAGAGACACCGTGTCGTTTTAAAGTTATCACACACTATAACGGCACTGCTGCAGCTGCAGCACGGGGCTTTGGAGGCTACCGCTAGTCACCGGCGAGGTGCCGTTGGCGTGATGGTAAAATGTGCGATGAGCTTTATTCGGTTCGACTCCGACATGGACGCTGCGTCTCAAAATTGGCATGGTAGTTTTCAAAGATTTCTACGCGATAAAAAAAGTACATAAAGATCTCGAGCAAGATAACCACTGATAGGCGAAGTTTCGAAGTAGCAATATAATATATTGCTATAACACTCTATCATTTGAATGAAAAGGACAAATTTAAACTTGGCCTCTGCCTGCGAGAAAAGGTTAACAGCCTAACGAATAGATAGACACCTTACTCTGCCGTGGTAATCAATAGGATAGGAGTAAGTCAGAAAGACGCCTTCTCTGAGTTCTCGATTACCACGGCGGTACGGTATTGCATTGCGAATTTAGCAATAAAGATATGTAGGTACTTGAAGCATCAAGCACAAATAAAGATATGACGGCGCGCGGATTAATTAGAGAACAATTTTTTGACATTGATTTTAAATAACTCGTTTGGGTTGATGATATAACTTAATTATGAGTTTTGATTCAATAGTTATTTATTATGTAATCATTCAGAAATATAAAATTAAAGTCGAACAGATTTTTTTTTGGTTTTATTCTTGAAACTACGAATAGAATTCGTTCAATATCTTTAAAAATAAAGAGAATATTACCCTGGTTAACTTCGATTTATGACTAAACTAGCCGTTCCTCGTAGTGTCACTCACAGTTATGGTCACTGCTCTGCTCCTTGGGGCCGTAGCGGAATATTACATTGCCTACAATATTCCTCAATGAATACTTTTTCCACGACAAAGAGAATTGTTCTAATCTGACTGATAGTTACAGAGATTATCACGTTTAAACAAACAATCAAACAAAGAAACTATTTAGTTTTATTATATTAATATATGTTTATCTACATAATTTGCAAACTAATCCCACTAAGATTATAAATGTGAAAGTTTAAATGGATGAATGGATGGATATTTGTTACTCTTTCACGCCAAAACCACTGAACCGATTGCGATGAAACTTGGTATGTAGAAAGCTGGAGACCTGGATTAACATATAGGTTACTTTTTATCCCAATATTCCCACGAGATCTGGACTTACCGCGGGGCGCTTTTAGTAAATTATATTTCCTGATAGGAAAGCCAACAAGTTCTTAAAACGATTTTAAATTATATATAATGTAGGAGAATATTATAATGTAGATGAACGCGCAAGCCGAGGTGCGACTTACAGACGCGATTGCGACTAGGCGAAGATAACGAAGTTGTCGCTTGATGGTGTTAGGAGATATTTCATTACCGGCTCTGCCTGCGTCACGAGACGCTAGCTAAGTTTCTGTATAATTTAATAATTTAGGTGTATATTATAGTTTATATAATACGTAATATAGTTTTTGCAAAGCGGCGTCGATCTCGTTAATGTAGATTTTGCAAACCAGACGACCGTCTAAACGTTATTTGTTTATTCCTCGGGGTCTTTATTTTTGTTCTGGATGAAAGGTAATCAATGTTCTTTCTGTTGACTTGTTACTGGGTACTTAAATATATATTTTATTTCAAAATTGTAACACAATCGACACCATGTAGGAACCTGATAATAGGTGTAGGCCGTTACAAAAATTATTAATAAATACATTTTTAAACACTTTAATAATTCTTTACGTTTTGTGATCACTAAGCCCTACTTTCGTGTGTATTTAAAGAACATTAAGACATATATTTTTTAAGCTCTATTAACTTGCTATAATAGGTTCAAAATCCAATCACGATACGATGTTATTTTTAGATTGTCTGTCTCTAAGAAGTAATAAATTAATGCCTTCTATCTCAGATAGTTTTTATACTTTCATAGTAGGTCGAGAGTCGAGACAATGAAACTTACAGAAAAAAATAATTGTACTTTATGTAATTTATTAGTTGCGTCACAAAGTTGTTTTCTCTTTCTCTCTTTTTAATTAAATGGAATTACATGTCAGCTTATCTACTATATTATATTACTAGCAACCTGCCCCGGCTTCGCACGGGTAGCAGAGACATGTTCCACAATCATTATCATATCTCAACCGATTTACACAAAACCTCAACTAATTATATATATAATTATATATATATAACCAATAATATATATTATATAATTATGTACTTAACCTTCCTCATGAATCGCTCTATCTTTGGTGAAAACCGCAAGAAAATCCGTTGAGTGGTATTTGAGTTTATCGCGAACAGACAGACAGACGCGGCTTGGGACTTTGTTTTATAATATGTAGTGATAAGTCTATTGACCGCATCAGTCTAAAACGGCCGGTCGGCATAACATGATAAAAAAGACCTATGTGTATGTAAGACTTTTTGTGTCCTATCAAAAATGATTCGAAATATGTGAATAGTTTTAGCCTTATCATCCTAAACATTTAACGTCCACTGACGAACATAAGCCTCTCTCAACACTTTTGCTGCGAGTGGTCTTTTGTTTCCTTCATCTTGTCGTGCCCTAATTTCTTGCTCTAACAACAGACACAAATCAATCAGGTGTCCACAAGGAGAAACAAAAGATTAGGAACAGACTGATTACAAAAGGGAATAATTTAAAGGGAAGGGAAAAATCAAAGGGAATAATTTTAATCAAATATTTATTAATCAGAATACAAAAGGTATATGTATGTTCTATGTTCTTAAATATTGTCAGGGGTCGAGGGATAACAGGTTCTTGACTGTTCAAGAGATATGTAACTTGAAGTGTAGTTAAGAAAACTTATAATAGTTGAAGTTACCAATACCAATAAAATAATAAAAATAAAATCAGTTATTAAAATTTTTGTCCGTCTATCGGTTAGTTCCGACTAATCTCCGGATCGGTGGACCCGTTTTTCACGGGACTTTCACTGGCAGATAGCTGGTGTTATAAAGAGTAACTTAGACTACTTTTATTTTTACGGGATCGACGTGGCAGTCTAACGTTATAATTTAATTATTTTTTTTGTGTGGAAACTGAGCTTATAGGAATCGGGATAAAAATCTTTTAACTGAATCTAAAAATAAAATGTGTACTTACCGTCACTTAACAAAATTGCTGACGTTGACATCGGAGCGAAGTTTACAGATTTTATAAAAGGTGCGGTGTTCATCGCGGCTTGAGTTAGGACTCTTGAGGAGAAACGAGCGGTGGTTTCGTGACTCATCCACTTCTGTATTGCTGCCACGGCTATTATTAAAAGGTTAAGGTTAAATTCTGATGAAAAATTTTATAAACATAAACTCGGCTTTATATTTATCTGGTATTAAAATAGTAATAAGCATTATGTTATTAGGTATTATGTTTATAAATATAATCCCACTAATCACTAAATATTATAAATTAAAGTTCCCCGCCGCGTCTGTCTGTCTGTTCGTGATAAACTGAAAAACTACTGAACGGATTTTCATTTCACCAATAGACAGAGTGATTCATGAGGAAGGTTTAGGTGTATGATTTGTTAAAGTTTTGTTTAAATTGGTTGAAATATGATGATGGTTGCTGAAGATGTCTATACTACCCGTGCGAAGCCGGGGCGGGTTACTAGTATTGTAAATGTGAAAGTTTGGATGGATGGATGTTTGTTACTCTTTCACGCCAAAACTACTGAACCAATTACAATGAAACTTGGTATGTAGAGACCTGGATTAACATATAGGCTACTTTTTATCCCGATATTCCTACTTGATCGGGAGGTACGCGGGTGAAACCGCGGGATGCTGCTAGTAATTAATATGTTTAAGTGATAATTGTCATTAAAGTTTCGCGACTTTGATACAGATTAGATGTGTAACTCTGGAATCAATCGCGATAATATTTAATTGCACCGATCGTGGTCGTGGTAAAACTTAGAATTTACCAAACTATATATCTCAATAAAACAAAACGTTGTATTTAATAATAATAATAATAATAACTTCACACATCTCACACACGGCCGTCTGATCCCAAACCAGGCAGAGCCTGTACTATGGTAACCAGACTGCTGATAAACATACTTATATATTTCTAAATACATACATATTATAGATAAATTTACACCCAGACACAGAACAAATTATCGTGCTCATCACACAACTATTTGTTCTGGGTGGGAATCGAACCCACGACCTCTGGCTTAGCAGTCAGGGTCACTAACCACTAGACCAACAGGCCAGTCAAAGTTTACCATATCTTGTTGGTAAATCCAAACATTTACTCCTTAAACTTTAAATAATTATACATTCATCGATTTTAATTAACGAGTAAACGCGTCTGAAAAGATCGATTTACAAAACAAACCATTCATCCATATTCCAATTCTAGTTTATATTTAAAGTGAGATAGCAATATATATTAAAAATATATATTGCTATCTCACTTAATGTTTTCAAAAGCTCGTGTGCACGTATTATTTTATTAAACACAATTACACAGGTATGGTTCAAGGCCTTTATTAGTTGTCGTAATATATCGATCAGTCTACCTCTATTGTATTAGGTATGCGACCAGTTTGTGGTAACCTAGGGACGACGTCTGGAACCGTTCTTCATCAAAAGGTATGGTCCGGAACATCTTTTTTTTTATTGTTAAATGGAATAGGCGTTTGTCTTCCAACTCACCTGATGGAAATTGATGATGAAGACTAAGATGGTACATGCCTATTCAAGAAAAACCTATTCACTCTACGAACGTTGACGTGCCAAGATTAAAATTTGGAGAAATAGAGGCAGGCAGTTCACCATCTGGTGAGAAAACATATTTTTTTAGGGCCACCCTTGTTTGAGTTGAAAATTTGCACGTGCTATATACCGATGACAATAGAATAATATTATAAATATGTTCTCATGTCCTCAACTTTGATCTGATTTCCTGAACGGAATCATCTTGATTAAAAAAATACTTATTTTACAGGTTAAATACTATAATCCACCTTGTATACTACAAATGGAATGTCTCGATTACAATTCTTTATGGTTCCATATTTTTAAATTAAAAATAGGAAAATAAATTAGAGATAAACATACCGAAAATCTTTGCTAGCAAACCGAACTAAAAGGTAACAAATATATTGTCTGTATAAAGAGTTTGTCCTACAGCGATAGAATATCCATTTATCTAAACTAATATTATAAAGAGGGAATATTTGTGTTTTTGTATGCATGTTTGTAATATTTTCACACAAAAAACTACTGGACCGATTGCGATGAAACTTGATATGTAGATAGCTGGAGACCTGGATTAACGCATAGGCTTACTTTTTATCCCGACATTCCCACGGGATCGGGACTTACGCGGGTGACCCGCGAAGCGCTGCTAGTATATTATAATTACATATTTTGTAAAACGTTTAAAATAAGAATTAATTAGTTAACCAAATAATAAGGATTTGTAAGAAAAGAAGCTCTATAGAACTGTTTTATTTTTGCCAGGTTCTTTAGAGCCTTAGATCATAGAAACAAGGGAGATTTGGTGAGTTTGTGTGGTGCGTGCACTCGTATCTGGCCTAAATTGGGCTTGTAATGCGTTTCTGGT
The DNA here is from genome assembly GCA_949752705.1 of Callimorpha dominula. Lineage (NCBI taxonomy): Eukaryota > Metazoa > Arthropoda > Insecta > Lepidoptera > Erebidae > Callimorpha > Callimorpha dominula. The sequence continues at coordinate 1,687,980 of OX457002.1, read as the reverse complement.
GTCAACAACGACCGCGTCACTTTTCTTACATTTAGTCAATACTACAAAATGCCACGCGTTGTTCAATGGTTGTAGGCGGAAATAACAGCTGTCAAGATTTATACTATATATTTCCACAATAATTAATAAATAAATATAGTGAGAGAGAGAGAGTGTGATAGAGGGGGGGGGGGAAGAGAGAAAGAGAAGTTCAGCTTGTTTTCGTTGAGATATATTTTGCAGTATGTGTAAGTTGCCTGGTACTAGTTTTTTGATATTTTTATTTTTGAAGAATCATTTCTAAGTGTTTCTCCTCCCTTGGACCCCAGCCCGATCTGCTGGATTCGTCAAAACGAATCATATGAGTCTTAACTCGGGGGGTATAATACTAGCTACTGAAGAGTTCTACTATTCAACTCCTGAGTTCATTTTCAGATCAGTTCCAAGATGCCAAAATTTTAGTATTGTCATCCAAGCTATATATTACAGTTTCATTTCGGTTATAAGAAAAAAGCGTATTAGGAAAAGAAAATCAGTTGACAAACAAGACGTTATTAACTGTTTTGTCTTTGCCTATTTATGCATAGATTAAACATGAAAATGTCATAGAATATAAAAATAATATTAATCTATAAACACATTACGCAATCGCAGTACGCAATACGTACAATGCCCGTTCGCTCGCTCGACCCACGTCACTTACTGTCACTTGTGATTTAATATTCTACTTTCAAAGAGACAGATAATATGTTCCTTAACTTTTGTAGACTGTCAAAGTTCTACGGGTATGTTTTGACGTAAAAGATATATTTTATTGTGAATAGAAAAATGTTACATATTGAAGTTACCACGAAACTTCAGATTTGTCAAGTGACATTGACAGTTGTCTTTTTGAAGTGTTCTTTAGAGTCGTTGTGATCTGAAAATTTGATGAAACGAAAAAGTCACACTAAAAGAGACAAACAAATTCATAAATAGGATTTAGCCTGCGAGAGAATGAGATAGAATACAAGTATACAGTGGTTCCTAAAATCTTCGTATGCTAGCACGTGTCTTTGCGCCTGCGTACTCCGAAGAAAAAGAGACAAACATATTCGTAAATAGGATTTAGCCTGCAAGAGAATTAGATAGTATACAAGTATACAGTGTTTCCTATAATCTTTGTATGCTAGCACGTGTCTTTGCGCCTGCGTACTCCGAAGAAAAAGAGACAAACATATTCGTAAATAGGATTTAGCCTGCAAGAGAATTAGATAGTATACAAGTATACAGTGTTTCCTATAATCTTTGTATGCTAGCACGTGTCTTTTCGCCTGCGTACTATGAAGCCTTCAGATAATGCGTCGTAGTCAACGTGGTGTATCACTCACGTGTATCATTTTTGTGCATTTGCCTATTAAAATTCGTTGGTTAATTAATTTATAAGAACGATTTAACACATCTGTGTTAATTTGACCAATAATTTTTATATAATCATCATCCTCTGCGCCTTTTCCCAACTAAGTTGGGGTCGGCTTTCAATCTAACTACGATACGGCCGAACTTTGATAATTTTCGAGACTTAGACTTTTTAGGGCTCCAACTACCCGCAACGAATGCCACAGATGTTTGTTTGGCACCCGGGACCGACGGTTTAACGTGCTCTCCGAGGCACGGAGGGGTCTCAATGTGTTAAGAATGGTCACCCATCCTAGACTTACCTGGCTATTATTACTTAACATTGTAATGTGTTAACATACTCGGTTACCACTTGGCCACTAGCCCCTCTAATTTTTATATAAATTATCTAAAATTAAATTTATTCTACTTTTCTGAAGTTTCACTTCTGCGGTGTGTGAATTGCACACACACACTTTTTTTATACAACTGAGTTTGAAAACAAACACATAGCACGTTCTTACGATATAGGGTTTACGGTGCCCTTAAACATCTTCATGGCATCTCTTGTATTTTGCTAAACATACGAATCATTAATAAATGCGAATGTTAGTTTGTTTGTCACGCTTCCACGCTTTAACTACTCAACTAATGATCATGAAATTGTGCATCCGCGTTATTCCGTGCACAAGTTTTTAAGAGAGCATGAGGTTTTTATCACTTCAAAGTAATGCCACTTCAATTCTCTGTTTAAGAATTAGGCAACGTGATTCATTGCGATATAAATGCATATAAATATATACTAGCAACCCGCCCCGGCTTCGCACCGGTACAAATTATACACTTAACCCTTCCTCATTAACCACTCTGTCAATTAGTGGAAACCGCATGTAAATCCGTTCAGTAGTTTTTCAGTTTATCGCGAACAGACAGACAGACAGACGCGGCGGGGGACTTTGTTTAATAATATGTAGTGATTTAGCTTTTATATTTTAACTTTTTCGAAAGCTAAAGCTGATTGTGATATAATATATGTGTTTTTACCTCTAATTTCCTCTCCAAACGTGGTGTCACTCAATACTAAAAAAAAATTGTACTACGCTAGTAGTCTTACCAAGGTCTTTTGTAGAATTAATGTAGGGCAAAAATGAGCTGAGTTCTATCTCCTTGTAAGATTTTATATGTAAATACACACTATATAAGACACACTTTTTGGTAATTTAATATTATGATAAGTGGCTCACATAAAGTAGTTGAACATTTAATAACACATTAGAAAGACTCATTTTAAGATCATGTTTCTACGAAACGCCTACGTCGGCGTAGCAGATGTATGGCTACGGCGTAGGCCGTAGATTATATTGAATACAAAATAAATATTTTTAACTTAAACTTTTTCTGGTCTATATTTTAATAATGATATACTACATGAAGCGGACATTATCGCCCCATGTTTTAGATAAAAACCCGGCTTCGCTCGAGTGAAATGTGACTCATACTCGAAATACACAAACTTTTACAAAATGTAGGTTGTGAAGCGGTCTTAACGAACTCAAGATGGTATCCGAGTGGCCAATATGGCGACTGCCATTTGCACCATTAGAATTTAACAAAATACTCGACAATCCGAATTTTGCGGATATATGTTGTAGACTCGAAACCATATTTTTTTATGTTTTATTATTTAGATACGGTTTCAATCGAGTCTACCGTACCCCTTGGCCGAATTATTAATATGGATAAAGCCTGAACTATTAATAAATATCACAATAGAACTTCAAAGTGAAAATTCCACTATTTGTGATAGTAAATAATTTATTGAAATATACCTTCATAATTAATTATTATGATAGTAAACTGAAGTATTCATTAAATAGCTTTGTAATAAATTAAATCACACAGGCACCGGGTAAGTTGTTGCGGTACAAAGCTTTTACGGTGCGAATATAAAACGTCATCAGTTACGTCATAACTGGACGCCATTTTGTTTTAGTATCGAATTAGATATTTTAACAGTTTGTAGTGTTTGTTTTTAGCTGTTGTCTGTGACATCTTGTGTGTAGAATGAACACTTTGAGTAGCTTGTTTTTCATCAAAAGTTATGTCTTACCAAAAGTATAGATATGAATATTTCTTTATATTACTAAAAACTTGATAAATTATTGGTGTCTTATAAGTTATATTTTCACAGTGCAAAAAGCCTACTTCCTTCTCCAACATCCCGTCTACATCTATACCAAAATTGGTTTAGGCTTTAAAACGTAACAAACACCCAGAGTTAATTTCGCATTTATCGCTAGGGTTTATGGGGTCAATTCATGATCTCGATCCACGTCTGATAATTTTTCAAAAATTATCCGTAAAGGATTCCACACTAAAATAACCATATGTCGAGTTTTAACGCTAATCATTATTATAATTTAGAAAAACAAAATTTTTTTTTGTGATAACATTAACAGCTACCAAACAAACAAGTATGAAATAATTTTTTAAGGTTCCGTTCCTCAAAAGAAAAAAAGGAACCCTTATATTACTTTGTTGAACCAAACAACAATACAATGTCGAATACTTTTATGTCTGCGGTCTCTTTTAGCTGTAAAAAATCCAATCAAATGTATTTGTACTTTCCATTGACCTAGAATCATGAAATTTGGTGAGAAGCAACTTCTCACAGGACATTTTAAACAAAAAAAAAACAACGGGTTGCTCTCCGGGAGTGCCGGCAGAAGTGAAAACTTGAACATTAACGTTGTGCAATTTTTATTTTAAACACTTTATATACACGAATTTTACAAGTATATAGACGGTCGAGCCATTAGCAGTCACCATCCCTGGATGCGTGTAGCAGGCTGTAGTACAAACACACGCACACTCGCGCAAGCGCCCTGCGCCGCTTTTTGAAGTTTTCACTTCAAAAAGTAGGTAATAAAATACCTAAATATACACATAGGGTACACTGGAAGTTCTGCGCTCCTGGCCGCTCATAAATGTTTGAATTTCGAATGTTATTTTTTTTTAAATAAAAGAAACTCAGCTCCGTTTTACGAATTTTCGACCAGGGTCGCGTGTCCTGACGCGAGTTTAACATTTTTTACCAATCCCAAAACGTGGACAACGACGCTAAAGTAGTTTTCACTTCAAAAAACAAATTCATAAAATAATGCGCGTTTCTGGTCATCTATATTTGTTCTGCTTCTAACGGTCGTAGCGTGATACGAAATAGCCTATAGCATCCACTAAGAATTGGGCTTTTAAGTGCAAAATAAGTTTTCTAATTTGGTTGATAGTTTCAAAGATCTTATAGATCATTTTAAACATTAAAAAAAAAAAAAAACCTGACTTCAACGAAATGGATTGTGAAAAAAATTAACTGATAAATATCTAATGTATTTTGTACTAAAATCTTCCTGAAAGTATGTAAAATACGTTAGTGAAATAATCATGAACATTGGTTCGTAACTTAAACAAAAATGGAGGACATACAAACCGGACCTCCTTTTTAGAAGTTAGTTAACAAAAAAACAAACGTGTTGTTTATAGATGGCGATGGCGAAATATGGTATGTGGTTTATACTTTTGAATTCTTTGAAATTTTCTAGTATCTTTCCAATACTAAAGTGCACACAAACATAGTGATAGCGCCTTTATCGCTTTCCTGGCATCAATGGCTTCGCTCGCTTTAATGTACATATTGTCAATGAACTCAGGTAGCCACCGAAGTACTCATTTTCTGTACTCCGAACGCCGTATATGCGTTATTGGGAGTAACGGAAGGTGGGAGAAGAGGAAGAAGGGGAGAGGGCCCATACGTGCCGAAGCATAGCTCTCCCACGACCGTACACATCCTCACAAACTGTCAAGTTAATAATATTAGTAGGACTAGCTACTGCCCGCGACTTCGTCTGCGTAGAATAATAAGTACTTCGGGTAGTCTATTGTTTGTCTAAGCTTTCATCTATCTCTATATTAATTAATAACTATAACTATATTGACTGGCCTGTTGGTCTAGTGGTTAGTGACCCTGACTGCTGAGCCCGAGGTCGTGGGTTCGATTCCCATCTGAGTCTGGGTGTTCTTTGTGTCCGTTGTTTGTATGTTTGTAAAGTCCCCCGCGACACAGGAGTAATTCCTAATTTTCGTTTTTGTCAATCTTTTGTGGGTTTGATACTCTTAAACGCACCACATTTAATTTTTCATGTGAAAAATGTTGTTGAAATGATTGGTCTCCCATACAAACTTAGAAACCCTATTTTGCCATCTTATAGATTTATTTTCACATCAAAAAGTAGCCTTTGGCTTTTTCTAAGGTTTTGTTTTTCTCTTATTTGGATGAACTTTGGTATCAAAGTTTATCCAAATAAACTTGTCAAATGTTTGGTCTCCTACACAAACTTTGATAGCCTATTCTGCCACCTTCAAGATTTATTTTACAAAAAGTAGTCTATGTCCTTTTACAAGTTCTGTTTAGCTCTTTACCAAAATTAGTTCAAATATACTTGACAAATAATTGGCCTCCCATACAAACTTTGATGAACTGTTTTACCACCTTCAAGGTTTATTTAGACATCGTAAAGTGGCTACTTTTATTATGTATGTCCTTCTCCAAGGTCTTGCATATGCCTATCCATACCATGTACGTCATAATTGGTTTAGCGGTTTAGGCGTGAAAGCATAACAGACAGACAGAGTTACTTTCGCATTATAATAGTATGGATAATAATAATAGTTAGCATGAACGTAATACGGTTAAGGTAACAATACCAACTCAAACTGAATTAAAGTTCTAGGAAACCGTTCTTAGTATCGTACACATTGCAAGATAACCACACGCGCCAACTTTGCACTCGAATATTGATGCAGCTGTTATGAAGCTATTCACTGTGAACTAGATAACTTTGAATGTTAAACACGGATGTGTTAAAGTGGATATGTGGAAGATACTTGTAATAAACTGTTGAGTAATATTATTGGTTTATGTCAACCCAACAAAAAAAGAGGCATTAGGTAAGGTGCTAAATACTACATAAAGCAATATAAATAGCTTATTGTGCGATGTTTAATACTTACCTTATGTTTTGAAAATTCGTGACTATGTCGTACCCAGCATGCGTTGCAAATGCCTTTTTTTATATAGTATTTTGGGCCAGAAACCGTTGCTGGCGTTCTTGAAAGACCCTGCCAAAGTTCCATTACAAGCTGATCCACGGTTTAGACATGCATAGAGAACAAACTTACTTGCATTTATTTTGATTTATATATGGCTAATTTCAACTATTGTCTATTTTATAAAGCCAGTGAATTATGTATTTTATTGTGTTGAAGACTTTATTCTATAATAACGTAGTTTTACGCTTCATCTATGTCAGTAGGACATACATTTTTGGCCGTTTTGGAGATAGTGTAACATGTTTTTACAGTAAATTTAAAGATTTATATCCAATTCATTATTTGTATGTACTGAAACAGAAAACATTGCATGTTCTGTTTATATTAAGGCTACATTAATTGAATTGCCTTAATTACCCTTTACTAATAATACTTGCAAAAACAAAAAAGCGTTGATTATTTCGGTGCCTTTAAGACATTTGTTGAAGGTTTTATCTTCCTAACAATAAAATCTTTAGCCTGAATTTTTACTGACCTAAAAACGCATTCACTAGCAGTACCTAAACCTTCACAGTATTTCAATCTTTGGTAATAGTTTTTGCACAACATTTGGTTACATATGCTGTTCACCTTTGGATTGAAGTGCTGCCAAAAAACTGTTCAAATTGTGATAGATGGAAAATAAAGATGAAAATATGGGCACGTTTGAGTTCCATTCGCTAACGCTGCCGGATGTTTCCAATCGAGGCCGTTATCCGACCTGATTGATATAAGAAATAGAATAAAAGCATCAGAGTACTGTGAGAAGTATATTATCTAGTAGTAAATAGTAGATACTACAGTTATTAGTTAGAATAACTTTAATAATAACTTCAGACACCTCACAAACGGCCGTCTGGTCCCAAACTAGACAGTCTTTACTATGGTAACCAGACTGCTGATAAACACACTCATATATTTCTAAATACATACATATTATAGATAAATTACACCCAGACACAACAAATGGTTTATTTGTTCTAGGTGGGAATCGAACCCACGCCCTCTGGCTACCATTAGACCAATAATAGGCCCAGTCTATGTTAACAAACCTTAGAAGTTAATTTTAACCTACTTCTAATTGTCATATCGAAATTAAACTGTGTATGTATAAATAGTTTGGATGACAATACAATAATTTGGTATCTTGGAGCTGATCTGATGATGGGGCCGGGAGGTGGATAGTGGAACTCTTCAGTGGCTACTAGTAAACCCCTCGTGTTTGGGCTCATTTGATTTGTTTTGATGAGTCCAATAGATTGGGCTTGCTTTACACCATAAATGATTTTTTAAATTGTAAAACTTAATAGTTTTAATTAAAGAATCGCATGCCTATTAAAGGCGAATATGTCGGGCTGCTTTCTAATGTTATCACCTAATGTACCATATTCTTGGCGAATAAATATCTTATCTTATCTAATCTTGGTAGTGATGGTCTGATGACGAATCTTTTTACTTTTTGATTTGGTTCACCATTAATGCTTGTTTTTTAGTTTAACTATACAATTATTATTATTTAAACACAACGCCCGCGCTAGGAATAATCCGGGACTCGCTAGGAGATCATAAACATTTAAACAACGGACACGAAGAATACTATTTTTTTGGTAACGAGGTGGAAGATCCTTATGGATGTCCTCCGCCCTTAGGGAGATAAAGGGGTCTGCCGGATTCTTACCCACTAAAAACCACCCTGGTGATCCGCTACCTGTCCATGTTAACAATTGCGCCATCCCTGCAGTCTGTTAATATAATATCTTGGGACGTATCACATCGCTATCTAGGCCCAAACTAAGCAGAGATATTTTTTTTGTAAATCCATATATATTATGCTTAGAAACACCCAGACCAAAATAACTAGATATATTCATGCTTACAAATATTAGTACTGAGCGGGAATCGAACCCGTGACCTCTGCACGTTACAGTCGAATGCACTACCGCCGCGCCACAGTGGTCTCGTCTAAGTAGAACCGGAAGATAAAAGTATCAAAAATTTTGCCGACGCCAGGGGGTATACTTACCTTGGATCTAGAATATTGAAATTAGGCAAGAAGCACGAGTAAAGCACGAGTTATCAATTAACCAATCAGCGCTTTGCAGATTATATGACATCTTAACTTATAAAGAGGTCAAAAAGATCACAAAGGATAGAGAGAAGTGGCAATTGCTCCACCGACAAGAGCGTAGTCTCTAATTTAAGAGACCAACTAATATTATAAATGAGAAAGTAAGTTTGTTTGTTTTTTACAATTTCCGCCTTAACTACTGAACCGATGATCATGAAATTTTGCATACAGAGATAGATACCTGAATTGATTGACAAAATCTAGTAGTTTTATGTCATATTCATTTCATTGGATAGTTGATGGCCCTGTCCTAGCAGCCTCTCCAATCACACGACCGTACCGGACCGGAGCTACTGCACTCTCAGTCCCGTTTCCCCATCCGACACTTGCAGTATCCGTTACCCTAGCTCCCTCGCCCTATCCGTTTTCCATACCTGAATTAACCTTCCATCGTCCCGTCTGAAAACGACTAAATTCAAAAGGAGGGTTGGAGTCAGGCCATAAAAAAGAACAGCCAAAATCCTTTGCAATGTTACACATTGCGTCGACCTTAAATAAAATTGGAAAAAGGACATTAAGATGATGATGATTAATTTCATATTGTACTTTTATGCTACTATAAAATACTTTATTACAAAACTAGCGCCTCGCAGTTTCACCCGCGTAAGTCCCGATCCCGTGGGAATATCGGGATAGAAAGTAGCCTATGCGTTAATCCAGGTCTCCAGCTATTTACATACCAAGTTTCATTGCAATCGGTTCAGTGGTTTTTGCGTGAAGGAGTAACAAACATCCATCCATCCATCCATCCAAACTTTCACATTTATAATATTATAGTGGGATAGTGGGATGATCAATTCGGTTCCAACATTGGCCTAAGAACCAACGACCATAATTTAATACAAGTGTAATATAAACAGGCCTCGGAGTGAATAATTATGCCTCATCAGAACATATAGCTTTTTATTTTATTTCTTTAATTTAGAACACATTTGTCTTTTATGATTCTCACGGGGAGAGATGAAATTGCCTATATATTTGAGTTTTACCATTTTGGCCCAAAGCTATAGTATTTTAGGCGCTTTTTACCCCTTAAAAATGGCATGTTTATTAATATTTTAATCGTTTAAAGTTTGTCATAACCTTAACGTCCAAATTTTCTTGTATTTAGAATTTCAGCCTTTGAAAATAGTCTGACAAAAAATCATTAGTTTATTTTCTATAGTTTTATTATTATAGTTTTTTTTGGAAACTGTAGATATATAAAATAAAGGAAAAAAATAAATATGCAATATTTAAATAGTAACATAGGTTTTAGAAATACGTTAACCTGCTTATTTGTTCTAGTCATATGGTTTATTTCACGTGTTTTTTTTTTTTATGGAATAGGGGGCAAACGAGCAGACGGGTCACCTGATGGTAAATGACTACCGCCGCCCATGGGCATCTCTAACTCAAGAGTCAGAAGTGCGTTGCCGCCCTTTAAGGTGGGAATAGGGGAAGAGCGGGAAGACGGGAGAGGGGGATTAGAGGGGAGAAGAGGGGGGAGAGGGTAAGGACGGGGTTCGGGTAGAGGGTAGGGCTAGGGCCTCCGGTAAACTTACTCACGCGGCGAAAAGCAATGCAAGCATTGTTTCACAGCCGGTTTTCTGTAAGGCCGTGGTATCGAGCGGAGTCGAGCCGGCCCGTACGTGCCGAAGCATGGCTCTCCCACGTAATCGTCCCACGTGTGTATTGCGATATCCCAGACTAGGTTTAGGATCCGACTGGGGACCTTTATCAAAGGGGTGAAGCGACTGCGCCTGTCGGTGTAAGGCCCTGCACCGGTAAAGGAAACCCGTAGGGTCGAAAACTGGTCGGTCATTCCCGAAATACAGACGTAAGTAAAAGCGTATCTCTTTATCTTAATTTTAAATATGAATACCATGCACGAACGTTTTTATTCTAACTTTAAACCTGCTTACCAAAATAAAAAAAAATCTGATTGTTGTATTATAATAGTTTTGCGGTTTTTTCGATGTTTGTGTGAGAAATATGAGTAATTTTATACCCATTTTCGCTTGTTGGAGGGCTCAGACTTTCCGACAACAGTAAATTCGAGTTAGGGGTCATCCATAAATTACGTCACTCGAATTTCATAATTTTTAGACCCTCCCTGACTGAAATTATTCAGTTAATTTTTTTTGTAGAAGTTTATTAGTGTGTGTAGTCTTTCGTGTACAGGTTTTGTGTTTAATACTTTAGATATGTGATATCACGAAACCTATGACCCCCCTAACCCTTGCCACACTTCGTCAACCCCTCCCCCCTTAACCTGTGATGTAATTTATGGATGGTCCCTTACAGGTATGAGATCCTGAACTGCCACTCCCTAATCATCCGGATAAGTAATATTCCCTTTCCTTCGTTTGCCTTGCCTTCTTATCTACCTTTTCCTTTTAATATAAACTAGCAGCACCCCGCGGTTTCACCCGCTTAAGTTCCGATCCCGTGGGAATATCGGGATAAAAAGTAATCCAGGTCTCAGGTAAAGAGTATCAAATATTCATCCATCCATCCAAACTTTCACATTTATAATATTAGTGGGATAACCAATTTTCCCATCTCTAATACCTAAAGTGCCTGGTTAAAGGCAATAGTCTTTCCCGTTATTAGTCTAAGTCGAGTGAAACTGAATTACAGTTGTCACATTGTTGGAGCTTATAGTGGCGATACAGGTGTATGTTTTTGTATGTATTTTTGGCTTATGTGATCAATCAATTGAAACGACCTAGTACAATATGATATCTTAGGAACGTCGGCTTATCCACTCGAATGGTCCCAGGAAGTGAATATTACCTACTCTTGAAGTTCGTTCAAGTGTGTCCTCACATACTATCACTTACTCCTTTGAGACGACAGGATTGATTGGATATAACTATATGAATATATTGAAAATGAAATTATACATAGGGAAAATTTACTTAAACATAATTGGGTTTACATTGACTTTTCTTAGTAATTCCCGGTTATGACAAACGGTATCGCTGTATTTGTGTTCGTATACTTTTCTATAGAAAATGATTTTAAATATATTTATTTGAAAATTATAAAAAATGGGTATATTGAGTTCAACGCTATGCAAAATTACTTTAATATTTTTTTCTCTTGTATTAATAACTGCCTGTGTATATTTCATATCAATATAATATTTTTATAACAACCCGCCATTTTGCGTTGTTGGTTAAACAAATATTTAATGTGAATTCGACTCAATTTTAAATTGAATACTAATATTGTCCGTGATAAATGTAAGAAGAATCAAATTATACTGGAAGTAGTTGTGTAGTAGTAATATTCCATCAACGTGGTCATCATTATCTACATCTATGAATGAATTTGAGAATAAAAAAAATTTAATCGAAAAAGTAAGTTTACACGTACAACTGCCATCACCCAAATATGACTTCGATTCTAATAGAGTATTAGATCAAAGTTCCTAAATAATAATAATAACTTCACACATCTCACACACGGCTGTCTGATCCCAAACTAGGCACAGCCTGTACTATGGTAACCAGACTGCTGATAAACATACTTATATATTTTTAAATACATACATATTATAGATAAATTACACCCAGACACAGAACAAATGATCATGCTCATCACACAATTATTTGTCCTGGGTGGGAATCGAACCCACGACCTCTGGCTCAGCAGTCAGGGTCACTAACCACTAGACCAACAGGCCAGTCTGAAATAGATGTTAATTTTATTGATAACCGAACTGATACCTTAATTATGCATTCCGCGCACCGGCTCGCGGCTAACTTCAGCCCGGCCAATAAGTTTGCTTAAAATTAAGTTCCCGAGTTATAAACGTAACTTACGAGAGCGAAGTCGCAGGTGAAAGGCTAGTTTGTAACATTTTGTACTGTATAGGTGTACGTTATAATCCATTCAAAGCTTATTTGCTATAGATTGCTGCCTAGATTCTGAAACCGCCAATTGTAACACTGTAACTTCTTCATTGTATTTGTATTATATCGATTATTGTGTAACGCAACGTACGTAAACAGTATCGGTTTTTGGTATCAATCTTGGACCGAAATAGAAGTACAATAGGCCGATAGTTTCGTGTATTCGGATAATATTTAAATAACTAGAGACACCTCACACACGGTCGTATGATGCCAAACTAGGCAGAGCCTGTACTACGATAACCAGACTGCTGATAAATATATTTACATATTTCTGAATATGTATATATTATAGGTAAACGACACCGAAGCCAAGTAGAAATATAGTTCAAATATGAAGGCTTTACTTTATAAAAATGTAATTATCTTTGAATAGAAGGTTAAACGGATAAGCCGCATGTGTTGAATATGTCCAATTGGACAAACAGGAGCAAATGCCATCGGTCCACAAAATTCGGCCCAGTGTTTATTCTTTTTTTATTTATTAAAGGCGTCATGTTTACATGTCTGACCTCATAACGCCTGCTAAAAACAGAAGTTTTAAACCAGAATATGTCGGTTGTAACCTAAATCTACATATACCATAAGGTTTATGAAGTGTTTGCTTACTCTAAGAAAACTTTATTTGATTCAGTTATTTCCCTTGGATTTGTATGATTTTAACATGGATCGAATACTGTTCGAAGGTACTATTAATAAGATCATGCTTAGAATTTCATATCTGATACAAAGACCGAGGAAAATATCGTCTTTATTTTATCTCTGTCACTCAAACATGATATTATTAACATTTTGCTTTTCTATCGTTTACCAAATGGACGTTTTTTTGGACAACGACAAACTAGTAACAAAGTGGAACCTGAACACCTTCGACAATTCGTCAAACATGTTAAGTGATTAACTCTGTGGCGCGGTGGTAGTGCATTCGACTACCATGTTAGGGGTCGCGGGTTTGATCCCGGAAACCGGCAGTGAAGCAATGCTTACATTGCTTGTCGCCGAGCGAGTGACGTTACCGGAGGCCCTAACCCTTCCCTCGCCCCCTCTTCCCATACTCCTACCTTTAAGTCCAGCAACACACTTGTGACTCTTGAGCTGCAGGTGCCCATGGGCGGCGGTAGTCACTTACCATCAGGTGACCCGTGTGCTCATTTGCCCCCATACCATAAAAACAAGGATTACAGTGATAAGTATAGTTTATTATAAAAATGATTGAAAGCGTTTAGTGTAAAGTCTCTTCCATTATTTTTTTTTGACATTTGCTGCTTTCAATAACCTCTTTTATATACCGACTAGCCGTCCCCGAAGTTTCACCTGCGTTTATGGTCACTGCTGCACTCGTATTGGTCGTAGCGTTATGATATATAGCCTATAGCCTATAATAACACTGAAAGAATTTTTCAAATCGGACCAGTAGTAGTTCCTGAGATTAGCGCATTGAAGCAAACAAACAAACAAACACTTCAGCTTTATATATTAAGTATAGATACCGATAATACACTTAATCCGCTTAGAATCTCAGGCATAATCGCCTACATAAACATTCCAATTTAACTTTGTTGTTTGGAAAATATATATTTTAGTAGGATTATTCAGATTAATACTAATTAAATTTATTCAGGGAGTTTTAAGATTAACTATCAATGTTAATATGCGTAAGGTAAGTTTCTCTTGATCATCCAAAGTAGACGTTTTATTTTCTAGATACTCGGTTTATGTATAACGCCGGATTTAAAAGGTTTACAACGTCAGAAATCTCAGCTCAAAGAAAAAAAATATTACCACTTTAGAAATGAATAGAGTTATCATCTAACAACATTAAAATAGACTAAACGCCTCTTTGAAACTGTAGAAATCTACGACTATCAATATTAATAGTAAATAATGATTTTACAAAGAGATATAGCAGGTAGTTTTGGTTATTTTTGGATGTTGCGATGATGGTACAATTTTACATTTGTAGCCACTATGACTAACAGCAGCCATTAAATTTACTGTTTATAACCCAAATATCTGTTGTTTCTAGGTCTTTATTAAGAGAGATAATTGTCAAGTCAAGTAGGTTCGTTACGTTTTGTATGAAATACCTAGGCATCCCGCCTTACGTCAATTATAAAATAAATTAAAAACACTAAAGTAATATTGGTCAATTTTCACACAACTTTTTAGTCTTATTTCATTGCCCGACTTAGCGAAAATTTTTAATTAGTAATGATGACATGAGATTGCCGACTGTCTCGTTTGTCCCGGTGTGAATCATGAGTATAGGATTGTGAGGTCTTCAAGTCGTAAGCCTTCCAATTTCTTTTGGGGTTTGTTTATTAGAAAATGTTCTAAAGCATAATGGGTCACTGAAAAACGTGCATGTTAGTCTATGATAATAGAGAAAATATGGCCCCTCATTATGTTTGACAACATATTTGTGGAAATATTATAGGTGTCGGTATGCATCCCACATATGCGTGTGTACATATAAAAGGCATTACAGAAATGTGTAGTGATTTTAGGAAAAAGCGTTTTATGCAGACATTTTGAGACAAACCTGGATATTCCATCAACACCCTTGGTATTAATTAAGTATAGTTTCATTCATGACAGCCCTCTCTTTCACGAAATATTAGGTTTATCGGTCAATTTTCAATTCGTCAGTATCGAAGTAAGGTTTCTGTATAAACAAAAACGCGTTAATTAATTACAATTCAGGGAGTCTCAAATTCGACGCTAAAATATACCTGAATCTTTTTGTACTACTTTGCGTAGGTGTATAATCTATTATTTAAGTTAACCTTATCAAAAACTGCTAACAAAAAAGCTAAGTAGTCTTTTAGAATATTCTTGTTTAACAAGAGTAATTTACATTAATAAAGAAGCTATCATATTCTCCTGAGAATAAACCTCTTTATGTTCACTCCTTTCATCCCTCACAAGGTTGGGAAATATATTTTTCATGTTTATGTTATAGTGGGCCTTAGCGTCAAGGTCAAATCTTCCGTTTAGTGGGTTTTCGGGATTGAAGGTCAGGTAAGGTGAGCTGCAATGGCTCTGAAGGGACTTGTAAGATCATGTATTGAAGTTGACTAGACGTGTCGCGTATGTCGTAATAGGTCTACGACTTTTGAGTTCAGATATAGGCTAAGTGTATGTAGATATTATTTCCGAAAAGACATATAAACTATTTTATAACTATACTCGCCAATCCCCACAATGTTATCTGCGTTTTGAGCATCTGCTGCTAGCCTAAAACCTTACTCAGGCTTGAGATGTTTTTAATCCGACTGGTACCTAGGTTCTAGAGAGTACGTTCAATCAAAAATACAAACTCTTTAGCTGTGTTATATTAGTCCAGATTATTATCGGTTTGAATTGTAGGATATCAACCTCTGTGATATGAGTTTTGTTCTGGCACGTGACAAGGGTTACTGAATTCATGTTCTGTGTTTTTGTTTGTATAAAAAATATGGGAGTGACACCAACCGTGGTGGTTGATTGGCAGCTCGTCGGAATATATAAAGTGAATGTATCAATAAGTGTTCGCCCCAATAAATATCTAATTTCAGATATCAGAATATAATTTATCATCTCCAGTAAGAAACACCATTTTCCTGAAGAAAATCCTCTCGATAGAGTAGAGGTTGAAATCCGAAAATCCGGCAGATCCGGCATGATTAGACATCAATCGGATCCGGTACCATTTTACCGGATCCGGGAGAAAAAACGACTCCAACTTTTGTAAGGATTTCCGCGCATTGTTACTTGTGCAGTCACTTCCGCACCCTGCACGTGCCCAATCTTACTCCACATTAGATTGTAAGTCTACAACCGACAAGAATAGAAACTGAAAGGGTTTTTGTAACCGCTGGTTATATTTGAAACTATTTAAGAAGTCGATTGGCAAACGATACGAGTAACACTTCTTTGTTACAATTTAAAATCATTTAACCAACAAAAATTATTTAATGTCATTTAAGTAATGTTATTCTATTAACTTTTACTGACGTCATGCACGAACTCTCGAGAGACTTAATAGAGATTAATATTACTAATACGAACACTAAGATTAAACTTATTACATTGGATACTAGATTTTAATTGTTGGTTACAAGGACGAAAAAATGTATTGTCTGTGTAGACAGTATTTTTTATAAAATTTATGATAACTCCTTAAGACTCTTTTATACCAACCAAAAAAAATGTTATGAAATGCCAATTTCAATCTGGTTGGATCCGGCTGATCCGGTCGGTTTGGTGAAGGTACCGCCCGCATCTGGCCGGATTGAAATTGGTGCCAAATTGCAATCCCTACGATACAGCTTTACTGTAGCACGCAGGAAAGTGCTAAAGTTTGCTTTATTCTCGTTGTAGAACTGAGTATCCATAGTAATTTAGTTTCAGTTGTATTCAACACAGAAAACCAAGGAAGTAAGTGACATCATTAATTTAATCGTGGGAGAGCCATGCTTCGGCACGTATGGGCCGGCTCGACCGGAGTGATACCACGGCCTCACAGAATACCGCCAGTGAAGCAATGCGTTTCACCGAGAAAGTGAAGTACCGGAGGGCCTTACCGTTAAAAAGTACTGTATCCAAACTTTTCTTTAAAACTTTACTCGCAATACTTCGCAACAATGCCAGCAAGTTCTCATTTTGAAGTGCTCTTTTGAAAAACTTGTAATGGTTCTACAGTTCCCGTGATTCCACATAGTAGATGATAGCTCCAGATGTATGTAGAAATTCCAAGTTCCTGAGCTGCAGGTATCTGAAAGTCGGTACAGGGGAGACTAGCTTAAAAAAGTATCGCCGATTTTAATGTGTCTAAATCATGATAAATGTAATAAGCTGTATTTTCTATCCCTTAATTTTGCATCCCTAGAAGTGTAATATTTACTTTAAATTTAAATAAGACCAACCCTGAGTAAAACTTATTTAATTAACAAATGCACGAGTCACTATAAAAAAATAACCAAATCGCTTCAAGTGTGCCTATAAAATTTGAAGAGTTCCCATTTCTGTTGATCCCAACATCGGATCCTGACCTGATGACCATGGGAACACCTGGGAAGTATACCCTTTTAAACAAATGAAGAATATGAAAAAATCACTACAGTCTTTTTGTAATCGGGGAACATACTTAAAAATAAGATACCGATAAATTGAGAACCTTTTCCTTTTTTGAAGTTGGTTAAAATAACATAATGTTGAAAAAAAACATACGGTAAATACCTTTACAAAATGATCTAACCAAAGGATAAAACCAATAGACCCTTACACTTTACGATCACCAGTATTTGATCCGTATTATTGTGATTACATTGTATGAAGGTAAACACTAACAATGAAAGTTCTCTAGAGGGCACTGACGTCACAATGGAACGTTTCAGTAAGACACATGACGGACAATGTCTGTTTTATGTCGACGATGTGATGTTCGCTCGCTGCTCGTAAATTGTAACGTTACGGCTTGTACTACGCCATTTGGCTCTTCTTAATGTTTAAGGATTTTGGTAATATAATATTTAATAGTTAGTGTACGTTATATGGCGAACTGTACAAGGAGCTGAAGAAGTAAATAGTTATTTAAATTGCGTAGATCTACTTCAAATACCTGTTTTAGTCTAAAATCTTTCTAGTAAGAAATTGACATTACGAACGATGTCCTCATGTATAAGTCTTATTTACCGGTATCGGATCTCACAATTTTTTTTAATGCCTGAAAATTTTAATTTCCAATTTTATTATATAATAATATAAATACGTATATCGAACTTATTCTTTTTGGCGGGAAAGCACAAAAGATTGAAGTGACTATGACTTTTACCAATTTAAGGGTTTTACGTAGGGGTCAAGTCAAAATTACCACTACCTTAAACCGAGGTCCGTACCTCTACACTTCACTTAACATATTAGTACACAGAAGAAATATTAAGTGAAGTCTCAAGAAATTTGTATACGGCTAAAAGGTTTAAGGCTCAACCTAGAAAAAAAATCGACAAGTGTAAGTAATATTCAGAAGATAAGTTTGCTTGAAAGATCGTACATAGTCTTCAAAATATTGTTCAAAATGCAACAAGACAAAAGAACAGTTGTGTTTTTGTGTTCTAGTAACGGAGGCTTGAGACTGGCTTTATAGCTTAAATATTTCTTAAGTTAAGCTTAAGTATAGTTTTTAATTATTTCTCAGCTTTTGGTAGTAAAACCTTTAAAAATATCTCAGGAATAAATTTCATTTCTAAACAAAATATTATTCTTGTTAATAACATTCGAAATATAAATAAAAAAAAAGTCATTAAAAATTACAGACCATAGAGTTTATAAGCAGAAAATTTATGCATTACATTCCTTTTTTAAAAAACGCACATTAGATTATACTCGTATATATTCAAAATTCAAATAACAAATAAGTTACACATACGAAGTGTGGCAGTA
Source organism: Callimorpha dominula (assembly GCA_949752705.1). Classification (NCBI taxonomy): domain Eukaryota; kingdom Metazoa; phylum Arthropoda; class Insecta; order Lepidoptera; family Erebidae; genus Callimorpha; species Callimorpha dominula. The sequence continues at coordinate 1,669,026 of OX457002.1, read as the reverse complement.
TAGACAAGTCTTTCATTATTAGAATTTAGAGAATATGTATGTATAAGTCAACATTCTTTCATCATGATCACATGATTTATGCCGTATTGGGAGGTTCAAGGTCGTGTACTTGGGCACGTGGTGACACGTTGTCAGTTGATTCGTTCAGGGGATTTGGGAATTCGGTTATATTACTAGTCTACGTAATTCACAAGGAAACATGATATGTCGGTATTATCGATTAATACATTATCTTAAACAGCCATATCATAATTTATGTACGCAGACAAGGACTCGCGGAATTTGCCGCTTAAAATTCGCACTTCGTGACTAGGGAATAGTATGTTATTTGCACAAAGAACAAAGGCCTACTTCAAGTATTCGGTATTTTCAACCGTTCCGCTCTGAGGTGGAAATAAATGGGGTTCGTATGTAGATGACAGCCCAAATTATCGCTACATATTGTAAAACAAAGTCTGTTCGCGATAAACTGAAAAACTACTGAACGGATTTTCATGCGGTTTTCACTAATAGACAGTGATTCATGAGGAAGGTTTACGTGTGTAATTTGTACTAGTGCAAAGCCTTTTTCTAGTTGCTATTTTAAGATAAACCATTGACATATGATAATTAAATATATATATATATATATATATATATATATATATATATATATATATGTACATTACAATATTATTTATATTTTAATATCACACAGGGTGCATTAGAGTTCCTTTAATTCGTTATAACTACGTGATTTGTCATGAATTAGAAAAGTACGGACTGAGTTCTTTGTAAGATTATTTGTTCTTTGTGGAACATAACACGTTATAATGTTGTGATATTATATTCCTTGGCTTGGTTTGTAGTCCCGCTTAAATCACATAATAAACTTTAGTTAACAAACAAAGGGAACTAATTAATAATAGCATTAACAATGGTACATATTAGGGTTAAAAAGAAGGCATTAGGCTATTGCGTGTCACGAATCTTTTACGGTTACATAATATACTACCTCTTTGTTATTCTAAAGCTCATTTATTGCACGGAGTGAGTGTTGCCAGCTGTAGCATTGCGGTTTAACAGAATTTTGTTTATTCATTAACAGGAATTTTCATTTTGTTTTTAATCTGATCAAATTATAGTATTTTAGAACAGAAAACATATTATACATTTAGGCTATTTCCGTTTCCTACAGTAGTCGTAATCTTATTACGTCATATGCAACACGTCAAGAGTAAATTTTACTTAAACATGTGAATTTACGGATGCCTCACGGTAGACACGGTCCTTGCAGCTCAGTTTACCTGACCTTTAACACCGAATACCCACGAAACGGAATATTTGAACTTGACGCAGAGGCTCAAATATCCCATTTCCAAATACAAAAAATATATTGCATATTTTGTGAGGGAAGATGTAAAGGACTGTACGAATAGAGGTTTGTCCTTTGGGGAATATGATCGCACTTTTATGAATATGATTTTTTTTGAAGTTACAATTCTTTTGACACGTTTGGGAAAGCTTGTGATGAAGTTGCGCACGCCGATGTACACATGATTTATTATGTTTGATGCCAATATCATGTATCATGATTTGAAGTTATATTTAGGCGAACATTATTTTTCATAAATAATATTAACATTTGTCGCAGGTAATCTAGGATAAATTCACAATAATACATTCCATACATGGGTTAAAAAAATACCGTTAGCAAAATTTTTTCACAATACGTATATTTTATAAATAGATATGATTTGTTGGTATTTAAAATTTACTGTAATTAATAATATGTAAATTTTTTGTAACTAATATTTTTTTTTTTTTTACTAAAACCTAAGTACAATATAATTGGCGATAATTAATCAATTTGCAAAATTTATTTTCTTGTTTTTATTGAAAAAAAATTAATATTGTGTTTTTTTTTGTGAATGACTCTAAGGTAGCACCATGGTAGCACACACATGTTAAGGCACTCAGGCAGTGCCTCATGGTTTCCATTATTTAAATTGAAATAAAATATTTTCCGCCTGAAATATTTTCATAGAAACAAGCAAGTATTGTATTTCTTTTAAAAAAATGAATCTCTCTTAAATGAAGTTGTTGAGTTCCTTACAGCCGAGCATTTGCTGTTGAATATGCAAATAAGAATTTAGACCAAAATATTTTTAGGTTATATTTTTTTTATAAAGCTCTTTATTCTGGTTCCATTTTACTATGGTTAGGTTTATATTTTTTATATAGAATGGTTATGTATGTACTTTTTTTTTACATTTCACTCAAAGTCCCTAAAAATAATTTTAGGTAGATTAACGGTAAAAGATAAATTCTCTTCCACACCAAACAATTAAACATTTATGTTATTTATTGTTTCCAGCTTTTAACATAATATCTACTTATATATTACAATAACAAAAGGCGTATGGCCAAAACAAAATTTCAAACAACACACATTTTAATATAGAACTGTATATATTAATATAATTAAGAATTTATACATAAATATAGTTTATAACTTGATTCTCTTTTTTTTTTTTAAAAGACAACTCCCCGCATTAGGAATTACTCCTGTGTCGCGGGGGACTTTACAAACACACAAACAACGGACACAAAGAACACCCAGACTCAGGTGGGAATCGAACCCACGACCTCTGGCTCAGCAGTCAGGGTCACTAACCACTAGACCAACAGGCCAGTAAAAAGTTTTGTATGTAGTCATGAATTGACAGCTTTACGTGATCAAAAAAGTTTTTTGTATAATTTGTACATTACAGAATTAGTTAGTTTTTACTATTAGTCCCAGGTTCTACCACATATTAATTAATAGTGGAACAAATGGCCAACTTTAATATGACATTTAAATAAATATCGGCATTACTTAAATTGGCAACACACATGTAGTATCTAGTAGTAGTGTGCTCTTTTTACAGTGAATGCCATCAATCGGTGCTAGAAGTGCTATGTATGTGTATCTAATGATATAATTCGTAATAACGTTTCTTTAATTTATTAAAACGGAGTATATTTTTAAATTGTTTTTTTTTTAATTAACACTAGCAACCCGCCCCGGCTTCGAACGGGTACCAGAGATATCTTCAACAATCATCAACATATTTCAATAAATTTTCACAAAATCTTAACAAATTATACACCTAAACCTTCCTCATGAATTACTTGGTCTATTAGTGAAAACCGTTCAGTAGTTTTTCGGTTTATAGCGAACAGACAGACAGATAGACGCGGCGGGGGATTTTGTTTAATAATATTTAGTGATTGAATTACTTAAAATTATACGTAATATCTTGGCGTAGTGTACGAAGTACGCGTATGTGGTTTTCCTGACTGAACCGCCTATACTGTTTCGGCTTTCGGCCTAAACATATATATTTTAAGTAACATACAATTACGAATCTTATGCAACAGTAATCTAATAAAAAAACAATCTGTACGTTATAATATTTATGAAATCATCGTCAGAATGTTCAAGGCAGATATTTAACAAACTTTGTTTGAATATTCTCAAATATTATTCTATTACATGTTACCCCGAGTATTTGTGAATAATTAAACAGTTCGTTTTACTTTCACTTTGAGAGAGCGAAAAGTTTAGACTATGTAATTTAACTAACGAGTTAAATTATTTTGAAATTAATGACAGTCTGATCTGGTAAAAAGCCAGGACAGATTAAATAAATATGTATTTTTAAAGACGCACATCTAATCTAAAACTGGAATTAAATTGCGTTTTTATGTTTTGATATTAAATTAATCTTTGACTTCTCTACAGCAGCTGTACAGTGAGATATCGCGTAGTAAGAGCATCATTATATAGATATCTAGATATTTTATGGTTTTATGTATATTTAAATTGTATTATTTATTATATTTATTTTAAGTTATTCAATTTTCCATGAACCCTCTACCTCTATGCTACCTTTTTTCTATCAATCCTAAATGCATCTATTTGTACTAGATTCGCAACCAATAGAACCATCAGCACGGTATGTGAATGGGTCTAATAATATTTCGACACTTTCTTCAGCTGTTAGATTACAGCGACTGAAGTTTTAGCACACGCCGCAAAAAGCGAGTCGAAAATACCCAGTTCAGGCTTTCAGTTTAAGTTATTTGTGGTGGAACTTGACTGGGCGGATAGGATTACTACAGCATGCATCCAGGATATCACGGCATTTATGTGGATGTCTCTGTGTGTAAGCTTGATGAAAAATGTTGGGATACGTCCAGGGTATTGTATATGGAACGTTATAATCGGATTTGCTGTTTTTTACCAATTTCATTTTTATTTAAAACTCGTATGTATTGGTTTTCGGCATTTAAAAATTCAAAATAGTACGTAATAAATGGAATCAAAATGACTTCACTGTGGAAAAAACCTTTACTTTTGTTTGTGTGCTCCCATTTCGTAATTTAATACAGGTCAAATAGGCATTTCAAAGTTTTCCACTGAAATACTCGTGTTATTACGATTTCGTTAGAGCATGGACTGGCTCAGCCACCGGCTGTTTACATAATATATTTGCATTATCTACATGCGAGTATACCTACGTCTTTTGACCTATCTCCCTAATGATCATGGAATTGTTTTACGCTTTCTGTCAAACCAATAAAACTTTGTTTAAGCTTTTCGATAGTTATGTTTATTTTCTGTATTGTATAATGGTTGTATTTGTCAAACGAATTTTTAGTCAAATAAGAACATTAGACTTATAAGGACTAAATATTAAGTGGGTTTATTTCGGCTACATGGAATTAGAAATGTTACAAGATACGTTTTCCTCATCGCTGTCAAAACATCCATTAATACTCCATAGCTGGACGCAGTGTTCCTCTAAAAAACTATATTTTTTAAAGTGGCTTTGCTGCAACAAAAAACCATTTAACTTGGACATTAAAAAACCATTACGGACTTTCCATGTACTTATATCCCAAAGTCACAAACTGCAAGGTGGTGCAAGAGTAATGTCATAATAAGAATTAGCTACCATTTTGTAAGATATGAAAAAAATGCTCTTTTTCTCAAAAAGTTTCTTTGAAGATGTAAAATACATGACACTTTGTATTTGTGTCTGACTGATAGTTAGAATGCAAGATCTGGTAAAAAATCTTTTTGTGCAAAGTTTAGTTTAACTGAAACTCTGATGACCTTTTCAAAGTTCAGGTGTGTATTAAAAATTAAGTAATTACCCCCGATGCTAAAACAGGGGTTTTATAAGTTTGACACCTATTTGTACGTGTCTCTCTGTAGCATCGTAGATCCGGAACAGATGAATGAAATTATTAGAATATTGATTTAATTAAGAGGGGTCTCTTTCAATCACTCGAGCATCTTTAAAGCGACAAAACATTTTTTGGACAAACATATCTTATGTTTATGGAACTTAGTTTCAGTGGCTTTATAGATAAACTACTAGCCGAGATATTACCTAAATGTGCACAGGATCTTGTGAAACCCTACTACTTCAACTTTAAGAATACAGCTTATCTCGCATTTAGCCCAATAACGATTTATGAATTACCAAATATCTCAGCATCTATGACTTTCACTCCGCAAACAACGGTAGTAACTTTTTAATATCCCATTAAGTTGTCAATTCGCAATGAACATTAAACTTTCATTCATCATTGAAAATATTCTTCAAACAGCGTGAAGTTGAAACTTTGGTCATTTTTCAACGGCGACTCGCGAACTTCAAGTATTCTGTCCCCGGAGGTGAATTGTTTTTGTTGGACATTTTGGTTGGACGAACGGCTATTAACGGGATTAAAGAAAAGGTTTTATGTTGCTGACTCCAAAGCGTTTTATTAGGTTTTTTTTTATTGTACCGTTAAAGAGTTGTAGATGTGAATATTTGGTTAATAGATTTGAAGTTGTTTGTGGCGACACGAACTGTGGGCCATATCAGAAAAAAAAAAATAGATTTGAAGTAAAGATAGGCGGGACTATAGGCGTCAAACTTGAGAGGGCAGGGACTTGGCGACAACAGCCAGTTCGTTTTACAGGCATGAGATCCCGACTTGCTCAGCTATTGTTTACACTCCCTAATCCATCGCTTTACCTAGCTAGCCATGGTAACGCACTTGTGACTCTTGAGTTGCAGGTGCCCATGGGCGGTGGTAGTCATTTACCATCAGATGACCCGTCTGCTCGGTTGCTCCCTAAACCATTAAAAAAAAATCAGAAAAGTTTCACTATTAACCTCCTGGCTCCATCATCAGATCAGGTCTAAGGTGTCAAATTATAGTATTGTCGTCAGAACTTATACATACAAAATTTCATTTGGATACGACAGTTAGAAGTAGATTAAAAATTGACTTTCAGAGTTTATTAACATTGTTACAAGTGAAGTTAATAAAAACAGTGTTAAAAAGGCGATTTCAAACAACTATTAAATGATTTTATGAAGTAAAGACAATTGAAGACTATTGACTATTAATATTTCAGTTTTAAAATTAGGTTTATTTATTAAAAATAACGAATTTTCCTACCATTGTTAGCGCTTTATGTTATTTACGACCCTAAAATATGACCATTATGACCACAACTTTCTTTAACACCTCATCATCCTCATTCCTCCGGTCAGTGTTTGTATACTCTTTGGATATGGCCGAACTTCGATATTTTACGTGAGCAACTGCCATCAGACCTCCACAACTCAAAGACTTGGCGATATCGAAGTTCTGTAGTTAGACCAGGCTGTCGAATTTTTTAGGGCTCCAACTACCCGTAACGAATGCCACAGATGTTCGTATAACCGGGACCGAACGGCTTAACCTCTCACACCTACACCTATGTAAAATATTCAAATGTACCTTCAAGCAAATGCCGACTGTATAATGTGACATAGCTGGCCATTTCGAAGCCTATAATCTCGTTAGCGTACAACCTTAATCAAATATACACATATTTGGGTTATACCTGGACAAAATGTTTGCAATTTAACACAAGAGCAATTTCCATCGGTTTTGCGTGAAGGAATGCCTCCTTCACGCAAAACCGATGGAAATTGCATATCAATGGACGAACTTAAAGGTAAAGAAAATTCCTTGAAGCCTGCAGGTGAAATTATAATGAGAAGCTTCGGAATATTGGATTTAATTATAAGAACGTGTCTGTCGAAACGTTCGGATCTTGGTTATTTAAGTGAAGTTCAACGATCAAAGAGTCAGAACGTTTATTTTTTGGATGGGTAATCGTTTTTATATCTTCAGCTTAGTACTTAAAGTAACGTTTGATAATTTCAGAGAAAGAGCTAGAGAGAGAGAAAGAGAGAGAGAGGCCGTCAAAGAACGTGATATAGATAAATTATAATTTATTTCCAGGTAATATCTTCAAGCTATTCATCAACATAAGACAACTAACGTAAGGTACAGAGTAAGGTAAAACATCAAATAATACAAACAATATAAATATTATTTACATAATTGTCTTATTTTTCCAATATGTTAAATAAATATTATCTCACTAAAGGTAAATGTTTGCGACATGGATGTGTAGTAAAGAATGCTCCACACTTGCTACCGAATCTATAACGCTCTATGACAATAATTTATTAATCCCGTTTTTATTCTTCCACCTGCGTACTATTGCCTATTTTGAGCACCTCATTTATTTTGTAATCTCTCTGAAAACCATAGAAGATGTGACATTTAAAACAGTCAAGTTAAAAATAAAACCATCAATATAAACAACTGATATCTGAAATCTGATTTTGTAACCTACTGTATTTCTGTAAATAACTTGAGCTGGTGGAGTTATTGTTACTACGTACGTAGAGCTCACGTAAAGACTCCTAGCATACTATGTTTGCTATTGCTCAATATCATAGTATGCTATGATTCTTTGCTCTGGCAGTAGTTGCAGGATAAAATATCTACATGAACTAAAGTGCTCACATGTAACGCTCTTTATGAGCGTTAAATTCTGAACATAGTATAGTCTATTTCGCACGAATGTGGAGCTGGCTTTCGAATTGTAATACACACCAGAAATATTAAAGTGGAAATGAGAAATTCGTAAGAAATCCTTATTTCGTCGACATTTTACGTTCTTCGTGGAATCTTATCGAAAAATGGTCTGAGCTACAAATTATTATTTATATGATACATTTTATCATAGCAATTTACTTGCCAAGTATGAACAACATAATATTAACTTACTTTCTCTAGATTGTGTTAATTTATTCCGTACTAATCTTCACGAAGATTACCATTCCTATATCTTAATCCAAGATACAATCTGTGTGCTGAATTTAATCCAAATTTAACGTACAGTATAAAGGGCGTATGAGATACAATTTATTATATGATAATTATCTGAGGCAAATGAATATATACGTAAGGGAATTAACGCGATCATGTAAAAGGTTTGTTTAATTATTTAATACTAGCAACCCGCACGGGTAGCAAAGCATTTATTGTTTTTTTCCGACCTCTTCAACAATCATCGTCATATTTCAGCCATTTTACATAAAACCTTAATGAATTAGACACCTAAACTTTCCTCGTGAATCACTCTGTCTATTGGTGACAACCGTATTGAAACCCGTTCGGTAGCTATAGTTCGGTAGCGTTAGGAGTTTATCGCGAACAGACAGACAGACGCGGCGGGGGACTTTGTTTTATAATATGTAGTGATTACAAATAGATATAACAATTTTCCACAAAACCGTGAAAGTTTAAAAGTTAGTAATCTATGTATTACTTATTATTTATTACATACCTCTATATTTTTGTTACATAGGTGATATTCATTAGTTATAACCTAGATTAGACACTAGACACTTTAGGTATAGTCAAATCAGTATCCCTACAACCGTAAAGAATGACCGCTGACAGCGTGTCATTCAAAAAATATGCTGAAGTAATACTCCCTGAATTATCTTTTAAACCTGGCATTATTTATCTCTTGCCTAATAGTTTCCGGTAAGTTCTATCTCCATAGTAATTTTTTATTCTAGAAACAAGGTTATACATACCTTTGAATTGCCAGACGACCAGGGTGCACTAATTCCTATACATACGTAATCATATTATCGTAGAAGTCATTTTTTTTTTTTATAATTTGATGACGTCACCCGAAGAGCAACATCGTTAATAATGTGCTTTCCGTTACTTACTAGAGCAATAACTCTGTCTAACAGCTTCTTGCCTTGCCTTACAGAATAGTGACTACAGGGTTATAAGTTTAGGAAGGTTAACCGTGGTAGAGCTATGCTTCGGTACGTATGGGCCAGTTCGACCGGAGTGATACCACTGCCTCACAGAAAACCGTTGCTTTTCGCCGCGTGAGTGAGATTACCGGAGGCCCTAACCCTTCCCTCTCCCCTCTTCCTGCTCTTCCTCTCTATTAATCTCCCCCTCTTCCCCTGCTCCCACCTTGTGTTTATGGGTGGTGGTAGTCATTTACTATCACGTGACCCAGTGACCCATCTGCTCGTTTGCCTCCTATACCATATAAAAAAAGGTTGGTAATAGTTGACATTCCTGTTGTAGTTATTTACCAGAAAGTGGACAGTAAGTTCCTAGAGTTGTTTAGCACTGGCTTGTGTTCAAAAGAAATATTTCTTAATTTTTGTTTCTCTACTAATATAAAAAGTTTGTTTTTTTGGCTGAACGTGCTCATTTTTTGAACTACCGTCAGATTTGAAAAATCTTTTTGGATATGATAGTTTAATTTTTTGAGGATAGTTGTAGGCTATTTGACCTCAGAATGCAGTTATGACTATAAAAATGAAAACTTTTATAACTGAACTTATAATTTAAAACTATAATAACGATAACATATCTCATTTTTTCTCGTATAATGTGAAATAGTGTATAATTTCCCACCTAAAGTTGGTATGAAAGGAATTTCAACTACAGCACTCTTCTTCAAATTTTCCACTTTTGTCGGTGCAGAAATTGCCACTCTTCTTTATTCTCTGCCATCTTTTTGACCTCTTCATAAGTCTCGACCCCATTTCGTTCTTCGCTTGTTGTATGAAACTTCTCCTTGTCTTCTCTTTATTTCTATTTTTATTCTAATATTGTTTTGAAGAAGTTGTCGTGTCTTATGAAGTGGCCAACCGTTTCTCACCTTCTTTTATCTATACATTTTAATAACTGTCTCTCTTTATTTGTCGTTAGGAGAACTTCCTAAAAAGTGATAAAAATATAATAAGTAAAATAAAATTAACGAGTTTGGTCATTTTCAGCCATAAACATTCCAAACACAAATAGGCATAACGAGGTTCCAGTAAATTAGTTTAACAACTTACACAACAAATATATAAGAACACAAAAAAAAAAAAATACTTGACAGAATTTGCCGTATTTGTTATCAATTACTCAAGTTAGGAACTTAACAATCTTGAACTAATTTCTTTAACTTGGGTAGAGAGAGGTGAAACATATTAATGGAATTACAATCGGAAGTATTAATGATACTGTTGTATGAACGGTAGGGTCTTCAAATAAACGATTTTTTTCCAGTTTCAGTTCTAGCAGAGATAACGAAAAATAAGGATTTCTTACGAGCATTAAGGCGAGGACATCCGAAACTTATCCTGTTTAGGAGATAAGAGGAGTCCACTTGGTTCCTTACTATTTGAAATAAAAATAAAAGATCGCGTTCGTTTCGTCACGTCTGTAGGGATGGTAAGTTAGGAACATAATCAGAATTCTCACATAATTGATCAATCAATATACATTTTATATTGAGGATTCCACATTTCTCACACACTCTTGCGTTAGTAAGCTATCTTAATATTTAAAATTATCCACTTGCTCAATATGAGTATATGATATGTGTGTTAGAGTGCACTCTTAAGCGTTGGATTTTTCTTATGCCGTAACCAATTTATATTTGAAGAGCTGTACGCGGTACGACTGCTTTACGATAGTGGTTTTACTCTGTGGCACAGAGCTGTCCTAGAATTTCATTCTCGAGCTCGCAATTGCACTCTCGAGAAATGTCGAGTTTTTACGTTAAGGTTACGAGTGAATAAATATTCAATTAACCCAGCAATATGGTTGAATAAAATATCGGCAAATATTTGAAATCTTGATTTTTACATCTGCGCCAATCCTGATTCATGTCAACTAAAGGTGCACTTGGAGAGAATGACAGAGAATTGAACCAAAAAAACTCTTCAGCTTTATAATATTAGTATAGATTAAATATAGATGGAACATTATGGTATTGCAATTAACGGTTTATATTATATTATAGGGGGCAAACGAGCAGACGGATCATCTGATATGGTTGGCGGCAATAGTAATACATGAGTGGGACTAAATTATATTTTGCCTTCGATCATATATACGATAGGTATTATTTGATCGGCGCTCAAAGAATGACTCTAAATAAGCTGTGTTTGTATCAGTTGTAAGCACTTATTGAAATTCATCAAGTATTTTTTGAAACTTGTTTGAAATGCGTACCTGTAATTTACTCTCTCGCGAGCGTGCGTCTGTGGAACACCGCGGAATACGTACCACGTTTAATACACTCCACTTCGATAAGTAATAAACTACAGACGCTGTACATAGAATCTTTTGTTTCAAACTATTATAACATATATTTACAAGGACGTTCATTGTATGGTCTAATTTATTATTAGGAGGGCCTATTATGACACCTTACTTAGTTTATACGACACCCACGCTCCTGTTAGGAAAGTGAAATTAAAGCGTTCGCCGGCACCTTGGATGACGGAGGAAGTGAAAATTGCAATGAGACGGAGGGACCGAACTTTCCATGGGTTTAGGAATCATCGTTCTGAAGACACGTGGAACCTTTTCAAGGCGGCTAGAAATCGGTGTAATCAGGTGGTACGTAACGCAAAACGCCGATACATTCTGGAAAATATAGAGGCTTCATCTCCTACAAGTATCTGGAAGTTTCTCAGTACACTGGGTATTGGAAAACAACAACGTCCCGAGTTTCAGAAGACAATTGGTTTGAATGATATCAACCTACATTTCACATCTGCAACTCAGCTGGATCATCAAACCAAATGTCAGACCTTGGGCTATATACAAAGTCTAACTAGTCCAGTTATTGACTTCTTTCAATTTTCTCCAGTGCTTCCTGAGGATATCAAAAAGATTATCCTATCTATTCGTTCCAATGCCGTGGGCTACGATGGCATTAGTCGTCGCATGATTGTCACTGTTCTGGATCATGTTCTTCAAGTGATAGCCCATATTATTAACTTTTCTCTTGACTCTGGAACCTTTCCCTCTCTCGGGCGTAAGGCTTACATCATACCCTTGCCCAAGACAAATAACCCTTCTCTACCACACCACTTTCGACCTATCTCTATTCTTCCTTTTCTATCTAAGGTGCTCGAGGCTTGTGTACATAAGCAGCTTTCGCAGTTTGTATACCGAAACAATCTCCTAAGTCCACTGCAATCTGGCTTCAGGCCCGGCCACAGCACTATTTCCGCTCTCCTCAAAGTGACTGGCGATATTAGGGAGGCCATAGAAAACACTATAGTTACTGTGTTAGTCCTGGTTGACTTTTCGAATGCCTTCAATACCGTCAGTCACGAGGTCCTACTATCTATCCTTTCATATCTTATGATCTCCTCAGAAGCACTGGAATGGTTTTCCACTTATCTTCAGGGACGTCAGCAGTGCGTTCGTGTTGATGACTTGTCATCGAGTTGGAGTGATCTCTGCACCGGCGTCCCTCCAGCGCGGTATATTATCTCCTTTATTATTTTCATTATTTATTAATCTGATAACCCACGACCTTCAGTGTACGTATCACCTATATGCCGATGACTTGCAGCTTTATACACAGGCCAGGGTTGAAGATATATCGCAAGCCATTAATAAGTTTAATAAGGATTTAGAATTCATAAGATCCTGGTCGACAAGATTCGGCTTATCAGTAAATCCTAATAAATGTCAGGCGATTGTCATAGGGAGCAAACAAATGATGAGCAGGTTAGACACTACTTCTTCCACACCGATTGTCTTTGACGGATCAAATATATCTATAAGTTCAGTAGTTAAAGACCTGGGCTTATACATTGACTCCACACTTGATTGGCGGGCCCAAGTTACTCACGTGAGTCAGCGAGTCACTGGAGCTCTCCGAACTTTATACCGCCTGAAGAATTTCCTCCCCACTAAGACAAAAACTTCCTTAATGCAGTCCCTAATCGTTCCTATAATTGACTATGGTGATGTGTGTTATTTCGACCTGAATGCAGACCTCCTCAACAAACTAGATCGCCTTCTCAATAACTGCATTCGATTCATTTTCAATCTTCGCAAATATGACCATGTGTCTGCTTTACGTTCACAATTAAAATGGCTTCCTATTCGCCAACGTCGCAATTTGCGGGCTCTAACTTCTCTGTTCTCCTTTTTAAACTCCCCATCGCCACCTTCTTACTTAGTTCCCCACTTCCAATACTTGTACTCTACTCATGACAGGAATCTTCGTTCCACCAATAATTTGCTTCTTTTATGTCCCTCTCACAGCTCCGACTTCATCAAATCTTCTTTCTATGTACAATCAGTCCTTCTCTGGAATGCGCTCCCTCTCGAAGTCAGGATGTCCACAAACCGCTTCACGTTTAAAAAGAAAGTACGAGAGCTCCTCCACAATGAGTTAGCAGAATAGCCTCAACGATAGTACACGACTTTATAGTGGTATTTGTAGTGTATTTACTTATATATATGATATGTATATGTATGATATGTGTGAATATATATGTACTCTGTATAGGCATAATATAAATACTTATGTATGTTTATGTATAAGTATATGAAACTGTGTATATTATGTAGTAATGATATTTAGAAAATTGTACATGTAAGTAATATAAATGTTAGTTTGTTTTATAAATAATTTCAAATGTATCTTTGCATCTACCTTATAGCAGTTCTATACCACCCTAAGGTTGACTGGTAGAGAATGCCCTAGGCATTAAGTCCGCCTTTGTACAAATGTGCATGAAGTTTTAAATAAATAAATAAATGCATGCACGTTAAGTATGTAGTACCATGTGGTGCCAGTGCCACTATTTAACGAGATTTTTGTGAGAGAATGTTTATCTATTGTATAGTTGACCGAAGTAGTTGGCAAAATCTGGGTATCTAACGCCTGAATGCGCCTTCGGGGATACCTACAGGTGTGAGTGTGTGCATAGTATGATATCTTACTACCATTTTTATCGGCTTTCATGTCAGAAGATGGTTATATTCAGAAGCTACTTATGTATTATTATGGGAAGTATCCCATAATAACCTCTAGTAAGAGGAGACACAACTTCGAATTATGCGTATAAATACGCTTCAGTAGTACCCGGCTACCCCTTTGTCCGTTCACGGCAATTAATAACGCAGAGGTTTGACACTAATGACAAAACCAATCATGAGGAAACCTCGCGACTTCAAACATAATTAGAAACTGTCCGGTACATTTGAAATATTGACATTACATAATAACCGACCCAAAATATAGACATAATACTTAAAAGTAAATTTACAAAACCACTTTCTGTAGAATTTCTTTTTAGTCTGAATTCTATTATTTTCATTGTATTTATGTTTATATCAGGTTTCTCTTTAGTATGACATGAACATGTTAATATAACAATTCAGAACAAGAATGTCTTCTTACGTTATAGTGATGTTTTAAAGCTCATCCATTTTGTTTAATCATAAAATCAGACATAAATATATAAATCTATTGTTTATATAGCTATTCTATATAGTCTTTCCCACGGAGCAGTCTTTACATCCCGTGAGTCGGTACAAAATACCGTGAGTCCCTGTAAGTCGTTACTATATTTCGCCATTTTGGTCGTAAACTCGTAGCAGACTCGTTAGGGAACGTACCCATACTACGTGACCCATTTATTTAATTTTTTATACCCCTCCCCCCCTCGGTGACCACCCGTAGTATAAGCCAAGACCCCCCTCTCCCCCTAGTTTTCACATAGTAATTTATTAATTTGGTTTTAAGTAATTTTTTGTCGACAGAAAGTTAAAAAGCGCTACAACGCTTGCTTGTTGCCACCTGTGAGTTTAAAAAGCGCTAAACGCTGCGCTCCATATTTGAATATAGCTCGAAAAAGCACGAGATTTCCCTAGAGAATATTGACTACGTGACAAAAACCTAAGCTCCCTCCTCCGCCCCTGTGACCAAGCGTGGTGGTATCTTGAAGACCCTCCTCCCCCCCAGAACGGATCACGTAGTATGGGTACGTTCCCTTATCCATGTTCAGGTTGTCAGAAAAAGATGCTAGCTGGACTTCATTTCCGCTCATTGCTTTTGGAATTAATTAAACGATGGCGATTACGATTTATTGTTTTGATTTATTAATTGATTTGGTTTTGATTTTTGAATTTGTAGTGACCTTCCAGGTATTCGTCAACGTGGCTGTGAATGATGAGAACTTTCATTGCAAGATGTACGATCTCTATTACCAAGACTTCTTACGTAGTTCAGGTTTATCGTCGCTAGGTGACTATATTTATTGTACGTGAACTAGGTATGTGGAAGTCACTAAAAATAGTATAGTGAAATTGATAAATATGAAAAATGTTATATAAAAATGTAACAAAAAGGGTGAAAGTTATGATATCGCAACTTTTAAAAAGGGAATTTGTTTGCGTAGTCGTGATTGACCGACCGTGATAGGAATAAGTCTTTTAGGAGAAAATGTTAATCTTTTTAATTGAAATAAGTCTGGCCTTGAAAACAGAACAGTTTATTGTAGGATTAACATGTCGGTCCACACCAAGCCATAAATTCACCTTAAATATCTACAAAATGATAGGGATTCCAAGATCGTATCGATAACCAAACAATAATTATTGTCGTGTATCCCCTTTTTTTTTATATCATCTTATTTTCTTTTTTTATCGTGTGGAAACCCCCTCGGGTCATCACCCCACTGGGGCTGCCAGCGAAGTGGTAGTGGTATGTCGGAATCGAACCGACTAAAACCACACGGTGTTCCGTCAAAAATAAGTATATTGCAAGGTTCTCGGGTATACCCTAGGGAGGAAGTCCATCATCTTATTTCCCTAAATAGTAGCTACACAGTTTTACAGAATTATGTAAGAGCAGACATAAGACTAACAAATTACAATTCATATATTTTAAACTACATACTTAGACATCACAAACGTGACTAGTGCTACGTTTGTGATGCCATACGCTGTTGGTAAAAGCCGACTGTGGCTTGGTGGGCTCTGTGTTTGGGAAATTTACCTTTATTTACTTTTTTTTTTTGAAGTTTTAATCGTTTTTTTACTGTTAAATGAGATTAATTGATATACCTTTCAATAGTATACAAGTTATAAGTTATTATAGTTATAAATAATAGCGAAAAGAACAGTAAAATCGTATTTTGTCGGTCATTGACGACGGTGGCGTCTTGGGCACTCTTTCCTTTATATATTCGATTACATTTTTATTTATTTGGCTCACCAACAATTGAATACGTTCATGCAATGATATGAGATACATCCAATAGACTTAGAACCTAGTGTAACAATTTCTTACAGGGAAGCACACCATGCACTACTTATTAGTTGAAATATGTGAAATGTTTGAAATATCATTAGATATCTTAATTAGACAGAAAACATAATGATGGTTTTTATATTAAAAAACAGATTTAAATATTAGATTTACAAAGTTAGAATTACAGTAGGCCTAAACACGGATGCTTTTACAATGTTTTGTAGATAGTACTTCTGAACTTACTAAGTGAGTCAGAGTCGACGAGATCACTGCAGCTGTTTAACAATTTACAGAGGTGGGGGATAGGAGAATTAGCACCAAGGACGTAAGGGAGTTATATGAGCTCTTGGGTATTTCGTGGGCACGCACATTTTTATCCTGATCAATAATTAGAGACAGTCAATTTTGTGTCTCAAAACTTTAAAAATAAAATAACAGTTTCCAGTAAATCTCTCCTCTTCTGTATGGATATCATCTTAAAACGCAAAAGTCTCTCTTTATATATGATGGTTTCTCTTTGGCTATCCCTTAAGAATTTGCTAAATGCCACACAAATTGTTTTTAAACCCTTTCCAATCTTAGTGTGTGGGTAGCCTAGTGAGGTTTTCATACAGTGCTACAATATTCTAGTGAGTTACAGAACAAAATTTAAGTTTTACTGTGACGGACACAAGTAACATTCCTGATAACAAACCCAAGCATTCTTGAGGATATTTGGACTACATTTTCGATGTGAGGGATAAAAGTTAACTGCCTATCGAATTAAACTCCCAAGTTCCTTGTCTGTTCCACTTCTTGTATTGTAAAGTAATAATATAATAAATAGATAACAATAATAATAAGTTCATACATCTCACACACGGCCGTCTGATCCAAAACTAGATGGTTTTAATTTTGTTTTTTATATATATTATTATATATATTATGTAAAAGCTTGGCTATAGGAATATCATTATTTATAGCTTATAGCTTTTTTTATGTGGGAGGATATTTAACCTCATCTTGAAAATTATTCTGTGTTGGCTAAAACGTCAGGACTTTAAGGAAAATTTATAGAATAAAAAATGGTGTCCACATTACACAGTCTAGTCGTTTAATGAATACTTATACTTACATCACTATTAAAGACTGCCAGCAATCATAACTGCACTTATTTTAGAAGGTACTTACTTAAATTAATTATTTTGTAACTTTTAACTAGTAGTAAGCTATATTCTAAATTTTAATTATCAGACGCCGTAACATGTTCATTGTGAACACCAACTTCTATCATTTTATTAATTAACAAAGCCACGGGTACAACTCGTCTGTTATGATTTGAATGTGTTCTTACAATAACTTAATTGGGGGAAAACAATTGATGTTTGATCAATTTGTTGTACAAAATATAACAGAGCTATGGTCGACTTCCTAAAACAATGCGGGCACGAATAGCACGGGTACAATACTATATGGTCTGTATAAAATATTATATTCGTTTATTTCACACATGTTCATATAAGAAACATTCTGATATTATCCTTGAGTCCGGCCCTGTCCATCCATCCATCCACAAATAAATTATTTCTTTATTCTTTTGTATTTTATATTTCCCACAATTCAACGTCAACCGATTGTTTATTTTCCGCGTCGCTGGACACTTTCTGTGGGGCTCCGGGGCCCAACAAAATGAGTTTAGCTATGAAATTGCGTTCGATATAAGGCAGGAACGTATCACAGATGGACTTTGCCCTGGCGACGAACATTTTAATAAAATGGTTACAAAAAGAAACACACTTCATAGCCTAGATTAAAACCTTTTCTTAGAAGAATAAATATTTTTAAAATAAGGGTTCTATTTTCAGATGTTCAATTTTAGAATTATATACATATCAGTAGTGACGTCAATTACTTGCTTTTAAAACACCTATCTTGTAGTCCTTAAAAATATACTCTAATTATTATTTCATTCCGGCTTCTGTTTTTAATATCATAATCTTGGCAAACAATCTACACGGCCTGCTCCCAGTACTAAACATAGATTTCGGTTGGTGGCTTTTTACAAACAATTGTACAAAGTCCACGTATTTGAATCGAAATCGAAGTACAATGGTGTACTCGAGAAAAAATTAATAATTATTTTCTATTTTCTTTGCGTTGGAATTCATTCGATTAAGCTTACTCTATTAAATGATGAAAACATTAAAACGTATGTAAATATATAGGTAAGGTATATATAATTATTTATTTCTTTTCTCATAAGTTCATATAAGTTGCTACTTAGCTAAATTCGTACACCTGTTAACTGCCCTATTCACAAATCCATTGCATCTGTCCATCTAAAGGTTGTCTGTAAGAAATTGCATCGATAAGACCGCCGTTGCTACCAATATTTTTAGGGTCCCGTACCTCGAAAGAAAAAAACGGAACCCTTATAGGAACACTTTGTTGTCCGTCCATCCGTCCGTCTGTCTGTCTGTCAAGAAGCTGGAATTTATATCAAATACTCAGGTCTACTGTCCCTTGGAGCTGTGAAAAATTCAAACTTCTAAGCCAATCAAATGATAACGCCGTTTATGCCGCGAATTTCCGACACTCCCAAGGGAATTAAAACCTACAGGGTACTTCTCGTGAATTCAGAATCTTGAAGTTAGGTACGAATCAACGTCTTGTGCCACAGATAAAGGAAAAATTGCGAAAACCGTATATTTTTAGTTACATCATATATAATAAAAATATTTTACGGAACCCTCGGTGCGCGAATCGGACTCGCACTTGGCCGGTTTTTTTTGTCTTTGTAAATGTTTTAAACGGTTCCTCATGGTGTTCAATAAAGAGTGTTGTATTGTAAACGAACTAGTTTCATTTCTGTATTAAATTTATTTTGGAATTTAGCAGGATTGCTTGTTCGGCTAAGTTGTTTCTTAGTACAAGTAAAAGTCCGGAAATCCGCATTCATGACATAACATAAAAAGCGATATATTTACAGTTAGTTTTGTTGATTGACAATTAGTTGAGAAAACAGTTTTTCGCTTTGCCAAGTATGTTGAGTGCTAACCTTACCTAAAATTTTATGAATTCCGGTAATTTTTTTAGATTCAGAGTATATGAATTATCAACCATTAAATTTTTTGATGTAAACTTTTTTAGGCACGTTAGGCTTGTTTGGTACGGAAAAAAGCAAGGCACTCGAGTGACCGTCACGCTCAGATACATGTATACAGATATAATAATGTTTCGTTTATTTCTCTCACAATTGACTAACAAAACAGGTGTTAAAGCGGAATACATAGTATGTAGTCTTCATTGTGAGAGCTGGTGCCTGTTAAGGCTTTTATAAACCTGTATTACAAGTCACCAGGTCCCATCTGGCATATGAGTGCGTGTGTGTGTGTGTGTGTAAGTTATGTTTTCACTTCTGAAGTACAGTCTTACGGCTGATAGTTTTTCTACAGACAGAAAAGCTGTCTCTTCAATATGCGTATAAAACAATATGTTCTTATACCAAAGCCGTATTTAAAGAATGAAAAGAAAAAAGGTTCCCCTATTGTACACAAAGTTGTTCAATCATAGACACTTTTTGATGTAAAGAATTAACTCGGCTGTAAACTGTGAATCCATCGTTCTGTGATCTTGATGTTGGAGTGTTTCAGTCAAAGCAGCTACTTTCTGAAGATTTCTGTTTAACGCTTTTATTTTTCGTTAAACTCTCAAACAAGTTTCATGATAAACGTTGACAATATTGTACCTGGCTTTATTTAAATGCTAAAGTTTATAATCAGTGTTTTGTGAATACAAGTATGAGTTGAGGTGCAGGTGTCCGTGGGCAGCGGTAGTCACTTCCATCAGGTGACCTTCTGCTCGTTTGCTCCTTATGCAATAATAAAATGAAGAAACAAGTTCTGTTCTCTTCTTCTAATAGTTAAAAAAAAGAACTTTGAAAGTAAAGGATTCTAAACATATTTCCATTAACAAATATTGCAAGAAGACTTGAAAGTAAATCAATTACCAGGTACGTCTCGTTATACAAGAATTTATAAAAAAAGAAATTAAGTTTTGCTAATGGTAAAAATGTACGTGGCATATGCGTTGCCCGCGTTCTATATTGACAACATAAAAGTAAGTTAATTGTCTTGCTTGCACTGTCTTAGTCACGTGCCCACCAGTGTCACGGCTAGACGTCATTTACAAATTTATAATATTTGTCTCTGTCTAACAACCGGTAAGTCGTATGCACTGAAAGAGCTGCATAATATTTACGTATTGATGTGCAGCTATAATAAAGTTTTGCCTCTAATTAGTTCACTTATGTTTCTGTATGGCGTGTCTATAGTTAATATGATATGTCATTGCGTGGCATGCTTTATATATTCACTATAATTGCTTCCACAGTAGCTGGGCCTGTAAAGTAGGTGACCTAGGGCATAGAAAAATCCATATGCCGTGTAACTTGCATGCAGGTAATTAGATAGCTATTCGACTAAAGTTTATTGGCTTCTTAGTTAATTAGTTTAACTTTAGAACACTGAACACACTACTGTAGAATATTCTTACCGAAATTCGATTTTTATGTACAATCGGAATGCTATCTAATATAGTTTTATCTAGTATAACGAGATTTAATCTTGTCTGCCCGCGTCTCCTACTGACGTAGATGGGTTCATGCAAAGTTCTTTTAGAACGTTTTAAAAGAGGAATAATCCCAGAATACATTATCTAACTCTAACGGATTATGCAGTGTACGCAAGATAGCTCTCAGATGGCAGGAATTGTTTCGAATTACTTGACACTTAGGTATCACAAATTGCACAATATTTTTATAAATTATAGCCTTCGTGTGAATTTGGTGTATTAGATTTAAAACAAGGTTTTGTGAGAAAGAGTAACAAACATCCATCCATGGTAGGGAAAGTTTTACAATTGAAAATAAAAAATGAATTGTACAAAAAAAAATTGCTTTTAGAAATAAATTGTACAAGTTTTGTAAAATATAAATTGTTTCATTTGTGACAAAAATGTTAACTTTGTCATACGAAATCAAATCTTCATCTCATCTGTTTTATACTCGTTCGTTTATTTTTATTTCCCTGAAGAACCTCCGTTCTACATCTCCATGCGACGTATTTGTATGTCCGTCGCGACCACGGAGCAGATTGAACGTCACAAAAATTTAATGAAAATTAATGTGTATAAGGAAGACCGCAATTTTAAGATAGTCATGTTTATTTTTGAGAGCTTATTTGTTTTTAAAGTGACTACTGTATTACAATATAAAGGATGACATTTATAAAATTTATTAGGATTTCAGTTCGTTATGAAATGAAATAAAACAGAGCGGAACAGAACGGTACGAAACGAAACGGAACGGAATGTATGGATGAATGGACGAAACGTAATTGAACGAACTGAAATAGTTGGTCAACAAGTGACACGTGATAGCGAAATAGTATGAAATGATCGATGCGATAATAACTTACGATCGCTATTTGCCAAGTTAATGTTATTATTTTACATCTAAACTAAACTAAAAATATTATAAAGAGGAAACATTTGTGTGTATGTTTGTAATGTTTTCACACAAAAACTACTGGACCGATTGCGATGAAACTTTACATGAGATAGCTTAAATCCTGGATTAACGCATAGGCTACTTTTTATCGGGACTTACGCGGGTGAAACTGTCACTAATACCGAGTATCGTATTAAAATATAGGTAATAAAGAACATTAAGAACTAAATGCACCGATAGTGGTGCAGTGGGAGGAGATATCTTACATTGAGGATTTCATACTTACTAAATCAACAGCACCTGTTTCTTTCTTGTAATAAGAACCCATTTTAGCTTACATTCACATAATTAACCGACTTCGAAAAGGAGGAGGTTCTCAGTTAGGCAGATTTTTTTTCTTATATTTTGATAAGTTTTTTTTATAAAATTGCATTTGTACAGGAAATACAACTATGCAGTTAAACTTAAAATGCAAAACTGTATGTGGATACAAAATTTCATCAAAATCGTTGGAGCCGTTTCCTAGATTCAGATTGTATATCTATATATACATATATACAACAATTGATTATTTAAAGGTATTAGATATGGAATATAATTCAACCGCAACGATATGTCTCTAAGAATCCATCTCTCTCTCAAAACTTATTCATCATTTAGAGTATCCAACTCTTGAACTTCGAGAAAATGGTAAGTAATTTTCGATACCTTGAACGGTATTAAATCAAATTACAAAGTTCTACACCATTATTTCGGTTATTGATGCTTCTAAGTATACTTTAAGACATCATACTGTTGAAATTGGTTTATTTGCCTTTAAGCACAACAAATTTATAATATTTTGGGAATGATGGAATTGAAATACAAGGACTTTCGAACTTTCCAAAGGCAAAGTTTTATTATTTGGTAGAATTTAGAAAACAAACCTTATTCAAATTTAAGCCTTCTTTTGTTTTTGTATGACTTATAGTTAATTGAATGAATTTTATAGACTTAAGTCAATCAAAATGATTTCTGACTTCTATGAGGGCTGGCATTTAAGTAATAGGTACGGCTGTTTGTAACCCTTGCAGAAGCAGCCTTATTCTCTAAGACGGTGTCGCGACATGTTCAATGTAGCACACATTGCCAAACCAGGGCTGGATAAGAGACTAAAGATTCTCCAAGGTCCACCGGGGTTTCGGGCACTTCATGTGACAAAACACAGTGCAGTTCTAGTCGGTTCGATAGTAACATTCCACTTCATCGTTAGCCCTCGTCATTTAATTTGTGTTTACTTATTGAATAGTGGCAACCCTTAAACAGTGGTCGTTATGGTCAGAAAATTGTTCTTGGTGGCTTTGCCTTTGCCCACTTTGCCCACTCAATTTTGAAGGACAAGGAATAGGTTATATTATATCATAATGAAATACTTGACTACATAGCCTTGTATTTTTATACAGCCATATTTTTAATAATGATAAAGTCCATAGTAACGGAGATATAGAAAGTGGGCAAAGTCACCAAGAACATAACATTTTCTACCCAGCACAAATAATCATTTTTTTTCACGAACATTAACATGTATTTGAATATTTTTAGTATTTAATTTGAAGAGTTAAACATATACTGTTATGTGGTACAAACACTATTTGGAATATCTACACGCTTATAAATATAATTAAAAAATTCCTAACATATTTTGATTACTTGGGCAAAGTAGCTATGTTTTACGGTATTCCAAATGTAACGTTGGGTAAAATAATTCACGAATTATATATTGCCATAAACTTAGGTAATACAAACATGATACACGTTCTTTGACGTGTATCATGTTTGTATTATCCAAGTATAAATAATATTATATTATAAGAGCATTCTTACTTTGTTTTTATTCTTATTTTTCACTTCTCTTGCATAAAATAAGTGGCAAAAACTACAATCATCTTATTCACTTCTGTTAAATAATAAACTAATTTATTGATGTCAACCTAGCAAAGTAATCGTTGTTTGAAATCGTCTTGGTACCTACAGGACAGTTTGCCCTAGTGTGGGCATACATTGTTATATGTATGACTTTCTGGGAATAGACAATTTTATTTTAATTCTCAGTAAGCGTCCGCGAGGCGCAAACGTTCCGCCTTCCCTGACCTCTCTAGAGCGGGCATGCATTGCAGCATTTCACTGCAAAGTCATGCGTAACATGGTCGATTGATGTTCAGCGTGCATTTGTATCTTCGGGTGTTCCTGTGTTTTACATGTATATATTAACATACCCGTTATGAGTTTGGTGACACATAATTACATACATTTTATGCTGTTCATTTTTTTATAAATAAAAATGTAAAATGCAACAAATTAACTCAAATTGTTAGAGAAATAAAATCTGGACTCGGTCTAAGTGAAAGAAAAAGGCGAGTTCTAGAACGCGTAAAAGGTATTCTTAGTTTAAGTCTAGATAGAATATATATTATATTGTTACTCTTAGAGACGTACAAAGCACATCCACCATAGTTTTGGGTTTGCTTTGGTGACGTCACGCTCTCTAGACACTTCATATCTTAAGAGACAGAGCAAAAATTATCCTCTATTAGCAATGTCTTATGGATGAAGTGTACAGCTTGGCGTTGATAAAATGCGACGAAATCTTTCCTGCAAGTGATGTTAAATGAAATAATTATAATTAAAATACTACAAGCGTTAGCAAACAAGGCCTAAGCTCCCTGAATAAATTCTAACAAAATTTAATTATAATCATCTAATTAACAAATTATATTATCATATTTTTTTTTTATTTATTAATACTTTATGCACAGGCGGACTTAATGCCTAAGGCATTCTCTGTCAACCTTGGGGAGTTGGGGAGATGCAGAAATTAAAGTGGTAGGTGCAAAGACCTGTTAAATACAAATGAGAAAACAGAGAAAAGAGAGAGAGAGAGTGGGACAGGGAGAGAGAGATAAAATTCCAAAGAAACAAATTTAAAAGTTATAATAATTTTGATTGATAAATCAAACCATAAACTAAATATACACATTAAGTACATAAAATACACACTGTTACGTAGGTGCAAAGTTTACTATGCGTCATTGATAGATGATATACTACATATATACAGTTGTTGGCAGAATTGACACAGCACTAGTACTCTCTGACATGATATGTATAGCATATACTATACATATCAAGTCAGAGAGTCTCTCTCTCTCAATTCTGCCAATTCATTATACATTTTTTGAAACGGATGCTGCTTCAACATCTGCTCAAGTTACTGTTCGAAATTGTCGCAAACAATTCCTTACAAGTGTACGTTTAAAACTCTAAATTACTTTGTTAAGTTAAGCGGCTGTTCAAATTTGTGTAATGAAGAAATAGTTACCTACCTTTATTTTACAACTTTTGAAATGAGTCGATGCCGACGAGACGAGAAGGAATTTGAGTATGAGTCCATGATAAATAGTATTTTAAACTTACTCTACCACAAGAGAATGGTGCATAGACTATAGAAGACAGATAGATAATACGAGGACGATGGTTTCATACTAAATCACACAGTGAAAGTGTCCACCATCTTCCTACTTAAGATTCGAATGCTGTTCTCTTTCAGTATCTTTTCGTTTGCAAGAGTATACGATTTCATTCTCTAAAACTTTGCACCAAAGAGACCTGTTACGAAAAATCCAAGTCAAATGCAAATTTGAAAGTCCGTGTACAATAAAATTTATAAATATGCATGTTTTACCGAGAATAACGACGTTCTATTGTGTTATGTAGGAAGGCTCTGAGTTTATATTCATTTTTATTACATGAGTTTGAACGATACATCCATTTTATAGAATGATAAATATATTATTCTGAGACACTACTACACAGCGCTACATAGACTAAGACTATGGGATTTAGAACACGGATAAATATACTCAACTACGTTTTATGTAAATACATACATTTCATACATAGAAACATCCAGACTAATGTGCTATCAAGCCACGCTAGGCTTCCAAATTAGCTCAACAATCTGCTGCAAAAAAATTTAGTGTTGTAAATTAAGCCCTAACAAAATTGTGAGTGACAGACACTATACGAGTACATTATCATATAAATGAATCCGCCATTTTATTTATTGAAACCCCAAAACGTCACTAGAGCAAGGGAACAAGGGTAGTAGCTAAATAAATTACATGACAGCCGCCCGGGGCACGTCACGGTGCATTAAGTGCTGAGGTTTTATAGGAGTTGAATATATTGCGGGTTATTTCAAAGTTTATGATAAAATATATATGAACAAATTTGTACATGGTGTGTGAAGGTCGGAATATTTAATGAGTATTTTGTTTTAAAGATGTTCATTGCAAACAAATAGAGAATTTGTAGAGCACTAATGTGTCTAAAGGTATCTTCTATGCAGGAATGCGTGAAGATAATTCTTTCAAACCCTTTTAAGCCAATTTCGTTAACAGATGATGTGAGATTTGTGTGAGAGAAGCTAATCGTTTTAATCAATATGTGTTATAAATTTAAAAATTATGCGAAAACAGTTACAAAAAACTACAGGGGTAGAATTTATAGGTTGATCAATCATGGCACGACAAGTCTACACAGTGATTAAGACAGTTCAAGTTATACTGGTTATCGATATAAAAACAAACATTTAAAGTTAATGACTTATGGTCGGAATTCGATTACCGCGTGATATCTAGTATGTATAAATAGGCACACAATACTATATGTGTTTATCGACCGTTTTTTTTGTTTAGTAAATACTGACTAGCTCTTGTGTTATCGATGTCTTACATCGTTGTGATAATGATAATTATCGAATTTCCAGCGGTCAGCCAACACCAGTCGACATAAATCGATGGATGGAAGTTTGTTACTCTTCACGCAACAACTACTAAACTGATTGTGATGAAACTTGATGTGTAGATAGCTGGACACCGGATTAACACATAGGCTACTTTTTATCCCGATATTCCTACGGGATCGGGACTTACGTGGGTGAAACTTACTTTGGGACTTACGTTTGGCGTTGCTAGTTTGGTCATAAATACACGCATGGGGTAGAGAAAAATCTATTGAACACAGATACAATTGATAGTAGAGATGTCTGAAATGAAATATAAGAACTTTTATTTTGCACATTTCTTGGGTAAACTATTCATTCTTTGTGAGATAGCGCTTACATTAAATATCACGGTATTCATATGTAAAGTATTCACTCCAAAATGTTACGTTATAAAACTGTATTTGATTTGCAGTCATCCCATTTTCTCTACAAGGGGGAAAACGTTAAAGGAATGTATTTATTTTGAAGTAAGTTTTTTGTTTTATGTTTATGTAACATTATTTACTAACAATCTATATATATACTAGCGGACCCGACGTTGTCCTGTCGGAACGTAAAAAAATATTTTTGCTGGAACCCTGTCGCAGCGCCATCTACCGGGTCCAATTATAAATCTAAACCATTCTCGAATCCACCTGAAGACACACAAAAATTCATTAAAATCGGTCCAGCCGTTTAGGAGAAGTTCAGTGACATACACACACACAAAAGAATTATATATATAAAGATAAATTTCTTGTCACGTTGTTTGTTCGATGAACAGTACGAACACCTAAACTAATGAACCAATTTTAATGAAATTTTGCAAAATTTGTGCAGTTTGGTCCAACTGGAGAGATAGTTTTTTTTTTATTGCAAATTGCATGGCCGGGAAGCTAGTAATTATTTATAATATTATTTTCGGGTGGCTATATTAGTCAATTAAAATTTACAAATGAAATTATCAATGAAGAGGCAAAAAGAAAGAAAATATAATATATATTATTATATATATACTAGCAGCACCCCGCGGTTTCACCCGCGTAAGTCCCGATCCCGTGGGCATATCGGGATAAAAAGTAGCCTATATGTTAATCCAGGTCTCTAGCTATCTACATACCAAGTTTCATAGCAATCGGTTCAGTAATTTTGACTTGAAAGAGTAACAAACATCCATTCATCCATACTTACAAACTTTCGCGTTTATAATATTAGTAGGATATATATATATATATGTACACTTCTGCCTACCCTATGTACATAAGTTAAAAACGTGAGAAAAAAAAAATGTTATAACGCCTATCTTACTATGAAGGCTAAGAAGACATAAATGTATCAAAGTTGGGCGAGAAGGATAAATTAACTGCAGACTAAAAGGTACATGAAATATCATTTAATTTCAAGGTACAGTTCAGTTCAGTACAGTGTAAAAAATATGTTAGGAGCCTCCATTCTTCAGAATGTTTACTATTTTAAAACTGCTAGTTTAAAAAATTAACCGAAATATACGTCCGTATAGTTTAAGTGTCCGTCCGTGCGTGTGTGTGTATTTATTTAATACTTTATGCACAATATATACAGAGGCGGACTTAATGCCAAAGGCTTTCTCTGCCAGTCTACCTTGAGGTGGTGTAGAAAATAATGAAGTAGGTGCATTGGGAAGCATACGAATGAGTGTAATAACAGAAGAAATAAATACACATGAATATATAAATATAGTTATATAAATAATAATAGATACATTAACATATTTTTTTTTACTGTTCTGTGTATGTGAGTGTGTACAAACGTGTTTGTACATACCAGCATATTATGCATGCTTGTGCGTGCCATATATGTTTGCGTTCCTATCTATCTTATCTATGTACAATATTGCATACATATTTCAATATTGCAATTAACACAACACAAAAGTGTAGGTGCGCATAGTTTACGTGTTTGTGTGCAAATGTGTGTGGGTGTGAACGTGTGTGCATGTGGATGCTTGTGTATGGCGCATATGTTGTCGTTCTTTTTAATATATTGATATTTCAATAACTAGTATAAGCACGAAACTTAACCCGCACATAGGCACACATAGATTACGTGTGCGTGTATGTCCAAGTGTGTGAATAAGTGCGTTTTGTGTCTGAATGTGTGTGTGTAGTGTGTGTGCGTGTGTGTAATTATTAAGGAAAAGGTTTCTTAAATAAGGTCGTCAGATTGCCAATACTTGTGCAATCACTTATCGTATACTTAATAGGTACGTACGTATTAACATTTTTAATAGAAGCACAGACTTTCCAATATTGAAAGCCGTCGCTCATATTACCAATGGCACGGGGGAAATCAAACGAGCAGACCTCTAGTAATAGCAGTAATAGGTATAGATAGATAGCGTCGGTGGGCGGAGTGCGGCTTTCAGGTTAATATCCGGTAAATGTCCACTCCATTGTGACGTTGAATCAATTCATAGACAGCTGCATTGACCGAACCAAAGTGTACAGACAATAGAGGGGAAACTTTATAATAAAATTTGGACATTTTTGTGGGAAATTGTTACGGCATTTTTGCATGATACTGTGTGTATAATATTAATCACCAACTATTTAATAGTGTAATTGGCGCGTGGAACACGTGGCTCCTGTTAGAAACAATCTCACCACTATTACTATCAACTATCAAAATGACTAAATAACAGTAATTGCTATGTTATTCGTACCTCCACCAGCACTCAAGTGAATGTTATTAACTTATAATGTATGTCTAGCTTTTTATAACCTCACTATTCATCAATATTCATCAACCGACCGGTGGAGACACTAGTATAACTAGTCGTAATAATGTCTATGAACTATACTTTGCTCCTATTTTTAATAAATCAATAGGTACTAGTTTTTGATGTGGCGACAATCAATCAATCAGCGTCTCGTCCGTCTGCTTCTTAAACTTCGAGGTCTTCTGGAAATTTTTGTACACAGACTGTCATCTTCTGTCAGCTCGGTTTCTGAAAGGCTCATCAACGCAAAGATAAAGTAATCGCTTGTCAAGTATTTATTGAGTTGTTAATGCATGACTAGGTAGGTACTTTGATTTGATCAACGATAAGTTAACACAGATTGTCATGCCATTCAAATGTTTAAATGAAATAGGTCATCATCCTCCATCATTATTAAGTTTTTATTTGATCAACGTTTCGGAAATTCGAATTTATTTGACACCACTGTTAACTTGACAGGTCTGTTTTCTGCCGAATGTTAGACTTTTAAAAGTGAGAAATGAAATTTAAAATTCAACTACGTCATTATGTTGGAATAAGGTAGGTAAATAGGTCTTGCAATGTGTTCCTACATATTACATATTATGTCGAGTACACTTCATAGTGTATGAAACATCAAGTTCTAATTAAGTAAATAATATTAAGCAAGTATTTTATCAATATGTATTAACTCTTAGTGTACATGCCATATCTTTTATAGATAACATAACACCAAAATATAAATTAACTTATCGGTTAAATGTTTCCCTGAAAAGAGGGTAGAACCATTTATGTCGTTAATTTCACACATGTTAGCGTTCAATAGCAAACATCTGCCAAGCCAGGGGTGTCGAGTCCAACACACAATAGTGACCCAGTACTGTGTACATCTCACGTGACTCACGAACTGGAAACAGGTTATATTACATCCAATGAATACAATGAATGTAATTGTAGATCAGGTACTGCAGCGAACAAACTGCGACCTTCAATTTATAATTGAAGTAGTGGACCAGGTGTGACATTCTTCTAAAGGCACATACATAAATGATATTTTAGAATTGGTGCTCAACTATTATGAGATTGTAAGTGAGACGATTTGATTTAAATTGATTGGTCGTGATCATAAAGTCGAATATGACGTGGTCATATTATGAGATAGTTTTCTCTGATAGTCAGAGGTACATGCGGATGAACTTAGCGGTCCAAAATAAAGGGCACTTTAGCTCAGTAGCAACACATAAGTAAAGAGAAGTGACGCTATCGACCCACGAGGTGGTTTTCTAAAAGTGACGCTATCGACCCACGAGGTGGTTTTCTAAGTAACCATCCTATGCGTAGTGACTTATAAATTTTATATAAATATATTAAAATAAAGATTTTAAACAATAGACTGTCTATAGTTGTTTCAATCCTCACGAGTTAACTTTTGTATTTGCATTTATAATAATCCTAGAATAAAAAAGTGAGTATCTGTTTTTAAGTAACTTAACACTGTATTTACTAGAGCCCACAGATTACACAATATTTTAGATTCGACGTAACAAACGTGTGCTTACGTTTAGGTGTCTCTGTGCGTTGACCATAGATATATAGGAATAGACCGTGCTAGTAATGGGACTGTCGTGTAAGTGGATGCGATATTTCGATAAAAAGAGAACGCTGCTATACGTGGTCTCTCTATCCTTGTCTATGGCGTGTATGTGTATGTTGATGCGCAAAGAGACAAAGGGATCTATTGCATATCACGCCCCTTCCGCGGTCAGTTCTTATATTATGTGTATGTTATCTGCCGTTAGTCTAATCTAGAAAAATATATATATACTATACAGTTTCTTATAAAACATTATAATATATAATTAATTTACCACTTCCAATGATAACTTTGTATTATTAGGTAATACGTTTAGTTCATCGGAACATGGAATTGTCGATTCACTTTATCAGAATGTTTATCCACTTCCAGAAGACCTAGTTTCTTAACAGTTCCATAATCGTCCAAGTTGCGAACAATGGTTCAAAGTACAAAGCCCACATCCCATACGTTTTAGCTCCCCCATATCTTACGTCACGCGTAATTCAGAGCTTCCTAAGGGACGGACTGGAGTAAGTTTTTGAGCTCGTTTTTCCGCTCTTTTGTGTTGGAAGGGTGATTGTGAAATTGAAATCTGTTTAGTTTTAGTCGTTTCTAAGATCGACTTTGAACAATATACTAATAAAGATATACGTAATAACAAAAAGGTGGTAATAACAAAAGTGAGGTATCTTGTCGGGCGTGAGGGACACCCGCTTGCAACGAAATTCTTTTTGCTATATATTGTATGTATATATTTCATGGATTGAATAAATTGTATAAAAATATAGTAAATATTGTACAGATCATTAATTAGTATATAAGATATTACAGTAGTATCGCGCATAATCCACAGATGGCCTAAAAATAAAATAAATCAACCCGCGGTCAGCATTTTTCTTTGGCTAGGCCCCCGGGCGTCTGAAGTGTAACGTGCGATGAGGAGTTTAGTTTCAATAATATTAGTTTGGGACATATTACACAGCCTTATCTAAACCCAAACTAAGTATAGCTTGTACTATAGGTTCTAGAAAAGACATATATACCAAGAAATATAGTTTTTTGTAAATACTTACTTACATAATAATTATTATACCTATACAAATACCCAGACCAATACAATGAACATTCCTGTATACCAATATTTACACTGATGGGACATCTGGCCCGCGAACCCTAACGTCCTTGTCGTCAATTTCTTAATGACACCATAAAGAGTTGTTTAAAAAGACAAATTAGGAAGAATAGTTACCAGCATAGACATCTTAATCGAAAACTTTACCAAATATATTCTCTTCAAGAACATGTATATAGGTTTAAAAGAACAAGAAGTGGTTCAATTCAATTCTGATAGATAGTGCTCAAAAGAACAAAATGACAAAACACCGTTATTTTAAAATCTTAAAAGAAACCTCGCATGTTATAGAAAGCTTGGTTAAAAGCCAAAAGAAATAAAATAAGATTAAAGTTAATTCATAGCATATAAAATGTAAAATTAAGATAAAATTTATCTGAAATATATTACCTCAACGTCCGTGATAACAAGCCATTATCTAGCCGGGTATTTCAATAAATTACGTGGACGATCTAACATTTGGGTCTGAATATTTATGAAATGGTCCCGATTTAGCGACCCTTTCCAACGGGCATTCCAGATATCCTCAATAGCGAGGACCTGTTGAAAATTCAACAATGTGTGCCCTGGCCTCCAAAGAGGGTCGGTAGATAAATAGGATATCCTCTCCAGATTATTTTGTCACGTATCATGTCTTTATGAGATACTTTGAACGCGACTTGTAAATTGGGGAAATCTTGTTTATATATACCTAATGGAATTTTAGTTTTATTTTTAATTTATTGTCAGGCTAGGGGAATCAATAATTTTGAATAATATCTATTTCCGAGCCAACTATTAAAGTCCACGCAATATGCCAGATTGATACAAAATTGATGACAGTTTAACTTGTAAACGAAATAATCTCCTCCTTCCTTCACCTCCACAATCCTACTCACATACAGACATACATTCACGCTTGAACCTCTGAAGGGTAAACAGAGGCGTATTAAACAATTATAATGTAGTCCCACTTACGTAATAAGGGCCAAGCGTATTACCGTCAACCGGACACTTTGGGAATTAAAAATGGGAAAATTAGGAGTATATATATTTTTTTTTTAATAGTATAGGGGGCAAACGAGCAGATAGGTCACCTGATGGTAAATGACTACCGCCGCCCATGGGCACCTGTAACTCGAGAGTCACAAGTGCGTCGCCGCCCTTTAAGGTGGGAGTAGGAGAAGAGGGGGAGGGCGGAATAGTGGAAAGAGGGGAGAGGGGGCAGAGGGGAAGGATTAGAATAGGGGAGGGGTTGGGGCCTCCGGTAGCCTCACTTACGCGGCACTCAAACTAGGCAGAGCCTGTACTATGGTAACCATACTGTTGATAAACATACCTAAATATTATTAAATACATACATATTATAGATAAATTACATCCAGACACAGAAAAACTGATCCTGCTCATCACACAATTATTTGTCCTCGATGACGACCTCTGACTCAGCAGTCAGGATCACTAACCACTAGACCAACAGGCCAGTCAAAGTACCCTATGTCTTTCTCCAAAGATCTGAGATCTTTCTTTATACCAAAATTCATCAAAATTTGGTCATCGGTTTAGACAGATGGACTGACAGAGTTACGTTTGCGTTTATAATATTAGCATATAAATTGTATATTAAACTATCTGAATTCATAGAATTCAATTCATGTCCAAAAGCGACGTCTAACACGTTCCAAGTTTCCTAATATCCTAAAACGAAGACAATTTAAAACGCAATTACACCCGGGTATAAATTCGCAGGCTTCACATCGACGTTTGACAAACCTCAAGCCCGGATAAGATTTCTCTCGAATCTCAGGATACGGAATTACATGGACATAAAGGGAAGATCGTTTGGGGATAACGACAATGAGTTCCGGACTTCGTTTGAACTAAAGGATCAGTTTGTTTTACGCGTTTTATGTAAACTGTTTTTAGGAAAGTGCGTATTTTGTAGCTTGAGTGTCATAGTATTGATTTGAGTTCATATTCCTGATCATTGATTCATACGAAAAACTTCTAACCTCAATTTACGTGGTGTTGGTTTTGTATTTTTGTCAAAGAGTAAATATATGTAGGAATCGTAATAAAATACATCCTTAGAACTTCTTGTAAGAAGGTTCCGTTAATAGAGTATATGACTGTAAATCTATACTTTTTTATGAAATACCTGGCCATGACGTCACGCCTTACTGTGGTTAAATTAATCAGTTTTAATTTACAATTATAAAATATATATATATATAAAATATAATATACTATGTGAATGAATATTTATGAAAGGTCTATTGACAGTAGAGGAAGCTTCGCCGTGAGATATGTCAGTATAGGAGCAAGTGACGGGCTGTTGTTTCTGCCTATCGAAGTGCGAAAGGCGTGAAGTATGTATAATGTATATAATTATGTATAATAGTAATATTTAAAAGGTACCCATACCTGAATTAATTGACAAAATTTACATTAACGCGGACAAAGCCATGAGTTATAATTAACAAGATAATAAATAGAAAAAGTACTTCAGCGTACTTATTAACCATAACATTTTTAGTACAAACAATTACAAAAAGATAATGTTTTTTTTCAAGCGTCAACGAAAGGAGCAAATATAAATTTGCGTTGCTCGTGCGAAAGAACTCCGCGCCTAACGGGGTGTACACGTTCTCCGAAGTAATGAGTTGTACAATTTACCTTTGACTAACAAGTAGAAAATATATTCATAACTTGTGCAATTTCAACAAGCTTTTAACTTAATAGAAGCCGCACTGCTTACAATATTACGGTTTCGTTGTTGTTTGTGACTTTAATTGTGCTACTTTCATTTTATTTGTGGTTTTAGTTAAAGACCTAGAAGAGATTTCTTTGTCGTTTCAACAAAACAAAGCGCTTTTGTTATGAACTGTTATTGAGATAATTAACCTACAAGTTCATTAGCGAACCGCTTTGTTTATTCCGTTCAGTGGGATGATGTACATCGATCAAGGTGCGCGCAAAACATGCACAGCGTAACTCGCAACCAAAGCTTAAAAATGTACAACAAGGGCTTTTTTGTTATCACGCGGATATAGGCTCTGTTTCTGTTTAAGCCTTTTCAGTTCGCATGCTGTATTGTATGCCCAGGGAAGGGTCGACCGCCGCATAGTGTTACTTGTAAAACGGCATCCACAAGATACGATTTTACTACCTGATCAGATTTGTGATTGAATTGGCTTACGAACAGATTTCGTGTCCACACGTAACAATTAAATCGCCAATTTCCATTTGATTTTATTTTCTGTGCTAGACGGACGTTTGAAAGAAAGGTTACCGCATACGTAATATTTTTTGTTTTTGAAAAATGCATGTATTGATCTAATAATATAAAACATCTCCTTAATGTAACCACCGAACTGAAAAACGCCTAAATAATACGTAAATACACACATCCTTTAAAAAAATCAGATAACATTCGCTCAGTATGCCGCCTGTAGGCAGACTAAATGAGAAATTATGCCAATTAGCGTCCACACGATCCGATTGTGTGTGAAATCGTTCCGTGTGAACGCCGTTTAAGTAAAGGACCTGGGCGACTGAACTGCGCTCGGTGTGCGGTTTGTTTTGTAAAATCACATTTTTATAATTATTTATATATTAACGCGATCACTTTATATTACATACCTTTGAATTGCCTGACGTTTCAACCAGGTCGCGTTGGCCGCGTCATCGCGTTCTTTCCCGCGTATATAATTATCATGGAACGCGAAAGTTCAAAATTTCACACGTTTTTTTTTTTCAGGAAAGACACATAATAACTAAGATAAATGTAGAAAGCAAAACCATATCTAAATACAATATTTAATCCAAATCTTTAGAGCCGTTTCCGAGACACACGAAATAGTTTTATATTTAACTGTACAAAAATAGCTCATATAAGGTTATTAGATGTAGATATAAATATTAGCATTAAATATGGGGATTTAATTTGTGTGGTATACAAAGAAAACCTTCTCAATAAAATCTACTAATTGATGTCTATGTTAAATACTACGCAGAAATTTTGTGCCAGACGATTGAATTACATAAACGGATTATTATTACAGTGTAATTTTACGCTTCGAAATTTTAAATCTAACCTAAATGTTTGCTTGCTGCACTAAAGTTTCTATATATTTTTATTTTGAATTTTAAATTAATTTCATTTCAAATAATGACGTTATTTCATTTAATTGGCAATAGTGAATATTTATATTTAAATTAATATATTCATATTTAAAAGCAGAATATATTAATAAAAAATACGTTTTTTTTTTAAACACTACTGAAAAGATAACTAAAGCTGCCCGGTTTGTCATCTCAATCAGTATAAATATACTTATTCGACTCTCAGTGCGTTTGACAGGTGTAGTACGTAAATACGTAAGTATTTGTGCTACCGCTAATTTAATAAAAAATGGCGTCTTGTGTCGTCAAATACTGTAAAAAATATTCAGTAAAAAAGGAAAAAACTAAGATAATAACATTCCACCGGTTAATAATGTGATTCAATCTCTGTAAAATTCATAAACTTTTTTTAATAATTATAATTTAACAGATGACAGAGAAGCCACCATTTTTGTCAGTGTTGCCATTATAATTAGATATAATCCCCCATTGCTATTGAGGCAAAGAGTTTAAATTATTTTATTTGTAAGGGATGTTACTTATTCAAATTCATGTTTTATAAGTGTTCATCAGAATTATTTTATGAATGTCCTGAAATTATTTTTATTCTGTTTATGGGTTTCCCAGAGAAATAATTCTCGCGGATCGATGTAATGATATGTATAATGATGATATGGATAGTAAGGATGAGTAGTTAAATGAGTCTTAGTGGAAACCAAACACGTGGACGTGTATTTGTTCTGATCATTTTTGTAAAAACTTGTTTTGTTAAATTTAATTGGTACTTTAAATTATGAACAATGAAAAATAGACAAAAATAAAATACAGTATAAATATATTGTAAATAAATTTTAATGACAAAATTTCTTAACATGACAGCCCTGTTAGAAACACTTCACATAATGGGCGGTAGTGTAAAACAAAGCCTTTACGCACACTAGGATAATATAGAGGAGCCATATTTCTGACATTTGTCCCAATGTGACACGGTTTCCAGATATATATACGAGTATATATTCAAAGAACTAAAGTTATTGTCGATGTTGCCATGTTTCGTAAAAATATCAATTATATATATATATATGATAGGCATCGCTTTGCAATACGTAATACGGCCATACTTGTTTACTACTTACAATAGTGATTAAGTGATACTCTTGGAACGCGTGGGTACCGCTGGTTTTGTTTTGTGGTAGCTACCCACTTTATTGCTTAACTTATTTATACTACTTATATACTTAGATTTTAAAAATAATAACAGATAATTGAAAAGCCGCTCCATCACTTGTTAATTACTATATTTATCTTGTATTCTCTCTGATAAGCGAATGTAATAATTATTTTAATAGAAATAAAATAAATGTCTTGAACCATAAATGTAATCTATTCCAAATTTCATAGTATTAAAAAAACCATTTTACAAATTTATATTGTGGTAACGCAAAAATATTGAACCACAAACGCGTGCAATAGACAAAAGATAACAGATGATAAGGTACCGTAGAACTCTACTCGAATTTTCAGAGTCCTTTGAGGCTTACTTCAAAAGTGGACCATATAGAAAACTGTGGATAGACCAACTAACGTAGTTCTGTCCGTCTTTGCAGGCGAATAAGGGAGTTCTTGGTTGGCAAGGCCATCACACCACTGATGTTGAAAGTTTTTATGGGCTCTTGTACACACATTTCAGATACACTCACACCGTATTAAACACGTATTATATCACATATTAAACACCCACATTTTGGGTGTTTGGGTTAGGTAGTGTAACCAATAGTTTGTGCAGGTCAGAGCATACCTGATACCTCACTGTAACTCAAACTGGCTGTCGATAAAAAACAATTTCTAGTGGGAGAGCCATGCTTCAGCATGTATGGGCCGACTCGACCGGAGCGATACCACGGCCAGACAGAAAACCGGCAGTATACCACCCTTTACAACCTTTCCCCTACTCCTACCTTAAAGGCCGACAACGCACTTGTGACTCTTGAGTTGAACGTGCCCATGGGCGGCGGTAGTCATTTACTTTTAACCTTTTTTTTTGCTTTTTTATGAAAAACGAATAGGACTTGGATATGTTGCTATCAGTAAATGTACTCAAAGCCTTTAAGCACTATTGGTGGTCAGATTGTTAATATCGACTCTGCCTTCCTCTTCGGGGATACGACTGTATATATGAATGAACGAATGAATATTATGTTATGTGCAGTAGATAAAGATCAATATTGCGTAAAACTTTATAGCGTGTTGCTTCTATACATTTCGATTCTGTGTCACTCGGCCATAGGTAGTCTCAAGCCACAGCTGCATTATGCTGCAGTAGGCTGAATCAGGTGTAGTAATAAGCGGCCATTATTTAAGCTATCTTAAGTGCTCTTTACCAGGTGTTTGTAGAAGCTAATGTATTCAAAGTTAGCTTCGGCACTTACTGACACTTTAGGGAGGGTGTTTTGTACTGCTATAGAACATGCATTTTTAATTAAAGCTTTAAGCAAGAATGTTCTTCATCAAAAGCCAGACATTGTATATGTTCCTGTGGGTAAAAAAGTTGACAAAAATAGTTTTTGTAGAAAATAATGTAGACGGTTTTTATTCTTAGAGGAAAAATCTGCGACGTAGTAGCAAGCGCAAAGGTTAATTAAAAAATGAGATTTCGGAATGACGGCCTCGGTAAAACCGGGTGACCATTTTCATTCGTTATTATTTTAGTATTGCTGATATAAATACTTCTAAGAGGCAAACTTTTAGTGCCCAATTGAATCGACATTATTTAGTGCTTACAATGTAAACTATTTAATGATAAATAAATAATAAGTGTTAGATGTGTAATTGAAAATAATGAACGATACCTTTTTGGTTACCTGATATTCCCATCGAATTGCACCAATCGTGGTCAGAGGTAGACTGGCTACGGTCAATCTGTAACCACGATGGGGGCTATTTGATTAAACTGTGGTGTAATCAAAAAGGACCTTTAAAATATTATTATTAATATTTATTATTATCCGAAAAAGTTTCCTTGTACGTTCAGCTGTTCCAGTCAGGGAATGAAGAACTTGGTTGGAGACATAGCTTATGATTAGTACGAGTTCTTAAGTGATAAATTTTCGTGTTACTGACACGGCAAACAGGAATCAGACACTCAAAAAAACTGTCCTACTTTATTTAGGAGTTATTTAAATATGTGAGAGTTTAAAAGTATCTGGTTGGTTAGCTAATTAAACTGTAAAATAAATTTAATAAAAATCTGTCTTATTAACTTATTTCTTCTTTTATTTAACTAATTCTTACAATTGAAGAATATACATGTGGAGTTTCGTGATTTATACACAGAATATAGGAATCATACCGGCCAAATAATAAGGGTACGCAGAATGAGTTTGGAAACTTTTGATTATATTCTTTAACATATAGAAATACATTTGTAACATCACATCTATACTAATATCATAAAGCTAAAGAGTTTTTTGTTTGGTTGAACGCGCTAATCTCAGGAACTACAGGTTCGAATTGAAACATTCTTTTAGTGTTGTATAGAACATTTATCAAGGAAGGCTATAGGCTACATAACATCACGCTACAACCAATAGGAGCGGAGCATCAATGAAAAATGTTGCAAATACGGGGAAAATTTACAAACGCGGACGAACGTCAACTAGTCAAACATATTCGTTATCTCTAATCTACCGTTTTTTCTCTTAAATAAATATTTATTATTTATTTATTGATAGCTACATTAGACATATAACATTGACAAATACATGATACAGGTATTTTATATTTCTCTCGACAATTAACTCGACACGCCCCTCGTTTCGTTTCTGTCGTTGACGTCTCCTTACCCTCTTCTTGTGTTGACTGTTTGCTCAACAATATCTATTCTGATAATATTTGTGCTCGTAAACTCTTCAGCCTTTATATTTTGGACAGAATACGATAAATTACGGACAATAGTGGAAAAATCCAGAGACCTTCAGTACACAACAGAACTGAGTTATATAGATGTATTATATAGGTTCTCGGCGAATTTTATTTAATTAGACAGATCTTCTTAAAACGATGGTGGAGCTACTCCGAGCAGTCTGACTTACGTTATGTTATTTTTTTAATATTGATTATTCATTTGTTTTGACCTATTTTACACTTGATTTAACTATAAGTACTTACATAACATGGTATTACTGCGTTAATAATATTATCTTGCATATCGTATACTATCCTTTTTCTCGAACTGAACCGACTAAAACCACACGGTGTTCCGACACAAATGGTTTTATTGCGAGGGACTCGGGTATATGTACCCTAGGAAGGAAGTCCTCGAGAACTCCGGCAGACAAACCATCTTCCATTCAACCAAATCCATCAGAGGTGCACGCGGAACACATCGCGCCACCATCTCAGCCCTGCTTCTGCTAGGGCAACGGGTAGCCTCGCCCGTTACCTCTAGACCAGCGCTCATAGATGTCATTGTGAGATCATTTTGCAATCTCTGTCGCCTGGTGCCTCTTCTGCGGCAGAGTACTATGTCGTATATTTTTATCGCATTAGTTAGGATAATGTCGTATATTATCGTCACTAATGCGGTGGAAATGCGAATGTGAGTTTGTTTGTTTGTGACTCCTTGTCTACTCAACCGATCATCATGGAATTTTGCATACACTTTGTCAGGTTACATAAGACAACATAGGGCCTTTTATCCAGAAACAGTGAGTTGATTGACATTCACATTGTACATTAATGCGAATGAAACCGCGAACAAAAGCTTGTATATAGTTTAAATTTCAGGATAAGTATTTGTTATAACTGGTTTTAAACGTTATAGGTTTTATGACATTTTAATAAACAAAAAAATATTCTGCTCGTCATTGTATAAGGTATAAATTCGCTCGTTGTTTAAAAAGACCCGGTATCCTTCACGGTTAAACCTAAAATATATTTGCGGTACCATACGGTTGGTAAGCTTTAGTATATCTATCAAGTCGCTGGCCGATGTTGCCAGACTAAGCTAGCAGGATTACGTGCAGCAGACGTACTAGCGCTGTCCAGTGATCTCGTTTGCGAAATCTAGTTTGGTTTCTGAACGGTAAATACATTACGTAGGAGGGAAATCGATTTAAAAGAGATTTCTAGATGGAACTTGTCGCACATGATTAGTATTCTTGTTAATATTTATAACTAAGATCTGTAGATGTGTTTGGAACCATTAGACTGGCCTGTTGGTCTAGTGGTTAGTGATCCTAACTGCTGAGTCAGATAACCAAGGTTCGATTCCTTCCCAGGACAAATAATTCTCTCTCGGTGTAACTTATCTATAATATGTATGATTGTATGTATTTAGAAATATATGTATAAGTATGTTTATAGCAGTCTGGTTACCACAGTACAGGTTGTGCCTAGTGTGGGTCAGACGGCCGTGAGTGTGCACAAGGATGATTATAAATTGAGGTAAAGAAAACGGATAGGACG
This sequence comes from Callimorpha dominula, assembly GCA_949752705.1. NCBI lineage: Eukaryota > Metazoa > Arthropoda > Insecta > Lepidoptera > Erebidae > Callimorpha > Callimorpha dominula. Next base: position 1,627,242 of record OX457002.1, on the reverse strand, counting down.
AGGCAGCTAGGATAAGGGATACCGCAAGTCTCGGATGGGGAAACAGGATTGAGACTGCAGTAGCTCGAAGATTGGGGTCGCGTATGTCCGTCCTGTGATTGAAGAGGCCACTATGACTGGCCTGTTGGTCTAGTGGTTAGTGACCCTGACTGCTAAGCCAGAGGTCATGGGTTCGATTCCCTTCTGAGTCTGGGTGTTCTTTGTTTGTATGTTTGTAAAGTCCCCCGTGACACAGGAGTAATTCCTAATGCGGGAATTGTCTTTTTATAACAATTAAAATAAAAAAAAAGAATAGGACAGAAACATCAACTGGTCATATGCGTATCTATTATCAGTACGAAATATTTTAATGATTCAAGTATCCCGGATATCACCGATATCCCGGATATCGGTGTCCTTAGCCGTGACCTATATACAGCTCAGTGCAGAACGCTTAATCTTCCACATACGTTTTTATTTCCTTGTACTTTTAACTTTTGGTTTAGTAATATAAAAATAAATGTCTTTTAAACGTATTGTCACGGATATTACGTTTTTAACCGACTTCCAAAAAGGAGGAGGTTCTCAATTCGTCGGAATCTTTTTTTTTATGTATTACTTACTGATTACTCGAAGACGCCTGAACCAATTTGGAAAATAATTTTTTTTGGTTCAAATACTTCCCAGGTCCCATTTAAATTTTATCGAAATCGGTCTACCGGTTTTTAAAACGTCAACTATCTAAAAATTGTTTATTTTTGACTTTTTTGAAATTCAATTTTAAATCTTGGAATTCTATTTTAACCTACGTCCAATTGTCGTATCGAAATGAAACTTTGTATGTAGGTGTAAATGTAGTTTGGATGATAATACTACAATTTGGGATTTTCAAACTGATTATAAAGCCAGGTAAGTCCTAGTTTGGGCTTAATAACGATGGGCTGATAATGAAGTCTAGAGGTGTATAGTGGTACTCTTTTTTACTTTCTAATTAGGTTCGCTGTAATAAAAGCGTGTTTTTTTTTAGTATAATCTAAACTGTAGTTTATCACTACATATTATAAAACAAAGTCTACTGCCGCGTCCGTCTGTCTGTCTATCTGTCAGACAGAGTGATTCATGAGGAGGTTTAGGTGTATAATTTGTTAAGATTTTGTGTAAGTTGATAGAAATATGTTGATGATTGTTGAAGATGTCTCTGTTACCCGTGCGAAGCCGGGGCGTGTTGTTAATACATTATAAGGTTATTTAATGCAAGTTTTTCGCTTTCAAATTGAACAACAATCAAATATACGAAACGGAAAGTTATTACTTATCTAATAAATATTTTTACTACCACATTTATATTTTGGATATTAGCAGTAACCGTCATATTATGAAGGTTTACAAATAATTTTATACATCCATTAATTCCTGTATTATATTATACAGTGGTCGCCAAGAGATTGAAATTTGACAGTATTCAGTTATTCTCGAGTGAGATATTTTAATTTTTAAGATATAGTTCGTTTGTTAATAACTCTAAAGCATTCGCCAACATGTACCGCTAATAGCTACTAAACAAATAACAATAGGCAGTCATGGGATTGCCGATAGAAGTGAAAACGTAAACAAAACGACAAACTTAGAACGTTACATTAGCAGGTTGAAGACATTAACTAATAAGGAGCTGACAGAACTCAATGTTTTCGTTAGCGCCCTCTAGTGGATCTAGATCATAGCACAAGTGCACAAACGTGGCTAAAGAAGTTTTCACTTCAAAAAAACTGATGACAAGCCAAGGAGGAAAATATACTGAAATAGAATAGATACCTAACTACTAACTACTAACTACCTAATAGAATAGACTACCGATCATTTGTTCCCTCTCTCACAGGATAGTCTGTAGATTTATTACTCATTGACTTACGGGTTGACCTTTCCTTTTCTAAAAAGGGGGAAGAGAAAACTCAATCCAATCTTTTAGGGATATTTCCGCTCATCCGTGCAACCGACGGTTTTCTGCCCAACTAAACAACTTTAAAGGAAACTAACATGTGTAGTTTTTAGAACCATAGCTATTAAAGAGGTTGCATTGTATTGTTTGTAGTAGTTTGGGGCCCGACAGCCATTGCCATTTATGTAGAAGTGAAGCGACCCGTGGCGTCGGTTTTTAATTGTTACAAGCTTTTCAAAATGTAACCTATTTCAATACATATTATGTTATACTAGACAATTGGTATTATCGGTACAGTAAAAGCAAACGATTATTTTTAAAATAATGTCCAGAAGTACTCGTAGTTTCTGTGAAAATCAAAAACAAACTGTGACATCATACCTTCGTATCCTTTAATCATTTTTTGTCTATTATTTGGTTGAATGACAATAAACAATAATAAAAACGTATGAATACTTAAGAATCTAATTTTCCAAGGAAATAATATCCTTGAACTTTGTAGGTATAATGATATTGAATGATATTTGATTTATAGAATTTGTAATCATATTTCTTGTTATTCAAAGTCCCTATGTTGTTTACATATATAAAAATCAATATTTGTTTTTTGGTATTTTCTGCGCTGCCGTCAATTACGATGAAATTTTGTATACACATTGGAACGTAGCAAAGGATATAGAAAACAATATTCACGAGAGATGGAAAAAATACTTTTACGCGAGCGAAGCCGCGGAAAAAGCTGGTTATCTATATTATTTTCTTTACTATGCTATTGAAAAGTTTTGTAAAACTGTTTTATTTTCTTACAGGTAACTTAAAAAAGGTTATTGTAAACCAACGGAGCGTTCGCAACGGACCTGCAGATAAAAATGTATGCCAGAATTGTAAGTTTTTTTTTACATACACATGTTATAGTGTTAGCTGAATAGTAAAAAGTGGAGGTTGCCTTTGCTTCCGCCAAAGGTATAAATGTCAAATTCTATAAATAGAGGTGAGCGAGTGCGCCGAGGGGCATTTTGCATTCATCCTGCTCTCTATCGACGTCGAGGGAACAATGTGAGACTTATTTACTTCTACTTTTAAATTTTTTTTAAGTATTTCTGCCTAAATACGATAAAATACGATATCTACCGATGGCAAATTGACTAGAGCGGTCTCCTTGCTAACTGCCTCAGCGTCGAATATTGTGGATTCGATTCCCACATATCATACTAACACCCAAAACATACCTAGACTTAGAACAACTATTATGAGTCTAGGAGTATTTTGCGGCCGTTAATTGCATGTTCGTTAGGTCTACCGTCCTACTGCTATTATTCCTTTGCACAAAAACTTTTTTTTTTAATTTAACTGGTAGCCTCACGGTAAATAGTTATCCTTGCCTATAAACATTCGTATCACTATCAGTGTCAGAATAATAACACGGGGCCTGTGTTTAGAAGGCTTTACACGTTTCACTGTAAATGGTGCCAGTCGAGTATGGATCATGCATCGCTTCACCCGTTGATGAAGGGGGGCCCGAAACCTAAAACCGTTTATCTTCAATAAACTATTGGTGTCATTCACGCGTCAGCTACCATGTCTGCCTCCCATTTGAAGATAAGGCTTTAATCGTGATTTATATTTAGGAGGATTTATATCGTGGGCGAGCCAAGCTTCGGCACCTATGGGCCGGCTCAACCGGAGTGATATCACGGCCTCACAGAAAACCGGGAGAGAAGCAATGTTGCATTGCTTTTCGGCGAGTGAGTGAGGTTACCGGAGGACATAACCCTTCCCTCCCCCCCCTCCCTCCCTCTACACCCTTCCCCTCCTCCCACCTTAAAGGCCGGCAACGCACTTGTGACTCTTGAGTTGCAGGTGCCCATGGGCAGCGGTAGTCACTTACATCATGTGACCCGTCTACTCGTTTGCCCCCGATGCCATAAAAAAAAAATAAGGGCTTGGTTCCCTAGTCATGCAGAAATATGTTGATACCTTACTCCAATATTAGTTGGCTGTAACATGGTTGAAACAGTACCGAATTCACAAACTAATAACGCATCTGTGGTATCTTCAGTCACAGTGGCAACGGAGCGAACGTCCGGCCTGTAATATGATTAAGCAATCAATGTCGGTACGCTGATTCTGTCGAATATTTGATATGCGACACCGGAGCTGATGGTCGGATAAGTTTCGAATTAGCATTGATGTTATACATACCTTGTTACTTTGACTTTTTGATGTAAGCTTGACTGGCCTGTTGGTCTAGTGGTAGTGACTCTTACTGCTAAGCCAGAGGTCGTGGGTTCGATTCCCACCCAGGACAAATAATTGTGTGATGAGCACGATAATTTGTTCTGTGTCTGGATGTAATTTGTCTATAATATGTATGTATTTAGAAATTTATAAGTATGTTTATCAGCAGTCTGGTTAGTACAGGCTCTGCCTAGTTTAGGATCAGACGGGCGTGTGTGAGATGTGTGGAGTTATTATTATTATTAAGGTGACTTAATTATGGTTAAAGGTATTATGTATTTACACGGGAATGAACGCGATCACGAAATAGGTATTACATACCTTTTAATTGCCTGATGTTTCGACCAGGTTGGATGGAACGCGAATGTTTGAGAGTGAGTAAAAGGTATTATTCTATTCCTTGGGAACATGGACTTTTTTCGGGATTAAAAAAAGTTTTTTCTTTATAATAGAATTTAGAAAGTAGAAATTTTGGTGAATGTTATTCCACGGGTACCGTTTAGTTTTTCGGAATAAAAAGTAGCCTATGTGCTATTCTAGACTATTTCTGTGCCAAATTCAGCAAATCAAAAAAATCGGCAAAGCCTTTGCACAGCAGATTTGTAAAAATTGGGTACCCCACTTTAATAACTTTTAAATGTTTTTAAGGCAAAATATAACTGTAATTAAAAACTACTTTTTACTAATTCTTTAGAGATTTCTTTCTACTTTCGAGTAGGCATACTAAAAATAATGCTGTTTAAAATATGCCAAGGTAAATAAGCATCGGATGTTGTCTTATTCACTGTGTCGGTTTTAAAGCTACTTAATGTACATTATATACATCTACATTGCTGTAATATGAATATACACTATCCAGTACAGCGAACAGAGATTGTGTTCTGTAGACTGTGTACATACTTTGGAAAACCTTGTATGTCGAAAAGAGATATAGACTTAATGGTGTTGGATTAAATTATTTACCGTGGCAGGAAGCAATAAGGTAAGTTTTGCCTTGAAGTTAAAAGCCTTGGGACTACTTATTCACTTTAATTCCCAATGTGCTATTACGGCTTCCACTTCAAAGTATTTTATCAACGTGGCGGAAAATCCCATCTGAGTTTATTATCTCCTTGAAGTCTCAGTAATTCGAAATTTGATCTGTTTATAAATAGGTAAAGAAAAACCATTCAATATTCTCCCTGTTTGTCATCGTATTTTCTTTTTATTTTTTCTTTTCTAGTCTATTAAAAAAAGACAACTCCCGCATTAGGAATCACTCCTGTGTCGCGGGGGACTTTACAAACATACAAACAACGGACACAAAGAACAGCCAGACTCGGGTGGAAATCGAACCCAAGACCCATAGGTCTTGGGTTCGATTTCGTATTTGCGTAGCAGTCAGGGTCACTAACCACTAGACCAACAGGCCAGTCAGTTTTTATTTTTTGTTCAGTAACTAGTGTCGAGGTTTATAGTTTAATATATTTATACGACGGTGTAAGGCACGATATTCTTCTCTTATTAAAAATACAGCAACCATTCTTTTCCTTGCGGATCGGGACATATTCATAGACTCCGGCGGTGGTTCACCTTCAAACACCTACACTTTACCCTAGGATTAAGTAGCAACCGTGAAAAAATACAGCCAGGTTTCATCACATGTAATAATGGAGTTCACCGTCTTCAATTTTTAGGTAGATTTCGAAGAAATTCTACCTATTGGTTTTGTACTAGTTGTCGAGTTTACCAAAAAATTCTTCGCAGGAGGTCTAGTTATGATCCCTAGACCCCAAAACAACCGCCAGTTAAAAACTTTATAAATATATAGGTACATACATATACCTCAATGTTACCGGCACGATAGAGGTCGCAATTATGCACCGATTGCTTTCAAACTTGGACGACGAATCAACAGGGCAAAAATGAAGGTCAAGTTCGTGATATATATATTCCCCCAAAGCAGATTTTCAAAAAAATTAAAAAACAGGAACTCTACCTCTGTGGGCCTATTGCGGGCCCAAGTTTTTTTAACCTATCACGATACTAAGTCACACGCTGCTCCCTTAGCGCATCAGTCATCATGTGAGTGCGGTACCCAGAGTTTCCGTACTTTCAAATCATCATGAAGAATCTGATGAACAGTTGATGCACTTAACACGAGGGTTACCTTTATCTGTCGATATGTCACACGTCGGTCTTCCTTAAATAATTTTAGAACAGTCTCAATGTTGTTATTTGACTGCATGAATAGCGCAAAAATTGGTTCAGGTGTATTCAAATAATCGGTGAATATATGTATATTCACCGATTATTTGAATACACCTGAACCAATTTTTAAATTTTTGTTTGTTTGTTTGTTTCAAAAGGTTTACTTCCCAGATGGTCATATTAAATTTTATCGAAAATGGTTTTTGAAAAATCGACAAATATCTAAAAATTGTATATATCTATAATATTTTCGTAAAAGGAGGTTCAAAAAAGGAGGAAGCTCTTAATTCGTCGGAATCTTTTTTTTATGTAAAAAAAAGATTCCGACGAATTAAGAGCTTCCTCCTTTTTTGAAGTCGGTTAAAAAACTTTGAACAGGCTTATGGTAGTGTATGGCACCGCGTAGACTTGTATATTGATATTTCACAGCGTTATCCAGACCGACACTAAGCGAAGGTTTTAGATACTATGAATAACTATGAATAAATAAATAGAAACTCTCATAGATCATATAATACTTTCCTTGAGCTGGAATCGAACTCGCGACCCGTGATGTTGCAGTCGTATGCACTCCCGCTGCGTCACATAAATAGGTCTTCAAATAAACTGTCTAGAATCCTCACTGTACCATTTATTTAATTTTTCCTACTTCTCTCCGAGTCAGATAATAACTAAAGACCTTTCTCGACGCTCCAGTTGCAGCAGACAGCTAGAGATTTTCTTTACAAATTTTATAGAATTAAAATATAGGTACATCTCTAATCTAAGTGAGGCATTCACTAAGTGAGGCATTCAACATTGATTCTAAATTTAATTTACACAGTGCAAATATTTCGTATGTATAAATGTGTCTATTTTCATTCTTTTGGGTGTTGCTTTCCTACTAATATTAATCATCCTCGCGCCTTTTCCCAACTAAGTTTTGGGGTCGGTTTTCAGTCTAACTACGAGACGGCCGAACTTCGATATTTTACGTGAATCGAGTGCCATCAGACCTCCACAACCCAAGTACTAGGCGATCTCGAAGTTCTGTAGTTAGACCAGGTTCTCGGACTTTTTAGGGCTGCAACTATCCGTAACGAATGCCACAGATGTTAATATGCTAACCGTTACCGACGGCTTAACGCGCCCTCCGAGGCACGGAGAGGTCTCAATGTGTTAAGAATGATCACCCATCCTAAGACTGACCTGGCTAGAGCCTTGCAATGTGCTAACCTAGCCACGAGTCATTATATCCTACTAAAATTATAAACGTGAAAGTTTGTGCGTAAGTATGGATGTTTGTTACTATTACACGCAAAAACTATGTTCCTGTATGGATTTTAATGAAACTTGGTATGTAATAAGCTGGAGATCTGGATTAACATACAGGCTACTTTTTATCCCTATATTCCCACGGCATTGAGACTTACGGGGGTGAAACCGCGGGGTGCAGCTAGTGCATAATATTTATTTGTGTGCAAGTATTTATAAAAAAAAAATTGCTGAATATGTTTCCTTATGTTCTGGAACCTACAGGACAAGCTATTCTTAGTTTGGGTTTAGAAAGCGGTTTGTAATATTCGTAGCATCGTACATATAATAAAACAAAGTCCCCCGCCGCGTCTGTCTGTCTGTCTGTCTGTTTGCGATAAACTGAAAAACTACAGAACAGATTTTTATGCGGTTTTCACTAATAGACAGAGTGATTCGTGAGGAAGGTTCAGGTGTATAATTTGTGCTTTGGGTAACACAACAATCGATTCTTCGTTAAGTTGTCAATTGGAATTGACAGGTTCTAGTACGGGAGTCCACGACACTTAACCTAGTTCAATAAGACTACCAAATGATATATATATATATATATATATATATATAATTAGTCACGTCATTAATGGGGGAATACGAAATGGCGATGCTGCATTGCAAAAAACATGGCGACGCCATAAAAAATAAAATAAAAAAATCCGTTTTCTAGTATGATAAGACTCCCAAGTTTTGTTTGTTTCTCGAAACAGGGGAGGGATAGGACTATACGATAATGCAGTGCTGCAAGCCCCTTGATTTTTTTTTATGGCGTCGCCAAGTTTTTTGCATTGCAGCATCGCAATTTCGTGTTCCCCCATTCTTCGTTCGTGTTCATCCATTCTTATCGAACTAGGTTTAGTGTCGTGGGCTCTTAGACTATTCAGTCTCTGAAATGTATCTATAGTCTGTACATTTGTTTATTTTCTTTTTTAATATGGATAGATTGTGCCAGGGTTTCTAAAATTTTTAAAACGCGCTGTTAGAAAAATATAGTTCTATTGGATGTCTATTTTCATTTGATTATACTATTTATAACCATTCGTAGACATTATAAATACTGTATATGTAGTATTTTTTTTTAAATAAATGATTTTTGTTTTACGCAATAAAATGAGTTACGTTCGATTGTTCGTTGAACGAGAACCAATGTTTCTACTGTATATTTATAAATCGATATTAACTGTTTGGATAATCAGAATAAAAAACTTTCGTATATAGCTATGATTAGTTGTATTTAATTGTGTTTGCAACAATTAACATTAAAATTGTTAAATTGAAGTTTAAACTTATAATAACAAACAAATGAAAGATGGTTTACAATAGATGCATCACTTGAGTCCTCATTAACTTCAAATAATAAGTTATACGTATATAATATTAAACCTGGGTAATATAATTTATTAAACGAATTTAATATTTTTAGCTAAAATTAACTTTAAGTTTATTTAAAATCGATTAAAACTTTCACTTAAATAAAATCATATGATGTTTTTAATCGGTCATCAATTGACTACATATCGAACTGTCAAAAAAAGAAAAAAAAAAGGATAGAGTAAGTACTATTTCGACAGGATCTCTTTGAGAGTAATACTCTCAAAGAGATCCTGTCGAAATAGTACTTACTCAAACAATTGAATAAATTATACAAGCTACTACAGAAAGAAAAGTGTGGGCGTATTTTAGGGTTAGTTTTATTTTATATTTCCAATTAACGGTATTTTATTTAAGAAACACCTTCATTACAACTAAATAATAGCACTACAAACTGTGATTGTTTTCAATATAACCTCATATTATAGCCCATTTTAAAACAAGATTAATTAAATTAGGTAAATAAATGACGCACATTTCGTATCTAAAAAAGAAAACTCATCCAAATGAGAAATACCTCCTTTTGATGTCGGTCGAAATGAACATTTTAGGCGCTGTAATATGTATTTCTTCTACTTCTTCTAGTTAAATTTCTTGGATTATTCCTGCTTACTATTTACAGTGGTGGCATACTCTGTAGTAAATTTTAAGAATTAATAACACGAATGTATGTATCTATGTAGTGGGTCTTGTCTCTCGTAGATAGATAGATGTATTTTCGGTTGTAGCCTCGTAGCGTTCCTAGCTCAAGAGCAAGACATGGGACCTGTCCCCCATGAAATCGAGGTGCAACGGTCTCAGCTCCGCCAGGTGCTCATGGCTCAGTGAAAAGAACGACTTGAGCAACCAAGCACCGGGCACGCCACGATTGTGGCGGTAAGGCCCGTCATGGAGGATTGGCTGGAGCGGCGACATGGCGCTCTCTCCTACCGGATAACGCAGGTACTCACCGGACACGGCTGCTTTGGGAAGTACCTGTGTCGCATAGGCCGGGAGCCAACATTTGTGTGCCACCACTGCGCGAGGATACCGCACTCCACACTTTGGTGGAGTGATCTGCGTGGGCGCAGCAGTATGCTGACTTCACGGCGCCCATCGGTGTGGGTAGCCTCTCCCTGGAGACCATGATTACGTCCATGGTCCAGAGCGAGAGTGCGTGGGATTCTGCCGCCTCATTCTGTGAGGTAGTGATGGATGCCAAAGAAGCGGCGGAGAGGGAACGGGAGAGAAAAAGTTCCCTTCCGTCCTGCAGAAGACGCACCAGGCGCCGGAGAGTGCAAAACGATCTCTGGCCTCCATGAGCGCTTGCCTGAGGGCGAAGCAGACGGTGGCGCGAACGTGTTTCGCGAGTGCCTCTCTAAACTAGAAGGGACAGAACCATCTGCACCTCATAGTGGGGTCGCCTGGTTTAACAGGCGGCCAAGTCTGCCGGGGTTCACAGAGATTTCCTTTCTGCCGGTGCCGGCTTTCCAGTGACGGAACACTGTGTGGTTTTAGTCGGTCCGAGTCCGACATACCAACTCGCCGTTTGGCCCCGGTGAGGTGATGACCCGTGGGGGTTTCCACACATTAAAACAAAAAAAAAACGCGCTCCTGGCTATGACATTATATTTCTTAGGTGTGATACACACAAGCACATAGAATAGGAATTAATTCTACTATAGCCTGTCCATTCCTTTAATTTTTTTTGACATTTGCTTGAGAACGTAACTGTGACAGACTTTCTAAAATTAAACTTTAAAGCGCGCAGTTAGAAATAAAAATAGATTACCTATTTCTGATTCAATACATTATTTATAACCTTACCAGGTGTAGCCGTAAGTGTTTTTCCTTGGAGTGTTTGCTATTTGATCTCCACATCGTATAAATCGTCTAATCAATGCAGATGCAAGATCAGTGCGTCAAGATATTTGAAGATGACTTGATTAACATTGCCCGAGTTTTTGATAGTCGGCCTAATTGGTTGGGCTCTGGAGAAAGGACGTTAGGCGAATAATTTTTATAATATTAGCATACCAACTTTGTATATTAACATTGCAAGGTTAAGTAATACTACCCAGGTCAGTCTTAGGATGGGTGACCATTCTTAACACATTGAAACCATCCCGTGCCTCGGAGAGCATGTTAAGCTGTTGGTCCCGGTTGCCATAGTAACATCTGTGGCATTCGTTACGGGTAGTTGGGGCCCTAAAAGTCCGACAACCTGGTCTAACTACAGAACTTAGATATCACCTAGGAATTGGGTTGTGGAGGTCTGATGGCAGTCGCTTCACGTAAAATTTCGAAGTTCGGCCATATTGTAATTAGACTGAAAGCCGACCCCAATTTAGTTGGGCAAAGGCGCGGAACATGATTGAGCAATAACGATATGTTTAATAATATTCGCAAATTGTAATATTTGTCTTGTGAATTTCATGTGAAGTGAAGTTGGATGACTGAAACCCGTTGTGGGTATTGAGTGACAGCTGGGAAATTCAGATATTAATAAACACACTGTTAGGCTTAGTTCTCGGTAGCAGCGGTGAATGTAGCGAGTGAACGTGAAGTTATCTTACCAAAGTGACAACCCTTTTTTTATGGTACAGCGGCAAACGAGCAGACGGGTCACCTAATGGTAAATGACTACCGCCACCCATGGGCACCTGTAACTCAAGACTCACAAGTGCGTTGCCGTTCTTTAAGGTGGGAATAAGGGAAGAGGGAGACGAAAGAGGGGGATTAGAGGGGAGGAGAGGGGGAGAGGGAAAGGACGGGAACTGGGGAGAGGGAAGGGTTAGGACCTTGCTTAGAATTTAATATCGAATCACCACAATTGTTTAAAGTTTTTACTATAATTTAAAAATATTCTTATAAATACTCCAACAAGTGTCATTCACCTTTGATTTACTTCGTCATGGGTTCAAAGACAGTTTTACTGTAAAAAAAAATTGAAAAGTCAAAAAAAAAATCTGCAAGTGAAGTGAAAACTTCTTTAGCCACGTTGCGAGGTTTTCTGTAGGGGCCACTTATGGGTTCGCATCACTAACATCGGCATTCGTTCCGATACATAGGGATTAGATTTGTTAAAACACACAGTTATTTTTCCAAAGTTTTAAGCTTTCACCTCTGTGGGCAGTCCCCATGACTGCCTATGTTTTCTTTGATATTTATTTAATTTTTAAACCGACTTTGAATAGACCGCCACTGTCTTACCCTACACTTGTACCTTGTAACTTATTATTTTAGAGGTTATACCTACGCCTGAAGGTCTTTAATGATTGCTATGTTATCTCGAAACAACATACAATATCGCTTATTTCGCCTGCGGTTATACAATAATAACGTAGCGGAGTTTATCTTATAACGTTCTCTAAACCTTTTGTCTGTCAAAGAGCGCGTTCTAAATATTTTTATGTATTGTTAAGGAAGATAACACGCACTCAGCCCTGTCTTGTGTAAACAGGCTGCCCACCACTCCGAGAGATAAGCTTAACTAAATCCTACCTATGTACTCATTTGCCACATTGCTAATATAATACAAAAAGGCCTTAGTGACGTGAAATCCAAGAATAAAAAGGGTATTTTTTTAAAAGGCAACACCCGCTCTAGGATTATTTCCAACACATCGTGGGGGACTTTACAAACATTTAAACAGCGGACACAAAGAACAATCAGATTTAGGATTTCTATTGGAGATGTATCCCGTCATGTACAGCAGTCATGTATTTATATTACTATATTATATATTTATATATTTCGCTCGGAACCCTAATTCTTTTTCCAAAATAAAAGTAGCCTAAGTTACTCCTAATAACACCAGCTATCTGCCAGTGAAAGTCCCGTGGAAATCGGTCCACCCATTCCGGAGATTAACTAGAAAACTATTATTTTGACATTACAAAACAGACACCAATTTTATGTATTTGTAGTTACTTACTATGAGGTGACCCGTCTACTCGTTTGCCGTATACCATAAAGAAAAATGTTTACCCTAAGTTCACCCTATTGGTATTCCTCAATACAAGAAAATAACTAGTAACTAATACTAATATATATCGTCCCTATTTAATAAACGGTCCCAATAATAGCCATTAGCTTTTAGTATGAGATTATTTAGGCTACAGACAGCTGCAAGCAATGGCATCCAATTAATCTTTGTTCTCATTCGTGAAAACTGTTATGAATATTTATGCGTTATTTTACCTATAACGAAAAAAGTTTTGTAAAAATATGAATAAAGTTTTTAAAATTAAACTTCATCAGCTTAGCGCTTAATTAACAAGCAAATGAATATAAAATATTATTCCATTAAGATGCATGACACGGTTATTTTTTATGGGATAGGGGGCAAACGAGCAGACGGGTCATCCGTAACCGGTTGTCTGTGAGGCCGGTACGTGTTTGGTATTACTATTCCTATCTATATCTCTTTTACTTTTGTACATGAAAATGGTAGTTCAGAAACTTGAATTGATTCCGAAAGAAACTATATGGACCGTCCGTTTTATCTACTGAAGGGAAATAGCTCAATTTCTTAGAGTGCCTCGGCTAAACGTAACTAAAACCTACCGATATGAATCTATGAGTATTTTGTACTGGCAATTGACCGCAGTAATACCTGTGTTTATCGCTACTGCTCCGCTTCTAAGCGTGATGTTTAAGGCTTATAACCTTGTTTGAAATTATGATGATTAATTAAAATAAAAATCCGTAAAAAACAAACTCAAATCCTTTTTTTTATCAATACAGATGACTAAATAAATGAAATATGTAATTGAATAAGGTAATAAAACACTCAAGTCTGTATACTAAACATTTGTATAGCCATATTACAATATCTAACAACTTGACTTTTTCTAAAATAAATAGTTTTAAATAACGATAACATAGTTTACGGTTAATTATATTTTTGGTTCAGACATATTTTTAGGATTTTAACTTGAAAGTTGATTTATCGCGATGATTATAAACCTCTCACAAAATAAAAATAGAGCTTCAATTGATTTAAGAAAAAATATAAGTGCGTTGATGAGTAGTGGTGGCTGGCATGGTAGCAATAATTACAAAAAACGCAACACCGTGATAACTATGTATTAGGGACTACTATAATACCGTAAATAAGTATATTACCGTTTTATAATTAGTAACTATACCTATAGGGGAGAGGGGAGTCGTGGCTAAGTGGTAACCGAGTAGGTTAGCACATTGCAAGGTTAAGTAATATTAACCAGGTCAGTCTTAGGATGGGTGACCATTCTTAACACGTTAAGCCCTCGGTCCTAGTCGCGTACGAACATCTGTGGCATTCGTTACGGGCAGTGGGAATCCTAAAAAAAGTCCGACAACCTGGTCTAACTACTGAACTTCGATATCGCCTAGTACTTGGGTTGTGGAGGTCTGATGGTAGTCGCTTCACGTAAAATATCGAAGTTCGGCCGTTTAGACTGAAAGCCGACCCCAAAACTTAGTTGGGAAAAGGCTCGGAGGAGGATGACGTATAATTTATAACCGTGGACATGCTATATTTTATTCGTTATTATTGTAATATTGTAACATGTAGGTTCGAAAACAAATACGGTGGATATTTACTTTCAAGTTAAGCAAAAAGCAAAAATGGCACCTTATTTTCTTTTTTCTACCTTATAATAATAAATAGTAGATTTCTACGTAAATAAAGTTAAAAAAGATCTCGATTCAATGTTTCTTTTGCAAATCAAAACTTAATTGCGATAATATTCCGATACCTTTTATTCGGTTACCGGACGCTTCGACTGAATTGCAGCGTCGTGGTCACGGGGAACAGTCAATTGAATTATATTAAATAGTCCCTGTAATCTCATGCACTTTTCATCAGTTAATTTTTCGAATTCACGTTTGAATATATCTTTCACCGTCACTTGTCACTACGGTCCCGGCACTCCTACAGTTTAGCACCCAGATGAGCTGAATTGTAGCGTGTAGTTGTGATCGCGACCTGACCTAGCCATTGCCTACCCGCACATTAAGACGTTCTCGAGATATTATTCACCACAGTCAGCCAATCAGCCAAATAATTATATGTATATTGCTACAATTTGCGGTATGGTGAAGAAATCTTCTCCCAACTAAGAGACGGTGACTTCCATCGACCTTGCGTAGTAACGATAACGTTGAAAATTTCTTATGTAAATAATATTTCAGCTACCGCAAAAGTTGGAAGTTATTTGCATATATTAATTAACAGTAAATTGAAAGATGCTCTAGTAACGAACAATATAGACTCCGCGCTTAGAGGGGTCTAATGTTTTAAAAATAATTCATGACGGAGATCAACCAACTTACATTCTCGTACTACGGTATCTTTAAATGTTGAATAGGTGTAGACAAGAATATTTTAAATGACCATCTTTCAAGACCAAGTTGACCAAATCACCGCTGAAACTGCAACGGTACCGAGGGTCGTAGGTTCTAAACCTACATGAGACAATTAATTGTGTGATTGACATATAATTACTCTCACTCAAAGTACTTTGTGTTCAGTAGAATCAATTTTAAAAGGCCACGCCTCCTTCAATATCGTATTGAATTCATTCATTTCTTACAGCGTGTTAGCGATATTTCTGCTAAACGAAAAATCATACACAAAATATACTCGTCACAGCCGTTCAATTTCTTTTGTAAACTTTAGTATATTAGTATAGATCTATCTATACTAATATACCAGAGCTAAAGAGTATGTGAGCTGAGAAATTCATTATCAAATTAACTCTGAAATTACATTCAAAATCCAGATGAAATATCAGCAAAGATTTCAAGAAAATAGGAGTGTTTAATAGCCTTATTAGTCGAGATAAATTCTTAATAATTATAAATAGTATTTATTGTTCAAGTGGTTTCAAGTGATGCGTCAAGTTTGAAAACAGCTCACTGGTCAAAAGATAGATTTGCATAAATATAATAGATAGAAATTGAAACTAATTATTTTATTTGAAGTTATATTATTATTTGTAAACCTTTAAACTGTTCTTTAGGAGAGAGAACTCCACCACTCAGCCTGGGTTTGTAAAGTCCAAGGATAAAACCAGTCAAGGATGAACGAACTCAACGAATTGCTACAGACAGAAAAGACACCCCAAATTCCCTTAACACAGATTTGCCTACCATGGCAAGCACCTCCAAAGCCGCAACACTCAATTTTCCGTTCTCACGAAGTGATACTTTGACTCGTGTTTCGCCCCTACACGAGACATCTTAAAGAAAGATTCGGCCAAATCTACATCGGCACAGGAGGCGTTAAACGAAAAGAAAAGGTGTCCGAGACTGCGTATTTAATATCATCTTCTTAACATTCATAGCTTATATTATAGTGGTCGGTATATATGTTTAAGGCGTCGGACTTGCGATCAAGTGATTACGGGTTCGAACCCCACACAGTGCACTACCGACGTGAACCTAGGTACAGAAGCATTTACCTTAGCTGGAGGGGTTAACAAGAATACTAGTACAGTGTGAATTATAGTAACGTGTGACTCAGTTATTATAATTCTTTCTAAAAAAATTACCTCCTCATACTACGCATTTGACTCGTTTCGTCATAACTTTTCTAGCCCAGCATAGCCTTGCCCAAGCTTACTTTGTTAGCCAAATTAGGATTGGAAACTCCACCATCTTTTGAGAGTTTTATGAAGAACTCTCAGATACTCAAAATTCTTCACGGTGTTCCCATTCACTTCCGAAGCAAAGGATAATTAATCAAGATTAGTCCTTGAGAACTCAAAAGACCGTGTCTGGCATCCAAATTCCAAATAATATTTATTACTCCAAATTCCATTAATTTTAATGGAAAACTGTTAATTTTCAAGAGATTAATAAATGTATTCAAATATTAATTAATGAATACATTTCCAAGGGATGGTATGATAAATTATAATAGCTATAATATTACAACATTATTATTTTGTTACTAGGTATATTGGCCGTGGCTTGGCTCGAGTTAATGTAAAAATCATTCAATTTTCTATCCATAGGAAGCAGTACTTTTTGATCCCTCGGGAACAGAACTTTGTTCTAAATGAACGGTAACCTATGTCTCTTTCTATACCACTGATAACGTGTACGAAAAATTGCATCATGATTGGTTCAAATGTCCACAAAAAGAAACGCATATCCACTTTTATAATATGGAATTGGAAGGTAGGATTACCATTGAAAGATTATAGATTAGTTGAGATTTTTTAAACTAATGTAACATTTTAATACAGTTTTGAAACTATCTAAACCAACGTTAAATATTCATAGATTTTTTATTGAATAAAACTATATAAAATGTCACGTTGAAAGTTCTATCAAGGTAGACTGGGCAAAATGGGAATCAAATATGTTCATATTTGATTCCCATTTTGCCCAGTCTACCTTACATCTGTGTTAGAAACGCAGACGTATTCCTTGCGTCTATTCGTTCCAGGTCAGCGCATATATCTGACGAATAGATTGAATCGATTGCGTTCAAGATTTGTGATATCTTCATTCGTTTTCCATATATCATTTTTAGATATTTCGAATTTAGATATAAAACGCGTAAAGACTTACTACTTATGATGTTATGCCGTACTTCGCACAAAACTAGGTTTACTTTTGCAATAGCTATTGCAGCACCTTATGGTTGGAGTCATGGAGCAAACTTAATCCCAAAAACCTTTCCAAAATTGTAAGTAATGGCTATAATCATTTTGTTCTGTGAATGCATTTTGAAATATAATAAGTATGTTTATCAGCAGTCTGGTTACTATAGTACTGGCTCTGTCTAGTTTGGGATCAGACGTGTGGAAGGTGTGTCAAGTTATTATTATCATTATAATTCACAGAATAATATTTTCGAATAAATATTTTCTTAATATTTAGTACAGGGCCGCGCTCAAACTTCTTCTGTCATAATTCTTTATCGTTGTCGCTATCATTTGAACATTAACTTTTGAAATAGTATGTCAGTACAATCGGTCGATCGGGATCGGTATTCTACACTATTTAAAATTTTGTTGGGTAATCATATCTTCTGTGTTATTATTTGGTCAGAGTAAATTATAAAAAGTTTTTCAGTTCTTCAGCGTTTCGATAATATGCGGGTCTTGTTTGTTTCCTCAAACTATTTACCAATTCTCTATAAAGCGACATTGAGTGATCTGAATTCTCTGAGTTATCTGATGAGCTTGGAGCTAAAGGCTCAATCATGTCAAATCAGTACTATATAGTTTTAGTAAACGTCAAAAAACATGACGTCACACCTTACTGTTGTCAAACCATTCACGTTTTGAATTTGACGAATATAAAATAAAAAAACATTAAATACACCTGTACGAAAGTTTTCACAACATTTTAAGTTATTTTATTACCCGCCTTGGTGAAACCATGGCATGTACCCAATTATTAAAAAATTTTATTGTTAATTTCTTAGAAGTTTATAAAACTTTTACCTATGGAATTACGTTTTATTCATAGAAATCTTTAAGTAAAATTTAGTTAGGTAATCAAATTTTTCAACATCGTCGATTTACTTTTGCATATAAATAAATGTAATTAATGACTCTGTTACGGAAATCTGCTCACGGTAGAAGTAGAACGAAACATCACATTAGCTAATAATAAAACTTGACAATTTTAAGGTAAGTTCCTAATTTTTACATAATTCCAAACGATTACTTCTACGTCCTTTGTTACAGAACGAATATAGACACGTGCGGAATAGATCGTATATATTTTTCAACGTTCCTATTCGGTCCAATTGAATTGTTGTTATTTAATTCAAAGGGCGTACGGGTAGCCAATCGTGCGGCACATGGTTCTGCAAATTATTTTTCTGTTTCCTGTGTTAGATTGGCCGATATTTCTCTGTACAATGATAGTGGGATAAGGTTTAGTTAGTTACGACAGATATAAAGCAGTTGAGTGGCATTGTGGCATTAGACATGAGTTAGTCGGTACACGTATGCCTGATAGCTAATGTTTTAAAGAATTTGTAGACCTTAAACATGGCGCGAAAGATAATTTTTTTTATGGGATAGGAGGCAAACGAGCGGATGGATCACAAGAGTCACAAGTGCGTTGCCGGCTTTTAAGATGTTGAGTAAAGGAAGGAGTGAAAGGGAGAGTGCGGGGAGGGGGAGAGAGAAGGGTTAGGGCCTCCGATAACCTCACTCTCTCGGCGAAACACAATGCAATCATTGCTTAACTGCCGGTTTTCTGTTAGGCCGTGGTATCACTCCACCATCAGGTGAAGGGTCACCTGATGGTAAGTCTGGTCGTTTGCCACCTATCCCATGAAAAAGTAATTCAAAAGTTTAACAATAGTGAGCTTCTGGGACATTTTAAACATTCCTATCTAGATTGAAACTAATCATATCTTGTATTGTGGATTCTAAACACGGATTAACCAACTTATATACATTTTTTATAAATATATACACATTATACATGTCCAATACCGATACAACAGAGATCTCCGAAATGATAGTAGATTGCTCCACATACCGCGCCACTCCACAGAGATCGTCTGAAATATTACAAGAAGAAAGAGATTTTACCCTTAATCATAACATACTTCCAGAAGAAGGTAATGGTTAGAGACAACTTAACTATGAATAAAATGTCTTCATGGCTCGTCACCAGTTACTCCCATACAGCTCTAAAGTGGCAATTTGTTAGTGCACAGTTCCAACAACTTTGTCCACCCTCTATATTTGCAATGAAAGTTTGAAATAATGTCGCAGTCCGGTCTGTTTTGTGTCAATAGGCACAACAAGGCACAACAAAGTGTACACTTGTTATTCAATTACGAAGTGAGTTTATGTGGGTCTTTGTCTATGAAATGGTATTTTGTTCAAAGTTTTATACAGAAAACTATTTTTGTTGAAAATAACTTGACATATCTCACACACGGCCGTCTGAACCCAAATTAGCCAGAGCCTGTACTATGGTAACCAGACTGCTGATAAACACACTAATATATTACCAAATACATATATATTGTATTGATTGATATACTATTACACCCAGACACAGAACAATGATCATGCAGGATAAGAATCTAACCCATGACCTCTGACTCAGCAGTCAATATCACTAATTACTAGACCAACAGGCCATTCAAATCATATTCCTTTTTTCTATAAAAACAAGTGAGTAGACGAAGACGCGATGTATGTGTGATAATATATCTTAGTTGTAAGTGGTGACCTGTGCATATAAACACTTGCAACATCTCCCATTCATAAGTAACGGACTTATGAGTGGGAGATTTTGCGAGTGCTGGTAATAAGTCTAGTAGGCCATCGTGACTTCGACGTTTTTTAGCATTTAGAATTCAGTTCAAAGGGTACTTTCATTAAAAAAAGTACAGTTGCCTAATACCTAAATTAGTAAACGAAATCTACATTAAAGCAAGCGGAGCCGCGAGGGCAAGAGTTTATGATATTTTTTGGAATTTTTATAAGACCTCAAAAAGCTGTTTATCACGCATTACCTCATAGTAATTCCAATTCGATAAGTCTTCATTTAGTAAATAGGGTAATTCAGAGTTGGTCTCATTTAATTTAAAAAAAAAACTTATTTTGTAGATTACGTCGACAGCAGTAACTACACTAAGTTAATATAAACCCCTATTCCTATCTCAACCATCCTCGTTAGCTTCAAAGTGAAAATCGGTGTACATCTGCAATCGTGTAGTGTGACCGATTGTACAGCCGTAGCCGTTAGAATTGCGATGGCGGTTTGTACAAGAATACGTAGGATAGTAGGTGCACTCACAAAGCGTGTGTATACTTATGTGTCGTTCATCTCTTACAGTTTTTCTCGTATAACAATTTTTAAGCGTACTCAATAGATAGTGTACCCGCTTCCAGGGTATATCCAAGAATATCACAATTCACCACTGCCAATAATTAAAACACAGGTATATCCGAGAATCATGTTTAATTAAAAAACCTTTCCTTATAAACACCCTTTTGTAACATAACCATATCTTGAATTTAAATCAAAGTCCGCCATCTAGCGTCCAACAGAATATATATACTTAATAATTTATCAAAGGTGAGATCACATCGATACCTCGAATTAAAACCGAAGAGCGCCATCTAATATCTAATAGGATGACAAATTACATTATATTTAGAGATTAAGTTTCTGTAACAGTTAGAACTAATCCAAGGACATCCTAACTAACATTATAAATCCGAATGCGAGTTTGCATTTTGTTTGTTATACTTCCAGGTTTTAATTACTCAATCGAACTTCATTAAATTTTGCATTCGCGTTATCAGATAAAAGTTTCATGATGATTCACATCACACTCAAATTCAAATTTATAATATATATTAGGATTGTATGAATCGGTCAAGTATGATCGAACAATTCATTTCTTAAAACATGAAACGGTCAAGTAAGATTGATTAGCGATTTTCTAGAGAAACATGAATGATCTCAGAACACATAACTATTTTACATCAGGTGAGATGGAAAGCAGACTGGAGCCTATTAGCAATAACAATAAATAAATACTCATAAAAGTTGGGTTAACATTGTCAATAACAATGTGAACGATCCATAAAACCCTAATATCCTAATAACCATAAAATTATTATAATATTGTGATATCAACCCAGCACATTTATGAAAGGACAAGAAAAAACATTTTCAATGTTGTTGATAGATATTATGTATGATTAAGTTTTAAACATAACTCCTAATATTGACCACGCTTTTAAAAAGAAACGAGTACTAATACCGAATTCTGAAAGAGTTACATTAAGAAATAAATAGATAAATTTGGAACATGTTCAAAGACTTTCTCTCTCTTCTAGAAGGCTATGAAACAAAGGAAATAAAAAACGCCGAAGTGGCCTCTTTCCAAAAATATACCTTCAATAAATTTAATTAAAAAACTTACTTTAATGTTACATTTCATAAAATATGTAATAAAAATATAGGAAAATTGTTGTGCAAGTATATGAATCTGAATCAAGTTACTAGAAAAGGAATAAACAAAATAAAATTATGGTGAAAAATATTAATCATATCCATATGCAACACCTGGAACATATTAGTGCAGCATTTAATAACGACTTCGTAGAAAAAACCAAAATGCTGCTTAAGCAACATTATTTTTCTAACTATCAGTAACACTTACACTGATATGTTCAGAAAATTAAAAAAAAACATGCCTTTAACTAGATAATAGAAGTTTAATTTTTAATTAATAAAAAACCTAAATGTTAACTAAAGCTTTTGAGAAGTACAACCATAGAGCAGTATGCTCTGTTCCTATCTTAGAATTGTGTTAAATTTCAATCAATGTCAATGTCACAGAGTACCTTTTGACGCTATCTTGCGATATGATACGTGCTTGTCACTGTATCTAATATATGTAGTACTCTTGCTGCCAAACTAGAAGCTTATGGTATGCGTGTTAACATTCTTGATCTTATGAAATCTTATCCTGACATTTATAAACTAATAACTGATATTCCCAATATTCGTGTCAAGACAGCTTGTGTTGCAAAACGGTACCTTGCGGTACAACATACATATAATAATATGTGTACCGTATCTGGTGTACCTCAAGGCAGCGTTTTGTGACCTCTATTCTTTAGGTCACTTGTTAACAATTTGTCAATAGTAACGTTATAATTCTGTGTTAAGCTGTTTCTTGACAATTGCTTCTGAAAAAAAAGTTTTGTCGCCGATTAACTTCGAACGATCTTTTATATTATGGTTATAAACTCTATGGTCATTGCAAAAATCATAGCTTTTACAAATAGTTGGCAAATGAAAGCATTTACTATCATTAACTACAATTTTATGGCCCCTATAAATAACGGCCACGCCTTTTAGCATTCCTCCAGGCACTTGGAAGGGTAAAATATCGCCCTGTTATTAGAAACATTTCCAACTAGAAATCTACCGAGATTTTAGTTACATTCTACGGATATAATGAGAGATTATGGATTTTTAAGTAATCGGATATTCGGCTTTCTAAAAACGATTATTGTTCTTTAAATACTGCCCTAACAATGTTAGTAGTAGTAGTGATGGTTGATTAGGATGACGATTTACGATTCCCAATTAATACAAATATTTGTATGAATGAATATTTTTTTTTCTGTTTTAATGTTCTAGGTGTTTCAATGTTATGATATGTTTATGTAGAAGTTTCACAACAAACATATTTACATTACTTTTGAGTGACACAACAACAGATTGCAGGCATAAATTGACTTTAACTGGCCATATTTTGTGACGGTCATATGAAAATCAAAAATTATGATTTCAATCCGTTGTGTGAAACATAAACTGTGACACGTTAGTAATAAGGTATGTTTTGCTTTGTGTGTAGTATCTACTGATATTCATTTTTCAGGAAATTGACACAGAAACGAATGGGTTTTTTGAAAAATGTATCGTCCATGAAATTGTACGTTAAAGTGATATTCATAATTTATATTTCGCCTCTTTGTTTTTTTTTTCTTTTATATTAAATTTGATTTTGATAACTTTTCACATTAGTTTATTTATAATAAATTGTAAATAGATACTTATTAAAAAAAGTATTTTTTTTGACACAATTGATTTTTTTAAAGTTTAAGAACACTTCTTTAAAATATAAATTTTTAAGACAACACGTTATTAAAGCAAAGAGGCCATTAATTCTACCTTTCGACCTAAAATATAATATATGTATGTCGCATCTTTGGTCATTAGTACGGATACTTAGAACGCCCTCTATAATAAATTCACCGGAAAGGAACACAAGGGCCATCTACTGGCGTTACGCAGAGTCTAAGCGGAGGGTGTTGGCGTGCAGACGGACGAGTTCACTTTAAGTTTGGTTACCGCCGAGTCAACACTAACCTAGGAACTATACAGTGTTTCTTTGAGTGTTTACTATTGTAAACACTCAAAGAAACACTGTATAGTTACTACGTCAGTGATTAAATATCAAATGGGAATTTTCTCATCGCCGGTACCCACTTCGTGCCCACATTGTACCTAGTCCTGTGCTTGAGGATTCTACATGTATATTATGATGTTGCACATAGATCAATAGAGTACACAGAAATGAAAAAAAAATACTAGATATTAGTGGCTTATAGGTGGTTAACAGACAGATTATATAATAGACTAGCAGTTCTCGTGTATATATTTATATATATTTTGAGCGAAACGCTAATTTTTTTTCCAAAATAAATGTAGCCTAAGTTACTCCTTATAACACCAGCTATCTGCCAGTGAAAGTCCCTTGGAAATTGGTCCACACGTTCCGGAGATTAACTAATCTCAATAAACAACAGAACAAACAGACAGACAGATAAAAACTGATTTTTAGGCATAAATATCGTGCAAATAACTGTATGAGCATAAAAAAAAACTATTATTTTGACATTACAAACAGACGCTTCAATTTTATTTATTTATTAAGATAAGATGATTAACTTTTGTTTTTATACTTTCGCGACTATACATATTTGATGTGTAAATCGGGACTTAATCGCGGTAATAATTACAAGGTACAATACCTTTTTGGTTACCCGACGTTTCGATCGAACTGCACCGATCACGTGAAAGTACTCGTAGATTTTGTCATTGACAAAATCTACATTCACGTGACTAGTTTTTTTTTTCCGGGATACCTGAATTGATTGCAATTCAGGTATCCCAGAAAAAAAAACTATCCGTTTAAAAGTTATGACCTTTGTTTTGCTAGAATATCACCTTCGTTTGTCATTAAAGCAGATGGAATGTCTAGAGTTAATGATTTTAAATCAAAGATTTTATTTTATTTTTGAATTACTCAATTTGTTATTGAGAAAATCTCCCCCCATCCTTCCTTCTAATCCCCCTCGCCCGTCTTCCCGCTCTGCCCCCCTCTCCCCCTCTTCCCCTATTCCCACTTTAAGGGCGGCAACGCACTTGTGACTTTTAAGTTACAGGTGCCCATGGGCGGCGGTGGTCATTTACCATCAGGTGACCCGTCTGCTCGTTTGCCCCCTATACCTTTAAAAAAAAAACTCCCACCTTAAAGAGCGGTAACGCACTTGTGACTCTTGAGTTGCAGGTGCCCATGGGCGGCATGACTGTATCAACCACAAATCTGTTCCGAAATGGAGAACTTTGTTGAAATATAAGGCTTAGGTAAATGGCCGTATCTTTTGCATGCGTTGTCTTAGAAGCTTGATATTACGGCTTAAAGGTACCGCAGACATAAATATTTAATGTTAATTTCAACTTGATACCTCTGCGAATTCCAGAGAAGAATAGACTTGACAGACAGACAAACAGACGGACAACAAAGTGATCTTATAAAAGTTCCTTTTTCTATTTGAGACTTCCTTTACAAAGCGATTAATAAATGAAGATGTAAAAAGGAGTTGCCGCATTAAAAAATTTATAACATCGTCTTGTCATAACGTTTCATAACAAATATCAACAGAATATGAAGGGACTCATGGTTTAATCATGATTCAGTTAGGATGTGTTCACTTATCAGCACCTACTTCTATTTCATACTGATCATCCTGTTGTTGCTAAACATGTATTTAGAGGTAGTATGTTTAGATTATTTTTGAATGTGACTAAAAAATATAGCCATTGATACCTGCTTAGGAGCAGCGAAGCAAAGTTTCTGCTTGCATCAGAGCTGCTTAACTCTAAACCACAGAAGACCGCAAATACTGTATCTGTAGCTGAGTGGTTGAATTTTAAACACACTTTTATTAGATTCACTGGAAGTCAATGTTTAACGTACTTGTAATTGGATTCAGGAGGTAGATTCTTGGAAAGTGGAACTCTTCAGTGGTTACTTGTAAACCCCTAGATTTTTGGCTCATTTGACTCGTCCAATCCGAATTGAGCTGGGTAACAATGGTCTGATAATAGAGCCAGGAGGATGATAGTCGTAATCGGTTTTACTTTTAAATTCTGTTACCATAGGCGAGGCGCGAGTTGTTTATGCGAATTTAGTACATTAAAAAAAAACAAGCATACGTGATATACGTGTACTACAGAGTAAGAAATAAATCTGTAAGTAGACTCTGTGCTGTGTGTTTCCTAAGCATCATATTTGGAATCTCATCAAAACCCACCTGACGTAAAACAAATATTCAATATACATTTGATGCAGCTGCAGAAAAGTTTGTGATTAGCCTTAAAGCCTAATAATTTATTTTCGTAAGCAATCCGCGTATAGCATTTTTAAGCACCTTTGAATGAGAAATTGTTCAATTACAGGGTGTAAACATAAATTGATAAAACTACACAAACGTGAACAGAACAACTAAACCCGGGCTCATCTGGTCTGATAGAAATCGAATGAAACTTTGAAGACACGTAAAGGCGAGGCTGTGTTAGTTTGTAGCTTTCATCTGTCTCAACAGGACTGATATTTCAAGTGATGCAGCTTTCCATGAAACACAGAACCGTAAAGCTTTAAACTTCAAGTAATGTCAAGGTTTTTATAACGTTTTGAATAAAGATCATCTTTGAACATTAATTTGCCTGTCATCTGTTTTTATTAGCTGCTAAATGATAAAAGGGGTAGCCAAATACTGCACTTCTCTACTAAAGAGATTTTTTAGATTACCGAGATTGGAAACAATACACACGTATTCGATGACAAAGTAGCATTGCTGACATAACTTAAGTAACACTCTCGTATACTACTCCTTAGTACCCGACTGGGGAAATAGTATTACATATATTGCAGTTGAAATAACTAAGCAATTACTGTACATATCATAATAGGAAATCTAACATAAAATTATATTTAGGGTCCCGCTACTGAAAATTAACTTCGTTGTTCGTATGTCTGACTGTATGTCTTGTTATATCACATAGAAAATATTTTTTGCGATTACAAACTTTCGTTTGGTGATTGGAAAATTTACTGTAACCCATATCAATGTATAGGAGAGTATTTTCAGAACGGCAAAGTTCAGTTTGTCACTCGTCACAAATCTTCATAAATCGATTCCCGAGATGGACTATGAAACTATCTACATACGAGTACAACAAGCGAGAGTCAGACTCGCACCAGTCCAGTTTTATCGGACTGATATAAACTGAGATAAGCGCGTTCAAAAAACAAACAATTTCTTAAAAATATAATATCATTATCGAAGGTTTCTTCCATCAACCAATCAGCCTATTGCAGTCCAATGTTGGACAAAAGCCTCTCTCAATTTTTTTCTTGTGCCCACTGACGAATAACGTAATCAATAGCTGTGCTGTTTACCATATGGTTGTAAATAAACACTGTATTTATGGAACTACTTAAAATACTCAACAGACAATAACCAACGCTACTTTTACTACACACGGCTCTGTTGCAAGTTAATTGTTCATTCGGATACAGCAATTAATCCGCTATGTTACACGCAGGGATGGCAATTAGCAAAATTGGCCACCAAAACAAAATATTGCAAAGGTATTTTCAAAAAGTTTATAAAGACTTTAATAAAAGAAATTCCTTGAAATTCTAGCACGCCAAAATTCCATCGCGTTAGAGAGGCGTGCGGCGCTAAAAGGAATTCTATTGTTAGATCTTAGGCATTAAGTAATTGTTTTTCACTTATATAGTGTACTATTCGCCACGGCTCCCCTTTTGTTAATGTAGATTATGTCAATTCCTCAGGAACAGTGTTTTTTCACAATGAAAGGGGTACCTTTGTGAGCTATTCTGTATTCCTGAATACGTGTATGCAATAGTTCATAATGATCGTTTTGAGTAGCTAAGGCGTGAACGCCTAACAAACAAAGTAACATTCGCATTTATAACATCACTACATATTATAAAACACAGTTCCCCGCCGCGTCTGTCTGTTTGTCTTTTCGAGATAAACTGAAAAACTACTGAACGGATTTTCATACGGTTTTCACTAATAGACAGAGTGATTCATGAGGAAGGTTTAGGTGTATAATTTGTTAAGATTTTGTATAAATTGATTGAAATATGTTGATGATTGTTGAAGATATCTCTGCTACCCGTGCGAAACCGGGACAGATTGCTAGTTTAGTATGTAAAAAGGTTATGTATTGTAAAGTTTTCGTAACATAAAAATATAAAAAATCTATTTTCCAAGTTAACTGCAGTATAGCGTTTAAATATTACAACGGAGGTAGCCATATGGGTTGATGTTACCTTTTTTTTTTTTTTTTTGTGCGTGTGGAAACCCCCTCGGGCCGTCACCCCACCGGGGTTTTCGGTGGGGCGGTGTGTCGGAATCGAACCGACTAAAACCACACGGTGTGCCGTACTGCGCCTTAAGTAGGAGGGATCCGGGAACAGCTTTTATTAAGACATCCGGACCCCCCCTAGCGCCTGTGCCCGCAAAAGCGCGGGCACCACCTTCGGGTAAAAACCTCTCAATTAGGTGACGTCCAGGCACACGCGGACGCCGCCTCCTCGCGGGGGGCCACTATAGCGGGTGGAGGGGAAAAACCCATCCCGTCCACCCGCGGCCACACTCAGGGCGGCATGAGGCGCTGGTAAACGCGCCTCCGCCGCCCGGTTCGCCAGCAGCGAATTAGGTCCGAGTGGAGATCGTCCTCCCGGACCCTTTCCGCCGCCTCCTTCTGCAAGATGACGTCCTCACAGAAGGTGGCGACCGCGGTAAAATTCCTGTCGCTACCGGCCATGGAGCGTATGACGGCCGGTAGCGAGAGATCCCCTCCGATGACTGCAGTGAGGGCCCGACGCTGCGTCGCCCAGGCGGAGCAAACCGCCAGCGTGTGCTGAGCCGAGTCCTCACTACAGTCGCAGTGATGACAGGTGGGACTCAGTTCCCTCCTAGCGACCGAGTGCAGGTACTTCCCGAAGCAGCCGTGCCCGGAAAGAACCTGCGTCAGTCGGAAGGAAAGGGT
This sequence comes from Callimorpha dominula, assembly GCA_949752705.1. Classification (NCBI taxonomy): domain Eukaryota; kingdom Metazoa; phylum Arthropoda; class Insecta; order Lepidoptera; family Erebidae; genus Callimorpha; species Callimorpha dominula. The sequence goes on along the minus strand of OX457002.1, from coordinate 1,598,378 downwards.
CCCGTGCTGCCGCCCTGCCCACTCGACGATGACCGGCTGGAGCGCCTCCACGGCGGCAAAGCCAGCACGTGGAGCCTCCAGCCGGGACGACCAACGAGCCATGGTGGCTCGGCGAGCGGCCTCACGCCATTCGCGTACCTCTTCGGGCGGGGGCCGACTGCCGCTTCCCGCCCGGAACTCAGCCGTTTGCCGATATACTTCGGCGAGCACTTCCGCCTCCAAATCCCACGGGGGAGTCCCGGCAAACGCGCACGCCGCCTCCGTCGACACGGTGGGGTATCCGCGTATGGCTCTAACCGCCATAACCCTCTGAGCTCAGTCAGAGCTCCCGCCCACACCGGTGCACCGTACAGTGCCATTGACCGGACAACCCCCGTGTACAACCGTCTTGTAGCGACGCTGGGTCCTCCCAAATTGGGCAAGAGTCGCCCAAGGGAGGACGCAGCGCCGACTAGCTTCGGGGCAAGCTGTCGGAAGTGCTCGTCGAAAAGCCACCTACCGTCGAGGATCAGGCCCAGATACCTTATGTGGGCCCGAACCGGTACGAGAACCGAGTTGACTACGATGGAGGCGCCAGGGGGTGGACCACGACGAGGCCCATGAAATAAAAGAGCCTCCGTCTTATCCAGGGCCACCCGCAGACCCAGCGCCTCGATGCGACCGACCACCAGAGAGACACCTCTGGTGGCCAAACGCGCCGCCTCTTGGAAGTTCGCCCCCCGGGCTGTGACCAGTGTGTCGTCGGCGTAACAGATTACGCCCAGCCCGGGGGGGAAGTCGCCTCGAAGGGCCCAGTCGTACCCCATGTTCCACAGGAGTGGTCCAAGGACAGACCCCTGCGGAACACCGCACGACATGAGCCGACGACTAAAAACTCCGTCTCGGTCCTCGTACATGACGGTACGCTCCTCTAAATAGTCTGCCACCAGCCGCCTCAGGTACCCTGGCACTCCGTGATAGTGGAGTGCTTCCCTGATGCAGCTAAATGGCAGACTATTGAACGCGTTGGCGATGTCCAACGACACCGCCAACAGCACGCCGCCACAGCTCACTACCTCTTCGGTCACGGCCCTCAGGCGCAACACAGCACCGACCGTCGAACGCTCCGCCCGGAAACCGAATTGGGCGTCCGACAAATCGGGGCCGACCTCGCGAAGGGGTTGATGTTACCTGTTTTAACCCTACCCGGGTTTCGCCACATATTAGAACGGACTCAATACAAATGACACGTAATTTCCATCGCTTCATAGTCTTCAAACACCCCCTTCTCACCAGGCTCTGCGTAGTTTGGGATCATATGGTCGTGTGTGAAGTATCGTAAGGTATATAATATAAAGTTAAACCACACCAAACTAGGCAAAGTCTGTACTTTGGTAAACAGACTGCTGATAAACATACTGATATATTATTAGTAAGTACTACGAGTATACAATTAGGGTAATTCTGTCATCACCATCCAAATTCACACAGTAGCATCTTTGATGAAAATTATGAGAAGCCTGTCTTTTGTTTTGGTATCACTTAATACAAAAATATTTAGTAATTTGCATCACAAAGTTGTCTCAACAACTCACAGTTTGTAGACACAATGCACTCTTGTGTGCACTCTGTCGGAACTGCCTACTTCACCGCATACAATATTTTTTACGTTTGAATTAGTGACCACTCAGCTGGACAATTTTTTTTGAGATAAAAAATCTTTGTTTTTTAATTTGCCCAACCCATTCTATATTTCACTAAGTAACCATGGTGATGAATTATTCAACCTGTATATTATAGATAAATTAGAAATGTGCTCATCATACAACAATTTTTCCTGGGCGCTGCAATCAGGATTACTAACCACTAGACCAATTATTTTTAAATAACACAAATATATAATAATATATTTTAAGTTGTTCCAACCCTACACAAACCGCATCCACATTATGCCGCATCGAGCCCTCGCCAAATGCACTCAGTTATGTAAGCCGCTGGAAAGTGGCTTTCGTTGACATCCTATTTCCTCGCTTGAAAGCGCTATCTGCTATATTTATTACAGACCAATCTGATATGGCTCCTTACCTACACTAGTGTTGTGTAAAGATATCTTCTAAGTACAAATGTACATACACTCACGTGTAAATCTCTGAAGGGATAGGCAGAGGCGTATTAAACACCCACATTTTGCCAAATATAATTTAGTCCCGCGCTCACGTAATAAGAACAAATTTATTGCCGTTAACCGGCCCTTTGGGAATTAAAAATAGGAAAATTGGGAGTTTATGGAAGGGAAAGGATATTGCTCATACGGAATGGTGTATAAGCAAGAGCTCGAGCAGGTCAGGTTCGCATACCTGTAACTCGAACTGATTATTGCCTGGAAGTGCGAGCCCTGTAACTTATACTCTATCCGAAGCGAAACTTAGGAACCATCCATAAATTACGTCACATGATTTTTTGACCTCCCCTGTCCTTGCCACAGGTGGTCACATTTGTAGAACTACCCAGGGTGTGACGTTATTTATTTTGCAATTTTACACCCAGAACTAAAAAGAGCAGTTTTTTTTGTTTTACTAAATATGTAGTAGAGTATGTAGTCTTTCGTTTACAGATAATGTTTTGTGTTTAATATTTTAGATTTTTACATGTGACGTCACGAAGCTTATGACCCTCTCCCCACCCCTTGTCACACAATATCACACTTCGTTGACCCGTTCCTATGTACTTATAGTACCTAGGGAGTCCTATCAACCTATATAAAATATATAGGATGGCAGTTATTGATTTTATCATCATCATCATTTCATCGATAACATGCGGTCGTCTGTCCATTTTGTTGGTGGACGACTTACGCTACGTTTTGCCGGTCCGTCTCGTCGGCTGTCCATCGGCTGTCTGTTCTTCATGCCATATTTAGCCCACTGCAACTTCAACTGCTGATCCTTTCTGCTATACTGGTAACCTTCGTTCTTCTGCTTCTATCTCCTCATTTCGATCACGGAGAGAAACCTCCGAGCATATATAGGCCTCTCCATAGCTCGTTGAGCCACTCTTAGCTTGGTTTTCATGCTTAGTTAGAGCCCACGTTTCGGATCTATATGTCATCATCACTGGTAACACTCACTGGACTAAAACCTTCGTTTTAAGACATTGACGTATTTTGGACGAAAAATATTTTAATTAATATTTAATTTAAAATAAAAAAAAACTCAATATATAAATCATTCTTTCATAATATTTATTGCTTCTTATGTAAATAAAACTGTGAAAGAATATAAGATTAATAAAATTATTTAACTATTTTTAGAACTTGATAAAGCTAAAATGCAAATAAAATCAAATTACATACTAACGTTGGGCCGGCCAACTAAGTCTGTTTTGAAAAAAAAAGTAATTTCAATTTGAATGTTACTAAGACCTCTTTTGCATAAAAATATTAAAAGCTCTTACAAAGCGGACGCAGAAACATGGCAAAGGAAGGAGAAAGTCGTTAGATACATTTTATCATTGAACAGTCTTACGATGTTTATATATACACCCGCCTTTTTTCTAGACTAATCATCGGCCCTGCTATTGGCTACAATTGGGTACTTTCCTATGATTAACATAAATTATATAAATCGGTATACCTCCGTTCCTCATACAAGCAGGTGGGATGTGTAAAGTTAAAGACTTTAAGTAGTACTTTTTTTTAAACTATTCTCTCAGTTATTGAGAAAATCTATAGAAACTAACTTAAAACATTGTCGAAGTTAGTTTCATTTATCCATAATTGTAAATGGATAGTTTTTTTTATTCTTTTTGTAACTGCATGCTATAGTCATGTTCTTTTAGTGATTTAAGTAAGAGTTCCATAGCCATAAACACCCTATATAAGACATTAAACAATTGGATTTCAGGTTTTTTTTTATTTTTAATTAATAAACTAAACACTAAAAGTAGATAATTTCAGAACAGCGAATTATGACGTCACAAGTTATTATTTCTAAAGAACAAAGTTCCCAAGAGTCCCAAAGAACGCACCAATTTGTGATTATGATTTGAATTTGTGAATTGAGAGTCAATTATCGTATTGTACACGAAAATCCTCGTCCAAAAGATGGCTATCTTCTTTTAAACACGTTGGTTACACCACCTACTTACATATTTTCACTAATTTGATTGGCCAAGGAAGTTACCAACACGCCGCGCTAATTGGCCGATTCAAGCGGGGAATGAATCTCAGTCCAGTTGCAAGCAACCTGCTTACAAGAATTTAGAGATTTTTTTATCAATATATTTATTGAAAATAATTTTGGCCAAATTGAGCCAAGTATTTTCCTAAGTTGATTTTTACATTTGTGAAAAGTCAGAAGCTCAAAACATAGCCATGATTATGAAAACGCAATTAAATCAAACGCGGCTATAAAGGCTTAAAAAGACTTTTTAATTACACCTTAGAACAAAGAAGGTACTAAGTAATTATGGTAATTTGAAATTTTTCTTTGTGAGTTCAAGCTTTTGTCTTTGAGTTTTATATTTAAACTAGCAGCGCCACGCGGATTCAACCGCGTAAGTCCTGATCCCGTGAAAATATCGGGATATTAAGTAGCCTATATGTGAATACAGGTCTCTAGCTATCTACATACCAAGTTTCATCGCAATCGGTTCAGTGGTTTTTTCGTGAAAGAGTAACAAACATCCATCCATCCATCCAAACTTTCACATTTATAATATTAGTGGGATTAAGTATGGTATAATTTGGGTACTAAGTTGAATATCGCGCTTTCTGTGTTGCGTGACGAGGTATTTCTTAAAATGATTGTTACAGGATTGTTAACTTCCTTCTTTTCGACCTTATTTGTACTAACCTCCGTAGTTTAAAAAATGTATTAAAAGTATTCAGCATAGAAAAAATGAGAGTTATAAACCATCCAATCAAATCCAAACAAAGGTTTAGATATCTTCAAAGATTCTTTCACTCTTTTTAAACTGATAATTAATTTAATAATAAAAGAACTCTTTTATAATGAAATATGAAAGCCATTATTTAGTGAAATGGTTTTTACATAAAATATATTCATCAGAACTTAGAATTTGAATACAAAATTTAAGAACAGCAATTACTTGCCTGAAAATTGAATAAAAATAGGGTATAATTTCATCGTAGGCTCGCCGGTAGTAATTTGAGCAGTGGCAGTAACGAAATGGCAATGACGTCGGTCTTGAGATCAAGTAATTGCGGGTTCGAACCCCATTCAATACACTACCGATGTGAGCCTAATCTTAACACAAGCATTTAACTTAGCTAGTAAGGTTAACAAGTATATTAGTAATGTATGATGAACAAGTAAAAAAAATTGACCAATTCACATGTCATCATAACCAGGATGCGTTGTCTTAGGAAGTAAGTGCAAGCATATGAAAGTAACACTGATGACGACGATGATTAATGATGTGACGATATAGGAAAGCATTAATTTAATATAAAATTATATTTACAGATTCAGAACATTGAAGAAAACAATCACTCAATCGTTTGCATAACATTGACTATTGTCAAACGTAGTATATTTAAAATAAAACTTATTACAACAAAAAAACAAATAAAAAAATTGTTGAGCTTTTTAAAATCTTAAAATGTAATCACTACATATTATAAAACAAAGTCCCCCGCCGCGTCTGTCTGTCTGTCTGTTCGCGATAAACTGAAAAACTACTGAACGGATTTTCATCCGGTTTTAACTAATAGACAGTGTTATTCATGAGGAAGGTTTAGTTGTGATTGCTAGTGTTTTTAATAAAAAAAATAATTGATAAATTTAGTCCCAATCATCTGACGTGATCACAGGTAAGATGAACTAGTCTAGCTGTTTCCTAATTCGTAAACTGTTTTATTAAAGTGACCGCTAAAACCATAGCTTTCATGTTTATAGCACATACTAATTTATATAAAAGTACAGCACTTAAAAGTAGTGACGCGGCACAATCCAATATGTTCTTTATACCATAAATAAGGTGACTCGTTTTATTTTTTATTCTAGTTACACTTTGCCAGTAACTCGTACCCTATTTATCTTCTATTTTGTCGTAAAAAAACTTGACAGGAAAATCCTTATCACTTTTTAATTAAAAAGCTTCAATCTAGCTTAACTCAGATACCCTCGGCATTATTTTTTTTCTGCACAAATAGTCCTTTTCTATAACCCTGACAGGCCCTCTCCTCCTCACGACTACGTATTTGTTTATACTGCCCCCATCCCGCCCAACGCAAACTTTATATGAGCGGGGTCAGTATACCTTGCATTTGCATCAAGTTCCCCAAACCAAGGTCCCGAGACGCAGGGACCTTTATACGGCAGGTCTTACCTCCAACGCCATGGCGCCGGTACTATCTATTACCCTGACAGTTCTTTTTTATTGTGTAATGGAATAGGCATTTGTCTTACTTACTTATGGAATGTGACTATGAAGACGAAGATGGTACACGCCGATTCAAGAAAAACCTATTCACTCTACCCTTGAACCTTCCAGGGTTATAAGTGACGAGAAAAATAGACGCAGTCAGTTCTTTCCACACATTGACTACTCGAACCAAAAAGGAGCTGTCAAAGCGTTTAGTTCGACTCCCTGGTGTCTCGACAATGAGAGGATGGAACCTCTCGCTCGCTGCCTCTGGTCCGCTGGCCTTATTCAGGTCTAGATGCAGCATACATTTAAGTACGTATTTTTAGCGGATTTGAACGGCTTTTATTTTGGGGCCCAACGGAAGTAACGGACGTGGGCATTTAATTGTGCTGCCCAGAAGAAAATATTCTACGCAGAGATTAGCAAATAGATCTGATTTCACTACGCAGAACTATCAGGTATATGTAGAGGTGGGAGCGAGGGGGGTGACAGAAGTTTAATTCAACCGACTTGACAGAATACCAAGTAAAGCTTTCTGCTTTACTCCCTAAAGGATAGGAAGCTAACTTGTGTATTTCTTGATGATCCGTCGAGTTGTTAGGGTGTGAAGCGTAACAAATAAACAAATTTACTTTCGCATCAAATTTATAATATTAGTAAGGATTAATGTTGTGGAAACTTCCACAAGAAAATCCAAAATAGTATTAAGGGTTTCTAATACCGTAGATTTGGCACTCCAGTGTATGATTAATTTTCCACTACGTGTTGATATGGTACCATCAAACTAGTGGTACCGAAGGTCAACAGGTGAAGGTCAATAGACTGTCTCCGCATATATATACCTAATGGAAGTTTCGCGAAAGTTGATGCTAGACTGCCATTAGATTAAGTTGTTAAAGAACACTATTACGTTTGGAAGGTTATGTAACTGATGTTTGGATAATATTTGGTTTGTTCGGAGTATAAATCGCTTTAAAGTTATTTATCCCTCGGGAACAGTACTGTGGCGACTTCCACATACAATAAAAACATACTTCAACATCATCTAGCGAAGAAGAGCTGAACTACGTTGTAACTACTAATCCTCCATCGCGCAATGAAAGTTCTCGCGCCGATTAGTATATATAAAACTTCTCAACATCAATGGTTGGGCCGCGGTTCGCCAGACATGATCACCTCGCCCGGTCGAAGGATCCTCCCTTTGTGTTAGAGTTGTTACAAACTGACCATGTCTTCCAAAAAAAGCACTGCTTTTATAAGGTTTGTGGGCAAAAACTCCGCTTGCTTATAATATTAGTAATAATAATAACTTGAATCACTTTACTAAATAGTCCGCCTATGTACCAGATGTGCATAAAGTGTAAATAAATAAATAAAATAAATACATATTACTAAATACATAAATATTATAGATAAATTACACCCAGACACAAAACAAATGATCGTGCTCATCATCCAATTATTTATCCTAGGTGGGAATCGAACCCACGACCTCTCGCCTGGACAGGACAGGACTGCTTTGGACTGGTGAGAGCTCAGCGATGCATCCGTTGGCTGCATATGTACGAGCGGCACGTTGTTAACTTCAGACGTATATAGTATAGTATAATACCTATAGTAGCGCTTGTAGTTGTAGCGCGCAGCGCAGACCTTCGATGCTGACATGTTGACGGTTGCCGTCGATGCGTCATCGACTGCCGCCGTGCGTCGGTGTTGATGACTGCCGCTGATGGTTGTCAACAGGTGCAGTTACCTTTGCCGTTGACAGCGTGCCACTCGTTTATATGAAGCCTTAGTGTCGAGTTTAAATAACTATCATTTTCATTCGCACAGATTATATTCAGGTTGAAAATTCACGATACGAAACACGTATCTGTATTTACTCGCTAATCGCTTGTCTTTAATCTCAATATTATCTTCACAAGCGGCCTAATCACAAAGTTTCTAGAAACTCGCCGGTTCAGTGGTTCGACATTGAAATCTTATTTCAAAGTTTAATAAGTGAACAACTAATTTGCATTAACGAAGCTTGGCTATCGACTTGTGCACCCCAACAATTCGTTATAAAATTTTAACGAATTGTTATAATTATTATAGATTAATAGGTAGTCCTCATGAAATTAAAATAAATTGCTTTTATATAAAGCATTATTTGTTTCGTTGTTTGTGTGTTTAAACGCGCAAAACTCTGAAACTATGAGTCAAATTTGAATGATTATTTTTGTATTTAATAGAGTATTCATCGAGGAAGGTTATAGGCGTATATGTAACGTCATGCTAAGACCCTTAGTTGTAGAGCAGTGACAATAAACGCAGGTGAATCTGAACTGCTAGTGTTAAATAAAGACTTTCAAAAATTAGATTTACAATTATTTTTAGGTTTGTTATTTTTTTAATTGGAACAGACGCCTCCACATACACTCAGTGTATTAAGCACCTGCATTTTGACAACTATAATTGAATTCCACTCACGCCTATTGATAATCACTCAACCAGGCACTCTGGGAATTAAAGATATTTCATTTGGGAGTACATTGAATGGGAAAGATATTTAAGAGGCAAGGCAATAGAAGGAAAGGGGTATTATAATTATGTATTTCCACGGGAAATAACGCGATCACGAAAAGGTATTACATACCTCTGAATTACCTGCTGTTTCGACCAGGTTGCACTGGCCGTGGTCACACGCTGATCATATCATAGAACGCGAAAGTTTAAAAGTTAGGAAAGGGATATTGCTGCGGATTGATTGTGGATTTACTGAACTTGAACTGACTATTGGGGCTATCCATAAATTACGTCACACGTAAAGGGAGAGGGGGTCAATGAAGTGTGACATTGTGTGGCAAGGGGCGGCTGGGGTTACGCTAGAGGCGCTAGCTTTAGAACTACTATTTTCAGTTCTGGGTGTAAAATTGCGAAATATGTGACATCATACCGGGGGGGGGGTTCCTCAAATGTGACCACCTATGAGAAGGACGGGAGAGGTCCAAAAATCATGCAATTCGTGTGACGTAACTTATGGATGGCCCCTTGCAGAAAAGTCTGAGCCCTCCAACAGTGAAATAAACACGTGAATAGAACCGTATGTCTTTATTAAACAGTAATACCTGCCACTTACAAGTTTTTTATTATAGGAATGGTCATTCCTCATCTGTTGCCATACAACTTGTATTTTTAAAAGACGAAAAAATGGAGGAGGTTATCAATTCAACTCGTGTATCTTTTTTTAGGGTTCCGTATCCAAAGGGTAAAAACGGAACCCTATTACTAAGACTCCACTGTCCGTCTGTCTGTCTACCTGTCACCAGGCTGTATCTCATGAACCGTGATAGCTAGACAGTGGAAATTATCACACATGATGTATTTCTGTTGCCGCTATAACAACAAATAATAAAAATTAAAATAAATTAAAAATTAACGGGGGCTTCCCTACTAAAAACGTATTTTTTTGGCTTATAGTATAAAATATTGTACGATGGTGCGGAACCCTTCATGCGCGAGTCCGACTCGCACTTGGCCGGTTTTTTTTTTGTATGACCAGACCACGCATAATTTTTTACAGTAGTCTGATTTCGATGACAACTTTTTGGTCCTATTAAAACTTCAAATAAACCCTAAGGGTAGAATAATAAAGGACGAAGATTGTTCACCCATTGATTATACACCTGTGAACCAATTTTGTTGAAACACCGCGGCGGTCGGTAGCTAACTGTCTTTATTGTTGGTAGCCACAATAATAATAATAATAATAATAATTTAATTAATTGTTTCTCTCACACAGTACATTAGACCTTACAAAACAAAATTACTTTTGACACATTGTTATGCTTCTATGTGAGAGACTGGTATCTGTACTAGGACAGGCCTGTATGACAGATTACCAGCCTCTCCCAGCTCTGGATATGTGCAGTTCTTGATGTCAGGTAAGTGTTATTGTTGAGAGTGTATAAAAACTACTACCAAGCTGCAGTGTGTTCGTTTATAAATGAGTGTATGTAAGTATATGTATGCGCGTGTGTGGTGTGTGTGTGTGTGTGTGTGTGTGTGTGTGTGTGTGTGTGTGTGTGTGTGTGTGTGTGTGTGTGTGTGTGAGATTGTGTAAATAGCAATAGTGTAAGATGTGCTTAGAGTAAATATGTATGTGTATAATAGTAAATATGAGAGCGCACATAGTGTTGTATTATGATGGAATATATAAAAGATTTTCTGTTTCATCGTAACTGAGGGACTTGAGCCAAGATGTGACAGCTTTATTACAATGGAAACGCGTGTAGGAGTATATGTCAATTTGTTTGTTGATCTTATTATAGAGATAGCTTCCCAGAAAACCGAAGAACCTCATGGAGAACGCTGTAGTCCATTGAGTGGTAATTGTGTCACAGACATGATGTTTCCGCCGCTTATGATTGTGAATAGAGGGCTCATAAGCAAGAGCAGCGTGCTGTTTCAGTGTGATTCCCAGGATAAATAGTTGTCTTACTGTTAGGACGTCGGTAAGCCGGTACAGGTCTTTGGTAGGGAAGAGGAATGGTAAGGACCGACTTACCTTCAATACTGCCCGTTGAGCTCTTTCTAATTTTATGAGATTGCTCTTACATGCTCCGCCCCAAACCGTTATACAGTAATTTATTATAGACTGGCAAAGAGCCAAATAGACCATTCTAATGACCTGTACATCTGCTATGTGTCGTAGGTTTTTGAAAACGAACATTAATTTACGAACTCTTGAGGAGAGTAGGTCCAAGTGGTGACAGAAATTCAAGGAACTATCTAGTACAACTCCCAGGTACTTAATGCTGGAGGCTTTAGTTAGATGTGCGCAAGAGCAAGGGTGGCAGAGTGAGCATGTGTGATATATTATACCATGGCTGTCCCGCATAGAAGGCGGTATGCTCTTAATAGAAAATGGCATATAAATAGTTTTTTCAGGATTCAGTGTTAGCCCATTATCTTTAAGCCACAAGGAAACAACGTTAAGTCCAAGTTGTGCGAAGCCATATGCATCATCCCAAGAGTTACCATGAAAAACCAATGCAGTGTCGTCGGCATACGTCACTATCTTACCATTTGTGAGTGGGAGACTGCACAGGTCATTTATGAAGCACAGAAAGAGCGAAGGTCCCAGGACGCTACCTTGGGGAACACCGTAGTTGATAGGTAGATCATCACTAACGATATCACCCACTCTAACTCTCTGCAGTCTACCAGTCAAATAGTTAGAGAACAATTTAAGTTGAGTGTTACGGATCCCCAACCTCTCAAGTTTATTCAATAGGAGTGGGACGCGGACCGTGTCAAATGCCTTAGCCAGATCAAGAAATACTGCCACTACTTTCTTCTTCTGGTCGAGTTTGCGAACTATATGGTCGGTCAGTTCGTGTACAGCATCGTTTGTGGAGATGCCAGGTCTGAATCCAAATTGTGAACTCGACAGAAGATTTTTTGACTCGAGATAGTTTGCAAGCCGTTTGTTCAAGAGCTTTTCAGCAATTTTGGAAATGGCAGTAAGAATGGAAATAGGTCTATAGTTATTGACACAGCCCACGTCACCACTCTTGTAGATAGGAATAACCTCAGCCAATTTAAATTCCATCGGGAAGACTCCAGTACTGAACATTGAATTAAATATGTATGTGAGAGGTGCGACTAGTATTTGGTGATACCGTTGCAAAAAATAACCAGAAATACCATCGCGGCCGATGGAATTGCCTTTTTTTAAGTTTAAAATAATGTTTTGAACCTCTGCCTCATCTGTGGGAGTCAAGACGAAAGAAAATGGCTGAGAATCGACATACGTTAGATAATTACGGGAGTTAGTGTTCATAGTTTTTTCGGAGAGGTTTTTACCGATGGACGCAAAGAATGCATTTACCTTGTTAACTGACATGGCAGGGTCAGTGGGAGAGAGCAGGTCAGAGGCTGTGGTATGCTTTTTATTAGTGCATGCTATTTGTTTAATGGTGTCCCATAACACTTTGGTACTGGTATTAGCCGCCTTACTAATTGATTTTGTTTCGTAGTCTCGTTTTAGTTTTTTTAGTAGAGAGTTACAGAAATTCCTGTACCTTGTGTAGGTGGTCTTGATTATGGTGTTATTAGGATTTCTCTTTGACTTTACGTGTAGTTTGTCGCGGTTGCGTGTATATTACACTTAGCACACATATGTTGTTCTAATAATAATATATTCTAATGTAATAATAAAAGAGACCTGTAGTGATTTGATGATGGATGCGGAATCCAGTCGAGGGAACTCCTGAGCGCTTTGCAGCATCGTGTTTGTTCTTATTCATTTATCTTAATGAGATTTTTAAACCTAATAAAAGAATTTCGGCACCGTCTCATAATTATTTAGTCATTTACAATAGTGTAGGAGTTAGGTAAGGCTAACAAGTTTGGTTTTCGCCTTTTATTTCCTTTTTCTCTCGACGGTTTAATTTTTTCTTAAAAAGTTTTTATATTATACATTTTATTTTTATATTGACATTTGCCTACGACGAGGCCTTATCTTTCTTTCGCTGTGATCTTTTCTAAGCCTCCTATATTTCTATATTCTGTTTGAAAATTGTCGGAACAAAATTATCTCGAAGTATTTAATATATTGTGGTTCTAATCAACAACAATAGCATGTTTAGGTGATGAGATAATCTAGTTTGTAGTTTGATTAGATTCAAGTTTAACTGTGAAACTACAACAGACAATATATTAACATCTTGTAGGTACGAAGCTTAGTTGTTCATTGAGTTTACTTGCGTTTCTGAGCATATTTGTACTACGAGCAATATCGAACTTATTTAAGGCGGGGACTGACCTAACTACATGAACAGACATGTTGGAACTAGGGTTGCCATTTTTTTTCGGGAACAATATTGTATTTTCTTAAAAAAACTTAAAGACATTAAATCATTTCTAGCTTTTGACTGGGCCTCAGTCACGTTAATGTATATTCGGAAGCCGGACGACGATCTATTAGTTATTTTCTATATAAGTTGTTATTTTTCTAAACGTATTGTTATTTGTCTACGTACATTTTTATTTTCCTTTGGGAACAGTGGGTACTTTTTTTAGATTAAAGGTTCTTTTCTGTATGTAATCTTAACAATGTGCATGTATATTTCCTTATGAACGGTTGAGTAGTTAAGACGTGAAAGCGTGAAAAACACACTCACCGGGAATAAGTCGGGGGAATGCTTTTCATTTTTATATTATGAATCATGCATCATGCGTTCCATTCATTAAAAATGCAGGAGTGACAGTTAATACAAAAAAGGCGGCAGAATTAACAGTAACAATACAGTATTTTTAGTACTTTATTATTGTTTTATAATATAGAGCATAATTGATTATGACACGAATGACAACCCTAGTCGGAACATGTTTAGAAACAATTATGTCATATCTTGTAAAGTTCTTAGTTAACAAATAAGGCGAACTGTTTTAACATTATTGATCTTCAATATTAATAGTGTAGCGCAGCGGTAGAGCATTAGACTCCTACGCAGGTTCGATTCCCCTTCAGTGCAAATATTTTTATGCATTAGTATGTTTATTTGCATTACTCGTTTCTATGCTAAAAATGTATTTATGTACAAAAGACTGTCAGTCGTAGGACTGTACGTCAGAAGTGAAAACATAACTTACACATATACACACAAACAAACGCGCGCAAACACACATACACACACTCAAATACACTTACACACCTCTGTATATATATATCTGAGCGTTTTTCCCCTACTAAAAGAGCTCAACGTGCCTAAAGAAGTTTTCACTTAAAAAAAACTGTCAGTCGCGGGACTGCACGTCAGAAGTGAAAACACACACACATCTGTATTTATGTCTATGAGCGTGGCGGTCTCGTGAATTCAGTGCTTTATCCCCATACCAAAAGTGCCCAACGTACCTAATGAAGTTTTCACACATACATTGGTAGGATTTATGTATTTGAGCGTGATGCTCCCACGAGTTCAGTCCTTTTTCCCACACCAAAAGTGTCCAACGTGCCTAAAGAAGTTTTCACTTCAAAAATGTATTCTAGTTCTAGAACCCATAGTTCAAGGTATGCTTCTGGATAACGTTGTGTAATATATCCCAGAAATTATTTGCAGTAATATTAACACTACATTCTGTTCGTTTATACGTTACTTTATTAGCCTAAGACCTTGTAAATGAGCCCATCTTCTTACAAAACAACCCACATCCTTTATCAAATGCGCGTAAGGTTAAATTATCCGTGTGCTAATAACGATCGCGCGGCGCCACCCGTCCCGACTATTCTTCAACGGATTACCGGCTTATCTAACGCCACGCTGTATCGCATGTATCATTTTATATGATCTCATCTGTACGTTGATATACAAACTCAGAGAGATATTACGCAAACTAAGCATGGCTTGTACTATAGGCTCTAAAACGCGGATACACATACTTAGATACATTTTTTAAGATAAAACTTCTTTAGGCACGTTAGGCACTTTTGGTTTGGGAAAAAAGCACTGAACTCGCGTGAACGTTACGCTCAGTGACGTATATACACACGTATGTGTATTTTCACTTCTGACGTGCAGTCCTACGACTGACAGTTTTTTGAAGTGTAAAGCTCTTTAGGCACGTTAGGCACTTTTGGTTTGGGAAAAAAGCACTGAACTCACGTGAACGTTACGCTCAGTGACATATATGCACACGCGTGTGTGTGTTTTCACTTTTGACGTACAGTCTTACGACTCACAGTTTTCTGAAGTGTAAAGCTCTTTAGGCACGTTAGGCACTTTGATTTTGATTTTGATTGATTTTGGTGTGGAGAAAAAAGCACTGAACTCGCGTGTCCCTCAGGCTTAGATACATACAGATGCGTGTGTGTATATTTATTACATGTGTGTATGGGTTTTCACTTCTAACGTACAGTCCTACGACTTACAGTTTTTTTTTCACAGTTACACCCAACCCTGTGAAAATAAACATATTTGTGCATACAAATACGAGTATTTGCACTGAACGGAAATCAAACCCCTCAGAATAGGGTAGACACCTGTCGGCTGCATGTAACGATTAGCCATCACGGAGGTCTGTGTCAAGCCATATTTAGTCGCTTATTCGGTGAAGGAATTTATTCAAGGATTTCTCTCAACGAAAAAGAAATCATTAAATAAAAGAAATAACCCGACTGCTTTATAAATATGTCGTGGTCGTTAATGTTGTCTTATATGTTTTTATAATCACCTTTCGAAATCTTTCACTATGATTTCTCACTCCACAAGTTTACGGAAAAAAATTTGGAGCCAAAGATCCGCCATTTTAATATTTTATCATTTTAATATACCTAGTGACACTTGCGTCATAAAAACAAATCTAACGACAATTATTTATCAACATCCGTTTAGCCGTTATAGTTACAAGGGAACATAGGGACGAAGATAAAATATATGTACGTACAGGTTATAAACATAACCCTCCTTTTTTAGGCTTACTACAGTCGGGTAACAACAAAAGAGTACGATGTAATTGCGATATACCTTCGTTCACCAGTAGATATTATAGTACCTGTTTCATTGGTTACCAACTTACGCTGAAGTGGTATGTCGGCATTGAACCGAATAAAACCACACGGTATCCTGTCATAAGGGGATCTATTGCTGCAAGGACCCGGGTTTACCCTAAGAAGGAAGGCTCTGGGTACCCTGCAAACAAAATTATAGAACTACTGTACATGTAAATGTACAAAATAATTATATTATCTGCTCACGACAGTTCACATAGTATTATCATAAAAAATGTTCAGTTAATTAAAGTAGAAATGCCGGTTATTCTTCAAGGCTCAATCGATTAAATGACAAATATCCTGTGACTCCGGATGGCAGCCATCGCAAATGAATTTTATATAAAGAAATATCTTTTTGAAAAAAGCTCTAATTTCCGGTAATGATGGCACTTATTAGGTATTTTATTTTACACACGATTTTAATGCAATTGCCGAAATTAAATTTCCGGCCCTTTGAAAGATAAAAGTTTAAGGGGCGTTAAAAAGGGAAAAATGATAACTACTGTCCAAACTTCAGTTCAATCAAACTAATACTGGAAATAATGGAGCATTAAACGTCTTGTATGGTGCCCGATAATGCATTGTTCATCGTAGGTAAATGTCGTGCGTGGTCTCCGGCTGCTGATCTTTGAATTCAAAGGTGCATGTTTAGGGTTGGTGTAATTTTGCTTTTCTGCAATTGTAAGCATTGATTTTTAATGCTCCAAACCTATACTTTTACTATAAAAAAACATTAAATATAGTCCACTTCATTTCACATAAAAAAGCGATATTCATTGCTTAAAAACTGCACACACTTTGAGAATAAAACTCTTCAAGGACCTGCACATGGACATGCATGTTGTCCCTATCTTCTCGCGTAACCCACCTTAGAGAACTGGTTACCGCACTACTAATATTATTTGTAGGCATATCAGTCTTACAAGTCACTTAATCTTTTATAACAAATCTTCACACATAAACTACACATGATTTCATCTATTTATTAACGATTTGTCCATCCAAAGGTTGCCTGGAAGAAATTGCTTTCAGTGATAAGGCCTCCCTTTGTACATATTCACCTGATGTATTCCTTGTATAAACATTTTAGTTGATTTATAATAAAGTTTATTTCTATTCTATTCTATTCTATTCTATTCCGTTCCGTTCCGTTCCGTACCGTTCCGTTCCGTTCCGTTCCGTTCCGTTCCGTTCCGTTCCGTTCCGTTCCGTTCCGTTCCGTTCCGTTCCGTTCCGTTCCGTTCCGTTCCGTTCCATTCCGTTCCATTCCATTCCATTCCATTCCATTCTATTCCATTCTATTCCATTCTATTCCATTCCATTCCATTCCATTCCATTCCATTCCATTCCATTCCATTCCATTCCATTCCATTACATTCCATTCCTTTCCATTCCATTTCATTCCATTCCATTCCATTCCATTCCATTCCATTCCATTCCATTCCATTCCATTCCATTCTATTCTATTCTATTCTATTCTATTCTATTCTAAAGCCTAATCGAAGTTGTATAAACAGCATAATGTTATTTATGCGGCTACTAATATACTATCAAAAATTATCAGGCTCTTATTACATTAGTCAATTAGAATTTAATTGCCGCGACTTAAGTTATATTAACTTTATTAAAACTAATGTTATACGTTGCCTCCGGTTTAATTTCTAATGTAATTCATTCTTCTGTTTTCGGTCATAGATCGCGCTATTGTGACGTTCCAAATATCTGACACGAGTACATTCGCCATGTAAAGACATTCCAGTAACATGTAATGACTAAATAAGTGTGTGACGGATAGGTATAGACCCGTTTTGTTTACTGCTAATTACACTTCAAATATTTACACTTAGAAATAATATATATATATTCATGGAAATTACTATCCACACCACTCCTACTCCATATACTGATTCTTAGACTGAGTTTGCTACTTCAGAGTAAACTGTAATTTTATGATGCCACAACCTACTTGTTATATAAATCTGCGTTTTTATAAGCCGATGTATCAAAATCAAGTAAGATTTTCACACCGGCACCGGCAAAAGCGTTTCCCATATTATCTGAACTAATGAAATCAGTCTTCCACCGTCGGCATATTCCGAGATTGCTTTCTGATATGTATTTTCCCGCGTAGCGCGAAATTCCGTCGCCTTTGGCGCGTAATTTCGTACAGTTATTGCGTTATTGTTAGATTTTTGTTGATGTTTTTTCGGGTGAATGATTCTTTCAGCCATTTGTTGGATACTTTATTTCATCATTTTGTTATTTTGGGTGGTTGTAATATTGACTGTAAATAGACTTATAGATAAATTTATAAAAATCAAGATATTGGTGAAATAAAATAAAAATTCATCATTGTCTTTCCACTCCTGCGGCGTATATACATACCACGTGTGATCACTACTGACTACTCGTTACTACCCGTGACTACCCGTGACCACCGATGACCACCCAAGACTACCCATGACCACCGATGACCACCCATGACCAACAATGACCACCCATGACCACGATCCGTGCAGTTCGATCGGTGATACCTTTTATTAACCTTGTATAATATATTACCCAGATTAAGTCCCGTTTTAAACCATTTTATATAAAAAACAACATCGTTATTAGAAAGTATCCCATTTGCACAAATACAGTATAATAAAACATGACTGTTTTAAAATTCAAAAGATTCTCTTATTACTACTGGTCACGTTCTATAAATCCAGTGGTAGAACGCAACAAGGGCGGAGTTGGTTTATATTCATAATAATTCTGTCGCCGTCGAAACGCAGCGTAGGTCCACAAAGTCCGAGCCTCGGTAGGTATATTCCAGATTACAATAACATCGGGTAACTTTGACACAGAGAAAAGTTCTAAAATTTAGATAAATGGGTTTTGACATACAGCTGGGTAGTTTCTTACAGTTTATATAAATCATTAATTTAACAATCTTTAAGACTTTGTACTTATAATTTTAATATGTTAAAGTTTGTTATTAAAAATTATTGATTTGACGATAACGACGTTTGGCGTCACTATTTAATTAATTTCATACAAGTTCCTACAGATCGTACCGTTTTATGTATAATAAAGAGAAACTATTTTAATTTAACAGTCCAACAACCGTACCTACTGTCTCTGTTGTAATATACAAGTATAAATTAAAAATACTGACGACTCAAAAATCCCTTCAACAATTACAAAATGGCACAATTTTAATTTCGAGTTTTTACAATATTTACTATATTTCGATACAATTTATGCAATCTATTAAATCCGTACTAATATTATAAATGCGAAAGTAACTCTGTCTGTCTGTCGGTCTGTCTGTCTGTCTGTCGCCAAAACTACTGAACCGATTTAAATGAAATTTGGTACACAGATAGTTTAGAGCCTGAGAAAGGATATAGGCTACTTTTTAATGCGAAAAAAGGGGTGTAAGGTGTTGAAGGTGGGGATGAAAGCGTGTTTTTGTGTTTTTCTATACGATAATATTAAGAAGTTGTGAATCAACTTTCCGCGGTTCCGGGTAACGGATGAGTACTATGTCAGAATCGAACCTTCTAAAACAACATAGTATTCCATCACGGTAGAAACTACAAAGGAATTTCCGCGAAAAGCCTGCAGAGGTTCCCAGTTCCCAGTTCCGGGGTCTAATGTTTTCAGGGTTCACAGGGAACATCTGACTTTAAAAAAAAAGTCAATATGACGACAATATATATGGCGCCAATTTAAAAAATAATAATAAATCGTATTTTTGGCTGGGCAGTCCTGTTTTTTTAATCTTAACTTTTTTTAGGTTTTTAGTCATAGCCCCAATAGTACTATCCACTTTCAGAGAAAATGAATTACTATGCTATGTGTTCACCATGACTGTTAAAGTTTTAGTCATAGCCCCAATAGTACTATCCACTTTCAGAGAAAATGAATTACTATGCTATGTGTTCACCATGACTGTTAAAGTTTTAGTCATAGCCCCAATAGTACTATCCACTTTCAGAGAAAATGAATTACTATGCTATGTGTTCACCATGACTGTTAAAGTTTTAGTCATAGCCCCAATAGTACTATCCACTTTCAGAGAAAATGAATTACTATGCTATGTGTTCACCATGACTGTTAAAGTTTTAGTCATAGCCCCAATAGTACTATCCACTTTCAGAGAAAATGAATTACTATGCTATGTGTTCACCATGACTGTTAAAGTTTTAGTCATAGCCCCAATAGTACTATCCACTTTCAGAGAAAATGAATTACTATGCTATGTGTTCACCATGACTGTTAAAGTTTACTATGCTATGTGTTCACCATGACTGTTAAAGTTTACTATGCTATGTGTTCACCATGACTGTTAAAGTTTTTACTTTTTCTTCAAATACCGCTTCGTCACCACTTCATTTCAAAAACCCTAAAGCGGATTACTAAACACCCACAACACTTTATTGTAAGCCATCTTAGTGCAAAGAAAAATGGAATTCTTTAAAAGGGGCATTAGGAGGCTTATGTAAATAAGGCATAGAGCGTTTTTGGGATGAGTACGAATATACAATACAATTTTTTTAGCATACCCGGAAGCCAAAATTAATCTGTAAAGTAACACAATTGCAGTATTTTTAGCCCATATTATATTTTGTACAAAAAACCTATTTGGAATTATTTAATTGAGATACCAGTCAATGTAACTCGTGTAAGCATTTTTGCACTTTTTCAACCATAAAAGTTATCGCTTTCACTATTATTTTATAATTATGTTTTGTTTTTTTTTAATAAAAAATTTGCGTGGAAGTTTCAGCTTTAAGATAAAAACTCAACTAAACAAAAAAAAACTCGTTCTTACTTAGAAGGAAGCTTGTAAATGTAAACTTAATGGATTAAAAAGTAATAACTAGGTTACAAAGGAGCACGTGGCTAAGTGGTAACTAACAAGGTTAAGTAATACTAGCCAGGCCAGTCTTAGGATGGGTGGCCACTCTTAACACATTGAGACCCCTCCGTGCCTCTTTGAGCACGTTAAGCCGTCGCGTCGGTCCCAGTTGCCATACAAACATCTGTGGCATTCATTACGGGTAGTTGGAGCCCTAAAAAGTCTGACAACCTGGTCTAACTACAGAACTTGGATATCGCCTAGTACTTTATGGAGGTCTGATGGCAGTCGCTTCACGTAAAATATTGATGTTCTGCCCTATCGTAGTTAGATTTGAAGCCGACTAAAACTTAGTTGGGAAAAGGCGCGGTCGATGATGACGAACTAGGTTTAAAAAATTGTAACGCTCAAATACAATTATATACAATTACATTTTCTTAACTCTTTTACAACATTCCTAGATTCAAGATAGGAATAAAATTAAAAGGTAGGACCGTGAAACGGCGAGGCGAAGTCTCAGCAAAACCTTAGTTCGCTTTATAGGCACTAGACGTCGCTACTTTCGGGGAATTTAAAACTCTAATATCTATAAACAGGAAATTTAATCGCGCGGATGGGCTGTTGCTAGGGATTAAACCGAGTAATAAATTGGATAATAAGATTTACCCATCGTAACCGCGTTCTATTTTAATGGCTACACAAACAGTATGAGTAAAAAATATCATATGATCTTGTGTAACACAGATAGTTATTGTGCAGACTACAATAATGTAGAATAGAGAGGTACGGTAGACAGAGAATCAACAAATTCGTACATAGATCAATCATTGCAAAAGCACAATATAATTGGAGGATTAGTGTCTTATATATTATATATGCTTTTTCAATGATTTATGTATGAACGAATTTGTTGAATTTCGTAAAGATTAAAAACACGTCATCCTTGTTCGTTTTGAACAAGTTTTTATACGGCAATTATACAGCGTTTGAATAAATGAAGACTCTCGCTGCGTGGAAATAAAGTTGAGTATACATTGACAGGTTTTATTGAAATTTAAAGGCGCTGAGAAATAGATGCTAGTAACAAATAGACCTTATTACGAAAAACACTAGGTTGATTTCATATGAAGAAATTAAGTCTGGTTTTAGTTTAGTCGAGTGTACAATAGAATCGGCACCAATGTCATTATCTCCTAATCAACTAAAAACACTTAATGATTTTTACCTTTAAACCAACGATATATAGTAATCATCTCCGAACTGCTATTACTTACATATAGTAGTAGTTTGCGCGATCGTTTATATTTTAGAACAATTATGTAACATTGTCCTCACATTTAATTTGCGCTTATAAGCAATGTAACCAGAAAATTGTAAAAAACATGTTGAAAAAGAGTGTCCTTGGAGTTTCTTGCCTGTTCATCTCCACTGGATCTACGAATTGGAACAGGCAACTAGCTTCACGACTGACTTACTCTGCCTGACTACTTATCCTGACAGTTCAAAAATACCTATCATGGTTTAATTGGAATAAATGATTTTGATTGATTTGATTGATATATGATTCGTTTGGACAAGTCCAACAGATTGGTAAGGATGGTCTGGTGATGAACCCAGGAGGTGGATATTTGAACTCTTTGGATTGCCATAAAAGCTTATTGTTTAGTTTTACTTAACTATTATTATTGTTCAGTAGCTGTTACCGAACGTTAGTGTTATCAATAAAAGAAAACTGTTTCTTTTTTCTAACTTCGATGGAATTATCAGTAATTTAATGAACTTGAGTCAAATGTCGCACTCTGGCCATACGGCCATGTACATCATCATCAGCCTATCGGCGTCCACTGCTGGACGAAGGCCTCCCCCAAGGAGTGCCATCTATCTCGGTCTTAGGCAATCCGCAATGTACATACATACTTTAAAACAAATACATGAATCATAGGCAAAAGACTGACCTGTTGGTCTAGTGGTTAGTGACCCTGACTGCTGAGCCCGAGGTCGTGGGTTCGATTCCCTCCTGAGTCTGGGTGTTCTTTGTGTCCGTTGTTTGTATGTTTGTAAAGTCCCCCGCGACACAGGAGTAATTCCTAATGCGGGGAGTTGTCTTTTAAAAAAAAAAAAAAAAAGAAGTAGTTTTATGCAAATAATTGTGTCACCGAACTACACCTCTATATAGTCTTTGGTTACTAGCTTTTTAGAATTTCCTATTAAATAATAAATTTTACAAAAGAAACAGTTTGATTGTAACTGCATTTGCTTAGGGCCCTTTAAAAAGAAACTCATCCATCATAAAAACCAGAAACCGCAATAAAACGATTTAACTGTTCTCCATTAAAACTCCGGCCAATACTTTCGTTTCTTCCAAGACCTTAAACACTAAAGTGCTTGAAACTTTGGGAAACATAAAAAAGCGATAACCACAATATAACTCGTATAATAAATTTAATCTACAGCCAAAGTTAAAGTGAACTGTTGTGTTATAATAATATAGCCATTTATTTTCGAAATTTGGATAGGTACAATGTTTGATAGAAATGTTTAGGAATAACTATAAGATATCCCTCCATTCAGTGTGCCTCCTCCAACAATCTCCATTGTGCTCTGTCCTCCGCTCTGTAGTTCAGTAAGGCCCCAAGGTTAACATTTGCGACTTAACATTCAGCCATTTTTTACTTTTACGTCATTGTAAATACCCGTCAAATGGCTTGTGAAATGCTTTATTAAAGATCCCTAGACGACATTGAAAGGATTTATATCTCTAGGAGTATTTATATTCTGACAATAAATACATTTGAAATATTTAATAATTCTCGTTTAAAAATAATTTCATTTATTGTAGCTCGTCCGGTAATTTATCAATAACATAAAACATTGAGAAGGTCAGCGCCATCAGACGTAGAAACTCACCAAGATCTTGTTTTGTTTACGCACGTCGGGCGACGACCACCTCATTGCATGAAAGAACGTTATGCTGATCAACCTCTCAATATCTACAGTATTGCTGTATATTGTATGCAGAGTGCAGAAAAACGTAGACGGACTGCAACCTAATATAATGTATGTAGAAGGTTCATAGACACAAGTAATAAATACTACTCGCTATTATTTAGCTCGAAAGAAGACAGAGCCGCATAACGTAAAAAAAAAACCGGGCCCGCAGCAATCGGTGCATCATTGCGACTTCATGGTAGATACATTATTATTATTTATTATTAGCCATGGTCGTCCCACTGCAGGGCAAAGGCCTCTCTACCCTCCTTCCATTCCTCACGATTTAGAGCTCTTTGTTGCCAATCTTCCCAATAAGCATCCAGTTCATCCCGCCATCTCTTTTTGGGCCTGCCGCGACGTCGTTTAACGTTGCGTGGGCACCACTCGGTGCTGAGTTTTGCCCACATTTCGTCCGGCATGCGGCAGATGTGACCAGCCCAGTTCCATTTTAGGCTTGCAGCCTTATGGCCAACGTCGGCGATCTGAGTTTTGGAGCGCAGTATACTGTTCCTTATACGGTCTGATAACCGAACTCCTAGGATACTGCGTTCCATGGCTCGCTGGCAAACCCCGAGTGTGGACTTTTGATGTTTAGTCAAAGACCAAGTTTGAGCACCATAGGTGAGGATGGGCAGTATACATACGTCCATGAGCTTCTTCTTCAAGGACAAAGGAAGGTTACCCTTCATTAGGTCTTTCATGGACCAATAGCTCTTCCAGGCGTTTTCGGTGCGTCTGGCAACTTCTTTTTCTTGTCTTGCCTGGAAAGAGACTAATTGGCCCAGATATATGTATTCTTGGACGTACTCGATTTCTGCACCGTCGACTTCTAACCTACGTTTCGTGCTATTAGTCATTAACTTGGTCTTCGACATATTCATCTTCAATCCAACCTCGAGGCTTGCTCGGTTGAGTTCAGTGATCATAGTGCCTAGTTCAGATGATGAGTTGGAAAAGAGTACAATATCGTCAGCGAAACGAAGGTTTGTTAACCTTTTTTCACCGGCGACAATGCCCTTCATATTCCAGCAGCTTGCTAACTTTTTAAATGCTTTGGAGATAGCGGGTCTCCTTGTTTAACTCCTACGTGGATGGGGAAGAATTGGCCGAGTTTGTGTAATTTTATGGCTGCGGTGCATACATATATATATATATATATATATATATAAACATTTTAACTGGGGGTTGTTTTGGGGTCTAGGGATCATAACTAGACCTCCTGTAAAGATTTTTTTGAAAAACTCGACAATTGGTACAAAACCAATAGGTGGACTTTTCTTCAAAATCTACCTAAAAAATTAAAATATCTTTACAATACAGACCGGTATATCCCCATGATTAATATCGGCTTATCTTACAATAGATTCACGAGCTTTGATGTCGTCTTACTGCAATTAATAATAGCCACGTGATTGGACAACAAAAGAACTCATTTAGAACTTGTATATTGCTACTACTGTAGTATAGTAATGGGTGACTTAAATAATTTGTGATTTATTTATTTGACTACTTCCACTTATTCATTTGTGTTTTCAAGATCTAATGAAATTGATGAACAAGATTTTAAACGAGATAAACACATGAATCAACGATCAAATAAAACGCTTAAGGATGGCCAAAAACTTCCTGCCATGTACAAAATAAATTCTACCGCTTACATAAATGGTTTTTCTTAGAGGGAATATTCAGTAGAAATAACCACGGCCTGGTAGGGCGAAAAACAGAACAAAACGAATATGAAGCAAAAATTGCAGGCCTACGATGATTATTTCAGAGAGCCGGATATTTTATAAAGACTATTAGAAATTGGGTTAAAGAAATTAAAAGAAAATATTCTAAAATAACTTGAACTTCTACAAACAGTAGTGCTGTGTTTTATAATAATTTAATACTAGATATTTTCCGTCTCTTTTTTTTAGACCGAACTGTTCAATCAAGTTCATCAAATACTTCAACTAATGTTCACAATTTTATAGGAATGTCAAATAAATCATTGTAACTTTTCACTCTTGATAATGTTTCTCGGCTACATCTACAGAGTACTCCATCCACGTTAACAATAGTATATCCAACAGCAAATTACTGTTGAAACTCAGTCTTTCAATTACTTATCGCTATAACAAACAGGCGGACCTGGAACTTTTCGAGAAACTTCGTCTTGTCTTTCTTGATGAAGTTTTAATAACAAAACAAAAATATACAGTATATAAATGACCAAGTAACAAAAGTATTTTTTTTACTTTCCCAGTGAGTGCTGAACAATTCGTCTAGAAAGAGCGTAAGTAAAATGTTCTTCATTTATTTACGGTAGAAATTCATTAAGCAATTAGATCTAGCACTGAGATTGACCGACAACAATCAGCCTACGACGGTATCTCTAAAAACCAGTCATATTGCATCTTTCATAATTGAGTAAATTAAAGTTTAGGAAAGCTAATAAAACGCGCTTTAATAATGAACGATCGGTTTACTAGTAGCCGATGAAAAGTTCTGCTATACACCTTCTAGCTACATCACCAGACCATCGCTAACAAGCCCAATCTGTTGGCCTGAAATAAAACCAATAACCCAGTAACCACCCCCTGGCTCCTAGTATAGTGTTGTCATCGAAACTACATATATAAATAGTTTTATATCGATACAACAACTAAAAATAGATTCAAATTAAATTCGAAGATTTGTTACATTGTTAGTTAGTTAGTTACAGGTAAATGTGTTTTATAAAGGACTAGATGAAAACCCGGCTTCGCTCGGGTGAACTCATAATACAAAATCTTTTCGGCTTCAACGAACTCAAGATAGCATCCGAGTGGCCAATATGGCGACTGCCATTTGCACCATTAGAATTTAACAAAATACTCGATAATCCGTATTTTGCGGATATATGTCGTCGACTCGAAATCATAATTTTTTTATGTTTTATTATTCAGGTAAGGTTTCAATCGAGTCTACCGTACCCCTTGATCTCCGAACTGCTATTACTTACATATAGTAGTAGTTTGCGCGATCGTTTATATTTTAGAACAATTATGTAACATTGTCCTCACATTTAATTTGCGCTTATAAGCAATGTAACCAGAAAATTGTAAAAAACATGTTGAAAAAGAGTGTCCTTGGAGTTTCTTGCCTGTTCATCTCCACTGGATCTACGAATTGGAACAGGCAACTAGCTTCACGACTGACTTACTCTGCCTGACTACTTATCCTGACAGTTCAAAAATACCTATCATGGTTTAATTGGAATAAATGATTTTGATTGATTTGATTGATATATGATTCGTTTGGACAAGTCCAACAGATTGGTAAGGATGGTCTGGTGATGAACCCAGGAGGTGGATATTTGAACTCTTTGGATTGCCATAAAAGCTTATTGTTTAGTTTTACTTAACTATTATTATTGTTCAGTAGCTGTTACCGAACGTTAGTGTTATCAATAAAAGAAAACTGTTTCTTTTTTCTAACTTCGATGGAATTATCAGTAATTTAATGAACTTGAGTCAAATGTCGCACTCTGGCCATACGGCCATGTACATCATCATCAGCCTATCGGCGTCCACTGCTGGACGAAGGCCTCCCCCAAGGAGTGCCATCTATCTCGGTCTTAGGCAATCCGCAATGTACATACATACTTTAAAACAAATACATGAATCATAGGCAAAAGACTGACCTGTTGGTCTAGTGGTTAGTGACCCTGACTGCTGAGCCCGAGGTCGTGGGTTCGATTCCCTCCTGAGTCTGGGTGTTCTTTGTGTCCGTTGTTTGTATGTTTGTAAAGTCCCCCGCGACACAGGAGTAATTCCTAATGCGGGGAGTTGTCTTTTAAAAAAAAAAAAAAAAAGAAGTAGTTTTATGCAAATAATTGTGTCACCGAACTACACCTCTATATAGTCTTTGGTTACTAGCTTTTTAGAATTTCCTATTAAATAATAAATTTTACAAAAGAAACAGTTTGATTGTAACTGCATTTGCTTAGGGCCCTTTAAAAAGAAACTCATCCATCATAAAAACCAGAAACCGCAATAAAACGATTTAACTGTTCTCCATTAAAACTCCGGCCAATACTTTCGTTTCTTCCAAGACCTTAAACACTAAAGTGCTTGAAACTTTGGGAAACATAAAAAAGCGATAACCACAATATAACTCGTATAATAAATTTAATCTACAGCCAAAGTTAAAGTGAACTGTTGTGTTATAATAATATAGCCATTTATTTTCGAAATTTGGATAGGTACAATGTTTGATAGAAATGTTTAGGAATAACTATAAGATATCCCTCCATTCAGTGTGCCTCCTCCAACAATCTCCATTGTGCTCTGTCCTCCGCTCTGTAGTTCAGTAAGGCCCCAAGGTTAACATTTGCGACTTAACATTCAGCCATTTTTTACTTTTACGTCATTGTAAATACCCGTCAAATGGCTTGTGAAATGCTTTATTAAAGATCCCTAGACGACATTGAAAGGATTTATATCTCTAGGAGTATTTATATTCTGACAATAAATACATTTGAAATATTTAATAATTCTCGTTTAAAAATAATTTCATTTATTGTAGCTCGTCCGGTAATTTATCAATAACATAAAACATTGAGAAGGTCAGCGCCATCAGACGTAGAAACTCACCAAGATCTTGTTTTGTTTACGCACGTCGGGCGACGACCACCTCATTGCATGAAAGAACGTTATGCTGATCAACCTCTCAATATCTACAGTATTGCTGTATATTGTATGCAGAGTGCAGAAAAACGTAGACGGACTGCAACCTAATATAATGTATGTAGAAGGTTCATAGACACAAGTAATAAATACTACTCGCTATTATTTAGCTCGAAAGAAGACAGAGCCGCATAACGTAAAAAAAAAACCGGGCCCGCAGCAACCGGTGCATCATTGCGACTTCATGGTAGATACATTATTATTATTTATTATTAGCCATGGTCGTCCCACTGCAGGGCAAAGGCCTCTCTACCCTCCTTCCATTCCTCACGATTTAGAGCTCTTTGTTGCCAATCTTCCCAATAAGCATCCAGTTCATCCCGCCATCTCTTTTTGGGCCTGCCGCGACGTCGTTTAACGTTGCGTGGGCACCACTCGGTGCTGAGTTTTGCCCACATTTCGTCCGGCATGCGGCAGATGTGACCAGCCCAGTTCCATTTTAGGCTTGCAGCCTTATGGCCAACGTCGGCGATCTGAGTTTTGGAGCGCAGTATACTGTTCCTTATACGGTCTGATAACCGAACTCCTAGGATACTGCGTTCCATGGCTCGCTGGCAAACCCCGAGTGTGGACTTTTGATGTTTAGTCAAAGACCAAGTTTGAGCACCATAGGTGAGGATGGGCAGTATACATACGTCCATGAGCTTCTTCTTCAAGGACAAAGGAAGGTTACCCTTCATTAGGTCTTTCATGGACCAATAGCTCTTCCAGGCGTTTTCGGTGCGTCTGGCAACTTCTTTTTCTTGTCTTGCCTGGAAAGAGACTAATTGGCCCAGATATATGTATTCTTGGACGTACTCGATTTCTGCACCGTCGACTTCTAACCTACGTTTCGTGCTATTAGTCATTAACTTGGTCTTCGACATATTCATCTTCAATCCAACCTCGAGGCTTGCTCGGTTGAGTTCAGTGATCATAGTGCCTAGTTCAGATGATGAGTTGGAAAAGAGTACAATATCGTCAGCGAAACGAAGGTTTGTTAACCTTTTTTCACCGGCGACAATGCCCTTCATATTCCAGCAGCTTGCTAACTTTTTAAATGCTTTGGAGATAGCGGGTCTCCTTGTTTAACTCCTACGTGGATGGGGAAGAATTGGCCGAGTTTGTGTAATTTTATGGCTGCGGTGCATACATATATATATATATATATATATATATAAACATTTTAACTGGGGGTTGTTTTGGGGTCTAGGGATCATAACTAGACCTCCTGTAAAGATTTTTTTGAAAAACTCGACAATTGGTACAAAACCAATAGGTGGACTTTTCTTCAAAATCTACCTAAAAAATTAAAATATCTTTACAATACAGACCGGTATATCCCCATGATTAATATCGGCTTATCTTACAATAGATTCACGAGCTTTGATGTCGTCTTACTGCAATTAATAATAGCCACGTGATTGGACAACAAAAGAACTCATTTAGAACTTGTATATTGCTACTACTGTAGTATAGTAATGGGTGACTTAAATAATTTGTGATTTATTTATTTGACTACTTCCACTTATTCATTTGTGTTTTCAAGATCTAATGAAATTGATGAACAAGATTTTAAACGAGATAAACACATGAATCAACGATCAAATAAAACGCTTAAGGATGGCCAAAAACTTCCTGCCATGTACAAAATAAATTCTACCGCTTACATAAATGGTTTTTCTTAGAGGGAATATTCAGTAGAAATAACCACGGCCTGGTAGGGCGAAAAACAGAACAAAACGAATATGAAGCAAAAATTGCAGGCCTACGATGATTATTTCAGAGAGCCGGATATTTTATAAAGACTATTAGAAATTGGGTTAAAGAAATTAAAAGAAAATATTCTAAAATAACTTGAACTTCTACAAACAGTAGTGCTGTGTTTTATAATAATTTAATACTAGATATTTTCCGTCTCTTTTTTTTAGACCGAACTGTTCAATCAAGTTCATCAAATACTTCAACTAATGTTCACAATTTTATAGGAATGTCAAATAAATCATTGTAACTTTTCACTCTTGATAATGTTTCTCGGCTACATCTACAGAGTACTCCATCCACGTTAACAATAGTATATCCAACAGCAAATTACTGTTGAAACTCAGTCTTTCAATTACTTATCGCTATAACAAACAGGCGGACCTGGAACTTTTCGAGAAACTTCGTCTTGTCTTTCTTGATGAAGTTTTAATAACAAAACAAAAATATACAGTATATAAATGACCAAGTAACAAAAGTATTTTTTTTACTTTCCCAGTGAGTGCTGAACAATTCGTCTAGAAAGAGCGTAAGTAAAATGTTCTTCATTTATTTACGGTAGAAATTCATTAAGCAATTAGATCTAGCACTGAGATTGACCGACAACAATCAGCCTACGACGGTATCTCTAAAAACCAGTCATATTGCATCTTTCATAATTGAGTAAATTAAAGTTTAGGAAAGCTAATAAAACGCGCTTTAATAATGAACGATCGGTTTACTAGTAGCCGATGAAAAGTTCTGCTATACACCTTCTAGCTACATCACCAGACCATCGCTAACAAGCCCAATCTGTTGGCCTGAAATAAAACCAATAACCCAGTAACCACCCCCTGGCTCCTAGTATAGTGTTGTCATCGAAACTACATATATAAATAGTTTTATATCGATACAACAACTAAAAATAGATTCAAATTAAATTCGAAGATTTGTTACATTGTTAGTTAGTTAGTTACAGGTAAATGTGTTTTATAAAGGACTAGATGAAAACCCGGCTTCGCTCGGGTGAACTCATAATACAAAATCTTTTCGGCTTCAACGAACTCAAGATAGCATCCGAGTGGCCAATATGGCGACTGCCATTTGCACCATTAGAATTTAACAAAATACTCGATAATCCGTATTTTGCGGATATATGTCGTCGACTCGAAATCATAATTTTTTTATGTTTTATTATTCAGGTAAGGTTTCAATCGAGTCTACCGTACCCCTTGATCGAATTATTAATATAGATTTCTGAATATTTATTTTCTAGCCCGTGAATATAATTTAACACTTATTTCAAGTATTCATTTAAGAACATAAATTGAACGAGAAAATGCAAGTTCTGCTACCCTGAGTCTCCTTGGTTCGAGTTCGATTTATTCCTAGCTAGACAGCTTTGGAGCACGTCTGACGTAAATAGGAAAAATGCTTAATTGCAGCTTATTGAACTGTGAAAACTTCTCGAAGTAATTTGTTGTACGCTTGGAAATGTTCCCTTCTATCTCTAAGTGTTATAGAATTACCGGTACCTAACAAAATCCAAAAGAATTAGTCTGATGTCGGATACTTACCAAAAATTAGGACGTTGAGTGAATACCATGATCTCATGGTTAACTATTTAAATCCTAATCCTATCCTATCCTGCTAAATAGTAATAGAGAATGGTAAAATTAAACATTTTAAATAGCCCCAGAAATCCCATCAACGGTTAGAAAAGAGCTGATGATCTTCGTAGGGCTGAACAGATTTTCTTGAATTATAGCTAGGAACACTCTCGATCAAGTCACCTTTCAAATTAGAAAAAATAGATAAATTAAAATCGGTCCATCCATTCAGGTTGAGCTTATAACACCGCTCCTTTATGCGTCAGGGGTTAAATATCGCCGCAGCTCGGCTTCATCTACCCCAACAATCGACAAAAAAAACTTGGCAACAGCTAAAAAAACTCAACAATTAGATGTAGGGAAAGCAAACCGCACTCCGTAAATGAAGATCTGCTTACCAGATATGGCAAGTTAACTAATACATTTCCTTGTATAAAAAACGGTTGACATACCCTATGGAAGTTTTCAACATAAAAGAAAGATATCACAAATGCGTTACTCGCCATGTAAAAAGTTTTAATGACCCTTTTTTTAGGTCTCCCCAATGTAGTCATGACCTTGCAACCACCTGGTCATACCTGCCTGATTGAATCCCGAGAGAGCGCCCGTTGCGGCTAGCTTAGCTATTCTCCGCCGGCGCTTGGCTTAACTCCCTACAAATCTTTATCCTGTCCCAAGCCGAATTCTTCCCCAAACGGGGCTGTCTTCTACTTTAAACTTCACCCCCCTTATGGGGCTGACGAACAGAAGATAGTACTGAACGTCCTGCTGAAGTATATCTTGATACCTGTTAATAATATTCGTCAATCTTTTTAAAAGCACTTCAAAAGCATGTTATGTATTTATGATTTTGATGACACATTCTATTAGAAAAATGCTTCTACAAAATTCTATGCATTTAGGTAGGAGGAAACTATAATATTATGCCATTACATATGTAATTGGCGTTTTTTATGGCAAAAGTAAAAAAAAGTTTTATTACTAGTAATTAAAATATGTACCTTGTAATTACTAGTAATAAAACTTTTTTCTATGCACTTTCTCCATTTTAAAGGAACTTCATTAATTCCCTTGCTGAAAAAATTGTGAAATCTTTGAAAGCGGTTTGGACTGCCTCATCGGAATTCAAATTTTTTCCTCGCAAGAAATTGTCCAAATTCCGTAACAAGTGATAATCTGTTTGAGCAAGGCCCGAGGACCTTTTTGCGACCGTTTCTTGTGCAGTGTTTGGTCTAGCGTTGTCCTCAAGTAGCAACGGGCTCGAGCAATTAATTGACTAGTCTCGGTTGTTTAACGCCTAGCTTTTCCAAAAAAAATTTTATTAGTTGACAATACAGTTCTGCCGTATTTGTCTTGCCACATTTTCGGATTCTATAGTTAACAACACCAGCACTGGTCCAAAAGACACTCACCAGCACCTTTTTTGAGTCAAATTTTGCCTGGGGCAAGATTTGGCCGGTTCTCCTTTTAAGTTTTCCATATTGTGAACAAAACGATGTCAAAGAATAATGAAATGGCGCGAAAACAAATCAATTACTAAATCCGAAACATAAACGCACAAGCATTGAAGTAAATTTGAATTTGGAATTCCTAACCAAACGCCAGATATTTGACATCGAAATGGCCAGTTCGACAAAACGGCAATTACATATATAGTATTATTAATATTTAAAGACATAGTATAATTAATTTATTTTATTTTATTTATTAAATTTTTTATCATTAGTAATAACAACAGTTTTTGTTTTTAATGAACAGAATGCCACTCTGCATTTTAGATGCAGTAGTTTCATCTGAAGCCAGAAAAGCTCTTGAAACTCAACTAATTGAATCCAACTCTGAAAATAATTATGGATCTTGCTGTTTTGATGGACATCGAGTTCTATACACATTATGAGGATATGTAGACCACCCGACTACATTTGATTTGACATGTTGGTACAAAAGGCTTAATGAAAGCACGCGTTGCAATATTTTGACAGGAAATTTAATTAAAACGGCCGCTTCCGCCACGCACCAGTTACGCGCAGTTTGAACCGGTTCAAACCGGTTTTGGACGGTATCGATGTAGGTATTTATTGTTGGCAAATAACGCCACAACTTTGATTAAAACGTTTCCCTTTAAATAAAAGAATTGGTGTTTGAAATTTTGGGTTCACGTTCCAAAGAACTTTGACGGACAAGCGCTTTTGTTAAAGTGTTTGGTGCAAACTAAATATTTTACCGCGTTGTTTGATATTGTCTGATACAACGCTAAAATATATTTGTTTTAGTAACTTGACTTATATTTTAAACATATTGTTCACTAGCTGTGCCCGCGACTTCGTTCGCGTTTTTTTCGGAAAACAGCAATTTGTCGCTTATTACATAGTACCTCTTTCTCCATGCAGGATTTTTTATACTGTATTGGCCGTAAAACAACCTGGAGCGTATAAAAAAAGATTGTTTTAGTTGCTTACACGTGAAATAACGACATAATTTGGCCGTGGTAACATTACTCATTTGTTTTTCGTGTGGAAGGTGTCCTCACCGGGCTATTGGTGAGACCATATATCAGGCTCAAACCAACTAAAACCACACGGTGTGCCTCACAGCAATGTTTATGAGTTGACCGTCGGTACGGCGACGTTTTGCCTCCAATGACCACCCAGCGCTGCCCGGCGATGTCGAGACACCCTGTTCACGGGTGAAGAACATAAAATTCGTCTCATACACCCACGGCCACTCTTAGCGCACGCATGAGAGCGCGAGTGAAAAGGTTCCACCTGGAAGTTTTCTACCGAATCCACACCGTCACCTCCTCCTTGCGCGAGATGTTCTCCTCGCAGAAAATCGTAATAAAACAACTGTGACGACCTAACATCTCGATTCGTCCGACCAATTGGGAGACTCTTGCTGTAGTCAGTGTTTGCTTCTGAGCTTTGTTTAGTCATGGTCTAACATAAAATTTCACACTACTGTAACCGAACGGAAAATAAATAGTCTGAAAGTGTAAAAAAAACTTCACCGCTTACATGTCAATATTTCAGCTTAGATGTAATTTTTTGGCGATAGTGTCTGCCATGAATTTACTATAGTAAAATACTGTAAGTAATACTAACAAAGTGTTAAGTTAAAATAACAACTTTTTTTTCTTTTTTAAGTCATAGATGCTTTAAATAAAAATTCTATTCTATTCTAATATAATCATGTTGACGGGAATCAACGCGGTCACGTATTTAAAACCTTTGCTTTGCCGTGGTCGTAGCCGTGATCACAGGCCTGTAGGTACTGTAATACTTTTTAAATACGTGATCGCGTGAATTCCCGTCAACATAATTATATTATCATGGAACGCAAAAGTTTAAAAGTTGGGATCATCCTTTTCTAAAATTCTATTTATAAATATATGTATATTCACTGGACTGGCCTGATGGTCTAGTGGTTAGTGACCCTAACTGCTGAGCCAGAGGTCGTGGGTTCGATTTCCACCCAGGACAAATTATTCTCTCTCTGGGTGTAATTTATTTATAATATGTATGAATTTAGAAATATATAAGTATGTTTATCAGCAGTCTGGTTACCATAGTACAGGCTCTGCCTAGTTTAGGATCAGACGGCCGTGTATGAGGTGTGTGAAGTTGTTATTATTATTAATGCCCTGAAACATATTTATGAATTTAATGGCTGCGAGAAGCAAAATAGCTCGTTGGCATAGTCAAGAACCAGCTATCGATTACTCTGGGATCACCAAACAAAGAAAAAAAAACTCTTGCTGCTTCTGCAAACACCACAGAAAAGCACAATGATATCCTACGATTGAAAATATACATTCACTCGAAATCCTTCAGACAGACATGACTATTTGCAGGTAAAATCTAATGTAACTAATAATACTTCTTTAAATCACATGTAAAAATCGATTCTTGGTACTCTTAATATTTATTAGTTAGTTAAATTGAATGGTTTTATAAAAAATATAAAATAAAATTACGAAAAGAACTAAAACGCAAAAAATAAATAAACCTTTTAAGTCTTAAGTATTATGCTTATTTAAAAGGTTTATTTATTTTTGCTTTTTAGTTTAATTCTTCGGTTTAAATTTTTATGTGTTTAGTTTTTTTCTTCGGTTTATAATGCCACATGATGTGATGATTTCATAACGCAAATACCTCATAAAGTAATGAAAAGTAAACAGAAACACTATTCGTTTCTACAATTTTCGAGGATTTCTCTAAATTATATCAGAATTCCATCATCAGATCCTGACTTCCGTGACATGGGACCACCCTTGAGGTATACCCTATCTAACGAAACGAAAAATAATAATCAAAATCGGTTCATAAATAACGGAGAAGGCTGAACAATCATAAAAAAAAAAAAAAAAAAATATGTATATAAACGGTCGAATTGAGAACCTCCTTTTTTTCGTCGGTTAAAAACGATACATAAAATAAAAAAGTAAATTATTTTATATATAAAAAAAAGTACAAAAAAAGAAAAGAGGGTTTCGATCAGGCACCCAACCTCGTAGAAGTCGTACTCTAAACCAGATAAGTTAAACGCTCGCTGTTATATAGATCGAAATAAGTGTATACATTCTACTAACGTTACAATGTTATTACAGCTTTTATTGATTTTCCTGTGGGAACCAAAGTTTAACCCGGGATAAAAAGTACCCTATAACCTGCGCAGGCACTCAAACTATTATCATACTAAGTTTCAAGCATATCCCTTCAGTAACTTCTGAGTTTATCGTGCACATACAAACAGACAGACAGAAAGACAGACAGACAGACAGACAAAAATTGTTTGAATCGCATATTCGGCATCAGTATCTTATATCTTAATACTCCTGTCGTTTTTTTTTAATATATTCAATGTACAGAATTCATCCCGCTTTATTATAAGTATAGATAACTTCTAACCAAATTTAAAGAAAATACAAACATAAATTAGAACATTTTTTTTATATAAAGACAACTCTCGCATTAGGAATATTCCTGTGTCACGGTGTTCCTACACAAACATTTAAACAACGGACACAAAGAACACCCAGACTCGGGACAACTATTTATGGATCACACAAATTTTTGTCCCGTGTGATTTGAACCCACAACCATCGGTGCAGCGAGGCGACCACTTAAACCATTGCGCCATCCGTGCAGTCAATACTTTAAGCATTACACCACAAACATACATAGCCACGTACGACCATAGATAATAAATATATAGAGATTGAAACGTCAGACAGTTCAAAGGTATGTACTATATAATTTTGTTTTCTTTTTAAACGGTTTTATTTAGCATGCCGTTTTTTTGGTCAAATTTACTAATTGAAACTTTGCCCCTTTCCTGTTGACCGATTGACCTGGAATTTGGTACACACCTTTAGTTCTGATGACAATACAATTGTGTGTCATGGTTGGTCATGGTACATCTTGTAGTATTTTGTGTCGGCCAATTTTGTGGCGGCGCGGCGTCATAAAATTTCGCATTATATAATTATTGATTCTTTACAATAAAATCGTTTAACTTAAAAACAATGTTTTAATAATTTTATTTGTAGAAATACTTTCGTGAGAGTCCAACTGTGCTGGGGTTTTTACAGTGATTTTATTTTCTTGTAGCCGCCAAATTCTGTCCGTTGACGGCACGAAGTAAGTGTAAGAGTTACCTTATCACAAATTGAAACTAGCAAACTCGATACCTATTTTTATATTATGTAGTAACGAAATATGATACCCTTCCAATACCTACTAAGGAAAATCCACGAACCTCGGAAAGTGATGACAGAATGAGTGACAGAACCATTATACGAAGGATATACTAATCAGTAAGATAAGTGTTCAGTTTGTCGTCTACACTCTCTCGAGAAATCTGACACTGCCAATAGTAGTAGTATTGGGTAGGAAGAGAGTTCAGTGAGTTGGGATAGAATGTCGCCTGCGGTATTTCCGGACCGATACGACCTTCTAAATTTCAAGAAAAGAACCTCGAAGGCCGGCTGTTGAGTTGCAGGTGTCTATGGGCGACGGTAGTCACTTACCATCAGGTGATCTGTCTGCTCGTTTGCCCGCTATACCAAAAAATAACAAAAATCACACTCTTAAGATGACATAATTATACAATTTTATTCTTAAGTTTGTACACGGAAACCTTTTATAGGCATAAGGATAAGCATTTCTTGAAAGACCGTCACTTGATTTAAAGCTCAAAACAATTGCATAGTTAAAAGAAATGCTTCAAGGCTCCTATTGTTCCCTTCTCGCTATCGGAAATATAGAATCTGAGGCAGCTTCCATATTTCCTATAGCGAGCGATTCAGTGTTTATTGTATCTCGTTGAGTAAAAATATAAAATATTGTGAAATATGTTACAAACTGGATGAGGGTCTCTCGAGAACTTATAAATTGTTATTTTTTTATCATAGGGTACAAGAATTATAGAATAGAAATTAACTTTATTGTACATCAATCACAAATAAATTACAAGGAAATCACAGAAACAATATGTACAATGTATCGATAAAAGCAATTTCTTACAGACAACCATTGCATGGACAAAGACAAAAGGAAATAAAAGAAATAATGGGTCGTTTTTGATGTAAGAGAGATGCAGGAGTTTTTTTTGTAATCATGCTGTAGTAAATACTGTAATAGTGTTAAAAATAAACACATTCATACACATGCATACATACACTTATATGTACATCCTAAGTACATAAACTTACATAGATGCAGTAGATATATATACATTTAAATATAAAAAACATTTATAGGAAAATAGACATACATAAATTATACTACTTTTACAAGTAAGCAATGTCATAACATTGTCACTAAATGATTATTTATTAAACAGTCATTCTTTTTAAAACTAATCTTAGATATATGATAAGATTGAATTAAAAAAAAAAAAAACAACTAGAACTAAAATGATTAATACATAACAAGAAACAAAAGCCTTGTTTTTTTTTTACTTTAGGTATTGATAAAGAGATAAGAAAATAAAATAAGTGCGTCTTAATGAACTTATATACTTAGATTGAACTAAGCTAGGCCAATTAGCCCAGTCTATAGTATGCTACATTTAGATCAGCTGTAATCTGTCTTTTATCTTAGATATCTATATACTGATTTAGAAATTTCGTGGAGTTTTGACTCGTAGACAACTTCACGATATAACCTTTTTAGGTTAGATTTTTCGGCTTTTTTGTCATCTGTAACCTTTGAAGTAAAGCTTCAGCATCTAGATTACTATATCAGCCTCTTGTAAAACAAATTTAAAACAGTCATCAGCCTTATCCAGATTATCAAAAATGTACAATACATTGAGCCGTGACGTAGATATTTTTAATACTAGCTTATATACTTTTAGAACAGTTAGTGTGTTGAAGTTGTTGAGAGATAGAAATTGTGTATGACAAAGAAGTTTAAGGTCAAAGTACGACAGCTCTACACAGACTTATTGGTAGAATCGTCTGAATAACACTTTGTAAATGTATGTGTGTATGTATTTATATAGTATAATATAGTATTTTATTTAGTTTATACTATGTATTGTATTTTAAGCAGTTTTATATATGTAATATATATGTTTCTAATACTGTTCTTCATTTTCTGAATTTATATTCGCAATTTTAATTATAATTATACACCTGCCACGCACGTCTCTGTATCGCCCAAAGGTTGACTGGTAGAAAATGCCTACGGCATTAAGTCCGCCTCATGCAATTTATCTGCAGGAAGTGTTATAAATAAATAAATAAAAAAGTTTCTTAGTATTTAATGGTTTTGTTAATTTCATTACTTCATAACATCTCAACTCAATTGCATATTTTTAATAACTTAACATTTCATAAAATCTTAAATATGACTTATACCTCTGTGTTAAGGTATAATGACTCTTCTGCTTAAAGACATACAATTATATATAGCCAAGCGCTTAATGTGCTACTGGTGCCGATTCTATTGTACACTTGACTAAACTAAAACCTGACTTAATTTCTTCATATGAAATCAACCTTGTTTGCTTCGTAAAAAGGTCTATTTGTTACTGGCATCTATTTCTCAGCGCCACTAAATTTCACTAAAACCTGTCAACGTATACTTAACTTTATTTCCACGCAGCAAGAGTCTCCATTTATTGAAATGCTGTATAATTGCCGTATAAAAACTTGTTTTGAACAAGTTTTAACGAACTAAGATGACGTTATTTTAATCGACACCTACGAAGACGCTTACTAAAAACACAGAGCAAAAGAGATGGCATTCAACGGATAGCGGCTCTCGCTACGTGGTATTAAAGTTTATTTAAGCGTATCAGACTTTAGTCTGACAAATAAATTGCTTATTTCGATAGCGACATATGTTACCTACTTGTTTCAATTTGAAATAAGACCTTGTTTTGAGGTGTACAAGGTTTACATATTATATGAAGAAAATTTAGTGAATTTTAATTTAGCGAGTGAAGTAACAGAATTAGGACCACTGTCTACTTAATTTAGTTGTGCTGTGTGCATGCTGTGACTCCTTAAAAAGCTGTGCATCTTGTACTAATTAGCATATTGTATCAATTTTTGTGATGTCTGTAGTGTAACAACTACTGGATGTCAATATAAATAAATAAAGACAATTTACTTAGATATACCTTAGAATGCATATCTGTCATCAATTATTTAGTTATAGTTACAGGTAACAATTCCCGTCAACACCTTAACAAACAATCTGTAAATGACACAAATAACTTTACCATGCGAAGGTCGAACCTACAAAGGAGAAGCAGTGGGCAAGATCCAATTTAGTTCTCTTCATTGAAACATATATGTTGACCTATCAACTGGTCAATGTATATGTTATGGGTCAAATGCTCGGGCAATTTAATTAATATAAGTAAATATATAGATAAGTAAAATCGGGCTGTGTAACTTCAGTATAAATTTATCACATTGTCTGACCATTAACAGTATTGCTACAAAATTAGTTTTTGGTTCTGAATGAACATAATGAAGTGTCTTTAATCAGAACTTGAATAAGCTTAAAATATGAATACTTGTTTTTTCATAAATTTTTAAATAAATAGTATTCGTACCTGTAAGAACCAGTCTCAAAACCACTGATATAAACTATGAAAATCACTAACTAACAATAACTGCCAAGTTGTTCGTACCTCTGTTCGCACTCAAGTCACTAGATCTCCACTTATTTCTTTCCTTTTATAATCCCACTATTCGTTAATATTTATCAATCGACCAGTAGTATTGCGTTACCGGTATACTCGTAACCAGTCAAAATAATGTCTATTAACTTATTTTTATTAAATAGTGAACTGTGTTATCATCTATTATAGTTATGCCCTATTTTTAATAAAATAAATAAGAGTATTTGACGATAACATACCTACCAAATTGATATGATATACCATATAATAACAAGGTATGTTACCGTTATCATTAAAACAATGGAATAAACCATATTTTTATTACTATGCGTATTAGGTGTAAGATATTATTCATACAGTCTGGTCAATTTGTTTAATTAATCACTTGATCCATAGATATATACATATCCAAATGATAAGATAATCTTCTTACGACCTTAAATATTAAGTATTTTGACAACGGATTTTCACCGGTCAACCACTTTGCTTCCCCTCTCGTAATCCTGCTCTTGAGAAAGATTTTCTGGATCTTGAGTAAAGTGTTTTACTTCGAGTTTGTAACAGTAAAAAAAGTTTTATTTTTAAATTTATTTACGGGTAAGCTTACGAAAACGAAAGGGATGCTCTTTTAAACACACCATTAACATAAATATTTAATGTTCATCATTCAACGTTGTGGTAATAAATAAAAAAACCTACAGTTTTCGGAATGATTAATTTTTTATACACGGATCAATTTCACGCACAATTTGACTAGTCATTTGGTGGTCAGGACCACCTAACTTGATCATCGTACATCAAATCAGTTCGTGTGGAAGCTAATCGGCCAATTTTATAATTTAGTCTGTCTGCAGGTGGCATACTGAGCGGACGTTTTCAACTGTTTTTTCATAGTTGTTTCTCGTTTCATCAGTTGGGTGGTTATATTTATAAGATTTAGATTATACTAGCTGTGCCCGCGACTTCGTTCGCGTTTTTTTCGGAAAACAGCAATTTGTCGCTTGCTGCATAGTACCTCTTTCTCCAGGCAGGATTTTTTATACTGTATTGGCGGTGAAACAACCTGAAGCGTACAAAAAGATTGTTTTGGTTGCTTACACGTGAAATAACGACATAATTTGGCCGTGGCAACATTACTCATTTGTTTTTCGTGTGGAAGCTCACCTCACCGGGCTATTAGTTAGGCCGTATATCAGGCTTAAACCAACTAAAACCACACGGTATGCCTCACAGCACCGTTTATGAGTTGACCGTCGGTACGGCTACGTTTTGCCTCCAATGATCCACCCAGCGCTGGCTAGCGGACGGCAACTGGGCGATGTCCAGACCCCCTTTTCACAGGAGACATTGCTTCGGGTGAAGAATATAAAACTCGTCTCATACACCCACGGCCACTCTTAGCGTACGCATGAGAGCGCAAGTGAAAAGGTTCCACCTGGAAGTTTTTCTATCGAATCCACACCGTCAGCTCCTCCTTGCGCGAGATGTTCTCCTCGTAGAAAATCGTTATAAAACAACTGTGACGACCTAACATCTCGATTCGTCCGACCAATTGGGAGACTCTTTCTGTAGTGAGTGTTTGCTTCTGACCTTTGTTTAGTCACGGTGTAACATAAGATTTCACACTACTGTAACCGAACTGAAAATAGATTGTCTGAAAGTGTAAAAAAACCTTCACCTCTTACATGTCAATATTTCAGCTTAGATGTAATTTTTTTGGCGATAGTGTCTGCCATGCGTTTAATATAGTAAAATACTGTAAGTAATACTAACAAAGTGTTAAGTTAAAATAACAACTTTTTTTTCTTTTTTAAGTC
This sequence comes from Callimorpha dominula, assembly GCA_949752705.1. NCBI lineage: Eukaryota > Metazoa > Arthropoda > Insecta > Lepidoptera > Erebidae > Callimorpha > Callimorpha dominula. The sequence continues at coordinate 1,555,629 of OX457002.1, read as the reverse complement.
ATAGATGCTTTAAATAAAAATTCTATTCTATTCTAATATAATCATGTTGACGGGAATCAACGCGGTCACGTATTTAAAACCTTTGCTTTGCCGTGGTCGTAGCCGTGATCACAGGCCTGTAGGTACTGTAATACTTTTTAAATACGTGATCGCGTGAATTCCCGTCAACATAATTATATTATCATGGAACGCAAAAGTTTAAAAGTTGGGATCATCCTTTTCTAAAATTCTATTTATAAATATATGTATATTCACTGGACTGGCCTGATGGTCTAGTGGTTAGTGACCCTAACTGCTGAGCCAGAGGTCGTGGGTTCGATTTCCACCCAGGACAAATTATTCTCTCTCTGGGTGTAATTTATTTATAATATGTATGAATTTAGAAATATATAAGTATGTTTATCAGCAGTCTGGTTACCATAGTACAGGCTCTGCCTAGTTTAGGATCAGACGGCCGTGTATGAGGTGTGTGAAGTTGTTATTATTATTAATGCCCTGAAACATATTTATGAATTTAATGGCTGCGAGAAGCAAAATAGCTCGTTGGCATAGTCAAGAACCAGCTATCGATTACTCTGGGATCACCAAACAAAGAAAAAAAAACTCTTGCTGCTTCTGCAAACACCACAGAAAAGCACAATGATATCCTACGATTGAAAATATACATTCACTCGAAATCCTTCAGACAGACATGACTATTTGCAGGTAAAATCTAATGTAACTAATAATATTTCTTTAAATCACAGGTAAAAATCGATTCTTTGTACTCTTAATATTTATTAGTTAATTAAATTGAGTGATTTTATAAAAAATATAAAAAGATTGTTAAAAACATTATTATTTATGATTTCTTTTTTCATCATCAGCTCGGCTACATGATGTGATGATTTCTAAACGCAAATACCTCATAAAGTAATGTCTTTTCATTACTTTATGAGGTATTTGCGTTTAGAAATTATCACCTCATGTAGCCGAGCTGATGATCAACAGAAACACTATTCGTTTCTACAATTTTATCAGAACTCCATCATCAGATCCTGACTTCTTTGACATGGGACCACCCTTGAGGTACACCTTATCTAACAAAAAAGAATATCAAAATCGGTTCATAAATAACGGAGAAGGCTGAACATACATAAAAAAAAGAAATATGTATTTTAACTGTCGAATTGAGAACCTCCTTTTTTTTGGTCGGTTAAAAACGATACCTAATTTAAAAAGTAAATTGGTTTATACATTAAAAAAAAGTGCAAAAAAAGAAAAGAGTGTCAAAGAGGGATTCGTTCCGGCACCCAACCTCGTAGAAATCGTACTCTACACCAGATAAGCTAAACGCTTGCTGTTATATAGATCGAAATAAGTATATACATTCTACTAAAGTGACAATGTTATTACAGTTTTCATTGATTTTCCTGTAAGAACCAAAGTTTAACCCGGGATAAAAAGTACCCTATAACCTGCGCAGGCACTCAAACTATTATCATTCTAAGTTTCAAGCATATCCCTTCAGTAACTTTTGAGTTTATCGTGAACATACAAACAGACAGACAGAAAGACAGACAGACAGACAGACAAAAATTGTTTGAATAGCATATTCGGCATCAGTATCGATATCTTAATACCCCTCAGTCGATTTTTTTTAAATATATTCAATGTACAGAGTTCATCCCGCTATAGATTTATTATAAGTATAGATGATCAATACAGGTAGCATTTCTTAACAAAGAAAAACTATTAGGTATACGGTAACCTTTCTTGTAAACGTCCGTCCAGCACACACAATGAAATGAAATGAAAACTGGCGATTTAGTTGTTATGTGTGGACGCGAACTCTGTTCGTAAGCCAAATCAATCACAAATCTGATTAGGTAGTAAAATTGTATCGTGTGGATGCCGTTTAAACTTGACAAATTATTGATAGCTGTCGCGAGGTCGATGCGCTGCTGCACCCACGCCGAGTACTTTCAGTGCCTTTCCTTGAGCTTGGTTTTTTGTCATCGCGAAACCTAATTTCATTAGAAACTTTAAAACTGGAATAGCAAATTGTTAGGGAAAAACACAGAACTTTATTAATTTCTTACCAAAAAGCATTCAAATGATGATTTTTTATATCAGTAAACTTGACAAATGATTGGTCTGCCACACAAAATTTGATCCCCTTTTTGTCACGTTCAAGGTTATTTTCGCCACTAAAAGCAGGCTATGTTTTTCCCCAAGGTCTTGTTTATCTCTGTACAAGAACTTATCAATACGTCAGCGGTTTAGGCGTTAGAAAGACTGAGTTACTTTCACGTTAGGATATGATAGTACTATTTTAGTATGGTTTCGTTAGGACGATTACTAAATATAACACAAATATTATAACTCATGTATGGATTTTGTATGTCTAATAAACACGTTACCTTGTATTTCTCCAAAGTGATCCTAGACGTAGCAAAGTTTAATTAATTTTAGATACTGTCTGAACACAAATAGATCTATCTGGGATAATTGAGACCGGTCTCTCGGCTCTAATAACACAAACCAAGTTTATATATAATATAAACCTGATCTATGATGAATTATCTGTAGATAATTCTGGAGATAAGTTTTGTATAGTGTAACTACGTGTAATCTTTATAATTCTCTCTCTCTCACTTCTCCCTATAAATCTTAATATACTGTGGCTGCTTTTATTTAGAAAATGACAGACCACGTTCTGTAGTATAAGAGACAAAATGCGGCCGCTGCTTGAGACAAAAATCGATTGCTTTAATATTATAAATAATCCAAAAACAATAAAGAATTCTTTTTATGTATCGTATAGGCCGGCTCGACTCCGCTCGATACCACCTCACAGATAAACGGCAGTGAAACAATGCTTGCATTGCTTTTCGCCGCGTGAGAGAGGTTACCGGAGGCCCTAACCCTTTCTTCTCCCCTATTCCCGCCCTTATCGTCTCCCCCTCTCCTTCCCTCTAATCCCGCTCTCCCGTCTTCCCGCTCTTCCCCCCTCTCCCCTCTTCCCTATTCCCACCTTAAAGGGCGACAACGCACTTGTGACTCTTGAGTTACAGGTGCCTATGGGCGGCGGTAGTCATTTACCATCAGGTGACCCGTCTGCTCATTTGCCCCCTATACCATAAAAAAAATGTAAATCATTGTTTTAATACTAGTTGACTTGTTAGTCCCTTTTATGATTACACAACATGTACCTACTGTATTTCTAACGTTACTTTTCTTCTTCTTGTACAAATTTAATATTTTATTTTTTAAATAATCGTGGTCACCTTATCATCACAATGGTTATCACCATTATTACTCACAGAAATTTACTGATTTTACTAGATATTTATGTAGACATATTTTTGTAACAGCTGAATAAATAAATTGGTTTATTACCGGCTGTTCAGAAAACATAATATTCTATTCGTATCGTTTTCAATACAGAAATATTTGACAGATTTCAAATTAATAATTGGGTCTTAAGTTTCAGTAACATTATATTTAAACAGTACTTTAACTTGAAATATTAACCAAAATAAAGTTATTTCCATGTCCATAACTATTGAGTGTTATATCTCGCTGTCTAGGTTAGACTATGGTCCTTTAAGTAGATGTCAATAACCATACTCCATTGAGTATAACCTGAGCTTATGGAAGGTAGAAATATTCTGTCAAAGGATCTTTCTTCATGAATCCCGATATCCCAAAACGTAACCTAATACCGTTTGAAATATAGCCAATAGCCATCGTTAATTTGCGCCACACCTTTCATGTCAAATATCAACGCGATAAACATAAAACTCACCAAAAAAAAGGTCTAATGTAAACATCACCTTTGCCAACGGCGGGTAACATTAGACCACTCTATATTGGACACACTTTGTGACCTTGTTTTTGATGTTAAAAATCGAAACCAGGACATCCCTAGCCTTATGAATTTTTCCAATAGAAAAAAATAAAATTTCCTGCTACTATAAATCACTAAAAAAATCTACGAACCGTCCAACTGACTTAGATAATGATGGACCATTGTCGCAATCGACGAGCAAATCTGACAGTTGTCCTATGTGCACGCAATTGTAACGTGTTAAAATTTGTACGCAAACTAATAGTCCACGGGCCCACACCTGAATGATTTCGATGATTAATAACAGGCTGCAACTTCGTATACACCTTCGTTCCGACGACACGCCCATCTTTTATCATTATGCCAATTTCCGATAATGGGAGTAAAAAAAATGCATGAGCGTGAAACACGTCGATTTTATGAGTACCGAATATTGATGAATAACAGTTTCTTTTCAATAAAAACTTTGAGACGTTGATCAAAGAAAACTTTACTCGTCTATGATCAATTTCATTGAACATTCGAATGGCGTTTGACATTAGATTTTGCAGTAAAATATGATATACTAGCACTTCCTCGCGGTTTGACCGGCGTAAGTCCCGATCCTGTATGAATATCGGGATAAAAAGTAGCCTATATGTTAATACAGGTGTTCAGCTATCTACATACCAAGTTTCATCGTAATTGGTTCAGTAGTTTCGGCGTGAAAGTGTCACAAACGTCCATTCATCCATCCATCCAAACTTTCACATTTATAATATTAGTGGGATGCTCTGTTAACTAATCCGATGATCAAATCATGCTTTCAACATCTCAGTATATACTTGATAAAAGTTTAGTTATTTCTTGCGTAGCCTTTCAGTAATCAGGCGTAAACCCTCACTATTATGGCACATGTGTAGATATAGGACGTAAGTTTAAAATATTCATATTGTACCAAGGCCTCGATAATAATTAACCGAAGTCATTGCTTTTCGATAGACGATCGATTTGTGTTTGACCTAAAAGCATCGTAATAATAGTTTGTAGTGTTCTAAAGAGAGAGAGATTGATTAAGTATAAATGTATGTTTATTATATATGTTTTTCCATGAATTTAGTTTTGGAACAAAAGCAGTGAGATAATAGATGTATAAGTAATGCTAGTACCCTCAAAGAGCCCGGGGTCGCGCACCCGTCGCGCATCCGACTAGTTTCGGACCCAACGACCTTATATCGAGAAGTGAAACGTCCTGCTGCGACGAGCCGACGACGGTGTCCGGTGTCACACTCACCGTCCGTTTCACCGCCGTCCGGGACGTGGCATTGCAACTTTTTTGGGTTCTATGATTCTTATTTCATTTATGGATGATTTTTTTTTGTGTGTTTGTTGTGCTTGGATAACTTATATTCACAATTTGGTGGCGCTGAACAAAGCTTTTAGGATTCTTATTTAATTTTTATTAAGAAAATGATTTTGTGCCTGTTTGAATGTGTACCAGGTGATTAATATTCACGATTGGACCCATTAGGTGGCGCTGCAATTGGATTCTAGAATTTATTTTGGTTTTTGACAAAAGTTTTATTGTTATTTATTAAATTTGAAAGTTGTTATTTTAGCGTATTGGTTTCATTATCCTAATCACTTACGACACATAAAAGAAAGTCCATAATTGATTGACGTTTGGGCAGGACTGTCGGGTCCGCTATTCATTAATAAATATGTTTACCACACACGCATTTTTTCACAAAATATTTTGAAGATATCACGTAACATGTGTACACAAAAAAAATTTAATTGAGAACCTCCTTCTATTTGAAGTTGGTTAAAAATAGACAATATTTTGTATTCTTTCATATTACTCTTGTTAACGTTACAAAGTTAGGCACAAAGAAAGAAAACAAATAAAAATACATGTTGAAGATTATACCTCAAATACCCTCACGCCTCAAAATACCCAAATCACTTCAAGTGTGCCAATAAAATTTGCACAGTTCCCTCGATTTCTCCAAGATCCCCTCATCAGATCCAAACCTAATGACCATGGGACCACATGGAAAGTATACTATTTCAAACAAAAGAAGAATTTTCCAAACCGGTCTAGGCATCTTTGAGTAATCGGTGAACATACTTAAAAAAAATGTACAGTGGAACACAAAATCTCCTCCTTTTTTGAAGTCGGTTAAAAAATATTTTCTCAGATGAACAATGCACGAAAGTATAAGAATGGAAAAAAGTATCATAAACCGGCAAATTCATATGTTTTTCTCAAATTTAAAATAATGATTATGGTTGAATTTCGACTACCGGGCGCGACACTAGTTAATATTAACTTCTATGATAACGGTACTTTTCCGAACAACGAAGATATCCCTAACTATCGCTATAAACTATCAAATTCACTAAATAACATTAACCGCGATGTTTTTCGTACCTCGACCTTACCTTACCTTCGGCGCTCGAGTGACCGTTATCACTTGTACTCGTATAATCCACGCCAAGTCTTTTTATCACCCCGCCATTGCCCACCATTTTTCAGGCGGACCAATGTCGTGGCGTCGTGCTACCGGTATAACCAGTCATAATAATGTCTATTGACTTAATTTTATAAAATAGTGAACTGTTTCCTCATTTACTTTAGTTTCCCCCTATTTTTTTTTTTAAATAATTACGAGTTTTTGATGTGGCGACAACAAACACCTCAACACTTAATTTTTTAGTTGTACCTACCAGAAATTAAAAAACCTCCCGTTAGATTCGTAGCTCTAAAATTACACAAACAAACCTTCACCTAATTCTCTTAATTAGAACTTAGTACATCAACTGAAACAGATTCAAGCTAAAATAAACAGAGTGGGTACCGCTCGTAACGCCGTTAGTCGACGAGTCCGATCCAATATTGGTTTAATGAAAGCTTCGAGCAGGACAATAATCATTCACTGTCCTGTTTATTTTGTTCTGATTACTAACTTAAGTTACAGCGCTATCGAATGGGGGCTTAACGGAAAAAAGCGTTAGCGAAACGAAATATGCTGACGGCGAGTTGATTTATTGTATTTACGCCAACTGTAGATTCTGGGCGATACACAGCAACACTCAGTGTAGTAGTATTAAGTATCCATATATTAGTTCGGGCAGGTTTCACACAAACCTACAGGTTATTCCCATTGACCTAGAATCATGAAATTTGGTAGAAGCAAGATCTGATCTGATCTCAACACAAGTAAAGGGAAAATCCCAAAGTGAAAATCCACTCAAATCCACAGGAAACCCACATAACAATTTGTAATAATTGATTCCCGAGATGGACGTACTATCTACATTCCAGTTTGTTTGTTTACGGAACCCTCGGTGCGCAAGGCAGACTCACATTTATCCGGTTTTTTATTATATATACTCGTATGCTGTGTCTGTAACAAACTTGAGACTATTCTGTTTTTAAGTTTTTTACATCTTTGAAAGCATTTTGGAATGCATAATAAAGAATTGTGCTCAGTTATATAAGAACTGTGTGAATAAATACACAAAAGAAACGGAAACTTAACACCTAAACAATTTGCAAAAGCCGTACGGAGCAAGTAACCATCAACTATTATACTCAATGCAGTGACTTAATCCAGCGACCCATTATCAATGTTGGGTAGGGTATTAAGCCGGAATCCGATTGATTGAAAGTTTAACTTCAAAATGGAGAATTTTGCCCTATTTAAATGGCGGTCACTCATTGGAATGTTGACTGTTGATTAGATAGTTTAGAAATGGTCGTGCATTTATAACCTTGATACGAGTAAAAAAAATTGGTTGTCTGTAAAGTCGTTTTATGGACGATAATTTTACGTGATAACGTCACCGATCGTGCCTCTCTATCGCTTGTTCCGCGCTCTCGTTTGCACGATCGGCTCAGGCGGAACGTGACAATGAGTCATGATTTTTCGTGCGTGCAGCCGGCGTTCATCGATTTATAAGACGTTATCAAGTCAAAATGTTACGATTCTATTTTCACAGTATTTTTAAGTTATGCCTATATTTAGTCTTCACGTCTTCGTGTTAATATACATACATATGTGGAGGAACGGGTGTCATGTCCCTCCAACTCAAAGGGAGGATCCTCCGACCAGGCGAGGTGATCATGCCTGGCGGGCCGCGGCCCAACGGTTGATGTTGGGAAGTTGTAAATATACTAATCGGCGCGAGAACTCTCATAGCGCGATTCAGGATTAGTAGGTTGTAGATGTTTCTTGTTGCTGTATGTGGAAGTCGCCACATCACTCCCCTCCAAGACTGGAGGTCGATGTCTTGATGAGTCAGCTGTCTATGCTCTATTAAGGAGCGTGCCAGGGCCAGTAGTGAGTTGTTCCGGTGAGTCGGAACTAAGTGCCGCAAGTTCCAGTGAGTCGGAACTGTATTCCGCTAGTTCCAGTGAGTCGGAACTGAATGCCGCTAGTCCCAGTGAGTCGGGGCTGAAGTCCGCTGGTCCCAGTGAGTCGGGGCCGCGTGCGGTGCTGCGGTGCTGCTGCGGTGAAGTCCCCAGTAAATCGGGGCGCTTGCTGCGTAGTGGCTGGGTGCTGCGTAGACGGGAGAGAGATGCTCTTCTTACGTGAACCGTAGGTGCAGTGTGCTGTGCCTAGACGCTGATGAGGCCGTAGGGGTAACCAGGCTGGAGCGGACGCTGCAGGCGTGTGGTATCCCTGTTGAGGCCGAGGATGCTGGCTGGCTGAGACTTGATTACCGCTCATTGCTGTAGGAGTGTATACGATGGTGGCGATGATGATGCTGCTGATCTGCTCCATGAAGGCTGCTTCCAATCACGTCGGGATCACCACTGTGGAGGAACGGGTGTCATGTCCCTCCAACTCAAAGGGAGGATCCTCCGACCAGGCGAGGTGATCATGCCTGGCGGGCCGCGGCCCAACGGTTGATGTTGGGAAGTTGTAAATATACTAATCGGCGCGAGAACTCTCATAGCGCGATTCAGGATTAGTAGGTTGTAGATGTTTCTTGTTGCTGTATGTGGAAGTCGCCACACATATTATGTTATTTTGATAATACGTGGTTCTGGGGCATACCTTGACTCTAGACCGCATCTTTTAGCGATAAACCCTATGGATGCATTGACTTTGGTACATAAATATATTTTATCAATAGCTAAAGTGTTACGTACTTTCCTTTGGTTCCCTTTCAAACATTTGCAGTAAAGAGCTGCTGCTTAGTCTCTGGCAAACTTTGTGTAAAGATTAGTAGAAGTAAGAAGTACACTCAGGCTTTCAATACCTTTGCGTTAATCGGACAACTAATGGACATCTAATCGAATCGGACAACTAAGAACTAAACAAACACCATTAATTAAGTTCGTTACATTCAACAAAACAGGAGCTCTTTTGATCTACAAACCTACGTATAAAATATGTACCCACTTCAATTGAGTAATGGTGTACAAAAAGTGTTATCTATCTAGAGTATCTAGACAATATTTCATAAAATTGCAACCTGCCTAAAATTTCTATGTATTTCTTTTTATGTTAAGTTTAATGGGCAAACGAGCAGATGGGTCACCCGATGGTAAGTGACTACCGCCGCCCAATGAAACCTGCAACTTAAGAGTCATAAGTGAGTTGCCGGCCTTTGATGTGAGAGTAGGAGAAGGGGGAGAGAGGAGAGGGGATTTAGCGCCACCGGTCGCCTCACTCACTCGGCAAAATACAATAGCATTTACAAAAGTATTGCTTCAAAGCGGTTTTCTATGACGCCGTGGTATCACTCCGGTCGAGCCGGCCCATACGTGCCGAAGCATGGCTCTCCCACGTTATTTTGCTAGCAAAGACAAAGATATTGACTGTGTTATTAGGCTACGAAGCTCTCTAATTATTGTGGGGTAAAACAATATTTTCCACGTCCCTTTTCTACATAGAATAAAACCTTACAATAAAAAGTTTTTAGTAAAAGTGTAGCCAGAAATAGATTGGTTTTGGATTCAGTTGTATTTCTGGATCCAGATGATGTTGTATACGGTTTGATTTAAGACACCTGCTTTCTAAATTGAAGATTGATGGTTCTTTATGTAACTTTATATCACTTAGTATTTCCCAAGGCTTCCTAAAAATATTTATAAATGTCAACGTGAGATTATTTTACAATAAAAACTTTCGTGAGTGGTATTTATCGGTGATGCCCAATTAGTTTCAGACCCGATGCGCCCCGACATACAAATGTGAGTAAAACCGTACAGTCTTTAATAATCGTGAGATTGTTTGCTACGCTTGCACGTCTTTCAACTGATCAACATGAAATTATTGCATGTTCGTTTTCGGTGTCACAGAAAAGACATATTATACCTCTTAAGCTAGAAAAGCTAGAGTAATACATTATTAAACTAATACCTATAACATTACTAGCAGCGCCCCGCGGTTTCACCCGCGTAAGTCCCGACCCCGTGGGAATATCGGGATAAAAAGTAGCCAAGTTAATCCAGGTCTCCAGCTATCTACATACCAAGTTTCATCGCAATCGGTTTAGTAGTTTTGGCGTGAAAGAGTAACAAACATCCATACATCCATACTCACAAACTTTCACGTTTATAATATTAGTAGGATAAATTGAATGACTGGCCTGTTAGCCTAGTGGTTAGTGACCCTGACTACTATGCGTCGTGGGTTTTCCCATCCGAGTCTGGGTGTTCTTTGTGTCCGTTCTTTGTATGTTTGTAAATTTCCCCGCTACTCAGGAGTAATTCCTAATGCGGGAGTTGTCTTTTAAAATAATATGAAAAAAAATATTAAAATTTTCACGCTTTAACCGTTCTGCCAATTTCGATGAACTGTAAATAAAACCTTGTCGCGCACATAAACTTGAATGGAAATTTGTATAGGAGACCAATCATTTTTCAAGTTTATTCATTTAAAATGTATCATAGTTATAGTGGAATTATAATTATTATGCTACATTTTATCACTCTCACTAACACTCACCTATAACTAAACCTCTGTGTGCTTCATTTAGTCCTATTTTGGTAACGGACTCTTTAAAACAAATTATAAATGCAAACTAACGCATGCAATAATTTATGTTATTTTAGTGAAACAGTGATTACACTAACTTTTAAACTTTCGCGTTCCATGATATAATTATGTATTTAAACGGGAATTAACGCGATTACGAAAGGTATTACATACCTCTGAATTGCCTGATAGAGGCAGCCTGTGACCACGGCCAGTGCAACCTGGTAGAAACGTCAGGCAATTCAGAGGTATGTAATACCTTTTCGTGATCGCGTTAATTCCCGTTTAAGAACATAATTATAGGGGATTACAGTTAATGTACGCAGAATTTAGTATTATTACATTATTGATCAAATTAATTACTGGTAATGCACGTTGGATATATTTTGACACCGAGAACAGTAAATCAATTACTATAATTATTGATAACCTGTTACTTTAGTGGATAGAAGATATGGCTCAGTCTATACGTAATTCGCAAAGTGATTAAACATGCAGCATTTATAATGCCGGGGCAATATGAATAATGACAAGTAAAATCAGGATATGTAATTAATACGCCTTATTTATCAGATTGTCTGGCCATTATGAATATTAGTACATAGTTGCTTGGCAATGTGATAATTAAGGTACATGTGGCAGGACGCTGCGCTAGTACCAAGAACATACATAGAAGGGCAAATTACAAATATGTTGTGCTACAGAAGGCAGTAGTTTTCTATTCAGTTTAGTATTTAAAGCTACTCAAGGCAAATTGTTTACATTGTTTAAATATCGAATTAAAAACCAATACGAAATTTTGGCAAAATGTGTTATAGTAATTACTTTTAAAATAATAAACGAATGAACACAGCAAAAGTGTTTTAGAATGGTATCAGAAGAAAGAGGTATATAATAAAATACAATCGCTGTGGTTGTAAAGGTGGCGTATGTCATTGTGTATTTATTTTTACAACATGCCATTGGTGTACAACAAAGATTATTCTATTCTATATCTGACAGATGTAATTATTGCAAAAAAAAAAAACTGTGCAACCTAAAATGCCATTAAAGTCATAACTCCATGTCATCACCTGACCGGGGCTAACGATTAATTTTATTTTAATAAGGTATGTTATCATTAAACAATTGAATAAAGTAGGTACATACTTTTCTTACTTTGTCAATTATCAAATCCTGTCAATTTGTTTATTTCAATCGATTTTTTCACATTGCCAACTCATATTGGACATTTTTCAAACTGTTTGGACATTATAAATACTGCCTTATTAATCACTAATTATCACAATCCATAACAAATACATTATGTATCTTTAGAAGCAGGGACTGAGGCTGGGATGTTAGTTGACACAGACATTTATTGTTCATAGGAGTGACGGGTAAAAAATAAACGCCGTCCTTCGACGTCAGTTACTTAAAAACTTCTTTCTTACTTTACTTCTGCTTTCTTACTCTTATCCCTATATAGATAACTAGTTTTTGCCTGCGGTTTCGCTCGTCTTAATGTAGATATTCATAACCGCCTTCAAAAAATGAGAAGTTCTAAATTCAACTGTATGTTTTTTTATCTATGTTCACCGATATTTCCGCCATCTATGGACCGATTTAAAAATATTTTTTTTTTGCTTAAAGGGTATGCTCCCAAGGTGGTCCCATTGTCACCAAGTCCGAATCTGATGATGATATCTAAAGGAAAACGAGGGAAACTCTCAGAAATGAAGGGCAAATGTAGTGTTTGTTGATTTTTCTAGATATTAAGCCATATTGACGTTCAAATTACGATGAATATGGTTGTTATTTACAAAATGAGTAAATTCCCACGATCGGCTGTATGTATATATTTTTTTTAAGTGTTTATGTCAATCAATTCAAGTTCTCGGTATACACAGGAAACATATTAGAATTTCTTCCAGGATTCAACAGGTCCCTTTCCCAGCTTCTGGAGTGTAGGTATCATGATTTATTTATGTCAATAAGCGGAGTTGTTATATCGGACGAAGAGAATATTTTTCTATCCCTAATGAACAGCTCTTTACTCACGATAAAAGGTCTTGTTGTCCCTATGGTTTTTTGTAAAATCTGTTATTATTTTATACATTTTATTCCTAATTCCTTTCCTTTTGATCATGTAAATATTTTATAATAATTTCAGAGAGAAACAAAAAAAATATGAAATTTATATATTTTACAAATCATTGCTTCGAACGATTTCACACACAATTTGACTAGGTTTTCAAATGAATCGTTTCGTGTGGACGCAAATCGTGCAATTCAAGGTCATTGGGTGGTCAGGACCGCCTGACTTGATCGCGTCACATCAAATCGGTTCGTGTGGACGCTAATCGGCCAATTCAAGGTCATTGGGTGGTCAGGACCGCCTGACTTGATCGCATCACATCAAATCGGTTCGTGTCGACGCTAATCGGCCAATTTTATCATTTAGTCTGCCTACAGCAGGCAGAATATTAAGCGGATGTATTCTGTCTTTTTTTTAAAGGATGTGTGTATTTACGCGTTATTATAGCGTTTTTTCAGTTCGGTGGTTATATTTATAAGATGATTTATATTATTAGATTAAAACAGGTAACATTTCTTCAAAAACAAAAAATAATATGTATGCGGTAACCTTTCTTACATACGTCTGTCTAGCATAGAAAATAAAAACAAAGGAAAATGGCCGATTTAGTTGTTACGTGTGGACTCGAAATCTTTTCGTAAGCCAATTCAGTCACAAATCTGATCAGGTAGTAAAATCATATCGTGTGGATGCCGTTTTAATAATATGACATCCACTGATGAGCCTGTTGGTCTAGTGGTTAGTTATCTTGACCACCGACCAGCAGTCGTGGGTTCGATTCCTAGCTAGAACAAATAATTGTGTGATGAGCACGATAATTTGTTTTGTGTCTGGGTGTAATTTATCTATAATGTGTATGTATTTCGAAATACCCAATTTGTTTATCAGCAGTCTGGTTACCATAGGACAGGCTCTGCCTAGTTTGGGATTAGACGGCCGTGTATGAGATGTGTCAAGCTATTATTATTATTACCACTGTAGCTTCTTCACAGTAAATATTAGGTATATAGCATAGAGTGACTGTGAGAAAGTATGACTTTAAGTAAACCAATGTTCAGCGACATAAGTTAACATTTACCTTTATTTTTATAGTTTTATTGTTAACAATTTTTTTTTTTATTTCACAGGTAAATCCACCGCTATTGGAAGGAAGGAAAAGCTTATGATGGTCACGTGCCCAGCTCCAAAACGCAAGCCTCCTTAGATTTTGTAAATTATTAATTTATTTTTATACAAACAGTACATTTATTTATATTATTTCTTTACTTTTTTATCACAATCACTCATTAATACAATATTAATATACATAGCAACAGCTAACATTAAAACAGCAACTGTGAGAGAACTGGTGTCTGAATAAGGCGTGAGCCTGTAGCTCAGATCACCAAGGCACTCACCCCGCTGTGATTTAAAATGACACATTACAATTTGTTGAAGAAGATACAAAAATGTTGCTTTAATTGTGAGAAACAGTCTCACAACCACTGATATAAACTATGGAAATCACTAACAGTTACTGCCAAGTTGTTCGTACCTCTGTTCGCACTCAAAGTGAGTGTTAACCACTTATTCCTACCCTTTTATAACCCCACTATTCATTAATATTTATCAATCGACCAATAGCATTGCGTTACCGGCATAACCAATCAAAGTAATGTCTGTTAACTTATTTTTATTAAATAGTGAACTGTGTTATCATTTATTATAGTTTGCCCCTATTTTTAATAAAATAAATAAGAGTTTTTGATGTGGCGACCACATTATTACTACTAATAATACCATTTACAAAATAAAAATATAAGAAAAGATAAACAAAAAATTTACGGCAACCGGTCGGATACCTCAAAAAATATATATTTTGCGCATGTGTGAATATTTGGACGAATAAATGTTTGAATGTGTGAGTGTGTATGCGTGTCTGTTTATTTACAATTACGTTTATTGTAAACCTCCAGAACAGAAAAGGTTTTTTTATATAATAAGTATTACTTCACATCAACCTAACGAAGTTTTATTTCAATATATTCAAAAGCTGGTTTCTTATAGTTGCATAAGTTAGATCTCACGAATGATCTCGTAAACCAGTCATCAGCCAACTTATTGAATTTCAAGTTCATTTACATGCAAAGTCACCGTCACACGAGAAGATAGAGAAAGACGTTCAAAATAAAACTCTCATTCTATTTAATTTGCCTCTCCTTGGTATAATTCCGTGTCGATTAGGCATAAAGTTGTTTTCACCGAAAAACAAACCCGACACGATTATATCATAAAACGAGCACCCCTATAAAGACTAATTCCTTTGCTGATTACCTCCCCAAGGACCAACTTAACTAGATCTGAGGACAAAATAAAAATAAACTCAATTACCTCCACTCAGAAAACAATGTAAAGGTCGACAGGGATCTTATTAAAATGGACTTTGAAGCCGGCAGTAATGGAGTCTTTCACTGTTAAATAAATTGGCATTGAACAATTTTCTACCTTTGCTTGGTAAAATTAAGATTGAAATTGGCTTGGTAGTTGGTGAGACGGGATTAATTAGAACAAAATAGCTCCTACCGCATCCTACTCTCCTGGTAGTTCGAGCCAGGTCCAGCTAATTAGTAAGAATGTGATTATTAACTTGCTCTCATATATAAAACAGAATTAAGAAGACCGTTCAATTCTAATTTCTATATTTAAGCACAGAATACATAATAGTACAGTCTTTAAGTATGAGTTCAGGAAATGATATATTAATGAATAGTAATAATATATTAATTGTACGGTATACCTACCTATTATTTAGTTATCATAATTGTTTTTAAACTTCCCTGACTTTCATGCATTTAACTTTTTTTTTTTTTAATCTGTTATTGAGTAGGAATTTTTTATCTATTTAGATATGTCAACCTCATTGTACCCTCTACAAATTGCACATCACTGTGGAAACATTGAACCGTTAATACACAGCTGTTTGGATATCTCAGATATTGGTAGTGAAAGAATAGTCTGCGCAATTCCTACATCAATATGGCTCAAATTCAATGTTTCCATCAGTGCTTTTCTTTCTGTTCGGTTCTTGACACATTCCATCAGCACGTGTTGTACATCCTCTTCAACGCATTTAACTTGTTTCATTTGGAATTCACTGTATTATCGTCACAGTCCACCAGTGCAATGCGATTGGTTTGTAGACAAAAAGGTATCATACCTACACATATTATATTAACGTCACTAACATATATTTTTTTAATTTATATAGGTATCCAAAAATGTTGTCTTTGTGGAATAAAAACTATAACTATCATAATTATTAGAATAGAATACAATAGAATATGCTTTATTGTACACCTTATACATAGAAATACAAACGATTGTAATACTAATGTTAGTGTTAGGTACAATGGGCGGTATTATCGCTAAAAGCGATCTCTACTTAGGATGGATATAGTGACTAGAGTAAGTGGTAGCTGTCGGTGTACTACATCTAAATATACACATAACTAAATATATACATATATACAGAACAAACATAAACATACAATATACATATATCCCTACATAATAGTTGTCCTTATTATTGTAGGTACATTTACTTTTTAACAGAACAAAGCTTAATAATGAACAAAACAAAAACAGTTAATCTGAAATCTTAAAATCTTTTAAGAATCATCGCGCGTGCTACTTCTTATTTCCCTTGAGCTACTTTTAAACGTTAATACAGGATAAATTAATTTCCGGATTCCCGGAATCGTTTGACGTCAGGAAAAAAAAAATAAAAAACGAAATTACCATTTAATATAAAAAGTATTAAGTTTACTTTATAAATACCTTGAACAATACAGATCACATTTCTTAATACCTTCGTATTTTCATTAGTTTTGAGCACGACGCGATCGGATTTTATTTCATAATTATAATTATTCTAAAATGTATAATACATTTTTTGGCTTTTGTATAATAATAATAACATGACACATCTCTCACACAGCCGTCTGATTCCATACTAGGCAGAGTCTGTACTATGGCTATTATAGATAAATTACACCCAGACACAGAACAAGTGATCATGCTCATCACACAATTATTTGTTATTTGTGGGAATCGAACCTGTGACCTCTGACTCAGCAGTCAGGACCACTAACCACTAGACCAACAGGCACAACATTTATTAATGTGATGTTATAATTAAGAACAGTATATCTATGTGTAAGATAATATCCAGAGCAAATCATTATGAGTAATACCAGGCTTATGCCACTCGATGTACTTACGTGCGCTAAACAACTACCGGCCGCATGGCCGCTGGCGGCCCTTACACGCAGTCTCGCGCAGTGGGTTGCCGACAGCTGAAATACAGACAAATTGACATGGTTTCTGGTAGTTTATGTGCTGTACATGGACGTAGATCTAGTAAGAGAAAAAATTAACAATATTTGAAATTGTTTTTGTTTTCAAATATATTTTGTTCTATTTTGATGTTTTGGTTTCTGTTATAAATAAATAAGAGTTAATACGGTTTTCACTGTCACATAGAGTTGTTTTTTAGATAAGGATTTTCATGCAATTTCTTTAATATTCAAATACCTACTTAATTCGAATGCTAAACCATTCGAATTATACAATTTATGTAATTAATCAAGTGTTTGTTTTGAATACAAGTAGTTAATTCTGTAATAAAAGTAATTAATAATGGTTTACCATTCTTATTAAATATTTATAATAGTAAAGAAAATACGTAATTTTGAAATGGTTTTAAGATTCTATTTATGGAAAAAATATATACTTAGGTAAGTACTAAATACCTTATCTTTATAACTTTTAAGTAAATGATACTTTATTAGTTTACATTTATAAGAATGCTATAACTACAAGAAATAAAATCTTTAGTACCTAGGTACCTTATTTTTTTCATCCAAAAGCTAAAACGCCACCGCGCTACCGGTGCGTCCAGCCGACCAAAACTTTTCGATTTTATATTTTGTCGGCACTATTGTCGTCAACCACAACGACGCATCTACTCGTGTAGTGAATTCCACGCGCTTGATTGGGAAAAGATTTGGATGTAGGTACTCAACTTTAATTAAGGAGCATCAACAATATACATATGCAACATTGTTCTTTAGATTTATCACTACATCTATTCTAATATTATAAAGCTGAAGAGTTCGTTTGTTTGGTTGAAGCGCTAATCTCAGGAATTGCTGGTTCGAATTGAAAAATTCTTAAAATTTTGTGTTGGATGGACTATCCATTTATAGAGGAAGGCTATAGGCTATAACATCACGCTACGACAAATTATTTAAGTTTCATTTCTCGAATAGTTTATTGGTGTTTCTCGTTAGAAGTTTGGTTAAGGAAGGTCGCGTGGCTTCGGCAATAAGTTTTTCGGAGAAGCGATTTGTTGTTAAGTGTTTCGTATTAGTAAACTTACGGGGACGTGGTATTAAGTGTTACACTTTTCTAAGTCAGGGAACACATCCGATTTTTTGTGTAATAAAACTTTACTTAATTAACATAGCCTTTTTTTATAAAAATGTAGATATTTAATATAACATAAAAAGAGGTAACCCTAAACTCACTTACGGCGACGCAACCATGCGTTATTGCGAGGCAATAATAATCGTATTTTAGGAACATTAAAGATCATTTTCGCATGCAGGGGTCGGCGCTCAGAAAGAGTATGTAATTAAAAAGGTAGGTATGGTACGTTTTTGTAGGGAGTGATTTATCTGTTACGTAGTAACTACTTAGTAATCTGTGGTAATACTGAAAAATATGGTTTTATGAGGTAGTAAAATTTTAGGTATTTTATGTGTTTTCGAATCCGACCGTAGTTCCAGAGATTTAACGATTTTTTATGCTTGTTTTGTTTTGTGGGTGTTTAATACACCTGTGTCTACCCTTTCAGCGGTGTAGGCGTGTATGTATGTAAACAAACCAAAAACCTAATTTTATTAGGATTCTTCTTTCTTTTTTCCTTTCTTCCTTTCTAGAGCATGTCCAAAGAACCCAAAACCGGCGGGCTTGTATGAAAGGTCTATTGACAGTAGAGAAAGTTCGTGACGTAAGTATGTACAATGCGTTTCAAGTAAGAATAGGAACATCAATGACCTTGATCTGTCAACTGTCACTTTTAAAGTATGTGTATTGTGACCAGTTCATATTTTAAAAATAATTACAGATCGCCTGTTGGTCGATATTCGACCATAATTTATTAAGTTTTGAATCTTTTGGTTTATTTGATTAACCAATATATCTTGAACATTCATTGTATAGATTTTCAGTATAGACAGGTCAACATATATACTGGACACCTTTAGGTTTTTGTAGTCGTTTTCACATAATTTAAATAGAAAAAATATCTGACCAAGTTTTTCATGTTTTTTTGTAAATAAATTGATTGTTTCAAAAATATCTCTTTTGCTTATCCTACCTAATTGCTTCGATTAAATAATAATATTACATCACCTAATTTGACATCACAATATGGCGCAAAGTCATTGCTGTTCTTATTTGAATCACATAATATGTATGCTATCTATGAGTAAATCAGTGTGAATTTTTTCAACCAACTGTCATTCATTTTCAATACTTTTTTTACGAACCCGACTTTTACCAGCACATTTTTCATTAAATATTCTCCAAATATTTATATAAAAATACAAGGAAAACTTATTATTGGCAGGTCCGAGTCCTAAACAAACTATTATTATGTTCCTTTAGTTGCGAAGTTATTAAAGTAAGCCCAAGTTATATAAACAGAACCTGCGTGGGACTAATACATACGTTGAAAAAGTATTGTAAATATAGTAACCTCTTGAGAGACGCGTTATGTGTTTTCTTATTTCAGATTGTAGTTGTAAAAGAAAATTGCTTTTCAAAACTTTTTTATTATGTATTTTACTACAAAATACACAGCACTGTCTAGACCCAAACTAAACATTGATTGAACTATGGTTTCTAAAACACGCTTAAACTTAGTTCGATAAAAAAAATATAGACGAACATCCTCCTCCTTCTTGCGTCATGTATCCTCAATGCTGAAGGTCGTAACCTCGCTGAAATACTCTTTCGTGGACTATTTTCGGGCATCTCGTCGTGTGTACCTGGGGTGGTGCTGAACTGGTGTGACCAACGTATTAGGCTTCTGCCACGGGGTCTTTTGCCGTCTATTTTGTCTGTTATGATTAGTTTTTCCAGGTTACGTACGAGTGTACATACATATTATGATTTTATACATAGAAACAACCAAACCCATGAAAATAGATATTTCAAGCATTTCATTCCGGCAAACAAATATTTAGATTGAGCGAGAATCAGTTTATACTTGGCCCACTACTACCTTTTATTATTTTTTATTTTATTTATTTAGGTTTACCAACAATTGTTTACATTAAAAACTAAAACTAAGTAAATGCAAATATACAAATAATAATGTAACAATTTCTTATAGGTAACCACGTATATAATGAACAATGTTATAGATTTATTATATCTCAGTCAGTCAGATAGGATATCAGATTAGGTAGGTACAATGATAAAAGAAACCAATAGGACTTTTAAACTTTCGCGTTCCGTGATATATAATTACTGGCTGCGCCCCCGGTTTCACCCGCGTAAGCCCCGATGCCGTGAGAATATCTTGATAAAAAGTATTCCTCGTAAGCTTTTGTGTTAATCCAGGTCTCCAGTTATCTACATACCAAGTTTCAGAGCAATCGGTTTATTGGTTTTTGCGTGAAAGAGTAACAAACATCCATACATCCTTACAAACTCTCACGATTATAATATTATTATAATTATAATAAATGGCATGTTATTGCCTGACGTTTCAGGGACAGGGACCTGTTACTCGTATAAATTAATTAAAATAATTGATCGTGGGAGAGCCATATGGCGCGTATGGGCCGGCTTGACCGGAGTGCTACCACGGCCTCACAGAAAACCGGCAGTGAAGCATTGCTTTTCGCTGAGTGAGTGAGGTTGCCGGAGGCCCTGACCCTTCCCTCCCCCCACTCGCCCTCTTCCACCTTTCCCCTACTCCTACCTTAAAGGCCGGCAACGCACTTGTGACTCTAAGTTGCCCATGGGCGGCGGTAGTCATTTACCATCAGGTGACCCGTCTGCTCGTTTGTCCCCTAAAATTTAAAAAAATTAAATAAATTTGACTGCACCCGTGACGCAATTGTGGTAGCCAAAATTTGTGATTCACAAATAGTTGTCCCAAGTCTGGGTGTTATTTGTGTCCGTTGTTCAATGTTTGTAAAGTCCCGCGCGACACAGGAACAATTCCTAATGCGGGAGTTGTCTGTTTTAATTAAAAAAATGTATATATTATAAACATAAATAGGAATATATCTTATAAAAAGGACACCCAGTCTTTAAACCAATTTGTATTCATACATACAAATTCGTGTTATAAAAAATATTCTATTATTTTTAGACTATATAAACGAAAAACTGCCGATCAACTAATTTATATTCATAATACAGAACAAACCCCTAACAACTAAAAGTCCTAAAAGTCATTTTCAAATATTTCTATAATAAAAAAGCTCACGATGTTTAAATTAAACTCGGAACATCCGCTTCATGCGGATAACCCTTCATAACGAAAAAACTCGCAAACAAATCATTGAACAAACCTTTTTCAAGTTCCATTCTGGGAAAGGGTTGTTTCCTCCCGAATTCCGCTTCAGTGGGAACTGGAAACGCTCCGACGGGAATACTTTACTCTGATTAAACTTGCTGGTGGTTTGTGAGAAATGTAATAAGTTTGTTTTATTTGATAAATTGTTATATAACAGACGTCGCGCTGATAGTCACCTGCAACTCAAAAGTTACAAGTGCGTTGACGGCCTTTGAGGTGGGATTACGCTCTTTGGTTTGAAACCTTCAAGAAAAGAGCATAAACAAAGTTCCCCGCCGCATCTGTCTGTCTGTCTGTCTGTTCGCGATAAACT
This sequence comes from Callimorpha dominula, assembly GCA_949752705.1. NCBI lineage: Eukaryota > Metazoa > Arthropoda > Insecta > Lepidoptera > Erebidae > Callimorpha > Callimorpha dominula. The sequence continues at coordinate 1,533,795 of OX457002.1, read as the reverse complement.
CAAAAACTACTGAACAGATTTTCATGCGGTTTTCACCAATAGGTAGAGCGATTCATGAGAAATGTTTAAGTATACAATTTGTTAAGGTATTGTGTAAATTGGTTGAAATATGATGATGATTGTTGAAAATGTCTTTGCTACCCGTACGATGCCGGGGCGGGTTGCTAGTAACTAATACATATAAGGTTTTCTTTTAATCACAATAAATTGTCGTATGCCAAATTTTATATCGACATTAATGTAATCTATTTCTTTTGTCGTGGGATATTCATTTCATTCACATTTTATTAGCATTTAAAAAAGTAGTTAATTCGGATACATTAAGCAGGATCTTCGCTAGCTAAGCTATAAAACGCAAATTAAAAAAGGTGATTAAACATTTTTTTATTTAGAGATTTAACCGTTATTTCTAGTATCGCGCCCACACCAAGATGTTTCAAAATGGAAAAATCATTCCAGTCTATGAACGTAGAAAAAACTTATGCAATCTTACTTAATTCCCCTCTCTCCAACATATCAGACAACTAATTGAGATTACTAATTAAGTTAACAGGACAAGGACACATGGAGGAAAAAGGAAAGGTTACGTATAACTTGAAACCTTTAAGTGTAATCTGCACAGACACGTATGCGAGCAGCAACAAGACCTCTTGTCGACTCTTTTCCTTTAGGTATAACAAAAACTTTACACGTGAATGTATGTGTATGTGAAAGTGTGTGTATTTGAATCTTTATTTATTCAACCATTTAACAGTAGTTTGACAGTTGGCGCGTTTGACAGAATGCGCGCTGCAAAAAATACCAATTTGAATTCAATATTCATAGTTAAAACAGGACAACGTCTGTCGGGTCAGCTAGTAAACAATAATTATATATCATGAATAATATGTGTTTGTTTGTGGAAAATACAATAGCCTATACAAAGTTTACATATATTATGGTAATACTATTATATTGTATCACACGTGCGTCTGTCTGTTCGTCTATCACATCCAATTTGCTCCAAATCTTCTGGACCGATTAAGTTGAAATTTTGTACACAGCAATTCCTGTGACCCAAACACAGACTAGTTAGTTGCTAGTTTTTTTATAATTTTAAGATCAGTATTATTAAATTTATAATATAAAAAATATATAATTTTCGTCTATATAAAATGGACGAAAATTGAATATTGCCTCCCACCCCCCGGCCTAAGCTTCGAAAGTACATAGCTTAAAATTCTAAAAAAAAGAGTTTTTTTTTGTTTTTTAAAGAATACTAGTAACGTGGGTGACACGTTACTGGTATTCTTGTTAACCCCTCCAGCTAATCTAAATGCTTGTGTTAAGAGTGGGTCCACGCCGGTAGTGCACTGGGTGGGGTTCGAACCCGCAACCACTTGGTCTTCAAATTACATAGTAAAGCTCTTAATATTGTGTCTGAAAACTTACATTTGTAATTCATCTAAAGGCAAGTTCAACTCGCACTTGGCAGGTTTATTTTGCCTACCTCTAATTCCCAAAGGGCCGTGTTATTCCCAAAGGGAGCGGGACCAAATTATATTTGGCAATCTGTAGGTGTATTAAACACCCACATTTTGCCTCGCCTGCCTACGCCTCAAACGTAAGTGTATGTATGTAAGGCAAATAGGAGTGGTTAACCGCGATGCTCTGGAGAGTTCGGCTTGATAATTCGCAGATCCAACTATAATTCGATTAATAATAATAGTTTGAAAAACTAAAAAAACACGCTTTTATGTAAACTATTATTTATTTTTTTAAATCGAATATTGCATTGTCATCGGTATTTGACAGGTGTGCAAAATTTTTATGAAATCTGGATGTTTAAAGTGGGTCAAAATCGCGCCCTAAGGAGTCGGTTACAAACAAACATACAAATAATATAAAGCGTGTAAAAATCAGCTGTAATCCTTCAAAGTATTTACTTTTACATAGGCAAATATAAGCTTACCAGTAATTTCAAACTAATTTTAAATGACTAAGTTATTGTAACTAAAATAAAGTAAACCGTATTTTTTCTTAATCTTGGAAAAACTGGGTCGATATCTCTGATCTTTCAGAGATAATTTTGTACTAAGTACATACCATCTACGCTTCAGGCTTATAATTACGTAAGAAGTCGTTCAAATAACACTAAAAAACGACGGCGCGTGCTAGAACATAAAATAGGCAAAAATCCTTCTAAAAAAGATTCTGTTTGCACTAAAATTTAATTATACTGTCTTGACTGACGATTTTGAAATTTCGAATCTGTTGCGGCAGTCGAGCATGTCAAAGTGCAAATATTTTGAAATTTCGATTCTGTTGCGGCAGTCGAGCATGTCAAAGTGCAAATATTTTGAAATTTCGAATCTGTTGCAGCAGTCGAGCATGTCAAAGTGCAAATATTTTGAAATTTCGAATCTGTTGCGGCAGTCGAGCATGTCAAAGTGCAAATGTTTTGAAATTTCGAATCTGTTGCGGCAGTCGAGCATGTCAAAGTGCAAATATTTTGAAATTTCGAATCTGTTGCGGCAGTCGAGCATGTCAAAGTGCAAATATTTTGAAATTTCGAATCTGTTGCGGCAGTCGAGCATGTCAAAGTGCAAATATTTTGAAATTTCGAATCTGTTGCGGCAGTCGAGCATGTCAAAGTGCAAATATTTTAATACGGATGTATGGCTACATACATTGTTCTGTTTTTGCCTGTTTTATGTACACATCTATTACAAAAAATATCTTAGTGTACTGTATATCATGCTCGAGAATATTAACATTGTACCCTCTTGTGCGGGGAAGAGAACAATCTTACTAATATTATAAAGGTGAAAGTTTGTGAGGATGGATGTATAGATGAATGGATGAATGGATAAATTTTAAAATTTTCCGGGCAACTTTCTTAACATTTTCTTTCATAAGAACCTTCTCCTTCATTTTTATAAATATAGATTAAGTTTTCAATGTTATCGTTTATTTCATTGACCATTATTAACCAGTAAAACTTGAACTGTCATTGTAAAGACTTTCAGTACCATGAAAGGTGACATAGCAGTAGCTGTAGCTTTTTGTTGCTGTTTTCTCATAGTTTTAACTTTATAACATATATTGATGAAATATTTCAGCTCTCTGCACTTAACCTCTTCTACATCATCATCCTCCGCGCCTTTTCCCAACTAAGTCGGCTTTCAATCTAACTACGATACGGCCGAACTTTGATATTTTACGTGAAGCGACTGCCATCAGACCTCCACAACCCAAGCACTAGGCGATATCGAAGTTCTGTAGTTAGACCAGGTTGTCGGACTTTTTAGGGCTCCAACTACCCGTAACGAATGCCACAGATGTTTGTATGGCACCCGGGACCGACGGTTTAACGTGCTCTCCGAGGCACGGAGGGGTCTCAATTTGTTAAGAATGGTCACCCAACCTAGACTGACCTGGCTAGTATTACTTAACTTTGTAATGTGTTAACCTACTCGGTTACCACTTAGCCACGAGCCCCTCTTCTACATATAAAATTTATGTCTACATTTACATTTGAGTTCACTTCCCGCTTTAGAATAGTAGGAGGACGATTAAAGATTATAATTGCTGGAGGACCAGGTTTACATACACAAAGGAAGGATCCTTCGATTAAATTAGATAATCATGCCTGGCGATTCACAGTGTTTTAGGTTACATATAGTTACACTACTAAGTGGATACATATAGACACTTAGAGAATACACACTGGTATGTATCCACTAGGATGAATGTTTGTTTGTACAATCTGTTATTAATTTCACTGCTGCTCCATGTTTGAATAGTATATACCTAGATGTATTGTGATTCGACACTTATCTATTTATAAACCAGGATTTAATATTCCCTTTGAAATAAAGTACAAAAAGATTTATGAAAATTCGTCTCTGGATTCTGGCATGCAAATACTTACTTTACTTGAGTAGAATATGTGATGACACCCTGTCAGAATTATTCATTCTAGGGTATCCATGTTTCATAACCTAATTTGTTGTATGCTTTTTAACAAAAATGTACATTTAACATAAGGTCGTTCGTTTCAGATTATTCCTCCTTTACTTAAAAATATACAAAGCAATATCATTACTGTATATAGCTACCACATATTATATTCACATTATTATCTACACCCAAGTGGCACCAGTTTATTATACAACAAGAAAATATGTTGATTTTCCATTATAACCTTTTTGATTTAGGAACGGTCCCTCGCTTTCGATGTAACAATTTGCAAGTTAATAACAAAGTGAGCTGATTTTAATTCGCCCCAAAAAGGGATAATGGCCCCAATTCTGTTACTTCACTCGCTAAATTAAAATTCACTAAATTTTCTTCATATAAGAAGTAAACCTTGTATACTTAGAAACAAGGTCTTATTTCAAATTGAAACAAGTAGGTAACATATGTCGCTATCGAAATAAGCAATTTATTTGTCGACTTAAGTCTGATACGCTTAAATAAACTTTAATACCACGTAGCAAGAGCCGCTATCCGTTGAATGCCATCTCTTTTGCTCTGTGTTTTTTAGTAAGCGTCTTCGTAGGTGTAGGTTAAAAACACGTCATCCTTGTTCGTTTTGAACAAGTTTTTATACGGCAATTATACAGCGTTTGAATAAATGAAGACTCTCGCTGCGTGGAAATAAAGTTGGGTATACGTTGACAGGTTTTAGTGAAATTTAGCGGCGCTGAGAAATAGATGCTAGTAACAAATAGACCTTATTACGAAGAACACTAGGTTAATTTCATATGAGGAAATTAAGTCAGGTTTTAGTTTAGTCGAGTGTACAATAGAATCGGCACCAATGTTCCTAATTTGTCTCTCTTGTGTAGAAGACATTTTCGCTCTAATTTTGCTGACCTGTTGGTCTAGTGGTTTGTGACCCTCACTGCTGAGCCAGAGGTCGTGGGTTCGATTCCCACCTAAGTCTGGGTGTTCTTTGTGTCCGTTGTTTGTATGTTTGTAAAGTCCCCCGCAACACAGGAGTAATTCCTAAGGTGTCAGTTCAAAAAAAAAGAAAGAATTATAGCTCCCTGACTACACATGGCAATACGCGAATGATGAACTGGTATTGGCAGTATTTATAAGCACCAGTAATTTTATAGCTTATCCGACCGGTAATCTTATAGGTAATCTTACGGGTAATATGTCAGAAAGATGGTTACAATTTCGTTTTATCAAAAAAAAATGCTTCTTCAAATGTCAGGTCAAAAATATATGACTCAATGCATGACATATTATTTTATTATTAATAGTAGTAGAAGAAAGTATTTTTTTGTACCAACATATCCTTGTCGTGCTAAATTAATATACTTCAAAGTGCGTTATAATAATAACAAACTACACCGAACAAAATGTATGTTACATAAAGAATTAAGGTCTTTAGGACTTTTATTTCAGGACTACTTTCAACAAGAACTGTGATGTATTTATTAGCAGACAATAGAAAATCTGTTATGTTCATTAGGAAGGAAACATGGCACGCATAGGTCGTAGACAGACACATCGTGATGGATTGAGTCGAGAGAACAAAATGTATTGTAACTACGTATTTAGGAAATTCGGCGTTCCGCAGTTTCACCCGAGTTTAGGGTCACTGCTCCGTTCATAAGGGTCGTAGCGTGATGTTTAACAGATTATATACTTCCTCGAAAATTGATCTATCAAATAACAATAATAATAATAACAACTTGACACATCTCACACACAGCTGTCTGATCCCAAACTAAACAGTCTGTATTATGGTAACCAAACTACTGATAAACATACTTATTTATATCTGATACATGCACTTGCAATTAACAAGTTAAAAGTCAAGTGACTACCTAAATGTAAGAAAGAAATATTTAAAGATTTTATATCTTGTCTTCGGAAATGGTCCTTACTTTTTCAGATTTAGAAATGCAATTTCACTTATCTTTGCAACAAAATTCGAAAACCGATTTCTTCGATTCAAAATTCGAATTTCAATTATTATTATTATTCTCTTTATTCATTTAAATATACATATAAATTACATTTTTAAGTACTAGGCTTGTTCTTGCTCAGTCACCGAAAAGAGCGTTCCAATCTAGTACAGTCGCTCAAATGTACTAGTTCGGACTTCTAGTTCTATTAGTGAATAATATCAGGCTTATTGGCAACAATAGTCCTGTCAGTGATAATAGACCGATCCCAGTACAATGTTACACCATGTTTGACCATTTTCAAGAACTGGGTCGGGCACATACCTGTAGTACGGTAATTCCGCAGTCACAAGTGATAAATGAAAGGCACGTATTCAACCCGAACGTATATTGATACTCCACACAACTTATAATTCTAGCGGCGTTTTATACAAAACATTGAGACGGTTTCTTACATCGCTATATAATTCTACCCACTAATATCTAATATGTAACACCCTCACCCTTAATTTGTACTCTCGAACTTATCTATTTGACAATTTATACATAAAGGGAAAATATTAACTAAAACTAAATTACTTACATACTACTTACTATTATTTACAATGCTACTTAGACTAAGTACCGTAATATTATAAATACATGACAATCTATATAAATATAAAATATCTTCATAAGTTATTCATAACAGTCGTCGATGCCATATCGTCTAACCGGTTTACGTACACGTCGAACATCATTTGTTTCATTGTTTACATTACGAGTCGAGCCATGAGCACCTATTTCCCGTAAATTACGCCCGTTGGACATTACTGAAGGTGCCGTCAATGCAATCTCGGTTGGTGTCTGTGGGGTGTTAGATGCTAGTAATTTTGGCGAGGCTGCCACCGGCTCCTCGACCGGTCCGTCATTACTTACCGGAAACATTAGCGAAGGGCGGAATCGTTGCACCGGTCGTGCTGTTAATTCTACTTTGTTCGTTATATCTCTTGACACTCTTAGCTTTAATTGGTCAATATGCCTATGTTCCTCGGTTCCACTGATAGATCTGACTTGGTAATCCGTCTTACCCGTCCTCTTCACTACTGTTCCTGCCACCCATTTATCATTACCCCGGTAGTCTCTAAACCAAACATTCTCTCCCAGTCTAAACTGCCTAATCGCCCCCCCCAGCTATCGCTTCCATCTGCACCTGACGGGCCTTAACTAATTCTTTCTGGTCCGGTTTTAAGCAGTCTAAACGCATGCGCAAGTTGCGCCCTATGCACATTTTTGCTGGACTTTCACCGGTTGTATAGTGTGGTGTATTTCTATAAGCTAGTAGGAATCGACACAAGGAAGCATGTATGTCAGTTTTAGATTTAATTGCTTTTTTATATTACGTTTACATATTTTAACGGCATTTTCCGCCGCCCCATTTGAGGCCGGATGATACGGGGCTGAAACAATATGTTCGATTCCGTTGGTATTTAAAAAATGTTTGAACTCAGTACTAAAAAATGGTGGGCCATTATCACTTACTACTTGCTTCGGCAACCCAAATCTTGCCCACATTTCCCGTAATTCCTTTATGACGGCTTTCGCCGTAGTACTATTCATTTTAATAGCCTCTATCCATTTGGAATGAGCATCTACTACAATAAGGTAAGTTTGCCCCACTATCGGCCCCAGAAAGTCTACATGTATTCTGGCCCATGGACGGTCGGGCCAAGGCCAAGCGCGCGGCGCGTGTGCAGGTGGGGCGTCGGCCACCGAGGCACAAACGGAGCAGGCCCGGCACGCCACCTCCAGTGCCTCATCCAAACCGGGCCACCATACATAGCTCCGGGCCAGCGACTTAGTTTTAACTATACCCATGTGACCCTCATGAAGCTCCGTAATTACCTTATCCCTACAAGAACCTGGAATTATGACCCGATGTCCCCACATTACACACCCTAATTCAACATATAACTCGTTTTTTCTATTGAAGTATGGCTTTAATTCTTTAATGTCAACATCATGAGGCCAGCCGTCATTAATATATCTAACTACTCTGCTTAAAATATTGTCCGAGGCCGTTTCTTTTTTTAATTTACGCGAGTCTAACAGTAACGCTTCGGAAGCGAAATGTAAGTATGTTTGTTCCGGTGTGTCTAACTCCTCCTTATTAGTTACTTCCTTATGCCTACTAATCAACCTAGATAAAATATCTGCTGTGTTCTTATCTGTGCGAATATACTCTATTTTAAAATCGTAAGCTGATAACTTTATTGCCCATCTCTGTAATCGACTAGCTGCTGTACTAGGAATACCTGCATGAGGTCCAAAAATTGTAACTAATGGTTTATGGTCAGTGCGTAAAGTGAACTTCCTACCAAATAAATACTGGTGGAATTTTTCTACAGCAAATATGATCGCGAGTGCTTCTTTATGGATCTGACTATAGTGTCGCTCGGCGGAGGTGAGTGCGCGTGACGCGTACGCCACTACTCGCTCGACACTCGCGCCGCCGGGTGCGCGCTGCGCCAGCACCGCGCCGAGCCCGCGCGAGCTCGCATCGCATGTTACGATACTCTCCAACGACATATCGAAGTGTGTCAACACCTCCGCACTACACAATAGCTTTTTAATTTTATTAAAAGCGTATGTATGTGATACTGTCCATTTCCAATGTTTGTCTTTTTTAAGTAGACTATAAAGAGGTGTAATGTGGGTACTTAAATTCTTTATAAACTTTCCGTAGAAATTAACCATTCCCAGAAACGATTTTAATTCTGAAACGTTGGTCGGGTGAGGCATTCCTAAAATTGGTTTCAACTTGTCTGGGTTAACCCGGACACCCATTCTATCTATTATAAACCCTAAATACTCTACTTGTCGTGCCATAAATTCACACTTTTCTTTTTTTATTTTTAAGCCGTTTGTGTCTAAAATGTTAAATACTTGTTCTACACTCTTTAAATGGGACTGCCATGATTTACTCTTAATTAAAATGTCGTCATAAAATACCACTACGTCTTGAATATTTTTAAAGAGATTCGTCATTAATTTCTGAAAAATCCCCGGACTAGAAGAGAGACCATACACTAAGCGGTTATATTTAAACAGTCCTCTATGCGTATTAATGACCGTGTAATTCCTAGAAGTTTCATCCAAAATCAACTGATTGTAAGCTTGTGATAAATCTAGTTTCGTGAAATAATAATTACCACTCAAGCCACTAAATAAATCCTCTACCTTTGGAACCGGGTACCTATCAACCAATAAAACCTTGTTTAGTGTCACCTTATAATCCGCGCACAGACGTATTCCGCCGTCCGCCTTCCTCGCTATAACCAGCGGCGTGGCCCAGTCGGACCGGTCGACGGGCTCGATGACACCGGCGCGCAGCATGGCATCTAACTCGGTATCGACTCGCGAGAGTAGTGCGTACGGTACCGGGCGCGCGCGACAGAAAATCGGCTGCGCCCCGTCCCGCACATACAGCTTGACCTCTTCCCCGGTGTATTTTCCCAATGTGCCGTCAAATAGGTCCTTATGCCTGGAGATAACATCATTAAACAATTTACTTTTGCATGGTATTATATTATGTATTTCCGTATGCTTACTTAGCCTAGGTATTTCTATAGACAATTCGGATAACCACTGTCTACCTAATAAATTCGTGCTACCCTTGTTTATTACATATAAATCTAAGTTTTTAACATTATTTTCGTATATAACCTTTGTCTCTAAGTACCCTATAGGATGAATTGCTGAGCCGTCATAAAATTTCAGCTTCAATTGACAAGTTTTTAACGGTAAATTTTTAAATAATTTTAAGTATGTTGAGTAACTTATACAGGATAACGCCGACCCTGTATCCACTTCCATAATTAATGGTTTATTATTTACCATAATATTCATACACACCGGTCTATATTTCTCTAAAGACATCTGGTACATAGCCTCCTCGTCCTCTTCATGCGCGTTGTGCTCCGAACCGGAGCTGTCGCTTGCGGGCGGCTCACGTAGCCAATGCGCTGCCGTACCGCCTGCGTCTCGCCCGGCGCCGGCGCTGGTACGGCCGCGCGCCCCGCGTACTGCCGCTGAAGCTCCCTTGTGTCGCCTCACGCCCTCATCGCTCGGCCCGAGCGCACGACCTCCGCGTGACCTTGCCCGTGGGCTACCGCCGTTTGTATTCTTCAATGTCATACGGCGATCGGATTCCCTCTTCAAGCAAACTCTTCGCAAGTGGCCCATTTTTCCACAGTAACTGCATTCGAAATCCTTGTACCTGCAGTTCTGTGACCAATGTCTGCTGTCCCCACACGATGAACAATTTTTAAGCACTAATTTGTGCAAGTTTTCGCTAAGGTGCCGGTCTGGCCCTTGTTCCCGTGAACCCTCGACGGCCCCGGCGTCCCGCTCGGCTGCCTCCAGGGTTTTTGATAACAGTAGTGCTTTGTTGTAGTCTATGTTATCTTCTGCGAATAGTCTTTGACGAATAAAGTCGCTCCGCAGCCCACACACGAACTGATCTCGAAGGTTTTCATCTAAGTTAGATCTGAACTCACAATACCTAGACATCTTTTTTAAGTCCGCCACGTAGTCCGCTATTGTCTCGGCTGTTACTTGCCGTCTTTGTCGGAATCTATATCTCTCGGCAAGGATTGATGGTTTCGGTTGCAGATGTTTGTGCAGTAGATCCACCGCGACGTCATAGGATAAGCTTGATGGCTTCTTGGGACTCGCTAATGTTGACAACAGCTCATATGCCTGTTCACCGATTAGCGCGATTAAAGTAGGCAGCTTTATTTCGTCCGCTATTTTATTTGCTACAAAATACATTTCTAGTCGATCAACATATGCCGACCAATTCCCGTTTTTTTACATCAAACTCTTTGATTTTTCCCACCGACATTTTGCTATACCACGCGATTAAAAACACAATGCGATACGAACAATAATATTTTGTTCCAAACTACTTTTTATCCTCGTCGCCACTGATAAATGAAAGGCACGTATTCAACCCGAACGTATATTGATACTCCACACAACTTATAATTCTAGCGGCGTTTTATACAAAACATTGAGACGGTTTCTTACATCGCTATATAATTCTACCCACTAATATCTAATATGTAACAACAAGGTTATATTTAATAATGTTGCTGATGGACTATCTTGGCCACTTGGTTATGTCTATGCAAGTACTCGCCGTTGGCAAGACGAGAACAACCGGAAATTATATGCCTGAGGCTTTCTCCGGGACGATGACATGCCCGACAAATGTCAACTGTACCGTCCTTCAGGATATGTCTCCGATAGTTGTTCGTCATAACAACTTCATCAGTAATTGCACAGATAAAACCTTCAGTTTCTCCAAAGAGATCACCGAAACGTAGCCAGGACACAGATGATAATAGATCTACTTCGGGCCCATTTAAGGCCCGATAAGAACGTCCATGCAGCTCTTTGCTCTTCCATATCTCCCTGCGATCTGTAATATTGAGTACTGCAGGTTTGCGCCAGTTCTCTCTACCTAGAGCAAGCGGATTGAGTCCGTTGTCCACTACCACAACATCCCGATGCATCTCCACGTCAGCAGAGAGGAAGTAATCTCTAAGATTGCATACCTCGCGGTTATGTAGTGTCCTGGCATTTAAGAAACCACGACCCCCACATTTCCGCGGGATATACAATCTCATAACCGATGAACGTGGATGGTGCATTCGATACGCGGTTAGCAATTTACAGACTCTTCTATCCAGGTCATCAAGTTCCGTCTGAGTCCATCTAAGTATGCCAAAGGAGTAGGTTAGAACTGGTATGACCCAATCGTTATAGGCCCGCACCTTATTACCACCTGACAAAAGACTTTTCAATACTTTTTTCACGCGGCCAAAGAAGCGTTCCTGTAACGATTGCTTCATAGTCAATTCATTTAAACCTAACGCCTGTGACATTCCTAGATTTATTTAGTTATTTATTATTTATTTACTTATTTTTTCATTTTTATTTACTGGCCTGTTGGTCTAGTGGTTAGTGAACCTGACTGCTAAGCCAGAGGTCGTGGGTTCGATTCCCACCCAGGACAAATAATTGTGTGATGAGCACGATCATTTGTTCTGTGTCTGGGTTTAATTTATCTATAATATGTATGTATTTAGAAATATATAAGTATGTTTATCAGCAGTCTGGTTACCATAGTACAGGCTCTGCCTAGTTTGGGATCAGGCGGCCGTGTGTGCATCTAAGGTGTGTAAAATCTGAGAGTTCTATACCTTCAGATTCCACAATCTTACCTCTTTTTACATGCATGACTGCACATTTATCCACACCAATCCTGATAGATTTACTAAAGTTTTCAGTTATCTCTAGTAATTTTATCAGTTGGAAATTGTTGCAGGCAAAAATTTTCTTCATTTCTTATAATCTATCCAACATGTCGCCAGATCTTTTCGGTTACGGCGAACTTGTCGGTTAATGGTCGTGTCAATAATAAGGAGCTCTTTAGTGCCACGTTCCCCACTTCTACATCCATTCTGAGAGTAAGACATAACAGAGTTGTTGGTAACATGAGATGCTATCTTTACTCTCAGAATGGACGTCAGTAACTTATATACTGTTGGTAGACAGGTGATGGGTCTGTAGTTCTTGGGATCCGTGGCACAACCAGATTTATAGAGCAGGTGAGTCACGCCTGTGGTAATAAAAGTTGGAAGCGAACCCGATTCTAAACATGATTGAAATTGAGATGCCAAACATATATGTGAGCTACGGAGCCACTTTAACCAAAAGTTATGCAGTCCGTCCGGTCCCGCTGATTCTTCAATTCGGCGACGAACGAACTGCATAAGCTATATCGATGTTTGATATTAATACTGGCTCCATTCTATTAATTGACTCACATGAACGTTCGACATCTCGCATCCATTCACCCTCAGTGTGAGCGACAGGCATTGACCAGATGTTACGCCAAAATGAATTCGTGATTTCAGCATCTGGTAAATGAATGTCGCTCACTAAATCAGGCTGTTCCCATCTTCTATAAACCCACCTCTCATCCCTTTGGAATGTGCGATTCTGAGTATATCGGTCCACCCCTTTTTTGTACCTTCGTATGCGATTTGCCCATACATAAACCTTCTGTTTCAGAAACTCAATGCGCTCTGTGACTCGTGCTGTGTAATCACAGGAACTGCTACCAGTTCCCGAAAAAGCCCGATTCACAAAACGCATTACTCTCGGGCGTGTGTTACCCGATCTGAAACAGTTAAGCTTGCCAATGAGTACCCTCGACTCAGCGATACGACGCTCAATCCTGCATTGCCACGCCGGAACAACAAGCTTTGACCGAGTAGCGGTGTCATTTCCTGGGAATTTAACACCAGCTACTCGACATGCTGTAACAGCAGCACAATACAAAATTGAGTGAGTATCGCTGAGATCTATGCTTTCTTCAAAATAAATAGGTAACATCGAATCAAGGGTACACACTAGCGCTTTGTTTCGTTTATGCATTGGCAAACGTGGTAAACGTGGTCTTTCAAAACTCATGGACCAATATTCCAGAATAGCGCCTTCTAAAGTATTCCTTACTATATCAGAGTACTGAGTACTTACAGATGAAGCATCATTTTCCTCCCCTCCTTCAGCACGATAAGATTGTAACAACAAAGAGTCTGCATTTGTCACAATTTGTGAAGGAGAGTTTGAGAGATTTGAGAAGTAGTAAGGCTAACCTGCAAGTCCGAGCGTAGCCTATCAAGTACGCAGTTATCCGCTAGACCGTCCACTTTGACAGTTCGAAAAAAGTAGACTGCCCACCAATTGAGGGGGGGGACTTCGCGAAATCGCGCGGAAATCGCGTGGAACTGTGTGCGGAATTGGTAACAAAAACCTCTCCTATCAGCTATCTATAACAGCTACAGCCAAAATAAAAATACTGACAAATAGCTAGACGTTTATAGATGAAAGTTATCTATTTCTAAATTCAAATAAATACTTATAAGATTCTTATAAGAAGGTTTATTGTGAGGTCTCGAGAAAAAAAAAATCTATAAAATGGTTTCGTAAGCCTAAAATATCATATTTTTTACCAATAAAGCATTTAAAAACAAAATTAGACTCATTTCCCTAAATTATGATACTAACATCTTGATATATAATTATTTCTCAGTAGCTTTAAAAATACATCTCTATTAATCGAACGTGACTTCTTTAATCTAAAGATCTTATATTAAAATAACACTATTAATTTTCTCTGGTGTCTCTCAGACTTTTTTTTTAAAGTATTGAGAGATTTATCTTAATTTTTTACTATTACGAATGTTTGACTAGATCTGTTTTTATTATCATTTCCCTATCCATAATATTCCTTAAGAACAATATACAGACAGAGATTTTTTTTATTAAACAGAGCTGCCAGATTGTGTAATGATATTTGCTAAATACCTACGTAAAGTTTGGTTATTTTATGTACCTTGTTGTATTATTGTCGATTACCTTGTTTAGTTAGATAAAGTCTTAAGTAGACTTAAGAAAGAATCTAAGACTCGGAGTTTAAAAAATAATAACAATAACTTATAATAATAACTTCACACATCTCACACACGGCCGTCTGATCCCAAACTAGGCAGAGCCTGTACTATGTTAACCAAGCTACTGATAAACATATTTTTATATTTCTAAATACATACATATTATAGTTAAATTACACTCAGACACAGAACAAATTATCGCGATCATCACACAATTATTTGTCCTGGATGGGAATCGAACCCACGACCTCTGGCTTAGCAGTCAGGGTCACTAACCACTAGACTAACAGGCCAGTTGAAGTAGAAAATAAACATATTCTACTGGCAACCCTGTAATTGAAATATTTTAATATCTTCCATAAAATAATCTTCACTAGAAATCGGTCCATCGCCCGATCGTTATTACTATGAGTAGTTTCTTTTTCGATATTCCCAAGAACAGGTAAATCATCCTTGAACTCTTACCTTTCTCACAGTCAAAGGAAAACTGGGATCGAGTTTTATACCTTTTGTTACAGAACGAACGTAGTCACGAACAAAATAGATCGTATTTCTCAACGTTCGTTTGGGACGCGATCGAATGGTTGTTATTTAATTCAGTAAACGTACAGCGGAGCCGATCGTGCAGCTCACTGAGACTTGCAGGTCTTGAGATTAGTTGATTCCTATCGGTCGATAGTTCTTTTATTTTGATAAAGGAAAATCGGAGCTAAAGTTAAGGAGTACTAACAAATTTTATAAATGAAATTGCACACGTTGCCAGAGGTCCAGAAAAGGACATAGCGTAACTTTCAACCAAAAAACTAAGTATAGTTCCTGAACGATAGAAAAATAACTTTATCGTAAGTGAAACCGCGAGCAAAAGCTAGTAATTTTATATTTCGAGCATATCTAACCTTTACTATATCCTCATAACCTTCTTTTTTATTAATAAATATATATCTTAAAAAGGAATAGGTACATTTATCAGAATTGCTCGCGGCATTCTCTTCACGTTTCAGACTTTTACCTGTTTGCTCCAAGAAATTTTAATTGAGTTTCAAAGAAAATTTTCCTAAAAAGGGTTTACGCTAATTACAAAAACATTGGTTAAATATAGTAATTTATATTTCGATGAAAATTAAAATGAAGTAAACGAGACAGCTCATTTAATTTCTAATCAAAAATAAATGGATATCAATACAATTTTATGAAATGGTGTCAATTGATCAGGGTTTCAGGCAAAGTGAATACTAACATTAAATATATTTCTAACTAGCCGTTTCAAAGTCGCGGGACTTCGAAATTTTGGTGAAATCTCTCCCACGGGAGCTGAACATTTTGCCGGAATAAAAAATAACCTTTATGTTATTCCAGACTATAATGTGTTTCTGTTTCATCTAGATCCGTTCACCCGTTTTTGCGTGAAAGATTTATCTCTTTATAATATTAGTAAGATAAGATGGTTGTGGAGAAACACGGTGTGATTACATACATACTTTCTATACAAAGGGAGGGTCCTCCAACCGAGGATCATACTCGGCGGACTGCCCTGTGATTGATTGGAATGTTGTATGTCCTGGACATCGTATACCGGTCGAATTTCGACGATAATTCATTGAATTTAAACCTATTTGTTACATTAAACGAGCTTTAAATTTCCAGTATAGGTTGGACTGTCAATCTATATACTTCCCGTACCATGACAGGTCAACATAAATACTGGAATTGTGTAGCTTGATTAAGCCGTTTTCACATTAAGTATTTTTAAATTATAACCTTTTGTTTTGAAATTTTAGTTTTCTACACTTCTTCTCTGTATAAAGTATACATCAAGTATTCCAAATTTCATATTCCTGAAGACCAATCAGAGCAGGAACATTCGTAGTTCGGTTTGTCTTCGCTATATGCTAGGTTTAACCAACGACGCAAAAAAGGAGAGGTGTTATAAGCTTAAAGTTTAATCTGTGGGTCTGTGACTGTAAACGGATAGACCAATTTTGATTTAATTTTCTTTGTTTAAAAGTAGACTTGATCAAAAATGATCTTAGCTATAATTCAAGGAAATGTGTTCAGCCGTTTGAAGATGATCAGCTCTTTTATAATCCTTCTTGAAGGGATGTGAGTGACTTCTGCGAATCAGACCGATTTGAAATTTAGTATCCTGTGACTTTAATAATTTTTAAAAACCATTGATCTGATGCTGCAGCTTTCTCTGGAATCAACAGGATACCCAACTCCTAACCAACTTACAGCAGATGTATACTGCTGCTCAGTGTAATAGTCTTAATGATTAGGTAATAACTAGAAGGTAATTATTTTTACTTTCCTCAGTTTTGTTTTTTAGCTGTTTGTTGACGCCACAATGAAGGTTTTTCTTATCCTGTCTAACTTTTATATATTCAGTGTGTAGAAAAGAGATAGTTATATGTGTATATGTGCAAGACATTGCCAATATTCAGCGTTCGTAGCAAAATTTAGTTTTCCTTATTAGGCTGTTTCAATAATATTATGTTAGCAACACCCACAC
Source organism: Callimorpha dominula (assembly GCA_949752705.1). NCBI lineage: Eukaryota > Metazoa > Arthropoda > Insecta > Lepidoptera > Erebidae > Callimorpha > Callimorpha dominula. The sequence goes on along the minus strand of OX457002.1, from coordinate 1,516,873 downwards.
CACTTGCTATAAACTCACGTCCAAAATCCACCCTCAAGCTGCGGTTATAACTTATCATGTACGCCGAGCCTTGTTATCACTCCGACATTTTCCAGGCGGACCAATATCGTGGCGCCCCCGATGTGAATACTCATAATAATGTCTATTAACTAATTTAAATTAAATAGTGAACTATTTTATCATCTATTATAGCTAGTCCCTATTTTTAATAAAATATAATATTTACAACATCCAGGCTAAATATTTAACAGTCACAGGTAAAATTAGTACCTATCTACCTACGTAGTTCCAAAATTACGACAGTCGTCAGCAATTTATACACGCTACGTTATATTAGGCGTACAACACACGCAGTAATGGACTATGTAATATCATTGCCCAGAAATGATACCTTACCTTACCAAGCGGTTAATGTACAACTTTTTGACACGGTATGGTAGTATTTAGCAATGTGACGAAAATCGTTAAATTGTTGTTATATTACATACAAAAATTTATTTTGTGATAATTTAGGGTTGGAAAGTTGACTCTGTCGTAAAGCACATTGATCGATTTTCGATTCGATTCGATCGAAAGTTAACTTTCCAAGGGAGAGTATTTTTAGACCTGCAAAGTAAAATTTCTCTTTAAAAAACGGGTAAGCAAAGTCTAGAATTGATTCTCGAGATAGATATAGTATCTACATACAAGTTTGTTTCCTTACGAAACCCTCGCGGCCTCGATGTGAGACTCAGACTCGCACCTATCCGGTTTCTTTCTTTAATGGTTCACTATGGCAGCAGTTAATAGCGTACTTATACAATTTTGCACTATTTTTATTTGCTTAATAATATTGCTTTATTATTAATATTGTCAACCAAAAAAAATGTGTGTGTGTACCAGAGTACACAGGTAAGAAGTGAAACTTTGCAACTTCACGAAAATGGGGTAGATAAGGCTTAAGCCTTAAGAAATTATAAAACGAAATATATAATCACTCTCACTTTTCTTGTAAATTCACTTAAATTTGAATAAGTCTTTTTATTTTATCACTTTCAAATTAATATATTGTTATTCTTATTTCAAACCAAACTTCAAAACTAATATATTGTTGTTATTATTATAATATATTACATTATATTCTTTACGTCACTATACTAAACTTTGATAAAAAAAAGCAACATGGCGCGTAACCGAAAAACGTGACGATTGCTACAAAAATTTCTCCCATACGTCGATAAAGAAGTTTCACTTCAATAATAATTCACATTATTATATAAATATTATTTATAGATTGTAGGTTAGGTAGAATTTGTTAATCGATGTCTCTTAAGTTTGAAAACGTCATTGTCATAGGAGCAATATTCGTAACTCGTTCGAAAACGAAAGAAAGTAATAGAATACATTCATTTTTATTGTACACCAACGACATATTGCTTAATATAAATACACACAGTGGATATGTACAATAGACGACGTTATCGCTGAGAGCGATCTCTTACAGGCAACTTTTAAATGGACAAAATAGATAATAATAAGTCTGAAAATGCAACATAAGATATTTTGACGACAACCAGGACGATGATGAAGTGGTGTCGGCATTGGACTACTAAATCGGTGTCGTCGACATCTGACACATAGGCAAAACATGTCAACAAAATATGCAGATCATCATTTCTGGCGATATCGTTCATATGAGTCTAAAGTCACGCCTTTCTAAAACAAAAATCATCTGCAAGTCTATATGTGTGTGTCTATATGTGCTACGCGCGCTACGAAATACGATGATGCGTAGCCCCTCCGAAAGGCGAGTTCTACGTGGCTACGTACTTCAACTTTATTGTTCAAAGAAGAAACTGCCTTGGTGGATATAAATAACATGGACTAGATATATCTACCCACATATTCTTTCAGTATGAACAGTAATTACTAAATTTCGTTCACTTAAATATTAAAATAAATATAATTATATTGTAAATTTCACTATATTTAACTCGTACACTAATTTGAAACACAAACTGCTATCGATATTTATTAAAACATAAAACACGAACCGTAAAGACCCTTCAAGACGCCTTGGAATTGTCGTTATCTACCTTACTGAAACAGTCGGGCGCCTCTTGAACAGAAATCTGCATTGCCCTACCTCTTCCCAGTTTCTTTTCAAGTCTCTAAGTTTTATTATCTGGTAGGTGGTTCCCAATAAAACAATATAATCGTATTATCAAATCAAAAGTAAAAATATTGTATAAAACTAAGTGAGGTGGAAAATGTATATTAACAAGCAACCCAAGCATTTATATATATTGCTTTTTTTTTCGACGTCTTCAGCAATTATTTTACACAAAACCTTAATAAACGACACTACTTAAACTTTTCTCATGAATCACTCCGTCAATTGGCGAAAACCGTATGAAAATCCGTTCGGAAGCTATTGAGTTTATCGCATTCAGGCCGACAGAAAAACAAACAGACGCAGATTTACACTGTGGAAAGAGACAGCTCTCTAAAAAAAAAGTTCAACAAATCATATTCATTAAAGATTGCAGCTATGCCTATGCACCACTGCCTACGACCGGTGTTGCACCCGACACCATCGCGACCGATCTTATCTTTTGATAAGGGACTCCAGAAAAACACACATAAATAAAACCCTACATATTTATTTTGAAAAGAAAATTATATTTCATCTTGTCATACGGTCGCTTACCCTAAATGGAATCAGCATCTGAAAATCATACCAAGTAAGCTACACCAAAAAAATCAGCGTAAAATAAAACAGCATATTATAAACCTTACCGTTAAAGTTCTTATGAAATCACAACCCCTATGTAATAAGATAACCCACAACCCTTATCGTAACATACGTTTGTAACATTCGAGTGAGAAATAATATCAGTTCAGAAAAGTTCTCAGATATCGGGTTACCGATAGAGTTCTGTACGCCCGTATATAGCAAAAGTTGATCCTCAAGGCCCTTTACTTTTTAGAAACCTAGAAACCTGATAACTTTGTCATTTTATTTTCAACCTTAAAAGCTTAGCGTGATAACAACATGGCTATGTACTATCTTGGTATAAAAAGGCTATGATTGCGATGTATGTATTTAAACCCAGTTCATAAGAACCATTGTACATTCAGATCATTAAAGTAGAATACTTTTCTTTGGGTTTCAATTTAATCTGACCATGTACTATAAAAGAAAAATGCAAGGTGACAATCACAAAGTATTGTACAAAGGCCGGAAACACTTCTTACCGTCTATTTAGATCAAGGCTGTCAAGTAAAATCTTTTTCGGCCATTTTGAAATTGCTTTTAATCAGAACAGAATGTCAGACGGTCGGATTTTTAAAAAAAGCTATCTATGTCTTTGATTTTTGCATAAAAAGTACCTCACATCTTTTTTTTGATTTCATCATTGTGTCCCTCAATATCTAACAATTCATGTTAATCGTAATCTAGACTACAAAGACTATTGTTAAAAATTCCTCAGGCAGTAGGTAACCTTCCATCAAAATCCACTTACCCAAGCGAGGTCGAAAGTAAACTTCTTAATAAATTCATGTTTTAAACAAAAGTTCAAGTATATTATGATGAAAATCGTTGAGCTTAACACGGTTTTTTTAAAGAAAAAAAAATTATTAGTTTAGATTCGATCCTTTTATTCATTTTAAACAGAATAAAAGCTTACTTCATTTTTGTAGTTTATTTAGTGATTGACCGTTGATTTCAATTATTTATCAGTAAGTAAGTCATTCAACTTGGCGTATATACTTACACAACACATACCAATTATAAAATCACTTTGTTGTCCGTCTGTCTATGTGTCTGTCAAGACCGTTTTCCTCAGGAACTTGTAGAATCACCAAGTTGAAATTAATACCAAATAGTCTGCGGTCCCTTGAACCTGTATAAAAATCAAGTTTCCTCAATCAAAAGATACGGCCTTAAGCCTTAGATTTGGAAAAACTTGAACATTACGCAGGTAAGTCAAAACCTACAGGGTACTTCCCATTGACCTAGTTATTCATGAAATTTGATAAAAAGCAAGGTCTCACAGCACAAGTTAAGGCAAATATCTGAAAGTCGTTAGTTTGTTGTTAAATCACACAAAAAAATAGTTTTTGTGATCATCACTACATATTATAAAACCGTTTTTAAAAAGTCCCCTGCCGCGTCTGTCTGTCTGTCTGTTCGCGATAAACTTAAAAACTACTGAACGGATTTTCATGCGGTTTTCACTAATAGATAGAGTGATTCATAAAGAAGGTTTAGGTATATAATTTGTATCTTTACGAAGCCGGAGCGGGTTGCTTAACTTATATATTGCGGTTGGCAAGTTGACTCTGTCTTAAATCTATGTATGGGAGAGTATTTCTAGAACTGCAAAGTTACGTTTGGCTTTCGGAAAAGAGGGGCAAAAATCTTTGAGAATTGATCCCCGACATGAACGTGTTGTCATCAATCGTCGACGGGGTGGTAGCCGGAGGTTTTACTTTGGTAAAAAGGATTAGTGAAGTTAAAAGAGGACCAGAAGCTTACGTTGAGATATATCTCCAATGGCATGACATAGCTGATCTAAACATAATATAAACATCTTTTACCTGCACCTATGATATTGAAGCTTAGATTATAACACTCTACCTCTAACCCCTAACCTTTTCCGTCAGGGGTTAAAAATAAATTCAACCGATCTCTCTGTCGCGTGTAAATCTCGATACCGGAGTACATGGCGTGTGCACTTCAGTATTTGCAGGTTTATGTTTACGATACATCTGTCGTAAAGGGTGCAGCTGTATCGTACCTCTTAGCGTATCGTTACTCTGAAAGCCTCTCTTCACCTTCCAGTGAGCGTTTAAAAAAGGTTTAGAACCGGCATAACACTGTTTATGAATTATAACAATGGGTGACATGTTGCAATATCGTCGATTATTCTGAAGGATCAGTTGTGCAAAAACGCTGAATTTTTTTTTTACACACAATTTAAGACAGACTACAAACATATTTATAAAGAAGCTAGAAGCTACCCGGCCACGCGTAGCTGAGGCTAGGTAAACTGCAATAAAACTGCATTTTTTTTCTTTGTAAATATTTTGAAATGTTCCTCATGGTGTACAATAAAGAGTATTGTATTGTATTGTATTGTATATCACTACATATTATGAAACAAAGTCCCCCGCCGCGTCTGTCTGTCTGTTCGCGATAAACTGAAAAACTACTGAACGGATTTTCATGCGGTTATACCCGAGTCCCTTGCAATAGACTTATTTATGACGGAACACCGTGTGGTTTTAATCGGTTCGATTCCGACATACCACTTCACTGGCAGCCCTAGTGGAGTGATGACCCGAGGGGGTTTCCACACGATAAAAAAAAAACCTTATTTAACATCGCTATCATTATCTCAGCGAAAAGACGTCTAGTATTGATCATCAGCCTCAGATAAAAACTTCCACAATGAGCGGTCATGAAGGCGTTGTACGAGATACAAGATATTTTATTTGCATAAACATGTGTACATTAACGATGTTAACTAAAATGTTCTGTTACATGTTTGACCGTTACCGGTGTGTAAATAATAAATTGTCTGTCAGAATGTCAGATCTAATTAATTTTTTATAGATGACAAGAAAATTATTATTATTGTCATGAGTCAAAATATATAAATCTTGAGCATCTGTTATGATCTGTTCAATTTATTAAAAGTAAAAAAGTTTTTAATCTTCATACACTTTTTATAGACTTATTGCAATATTTCACTAAATTAGATTTTCTCAGATATTAAGCAAATTCATTTTAAAGTAAGTTAGTAAAAGTAGTAATAAGTAATCGTTTTTTATTAAAGATAGAATAGATAAAAAAAGTAAAATAAACTTGGATTCTACGGGTTAATTTTAATTATTATTACTAGGTGTCCCCGGTGCGGCTTCGCTCGCGTGTAAACATTTAAATATTTTGCGTGGAACCCTAATTCTTTTTCCACAGTAAAAGTAGCCTAAGTTACTCCTTATTAGCTAGCTGGTGTAACCTAACCAACTATCTGCCAGTGAAAGTCCCGTGGAAACCAGTCCATCCTTTCCATACATAAGCCGGTACAATCAGACAGGCAAAAATTGTAGTAATTGATATTTGGTATATGTACCGTGAAAACATTCGGATGAACGGATAAAACCAACAAACACTGACACTTTAATTTTATTTTTTTCTAAAGTTCTGAAAATAAAACTACATTAGGTATGGTTTCTCTAGTTCATTGATTAAACGAGTTTATAATGTGTGCCCATAGGACACGGTATACGAAACATCACGCTCAAGGATGTAACTGCTTCTCTGAGACGATCCTCCTTTTCTACTTAAACGTTTCTCATCATGTCATTTATAAGCATGTTCTGTTTTCTGAACATAAAGGATTACTGAGAAAGGGTCTATACATATATCATTCACTGTCACTCTTGAATCATATAAGTTATTATTTAAGTATGTTGTACCTACGTCCTAAGAGGTCCCAGAACGGAGGTACTTGGGATGATAAATGATATTTACCTCCAAAGAAAAGTATCTCTTAAACACATCAAGAATATGTGAAGGTACATATACAGTTTTTAATCGGTCCATAGATGACTGAAATATCGGTAAAAATACATTTGACCCATTCTGAAAAAGTCATACAGCCAAACATACTCCCTTTTAAATTAGGTTAAAAATATACTTCCCCCGCAATCTAATGGAAACCAACCGAACTACGTAGTAACTTCTTCTCCATCTTTGCATCGCGCAATTAAAGTTCTTCCGCTAAATATTATAAAACTACCCTACATAAACTGCAGGGCCGCGGTTCTCTATGCAAAAGTCTAAAGTCTATTATTCCTCCGTGACGGTATCCGTCACAGATTATAGAAAGTCTTACTGGCCTGTACTGCTACGTACTGGCCGACGTACTGGCCTATTCTTCTAGAAGCCTCTTCTTATTCTTCCATACCATCCAGATGTGTTAATTAGAGTTGTTTTGTGCATCTGTATGTAACATTCATATATACATGCACAGTATACGCCTAATTTGGCTGAATGCTCCTCGGTACAGACGGACAAAGTTATTTTCTCATGGATACTAATATAATAAAGCTACAGAATTTTCTTTTTGGCTATTTGGTTGTTCGTTTAAACGTTCTAATATATGGAACTATCAGTCAGATTTAAATAATATATTTTGTATTTAATGGAGTATTCATTGAGGATGGTTTTAAGCTATGTAGCATCTACGCATATAACGAGAGCTTGTACGCAGACGAAGTCGACCTCCCCTCCACTTCTCAGTAATTTTACCTCCTTGCTTTAGTCAATATAAACTTTCTCTTTGATTTGAGTAAATTTCTTTGAATTTTCTCCTCCTCTCAATACCTCATCGTCGATACGGTACCTAGGTCTGGTGGTTTAATTTCGACCATAACTTATTTTTGGCTTATTTCGTTGGCCACTATCAACTATATATACTAGACGAATCTAGCTTGATATAGCCGTTTTAGCACGTAATTTGATTTTTTTTAAAACATATTGATTTTTTTGTTTTATACATAAGCGACGAAGCGAACTCTTCTACACTACTTCAGCTCTATCCAGCAGACTCTTGGCGCATTACGCGTCGAATATATAATGCCCTTAGAATGCTCTTAAGGTTGCCCCGTTACTGCAGCGCTTCTACAATGTTTATGGAAGCGAGAGTTGATGGCTTCCATGCCATCAACTCTCGCTACAAGCGTACTGCCCTCTTTGCTAAGAAGAGTGAGGGACAGCAATAATAGCATCTTATAGGCCATAGCCGATAAATATGACTCCGCTATAGTGAAAAGTATTGCCAAAACTAACATAGGTTAAGGAAAACGGTATGCTAACACTCTGTCTGAATAAATAAATTTATTATTATTATTACTCTCTTTATTAACATCTATTAAACATATGAGTTCTATTTTTAAATACATTAGTATATAAAAAAAAATATATTTAAAAATATAAATAATAGTGTCCCACCGGTATCGGGTACAGAGACCAAGATACCGGTAATTAGGGTACCAGAGACAGAAACCTCATCACAATACGTCAGGCCCTTAATCCAGCTGCCTAACGTGAGCCTCCCCCACTAGACCCCCCGGTGTATACTCGATCCCTTGTGACTGTGGCTTGAGGGACACGGCTCAGCGACAATCGAAATGAGCCGTCGTCAGAACTTCAACAGAGACAATGGGTAGGAGTTACCTCCAGCCTGGCGACCGGCCATGAAACTGATGTTCCACGAAACAGTTACGCAATGGACACACAGGCGTCCACATTCCGACCCAAATTTTCTTAAAAATGGGTACAAACAATCCTCATCACATATTAGCACATAGATTTCATTAAGTTTGGTTAAACACAAAATAATATTCTGGTTCAGCGTACAAATCACGTCGTTATCATGTTATTTAATACAAAAACACGCAGGGATTTCGAATAATTTCAACGTCTATATTAAAATATTTTAAGTCTACAAATGAAGCGTACCTAATTAGACATTTTAAGATAAAACGCGTCGATCAAACGTGTTTAAAACCTTAAAATCAGGGTTCCATTATCTAGATGTTAAGAAGATTTTGTTTTCTCTTTATTAATAACAGGAGACACGAACTAGGCAGAGCCTGTACTCTGGTAATCAGACTGCTGATAAACATACTTATATTACAAAATACATACATGTTATTGATAAATTACACCCAGATAGAACAAATCATGATGCTCATCGTCGGTCGTCCCTGTCCTTCCCTCCCTCCCTCTCCATGTCTCTCTGGCGCTGTACATGTAAATATAAGAAGTGTATTTGGGACTCCCGGTTGGGACGAAGTTCATTTCGCTTTATACAAATATATTTAATGGATTAAATAAATATTATCAAAATATAGTAAATATTGTAAAAACTGAACACTATGGCGTAAATAAAATTTTAAGGAATTTCGTTTCACAAATTAAAATTAGGATATTATTAACATATTTTAAAACAAATTTACAATAGCAGATTTACGTTTTTGTTTAGGTATTAATATTTATACCATTAATTGTGATTAATCACTTACGTAAACAACTTTGGGTGGAGTAGCGAAGTTCGCTGCTGCTATCGGCTTTGCTTATTTTATATTATTATGTTATGTTTTGTTGTCTGATTGATTAATGTTAGTTAGAAGACCCTTGATCAATTCATGTTACTTTTACATATTTTGAATTTTTGATTAACTAATGACATCATATTGTATTGTATATTAATATTGTATTGCAGCTAGGGATTGCAATCCAGCAAAGTGGGATCCCGCGATCCAGAGGGATCCAGCATAATTTAAGGTCCTGCTGGATCCCGCAATACGAGTATATTACGGATCCGCAATGCGAATCCGCAAGCATCAGCCGGTGCGAGTTTATTTACATTGCCGCCTTTAATCTACTCAGCAACGCGTTTCACGAGCGACGCATTGCCGTTCAATCTTTTGTTTTGCGTCTGAATTTTACGCACACATGCACATGGCCTATTTCGCACCACCACACACACCGCGACATGTCAGTAAATCAGTTCATCAGTTGCATAGATAAAAATATGTACTAGTCAGTTGTCATTTGACTCGTCAAGTCGCCACTCGTCGACGTGGTTTTGTTTTCGTCGATCCGCAACGTTAGTATAATGTTTGTTGACTTGTCCTCGAATTACTGTTTTTAATTGAAGATATCGTCCTTGTCCAATATTGTATTTTATTGTCGCAGGACTGCCATTTGTACGATTTAAATATCTATTACACTTACACTAAACAGACAGAAACTACAAAAGAGGAAAACTTTTAAAAAATATTAAAGAAAGAAATGGCAGCATTTGAAACCGATGGAGTGAAAAGAAAGTATTTGATTTTGTTGCACGGCTATTTATTAACTATCAAGCCAACAAGCTTAGAGGCAGAAAGATTACCTACGTAGAGCCATGTCCATTTCTACGTAGGTACATATAAAATTCTGATAATTAATCAGTTTGTTGTTTGGCGCCGACTCAAAATAAGTTTATATAAAATTTGATAGTTTATGTAAATAAGCTCAATACTTAAGACTTAAAGTTTACTTACTTTTTAGTTCTTTCCGTCGGTTTAATTTGATGTTAAAAAGATTTTTATTTAAGATCATATTTTCAAAAAGAGAAGTGACTGATTATTTTATTATTTTATATTTCTAACGATACGATTAATTATTTAGTAAGAAAAATTAAAAGACTATTAGTAAACTAAATTTATATAATACTCTTTGTGAATACAAAACACTGATTATAATTATTACCTCAGATAAAGATTAGAATTAATATTTTTAGTTAACTAGTAGAGTACAAAATTACAAAGTTCTACAAAATATTGATAGTTTTTTTATTTTTCTGGACCTTTTAATAAGAAATAAGTAGCCGCACTGGTGAAATAATTAGCCAATTAATAGTAAGTAAGGCGTTGTTGAATATAACCATAATAAAGTTTATTATTTTGAATTCCATAAAAAACTATAAACTACGGGGGATCCCGCTCTAACGAAGTCAATCCAGCAAAAATCCCGCGGGATTGGAACCATTGCGGAATTGCAATCCCTAATTGTAGCACTCTTAAGATGCTGCGAGAGAGTATCCAGGAAAATGGGTGTTGTTACGTAAAGGAAATTTAATCATACTCGTAGATGGTAGCTGCAAGTAAAACTATATTGCACGACAAGTTACCACGTTATATTACACGGTTATATTTCTTTTATATCTTCTCAGGAGTCGTCATCGAAGTCAGCTCCTGTTTTCTTTCAATTGACTTCTTACTTCTTTTGAAACAGCAGTACAACCGACACAGATAGCATATTACGAGCCAGCCCGTTACGTATTCTAAATAGTTTATAATACATACAGTATATAGTAGCTTAAATTGTTATATATATATATATATATATATATATATATATATATATATATATATAGTTATGATAATAATAACTCCACACATCTCACACACGGCCGTCTGATCCCAAGCTGGGCAGAGCCTGTACTATGGTAACCAGACTGCTGATAAACATACTTATATATTTCTAAATATTATATATATATATATATATATATATAACAATTTAAGCTATACCTATACCAAAGATCTAACTTATCTAATTTTGTTGCAAATTTGATGGGTCAACAAATTTGTATCAACTTTTCTGTTTAATTATCGATATTTCAGTTCGTAAAAGCAAAAATTAAGAAAAAAAATTATTCATTAGCCTGTAACTTTGTTGTTATTGATGATATAAAAAAGTTGACGTTTACCTTTTTATAGGACTTCAAATGTCCTACAAATTTGCGATTCAACATTTTTCTCTAACTCTCACAGTTTAGCTAAAAAATGCAAAAAACCATAAATTTGAACTTTGAAGCTATTTAACAAATCAAATATGGAAAGTAGAAATTTGACTCAATGGAACTTTTTGTAATAAATTTAATACCAAAAAAGGTCCATTCATTCATTTTCTTGAAAAATAATTTTTTCATAGTTTGCAGGACAAAAAAGTATTAAAAACCATGTTTTCCATGTTATTTAAATGGGAAAACTTAAAATTCGATGGAGAACCTCTTAAAATTGAAATTAAGAGAGAGAGATCTACATTTGCTCATAGATAATTTGAATATATTTAAATAAAACGTATCGGGAAACTCTGTAATTTGTACGCCCTTGTGTAATAATTATCAAGTAAGAGCATCGTTGATTTTTACGTTTGTTTTTCCGACTATGAAAGAGGATAGGAGAAATATCAAGTAGATCTAATTATTGAAAATACTTGCATCTGATACAAAGTGCCCAGTTGCGGCAATAGGCCTACCTATTACGTGCCTCTGCTTACCTCTTTGGGGATAAAGGCGTGAAGGTATGATTTCACTAGATAGTGTCGTTCGCAAAAGGCAGATACTTGACACAAATAATAATCTTCAAAATGTAATATTAGTGCCACGACTATATTAACTTACAAGCATTTCATAGACAATGTTTTTATGAGAATTGTCTGCTTAGAACATTACCTTGAAGCATATAATATTAATATTTGAAACGGCTTTCAGCGAAATCTCAAGATAAGCGACTTCAAGGCTGTATTAGTATTCCAGCTAAGAGTAAATTAATCTCTCTTGTTGTTGCGTTGTTTGTTTATTTGTCTGTTGTCTTCTATAGCGCTTTAGAAATGTTTTATCACTTTATGATTCAAGCTTTCTTGTGATATACTAATTGTTATTAAGTGTTTATATGTAAATGTAATTTATTATTGTCTAAGTTACAATTACAAGTGGGAAAGCCATGCTTCGGTACGTATAAGCCGGCTCGACCGGACTGATACCACGGCCTCACAGAAAACCGGCAGTGAAGTATTGCTTTTTCGCCGAGTGAGTGAGGTTACCGGAGGCCCTAACCCTTCCGTTCCCCCTCCCCACTTCCCCTATTCCACCCTTCCCCTACTCCCACCTTAAAGGAAGGCAACGCACTTGTGAGTCTCAGTATTCTTTTGACCACAAAAAAAAATCTACTTATCAAAGTATGTTTATCCATGATCTAGTACAACCTACGCTTAGTTTGGATGTCAACAACGCTGTGTAAAATCATACTCTCTTTATTACTCTTAACACTTATAAATTCCATATTTTAATATGACCATATAAAAAAATATTTAAAAATTAAAAAAAATAGTAGACCACATCTGGTACAGTGACCAAGACACCGGTGGTTAGGGCTCCGAAGATTAGGAACCGTAACACTGTACGGGCCTTGTTCAGAAGAACCTTGATCCAGTCATTTATCTCGAGCCTCTTATCGATAGATATGACAATCAGAACAATGATCGCCGAAAACAATCGACAATCTCGTTAGAGAAATCCAAATAATATGTAATATTATTACTATTATGTTTATTGCAAGCAGTTTCTCGCAGTTTCGCCCCTGTTTATGGTCATTGTTCCGCTTATGGTCCTAGCGTGATATGAAATAACCTTCCACCCTAAAATTTTGCTATCCAACGCATAAAAAGCATGTTTCAAATCTGAACGGTAATTTCAGAGATTGCCGCGTTCTACTAAAAGAAACAAACTCAGAAATAAACTCTAACTCTACAGCTTTAGTATATTTTATATATATTTCGACCCTAGTGAAGCTGAGCTTGGTAAGAATTGACTATAAAGAAAAGTAACTTGAAGCATTTTCCGACTTACGTAATATACCTAAAGTGAATTTGAACGAAGTGTGAACTAGTTACTATTCTATGAGTATTATATTATTATGAAGATATTCATTTACACAGTAAACTCATACCCTCAAACAACCCAATTAGAATATTTTGTTATAGTCACAATACATAGACAGAGTTTTACCCAATACGGCCCAAAGCGATTTGTTTGTTTTGAGTTTTGTTTGTTAAGCGGAGGCTGACAATAATTGGCTGTTTTAATTAATTTTAGGAAAAATATCATTGTTTACTCAAATCAATTCAGTAGCCGCTTCTGAAGTAAACTTCTTTCAGCGTTTACTTTAATTATAAACACTGTTTTCATACAATTAAGCAGACAATCAATTCCACGGCCTGTCTGGTAGGAGATTACCGATTCCTCCAAACACTCGCAGTACCCAAGGTGTTGTGCTTTGTTAAGGCTGGCGTGTAGAACAGTTACAGGACAATTTAACTAGAAAAAGCATTTTATTCATATCTCAGTCCTATAGTTGGCAACGAGATTGCCTTTGAGTACAGTGAGTTAAATTGAGAGAATACTTGAGTTAAATTGGCTCCGATTCGTTGGTGCCGTTGCCTGCGCGCCCTAACCACCTTTTATTATATTCTCAACTCACCTACTTCTCCTACATACTTGACATCCTCCTTCTAGTTCCTGTGTTCCAATCATAGCACAACTCTCCTCTCATACTTCTCCTTTCATACTTCTACGTGTATCCATTCTTCCTTCCTCATTCAATCTGTTCTCCTCTGGAAGGCTCTTCCACAGGAAATCAGAATAGCACCCAGTTGGCTTTCGTTCAAGGCGAAGGTACGAGCTCTCCTCTCACATAATTTATCAGAATCATCACAACATTAATACTTTATATATTATGATGTGTATGTATTTATGTATAATCGTAAATTTATACATATTATATACCTCTGTTTTATTCCTCGTTTCTTTTTCCTTTTTTTGTTTATGTATTTATTTTCTTTTATTTGTTCTAGAGTTTATTGTATTAATTTAGTGCACCTACTTCACCCATTTCTGCACCACCCTAGGGTAGACTGGTAGAGAATGCCTACGGCATTAAGTTCGCCATTGTACATTTTTGTGCATAAATTTTAATAAATAAATAAAAAAGTCTTCCATAACTGTAACTAACAACATATCCCTAGTTATTATAATGTTACAAATTCTAGTGATAGAGAGTCTACTTATGTTTGTAAGTTTGTGATTATTTATAAGATAGCAAGCAGCCCAAACAACACAAATGACCTCTATCCGTGTACGAAACATACTTGGAACTAATAACTAAGTACATTACTACTGCTATAATCAATATTGTTTTAGTAAGACACTTATGTCAGATACTAATAAGAGCATTTGTGCTTGTAAATATATTGTCTCAGATCATTATAGAAGCAATTGCGCTTCCTCAAGTATATTATAGGGACCAGCAGTTCCCGCGCGGCTTCGCTCGCGTGTACAAATTTATATATTTTGCAAAATATCCTAAATTACTCCATATGACAGCAGCACCAGAAATTCGGTCCAGCCGTTCCTGAGATTAACCGAAACAAACAGACAGACAGACACAAAAAATTAAAACTGATTAGTATACATAGGTATTGTGCAAATAACTATATGAGTTTAAAAAAAACTATTATTTTGACATTACAAACAGACCGTATTCCGTAAGTTGATTCTAAGATAGTTATAGAAATTAACGCTCCCAGTTCAACAACAAGTTTCATATATTAAAATAAAAATAGTCTTAATATCGTTATAAGTACTGATTTTGCTAGTTGGGCATTAGTTCTTCCTATGCAAAATCCTTTGGTTATATATATTATGTCTAGATGCCCGGTCTGTCATCTCAAAGTGGTACCAATTTGAATCAGTATAAATATACTTCTACTGCTTTCAGTATGTATGACAGTTGTGCTGCCGCTAATTTAATCAAAAATGGCGTCTTGTGCCGTTAAATATTGTAAAAATTATTCAGCAAAAAAGGAGAAAACTAAGATAATAACATTCCACCGGTTAATAATGTGATTCAATCTCTATAAAATTCATAAACATTTTTTAATAATTATACTTTAACAGATGACAGAGAAGCCACCATTTTTGCCAGTGTTGCCATTATAATGAGATATAATTCCCCATTGCTATTTAAGCAAAAAGTTTAAATTTAAATATTTGTAAGGGATGGTACTTACTACAAATATATGTTTTATAAGTGTTCGTCAGAATTATTTTATGAATATCCTGAAACTATTTTTATACTGTTTATAGGTTTCCCAGAGATATAATACTCGCGGCTCGATGGATAGGGATAGTAAGGCTGAATAGAAATGAGTCGTGGAAACCAAACACGTGGACGTGTATTTGTTCTGATCATTTTCGTATAAACTTGTTTTGTAAATCTAATTGGTACTTTAAGTTATGAACAACGAAAAATAGAGAAAAATAAAAGATAAATATATTGTAAATAAATTTTCCCAACTCAATCTCAAATTTCCCTATTTTAATGACTGAATTTCTTAACATGACAGCCCTGTTAGAAACACTTCACATAATGGGTGCTAGTATAAAAGAAAGCCTTTATGCACACTAGGATAACATAGAGGAGCCGTATTTATCTTACAGAATTCATGCTACGATCATACGTAAATGTTCTGCTGAAACCCAAAACGTTTTATATTAAATGAATTTCCTATACCTTAAATGCTCCCTTTTATACTCAGCTATGTCTACTCGCATCACTATTGTGAGCAAAGCCAGCGATGACAGTAAGTACTCGTACAGAGGCGAACGTTATCAGACTTCACGCTCCCCGCGTTATGAGATAACAACGGTTTTAAAGAGCTCCACTCCGCAAGCCTCACGAACCATAAACAATTAAATTTTTAATACGAAAAGACTAGCTTGAGTCCACGTCTTCATCTACATGAAGAAACAAATTTCTGGAAACAAATTTTTGAAATGAAAACTTTTTTAGGCACGTTGGGCACTTTTGGTATGGGGAAAATGCAGTCGTTACGGTCACGCCAATAATACATATATAGATCCACTAGAGGGTGCTAATCTAAACATTGAGTTTTGTCAGCTCCTTAAATTAATCTTTAAAAATATAATTAGTTTAATAAAAGTGAAAACAATATATTATGTTGTCTGTGAAAGTGTTATCTTTACTTTAATAAACTTGTGAACGAAATACGTAGTGACAAAATTAAAGACACGAAATATCCAGGGATACCGGAATCTGTATGTACTAATGATGATGTCACTAGTATATGACATCACTTTTTGAAGTGAAAACTTCTTTCGGCACGTTGGGCACTTTTGGTATGGGAAAAAGCACTGAACTCGCGTGACCGTCGCGCTCAGATGACATATAGATGTGTCTGTGTATATGTATATGTATATATATGTGTATATGTGTTTCACTTCTGACGTTCAAAGTGTGTTCAAAAATTAAATTTCATGATTATCTGTTGAGCAGTTAACGCGTGAAAGCGGAATAAACGAACAAACTTACGTCACGTCCACTTATAACTAAAATTGCGAGTTCCCCGCCATGTTTGTTTTAAAGACACTCTATGCATTTAAATGCATTACATTTATTTCTGTTCCAAACAAGATTGTACCTATATATATGTAGTGCTTACCTTATTTCTTTTCGTAATCTACATTTTGACTATGCAGTGGTAAATTCAAAGTCCTCCTATATACACATAATATGACCATAAACAAAACGACTGTGCCATCTTTTTTTTCTTTTGTTCTAGAGAATTGTTTCAGAATATGCTAACAGCCAAAGAATGATCTATCAATAGGTAATTAAAAATCAAATTTCTAAAAAACCTCTTTCGTATCCTGGTACATATCCTGAATATTTTGCTAGAGGCTGTGCGGAAAGAGAACCATCGTAGGATTTGAGGTCGCAGCAGTTCCAAATTACCTTTTTACACTGTTACGTCATTATTGTTTACTGTACTGTACAGTATTGTTTACTATCGAAATATAAAGACGTAACAGTGTTGTCAACATAACAAAAAAGGTAATTTAGCACTGCTGCGACCTCAAATCCTACTACGGTTCTTTTTCCGCACACTCTAATACAGTTCAATCATATTGTTCGATATGAATACCTATTATTGTACAAGGTGTAGTGCAGTCAAAGTGTAGTCATATTTAATATTATGTATGACTGAAAACTGTTAATTAGACAGAAAAATCTTTCTCGTATTGAAATGTACACTACTTCTAAACAGTTTATTTATATTTTTCCAGGGCTCTCGGAAACTAATAAATAAATTGTATAACCTGCAATCACGTCTAACTAGTGATCATACTATTTTCATATAAAGATATGATAGATGTATGGACTAGTTTCAGAACTACTATGAGGTACAAAATTAAACCAATACGAACTGAAGTCACATACAAGAAAGAAAATGTAGTATTGTAAGCAGTATGCCTCATGTAAATTCGACAGCTGTGGAAATTGCACAAGTTATGAATATATTTTCTACTTGTTAGCAAAAGGTAAATTGTACAGCTCATTACTTCGGGGAACGTGTTAGGTGCGGAGTTCTTTTACCCGAGCAATGAATAGAAAAATATATTCTTATATTTTTGGGTCTTGTTGTTCAGCTTTCTTTTGTGTTAAATTGTGAGCAAGCGAATAAGAACACAGTCAAAATAAAACAAAAAATTATTCGGAGAATATATTTAGTTACATTTATAATTTCTTCAGATTGTCCAAAAACTGCTATCTTAAAGCAATCATGCCAAAAAAAATGTAAAACTATGTTAACACCTTTAAAGAATTCTTACCTAAGAAGTTAAATCATGAAAGTACACAAGATTACTACGCATATAAATTTAGTGTATGTAGTTTAGATTTAGGAAAATTTGTCAATGCATTCCGCCAATTCCAGATGGCACGTTTTCGGCGCCAGTCGCCTCCACCCCCGCAGAATGCAACAGCTAGGCGCTAACAGCTTTTTGTCGATTTACGGATCCATTTGCGAAATATTAAGCTTTAAAGTGCTCATTTTTGTTAGTGTCAAGTGTAGCTAAATGGGTATAATTTGGATATGTGGAAAAAATCTATATAAAAATCTATAATCTATATATAGGTATAAGGAAAACTATCACAGCTAAGTAGTGTTTTCAAGTTAACGAGTAATAGTCAAACAACTTATAAAATCTAGTTGGAAATGTAAAAAGCAAAATTTCCTACCATTCCATTTCCTTCCAAAATTACTTAGATGAAGATTTCAACTATGCAACCCTATATTGCGAGTGGTCCAATACGCACTTCGATTCTCATAATAGCGCACATAGTACAGCGCTCAATTAAAAGAATAAGGAGAAATAATCAGATTTGAAACATGGAGTCTTTCAAAAACGATATTCGCAAATCTTAAACTAGTAAATAGTCTTTACAGTAAAAGTTACTGCGTTAAACATTAGCCTCCGGCAGTAAGTTAGAAGTATGTTTCAAAACTTTAGCGTCTCAAGAACGTTTTCCAAAGCTGGCTTTAGACAAGCAGCTGGCATATTGGGTTTCAAAGTTTTAGAAGCAATTTAAGAGTTTTGCCCGAATTCAAATGATTATTGAAAGTAGGAAGAAATTTGCCTATTCTTTTATTCTTTTCATTGGCATTGTGACATAATGTTAATGGGGCTATATATAAAACATATATTTAAAATGCTGTCATTTTTAGAGGTCAGTTCAAAGAGAAAAAAGGAACCTTATAGGATCATTTTGTTGTCCGTCTGTCTGTTTGTCTGTGTACCTGTCAAGACCCTTTTTCTTAGGAACCCGTGGACGCAGCAAGTTGAAATTCATACCAAGTACGTATGTCTGCGGTCCCTTAAAGCTGTAAAAAAATCAATCTTCTATACGCAATCAAAAGATACGGGCATTTAAGCCTTAGATTTGACCAAATTTCAAAATTTCTCAGGTAAATCAAAACCTACAGGGTACTTCCCATTGACCTAGAATCATGAAATTTGGTGAGAAGCAAGTTCTAAGAGCACAAGTAAAGGAAAAAATCCGAAAGTCGTTAATTTATTGTTATATCACATAAAAAAAATAGTTTTAGTGATTACAAACATATTTTGTGTTAAGTTTGCCTTTTGGAAAAGACGGGCAAAAATTTTCGAAAATTGATTCCCAAAATGGACGTGTTAGATACACGTCCATACAAGTTTGTTTGATTGTTGCCAGACTCGCACTTGTCCTGTTTTTTGTAAATCTTTGCTTACATAATTATGCAATATCTTATAATTCTAATCTAATGTAAATAATGAAATACTTTCTATTGTATCCTCAAACTCCTTTTTTTTCTCTGTAAGTGGATTTTTCTCCTTAAACACTTGATTGTGTGATATTTTAAACAGCCCATGTGCTATTTGCAATCTCATTCTAACAAAAAGACTCCAATTCTGATCCATATTATTTCTAAGTATATGAATGTAGGTGCAACAGAATCACAGATCAAGTCACAACAGCAGAAAAATAGTATATCTACAGAATCTTCGTCCGTCAAAACGTTAAAAAAATACAAGACGTTCGTAGCCAAAGAACTTCATCCTTTATTAGAATCGAAGTCCAAAAGTGAGCCTCGCTTTCCTCAAGAAATCTTCTCTTAATTTTCGTGTTATTTCATATCCTGAGATCCGAGAGAAATCTTATCCAGGGAAGGAAGCCAGTGAATTTATGGCCAGAACTAATTGCGTTTTATATTATCTTTGTTTTAGATTTTTTCGTACCTGAAATAACTTTTTATTATTTCGCGTTTCTTGACATACTATAAAATTATCAGGATAAACGCGATGGTTTATTTATATACTTTATATACCTTTAAACTGCCTCACTTTTCGACAAGATTACACTGGCTGTGGTCCGAAGCTGACTTTATATGTTTCGCAAATTCGGTAGTTCAATTGCATGAGAATGACGACACCATCGTTCGTTTAAAAGGTTATTAGTTCGATCATTTGTTCTGTCTGGGTGTAATTTATCTCTAATATGTATGTATTTACAAATATATATTTACCTTTATCAGCAGTCTGGTTACCATAGTAAAGGCTCTGCCTGGTTTGGGATCAGACGGCCATCTGTAAGATGTGTGAAATTGTTATTATTAGTTTAGTGAATTAATGTTATTTTTTTTTTAGTTATTTCATCATCATTATTATTAGTTATTAGAAGGAACTCTTCCTTGTTTTGTACATATATTTACAATTATGTTTTGTACGCTATTTATTGCTTAAATTAATATTTTTTTTATAAAATATAGAACAGTGTATTTAAATAAGTACCATAATTCTCCAAAAGCGTGAAAAAAAAAATTATCTGCTGTGACGAAGTCATAATCAGATGTTTTGGGTTTTTCATTCTTGTTAAGAAGGGCTCTCAGTCTGCACATAATGGTGTCTAGCATATCTGTTCTAAGTGTAGTATCTACCACCTTTTCGGTAAAGACTGAAAAGATGGTACATACGGCACTAAAAGTAGTGCCCTTGTTGATGTGAACTAGATCTCTAGCTGGTTGATTTTTGTGTATTTGCAGCCTCTCCTTGTATTTAATATTTGCACAATAAATCAATAAATTTTAACCAGTTTCTTTTACGTGAAGATAGTAAAGAAATCCAGTGACAGGTATAACTCCCTCCTCCTCCCTCTTGGCTATTATACGACAATACCCGACCTCATTTAATTAAAGCACAGAAAGCAAACGCATTGATTATCTAAGATAGACCACACCGATGTGTTCGACAAATTGCCTTAGTTTGTGACTCGGCCTACAATCATCCGTTCGCCCCCAATTATCTCAAGACTCCAGACAAAACCGTTCCAAAGTACAGATAAGTATTTAATTAGCAAACTTTGTTCATAGTTCGGTTGTCACAGTTCTAGAACTTATCCTATAAAACTTACACGTATATCTCAATAGATAGACGACGTCTTATACACATATTGAGTCCAACGCTTTCAGACTTACAGTATAGATACTGAATTATAGGATTCTTCACGCGAAAACGACTAGGATTTTAGGTAGATTTTTCGAAGAAAAGTGTACCTATTGGTTTTGTACCAGTTGTCGAGTTTTACAAAATGTATGTGTATGTATGTATGTACCTCAAATTTACCGGCACGATGGAGGTCGCTATTATGCACCGATTGCTTTCAAACTTGGACGACAAATCAACAGGGCAAAAATGAAGGTTAAGTTCGTGAATGGGGAATATTCCCCCAAAGAGGGGGACTGGGGGCAGATTTTCAAAAATCAGTTTTTTCAGCATAACTTTTTTCCTATGGAAAATTTTTGGACCGTCAAACTTTAATAGCATGCCCATAGTAAATACGAACATTTTTTAATATGAACCCTAAATGATTCCATCCTTAACTTGGGGAGGGGGGGAAAACCAAAATTTGTTGGAAAAAAATTCGTAGCTCCGAAACTGTAAACTGAAAGTTAATTTTTTATTTTACTCTACAATGTAGACAAAAAAGTTTTTAATGCAACTTATATTTTTGGAGATAAAAATTAAAAAAAAACGAAATCTACCTGTGCGGGCCTGCTGCGGGACCGGATTTTTTTAAACTGATGTTGCCAGCGCTCGTTACTCGTAGAGAGGCTCATTTGTTAACCTAATGGTTAAGTAAATGTGGTAATGCGGTTATGTAAACACCAATTTCTTTTTTTTTGTGCGTGTGAAAACCCCCTCGGGCCGTCACCCCACCGGGGTTTTCGGTGGGGCGGTGTGTCGGAATCGAACCGACTAAAACCACACGGTGTGCCGTACTGCGCCTTAAATAAGAGGGATCCGGGAACAGCTTTTATTAAGACATCCGGAACCCTCCTAGCGCCTGCCCGCAAAGCGCGGGCACTACCTTCTGCTAAAAACCTCTCAATTAGGCGACGTCCAGGCACACTCGGACGCTGCCTCCTTTCTTCGCGCGGGGCCGACTGCCACTTCCCGCCCGGAACTCAGCCGTTCGCCGATATACTTCGGCGAGCACCCCGCCTCCGTCGACATGGTGCGGTATCCGTATGGCTCTAACCGCCATAACCCTCTGAGGGCGCCAGAGGTGCGCCCTATTCTGGGCGGTCAGAGCCTCCGCCCACACCGGTGCACCGTGTAAACACCAATTGTATCAACCTATATTCGCAATAAACTATTTGAATTGAATAAATATAATAATCGAGGATTGTAACATACTAAGACACTAAATACATTCATATTATACATAGAAACAATGCATGAGTATGTCTACATATTCATGCATACGAGTACTTCTACTAAGCGGGAATCGAACCCACGACCTCGAACGTTGCAGTCGAATGCACTATCGCCGCTCAACATTTTTGGCCTAATTTATTAGTGTTCTTTTTCGCCAATTTAAGTGGTATAGTATCTTAGAGTACACAAGAAGCATCAATAACGGGAATAATGGTGTAGAAACTTTGTAATTTAATTTAACACCGTTCAAGTTATTGAATGTTACTTAAGATTCTCTCGCAGTTCAAGAGTTGGGTACTCTAAATCACTGATACCCAAAATTGTCTACATCGACCCCAGGGGTCGACGGTAACCTACAAGGGGTCCGAGTAAGTGAAAAAAAGAATTGGGTGTCCGTGAAATGTAAACGTGTAGTGATGATAAAATAGTGGATCTCATTTTAGGTAAGTCGTGACTATAGTTTTGACTAACGCACATTATATAGATTGTTTTTTTTTACTTGAAATGTAACAAACAGACCAACAACAATAGTAGATACTATTCGTATCTCGTAGGTTTTGCAAACAAACTTATTTTCGCAATTTTATAATATTAACAGCAAATTAGTATATCACATAAAGTTGTGTATGCGGGGGTCTACCCGAACCCGAAAGACATGGTGAGTGGTCTGTGGGACAATTGAGTTTGGGGACCTCTGCTCTAAATGATGAATAAGTTTCTTTAGCGTGAATGTACTTTGGTTTGTTATTAAGGAGGCTTTCAGCTTTTGCGGCTTCGCTCACGTGAACATTATTTTGCTATTTATTGGCAACAGTAGATTTTTTTTTCGGGGTGAAAAGTACTTTTTGTCTTTTTCTGTATCTCTGACAACGTTTATGCAAAATTTCATGATAACAACTTAACAAACTAATAAACTTACATTCGCATTTTTAATACTAGCTATTGCCCCCTTCGTTCACGTGGATATTTTTTCGGTATAACAAAATAGCCTATGTACTAGCCTAATGTATCAAATTTCATTTAGGTCCGTTAAGCCATTTTTGCGTGAAAGTGTAATAAACAATCATCCATCCATCTGTCCTCACAAACTTTCACCCCTAGGTATGTCCTTTTCTGTGCCCCTGATAACATATAGGTATGCAAAATTTAATGATGATCGGTTAGATAGTTTCGGCGTGATAGCATAACAAATAAACATATATATTAGTTCGCAATTTTTTTTTTTTATGGTACAGGGGGCAAACGAGCAGATGGGTCACCTGATGGTAAATGACTACCGCCGCCTATGGCACTTGTAACTCAAAGAGTCACAAGTGCACAAGTGCGTTGCCGCCTTTTAAGGTGGGGAAGGGGGCGGGGGGAAAGACGGCAGAGGGGGATTAGAGGGGAAGGGCGGGAATAGGGGAGAGGGAAGGGTTAGGGCCTCCGGTAACCTCACTCACGCGGCGAAAAGCAATGAAATCATGGTTTCACTGCCAGTATTTTGTGAGGCCGTGGTATCGAGCGGAGTCAAGCCGGCCCATACGTGCCGAAGCATGGCTCTCCCACGTAAAATAGCACTCATTTATATATTAGCTAAGATTATCGTGTTAATCATTGCAGACAATTGATGTAAATGTGGTCACCGGGTCAGAAAAAGCGGCGCGCTAGTATCTTTTTTCCTTTAAGGTTAACCACCTTCAGTCGCCGTGACGCACCAAAATTGCCTGTACCGTCGATTTACCAAAAATATAGTTAGTTAATTCTGACTGTAATATACTCCGTCTACCCCTTCTAAGATATAGAGGGGTGGTATATGTGGTACATTTTAATAAAATAATTGGACACCAGGAAGGTCATGGCATACATACGAATCAATACCATTTATACAGGTCCCAATTGAAACCTTTGGAAATTAAATTATATTGTTTATTAAACCATAGTAAACGTATTACTTTGGTAAAGTTGGGATCAGAATTAATTTCTATAACAGAGTTCCGTACCAAGAATTAATTATGCAAGGGGTAACTTGGTCAGCATTTGGCAAGCTTCCACTAGTTTACCTCTACACCAACTGAAAGGTTGGGACAGACAGTGGGTGCGGCCTGTATGTGTGCTCAGAGGTCGCACACCCGCAAAAAAATTAGTAAGTTGTAAAACCATGTTACGCATTATGTCATCAACATTGGTCTGATTTGTTGTTTTTGTCATTTTACACTTATTTTTATGTTATTATTTAACTATTTAAGTTACATGTAATCTCGTCTTGTATCACCCACATTGCCATGTTGTGTACACATATTTAGGAAGATAGCTATGATCGAAACTATCAGTGATAGCTATTTATAAGGCTATGTGTTGTGTTATGTTCTGTTTTGTGTGCCTAAATAAATAAATATGAAATTTCACCGGCTATCTTTTCTAGGTATGTTTACAATTAATAAAAACTATCTCTAATTCAGGTATCATCATCATCATTTCTATGATTTAACTTCCACTGCTAAGTAAAACATTTCCTAAAGACCTTTTTGAAATATAACCTATTTAAATAAAAAAATATCATTACATTTAATCATACGAAGAAGACCTTGACCACATAATATTAATGTATGTTGGGTGCTATTTGAGATAATATATCTCATGCTTGTACACTTCGTGCGTCGTTCTTTTGGTTATTTTAGACACCGAGTTTTTACTCGGTGTCTTTTTTAAGACAGCTATTGATTTTAAATAGAATACGCTCTACATGAGTACATGGCCGTGGGTCCCAAATGGAACGGTGTACAACTCAGGTACACATTTGCTGCTAGACCACCAAAATCAAAGGCAAAGACCACAAAAGACAATTGTCATTATGATTTGTGTCAATGTTGTTTTAAGAATTAGTTTTATAACCAATTATTTATAGTAGGACTGTAAACACAATCAATTGTTATTTCTATGTAAAATCCTCTCACAATTTCTTTCAACTTTATAAATTTAAAAAGACAACTCCCGCATTAGGAATTACTCCTGTGTCGTGGGGGACTTTACAAACATACAAGCAACGAACACAAAGAATACCCAGACTTAGGTGGGAATCGAACCCACGACCTCTGGCTGAGCAGTCAGGGTCACTAACCACTAGACCAACAGGCCAGCCATATATCTTTATTTCTATAAAAGTAAAGAGTTATATTACTTTATTCTCAGAAACTACACTTCTTAAAACTGTGGACATATCTCTTAATGCCCTAACCTTTTTTAACCTTCGGCTAATTACTCTTAACGTTTGAATAATACAAAGTTTCTTTTGGTGCATCAATCATCTGAGCTATCTAATAATAACGGAATATATTCTTATACAATATTAATCTAACTAAAGGCCGACTGAACTCATCAAAACTACACACATTTGACTGAAAGCTTTGAAGAACTTATTAAACATATTTCTCGAGAGAACTTTAATATACAAAAAGGTACGTTTCAAGAAAACTGAAATATCTCGTTAAGAGTTCTGTGAAAGGCTTTAAGGAGGCATACAAATCCCAGACCGTGGCTGATCCAACATCAGTTCACTGAACGTCACAATTGAGAGGCTTCTGATCCGAAACAAACTCTAACATCAAAAAGTTTCTATGATTGAAGAACTTTGTTCACAATAGCCGAACACTTATTTATACCTTTTATAAAAATGACTTATCTACATAATTATGTTGAAATAGTACGAGTATATAATCAGCTATTGCCCGTACCTTCGTTCGCGTTCTTGTAAATTTTCTTATTCCTTCAGGTCCTTGCAACGTGTATGCAATTTAAAAAAAAACACCCGTCTTTTAAACGAATGAGCCTGCATTCGTTTTGAAATTGCTTCATTTACAAATTGTTACACCTAAATATTAGTAAAATTTGTTAATAATAATTGTAATAAAAATGTATAAAATCCTACGGAGATCAGTCGGTAGTCATCCGCAGAAGATTCAAAGTAGTATATTAGGTGTAATTTATTACTGGAATCTGACAATTTAGTTTAGATTTATTTAACCACAGTAATCGAAACATTCAGCCAGTAGACCATAAAACCTTATTGTAAACACGAAACAAATAATTACCAACCGTCACTTAACACACAATAACCGCGACAAAAAGTAAGCACACTAAAGATTGAATTTCTTTTATGTGTGGGATTTACGAGGACGAAGCAGAAAAGTGATTAATATCTGCGCAACAAATTCAATAAGCGATATACTAGGAACTGAAATCATTTTGTTGGACCGCAGAATCTCGAGGGAACGTACACAGAAGTTGGGAAGTGAGGCGGAAAATAATAAACCGGGGAAAAATCTAATATATTTATGGAAAATAAAATATAAAACAGTGTAATATAATTTACTAGTGTGATTATTCTTAGTTCTAGAAGATTTGAAACTGTTGCTTTTTTATGTAATGGGGGGCAAACGAGCAGACGGGTCACCATGGACAGCTGCAACTCAAGAATCACAAGTGCGTTGCCGGCTTTTAAGATGGGGCAGGGTGGGATTAGAGAAAGGGGAGGATGGGTATTAGGGTCTCCGGTAACCTGACTCACGCGGTGAAACACAACACAAGCATTGCTTCACACGCCGGTTTTCTGTGAGGCCGTAGTATCGGTTCACCCGACCCATTTGTGCCTAAGCATGGCTCTCCCACGAAGTTGTCTACCTGGATTAATTAATTGCCCAATTAAATTGCAAGTTGAAATATTTTTGGGTTGAACGCGCAAATCTGTGTAACTATCATTCGGACTTGAAAAAATATGTATGCGTTTGATACCTAGTCTGTTTTTACGACCCTTAGAAGCATCAGAGGGCAGCGGAGCATTGACCATCGTTAATTAAACTGCGGGGAAGGGCTAGTTAAAACGAATAGTAGCATTCTCGGAGAATAAGGGTATTTTGAATTAACGAAATTACCAATAACAAAAACTACCAACCAAAGAAAATCGCTTCAAACGAAATAGTTTTCTTGAGTATTTTCTTGGTGGGATATTACTTGTTCATACACCGAAAATGTATTGAAACTTACTTACTTAGAAGTAACCGAACCCAGCTTTTGGTATTACAGTACCAAATTGGCAAAAGTTTTTCACATTCCTTTAGTTTTATTACTAGCAGTGTGCGTGACGAGAATTTATGGCGAATTTATTTAGCAAGGTTTGTTCATGAGTCATGGTAGCTACACAATTTGAAGCATCATCATCATCATAACCTTTAGCAGAATCCACCCTTCTCGAGGAGGCACGACGAGGCTCTTCTTGCCTCGTCTCGAATCCCTGACAGCTTTTTCCCCTTGCAGCCTCCGCTTGCTAGGAATCGTGCGAGGGCCTCTACAAAGCGCACCAACGAGAGTGTGGAGCCAAGTTCAGGAGTAGAACGTTCATGATGGAGCCCGATGTATCAATAATTTAATTTTCCTTTTAAATCAATTTTTCGTTCGCATGCTGTAACATAGAAATATAAAATAAAAATGTTTGAAACCAAGTAAGATACATGACCAAAATGTATAAAAAAATAGAGAAGCAAAGGTTTCATATTTATTGTGTATATATTTCAAGGAAAAATTGTCTTATTATGGAAATTTAAAACAGGCTGACACAGAGAGACGATTTATTTTAATTAGATTGGTGATTTTATGGTTTTAAGTTAGATTTGTTTAGGATATTGGAGGATATTTTTTTTTTATTTGATATATCAATAGGTGATTAAAGTTTGTACTTGCAATATTTAGGAGTATTAAAATTGCTTTTAAAAAAATTATTTTAATTAAAAATTTTTCGTTCTTTGGCTCTG
Source organism: Callimorpha dominula (assembly GCA_949752705.1). Lineage (NCBI taxonomy): Eukaryota > Metazoa > Arthropoda > Insecta > Lepidoptera > Erebidae > Callimorpha > Callimorpha dominula. The sequence continues at coordinate 1,488,579 of OX457002.1, read as the reverse complement.
GATATAGATATTTCGTTTTGATCTAACCCCATTAAAACATTATTTTTATTAACAGTTACAGAACAATCTTCAATATTCTCGCAAATTCGTGAAGTCTGTCAATCATACTAGACCAGCGCGATGGGCTATGGCTAAACTCATCTCAAACTCAGGAGGTAGCACTGAGACATTTTATAAAACAAGGCTGCTATCGTTGTATAAACAGGTTCATGAACACAGACTCTAGAAGAATAGATAAATGTTAAAGTGAAAGTAAGTTTGTTTGTTTATTACGCTTTCTCGCCTTAACTACTCAACCGATAATCATTAAATTTGGCATAAACGTTGTCAGGGGTACGGAAAATTACGTAAGGGATCTTCCACTACTCATAATACTAAACTATTCATAATAACTTTCACGCTAGCGAAACTGAGACCAAAAGATAGCCTTCTAATTTCCTGTCTTAAGTTGATCCTAACAGACGTATTCTCGTCAAGAAGATGGTCACGATACACTTAGTACCCCATATCTATGATATATGATGATATCTATGCTCTGCACTAAGATCTATAACGCAGAACTCCTGCCCAGAGTTACGGTCAAAGACAGAATGTAATGGAGGAAGACGGTTGCGGTAGAACAAGTATTACAATCGTCCCAATTCTGTTACTTCACTCGCTAAATTAAAATTCACTAAATTTTCTTCATATAAGATGTAAACCTTGTACACTTCAAAACAAGGTCTTATTTCAAATTGAAACAAGTAGGTAACATATGTCGCTATCGAAATAAGCATTTATTTGTCGACTAAAGTCTGATACGCTTAAATAAACTTTAATACCACGTAGCGAGAGCCGCTATCCGTTGAATGCCATCTCTTTTGCTCTGTGTTTTTAGATCGTCTTCGTCGGTGTAGATTAAAAACACGTCATCCTTGTTCGTTTTGAACAAGTTTTTATACGGTAATTATACAGCGTTTGAATAAATGGAGACTCTCGCTGCGTGGAAATAAAGTTGAGTATACGTTGACAGGTTTTAGTAAAATGTATCGGCGTTGACAAATAGATGCTAGTAACAAATAGACCTTATTACGAAGAACACTAGGTTGATTTCATATGAAGAAATTAAGTCAGGTTTTAGTTTAGTCGAGTGTACAATAGAATCGGCACCAATATCACAAGGTTACTAACAATAATTTGGAACATGAGAGAAAATCCTATAACTGCCGTATTGCACAAGAGTGGCCTGTCATTAGACCTTGAGCACAGTCAAAATGGTTATACTACGCAGTTGAACGGTACCATATTAATCGTCCCTATTTGTAGCAGTAGACAATTTCAAGAAATAAATTTGTTACACTGACATGCACGTCAGGCTTCAGTAACAAAAGGATACATGTTTTTTATCGCGAAGATCTTAAGTGATTAACCGGTTTTTTACGTCTAATATTTTTTTGTGTAATGTGTAATGTTTCATGTCTAATCCTAACTAATGTTTTAAATGCGAAAGCGACTTTTTTTGTTATCCTTTCGCGAATTAAACTTAGCGAAACATCGTAAAATTTGCAGACACGTTGTTAGGGGGGGGGTTTACTGATAAGGTGAAAAGGACAAAAATTTCAGCGAAACTGCGGGCAATAGCTATTAATAATGTAGGTATATTAGACAGACAGACGCGGCAGGGGACTTTGTTATATAATATGTAGTGATAGAATGTTAGGAATTCTACTTCCTAACATTCTATCACTACATATTATATAACAAAGTCCCCTGCCGCGTCTGTCTGTCTGTTCGCGATAAACTCAAATATTACTGAACGGATTTTCATGTGGTTTCACCAATAGATAGAGCGATTCATGAGGAAGGTTAAGGTATATCATTTGCTAAAGTTTTGTATAAATTGGTTGAAGATGTCTCTGCTACTCGTGCGAAGCCGGGACGGATTGCTTGTATTATCATAAAATATTCCATACACTTTGTCAGGGATAGAGAAAAGGACACACGTTACCTATTACTATTACTTAAAAATACTAGTAATCTGTGCGACTGTTTATATTTAAGAACAATATGTAACATTGCCTTAACATTTTTTTACGTATTGGAAGAGGCAACTAGCTTCACGACCAGCTTATTCTGACTGACTCGTACTCCTGACAATTCTAAAATACCTATAATTGGTCTAATTGGAATAAATGGTTTTCATTTTTGATTTTAAAAAAGTACTGTCCTCGATTAATTCCTGAATTAATTTACAAAATCTACATCTCAAGAGCCGCTGATAAAAGCTGGTAGACTATAAATTAAACCGTACTCGTAAAAAATAGCCCCTAAATCAAATTTATCACTAATGTTCCCACCATGTTTTTTGTAATTACACGCAATATTCAGCAAACATGCAGAAGGTATATTTAGCTGTGAAGTTATTCTGTATTTAAAACGAGGAACATTTTATCATCCTGGGGTTTTAATGGTTTTAGGCCGTGTAATGTAAATGCCTACTACATCTGCGTCATATAACGGTTTAAATTTTAGAAGACTTTCTTGTAGATCCTTATATAAACGTGAAAGTTTGTGAGGATGTATGGATGTTTGTTGCTCTTTCACGCAAAAACTACTGAACCGATTGCGATGAAAATTGGTACGTAGAAATGGATGACAATACTATAATTTAGTATCTTGGAGCTGATCTGAAGATGGAGAGGTGGTGGATTGTGCAACTTTTTAGTCTTTATTACTAAGCCCCTTTGGTTTGGTTAAGTAAATCCATTGCATTTGTTCATCTAAAGGTTGTAAGAAATCGCAACTAGCGATATAACCTGCGCCGTTTGTACCATGACTTGTTTTTACTTTTTTGTAATATTGAAAATTGTTTTATGGTGTACTGTAAAAAATATTGTATTGTAAGTATGGATTTATATGATTCGTTTTGACGAGCCCAAGAGATGGGTTTGGTGACGACCAAACCAGGAGGTGAATAGGTAATTTTTTTTATTTACTTTTTAAACCATTAAAGCGTGTTTTTTTTTTATTTAAACTATAATTATTTAATTTCTGGTTACATCCTTACTAATAATATAAATGGGAAACTGAGTTTGTTTTTTACGCTGTCACGTCATAACTACTTAGCCGATTATCATGAAATTTTACACGTTATAAAAGGATTCGGGAGAGCCATGCTTCGGCTCGTATGGGCCGGCACGAGCGGAGTGATACAACGACCTCACAGAAAACCGGCAGTAAAGCAATGCTTTGTTGTATTTCGCCGAGTGAATGAGGTTACCAGAGGTCCTAACCATTCCGTCTCCCCCTCTTCCCCCCTTTTCCCCACTCCCCCTTTTCCCCTACTCTGACCTTAAAGGCCGGCAACGCACTTGTGACCATTGAGTTGTAGGTGCCCATGGGCAGTGGTAGTCACTTAAAATCAGGTAACCAGTCTGGTTGTTTGCCCCCTTATCCCATAAAAACAATATAAACTATCTTTCATCCAAGAAAAAAGTACAGGTCACGAGGGAGAGAAAAATAAATTTTAGGCGAGTGAAGCCGCTGCAAGAGCTAGTTGTAGGCGAGTGAAGCCGCTGCAAGAGCTAGTTGTAGGCGAGTGAAGCCGCTGCAAGAGCTAGTTGTAGGCGAGTGAAGCCGCTGCAAGAGCTAGTTGTAGGCGAGTGAAGCCGCTGCAAGAGCTAGTTGTAGGCGAGTGAAGCCGCTGCAAGAGCTAGTTGTAGGCGAGTGAAGCCGCTGCAAGAGCTAGTTGTAGGCGAGTGAAGCCGCTGCAAGAGCTAGTTGTAGGCGAGTGAAGCCGCTGCAAGAGCTAGTTGTAGGCGAGTGAAGCCGCTGCAAGAGCTAGTTGATTGTAAGTAAAACTTAAGTTTGAGGACAATATACCTCTTTATATGTATGTACAGTATAGTTATGTTATTTTATTAGCAGATCAACGTGAACCCACATATCTTATTATAATGAGGCTCATTCATATCACGTACGTCAGAGGGTCTAATCCAAGATGGGTCAAGGCTCATATTGCTACTTTATTGTACTAAAGGATTTGATTTGGGTCTCTTAGAGTGTTTTTATTAACCATTTGAATTGGAAGATGGTGATAGAAAAGGATAAACCCTACAAAATTATCATAGACAAGGTGGGCAAATCTTACTCCCTCAGCGAAGTCTGCTTACGAGGTGTGATGGGTCCAAAGTCGAAATTCATAAAATTCAGTTGTAATAATACTTCGACCCGTGTTTCGAATATACACGAGGCAACATCAATTATGATTTGTACTCGTAATTAGTCATCCTTATTATTTTCAAACCGAGACGGAGTAATGAAATGAAATGAATATTTATGTTTGCAGAATATGGATGTACAAATACATATGATAGCTTATATTAATAACATTAATATTATGAAAAAATTATTATTAATTATAAAATAAGAAATAAGTTAGTAAATTACGTTTCTCAATCTTTATTTATTTTTCAAGGTATAAGTGTAAAGCTGTGCGCTCTTCTACGAGTTTAAACGCAACCCCTGATTTTAAACAAATAGCTTGTCTACCTTTGGAATTATTTTTGAAAGTAATAACGCAGTGGACTGTAGTTAAACGAGTACATGGCGCCATCTAACGATGACAGGTTGCAACCCAACAAACTGGTAGCTTTTACCTAAAAGTAATTGGAATTAGATTGTTTTCGAAATGAAACTGCGGGCAAATTTATTTATGACTGCAAAAACGTTACGTTAATCTACTCTGTCGTTTCCTTCTATGAATTAGTTTGCTCTGTTAACGAGTTCTTTAAAAAAATAACCATTTTATATATTTTCAACTTTGAGAAAGAGATTAACTTTTAAGATTTTAATTTCAATGACAAACAAACCCGTTTTCTTTATGAAACGTCAAACGGTAAATGCCCAAAAGCTGAATACAGAAGTTAAATTCTACTACATTACCTAGATAGCTTGGATGTAATATGAGATCTCTATATAAGTTTTCTTCGGGACACAGTGTCTAGTGACTAAGGTGTAAAATCCACACGTATTTATAGTAGTAGCATAATTGTTAAACCCTTGCACTCGCGAAAAAATTGTTACGGATTCGTACCCTATCCTGTATACTCCTGACGTGAACTCACACTTAACCACAGAATACCTAATAGTACAGATACAGAAGACTCACTCCGTAAAATCATTTAAGCAAATAGCAACTCTTGCTCCGACACAATAAAGTGCAATTCAGGTCTCACAGCACTCACCACCTAAAAGTTGTCTCTCTTTCTATCGCATACCTCTTATCTCTTCTGAAGACGTTAGGGTTGTGTTCTTTTAAAGAGAGTGCTCCAAGGAATTGTTCGGACTTAAACCGGCCGCAGCGTTTTGCCATCGTTCAACGCGACAAAACTTTCATCCCCATCACCTAGGTAATTGGTAATCCACCACTGTACAGTTCTCTAGATTTTTTTTACCTCGCACAACCAATCTTTGGAACAAATTGTCGCCTGCGGTATTTCCGGACCGATACGACCTTCAAACCTTCAAGAAAAGAGCGTACTCCTATCTCAAAGGCCGGCAACGCACTTGTGACTCTTGTGTTGCAGGTGTCCATGGGCAAATCTGAATATTTAATTACCAGTTATGTGCCTATACTAAGCAGCCGAATGCAATATGCTTTTGCATTCATTTTAGTTAAGAAATATATTAACTGACGAACGGAAGTCACGACGCGGCGTGTGAGTATCGTGCTCGCACTAGTGCCGGGTCGTACTCCGACGCTCGGTAGCTCACTGAATTTGCCCGACAAGTCGAAGTTAATACCTAAAGTGCAGAGTGGGTCTAGTCTGGGTTGACGAGAATACTAGGAATATATGACCCACGTCAAAAGTAATTTTAAAAAATGAAGCCGCATGGCTTGCATGCATTTTCCTCCTCCAACTCCTCTTACTAGGAATAAATACATACAATATATACACTTAAACCATCTACCTCCGAGTGGCAACGGCTCATCTTAAGCTTTCTGTTACAAAAACAGTTCTTTTAAACAATTACGAACTTTAAATCAAGATATTAGTAAAAGTCAGTAACTAAATAAACGAGAAAATGCTTTAGTTTAATATTGTTAATAGTTCGCCGCACAACCGCAGTGTTTGCCACAGTTACAACTTAGCCCCAGGGCCCGAACACTTGCGAGTTTGCACGCGAAAATGAAAAACGGGTCTAAGTTTCATGCTTAGAACATTGTCAACAATAAATTGCAGTTAAATTTTGAGATAATCCTGAACGAAATGAGTTTTTAAATAGTTGCTGCAAATGTTGCTGCTTGAAGAGTTTATATAAAGTTATTATTTATTGCCTTGCTATATCAATTTAAGTAATAGATATTTAAATTTATTGTAAAGAGGAACAAAAAAATTTATTTTAATCATTGATCACCGAGTACGACGGTACGCAGGAAAGAATGTAAACTAAAATGTTAATGTTATGTATTATTCAATACGGGAAAACTTTTTAATAAAATCCCCCTAATGATAATTAAAAAATAATATTAAATATATGTTGGGCCAAATGAATGAAAAACAACCGCCTTTACAAGTCCGTTCCAAACTTGCGTGATCAGTGGACTATTTGACTTGACTGAAAGTGGATTACTGTGGTGTAGAGTAATTCCCTACTTTACTTACTTACTTATTTGTTAAATAATCATAATCATTTATTTATTTGCGAATATGGGCATATCGCTTGTTAGCGAGAATATCGACATAATTCAAAGTTCAGTCGAATTGAACTAAGTATGCCAAACGATCATAAATCTTTGATGTTTTATGGTGAACAAAGATGCAACGCCGATTTCGTGCAAACGTTTGTTAGAAAGCTACAAGTTTATTATATATTTAGAAGAAAATACTCTAGCGGAACTCACAAAACATTGAGATTCTCTAAAATCAATCATTTTTTGTTATGTCGCTCTTGTCGCAAACGAGCGATATATTAGCAGCTACGTTCTACCTCAGGGCATGCATGTCTGTTTCAATTTTGTAAGGTTATAATATAACAAAGGTATATATATGTCTATCACAACTAGTAATTATAAATTGGTTCGTTATGTAACCTAACAAATAATAATTAAAATTACACAATATTAACTATCAGAATGACATTGAACACATTTTTCTTCCAGTACTCTTTTACACTGCAGTATGCTTTTTGTAATATGTACTGTAGTATGCTTTTTGTTCTTCTAATAGAAGTTAAAAAAGGGAAAAATATTATTTCCATTACTAGCAGCGCCTCGCGGTTTCACCCGCGTAAGTCCCGATCCCGTGGGAATGTCGGAATAAAAAGTAGCCTATGCGTTAATCTACATACCAAGTTTCATCGCATCGCATCGCAATCAGTCCAGTACTTTTTAAGCCAATTCGTTACAAACATACTTACATACAAATCTTTCCTCTTTATAATATTAGTATAGATTAAGATGAAAAATACTAAATCACTAACCAGCTTATTACAACAGATATCAGCTCTTATAGTGACCGCTGCACTATTGTCACGAATATATACAAGCAATGGTGACCAATCTTCACCAGGCGGACCACATGTTCGGTAAATTTGAAACTAAAAGGAATTTTAAAAAACGAAATACAGTCTTGACCCTCATAAAACACAGAAAAGTACTTAACCACGGCCAAAGATATTGCAAAGAAAAATGAAATATAAACTAAAACTTCTAAGAATATTTCTGTGAGTTGAGAAAACTCCGCTTTACTCCAGAAAAATTTGCTTGGCCAAACGGAACTCTTGCCATACAATTTTCGACCTTCGAACCGCTGATTGGCTACTTGAGATATACAAGTTATATAATTAACGTTGCTTAATGAGATAAAGTACTCTCGAAGTGCTGTTAACGAGTTCATACTTTAGATTTCAAAATTATTGGGCCAAGTTCTACAATTTGTATTTGAATAAATAACAGTAAAAAATATAATAACTTCTGTGATTAGTATTCTTAGTTATAAATGGTATACGATTGCAATCACTGTATTTCGGGGAAGCTTGCCTAATATGTGGTAAATCCGTTGCGTTCTATCTTCAACCTTTTTTTTAAACACAACCTTTCTGGTGCCTACCAAATTTATTTACCAAGTGCTCCCATGCAATAAAAATTATGCCTACTTATTAAAAAAAAAATAGAATAAGTTAAATCAAAACTACGCTTTGTATGACAAATAATAATGAAAAAAATCATTCTTAGGTCCGAACTGTAAAAAATACATGTAACCATCTCAACAAAACTACTAATTTAGAAGAAAATATATACAAAATACTTAATATATACAAAGAAAATATATACAATATAACAAAATACACATTTTGTTTTGGAAACCTATTGTTAAAGAACAAAAAACATGTATTTATTGGTTTTTTCAAAATCAAAGACGAAGCACACGAACAATCAAATGAACATCTGTTATTACATGTTAAAGATACATTACGGGGACACATAACATATTTACATACATAGGTATGTATCCTTTCCCAAAATTCGTCGCCTTATCACGACATGCAAGACGCCTCTACAGTGGATTTCATTTCAATATGTGAGCTTACGAGTCCCTTCAGAGTCCTCACAGCTCACCTTACCTGACCTTTGACACCGAACACCTACTAAAGGGACGAATTGACCTTCTTCGCAAGCCTAAATACAAAATGTAAATATAAAATATTTCTTACCCACTTTGTTATACAGGATGTTATATAAAGGTCTTGTCATATTTTAGGATCAGAAAAATTTATGATTTTAATATAGAAATCTTATTTTCATACTGACAACTTGAAAATCTAAACTAATATTATAAAGAGGAAACATTTGTGTGTATGTTTGTAAGTTTTCACACAAAAACTACTGGACCGATTGCGATGAAACTTGATATGTAGATAGCTGGAGACCGCTGGATAGATTAAAGCATAGGCTACTTTTTATCCCGACGTTTCCACGGGATCGGGACTTACGCGGGTGAAACCGCGAGGTGCTGCTAGTTGCCTAATAAAGTTAACATTTTCAATAACGTCTGACAAAGATTGTGTGACATTTATAAAATTAAAAAGCCGCCATAATGTACTTTTAAAAAAAAATATAGTCAGTTTCTCGGGATGATGTAACTATTCAACTGATACGCCATACATCTAAATATGTTTAGGCATTTAGAAGTTATGGTGGGTTATAGAATCTTAAATACATACATATACATGAACCCTGAATTACACTCTTATTTTGGGCAGTCGTGTAAAAAAGGTTGACATGAATTAAACTATATTTGATACTAAGGATGTTGATGTAATGTCCGGATTTGTCCAAAAATGTTCACATCACACTAATATTATAAAGGATAAAGTTTGTGAGTGGGTGTGTATGTTTATTACTCTTTCACGCCAAAACTACTGAACCGACTACGATGACACTTGGTATGTAGATAGCTGGAGACTCGTAGTAGTTCCTGAGATTAGCGCGTTCTAGCAAACAAATAAACTCTTCACCCTTATACATTAGTATAGATAAGTAAAATATACCTTATTATACCATATAATATATATAACATACCATAGAAACTTATTTGGAATCGTTGTGATTTGAAATTCGATGAAACGAAAAAGCGACAGTAAAAAGAGACAAACATTTTCATAAATAGGATTTAGCCTGAGAGAAAATGAGATAGAATACAAGTATCAGTGTTTCCTATAATCTTTGTCTTTGTGCCTGCGCACTACCAAGCCTTCAGATGCGTCAATGTCAACGTGGTGTCATTTTTTAGCATTTGCGTATTAAAATTCGTTGGTTAATTATTTTATGGTAATTATTTAACACATCTGTCTTAATTTGACCAATAACTTTTATATAAATTATCTAAAATTAAATTTAATAACATTAGTAAATTATTTGTGTTGTTTTTATATTTTATTTCTCATTCTCTCGTATGCTTCTTTTCTGAAGTTTCACTTCTGCCGTGTGTGAATTGCACACACTGTATTGTAATTTATAAAAGAACTTACACTAGCAATAACTTCTTTCGACGTAGTTTTGACACATAATAATGAATTTAAAGACCTGCACACCTTTCTGTAACAACCTGTAAGTTTGGCTACTTACAACATTGAACTACGAAAACAACTCTTAAAAGATCCTCTTAATATATATGTAAGACGGTGCGTGGTGTTTAGGCTGGTTGAATCTGAACATGGTGTTGAATATTTTGTTTATTAGCATTGCAAACTTTTAATATTATGATTGTAGTCGTTTTATTTTTGGAACAGCTAACGCCGGATGAAGATGGAGCATGTCAACTAAACAGTCAGTCATTGCTAGTTTGAGAACTGGCAGGAGACATACGTAAACTCATCGGCTCCACATCGGTTTATTTCTTTGTAATTACGTAATATTTAGGTGTCTATTGTCAGTGAAATAGTTGTATTATTGAATATCGTATACTTTCTATTCACTTTGGTGGTCATTACATACGCACAAAATGGCTGATGCTATCAACGAAGCAAAATAGAGAATCATTATAGTACCCCGTTTGGCAATCCGATATGTATATATTTAAGGTGGTCTTTTATAAGTAATGTAATGTAATAATTGTGACATTTACTTGTCTACAACGTCTTGTGCCCTTTGCAACTGACTGAGTTTCTGAATAAAAAAATAAAAAATGTCGTTTATATTGAATGATTAGTAGGTATCCGAACATGGGAGAGACTTAAACTTATCTGAAAAGGTATGAAAAAAAACTTAAGAACCACGGCGAAATATAACTTTATGGGTTTTTTAGCTTCCGTATACTATTATACCCGTTATTACCCATAAACATAGGAATAAAATTAGCAGCTCAGATATAATAACGTACTTATTTTTCACTTATTGACACTTTAAATCTATTTATTTTTAAAAGAAAAGTGTAGTTTCTTAACATCGTCAATAAGATATCACTTAATTTCCTCTACGGGTATCACAGAGAATTCGTTCTTTCGTATTTTCAATTAATAATATGCACAACGCCATGTAGCGGTAGTAGTGGGCACTATTTATACAAAGCACACCCTTGACTGCCACAGCCAGCATCGGAATCCTTGGCGTCGATATATCGAGCGAAGTCCAGTTCCGCGGTCACTTGGAGGGTAAGGCCAAATTAGCCTCGAAGAAGCTTAGTGTGCTCAACAGATCGAGACAGTATTTCACCCCGGCCCACCGCCTACAACTTTATAAGGCGCAGGTTCGGCCGCATATGGAATACTGTTCTCATATCTATGCAGGAGCACCCCAGTACCAGCTTCTCTCTCTTGACCGCATTCAACGGAGAGCGACTCGAATTATCGATTGCCAGGATATTTCAGATCGGCTTGACCCCTTGGCGTTGCGTAGAGATGTAGCCTCACTCTGCTTTCTCTACCGCAGGTATCATGGGGAGTGTTCCGAGGAATTGTTCGGACTTTTACCGGCCGCAACGGTTTGCCATTGTTCAACGCGACAAAACTTTCATCCCCATCACCTAGATAATTGGCAATCCGTGCGGTTTTCTAGATTTTTTTTGCCTCGCACAACCAATCTTTGGAACAAATTGCCGCCTGCGGTGTTTCCAGACCGATACGACCTTCAAACCTTCAAGAAAAGATCGTACTCATTTCTCAAAGGCCAGCAACGCACTTGTGACTCTTAAGTTGCAGGTGTCCATGGGCGACGGTAGTCACTTACCATCAGGTGACCCGTCTGCTCGTTTGCTCCCTATAATATATAAAAAAGCAATAGTTGAAATAATGATATCTTTAAAAAGGTCCTTTTGAGCGACAATTCTTACACGTACACGTATTTGGACACGAAAGTCACACGTTTGAGAAACCTCACGGTCGTCTTCGTGAAGTTTTAATGAAACTCATCAACAAATGGTACTTAAACCTATGAAGCAAATACATAGGTAGTACAGATACTGATAGAATCTAATCTGTTTGACAAATAAGACCTTCAAGTATGTGTGATTAAGGTCGATCGATTGAAAACCCGACTGTTTAATTTGTGGGTCCAAGCCATACAAAACCGTTAATCCGAAAAGGGCGGATAAACTCTGATTGCAAAAACATTTCAACACAACTTTGCGTTTTCCTAAATATATTTTTGAGAAAGATTATTCAGATTATTATAAAAATTAGTAAACATTCATTTGGATTTGTTAACATATTGAAATTTTAAGCTTTAATAAATTTGAATAAACCTTTTTACTGTGGAGTCCCTTTCGATTATCTGAAATCGACTTACAATCGCTCGCGTGAATTTAGATGGTGTCAATCAATTCAGTATCCCTCGAGGTCTCTACTTCTATGTTTCTAGTGTTTTGAGTTCTATTATGGGTGGGTACTACCTTGTAATTAAGTGTCTCTGATTGCACCAAATATGTGTTTTTTCTTTTTTCTTCTTTCTTACTTTTTTCTCGATGAAAGGTAGACTATGTCCTTTTCTGTGCCTATAGGCACCTTTATTTATTAGCCATTATTATATACACCTTTATTAGCCAGACTAAGCAGACAGATAAAAAAAAATTAAAATTGATTTTTTTGTATATGTACCGTATAAACATTCGGATGCATTTAGTCAAATGCTGTCAAAACAGACACTTCAATATATATTTTTATAGATATAGATTTCTAAGACAATTTTAATAACCATGGTAATGGCAACCCCAACTCATTAAAACATAAAAACAGCCCTTAGTCCATACGCAATTAATCTACAATTTCGCTCAACCGTACATCAAAGTAAACGTTATAAAATCTTGTAATATAAAACCATAATTTAAAAGTAAACTGAAGCTTTCATTACGGATTGCATATTCCGATGTGGCAAAGCGACCATTAACGTAATGACGCCAGAAAATAGCAAAGCCTTACAGAGCTTAACTATTTTAAATTTTTAAAAAACATTTTATTTGTGGACTAAGAAGTCAGTTGTCAGAAATCGTAAAAATATTCACTAAAGCTTTACAACCAAAGATTCTTTCTTCTATTTAATGTAAAGCTAAAGTTGATTATGGTAAAATCTCTCTTTTTTAATTGAGTAATAAACAATAGTTTAATGTCTCACCATAACCATTTACAAAAGTGTTTCAAATATTGTCAATATTTGAAAAATAGCTTAATACATATATATTTATACATGTGTGTGGTGGTTGTGGAGATTTCTAAATAGTTAACCCTGTCGTCTGAACTAGTTGCAGGCTTGTATTGCAGAAGGCTGTGTTCTGCGATGCTTGTTTTATTTTTATACACCAATACTTATTATTGGCTGCCTATAACGAAATTGGCTTCTCTTTCTTGATGACCTATGTGAAGTGGCCGTGGAGCAATAGACTAAAGTATCAGGGGTAGGAGTTCGATACCCGCTTAATTATTGCCTTTTGATAATCTTTGCCTGTTAAAAAACATCTAAAGAACTTGATCTCAATTGCATTGGGCGTCTGTTTTTGTATTGTGGTTTGTATTTTTAATATGCATGTAATTTTGTAGGTAAATGGCTCTCAGAGAATTTAACTTTGTAAGCCATGAACAAATCAAAGTATAATGGAGCCATGGCTTAATAAAAAACATAAAATGGCAGTTTAGCAACTAAATATTAATAACTTCTTTTCAATTTAGATCTAGTGGTTAGTGATCCTGACTGCAGAGCCAGAAGTCGTGGGTTCGATTCCCACCCAGGACAAATCATTGTGTGATGAGTATGGCCGTGTGTTCTGTGTCTGGGTGTAATTTATCTATAACATGTATGTATTTAGAAATTTATAAGTATGTTTATCAGTAGTCTGGCTACCATAGTACAGGCTCTGCTTAGTTTAGATAGCCTACAATATTATTTTTATTCATAAATTAATACTTTGAAACATTAATACATTGAACAATAATATTTTGAAACTATTTATTTAAGTGAGCAAATTTTGTTTCTAATGTGAAGATCTGCTAAATCTAAACTAATATTATAAAGAGGAAACATTTGTGTTTTTGTATGTATGTTTGTAATGTTTTCAAACAAAAACTATTGGACCGATTGCTATGAAACTTGATATGTAGGTACCTGGAGACCTGGATTAACGCATAAGATACTTTTTATCCCGATATTCCAACGCGATCGGGACTTACGCGGGTGAAACCGTGAGGCGCTGCTAGTTGTTAATAAAAATACTAACATATGCGATGTCAGTTGCTTGGGAACGTAACTGTGCCAGAATTAAAAAAAAATACTTTACAACGCACTGTTACAAAAATATATAGATATACCGGGTGTAAATGACAATGGAACACTTACTAAGTTACTGAAACATATTAATGGCGTCACTCTTCATGGATTTGTGTAAGTTGATTTAGTGGTTTTATTACTCACGGCGGCGTTGATCTCATGCATACTACCTTAGTTATATTGTTGTGTACCTTTGTTGTGGTTATTGCAAGATCTAAATTAGGGTAATCTGTGGTTTTAGTTTCGGATAGTTTAAACTAAGGGACATATATATAGGTAAAATCCGACTTAATTATGGCATATGTTTCATATTTTTATTTTCGCTAAAAAGAAGAACCACTAATTTACCTTTAAACATGTCTAATGGTCTAAGTTTTATATTTTATTAAGTATTTTATATTGTTTTAATAAGCATATTCAAATAATCGGTTTCATTTACCTTTTTTTTTGTCTGGATAACCGAATCCGAATTTACTAAGACTATTATCTAAAACTACATAACGCCTATCACAGAACAAACAATAAAGCACTTGCAAGTTTTGTTTGGAAACTTACCATTTCTTAACTCTGAACGGTAAAAGTTTGACTACCAACCATTTATACGGAACATTGACTACGACGGCCAATATCATTTGACTTCGCTGCCAACTGTTAGTAAATATATTGACATTGGACTTGAATGTACATATGTTCATCGAGTTTATAAATACATATTGTGTTAGCTGGAGCCGTTAAAAAAAACCGGCCAAGTGCGAGTCGGACTCGCGCATGAAGGGTTCCGCACCATCGTACAAGATTTAATACTACAAGCCAAAAAAATACATCTCTAGTAGGGGAGCCCCCTTTAATTTTTAATTTATTTTTATTTTTATAATTTGTTGTTATAGCGGCAACATTATGTGAAAATTTCTACTCTCTACCTTTTACGGATCATGAGATGCCTACTGGCAGACGGACAGACAGACGGACGGACAGCGGAGTCTTAGTAATAGGATCCCGTTTTACACTTTGGGTACGGAACCCTAAAAACGATTAATAAATGTTATACCCCTACTAAATATCAGACCGGATTGGTCTTTCATACAAACTTCCATCCCTTATTTCACATACTTTTTTTTTTCAAAATTAGACCTTGTCGTTCTACGAGGTCTGGTTTATTTGTAAACTAAAAGTAATCAGTATTGGTTCAGCGGTTTAGGCGTAAAAACATAACTTTTAACCGTTAATCTTGTCTTGTATTCTATTCTGTTCTATTCTATTCTCTGCCTTCAAAGTATGGCTTTACTTCTCGAACATCAAGGAGGTAATGGAATATCTGCGCAAATTGTAGCTAACCGACTATTACAGTGTCTTTCCAACAGAAGAGTGTAGTTAGACAGGTCTATTACCTTGGTGCTGGTAGCAAAGATCAACAGAGCTTAGTACGCCACTTGTCCCATTTCCGAGCTTTAACAAACAATTATTTTTAATCTAAAAACCAAAAAAATGCGCTTTACAGACCATATCGTCACCAAGTGTAATGTATTCGACTTGTAAAAATAAACCAAATTAACCAAACTTTACGTCACACCGCTCAAGGTTTGATAAATTGACAAGAATTGCGTCGCGACTTCGCTCGTGGAAAAGTTATAAATCTAGCTCTCGGGAATAGAACTCTTTTAATGCACGGTTCCTATAATCAAAAAACGATTCTTAAAAAAACTCATGGCCCTAGTTTCATTTTCCAAATAAATATTAAGCAAATTTTCATTTCGCATTTTATTCACTAGGTTCAAAACGAACTGCTTCGAATTTGTTAATTAATTAATTGACAAAGGTTTTTTGCTAAATGAAAATTTGCGAAAAATAGTTTGCGCTGTGATATTTTGGGAAAAGTTTTTTGCTTATACAATAGTAAATCGATAGCGTCCATATTTATTTGATTTAGTAAAGAAAAGTGTCAGTTCTTATTTACTTTAACCCTTTGAGAATAATTTCATTCGATTCAAAACATGTTCTTGAAATTCGATAAAAATTTGATTAGTCTGTGCGTCTCGAAGTTAAACGAGGTTGACGCATGGTTGAAGTGTGGGAGTTTCGTTTACAGAGAGTGATTGATAAACTTAATATTTTAGAATACATGCATACGCTCACGCCTGTATCCCCGAAGGGCTATGGCAGTGGTCAAAATACGGTAATGAACCCGAATGCAAAACTGCTTGGAACTGAGATGCCAAACGAGCATTTGAGCTTCGGAACCACTTAAGCCAAAAATTGTGTCATCCGTCTGGTCCCGTCTGATAATAAATTGACTGCATTACTACGTACTGCTATTATAGTTACTAGAAAAGCGAATAAAAGCGTGTTGAAATCGGTACCGGTTTTAAGCAAGTCGGAATGTTTTTACCTTTGGTTTTCCTTTATAAACACATTAGCGGAATATATCTATAACAAATAAAAATGTATCCCAACCCATATTTTATAAAAAATACTTTGAATACAATAGACTTTATTATGTAAATTATATTTTATCATCATAATACTTTTGCCCATATATATCAATGTCGTTCTCTCACGAAAAAGTCTAAAGTTCCATGTAGTATACATACATAAAATAAAGCCTAAAATAGGGGGGAGCGTCTCCTTTATATTTTATTTTGAAATTGCGGTACGTGAGATACAGCCGAGACGCCAAAAAAATCACGTATCTTGTAAGAGGTAATCTTTTTTTTTTCTTTATTTAGATTTTTATTATTTTTTTTTCATATAGAGGCTTAAAGGTGGGGCACTCGTGATTTTTTCGACGTCCGTCTGTTTGCTAGAGGCCTGTATCTCATGTACCGTAATAATATTTGTGAAAATGTACTGTCTACCTATTACGGTACATGAGATACAGGCCTCTAGCAAACAGACGGACGTCGAAAAAATCACGAGTGCCTTTTATTTTTTATTTTATTTTTATTATTTCCTGTTATAACGGAAATATATGCATTTCTAAGTGTGTATACAATTTGTAAACATTTCCACTGTCTATGGCGGTAGATGAAATACACCCCGTTGACAGAGAGACGGACAGAAAGCGAGGGATTCAGTAATAGAATTCTACATCACCAAAAAAATATCAAGTTTGCAATATTTTTAGTCTTAGATTATGTTTGACACTGTAAACCTTGTTGCCATAATGTATAAAATCAAAATGTTTTAAACGCCCTCTTATATCTACTAATAATCTAACAAATATTAAAAATTTAACAAATAATAACCAAAGATCTTTATTTGAACATGATATATGAACTTAGTAAAACCACTTAATACCTGTCTTTATCTACCACTATTTACAATAACCGACTGTTGAATATTGTACACCTTACTAGTAAATACTTGCATATTACGTGGGTTTAACATTCAGTTCATGAGTTAAGACGGCTCAGTACGGATTAGTTAGTAATAGCTGTATGAATATTGAACGGCGCCGCAACAACGTTAGGTTAGATAGAAATCACAGAAGATATCTCCTATGATTTTCATTAGATTTTCATTATATTTTTAACTATAAGTCGGCATATGATGTTTTCTTTATTCATTCTACTCTGTCATTTCACTGCTTATTTGGTTTCCAGCCATATCTTCTTTCACACAGTCCAGTTCATATTTTCTTTGGTCATCCTCTTTTCTTGCAACTGTCAACTTGCAGATATAAAACTCTGTACACTACATTTTGCTTATCCCTCCGAATCATTTATATTCATTTCTCCCCCTAATATACATTCGTTTCTCACCTTCTCCATCCTAGTCATACCACACATCAATCTCAACATTCGCCTTGAAGCGACCTCGAGTATGTATTTCGGTCGCCTCGGCTACTTCGTTCACCAACCGGGAATCGAACCGCGTATTGCGCGGTCAGTTGTTTACTAGCAAGACTTAATGTAAGAAGAGGACACTACTAACAGAAGTTATTTATTTATACTTAAAAGCAAAACAATTTCTAAGACGACAAAGTACAGAGTGGCTGCCGGAGCCGCCAGCCGTGCTATTTATACAAACATAATGTCATAACAATGATGAAATGAGTGTTGACGCCCTCAGTATGACGTCGAACACAACACAATAAAATTACAGTCGGCCATGCTGTTGTGCGCGCGCCGACGACATCCGAATGTACTTCTTGCCTTGCTGCGCGCGCGTCGATGAAGCCCGAACTAGGGTGCCATCTTGAAGTAGGCGGCGTCGGCGAGGGTTGTTCTGCCTCCTCGCACATGTCACTTCATATGACTCATCGATCATACGAAGTTTCGTAGGGTGGCGTGATTTCATGCCGCGGTCTCACTGTCACAAGCGAAAGCGGTTGTGGTAGCGGATATTGGTCGCTACAGCCTTTCAGCTACGTGCAGGCATCTCTCATCCGATCTCTTTATGGGACAACATTTATATCCATATAGGACGGCAGCTCTGATGATCGTCTTATAGACCACACGGATACTCCACCTACCACTTTTTTCATGCGTAAGTAAATTTATTCGATTATTCCATTATATCACAAACAAACATTTATATATTTACTAGCTGTGCCCGCGACTTCGTCCGCATGGAATAGTGCCTTTGGGTAGAATTTTTAATTATTTACGCTAATTGACAATACTGCCATACAACTTTTCATCCCCACCTTTCAACCCCTTACACCCCTTTTAGAAGTAGCCTATGTCCTTTCTCAGGCTCTAGACTATCTGTGTACCAAATTTCATTTTAATCGGTTCAGTAGTTTTGGCGTGAAAAGGCGACAGACAGACAGACAGAGTTACTTTCGCTTTATAATATTAGTAAGGCTTGGTAAAAAAAGCTGTTAAACTAAAGGAGTGTCTACAATATAACATCAATTGCTGACATCTCTATCAACTGGTATACCTGTATTTAGGCATAAAACGCTTCGTTTTCACTTTTATCGTGTGCATTGAAGAATGTAATTCCTTAACGGAGTCTGTATTTCGCCATACCCAGGCCTTGAGTTAGTAGATGAGTGATTCCAGGCAAGCGAATTTCTTTGAAGATTACACGTTCACTTTCTTCACAAAATCATTCTTTTATAAAAAGTTGTAGGTAGTTAATTTGATGAAAAATCGTTCGTCTTTCCTTAGTTTCATTTTCGTTTATGGCCACTGTTCCGCTTCTATCGATCGTAGCGTGATATTAAATATCCTATAACCATCTGCAAAAGTTGAGCACTTAAACTATCAAATTTAAAAAATATTTTTCCGGCTAATAGTAGTCGCTGAAAAATTAGTGCGTTCAACCAATAAAATAAACAGCTGAAGCTGGAACATTAGAAACGTGTAGAGTAAGGATTTCAAGGTGTTTGTTTTTGTTTCCGATGATGCATAAAGGAACGTAACCTAAAATTCATGATAATCATGGTGTCAGTAAGAAAAACCGGCCAAGTGCCTTCAGGTTAAGCGCAGTGTAGGGTTATATAATTGTTGTTATTAGAATCAAGTTTGTGGACCGGTTAGTTACGTGGATATTATTAAATGTATGTGTGTAAGGTGCTCCGCCGCTGATACAAATTTGGAGGTCAATATTTGTGGCAATTAGTATTCAAAGAAATTAATCAGTAATCACAAATTTCACCGATTTGTAATTTTTGTACATTAATATTTTTTACTGACTACTCGGTATATTTAACCGATTTTCACGTTTCCATATAGATAAACCATTTTTTTTATACATCTAGTAATATACTGCTACAAACTGTTGATCAGTGAATGCATTAAAAATGACTAATTTTCAACAATACCTTAAGATTTCATAAAACATCTTACGTTCAGGTTTGCAAATTCATCAAAAATGTAAAAAACGTTTTAATAAAGAATTTAAGTAATTCCCTGTTGAAGGGATTAAATAAATCTTCAGTTAACTCTTTGGTTTGTAAAATGGAATGTCGGTAGAATCTTCGGAGGAGTTTACAACATTTGAATTTTTAATAGCTCCGACACTTTCCCTCTCTCTCCGACCTCAGCTGTCCGCTATAGTGATTGGCCATTTATCTGTCCTGAATAAATTCTATAGTTTATTCTCGAGTTTTTGTTTTACCTAATAGGTACAGTTACAGACAACAGATCATGTCTCACACAATAACAAGTAACAACATACAATGTCAAATCTGAAGTCCAATTAAACGTGTTGTTATAAAATGAGGCGTAAAAATGTCTATTCGGTTTTGTCTGCAACTAATAGCCGTGTTTTGGCTTCCGAATAATAATATTCGTATGAGTTCATCAGAAAATTTTAAAGTTCCCAGTTTAACAAAATAAGATTTAACAAATGCACAGGAACACAATCTATACCTGAAACCTCAAACTCATATTAATCCCACTAATATTATAAATGTGAAAGTTTGGATGGATGGATATTTGTTGAAACTTTTTATGTAGACAGCTGGAGACCTGGATTAACATATAGGCTACTTTTTATTCCGATATTCCCACGGGATCGGGACTTACGCGGGTGAAACCGCGGGGCGCTGCTAGTATAATATATTTTTAACAATCTCAACTTATATCTATTTAATAACTTGGACCTTTTGGTCCATTTCACTACAAAGTACCAACTCATTATAAAGCTATAAAAAGATTATGTAGCTAAAGTTTTTATGATCCACTCTCAGTAGGGGTGACTGCGACAGATTGTTTGCACTTCAAGTCGTAAATTTTAGTGTAGTTGAGAGAACTTGTAGCCGACGAAGTTATCAAATTAAAATAAATCAACCCTTCGTAGACCACTGGGGATTTCAACCCTTACAAAGTTGCGAGACTACTAACTAGCAGTAGCAGTACAACGTCTACATTGAGTAAATACCTCGCCTTAGGGCCATCGCACACACAATACATTTAGCGTCAGCAATTTAGTCGCGTTTCGAAAGCTCCACCAGCTTCAAGCTCCAGTTTAAGCCACCTACCCACCTCGCGCGAGTTGAACGCAGAACTCAGGAATGTGCTAGTTACTACATTGCAGGTGTGCGAGGCGAGGATTGCGGTGTGATTCGTGTCAATGGTGGAAACATAAATATTTAAAAAAGCCTAATTTTTGCCTATTTTGCCATTTTATTTTTAATATATATATATTAGCTGATAAGCTGTTAACTTAAACATTAAAGTAAGAAGCCAGTTTGGAAGACTAGATTTGGTAAATATTCATTGTATAATTTTTTATAGTTAAAAAGGTACTTAATCCTTAGACACTTTTGAAAAATGTGAAAAAATGTAATGGCAATGGTTTTTTATCTTTTTTTAGACATTAAATTAAACATATATATGTATATAGAAACAATATAAAATAAAATACATGAAGTTCTAAAAATGAAGAACAGTGTCGCATCTTAACAGAGCAGTATGTCATATTTACTTGGACAAATATCTCACAACTGTAGCGAAATTGTTCCCATGTAAACATGAAGTTATTTTATTAGACCTTTGAAATGTGGCTTTAAGAAAGATAAGGTTAGATCAAATGGATTTTGGAGACCATCTATATTGTTACAACAAACTAATAGTCTATTTTACACGTAGAGTTTGTACATCACACATTATTTGACTGGCCTGTTGGTCTAGTGGTTAGTGATCCTTTTTTTTTTTTGTGCGTGTGGAAACCCCTTCGGGCCGTCACCCCACCGGGGTTTTCGGTGGGGCGGTGTGTCGGAATCGAACCGACTAAAACCACACGGTGTGCCGTACTGCGCCTAAGTTAGGAGGGATCCGGGAACAGCTTTTATTAAGACATCCGAACCCCTCCCTAGCCTGGCCTGACACGTGACTATTAAAATTTTTGAAAATAAGAATTTCTGATTTTTTTTAATGATCGGTTAAGGCCTGAAAGCTTGAAAAACAAATAATCACAAATTTAAAACACCCCCCACTCGAAAATCCCTTCAACGATTACAAAAGAGCTGATGATCCTCGAACGGCTGAACAGAATTTCTTGAATTATATCTAAGAACACTCTCAATCAAGTCACGTTTCAACAAAAAAAACGCACTTAAATCGGTGCATTCGTTTGGGAGCTACGATTTCATTCGGATTTATAATGTTAGGACGGAAAATGTGATATTTCTGAAATGTATGTATACTGAATATTACAAAAAAAAACTTTGTAATAAAATGGAACCTCTTTGACATATGATAGCTATGTTTCGACGAAACATAACTTTTTGTACACATAATATCGTTCAATATTTTTGGTACTTTCATGATATACACTTTGTTTTTATTTTATAATTATGTGTAACAGAAACCGGATCAACGATCATATAACAAAGAAAAGAAAGGTACAGTCAGCAACAAAGGCAGCTTATACACATTTATAAATTATTATTTCTAATATCGTTTTTGTGATCTTTTAAATTTATTACATGTTTCGGTTTTTCTAAACAGGCTATAGAGCTGTGTAAATAAGTGACCTTCATTGCTGACTTTACACGTGTAGGTGAAAACTTAAGTGGTGTGGTTGATTCCCACTGCTGTGACTAATGTTCACCAGCATCAACAACAGTGACCTAGAAGAGAACAATGCGTGATACTTAGCGACCCACGACGATACCTTATCTCTAAAAATTATGTACTTTAACTTAGAACAAGTATGAATTAAACATTTGAAATACCCCCGACTCAAAACTTGCTTCAACGATTAGATTATAAGAGTAGGTAAATAGATTTTCTTGATTTAAAGCTAAAAACACTCTTGATCAAGACACCTTTCAAACAAAAACACTAAGTCAAAATTGGTCCCTCCATTTAGGAGCTATGATGCCACTGACAGATATACACATTAAACTTAAATCACCTATCCTTTTTGTTTCGGGGACTAAAAAATCAGTGGTGACAGACAGATAGAAGAAAATACAAGAAATACAGACAAGTGAACGGTTTATTATTAGTTAATTAGACTATACAGGTTTTTTAATATGCGATAGGGGACAAACGAGCAGATGGGTCACCTAATTGTAAGTGACACCTGCAACTCAAGAGTGGGAGTAGGGGAAGCGAGTGAGATCAGTAAGGGCGTACGGTAACCTCACTCGCTCGGCGAAACACAACGGAAGCATTGCTTCACGTTTTTCAGTGAGGCCGTGTTATCACTACGGTCGAACCGGCCTATACGTGCCGAAGCATGGCTCTCCCACTTGTAAACAAATACTAGTAAAAAAACTAAACTAGTAATTCTAAATTATACTAAAACTATCAGCGAGTAAATAATTTTTCTAAACCTCATACCGCTACGACGTAGCACCGTCTCATAGTTATTCGTAGCTCCACCTACGCCGTAGCAAGTACTCTCAGAAAGATATTATACGAAACACATGCTTCCTTGAAACGCTCATCATAAACTGGGCCACTTTAATATTTCAGGAGTATACTGAATATATAAACTCTACGGTGTCTCTTAATTATACAGCCTGCTGAGTTTTACCATTTGCATACTAGTACACTTTCATATTTAGTAACTTTTTATATCAAAAGGAATATTAATGAAATATATTACCACGTCATGTAAATATGCGAGTGAATATGTAACTTTATGTAAATTTTTATTTGATATTGTAAAGTGTTACGCGCTACGAGTTAATTATTATGACGTCTTTGATTATAATAAAAAAAAAAACAGGCCTAGTATAGAAATTGACCCACTGTTGCAGACTGCTGGGCTGGCATTGCTGGACAACATTTTTGAATAGTCAGAGAAGTAGTAGTACTATTGAATTAAAGTCTAATATTATGAAAATACTTCCACAATCAGGCGGTTCTGATGACGGAATGTTATGTGTAAGGAAATGTTGTATTTATGATTTATGTTAATTTTTTTTTAATAAGAATACTAGTAACGTGGGTCACACGTTATTAGTATTCGTGTTCCAGTTAAGCGCAAGTCACACTTGATCGCAAGTCCGGCGCCTTAACCATTATGCTACCGCCGCTTGTGCTTATTTTGTAAACAAATAAATCTAGATAAATAAATAAGGCTAAGAACTAAAAACTCGAGAGTCTATACCGAACGCATGACTCAAGACAGCGCGTGAACGCAAATCTAACTAACTTGTGGCCCGGCCAGCGTGCGGCATCCCACAAAATTTTGGCACGATAAGTCGACCTCGCCGTGTTCTTGTAGCTTTATACCTGCACTGTGGAGTGGAACTGGCCTAATGATATGCTAGTAATACAGGCTAGTCAGCGAGGTTGACGTCGTGTTAAAAGATAGAGAACCCGCGATACTATCTTGAGTATCACTATACCTGCAGTCGATCTGTCTTGATTTATATCCCTTGGACTATTTAGATTCTTTTTTTTTCTTTTTTTTAAAGACAACTCCCGCATTAGGAATATTCCTGTGTCGCGGGGGGCTTCACAAACATTCAAACAACGGACACAAAGAACACCCAGACTCGGGACGGCTATTTGTGGATTACACAAATTTTTGTCCCGTGTGGGATTCGAACCCACAACACTCGGCGCCATACTACTTAAACCATTGCGCCATACGTGCAGTCACATTAGTACAAAATTATATATACCGTTTATTTATTATTGTGGACTGATGCATTTCTTTTATTGTTGCAGGTACTTAGGTTGCACTTATATGTATATGCTCATTTTGATTACACGCGTCTAAGAATTGAAAGGTAATTAGGACTGCCAGGTAAATTAAGAAGTTCTTAATTTACAGCTTGTACATTTCGCGCACCTGTGCGCCGCCGACGTGCGTCGCGCGCTCCGAAGCGCTCAGTTGGACCGGACGGTACTCCATTCTTATTTAGGGACTGTAAGGTGGTGTTAGTGGAGCCTCTACAACATTTATTTAACGTCTGTATTGAGTCTGCAACGTTCCCAGAACGCCGGAAACTCACCACTGATTTTAGACCTGTAGCGGTTCTGAGTACTCCGGCGAAGGTGTTCGAAGCGGCTATTCATAGCTGTCTTTACCCACAGATAAGCGCTCAGTTGTCCGACGCACAGCATGGGTTTCGTCCTGGGAGCGGGACGAAGGACTAATCTCCTGGATCTTATGACACGTCTAGTGCCTGAGGTGGACTCGGGGCAACAAGTAGATGTTGCCTACTTTGACTTCCGGAAGGCTTTCGACACAGTGGACAATGACGTATTACTGTCCAAGATGGCCAGTGTGGGATGCACCCCACATGTACTCACATTTTTCGCCGATTATCTGCGTGACAGATGTCAGTATGTCGACTGTGGCGGACACCTATCGGATGTCTACCCAACGCGGTCTGGTGTAAGTCAGAGTAGTAATCTAGGACCCCTCTTATTTATTCTTGCTGTTAATGACTTACCGAATGTTGTTAAAAAACCCACACCCTTACTGTTCGCAGATGACCTAAAACTGGTTCACGAAATCAGGAACAGTGTAGATCATACCACATTACAGCAGGATATAGATAGGATAGTGCAATGGAGTAACCGAAACAAACTGTACTTCAATGTGGCGAAGTGCTCCGTACTAACATTCAGCCGCGAGTTCCGAGCCATTACCAATACCTCATGGACGGGACACCGTTACAGCGAGTACAAGAGGTCAAAGACTTGGATGTGCGCTTCTCTTCTGAGCTACAATTTCGTCTACATATCACTGATGTTTGTAAAAAAGCGTACCGGAATTTTGGGATGGTTCTGCGTCAAGTCAATAATTTTACAAATATCGCGGCCCTGAAAGCACTATATGAGTCGCTAGTTAAGAGTCACTTAGAGTGCAACGCAGTAATATGGTCACCACATGAGGAAAAATACAAACTAATGTTAGAACGCATCCAGAACAAATTTATTAGGTTCATATATTTTAAACAGTACGGGGTGTATCCAGGATACCCACTGATATACCCTACCCTATTCGTTTTAGGTATGACGGGGTATTACAGACTCGAAGTAAGAAGGGAGGTAGCTCTTATCACATACTTGTTTAAAATATTGCGCTTCAAAATACACAATCCGAGGGTATTGGAAACACTCCACTTGTGTGTAGCGGATTAGTGTGTTGGGCGGCGACGGCGACCGCCGTTACTGCTAGTGCCGCGAGCACGCACCAATTTGTTGCAGCGGGCACCGCTCACGCGGGCGCTGCGGGCGCTCAACACGGTATCAAACGAAATTGATATTTTTTCATGTGCACTGAACGACTACACACGAGTTGCTTATTGTGTAGTATGTAGTGAGTGATTAAGTTTGTTTGTTTTGCTTTGTATTGTTTTTTGGCTATACACTATGGCCAATCTATTGTATTAGGTAATAACCTGTAAAAATAGATTAGGTATAGAAATAAAAAAAAAATTAAAAAAAAAATTTTGTTCCATTACTCTCTTGTTTAGATTTAATAACAAGTTTTATAGCGCGAATGGAATGCAGAGCTCAGGAATGCGCTAGTAACTATACTGCAGCCGCGCAAGACGAGGTTCGCGGGTGGCGGGGAGAGATGCTCCCGCCCGTCACCTCAGGCCCCAACTGCATTCAACTCGCGCTCCACTATACATGTTATCGTATATAATAAAAACTTTTTTAGGGTTCCGTTCCTCAAAAGGAAAAAAGGAACCCTTACAGAATCACTTTGTTATCTGTCTGTCTATTAAGACCCTTTTTCTCAGGAAGCCGTAGGGGCATCAATTTGAAATTAACATCAAATACAATCAAATAATATGTTTGCGGTCCCTCAAACCTGTAAATGAAGCTTCGATGTCAACGCAATCAAAAGATGCGGCGATTTAAGCCATAGATTTTAACAAATTTGATCATTTTGTAGGTAAATCAAAAGCTATAGGATGCCCCACTGACCTAGAATCATAGAATTTTGTAAGAAGCAACGTCTCACGTCACAAGTAAAGAAAAAAATCCGAAAGTCGTTAATTTGTTGTTATATAACATTAAAAAAATATTTTTTGTGATTACAAACTTTTTTTTTTTGGTTGAAAAGTTGACTTCGTCGTTAATCGATGAATGGGAGAGTATTTTAAGAACTACGAACTTAAGTTTGTATTTCGGAAAAAACAGTCAAAAATCTTCTAGAATTGATTTTGTTTGAACGGACGGAATCCTCGGTGCGCGAGTCAGACTCGCACTTACCGGTTTTTTTCTCTTTTACTGCTGCAGTCAGTATTTCTATTCTAATTTTACAAAACTGAAAATTTTATCGATCTACTTATTTGCGTACAGTAGGTCATAAAATACGAACTTATAAATATTAAATATTATCTTAAAACAATGGCAAATATTACTGACAAAAAATTAACATAAATACCTGATGTTCATGTTCATCGCGATCCTTGAGTACATTTCTTTTTGGATTAACGAAATAAAATTTTGAATTGAAATTAAAATAAACCAAGAGTATATCACAGTTCTGTTCATATTGCAATGGTGGTTTTTTGCGTCTATGACTATCAAGAACCTTCTAACGCAGATTTCTGCCATACAGAAAAGCAAAAGCTCAATTTATTTACACATTATGTCACCTCGGTGATTGCATCTTAAACTTCTAGAATGTTTCAACCGAAATACTTCAATTAGTCAACCACTCAAACATTCATGGTTAATTTGCAAGTCCGTTTCAATGAAATTCAGGCACCAACGCGCATAAGGCCTTAATTGTTAATTTGTCGGTCGCCACATCCAATTGTCATCCAGCCACCGAATCTGTATGTTATATAGCTACACGCTGTTTAATTATTAGGATTGTTTATGTTATTTAATATTATCGTTACAGTGTTATTAATGAAACAGTGCTGGCTACCAGCGCCTGTAAATTCTACCAATACCAAAGTTATTTGCACTGTTTACAAGTGTACAAGACTGTGTCTTGTACACTTGTTCTACAATGGATAGGGGGCGTTGTGCGTGCCGCCTGAATCACGCTATAATTTTATCAGTTACCATCTTACTATCTTACTAATCCCACTAATATTATAAATGTGAAAGTTTGGATGGATGAATGTTTTTGTTATTCTCTCACTCCAAAACTACTGAACCGATTGCGATAAAACTTGGTATGTAGATAGCTGGAGACCTGGATTATCATATAGGCTACTTTTATCAAGATATTCCCACGGGATCAGGACTTACGCTGGTGAAGCCGCGAGGCGCTGTTAGTATTATATAGGCGAAAGTTTGTGAGTATGGATGGAAGGATGGATTGACGTTTGTTACTCTTTCACGCAAAAACGGCTGAATGGATGTGGATGAAATTTGGCACTGAGATAGATTATAGTCTGAAATAGCACATAGGGTACTTTTTATTTCTTATATTATTGTGCTTAACATCAATCATTTTAGCTTACCTAGATGATTTTGTTTCGACTAAAATATTAGTATTGTCTGAACAATGTTCAGGGTTCAAAATTCGCTTGATTGAATTTTTATATTCAGAAGAATTTGTCATTATTCTAAATCCAAAATTAAATGAACATTTCAAAGGTTCTAATTACAACTTAACTATTTATTCGACGTCTCAATAATTTATCTTTTAGAGATACATTTATTAAAATTATTCAAATGAAATCATATCCAATTAAGTTAAAAGCAATTAAGCAAGTTTAAACTGAAATATTTTATTACAGGCAATTTTAAGCCTAGGGAATTATAGTGCTGTTCTTAAAAAGGACACTGGGTCGATGTTCATTCAGCTTCAATTCGTACAAACGCTACGTTTGATGAAATACAATCAATTTTAAGACTATGCAAATTAGTCTCAGTGGAAAAAAAGGATGGTGAGATTGACTTTTATTAAGAACGTAATTTGCGCGTTATTTTGCGTTTTAAATGAATTTTTACTTTGTTATGATAATTATCTTTTACAAAAAGCATCACTAACTTCAATGTGCTTTTTAGTGGGAAGTAGATGTATTTTGTTTAAATATAATATGGATGTAGGCCAACTAAACGCACTGCTCCAATGAGACAGCGAGGTTTCGTTGTAAACCAAAATATCATCAACGTGTACAATTTTTTGATATTTGTTGATTTTTCAAAAACCGCTTTACTGATTTCGATAAAATTTAAATGGGACCACCAGGGAAGTATACCCTCTAAAACAAAAAAGAATTTTCCAAATTGGTTTAGGCATATTCAAGTAGGTAATCGGTGAACATACATAACAAAAAAAGATTCCGATGAATTAATAAAAATGATTAAAAATAGTTATATTGTGTTTTATGAATGTTATATAGACAGATTTGTTGTTTGTTGAATTTAGACACAAAGTGGATGATTCTTATTTTAACCGACTTCAAAAAGGAGGAGGTTCTCAATTCGTCGGCCTCTTTTTTTATATATGTTCACGGATTACTCGAAAACGCCTGAACCAATTTAGAAAATTATTTTTTTATTTGTGAAGTTTTGGGCCCCAGTACCGTTTACAATTTACTTATATATAACGAGTATATATATAAATACCCCTATCTCAAAAACGAAACCCTATCTTATATCAACAACCTAACCATTGAGACTATTCAAATAAACACAAACACGATACCTCTTGAGTATAAGTTAGTTGCGAGTTGGGTATTTCTGCGTCACATCGTTTTATATCCCTGAGAAATAAATGATGATGATAAACTGAGCCTTATTAGGTCATTGTATCTGTTGTTGTATATGTGGCCTATATAATTATATATATATACATATGTATATACACAGGGTGTGTTTGATCACGGAACCCGTACTTAAATCACTAAAAAAGCATAACTCTAGCATGCAGTTGAAAAAAAATTTTTGTTAAAGAAACTATCTATTTAACAGTTGTGTCTGTCTGATTTTCCAGTTATTATTACCTCCTTTTCATATAAAAGCAGGTAGAATGTGTAAAGTTAAAGATTTTAAAACAAACTTTGTTTTTTTGGTAATATACCTTCTCTTGTTGAGAAAATCTATCTAAACTAGCATTATAAAGAGGGAACATTTGTGTGTTTGTTTGTAATATTTTCACACAAAAACTACTTTACTGATTGCGATGAAACTTGGTATGCAGATAACTAAAGACCTGGATTAACGCATAGGCTACTTTTTATCCCGACATTCGAACGGGATCGGGACTTACGCGGGTGAAACCGCGAGGCGCTGCTAGTATAAACTAAAAAGCATAGTTTTTGGAATTTTGGTTCTGTTTTACCCGAACAAATTGACATCTGTAAAGATGTGTTTATAATAAATTAATTCTCATACTCATCCTCTGTGTTTTAATTACTTTGATTGTTAAAAAAAGATTCATGGTTAATAAAATGAATAGTAAAAATTAAAAGGAGCAGCTTATTACCATCACACACGTATGGGCCGGCTCGAACAGAGTGATACCACAGAATACCGGCAGTGAAGATTACAAAACACAACACAAACATTGATTTGTGTTGTGTTTCGCCGAGCGAGTGAATTTACCGGAGACACTAACACACCTATGTAGTTTATATCTGTAATATAAAAAGATAAGCCCATTAGAAAAGTATTAAATATAAATACTGTAATTTATCCCTACTACACTCCGTCTTCTTTTTTTTTAATCTCCCGACAAGTCTCGAAGTACCAGGAGAGTAGGATGTAGTAGCAAGTTTTTTGTTGTAATTACACCCTTTACACTGCGTCGACAAGCCAATCTATGACTTATAACATCTGCAAAAGGCAGCATGTCCTTCAACAAAAATAAATTAAAGTTGGAATATTTACTTCATTACTAGTAAAAATAAACCATTTTCATAAGATCTCTCACGATATTAGTATTATGTTTGGACTTTAGATAATAGAGTTTATTTTTGTTAATTAATAAGATCTGATCATTTTGGATATTAGTGAAGTAGTACAAAAATCAAGCCGACCCCAACTTAGTAGGGAAAAGGCGCGGAGAATGATGAGTACAAAAATATGTTAGAATACAGGTTGCTTCATTTTATGGTACGTCCATGTTAAGTTTTTTTTCTGGTTATAAAAGGTTTTGGAGGTTATTAGAAAAAAAAAAACAACACAGCATACAATAAAAATTAAATTAAAATTAAATTTTTAACACCCGATTCGAAAATCCCTTAAACGATTACAAAAGAGCTGATGATCTTCAAACGGCTGAACAGATTTCCTTTAATTATATCTAAGAACACTCTCGGTGAAGTTACCTTTCATACAAAACAAAAATGCACTTAAATCGGTTCATTCGTTTGGGAGCTACGATGCTACAGGCACACAGATAAATAAACACACAGATACACAGACAAGTCAAATTTATAACACCCCTCTTTTTGCGTCGGGGGTTAAAAAGAGGATCAGACGGCCGCATTTAGACTCAAAAAACTGTTCATTATGCATTCCAGAATCACAGTAACCTCTTGGGGCGTTCACAGGCTTCTAGGAGCGACTTCGCATCCGCAAGGATTCTAGCCCGTCGTATGGCCACTCCCTCGTACTTTAAGATAACGTTGGCGACCGTTTCTTCTATGTTGAGACATCCTCTGCATAGAGGGCTGCTTGTCGCATTAATGGTGAATAGATGGCGATTATACGTGTTATTTTTTCATTACCATAACCCGTATAACCAATCTGAATAACCAACACATAAAACGTGGCCGTTCCGAAAGCAACATATTGTATGGGGCCGCCTCTAAAAGAACAGTAAAGTGGATTGATTTATAAAAACGGAATGGTTCATATAAACTGTTACAAGTTTATGGGTCCCTAGTCACATTTAGTGATTGTTTTTTCATAGATATTGTCGCTATATCATAAAATATCTACATCATAAGATTATTATCATTATGTTATACAATCTAATGATTTATTCACTGTGCGAGCCACGCTATACCTTTCTCGTATCATGCAGTTATACTTTAGGCAGTGTCAGCAATTTACTTCATTTATTGTATTGCTTTAATCATAATTAAAATCAGTTCGCACTCATAATCTACGAATAACAACCTTTGAAGTTCAGTAAATATAATATTAATTATCAGTTTCTCAGAAACCCCGAAAATTCAAAATTACCATCATATTCGGTCTAATATATGTTAGGCTTCAACAATAATTGCTTTGAATTACTGTCTACTGCTGACGAGGCGACAAACTTAGCTTACGCGAATTTAATGTTTTTTTTTCTATCCCTACGGTTATTATGACAAATGGGAAGAAGCATTAGCATAATATATTAAAATTAAAGCCACCCAGTGGCCCTACTTACTTACTCTAAAGCTCAACTCTATTCACCCCAAGATAGCGTTCACATAGAAGTGGTTAGGTCGTTGTCCTATATAGTTACGATATTATTTGGATTCACCGCGAATAGGTTATTGCGGGGAAGAGTGTATGGTGTCAGGTCTCGTTGGAGGTCTCCGATGCGCTGGACTGACCAGATAAAAGCCCTGACCAATGCGACCATTATTAAAAAAGCCCGCCTAACAAGAGACAAGTGGAGAGCTGTAATGCTGCGCGCTTCCAAACAACATGCCTGACCACGACTGCTTTGTCAAGAGGATACGAAGAAGAAGGTCGTTGTCCTTCTTAAATGTTAAACTAACCGCGAGATTAGATGGATCCTTTTTACACTGTGAGTACCGTAAGCCTACTCATACATATAGGTGTCTACACGCCACGTTTTATCAACATCCCCCACGCCAGCAATCTGCTATGGCTTTAATCAAGAACAGAGCTTACGCCTGTCTTGATTAAAGTGAACTCTGTGTGAACCTGAACATATAAAGCGAAAGATAAATCATGTTCAGGAGGTACTCAAATGAATGGAAGACGGAAGCAAGCGACAATGAGACGCAAGCATCCAGCAACACAGGTAAACAGACAGCCAGCCTACATGCCCTACGTAAAGGGAGTATACAGATAAGATGGGCTCCATGTTAAAGAAATACTCCATGCCGACAATATACACACCAGCCATAAAGGTTCACAACATTGTGGGCACAGCGAAGAATGTCTTGTCGTTACAAACTCCGGGTGTCTATAAAGCAAACTTCAGCTGTGGTAGTTCCTACATAGGCCAAACTAAAGCTGACTATTGCTGAAAGGGTCAAAGAACATATCGTTGCTGTGAAGAACGACCGGACTAGCAAATCAGCGAAGCACCAATCACTGGATTGAATTTCACCATACGCAAGCAATTTTAACCGAACGTCACTTTTACTCAAGAGTTGTACGTGAAGTGGTTGGAATTAATAAACATAACACTTTCAATAGGAAATATGGTTTTAAATTATCTCAGATCATCAGAATACGACACATCGGTTTGCTTAGTGAATAGGGACACCGTTAGTATAGTATGTGACAGTATATGGCGAAATGAAAATATCAAATCGTGGTGGTGGATGAAGAACCTTCTACCTCTCGGATTCGACGACGGACGGCATGCACCACTAAGTCAGTCAGCCTGTCACCACGCCCAGTGCAACCTGGTTGAAACATCGGGCAATTCAAAGGTATGTAATACATATTGCGTGATTGCGTTAACTCCCGTGAATATACTTATATATCATGGAACGTGAAAGTTTAAAAGTTAGTACAACCAGTACCATGTAAATCTATTCTATGTATGAGCTAAAAATGAATTTCTATCTATCTCTTTCTTTCTACCCTGTGGACTTCAACGATCTTCTTCCATAAGCTTAGTGTTAAGAATACTAGGGCAGTGTTATACATGTCAGTTGCAGTAATCCCTTCAACCTTCATACCCCCAGGTAAAATACTAGAAATATGTTCAAATGCAAAAACATATTTTCAAATAAAATTCTGGTAACATTAATCGCGATGAGCATGGAAGCATTGCCTGTGGTACAATTAACGAAACATATTATCTTACCCCAATTCTCGTAACGTAAATATGTTCCCCCAAGTAAACGACCACCGATTATTCGGAATATTATCGAGATGAATTCTCAATAATATTCCGAATAATCGGTGGTCGTTTATTTGATAATATTTTAATCATACTTTTCCTTCGAAGCATATCTCGTTTTACGAATTCAAGGAGAGAAATGTAATTGAGTTCAAATTAAGTTACAATTTAACTGCGTATATTCAGTGCGATGCGGCAAGCAGGTGGTTACTGGGCTTTTTATTTAATTCAATACAAGATCGTAAATTCCTTTCTGTTTTTTTTAGCTGCCTGGTTCGTTCAGTGGAATTTGAAGAGAATTTTAGCTCCACTCTTTTACATGGTTATATTACCTTGACCTAAAGACCTAAAGATAGATGATACATCATCTATCTTTTATTTTAACGGAATCTTTTAGTGTGCAAAACTGCAAGACGTCCAATTAACTAGTGTTGTCAATATTCCACTTTATTGGCAACGCACATGGAACACCGCTGCTATTTCGAGACTTGATAGGCACCACTAACTACCGACTATCAGACGGACCGATTACTTGTTACCAGTGCTACGTGTAGCTAAAAATACCACGTTGAATTTTTGAGGCTAATGATTTGCGATACCTACCTCAACTTTTATATTTTCTAATCGACAGAGTCTCCAGAACCGTAATATACTTTTATTCCAAACAAAATTTTACTCGTTACTTTTTTTTTTTTCTTTTCTTTTAAAAGACAACTCCTGCATTAGGAATTACTCCTGTGTCGCGGGGGACTTTACAAACATACAAACAACGGACACAAAGAACACCCAGACTCAGATGGGAATCGAACCCACGACCTCTGGCTCAGCAGTCAGGGTGACTAACCACTAGAGTCACTAGACCAACAGGCCAGTCAATTAATGGAGTTATTGGGTAGATATACAAGAAATGATGTCAAGGAACAGTAGATATGAAGCGGTAGGTACGAAACAACACAATACATGTTTACCAAGGCCTGTGACACAGTGTCACGTCAATACTTTACCTTCATAATAGGCAAAGATAAAACATCTTCGTACCTTTATCTTCTCTGTTTATCAACCAATTCTATTTTTTGTTTTGTTCAGTTAAAAAACAGGGACTTAACCTGTAGACAGACTGCAATGAAGTTTTGTAAGTGTTTCTGTTTTCCTCTAAAGCTAAGGATCCCAAAACACATCGTAACACCTATTAGTTCTTAGTTCTAAACTCAGTCGTAATAAACGTTCATTTATATATTACTATAACTCAAAATTGCTCTAAATTACAATAATTACCAACTTGAGTAATTACAGTATACTCTGACTGTGCTCAATTAAGTATAAAATGTAGGAAGTTAATTTAGTATTGTTCAAATTCCGTAGTGAAAGTACTGAGCTACCAATTTAGACAATAACAATTTTAGGGTTATTGCTTTTTAATTAAACAAGTTCATTGACCAATAAATACATAGCCCGCCTAATGACAAGCGGTTACCGGTGCGCCTAAATCTTGCAACAGTAATGGTGGTCACGTTGCCTACCTTATAACCGCGCCCCCCTCCCCCCTTAAGAAAGTCTGGTGACCCTTCTCACGAGCAGAGTAAGAAACATCACTGGCAGGCGTTGGGCAATTGGCGATACGTCAATCAACCCACAAGAATCGAGTTGTACTGTTTTTACATTATTCATTTACATGTACCGACTCAATACGCAAGTACTCGTAGTTTTGTTTAATGCAGCCTGCAGGGTCTATTCAATTAGAGCAGAAATCTACTGTGCAGGCTACTGTGATTTCAAAGTATATTCACTGCCTACAGACTCGTTCGTTGAAGACACATAGATAGCAGCTTTCAAATTTACGCAAATACCGCAAATAAATAGAAAGCTGTCGGAATTGTTATATCAACAGAAAAATAATTATGAAGAAAGGAAACCTTGTTTTTTTTTTTTTCGTGTGGAAACCCCCACGGGTCGTCACCTCACCATGGCTATCGGTGAAGTGGTATGTCGGCATCGAACCGACTAAAACCGCACGGTGTTCCGTCACAACTGAGTCTATCGCAAGGGATTCGGGTATACCCTAGGAAGGAAGTCTTGGGTATACATATATAACGTAGGTACACACGTATATGTATGTCATTTTATATACTTTCTCGTTCTCGATTATGGGGTTTAAATATTTTTTTTTACAAAAAACAGTCGACTTCAACTAAATTGATTGTAAAAAAATCAACCAATAAATAGCTAATCTATTTATTATACTTATACATAAACCTTCCTCAAAATATGCGGAATATGTAATTGAAACAATCATGAAAAGTGGCGCATTACTTTGAAAGAAAATCGCGGGCATACATGTGCATTTCTATCAAGCTTTTTTTACATCAAAACAGAACGTTAGGATTTGAACGAATGGCTTTATACACAACCAGTAATGCGCCTTTCAAAAGATCGGAACCTAGATGTATTGGCTGCATTTGAGACGTTCGTAGAAAAACACGCGGCTCTTCAATGAAACAAACTCACAGTTCTAGAACCTCGCCTGGATAACCTGTTTGCTCTTTTACTGGGATTCGTTACAAACACATCTAGAGAAATTGTGGTAATATTTATTTACGTTAGCAATATTGCTTTATTTGTTTACAGTTTGAAAAGTTTAGAAACCTGTTAGGAACAGGAATGTCCTAGAGTTTCATTTTGTGCTAGCTATTGTGTCCGTAGTTTTGTTTGTTTTGAAACCATCTCGCGGATTTAGCTTTTTTTTCCTTATCGGTAAATTTTCAAAATTATCATAAAATATATTGAAGTGAAACTTCTATATCGACGTATGGGAGAAATTTTGTAGCAATCGTCACGTTTTTCGGTTACGCGCCATGTTGCTTTTTTTATTAAAGTTTAGTATAGTGACGTAAAGAATATAATGTAATATATTATAATAATAACAACAATATATTAGTTTTGAAGTTTGGTTTGAAATAAGAATAACAATATATTAATTTGAAAGTGATAAAATAAAAAGACTTATTCAAATTTAAGTGAATTTACAAGAAAAGTGAGAGTGATTATATATTTCGTTTTATAATTACTTAAGGCTTAAGCCTTATCTACCCCATTTTCGTGAAGTTGCAAATAGTAGAAAAATGATATGTCGTAAAGAAGTTTCACTTCTTACCTGTGTACTCTGGTACACACACACATTTTTTTTTTATAAAATTGTAAACGCTTTACGTTATTTACGGAGTCTACGGTACGACCCTAAAATATGACCACACTATTCTGTAACATAATGGTTGCGGAGGTCTGCCCCGCTAGTAGAGGAAACCATAAAGGGTTACAATTACATAAATTGAGATGCACTCCATCCTTTGACATTAAATGGAACTAACGGTATATTATAAAATGTCCCACATTATATTTGAAAATTCCAGAATGGTATCGAGTTTTCGGGAAATATCGTTAACGTTCCGAGTACTCAAGACGGTACAGAGAGTAACAACGAATAAAACAAGTAAACAAGTGGAAAGTATAAGTGCGAAGTACAAGTGATTATTTAAATAGTGAGAATTAATTGTAATTGTGTTAATTCCGAACCATTGAAATTAACAGAACAAATCAAAATTATTTGCTACGACCTTCACAATAACATTGACTTACAAAATAAAAAATAACAAAAGTCTTCGCTCCGTATTGAGAATATAATGGATCGGATCCGACACACGGTATCATACGTTTCGTAAAAACAACGTATAAAAAGGGTATTTTGAGAGGCCACAAAGAGTACTCGTTACATCTCATTATAATGTTTCTATTGTATTACATTCTAACCGTTGTTACAAACTTGAACCTTATTCATATTCAATATATTTTTCTTTGTTTTCTTTTATCGTACCCATTTGGTTTCAATGATTTTTTAGTCGGGAGTCGTGTTTAACGAAATGAAATAAAAGGAAATAAAGTTATAAGGTTATTATTCATGTTTATTGATATTCTGTTCTAGAAGTTATAAGCTATTTTTACGAGGCGTCCCAAAGCAGATTTCTACAGCTTTTACGGACGGACATTTAATTTAACTATAATAAGCACTTCACACTCAAACCAAATGTCTTCTACAATTAAAAGAAAAAACATCGGCTTATGTCTTCACGAAACTCCACGATAAATGACGCCATACAAAAGCGGGGCTGCCATCTTATCTACAGACATTTCCGCTTCTAAAATATAATAAACATGAGCACATTTCCACCGCATCCCTATCATTTAAAATGATCGCAGAAAAATGCCACGTTGAATGACAATCTTTTTAGTCAGAATAGGACCCGTTTTTCGGAAAAGTAAATTTTAAAAGTTTTTGTAGTTTCTTATGCTCTGCTTCCTATGCTCTTTCTATTTTTT
This sequence comes from Callimorpha dominula, assembly GCA_949752705.1. Lineage (NCBI taxonomy): Eukaryota > Metazoa > Arthropoda > Insecta > Lepidoptera > Erebidae > Callimorpha > Callimorpha dominula. The sequence goes on along the minus strand of OX457002.1, from coordinate 1,450,136 downwards.
CCTAAGTGAGTCAATATAATAACTCGAAATACATTGAAAATTAATGACCGCATTTATTCTAAGATTTTCATTTATTTCATAATCATCAAATCAACAAGAAAAATTAATGACTTGACAACACTGGCAAAGACGTGAAGTTATTCATGCCTTTATTTCATAGACAATTCAACCAAACCTTAAGTTTAACTTGCATTCGTCTCTCTCTCCGGTTTTTTTAAACACAACCTGTTTTCAGTAACGAAAATGCATTTCGATTTAAAAATCGTTTGATCGTTCAAAAGATTTTTAAATTGCTTCCATCTCATAAAAATCGATCTCTGATTTTAACTAAGCCTTCAGAAGGGGGAGGAGAGAAGGGATTTAACTTATACGTTCCAATACATTAATTCCACGCGGGTATCTATAGATGGCCAAACTCAGCACTCAAGATTGGTCTCCAAGGGTAACCGATTGTCATTTTATCTCAAAAATTTACACAAAGTGTGACGCGGGACCCAAGTGTTTCCGCGCTGACGCTCCTCCGGCGAAGGAAATCTTCATTTCTGTTCAATTTAAGTCTAAACTCAATTTGACATTAGCAATACAATTTACAGGAGTCTTAAGTTGTTTCGTAAACACGTCCTTAAACTGTGATTATTTGGTAACTGAATTTGATAGTTATGAGGCTGTATTATGATATTATAAGGTATTAAATTGGGATTGATGTAAATGGTAATGAGATCAAATTCTAGAAGGATGATAGTGCATACTATACAACATAATATATGTACGTATACCACTGTACAACGTGTTATACGTACCGTACAATGTGAACCTGAAATTTTACCGATGAAGTTAATATTTCGTAAGATATGTAATATTTCGTAAGATAAGTTTTTTAAGTGTGAACCAAGAAGAAGAAGGAAGTCTTTAGAAATATTTAGAATCACTAATTTATGACAGTTTATCGTGGGAGAGCCAAGCTGCTGGCCGGCTCGACGATACCACGGCCTCACAAAAAAAACCGGCAGTGAAAAAATGTTTTCGCCGAGTGAGTGAGGTTACAGGAGGCCCTAACCCTTCCCTCTCTTCCACCCTTCCCCTAGTCCGCTAGGCAGCGGTAGTATTTACCATCAGGTGACCCGTCTGCTTGTTTGCCCCCTATACCATAAAAAAAGTATGTCTTGAAATTATTCTAGGCTATCAGCCTTGATATGAAACCCGACGAATAGTAAATAAACTATTATCTGTGCTATTATGGTCAAAAGCAACAGAGTCAGTTTTAATTTGAGTTCACTCACACTCGCGTTATGGTTGAACAGATTTCAAACAAAAGATTGAAATAATAGAGGCTGCCGCGGGCGGTCTGTGTTGTCGATATATCGACACAAACAATTACTTTAGATATCAACAACACAGATTGGACGCCTCTTCTATTTTTTTATTCGTTTTTTGTCAGTATATCTAAACTACATTTTTTTTTCTGAAATATTTTAATAGGCTACATTCCTTAATATTCGACTACGGCAAATCTTTTATTTAGCTTTTCGAAGGGTTATAACTTTTGCAGTTTAGCATTTGTATTTACATAAATATGGCGCACTGTATATATGTGCGTCTAAACTACAGAGCTGATTTTGATGAATAAGTTTGAGTTAATCAATGATGAGCAAGACCTGAATATTTACATGTGTGTGTGAGATGTGTGTAGTAATTATTTTATTATATTATATTATTGTGCATTTGCATTTGATGGCTCAATTCGTGCATTTTGCATTTCATAGCTCAATTCTTACATTGTGCATTTGTATTTGATAGCTCAATACTTGCATTTAGCATAGGCATTTGATGCTCAATTCTTGCGTTTGCATTGTGCATTTGATAGCTCAATTCTTGCATTTAGCATTTGCATTTGATAGCTCAAACAACATGCATATTCCCTATATGCCCCTTGAATCTTTATTATCCAGATATTATGCCTAAACAATTATTTTCTTATTTAGTTCGTGTTTAATTGCAAAAAATATTAATTAAAATATGCAAAATAAGGGCGCGAAATTCAACTTTGCAAAACGCTTCAGCATCGGTCGAAACAAAATATGACGTGACATTCCACGTTCTGTCATTTATCGGCGCCTATATTCGTAGTGTTACGGAGAAAGATAGGTCTTCCTGTGGTTTTTGCTCTTAGCTAGTGCAATTTAAGCATTCTAGTGATATTAGAAATCACCTAGGACAATGACTAAATGTAGTTTTGTCAAAGCACAATCGGACAATCTACCGAAAATAGGTGCATTCATGATGACTATTTAAAAAATATATATTTTGCATCAAATCCTGATTTTACGTCCGCTGAGGTTAAAGGAGTGAAAGCCGCAAGGTAATTATTATAATATGTACTTGTTATATTATAATCTAAAGGATGGGTAAGATATCTATAGTTAGTTATATTCATGAAGTTTTATTGGACTTTTGTTACCTAGTTTAAGTAGACAAGCAAGTTGCCTTCTGCTTGATATTTAAAACAAACATAAATTAATGCTGACTAATTCACACTATACTAGCAATTAAATTGTAATATGCTTAAATTAAAATGATCTTCACAACAATATAAACACGATATTGAAGATACTTCATCTCTTCTCATGAATGTACACCATTGTTTTCGTATTTTACATTATTATTTTGTACAGGAAAAAATACTGTATTGGGTGTACTTCTTATAGTGTTTTTACACTTAGGGACAAGGCAATACCTATAAAATGGTTTTTAAACTTTATCCATCGTCTATTAATTACAACTGGAAATCGGTATAAAATTACTGTAACACTTCAAGTAAGTTTAAGAAACAAACACTAAGCGTGGAACGTGACGTCATCCAAGGCCCGCAAAATATAGCGGCTTTAAACAGATCAAATTTTATCGATATTTTCAATGTTATTTTAAAAATTAATTTGAACATTGCCAAGGTTATTTATATTTTTTATTAGGGTAGAATGATGGAACAAGTCAATAAAAGATAAAAAAAAAATACATGCATATTCCCTATTCTTGCGTTTTGCATTGTGCATTTGATAGCTCAAATCTTACATTTAGCATTTGCATTTGATAGCTCAATTCTTGCATTTTGCATTGTTCATTTGATAGATCAATTCTTGCATTTAGCATTTGCATTTGAAAGCTCAATTCTTGCATTTTGCATTGTGCATTTGATAGCTCAATTCTTGCATTAAGCATTTGCATTTGATAGCTCAATTCTGGCGTTTTGCATTGTGCATTTGATAGCTCAAATCTTACATTTAGCATTTGCATTTGATAGCTCAATTCTGGCGTTTTGCATTGTGCATTTGATAGCTCAATTCTTGCATTTAGCATTTGCATTTGATAGCTCAATTCTTGCGTTTGCATTGTGCATTTGATAGCTCACATCTTGTATTTAGCATCACGCTCGTTAGAAGCACTGACCATAAAAACGGGTAACACTGCGGGCAACGACTAGAGCTATAAAAAGTCTCGAAAATAAAATGACATCTATTTTGTATATAATACTCGGTTTATATATGAATAGGTATCTACCCTGTTCTTTAGTCTATTTATTCCGTTTTTATGATATCTGTGGCACCTAGCAATGAATTTCGTTAAAATATTGCTGAAATATTAAAAAAACAAAGCATTTTGGGTCGAATAAGTAACCACAGTTTATTAACAATTTGGCAATGTTGTGTTGCCACCACACTGTGTTTTTAATTTAGCGACGGAGCGCGGTTGCGACCGAATTGATTAAAATTATTCCGTCGTCGCTCTAGAGGTGTAACTAATAACTGTAACAGGTACTGGTAACATGACACCAGAATTGTATTATGTCGATTCTAATTTTACAACACTAACGACACTGTATATACCCATATATATACTATGTATTATTGTCTAATGAAGCATGCAATACTAGCCACGTGCGTTCTAGCGCTTCTCCGCAGTTTTCAGTCATAGTGTGATTTTACATAACACATAACCTTCCTCAATTAATACTCTATCCAATACAAAAATATTTTTTCGAATCCGACTGATAGTTCCCGCGATAAGCGCGTTTAAACAAACAAACAATCAAACAAAAAAAAGCTCTTCAGCTTTATTATATGTATTAGTAATTACCACGTTACGTGTACATATACATATTAAGGATGTTGCACATTGTGGTTTTGTTGAGCATTGTTAAGTGTTTATATCGCGCCATGGATCAAAATCAGAATCAGAATAAAATACATTCTGATGAAAGCTATGAAGAGTAGACCGATAGATACTAAATCTATACCCTCACTGACCTAATCTTTGAAACGTTGAAGAAATAACGTTAGTAAAAGCAATCTTAATCATAATTAATTAGCAATATTTTTGTATGTGTTTTGATGAAATTTTATAACAAGGGAGACTTAATGCCAGAGAACTTAGGGAGTACTTACATACAGTAAATATTTAATAATACACTCCAAATACGTTTTATTTAATACCAGGTAACAGTATAACAGCATATGCTAAACTTAATAATAGGATTCTCCAGAAAAATATCGTCACCTAACATCTCTACCTCGTTCTATCTCAGTCTATCACAAATTTGAGGTTTTATGACCCATAACGTTTACTCTTATATTAATACAGCGATAAATACTTGGTGCGGTGTTTTCATAATGGGGTAATAAATTATAATTACATACAAAGGATTTCACTGTTAATAGTGCCATTATGCCATAATATATTTTAGTTACGTACGTAAGTTAGAACAGTTTCGTGTTCGTTCTCTCGAATTATATAGAAATATTTGTCATCGTTTCACATTGGTTAACATCAGCCACATCGGTTGTTCACTGTTCGCTGTTCTATGAACGCCTATTCTAACACTGTTATAGTTTTTACAAAATAAACCTATAGATTTTTTAAACAAATATGTGTAGACAAATAGGCATAAAATCCGGTTCACAGTAATAAGTTACATGTATAGTAAGTGTCAATTCGCACTGATGTGGCCATGGTCGGGCAGCGGCCTGCAGCATCTAACTCTACTCTTGTGAATTGACCCTAAACGCTTATAAACACTTGCAACTTAAATTACTCATACTCAAGCTTATTCTTACCAGAATCACTTGTTCATTACAACTAAATTACGTGAACCGCAATACAATATTCGTAGGGCTCTAAAGTTAAAAATAGATAATAATAATCTTTTGCCTGTTATCACTGGCCAGCTGCTGCTCCTATTCACTAGGACAGGACTGTATTTCCTATGACTAGGCCCAAGTCACAGGAAATACAGAAAATTTGGGTACGCGACCCCGCCCTCTGCGAACTACTGGAGTCTTTGTCTCGTTCCCCATCCGAGGCTTGCTTTATCCCATACCCTAGGTTCCTCTGTACCCATTTTACCATATACAAATGTACCTTTTTCCTTCTTTCCCGTCTTCCCGTCAGGCAGGCGGCCGGCCATAAAAGAAACCAGACAAATGTTACACATTGCGCCGATCCTAATGAAAATCGGGAAAAGGAAAGGTAAGATGATGAGCCTTTTATCACCGTGCTTCTCACGACGTCTTTTATGGGGAGATAGATTTACGATGGTACACATTTCAATTCTCATATTCTCTGCACCGACATATAAATTTTAATTTTTGACAATAGCCAATGATAGTTATTAACAGAGGTTCACAGCTCTACGTACGTATAGTTCATAGCGTGTTCTAAACTGCAAATTACGCGGTGTGAAACTAAATTGAATTGGTATTGGAAATACATCAACCTTCAATGTAGATTCGTGTCTATTTACAGTACGAGATAAAACAATTACTGCTCAAATACTCATTTAAATGTTAACTCAATATTAACACCTATTAGAACTACTCAATTCGATCACAATGAGAGTCAGAATATACCACATTTCATTGTTCGGCGCCGGGCGGCTGTAGAAAATTCGACTGCTTCGTCAGAGGCGCAGGTTCGGTACCCGGTAGGAACGGTAAAGACAAATTGTGTGAAATGACGACTTGTGACGTCAAATTCTTGGTTTGATAAATATAATACAATAATAACGAATTAATTTTTTCAGAGACTTATATAACACTAATTTCAAGAGGACTATTAAAGAAAAAATATCTTAGAAAAAAATTAATTAGATTCCAAGAACTCAAAACTCATTACATGAAACCTCATGGAATTTATTATTCTACGAGTAATAGAAGAATCTTGTTGCTAGTTCCCAGTATAGAGCACACATGAGGAAAAGCTCGCAAGAATCTAATGTTCCTTTCTTTTTAAATAATTATGAGTTGTCACACTTTTTTTAATGGCAACTCCTATTACGAATATTCCTGTGTCGCGGGGGCTTTACAAACATTCAAACAACGGACACAACGAACACCCAGACTCGGGACAGCTATTAGTGGATCACACGACCACTTAAACCATTGCGTCATCCGTGTAGTCTACATAATTATTTTATTAATGTTTCAATAAAACAACGTGCTAGACGAAGCACTTATTTATAGTACTTAGTCACTTCAACGATAACATCTATAGGTAAGTAACTACAAAAGGTAAATATATTTAATGGCGACCGAAAGTTTGTTTCGAACTTAGATAACATTTCACTTTCCAAGTTTATCTTATCTACTTACATAGGTAGATAAATACCCTTATCACTACATATTATAAAACAAAGTCATCCGCCGCGTCTGTCTGTCTGTTTGCGATAAACTGAAAAACTACTGAACGGATTTTCAAGCGGTTTTCACTAATAGAAAGAGTGATTCATGAGGAAGGTATGTGTATAATTCGCACCCGTGCGAAACCGGGGCGGGTTGCTAGTGTGTACTATTTTTAAGTTCATTGTTAGAATAATAGACTAAATTGCAACGTCCATGTTAGGGTTATATTTTTATGAATAATAATAATGTTCAGGAACGTATATTATCATGATCTAAACTATTTATTATCTGTAGCGTACCTACGTAAAAGGGAGCTATCAAAATATATTCCCGCCACCATACAGCTAGCTTCAGTCTCCCTCAGAACGCAATTTTCGCTTCATGGTTGTGACGGTTCGTTAGAGAGAAATCTTTGTGAGTTGTTATACGTAATGATGCTGAAGCTTCAGAGCGAGGAACGTGTTCTCAGTAATGCCGTAAAATGTGAAGCAAATTAAGTACTTTCATTATGAAGTTGGGCTACAATTTTTACGGTTCGCTTATTGCGGACTTGGCCTGAAATTTAAGAATTTTCCTGTGAGTTCTGCGAGTTCATATAATTCACATAGTCACCTATTGAATTGTTATCGACCAGATGCGTCGCGATGGAAACGCACAACCAATTGGAGATTCGAGCTGTCACGCCGCTTGATCAAGCCCCTTGCTCTCTACATTGCTACTCACTCCTGCGCATGTACCCGTGGCAGTGTAGTATTATGGGTTCAAAATATCACTATATAATGGGTATTAAACTTCTATATATAACCCAAATATTATTAACCTAAAGAAGTTTAGGTTAGTAATATTTCGATTGATGGTAAGGTAACGACTAGAAGACATTAAAAGTTTAATTTTCAAGATTCATATACAATTTTTAGATATCTTTAAGCGTCTCTATGCTTTATTTCTAGTGATTTATTTTGCCACTAGTATTAGTTAATACTTAGTATAAAAGATTAGTATAAAAGTATATTATTATTAGTATAATATAAAAGATAGAAATCAGTATAAAAGATAATTTCAAATTTTCAAGTCGTGTTTGATTTAAATAATTTTATTATATTTTAAGACAACTACCGGAGATCAATTATATTTCATTTGGAGATTAAAGTCTTCGAAAAAATAAGAATTAAAAAGAAGGAATACTCACCCGCCAATAGAGTATTAGTATATACGATAAAAAACAATATAGCTTTTGATGAAATCGCGTGGAAAGCGCAACTCACCGTGACTACCCCAAGAATGAAGGCCCTGAGAACCCCGGCAGATCTTGGCCACCTCTTAAACAGTGGCCAGCCACACAGTTTTGGCCTGCGGCTTGGGCGCTTTCCGGCCTCGGGTGCCTCTTTTAGGACGGGAGAGTACTAACCCTCTCCCTTTCCCTTTGCTCGCAGTATAGTTTACATAACCTAGCCTAACTATATTACAAAAATTATATGCGCATTTTTTCCTACAGTTGGTGGAATATATTAGATCATTATCAAAAAATATAAAAAAAAAAACCAATACCCAATAAAGCAAAAACCACATATCATTATACTTTAGAATCTGTGCAAAGAGAATATTTTTACTTGAAAAAATACGAGTCCCTACGTATAAAAAGTCAATCACCAGCCACACCAGGCACAGACATCGATAACGACGACGGGATTGATTTCATTAGTAGAGCCAATATCGGAAACGCTACCACCGCGCCGGTGTGAATAACCTCTTTACTTGATGATATCCGCCATGCCTGTAAAAAAAAAGATCGAAATTTATTCTCGAAATTCAAAATGATTAAATTTTCTTTGGGTGTACTGTGACATCTCTTGCGTTGTCTCTTTGAACATTAGAGAAATAATGTATGTTTAAAGTGACATACTTTGGTGTCTTATTTGAATTCTTTAATGTTATGTTCTTTTTTTCTTTCTTTTTTTAACGAAAATTGTTACCACGAATGATGGGAAAGACACTTACTCTTGCCACACAGTTTTATACTAGCGCAGGAGTCAGGGAATTCCAATATATCCAATGTAGTGTTGAATTATATATTTGTTAAAATTAATTATTATTTTAAGAATACGCTATGCCCATCAGGGTCCAAAATTGAGACTATTCTATTTTTAAGTTTTTTACACCTTTGTAAACGGTTTGAAACGCAAAATAAATAATTGAATTGAGTTAAATAAATTACTATTGTTATCATTACTATTAATTACCAAAATTGTTTTTCATCTTCAAAAGGAAAAAGAAACCCTTATAGGATCACTCTGTCTGTCTGTTAAGACAATTTTTGTCAGGAACCCGTGGACGTTGAATTACCCGTGGAAGTTGAAATTAATACTTTTGTTTGCAATCCCTTAAAGCTGTATTTACAATTTCGCAGGTAAATCAAAACCTACAGAGTACTTCCCATTGACCTAGAATCATGAAATTTAGTAAGAAGCAAGTTCTGGCAGCACAAGTAAAGAAAAAAGTCCGAAAGTCGTTAATTTGTTATTATATCACATAAAAAAATTGTTTTTGTGATTACAAACTTTTATTTTTTTATTATTAAATCGATGTATGAGAGAGTATTTTTTAGAACTGCAAAGTTGGGTTATTTTTCGGAAACAACGGGCAAACATCGTCCAAAGGACAAATGCGACTTGCACTTCTTGTCCTGTTGAATTTAATTTGATTTGATTCAATATGATTTGATTTAATTTAATTTAATTTAATGTTTTATGGTTATTTATTTTATGTTTATTATTATTATTGTAATGTTATAAGACTCTTTATTTTCTAGTTTTACATTGCGTGATTTTGGCGAAATATTTTAGTTTGAACATAGCAATCGTCATCAATACAACAATACAAATAAATAAAATTGAAGTGTCTGTTTGTAATGTCAAAATAATAGATTTTTTATAAGCTCATACAGTTATTTGCACGATACTTATGCCTAATAATCAATTTTAAACATTTTGTCTGCCTGTCTGTCTGTCTGTCCGTCTGTCTGTTTGTTCCGGCTAATCTCCCGAATTTATTGAAACATTTCTTTTCTTTCTTTCTTTCTTCTTTCTACCTTTATTTTGGAAAAATAATTAGAGTTCCCAGGAAAATATGTACAAGCTAGCGAGGCCGCGAGGGAACTGCTAGTTCAACACAGAAAATATCGCCCATCTCCATCGCTACCTAATTATTAAACTATCATTTTCAAGCCTGACATAGACGATACTGAAACTGACAAGGAAATCCTAAAACGAGGAACAAACAAAATAGTATTTTTTGAATATCATATTCTTATTTTGCAATTCAAAAATAAACATGTAATGATTGCTTCGTAAAATACTCACGGTACCGCTATATTGCTTCTATTTATCAGATGTTTGTTCGGCCAGACGCGGCTCTCCCGAAGCCACGGTTCATACGATAATTATATTTGATCCTATTTCACTGTGTAATCTGAATCAGCCACTCCAAATAAAATAAATATCGAGATTTCGAAAGAATCAATAATGGCTGTAAATAATGTGATTTGGATGGTTGGATTGCTGTGTCGATGTTTGATGGTCATAACATAAATAATCATATATGTTTTAATTCCATAAGTGGTTGAGATCCAGGTTGATTGTTGTAAATTGGGTCCCCTCGTCATTTTTTTTACACTTTGCAAAAAATTTTGGGTCGACGCAATATGTTTTCTGTTTCAATTCTATTCTATCATATGTCATTTCACTGTTTACAGGGAGTAAGCCTTTACGAAGTCCATGCATCTTTTCTTTGGTCGTCCTTTACTATTGTACGAACCGAGTTTCATACATAAAACTTTCTTTACAACATTTTTCTGATCCCTTTGCATCACATACTTAACTCAACCATGTCGTGGCCATGTCTTGCATGGTTGGGTCGGTCATATGGCAACTATTCGTTAAACTGTATGACTTAGTGATTTCACAGTACCCATAATTATGAAGTCGTTCTAAGTCCAGGTGTAGGTTAGCTGTGGCTATGATGACCCTACAGTCCTCTACGAATTGCACCGAGTGAATGAAATTGCAGTATAATAACAGAATTTTAACGAAATAATACTTGGCGACATGTAATTAATGTAAGAAACTTTTGCTATGAGTTCTAGGCCTCGGATAAATATACTTAACACTTATATACAATTTTCTAGATCAACCAAAGATAATATATTTCTGCTTCAAAACATTTGAAGTGTTGTCCAGTCTTACGCTTGTATTTACAAAGTCGGGCAACTTCTACTTTCTACAATTTATTGTTTTTAAACTTTCGTGACTATACATATTTGATGTGTGAATCGTGAACGCGGTAATAATTAGAAGGTACAATACCTTTTTCTACAATTTAACACACAAAAGAAATAATACGCATAAATTTTTAATAAAATTGAACGCGGTAATAGTATATGGTCGACCTTATTTTATACGTGGTTTCTTAATTAGAAAGGTTAGGATGATTAATGATAATAATTAATGAACAACAGCTTCCACAAGTAACGAGTCCTGCCTGTCGCTAGCACTGAAGTCAATACTGGGTTAATTTATTTCAGAACAATAGGGCATTTCAAAACCATTAACTGTGGAATGAACAACAAGATTTTTAAAAGAGATTTTTTTTTAAATTAATCACTTACATCACGGGTACGTGGGGTCGGTACTAAGGTAAGGTACTCTTGATCTGTAGAGTTGCTACAGATATAAAAAAAAGCGTTTATAGCACAGTCCTGCACAAAGCTCTTCTCTCTCGAAGCTTGATTCCTATGGGCATCCCGAGAAACTGTGCAACTGGGTTACCAACTTTCTTGCAGACAGAAGCATCAAGGTAGTTGTCGACGTTGCATGCTCCGACTCCAAGTCTGTCAATTCTGGTGTCCCACAAGCCTGTGGGTTTCATTTAAAAACCAAAACTATTGAGATTGACCTCACTAAATATATTGGCAATTGGCCTATTTTTTTACGAGCACAACAACAAAATATTCATTGTATGCATTACTAAGTTAGGTTCTTGTCAAGGGATCCTACCCTTGACAAGAACCTAAGTTAGTAATGCATACAATGTTTACAACACTTCATCAAAGAAACAGTAGTTGTATGACCATTCAAATCTATACCTACTAATAATTATAAACCTGAAGTCATTGCCCAGAACACGTTTTGCTCAGAAACTAAAAAAAGAGGCTTATTGTTAATGTTTTATACTGTCTATGATATGTAAGGATAGATAGTGAAAATAATAATTCATAATTAATTTCCTAATGAACTGACCTTACAATATTTACAATGTCCAATTCTACAACTTTTATAGTAATCTAATATTTGACATTATTTTTTAATAAACTTATTGAATCTATTATATTTTGAATATGTAAGTAATTATTTGTTGGTCTAGTGGTTAGTGACCCTGAATGCTAAGCTAGAGGTCGTGGGTTCGATTCCCACCCAGGACAAATAATTGTGTGATGAGCACGATAATTTGTTCTGTATCTGGGTGTAATATATCTATAATATGTATGTATTTAGACATATATAAGTATGTTTATCAGCAGTCTGGTTACCATAGTACAGGCTCTGCCTAGTTTGGGATCAGACGGCCGTGTGTGAGATGTGTGGAGTTATTATTATTTATTTATTTATATATTTTATCGTAATTTCTATTTAATTTTGACATTGTGATTATAAGGGATGTGTAGGTAATTATTTGATAGATATGTAAGTAAGTAATGTTAGACAGTTTTAGACTGATCTCTTATGTTGCATACCGATTGTACGGTGAGACATGTTGTGCCATGATTATCATTGTAACATCTTATTGTACCATGTTTCAAGCGAATAAAGTAGTCTTATATTCGCAGCGCAGCTAGAGATGTATGCGACGCAATATGTTATATGAGCTCTTAGACTAGTAGTCAATGGTGAGAAATATAAGAAAAAGTCTATTACGAATTATTTACGAATCGGTTTACCGCTCAGCTTCCTTGCACAGCATGTTTTAGGAAAGACTTTTACCGTTTCACCTCCTTGTATCGCTTACCTTTAATATCTTTAGTGGAAACGCACCCTTGGACCCATTATGAGCGTCGGTGTTCAGTGAATATTTATTTGAATATAAATTTTCAAACTTGCAGAAGCTGTACTTTATATATAATTGGAAAATAAATGAGTCTAGCCCTAAATGAAACAGTCCAAATTAGCTGTTAAAATAAGTTATCGTCTGCGGTATCTTAGGGTAGCAAAATAATGGCATAGCGCTCCGTGAGGTGTGTAATTACAAGAATGATTTACGACGCCCACTCATTTTGATTTGACCTTATTTGACATAGGACTTATATCTGGTGATCATTGCTTGGAAAAAATATGATTATAATTTCCCGCCTATTCCATTTTTTTTTTTAAGTATTAATAACTTCTATATATATATATATATATATATATATATATATATATATATATATATATATATATATATATATATATATATATATATATATATATATATATATATATATAAATCGCGAAGGACTTCTTGCGTCTTTACAAACTACCACCCTGCGGCGTCCACTGAATGTAGTGATATTTTTAATGTTTTCAATGCGTATGTTAGATGTTTTAATCAGTATCATATCAGTAGTCGACGTCAAATTTCATTTAAACGTTAAATGGTGATATTCAAATTAAATATTTCTAGCTGAATTTGTGCGTCCCTTCACTCTTAAATCTTTCTTGCACACTGAATACCTGCGTATACCTACTAAACACTGCATGCACATTCCCGCCTCCATCCGAATGTATGTTTAAATCAATTCCGTATAATGCTCTGCATATATCATAATGATTATAATAACTAAATTACATCCATCTACTATTGAATTCAGATTGGTTCCGAATAACTGAATTAGTGCGTCCGTTCACTCTTAAATCTTTCTTGCACACTGAATACCTGCGTATACCTACTAAACACTGCATGCACATTCCCGCCTCCATCCAACTGTATGTTTAAATCAATTCCGTATAATGCTCTGCATATATCATAATGGATATATGTAATAACTAAATGACATCCATCTACTATTGAATTCAGATTGGTTCCGAATACTGTTTTTGAATTATTGTATCCAGCTTATCAGCCAAGAGGCTTCCACCTATATAAGGGCTTATAATGACTCCAGGCACAGACATAGGCGTATATAGAGGGGGGGCCGGGTGGGCCGTGCCCACCCCAGAATGGTCTGATGCCCACCCCAGGATGTTTAGGGACTGATTCGAAATTATAGACTGGATACATACCGGGTGTTAGACAAACGCTCACGAAGACAGATGATAATACTAATGATACCTTTGAAGATAATAAAATTATGCTGGCGAGAATCAACGTGACTTGCAACAGTAGTCAGCCTGTGACCTTAACCAGTGCAACCTGGTCGAAACGTCAGGCGAATCAAAGGTACCTTTTAAATACGGGATCGCGTAATTTTATTATCATATATCATTTATGACATTTAGGTTTTATCAAAAAAAAAAAACCATACCTACCTTTATTATTTATAATATCGGTGAATTAGATTTGAATTACACTGTTTTTTTTTCTTGGTAATTGTCATTGAGATTTGATATAACTTATTAAGAAAATTAGGGACCTTCGATCTTTCTTTAATAAAAGTCCGTATATCGATCAGCAATCTCTGGATAACGCAGAGGGGCCAGCAGCCCCAGTCCTAGTACCAAGTACGTATTTTAACTCAAGTTTGAATAAACAAGTTTTGCATTCAAAGATCATATGGACTTAGGTACGCTTCAAGCTGGACCATGTCAGCCCAGAATTGACTTACTCCGTACAAAATTCGGAGAAAAACTGCGGGCATTTAACGCACAAATATTTATTTTTTCTTAGTTTTATCATGCGATCAGTCCTTCCAACTATGAGCAGATGTGGTGTTTGATATTTTCTGGTTGGGAAGTCTCTCATTAGAAACATCTTCTATATGGATAAAGCGGCTTATTTATTACTGCCGAGTTCCGGGATCCTACGCCTTTTCAAGCAAGTTATGCAGTTTTGTAGTGTGAACTGGACAGTTAGTTGGTTTGGATGATTTTCCAATCTAGTTTTTTTTTTTAAGAGAGGCTTTTACAGGGGCCATATTTGGATGAGCATGAACTTCCAAGTTTCTTATGAACCAGGGCGCGTTGCTGATTTGTTTTAGAATATACTTTGTATTTTATTTATATTGGATCACACAGGCTCCCCACAATCGAATGCCATAGGTCCAGACTGGTTTTATGACAGACTTAAAAAGCAGCAGCTTGATGTCGGTGGACAGTTTTGTATTTCTTCCTAGAAGCCAATATAGCCCCAGGATCATATGCGTAGGTTGCATAGTAACTACAGGTGTTTGCGGTAAATCTCCTGTAAATATGGTGTACAAAACTAGGCCAAGTTCTGAGTCTTGTGGTACCACAGTAAGTATGTCGCAGAACCGTGACCTGTTCTTCAAAAAAGGCGACAAGACTTTGTTGAAGAACTACAGACCCATCTCACTCCTGAGCCATATCTACAATTTGTTCTCGAGAGTCGTCACAAATCGTCTCTCGAGAAAGCTTGACGAATTCCAGCCACCAGACCAAGCCGGGTTTGGAAAAGGCTACAGCACCGTAGACCACATTCATACTGTTCGGCAGATTGTGCAAAAGACTGAGGAGTACAATCAGATGCTCTGTATGACTTTTGGGGACTACGAGAAAGCCTTCGACTCCATCGAGACCTGGGCAGTTCTGAATGCTCTGCAACGATGTCGTGTCGACTGGCGATATATCGTGGTGCTGAGAAGCTTATACAACACCGCCACGATGACCGTACAACTCCAAGACCAGAGGACCAATCCCATAAGTTTGCAGCGAGGCGTTAGACAGGGGGATGAAATATCTCCCAAACTATTCACCAACGCGCTTGAGGACGTACTCAAGACACTGGATTCGACTGGACGGGGAATTAAGGTAAACGGGGAGCATATCTCGTACTTTCGGTTTGCCGATGACATCGTCTTAGTAGCAGAGTCGCTGGAGCAGCTGGGTGAGATGCTGTACAGCCTAAATGAAGCGTCTCGACGCGTCGGTCTTAGTGTGAACTTGGACAAAACCAAAGTTATGTTCAATGAACACGCCACACCCAGGCCGATTAACGTCGAAGGGTCGACGCTCCAAGTTGTTCAAGAATATGTACCTTGGGCTTAGGTTATCAGCTCGGTAGAAACAACCTTGAGAAAGAAGTGACCAGAAGAGTTCACAGTTAGGTTAAGCAACATTTGGCAAACTAAACCTAAAAACGAAGGTCTTTCAGTGCGTCCTACCTGTAATGACCTATGTTGCCGAGATGTGGACACTAACGGTGAGGCTAGTCCACAAACTAAAAGTCATGCAGAGGGCCATGCAGGGAGCAATGATTCGAGTCTCTTTGAAGGATAAAATTCGAAATGAGGTCATCCGACAAAGAACTAAAGTTACCGACATAGCTCGCAGAATAAGTACGCTTAAAATGGCAATGGGCTAGTCACGTATGCCGAAGGACCGACGACCTGAGGAAGGTAGCTGGAAGGGACTGGATGCGGAAGGCGGAGGAACATTGGGAGAGGCCTATGTCCAGCAGTGGACTAGAATAGGCTAATTGATTGATTGATTGACTGTATATCCATTTTACAAAGCCTGGCTGTCACGCTGTACTTTACAAAAAAAATTAAGATTCTCTTAATATAAAGACTGGTCGTGAAATGGGCAGTTTAAGCACCACGAGATGGAACTGTAGGTATGAAAATTATACCGCTGTGATACATAATTATTATGCATTTAAAACGGCACTGGAAGAAAAAATTAGTCAAAATAAAGACATATATTTATACAGAAATATAATATAATTATATTATATATTTAATAGCCACGATTGTTTTTGTGTTATTTGTGGAGAATATATGTCCAAAAATTCCGTTTGCACGTGTCAGACTTCGTGAAAAAAGCATACTTGGACTATTTTGGGTTTCCATTGCTGACAAACGCCAAGCCCTGGATACATAGTTTGGTATGTAAAAAATGTGTTGAGTCTTTGCGATTATGGGTAAACAAAAAAAAAACAATCTTTTAAGTACAAAGCTACAATGATCTGGCGTGAACTGTCTAATCATCACGATGACTGTTATTTCTGTGTTACGAAAATCTTAGGAATAAACCATAAAAATTGCTCGAAGTGGATATATTCCAACTTAAAATCTGTTATCAGACTAGTCTTGAATACTAATGACGAACCAGTACCACAGCAGCCATGTACATCTTCCAAACGAGTGGAGTCAACAAACCAATAATGACGACAGTAGTAGAGACAGTGACTTTGATTGTCTCAGTTATCCCTGACCTCTAAATCAATATGATTTAAATTACTTGATCAGGGACCCTGGACTGTCTAAGACTGCATTAGAAATTCTAGCTTCCCTGTGCATGGGAAGAGTTTGTTTGGGTAGTGAGGATTTTTTTTGGAAATAGAAAGCAACTGATGGCAACATTCAGCACATTGAACAGTTGCTGATACACTTTCAGCAGCTTGGATGCAATATAGGTACTAAGCTTCACCACCTTTAGCCATCTAGAATATTTGCTTGAAAATCTCGGTGACTTTAGCGAGGAACAAGGAGAGCATTTTCACCAGGATACTCGCACTATGGAGGAGAGGTTTCAGGGATGTTGGAGCGTAAATAATGATGGCTGATTATTATTGGAGCATTCAAAATAGTAATCCTAACACACACCACGCGGGAAACCCATATAAAAGAAAATTTCATTCAGAATAAATATATTTAATAAATTTTTAACCCTTAACTATGTGCATTTTAGTGAAAAATCCTGTCACTTCATAGCAGCTAAACTAGAGCTGCTACATAAAAACGGCATGTGTTTTGAAAATCAGTGTGGAAAAACTATTCAGATTCATGAAAAAAACATCATGCAACAGACATGCTGTTATCCTGTGTAATAGACCAAATAAATAACCACGTTTAACGCACTTGCAAATAATTCACTTTGGTGACCACCTTGCATCACGGCTGGCACATGTCTGTTTGTTTACAAACTTCGGCACGCGAGCGCGCTGAAGCACGGCGCCCCGCGGCCCGCGCCATGCGTCCCTCGTGAACCCCGAATATGCCTCTCAGACACCGTACCTAGTGCCCGTTTAAGGATATTTAAGAGACGCAAGATTGTTGTCACGGAAACATGATAAAAACTTTACAAATTAAGTACGATATTCAATGGACACGATAAGATCGGTGAACTGAACTCAAAGTATACGTGGTAAATTATACGCTGAACACTAGTGCCCTCCAAATTTCAGTCGGACGATGGCGGAACTGTATTATACGCTAAAAGGCATTTTAGTGATGGAATTACGTCCATGCCAATTTTTCGCCCTTGCATTCTAATAATCATAAGGGACCCTTGGACTAAAAATGAGGGTCGGTCAATCTTGCGTCCGTATTCCGGACGCACAAAGTCAGTGGGACGCAGCATCATCGGTAAATAACGCCATGTAGGACGCAACATGTCCTTCAAGATGTATATATATATATATATATATATATAGAAGTGCTAGCGACAGGCAGGACTCGTTACTTGTGGAAGCTGTTGTTCATTAATTATTATCATTAATCATCCTGACCTTTCTAATTAAGAAACCACGTATAAAATAAGGTCGACCATATACTATTACCGCGTTCAATTTTATTAAAAATTTATGCGTATTATTTCTTTTGTGTGTTAAATTGTAGAAAAAGGTATTGTACCTTCTAATTATTACCGCGTTCACGATTCACACATGAAATATGTATAGTCACGAAAGTTTAAAAACAATAAATTGTAGAAAGTAGAAGTTGCCCGACTTTGTAAATACAAGCGTAAGACTGGACAACACTTCAAATGTTTCAAGCAGAAATATATTATCTTTGGTTGATCTAGAAAATTGTATATATATATATTATAGATAAATTACACCCAGACACAGAACAAATGTAATGTACCTATATAATCCAAATATTATACAAAATGCGAATTTGAGTTTGTTTAAAAAACTCTTATCGTTATTCTATCCCCGTATCGTTTTTTTGTTTGTTAGGCTCTCTCGCCTTAACCACTTCATATATCATCATTTTTAAATACAACTCCCGCAATAGAATATTCCTGTGTCCTGTGCCAGACATTTAAATAACGCACACAAACAGATTCAGGACAGATATTTGTGGATCACACAATTTTTTGTCTCATGTGGGATTTGAACCCACAACACTTGGCGCGGCGTAATGGCGATGCGACCACTTAAACCACTGCGCCATCCGTGCAGTAAACAATACCTACCTAAAGTTTAAGTTAGTGGTCAGGATTTATTTGGATTAGTTATCTTGTTTTTCGCTTGCAGAAGTACGATTCCTTTAACATCTTGCAAACATAATTATACTTCGTTACCCATAGCGCACGAGACAAAACAATAATAATAATAAAGAAGTTACCTATATAATGACTCGATGTATGTACGAAAGCGAAGAGGTGACCATTCTGTAGCATATGCTGTAAGGAAAGTCCGCCAATTAATAGACATAGATACTGCAAGACTACTTTACTATAGTTATTTTCACAGTGTTATATCCTACGGTATTTTGTTGTGGGGGCGTGCTGCAGATATAGAATCTATATTCATTCTGCAGAAAAGAGCTATCAGAGCCATTTATAATCTACGTAGTCGCGAATCCCTTAGGGAACTATTTAAGGAAATTAACATCCTGACGGTGCCTTGTCAGTATATTTATGAAAACATTATGTATGTCAGAAAAAAATTGCACCTATTTACTCAACGAGAACGAAATAAATTAGTACAACCAAAATTTAGACTAACAAAAGTGCAAACATCTTTCATGGGGTAAGTACTGTATTAAATTCTATAATAAAATACCTCCTAATATTCTACAACTAAACGAGAAGAAATTTAAAACTTGCATTAAACGCACACTATGTAAACAAGCATATTATAAACTAGACGATTATTTAGCTGATAAAAATGCTTGGCTAAATGCTGGTCCTGCTCCACAGCCACGCTGTAAATGAGTGGTGGTCTTAAGAAATATGAATATTCACTTGTATACTAGTTTTTTATCTGATATGTTATTTATTAATATTTTAATCATTATTATTGACATTGTTAACTTTGCAAAACATTGACATGATCTTATATTTTGATATCAATTTATATGTTACATTTAGTAAATTTTGAATTGTAGGTACATGTGGTAACTGTGTAGTCAATAACAAATTAAGTTAATTTGCTATGTTGCCTGGCAGTTCTGAGTATGCCATGATCGTATAGACGTCCTGCCGATGGTGGCGTACATGTCGGGTCGTTCGGCTCCCTTTGATATCAATTGATATCATATGGTTGAAGAGGACGATGGCTGGCGCGTGCGTCATGCTCGTGAACGAGAGCCGTTGGTTGGGGCTGGTCATTTCCGAACTGCTGTTACTCACATATAGTAGTAGTTTGTGCGACTGTTTATAGTTTAGAACAATACGTTACATTGTCCTCACATTTAACTTGCGCATATAAGCAATGTAACCATTGATTTGTTAAAAACTTGTTGAAAAAGAGTGTCCTTGGAGTTTCTTGCCTGTTCTTCTCCACTGGGTCTACGAATGGGAACAGGCAACTAGCTGCACGACTGACTTAGTCTGACTGACAACTCCTGACAATTCAAAAATACCCATAATGGTTTAATTTAAATAAATGATTTTGATTTGATTTGATTTGATAAATGTAGGTGTAGCTGCTTATAGTCCACAGCACGTACCACAGTAACAAACAGCATACTTACAACGAAACATTTATACTCTAAGCGCTCTCAAGAGAAGGACAATATACATTTCGCTCATTTTAAAACTTGATACAGCTTGACTGAATCCTTCTACGTTGCCAAACAAAGAAACAGGGTCATCAAAACTTTAACAAGAAAACGTTGTTTATTAAAAAAAAAATACCTTTCCCACATTTATAACACTTTGTTTATACAATATATTAATCAAGAATATTATCAAAGACTTACATTAATATAGTAATACAGCATAGTTATTACAACTTATTCTTTAAATTATTTCTTAAAAAATCAATGCCTATTTTAACAGCATGCTGCGCGGTGCCAGGTGCATTCATAACCCCGTAACCACCGTGACCATAGCAATGGACGATTTTCACGCCATTTATAATCTCCGGCTCAACACGAACTGGAGTTCTATGAGGACGCAAACCCACTTTGTGACTCACCACCTCAGCGTTCTTCAAACTAGGCATTAACTCATAACAACGTTCCATAATCGCTGCTGCATCGAATCGACAGTAGCCTAAATTGTAACTGTCATACTGCCTAACCCCACCTAACGTAACGATCCCATCGAATCCTGGGATGATATATGTGTCATAATCACCATAAAAGGCCATTTTAACCCACGGTGCTTTAACCTTTATTACTTGACCTCTGATAGGCACCAAGTCATGATCATTGCACAAATATTTCGCTCCCATACCAGCGCAATTGAAAACTAAATCAAAGTTACCAAATTTGGATAGTGATGCGAAATTTTCGATTTTACTATTTACAAGCTTAGCACCACTTCCAACAATCAAGTTAGCCATATAACGTAAATAGCGATCGCATTCGATTAACAACGTTGAAAAATAAGCTCCGAATTTTGTGTCCTGGGGGGCGAGTTTGTATTCCGATTGATTTATAGTTCTGTAAATTGGAACCAAATCTTCGATAAGATGATTTCTAGTAACGTGTTCGTTTTGCTTGGAAAATATGTAAGTTGATAAACTCTTAACTCCAAGTTTCGTGGCTTCAGGAGTCAGCAAAATGTCATTCCAATATTTCCACGAATCATCAATCCACTTTTTTGTAATTTCATCTGTCGGACCTTTAAATGATGTTCCTGGGCGAAATATACCTGCAGCTACGTGGCTTGTGGTTTCCTCATAGAACTTATCAGCGATGACGGTGACACTGCAGTTAATAAAGTATTCCTGCACCATCCTAGCTACCGTCAAGCCCACCACCCCGGCCCCAATCACAGCTATATTTGGTTGATTGGTCATTTTAGTCTAACCAGGTTTTCTGTAAGAATAAGAATCTTAATCAGCACGTAAAAGATATGGGTACCTAGCTTGCAAGTTTTTATATACCTACTATACAAAGCGTATTTGTGTAATTGTTTTGCTTCGAACAATAAGCGTTATCTTATTCTTGAGCAAATAAGAAAATAGATAACCTTATGCTCCAATGATAAGAACCAATAAAATAAAAGATCATTATATTTAACACATAGGTAGGTACAATAATGTAAAAGTAATTTTGTAAATATTAAAACACATACAATAACAATGCTATAATTATGAAAATAGAAATGATCAGAACTATTTACTACCTACGCATACTTAGCTAATTTTAGTTATTTCAAACACTGACAATGCCCCTTTTCCCAAATTTATTGATCTATAACTACGAAAGTAAAGAAACAAATATTTATCAAAACGTAGATTTGCTTAGTATCCGAAGCAAACAAAGAATGAATAGATTGATATTAAAATAGTAAAATATAAATGTCTCTGAACCATCGACCAAAGTAAACTTTCTAATACAGAAAACCGCGTATTTTAAATATAAACCTAATAGTAAATATATATTTAGTTCGACGTCATGTAGCTACTTTATGATTAACTTACTTTTTTTTTATTGTTCACAGAACCAAGACCTCCACGAAAAAATTACAATCAGTTATCGTCAAATGAAAAACTTGATAATAGACAGACCGATGATATCCACATCGAAGAAGCAGAAGTGGAGTCGGACGCAAGTAGCACTGACTTAGATGAGCGCGACACTCGGAGCGTCTGCCCGCCTTGTGCGCATGACCGGTACAACAACAATGTACGTCGACACACACATGACGACTTCAGTGATGACACAGACTATGGTGAGTGAAATTAGATATTATTATAATATATTATAATTATTAAAATTGTTGCATAATCATTAAAATTCATTTTAAAAATCAACCATTACATTAAAAACGATGCTTTGGCATGCGCGTCACTAGCCATTCTTTGTCTATGGTTTCGTATTCAGCTGCCAAAGTAAACTTCAGTTCACATTTCACTCACATAAACTTGACGTTTGTTGTCCAACATTAAAAGTGGGCCGTGTACCTAAAATTACTCGTTTCGGCACGATATTTAGTAAATTGTGACATCCTTTTTTGCAATAAAAACGAGTTAACGTAAAAAAAAAGGATTGATCAACAATGGCGAATTTAAAGACGGACCTGGATCAATATTTGCTCAAGAATGATACGCGACGAAGTTACAATTTCAGTTTACCATCGTTTTCGACTCCTAGTTTCCTGAGCAGAAGTACAGATGAAAGTCCGACTGCCAGCACTACTCCTTCGTGGTTTGAGAATGTGCAAAAAGAGTACTTTACGCTGGTAAGTAAGAAAACATTTTGTACTAAGTGAAGTATGAATCATTGTACAGCGAGGACTTAGTTACATGTACGACAGAGACTGATAAATTACATCATTGTTACATCCGATAAACCGTCAAATGCATCTAGATCTGATTATTATTCACTATACAGATTATGCAAACGTAAAGATTTAACCATGGCTTAGAACTCAAACAGCAAAGGTTCTGACCCAATTTTAGTTTCTTCCTTATTATTTCTTCCTTTCTTAACTATTGTAGTCAGTCTACTATGCTACAGGTTGTGGCATGCCTTTTGTTATGGTCAAACTACAATGTTTATTGTCATTATTTTGCATATTGCATAGTAACACTTGCTTGCACTTTCCTCTGAGTTGAAAATATAACATAGGAATTATAACTGTAAAAGTCTGCTATCTATTTATTTGTATTTCAGAGTCGAACACAGCGGTTCATGGGCTTTGGAATATGCCTCTTCCTTGGAGTCCTCTGTTTCATTTTATCATTCATATATTTACCTGTAATAGTTCTGAAATCAATGAAGTTTTCATTACTGTTCACACTAGGAAGCATTTTCTTCATTTTAAGGTAAGTTGACAGCTGAGCAGATTAAAACATTAGACTGAAACTTGGTGGATATATTCAATACATAAAAAGACATACAAGTTACTTTGGTTATCTCATACAACACATACATCTTTAGAAGTGTGTAAAACATCATATTTAAAACATACCATATTTTGCAATATGTTACATATCCTTGTAAGGGCTGTATAACATGGATAATCATATATTTAGATTATATATATATATATATATATATATATTAAACATACAAATGCAACTATTGTTGCAACACAGGTTGGCCATGTGAACTTCTGTAGCTGGAGAGAAAATCTTGTGCCACTGACCTTAGTCAGTCTCTTAAATAATAACGGCAAAGGCAATCCATCGGTAACTCTAATTCAATTGGTTATGTTTGGGCAACTTATTTATAGTTTATAAATTTGCTATAGCATCTATTTAAATGCAATAATTTGCTAAATAAATCTGCTGTGAGATAACTTGGATAGTGATTTGATTGTTGTAAATTTTTTATAATACTTTAAAGTGATTTTATTACAAAGATTGAAACCCAGGGACAGTTTGCCTTAACAAAATGCTTACTGGGCATCTAGTTATTTCTATTCTTGTAAAAAATATTAAATACTAATCACAGTACCACAGTTTCAGTTTCCTGTATGGACCATGGAGTCATCTTAAATCAATGTTCAGCAAGGAGCGGGCTCTCACTACCACCCTCTACATGTTGACACTTGTTGCCACATTATACTGTGCATTATACTTGGAAAGCACGCCATGGACAGTTGTGTGTGCAATACTGCAAGTAATAACACTATTTTGGATGTTTATGGGTTCCATTCCTGGAGGAGCAACAGGAGCAAGATTTTTCGGCAGCATGTTCAAGTCATCCGTGTCTAACACATTGCCAATTTAACATTATGTGTTTAAATGGACTACAATTTAGTTTATATTTGTAGAAATAATTATATAAAGGTTTTATTATTAAGATATTTTTATACCGATAGGTTAAAAAGCGGTTTGAGGTTTGAATGGTAAATAGAATATTGTGTGTTTTTATCTTACAACTTGCCTTGTTTAATGGTTAACAATTAAGTTATTTAATATACTTTCGAGCTAGGGTTGTCAACTTTGTCAATTGCGCCATATGTCATAATGACAATCAAAGTGCTTTAAAATATGGTGTATTCTCTAGGCTAGGGACCATCTTGTGTCTTATCACTAGAAATAAGAAAATCCTTAATTAAAATCAAATTATTGTACACACTAAAAATGTAAACTATGTGATGCATAAAAACTCTGTCTCTATAAACCTAAGTATATTTCTCAGTTGCGCATGAAAGATAATTAAATATCGCTTATTTTTTCCTCATAAATAATTGTGTCTAAAAGATTCTAAAAGCAATAGTAGATTGTGAATTTTTACACATTTACATGAAGAATTAAATAGTTGGCAACCCTATTCGCGTGCCGTTTCTTTGAAATTAGTAGTAATTATGCTATTTAACTACTGTTAGCACTGCCTTTAATCATCAATCATTGTAAAACTCTGTTCAACCAGTTTCTGCAACAACATACCCAATGAATGTGGAGAAACAAAATGTTGGCAGCACGCAAATATTAGCTTGCAATTGTCCACAATTTTTTTTATGTTATTTTGTAATAGGTAAGTAGGTTCTAGAAAGAAGTCATATCTCATTTATGAATTGTATTGTTTACTTTGTTAATTTATAATGTGGATTGTAAATTGTAAGGTTCTTTATTATTGCTTGCCTTAATTTCTAAGTCCTGTTCTTTGTTCTACTTACATTGATTGGTCCCTTTTGCATTTATATTTTTTAGTATGTAGGTATACATACATATTTTATGTGTGTGGAAATTAAAACGCTAAAATGATAGAGTAAAATTTCCTAACTAAACCAATGACTACTTACAAATATTTATTAATTATGTCCACTACAAGCGTTATTATTTACCACAAAAATATACACTCTACTGCCTACATTATCAATAACATTCTGCTCAAGTATTAACATAACAGTCTACAAAAATATTTTTTGTAAAGGAATTTATTTGAATAAACTTACAATTTCTTACTGTTGTTTAATTTAATTTAATTCTTTGACAACACAATAATGTAACCTAATAAAAATTTATTTTTAAATGTGTTAATATAATTGTAGTTTATTGTCATTTTATTTACCGTTCTGAGGATCGAAATCAGGAAAAATGGGGATAAAAGTAGAAAGGCAGACAGCATGCGTAGTGAGTTACGACCATTTCATAAAATGGTCTTGCATATGGTCAATTCTAAGATCTGACTACGACACTTTCTCCCTACTCCCTACTTTCTCACTACCACTTGCGGCAAAAGATTTTTGTTAGTGGAAATGATAAGTTGCGAAACTTATTAATATTACTAATAGCATTAATGTCGTCGATGCAGTCTGCCAGTGCACTACAGACAAGTATCGACGAAATAATATTTAGTCTTTCACAAAATGTGAGTATTATCATTGTTTTATTAATTATTTTTACCTACCCTTAAAAGAACTGTGCCGTCCTGTTGGTAATACTCATCTAGATAAAGGACTATCCAAGTCCAAGCTCTAAATCTAAGATGTTTTTAAAGATAATATGTCATTTCTCTAAATAGTCAATAACTGCAGTTCCCAAAGGATCAGTTTTCGTCACTATTTACACTAATTATGTTGATTTCTAATAAGTGCAAGATAAAATTAATAAAAAATTAAATCACATTATCCGATCTTTGTTTTTTTATATTATTAGTATTGATATCAATTTCAGAATGTCTATCAGTGACGAAATAAAATAGACAATATTTATTTTCTCCTACAGACTACCTACACCTTTTAATTAGTGAGTGTCAGGATGAATATTTGGTATATGAATTTGAATTTGACGATATTTGAATTTGGTACCAAGAAAGATTTTGAAGGTTTGGGCAGTCCCATGTTTTTATACGAATCACACAAATTCTTGCCCAAGTGGAGATTGCACCCACAACGCCACTGCGTTAGAGGTACCTACCTCTAACGCAGTGCGTATTGGGCACAAAATCTAAACAAAAAAAATTTACCAGTTATTATAACGCCTACAACTAAGGAGATGAAACTGACGTAGTCCAGCCATTCTGATATCGTAATGGCTGGCCACTTATCTCGTAATATTTCTCCCTTTTTTTATAAGGTACAAATTATTTGTTGTCGGGTACTAAATAGTGCAAATTTTTTTTTTAAAAGAACTCCCGCATTAGGATTTACTCCTGTGTCGCGGGGGACTTTACAAACAACGGACACAAAGAACACCCAGACTCAGATGGGAATCGAACCCACGACCTCTGGCTCAGCAGTCAAGGTCACTAACCACTAGACCAACAGGCCAGTCATAATATTGGACTTCTCAAACCTTCAAAATCTCTCTTGGTCCAGTCATCTTGACGTCACCTTAATTAGACCCGTTTGTAAGTAAAGGCTCCGGTAAAGGTACCTTTTTCCTTGATTAGTTTCTATGAAACTATAAGAGATCCATCTATTATCATTTTCATCAGTTTAGAAAAATACCTTCAATTGAATCCCGGCCTTTGCCTGTAATTGTGCAACATAATAAATATAAAATAAATATTATTGATTATGACGAATTTAACAAGAAAATAGTGTTAAAAGTATATTATACCTACAAACACGTGATAAGCGGTTATTAGAACGTAGACCTGCAATAACAGTCCGCCATAATATAGTCGTGTCTCATTATTTCATGGAATAGTTTGATATCACTCCAACGTACCCCATTATTTTGTATGTAATATTTGTATGTATCGAAGCAGACAGCATAATATATAGCTGTGCTGCTGCCCAAAGAAGAGAAATACCACCGATAACCATCAGTTTGCATACAATATGTTGTCAGGTGTACAGAAAACAACATAGGAAAGATACTAATCGTACAGAAAAAGTACTATTCCCGTTAACGCGAGCAAAGCAACAGCTAACAACTTCGGCTTACGATAAAATTAAATATACTCGTGATCTTTTGTTCGTGTTCAAACAAAAGATCACGAGTTCTTGTCAAACAAAAAGCGTTAATATTGTTTTTCTGTTTCCTGACTAGTTAGGCCCACGGCCGATAGGCCTTCACCTAACCAGCAAAAGAACTCTTACGCAATAAATTCCGAAAAACGTAGAATCTTAATTGGTACCTATTTCTAATTATTAAGACTCATGTAAGTAAATTATTACTTTGATGTTAGGTATGGAAAGTGCTCGAGTATTTATTATTTTAAGTGCCTAGTGCTACATCGACCATTTCGGGTTTTTTGTAGCGCACTCTTGCTTTAAAGTTCACTGCTCAGACTTATGGCTTCGAGAAACCTCCAAATCCTATCAGCAGTGATTGTTTGTATTTCCTGTGGTTGCATGATGTGCAACCCTAGGTTAATACTTCGGTGCTTACATACAATAAGTACCTAAGTATCTTTGTTAATTGTATTACAGATGAGGCGTTAACTTGCAACGTGTGCGACAGATCGTTCCCAACACGTCGCCTGCTTGGAGATCATCAACAGAAAAAACGACATTTCGGGTGAGTTTCTTATTCAAAAAATGTTGTAAACACGTGTACCTACGTTACCCCAAAGTCTTACTTTACACTTATGATCAACATACAAATCGATACATTTATGTGAGACATTGTATAAATGATCAACTAGAGGTAGGTATTTAAATTACAAATTTTTATGATTTATTATTGAGAATATGAAGCACTACCTATATTAACAAAAGTAAAGGTACAAAATGAGGAAGTACTGATTATGAAAAAGAAACAAATTACCGCATCGCGGAAAGTTCGTTTTCCGTTGCGTTGCTTCCGTTCACTCTCCTCCAAGAGGACGAGGCCGAAGAATTAATAATACGCGACAAACGATTGCAAGTACAGCCGAGGTTCATATAATGCTTTCCAAAAAATACAAGAAAACAAAGAGTTTTCTATCTATAATCTTTGTCCGCCTTTGTTCTGGCAAAGGTAACTCGACAGTGCAACTCGATAGTGAGTCTTTCGATTTCTTCAGAAGTAGAAATCAAAAATTATTTTGATATTTGTACCTACTTGTTTAGAGCGTTTTTAATTTAAACTAGACGATTAAAACTATTTATTCGTACCTATTTACTTTTGCAAAGCTTTTTCTTTTTATTTTCCAAATGTAATTTGAATATTAGAAAAAATGTTTGAGAAGACAGTTTTGCGCAAATAAAGTAAATGTTCCCTATTTCGGCTTTTACGACTTTAAGATTTTTTTTTGATATTTCAACTCACTCTATTAATATAGCTTCATTCATCACAAACTTAGGGACAACTACTAAAAGTTGATTCCCTTGTTCCGTATTACTTGTTGCGAATTCCCGCACGTTAATTAATAGATTTTTTTTCAAACTATGCAGAGAATTAAACCGACTTCAAAACAACAAAATAGGCACTTAAAAGCGAAAAATAAATAAATATAATTATTATAAGCGCTACCCAGTCATCTATTTAAAGTCAGTGCCAGCCAAGTCTAATAGGTAGTAGATAGATACTACCTACAAGTACATAGTATCTATCTACTACCTACTTGGTTTGGCTGGCAACGAGTAGTAAGTATAGTAATTCCTACTGGACATTCCGACTGAAATATTTGGTATAGTAATTCCTACCTACTACCTACAAGTATCTACCTACTTATTACATACATAGTGGTGCCGATTCTATTGTACACTCGACTAAACTAAAACCTGACTTAATTTCTTCATATGAAATCAACCTAGTGTTCTTCGTAATAAGGTCTATTTGTTACTAGCATCTATTTCTCAGCGCCTTTAAATTTCAACAAAACCTGTCAACGTATACTCAACTTTATTTCCACGCAGCGAGAGTCTTCATTTATTCAAACGCTGTATAATTGCCGTATAAAAACTTGTTCAAAACGAACAAGGATGACGTGTTTTTAATCTACACCTACGAAGACGCTTACTAAAAACACAGAGCGAAAGAGATGGCATTCAACGGATAGCGGCTCTCGCTACGTGGTATTAAAGTTTATATAAGCGTATCAGACTTTAGTCGACAAGTAAATTGCTTATTTCGATAGCGACATATGTTACCTACTTGTTTCAATTTGAAATAAGACCTTGTTTCTAAGTGTACAAGGTTTACTTCTTATATGAAGAAAATTTAGTGAATTTTAATTTAGCGAGTGAAGTAACAGAATTGGGGCCAGTATCTAACTACTACCTATTCTATTAGACTTGGCTGGCACCGACTTCAAATAGATGAGTGGGTTGCGCTTATAGGTATTATATTTATTTATTTTTCGCTTTTGAGTTTACCAAAATGTCGGTAGGTACTTGGTTTTCAGTTATTTATAATTATATTTGAAATTAGAAACATTCCAATTTCTTATTTTTACGCTAGCAACAAATTCTCACGAAGTATACGTACTATCGCAAACTTTGAAGTAAATCTAAATTGCAGTACTGATCGAATACACGCCTACTACAGCCGTCGATGTATAATATAGGGCCAAAAAAATACTATCACGCTAAGTCAATCCATCTATATTATTATTTATTATACGTGAAGAGCATTCTTTGCAAGCATAAACGTGAAATTTGGAATGCTTAGCTGGAAGCTAGTTTTTAATTATTACAGGACCTATTTGTTACAAATTTAAAAAAATACGTGAAGACGGCTTCATAGGTATCTATAGTTTCCGAAACTTTTTAAAATTAAATTTCGAACTGTCTCACACATTAAAAGCCGTTTTAGGTAAAAAAAAAATAACATACGTTGGCGCGGAAAAGCTGGTTGTAACATACGTCATTGATTGCAGAGATTAAGATTGATTTTGTCAAAGCAATTTTTTATAAATAAAATTGACATTAATTCAAGATGCGGGAATAGGAAAATGAGGTAGGTGGTGATTCTAGTTATTTTTTACTTCCGGATCATTGCTAGGAACACAAAAATCTTCAAAAATTTACGTCACGTGCTTGATTTAAATAATAGGTATTATAGATCGCGTGGTGGTCGAATTCAGACCATGCTTTTTTCATTGGTCAGTATATCTTGATCTGACATCGTATAGAGTTACTTAACATGACAGGTAACCACATAATAATATACTGGACGCGTGTAGCCGTTTACGCGTATTTTTTTAAGTTGTAATATTGTTTAAAAAATTTAGCTTCCTGCTGCACTTCTTCTGTATACAAACTGTAAATATTCCAAAATTCGCATTCAAAATTTTCTTTTCAAAATTTATTTCAAAATTCAAAAAGTTGTACATAGAATTCTCTTCATGTATTATAATGATAGGTAGTATTTTAAGACAATAGGGAATATGCATATTGTTTAAATTAACATGATTAATTTTCCCTTGAATCTTTTCTGTCCAGATATTATGCCTAAACAATTATTTTCTTATTTAGTTCGTGTTTATTTGCAAAAAATATTAATTAAAATATGCAAAATAAGGGCGCGAAATTCAACTTTGCAAAACGCTTCACCATTGGTCGAAACAAAATATGACGTGACATTCCACGTTCTGTCATTTATCGGCGCCTATATTCGTAGTGTTACGGAAAAAGATAGGTGTTCCTGTGGTTTTTGGTGTGCGTTCGCGGTGCGGAATGTTGTTGAATTTAAAGATTTTAATTATGCAGATATTTAGTGTATGACGTCGTGTAATTGTGTATGGTAAAAAAAAATTGTGCATGCAGCCATTGTGGAGAAATTCGCTAAAAACTGATTCCGCTGGGCGAACGTTGTCCTGGCGGAACTTTTTTTAATCCATTTACTTAGAATAAAAAAAAATGTCTCCAAAAATTTGTGTGTATTTGTGTGTAATTGTGTATGTATGAATAAAATTAGTGCATGCATAAACTTCGGAGAAATTCAAGTTTCCGCTAAGCGAACGTTTGGCCATTAGCTAGTTTTCATATAAAGCACTTATATAGAGAGCTGTAGATTTTTACATACGTTGTTTTGAATTTGTTTATATTTGTTTAAAAAACAGATTTAGAAAAAATCGTAGGGTTTAAAAGATAAAAATATAAACGTAAAATACGCTTATTAGGTCTTAGTTTGTAAAGTATGCACTTATGGGTCTAGATTTTCACGTTTATACAAACTTTGTAAGAGTGGGCAACATGTTGCCAAGTATCAATGATGTTCCGTTAGTAATTAAAGAGTTATAGGACAATTTACCATGAATAGACCACTGTTTACAAAGCAGTCAAATATCACGACGTTCTAAAGGAATTGCGTAGTAAAATGTATTCCAATAATTAGTGTATTAATTCAACTACTCACATGCAAAATTTCATCTCATTAAATTCAGTAATTAAAGAGAAACTTACCTGCTAGGAGAGGGGAAGAACGGGAATAGGGGAGAGGGAAGAGTTAGGGCCTCCGGTAACCTCACCGGTTATTTATATTTTTTATTAGGGTAGAATGATGGAACAAGTCAATAAAAGATAAAAAAAAATACATGCATATTCCCTATTACCAATGCAATGATGAATCATATTTCTGCAGATGCACAATGACGCAAAAAATATAATATTCACACCCAGATATTGATTAGTAGGTATTTACTTTTCCTATGCAGTACTTAGTTTGTAGGTATCTTTTTGGTTAAAATTTTCATTAATAAAAAAATTGCTACCATATACCTAATATCAAAAGTTTGTGTTATAATTCAACATAAGTATTATCAAAGCGTTGGCTCACAACTACACATGACTTTCGTGTTAATTTTTTTTTTAATACCACCATAATATGATCGTGGAATTAACTTAATGTGAAACAATTATTTTTAATGTTAACACTCAAAACACATACTTATCCATTACAGGTGCAGCGCTTGCGACAGCCTCTTCCCTTCACTGATGGCACTAGAGCACCACAAGGAGGAGTTCCAGCACTGGAGCGACTCTTCGTACTGCTCACACTCAGAATCTGACGACAGCGACCTAGAGACTTGCCACGAGGACAAGCATAGACTACTCTAATGCCACCACCTCATTATTGCCGGGGAAAAGCCTACCAAGTTGGGCACTTTTGTGTGAAACCCTATAGGTACTACATTTCTGGACTGTTTAAATTTGATATGGAAAATGTATAATTCATAAATTGAGCGTTGAGTTTTTAAGTTTCATTAGATCACGCGTCGCCAGTTGTCAATTTGAAATTAATTCTTTCTTTGAATTTTAGGCTAAGCTTGACTAGGTTACAGCGCTCGTTGGACAATTGGTGTGGAAGTCAAAATATACAGGAATAGCTATAAAACTGTCGGTTGAATGCGTGTCATCCGCATATATCATTGAAACTAGACTGTATTTTTGTACCAGTGAGATAATTGGTTCGGAAACTTTCAAACCAATGACTGATCATCCGCTTGTGGTAAATTCAATCCTGGCGACACGTATTATAAAGCTATGTAACAACAGAACATCCGAGACTGTAACCAGCTAAGTTTTTCCTTTGAAGACACTACAGGAAATAATTTTGGCACTGCCACAATCTCAAACTAACACACAGACCCTGTAGATATGGCCAATGATTAGAGATGCTACCGTGCGCCAAAATGAATGCTCATCCAGCCAAGGCTATTTCAAATCTTCAGAACTGCAGATCAAAGCAAGTGCTGATTACCTATTGTAGTCACAGTAGTTCCGATCCGTTCTAGATAGATCAAAAGTTAGAAATAAGTCTATAGTCTCTAGAAATAAGTGCACATGCACATGCCAGGATGAACAAACATTTTGTAATGGGGTACAATGACATAAATCATAGAATCTTTTTTAAGTGTTCAATGTGCTAGCCACTAATTTTTATGCCTAAAATGATTACCTAATATCTAATTAAATACTCAGGCAATATTTTCCATGGCAACTTTTTCTTAGTACAAAAACAGCTGGAACAATTGAAGTATCTCGATGTCTTGGACACTTCTCAAGCCTAATTATAGCTGTATATATTAAATATATACAGCGAATTGTCCAGTCCATCATATTATATGATGGATGGACTGATAAAACCTGACCCTAACCAACTTGTCAAATATTGATAGTTTAATTTAAAAAAAAAGAAAGCAAATATCATTGAGTAAAAAAGGTAAAGGAAAATAAGAGAAAAGATTAAAATAAAACATTTTTAGAAATCAGTTGTTGATTTGTTTGAAGTCAGCCAATAGCCAAACAACATGAGTGTCCTCTGATGTGTTACTCTTGAAGTAATAAAAATTAAGTATAAGCAAATATATATTCCAAAATAATCAAGTCATACCATAAGTGACACAATCATCGCAATACATTCAGTGTATGATGTCTTACATTGATATTATCAAGTCACATTGTGACTTTACTTGAAAGTAAAAGTACTGTATGCCTAAGTATATAATAAAAATGAGCCTAAATGATACAGTTTAAGAGACATATCATTTTTGTACAAGCCTAATATACGTATTACCCGTTGTCCTGGGTGAGCGACGTCATACGACATAATGAGACCAATACTTCTCGCGACGTGTGTTCTATTTTGTAGTCACACATGAGCACAAATGCGGGGATCTCAGTTCGTTACTTATTTAACCATAGGCAAGTATTTTAAGTACTCAACCCTACAAAAACTGTAAAAAAAAAAGACAACATATATTTAAACCGAAATAAATTTGAAGTTTTATCATTTATATGCGAAAATAGTAAATAATGCACGTTTGTTTAAGAAGTATTGGGGCTTATTACTAAGAATTTTCGATTATATTGTTGCATTTGTTAAATAAATATACAACTATCAATAATAACTACAATTTTACGACTGTCGCGTTAATCGGACGTGCAACGGAGGTACGGACGTACAGGAGGTACAGGAGGTACAGTCAGATTAACGTTAGATTTGTCGTTAACCTAGGACAACGAGTTAGGCTATATATTGCTACTATTACAATGAGCAGCGTGCAAAAAATGCAAATAATAGAATATACTGTGTTTAAGGTAACTAAAATGTACAATTCTTATTTATGTTGATACAACATCTCATCAGTACAATATTGTTTAACAACTCAGCAACTAAATAAGGGTTTAAAGAACCTCACATAAAAAAAAATCGACTTAAATCAGGGTTTGCAAGATGATAAAAAGCTATATTGTTTGAAATAATTTATTAATAATAATTTATAATTATGAATTTGGTAATATCATAGATAGTGTCAACATTTGAGTTCCCAAATTCATATTTCGTCTCATTTAATAGTTGTTGTATCATTTAATACACAATAAGTCCGCAACCATTTATTAGCCAAATGCACATTGGCAGTTTCTAGTCACAATTGTTTTACAAATCCTAAATAGGTACGTTAAGGTTTCGATATTGTTGATAGATAATTTTAAGCGCATTTTATATACGATAACTCTTCGTATCAGCATTTATTTTCGCTTTAAGTGTGTCGTCGTCCTCTGTTTCTGTCATATCCATTTGTAAATACTACTTCTAGTGATATCCCGGCAATAATGCATATCACGGTACTGTTTATGACTGATATTCTAGTCTAGATGTGTAAATAATTATTAAATATAAGTGTCAGGAGAATTTTAATGTATTACTTTCTGGTGATAACAATACTAAAAAATTTAAAACGTTACAAAGAACAAAGCGTTAAGGTAAATGAAAATATTGAAAAAAATATAGACGAAAGAAAGTCGAAACTGTCACCGCCAGAAAGTAATGTCACCAATCACATAGAATTTTAATCGTTAGCGTCACATTGAAATAAATGTATATCCCGGTCCCCTTCCCGCCGAGGTCCCTTTCCAGTTTACAGTATAATCGTAACAATCCAACTAGTCGTACTATTTTTATAAAGTATTAAAGAATTGTATTTTAACATCGTAACGTGTAAACGGCTAAATCTGTAAGAGCGCCGGAGCGCGAAACGAACTACTCGTACAAATAAAAAAACGATTGAAAATATGTACAGAAATGTTTATTTTATAGGAAATCACATAACCACAGAGTACAGGCTACGAACACGTATGTACTGCGCTATGTCCGATCTCCCATAAAGGTACCGAAAGGCCGCGATCGGCGCGTATCGTCCGGGGAGCGACGTACACATCTTTAATTTTTCATATATCGAGTAATCAGGAATACAAATCACGAATCTCTTACAAAAGCATAATACGAGTAAGTCTAGCGTCGGCGGCGCCGGCGAGGCGCGGCGCGACCTCGCTACCGTACGTCACGGGGGGGGGCGGCGCGGCGCGGGCCGGGGCGCGCCCGGCCTCAGGCCGTGCCGTTCAGCAGCGGCGCCTTGCGCGCCGGCGAGCGTCGCTTGGCCCCGCGCGCCGCACCCGCGCCCTCGCCCGCGCCCGCCGCCGCGCCCGCGCCCGCCACCGCTCCCGCCGCTCCCTCAGCCGCCGGCGCCGCCCCCGCGCCCGCGCCCGCGCCCGCGCCCGCGCCCGCCGCCGCCCCCGCCTTCCAGCCGCCTCCTGCAACACACAGCCGCGTCACTCTCGGCAGCGCACACGCTCACGAGCAGATCTGAAAATCTTACGCCGTGCGAGCGCTACCTACGCGTTCTACTGTGCATGCATTACAGATACCGCAACAAATAAATATTTCACTAAAATAAATAATAAAATAAGACTGAAAGGGTACACTACTCTGAGTTTTAATTTTACGAACTCAAATAATATATATTTATTAGCATTTCTATTATAGAAAAGAAAAGCTTAACGAGATCGAAACGATATCGATGCCGAACGCGACGACTCGTAATGAAGCCACAGAGAGACAGTCATAGCGACCCGGCACATAAACATTGTGCACATGTTTTTTCTGGTGAATTCGACGTCTGACCACGAGTGACAAAATTTTATTACTGCAACTTATAGACGAGGTGACATGTCGAGCGATTTAATTGAAGAAAAATGAGAGTGATTCAAAATCTAAAATAAAATGAACATACCGAAATTTGTAACTAGTTAACGAATTATGAACATTCGCTCCTAAAATACTACTTTATTACACAAATTGCAAAAATAACTTTAAAATACGAGTTGAATCGATTCTTGTATGCTAGCAACAAAAGTACACCGCTCGACTGATCGTACATATTAAATGATTGATTTTGATTACACGTAGGTGTTGTACATTAAAAATATGAAGTTTTTGAATATTAATAAAAACAGTTTAATCTTTAAGCGAAGATCAAGTATAAAATATATACACAAGACATTAAAAGTATACGTTACCTATATTTCGGGGAGGGCTAGAGCGACAGTTAAAGCATAGAAACCTGAATTTTGTTATTTTTATTGGATGACTAGCTAAATAAAGTTGCAGCCTTAGTGGTTGTCAAAGTTGGTACAAGTGTAGTGTGTGGTGTGGCGTGGTGTGGTGTTGTGTGGCGTGGTGTGGTGTGGCGTGGCGCCTACCTTGCCTCCTCCTGCGCCGGCGCCTGGCTCCGGCCGCCTCGCCCGCGCCGCGTCCCTCGTCGGAGGTGGCGGACTCTGAACAACACATGCCAACTGCCTACATTGCCCCACCGAGGCGCAGGGCGCCCAACGTAGCGATAACGTAGCGGTCACTAGGGGGGACTAGTCGTTTGCTATTGCGCCGACCTCTTTGGAAAGTAAACGTATGCGAGATGTAGCTTGCGTTCGCTCGTGCCTACTTCCAAATAAACGTACAGGAGATGCAACTTCTACGTATGATTATTAATGAGGCGTATCGTGTCCTTTACGGAGAAGGACGAATAGGACAGTAGATCTCTCGTACTAATG
Organism: Callimorpha dominula; assembly: GCA_949752705.1. Classification (NCBI taxonomy): domain Eukaryota; kingdom Metazoa; phylum Arthropoda; class Insecta; order Lepidoptera; family Erebidae; genus Callimorpha; species Callimorpha dominula. The sequence goes on along the minus strand of OX457002.1, from coordinate 1,412,467 downwards.
TTCCAGTCTTGTCGACCGTCGATAGGGTGCACAGTGGGGCTGGGGGCACCTTTGCTTTTCGAATAACTCACTATCTACTTTTGCTTTAGCGCCGAACTCTTTGAATAGTGCAGATGAGAAATATCATTTATAAATGAAGTAATCGAAAACTCCTCTAAAAGAGAAAAACGAACCAGATATATAACACAGTTTACAAATAAATATATATTTAATGTGTTTCAAAAGGAATATAACAATATATATATGAAGAAAGCCGTACACAACTAGGGAACGTTGTCGAAATGTTGTCAATAATATCACACAAATCAGCGAAATGCGCATCCTTTTAGTAAGGGAGACGCGATGTACAAATATTTCATAAAATAGATATAATAGTGAATTGTGACAGTGACCACGATATTTAAAGAGTTTACTTTATAAACAAAAACCAAAAAGTAGGCAACTAAACTACGACACTAAAGTGTAACCACGGCTTGTACACTACCGTCCTATAAGGTGTAATTAGACCGAAGGATGAAAAGGTAAAATAAAGTTTAAGAAACATTTCTTTCATAAAAGTACCCACAGAGAATATTTATCTATAACAGGTATTTTTGTAAAAGATAATACAATAATGAAGCTCACAATTTTATCCCAATTCATCCCTTGACCTATATTCATGGTATTCAACTGTACCATTGATTAACCGTCACCAAAGTTTTAGTAACCATACGAAACCAACCGACTAAAAAGCGAGAAAGGACCCGGAAATAGCAAACAACTATTCACCCCACGCATCTTACTTGTAAAGAAAATAATACTTCCCATTCATCCTTCTACAATATATGTACTAATTAAAATGTAAAACGGGGTGCAGAAAATAAACATATAAACATTATATATGCATAAATAAACTTATGGAATATAAAAAAACACTACTAAACTACATTTTAACTAGCACATTCAGTAATATTTTCAGATTTTGTCGTGATGGAGCTGGCTGGTTTAATGACAACAAAAATAATTAGCTCGATAGACAGTCGACAAACTTTACTGAGATGCACGAGATAAATAATTATGAGCAAAAAAGCTATGTAGTTCAAAGATCAGCGTATAGAGTACAAGTGGTTCAGGTGGTAAATGTGTGCAAATGATTTAAAAGTAAGCATGAAGAAGACTCGGTAAATACATGAACATGCATACATGACTTTTATAACAGTATCTTGCGAGTCGGCAAATTAGAAACATTAATAATTATTTTACAAAAGATCGTTTTAGTGTGTGCTAGGGACACGGTCTCCCAGACTCATGCTAATGGTTCTGCTATCGAAACAGACCCACAAGAGCTCCAAGTCATTCCGCACCAATGGATGCCGTGACGCACTTGTGTCGAAACAGACCAACAAGAGAACAAGTCATTCCGCACCAATGGTGTCGTTGCGCACTTGTGTCGCAACAGACCAACAAGAGAACCAAGTCATTCCGCACCGATGGTGTCGTGGCGCACTTGTGTCGAAACAGACCAACAAGAGAACCAAACGCGCAACGATGGATGTCGTGGCGCACTTGTGTCGAAACATGGCCGAAACCCGCACAAAAGTTTAAAATGCGGTGATTTATCTGCCTGCTCGAAAGTACCTAATACCCGTGATTTGTCTTTAGGTTTTTCGAATTAAAATAATAGATCTTCGGATTTAAGGTATGATGATTCTTGTATGAGTGTGCAAAACTCAAAACATTGAATGCACGAATTTGTGTTATGAATAGGGGATGGAGATATGGGATTTTTCTAAATTAAATTCGTCTCATGATCGAGCAATAACAAGGAATATATTTTGATATTTACCTTGTTATTGCTTTTTAATACATTTTTTGGGTTTTAATAAGCTTTGGTTATACATGCAAAGTGATATCGTTACAGTTAATTATTTAAATAGTTCTGAATTTATTTGTCGACCGTCTATCGCTTGAGACCTACAAAAATTATGGGCGAAATTGAATATTGCAATGAAATCGCTCGTCGTTCTTGTAATCTGGTCTTAAATAATAGTGATAAAGAAAATTCTATCACTATTATTGTGAAGTATGCTTTGATTTTCGTATGCAGCGAACCTGCACTGAGTGAACTGAGAGCAGCGCGGTGCTTTCTTGAACGCCTGTGACATGCGTCAAGAAAGCGCCTCGCAACAGTTCCATGCATCGCTAAATAGTTTCAGTTCACGAACAACTCACCTCACCTCTCTGAATCATTTGAAATTCTCGATTTTAAGACCAGATTCTATTCCGGTAACTAAATTTCAACCGATTCACTTTATTTGATTATGTGATAAGAAGAAAAACTAAAATAATTTTAAAACTAACGATGAACGATTTAATAATGTCTACCTTAGTCTTGTCATGTCGTTGATATTTATATGTATCATTTCCCAACACTAGCGACATCTATGAACCTTGCAAGTTCAAGCGAAACTCGGGGCAAACATATTCATTACCTTATACCTCACTATTTAATTGACATCTACTAAATAACAATAATCAAATCTCTATGAATTCCAATCCCAGCAAAACACGTATTTATAAAAACACTAAACGAAAGTAGTATATAAACAGGCGAGTATTAAATTTATTAACTCTAAACACTAATCTTATTTATATGATTCAAATAGGGCAAAGACTTTATACTTCGCGTCATGAAAATACAAATAATTAATAAAAACAATTATTTAATAACATCATTATTATGAATGTCTTAATTTATTACTAAATTCAGAGTAGTACAGCTAAGAAATAAAATAATTTTGAGAAGATAAAATTATTAATACTCTATAGATATATTTTTAGTCTGATATGTTATCTGTATATCAATAAACTATATGCACTCAACTTTTACAAGCATATATTTCATAATTCTAACTTCGAAAAAGTAGTTCTTTTCAACACATTCAAAATCAAACTTAATTAGGATGCCAATACATGAATAATTAATTAATTGGCTAGATTGTATCTGATTAATCAACCAAATAAAGGACCTACTACTACTAATTTACGTAAACAGTAGTAATTAGCCATCAAGATTGTGGGAGTGAGGTGTGATAAAAAGTGAGTTAGCGAGGTTCACAGATGTCAGTAGGTGGTGTCGGAGAGGGCGGAGAGGGCGAGTGTCGCGTACCTCTGTCTGCGCTGGACACGTCCTGGCTGTCCAGCACCGAGCTCTCGTCGTCCGTCTGCCTTCGTCGGTCCTCGCGTCGTCTGCCGCTCTGCAAATATATATTTATTATTATTACCTATTATATACCATTTTACCTCATCTTTTGATTCTATGATACTGTAAGAGATAACTTTGTAGAAAATAGCGATGTCAATAACTTTACGTTTAAGACGACTAGCGAGTATCTTACTTTATAAAATAAACATTTACATTTGTATCTCTAGTGAGAAGTTGTACCCAATACCTTCAGTATTGAGAGACTATGCATTGGTGTCTTCTCACTACCTCTGGATAGATACCTGGCAACCTGTAGTCGCCAACAAAAAACGCGTGTCCGACATCAGACTATTACCGAAAGAGGCGCACTAATTCGCAACAGAGCCGTGCCAACATTAGTGACGACCCTGCGTATGTGGGAAAGAGCGAACCCACTCCATTTTCAAGAAGAGCGCGAAATACACGAGCGCACAGCATTCTCTGACCAATAACAGGTAACAAGCTGGCTTATATGCCACAACCAGGTTGTCAGGGTTAATTTAACAGAAGTTGGATAGCCGATTCGAGACCTCGCAGTAGCAAGAAATATTGTTCTCCTGCGGTTCGCAAGTGAATATGGGTGGCTACGTACATTGCCGCGCGCGTCATTGTTGTTAGTCCTGAGAGTCCTCTGTGGCTGTGGATGTGCGCGTCCGTTCTCCAGCGGCACGCGTCGCTCGCCGCGCTCATCACCACCCCGTCGTTCACCGCGATCACCACGTTCACTTGATCTGGAACCAATCATCAAAGTTTGCATTATATGTGCATCACATGATATGTATATTACAACTATTATGGCAACAGAAGAGTTGTACAATAAACATCAATGTAAAATATCTTATATATATAAAAATCTTGTGTCACGATGTATGTTGCCAATAAACTCCAAAACTACTGAACCGATTTCAATCAAATTTTACATGTACCCGTATTTTGGTCTAACTTACTGGATAGGATAGTTATCATCTCAATTATTCGCTTATGTCGTGAATGTAAACGAATAAAATGTATCCATTAATTGTTTCTTAAGCAAGTGTTTATTTACTGTTTAGTTTTATGAAGTTCTCATAGATGGCGGTACACGTTGATTCATCGATAAAATTTATAAATGACATCTAGGTTGCAAATACACCCAATAGATGGCGCTGTGTTCTGTTTCTTAGAATATAAATTCTATTACTTTATTTCACGTAATATTTATTTATGTTCACGATATAACCGTATTATTTTAATGGTTTGTGACTGATATTTTTATAATTATACTGCGTATTATGTTACAATATTATTACCATTAATAACAAAAAAAAAATTGTACTATTTTTGTTAGAGAATTATTGAAGTTTAAGAAATGTATTAAGGACAAGAACTTCGCGACAACAGAATATAGCCAGATTTAGAGAACTCGAAAGAACGAGGTAACAAACCAGTCGCTTATTAACACGTGCATCATTCTTTCGCCTTGCGTTCGAGTATGAACCAGACATTAATTACTCTGCACATTCGAAGATTACAATTGGTGCGATGGATAAAATATGCCAATATTGCCACGCGTTGAAATTCCGAAATGAAACAACCGGTATGTGTTGTGCATCAGGAAAAATTGTACTGCCACCTCTTCCTACTACACCGGAATCTTTGAAATCACTTCTTGCTGGCGAATCAGACGATTCAAAATTATTTTTACGTAAGACACGTAAATTTAATTCTTGCTTTCAAATGACATCTTTTGGTGCAACTGAAATTTGCGATTTAACATCTGATGGACGAGTCATTTTGTACAACAATATGAATTTTTCAATTGAGTACTCCAGTTTTATTTTCAATTTAGCTAATTAGATTTTACCGGAAGGGTTTTATTTCCTTAGTTGCGATTAGAGAAATAAAATATGGCGGTACGAAGTTCGCCGGGTCAGCTAGTGATAATATAAATCAACTATCTCTTTAACCAAACAAAATACAAATGTCAGTACCTGTTAGTCCTTGGCGGCCTGCCGCCACGTCCACGATAACCCGTACTGTCACTTCGCTCTTCACCTAACTCTGGAGTCATTCTTCGTCCGCCTGCTGCAATCAAAAATTAATTATTATGTAATTCTAATGGTGTTGAGAAATATATTACTTAAAAATAAAAATAAGTATAAAACACTATTTAAGTATGGGCAGCGTGCTATTGTGTGGAGGCTAGAGTACGTACTGGTGGGGTACCGGTGGTGCGGCGGGCGGGTTCGGCGCGGGCGCGAGGGCGGCTGGCCCCGAGGGGGGGGATAGGACGACGTGCCGCCCATCACCACGCGCAGCTGCTGGTCGATCTCCAACTTCTCTTGGCGGAGCTGTTCCACTTCCTTTGTATGTACAAACATCATTACCACTTCTCGACTATACATATTCATAATTTTAATAATATTACAGATTGTTTAATTATAGCATATCTGAATATAAAATCGTATAGTTTGGTCCCGATATAATTTTTGGCTCGTATTGTGTATTACTTATTTCTTAGATTCCCCACCAAAACCCAAAAAGGTCTTACATACATTCACTATGCTGGTGTCTCGGAAACGGTAGACAGAGGCATGTTAAGCATCCATATTTTGCTGTATATAATTTGGTCCCTCTTAATAAAAGCTATTGCTATGAATCGGGACTTTAGGAATTGAGGATGGGAAAATTAGGAGATTTAGTAAGGTAGGTAAAGGAAGGTAAAGAATCGAAAGTGATTTTATTTATACGACTAGATTGGTCAGGGTCGCATCGCATATCTGTAACTCAACAAGCTGGGCAGTCGGAGCTCTTCAACCATAATAGGTTTGTTACATGCATATAATTATAAAGAACTTTTGAAATTCAAAAGCTACAAGACCTGTGCAGTAATACCAATACTTACTAGATATTAAAAACAAAATTTTAGGTGGCCACAGTACACAATCGATCCTTCGATTGTGTACTGTGGCCACCTAAAATTTACTATTATAATATACAATTTCTACTTTAAATATTTAGAAGTTCGCCATTAAAGTTAGAAGGTTTTCAGAAGTGGTCATGTATTTTTTGGTTTAGAAACAAATTGCACCAGGTGTTTCTAAAGTTTTTAACTATTAAAAAAACACTTTTTAACAAAAAAATTAACCGACGAGAAAGAAACTGAAAAGTGAAAAATAAACTTGATAGCCTAACTTAAATTTCTACAGTAATGTAAACATCTAAATCACTTTGAGTCCGCGTCAAACATGTATGTATGTTTGTGGCTTGTGGGTTTGTAGCTAAAACAATCAACTATAGGTTTCAGTTATGTTATAGTATCATTAGAACTACACATGTGTGCTAAGTTTCAACAAAATTGGTTAACAGGTGAAAATTCAATGGGTGAACATTCGGTTTTTTTCACCCTTAGGGTTGAATTTTTTTTTATTTAAATGAGACCAATTTCGAAGTATTCAATAAAAAGAAAAGAAGAATTATCGAAATCAGACTACTCTGTAAAGTCGACTCGAGAACCTCCTTCTTTTCGTTGGTTAAAAATACAAGTTTGAAATGATTTCTATAGTAGTATTTGAAATTTAATATTAATTGATAAAGAAAAAATGTAGAAGTAGTCGAGCGGTACAAGGGTGGTGGGGCGGTTACCTTGAGGTGCGCCACGTGGTACTCGACGAGCACCTTGGCGTTGGCGATGTTCTCCTTGGTGCCGACGAAGACGAAGGGCATGACGCCCTCCTCGCGCGGCGCGGAGGGCTGCGGCTCGTTGTCGCCCTCCACCTTGACGCGCACGACGCCGCTCTTGTCCACGATCTCCTGGATGACCTTGCCGTTCTTGCCGATGACCTTGCCCACGAGCGCGCGCGGCACCTTCACGGACTCCTCCGCGTACTCCAGCAGCGAGCGCGCCGCGCGCACGGCGTCCGCCGACTGCGACACAAGCAAGGCTCAGCACCACTCGGCACCACTCGGCACACGGCCGCTACGAGCGAGCGCTCCGACTAACGTCACGACCTTACCTCTCCGCAAATCTTGAAGGTGCAGGACACCTCCTCTAGCTCGATGTTGGTGACCCCGGAGACCTTGCGCGCCTGCTGGATGTTGGCTCCGTGCGTGCCGATCGCGAGCCCCATCAAGTCTTCGCGCACTGAAAACTCGTCCGTGTAACTGCAATGCGACACATAACATAAAAACACACATCCGACACCTCTATTTTCTTTATGTCGAAAATATTAGATACTAGCAGCGCTTCGCGGTTTCACCCGCGTAAGTCCCGACCCCGTGGGAATATAGGGATAAATAGTAGCCTATGCGTTAATCCAGGTCTCCAGCTATCTATCTACATACCAAGTTTCATCGCAATTGGTTCAGTGGTTTTTGCATGAAAGAGTAACAAACATCCATCCATCCATCCAAACTTTCACATTTATGATATTAATAATGGGATATAACGGATTTAAGTAACGGCCTGCCGAATCTTGAAATAGCAGATTCAGATCATCATTCTGAGTGGAAAATGTTTTTGGGTAACATTTTCAATGCCACCCCAATTTACACTATCCTGTACGATGCCTCGAATAAATTAAACACGCTAGGTGTGTGTGTGTTCACCGGCATTGTACAAAGACAAATTGATAATATTGTAATTTTCTGTGTTTTACTGATGTGTAAAACGTGTAATTTTTTTTTAAAGAATACTAGTAACGTGGGTCACACATTACTAGTATTCTTGTTAACCCCTCCAGCTAAGCTAAGTGCTTGTGTTAGGAGTGGGTTCACGCCGGTAGTGCACTGGGTGGGGTTCGAACCCGCAACCACTTGATCGCAAGTCCGACGCCTTAGCCATTACGGTACCGCCGCTTTAACCGCTTTGTTTAGATTAGTTTATAAAAAATGATTTACAATGCTTTAGTGCGTTTGAATTAAGCAAATCTTACAAAATAAGATAGAAGGTAAACAAGTTTCGTAATTTTGGCAGAAATTGTCAACATTTTTCCAGCACCAATAGCACCTCTTACTTATTCGGAGAGGTCATTAAAACACGTTAGTTAGTCTTACTATCGATATATTGCGTTTTTTTTTGTTTGAAGAAAATATTCCTGTTCAAATGATGTGATGTCCATCATTAAAAAATTCTTGTATCAAATGATTTAAGACTTCTTTACCCGATTTGTTCCTTCTACTACAACATTAAATGCATCGCCATATAAATACTATATTTTTAGTTGTCAGTCAGTGCGTATAAATTTATTTGACAATGTTATCAATGTTTTTGCACAATATTCAAAGCACAATATAAGTGAGCGCATTATTTTTAAAGATAGACTAACATTTTCAAGCATAAGCACATCAACATTTTTAGTTAAGTAAAAGTAGCTATGGTTGAAAATTCTATGCACGCCTAGCGTGTTCCCGTCATTGTATGTAAACATATTTTTTTGTGGAATATAAAAATCTTTGTAGCTTTTTTTGTCATGATGAACTGACTTTTGCATTGTGATAAGTATCCAAAGAAAGACGTTTTTGTAAGTTATTCGCGACGGTGATATTTACTTAAATTTTTTAATGATTCGTGAAAGATAGATCAATTCTATTATTCAATGGTTTTCTAACTGGCAAGTAAGACGAGTGCTAACTATTATATTGTACAAAACTTCAACCATTTCGCGAAACTATTTACAAGTTGCACCATACCTTTTAGTTTATCAAAAATATTCGATCATTCATCGTTAGATTCACATAACCTAAAGATGGACACACACTTTGCAAAACGTTTGCCACGATCGTACCTAGACGATAAACATTTATACATCTAATATGTGTATAAATTTTAAACTTGCTTCAGAATAGCATGATAAGTAGAATGTTTTAGGTGGTTGTGTGGGGTTTATCCATCTAGTTCTACCATAGAACAAAATGGACAAAAAAATCCAGACAGTTCTACTGCTCACCGGGATAGAACAAAATAGACTAAAAACATCCAGACAGTTCTACTGCTCACAGAGATAGGACAGAATAGACTAAAAACATCCAGACAGTTCTACTGCTCACTGGGATAGAATAGACTAAAAACATCCAGACAGTTCTACTGCTCACTGCAATAGAACAGATCTAGTTCTACTATAAAGTAGAACTAGATGGGTAAACCCATAGTGTGGACCTCTTTTTAAATAAATTATTATTATTATAATCAAGTATGCGATTTTATTTACATATGATATGCTAAAACTTACTGTAGTACTGTAGGATGTCTAATACTTATGCACGTGACCTAGTCCACTGTCATTAGGTAGTTTTACTGAACTATTGAAAAAAAGATCAGCCATATAATTTTTATCAGTCTAGTCATTATTTTTTTTTTTATGGGATAGGGGGCTAACGAGCAGACGGGTCACCTGATGGTAAGTGACTACTGTCGCCCATAGGCACCTGCAACTCAAGTCACGAGGTCGTTCAAGGGTCATTTAAGGTGGGAGTAGGAGAAGGAAGGGAGGGGGGGGAGGGATGAAACGGAGACGAGAAGAAGGGAGAAGAGCAGGAGAGGGAAGGGTTAGGGCCCCGGTAACCTCACTCACTTCACGTCATATATAAAAACCTTAGATACACAGTCCCATTCAAAAGTAGCTCTTAATCGTCCCATAGGATATAACTATAATTATATATTAATATAACTATAATATTACTATACTATAACTACGTATGTATATTTTAATATACATACGTAGTACAACTTTTAAACAAGCACCGTGGCGTGTAGACTGTTGAAGCGATCAAACGCGACTATATCAAAAGCACACCCAAAGAGCTTGGTGGGTGCTCATTTGGTGAGGACTTTTTTTGGCGATGATTGTGTATCTAAGGTTTTTTATATGTTTTTATGTGTATTTTTTTAATGAATGTTAAGTAATAGGATATGTTCCAAGCAAGAATGCTACCAAGCTTCACTTTGTTGCATATATGCAAAGAATCATGTGTAGTCACGGTATGCTTAATCCAAATATAACTATCACAGCACGCGACGCTTTCTAAGGAGAATTATTCACCTTAGAGATTAAAGAAGTTCAAAGCAAAAATAATAGCTGTAATTCAATCTATACTAATATTATACAGCTGAAGAGTTTGTTTGTTTGGTTGAACGGGGTAAGCTCAGGAAATACTGGTTCGAATTGAAAAATTATTTTAGAGTTGGATAGTCCATTTATCGAGGAAGGCTATATAAAATCACAACCAATGGGAGCGGAGCATCAATGAAATTTCAAAAAAAGGGAACAATTTAAAAACGCGGACGGAGTTGCGCGGGTCAGCTAGTATTGGATAAAGGAAACATGAATACATAGTATTTAAGTTAGTCCTAAATAAACATTTTTAAAAGTTATTGGGTTTTTTATTAATTTTTAACACGATAAAACAGTCAGTTCAATAAAAATTACAATTACATAAACTTCAAAGTTAACTAAAAAATCAATCAAGAAAGGAAACGGCTAGTGGACGTGGACTCACCGAGCGCCCGGCCAGAGTTCGGCTCCCGCTCACTGCTACCCGAGGATCTTTCCACACGTAAAAAATTTAAAACCTATTTTGCCACCAATAGGGTTGATTTTTTTATGGAATTACTTTGAAGAGAGGGTCAAAACCTCGGATCGAGACATAAGCTGGAAACTCGTATAAACCTTTATTTCGGCATTTCCAATGTTCTCTCAAAAGTCTCATTAAAAATTTCATATTCGCATCCGAAGATATTCAAGATAAAAATTCACAAAAATTGTTATTTTACAAATATTTTGCTTTCTATGACTATGATGTTGACATCTATATAAAATTGTAAAACATAAAATTCTCTACAAATTTTACTCAAAACATTCTTTCACGTGCTTTACCGCTTCTGCAATAGAACGCCGCTCAGAACAATAATACAAGGCTAAACCACAAATTTCGTTTTCGTATACTTACTCAATCACTAATATATGCATAATTATGAATAATTTGCATTATTTATTAATTAATACGGTATTTATTAAAAAAAAAAAATATATTCTTTAACAAATACTTACCTACTTGTGTTGTTAAAATCAGAAAATAATACAATTTTTTTTTAGTTTATGTAAATTCTCAGCACATTTTAACTTCAATTATAGTAAATGATATCTTTTTTTTTTGTTTTTTTGTAAGTTCTCAGCACATTTTAACTTCAATTATAGTAAATGATATCTTTTTTTTTGTTTTTTTGTCAATGTAAATGGCAAGGGAGTAGTATGTCAGACTCGAACCGACTAAAACCACACAGTGTTCCGTCTCAGGGTCCTTATATGCTAGGGATTAAGGTGTGCCCGAAACAGAAACTCTCTTTGAACCCCGCAGACCCCCTACCGTTTTAGAGAGACGAGGTGGAACACGTCGCGCCTTTTTTTTTTACCATTTAAAAATTGTTAAGCACATGAAAAATGTTCAGAATAAAGTTTCTAGAGAAAAAAACAGTTTTTGTGACCTTTATTCTTAAATATCTTAAAACACGGACACGAAATTTTATGAATGTAAAATCGGTTTAAAATATAAGTAAGCAATTCTACAAGTGCTCAGCACGAATTTCATTCACCTGTGCTAATTTGAGCAATCATAACAATTTTCAATCAACTGCACAATACTGCTTCTTCTAGCTCTCACACATTTGAATATGGAGTCGAGTTTCTTGCTCAGAGGTACATGGAGGCTGCCGCTACTTGCTTAAATTACGATTTTACTTCAGGAGTCACTGAAGTTACTTCATAGAACAAAAAACGTTATTTCGACGAAGCTGGTTAAATGAAAAGAGCCTACCTCAGCAATTAGAGACAAGGTGAGTTATACCAAGTCGAGTTGAATACTTTATATAGGTACATAAATAAAGTACATTTTATCATCATATGAAGTTTCACTAGATAGACACTATGGATGCGTCACGATGCTAGAATAAGCAGTATATGTAATTATTGTTTTCACTTTTATTGTGACGTCATTAGCCTGCTCGCATAATAAGAGTTTATTAGTGATAGTATTATCAGGTAATTACCTAAACGCTCATTTTCCTACAAACTAGTTATTGTTGTGGAATGTTTATGCATTTGTAAACAAAGGCATTACCTATATGGGGTGCTTGATACAATTAGGTAAAGTTTTTAGTTCAATCGCCTTCTATACAACATGCATGTACTTAAATATACTAATAGAAGTCTCAATGTAAAATGTTTTCTTACACTTACCCGCCTTGATTGTGTATTTTTGTGGATTCTAACTGTCTAGCTGCCTCCTCAGTCCTTTTCAACAATAGCAGCTTCTGCGTTAGATTTCTGGAAAGATTGCCGATTATAAGCATAGAGGACCTTGCAGATTTTATATCAAAGGTAAAGAGACAATTTTTGAGGTTTGAGATTGAGGAAAATATATGTAAGGATTGAACTTTTGGGAATCCAAGCTTTTTCAATACATAAGGAAATTAACAAAAATATACAGTAACTGTGCTAAGCCTTATACTACCATATGGCACATTGCTCACTACCATTGGCCCTGTAGCTTATGAATAATGTAAGCACTGGTTAGTATGGCACAGTGAGTCTGCTGCCCCAAACAAATGGAACTCAAGTGATACTCTACACAGGAGATCCAAGTTATGTGCTGAGATTTATAATTATTAAAATCAATATCATTAGGAGACAATATTTACTTTTCTATTGCAATTGATTAAAAAAAAAAACTCAATTTTTAGCTGTGACAGCCAAGTGACCTAAATACCAGTGTCTTAATTATTAATTGTAACTTGCTATACCAGTGAAGCCAAACATCAAGAAGTAATCAGTATTACTGGGGGTCCAATATAATTCTAGAAGTCTGTCAATAACTTATATCAAATAGTAAGTTAGTTGAATAGATCCACTATTTAACTAACGTAAATAGTTGATCTATTTGGAAAATGTTGGAGCTATTTAGCTGCTAAGCTACCTAATATTCTCTTATAATAAAATAAGGCTATTTCGAGCACAGAATCAGTCAGTTAGTCAAAAGGCTCTGTCTGGGCTTATTGAATACATACAAACATACATACAAATCAAACTGAGGATTAGAAAATAACTTTTGATTGTAAAATAGAGGTTACCTTCTTTGATGTTATGTCAAACAACAGACACTTTTTTACAAAAAAAAATATATTTTCTACTTTATATTGGTTTGCTATTGCATCTTTAAGCATCGTACAGTCGTCGGTCGTCGATATGTAAGTGAGGATAGATACCTAAAGTGCATCTCCTGCAACATCTGCGCGCGCTTGTGCGAGGCCTCGCAGCGCGACAGCACGGCCAGCGCGCCGCGCTCGGGCACGTACCACACCAGCGCCGCGCCGATCGCCTTCTGGAACTCCTTGTGAGCGTTCTCCACCTTCGCGCTGTGGATGTCGTGAACGCTGCAATCACTCGCACGCTTAGTTAGTCCATTACACATTACACGTCACGAGTCACGACTGATGGTTGCATAATATAATAAACGAACTATACTGATTTATAATCTATTTCGTGCAATCGTCGATCATTGTTAGACGATAGGTTGTCCGTCAGTCACAGTGTTGATTGTAGTAAAATTAACAGCAAAACCTACCGTCTGATGAACGTCAAAGAGTAGTCACATTGATACGAATTTTTTAAACAGACATAATATGTATGTAGGATCAAGAGCCAAGCTTAATTATGACTTATTTAAGAATATTACACACAGGTTAAGATTTTGTTTTAGATTAAGATTTTTTAAATGTAGGCAACATTTAAAATTGAATAGATGCCTATGCTCAAAATAAATTATTTTGTCAAGTGTCGCAATAAAATTACTCAAAATATTGTCTTCCAGTTTTATTTCAAAGCTTTTAATTTAGATTATAATTGTAAAATTAACATTAAAAGTAAATAATTTGACAATAGTAAGGCGTGATGTCATGCCTTGGTATATCATACAAAAATGTATGAAAGCTACCATTTTGACATTTACAAAAAGATACTGATTTGACTTAATGACATATACCCTATTTTTAATTGAATCTCCTGTGGACACTGAGAACCACTCATCAGCACAACATGCACTTAGTTGCCATCTTGGCAAAAGCATCATGCTTAGTTAGATTATATTTAAATAAACAATACTAGCAATGTTAGTCACACATTACATAAACATTGTTGAATTTGTTATTTGTAAATGAATTAATATATTATCAAATGGAATGAATAATAAATTAAAAAAGGTCCTAATAAGCCAACATAGCCAAGGTCTAATTGCTTTAAATTAAATACAACAAATATGTATTTAATGTTGCCTTTTAGTCAGGAAATTTGTTAATTTATTCCATTTGATAAAATGTAATTATTAGTCTTAACAATAAGTATGTTCTTTCTGCTAGTCTTACAGTTCTCTAATTGTATTACCTAATATCTAAGTAGAGTTGGTTAAATGCAGTTCATCTTTATATCATGAGAAGATAATGACTAAGACCCAGTGGAAATATGCTTTAGGCAAAACTGATTTTTATTTACATGCATACTGGAAGTGCTACCCTACAAAAGAATGCAACAAATCTGCACTATTAGTAATAGTAGAGTGAATAGGTATATCTTGGATAGGTGTGTATCATCTTCATTGTCACTTTCCACCAGGTGAGTTGGAAGACAAACATCTATTCCATTACCCAATAAAAATAGGTCCTTTTTTTATTGGAAGCCACCAGTGCTTCACAAGGGCCGGAATAAGGTCCAATAGGCAGCGAAATATGATCCAAAAAAGCAGTAACAATACTGTTTTTTTGGATCATATTTCGCTCCCTATGGGACATGCACAACAACGTTATTGTTACTAACTATTTGCTTTTTTGACACAAGTCCTAGCATTGTTTATAGCCAATATATCATTGGCAAATGTAAGTAAATAAAAATTACGAAAGCTCTCAAATATACTATTGTTGTGATTTAGAATGAAACACAGGAGACCATTAGGGGTCAATGACCCCTAACAGTAATTTCCTATTGCGTTAACATTACAACATGATTTAGGCATTATAAATATTCATATTAATAAATTATTTTGGTACTTACTAATCCTTGAGATGATCAGGTACAGTTATTTCAAACTTATGGAAGGTGCTCTTGTCAATGGGTGTTTTAGTAGTCTTCACCCGGAGACGGTCTTTTGGCACAATTTCTGTGTAGCAGTTATCCCACTCAAGGTATTCTATGACCAGGAAATCACCCCTCATCATCTGGAAAAATACAAGTTATCTGATAATTTTTGTAATCATAAAAAAAAACATTTTATATGTAGTCAAAAACTTAAAAGTACTTTACAATAAAAACTTTCGTGAGTGGTATTCGTATTTATTAAAACACTATACGGTTTTACCCACGTGTGACACCTGACATAGTCGCGGCAGGACGCTTCACTCATTGAGAAAGGGCCTTCGTCGGGTCCGAAACTAGTCGGGCATCCCCGAAATACAAACGTGAGTAAAACCGTATAGTTTTTAATAAATATTAAAAGTTATTCTTCAAAGGATGAATTTGCAAGACAAAGAAGCAAGAAAGAGGAGAGTCCCTCTTGAAGAGTTATTGGCACGAAAAATCTTGACTGTAGTAATGTTAAAGGTCATTGACCTTACCCATTGTTATTTTAACAAAATTATTACCCTAAAGCCAAAATTTTGTTAGTTTTTGATCTCCATGACTGAATCATTATGATCACAAACTTTGTGAAAAAAATGATTCTTTATATCAATGCTGATGATTTCTAATAGAAAACACAGAGCTAAGCACCCCGTTTTGTAAATACAACACAAAAATACACCATCTAAAAATAGAAGTGCATTCAGCCATGTCTCTTACCCAACATCTTAAGAAATTAAATTCCAGATTAACATTTTGGTTGCATACCACCCACATTGGAGGTATTTTATGCATTATTGATTTCATTTTCTCACCAGAAAATACGCATTGCGACATTTATGCGACGTTATAAAGAATTTGTTAGATTAAATATAAATTCACACCTATTACAATATTATTGTATAAAATAATTATTCTTTCAGTAGTATAGTATCTGAGGAAGGTAGCTGGGATAGATTGGATGCAAAGGGCAAAGAACCGGGTGCTATGGCATACGTTGGCAGAGGCCTATGTCCAGCAGTGGACTGCAACAGCCTGAAGGGTGGATGGATGGATAGAAGTAGTCTAGGTTACAGAATAAATTATTATAACTGCCTATAAAGATTTTCTTACAACCTATATACCTTAAAAGAAATTTCTTTATGAAATTAAAATTTTTGCAGAACTTTCCAAGTACCTTTTCTACCAATAAATATTATATATAAAAATAATAACTATTTTAATGAAATTTTGCACAATGGTCCAATTTGAGAGATAGGATTGGTTTTTGTTAGATTACAGATACTAAAACTACAAAACCCGTGAATATTAAAGTCTTAGTATGGAGATCAGTAATTATAATTTATTTTGTTGGAAACAATAAATCATATTTAACAAATACACAGAATTGGAAGTAACATTTGCCAGTTGTTTCTCCTAACTTTCAGTAGTAGTAGTACCATTATGGCCAGGACTTATAAGATGTGTCAGGGAATGATTGCAGGTATCAACCCAAAATATTACAATCAACATGAATCTACTCCAATACATGTCTATTAGTTGAAAAGGGGTTAGCAAGAAAATAGTGACTAATCTACAAAAATATTTTCAATAGTAAAGGAGGTTTTATGACATGATTCTTGAGTTTTAATAGTTTTCTTTCAGCATACCGAGTATTATTAAATACTGGAATTTTACAATTGGCATATGACAGCAACATTATTGCTTTCACATAAACAACAAAAAAAATTGAGACTGAAATTGCCAACAAACCGTTCAATTCAAATTCAAATTCGTTTATTCATTTAAGACACTAAGTGACATTTATGAATGTTAAATTGAAGCTAGAGTTAAAATCATAGATCGGCGCAAATAGACGCCACAGCATGTGCTGGATTGTCGAGGTAAATTAGGTGAAAACACCAAAATCTACTGCCTGCTTGTGTCGATCTGTAACTTCCAGTTTCCAAAATGCGTAGAGCCTTATGAGAAGAATACTGGCAAAGAAACTCATGGCCACTCTTTTTAAAAGTCAGATCTTCAGGTACAATAGTGTTAGTGTTACACGAAAGGTAAACAGGATGCAAGCTGATGCCACCTGAATTTCAATTCATTGAAATGCTCCAAAAGCTAACATACTAAAAATTAAAAATCACTCAGTGATATCGTTGAAGGTTTGAACTTATTAAACATAGAAATCATTCAAGGTGGTTCGGGTTCATTCAATTACAAAATCTACAGTTAAAAATAATTCGTGACTGGATTAAGAGGCTAGAGTTGCAGTTGAACGAACCAAAATAATAGTATAGACTAAAGCATCGCTGACTAGGCCGACCAGTCAATTCGTTAATTGCAATAGTATTGAACACCACATTCCATAGTACAGTTCAGATATAATGTACTTATTACTGGTTAGTTCTGCACGAGTGACATTGAAATGTTAAAGTAGGGTAAAATTATGCATACCATCCTACTTAAACAATGATAAAAACTTGCTAATTGTAACAGTATAAATTGAAATAAAAAAAAAATAAAGCAAATCAAGAACAATATCTCCTCTGCAATCCTCAATAAACATTATAATCAATCATCAAAACATTTTGTTAAATATCTGTCAAAACTGTTAGTTAAACTGAAACAGATTCAGATTAAAAAAAAACAATACAAAATATTCAATAATCAAACAATGAAGTTGGATATTATTTACAAATGAATAAACTCAGCTGTTGCTTTTATTATACTCTGGATAGCTTTATGCTAAATAGTAACAGGAGAAAGAGAAGGGGCTCAAATCAGGTCTAGGTACAAAAGGGTTTAGACTCAATGTCAACCAAACCTCATTATGCACTATTTGAGGGGTAGTTACACATAAATAACAAAGACCAAGACAGCATTATTTGACTCAATGTTCATGATGGGTAGCACATAGGAAGAATTAATTAAATCAAGAATTCCTGATATTTACATTTAAAAAAAAAATGTAGATATTTCAATTAACAAATATCATGAGGGTAAGTAGTGAAAAGAAAACATATTCTAGAATATAAATAAACTTGAGATATTGTGATATATATGTAATCCAATACCTTAATATTTGCAGTCCACCACCCACATGCTTCCTTCTCATTGGACCTTGCATATACCTCCACCTCCTGGTTTTCCACGAATTCTGTGTGTTTGCCGGTATCTTTCGGTGGTAAGAACACTTGGGAAAACGGGAATTTTGACTCCGGCTGCCAGCTACAAAACAAAAAAAAAATAATGTAAATAAAAATAACTGCACTACGCCATTTCGATATATATTTACTTAGATACAGGTTTTATGAATTTTGGTACTTACTCATTTTCAAAGGCTACGAGAACCTCGTTGTCGAGCACGTCGGTGACAATGGCCTAAAAATAAAGAGATTCTTAGAATATTCCAACGATACAGAAACTTGGTGATGCGCTAGAAATAAGATATCTAGGTCATTTAAGTGTATATGCGCAAATTTAAAAAGCCATCAGGTGCCGTTCCAATTTCATAACACTGACACTGCGGTTAAAAATACTTTATGCAGCATAATTATTACAACACATGGAAAAATCACGCCCTGACAGGCGGACATGGCGTCCATTCCAGCCGTGATGATCTTCCCGGAAAAATATTTTTGTAAGTATATGTATTACAGAGGTATTGATCGTTGGAAATAATTATCTAAATATATCACCAATCAAAATAGTTCTTGTTGTACGCAATTTGATCGTACTTCACAATTTACAAACCTTATAATAAGCACCATTATCACCGTACACCTCGACCGACAAATCCTCCATTTTGGTTTGAAAGCGTATTTGGCGTTTTCGGAGCGAGAACGAATGTTCGGCGAGAACTGGCTGGCCAATCGTTATCAAGTATTCCCGCATAGACAATAATATTTAGCTTTTTTAAAAAGTACCACTGTGCTATGGTTAACCAAGTGAGTCATCGACATTTTTGAATTTGGAATTCCCTAACAAAAAAAAATCTGTGGAGTCACGAATAGACGGATTTCTGGATCTCAAGAGCTGTTCTGAACTATACGGGTATTTTTTAAGTTTATCAGTACAGCTAAACATTATAATTTTAAAACAGATGAAAAGGTGTTAGAACACCTTTTGTATTTGTTCTTATATTGAGGATTCCTAGTGTCCCACAACTCGGAGAGTCTCAAATGTTAATATAAATTCTTTCTCCAACTTTAAAACATTGTACGGGAGTGGTGTTAGGCTGCGCGAGTGCGCGAGCGTCTCTTTAACGTGATCCATGTTCGACTCGATCGCTGTCCGTGCCATAGTATTACTACGTTAGTAAAGTAATACTAAGTTCACGTAGTTTTACTTTACTCTTTGGTCCGTGCGCTGACTGACGGATGTTTGAACAAATGCCATTATACGCTCACTTAAAAGTCATGAAAGTCATGATTGATGGTTGCGTAATGAAAATCCAGATCTTGGGCAATCAATATCATGCAACCATCAATCACTGCATTAGACAATGAGTTATTCGTCAATCACCGTCTTTATTGTGGGAAAACTAACAGCAAAACCTACCGTGTTTGGGACGCCTTAGGCTGCATTATAATTATATATAGAATCAAACAATATATTTTCAGGGATTCCCCTTTCAGAATGTCGACTAATTTGACAATATCATTTTTACAGATTCTATAGAGCCTCTACTGTAGAATCTATTTATTTTATAAAAATCAATGTTTATTTGTTTGTCCTCTATGCTTCCGAAACCATTGATCAGATTGTGAGGGTTCCTAGCAAAAACATCTAAAATACAAATTTCATTGCAACACATGCCGGGTGCAGCAAAAACATACATACACTTCGAAATGTTGACTTTCTCTTGAAACCTCGGATATGCGATGCAATGATATTTCAAATGTTCGATAATAGCGACTCTGTAAAATCGATATTTTTAAAGATAAATAACACTGACCTGTCAGCTGTCAGTGATTTATAATCATTTCATTTCCGATACGATATTAAAATATCGATTGAAATGAAATATCGATATTTATATATTTTAAATAGGTTATCGTGATGATGATTTGACACTGTACCTTTCAGCAGTTTCAGCTCATGTTATTATTTTAATAACGAATGTCATGTCATTGATAACTGTAGGTGTGTAATACTTTTTTAAGTTTGGAAGGAGTTTAGAAGTGCCTGGTTGGATAACTCATTAATATTTAAAATAATTTTAATTATAAAAAATCATTATTTGCAGATATCTTCGTTTATTCACCTAATTTTAATAAAGCTTTGAACTATCTATTATATCGAGTTGAAACTGTCGAAATTATCTATCAATATTTACAAGACGATATTCGTATCGATATTTTCATCAACTTGCAACCCCATCTATCGGTACTGTCGGATAGTTATATATACATTCTTCCTTTATTGATGGTGTTAGATCCTATTTTAGTTTTATTATTGTTTTATTATTTTGAGGCAATGACTAAAAACTAAAAAAACATCGTCTTGTTGTTGACACCGCAGTTTGTATACTCTGGTATAATCGAGGCAATAAATACTACCCTGATAGCCATGTTGACCGTATGGTATGTTCCGATGTACACTGAGAGCACTGGTCAGTGCTCGTATTGGCAGGCCTATGCCACTAAACATAAATATGTAAAACATAAATGCCGATAAACAACTACCGGCCGCATGGCCGCTGGCAGCCCTTATACGCAGTTTCGCGCAGTGGGTTGCCGACAGCTGTACCGCGCGCTCACGCTTTTATTATACCTATATATTATATATTTTTATACCTTTAAATACTAAAACTATAATATATACAGACAAATTGAAATGGTTTCTGGTAGTTTATGTGCTGTACATGGATGTAAGTAGTAATCCAGCAAGAGAAAAAAATCTGTAATTGTTTTTGTTTTCAAATATATTTTGTTCTATTTTAATGTTTTGGTTTCTGTTTTAAATAAAAAGAGTTAATACGGGTTTCACTGTCACATAGAGTTGTTTTTAGATAAGGACTAGTATGCCCTTTCTTTAATATAAAAATACCTACTTAATTCGAATTGTAAACCATTTGAATTATACAATTTATTTAATTAATCAAGTGTTTATTTCGAATACAAATAGTTAATTCTGTAATAAAAGTAATTAATAATGGTTTACCATTCTTATTAAATATTTATAATAGTAAAAAAAATACGAAATTTTGAAATGGTTTTAAGATTCTATTTATTAAAAAAAATTATACTTAGGTAAGTACTAAATACCTTATCTTTATAATTTTTAAGTAAATGATACTTTATTAGTTTATATTTATAAGAATGCCATAACTACAAGGAATAAAATCTTTAGTACCTAGGTACCTTATTTTTTTATCCAAAAGCAAAACGCCACCGTGCTAGCGTTTTTAGATTTTGTCGGCACGATTGTCTTCAAGGACAACGACGCATCTACTCGTTTACTGAATTCCAGGCGTTTGATTGGGAAAAGATTTAGATCTAGGTACTCAACTTTAATTAAGGAACATCAACAATATACATATGCAACATTGTTCTTTAGATTTATCACTACATCACATCTATACTAATATTATAAAGCGAACAAACGAACTCTTCAGTTCGTTTGTTTGCTTGAATCGCTTATCTCAGAATTGCTGGTTCGAATTGAAAAATTCTTATAATTTTGTGTTGGATGGACTATCCATTTATAGAGGAAGGCTATAGGCTATATAACATCACGCTACGACAAATTCTTTAAGTTTCTTTTCTATAATAATTTATTGATGTTTCTCGTTAGAGGTTTAGTTAAGCAAGGTTGCGTGGCTTCGGCGATAAGTTTTTCGGAGAAGCGATTTGTTGTTAAGTGTTTCGTATTAGTAAACTTACGGGGACGTGGTATTAAGTGTTACACTTTTCTAAGTCAGGTAACACACCCGATTTTTTGTGTAATAAACTTTATTAACATAGCCTTTTTCATAAAAATATAGATATTTAATTTTACATAAAAAGAGGTAACCCTAAACTCACTTACGGCAACGCAAAGTCAAGTCAAAAAAATCTTTATTTCATAAAATTGACCATCAATTATTCGAAATCGTCGATTTAATAAATAATTATTATAATAAAAAATTATAGATCAACACACACAGAGTCACCGCAACAATAGTTTGCTTCGTTTGACGAAGCAAACTATTGTTGCTTATTCATTTTTAATTTTAAAAACATAATAGCACACAACAAAATGATGTGATATTTACTGAATGTTGTTGAAACTGTCTGGTTTTTCTTTTTTAAAAGAGTGGCCGTGAGTTTGTTTGCCCGATTTCTTCTCACAAGGCTCAACCATTTGGAAACGGGCGGTTATAGATCGAAACAGGCAGATGTGATATTATGTTATCCATTTTGTTTTCTTTAATCATTTTACATTTGAACAAGCAAACTATTGTTGCGGTGACTCTGTGTGTGTTGATCTATAATTTTCAATTATAATAATAATTTATTAAATTTACGATTTCGAATAATTGATGGTCAATTTTATGAAATAAAGATTTTTTTTTTAATTTGAATTTGCTCTTTTAACTGTTTGTTAACTGTTCGATTAAAATTTTTATTTGTGCGATCTTAGTTTAAAAAAATAAATTAGATTACAGTTAGGACTGTGACCATAATGCACAAGCCGAGTGAGCGAAGAAAAAAAGAGACGTTTCTCTTAACGTTATAATTTACAGTTGGTGCAGGTCAGTCAATCGTATTTTGATTGGGAAACTAACATATAACGGTGAGGATGAAATTAAGATTGCAGCCCAAAATTATTGTAATACTCATAAGCATTTCAAAAAAAGGAGACAAATAAAAATATAAAATAACAGGTATTGATGTTTTATTAAGACCCAACTTATTTGTTTTATAATTTAATAGTAACAAGCTTATTAGACTTCTCAGTTTACACTAACCCTACCAACTCGTATAAATTTCTTAATATTGCTATAAATTTGTAATCATTGGTAAATCTATGGAAAAATGCAGTACAATATGTACGTAGGTAGTTATAGTTATGTTGATATACACTTTCATATATAAATATATGATAGTGTATATCAACAAACTATAACTACTTACGTACATATTGTACTGCATTCTACGTACAGATATATATATATATTACAACACAATTAGTTAAAGTTCAGAAATATAGATGGCGCTTCATATTAGAATGCAAAATTTTGCCAAGAGTGGGCGCTCTTTTCCCCTAGTATTACTTTACTCTTTGGTCAGTGGTCAATCAAGTCAATTGTCAATTCGCATGATAAAAGTGACAGTGTGACAGCCATGTGTCAGCACTGAGAGCGCCTTACCTCGAAAACTCCAGTGCTCACTACTGTGAGCTGTGAGCACTGGAGTTTTCAAAAATGGCTACTTTTATGACGTCCTATATTTCTCTACGATGCTGTGGCAGTATACTGTCAGTCTATAACGGAACGCAGGGCCGTCTTAAGGCTATATAGTGCCAGGGTGCGGACCTCAGACTGCGCCCCCTCCCCCCCGGTCAACCAATAAAACGCAATAATATTTTGATATTTCATTTATTTTTCTCTAAGATCTGTAATCTACAATAAATATACAATGTTTTATTTTAAGTGCAAGTCGCACTTGCGCACGAAGGGTTCCGTTAAGGTCGGTACCTACCGCTACCATATTTTAAGTTAAATATAACCTCCTTTTATTTTTTAGTTTTGTTGTTATACCGGCAACAGTAATAAATTATCTGTGAAAGTTTCAACTGTCTATCTATTTGTTGCCGCTGTAACAACAACTAAATAATAAATTATTATTTATACATATTTCTTCTATAATATTTATTCAATTATTAAAATCAAAGTCAATTTTTCAGGCTTTTGAGTTGGCAAATATTTTAATAATGTCGTTTATTTTGATACCAATTTTTGATTCTATACTTATAATGGCCAAGTTTGTCAGTCTGTTTTGGGTCATGGTTGACCGAAGATAATTTTTTATTAACTTCAATTTTAAAAAAGACCGTTCTCCTTCAGCTACTGTTACAGGCAGTGTTAAATATATACGTAAAGATGTTGAAACGTTAGGAAATACGGACATTAAATTGTTTGAATAAATATAACTTGAAATATCAAGTGGAGTTTTGTCAACATTTGAAAAAACTATTGGCAACAATTCTAACTCATTAAATAAATCTTCCTCGTCAATATCTAATGTATTTTTAAATGTTAATTTTTCTTGTAAGGTGAGACATTGTGTTTTTTTTAATCGGCTCCATTTTCCTCCAGTTCTCAATGTTATGCAAAAATGAAAAAACGTTATTGTGATCCGCTAGAAATTCGAATCTCTCATTTAATTTCGAGATTGCAGTGTCAAGTAAAAAAAAATAAAAACATATTTTAAACTTTTTCACTGGGTCATCTGCAGCCTCGTAATTAAAATGTCTTTTTCGGGGATGTGGACGAACAGTTTCGTTAAATTCAGTTTCGCACTCTAATTCTTCCGTAATTAATTTTGAATCAGCTAGCATTTGTTGAAATGCAGTGTCTGTGCGGTATTTGCCTAAATCTTTTTGAACCTGATCAACCATTTTGATCGCCTCTGAAAGAATGACGTCAGATTTTTTAAAACTTTTACTTACAATATTAATCTTTAGTAAAATGTTGTACCATATAACAACTGAACATATAAATTTAAAAGACTTTAACTTAGCCGTTAATGAACTCGCTATGTTTCTTGTGTCGCAGTCGTACTTGTTGTTGGTAAAAATAGAGTATAATGGATCGTAAATTTTACCCATGTTATAGCGTAAAGCTTTAATAGCATCAAATCTACTTTCCCAAAGCGTATTTGAAAGAGGTTTTAATGTCAAAGTAGGTATCTGTTTCATAATAACATCCCAGCGTGATGTTGATGCTGAAAACAATACATATATTTCTTGAACAATTGAGAAAAAGTTTGTAATTTCCAGTGAGCTTTTAGCGGCATCATTTACTACTAAATTTAGGGAGTGAGCAGCACACGGCACGTAATATATATATATATATATAGACCTATATTTTTTCCTCTCATATTGGCTCCATTATCATATATTTGGGCTCGCAAACCATTTAATTCAATATTGCATGATTTTAAGAAATCTAACAAATAAGTTGCCAACCCATGTCCGGTAGTATCAGTTACAGGTAAAAACCCTAAAAAATGTTCTCGTACTTCAGCACGTTTTGTTAACGGGTTTAAATAAACAAATTTCACAATAACAGTAAGTTGTTCTTGGTGTGAAATATCAGGTTTGCAATCTAGAATTACAGAGTAATATTTAGATTGCTTCAAAACATCAATTATAGTAGTTTTAATTTTTTCCGCAATTAAACTAATCAATTCATTTTGAATGTTATGGCCAAGATAATGCGGCAAGCGATGCTCAGATCTTTGAATTCGAGCAATATGTTCTGATAGTACATTATCAAAATTAGATATACTCTCTACCAACTTACCGTTATTTCAAAATTACCGTTATTTGTGTCAAACAACTTCTCAGTTGTGCCCCTAAAAGCTATATTTTGACCTGCCAAAAATTTTATAATCTCGATCATCCTCTCCAACACTGCCGTCCACCTCTTTTTCTCGCGGTAAGTCTATTTCAGCTTGGTAAAAAGAGTCCACTGTTAGTCCTTTCAATAAGTCCTTTTTTAGATCCAAATATTTTTTATAAGAACATAAGTGCGCTGAACTTTTTTCATATCGATCAATATTTCTCGACAAATGAACCCAGTCTTTGAAACCAGCGTGGCGATTAAAAGCAGTGACATTAATATTAAAAAGCTAACAGTGGAAACAAAATACAGAATCAGTAGATGTGGAATAAATAAGCCAATCTCGATGAATAATTTCGCTGTTTCGTAACTTTTTACTGTAATATGTATTCGAAAACGACCTATTGTTACTATCTGAAGGATAGTTACATTTTTTAATTTGAATTGGTCCATGTTCTGTTAAAAATAATCTTAAATTATCGTCGTATTACTTGGGGCCAGAGAGCAGGATCATTCGCGACATTTTCACAAAATCGTGCATCTGGCTCTGTTGCTGAATGGTATAAAATTGGTTCACTTAGAGTAGGCGAGGTACTGGTACTAGTGAGAGGTGGGTCTTCTGAAATAGAAGTTCTCTCTTCTAAAGAAGGTGTCTCTTCTAACTGTCCGGCTGATGTTGACGAAGATGTACCTAAAAAAATCCATAAGTGAGTCAACAATTTGAGTAACCAAGTCTGGTATATAGCCACGCAATAGTATTTTTAAACAACATCAAAAAAAATCTTATAAGTGTTTCGTTTTTTTCCATTGAGGTACGGAACCCTAAAAACGGCGAATCAAAGACAAGAGAGTGAGACAAAATCACCCCGATGGGGATCGAACCCAGGATACATGACAAGTCACTCGACTTACGTCACTCATTTGCGCCACCTTCAATTCACCAACTGAACTTACCAGGTCGAAAGAAAGAGTCAATCGGACTAGTTAGCTTTTTAATTTTTTCTTCATTCTCCGTTTCCTTTTTCTGTTTTGTGCACCCGATGGTTTCTTTTTACCATCCCCTAAATCGGCCATCTGCAATCAAATAGAGCATTTAGCATATAAATATTTCACTCACTTCAATGAAATTATATGAAAGTAAACTTACTTAAATGAAATGGAACAATATAAAGCCCAAGTAAAGTAGGTATCATAAATTAAGAACTCACTCGTACTTATTGTGTGTGATTATGATTAATGATTACAAACACCACGATATGGCATCAATTATGTAGGTTTATTTTTTATTAATTAATTAGTAGGTATATCGGTATTGTAACTATACGAGTATGTACTAATGTAACAGTAGTTATATCTCAATGATTGTAACCGTAATAAAAATAACTCTGTAAAAATAAAATTGACTTAGCTGGACGATATTAATTTCCGTTGTTTATGATTTAAGTACGCACTGAAAAAACTCCATCCATTTGCACATTATTTTTTTACGAAATCACAGCACAATCAATTAATCGATATAGGTGGGCCGTAACTGAATTTCCACTAGCTAGAATTTTTAGTGCTCACTCGGTGGCTATCGCAAATATAATGAAAACTTAAGGATAAGAAATTGATTTCATATTTCTCTAACGTTTCACAGCATTAAAGAAAATCAAACTTTAAAATTCATGCAATAAGATTCAATTGTCATAGGTCGTCTAATGACATCAATCAATAACCGACACTCAGAGCCGCATCGCGAACTTACATAGACATAGATATTGCCGCGTGCGTGTTAAATAAGTTTCATTGGTAAATGTATCGAAATAAGAGCTATTTTACCTTCCATATCTTGAGCGGTATGATACGTGCCGAAAGGCAAAAGTGACAATAATACAATGGTAATTTAATATTGGTTGATGCCTATATTTTTATGCATATAGGTGTTTATTTGACGTAAGTATACAAAACGGGGGAATGGCGTTAAAATTACTTATGTGTAATAAGTAAACTGTAAGAGTACTTATGAGTTAAAGTTTAATTAAGGAAATATCGAAATGTTTAGAGCTCGGCCTGCGCCCCCTTGGGCTCCGCGCCCGGGTGCGGCCGCACCCTTGAACCCCCGGTTCAGACGGCCCTGACGGAACGAATTTCTCCTCACTACGAGCACTGAGCACCAACACACAATAATATTAATTAAAAATACAATCGTAACATTCAACAATTTTTTTAAATATTTGGAACTTATTAATATTAGGTTGGCAACACTTCACTTATATTGCAAATGGCTGCGTATGAGTACCGATTGCCGGTTTCTTGTGCTTTTCTTTTTGAAATAAAAGTTTTGGTTTGAATATAAAAATCGGAGATCAGTCATAAACATACATTAATTAGCTAAAGTATAAAATTCTCATGTTAGAACCAATAAAACAAGAAACAGGTAACAACAAAACACATTCATACACCGTATAAGTAGGTACCTATATAGTGTTCAATTGTATATATATATATACCTATAGATATGTATATTATATTAGTTTTCGGTATCTGACCACTAGGCAGAGTTTTGTGTTGTGAATAAAAAGAAGCAGAGTTGCCTGTCTATATCCTATATACTATTGTAGTCTTTGGGTATACTCTTTGGTTGACATTTGAACACTGACAGCAAACGTCTGTTTGAGAAAAAATATTGAAATCAGCGCAACGTATTCAAATTCTGAATATTATTTCCTTATTATTTGTTGTTTATAGTAAGTAATCTAATTAGAGGTTGCGAAGTGCAGTAATTGTTTAAGCTACATAGTTACTTAAGTAACAACAAATATTGTAAGTGGATTTATTTACAATATTTTAGATGGCTGAAGATCGAAGAGTGATATTAGTAACGGGGGGGTCCGGTTTGGTTGGCCAAGCAATTAAAACTGTAATAGAAGAAGAAAAACAACAGGGAGCTCTTAATTCCCAAAACGAAACATGGATATTTTCTGGTTCTAAAGATGCAGACCTCAGGTACTGTTGTTTTTAAGATATATTGTAGATGACAGCAATAGTTTATCTTAGTGTATACGTAGATTATAAACTTTAACTGCTTATACATTAACTTTTTATAAACTATAGTGATATGCATTTGGGTACGCAGCAAATTGAACTCGAATTGAGACAAAAAATATTAACTCTTAAAATTGTTGTCACAAATACACCTTTCAATATTGTTAGCGCAAATCTGACCATACACAGTAAATTTCTTGTTACTGTGCACATTAAAAAAATATTGCCACTGGTATCAATGGTGAAGAAAACCATTGTGGGAAGACCTGCATAGCTGAAAGTTTTAAATAATACTCTTGATGACTTTTCACATTTGCTGAACTGCCAGACTAGCTTTTCGGACAGTGCCCTACTCATCTGAAATGGAGAAGTGGAGTGAAAGTGTCAAAACAGTGCTGATATTGATGATGTTACAATGAATGCCACTATTAAACCCTAGTTCATTACAGTGTCCAAATAGATTATCCTACAGTTTATCACTACATATTATAAAACAAAGTCCCCTGCCGCGTCTGTCTGTCTGTTTGCGATAAACTGAAAACTACTGAACGGATTTTCATGCAGTTTTCAGTAATAGGCAGAATGATTAATGAGGAAGGTTTAGGTGTCTAATTTGTTAAGATTTTGTGTAAATTGAGTGAAATATGTTGATGATTGTTGAAGACACCCGCTACCCATGCAAGCCGAGGCGGGTTGCTAATTGAAAGCCAAAATGACATTGACAGTGTGGTGATAATAATAAATATTGTGTGGAATACTGACAACCTGTTAATGTTTATTGAAACCTGAATTCAAATATGTTGTATAACATTACATTTTAAACTGATGCAAGCATGTTAATTAAAAAAATGCCAATTAAAAATTATGGTATTTTTACTAAACTGTACCTAATCAACTACAGTATTTTTTTTATAACATAATATTTATTATTATGGAAATATTAATCAATGCAGTTTGAAGATGTGTGGGCATATAATATAAATATCCTACTAATATTATAAACCTGAAAGTTTGTGAGGATGTATGGATGTTTGTTACTCTTTCACGCAAAAACTACTGAATGGATTTTAATGAAACTTTACAATAATATAGCTCATATATCAGAATAACACATAGGCTATAATTTATGAAGATATTGTGTATATTGGCCAAAATATAACAATAAATATTAAGTAAGTTGGAAAAAAATCTGTCATCTGCGAGCTATTCTGGTGTGCGGTGGGAAAACTGTAAGAGTTACACGAATATAATGTACGGTGGGATTGTTTCTCCTAAATAGTTCTACAAAAAAGTCCGCGACAGTATATATCTATCTTCTATGTGTAAGCCATTATTACCTAAAGAGTGAACCATAAATACAATAAAATTTGATTTTTTATTCCCAATTCACATTTAGCAGTAACAAATTCATTTTTATGAAAATAAATTTTTATCGCTTCTGATATTCATAGTAGATAAACTTTGTCTTTTAAAGTACGTAATTTGGTCAAATATTTTAAAAGTTACGACTATAATATAAAAGTGCGGGCGAGGGGGCGGGGGGGAACATCGCTCACCGCCGCGTGGCGTATTGGCGTGAGCCACCCGGCACCCGGACGCGGGCAGGCACTGGCAGACTGGGAATTTTCAAGACACTAGCGATTTGTTAAAAGGCTCTGTATACATACATTTCTATAATATACTAGCAATCTGCCCCTGCTTCGCACGGGTACAAATTATACACCTAAACCTTAATCATGAATCACTCTTATTAGTTAAAAAAATTTGAAAGTTTGTGAGGATGTATCGGTGTTTGTTACTCTTTCGCACAAAAACTCCTGAATTGATTGCGATGACACTTCGTATGTAGATAGCTGGAGACCTGGATTAACACATAGGCTACTTTTTATCCCGAAATTCTCCTGGCATCTGAGTTACGCGGGTGAAACCGCGGGGCACAGCTAGTCTTACATACAGCTGAGTGTGCAATCATTTAATGGAGACAGTAAGTTTCTTGATATAATTAAAGAGTGCATCTAAGTTAAATGTGGCTGTCTCATACACATTAAAATATAACCTTAGGGTGTTTTTAATTTATGCTGAACATACTCTGTTTTTAATCATACACACAAAAGAAAGTGATTGTATGGAGAAGAAAAAAATCTTATTGAAGACAATTGAAAGAAATCAAAATTTGTTGCGTTGTGGGTGCTGGTTTAATTATTTTCTTTGTCTTTTCAGGGACAAATCCCAAACAGATGCATTGTTTGAGAGACATAAGCCCACACATGTTATACATTTGGCTGCTATGGTGGGTGGTCTATTCCACAATATGACTCACAATTTAGATTTTTTTGTAAGTTTACATTCAAATTTATAGCTTATCTTAGTTGTGTATGTAAAAGCAATCGGTAGCTATACAAAGTTAATACTGGTGTTATAATACACCACAAACCTCCATCCTCATCACTTGTATAATTGGCACTCCTACACTGTGTGCTTCTCAAGAAAAAAATTTTCTCACACAACCAATATGTGGAACCAATTGTCGGCTACGGTATTTCTGAACAGAAACAACATTCAAAGCATACTCCCACCTCATAGGCCATGGCCCATGGGCGGCAGTAGTCACATCAGGTCACCCGTCTGCTCGTTTACCGCCTACCCCATAAAAAATAAAACCCACAATAACTAGTAATATTTAAGAACTAGCCGGGTTCTGCGGTTATACCTGCTGTGGACAAATTCGAGAAGTTTCTACTCCTTTTCTATACCTCGAACCACTATATCATATAACCTATAAATGTTCCTCATAAAAAAGGCATTCATAGCAAAAAGAATTTAACAAAATCGGCCCAGTTGATCCCAAGGTAGTTCATTTTAACATAAAACATTTTACAGCTCTATAACATTAGTATAAGTATATAAAAATAATTGAAGAGTAGGTACGAAAACCAATTTTGCATTTTCAGAGAGATAACATGGCCATAAATGACAATGTACTGAATGCTAGTTACAAAAACAATGTAAAGAAAGTTGTGTCTTGCCTGTCTACGTGTATATTTCCTGACAAAACTTCTTATCCTATTGACGAAACAATGGTAAGTGTTAAATATTAAAAATATAATAAACAATAAAGGATATGGTATTATGGATGGTAGGGGATATATTGATATTGGTGATGTAGGCAATTTGTTGTTGTTTACCAAACACGGGAAGGATGTACTGTGATATTTGAACTATCTTACACCATGTAAGGAGCTGGCTAGTAATATTATGTCTATGTCATATTCGTTCTTGGAAATAGTTTATAAACTGTAAGGGTAAAAAAGCCTAGCTTTTTTTTTTCGTGTGGAAACTCCCACGGGTCATCACGGATGGTATGTCGGAGTCGAACCGACTAAAACCACACGGTGTTTTGTCAGAAGTGAGTCTATCGCAAGGGACTCTTGTATACCCTAGGAAGGAAGTCTCAGAGAACCTTGGCAGACTTTGGCAAAACGAATCGTTTCTTGATTTTAGGAACGTGGCATAATCATGCTCCCATACTAGTTAGAAAGTGGATTATATTAATAATAATTAATTACAGATCTCACTATACCGCGTCACTCTTCCTAGTAAAACACCACTTTCTCTGGTAACCCTCGCATGGCATAATGAAGGTTATCATGGTACTGATGTATTATATACCTATATTTCTCACTCAAGACTCTTAATTCAATAGTGCAGAGCTTTTGAAAATGCTTGTATTTACGAGATATTCTTTGGTATGAAATATCACCAAATTCCTTATATCTTATAAGTAGGACCAAATTAAAGTTGGCACAATGTGGGTCTTTAATACGCCTCTGCCTACCCTCCGGGGATACCTAAGTAAGGTACCTAAGTAAGGGTAAGTCTATTTATCTATGTATGTCAACCACACATCACTACATATTATAAAACAAAGTCCCCCGTCGCGTCTGTCTGTATGTCTGTTACTTTGTAAACTAAAAAACTATTCAAAGGATTTTCATGCGGTTTTCACCAATTGACAGAGCGATTCATGGGGAAGGTTTAGGCATATAATTTGTTAAGGTTTTTGTGAAAATTGGTTCAAATAATATATGATGATGATTGTTGAAGATGTCTCTACTACCCGTGCGTAGCCGCGTCGGATTGCTAGCAAACAATCAATTTGCAGGAATTTGAATCAGTGTAATTTTATCAATCCATATTCACTTGCTGATATAAAGAAGTCCTTTTGTCAGGATGGATTTATTAAAAACAAAAACAGTTCATTAGTTGTATGTGTGTATACTTCGATATTTCATTCTTTCGTTTTAGCTTACATTTATTACAATTTTAATTATTTCAGGTACATAACGGTCCACCGCACACATCCAATTATGGCTACAGTTATGCCAAGAGAATGATAGATGTTTTAAATAGGTAATTTCTTATTTATTTTTTCTTGTTAACTGATTGCGTTAAAATACTACACATTATTTGCTTGTCTACGAAGTATCTATATATTGGAATGAGTTACCTAAAATAAGAGTAAAATTAATGTTACCTGCTTAATGTAGCTCAAGCTATTGTTTTCACTCCCCAATCCACCCGAATGCGGCCAATTTTTCTCATTCTAAATTCCCAAAGTGCCCGATTGACGGCAATAGCCTTGCCCCCCCGTGGGACCTATTTAGTTGGCAAAAGTGGGAGTTAGTACGCCTCAGCCTATCCCTTAACAGATACAGTAGTAGCGTAGTGTTTGTATAAACAAATAAACAAGTGTGGGTACCTAATAATAATTATTTAATGTAAATCTTAGCTAAGCGGGTATCACAGCAAAAGTAGTACACGGCATAATGACAAATCACATAATTGACTCTACACGTAAAGTAATTATTTAACTTGTGTTGTCGTTGCGAGCTAATTAGAACTTTATTGTGTATTTGGGAGTGTCGCAATTTATTTATTTTTATACTTTCTGTGAATAGTCTAGCATTTTAGTGTAGTAAGTAACTGATAATATGATAGATCTTTGGCGATCTCAGTCACCAAGACGAACATAACCTTATTTAAACAGCATTATTAGAATCGGTTAAGTAATACAATCATCATGTTTCAGAGGATACCATGAGATGCACGGGCGTATGTTCACTTCAGTGATTCCATGCAACGTGTTCGGACCACACGATAACTACAACTTGGACTCCAGTCATGTCATTCCGGCACTCATCAGAAGAATGGACGATGCTATGCAAAAAGGTGCCAATAGTGTATTATATAATTATGTAGCGCAAATCGAATGTGAAATGTTACAAATTGTTCTAAAAATGTATAAAGAGTCACGCAAATTGATACTATATTTAAGTAACAGCAGTCGGGAGATGGCCAGCCCCGACCAAGGGCACCCGTTCACGAGCATGACGCACGTGTCAGCCATCGTAGTAGTTGACTCTTACGAATAATTCGTAAGTCAATAGTCGTGTTTACGCTGTAATGAAAAAAAAATTGAAATAAAAAAATTAAAATATACGGAACTTAGATATATAGATTGTTCGTGGGAGAGCTATGCTTCGATACCACGGCCTCAGAAAACCGGCAGTGAAGCTTGCATTGCTTTTCGCTGCGTGAGTGAGGTTACCGCAAGCCCTAAGCCTTCCCTCTCCCCCCTCTTCCCCTACTCCCACCTTAGGCCGGCAACGCACTTGTGACTCTTGTGTTGCAGGTGCCCCATGGGCGGCGGTAGTCATTTACCATCAGGTGACCAGTCTGCTCGTTTGCTTCCTATACCATAAAAAAATACGTGTATAATGATAATTGATAAAGCTTGAGTTATATCCATAACAAAAAAAAAGTTGATGTTATTAATTGTTTGCATGAAGAATGTAAACAACTCTTAACTGCTGTTGTGTGTGTACTAGTTAAACATATTCTCAAGACATGGCATCCTCTAATTTTTTACATTTATATCTATTTATATTATTTATGGTTACTGTTATTTATGGTGCTAATTATTATTATATTATTATTAACGTAAGTTTTATTTAAATTGTTTAAATTGGTGCTTAAGTTATATGACGTAACTAATCTATTTAATTAACATCTATTGTATTAACATTCAAACACAATTGTAAATTGTTTGTGAATAAATGAAATGAAATGAATGATACCAAAGTCATTTCATTTCATTTATTTATTTGTGGTACATAGGTTAGTTTAGAGATCTTAGTAATATGTTGAATGTGCCACTGCATCCTACCATATTGAATGGTGCACAAATTATTAAATTGAATTAATTAAAGATAGAATTATTAAGACTATAAATAAAAACCTAGTATTAACAATATCAACTATTCCATTACGACCACCTACTAGTACTAATTGTTAAATTAATTAATATTATTATTATTTCAGTACATACAAATACAAAGGCAATACAACACAAACATATAAACCAATTCAATTATTTCTTTAAACAGCATGTACATACATTATATACTTTATACCTTTCAATCATAAGTCATTTGACTGGCCTGTTGGTATAGTGGTTAGTGACCCTGTCTGCTAAGCCAGAGGTCGTGGGTTCGATTCCCACCCAGGACAAATAATTGTGTGATGAGCATGATAATTTGTTCTGTGTCTGGGTGTGATTTATCTATAATATGAATGTATTTATAAATATATAAGTATGTTTATCAGCAGTCTGGTTACCATAGTACAGGCTGTGCCTAGTTTGGGATCAGACAGCCGTGTGTGAGATGTGTGGAGTTATTATTATTATTTAAACATTCATCAACAATGTACACTGTCGAATAAATGTTATGTATATACATTGCAGGTGATACAACGTTCACGGTGCTGGGCAGTGGCAAGCCGCTGCGCCAGTTCATCTACTCGTTGGACTTAGCCAAACTATTCCTTTGGGTGCTCAGACACTATGAGAGCATCGAACCAATTATATTATCAGGTGAGAACAGCTTGAGCGTGACCTTTAGCGTTATAGACAACAATACTGTATCAACAATGACTGGCCTGTTCGTCTAGTGGTTAGCAATTCTGACTGCTGAACCAGAGGTCGTGGGTTCGATTCTCACCCAGGACAAATAATTGTGTGATGAGCATGGTCAAGTTGTTCTGTGTCTGGGTGTAATTTATCTATAATATGTATGTTCTTTCGCAAAGAGATATTACATTTCCCAAAAACTTGAAACGCCTCTGGAATCTTCTAATCCATTGTGGGACATTCTATAAATAGTCTATTAGTTCAGTTGATTGTTAAAAGATGGCGTGCGTCTCCATTTAGGTAATCGTAACCCTCTAAGACTTTCTATAACCGACAACAGATGGCGCCTGCGGGTCAATTTAGTCTTACGTAACAATATAATAATCAAAATCCTAACTAATATTATAAATGCGAAAGTGAGTCTGTTTGTTACGCTTCCACGTCCTAACTACTCAACCGATTCTCATGGAATTTTGCTTATACGTTGTTGGGGGTACAGAAAAGGACATAGAATACAATTCGTCCAGAAAAAAAATACTGTTCCTAGATTTTCTAGAAATAACCTATACGCGAGCGAAGCTGCGGGCAAAAGCTACTAAAAATGTAATTAAGAAATGTCTCCGGTTTAGTGGACGAGGAAGACGAAGTAACGATTAGCCAAGCAGCAGAGATGATAAAGGAAGCTCACAAGTTCTCCGGCGACATTGTGTACGACACAACCAAGGCGGACGGACAGTACAAGAAAACAGCATCTAACAAGAAACTGAGGAGCCTATACAAAGACTTCAAGTTCACACCTTTTGAAGTAGCCATATACGACACTGTGGGGTGGTTCAAGAAAAATAGGGAAGTTGCTAGGACTTAGAATATTGTTTTATAAGCTACGAATAAAATAAAGAAACTAAGTCCCATACCGTGTTTATTAACTACAAATAATACATATAAACAAACTTTAGTCTAATTCCGTGTTTATTAGCTACGAAAATTGTATAGAAACGGTAAGTCCCATACGGTGTTTATTTTAATTTGGGCCTATAACCGCACTCTAATTGACTCAACTCATGATCAACAAATTTTTTTTTTTTTTACTTTTTTCTCTCTTACGCAAACTGATTGCCATTTTTATATCCTTATGGCTTCAACCACGGAGCAGATAAAAAGAGGAGAGGGCCTAAGCAACTGTGCACTGTGATTATAACTAGGTCCTGACGTTATCACAGTGGGCGTGGCTTATAGTTAGTACACTGTGAGCGTTGGTCTTGTACATTTGTATCGAAAAATCGCAAATCAGTAAATTTTCGTGGTATTAAGAAGTAAAAGATGAAGTGTTGTATTTTATCATGTAAAAACTATCGGATAGGCGCTCTGACGCCATGTATGGCATCACAATTCATTTGTAACTATTTTTTCACAAAACTTTGTGTAATGGGAACTAAAAAAACAAAGGTACGTAGATCTCAGTATTATTAAAATAAATCATACGAAGATACTGAAATGTGTTCTACATCCAGTTCTAAAGAATTTTTAGCCAGCAAAGTATTATTTTTATATTTTTTGTAATCATTTTTTGAATATACTGTCATCTATCTTCAACTAGAAGAACATATTATATAAACAGTAAAAAGACAGTGCCGTAATTAGAACCCAATTATTTTACCTAGCAACCCAAATATTAAACCTTAAATATAAAAATGAAATAAATTGTACTTAGGCTGATGGTTTGAAATGTATTTTAAGCTCATTAATTTAAATCTACAAAATAAACTGCAGCTGCGGTACAGATACGAATAAAGAAAGATAAGAATAAATAAGTGAATCGTCATTTGTGATTTACCACAAACTTCTTTATCCTCACACTAGCAATGCCCAATGCCCATGTGTTAAGCCAGGTCGCAATCTATCTGTTTACCAAATTTTATCCAAATCCGGCCAGCTGTAGGACAAGGTCAAGGCTAGGAGAAAGAAAGAACTCAGAAACTTTCGCTTTTGTATCAAGATGGTTTACAAAATTAATCTTGAAAAGACTACTACCTGGTAAGTAAATTCTCAGTACGGTCCCTTACATCCTATAACTAGTGTGAGATAGCTAAACTACATAGCAACATCGGCATAGAACGATGCGAGTAGTTTTACTATTGTTTGGTAGATGGAAAAAAGTGAAGTGGGCGGAGCTTAACACCCCCTCACCCCGCAAATTGTCACGCGTTGTTTCATAGGGAAATCTAATTACAACATCTCTTTGTATCTGCTCCGTGGCTTCAACTCACCTACAAATAAGGCATATTGCCAGAAATAAATATCGTTAAAACAACAATTAAATTACAATTATATCAGTGTCGGCAACAAACAAATCGGATGGAGTGTAGTTTCTAATGGATGATCGATATGGAAGAATATAATTTATAAAATCTAAGATTATTAATATTTTCGGAAAATAAATTAGGGAAAATTAGGCAATCAGTCACGTGACTGAACACCAATAAGAAAGCATTGGATCAAGCCGTGGACCTTGAAAACGCCATTGTTTCTGTTGACGTTTTACACAATAGAGCGGGAACAAAGCAGGGTATTTGATATATTATTCCTCGCCACAACACGCGCGGCGCAGTGGCGAGCTGACCACTTCAACCATTGCGCCATCCGTGCAGTCATACAGGTGTCCGTACGAGTTGTTAAAAAATTATTGCTCAGATTGTATTTATTTCTAACCCACATACATTCCACCTGTCACTCCTCTACAATCAACAGCAGACGCTCGACACACATTTGACACATTGTCGAAGGGAATTTTAAAAAATTTATTTACTTTTTAATTTTAAGAATGTGTTAATACTCTTGTTTTCTTTTATTGTTATTTTTAGGTGTAATAAATAAATGTTAACCTACTTAAAAATGCATTTTATTCATAATGTAAAAGTCTTGCGTTGTATTAGAGGTAAAAAAAAAACGTGTTTTCTGTATGAAGAAACTAACCGCCAGAATTAAACGTCATGATGATGCTCCTTGCATCTACCCTAGAGGAAAGGAGCACTGGAGCAAACTGGAAAAATCCACCAGAATGGCGTTAGTATAGGTGAATGGTATTAAATGAACTTAGCCGTTGACGGGGCGAAGTGCGCAGAGTTAAAATTCAGATGCCTTCTGATTAATTAGTTATTTTCAATTTATTGTTTGTTTTGAAAAGTGCTCCATACAAAGCAGAAGTTGCTCCTTTGTAACTACAACCTTCAGCTACGGTAGCGCCACCTATATACACACATTTTACGGACACTTTCATGTTAGTCCGAGAGGCAAGCAACCAAGCATTTTCTAAAGGCAGTTTTTTTTTAAATTACGTCTCATTGGTGTAGTAGATAGATAGTGCCGTCAGTCATGAAAATGAAACAGTCATTAGCGATAGATGCGGGGGTTGGTTTTAATTTTTTTAAAACTAAATTTCTCGCAAATACTCTCTAAACCTAGTCTAGGTTTATTTGAATTTGAAACTTGTAAATAAATATTGAAATAAATTATTCTAGCAGGAGAAAACCCTAATGTCGCGCATCATCAGAGGAGAAGAGTTACGCGATAAAAAGGGCAACTCTTGGTGAACATAGACTGTAGGTAATTGGCACTGTGCGATCTTAATACTTATATATTTATACTTTATACTTTAATTCTCCAAGAGTCGCTATTTATTTAGGTTATTTTGCGGAGTAGATCTTTTGTACTGGTATTAGTACTATTTGTGCCTAAACTGAAAACAGCAGTTCCAAAATACAATTTTTTCGAATTTATTTAACCATTCATTTAAACATAATAGAAAATGAACAAAACAAAAACTAACGAATGATAAGTGGTATTAATTAAAGGTTGAATAATGGAAAGACAAGACGAGGTCCACGGACTTCAACAAATAACAAAACATACATGTTTTTTATGATTTTCGTTTACAGTTGATGTGTTTTTTACAGTGACGTCACGAAGCTTGACCTTCTCCCGCCCCTTGTCACAGTTCGTTCACCCCCCCATCTCAACTTTTTTTAAAGCTCTGTGTCGTGTATTTTATTTTCTTTATTTCGGAAAACCAACAATTGTACAATGAGTATTATTTACATATGGTTAAGGTTTACAAGTTACATAGGAGCTATGGTGCAAGACCCCAAAGTAGCGCCTCGATAAATTTAAAACCTCCCATTTTTCTATGTTATTCGCCGTAAAAAGTATTTGATGACCTTTTTTTTTAGATAAAATGTGAATCAAAATGTTTTATTGAGCCCCCAATCCATTGATTTGGCGCCCCCGGCATGGCGGCGCCCGGGGCCGCCCCTGATTCCACAGATTACTATAATGCAAAGATACAATGAAGTTTATGTTCAAGTCTGCTATACCTATCACTACATATTAAAAAATAAAGACATCGCCGCGTCTGTCTGTTTGCGATAAACTGAAAAACTACTGAACGGATTTGTGTGTAAGGTGTATAATTTGTTAACGTTTTGTATAAATTGGTTGAAATATGATGATGATTGTTGAAGATATCTTCTAACGTAGTGTTTGTATACTCTTTGATGTCTTTACTACCCGTGCGCAGCCGGGGCGGGTTGCTAGTTCAATTATAATTATGACAATTTAAACAAAGCTGTTGTACGCTATCAATAATAGCATTTTTAATATTTATTTATTATTTTCTATTGTTTAAACATCGGATTTCATTAAAGGTACCTACTAAAGGAAAGCAGCTCAATTCTGTGATGTAGGTGCACCCGTGGTCCTGATACACACGAAAAGGTTTAATACCAAAGTTGTGTAGACGGGAACCAATTTAAATTAATAAAATATTATTATATCGGACCAACTAAAAAGTTATATCGTTAAGAAAAAATGGGTGATCAGTTTCAATTTCAATTTCAAAAATTATTTCAAAAGAACCAACTGAACTGACCGTTCAGTTGGTTCGTTTGAAATAATTTTTCTAAAAATAAAATAGGTATATACCTATTTTATGGTGTATTTTATGGTCATATGACCAACCAGTTGGTTGGACTGGAAAAACCCATAGAGTTCCATTTTGCACAACCAGTTGGTCGGTTCAGTTGTTGGTGGCACGAGCCGTTCACAGCTAGGAGGCAAAGTAAGGAAATAAGTCGATAATTTTCAATATTTGTTAAGTGTACCTAAAATAATAATAATATCTTAATTGTTGAGTTTGCTTTGCTTTAAACTTGATACATTTTAATGGTAAAAGCTTTATGATACATTAAAGGTAACTTAATTAACCTTAACCTTTAATTTATTTCTCGGCGCACTAAACTTTCCACGCACAAAACAGTCACGAGTAATTGTACCTAATTAACGTAGGCTTTTAAGTAAAAGTACTAATATTTATAAACGACTTTATTTTATAATAACATTATCTTTATAAATAACGCTAAGACTTACATGCTTTCCAAAATACTTCGCAAACATGCTAAGACAAAACTTAAATAATTATTAGAACACTGTCTTAGCAAAGTAAGATCAAAAGTTACAAAATTAAATACTTACGCCTTTAAGGCGGGGGGTATATAACTGCCGCTGCAGCTTAAAGGGTTTAGTAACACTAAATAGGCTTATATAGTGAGCGACATATATCCAGTACCTAATGCGAACGTGGCACAGTCAGTATCAGTAGCGTAGAAAACGACAAATATAATATGAACAGTTTGTTATTTGAAATGAATATCTTGTGCAGCTGACCGTTGCTTCAGAACAAAGTCTATGAAAAAAAATTGTCATTTTTAAATATATTGCAATTTTTTTTTTATGGTGTATGGGGCAAACGTGCAGACGGGTCGCCCGATGGTAAATGACTACCGTCGCCCATGGGCACCTGTAACTCAAGTCAAGTGCGTTGCTGCCCTTTAAGGTGGGAGTCGGGGAAGAGGATTAGCGGGGGAGAAAGGGGAGAGGGAAAGGGGGGAAGAGGATTAGGGGGGGGGAGGATTAGCGGGGGGAGGGGGGAGGAGGAAGATAATTAGAGGGGGAAGGGCGGAAATAGGGGAGAGGGAAGGGTTGGGGCCTCCGGTAACCTCACTCACGAGGCGAAAAGCAATACAAATCTTTTTTTAGGGTTCCGTTTTTCAAAAGGAAAAAGAAACCCTTATAGGACCACTTTGTCAGCCTGCGTCTGTCAAGACTCTCAGGAACGCGTAGAGGTATCAAATTGAAATTAACATTAAATATTTATGTCTTCGGGCCCTTGAAGCTGTAGAAAGTCTCCACAACGAAGTAATGCTACATGGGTTCCTTTTGAACTACGGAACCCATGTATTGTGGTCTGGTTTATTATTACGATAGTATATTAAATACATGTGTGTGTACTCACTCGGTTGAATACTAAGTAATATATGCATGCAATAGGTTTATCTCAATCGTGACACGATTAAATGATATTAACAGTCAGAGATCAAATAAGAACAGGTCTATCACAAGTGGGCTCAATGTTCATAAACTTGATATTTAGCGACATATATATGATACTGACTGTGTTTAAGCTCACTTTGCGCGAAGCCATTACTTAAATAGTCAAATACTAAGAATAGTTGTGTCCGTAAACATCGAAGTTATATAGCTAAACCATGTTCGTCGTACGTAACGAATATCTTCTCAATGGCGGTTACGTACGCGGACGTCCTTAGATCCAGACCGAGCTTATGCTTCTTATTCGCTGCGACAATGTTCTGAAATTTATAAGAGTTGCTTTGAGTCGCTGACTACTTATGTTGAACAAGAAACATGGGGCTCCCGGGTACTGAAATAAGACATTATCTAAATTTATCTGCGTTCGGTGCAATATGTTTTCTTCCATTCATCATACGTCACTCACTTACTCCCCACTCTTCTAGCCATATCCTCTTTCGCGCAGTCCATCCATCTTTTATTTGGTCGTCTACGCTTCTATTTATCAACTTCGATATTTAAAAGTATCTTCACTACATTCGGCTCATCTCTCCCGTATTACCTGTTCTACTTTGCAGCCATTTATCAGGAATTAATTTAGGGGTACGCACTTGCTCGCTAGCTTTTCTTTGCTAGCAATGAAGCTGAACATCTAGCTTTTACCTTTAATTAATTGACTGATTAAGTAATTGACCTTCGAAGTTTATAGATAAAACTACTTAAAATAAAAGAAGCTCGGTTTGTTTCTCTACGTACAAAAAGTGAGTCTACCTGACAAGCATTGTTCATGGAGTATTCAAGTCCAGAGTTGACTATGAGCTTCTCATTGGCACCACACATCATAGTCTGGAACACCGGGGACGCCTCGATCTTTGCGTTTACCTTCGCCTTCTTTAGTGATTGTTCCACGGAATCTAAAACATTTA
Source organism: Callimorpha dominula (assembly GCA_949752705.1). Classification (NCBI taxonomy): domain Eukaryota; kingdom Metazoa; phylum Arthropoda; class Insecta; order Lepidoptera; family Erebidae; genus Callimorpha; species Callimorpha dominula. Next base: position 1,369,221 of record OX457002.1, on the reverse strand, counting down.
GTAATTGTATTGAGCGATTGAGTTCATGTAATTTCTTAATCTGCTGGATCCTGATGAATTTTGTCAAATGGGGCTTTCTTTTAGTTATTATAATTGACTCAAATGAAGGCTCTCAATGTTGTCAAAATCTTGAGCTTTTTTGGTCATATATTCTTCGTGTGTGAACCTATTAATCAGAATAAAGAAATCAAAGAATTTTGTAAAGCTAGACGTACCTAAAAGTGCAGTATTGGAATCCCTCCAAAATTTGATACTCAGTTTGCCGAAGCTGACGTGGTTTAAGTTCTTCAGGAACTCAAAATACGATACAGTGACTCCGCCAGAGTTGACAAGCAAGTCGGGAATCACCAAAATTTTCTTTTCCTGCAGGGTTTTGTCAGCTGAGGGCACCGTTGGTCCATTAGCTCCTTCTGCTATTACCTGTAATAGTAATTATTCTGATACCAAAATAATCCGATTTTAACAGCATTAAAAAATCATGCAGAAGGTAGTTGATAGTTGAGAAAAAAATACATAAGAAAAGGGATCAGGCTCATATGCGAGTAGGGCACAGGGCGTAGGTACACGAGTGCTACGGAATTTCTATATGATTTGACGCCAGTCCAGGGAAAAATCGTTTAGTATTCTGCGGCGTCTTAGTGAATAATGTCCGTTTTCAAAATGTCCGTTCTCACTAAATGCCATTTTCACTAAATGCCCTTTTCACTAAATGCCCTTTTCACTAAATGCCCTTTTCACTAAATGCCCTTTTCACTAAATGCCCTTTTCACTAAATGCCCTTTTCACTAAATGCCCTTTTCACTAAATGCCCTTTTCACTAAATGCCCTTTTCACTAAATGCCCTTTTCACTAAATGCCCTTTTCACTAAATGCCCTTTTCACTAAATGCCCTTTTCACTAAATGCCCTTTTCACTAAATGCCCTTTTCACTAAATGCCCTTTTCACTAAATGCCCTTTTCACTAAATGCCCTTTTCACTAAATGCCCTTTTCACTAAATGCCCTTTTCACTAAATGCCCTTTTCACTAAGTGCCCTTTTCACTAAATGCCCTTTTCACTAAACGCCCTTTTTACTAAATGTCCAGCAGTGGACGTTTTTTGGCAAATATTATAATGAGCACAATAAATTGTACTTTGCAGGAAAATATCTGGCACTGCGGTGGTAAATACATAAGACGGCCCTGTACAGGAACCTACCAACTAGTAAAATTAGTATACATACTAATTTATTTACGTACCTAACTAAAACTCTTAAGTGAAATCTCTGTGCATCCATTACTAATACTGGTCACTTAAATAAAAAGTGATAAGCGATTGATTTATCATTATCCTTTACTATTATCAGTCAAGTTCATAATTTCCTGTTTGTGATGAAATGAAGCTTTATTTAAAGTAAAAATATATAATAAACTTATTATAGCTCTTTTCAAAGATATCGTGTTTTAAAAAACCATAAGAATAAAGATCTCTCAATAATAAAAGGGAAGTGGATACTGACTAAAAACGGCAAGACGAGTCATGATGGTACGACACGCTGGATATGCACACATCGTGAAATATGTATAGCTACCGTAACCGCTTGACCGCTCAAAATACAATCCAAATTACGGAATCAAATCAAAATCATTAATTTAAATTAAACCAATAATAGGTATTTTTGAATTGTCAGGAGTAGGAGTCAGTCAGACTAAGTCAGTCGTGAAGCTAGTTGCCTGTTCCAATACATAGATCCTATGGAGAAGAACAGGCAAGAAACTCCAAGGACACTCTTTTTCAAATTGTTTTTTACAAATTTCTGGTTACATTGCTTATAAGCGTAAATTAAATGTGAGGACAATGTAACATACCTATTATTCTAAAATATAAATAGACGCGCTAATTACTACTATACATATTTAAGTAATAGCAGTCCGGAGATGACCAGCCCCGACCAACGGCACCCGTTCACGAGCATGACGCACACGCCAGCCATCGTACAGTCAACCATATTGAAGGGAACCGAACGACCCGACATATAAGTACGACGGGGTTTTCTAATGGAATCAAGGAAGAAGTTTGCTCAAATTTAAATCCAATTCACTGAATTTTTAAAGTATGTTAACATGTTTGTTGAGCTTTCACACTAATGTACCTGCACACCAACCACCAAGAATCTGATAAGCTGATTTAAAAAAACTAACATGTCAAAATTCCTAAAGGTGTGTCCGAAACTTTCAAGGTGATTGAAGATGGAGACAGGAAAAAAATATTTTATTGTGTTCTAGGAAGATGCTAAAATTATTGAAATCTGCGTAAAAAATAAGACCGCAACAGTCTTGCTTACAAATGTAGTACGATTGTGCTCTTATTTTGTTTTACTTCCACCGACGCAAAGGACAGCAAGCCTGGCGGGATATTGTGGATGCTGCCCCTAGTGATTCAGAAAATTTGCACAGCTTTCTTCAGTATTTTGAGTGGTTCAGCATGGATCACAATTTGATTAGTTGTGCAGACGGTACCCACTGAACAACACATTTCTGTGAGGGGGTTAAACCGCAAAATAAATTCTAGACTACCAAAAAACACCGAATATATTTTTGGTTTTTAAAACGTTATTAAATATTAAAAGAAGCTACTTATTATGATCGTCAAGTTGCAAGATCTTTTTCGTTTCCCTTTTAAGAAAAATAGAAGAGTAAAAGATTTATTATTCGATTTACGATATTTCGTTATTGAAAAAACTTGATAAGAAAAAATTGCAGCCTTTGCAATTTTTGAGAAAAGTTATACAGGATGTTAGTGAAACGCTCCCGAAAACGAAGACAGACAATAGTGGTACCTTTGATGATGGGTCAGAAAAAAAATTGATAAAAAAAATATACTTTTAGCATTTTTCAGAATTAAAAAAATTCACGATTTTGGCTTGGGGGGTGGGGTTAGTCTAAAACCTTACCGCGTATGACCACGGGGTAGGGGGGTTAAATAGTTGCTAAAAAAACAATACGTGATTACATGCAACGGTAATTTCATAAAACATTAATCAAAAACAGCTGATGCTCGGGTCAAAGAATAGAAGAAAGAAAGGAGAGCTCAGAAAGCCGCGCGAGTTCGGCGCCCGTGCGTTCGTTGACCCGAGCGCCAGCTGTTTTTGATTTATTTTTTTAAGAAATTATAGTTTCATTTACCTAACATGATGGAGCATGAAAAATGCTAATATTTTTTTTTTTTGTTAAGGATTACAAGTAAGTAAGTATTTGTTTTTAATTTAGTAGGTTAAAAAAATACACATTCTGGACTGGACTACAATAAATTATTCTGGATAAAGATACTTTTCACGAATTCAAGATTTTGGGTTTCAATATTTTGCAAATTCAACATTGTGGTCCGGATGGGAAATTCAACTTTGTACAAATTTAACATTTTGCAAATTCAACATTTTGCAAATTCAACATTTTATAAATTCAACATTGTAGATAGTGGAAATAGGGTTGACAAAAAAATAATCTAACCACAGTTGCAAAAACAAAACTGGGAATGCAAGTAGAGCATCCTTTAAAACGCGTGCGCGTAAATTGTTACTAAGTACAAAAACATTTTAGTCGTGAAATTAAATTTTGTTGCAGTAACAGTTTTTCAACGTCATGCAGAGGGGTTAAACAGTTTTTTAATTGTACTTTAAATGCCTTAACAAGTACTATGATTTTGAAATAGCTTTTTTCCAAAACGATTTTAAAATGTGTAGTTTAAAATAGTCAGGAAACTCCACTATTGTGGATGAAGAAATGATAGTTACTAAAACATAAGTTCAGTACTTATCAGTTTTAAAAAAGTTGAGATTATTACCTTACAGTTCAGTTTTGAGGCGACATCATTGGTGATTGTCTTCTCGGAAGCAGCGGCTATGAGTATGTCGCACTTTTCATACAGTAAGTCAGCGGTAGTTTCTTGGGCACCGGGAAATCCTTTAGCACTGCCTTTATTTTTCCTCATGTAATTTAACAGCTCCTGAGGAATAAACGTATTTAGTACGTACGAGGCAGGTAACAGGTTTCAGCTCGATTGACATAGTAATCCAGAGTTATACTGTTTTGATCTACTCACTTGCGATTGAATACCTTCAGGATTCTTAAGATTAACTCCGTATTCTAACACACCGATGACTTTTACTCCTTTCCTCTGCAGGTATACAGCAGCATAAGAACCAACGTTGCCATAGCCTTGTATGATTGCCGTTTTACCCTAAAGAGGAACATATTTTATTATATTCTCTTCTTTTCTTGTAGCACCCCCCTCAATAGTACCGTTTATTTGTTGCCTCGCCATTTCGCCCATTGTATGCAATCAATCAATCATTGGCATGAACTCTTACAAACCACAAATAAAATAGAAATTTCTAGACAAGCTACACATGAAATTACCGTTCTGCAGTACTGGCTATTTCAAATCAAAATATATTTTAGGCTAAGAATTCTAATTTCAAATTAATTATATTTTAAAAACATGGATTTCTTTTTCAAAAGTAGTCTTAGATAATGATTTGCCTTATTTGATGGGTAAAGATCTCTCAACTTTTGAGCACTAGGTGCACATACCCGGTTTTTACTAAGATGGCGGTTTTAATACAACTAGTAAAAAAAAGTCAAAATAAATTGGCTGAGAGAGACAGCCAAAGTGATGCTTTAAAATACGATCCTATATTCATCAGATGCATGAATTCCTGTCCCTGACCTTCATTTCCGAAACTGAAATGTCTTTGGACTTTTTAGTAGTGTCGATATAAGCTGTATAAATGTTACATTTAGACCAGGCTCCATTCCGACGGCGTCCATAAAATCCTTCCTGTTCACAAAGTTCTCCACGGCTATGAAGGTACCGCGGCCGGTAGCCTCGACGCGGCCGTGGATGCCTCCTCCATTAATGGGTTTCCCCGTCACACACGCAGCAGCGTTAAGGTCCTTGTAGCCTATAACCAATTAGGAACTATTTAGAAACATTGGTTGGACCGGATATTCGATAGATTGGATATTAATTAACTTCGCAAAATGTAGACAAAAAAACTGCGAAGTGCCCATTCTGCGTCTAATCGGGACTTCTAACACACTACAAGACGGACTACAAGTCTAGTACAATATAGCTCTTGCCAAAAGCGCATTGATGACTTTTATAAGACCACTTTTTGCTAATTGGGAACTCAGTTACAATTCTCACTATTTACTTGTACTATTTGCTATACTTCGCACTTGTTAACTCGAGTATCGCTCGAAATACATCTCGTAGAAAGTTTGTGAACTCTCCTGAAACATCTATCTGACTCGATCGCTGTTGGAACTTCAACTCAAGACTATTAGTTCCGTTATTTGCTGAAAGATGGCGCCCGTGCTTCAATTTAGGCTTCCGTAACAATACAGGATGTATCTGACAATGGAACATTTACATAAATCCTTAAAAGGGCAAGACTAGCATGCATGCATGTTATAAAAATATTTTTTTTACTTCAGTTTCTTATAAAAGCAGCTGGAATGTGTAAAGATTTTAAATCTTAAGTTTTTTTTATTTTGCAACTATTCACTTGAGTTATTGAGAGTTTCATAAAAAGTTAGTTTTACGAATTTTCTTAGTAACTGAATGAAAAATTCAATAATTAAAAGGATTTCAAATCTTTAACTTAGTTTTTCTCAGACAGCGTCTTACTAAGTAAGTCCTACTAGTAAGTACTAAAGATAATTTTCGTTTTTAGAAAGAATAAACTTAATCATGTTTCCTTGACTCCTGAGGAATGAAAGCCTCCTTTTGTCTTAGGAAACATGTCGGATTTTCTTTGATAGAGTCTACTTGTTGGATGGAACTAACCAAATCACGAACGCGACGACGCGACGTAGGAATGTGTTAAACAAAATAGAATAAATTTGCATATTTAATAGTTACATATATTAACTATACTGTCTATTCGTTTTTCTTTTTGACAGTTGCTTGAGTGGAATCGTTGAAAGTGCCGGTGGACAAGTACCCTCATTACTTGTCCACCGGCACTTTCAACGATTCCACGAGAACGGCGGTACTTCGAACAGAGTTAAAGATGACGACGTGACGGCGATCATGCAACCAATCTTTGTGTACATCACGCCATGCGTTCGGCCGGTATGATGGCTTTCGGTTGACGGGAGTGCAATGGGTAGGCGGCTATAGTAAACGTTTACGAATATTTATATTAATCTAACTTACCTAGAGTTTTGATATACGTGTCGACTATCCAAGACATCTCCCTGCCTGACGTCGCCATGTCGGGTGCGGGAACATCAATGCCGGCTCCTATAAATGAAAAAGAAAATAAAAGTATGAATGAACTAGAGGCGAAAAATGCTTCGTGCTAGCCCAAGGTTGCCATAGAGAATCTTTCATCAATTCACCTTTCAAAGTACCTAAGCAGTTTTCTGTTGAAGGAGTTCTGTTTACTTGTCCTATCTATGGCCATTCGTGGTTTATCTTTGGTTAATGCCATTGTTGTTGTTTACAAAGAGTGGGTTTGCCCTTCTCTATTATTATTTAACGACGGATTTCCGAAACCTAAAGCCTTAATATTCAATTATACGATTAGTTAATATAAGCTCAATAATGTGTTTTGAAGGTTTTTTTTTAAGCACCGTAGAATATAATTTAGAAATAGAAAACCTGGAACGATAACGTTACCAATGTAGTTTTTTTTCGCTAGTTCCAGAGTGTACCGCCTCGTGATCCTTTGGAGTTCTGCCACAGTGTACTTCTTTGGATCTATTGCTATGCCTGGAAACAATATTATTAAATTTTATAAGCGGTTTATATCTTCTATACCTATTGTACCACGATACCTACATACACTCACACCCGTATTCACAAACAATGATAAGTGAGCCCGGACAATTCAATAGAGTCGGCAATTTCAATCCTTAAATACTTAAGCGATTGACAAGCGTTCATTAAAAGGAACCCATTTTACGCAAAGTATAGCGCGTCGGTGGGAGTGACAGTTGAACATTGGATTTGGAGGATTTAGAAATCTTAACGGTACCGAGTATTTTATGTAATGGTTTTGCTCACTAACTTTCCAAGAATATATATAAAGATGAAAATAATGAAGAAAGATTAATACGGGAAAGCACAAGACTTGACTTGCCATTAATGATAGCACCTAAGCTGAATGTTGTTAAACATAGCTCGTATTACAACTCAGTAAGATTATATAATAAGACTTCCTTTAGAAATTAAAAGCACGCTTTACATCGGCATTTAAGTCGAAACTCAAGGCATTTCTTGTAGTCGGGCGTTTCTATTCCATTGATGAACTTTGTAAATGACATTTAAATTTTTGTAATAATCCTTACTAATATTATAAATGCGAAAATAACTGTCTGTCTGTCGCCTTTTCACGCCAAAACTACTGAACCGATTTATATGAAATTTGGTACACAGATAGTCTAGAGCCTGAGAAAGAACATAGGCTACTTTTTAAAAAGAGGTGAAGGTTTGCGAAAAAAGAGGTGTAAGGGGTTGAAAGGTAGGGATGAAAGTTGTATGGAAGTATCGTCAATTAGCCTAAATTATTGAAAATTCTACCCAAAGACTATTCCACGCGGGCGAAGTCGCGGGCACAGCTAGTTTTGAATACTTTCAATATTTATTTATGGCTTAAAAATGAATTTATAGGTATGTTAAGGTGATCTTTCTTAATTTATATGTAATGAATGTGTAATGATTTTTATTTCAATTTGTCATTAATTAATGTTCTGTGCTAGGTATTATTTTATGTACTTTTCAACACAATTATATATTGTTATGAAATAAATGAATTGAATTACTGTTTTATTTCATACTTTTGGTTGAACAGTGGACAATAATTACGAGAATAGTAATTAGAGATTTTCAAACTCCTTAAAATTACAGTGAGGAAGAATACTGTGCTTTTTATACTCGCACAGTTTATAAATTTGAACTTGATAAAATAAATAAAAGAAGCTTACTAATGCCAGCTTTTTGTCAATTACTTGTGACCTTGAGATTTTATTTTTGTAATTCATGAAGTCCTTTTCAATATTCTAATAACTATATTCTTCCCTCTTTCTATAACTCCCTCTGCATCCTATGTTCTATGTTCTATGCATAGAATGTTCCAACTAGACCGATTTTTCTTTAGCACACAAAAATCACCACACACGATTATAGTACGAGAGCCTACGACCAAGACCATGTCCATCAGACATGCAATGAAACAGTTCGATAAACTTTTTAACATTTATATTATTTGAAAATGCGGTCAGGGTAGACGTTTCGCGAAAAAATTCTAAAATTAGGTATTTTGGAATCAGAACAACCAAATGTATCTATTTTTTTACGGTTTTGACCGTAAATCCATGAGGCAAAAATTTTGGTCATGGGCTCTCATACTATTATTGTATTTATGTCTTACACACATCTGTCAATCAAATACCGCAGACCTTAGCAACGGAAATGGACCATTTGGACCAACCACAGATCAGTATTCAATGCAGAGCGCTTAGCAAAGGGTAACTTGAGATTTGTTTGTGAATGACTAGCCGGCTGGCCAAAACGAACCCTGTGAGAAATTCCTTATTTAGCTTAGCGTTGCTTCCACGCTAGCCAAAGTATTGTTTGTAAATACGGGTTTTATTCTGTAGGTACCCCTCTATGCATATATAAACAGTTAAGCATTTTCTCCTGTTCGTCACCGATTTTTTTGTATTTTTGAAGTGAAAACTTCTTTAGGCACGTTTGTGCACTTTTACTATGGGGAAAAACCACAATTCGTGACCGTCAAGCTAATAATACATATATAGATCCACTAGAGGGCGCTAATCGAAACATTGAGTTCTGTCAGCTCCTTATTTATTAATGTCACTAACCTGCTAATGTGCCGTTTTAAGTTCGTCGTTTCGTTTAAGTTTTCACTTCTGTCGGCAGTCCTACGACTGCCTTTTTTTTTTGTTTAGTAGGTAGCTAACTAGCCAGCTAGCTAAACAGCATTGGAAGCATTTATCCCGCCTTCGATGAGGCTTAAGTGTCTAAAAAGTGTATGGTATGCACAGATGTACAATGCAAAAAAATGTAAAAAACACACGATCTCTGAAATTAATATGGTCGAATCTCGACCACCGGGCAAATACTAAAGGTACAATAGATACATTAAATACCTAGTAATCTGTTTTTCTAAAGCTAAATGGTTTTATAACGTACCTCCTTTGGCGCCGCCATAAGGAATGTTGGAACAAGCGCATTTGTAAGTCATCAAGGATGCCAGGGCCTTCACCTCCTGGAGGTCAACAGCAGTCGAGAAACGTATACCTAAACAATTAATGAGGGGTTTAAAGGAGCTAGGACAGAGCAAAAAGTATTTAAAAGGAAATGTCAACCGATAAAGTTATAATCTTGATGTGAATCATCAAGCACTTAAGAATTCTCCTTTTGTATTCTCAAGAATATTTAACGATAAAAACAATTTAAAGACATCTCAAAATTATAGAGTAATTTCCTAAAAACTTATTTAGATGCGAGATAGAATTTAATTTCATTTAATAGATTGAAGCTAGTAAGTTGGAAGTTTTTGCTAGTTTCTCGATACTTATTCAACGTTTTAGATACCTCCTTTGCAAGGTAATCGGTGCACACTTTGTTGAGACCGGTAGGCATGTATTATTTCGTAGTCTCCGCACTTTCTCTGCAACGGGAACTCGAATTGGAGAGAACTGTTGCAAGAACCCATGACCTGCAAACAAGTGAGTTCCGCAAGTAGTAGGTACCTATTCGTATTTATTGAAGAAAGACAAGCAATGTTTTGGATGGGATCTGAATACGTGATACGGATATTCTATAGGTAGGTAGGTATTATACCGGTTTTAGATATAGACGGTTACGAATATGAAATAATTTTGGGTTTTCCGATGGCTTCGGAAAGTTTCAGTTATAGATATTAGATTTGATATTTCTAAGTTAATATTTGCTACTAAATCACAGAAAAAAACAATAGGGTAGATGACTGTCAAGTCAAATCAGTACCTTTTTAGAATGCTATGTAACCTACCGTAGATGCGGTAGATTGACCGATTTTTCTATCAAATACCTAGGCATGACGTTACGCCTTACTAACAGTAAGGCGTAACGTCAAATCTTTCCCTTTTGGAGCGAAGTTCGTTATCGCATGTTACACTTCAGACGCCCGGGGCCCCACACTGGGGCCAAAATAAAAAAAATTCAAAACCGGACCAACGGCCATTTTTGACGGATACTCAATTTTTTTTTTTTCCTTATTTTGTTGAGATAATTGCCGACAAACACTCTTTGCCCATTTAATTTTCTCATTCACGAATTACTGACATAAACTCAAATGGATCGAATACAGAACCAAATATATGTAGTCGAAGTTTACCTACGACTTCTAGGTAGGTATAACTCGTATATGGAGGGTAGAAGAACCGTCGTATGGAGGACCGTCTCTGTGTATGAAAAAGTGTCCGTCGAAGTGAGTTAAATTAGAGTGGCGCTACAATAGCAGCAGGGTCAGGTAGCATAGATAAATAAACTAGGAAATAAAAGCTTCTGCTTCTTAAGCAAAAAATTGGAAACAATGATGTACAGTCAAATTCTTGCGTATAAATAATTAAAGAGTAGCTAAAAAAATTACTCAGCGCTTCACTTCACTCCAGTCTATAACAGCTAAGTTATCATACCCTTTGACTACACTAACGCCGTTATTTACTGCTTTCTGCTGGCTATTATTTACTGCTTTCTGCTGGCCATTATTTACTGCTTTCTGCTGGACACTTTTTTGATGACATACAATATGGCATTCCTTACATTCCATACTTGTATATAATCATGTGTCATTATGAGATCGAATCTCAGAACAAAAATAATGATTACTATAGTAAGGAATTAGGTATCTTTTGGCCTAAAAAACTTATGCCTGCGTAGGATTCATTATGATCATGGTGCTTAGGATTATGCCTGCTTAGGGTTGATTAGAATTATGCCTGCCTAGGATTGATAAGGATTATGCCTGCGTAGGATTGATTAGGATCATGCCTGTGTAGGATTGATTACAAGGATGGATTATTTCAGGTTGTAACCTCTTAATCAAAAAAAAAATTACTGTAGTTCCTATTCTCATTCTCAAATTCTATACCTTTAAGATGCCATCTAATCTTTGCTTCCTCTTCTTCTCCGACATGTGACTATGTTTGCTCAGGTGGTCCATCAGCGACGACTCACAGACGCTCACGGCGTGATGGTAAAAGTACTGGACCATCTTATAGAACATTGGGTTCGGATCAGAGATCACGGCCTTAAATTCCTCCGGGATTTCATAATGCCTAACGATAATCTTCCAAGGGCTAAGGATTTTAGTTTTACACTTTAATATATTTAAAGTAGCAGGAAACATGATTGTACTTTTTTCTAATAAATATTTAGTTATACAAGAGCTTTTGTATAATATTATTATGCGCTCACTATTCAGAAAATAATGACAAACGCTGTTTTGTTTTTAATCTTTTGAATTGGGATTTTCTTTTTTTTAGTAAAAAGTTTGTATAGCATTATTAAGGGCCATGTATCACTTAAATATAAACTCTTTTGTTTTGGCGATCTTCCTCACGTCCAAATATATTCCATAAAAGAGTCTATATTTGCTCGAAAAGTTGGGTTTTTAAACGACGAAAAAAAAGGAGGTTCTCAATTCGACCGTATATATATATATATACTAGCAGCGCCCTGCGGTTTCACCCGCGTAAGTCCCAATCCCGTGGGAATATCGGGATAAAAAGTAGCTTATATGTTAATCCAGGTCTGCAGCTATCTACATACTAAGTTTCATCGCAATCGGTTCAGTAGTTTTGGCGTGAAAGAGTAACAAATATCCATACATCCATACATCCGCACATCCACACATCCATACACCCATTCATCCTCACAAACTTTCACGTTTATAATATTAGTAGGATATATATATTTTATGTATGTTCAGCTCTCACACCGTTATTTATGAACCGATGAACCGATTTTGATTATTCTTATTTTGTTGGATAGGGTATACCTCAAGGGTGGTCCCATGTCAACGAAATCAGGATCTGATGATGGGATCCTGATAAAATTGAGAGAAACCCTCGAAAATTGTAGGAACGAATTGTGTTTCTGTTTACTTTTCGTTACTTTATAAGGTATTTGCGTTTAGAAATCATCACATCATGTAGCTGAACTGATGATGAAAAAAAATCATAAAATAAAAATATTTTTAACAAAAAATTAAACCGACAAAAAAAAACCAAAAAGCAAAAAATAAATAAACCTTAAGTCTTAAGTATCGAGCTTATTTACATAAACTATCAAATTTCATATAAACTACTATACTTAAGACTTAAAGTTTCTTTATTTTTTGCTTTTAGTTCTTTTCGTCGGTTTAATTTTTTGTTAAAAAGAATTTTTTTAAACTAATCTACGTAAAGGTGTGCGTTCGCGCAGCGGAATGTTATAACGCTTGTGTACCCAACTGTACCATATTAATAAATACTATACTGGAAGGTTAAGAACGTTACTTAGATATATGGCACGGCCGCTTTTTTGTAGCCTTCCGAACTTGGTCGGGTTATGTAGGTTTTCGATTCTTTGTCAGTATTTTAATTGTTTCTCTTTAATTACTGAATTTAATGAGATGAAATTTTGCATGTGGGTAGTTGAATTAATACACTAATTATTGGAATACATTTTACTATGCAATTCCTTTAGAACGTCGTGATATTTGACTGCTTTGTAAACAGTGGTCTATTCATGGTAAATTGTCATATAACTCTTTAATTACTAACGGAACATCATTGATACTTGGCAACATGTTGCAGACACTTACAAGGTTTGTATAAACGTGAAAATCTAGACCCCAAAGTGCATACTTTACGAACTAAGACCTAATAAGCGTATTTTACGTTTATATTTTTATCTTTTAAACCCTACGATATTTTCTAAATCTGTTTTTTAAACAAATTCAAAACAACGTATGTAAAAATCTACAGCTCTCTATATAAGCGCTTTATATGAAAACTAGCTAATGGCCAAACGTTCGCGTAGCGGAAACTTGAATTTGTCCGAAGTTGATGCATGCACTAATTTTATTCATACATACACAATTACACACTAATTTTTGGACACATTTTTTTTCTTTTAAGGATTAAAAAAAGTTCCGCCAGGACAACGTTCGCCCAGCGGAATCAGTTTTTAGCGAATTTCTCCACAATGGCTGCATGCACAATTTTTTTTTCACCATACACAATTACACGACGTCATACACTAAATATTTGCATAATTAAAATCTTTAAATTCAACAACATTCCGCTGCGCGAACGCACACTACGTAAAGATAGTTGTTTGTACGCATTTTTAAGCAAATTTCGCGCACTTAGAATTGTGAAATTTTGGTATAAAAGTGCAGAAAACTAACATTAATCAATATTGTATAACTTTATGTACAAAAATGTTGAGTTTGTTTGTTCGCGATGAACTCCTAAATTAATGAAACTATTTTAAAGAAATTTTGCACAGTGTACTGGTGGGTCCAATTTGAGATAGGATAGTTTTTATCTCAATTTACAGTCACATTTTTTTATTGATTTTATTACTTATCCACAACAAGGCGTGGCCGGATAGCTAGTCTTTATCTATATACATTTACTAACAGCGCCGCGCGGTTTTACCCGCATACGTCCCGAGCCCCTGGAAATATCGAGATAAAAAGTAGGCTATGTGTTAATCCAGGTCTCCAACTATCTACATACCAAGTTGCATCGCAATCGGATCAGTAGTTTTTTGTTAAAGAGTAACAAACATTCATACATCCTCACAAACTTTCACGTTTATAATATTAGTAGGATAGGATATAAATTCCGTGTCACGTTGTTTGTTCGCTATGAACACGTAAACTAATGAACCGATTATTATGAAATTTAGCATAATGTATGCAGTTTGGTCAACTTGAGAGGTGGGATAGTTATTTATTATTGCAAATTTTAAACTTACAACATACTAGCTACCCACAGCTACGCGTGGGTAGCTAGTATGTTGTAAGTTTAAACATTATGCGAAAACGGCTACAAGAAGCTAGTGTCCAGTATAATGTTGACCTAAACTTGAACAACAGGTGATCTCTAGTATTATTTAAAACTTCATTATGTAAACACTTTTTACTTACTTTAGTCGTGGGAGAGCCATGCTTCGGCACGTATAGGCCGGCTCGACCGGAGTGATACTACGGCCTCACAGAAACCGGCGGTGAAGCAATGCTTGCATTACTTTTCGCTGCGTGAGTGAGGTTGCCGGAGGCCCTAACCCTTCTCTCTCCCCTTTTCCTCTCTCTCACCGCTCTTCCTCTACTCCCACCTTAACGGCCGCCAACGCACTTGTGACTCTTGAGTTGCAGGTGTCCATGGGCGGCGTTAGTAATTTACCATCAGGTGGACCCGTCTGCCCGTTTGCCCCCAATACCATAAAAAAAAACATTGTGTTGTAATCTGTTCACAAATATCTGGCTATGCACAAAATAAAACAACTAAATTGATGTCTTTACATATATTAACCAATATAAAAGAATCATTTACTTATCGAGCCTACATATAGGGTTACTTTGCACCATCTGCAGGTCGACTTTGGGCCCGACGAGGTCTCTGATATTGTTAAGCCCGTACTTGATCATAGTGGGTCGCTCCAGAGAAAGGCCCCAAGCGATTACATTCACATCTTCTGGTAGTCCCATGGGAAGCAACATCTCTGGTCGGAATACACCTGAGTTACCGATTTCGATCCATTTGCCGAGACCTGCGGCAAAAACACAATTTCTTATTCTTTACAAGAAAAATCTTTTATGAGATTTGACGTGGTTAAATTTCGTACGAAGAAATGAAGAAAGCTAATACATGTTATTAAACAATTTTATTGGAAAACATCAGTTCCCGCGCAAACTAAGCATAATGAATGCCCAGTCAGGGCTACATCACTCACTCGAGGTCGCGTTTTATATACCTACCAATTTAGCTATCCGTCCACGGTAAAAGTGTCAGTAGGGGCGACAACGCGTAGCTGAGAGCACGCACGCACGGCAAAACGGTATTCTCCGTAAATTAAAAAAAAATGTCAAATCGAACTTATTATGAAGTGGAGATGTTTAGTTATTGCTAAATGTATTTATTATGTTAAATTTCGTTATTGCTAGATGTTAGTGATCTGTAAAATCCTTTAAAAATAAGTTGCAATAATGATTTAAGCTATTCCTTTTTTGTCAATATAATATAAAAATACTTTAGGTGTTTATTCTTTACTCGCCATTGCCGCGTGGCTGTACTAATAATAAATAATAGTTATCTTCTCAACAAAAAATAAATGTTACTTATATATATATTCTATACAATGTTGCACTAAATCAGGTTTTGAGTGATTAGCCAGAGTGAAGTTGTAATAAATGTAGTCTATTAAACCGTTAATAATACACCCATAATTTCAACTTTCAATTTTTTTTCACATACAATATCTTCACTACATATTATAAAACAAAGTCCCCCGCCGCGTCTGTCTGTCTGTTCGCGATAAACTGAAAAACTACTGAACGGATTTTCATGCGGTTTTCACTAATATATAGAGTGATTCATGAGGAAAGTTTAAGTGTATAATTTGTACCCGTACGAAGTAGGGGCGGGTTGCTAGTACATTATATAAATGTATGTATACAGAGCTTTTAACAAATCGCTAGTGTCTTGAAAATTCCCATTACGGACACAACCGTCAACAACGTCTGCCCTCACGCATCTGCCCGCATCCGGGTGGCTCACGCCGAGTCACGCAACGCGGCAGAAGCGATAAAAGTATTTATTTTGATAAAAATCAATTTGTTAATGCTAAATGTAAATTGGAAATAAAAAATCAAATTTTATTGTATTTATGGTTCACTATTTTGGTAATAATGGCTTACACGTCAAAGATAGATATATACTGTCGCGGAATTTTTTGTAGAACTATTTAAGAGAAACAATCCCACCGTACATTATATTCGTGTAACTCTTACAGTTTTCCCACCGCACGCCAGAATAGCTCGCAGATGACAGATTTTTTTCCGACTTACTGAACACTTATCGTTATATTTTGGCAAATATACACAATAGCCTATGTGTTATAAATTATAGCCTATGTGTTATTCTGATATATAAGCTATATTATTGTAAAATTTCATTAAAATCCATACAGTAGTTTTTGCGTGAAAGAGTAACAAACATTTGTATATACATCCATACATCCATACATCCTCACAAACTTTCACGTTTATAATATTAGTAGGATAGTTAGAAATATAGTGAAAATAATAATAAGAGCTACTGAAATGTAATACATATTCAGAGTGCCACGGATTGAGGTTTTTATTTGAGTAGGTAGTTATTTGTTATTTAATACTTTTGTGTAATATAATATGTAATACAAAAGTATTAAATTATAAGAGTATCTTTCTCTGGTCTACGCAACAGCCATTACTAGCAACCCGCCCTAGCTTCGCACGGGTAGCAGAGACATCTTCAACAATCATAATCATATTTCAACCAATTTACACAAAACCTTAACAAATTACATACCTAAACCTTCCTCATAAATAGCTCTATCTATTGATGAAAACCGCATGAAAATCCATTGAGTAGTTTTTGAGTTTATCGTGAACAGATAGACAGACAAACGAGGCGGTGTAAAATGTAGTGATGTAGTGATAGTGACGTATATGTCTACAGCATCAACATTTTATGTTACTATCGAAGGTTTAAGGATATTTTAATAACCTATAAAAATTAAAGATATAAATTTCATAGGAGAAATAATTTTATTTATCATTATATAAAACTCAACACTCATAAATTTTATTAGCAAGTGTGTGTTCCAATATGTACTGCGAGCACTATAAGAACTGACGTCAATTTAGTATACTGCCGTTCCTTTATAATTAGCTTTATTGGTTACTGTTTAATACGGAACACAGTCCAGTATACTGGCATCTATGTTTTTTGTCGCTGTTTTGAGGTTTTTTTTTTTTTTTTTAAAGTATAGGGGGCAAACGAGCAGACGGGTCACCTGATGGTGAATGACTACCTCCGCCCATGGGCACCTGTAACTCAAAGAGTCACAAGTGCGTTACCGCCCTTTAAGGTGGGAGTAGGAGAAGAGGGGGAGGGGGGAAGAGGGGAGAAGGGAAAGACGGGAATAGGGGAGAGGAAAGGGTTAAGGCCTCCAGTTACCATGCAAGCATTGCTTCACTACCGGTTTTCTGTGAGGCCGTGGTATCGAGCGGAGTCGAGCCGGCCCATACGTGCCGAAGCATGGCTCTCCCACGTAGAAAATAATTATCCTACTAATATTATAAACGTGAAAGTTTGTGAGGATGTATGGATGTATGGATGTGTGGATGTATGGATGTTTGTTTCTCTTTCACGCCAAAACTAATGAACCGATTGCGAGGAAACTTGGTATGTAGATAGCTGGAGACTTGGATTAACATATAAGCTACTTTTTATCCCGATATTCTCACGGGATCGGGACTTACGCAGGTGAAACCGCGGGGCGCTGCTTGTAATATATATATTTCTTCTGTGCGTTTGTATGTTCCTGAACTCCTCCTAAACGGCTGGACCGATTTTAATGAAATTTTTTGTGTGTCTTCAGGTGAATTCGAGAATGGTTAAGATTTACAATTGAACCCGGTGTATGGCGCTGCGATAGGGTTACAGGAATAATATGTTTTACGTTCCGGCAGGACAACGTCTGTCGGGTCCGCTAGTCATATATATGTACGCTATCTGTTCAACAAGAAAAAAATTTGTTTGAATGTAGTTATATTTAAAAATTTAAAATTCAAATCAATTGACAATTACTCGCATAATAAAAATAAGTTTACTTTTTATTAAAAGAAAATATTGTTTTTTAAGTAACCGAATGCATAATAACTTTATAACCCAATTATTTAAATGGGGCTATGTACGGTAAAAGTGATGAACATATTTCGACAAATAATTGTTTATTATCTTACTGGAAAAAAATTGTAGTTGATCACATGATCAAAGCACTGAGAGCACCTTTCCTCGAAAACGCCAGTGCTCACAGTACAAAAATGGCGACTTATGACGTCATATACTTCCCTAGGATACTGCGGCAGTATACTGTCAGTTCATAACGGAACGAAGTTACCCCAGTAAGAGCACTGAACGGTGCTCGCAGTGTATATCGGGACATACCCCAAATAAATAATTTATTTCATTATTTGTGTACTTTGTACAACCCTAGAGTGTCCGGCAGTTCGGCTACATGCACAGACGAAGGTCGCGTGGTGGGCAAGGCGTTCTCAACTTTCGAAAAGTGTAAATAAGATATATTTCTGGTCGCAGCTAACGCCAGGTATTATTATTTCAATTTTGTAGGCTATTATAACGTAGGTATGTTGAGTTTTGTATGGGAGTGATGTATCTGTTACGAAGTAACTATTATCTTATCTGTGGCCCAGTGCCTTAGATAAAGTACTTGTAAATGTTACCATAATAAATCATAGAATTGTTGTGGTTTTATCTACAAATATTACATTCAAGGTGGTGGCTGTTAAAGCACTACCAAAATAGAAATATCATTATCCTCCTATTAGAAAGTGTATGATTATTACATTCTATGCAGCATAAGATTTGTGTCCCTATTGGAAATTAAAGCTAGAAATTAAATTGAAGTTGAAGTAGAAGCTAGAAAAAACTTACCCGTGTGATAGGCAAAGATTTCCATACTGGGTTCAGTATAGGGGTTATATGCAGGTTTGAACTGCAACTTGTCGAAGCCGAGCCGTTTGAAGAAGGCGTCCAGCACACTTATCAAGTCTGCCAGTCCCAAGCCCCGGTCCGCGACGACACCTTCCACTTGATGGAATTCAGCTAAGTGGGTAGCGTCTAGAGTTTCGTTACGGAATACCTGATAAACAATCAGTGATGACATACTATCAATAATAGTTTTAGAATAGGAATCTGAACTTAAAGTAATGGGTAAGATCCGGCAGTTTTGTGCCATTTTTCAAATCAATTATCTATATCATCATCATCAGCCTGACCTTTGCCCAACTTTATTTGGATCTGACACACATCGGTAGGACTTTTAAGCAAGCACGACATATTCCCACGTTTGGCCTTTAGGTACACATCTATATATTAACATGTAAAGAGAGTACTGAGACTGGTCAAAGAGATATCACTAAACATTTAAAACTAAGGAATTATGATAAAAAATTGGACCACCGGGCGATCTCTAGTATTTATTACATGGTGATCGTATAAACAGTCATCATCATATGCCTTTCATTATCCACTGCTGGACATAGGGCTCTCCTAATGTACGCCACTGAGCTCGATCGATAGCTCTCCTCATCCCGTTTTTCCCTGCGGTTTTGCGTAGATCGTAACTCCACCTGGCCGCAGGGTGTTCTACACTATGTTTCCCTTGACGTGGTCTCCACTCCAGAACTCGTCTACCCCAGCGGTTATCGGTTCTGCGGACAATGTGACCAGCCCACTGCCACTTCAGCTAATTCTTATCAAGTGTTTCACTGTTAAGGTACGTTGTTGTGTTGTATGTGTGTGCCTCCCAGTACATAAAGTCTATAGTTACCTTGTCAATGCTGAAGTACTTTTGAGGTGTAAACTCTTCCTGCTGCGCCAGTTTGTACAGCATCCGGGCGCTGACTGCCGTCGTGTGAGTGCGCAACAGATTCTTCTGAGCTTCCTCGATCTTCCACTCATATCTGTAGCCCTGGAGTAAAAATAATAAATATATATCTTTTATGTACATTTTATATGGGCAAGGGGGGGGGGGGGGGGTTGGGCAGAAAAGGCCTAGCTGCACGGCCCATGCGGTGGCTACATCTAAAGTTATTTTATCTAATGACTAATCTGGGCAAAAATTCAAATACACTGGAGTTGATCAATTCATTGATTTTTTTTAAGTCTGCTGTACAGCAATGTAAGTAAGACGCAGTTAACCATAAGTACTGGCGCAGTATGTGACACGGGTCGCCAGGGCCCCGTGTGTGGTTTAAAAGATGGTTGGCGAGATACAAAACGTGTCTGCTTAGAATCACCTACTTATTTGCCATTTAGTAGTATAAAGAAATCAATCCTAAAATAAAGTAATATTTAAATTGAAATAACATTAAAATACGAATATTTGACATTAAATATTAATAAATATTATACCTGGGAACCATATCCACCTTGACTGTGAACCTTTTTAACCCTTTCCAAATACTCCATAGGAAAGTCAGTTGTACTAGCTGGAGATGACAAGAAGAATGTGTCATGGGCATCTCTAGCAGGATGCTGTTGTGGCTGGAAGAGAGCATCAAAGTTCCAGAAAGAGCTTTCAATGTATTGGTTGGTTGGCATCTCTGTGAAACCCATTTCTAAGAAGATTTCACGGAACTCCGAGCGGACTTTGAGCAGAGGATGGAGGTGACCGCATTCTGGTGGCTGGCCTAAACACAAGACAATGCATTGAATGAATTGAAACTGTTTTTTCACACATTACTAGTATCCTAGTTTGCTTGTAGTTAGAAGTGGGTTCATGGGTGGTTTTCAACGATGCGTGATATTCTGAACGGACACAGACCAGCCCGCACCGCAACCCACCTTGGGAAAGTGTCGTAAAGGAAAGCGAAGCGGTGTTTCCGATCAGCCGCAAGTCGGTAACTTCAAGTGTGCGGTGCGAGCTCGTGCGCTGCGCTACGAAGTCGTCCGTAAAAACACAGATGAGCATGCCAAAACTTCTACCAAGATCTGTAGCCGCAGCAATACAAGCTCTTTGACTTTGTGTTTTGGAATGACAAAAGGTCTTTAAATCTCAAGCCTGGTTGTGAGCCGTCCGTGATAAATTAAATCACACAACGTGGAATGGTATTATAAGTTTTATCAAGAACAGTCAATGTCATCAAGCAATCAAGCTTTGTGCTACAAGCCTTTAAGGCAGAGACTTGATAGCTTTCTATGATTGTAAATTATAGATATATGATAAAATAAATGACAATGACATCAGATGATGTCAAGGAGGTTAGTTAATAAATAACTTTTACCTAGAGCATCAAAATTATACGGCTTGAACTGTAAATTTTTCCATGAGCCTGTCAATAACATCTCACTTGTTAAATCAGTTTCAAGTTTCTTAATTGTTGTTGCAAACTGAGGTCCTTTTGACAACATAAAACTTGTCACCGTAACTGCTTGAAGAAGTTTCCGCTTCTTGTAGTCATTTCTAACATTATCTGGTAAATTGTCTATTTCTTTTTTTATTTCATTTAGGTGTTCCTTTACTGTGTCCGTGATGCTGTTTACTTTACGTTTTACAATGGGTGCTCCTCCAGACTTGTCAATGGATATCCAACCTGCTGACATAGCTTTGCTAAAACCAACTTTAGCATTTGGAACAGTCTGTAATAAAGATTTTACTATTATTATAATGTTTGTTGTTTAATAAAATTGTAAATCACTAACAAATCTATTCACATCCTAATAATATTATAAACGTCAAAGTTTGTGAGGATGTATGCGTCCATACATTCAGAAACCAAGGTATGTAGATAGCTGGAGAGCTGGATGAACACCGGGACTTACGCGAGTGCAGGCCATACTATCAGAGGAATACACAAGTGGTCGAAATTAGTGATGAACTGGTACAAAGGCAACAGAAAAAGAAAACAAGGCAGACCAATCAGGCGATGGGTCATCGAAATAAAGGCAGTGGCGGGCGGTACTTGGAAAGGGAAAAATGGAGTCAGTTGGGGGAGGCCTTTACTATAACAAAGCACACAGATATTATAATAATAATAATAGCCTTTATTCAGATGTTAAATCTTTACATTTTTTTTTTTTACTTATTTTAATATTTCAACACTATGTATCTGTTTGCCCTTTGGCAAAGGCCTCTCCCAACTTTTTCCACATACTCCTATTTCCAGCTACTCTAGACCACAGACTGCCTGCCATTGCCTTGATCTCATCGGCCCAGCGTTTGGATGGTCTGCCTCGTTTTTTTATTTTGCCGCTAGGGAACCAATGAATGATCTTCTTGTTCTATTTGTCTGTTCCTCTAACTATGTGTCCTGTCCATTTCCACTTTAGTTTTCTGACTGTTACTGTAACATCCTTTAGTCTGGTTTGTTCCTTTATCGTAGTAGTTCTTATTCTGTCAGATTTTTTCATTCCCAACATGCTCCTTTCTATCGCGTTTTGACATACCTCTAATTTCTTTGTTTGAGCTTTGGTAAGGGCCCATGTTTGGCAGCCATATGTAAGGACTGGTAAGATACAGGTGTTAAAGAGTATTCTTTTGACAGCTATACTCATTTCTGTGTTTTTCATTATCTCCTTCAGGCTCCAGTATCTTTTCCATGCATGCGCTATGCGTCTTTCTATCTCTTTAGTTGTTGCATCAATTGGCGAGATTATATACCCCAGATATATATGTTCTATTATTTTGTTATTGATGAAGATGGGTGGTTTTTGTTCTCCGTTTGTCATAACCTTAGTTTTCTCTGGGTTCATAACTAACCCCTACCACCACCTTGCGACTTTCCCTATCCAGTTCTTCAATCATTATTTGTAAGTTTTCTTTCAAAGTAGAGAATATTATTAAGTCATCCATATATATAATATTATTAAGTCATCGTTTTCACCATTGATCTCTATTCCATACTTCTCCCAATTAAGCTGCCTGAATACCAGGCAGTAAAAAGTTTTAGAGATACCGGGTCACCCTGCCGTACTCCTCTTTCTATCCTAATTTCATCTCCTTCCTTCTCTAGCTTGATTTTCGCTGTACTATTCTGATATTTGTTTTTCAATATTCTAATGTATTTTATATCAACTCCTTGATTCTTAAGTGCTTTCCAGATGCTCTCATGATGAAGTGAATCGAAGGCTTTCGAATAATCAACAAAACAGCAAAAGAAAGTCTCATTGTATTCCTTACTTTTTTCAAAAAGTTGTTTGACAACATGAATGTGATCCAATGTTGAGTAGCCACTCCTAAATCCTGCCTGTTCTCGTGGTTGGTTTTCTTCTAATATCCTTGTTATTCTGTTTAAAATTACTTTAGCAAAAACTTTATATAAATTTGACATAAGGCTTATAGGCCTATAATTGTTTATGTTGTCTCTATCTCTTTTCTTGTGAAGTAAGATAATGGTCGACGTCTTCCACTGCTCGGGTATTATTTCGCTTTCCAGAACTTCATTGAATATATAGGTAAGTGCAGGTGTAATAAGATCTTTATTGTAGATTAGTAGTTCGTTGCTAATACCATCGGCACCTGGAGCCTTATCCTTTTTTTGAGATTGTATAGCCCATTCAACTTCTGCGTGTATTATTTCTGGTACCGTTTCTACCTTTGACAAATCTGTTGGTGTTGCATTTACTTCATTTGAATATAGGTCTCGAAAAAAGTTTGTGGCTATTGCATAAATATTTTCTCCCTTAGTTTCTGCTATTTGGTTTTTGTTCTTCATCTTGGGTATCCAGTCTCTTTTTTCTGTAAGTTGTTTAACAGCTTTCTTGATACCTCCTGTTTCCTGAATACACTTATCTAATGTTTCCAATCTATGAATTTTTCGATCTTTTCTTATATTTCACTTAATTTGCTTACTTATTTCTGTTATTTCTCTTCTAATAGTTTTTGATTTGTTGTCTTTGCTTATTAGTTCAGCTCTAGTGTTTAATAGTGTTTGTGTATTAATTGACATCCATTCGATTCTACTTTCTTCCTTTGATCTGTTTTTTTTTCCAGTACTTAAAGAGTTCTTGCAGCTTACACAGATATTACAACCAATGAATCAACTAAAGAACCTAACCAATTGTGAAATATCTGATGGAAGGCTTATAATAATAATTATTATTATTATTATTACAGAAATAATTAAAATAAATAGAAACAAATTTTCAATTTCCCAATTTTGTGCATTAAAGGACTTTGAGGTTTTTTAAACTATACTCCTCAGATGTTGACCTGTCATGGTATGTATGTTTATACAATGACAGTTTAAGTTATACTGTAAAAAACATTTAGAAAAAAAATGTCCTTGGAGTTTCATGCCTGTTCTTCTCCATAGGATCTATGTATTGGAACACTGACTCCTACTCCTGACAATTCAAAAATACCTATTATTAGTTTAATTTGGTTGCCTGTAAGAGATTGCCATAAAGTGATAAGGTCTCCAATTATGTCTGTAATTATGCTTGGGGTGACTGGTCGGCCTAGTCAGCGATGCTTTAGCCTACTATACTATTATTTTGGTTCGATCTACTGCAACTCTAGCCTCTTAATCCAGTCACGAATTATTTTTAACAGTAGATTTTGCAACTGAATGAAGGTAGATGTGCACCTTGAATGATTTCTATGTTTAATAGGTTCAAACCTTCAACGGTATCACTGAGTGATTTTTATTTTTTAGTACGTTAGCTTTTGGAGCATTTCAATAAAATGAAATTCAGGTGGCATCAGCTTGCATCCTGTTTACCTCTCGTGTAACACTAACACTATTGTACCTGAAGATCTGACTTTTAAAAAGAGTGGCCATGAGTTTCTTTGCCAGTATTCTTCTCATAAGGCCCTACGCATTTTGGAAACTGGAAGTTATAGATCGACACAAACAGGCAGTAGATTTTGGTGTTTTTCACCTAATTTACCTTGACAATCCAGTACATGCTGTGGCGTCTGTTTGTGCCGATCTATGATTTTAACTCTAGCTTCAATTTAACGTTCATAAATGTCACTTAGTGTCTTAATTGAATAAATGATTTTGAATTTGAATTTGAATTGTATTAACCGTAGTTTTAAGAAATGTTGCTTTATATGTTTTTGGTGTATTATAAAGAGTTATATTATTTTTAATTGAAACAAATGGTTTTGATTTTGACTGGCCAACGAAATAAACAAAAAATGAATGTTGGTCAAAATTCGAAAACTAGGCAATCTCCAATATATATAATATATATAAACCACACTGTATTTTTACTCTATAAAAATTTGTATATATACTATAATTTATCACTAAAATTTACATGACCTTAAACACCTGCAGCTTCATTAATTTATTATATTATCTTTGATTTGGCCTACACTTCAAAATACCTTCATAACTTCTGCCTGAGATAAGCCATTTTCAGGAATACTATTATAAAGGACAGCTTCGTGGCTACCTTTGTTAGCAACCTCTTCTCCTTCTCCTGTTAATTCCCACTTTGTACTCTTTACAACTTCAGAAACTACCATTTCAAGTGCCTCCAAGCTTTTGACCGCCCCTACCACTTTCTGGTGGTCTTCAGTAAATTCACTAGATAATTTTATAGTGTCCACTTGATCACATTTCTCTAGATAACGTAAGATTCTTTCGTTTAATTCCATTTTATTTTATATTATTAAAAAATTTAAATTTGACTGAGGTTATACTAAAAGCCACGGACATGTAACGTCAGCTTCAGCTGAAAAGAAATGTCATTTTTAGTAAGTAGTTGTGATCAGTGTGACCAGACCAGATTAAATTTTACGAAAATACTGATGTATCTCAAAAAAATACTGAAACCACCCACCGGGAAAATTTACTAATAAAAATACTGATTTTCTTAACATGTTTTATTCATTAATCATCATCATCGCAATAAACGTTAGAATTATATTGCTTTAACAGTATTTTCAAAGTATTCAAATTTACACACATTTTTTTTAAATAGGGAATATGCATGTATTTTTTTTTATCTTTTATTGACTCGTTCCATCATTCTACCCTAATAAAAAATATAAATAACCTTGGCAATGTACAAATTAATTTTTAAAATAACATTGAAAACATCGATAAAATTTGATCACCACCACCGCCGCCACCACCATATTTCGCGGGCCTTGGATGACGTCACGTTCCACGCTTAGTCTTAGTTTCATACACTTACTTGAAGTGTTACAGTAATTTTATACCGATTTCCAGTAGTAATTACTATTTATTGTAATTAATAGACGATGGATAAAGTTTAAAAACCATTTTATAAGTATTGCCTCGTCCCTAAGTGTCAAAACACTATAAGAAGTACACACAATACAGTATTTTTTCCTGTACAAAATAATAATGTAAAATACGAAAACAATGGTGTACATTAATGAGAAGATTTGAAGTATCTTCAATATCGTGTTTATATTGTTGTGAAGATCACTTTAATGTAAGCATATTACAATTTAATTGCTAGTATAGTGTGAGATAGTCAGCAGTAATTTATGTTTGTTTTAAATATCAACCAGAAGGCAACTTGCTTGTCTACTAAGGTAACAAAAGTCCAATAAAACTTCATGAGTCTAACAAAACTTCATCCTTTAGATTATAATATAACAAGTATTATAATAATTACCTTGCGGCTTTCACTCCTTTAACCTCAGAGGACGTAAAAATTTGATGCATAATATATAGTCATCATGAATGCACCTATTTTCGGTAGATTGTCCGATTGTGCTTTGACAAAATTACATTCAGTCATTGTCATGTCACGTCATATTTTGTTTCGACCAATGATGAAGCGTTTTACAAAGTTGAATTTCGCGGCCTTATTTTGCATATTTGAATTAATATTTTTTTGAATTAAACACGAACTATATAAAAAAAATAATTGTTTAGGCATAATATCTGGACAATGAAGATTCAAGGGAAAAATAATCAAGTAAATTTAAACAACATGCATATTCCCTATTGCTGATACATTTTGGTTCCTAACTCTGTTTCTTTGTTCTGGTTTTATTAAATTTATCTGTAAAAATATGTGCTCACAAGCAGAATTCGACATCAGTATACGTAACAGATATTTACTATAACTAGTTATATTTTGTATTATAATAACATGTCATCACTGTTAGAATTTTTTTGTTCACAAGAAAGGTGTGAGCCAGTACTCGGAGATTGTAACAAATAACTTTTATAACAAGGTATCACTATACCTGCTTATCCAAAATATACCCAAAAACACTGACTTCCGGCAATAAACCCAAAATAATAATGATGTTTGGAAAAAAAAACATAAAATAAACTTAAAATAAAAGTGTTAAAATACTGAATCTGGTCACACTTTAGCAGTGCTGCCAGTTTTGCTTTTAAAAAATTGCGATAGATAATATGGACTGGACTAGGACAAATTAAAAAATATTAATTTTAACTTGACGATTTTTTTATACATTTCACAACTAAATCGCTTTATAGTGATTTAAGATAGATAGATAAAAAAAGAACCTGTCAGTCGTCTGAAGTGAAAACACATATTTTAAAGATTAATAAATTATTAAGGAGCTGACAAAACTCAATGTTTAGATTAGCGCCCTCCAGTGGATTTATATATATGTATTATTATCGTGACGGTGACGAGTCAGTGCTATTTCCCCATAGCAAACGTGCACAAACGAGCCATAAGAAGTTGTCACTTCAA
Organism: Callimorpha dominula; assembly: GCA_949752705.1. NCBI lineage: Eukaryota > Metazoa > Arthropoda > Insecta > Lepidoptera > Erebidae > Callimorpha > Callimorpha dominula. The sequence goes on along the minus strand of OX457002.1, from coordinate 1,341,715 downwards.
TAATTATATTGCCATAAATTATACAGCACAATATTTTTTAAACTGCTTCTTTTATTTATTTCAAAAATACATATACACATTTTTTGTAAAGTTTAGCATTGTTTTGGCATTTTCTAACACTTTCTAACCTTAGATTTGGCATAAAATATATTTTTGAGTTGGCAGCACTGCCATCATTCCCTTTAGAGCTGTGCCAGCTCGAATAAAACACGACTCGAGTTAGCTCGAGTTCAAATTCATGTAACTAGAATTGAAATCAAGTTAGCACGACGATGCTGAGTAACTTATTTGTGACAAAAATGACTTTTTATACTATATTTTTCTTCCATGTAACTCTGTTGGGACAAAAAGATTCTGTTAGTAGATACTCTTTGTTGACTTTCGTTATTTTTGGCTTGAAACAGTTAGAGAGTTAACATTGTTAAACTTATTAACAAGATATAGAAAGGACCACATTGTTCAAAAGTATTTTTATTAAGTATTTTCTGAATAAATAAGACTTCGATGCGCATCAATCGTGATGGTGATCGTGATCAGTGTGATAAACATAAAAACAATAGTTTGTTCTGTGTCTGGGTGGAATTTATCTAAAACATGTATGCATTTAGTAATACGAAAGTATGTTTATCAGCAGTCTGGTTACCATAATACAGGTTCTGCGTAGTTTTATTCTTCGTCTCTTATTTTTCCGCCCTAAGAGGTAGAATATTTTTTTTAAATTTAAATAAGACCAACTTTGAGTACCACTAATTCTTTTAAAAAAGAATGATTACAATCGGTACACAATGAAACAGGAATTGAGAACCTTCTGTTTTTTGAAGTCCGTTAAAAAATTAATTATTATAAAATCTTGTAAGTTCGTTTGCGTACATCAAGCTTTAACCCGAGTTAAGGAAAATCCAACTCGGGTTAAATCTAGTTAAGGGCAAGTCGAGTTAACTCGAGTTCACCCATCACTAATTCGCTTTGCCATTGCCATTTGCCGGTAAGACAGCAGACATCGTGTTGTTGTCCAGTTTCGTGCTAAGTTCGTGAACGTGCCGGCATTGGTTGAAAAAAATATTTTGCATTTTTAATAATTAATAAAATTTTATCGTGTTCAATATCTGATGGCAGCAGTTGCGAACAAGGTAAACTATTGTAGTTTTTTATATTATGAAAGGTTTTATATACTGTTACAGAGTCTATAAATAACACCGGGTTTTGTTTTGATAAGAACATTATTGATTGGAAGTGATTATTTAATGACGGTATCCTATAACCTCTACCTATTAGATTGAAATATTACTAAGTGGTAATAAAAAAAGGGACAAAAGACTGGGTAGCTACGGACCTACCCACAGATATTTTTATTAATATTTTGGAAGATGCGTTGTATCAAATATGCAACTTAAATTTATAGTTACTACAATCTTTTAATTATTTTCAGAGTTCATTAGAAAATAGGTAATTAAGAGAGCAATGATTTTTTTAAATTAATTGTATTAAATGAATACCTTAAAACTTTACCTTGGGGGGGGCCTCCGTCCAGCAGTGGACGGCGATAGGCTGATGATGATGAAATAAATACTGCTAATGATCACATTGATTTCATCAAACACAATTTTTTCAGATTTTTTTGAAGTAGGTATTTGGTGTTTAATCCACCTAATATTAAGTTGGTTTATACAAAGAAAAAAAGGATTTATATGAGGCTATGGTAGGTAGTACAATTTTTATTTGTTATGTGGTTATCTCTAACCCTTGTGACTTGCGTCACTCAGTCTGATTTAGTGTAATATTTATAAAAATGTTTTGGGAAATGTTACACATTACAATCTATTCCCAAACTCAGCCAAGCTTTATGCGGGTTGTAGACCAAGACCTAGGTACAAAAGAATATGGAGCAATTTAAAACTTTGAAACAATTTCCTATTTCCTATGGCAAGTCCTTTCTTTAGATAATAATAAGTCAGGCACATGGTTATTTAGTATGTTGAATAGGGAGCAATCTATTGAAACTCCTAAACAATTTCCTATACCTATATTTCCTAACATTCGAGTCAAAGGACTATCACAACTTAAATACTTAATGGAATGTATTTTCATAAGATAATAATAAGTCAGTATTAATATTCTTTTCCTATGTGTAGTAAGGTGTCCCGACCATGTATGATATTTTTTTCTATCTACCCTGTCGCAAGAGGTTAGTGATGCAAGAGACTCAGTCATTTAAGGCCTCTAAAAAAGACTTGACTTCATTTTACACAACTTAAGTCTGGAAAGAAGACTAGAGTTTCCAGTTTTTAGCAATAAGACTTACTTAAACTAAAATACTTAAACTTGATCTGTTTTTAAAAGGACTTGCGCCTGAGTCATGCTTGATATTCAATACAGCTTAAGCTCTAAGGTTAAAATACAATAGAAATCCGATTGGGTTGTTTAGTTAGTACTTTAGTAGGTAGTTAATATCAATGTAGCATTTTAGAAAGTTATTTACTACATTAAAAAACCATCAATGAATCCGATTAATAGTTCAGTAACCAAAACTAAGAAAGAAATATGTATTTTTTTATAAATAAATATCCTTCGTTCTTTAATAACAGAATACTAAATTAAGCAGTAAGGCGGACGTATAGCGAGTGTAAGTACATAGACTGTACATCGAGGCGTGAAGGCGTGGGCCCTTTTAGTCTTCTAAGGCTTTTAGTTATGTAAGCCTTTTAAGTTACGAATTAGTAATTTTAGACCTCAGGTTAAAGGACTTCGACTCTATTAAGCCTTCAGTTTAAGTCTTTTGACTCCAATACTTGAGGGTTAAAAGACTACTCTAGTCTTTAATCTTCAAAAATGAGTCTAGTCTTTTTTAAATGACTTAAACAACCGAGTCTCTTGCACCACTACAAGAGGTATCAAAATTTGCGCAATTTTACACAGATTACGAAAATGGTTAAATAACTAGAATAGCATGTCATCTTGAGGGCTCTACCACACTTTGAAGTTTTGAAAGTCCTAAGTTTTCACAGACTTAAACCGTATGCCTAAAAAAAATATTTTTTTTTATCTAAAATATATTTAATTTTTGAAATCTATATTAATAATTCGGTAAAGGGGTACGGTAAACTCGATTGTAACCTTACCTTAATAATAAAACATAAAAAATAATAATTTCCAGTCGACATATATCCGCAAAATTCGAATTGTCGAGTATTTTGTTAAATTCTAATGGTGCAAATGGCAGTCACCTTATTGGCCACTCGGATGCCATCTTGAGTTCGTTAAGGCCGATTTACACTATACGCCGATTCACACGTATATCTACCTAAATTTTTTAAAAGATTGTGTATTATGAATTATTGAAGCCTGTTTTTGGGTCCAAAATTTGAAATTTCTGCTTGAGAATCAAACTTGGTTCTAAGAAAGCCATCTCTTGAAGTAGCGCCCGTTTAACACATCTTTCTACACATTGTATGTATCAAGGATAGTCATCGACAATCTCAAAGCTCCTATCCTTTTGAAATAATTTGAAGGCCTCACTAAAAATATGTTGAAGAACCGGCGGTGCTGTAACCCGACACTCTTGTCACAATAATTTAGGTGTAATCTATAGCAGAAATAGGTAATTTTTGGTGGTTTAAATATCCTGCGTTTAGTGTTGTTTCTTTCAGCTTTTTTAGTTTTCATTATACTTGACAATGCCAGCTTTCGAATGTGGTATCGTCAAACACACATAGGATTTCTAGGTGAGTAAAAAGATTATTTCTTTCGATAACAGATTCTACAACAGATCTCTCATATTTTTGGGTAACAATCAAGAGTGCATAATTTTTTCGTTCTGATTCGGTTCAGGCGCACAACATCCGATTCGCAAAACGTCCGGTGAGAAAAAAAGGTCTGATTCGCATATTGCCCGATTCGCTAAATAATAATAATAATAAATTTATTCATTTATAGTTGGTACACATTATCTAGATCTTATATAACATTATGTCCGATTCTCAGACTGCGTGCTCCATCT